>CM038670.1:778314784-780891389 GCA_021605145.1 Aegilops bicornis
TATCTCTAATCTTTCATTTTTTCGATGACATTCTCGAGATACCAGGTTTTTCGATAAAATTCTCGAGATATCATTAGTTTTACACATGGGATTGCTCCCCGCATAGGTCCAATCACAACAAGCTTGGTATTTTGTAAAAAAATGCATATTGATACGTTAAAATTGCAATGCACGAGAATCTGCTTGTAATTATACAACGCATAAATCATGAGCAGGAAGTGACATTTTTTGACACAACCACGTTTAACATGGCCCAGCGCGTAAATCACTAAGCTAAAGTAAATACCATTATACTTATATCCCGATGCAAAAAGGTTGAGTACATGTCAAAGAAGGTAGAAGTCGCACACACGCACTCTGTCTCTCCTGGAGAATCTCTCTCTCACACACACACACCGAATTACGTGGACCGCCCACTTAAGCGGAACACGTATGTTAGCAATTTGTGCACTGTTGAACATGTGATGCTCTTGCGCATTTATTTAAGCCGGAAAGCGAACCCAAAGCAAGTAGCTTGCATTCCATTCCCCTCCGCCGCCTCTTCCTACGAGTCTGATACGCCCGTCGCCACGGCCCAGCCATGGCTGCGGGCTTACCGAAGGTAACAACATACACGCCATACTTCCCGCCCGAATGCCAGCGCTGTCAATATGAAATTTTAGTGGTCATGCATGCATCTTTTTTGTGCTAGTTACTCCTATATAAGGGGTTGACGGCCGCTTCCCGCTTGGATGTGCACGGCGGTGGAAGAAGATAGAGAAGGGGAAGCAGGCCGTGGAGTAACGTTTTTACCACAATTTCTTAGGAAACCGAAAGGTGCAATAATTGAGTAGTTTTGCAAACATACCAGGCCATTACCACATCTGAAACGGTTCAAAACCCTATACTCCCCTTGCTAGCGGCAGCGCTCTTCGCATGAAACGGTCGGTGTCGTCATACGGAAGCGTCGATCGCCGCATTAATGCTGGCCAGAGGAGGCGACCGTCTCCTTGGCGCCCGGCTTTGAAGTGGCGCTGGACGGACCGGGAGAGAAGGCCGCCCGGCTTCACGGTGGCACGCCATTACCGGCCCTTTCAGCGTGAGAGGCTGGCCATAGGCCCTATAGGAATCCAAGTGGTTTAGAGTTAGTTTGAGCTAGTAGTCGCATGAATTATCGGGCGCTTCGACCGGGTGATGCCCCTTCGATTCGCCAAGCGCTCTAATGCTGGTGCCGCATGACACGCGTCGACGGGATGTCTTTGGCTCTCCCACGTAATGTCGGATGTAGTAAGAAGGAGCAAAAGAATGATGCGGTATATACTAGTACTTATACTACTCCTTCGTTCCTAAATATAAGTTCTTTGGAGAGATTTCACTATGGACCACATATGGAGTAAAATGAGTGAATCTACACATAAAATGCATCTATATACCATCCGTAGGTGGTCCACAAAGTGAAATATCTACAATGACTTATATTTAGAAAGCGGAGGAGTACTAATCAGTCGGAGGTCGGTCACGTAAGACCATGGCGAGCCTGGAATTTGAACCAGGTAGGATGTGAACCACGGGTACCCCATTGAACCAAAGTAGAAAACAATGTGGTTATATGGCCATAAAAACAATGTCCTCTACTGAGGTCCACCTTTGTAGCATGTCATGTAGTGAACACTCCTCTTTATGCTGGATCCATGAGTTAGAGCTAAGTTTTGGGTTGAAATAGCCTCCAAATTATCCCGAAAACAAAAGAGGGGTTAGTTTGAGCTAGTTTGCTCTAACCCAGCCCCTTTAAAAAACTCAGCCCGGGAGTGGAGAGGTTCTAATTGGGTTAGATTATCCTCGGGCCCACTAAAAGAGAACTAAAAAATATCCCTTGCACTTTTGATCCTCCATCACACCCCTCTCGCCACGACTCCTCTCTGTTCCCCATAGGGCACGCCTGCCAAGCGCCGCCCTCTCTCTCCTCCGACGCCCTCTCCTTCGGCCACCGCCGCCTACTCCGGCCGCCTCTCTCTCCGGCCTTGAAGGTCGCCTCTCTCCCCCTTCACGGTCGTTTTTCTCCTCTATCGTATGTGGTGGGCGCATCTACCGTGGAGGTCGCGAGAGGGTGAGTTTGTTCGTTCCTTCTCATCTCACGACCATATCATTGATCTTGCTTGCTCTAGCGTAATTCTGATTTGGAAAAGTAGACCCTGATCAAACTTGGTATAGATTTGTGGTGCACGCATGGAATTGTTTGGTGCTGCTTGAGGAGGTAATAAATCTTTCTAGAGGCCCAAAGATTCAGGTCACCTTTCTAGGTATTTCAATTTCAGGCTTGCATTATTTCTAGAGGCCCAAAGATTCAGTTCACCTTTCTAGGTATTTCAATTTGAGGCTTGCATTATTTCTAGAGGCCCAAAGATTCAGTTCACCTTTCTAGGTATTTCAGTTTCAGGCTTGCATTATTTCTACATGCCCAAAGATTCAATTCACCTTTCTAGGTATTTCAGTTTCAGGCTTGCATTATCTCTAGAGGCCCAAAGATTCAGTTCACCTTTCTAGGTATTTCAGTTTCAGGCTTGCATTATTTCTAGAGGCCCAAAGGTTCAGTTCACCTTTCTAGGTATTTTAGTTATAGGCTTGCATTATTTCTAGAGGCCCAAAGATTAAGTTCGATCGTGACAAGCGGCCCTGCTACCCATGGCGGTGTCGGCCTCAACTCGCAAGGGCAGTGGGAGGGGTTCTAGGGGCTTGGGCTCTATAGAGCCTTCCTCGGGCTTGACGATGGCAAGCTCCTCCCTCGGTGTGTGAGGGGCTTGGGCTCCCCTCCCTACTCGTGAATGACGTCCGTGATGAGTTATCTCATTCTTTGTTTCATGAAGTGTTTTTTATTTTGTGAAGCTTGATTGTGACTTGTATGTTTAAGTGGGATATCTCATTTGTATGGACAAAGTAAAAATTATCATGTTTTTGCATGCTTGATTTGTATAGATGGTTACGTTTATGTCAATTGTATTGTGGCGGGAGGAGGCCACGGAAAGGCCCGAAAGCCACACCAAGAGGGTGCTTGGATCCAAGGGACTTATTTTAGTCTGACTAAAAATAGTCTCTTTAGGAGGCTAAAGTTCCAAGCACCCCTGACTAAAGAGGGGCTAAAACTAGTCTTGAGACTAAAAAATTTTAGTTAGGGGCACCCCTACTAAAATGTGGATTAGTCCTCCCTCTCCTCATTTAACTCCTGCGCCTTTAATGCAGCGAGTTTTGGATGGAGGGTTTGGAGGATAATAAATGCTCATTAACTTGATTTTAGTCTCTTTACTATTTAGATCCAAGCATGGGTGAGGCTAGCAAGTTTTAGTCCCACTACTTTTAGTCATGGAACTAAAAGCGTGTCCAAGCACCGGCAAAAAGTAGGGTCCAAAGTAGTCAAATGATGGAGATAGAGCATTTATTGTCAATCTAACCCTGCCATTCATACACCTCTTTGGTTTAGAGTTAGTACCGGGTTAGAATCTAACTCTAACCTCTAACTGAGTTAGAGTTCTCCTCGTCTCGGTTCATCGCCATCATACTTTCCCCATTCATGTGTTTTCAGTATCCTGCGAATTAAAGAGACCCTTTTTTGCGGGAAACAACAAAGAGGCCCTTTTTTTGCGGGAAAAATCAAAGAGGCCCTTAGACAGGTTTAGGTCCGGTCATTTTTTATAAACGTGTTATGTCCAAAATTTAATGAATGTGCTCCGGTTTTCATGAAAATAATCCGGTTTCATGTAGTAACTCATTCATTTATTTATTCTTCTGCGGGGGGGGGGGGGGGGCTTTGCATGTAATTCATGAGGTCGGAAATGTAAAGTACCCCAGCATATGCTCCGAGTCGTGGATGCACTCTGACCCGGATGCTCTATGTCCCACATGTCGGCGAATGGGAGCGCGTGGAAATAGCCTAGGAGTACATATAGGAGGATAAATGCATGAAAACATATGTCTTGTGAAGCGTGGCAGCGGTTCGAAAAAGGAGACCTAAAGTGGCGACTGCTATAGGTATACGCGCCCAACTAGTGGTACTAGACATACGACTATTTTTCCCTAAAAAAAGAGGCACGAGTGCTCGGTACTCCTATTCTATAAACACGAGTCCCATCGACAACGGCGTCCGTACTCTGACTACCTCTCCTCCCTCGTTTCTCTCTTCTAATTCCTAAACTCGGCCCGGCGCTTTCGGTGGGGCGGGGTGGGTTGCTCAACTGCGGCCCCACCTCACGGTGAAAGCGTTCTGTTGGAATAAAAAATGCCATATACTCCCTCCATTCAGAAATATAAGACTTTTAGATACTATTTCAAATGGAATACAACACTCTGAGATGTATGTAGACATAGTTTAGAGTGTAGATCCACTCATTTTGCTCGTATGTAGTAGTCACTTGCTTTGGAATCTTTAGAAAAAGACTTATATTTGGGAATGGAGGAGTACTATACTAATAAAACATTAAGGCCATGAGGCGATGCAGTGCTGGTTCACGGGAGGCAAGAAGAGATGCAACCGTCGGCGGACGTCCACCTCCTCGACTCGAGGGGCCGGCCCACTTGAGCGACACCCTAAGTAGCGGCGGCTTCCGTGGCCGGTCGACGATGCTTGAACAATGGTGTCCAAAGATTCCAGCCACTGGAAGAAGATAGCGATCTTTACATCTCGCTTGCCTTGTAGTGGCCTATGTAGAGCGGTTTGCTCGTGAGCGATGGATGTGCGGTCGACGGTTTCTTACATGGCGGTGACTGCGGCGTGGCCTCGAGGTGCACATTCTTCGTCGCGACCTCCGGCACTGCGGGGTCACCGGGGCTTGAAAGAGTTCGTCACCATGGAGGCCCGATGAGGGGTGGTAGGCAATGAGGAGCACAGGCGCGGGATGGAGCGATCTGGCAAGGTCGTCCATGGCGCTTCTTGGCAGCCAGTGAACTTGCGGATGGAGTTGACCATCATGTCTTCCATGCGAGAGGTGAAGCGAGGCATCGGTGAGGCTACGATGCTGCGATTATCGCCAACCGTCTGGAAACAACTTTCGGCATGATCGCGGGGGCGCGGGCCGCGGCACCTTTGGATGATTTAGCGCATGACCCAGCTGCTTTCAGCGTCCGATCCATCGCCTCCATAGGTGCTTGTGGCCACGGTCACTTGGTCTTGGATTGGGTGGCGGTGTTCGCGAGAGACTTGGGAGTAGGTGGATTGGAGTGGTGGGCGCCTTTATTATATGAGAGTCCAAACTCTGTTGCATTCATATCGTCTTTGGCTCTATTACGCTTCTCCAATTAATTCCCTCTGCATGTAATTGAGGATGCATCATTGACCGTTCAATGTCTTGGGAACCGCTACCCTCTCCCTCCTTGGCATTCAAGCACCCTATGGACCCGTCGGCGACAAAGGTGCCTATGGTGACTTCGTAAATTTCAAGATGATAGTTTACGATGCGTGTGTGCGTTCATAGGGGTGAGTGTATGCGCGTGTATATAGCGCTTGCTTCATCTTTGTGTCAAAAAAGCGTAAATGCGTGTCAAAAAGAGAGACTAGTCGGTATACTCAATATTGTGCACCTCGGAGAGAAAAAGATAGAACTAAATGCGTATTTATTTACGGTGCTTGATTCACTCATTTTGCTCCATATGTACTCTGTCTCGGTTGTAGTCTTTTCACTTGTTGAAATCTCTAGAAGGAAAATACTCCTTTCGGTTTCTGAGGCTATACTAGCAAGTAGTTATGCGTACTAGTACAATAGTGGGCTCACATAGCAATTTTGTCTCATGCAAGAGCCTGGCTATATCGTGCTCAATGTTACATAGCGCAACATTCGGTTTTGCGCTTGGCTCTTAGCCTCTTGAGAAAGACGAACAATGATGTTACTACTACTGCTTCTCGATGTAATCCATTGCTGCATGTCCGTCCACCTTGAAAGCGGAGATGGATAGCTTGTTGTAGAAAGTACTACTAAGCAAAAAGCCTGTCCTCGTTTGCGAGCAACCGCTGAGCATGGGCGAGGGAGAAAGGCGTGTAGTAAAATCAAGCTTCTCCTCATTGTACGAGTTAATATGACACATCATAGCACTGGCCCCACATGCTTGCCTCTAAACTTGGTTGAAAAGACCCATGATGTACAATATATTTGCTGCAACTTTGTAACATTTACCCACCACAAATTAAAATATATGTGACCGTATGCATCATTACGATCACGAGGCAGAAATCCCCTTTTTGAAGAAAAAAACAAATTAAAATATATATTCCTGTCTTGACCGGATGGCGTGCAAACTACAATCACCCGAGGGTGACAGGTTGGGCGAAAGACTATTTTAATTAAAAAAAAACTTCAAAGGCGGCCACATAGCATGGAGCCGACCGAGCGATTTTAAGCTTACGAGGCATGGTACATGCTATCCTAGACTACTCTACACATGAAACTGCCACACGGCGTCCGGGCTGCGCTTGGCTCTTCTCCTCTTGGGAGAGTCGAACAATGATGGAGTACTACTACACTGGAGGAGTACTACGGTATGCCGAGCCATCGACACGATTGAACTGCTGCATGTCCACGCGTGCGGAGCGGAGGCGTGTGGCAGCTTCTCCTAGTATTGCTAGCCACCACGCTCATGGGGCGAGGAGGGGCGCTCACGCGCTTTGCGTGTATGGCAGTGGGCACGATAGGTGTGTGGCCAACCTATCATACAGCCAAAGGCATGTGCGATTAAGTCCGAGGAGAGGATAATCAAACTTCTTGTTGATGTGCGAGTTGACGCGACACATCAAAGCTAACTGCGCGATCGATATATTTGAATAATTTGTGTTTACCGATGCATTAATTACAACGCATGCATGCATGCGTGACTCTCCTTTTGATACTTGCATGTGTTGATTTAATGCACCTTGAAGTAGTATAAAATATGTGAAGGTAAAGCTTTGTAATACTAGCCCAAGTCGAGAGATGGTTGTGCATGAGAAGGGCGAGATCATGCGAACCGAGCAGGGACCAGCGATGGAGCTCTCTAAGGTCTCGATGGACCTCACCGTGCTCCACTTGCCCCTTGTGCCTCCGCCCCTTGGCGCCTCCGGTGTATGAGGTTCGAATACACCTCGTCCGTTCGGTGATTGAGCAAGGTGCAGGTTTCTTAATTGATGTGCTTTGTTCGATTGATTTACTTGCGGTGCAAGGGAGGGCACGGCTGCGTGGGCTGCCACGTCGGCGCCAGGAACCAGCGGCGATGCGGAAGTGCGGCGGCAGGCGGTGGCTGACGGCGTGTGGAACACGGTGGTGGACTCCTTCCTTTTCGTCGGTGAGGTGGAGTGCCGCGCACGAAGGTTGTGGGCTCGTCCCTTACCACAAGCTCGCCGATCACCCGGAGCATGTGTCACTTTCGCACCACCTGCAAATGCCCGTGCCGTCTGCTGACTCACGAAGGCCCGGCCGGTATCTACCACCACATCGAACCGCGCATCCCATGCTGTGCACATGATCCAAGACGACAAGGTGCTCCGGATGCAAGTGCCAGCCGAACCCACGACTCTTGCCGTTCACGGAGGAGGACCGCCGCGTTTTTCTTAGTCGTGGCGTGCTTTCGACATCCGGCGCGCCTATCGTCGTGTCGGTCGTGCATCGAGCGGGCGTCCCCAACTGCCGCACTCGTGGCCAAGCTGTAGGCGAATGGCCCGTCGGGGAGCCAAAACCACGACCAAGCGCCATCAAGGTGGAAATGGGTGACAAGCATCAAGGATCCGGTGACGTCGGCGTGCGAGGTGACCTTCTTGACAGTTCTGCCCAAAGGCTTTGGCCGGGGCTAAGCTTGTGTCCCTCCACATTGATTGACAAGCTCACGTCCTAAATGTTTCTCTGATTGCCTTCTGTTTATATTAGTAATATACTAATATAGGGATTACCTTGGTCTACTTTAGCTTAAGAAATGGTGGGTTTTGGTGGCGATGCGGCAATTACTTGACATCGGATCGGCCAATTTCCAACGATCGAAACGGATATTTTGTGTATGCATTGGATATAAAGTTCCTTTGGGTAAGAAGTACTACTTGTCATCAAAATGGATAAAGGAGATGTATGTAGACGTATTTTAGTTCTAGATCGTCCCTTTTTATCCATTTTGATGACAACTTCTCCTCCGATTCTACAATACATGCCTTCCATTTGTCAAAATATAGATGTATCTAGACATGTTTTAGTATATAGGTACATCCATGATAGAGCCAATCGGATGGTTGAGAACACTACAATTAAGTAGCTGAGATGTGTGTGTGACTCGAGATCACGAGGCGGGGTCATCATCCTCCTTTTGGAGAAAAAATAGGCAGCGTGTGTGAGAGGGGCGAGTGCGATGCACCTCTTCTCTTCGTATATAACGTGCTACTAAACTCGAGTACATGTTTTTGTGGGTGGCACGATGGTGCGTTCGAGAAGTCGAGAGATAGGTTTAATGCGTGCGAAAAAAAGACTAGCCTAGAGAGCTGCATGCATGACTATTCCTGTCGAGCGCCCCATTAACCGTAAGATATGTATCTGAGCGGTGCCGATTATTGCCGTACAGCGGTACTCCCTCCTTCACTACAAGAAATATGTCAACTCGTGACCACCACTATTGGTCACTAAATGGTCACTGTTTTCAATTTGTGACCTTTTTGTGACCAAAAACATAAGGTCAAAAGCTGGTCGTCGTTAACTGATTATAGCGACCTTTCTTACGGAATGGTGCGTGAGCGTTTATGACAAAAAATAAGGTCATAGATTTCACGACCAATTATTTTGGTCACTAGCAATCCGACCACACCACGTCGGATCCATCGTGGCAAGTCGACGTGGCAGAATTACGACCAAATGAAAAGGTGCGTTAAATAGAATTAACCGGTCCATTTCAACCCGTCTACATGGGCCAAGCCCAATAATTGACTGTTTAAGTTTTTTTCTCTTTATTTTGCTTATGTGTTTGGGCCTGGCCCAATAATTTAGCCTTTTATTTTTACGGGAATGGAGCCTTTTAGATGAATTTTCTTTATAGTCCACTATTGTTTTGGGCCCATGACCTTTTTGGTCTAGTTCAAATTTGGGCCTTGTCCTTTTTATTTTTCTGCTATGCAGCCTTTTATAATTTTTTTCTTCTGATCATTTCTTTTTTTAGGCCCAAGCCTTTTTGGTCTAATTCTTGTTTGGGCCTTAGCCTTTTAGAGCCCAAGTTCTCATTTTGCATAAGTATAAGCAGAAAGGCCCAGTGCTGCACAAAGTCCACAAGCCCGGTGCACAAGTGATCCACGTAACTTCACATAAAATAAAATAAATGATACACATAACTTCACGGGTTCACAACATCACATAACTTCCACGGGTTCACAAGTGATCCCGAGGTTCACAGGTGCTCTAGTTTAAACAACAAATGCAACAAAATGCAACATCTCGGCTCAGCTCAGTTCCACGGGTTCAAAATGCAACAACCTTAGCTCAAAGACAAAGAGGTTCACAGCCTGACCATCAAACTACATTAGCTCCAAAGAGAGGCCATCAAGTGGGCTAACTTCTCTTCTGTTCTTGAGACTTCTTTAGCGATAGCTCAAGTTCCTTGTCGCGTGTAGCTTGATTCTTCCGCCTTCATTTTGATTGCCGTCAATTCTTCTTGCACCAGTTCAGCTTGAAGCTCGGACCTCTCCGACTTCTGCTCCAAGGTCCGCGAACATGAGCAAACACTTCATGATTGCTTTGTGGGAGTTGTTCCTAGATGACTGGAGCCCAACATTCGTGAGGATTGTGCTTTGCTTGACAGATTTCAATAGCACTTCTTCGACAATTTGAACAGTAGACTTTGGCTCTTCACCTTCTGGTACCGGCGCGTCCTTAATTTTTTCCATCTCAAGCTAGCATATGGAGGAAAATGATAGGCATTAGTGGAGAAACCAAACCAGCACACAAATGGATTATTTGAAGTAACCAAACCAGCACACAAAATCTATACAAGAAGATGATGACTAGTGACACAGAGACATGCAATTGGAACAATATGATCGCCTCATTAAGCCTAGAATGGTGGTTCTATATAAGATGGCTTCCCGACTAACATTCAGATCAAATTTCATCATGTCATAAAAAAATGCAACAAATAGCTACATCAAGTTACGATATCTTTGTTGAACTATCAAGCAGTATCAAAGCATGGAACCACAGTGATGTGTGAATCAACGACATGGAACTATCTTCATTAGCTGTTCTCATTATCTCCATTAAGCCTAGCATGGAACTATAAGCATGGAACTATCAAACATCATCAAAGCATGGGCGGCTCGAATCAAACAACATCAAATCATCAAAGCATCAAACAACATCAAAGCTGGTTGGTAATCAAGCAGGGCATGGACAAAGCAAGGAGTGACTTACTATAGCGGTCTTGGTGGCTCCTAAAACCCGATGCTTCTTCTTTGTTGTAGGTGGCCTTAAACAAGTCAATCGCTGACTGACTCCTCACCCTTACGCTCTTCTTTACGAAATGTTTTTCAACAAAAATCAAAATGTTATTCAGCAAGAATCGAAATGTTATCCAACGAGGATCAAGCGGTAAGGTCTCTAGAGAAAAGTTCTCACCGATGGAAAAATGTGTGTTGTGTAGTGCACAGAACCAGTTCTCTGATTGTACATGACTTTTCTCGATTCATCTTGTTAGACACATATTTCCCTACAAAAAAGCATACTATCAACATGATCTAGCACTAGCATATCATGTGTAGAACATAAAGCATCAAACAAGCAGAGACAAACCTTGTGTCTTGGGGTAGACCACATCTCCACGAGCTTGCCATTCACCATCCGTCGGATCAGTGCAGGAGACTTGATCTTGACTTTATTTGCTTGACTCTGATATCAAAATACTTCTTCTTGATACGATGGCGTCTGTTCCTTGAATTTTCTGCGAGAATATCTTTGCACGCGGTCTTGATGATCTCCGAGTCCGTGTTCATCTCAAAATTTTCCTACCAAGGCGGCCAAACAAGGTAGGAACAATATTAGTGATCATGCATAGGTGTAACGAGAAAATAGATAGCACATTAACTATGAAACAAGTAGCTTCTGAGCAACTTCCCCAATGCAGTTCTCCAATAGACCATCATTTTTTGTATGGCTTGAAGTGAGGAAGAACCGGAAGATGCCTTCTTACAGCGAGTCCACACTTTCGAAGCAAGCTTTCTTTGAGTCTGAGAGGCTTCTCACGGGCCTTCATCCCTTCGGCAATTTGGATAGGCAGCTTTGCTACCAAGCGACTTGGTGATCCTCTCTAGCCCTTTGCCCTTTCTAAGTCTAGTCTTGGTAGTCATTGCATCTGAAAATGAAATTGAACTCATAAATTAGAATAGAAATCGACAAATGGGAATCGACAAAAGCATACATGATCATTCCATTTGGAAAATGCACTAGTAAAAGATAGCATTGCAAAGGTCAACTTGCCTGATTGAAGCACAAGCTGCTGTTCTTCTTCATTGATGACAACATTCCTGTCAATAGAAGGTGCAACATGGCTGAGGTCTGTGTAGACAGTGCCTACTTCATCAATGCAGATGGTTCCTCCTTCATCTAGGCGAGCGGTGCCACTTCCATCCATCTTTGAGTGGTTCCTTTATCCATGGTGACAACTCATCACCCTATTTGCACCGAGGTCTCGAGTCCATCTTGGCAAGAATTTCTGATGGTCCGTCGCGATCGCCATCTTTGCTTTACCTTGTGACTCTATCAAGGGCAGAGTTCATCGAGTTCGAGGATCCTCTATTTTTGTCTGGGCTGGGGCCCATCACCCTTCTGGAGGCATTACGGCGAGATGTTTACGAGCTCTTCCTCTTCTTCTTGTTGTCTTCTTAACACCGGCCTCTTCGTCCTAGATTCCTTGATTACCTCGTATAAACATCACGGAAAAAGCATTAGATCACAAAGAGAAATATGTGAGCACAAGGAATAACATAGCTTAAAAGAACCCCACCCTCCAAGCAAGGCGAGTTTGCACCTTACTTGATCCTGCTCACTACAACATCATCCACTTCCTCTCCATCAATAACTTCATCCTCCTTAGGATTGTACTACAGGTCATCATTGATAACTCCACTACCTTCTTGAACCTCATCACTTCTACCTTCTTGTACATCATTTGTTTTCCTAATCATCGATGCTATTGCACGATGCCAAGGGACCTGGAACATCCGATTGTTCCTCATGATATTTCTAGCCCTAACCTTCATTACTTTCGGTGAGAGGCTCTTCTTTGCATGATAAAGGAAGCGTTACCTATTAGGTGAATGTTTGGAATGCATGGACAGACAGCCAAACATATCTTATGAAATTTTATTATCATTTAATCCTAGTTATTCGGTAAGGAAGACTAACTTGACAGAGGCACAATTAAGCCCGACTTATTCAGATTATGACAATACATTTCATTTAGCATATTAAGACATAGATTTATGGCGGCAGTATAACCACAAAGGAGCAAGTTGCATACCAATGGTTGGCCTCACGTTTGACCTTGTCATCCTTGCCATGGATGATCTTGAGGTGGTGCTTGCAAAATAGTATAAACAACAATCAGATACAACAAGTATAGAGTAAAATGATGCACTTGTATCAATAAAGGAAAGCATTTGGACCATCATGCACATACCAACGATGTACTGTTATTAATTAAGCAAACATGTAAGTGCACTAAACAAGCATGGATGTACAGTGGAAATATATGTACACTAAATAAGCAAGCAAGCAAAGTGCTACTGATAGAAACAAGCAAGCAATGAAGGAAATTGAAAAGAAGCAAAAGATCTCACATGATCCTTAAACCACTTAGCAAACCCCTTGGCAACCCTTTTATCAACATGGATATTGCTTTCTTCCTGATTTAACTCTTCCTTGCATTTCCTGCAATGCCAACAAAACATATGAATTAAAACATTAGGCTGGTGCCAACTAAGCAAAAAAATATATATAATGAGTGCACAAGATATAGCGTTACTTTCGATATATGGTAGAACCTCGGCGCAATTCTTGAGCACAAACCAAACCATCTTGTCATTACTCATCACCGGCCTCCAAGTATTGTGAGGCTCCAAGAAAGATTCACGGCATGGTTGAAAGCAGAGACATCACCATTTTGCAAATCAAACTGCTCTCTATTTCTGCCCGGCGGTTCCATCTTGTTTCCACATCGCCAAAGTATCTAGAGCAAAAGTCAAGCACTCGTCAGCGACATATGCTTGACAATAGAACCTTGATTCTTGCCGTGTTTACGCACATAGCAGCTTACAAGTAAGTAGCCTTCTTTTGATTGGGTACATTCAACACGTATTACCACGGGGCCTCTAAGCATTGCCTCTTTTGGTAAGTGCACGCCAAATGGACCATCACGGTGAAAGAAAGCTAGAGGGAAAATCTTCTCGAGCTTGCAAAGAATAATTGGGATTTCTTTTTCAAGTCTTTCCGGGACCGATTAACTTGAGTGTTTTGCAGCCTGATTCTCTAAAGAAATTTCCCAGCTCAGCAACCGCTTCATATATATCCTTGTCCATGATTCCTCGGAGGCTCGCCGGTAAAATCCTTTGGAGGAGGATGTGACAATCATGAGTTTTCAGTACCGAAAGCTTGAATCCATCAGAAGTAACACACTTTGCTAGGTTAGCAACATAACCATCTGGAAATTTCACCGCTCTTAGGAATTCACAGAATGCAAGCTTTTGTTCTTTACTCATTGTATACCATGCTCGTGGCATTTCAAATGAATCTTCATCTTCATTGTCTTTGTAGATGCAAATCTTCTCTTATGCCCATGTCCTCCAAATCAAGCCTAGAACTAACCGTGTCCTTTGTGTTCCTTCAATGTTGAAGCGTCCCTAGCAGATTCTGCGCATATGTTTTTCTCAATGTGCATTACATCGAGATTATGCCTTAATTTCATATCAGCCCGATATGGCGAGGTCCCACAAACAAGACCTCCGGTCCCAACATTGACCTTCCACATGCTTTCTTTTCTTCGCCAGCTTTCCTGGTCTCACATCTTTCACCTTTTCAAGTTGCTGCTCCAGCTCTTCTTTAGTGAATTCAGCTGGCTTGTCACGGGTTTCATTCTCACCATTAAAATCTTTGCTTCTTCGCCAGCGATGGTTCCGGGAAGAAAGCGGCGGTTCCCAATATAGCAGATCTTGCTCCTTATTCTCTTTGAGCAAGGGTCTTTGTCACAATGGACACAAGCCTGATAACCCGCTGTGATCCTCCCAGACAGAGTGTGCAGAGCCGGGAAATCATGGATGGACCATATGATTGCAACACGTAGATTGAACTTTTCTTCCGGACTCAAGGCATGCGTATGTAGGTACACCAGTCCAGGCTGGGCGGTTCTTCTCTGAGGGGCTCCATAAAGACATCAAAATCCTTTCACGGAGACTACGGACCCGGGATAAGCAATGACATCATGAAGTTGGACTGATCCATGCATGCCCATGGTGATTGGCAGGTTGTGCGTCACCACAAAAGCGGCCACATGCTATAAGGCGTGCTCATGTTCCCAAATGGATTAAACCCATACGTGGCAATGCCAAGTTTTATGTTCCTTGGATCTACAAAGAAAATCTATATGTATCTGGTCAAACTCTTTCCATGCCTCTCTGTCCATTTGGATGGCTCGACTCATTGTCCACAGGTTGCCGCTTTAGCTTGTGCCACTTTGTACCTCCACCGCGATGATTTCTTGAGATGAACATCCATTGCAGCCTTAGTATCAAGGGAAAGTGCCTCGATACCTTCTCCGGTATTGACTTCTTCCCATCAGCATCTTTCCACCTAGATGCATTGCATTTTGGACAGATTGTCATGCTTTGCTAAATCCTTGAAACAAGACCACAGTTATTTGGGCACACATGTATTGACACATAACCTAACTTGACTGCGGATTATGCTCAATGCTTCATCATAAGATGCAGGAACACAACTATCAGGGAATTGCAAGCTCAAAAGATGGAGTATTGCGTTGAATGCGGCATTGCTAATCCGGTAGAAAGATTTGATGTGGAGTAACTTCACGGTGAAGGTAAATCTTGAAAATTTACCCCCTTCCTGAGCTGCGCGCTTTGCCTCCTCTAACACCTCAGCAAACAACGACTTCTTTCCATCAGCACGATCTTGACGCCATTACAAATCCTTCAATAGGTCAGGAATCCTATCATCTTCATGCCCATCCTCTTCCTCCAAAATAGCATTATCTACCAAAACCTTTTCCATGAAATCAATGCGACATCACCACCACCCATCATATGAGGGGCCTCATGTATCGACTTCAAAATGTTGAGGTTGACTATCCAAAGGTTCTCCATGATATATCCATCTATCATATGTCTTTGGACATCCCATTAAGAAGTAGATGATCTTCCACTCTTCCTTGAGCCATTCTTGGGCGGTTGAGGCATTAGCATGACATGGGCGAAAGAATGTGAGCATCGTTAGCAAAATTTGCACTGAACAAATGCCATGAAATCATCAACTCCTTTCATATGTTCTTCGAAAACTTTCTAACTCCTTTTCTAATCCAGCTTCTGTCCATCTGCCAAAGACAACAAATTGTTGCAACTTAGCAAATCAATCTAAGTGCATCAACATTAATTAATGAAAATGGATGGAAGTAATGGAAGCTAATATTCCAGAAAATAAGGTAGGCACCCAACTTTATATGCTAATTGCCTAACCACAACATTGAAACAAACCAAACTATAAATCAAACCAACACTTTGAAATTGGCATGAATTTATGTTGCGAGAGAAGGCTAATTCAAATTAAACCGAACTAGCTAGCTAGCTCCTAACAAATACTATCTTTGTTTCTATCAATTACAATTACAATTACCCTAACAATACGTAGACAAACAATTGAAGACCAAGGCCTTGTTTACGGCCTTGATAAATGAGAGGGTTATGAGATATTGGTAGGGAATAAATACCATCTAGCTGAAATTCCCCCAAATCTTAACCGAACAAGGCACGAACAATTCTTAACAAACAAAATTTGAAGAACTCCCAACAGTACATCAAGAAAATTCATCTATGCAATATCTACCAAACAAGCAAGCGATCTCCTAATTCCTAACAGTGCATCAACAAAATTCATCTATGCTGAAGAACATCTGACAAAATTCATCTATGCTAGGCGACGAGGTGCAGATAGTGAGAGAGGAGAGGGGGGAAGAGGAGAGGGGTGCATACCGGGAGGTGTGCTTGCGGCGGCGAGTCCCCCATGCTTGGCGAGCCTATCCTTGCGTGGGCGTCGTTCTGTGCACGCCCCACCATTGCATGTGGCCCCCTCTTGGTCGCTTTGGCAGCCAGCCCGCCTCCACACCCCGGTTGCTTCCGGTCTTGCCCATTCTTGCTGCCCCACCGGGGACAAAGCGGCAATGAGGCCGTGGCGAGGTCACTGCTGGCGAGGCCGTGGGCGAGGTCACTGCTTGGCCGAGCCGTTCACCCCTGCCCCCACCACCAGTCGCCATGCCCTGCTGGTCGCTTGACCGCCCGGCCCGCCCTAAATCCAGGCCACGCCCTGGCAGCCGCCGCCACACAGTCGGAAGACCTAGAATTTTTGGCTAAGTATTGGCTCTTGCAGCACTTGACCCGCCGCCACTGGTGGAATAGGTCCCACTTGTCGATGACTTAGATTTGGCGCTATAATATAATATACTGAGATCCATTAGCTAGATGGACAACAATCCCTCTCTAGCCGGTGGTAGCGAACAAGTTAAACAGTAGCGAGGTCGTGGGTCCGAGTCCGCCTCGCGCATCTTTTACTAACAAATTTAGGGCTGTCAAGTGGGTCCCTCACATAAGCGAGCTCTTGTTGAATATACACATGTAAGTGAAAATGACAACTAAGCAATCCACATAGGCGAGACTGTTGAGGTGGCCGCCTTATCATACAACTGCATTAAAACTCAAGTGTAACGACCATTCATATTGGTCGTAATTTGTTAGAAATGAGGCATGAACCAGGGATGTCTGCTTTATGACCATTTCCTCTAATGAAATTATGACCTTTCTGACCAGAATGGTCATTATGGGTTAGGGTTTGGAGCCCCCTGAACAGCTTTTGACCAATTGGTCTAAAATGGTCATAAATTTATGACCAATTCTTCCAGGGTCACTGACAGAATGTCACTAGTTGACATATTTCTTGTAGTGCTTTCCGGTTTATAGGGCTTAATTGAAAAATCTCACCAACCAAGATGGTGAGTGGTGGAATATTTTTTGTAGTTTGCAAAAGCACCTAATTAATGCTCTTGTTTTTCTCGAAAAATTATGTTTATCAATGCATTAATTGCAATGCATGCATGCATAAAGTACATGCATTGGTTAATTTTCTCTTAATACTTGCATGCAATGATTTAATGCACCTTGGAATCTGAACATGTGTTGGGGAACAACCAAATTGAGCCTTATAAAATGGAAAAACTAAAATTTTGTGATAAGCCCTATAAAATAGGAAAGGAGGGAGTAGAAAAAGAAGTACTCCATCCGAGAATAGTGCCGCAATTCGAAACTAGAACCGTCAATAAATTTTGAGCTTGCGTCTCGTCACATTCAAATTACTCCATGCTATATTGAATTGCAAACCTGTTCACACCGATCATAACCTAAGCGGTTTCCCACTTTAGGGCGTATTAGTACCACGCTATATTGAATTGCAAACCTGTTCACACCGATCACAACCTAAGCGGTTTCCCACTTAGGGCGTATTAGTACTCGGTTATAAATACTAGTATGACAAGATAGTGCACATTCCTCCTCAACTCCTCATTTACAAAAACAAACAAGTCATTGACATCCTTCCTTGTGTATGCGCCATGGCGGCGTGAGTTACAGGTTAGAGAGATTGCCACCAGGGAGGCGAGCATGGAAGCGGAAGAACGAGAGATGTCCTGCCTCACTGCGAGAGCAACCGACATATCCCACGGCGGAAGTAGCAGCCTGAGAGAGGTCCCGCCGCTGGCCGCTGAAGCAAAGACGGAGGTCCCGCCGTCTTCTTTGAAGCAACACCGGAAGTCCCGCCATTGTCGATGCACGACAAAGCTGGTCGATCGCACCTTCGGCAGCAGAGATGTCGCCATGCCACGAATGCAGAGAGATTTCTCGCGCGCGCGGCATCTGGGAAAATTTCTCGCGCGCGTGACGGCTTATATTCTGAGGAGCATGCATGCGATCGTCCATAGCGGATGGATCGGATCTCCGGTAGGCGAGGTTGCAAGGCGACATGAAAGCCTCGTTTGAACAGGCTACGGCGTCATCCGACAACTAAGGGAGGGCAATGAGAGGCTCGGGCGGTAGCGACTTCTTGAGGGAGAAGGTCGTCCGAAGTGCAGACCACGAGGAGGAGACGGTGCCTTGTTGAAGAGGACCGGCGTCATCGTCAAGAAACTTATGGGCGAGAATGACATGCTCCATAGCGGCGCCAAATCTTTGGTGGAGGAATCGTGGAGGTTCTCAAGCAGCATCTTGAGGACACGAAAGAGCTCATCGCCGCTCTCCGCGGACTAGTTCCGACACTGCATCAACGCATCAAGAAAGTAGAGATCTGCGAGCGGATCCTTGTCTTCCTTCTTCTTTTGCCCTTGTGTATTTCGGGCGTAGCCGCATGTGGATTTAATTATCTTTCTAATTATGTAAGACAATTAACCGTCCTTATCTTTTGTGGAAGATCAATGTTGCGAGGTGGAATGAAGAAAACTCTTCTTTGTGGCGACCTGGCGTTGCTCTTCTTCTAATTCTTCTTTGGGCTTCCTTGAGTTTCCTGGTTTCTTTTGATGTAATAATCGGTTTAGGATGTGGATTGTGTTGTTGGTTGTGAAATGTTGGGTTCTAAGCGCGGATGTTTGGCCTTTGTTGGCCTCTTGGGATATTCGATTTCAATCTGGTAGCTTTTAGTCCTTCGTGTTAGGCTGGAGTTGTGCTTTGAACTTCTTGTGAATTGTGGTGGTTTTCAGTAATGAAAATCGAAGGGCAAGCCCTTCTTTGATAAAAAATTTAATCGTCCTTATATATTCATCGGTCTTACTATAAGTCGCATGATAGATGCTATATAGGTCCGTCGGATCTTACATCAAGATCCGTGCTTTTAGAATTTTATTTTCTCTCTCTTAAATCTCAGTCGAGTGAGACATAGCCACGCCATTAAGCAGAGGCTGGCGCCAATTAAGGGAGACCTTGGGAGAGAGGTGGGCGGACAGATGGAGGTCAAAGGGCTCTCCTCCCGATAAGCACGCCATAGGGTACGATCGCCGCCTCTCGTACTCAAATAGCTACCCTGCATGGTGCCTCCTAGATAATAAAAATGGGGGCGCATGGCGGCACGTAAATGGTACTAGTAAGTAGAAGCATACGGTTTCAATAATAATTGTGTTTCCGATTGTAGCGTGACAGCACTTGTTCCAAAATGACTTTGTTGATTGTTAATGTATGCGCCTTCACAAATCGGTTGCAAATTTACCTGACATGTTGGTGCCATGTCATGGCACCAAGCCAAATTTTATTATTTTTCATGCGTGTTTTGGATTCTGAGGAATTAAAAACTAAGTTTCTCAATGTTTCTAACCCAGCCAGCGCCCGAATTTTGAATTCATTCCCATTTCTTGCATGGAACCTAGAAATTTGCGAGGACACACATGTGATTTTTCAACCAACTTTGGTGCCTTTGGAACATGTGCTTGTATTTCAAATTTGAATTATGCACACAAAGGTGACACGTTCCCTCCCAGAACCACGAGCCTTCTTGAGAGAAGCTCCGATTTGCAAGAAGCTTATACCAAAAAAATTTCCTATTCAGCCAATTTTTTTTACCACGACATGGTACTACCATGACATGACACCATGCCAAGTTTCATGATTTTAAAACCAAGTTTCTCAATGTTCTCGACCGAGCCACGATGCCCAGATGTTTGAATTTTATTCTCATTTTTGCATGGGACCTACTCCCTCCTTCCATCTATATAGGGCCTAATGTGTTTTCAAGACAACCTTTGACTATTGACAAGATTAATAGCACCTGAGATGTATACTATGAAAATTATATTATTGGAAGCTCCTTTGACATACAAATTTGAAGGTATGCATTTGTAAGTTGCATGTCATATATTATTGCTCTAACGTTTGGTCAAAGTTAGCCTCGAAAAAGCATTAGGACCTATATAGATGGAAGGAGGGTAGAAATTCACCGAGGACACAAATGTGATTTTTCAACCAACTTTGGTGCATGGGAGCATGTGCTTGTAGTTCAAATTTGAATTATGCACATTAAATGACCAAAAACTCAATTAATGTATAAATAAGACCAAGCGAAGCCGGAATAATTCCAAAAATTTAACAAGGCACTCATGTAGTTCTATGTTGCCTTTGTAAATAAACTCAAGGGGACAAGCATTATATTGTTTCACCTTTGAAAGGTGGCACGTTCCCTCTCAGAACCACGAGCCTTCTTGAGAGAAGTTTCGGTTTGCAAGAAGCTTATACCAAAATTTGTTCCTATTTGGCCAAAAAAATTTACCACAACATGGTAGTACCATGACATGACATCCATGCCAAGTTTCATGATTTTCAGACGTGTTTTGGATTTACAAGAATTTTAAAACCAAGTTTCTCAATTTTCTCGGCGAACCCACGATGCTTGAGATGTTTTAATTTTATTCTCATTTCTTGCATGGGACCTAGAAATTCACCCGAGGACACAAATGTGATTTTTCAACCAACTTTGGTGCACGAGAGCATGTGCTTGTAGTTCAAATTTGACTTATGCACATTAAATGACCAGAAACTCAATTAATGTATAAAAAATGACAAACAAACCCGAAATAATTCCAAAAATTAACAGGGCACTAATGTAGTTCTATGTTGCCTTTATTAAGAAACTCAAGGGGGGGGCAACGTATATCGTTTCACACTCAAAGGTGGCATGTTCCCTCTTAGAACCACGAGCTTCCAAATCGAATTTTTACCACAACATGTTAGTGCCATGACATGACACCATGCCAACTTTCATGATTTCCACGCGAGTTTTGGATTTACATGAATTTAAAATCTAATTCTCTCGATGTTCTCGGCCGAGTCATGACACCCAGGATGTTTGAATTTCATTCTCATTTCTTCCATGGGACCTAGAAATTCAACCAAGGACACACATGTGATTTTTCAACCCACTTTGGTGCACGGAGCATGTGCATGCAATTCATATTTAGATTGTGCACATTAAAAGTCCAGAAACTCAATTAATATATAAAAAGGCCAAATGAACCTGAAATAATTCCAAAATTTAACAGGGCACTCATATAGTTCTATGTTGCCTCTGTAAATAAAATCATGGGGGAGGCAGCGTATATCGTTTCGCACACAAAGGTGACAGGTTCCCTCTCGGAACCACGAGGCTTGTTGAGAGAATCTCCGATTTTGCAAGAGGCTTATACCAAAACTTGTCCCAGTTCAGCCAAAAATTATACGTATGAAAACAGGGTTTAGATTATCCCAAACATCTCGCTACCTAGACCAATAATGTACTATGATTTGAATTCAACATAAAATGGATACAAATATTTGAACTGGAGAGCGTATGGTACATGTAGTTCATAGTGAAATATGATTCTTTTGCTATATGCATGTCTTTTTGTTATCAAGATAATATTTAAATTATTGTATAACTTGACAAAATAAATATTCAAATAAGGAAAATTGATTCAAATTTAGTCCATATGGTAGATGACAATATATATGTTCACATGGTGGAGTAAAATGTTCATATATGATGGAAGATCAAAATGTCTGACTACATCAATTATAAACCGCAAGATCACCCTAACGATATATTGAATTCAACATAATGTGGATTCAAAAATTGAAATTCGAGATCATGGCATCTGTAATCATATTAAAAGGGACATTACTCTTTCTTTGGTGGGAATTGATTTGTTTTTGTTGTTGTTGAGGGAAGTGCTTGAATCGATTTAGTCTTGTCTTGAGGGTAATCTTGTTCTCCGATTTTTACATTTTTCTTGTAGTTTTTCAATGGCAGCATCTATAGCAATATAGTAAAAGGGGACATGACTCTCTTGTGTCTTGTATGAATTTATTTTTTACACGTTAAGTTTGTTCTGCCGAACAAGGAATCCGCACCTTGTTATCCTGAAATTTTCAAGCTTGAGTATCTTTTGTCTCACCTGCTTTGAAACTCCCGCTTCTTCAACCCGCGCCACGCCTTGTTATCCCAAAATTTGGACACGCGCGAGAACTCCCTCCTCATCCGAAATCGCTCCCTTGCGGACCATGAAATCCCCTTCTACCCCTCAGCCGAAAATGAAGCTCCACGTCGCGGTGTCAAAACTGGTGGGGGTACGCTGGTAACTTACCCTACATTTCAGACAAGAGCGTCCCTAAGCTTGGCTCCCCCCTCCCCCTTCGCCCCCCATTCGTACACCGAGGCCACCAAAACCCACGAAACCCCATGCTCCTCCGTCGGCCTCCTGACCGCCGCCCAGCCGGAGACTCTTCCACGACTATGTCGTCCACCGCAACAGCTCGCCGTCCCTCATCCACCGCACCGGATGAGGATCCGTTGTCGATCTCGTCGTCCCGCCGGATCAGCCGCCCCGTTCTCCACCTCCAAGGAGCTGCCCGGCGTTACGCCTCGTCTATCACGCCACCTCAATCCCCACAGCGCCATCGTGTTGACCTGCCCACGAACACGCAACACCCTCACCAATTCCTCCGATGAAGCCGAGGCCAACTCGGCGCCACCAAGGAGGTCTGCACTCACCGCTGCATTTTTTCTTTTATTCGATCTCACGGGGCTTCCGGTGCTCGATACCGAGTAGACATGGCATGTCTCCATAGACGGCGCCGTCGCCGGCCACATCATCCACGGCGTCTCTCACCCATGTCGTGCTTCCTCGGTGGTGACTTCCACAACGGCACCAGTTGCAGCTGCTCTGGCTCTCGCTTCGTGGCTATTTCTGTTCTTCTTTGTTAGTCGCGCTCTGCTTTGCTCCTGCTTTTGTTCGTTACTCTGCTCTGCTCTTGCTCTCGCTTGCGCTCTTTGATCTTTCTTTGCCACGACCTCCGGCAACTTCTGAGGAGTTGCTTTGCTTTAGCACTCGCTTCATGGTGCTACTCTTTGCACGACTTGCTCTCTGCTAGTGTGTTCCACCTTTCGGCGTCTGCTAATTTAGATCCTTTGCTTCTACGCTACTAGTGCTCGAACGCCCTAAACATCTATTGCAATGCTCATTACTAGTTCAATCAGTTTGACGGTAAAATTCAGGTTTGACTGTGAAGTTCATTTCTTTAGTTAAGTTGAGTGAGCAGTACTTACAACATGTCTGTCGGGCGGCCGTGGCGTGGCTGATCGTTTACATCTAGCACTTTGGTGATGTATTTTACATCATCTATTGCAGATGATATTAGGGTCCCGCCAGATTAAAGTTGTCTGTCTTGTCATGCTTTAGCCTCGCCGCCGTACACCTTAAGCGGAGCTGCTCCAACAGCGGAACCGTCCATCACGCAATGGAAGCGATACCCTCGGCGCCGTTCTGAGGCCTCGAGATCTTCTTCCCGCCTCCAGCAGTCACACTGACATCATCACCATCCTCCACGTCCAACCCAATGATCTTTGAGGTCCACAAGGCTATGCCAAAGAGGTTGTACACTCATCGCATCACTTTGTTTCTCCATTCCTCTGTTCTTCCAATTCATGTGAGCCAAACAACCAGGTTGGTGAAATCCTATGTTTCCAAATGCTACATTTTTGCACGTGCATTCCTATCCTATTCTGTGTTTTTCCTGTCCCTGCGTTTATAGAATCCTCCAATTCTAAGGAGCCCTTACAGATTTACTTCATTTTCAGATAGGCGTCAAAGAAAACTCTGTGTGTTATGTCCTGCTCCTGCCGTGCCGTCATCCACCCCACCTGCGGTGCACCATCGACAAAAGCGTTCACTGCAGCAGAGATCCCCCTGCAGACTTTCTTTCGCCGCCTCAGATCATCTTCCCCATTGTCGGCAGCCACACCAACTGCATTACCATCATCGGTGAGCTAATGAACACGAGGGACTACAGTTCTAGAAGAGAGGTCGCGATCGTTCGTGTTTGCTTCGTTATACATCGGTTATTATTACTGCTACTTTATCGTTCAATCTTGAGTTTTGAATTGCCCATGGGTCTCCCTATCGAGCCCGGTGACGAATAGTATCATCTACTATCTGGTTCATCTGGGGTCTTCTATGTGGTTCATGTTGGGTGGGCAACAAACAATAGATGATCCATTGTCTATCTTTTTAAATTGAAGCTATAATCTATCTGCTATCATTAGTTTTGGATCCATCCACTCGTTTGCTACCATCAGTCTTGATTTTTGCATGCACCCCTTAGGCCTTACAAAAATTAACTATTTCTTTATTATGCATGTCAGATATTGTACACAATCGTACTGAACATGTAGAGAAAAAGAGAAAACCGTTGCGTGCGAATATAATGTCATGCAGGCCTTCGCTCCATGGTGGTAGTGACCCACCCTCTCCTGCATTTCAGATTGTATTCGAGGAAGATAAGCATTGAGTTGGAGATTCGGAGGAGCATACCACGCTGTTTACCACGAGATGTTTGCTCTAATACGGCATCTTGATGTTGGTCATATCATGCATATGGCGCCTTGCATTGCTTACATTATACATCTTATATGTCATCGGCTTAGTTTAGATTTGCTTTGTGTGAATGCCACTGCTTGGTTTCTATATCATACTCCCACCATTCCTAAATATTTGTATTTTTAGAGATTTCAACAAGTGACTACACTCTGAGAACAAAATGAGTGAATCTATACTCTAAAATATGTCTATATACATCCGTATGTGGTAGTCCATTTGAAATCTCTAAAAGAAAAATATTTAGGAACGGAGGGAGTATATGGGAATTATGCAATGCCATCTTCTTTAGCAGGGCATCATATCGTGAATCATGCAATGCCATCCTGTTTAGCCGGTCATCGTATATGTGAATTGTATCGTGCCATATTTTTTCCATAATGTATTCCATTTGTCAACAATGTTTATACATTCATCTACTCTTCCTGTGCATCAGCCATTTGAGTCGGTCATGGGAAAATCTGGAGTGAAAACAAGGTCATCTGAGCAGTCAGTGCTACCTGTCGATGCAGATTTCTTGCTGGTTACAAATAGCTCCTCAGAGGAGGATTCAGAGAGAGATGACCAGTCGTATCCCCAGGTGCATGCTCTAACTTGGCTGGGTTATATTGCTCATATCATGCATATAATGTCTTGCATTGCCATGCCATCTACTTAGATTAGACATGCTTTGTGTGAATGCCTCCTGTTTGCTTTCTATATCAGATATGTGAATTATGCAATGCCATGTTTTTCAGCCAGTTATCATATATGTGAATTATGCACGCCATGGAGCCGGGCATCATATATGTGAATTATCTCATGCCATCTTTTTTCCATTCGTATTCCATTTATGCGACAATTTGTGTATATTGAACTACTCTTCATGTGTATCAGCCATTTGAGCGATTATGGAAAAATCGGAGTGAAAACAAGGTCTTGAGCGAGGCAATGGTACTGTTGAAGCATATATCTCGATGGTTACTGAGGAGCTCCTCGGAGGAGGATTGAGAGACAGATGACCAGTCCTACATCCCACACGAGGTGTATGATCTAAGTTGCAATTTTTATATTTCTCATATGATGCATATGGTGTCTTGCATTGCTTAGTTTAGACATCATATGCACAATATTGAATACATGCCTTAGTTTAGAGATCATACATGCGAGTGCAATTTGCTTAGTATATGAATCAATTATGTCAATTATATCATGCCATCCTGTATACTTAGACAACATGTATGTGAATTATTTCATCCCAACATATTTTAGAAAGACATCATACAGTTTTGTCATGTCATCACCTTAGGTACTCATCATATGTTGAATTATGCCATTATATCCTGTTAAGTTATCCATCATATATATGAAGCGTATCATATATGTGAAATTGTGTCATCTTTGTCTGTTTGGTTAGACAACATATATGTGAATTACCACATCATCTATCATACAATGTACATGCGTTCAATTTATTTTCTTGTTTATCGACCATTTGAATTGGAGGGGGTGATGGCGGTATCTAAAGGGAGAAAAAACCCGTTCTTCACAAAAGATAGTGCTACCCGTCGATGCAGATAGAACCATGGTTGTCTTGGCCTAAACTAGCCCCACCACACATAATCGGGACTCTTCCAGATTGCACACTTACACCGTTAGGCGGAAGAACCAGCTACAACCCATCTAACACATAACCCAGTAGGATAGTAACCCACTTATAATTGACAAAGCACCATGTCCACTACAGAGTACCCCCACATGAGCAGTTTGTAAAGCTACTGCAGTGCCCAAAGCACGAAGACCACCACAACTAACCCAAACTCCATGTTTAAAGCAGAAGAGCAATTGTTCTCAGGTCAGATTGCATAGCTATGGTCCATACTCCTTTCTGCTTTGCATCAACGTATTTACTCATACCAACTACTTTCGAATTTGAAGGATCCAATTGAAACTCCAATGGCGCGACAGGTATGTTTTAAACCTATTTCTTTAAATGGATTGCTGTTCTAACTTCTTGCTCTATGTTGATTTCAGTTTAAGTTGTATAACAGTTATGTTCTCATGTGATGCACATTACAAGTCTTGCCAATGTTGTGTAGTTTCTCACACTTATATTACATCTATCTTTGCTGTGCCTTAAAAATATATGAGTTAAGCTGTGTCTCTATCTTGATTAGGGAACATAAACTAGAATGATATGGACAATACGGTGACCATAGTACATAGATATATGTTTGTTTCATCTTTGTTATCCTGTCCACCTTACTCTTGAACGGTTTACCAAAATGAGTTTACGTATACTACAAGCTAAACCTGTGATGTGTCTCGCTTGTTTCTCTTGTAGTATGCAAGCGAGAATATTGGAGAAGAGAACCCCACTATGCAATGGTAGAGAAAGTAATGCAGATAAGGTTCAAGATAGTGAGACAACCCTGTTGGTCTCCAAGAAAGGTGATAAACATGATCTTGTAGATAGTGAAAAAACCCCATAGTCCTGCATTGATGTAGTGTTCGAGTTACTGGCCAGTACCACTGGCACAAGCTCTTCGAACTTGCTGCCTGAATCACTTCGGCTTCTTCAGTCTCAACTAAAAGCTGAAAGGCATCAGTTAGCTGTGATGTGGCAAGAAGCCGAAGGACTGAGGAAGTCCTTGCAGAATTCAGATGCGTACTTTCTTGTGCAACAGCAAGCGCTGGAGGATTTAAGCCCCAAACAAGAGAAAGTTAATAAGCTTGCTAAGCATCTTGCCGACATTATGGGTACCAGGATATTGTTTCTTGAACTCTTACGAAGTGGTTTGATTCACGGACTTGTTTTCTTTGAGCATTTATATGCTTGCTTTGTTCCCTATATTTGCACCGGTGGCAAACTTTGATGCCCATTAGAAGTAATATGTGTAATAGCCGTGATAGCCTAGCATAAGTTGCTTGCTTATTTATGTCCTTGTTGTCTTGTTTATTTGTTTGCTTGAAGTCAGTTCAGATCTTTTCCCGTGGTTTGCTATAGGACACAAAAACCAATTTATTCAAAATAGGCCACAATAACCATGGGCTAATATTCTGATAGTGACACTAGGGCCTCCTATGGGCCGTAGAAAGCGATGGAGCCTTCTACGGGGCGTAAAGCGATGAGCCCTCTACAGGCCATAGAAACAATGGGCCTTCTACGGGCCGTATCATCAATGGGCCTTATCACGGGCCGTATGATCGATTGGCCAAACATGGGCCAATAACGAGCCGCATTATGGCCGTAAGCGGGCTAGAAGTTGGAACCGTCCGTTCATGGGCCGACCATAACGGGCCATCATTAATAGGCCGTGTTTGATGGCGCTATGAAAGCAACGTGATTAACGGACCACAAAGCGGGCTGATTGTAACCACGGGCTGAATTTGGCCCTGGCGAAAAATAGCGATGGCGGGCCGTAAGTAAGCGAATCTTTGAAATGAGCCCTTGAATATATGGTCTCTGATAAGGTCGAAAGATAACATGGGCTGGAAACAGCCCAAGCGGAATAACGGGCCGTTAATGGGTATAAAGTGATACCTTGTTCATTCTGGTGAAGTTTCACCTGAGCCGTTAATGGGTGTAAAGTGATACCTTTGTTCATTACGGGCCAGTTTCACCACGGGCCGTTAATAGGCCAAGAGTTACATAGGGCCTCATATGGGTGAAAGACGTCATGGGCCATACATGGGCCTGAAGTGAAAACGGGCTGGAATCATATTGGATTGCCCAGATGACGCTACTGGGCCTAATTCGAATAGGGCGTAACGGGCCTTGGGTTAGCGGGCTGTAAATGGGCTATATCTTGAACATGCCGTTAACAAGCTTTCCATGGGCGGCCCGCCACCTTTTGACCAAGTCAAATGGGTGAAGCCTTTTCACGAGAATGGGCCTCTGTTGGGCCGTGCCACTGTCGACGTATCATAGGCGTATACATCCAATGAGTGGATGACATCTGTCCCAGCGATGAGCCGACACGTGTTTCCTCCAGCCAATGATGATTTTACGTGGAAAATCCCCATTGGTCGGGGCTGATAACGGGTTATCGGATCAAAACCCGATCGGATAGCTTAACGGCGTTAAGATTACGATGGATGCCGCGTGTCGGTCACCCTTCATGAAAGCATACGTGGCGTGATTTATCGTCATGGAAGTGGACACTTCCGTGATGATAATTTTGGTAATGTCATGGAACACTTCTATGACAGCACAGGTATGACTATCTTAATTCTGCCATAAAATCGTCATGGATGTACATGCATGACAAAAAACGCGACCTACTATGACAAACACGTATCATCACGGAACTGTATTTTTTTGTAGTGTCCTTCTCTGTAACCGACTCTGTGTAACCCTAGCCCCCTCCGGTGTCTATATAAACCGGAGGGTTTAGTCCGTAGGACAACAACAATCATAATCATAGGCTAGCTTCTAGGGTTTAGCCTCTACGATCTCGTGGTAGATCAACTCTTGTAATACTCATATCATCAAGATCAATCAAGCGAGGAAGTAGGTATTACCTCCATCGAGAGGCCCCGAACACAGGTAAACATCGTGTCCCTTGCCTCCTGTTACCATTAGCCTTAGACGCACGGTTGGGACCCCTACCCGAGATCCACGGTTTTGACACTGACAGCCATCCTCACCCTCCCGGCGCTCTCCATGAGGAGGAGGGAGCAGTTCACCCTCGGGGCTGAGGGTATGTACCAGTAGCTATGTGTTTGATCTCTCTCTCTCTCTCTCTCTCTCTCTCTCTCTCTCGTGTTCTTGGTATGGCACGATCTTGATGTATCGCGAGCTTTGCTATTATAGTTGGATCTTATGATGCTTCTCCCCCTCTATCTTCTTGTAATGGATTGAGTTTTCGCTTTGAAGTTATCTTATCAGATTGCGTCTTTAAGGATTTGAGAACACTTGATGTATGTCTTGCGTGGGATACCCGTGGTGACAATGGGGTATTCTATGGATTCACTTGATGTATGGTTTGGTGATCAACTTGCGGGTTCCATGACCTTGAGAATCTATGCATAGGGGTTGGCACAATTTTTCGTCTTGACTCTTCGGTAGAAACTGTGGGGCACTCTTTGAAGTTCTTTGTGTTGGTTTGAATAGATGAATCTGAGATTGTGTGATGCATATCGTAATCATACATGTCGGGGGGTGAACCCCGGGAAGGCAACGGAACCCGGATCCTTTTCAAAAACAACAGGGCCGGCGCCGCCCCTCAAGCCGGCACACGCTTGGCCGGGTCGCTCGACCCGGCCAGGCTCCCCAACCCGGCTATACTCTCCGACCCGGCCAGGCACCTCGACTCGGCCTCTACAACTAGTACAAGACAGCCGAACCCGGCACGACCAAGACTTCCCCAACAAGCCAGCTCCACCCTTGGCGTGTTCCTCAACCTAGCCCGCAGGTCGGCTCACGTCCCATCCAGCCGTGACGATGGGACGAGTCTTGATCACGATGACCAAGGCAGCGATTCTGCCCATACCTCCGTTAGCCCGGACCGTGACAATAGTGCCCCTCACGCTCACGGCCGGGGCCGGCGTGGCAACAAAGGTTCGTGTCGTCACCACCGATGCTAGCAAGCGGCGACCTGACGGAGAGCCACTATACCCGACTCGACTCGGCCACTCCCTGACGATCGACAAGATGGTGCACAGTCCCCATAGGCACGCGGGGCCCGCACCTACGGGAACCCGACAAACCCACGAGGCCCCGTGGTCCCGGCCGGATACCCTAGACGCTGACGACCCGACCCTACAGTCTTGTAACATTACCATTGTAGCCCTGGGGGGTTGAACTATAAAACCCCCCAAGATCCCGCGCATACACGGGCAGGTAAGAAAGGATAGAGAAGCAGTAAGCACACAAGAAACCAGTCACCGATTAGTAGAACACACCTACAGAGAAGGAGCAGCCTAAGCCTTGGCCAGTCTTCCTTCGTCCTCCATACAGCTCTAGGAGCAACCTTGTACTATTGCATATCAACCACACTCGGCAGGACTAGGGGTGTTATCTCTCCGGAGAGCCCCGAACCTGGGTATGTCTTGCGTCTCGCGCTCGCTCATGCCAACCCCGCCTCTGGAGCCCACCAGTGCCCTCAAGCCTCCTCCTCTCTTTAGCCATCCCATGGCATCTGCCGTGCGCCCACCACGACAGTTGGTGCCCACCGTGGGGCAGCTCGAGGAGCTGGCCGGGAGAATGCTTCAGACTGGGCTCCTCTCCGACTCTGACAAGCCCATCATGCTAGCGGACGACGTCATCGACGCGCTCGCCGTCTCCTTCTCTGCACTGCGCATCTCCGATGCGCCCGCAGCCGACGAGTACCCCAGTGAGGTACTCAGCTACACTGACTCTTCCCTCTCCCTCGGTGCATTTCCGCCGGGGCAATGTACGTCCACGTGGAGGTTTTCGTCACTGGCACCGACGCTTCCTCTTCGTCGAGAAAGACGAGGAAGGCTGCCGAAGCCAAGGCCGCAACAGAGCGGGCTGCCTCGTCCAACCCACTGCACGCCGTGATGCAGAGCCTCAGCGTCCCAATCGGCACCGACATCAACGCCACCAACGTCACTGAGGCCCGAGCCCAGCTCGAGGAAAGGCGCCGGCCGAATCTTTGAACGACCGAGATGCTTTCGCTACCACCTGGCGTCGCTGGACTCCGCTCAGCTGGAGCGCATTGCCGCCTATGGATTCACGCCTGCCGCGGCCGAGCCGAGCCGGGTTGCCGACGTGCGAACCCGGGGAGGTGCGATCGGCCGCGCCCTCTGTGTCATCCCAACCGTCTACGAAACCCCAATGAAGAACATGCGCACCGCCCAGGCGACCGCGATCGGCCTGGATCAGCTCACATGCGAGGAGGTGAAGGAGCGCATCGAGCGGACGCGCAACCTCCTCAACGCGGCCAACGCACAACAAGACCGCCTCAACCAGCTCACCAAGCTGGCGGGATCCGGCTCTGCCCGCGTCGGTGGACCCGGCAACCTTCAGCACACATCGTCCTCTCCACCCGGCGAGGCGCACTCCGGCCAAACTCGGACCCGGCGCGACCTGGCCCCGACGGCCGCCGGCAGCTTAGGCGACGAGCCAGCGTCCAGCTCCGACCGACCCGCCCCCGTGGTCCCGATGCGCCCGGTCGACTTCAGCGTGCGCGCCATCGATGAGACCGATGCTCGCCACCGCCTCAACCCGCTTCGCTCACTCCACAGAGGTGGAGGAAAGCGGCGCCATTGGGTTGGTGTGTTTGGCCCATGCATCCGGGAGGAGCCCTTCCCAAAAGGGTTCATGCTCCCCCGCGATACACCCAAGTACAACGGAACCGTGAAGCCGGAGGACTGGCTCACCAACTACACCACCGCCATCGGCATCACCGGTGCCAATCGCCGACTCGCCGTGCGCTACGCACCGCTCATGCTCCAAGGGTCGGCCCGCACCTGGTTGAACAGTTTGCCGATGGGCAGCATCAACACGTGGGTCGACTTCAAGCAGGCCTTCGTCCGCAACTTTACGGGGACCTACAAGCGACCTGGCCGCCCCAGCCAGCTCGCCATGTGCGTGCAGGAGCCGATGGAGACCGGACGCAAGTGCCTCGCACGATGGACCGAGCTCCGGAACAGCTGCGAGGGCGTCCACGAGGTTCAAGAGATCCAGTACTTTGTCAACGGGTGCCGAGACGGCACCCTCCTCAAGCACAAGCTCTTACGCTCCAAGCCGGCCACCATGGCCGTGCTCATGGTGACGGGGACAAGTACGCCAACGCCGACTCCGCCATGAAGATCCAGGTGGCGCTGGATGAAGCCGGCAAGGCAAAGCCGGTTCCCCCTCCGAAGCCGGCCGGCGAGAGCAGCCGCCAGCGGCACAGCCAGAATAACAAAGCGCAAGGCCGACCAACCGCTCGGCCTTCGACAACAAGCTCGTCGCGTGCCAAAGAGCCCGCAGCCGGACCCGGCAATAGCGCCCGACAAACCGCAAGGCGGCGTGGCAACCCGCCATGAGCTTTGAAGAGATGCTCGGCGCACCCCGCAAGCACCACAGCGAAGGCGCTTCAGGCCGTCACGCTGCGGCGGCGCATGCGGCATCCTAAGCGCATCATGAGGGCGAAGTCCGCCTCCTCCGGCCTCCGGCTCGAGCGGCGCGGAACGCCTCCGCCTCCACCACCGCCCCGGCGGCGGCGCGATGCGCGACGATGCCTACCTGCGGACTAGAATGCGGCCTCGTCGTGTTCACCCCTCGGCAACGAAAAGTGCGCAGCGCCTCCTTGACGGGAGGTGAACACCGTCATCCCGGCCAAGGCAGAGTACATGCACTGGTCAGATCGCCCGGTCACCTGGACCTGGGAGGACCACCCAGCCGTCATGCCGAATCCCTGTGGCTACACCCTCGTCCTCAACCCCACCATCGTTGCGCGGTGCACGTGCAAGTTTTCCCGAGTCCTCATTGGCCGGCGGCGACAAAGCAGATCAACATCCTCTACGCGACCACGATGACCAAGCTTCGGCCTCAAGGCCAAGGACACGGAGCCGACCCAGACGATCTTCCACGGCATCGTTCCCGGCCTCTCCTGCTCTCCCATTGGTCGGGTCCGGCTCGACGTCCTATTTGGCAACAACAACCATTTCCGGCACGAGCCGATATGGTTCGAGGTGGTGGACCTGTCCAGCGCGTACCACGCCCTGCTGGGCCGACCCGTGCTCGCCAAATTCATGGCGGTTCCCCACTACGCATACCTAAAGATGAAGATGCCGGGTCCGAAGGGCCTCATCACCGTCACCGGCGACTATCGCAAGTCCCTGGAGTGCGCCCGAGACGGCGCCAAGCTGGCCGAGTCGCTGGTCATTGCCGAGGAGCGGCACCAGCTCAACCGGATCATCGCCATGGCAGGCAAGGCCTCGGCCGCGCCGATCCAGAACGAGGAGCCGGCTGACGAGGCCGCCTTCAAGCCCTCCAAGGAGACCAATAAAGTGAAGCTGAACCCGGAAGACCCCAGCTACAGCAAGTACGTTGTCATAGGCACCCGCCTCGACAGCAAATAGTAAGGCGAGCTCGTCGACTTCCTCCGTGAGAATCGGGATATTTTGGCATGGACCCCCAAGGACATGCCGGGTATCCCTAGGAAGTACGCCGAGCACAAACTCCACGCCCCCAAGGATGCCAAGCCTGTCCGTTAATCCCTGCGACGTTTCTCCGAAGAGAAGAGAAGAACCATCGGTGAAGAGGTCGCCAAGCTTTTGGTGGCCGGCTTCATCATGGAAGTGTTTCACCCCAAGTGGCTGGCCAACCCAGTCCTCATTCGGAAGAAGAACAAGACCTGGTGCATGTGCATCGACTACACCAGCCTTAACAAGGCCTGCCCCTAGGATCTGTTCGCCCTCCCGCGGATCGACCAAGTCATCGACTCGACCGCCGGGTGCGAGCTCCTGTCCTTCTTGGACGCTTACTCCGCCTACCACCAAATCAAGCTGGACCCGGCCGATGCCCTGAGGACGTCCTTCATCACGCCCTTTGGGGCGTATTGCTACATCACCATGTTGTTTGGTCTAAAGAACGCCGGCGCCACCTTCGGTATTGCATGCGAAATGCTTGCCGCTGTAACTTTCGGCTGCAATATCCACGTCTACGTGGACGACATCGTGGTGAAGACCAAGCAGCACCTCACGCTCCTTAACGACCTGAAGGAAACATTCGCCAACCTCCGCGAATGCAAGGTCAAGCTCAACCCGGACAAATGCGTTTTCGGCGTCCTGGCCAGAAAGCTACTCAGCTTCCTCGTCTCGGAGCGCGACATTGAGGTGAACCCGGAGAAGATCAAGGCCATCGAGCGCATGCGCAAGCCGGCTCGACTGCGCGGCGTCTAGAAATTCACCGACTTCTTGGTCTCGGTCAGCCGGTTTCTCAGCCGGCTGGGCGAGAGGGCCCTACCCCTGTTCCAACTGATGAAGAAGACGAGCCGTTCGAATGGAACGACCAGGCGGACGAGGCCTTCTGTCGGCGTCCTGGACTTGGGGGTATCCAGTCCTGCCTGCCTGCAGCCCACCACGTGGCTCCATCTATGGCCTGGTATGGCCCAGCTTCAACACCAACACAGCAAGACCCTCACGAGGGGCCAAGCCTCGCGAGTAGTGACGACACTAAGACCCCCGCAGGAGTTGGACTCCTCAGGAGGGCTCTTGAGGGCGGAGAGATCTATGCAGCTTATCTCATGAGGCTCGGTGACGTGAGCCGTGGACGATTTACCAAGGTCGGCGGGTGCCAAAGTGGCGCAGAGTGCAGGTTTCCTCTTTGGTGCAAGGGAGGCAAGCCACAGGCGCGGAGTCCCGAGGAATCAGCCAAAGGTTTCCATTCTGGTGCAACAAGACCAGGACCGCCAGGATGGCAGGACGGAGGTCATCATCGAGCCCACCGCAGCGTCATGGCCAGAGGCTTTTCGCAGGCAAAGACTAGTTTTGTCAGGATAGACTTTACTACTTGTCCCCTTTCAAATCCCGCCGTTGTGGATCCCTTCCCGCTCATATTTGGGAAGAGGACCAATGCGACTATATATAGGACTTAGCCACCACTATAGAGAAAGACCGAAAACTAGAGCAAGTAGAACACCATGCCAGCTCAAGAACACCTCACCTCCTAAGGCTAGTTCATCCTTTGTACTAGTTCATCCATATCCCGTCGAGGCGATCCACTACACCACACTGGAGTAGGGTATTACACCACAACGGTGGCCTGAACCAGTATAAATCTCTGTGTCTGTGTCTCTGTGAGCTCTTCGTGCTAGGCTAGGGAGGATTGCGAGTAGGCAGGCTAGGCAGGTTGAGATCTCCGCACGCACCCCAGTGTTCAAACCTCTCATGGGTTGTCGGATCCCGAAATCCGACATTTGGCGCGCCAGGTAGGGGTGCGTCGGATCTCCTCTTCCATCGACCAGTCCTCCTGCGCTCCACCGACGCCATGACCGACGCCCCGAGAGCCCACGTCGAAAGGCTACTGGTCGCCCAGACCTCCTCGGCAGCACCCACTGGCGAAAAAGACCTCCACTCTGCCCTCGCTCACGACCCGCGATTCGACGGGGCGACTGCCACGAGGGGCGCCAAGAAGACAGCCTTTCTCCTCTAGCGTTGCCGCCAAGAATGCTGCAATGCACGATCTGTGAACTACACTATAGCAACTGCTCCGCACTCGCGCAGGGAACAAGCGAACATGTGGGAGGCGGTCATCGTCACCCGTGAGCTTCTATGGTGCAGGCTCCTTGAGAGCGGCCGTGACGCCTTGCTGGAGTGGGTCGCTGAGCTCCTAGATGCGGCGTGCAGGGGGGCATTCTACACCCTCCGCACGTTGCAGGCAATGGTGGGGGCGCGCGCTTTTCCCCGACACAGCCGCGCGCCCTCTCCCAGGGGCCACGGAGAGCCTCTCGACACCAACCAGCCTTGTGGAGCAGCCCGCGCCGCCCCAAACATGCCCCGTCGACACGGGGCTGCTTCGGACGACACAACCAGGGGTCGCGTTGGGATGCCGGCCCCTGGCCAGCAGGACCAGAGGATGGCAGGAGGGAGCGGGAGCGTTAGGCGGCCGGGCAGCGCCCCTGGTGCGAACGTCCCGGAAGCCTACGTCCCCATCGCGATGGATCAAAGGCATGCGCTAGGAGAGGGCCCCAGCCGATCCCCCATGCCAGGCTGGGCGTTGGACATACACGAGGCCGAGCTCTCCTTCGAACCACCACCAAGCCCTACCGACGTCCCCAACACGGCAGCCTATGGGTACAGTTAACGCTGCAGGGGCACGCTTACACTAACCATGGATCGCAAGTAAACCAAGACGCGATGACCACCAGGACCCTCAGGACGGCGGACCCTCCTCAGGAGCGCGAAGGACGTTGGGAGCAGCGCGGGGGAAGCCCAGCAACAGGGCCCTCCTCGCGCTACGCGGAGGAGGATCCAACCTGGAGGTAGGCTCCCTGCCGGGGAAGGCGCCGGCGAGCCCTTCCCCTCGGCAGGGGGCCTACGGTCGCCGAGGACGTCGTCAGTGTCCCCCTGGCCCCTTGGTCTTGTCCTGGTTTCCAGTCTCCCCAATGGTGATTAGGGGCGGCGCACGACGGGGTCCTCACCGAGCGACATGAAGCAAGGCTCCGGCTGTGAAGGTCTCCTTCGTGACACTCTCACGTAATAACGAAAGTGGGGCTGTACACGCCGGAGTCTCCTCGAAAGTGCCGCCTGGGCCTCACGGGGCTCGCACCCACGTCCTAGTGGAAGAACCATGCTCCGTGCTGGCCGTCGACACTGTCCCCAATGACTATGCCCAACTAGTGGAAGCACTTAGCTCCATGCTGGTGAGAAGACCGAAGACTGAAGAATGAAGACCAGTTAGGTGTCGTACGCGGCCGCCTGCTTTTTGCCTCTCTTTTTTGTACTCGCTTGCCGACTTTTTGAAGTAGTTTGTTTTCTGCGCGTTTATAAAAGGGGGGGAGTTTTCTTTTTCTCGTATCGCTCTCTTGCCTTCAGTTCTCGCGTTCTTTTCTTGGAGCTTGTGACCGCTACCCTGCCCTCTAGCACCTCACGAGCGGGGGCTGGGTACGGTGTACACGCTGGTGCTGATCGCTCCCCTCTCGGGCTCGAAGGTGCGGCCGCCCCGTGCGCCCACCTTGCCATAATCTGGCGGTTGGCTCCTCACGCGGCACTCCACGGCAGGCCAGCAGGCCCGTCGAGAGGCACATGGCCTCGTGAGCCAGCAGAAGGCTCACCTTAGGAGAAGGGGCGCTGCCGCGGCATCAGGCCTCACTCAGGACCCACGAAACCCAAGACAAGTCAAAAGCAACTACCCCGTTCATCGTCTCCAAGAGTCTCTGCTGGGCCCTTCTAGGTGCTACTTCAGCTACTTCAAAAACATTTAGCAAACTCATATATCATAAGCCCCCCCCCCTTTTCAAAATGCTCTCACAAGGATGCGCTTGAGTTTTCATACAGGTCAAAGCAAAAGAAATACAGGCCTAGCTGGGCATGCCTTCTTCGTCACTCCCATCCACACTGCTTGTGCTGAAGCTACCACCCTCCTCGTCATCTCCACCCGCGCTAGCTCCTTTGGCTGCGAGCACGGCAGTGTCGTCTTCAGGAGTCGGCCTCCTTCACTGTAGCATCCACATGACTGTCCACATGACCGGCCACCCACTTGGCAAGCTTGTCTTGGGTGGCCGCAGCACAGGGGGCTAGTACAAGATCTTGAAGTCGGCGGGATTCAAGGTTCTGGAGGTTGTTGAAAATGCGCGAGAGCCGCGCTACCAAGGAGGCTCCGGCCCTCTCCTCAACGAAATGGAAGGCTTTGCGCCCGATCCTCCAGGCGGGTCATGATATCAGTGAAGAAGAGGAGATGGCTGGCATAGTCGCTCTCACGCGGGCGAGGAGCACTCTCATCGCAAACGGCACCCAAGGAGTTGTTGGCTCTAACGCGCAGACCCTTGAGCATGGGACCGTGTTCGCGCTCCAGCATCAGGCGGCGGCACTTTTCACTCAAAGCCTTCTCCAGGAGGGAGGCAGTGTCCTCAGCTTGCTTCCGGAGAGAGGATACCTCGGTGCAAGTAGAATCCAGGGCAGATTCGAAAGAAGCCAGGGCTTCCCGGGCAGCATCCTCGCGCTGCTTCACCGCCTGCAGCTCGGTCTTCAGGGCGTAGGTCCGGCCCTCAAACTCAGCATTGAGCAGCTCCAAGTCCAGGCGGTGCCCCTCGGCCATCTCAGCACGTGCCTTCGCCACCTTCTCCTCCACCTCCATATGGACCGGAGCTTCTCGGGCGGCGACATCATCCTCATCCACGGGGACCTGTTGCTCCCTCACCTCCAGCCTTTCCAGCGCCAAGCTATGATCCACGACCTCCAGCGTCAAGTCCTCATGGCGTCTCAGGAGTTCTGCCTCGACGAGGGCCACCTCACCTGGTGAGGAGGCTAGCAGGGCACGAAGCTCCTTGATTTCGCGCAGCAGGGCAGCACTCAAGATGTAAGATCTCGGCCCTGCTTCCTCACCGCCTCATGACGGTGGTTAGCTACCCCGGCCTTCTTCCTTGGCGCGAAGCGCTTAGCTTCTCGAGAAGCTACAGTGAGGCCTCCATGCGACATTTCGCTTTGTCTCGCTGAAGCTTCCCAAGGTTGATGGCCACCTTCAGCCGCTGCCATTCACCCTCCAAGCGGCGGTTCTCTGCTTCAAGCCTGGTGTCGACGTTGGCGAGCTCCCCGCCAAGATGGATCATCACGCGCGTCGCTTCACTGAAGAACCCGAAGCGCACCGCGTTGCGTGCACGAGCAAGCGTGAGCTCGTCGCCAAGGTCCCCACCGGCTTCGGAGGTCGCTCGGGAAGCGTTGGGGGCTCCGCCAGTCGTCGGCTGGGGGCTGGCTTGTGGGGCCCCGCAACTTGAAGATGAGGGATGCCCGGAGGACGCCCCCTGCCGGCAAGGACAAGAGGGAGGATCACCTGCGCACCCTTCACCTCGCGGACAGAGTCGCGGGGGGAGAGAACATGGGGCTCGGTTCTGGTCCACCCTCGCGGCACCGAGCTGGAGAGAGTTGTACTCACACCCTGCATAGGCTCAGAAAGCACTGGGATCGTGCACGCTCACATGCCAAGGCCGGGGCCCGTGGGGGTGTCCTCTCCGAGGTTTTTCTTCATGAAGATCCTGCAAAACCCCATCCATGAGAAACGATTGGCGCTCGGAGATCGAGGAGAGCGAAGGTACTTACTCGTCAATGGCAACATATCTCCTCGGCTTTAGTGGCCGACGGATGCCATCGTCGCGGCACGGGGACCTCTTCCTCTTCAGGAGCGACTCAAGGCACAGGCGGCGCCGACCTGGCCCCGGCGGGCGATGCTCAGGAGGGGAAGCGTCCGGCGTGATATCTGGAGCAGAGGTCTCGAGGGCAGGGGTGCCCGGCTTGGCTTCCTAGCTCACAGCTCCGGGCCATTGGGGGGCTCCTCATTGCCAGCCGCAACTCTGGAGCTACCGTCCCGGGCGTCATAGGCCCCTGCCTCCGGAGCCCGGTGTTGCGCAGGCTCTGCAGCAGCCCCTGCCGGAACCCCAGAAGCTTGAGGCTCCTGAGCTTCTAATGAGGCTGAGCCTCCGGAGGAGTTCTCGACAGCTGACGGAGGCGCGCGTCTCCCTGCCTCCACACTTGGGGCGCGCACAGCAGGGTCGATCAGGAGAGGAGCCACGAAGACTGGATTCTCACGGGCCCCTCAATACCCACGGGAAGCAACCCCCACTCATCAAACAGGGGCATCTGACCCGCGAAGGCCTCCTTGTTTGAGCACAGATAAAGAAGGCAGCCACCCTCCGGGAGGTCAGCAGGCTCAGGGTCGCCAGTCAGGAGCTTAAGCACCACGCTCAAGGTATTGGCAGCAAGCGACGGCTTCAGCAAATTTCATCGGGTCCCCAGGGCTAGTGAAGTCCCACATCGGGCGAGAATGGCGCTGGAGGGGAGCAAGGCGCTGCTTCACGAATTCCTTCACCGCCATTGGCGCCATCACCCCCAGTTGCTGGAGCCTCGCCAACCACTTCCAGACAAAAGCAAGACGCCGGTCAATGAGCTTCACATGGCACCAGCCAGAGCTTGCCGAAGCCGGCGACCCAGGAATCATGAGCAGGGGGCTGAATGCACGGGCGTCCATCAGAAGCCACTGCTTCCGGAATCCCTTCGCTATGGGCGAGAGCTTGAAGTCGATCCCTGAGCCAGCGGTCGCGGCCACGGCTTCGAAGGTCACGCACCCAGAGCGCCGGCGAGCGTCCACTAGCCGGAGCATGAAGAAATGCCAAAACAAGGCTACAGAGGGAGTGACGCCCACCATGGCCTCGCAGAGGAAGTCTAAGACAACAAGGAGAATGACGGAGCGGGGATCCAGATGCAGCAGATGGATCTGGTAATGTGACATCACGACATTGAAGAAGGGGGAGAAGTGGGGAATCAACCCAGCAAGAAGAGCATGAAGATGGATTGGAATCTTAGTGGCGCTCATCTCTCTGGTCCGCCAAGACGCGGGGCGGGCAGCCTTCGCCCCATTGAGCTGGTGGCGAGCGATGGCTAACCTTGTCCAACCCTTCCTTGTTGATCACCGTTGACTGCTCAAGGGTCGACTCCAAGGCTGGCGGGGGACCTGCCGGCGCGCACGGCTTCACCTTCTTCTTCCTTGGCTTGGGAGCCATGGCGGATACCAAGAGAGAGACGCCCGCACTAGATATACAGATGTGGCGGCACGATTGGAGATGAAGAAACAGGAGCTGGGCACGGTACACCACGAAGGGCGAGTTGCGCTGACAACAGGCGACTGCTGGGTCTACCAGACATCAAGGCAGCATGGGGAAGTGGAGACACCCACGTCCCATCAACCACCACGGTCTCTGTGGTCAAGAAGTTGTTAGGGGCCCACTTGCCGCCAAGACTTGTCCTTGGCTTCACCGAAGCCAAGTCCAAAAGCGCCTTTGGGCCCGAGGGCTACTGCCGGGCGCCCCGGACTTGGGGGTGTCCAGCCTCGCTCGCCTGGGCCCACCACGTGGCTCCATCGACGGCCCGGTATGGCCCAGCTTCAACACCAACACAAGAAGACCTCGCGAGGGGCCAAGCCTCGCGAGGCGGACGACACCAAGACCCCCGCAGGAGTTGGCCTCCTCAGGAGGGCTCCTGAGGGGCGGAGAGATCTATGCAGCTACCTCATGAGGCTCAGCTAACGTGAGCCTTGACGACTAAGGTCAAGCAGGCGCCAGGCGGGCGCAGAGCGCAGGTTTCCTCTTTGGTGCAAGGGAGGCAAGCCACAGGCGTGGAGTCCCGAGGAATCAGCCAAAGGTTTCCATTCTGGTGCAACAAGACCAGGACCGCTAGGACGGCAGGACAGAGGTCATCACCGAGCCCACCAGAAGGCCACGGCGAGAGGCTTTTCACAGGTGAAGACTACTTTTGTTAGGATAGACTGTACTACTTGTCCCCTATCAAATCCAGCCGTTGTGGAATCCCTTCCTGCTCATATTTGGGAAGAGGACCAAGGCGACTATATATAGGACTTAGCCACCACCATAGAGAAGGACCGAAAACCAGAGCAAGTAGAACAACACACTAGCTCAAGAACACCTCACTTCCTGAGGCTAGTTCATCCTTTGTACTAGTTCATCCATAGCCCCTCGAGGAAATCCACCACACCACACTGGAGTAGGGTATTACAACACAGCGGTGGCCCGAACCAGTATAAATCTCTGTGTCTTTGTGTCTCTGTGAGCTCTTCGCGCTAGTCTAGGGAGGATCGTGAGTAGGCAGGCTGGGCAGGTTGAGATCTCCGCATGCACCCCAGTGTTCGAACCTCTCACGGGTTGCTGGATCCCGAAATCCGACACCTTCCAAGACCTCAAGTGCATGCTCTCCAGCGCACCAGTCCTGGCCGCGCTGGCCGACAAGGAGCCGTTGTTGCTCTACATAGCCGGGACCTCACGGTTGGTCAGCACGGTGCTGGTGGTCGAGCGACAAGAGAAGGGCAAGGTCCAAGCCCTCCAGCTCCCAGTCTACTACCTGAGCGAGGTGCTCTCCAACTCCAAGCAGAACTACCCGCACTACCAGAAGATGTGTTATGGCGTGTACTTCACCGTCAAGAAGCTGAAGCAGTATTTCCAAGAGCATGTCATCACCGTGGTCAGCACGGCCCCTCTCGGCGAGATCATCGGGTGCCGGGATGCCTCTGGTCGGGTCGCCAAGTGGGCACTCGAGCTAGCCGGCCACACCATCGTCTATGAGCCCCGCACCGCGATCAAGTCTCAGGCCCTGGCCGACTTCATCGTCGACTGGACCGAGACCCAGTACCTGCCGCCGACTCCAGACTTGACACACTGGCGCGTGCACTTCGACGGGTCCAAGATGCGACTCAGCCTCTGGGCCGACATCGTGTTGTTGTCCCCAAAGGGCGACCGACTCCGCTACGCACTCCAGATCCACTTCGCCGCCGCCAACAACGTAGCTGAGTACGAAGCCCTTGTGCACGGCCTCCGGCTCGCCAAGGAACTCGGCATCCGGCGCATCCTGTGCTACAGCGACTCGGATCTGTGGTGCGCAAAGAAGGTTCACGAGTGGGACGCCCACGACTCCAACATGGCAAGCTACCGCCTCGGCCCGTAAGCTGTCCGGATCCTTCGAGGGCTGCGAAGTTCCTCCATGTCCCCGCTGGGCGGAGAACGAGGCGGCCGACACGCCGCCAAGATCGCCTTTCATCCCAGCAGTCCATCCCGTCCCGGCTTCTCCTCGAAAGCACTGCACAAGCCGTCCCGGGCTGCCGCCTCCAGACTCCGAGTCCATCCATCGCCCTGCATTTACCCGCCACACCTCAACCCGGCCCGAGGACTGTTGTACCTGGCCCGGGGGCTGCCGAACCTGGTCGGGGGCAACCGAACCCAGGCCGGGGGCTGCCGAACCCAGCCCGGGGGCTGCTGAACTCGGCCCGGAGACCGAAGCCGCCGACCCGGCCACCATCGCCTCGACCCGCCGTCACCATCCCTGACCCGGGGGCTGTTCAACCCGGCTTGGGGGCTGCCAACCCGGTGTTGGGGAACGTAGCAGAAATTCAAAATTTTCTACGCAACACCAAGATCAATCTATGGAGATTCTAGCAACAAGAGAGGGAGAGGATGAGTGTATCTTCATACCCTTGAAGATCGCGATGCGGAAGCGTTACAAGAACACGGTTGGTGGAGTCGTACACGCAGCGATTCAGATCGTGGTCGATTCCGATCTAAGCGCCAAACGGACGGCGCCTCCGTGTTCAACACAAGTATAGCCCGGGGACATCTCCTCCTTCTTGATCCAGCAAGGGGAGAGGAGAAGTTGAGGGAAAACTCCAGCAGCACGACGGCGTGGTGGCGATGGAGCTCGTGGTTCTCCGGCAGGGCTTCGCCAAGCACTACAGAGGAGGAGGAGGAGGTGTAGGAGGAGGGAGGGCTGCGCCAGATTGGATCTCCCTAGGGAAAATCCTAGGGAGACTTGCCCCCCAAGCCAAGCATGTGGAGGCTTGCCTCCCAAGCCAGGTGGAAGCGCCCCACCTCCCCAAGTAACGTGGGAAAGGGTGTGGGGGGCGCACCACCCCTTAGTGGGCTGCTTTGCCCCTTCGCCTTTGGCCCATGAGGCCCTCCAACACTTGCCGGGTCTCCCGAAACACCTTTCGGTCATGCTGGCCATAGCCTGGTACCCCCAGAACACTTCCTGACTCCAATACCCTTCGTCCAATATATCAGTCTTCACCGCCGGACCATTCCGGAACTCCTTGTGACGTCCGGGATCTCATCCGGGACTCAACTACCTTCGTAACCACATACTATTTCCCATGACAACTCTAGCGCCACCGAACCTTAAGTGTGTAGACCCTACGGGTTCGGGAACTATGCGCATACGACCGAGACATCTCTCCGCCAATAACCAACAGCGGGATCTGGATACCCATGTTGGCTCCCACATGTTCCACGATGATCTCATCAGATGAACCACGATGTCAAGGATTCAAGCAATCCCGTATACAATTCCCTTTGTCAATCGGTACGTTACTTGCCCGAGATTCGATCGTCGGTATTCCAATACCTCGTTCAATCTCGTTACCGGCAAGTCACTTTACTCGTTCCATAATGCATGATCCCGTGACTAACTACTTAGTCACATTGAGCTCATTATGATGATGCATTACCGAATGGGCCCAGAGATACCTCTCCGTCATACAGAGTGGCAAATCATAGTCTCGATTCGTGCCAACCCAACAGACACTTTCGGAGATACCTGTAGTGCACCTTTATAGCCACCCAGCATTGCCAGGACGCTCGGTACAACCAAAGAATTCCTACGGTATCCGAGAGTTGCACAATCTCATGGTCTAAGGAAATGATACTTGACATTAGAAAAGCTTTAGCAAACTTAACTACACGATCCGCGGCTATGCTTAGGATTGTCTTGTCCATCACATCATTCTCCTAATGATGTGATCCCGTTATCAATAACATCCAATGTCCATGGTCGTGAAACCATAACCATCTATTGATCAACGAGCTACTCAACTAGAGGCTCACTAGGGACATGTTGTGGTCTATGTATTCACACATGTATTACGGTTTCCTCGTTAATACAATTATAGCATGAACAATAGACAATTATTGTGAACAAGGAAATATAATAATAACCATTTTATAATTGCCTCTAGGGCATATTTCCAACAGTCTCCCACTTGCACTAGAGTCAATAATCTAGTTCACATCACTATGTGATTGTAATGAATTCAACACCCATGGGGTTTGATCATATCTTGCTTGTGAGAGAGGTTATTAGTCGACGGGTCTGAACCTTCCAGATCCGTGTGTGCTTTACAAATCTCTATGTCATCTTGTAGATGCTGCTCCCATGCGCTACCTGGAGCTATTCCAAACAACTGCTCTACTATACGAATCCGGTTTACTACTCACAATCATACGGACCCTTTACGACGAACTCTTTTACCACCTCCATAATCGAGAAAATTCCTTAGTCAACTACTCCCTCTGTTCAAAATTACTTGTCTCGGAAATGGATGTATCTAGAACTAAAATACATCTAGATACATCCATTTTTACGACAAGTAATTCCGAACGGAGGGAGTAGTTACTAAGGATAAGTTTGACCACTGTCATGTGATCCATTCCAGGATCACACTTGTACCCCTTGACTGACTCATGGCAAGGCACACTTCAGGTGCGGTACATAGCATAGCATACTGTAGAGCCTACGTCTAAAGCATAGGGGATGACCTCCGTCATTTCTCTCTACTATGCCGTGGTCAGGTCTTGAGTCTTACTCAATACTCACACCTTATAACACAGCCAAGAACTCCTTCTTTGCCGATCTATTTTGAACTCCTTCAAAATCTTGTCACAGATGTGTTCGCTTGAAAGTACTATCAAAGCGATCTTGATCTATCCTTATAGATCTTGATGCTCAATGTTCAAGCAGCTTAATCTAGGTTTTCCATTGAAAAACACTTTTCAAATAACCCTATATGCTTTCCAGAAACTCTACATCATTTCTGATCAACAACATATACTCATCAGAAATTCTATAGTGCTCCCACTCACTTTTTTGGAAATACAAGTTTCTCATAAACTTTGTATAAACCCAAAATCTTTGATCATCTCATCAAAGCGTATATTCCAACTCCGAGATGCTTACTCCAGTCCTTAGAATGATTACTGGAGCTTTGCACACTTGTTAGCATCTTTCAAGATTGACAAAACCTTCTGGTTGTATCACATACAACCTTTCCTCAAGAAAATCGTCGAGGAAAAAATGTTTTGACATCCTATCTGCAAGATTTCATAAATAGTGCAGTAGCTGCTAATATAATTCCAACAGACGCTTAGCACCGCTACGAGTGAGAAAGTCTCATCGTAGTCAACTCCTTGAACTTGTCGTAAAACATCTTAGCGACAAGTCGTGCTTTCTTAATGGTGACACTTACCATCATTGTCTGTCTTCCTTTTTAAAAAATCCATCTCAGACTCAACAGCCTTCACGACCATCGAAAGTGGTTCTTCCAAAGTCTATACTTTGTTTTCATACATGGACCCTCTCTCGGATTTTATGGCCTCGAGCCATCTGTCGGAATCCGGCCCATCATCGCTATTCATAGCTCGTAGGTTCATTGTTGTCCAGAACATGACCTCTAAGACAGGATTACGTACCACCTCAAGTAGTACGCATCCTTGTCGACTCCACGAGGTTTGGTAATGGCTTGATCTGAAGTTTCATGATCACTATCATCGCCTTCCACTTCAATTGGTGCAGCGCCTATAGGAACGACTTCCTGTGCCCTGCTACACACTAGTTGAAGTGATGGTTCAATAACCTCATCAAGTCTTCACCATCCTCCCACTCAATTCTTTCGAGAGAATATTTTCCTCAAGAAAGGACCCGATTCTAGAAACAATCCCTTTTGCTCGCGGATCTGAGATAGGAGGTATACCCAACTGCTTTTGTGTGTCCTACGAAGATGCATTTATCCGCTGGTTCGAGCTTATCAGCTGAAACCTTTTTCACATAAGCGTCAGATCCCCAAACTTTTAAGAAACGATACTTAGGTTTCTTTAAACCATAGTTCATACGGTGTCGCCTCAATGGAATTGCATGGTACCCTATTTAAAGTGAATGCGGTTGTCTCTAATGCCTAACCCATAAACGATAGTGGTAATTCGATAAGAGACATCATGGTATGCACCATATCCAATAGGATGCATCTATGATGTTCGGACACACCATCACACTATGGTGTTCCAGGCGGTATTAGTTGTGAAACAATTTCCACAATGTCTTAATTGTGTGCCAAACTCATAACTCATATATTCATCTCTATGATCATATCATAGACATCTTATCCTCTTGTCATGATGATCTTCAACTTCACTGAAATTACTTGAACCTTCCAATATTTCGTATATGTGTTTCATCAAGTAAATATACTTAGAATCTACTCAAATCATCTATGAAGTAAGAGCATAACGATATTCATCACAAGGCTCTCAAGACTCATTGGATTGCACACATCAAATGTATTACTTCCAACAAGTTGCTTTCTTGTTCCATCTCACTGAAAATGAGGCCTTTCAGTCATCTTGCCCATGTGGTATGATTTGCATGTCTCAAGTGATTCAAAATCAAGTGAGTCCAAACGATCCATCTGCATGGAGTTTCTTCATGCATATACACCAATAGACATGGTTCGCATGTCTCAAACTTTTCAAAACGAGTGAGTCCAAAGATCCATCAACATGGAGCTTCTTCATGCGTTTTATACCAATATGACTCAAATGGCAGTGCCACAAGTAGGTGCTACTATCATTACTATCTTATATCTTTTGGCATGAACATGTGTATCACTATTTATCGAGATCAATAAACCATTCATTTTAGGTGCAAGACCGCTGAAGGTATTATTGAAATAAACAGAGTAACCATTATTCTCCTTAAATGAATAAATCCGTATTATGATAAACATAATCCAATCATGTTTATGCTCAACGCAAACACCAAATAACAATTATTTAGGTTTAACACCAATCTCGATGGTAGAGGGAGCAGGCGATGCTTGATCACATCAACCTTGCAAACACTTCCAACACACATCGTCATCTCACCTTTAGCTAGTCTCCGTTTATTCCGTTGCACTTTTAGTTCGAGTTACTAACACTTAGCAACCGAACCGGTATCTTAATACCCTGGTGCCACTAGGAGTACTAGTAAAGTACACATTTAATACAATGCATATCCAATATACTTCTGTCAACCTTGCCAGCCTTCTCATCTACCAAGTGTCTAGGGTAGTTCTGCTTCAAAGGACTGCTTTCCTCATTACAAGCACTTAGTCTCGGGTTTGGGTTCAACCTCGGGTTTCTTCACTAGAGCAAAGCAATCGATTTGCCATTTCATGAAGTATCCTTCTTGCCCTTGCCCTTCTTGAAACTAGTGGTTTTACTAACCATCGACAATTGATGCTCCTACTTGATTTCTACTTTCGCGTGTCAAACATCGTGAATTGCTCAAGGATCATCATGTCTATCCCTCGATATGTTATAGTTCATCATGAAGCTCTAATAGCTTGGTGGCGTGACTATGGAGAACCATCACTATCTCATCCGGAAGATTAACTCCCACTCGATTCAAGTGATTGTAGTACTTTGACATTGGAGCACATGCTCAATGATTGAGCTTTTCCCCTTAGTTTGCAGGTTAAGAAACTTGTCGCAGTGTCTCATACCTCTTGACGTAAGCACGAGCCCCGAAATCCTAATTTCAGCTCTTGGAACATCTCATATGTTCTCGCGACGCTTCAAAATTGCCTTCGTGCCTTTAATTCTAAACCGTTTAACATTATGCAATCGAACTATCACGTAGTCATCAAAACGCAGTATGTCGACGCTCGCAACATCCACAAACGACACTCGAGGTTCAAAGACACCGAGCGGTGCATTAAGGACATACGCCTTCAGGCAAAGAATGAGGACAATCCTCGAATACGGACCTAGTCTGCATAATTGCTACTCAACTTTCAACGAAATTTTTCTAGGAACGATCTTTAAACAAGAGAACTAAAGCGTAAGATACGTACATAATTTGCAAAAGACCTTTTGACTATGTTCATGATAATTAAGTTCATTTGATTATTTAATGAAACTCCCACTTAGATAGACATCCTCTAGTCATCTAAGTGATACATGATCCGAGTCAACTAGGCCGTGGTCCGATCATCACGTGAGACGGACTAGTCATCATCGGTGAACATCTTCATGTTGATCAGATTCGCTATACGACTCATGTTCGACCTTTTGGTCTCTTGTGTTCCATGCCATGTCCGTACATGCTAGGCTCGTCAAGTCAACCTAAGTGTTTTGCTTGTGTAAATCTGGCTTACACCCGCTGTATTCGAACGTTAGAATCTATCACACCCGATCATCACGCGGTGCTTCAAACAACGAACCTTCGTGAACGGTGCACGCTTAGGGGGAACACTTTCTTGAAATTTTATGAGGGATCATCTTATTTATGCTATCATCATTCTAAGCAAATAAGATGCAAAAACATGATAAACATCACATGCAATCAAATAGTGACATGATATGGCCAATATCATTTTGCTCCTTTTGATCTTCATCTTCGGGGCGCCATGATCATCATCGTCACCGGCATGACACCATGATCTCCATCATCGTATCTTCATGAAGTTGTCTCGCCAACTATTACTTCTACTACTATGGCTAAGGGTTTAGCAATAAAGTAAAGTAATTACATGGTGTTATTCATTGACACGCAGGTCATACAATAAATTAAGTCAACTCCTATGGCTCCTGCCGGTTGTCATACTCATCGACATGCAAGTCGTGATTCCTATTACAAGAACATGATCAATCTCATACATCACATATATATCATTCATCACATCCTTTTGGCCATATCACATCACACGGCATATGTTGCAAAAACAAGTTAGACATCCTCTAATTGTTGTTGCAAGTTTTTTACGTGGCTGCTATAGGTTTCTAGCAAGAACGTTTTTTACCTACGCCAGAACCACAATGTGATACGCCAATTGCTATTTAACCTTCATAAGGACCCTTTTCATCGAATCCAATCCGACTAAAGTGGGAGAGACAGACACCCGCTAGCCACCTTATGCAACTAGTGCATGTCAATCGGTGGAACTCCGCCTCACGTGAAGCGCACGTAAGGTCGGTCCGGGCCGCTTCATCCCACGATGCCGCCGAATCAAGATAAGACTATTAGTGGCAAGTAAATTGACAAAATCGAAGCCCACAACAACTTGTGTTCTACTCGTGCATAGAAACTAAGCATAGACCTAGCTCATGGTGCCACTGTTGGGGAACGTAGTAGAAATTCAAAATTTTCTACGCAACACCAAGATCAATCTATGGAGATTCTAGAAACAAGAGAGGGAGAGGATGAGTGTATCTTCATACCCTTGAAGATCGCGATGCGGAAGCGTTACAAGAACGTGGTTGGTGGAGTCGTACACGCAGCAATTCAGATTGCGGTCGATTCTGATCTAAGCGCCAAACGGACGGCGCCTCCGCGTTCAACACATGTACAGCCCGGGGACGTCTCCTCCTTCTTGATCCAGCAAGGGGAGAGGAGAAGTTGAGGGAAAACTCCAGAAGCACGACGGCGTGGTGGCGATGGAGCTCGTGGTTCTCCGGCAGGGCTTCGCCAAGCACTACGGAGGAGGAGGAGGAGGAGGTGTAGGAGGAGGGAGGGCTGCGCCAGGGAAGAGGTGCAGCTGCCCTCCCACCCCTCCACTATATATATAGGGGCAAGGGGAGAGGGGGAGGCGCCCTAGGGTTTCCCCTAGGGGCGGCGGCCAAGAAGATTGGATCTCCCTAGGGAAAATCATAGGAGACTTGCCCTCAAGCCAAGCATGTGGAGGCTTGCCTCCCAAGCCAGGTGGAGGCGCCCCACCTCCCCAAGTAACGTGGGAAAGGGTGTGGGGGGCGCACCACCCCTTAGTGGGCTAGTTTGCCCCTTCTGCTTTGGCCCATGAGGCCCTTCAACACTTGCCGGGGCTCCCGAAACACCTTTCGGTCATGCTGGCCATAGCCTGGTACCCCCAGAACACTTCCTGACTCCAATACCCTTCGTCCAATATATCAATCTTCACTTTCGGACCATTTCGGAACTCCTCGTGACGTCCGGGATCTCATCAAGGACTCCGAACTACCTTCGGTAACCACATACTATTTCCCATAGCAACTCTAGCGTCACCGAACCTTAAGTGTGTAGACCCTATGGGTTCGGGAACCATGCAGACATGACCGAGACATCTCTCCAGCCAATAATCGACAGCGGGATCTGGATACCCATGTTGGCTCCCACATGTTCCACGATGATCTCATCGGATGAACCATGATGTCAAGGATTCAAGCAATCTCGTATACAATTCCCTTTGTCAATCGGTACGTTACTTGCCCGAGATTCGATCGTCGGTATCCCAATACCTCGCTCAATCTCCTTACCGCAAGTCACTTTACTCATTCCATAATGTGATGATCCCGTGACTAACTACTTAGTCACATTGAGCTCATTATGATGATGCATTACCGAAAGTGGGCCCAGAGATAACTCTCCGTCATACGGAGTGTCAAATCCCAGACTCAATTCGTGCAAACCCAACATACAATTTCGTAGATACATGTAGTGCACCTTTATAGCCACCGAAGTTACGTTGTGGACGCTTTGGTACACCCAAAGCATTCCTACGGTATCCGGAGTTGCACAATCTCATGGTCTAAGGAAATGATACTTGACATTAGAAAAGCTTTAGCAAACGAACTACACGATCTTGTGCTATGCTTAGGATTGTCTTGTCCATCACATCATTCTCCTAATGATGTGATCCCGTTATCAATGACATCCAATGTCCATGGTCGTGAAACCATAACCATCTATTGATCAACGAGCTACTCAACTAGAGGCTCACTAGGGACATGTTGTGGTCTATGTATTCACACATGTATTGCGGTTTCCTGTTAATACAATTATAGCATGAACAATAGACAATTATTGTGAACAAGGAAATATAATAATAACCATTTTATTATTGCTTCTAGGGCATATTTCCAACACCCGGAACCCACCCTGGTGGCCGTCTTCGCTGTGGTAACGGCCCCGTCTTGGGCCCTGCCCATCTCAGAGTACCTGGAGAACGGGGTTCTCCCCATGGACAAAACCGAGGCCCGGCAGGTGCAACGCAGGGTGTCCGCCTATAGAATCATCAACAACGAGCTCGTCAAACGCAGCTCCACCGGCGTGTTCCAACAAAAGGCCGAAAGCAGATTCATGGCATCGGCATCCTCCTCGACATACACCAGGGCCAATGCGTGCACCACGCCGCATCACGATCCCTGGTGGCCAAGGCTTGCCGCCAAGGTTTCTACTGGCCTACGGCCCTCCAAGACGTCGAGTCACTCGTCCTCAAGTACGAGGGATGCCAGCACTTCAGCAAGCGCAGCCATTGCTACGTCTTGAGCTTGCGTTGGTTTTCCTTGAAGAGGAAAGGGTGATGTAGCAATAGTAGCGTAAGTATTTCCTTCAGTTTTTGAGAACCAAGGTATCAATCCAGTAGGAGGCTCCTCAAAAGTCCCACGCACCTACACAAACAAACAAAGAACTCGCAACCAACGCAATAAAGGGGTTGTCAATCCTTTCAAGGCCACTTAAGTAAAGTGAGATTTGATAGAGATAGTATGATAAGATAAATATATTTTTGGTATTTTATAATATAGATTGGAAAAGTAAAGATGCAAATAAAAGTGGATTGAAAGCTTATATGATAAAAGATAGACCCGGGGGCCATAGGTTTCACTAGTGGCTTCTCTCAAGATAGCATAAGTATTACAAAGGTGAACAAATTAGTGTCGAGCAATTGATAGAAAAGTGAATAATTATGAGATTATCTAGGCTTGATCATGTATATAGGCATCACGTCCGCGACAAGTAGACCGACTCCTGCCTGCATCTACTACTATTACTCCACACATCGACCGCTATCCAGCATGCATCTAGAGTATTATGTTCATAAGAACAGAGTAACGCATTAAGAAAGATGACATGATGTAGAGGGATAAACTCATGCAATATGATATAAACCACATCTTTTTTATCCTCGATGGCAACAATACACTACGTGCCTTGCTACCCCTATTTTCACTGGGTAAGGTCACCGCAAGATTGAACCCAAAGCTAAGCACTTCTCCCATTGCAAGAAAGATCAATCTAGTAGGCCAAACCAAACTGATAATTCGAAGAGACTTGCAAAGATAACTCAATCATACATAAAAGAATTCAGAGGAGATTCAAATATTTCTCATAGATAAACTTGATCATAAACCCACAATTCATCGGATCTCACAAACACACCGCAAAAAGAGTTACATCAAATAGATCTCCAAGAAGATCGAGGAGAACATGGTATTGAGATCCAAAAAGAGAGAAGAAGCCATCTAGATAATAATTATGGACCCGAAGGTCTATGGTAAACTACTCACAACTCATCGGAGGGGCTATGGTGTTGATGTAGAAGCCCTTCGTGGTTGATTCCCCTCCGGGCGAGCGCCCGAAAGGCTCCAAGATGGAATCTCATGGATACGTATGTTACGGCGGTGGAAATTGTTTTTTGTTGGCTCCCTAGATGTTTTCGGGGTACGTGGGTATATATAGGAGGAAGAAGTAGGTCGGTGGCCGCCCAAGGGGCCCACGAGATAGGGGGCCGTGCCCTGTAGGGGTGGGCGCGCCCTCCACCCTCGTGGCCGCCTCGGCTGCTTCTTGGCTTGCACTCCAAGTCCTTTGGATCATGTTCGTTCCAAAAATCACGCTCCCGAAGGTTTCATTCCGTTTGGACTCCGTTTGATATTCCTTTTCTTCAAATACTAAAATAGGCACACACAAAAAAACAGCAATACGGGCCGGGCCTCTCGTTAGTAGGTTAGTCCCAAAATGATATAAATATGTAAAGTAAAGCCCATAAACATCCAAAAGGGTAATATAATAGCATGTGACAATCAAAAATTATAGATACGTTTGAGAAGTATCAGCCATCATCCGGCGTCAGCACTACGCACCAGTCCGATCGCCTGGCCCTTCGCGGTCTGGGGACTCGACATGGTGGGTCCCTTCAAAATCGCCCGAGGCGGCATGACGATCTGGCTGGTGGCGGTGGGCAAGTTCACCAAGTGGATCGAAGCACGGAAAATCAAGAAACTAGACGGGCCAACAGCCGTCTGATTCATCAAAGACATCACAGTTTGCTACGGCATGCCGAACAACATCATCACGGACAACGGCACCAACTTCGCCAAGGGCGCGCTCGCGCAATACTGCTCCGTCTCCGGCATCCGCCTCCACCTGGCCTTCATTGCACACCCGTACTCCAACGGGCAGGTCGAGCGGCCAACGGCCTCATCCTATCCGCATCAAGCCGCGGCTCGTCGAGCCGCTCATCCGCTCACCTGGCAGCTGGCTCGATGAGCTGTCGGTCGTCCTCTGGATTCTCTGAACTACGCTGAACCGGTCAACCGGGTTCACCCCGTTCTTCCTCGTCTATGGAGCCGAAGCCATCATCCCGACCGACGTCGAGTTCGACTCGCCACGTGTCGCGATGTACAATGAAGCAGGAACCAAAGAAGCTCGCGAAGACGGTGTCGACCTACTCGAAGAAGCCCGCCTCGGCGCCAAATTGCTCGCCATCTACCAGCAAGGCCTAATGCACTACCACAGCAAGAAGATCAAGCACCTCGCATTCTGCGAGGGCGACCTCGTCCTCCGACTCGTCCAAGAGCAAGCCGGCCAGCACAAGCTGTCCCCTCCATGGGAGGGCCCGTTCATCGTCAGCCGGGCCTTGTGCGATCGCAACACCTACTACCTAATCGACGCACATAAGTCAAACAAGCGCAATAGAGACACCACCGGTGAAGAAACAACCCGGTCGTGGAACGCGGAACTCCTCCGCCCGTTTTACAGTTAGCCTTACGAGTGTATGTATCACTGCCTTTTGTAAACGTATGAAACTATGGGGTCCCCGAACGACGCTCGGGGGCTGCCTTTTGCCGACCAAGTTATTGTGTCCCCTACTTTTATGCATCACTATGCTCCCAAACCCGGCCACGGGTCCGACTCGATCGACCCGGGGCTCGGTGGCTGGCTGGTTCGGTCGCCACCCGCCGCCTTCCTTAGTGATTTCTGATGCACTAAGCACGCCGCGGCCCCCCACTTCGCCCTAAGCCACGGATCTGGCTTCGGCTGTCGGCTAGCAAGCACAACGGGCCAGAGCTCCTGCGCGTTTCAAACACTAAGTTAAAGGTCACCTGGTCGATCAACCCGGCTCGTCACTTTAAAAATAGTCGCATCATCGGTTGCTCGCTAATCGGCTCACGGGTTGCCGCCAGCAGACTAAAGGGTGTTTTCGCCAAGGCCAACATTTTGAAAACCTAAGTACCAAGACGCCATCTCAAAGAGCCGAACTCCTTGTCATGGACCGAGCCTCGCCGCCCGACTCGTGGGGGGGTTGAGAAAGGAAAAACACAAGAAATCGGTTCAAAAAATGAAAAGTGAGAGCAAAGACATTCACGAAGTAGACACATCACAGAAATACTTAAAGGCCCACGGCCAGAGTTCATTACACCCAGAAACCCCCAGTGGGTGGGTGGATCTGCTACCTAACAACAAGTTCTACTAAATCATCTTAGGCGTCTCTAGCGCCGGGTCGCGAGGTCGACGGCTCTCCCCTGGCGGCCTCTGGGTCGGGTGAAGTACCGGTGTCCTCCTCAGCACCCCCGTCATGGTAGACTCCGCCTCCTCAAGCTGCTGTCGTGGTCATGAAGAAGCAGGTCAGAATCTCGGGGCTACACCCAGCAGGCGCTTAGTGTGCTCCCACTAGAAAAGAGCACGAAGATACTTACTGCGGCGCGGAGCTCCTCCTCCTTGGCGGCAAGCTGCTCCTTGAGCTCCCGGTATTTGCCCAGTAGGCGGTTGAAGGCGCTGACCCGGTAGGTGTCGAGTTGCTGAAAAAGGCAGCGATCAAAACAAATACAACATTCTAAAGATTCGACCCAACTACTACGTAGTTGGCCCGAACCTCGGGGGCTACACCCAGTGGGTGCGCTAGCGCGCCCCCGCACAGAAGAAGCTGCGGAAGAAACGTACTAGCACGGCGCGTGAGGGAGTCCCGGATTAGGGGGTGTCCGGATAGCCGAACTATCACCGTTGGCCGGACTCCTGGACTATGAAGATACAAGATTGAAGACTTCGTCCCGTGTCCGGATGGGACTTTCCTTGGCGTGGAAGGCAAGCTTGGCGATACGGATATGTAGATCTCCTACCATTGTAACCGACTGTGTAACCCTAACCTATCCGTGTCTATATAAACCAGAGGGTTTTAGTCCAGTAGGACGAACAACAATCATACCATAGGCTAGCTTCTAGGGTTTAGCCTCCTTGATCTCGTGGTAGATCTACTCTTGTACTACCCATATCATCAATATTAATCAAGCAGAGTAGGGTATTACCTCCATCGAGAGGGCCCAAACCTGGGTAAAACATCGTGTCCCTTGTCTCCTCGTTACCATCCGCCTAGACGCACGCCTGGGACCCCCTACCCGAGATCCGCCGGTTTTGACACCGACATTGGTGCTTTCATTGAGAGTTCTTCCGTCGCCGCCAGCCGTGAAGGATGCCTCATCCCGCCTTTAAAACGACATACTATCGCCAAAGGAGCCTTGGCCACCGCCGCACTCTCCGGCTAGGTGGTTTTCTTATGACCGCAGCTCGCCATCGCTACCGACGATGACTTCTCGGTCATCGAAACCAATCTTCACGTTAACTCGGAACTTGCCGAGCAGTTAGATCCGATCGAGCTCTCCTCCATAAACGAGCTCTTGGATCGCATCGCCGCCCTGGGAGTCGCCACAGACTACGACCGGATCAGGCCTAAAACCGATCTGAGAGAGATCAACTCTCCCCAGGCTACCCATCAGGTTGCTGTGATAGAGGAGCAATGCGGTGATTCTTCTTCTATCTTAAGGACTAGCTACGTCCAGATTCTCGATCCCTCCATGCCGGATTCCCGCAGAGGGACGGATGTCGATCAAGCCCTGAACTTAAAGTCAGGCGGCGGGTTGGATTCATTGGATAGCATTCAAAAATCCAAACTTCCGAGTTCGGAAACTTCGCCCTCGAAGTCTTAAATTGACGGGTTCCGGATCTAGTTCCACCCGCCCACCCAAACATTAGCGATCTATCCCGAATTCGCAAGAGCCCGCTGAAACAAGACATCATTATCGGGCGATTCCTCCTGGTTATGGACAGGATAAAGGACTGCCGAGAGGAGGACGCAATCCCACTTTTCTGCAATAATTGCACGGGCAAGGGAATCCTAAACGCCATAAGTCGTCGCGAAATTACACGCGTTGCTGACTTGGTGACCACAGTACAAAAGTACTATGCGATGGAGAGTGCTTGGAAAACCGAAAGTAAATTTTGGGATAATCCGGCCCCGAATACATCCCTAGTCCGAAATAAAAGGGTGCATCATCACCAAGCACCTGGGTTAAACACCAAAAACCAAAACCCCTAAAGGGTATGGAACCAGATCGAGGGTTGGCCAAACGGACCTCGCAAAATTCATAGCACGAGGGCTTAACTCCAACTCATAGCCTTCGAGCATGTTGGATACTACGGCAGGTGGCCAAAAGTGGCGAAGAGCTTCTAGCTTCAGAATCCCAGCCCAACAACACCAGTACGGTATTAAAAGTCTTCGAGACTTTCGCATCAAATAACATGCGGAAACGAACACTCCGCAACCTTGCCGAAGTCTACCAAGTAGCAACAATAAATCCATGGAGGACACGGCTATTACCTTTAATGCCAAAGGATTTAACCCAAATTCGAACAGCCCGAGCACCACCGCATTGGTCCTCGGCCCAATAGTGGATTGCCGCTTTACTAAGGTACTCATGGATGGCGGCATGACTAAACCTCATCTATGAGGAAACCCTCCAAAAATGGAAATAGACTGGAACTGCATTAAGCGAAGAAGCACAACCTTTAGAGGAATAATCCCTAGCCGGAAGCATGCTGCACAGGAAAATCACACTAGACGAGTGTTCGCTCACGGACAATTACAGGTCCAAGAGGTCACATTTCAAGTGGCCCCATTCAGCAGAATGGATATCACGCTTTATTAGGGCGAGAGACATTCACATTTTTTCAAGCTATACCCCATTATGGGTACATGAAGCTTAAAATGCCCGGACCTAACGGAATCATCACTCTCGCTAGTGATCTGAACATAGCACTCCGCACTAGCCCTCGAGGCACTATCCGAAGCCTTAGCGGCCGAGGAACTCACTGTGATGCGCTTCACGGTGAACAGGGACGATGTGATACTTGATAAAAGATCCAAGTCCACCTCTTTTAAACCAGCGGATGAAATTGTCAAATTCCAAGTCCACCCAACGGACCCTGCAAAGACGGCCTCCATTGGGGCACAATTAAACCCTGATGTAGATGCCAGACTACGAGAATTTCTACGAGAAAACTGACATTTTTGCCCGGCACCCTTCGACATGCCAGAATCCCACGCCGGCCGGCCGAAAGCACAGCCTAAATATCCTAAAAGGATTCAAGCTACCAAACAGGCTCTTCGGCGCTTTTCCGAACCCAAGAGATGTGCCATGGGAGAAGAGCTAGCTAAACTTCCGGAAGCCGGATTCATCGAGATATAAAACATCCGGACTAGCTAGCAAACCTGGCGATGGTACCAAAGAAGGATAAATCCCGGCGCCTATGTGTTGATTTCAAAGACCTTAATAAGGCTTGCCCAAAGGATCCCTTCCCTCCCTCGCATTGATCAAATTATCGACGCTTACAGCAGGACACGACTCATTGTGCTTCGTCGACGCTGCATTCGGCTACCACCAAATCAAGATGGCCGAGCTGCACCAAGCTACAACAGATTCATCACTCCATACGGTCCATTCTGTTTAACACAATGCCCTTCGGCTCAAAAACGCCGACGCAATATATCATCGCATGATTCGTATATGTCCGCAAACCAGATCGGCAAAACAGTGGAAGCATATGTAGATGCGTGGTCGCCAAATCCAAGCATGTCGAAACTCTAGTAGACGCACTTGAGGCTCACATTCGACAATCTCCAAAAATATGACATTAAGCTCAATCCGAAAATGCGCCTTTCATGCTCCACCGGAAAGCTCCCGGCTTCATTGTGTCCGTAGAGGAATTGAAGCAAACCCAGCCAAGATCCGAGCTCACACAATTGGATATTCCAAAAGACCTCAAACAAATACAAAATTGATCGATGCGAGCGGCTCTAAGCCGCTTTTATTTCGCTTTGGGAGAAAAGGCGCTACCCTTTACCGCCTCCTCCGCCGCACCGAACACCTCGAGTGGGATTTGGATGCCGCCACGGCCGGACTCAAGAAATAAAAGCCATATTGGCAACAAATCCGTCCTGGCCGCGCCTAACGTGGGTGAACCAATGCTATTATATATCGCCGCAACACATCAAGTTGTCAGCGATGCTCGCCGTCGAACGAGAACGGATTTAACACCGGTTCCCTCTTCAAAAACCGGTTTACTATGTGTCCACCGTCCTAACTCCATGCAAGTCCCGTACCCACATTATCAAAAGATAGCATACGCTGTGTTCATGGCATCCCGGAAGCTGCGACACTACTTTCAAGAGTGTTCAATAACGGCAGCCTCAAGTACCTCTTAACGACATTATAAACAATCATGACGCCGACGGGTCGGATTGCTAAATGGGCCATAGATCTCCTTCCATTCGACATAACCTATAAGCCACGCATTTAGCTATTAAGTCGCAGGTTTTGGCCGACTTCGTGGGCCGAATGGACCAAGACTAACTCCCTAAAGAGTACGGGCGATACTCCAATTGGATCATGCACTTTGACGGCTCCAAAATGTTGGCCGCCTAGGGGCTGGCGTCATTCTCGACGCCCCCAACCGGGGACATAGTCCAATACGCCCTTCAGATAATGTATACGGATCGCAACAATGCAGCCGAACACGAGGCCCTTCGCACGCCTCCGGATGGCGCTCCATGGGCATTAAACGCCTAGAGGTGCGCGGGGACTCGAACCTCGCGATATCTCAAATAAATGAGACTTTGATGCCAAAGATCCAAATGGCAGCTGATCGCAATGCGGTCCTAAAAATGTCAGCACGGTTCGAAGGGCTCGAATTTCATCATATAGCCCGGGATAACAACCAGGCGGCGGACATATTTGCACGCATCGGCGCAAAACGCGATGCCATCCCGCCCAACATCTTCCTGGAACGGCTGTTCAAGCCATCCGTACTATGGGAAGGGGAGTCCGGAAATAACAATCCGGACCCAACCGCGACCGTCGACACCGAACACTCGACACAACCGGAGGCTCGCTAACGAGATAACATCCTCCGCCCACGAAATAATGGCGGTTATCGCCTGCGGATGGAACCATTCCTAGCCTACCTAACTCAGGCAGGAACTCCCCAAGACCAAAATGAGGCTCGCTGCATAGTACGGCGATCCAAAGCCTATAAAGTCCATGAGGGAGAGCTATATAAGAAAAGCACAACAGAGTCCTTCAAAGGTGTATCTCCTAACAGGAAGGGAGAAACCTCCTGGCTGAAATTCATGCCGGACCGGTGGGCACCATGCCGCAGCCCGGGCCCTTGTAGGCAAGGCCTTCCAGACAGGATTTTATTGGCCGACGGCCCGGCAGATGCGCAGGATTTAGTCCAACGATGCTTCGTTGCCAGCTTTTTGCTAACCAGTTACATGCCACCCACCGCCTCAAAACTATACCCATCACCTGGCCGTCATGGTCTGGGGCTTGACATGGTTGGACCCCTTAAGGGAGGAACCCACAAGCAAAAATACCTATTGGGCATGTTGGATAAATTCACAAAATGGATAGAGGCCAATCCAGTTAAAACGGCCGAATCCGGGCCGGTGATAGAATTCATATCAGGGGTAGTGCACCGATACGGCGCCCCCACAAAGATCATCACCGATAACGGCACCAACTTCACGGCCGATGAGGTCAAATTATGGTGCAAAACATGGGCATCAAGCTCGATTACGCCTCGCCTATCACCCCCAAACCAACGGTCAAGTCGAGCGAGCAAACGGTCTAATCATGAGCGGCATTAAACCCGCATTAGTGCGGTCCCTCAAGGAATCTAACACGACCGGGTTGAGGAGCTCGACCAGACTGGGGGCTGCGGACCACGCCAATCGCATTACCAGATTCACACCATTTTTATGGTGTACGGCGCAGAGGCGCCTTGACCTGCGACATAATACAAGACTGACCTCAAGGCGCATGTATGAAGAAAGAGAAGCCGAGCTCGATCGGCAGGACAGTTTGACGCATTGGAGGAGGAGCGACGTGGCAAAAGCTCGTTCCGCATTTTATCAACAACAGGCTCAAGATATCAAAGCAGTGGAAGCACGGGCCAAAGCTTATAACGTTGGCGAATCTAGTTCTACGCTGCGGACAAGAAAAAGGACAAACTCAAGCCCAAATGGGAAGGTCCTTCATCATCGACCAGGTCCTCGACCGCGGAGCATACCGCTCATAAACGCATCGGATAACCGACTCGAGCCAAACTAATGGAACGCAGCCCGCCCACGAAGATTCTACGCTTAAGCGCCGGACTCCAAGTTCGCCTCCTTCCTCCGTCCACATTTTCTATTTTTGCTGTCTTTTATTTCTCTCCTTCCTCCTCCTTCTTCTTGAAGCCTTTAGAGGCTCGCTTGGCGCTTTGTTCAAGATATTTGACGCGCTGTCCGCGCCATTATACCGGGGCTTCTTTAATGTAAGCTTATTTATACGGGCTTCAGGCCCAACACATGTGTCAAACTTCCGCATGTACCTTTTATTCACCATTATATGCATCGATATGACTTAAGTTTTGGCCAAGCTGGGTTGTTCGCCTCTGGCTTACCCCTTACGCTCCCGATTGTTCGGCTAGGTCGTAAAGGGAGCACCTCTGCGATTGTTATCGCCGGTCACCGGATGTGTACCTCAGACCGGGTGAAGCCGAAAGCTAGCATTCTTAAGGGAATATTCGGTCGGTGAACTGAACGATGATTTTAACTATTTATCCATCTGCCCCAGATGATTTTTCGCTTTCTTAGCAGTTTGACATGCACTTTAGGGCATGCCTCCCAAATAAAGGAACCCTTAACGGAACTATTCTCCCCGGAAGATGTTTCTTCCTATCCATGTAATATAACATAACTAGTTGGGCACTTGTCCGACATAAAGCAACAATGACCCCTACGCCTTTGTCTCCATGCATGTCCCGGTTCTTATATAACCGCGAGGGTATTCGGACACACCCGGACTATTGGGTCCCGAGGTCGGCTTAAAAGGTTCGCTATGACAAACGATCTACAATCCGCTAGAAGACATTTTTCATGTCATATTCAATTACATAGTCAACTCGACTCATTGTATTCCTCCTCAATGCCATCTAATAGGCCATCTAATTTACAATCTTGTTGGGAATACTTGGCGGCCAATTCTACTTGGCCGTACACTAAGATTACAGGGATCTCCTTCCCATCAGCCCCACAGTCCGACCTCGCCATGTGGTTTGGGTCAGCCTTCGTGGTACCGCTGCCTTTACCATGGCCCAGGCTTCCCTGGCGCCTTGACGGCAGGCCGATATCTTCCATAGTCGGAAGCGCCGCCGTGCTCCTTGAAGCCGCTCTGCCAGGCCTTTCATCAGATGGAAGATAGATGGCCACAAGGCCTGACCAACGCCTTTCATCACCTGCCGAACTCGTTCGTGCAGCTGACGCAGTTCGGGAAGAAGATCACCTAAAGAACTGGGCATCTCCTCCTCAGGACGACCTTTGAGCAAACCTACATACATGTTTATGTTAGTCGCCTTCCTCGCCGAACTCCTTCAAAGTTCGTTCAAGCACTTACTGAAAATGCTGCGACGGTTGCCGATTCTCCTTACAGAGTTAGACAACCGGGCACGAACATCCTTTAGTTCCTCACCCAGCTTGGGTGTTGGCATCTTGGAGGTTATTTTTCTCCCGCCGCACTCCTCGTAGCACACTCGCCAGCCTTTAGCTGGCGCAGGAGCTGTTGCTTGTCCGGATCGAGTCTGGCGCCATCTGCAATATTATTGTCAGATTTACACACCCGCCGTTCATAAACTATTTATCTCTTGAAGCATATATTACCAGAGGGGTCTCTGTGGCTCCCCCTGTAGCGGCTAGTGCGGCCTCAAGTTGGGCCTTGCATTCTTCAAGCTCCTGGGACAGTCGGGTATTCTTTTTTGTAAGATCCTCAGATAACAAATGATCCTTAAATCAGTTATTCTAACTATTTTAAGTCTCGGGGCTACTGCATATATAGCTGTCAAATTTCCTCACCAGATGTCCTTTACATACCGCCTCCGTGGCTCGCTAGACCATCTTGAGCGGCACGGAGGTGCGATCTCCGAATTGAAAGCATTCAAGGCCTCTTGAGAGAAACATGCGCCACGAAGAACTGCCGGGCGGCGCCTGTGATTCATGGCGCCTCCACCTCGGAGTTGGTGGCGGATAATCTGTCGGCATCCTCTCGTCCGAGGAACATCCGACGACGCCTCGTGCTCGCCTCCGCTTTGGACCCGGCTTTGGAGCCCGGCCGGCAGAGGTTCGATTATAACCTCTCCTGACTCACCCGGCGAGCGCTTTTTTCCTCAGAAGAGCACCAGTTAGTATGCCTTCCAGGAATCAACTCGGGAATATGGTGACACGCCATACCGCTATGGGCAGAAGTTTCGATCCGGACCGCACTTCTTTTTAGTTCATGGGCCAGACGCTTCTTGTTGGCCACTCACGCTGGGCTCGGCCTCCGCCTCAAGGCACCCCTGTGAAACACCATTGGTATACGGTGATCAAGAAATAAGCACGGATGGGTCATTATCAGTAGTATTGGGACCTCGGTCTCAAGCATTCGTGAGGCTGGAAGTATTCCAGGTAATCGGCCGTAATGGCAACCAAAGCATTGTCAATGCTAAGTTGGTGGAACACCCCGCCGATCAACTCCACCTTTATATCCGGATCCTCTTCGAGGTCGGATCGAGGGACCGCCCGGATCCTCGGTTGTGGGGCGGGGCTGTGTATCTTCTCCACGGCCCGGCGCAGTTCCTCGCAGAGAAATCATGAAATGAGATGTTTAACCACGGAACATGGATCGGACAGGCCACAAAGATATTTGCCTACCCAACTTCGAGGATTATTCAAGAAAACCCGCTGCTGGATTGACGCGAGAAAATCCTCCTCTTCTCCTTTGTACATGGCGGACAAGGTCTTCACCAGTTCGGATCGATCCCGCCCTTTGCTGCCATGGCGGTGGCATCATCCTCCCGCTGAAGTCCCACATGGGTGGCCCCTATATTGGAGCGGCTGCACTTCTCATAATGCAGATTGCCATGAGCTCACCATGGTCAATCCGGCATGAGCCAGTAATCTTATTCGCTCATCAAGTAAAGGACGCCGCGGTCATTTTCCTCCGGGGCTCCTGGCGCCAGCTTAGGTGCTTTCTTCAGAGGAGCGTTGCTAAACTCCGTAAGGCCGATCCAACAGGATCCGACAATGGGACGCCCTCCATGTAAAACCATTCCAAGGCCAGTCTTTGACGCTTTTCGGGGTTCCGGATAGATATCCGGTCCCGGCGATGCGCCATAGTTCGCTCCGCCCACTTGATATATTGACCCTCATGAGAACGGGGTACTAGGCAGAATAATCTCTTCCACAAATGCAAAATGAGCCTCGATGCTCAAGAACAGTTCAGACAGGGCCATGAAGCCCGCGATGTGCAAAATGGAGGCAAAGCGAAGGTGGTGCAACTAGAGGTCAGAGAACTCCAAGAGCCCCTGAGAAACGGATGAATTGGAAATCCGAGTCCTCTTACTAGATAAGAGACAAAGCATACCCGCCTCCTTTAGAGGGATCGGGGACACTCTCCGCTTGCTTTCCGCCTTGTAGGTGGCAAGTCCGCTCGAACCGGAACCATGAAGGCCGGGGAAGAAATCCTTGGTTTGGAGTATAACTAGCTCGCTATGCGGGATCGAGCATCTCTCCCAATTCTGTGCTGAGGGCTGGGAGCGCGAGAGGAGGAGCCGCCGACCGGCCCATGATGGAATGGGTCTTTGTCAGAGGCGCTCCGATGAAAGCTCGCGGAGGGGAGATGGTGTGACTCAGATCTAGATCCTCGTCCCTTTTATAGGCGGCTCATTTGCGCAGCTAGGGGGGCAAGTGTAAAAATACCCTGGCTTTTTGCATTCAATCAAACACGTGGAAGATGGCCATTATTGGGCGTAGAAGCCAAGGAGCGCAGCATTTATCAGAAGCTGGACACTATTCGACAAGTATATGGAATTTGGAGAAGAACCCGCCTCGCAATGTCGAAGACAAACTACGCTACCGGACTCATCGCCATTGAAGCCTGGTTCGGGGCTACCGAGGAGTCCCGGATTAGGGGTGTCCTGATAGCCAAACTATCACCGCTAATGGACTCGGACTATGAAGATACAAGATTGAAGACTTCGTCCGTGTCCGGATGGGACTTTCCTTGGCGTGGAAGGAAAGCTTGGCGATACGGATATGTAGATCTCCTACCATTGTAACCGACTGTAACCCTAACCTATCCAAAGGTCTATATAAACCGGAGGATTTTAGTCCGAGGATGAACAACAATCATACCATAGGCTAGCTTCTAGGGTTTAGCCTCCTTGATCTCGTGGTAGATCTACTCTTGTACTACCCATATCATCAATATTAATCAAGCAGTGAGTAGGGTATTACCTCCATCGAGAGGGCCCAACCTGGGTAAAAACATCGTGTCCCTTGTCTTCCGTTACCATCCGCCTAGATGCACAGTTCGGGACCCCTACCCGAGATCCGCCGGTTTTGGCACCGACAAGGCCTGCATCCCGCTGTCTGGCTTCCACCTCGGCTCGGGCAAAGGCTCGATCCGTCCGTCCCGCCGCAGATGGCGGCCGACGGTGTCCATCGCCTCCTCCTCCGGGTCTGGGGTTCAAGACCACGGGCGCCCCGCTTCACGCCGGTTGCGACATCGGCGTCTGATGCCCCTTTGCCGGGGCACCAGTGGCATGCTCCCGCTAGCCGCCTCCCGCCACGGCCAAGACCTCCTCCGACGCCCTTCCAGCCGCTGACGGCCCAGCCGCCAGATGGCTTATGGCGACACCATTACCGCTCGGGCGTCGGGTGGCCTGTGGCTCCACCACCGTGGCGCTTCCCCGACGCTTAAGGCGCCCCTAACGGCGCTTATCCTTGGCGCCCTCCAAGACGGTGATGCCGCCGCTTGCCGAACCCCGCCCGCCGACAACGCCGACCAGCGGGCGGGTGTCGCCCTCCACCTCCACGACCTCCGTGTCGAGTCCACCACGCCGCCCACCCTCCTCGCCACGCCCTCACGGACGACGGCTCAAGACCGCCACCGCCACAAAGCGTTCTCCGCATCTCGCGCCATGTCGGCCTCGCTGCTCAAGGGCCATGCCACCGCAGCATCGGTCCAGGCCCGGACCAACGCCGCCTCCAGCTCCGCCTCGGCCCTTTTCCTGTCCCGCCAGGCCAGGCCTTCGGTGTCGGTCGGGTCCAGGCCGAGGTCCGGATCAGCCAGCTCCTCCTCCTCGTCCTGATCGACAGGGCCGGATCGGCTCCTCCGGAACGCGGCCTCCTCAGTGGTCGTGGCATCAGCCGTCGCCCTCGCCAGTGCGATCGGCGACCTGAAGAAATGACGAAATGAACAAACAAGCAAAGCCGACTCGGCTACTCGGATGCAGGCAGAAGAAAAAACTTACCTGAAAACCAAAGCATGGCAGCCCTCGCTGGCCTCCCTTGCCCGCAAGCGCCTCCTCTTGGCCGACTCGCCTGTGCCGGGTCCACCACGCTGGGGCCCAGTGGCCGACGGGACACTATCCTCCCCAGGCGACCGCCCGGCCGCTTCGCCACGACCTGGCCCGCCAAGGCCGCCGCCTCCTCCGCCCCAAGGCCATCAGATCAACAACTCTGCATCAGCATAATCTGCGCCAAGGCCGCGCCAATGACCCAACAAGCATGGAAAAGAAAGCAAAAGGCAGGACTTACCTGCACGGTGCCCAGCGCCGACGTCGACCTCGTCCTCCTCCTCTCCACCGTGGGCCGCGGGCTCCTCCGACGCCGCCCGCACCACCTGCGACGGAGCCCGGGCGTAAGGGTGCCGGATGGCATTTAGAAGCACCTCTCCGTCACATCGGGACGAATGAGGAGATGCGCAGCAGCAATGTAAGAAGACCAAAAACTCACCAGAGGCGCCGGATTCGAATGGTTGTACGGCGCCTTGCCGAACTGCCAGTCGTCCCCCAGGTTGGCCTTCGAGATGTCATTGACCCAGTGCGCGATCTGGTCCGCCGACAGGCGCCGCCCCCATACGGCTGGGGTCTTAAAGACCGTCCATCTCGCCGATGAGGCAGGTGCGCCGCTGCAGCGGAAGGACCCGGCGCATGATGAAGGCGGCAAGAAGGTCGGTGCCGGTGAGCCCCTCCCGTGTCTTCATCACCACCACACGCTCGCAGAGATTTAGAATCTCATGTGACGGGTTCTTGGGGTAGTAACACTAGTTCATCTTCGCCCGCGGCGGCGCGATGGCGAAGACCGGAAGGTTGATGCGGTCCGCGCCTAGGTTGCGGACGTAGAAGAAGGAATTCTGCCACTTCTTGGCAGAATCCTCCAGCGAAATCTTGGGGCAGTCCACCCCGACCGCTTCGAGAAGACGGTGGCGCCGCAATCGGCGAACTCCCCGGTCGTCGGCCCCTCCTGCTTCAGGAAGAAGAGGCGCGCCCAGAGATCGATCATGGGCTCGACCCCCAGGTACCCCTCGCAGAGGGTGATGAAGCCCGACAGTTGGACGATGGCGCCGACGCCAAGATGGTGGGGCTGGAGCCCAAAGAACTCCAGGAACGTGCGGAAGAAGGCACTCGCCGGCAGCCCGAAACCGCGCTCAAAGTGCGGGAGGAAGACTACGCGCCTGCGTCTCGGGCTGCGGTTCGCCGCCCGCCGGCAGCGCACGGCGCCCTTCTGCTTCTCGGAAAGCCCCGGGAGGAGCGGAGATAGGTGATGTCCTCGGCGGTGGCAGTCGAGCCCATCCATGAGCCCAACGGCAGCGCTATCGATGGAGATGAGAGAAAGGAAGAAGATGGATGATGATGGAGCTCTGCTCAAAGTAGCGGGCATTGCAGCGCGGCGGTCGCAAGAAGCAGAGCAAGGGCGAAGAGGCAGGGGAGCGCGAGCGAGAATAATGTTCGCCCCCTCGCCCCAATTTATAGGTCTCGGTTTGAACATGGGGAGTGGGATCGTCTACGCTCGCCTTTTCCACTACCCCGCAATAAGTGCGCATGTACGAGCGCAATAACTGCACGGGGAAGAGCAACCGACCCCCGGACGCTGGAATAAATCCGCGTGTGTGGGCCAAGGGCACGCGGCGGCGGGCCCCAGCATGTTGTCTAGTCCCGTCACGCGTATGGCTTGTCAGGCACCTCCGACATCCAGGCACCACGTGGCGCCTGCACGAAGCCCGAGGGATTGCCCCAATATTCGATGGACTCCTCGGTTCCTGCCACAGCCGGGATGTCGTGATTCTTTTTCAAAACCGCACACAATGGGTGTTGCCGGACCTGGCCGCTGCGTAATTCGCCTTTTTTAAGGGGAAGCTGCAAAGGCCCTCCCATCTGAAGACGGTAGACCTTCACAACTTCGGGGACTACTCTCGGGGGGATGAACCCCGGGCAGGCAACAGAACCCGGATCCTTTTCAAAAACAACAGGGCCGGTGTTGCCCTCGCCAAGACACGCTTGGGTCGGGTCGCCGACCCGCCAGGCCCTCGACCCGCCGCATTATGCGACCCGCCAGCACCTCGACCGGCCTCGACAACCAATACAAGACAGCCAAACCCGCACGACTCAAGACTTCCCAACAAGCCAGCTCCACCGGGCGTGTTCCTCAACTCAGCCACGGATCGCCTCCCGCCCCATCCAGCCGTGACGATGGAACGAAGTCTTCGCCCATCGATGACCAAGGCAACAAAGGTTCTCGCCCATACCTCCGTTAGCCCGACCGTGATAATAGTGCCCTCACCGCTCACGACTGGGCCGACGTGGCAACAAAGGTTCGTCGTCACCACCGATGCTAGCAAGCGGGCGACTGATGACCAAGGCAACAAGGTTCAAGACATACCTGTCACCGGAGCGCGGGCAACAAAGGTTCTCACCTGCTCACGACTAAGGTCAAGGCGTGGCAACAAAGGTTCTGCCGTCACCACCCACGCTAGGAAGCGGTGACCTAACGGAGCGCCACTGTACCCGACTCGACTCGGCCACTCCCTAATGATCGACAAGACGGTGCACAGTCCCCCTAGGCATGCGGGGCCCGCACCTAGGGGAACTCGGCGAACCACAGGCCCCCGGCGAGTCCCAGCCCGGGTCCCCTAGACGCTGACGACCCGACCCTACAGTCTTGTAACATTACCATTGTACCCCTGGGGGGTTGGCCTATAAAAACCTCCAGGAGCCCTCGCATACACGGGCAGGTAAGCAAGGATAGAGAAGCAGTAAGCACACAAGGAACCACCACCCATCAAGAGAACACACCTGTGGGAGAAGGAGCAGCCTAAGCCTTGGCCAGTCTTCCTTCTTCCTCCATACAGCTCTAGGAGCAACCTTGTACTATTGCATATCAAACACACTCGGCAGGACTAGGGGTGTTATCTCCTGAGAGCCCCAACCTGGTATGTCTTGTGTCCCGCTGGCCATGCCAACCCTCCTCCTGAGCCCACCAAGGCTGCCCTCGAGCCTCCTCCTCTCTTTAGCCATCCCATGGCATCTGCCAGGCGCCCACCACGACAATACCATGGATACTTGTGGTGACATTGGAGTATCTAGGTGACATTAGGGTTTTGGTTGATGTGTGTCTTAAGGTGTTATTTTACTATGAACTCTAGGGATGTTGGTGCCACTTATAGGAATAGCTCAATGGATTGATCGGAAAGAATAACTTTGAGGTGGTTTCGTATCCTACAATAATCTCTTCTGCTTGTTCTCCGCTATTAGTGACTTTGAAGTGACTTTTTGTTGCATGTTGAGGGATTGTTATATGATCCAATTATGTTATTATTGTTGAGAGAACTTGCACTAGTTAAAGTATGAACCCTAGGCCTTGTTTCGAAGCATTGCAATACCGTTTGTGCTCACTTTTATCATTAGTTACCTTGCTGTTTCTATAATTTCATATTACAAAAACCTATATCTACCATCCATATTGCACTTGTATCACCATCTCTTCTAACTAGTGCACCTATACAATTTACCATTGTATTGGGTGTGTTGGGGACACAAGAGACTCTTTGTTATTTGGTTGCAGGGTTGTTTGAGAGAGAACATCTTCATCCTATGCCTCCCATAGATTGATAAACCTTAGATCATCCACTTGAGGGAAATTTGCTAATGTCCACACAAACCTCTGCACTTGGAGGCCCAAAAACGTCTACAGGAAGAAGGTTGCGTAGTAGACATCAGGTCTCTGTGAGGGTTTTGGAATATTTCAGAATTTATAGGGTGAAGAAGGGGTGCGGGAGGCCACTGAGGTGGGCACAACCCACCGGGGCGCTACTGGGGCCTGTGCACGCCTGGTGGGTTGTGCCGCCTCTGGGCACCCCTGTGTGCTGACCTGGCCCATTGGTAGTCTTCGTCCATAAAAATCCACAACAAGTTTCACGGTGTTTGGAGAACTTTCATTTCAAGACAAAAAACAACACCACGGTAGTTCTCACTGAAAAACAGCGTCAATCCTGGTTAGTTCCATGCAAATCATACCAAAACCATATAAAATTATTGTAAACATGGCATGAATACTTCATAAACTATAGATACGTTGGAGACGTATCAGTATCCCCAAGCTTAATTCCTACTCGTCCTCGAGTAGGTAAATGATAAAAGAAATAATTTATGAAGTGTGAATGCTAGCAAAGTGCACAAGTTTGATCAATGACAATTTCAATCACTTTTCCTAGCATGATAACAACAATTCTTTCTTATAAAACTTCTCAGGACCAAGTAGCAACCAATTCACATGTTAAGGTTCAAACAATGAATTCTCTTGAAACTCAACAACCTATGATCTCACCACCAAGCAATTGCAATTCAACTTATTCAACAGTAGTCTAAGTAAGAGCCCCACATACTCAACCATCATATAGTATTCTATGATTGCTAAAGCTCACCGCTGCACACATGAGCAAAACGCTTCAACCGTACACATAGAAAGATAGGGGCTTATAATTTCGCCTCCCAACGTATTCACCTCAAGGGTGATGTCAACAATAATAAATAATGCTACCCATATCCAACTGGACATATGTGCCTAGATCTTTCCTCACCACATGATGCTTGGCAAAAGAGAAAAATAAAAAGGAATAGAGAGAAATACTTTGACTCTTTGCATAAAAGTAAATACTGAAAAGTAAAATATAGGCCCTTCAGAGGGAAGCAGAGGTTGCCATGCACTTATTTGTTTGTATGCTCAACCCCATAGTGCAAAAGAACATCACTTTATATTGCCCCTCATGATAGCAACCTTTATTATGCAGTCTGTCGCTTTTATTCATTGCCATCACAAGTTTGTACAGCGCTCAATTTTCGCTTACACTAAATGATCTGAAACTTTTAGAAGCAATTTTTATTGCCTTATTGCACTGATGACAACTTACTTGAAGGATCTTGCTCAATCCTTAGGTAGGTATGGTGGAATCTTGAAAATAAGATTTGTGTTTAAGGGTTTTTGAATGCACAAGTCGTATCTCTACTTGGTGCGGAATGTTTGGCTAACAAAGATAGGGGGCAAGCACCACATGTTGAAGGATCTATGACAATATAACTTCTATGTGAATATGAACAAACATAAATCATTATGTTCTCTTCCTTGTCCAACGTCAACAATTTTGGCATATAATATTTTGTTGGGGGATCACAATCACAAAAGATTTTCAAGAAAGTGTATTTGCATGTGAAAGTTCTCTTCCTTATACTAATTATTCGTGAATTGTTTGTATGACCAATATTATTATTGTCAAGCTTCAAAAGCTTTCACTTTCTAAACCCAATGTGAAGCCACTACTAGGCATGACATGAACATCTAATTTCAACTTCATGATATTCAATTCATTCAACAATTTACTCATAGGATATAAGTGAAGCACAATAGTAAATGACAAGCTACTCCAAAAAGATATAAGTGAAGATCAAGCGAGTAGTTATGAAAATGGGTAGCTATTTGAGAACTCTCTCTTATTTAAAACTTTCATATCTAAATATTTTATTAAAGCAGCAAGCAAAACAAAACAAAACAAAATGACATTCCAAGCATAGCACAACTCATGTGAAGAAGCAAAAACTTAGGCTCAACCGATACTAACCGATAATTGTTGAAGAAGACAGGTGGGATGCCTACTGGGGCATCCCCAAGCTTAGATGCTTGAGACTTATTTGAATATTAGCTTGGGATTCCTTGGTCATCCCCAAGCTTGAGCTTTTGTGTCTTCTTAATTCCTCTCATATCACCGTTTCCCTAAATCTCAAAAACTTCATCCACACAAAACTCAACAAGAACTCGTGAGATAAGTTAGTATAAACCAATGCAAAAAATTTATCATTCTCTTCTGTAGCAAATCACTAAAATTATTATTCAACATTGCATACTAAATAGAATCATTAAACAAGCAAACATATGCAAACAATGCAAACATAACAGCAATCTGCCAAAACAGTACAGTCTATAAAGAATGCAATATTCATCATACTTCCCTAACTCCAAAAATTCTGAAAAAATACCACGCTTTAGAAAATTTATCAGAGATTATTTTTCAAAAATTTCAGCATTTTATAACATTCTAACTTTTCAAGGTAATTTTTGCAACAGCGATAAACTTTCTGTTTTGAAACAGCAACATGTATACTTGCAAAATAAGCATGTCAAAGGTTATCATTGCCACTTTTATTGAAATAAAAGATGAAAACATTATTCTAAATAACAGAAAGAATAATCCTAAAACAATAAATTGACGCTCCAAGCAAAACACATATCATGTGACGAATGAAAACATAGCTCCAAGTGAGGTTACCGATAATGTTGGAAACGAAAGAGGGGATGCCTTCCGGGGCATCCCCAAGCTTAGTTGCTTGGATATTCCTTGAATATTACATTGGGGTGCCTTGGGCTTCCCCAAGCTTAGGATCTTGTCACTCATTATTCTCCTCATATCGACATCTCATCCAAAACTTGAAAACTTCAATCACACAAAACTTAACGGAACTTCGTGAGATAGGTTAGTATGATAAAGAGCAAACCATTTCACTTTTGGTACTGTCAAGTACAAGATTCATAATTGTTTCCACACAATTCCTACTGTAGAATATCATTTCCACAATTTATATTGAGCAATATAGGCCATAGAAACTAGAAAACAAGCAAGCTATGCATTGAAAACATAATCTGTCAAAAACAGAACAGTCTGTAGTAATCTGTACTCAAACCATACTTCTGCTACTCCAAAAATTATGAAAAAAATAAGGACCACGTGATAAATTTGTATATTAATCTTCTGCAAAAATAATCAACTCAAAAGCATTATTCTGTTTAAAATGAGAGTTATTTTCGTGAGCACAAAAGTTTATGTTTTTCAGCAAGATCAAATCAACTATCACCCAACATGATCCCAAAGGCTTTACATGGAACTTTATTGAAACAAAAACAATAAAACATGGTTACTACAGTAGACTAATCATGTGAACACACAAAAACAGTAGATAAAAGTGTTGGGTTGTCTCCCAACAAGCGCTTTTCTTTAATGCCTTTTAGCTAGGCATGATGATTTCAATGATGCTCGCATAAAATATAAGAATTGAAACATGAAAAAGAGCATCATGAATCATATGACTAGCACATTTAAGTCTAACCCACTTCCTATGCATAGGAATTTTGTGAGCAAACAACTTATGGGAAAACAAGCATAGGAAGGCAAAACAAGTGCAACTTCAAAACTTTCAACATAAAGAGAGGAAACTTGATATTATTGAGATATGTAGAAGCATATGTTCCTCCCTCATAGTAATTTTCAGTAGCATCATGAATGAATTCAACAATATAACTATCACATAAATCATTCTTTTCTTGATCCACAAGCATAGAATTTTATTACTCTCCACACAAGCAAATTTATTCTCATCAATAGCAGTGGGAGCAAACTCAACAAAATAACTATCATGTGATTGAAAATTAAAATCATGATGAAAAGTTTCATGGTTATCATTATTCAATATAGCATACATGTCATCACCATAATCATCATAGATAGCAACTTTGTTCTCATAGTCAATTGAAACCTCTTCCAAAATAGTGGATACATCACTAAATAAAGTCATGACCTCTCCAAATCCACTTTCATCAATATTGCAATAAGATTCAACACCCTCCAAAATAGTGGGATCACTACTACCTAGAGTTGACATTCTTCCAAACACATTTTCATCATAGTAATCATCATAAATAGGAGGCATGCTACCATTATAACAAATTTGCACATCAAAACTTGGGGAATAAAATATCATCTTCATCAAACATAGCATCCCAAGATTATGGCTTTGCATATCACTAGGATCATGGATATAGAATTCATACCAACAACATTGCAATCATGCTCATCATTCAAAGATTTTTTGTCAAACATTTTATAGAATTATTCTTCTATCAATTGAGCACAATTTTTTGAACCATCATTTTCAAGAAAGACATTATAAAGATGATCAATAATATGATGCAACCTCAATTCCATTTTTATGTAGTTTTCTTTTATAAACCAAACTAGTGATAAAACAAGAAACTAAAAGATTCAATTGCAAGGTCTAAAGATATACCGTCAAGCACTCACCTCCCTGGCAACGGTGCCAGAAAAGAGCTTGATGTCTACTACGCAACTTTATTCCTGTAGACACGTGTTGGGCCTCCAAGCGCAGAGTTTTGTAGGACAGTAGCAATTTTCTCTCAAGTGGATGACCTAAGGTTTATCAATCCGTGGGAGGCATAGGATGAAGACAGTCTCTCTCAAGCAACCCTGCAATCAACTACAAGAAATATCTTGTGTCCCCAACACACCCAATACAATGGCAAATTGTATAGGTGCACTAGTTCGGTGAAGAGATGGTGATAAAAGTGTAGTATGAATAGTAGATATGAGTTTTTGTAGTGCGAACAATAAAAAACAGCAAGGTAGTAAATGGTAAAATGGAGCACAAACGGTATTGCAATGATGTAAAATGAGGCCTAGGGTGCATACTTTCACTAGTGAAATCTCTCAACAATGCTAACATAGTTGGATCATATGATTATCCCTCAAAGTGCAATAAGAATCAGTCCCGAGTTCCTATTAGCGGAGAACAAAAGATAGAAATTGTTTGTAGGGTACGAAACCACCTCAAAGCTATTCTTTCCGATCAATCTATCATAGAGTTCGTACTAAAATAACAACAATCTATTCTTTTCGATTGATCTAATCAAGAGTTCGTACTAAAATAACACCATATGATACATATCAACCATCCTAATGTCACCTAGATACCCCAATGTCACCGCGAGTACCCGTGAGTTAATTATATGATATGTATCAAACAATTTCAGATTCATAATACTTAATCCACACAAAGAACTACAAGGAGACCCCAAAGTTTCTAGAGAAAAGATAAGAAAAACATGCATCAACCCCTACGCGTAGATTACCCCAAAGTCACCTTGGGAATCCGCAAGTTGAGTGTCATAACATATATCAAGTGAATCAAAATAATACCCCATTGTCACCACGGGTATTCCTATGCAAGACATATATCATGTGTTCTCGGATCTAAACATTCAATCTGACAAGACAAAACTTCAAAGGGTAAAGACTCAATTCATGACAACAAGAGTAGAGAGGGGAGAAACACCATATGATCCATCTATGTTAAAGCCCATGATACATCAAGATTGTGACATCTCAAGATCACGCGAGAGAGAGATTAGACACATAGCTACTGGTATAAACCCTCGGCCTCGAGGGTGGACTACTTCCTCCTCATCATGGTGGCCGCCAGGATGATGAAGATGGCCACCGGAGATGATTCCACCCTCCCAGAGGGGTGCATTTTAACAGGGTCTAGATTGGTTTCGGTGGTTATGAGGCTGCGGCGTGAACTTTGATCTAGGGTCTCTGTGAGGGTTTTTGGAATATTTGAGAATTTATAGGGCGAAGAAGGGTTGCGGGAGGCCACCGAGGTGGGCACAACCCACCAGGGCACGCCTGGGGGCTCAGGCGCGCCCTGGTGGGTTGTGGCCCCCTCGGGGTACCACCCAGGTGCTGCTCTGGCCTATTGGTAGTCTTCTGGTCCATAAAAATCCACAAAAAGTTTCGCGGTGTTAGGAGAACTTTCATTTCTGCACAAAAAACAACACCACGGTAGTTCTGCTGAAAACAACGTTAGTCTGGGTTAGTTCCATGCAAATCATACCAAAACTATATAAAATTATTGTAAACATGGAATGAATACTTCATAAATTATAGATACATTGGAGAAGTATCAACCCCTGCCGAATCAAACATCCGACGGCGGTCTCGGCGACTACACCTAGTGGGTGCACTCATCAGCGTGCCCCCACTGGACCAATTTCTCACTCAGTACGGCCTAACCGGCCCGACTGAAAAAAACATTTTCAGACCTCCGCCGAATTAAACATTCGACGACGGTCTCAGGGACTACACCTAGTGGGTGCAGTCAGCGTGCCCCCACCGGATCAATCCTCACTCGACGTGGCCTGACCGGCGCGAGTGGTGAACTACAAGCAAAAATATTCTAAGACCCTTGTTGAATCAAACATTTGATGTGAAGGAAATATGCCTAGAGGCAATAATAAAGTTATTATTTATTTCCTTAGTTCAGGATAAGTGTTTATTATTCATGCTAGAATTGTATTAACCGGAAACTTAGTACATGTGTGAATACATAGACAAAACATATAGTCCCTAGTATGCCTCTACTTGACTAGCTCATTAATCAAAGATGGTTATGTGTCCTAACCATAGACATGTGTTGTCATTTGATGAACGGGATCACATCCTTAGGAGAATGATGTGATGGACATGACCCATTCGTTAGCTTAGCATTATGATCGTGTCAATTTCATTGCTACTACTTTCTTCATGACTTATACAAGTTCCTCAGACTATGAGATTATGCAACTCCCGAATACCGGAGAAACACTTTATGTGCTACCAAACATCACAACGTAAAGGGTGATTATAAAGGTGCTCTACAGGTGTCTCCGAAGGTGTTTGTTGGGTTGGCATATATCGAGATTACGATTGTCACTCCGTGTTTCGGAGAGGTATCTCTGGGCCCTCTCGGTAATACCCATCACGATAAGCCTTGCAAGCATTGTAACTAATGAGTTAATTGCAGGATGAAGTATTACGGAACGAGTAAAGAGACTTGCAGGTAACGAGATTGAACTAGGTATGATGATACTGACGATCGAATCTTGGGCAAGTAACATACCGATGACAAAGGGAACAACGTATGTTGTTATGCGGTTTGACCGATAAAGATCTTTGTAGAATATGTAGGAACCAATATGAGCATCCAGGTTCCGCTATTGGTTGTTGACCGGAGACGTGTCTCGGTCATGTCTACATAGTTCTCGAACCCGTAGGGTCCGCACGCTTAACGTTCGATGACAACTTGTATTCTGAGTTTATGTGATTTGATGACCAAAGGTTGTTCAGAGTCCCGGATGAGATCACGGACATGACAAGGTGTCTCGAAATGGCCGAGACATAAAGATTGATATATTAGAAGGTTATATTCGAACACCGGAAGGGTTCCGAAGTGTATCAGATATTATTCGGAGTACCGGAACCTCCCGGGGAGTCAATGGGCCTTAATGGGCCCTAGTGGAGATAGGAGGAAGCGGGCAAGCGGTGGGCCCCCCCCCCCCAAACCGAATTGGTTTAAGGTTTGGGGGGCCGGCCCCCCTTTCCTTCTTCTCTCCTCCTCCTTCCTCCTTTTCCTAATAGGAATAGGAAAGGGGGGCGCCAAACCTACTTGGAGTAGGACTCCCCCCCTTGGGCACGCCACCCCTTGGCCGGCCTCCTCATCCCTCCCTCCTTTATATACGTCGGAAGGGGGCACCCCATAGACACACAAGTTCACAATTGTTTTAGCCGTGTGTGGTGCCCCCCTCCACAGTTACACACCTCGGTCATAACGTCGTAGTGCTTAGGCAAAGCCCTGCGCCGGTAACTTCATCATCATCGTCACCACGCTGTCGTGCTGACGAAACTCTCCCTCGGCCTCAACTTGATCAAGAGTACGAGGGATGTCTCTGAGTTGAACGTGTGCTGAACGTGGTGGTGCCGTACGTTCGGTGCTTGGATCAGTTGGATCTCAAAGACGTTCGACTACATCAACCGCGTTAACTAAACTCTTCCACTTTTGGTCTACGAGGGTACGTGGACACACTCTCCTCTCTCATTGCTATGCATCACATAGATAGATCTTGCGTGACCGTAGGAATTTTTTTAAATTACCGTGTTCCCCAACAGTGGCATCTGAGCCAGGTCTATGCGTAGATGTTATATGCACGAGTAGAACACAAAGAGTTGTGGCGATAATAGTCATACTGCTTATCAGCATGTCATACTTTGATTTGATTTTATTGTTGGATGAAGCGGCCTAGACCGACATGACGCGTACGCTTACGCGAGACTGGTTCTACCGACGTACTTTGCACATAGGTGGCTGGTGAGTGTCTGTTTCTCGAACTTTAATTGAATCGAGTGTGGCTACGCTCGGTCCTTGTTGAAGGTTAAAATAGCAAACTTAACGAAAAATCGTTGTGGTTTTGATGCGTAGGTAAGAACGGTTCTTGCTACAAGCCCGTAGCAGCCACGTAAAAATTGCAACAACAAAGTAGAGGACGTCTAACTTGTTTTTGTAGGGCTTGCTGTGATGTGATATGGTCAAGGCATGATGTGATATAAATTATTGTATGAGATGATAATGTTTTGTAACAAAGTTATCTGCAACTGGCAGGAGCCATATGGTTGTTGCTTTATTGTATGCAATGCAATCGCCATGTAATTCTTTTACTTTATCACTAAACGGTAGCGATAGTCATAGTAACAATAGTTGGCGAGACGACAACGATGCTACGATGGAGATCAAGGTGTCGCACCGGTGACATTAAAGATCATGACGATGCTTCGATGATCGAGATCATGGGCACAAGATGATGATGGCCATATCATGTCACATATTTTGATTGCATGTGATGTTTATCCTTTATGCATCTTATTTTGCTTAGAACGTCGGTAGCATTATAAGATGATCCCTTACTAAATTTCAAGGTACAAGTGTTCTCCCTAAGTATGCACTATTGCTATAGTTTGTCATGCCGAGACACCACGTGATGATCGGGTGTGATAAGCTCTACATTCACATACAACAGGTGCAAGCCAGTTTTGCACACGCAAAATACTCGGGTTAAACTTGACGATCCTAGCATATGCGGATATGGCCTCGGAACACTGAGACCGAAAGGTCGAGCGTGAATCATATAGTAGATATGATCAACATAGTGATGTTCACCATTGAAAACTACTCCATCTCACATGATGATCGGACATGGTTTAGTTGATTTGGATCACGTGATCACTTAGATGATTAGAGGGATGTCCATCTAAGTGGGAGTTCTTAATTAATATGATTAATTGAACTTTAATTTATCATGAACTTAGTCCTGGTAGTATTTTGCAAATAATGTTGTAGATCAATAGCTCGCGTTGTTGCTTCCCTATGTTTGTATATGTGTTCCTAGAGAAAACTAAGTTGAAAGATGATAGTACCAATGATGCGGACTGGGTCCGTGATCTGAGGTTTATCCTCATTGCTGCACAGAAAAATTATGTCCTTGATGCACCGCTAGGTGACAAACCTATTGAAGGAGCGGATGCAGACGTTATGAACGTTTGGCTATCTCAATATGATGACTACTTGATAGTTTAGTGCACCATGCTTTACGGCTTAGAATCGAGACTTCAAAGACGTTTTGAACGTCATGGATCATATGAGATGTTCCAGGAGTTGAAGTTAATATTTCAAGAAAATACCCGAGTTGAGAGATATAAAGTCTTCAACAAGTTCTATAGCTAAAAGATGGAGGAGAATAGCTCCAGAAGTGAGCATGTGCTCAGATTGTCTGGGTACTACAATCGCTTGAATCAAGTGGGAGTTAATCTTCCAGATAAAATAATGATTGAAAGAGTTCTATAGTCACCATCACCAAGTTACTGGAACTTCGTGATGAACTATAGTATGCAAGGGATGACGAAAATGATTCCCGAGCTCTTCGTGATGCTGAAATCGACGAAGGTAGAAATCAAGAAAGAGCATCAAGTGTTGATTATTGACAAGACCAGTAGTTTGAAGAAAAGGGAAAAGGGAAAGAGAGGGAACTTCAAGTAGAATGGCAAGCAAGTTGTCACTCCCGTAAAGAAGCCCAAAGTTGGACCAAAGCCTGAAACTGAGTGCTTCTACTGCAAAGGAAATGGTCACTGGAAGCGGAAATGCCCTGAATATTTGGTGGATAAGAAGGATAGCAAAGTGAACAAGGGTATATTTGATATAAAAATTATTGATGTGTACCTTACTAGTGTTTATAGTAGCCCCTGGGTATTTGATACTTGTTCGGTTGCTAAGATTAGTAACTCGAAACAGGAGTTACAGAATAAACAAAGACTAGTTGAGAGTGAAGTGACGATGTGTGTTGGAAGTGGTTCCAAGATTTATATGATCATCATCGCACACTCCCTATACCTTCGAGATTAGTGTCGAACCTAAATAAATGTTATTTGGTGTTTGCGTTGAGCATAAATATGATTAGACCATGTTTATTGCGATACGGTTATTCATCTAAGACACAGAATAAATTGGTATTCTGTTTACATGAATAAAACCTTCTATGGTCATACACCCAATGTTGATGGTTTATTGAATCTTGATCATAGTTATACACATATTCATAATATTGATGCCAAAAGATGCAAAGTTGATAATGATAGTGCAACATATTTGTGGCACTGCCGTTTGGGTCATATCAGTGTAAAGCGCATGAAGAAACTCCATAAAGATGGATTTTTGGAATCACTTGATTGTGAATCATTTGATGCTTGTGAACCGTGCCTTATGGGCAAGATGAATAAAACTTCGTTCACCGGAACAACAGAATGAGCTAGTGACTTATTGGAAATGATACATACCGATGTATGCGGTCCAATGAGTGTTGATGCTCGTGGCGGGTATCGTTATTTTCTGACCTTCACAGATTATTTGAGCAGATATGGGTATATCTACTTAATGAAACACAAGTCTGAAACATTTGAAAAGTTCAAAGAATTTCAGAGTGAAGTGGAGAATCATCATAACAAGAAAATAAAGTTTCTACGATTTGATCGTAGAGGAGAATATTTGAGTTACGAGTTTGTCCTTCATTTAAAACAATGTGGAATAGTTTCACAGCTCACGCCACATGGAACACCACAGCGTAATGGTGTGTCCGAACGTCGTAACCGCACTTTATTGGATATGGTGCGATATATGATGTCTCTTACCGGGTTAACACTATCGTTTTCCGGTTATGCATTAGAGACAGCTGCATTCACTTTAAATAGGGCACCATCGAAATCCGTTGAGACGACGCCTTATGGAACTATGGTTCGGCAAGAAACCAAAGTTTTCGTTTCTTAAAGTTTGGGGCTGCGATGCTTATATGAAAAAGCTTCAACCTGATAAGCTCGAACCCAAATTGGAGGACTGCATCTTCATAGGATACCCAAAGGAAACTGTTGGGTACACCTTCTATGACAGATCCGGAGGCAAGATATTCATTACTAAGAATGGATCCTTTCTAGAGAAGGAGTTTCTCTCGAAAGAAGTGAGTGGGAGGAAAGTAGAGCTTGATGAGGTAATTGTACCTTCTCCCGGATTGGAAAGTAGTTCATCACAGAAATCAGTTCTAGTGATTCCTACACCAATTAGTGAGGAAGCTAATGATGATGATCATGAAACTTCAGATCAAGTTACTACAAAACCTCGTAGGTTTTCCAGAGTACGGTCCGCACCAGAGTGGTACGGTAATCCTATTCTGAAAGTCATGTTACTAGACCATGATGAACCTACAAACTATAAGGAATTGATGATGAGCCCAGATTCAGCGAATGGCTTGAGACTATGAAATCTGAGATGGGATCCATGTATGAGAACAAAGTGTGGACTTTGGTAGACTTTCCCGATGGTCGGCAAGCCACATTAAAGAAATGGATCTACAAGAGGAAGATGGACACTGATAGTAGTGTTACTATCTACAAATCTCGACTTGTCGGAAAAGGTTTTCGACAAGTTCAAGGTGTTGATTATAATAAGATTTTCTCAACTGTAGCGATACTTAAATCCGTCCGAATCATGTTAGCAGTTGCCATATTTTATGAAATCTAGCAAATGGATGTCAAAACTACATTCCTTAAATGGATATTCCTTAAAGAAGAGTTGTATATGATGCAACCAGAAGGTTTTGTCAATCCTAAAGGTACTAAAAAGGTGTGCAAGATCCAGCGGTCCATCTATAGACCGGTGCAAGCATCTCAGAGTTGGAATATACACCTTGATAAGTTGATCAAAGCATATAGTTTTATACAGACTTGAAGTGAAGCCTGTATTTACAAGAAAGTGAGTGAGAGCTCTATAGCATTTCTAATATTATATGTAGATGACATATTTTTTATTGGAAATAATATAGAATTTCTGGATAGCATAAAGGGGTACTTGAATAAGAGTTTTTCAATGAAAGACCTTGGAGATGCTGCTGACATATTGGGCATCAAGATCTATAGAGATAGGTCAAGACGCTTAATTGAACTTTCACAAAACACATACCTTGATAAAGTTTTGAAAAGTTTTAAAAATTGATCAGTCAAAGAAAGGGTTCTTGCCTATATTACAAGGTGTAAAGTTGAGTAAGACTCAAAACCCGACCACGACAGAAAATAGAAAGAGAATGAAAGTCATTCCCTATGCCACAGTCATAGGTTCTATAAAGTATGTTGTGCTGTGTACCAGACCTATTGTGTACCTTGCCATGAGTTTTGGCAAGGGGGTACAATAGTGATCTAAGAGTAGATCACTAGACAGCGGTCAAAATTATCCTTAGTGAGGACTAAGGAAATATTTCTCGATTATGGAGGTGATAAAAGAGATCGTCGTAAAGAGTTATGTCGATGCAAGCTTTTACACTGATCCAGATGACTCTAAGTCTCAATCTGGATACATATTGAAAGTGGGAGCAATTAGCTAGAGTAGCTCCGTGCAGAGCATTGTAGACATAGAACATTTGCAAAATACATACGGCTTTGAATGTGACAGACCCGTTGACTAAACTTCTCTCACAAGCAAAACATGATCACACCTTAGTACTCTTTGGGTGTTAATCACATAGCAATGTGAACTAGATTATTGACTCTAGTAAACCCTTTGGGTGTTGGTCACATGACAATGAGCTATGGGTGTTAATCACATACAGATGCGAATATTTGTGTTAAATCACATGGTGATGTGAACTAGATTATTGACTCTAGTGCAAGTGGGAGACTGAAGGAAATATGCCCTAGAGAGAATAATAAAGTTATTATCTATTTCTTTAATTCATGATAATTGTTTATTATTCATGCTAGAATTATATTAACTAGAAACTTAGTACATGTGTGAATACATAGACAAAACATATAGTCCCTAGTGTGCCTCTACTTGACTAGCTCGTTAACCATAGACACGTGTTGTTATTTGATGAACGAGATCACATCATTAGGAGAATAATGTGATGGACATGACCCATCCGTTAGCTTAGCATTATGATCATGTCAGTTTCATTGCTACTGCTTTCTTCATGACTTATACAAGTTCCTCAGACTATGAGATTATGCAACTCCGAATACCGGAGGAACACTTTGTGTGCTACCAAACATCGCAACGTAAAAGGGTGATTATAAAGGTGCTCTACAGGTGTCTCCGAAGGTGTTTGTTGGGTTGGCATATATCGAGATTAGGATTTGTCACTTCGTGTTTCGGAGAGGTATCTCTGGGCCCTCTCGGTAATACTCATCACTATAAGCCTTGCAAGCATTGTAACTAATGAGTTGGTTGCAGGATGAAGTATTACGGAATGAGTAAAGAGACTTGCCGGTAACGAGATTGAACTAGGTATGATGATACAGACGATCGAATCTCGGGCAAGTAACATACCGATGACAAAGGGAACAACGTATGTTGTTATGCGATTTGACCGATAAAGGTGTTCGTAGAATATGTAGGAACCAATACAAGCATCCAAGTTACGCTATTGGTTATTGACCGGGAGATGTGTCTCGGTCATGTCTACATAGTTCTCGAACCCGTAGGGTCCACACGCTTAACGTTTGATGATGATTTGTATTATGAGTTTATGTGATTTGATGACCGAAGGTTGTTCGGAGTCCCGGATGAGATCACGGACATGACGAGGAGTCTTGAAATGGTCGAGAAATAAAGATTGATATATTGGAAGGTTATATTCGGACACTGGAAGGGTTCCGAACTGTATCGGATATTTTTCGGAGTACCGGGAGGTTAATGGAACCCCCCGGGGAGTCAATGGGCCTTAATGGGCCCTAGTGGAGATAGGAGGCAGCGGGCAAGCGGTGGGGCGTGCACCCCCAAGGCCCAAACCGAATTGGTTTAGGTTTTGGGGGGCCGCCCCCCCCCCCCCTTTCCTTCTTCTCTCCTCCTCCTTCCTCCTTCTCCTAATAGGAATAGGAAAGGGGGGAGCCAAACCTACTTGGAGAAGGACTCACCCCCCTTGGGCGCGCCACCCCTTGGCCGGCATCCTCCTCCCTCCCTCCTTTATATACGTGGGAAGGGGGCACCCCATAGACACACAAGTTGACAATTGTTTTAGCCGTGTGTGGTGCCCCCCTCCACGGTTACACACCTCGGTCATATCGTCGTAGTGCTTAGGCGAAGCCCTGGCCGGTAACTTCATCATATCCATCACCACGCCGTCGTGCTGACAAAACTCTCCCTCGGCCTCAACTGGATCAAGAGTACGAGGGACGTCTTCGAGCTAAACGTGTGCTGAACGCGGAGGTGCCGTACGTTCGGTGCTTGGATCGGTTGGATCGCGAAGACGTTCGACTACATCAACCGCATTAACTAAACGCTTCCGCTTTCGGTCTACGAGGGTACGTGGACACACTCTCTCCTCTCGTTGCTATGCATCACATAGATAGATCTTTCGTGTGATTGTAGGAATTTTTTGAAATTATCGCGTTCCCCAACACGATGGTGGTCTCGGGGACTACACCCAGTGGGTGCACTCAGCGTGCCACCACTAGATCAATTTCTCAATCGATACGGCCTGACCGGCCCGAGTGCAGAGCATCAGAATGCAAGGCTATGACCAAACAATTACTAAATCAAGAACACCCAGTGGGTGTGTAGAATCAATACGGACATGACAATATCCAATCAGAAATCAACTTACAATCGTACTTACTCAGACATTTGCTTGAAGGGCTGAATTGGCATCATAATGAGACTTGCTACTCTTCGTGCACTTCCTTCAGATGTTGCATCATTAGGCCATCCAGAATCATGGTTTCCTTGCTGGCCCCTGTCTGGTCCTCAGGAACATGGTGCAGAGTATATGCACCAGACAGTGGGGTCGACGATGCAGTCGGAGGGATCAGCACTTGAGATTGGCCAGTAGGTCCCGAAACTGGAAGAGTTGTCACCAAAGGTGGGGTAGTCGACGGTGAAGCAGCAGACATAGCGCCAGCTCGGGACGAACCACCAGGCTCCTGAAGCACCGCAGTGGGTTGCACTCGAGGTGTTCTGCTTGATGGTACCCTCCGAGTGAAACTGCGAGGATTGCCCGAGGTCGCGCCTTCGCCGCAAGCACCTTTCGGAAGCTCGCCTTCATCGTCATCACCTAGAAGGATGTTGTCTGCTGGCTCTGCTGCCACTCGAAAACAACAACTCATTCAATCGACAAACCAACTGTCACAATAGCTTTCGAGGGTAAAGTATTTAACCCAAATTTATTGATTCGACACAAGGGGAGCCAAAGAATATTATTGAGTATTAGCAGTTGAGTTGTCAATTCAACCACACCCGGATAACTTAGTATCTGCAGCAAAGTATTTAGTACCAAAGTAGTATGATAATAAAGGTAACAGTAGCAAAAGTAAAGATAATAGTTTTGTAGTGGTTGTAACAGTAGCAACGGAAAGGTAAATAAGCGAAACACAAGATGTGAAAAGCTCGTAGGCATTGGATCAGTGATGGATAATTATGTCGGGTGTGATTCCTCATGTAATAGCTATAACATAGGGTGACACAGAACTAGCTCCAATTCATCAATGTAATGTAGGCATGTATTCCGAATATAGTCATACGTGCTTATGGAAAAGAACATGCTTGACATCTTTTGTCCTTCCCGTGGCAGCGGGGTCCTAGCGGAAACTAAGGGATATTAAGGCCTCCTTTTAATAGAGAATCGGAACAAAGCATTAGCACATAGTGAATACATGAACTCCTCAAACTATGATCATCACCGAGAAGTATCCCGATTATTATCACTTCGGGGTTGTCGGATCATAACACATAATAGGTGACTATAGCTAGACTTGCAAGATAGGATCAAGAACACACATATATTCATGAAAACATAATAGGTTCAGATCTGAAATCATGGCACTCGGGCCCTAATGACAAGCATTAAGCATAGCAAAGTTATAGCAACATCAATCTCGGAACATAGTGGGTACTAGGGATCAAACCCTAACAAAACTAACTTGATTACATGCTAAATCTCATCCAACCCATCACCGTCCAGCAAGCCTACGATGTAATTACTCACGCACGACGGTGAGCATCATGAAATTGTTGATGGAGGATGGTTGATGATGACGACGGCAACGAATCCCCCTCTCCGGAGCCCCGAACAGACTCCAGATCAGCCCTCCCGAGAGAGATTAGGGCTTGGTGGCAGCTTCGTATCGTAAAACGCGATGAAACTTTCTCTCTGATTTTTTTCCGTGAAACGGAATATATGGAGTTGGATTTGAAGTCGGTGGAGCCTTAGGGGGCCCACGAGACAGGGGGCGCGCCCAAGGGGGAGGGCGCGCCGCCACCCTCGTGGACAGGGTGTGGGCCCCCTGGTCTTGATTCTTTCGCCAGTATTTTTTATATTTTACAAAACTTGTCTCCGTGGATTTTCAAGCCATTCTGAGAACTTTTGTTTTCTACACATAAAACAACATCATGGCAGTTCTGCTGAAAACAGCGTCGGTCCAGGTTTGTTTCATTCAAATCATGCAAGTTAAGTCCAAAACAAGAGCAAAAGTGTTTGGAAAAGTAGATACGTTGGAGACGTATCAACTCCCCCAAGCTTAAACCTTTGCTTGTCCTCAAGAAATTCAGTTGATAAACTGAAAGTGATAAAGAAAAACTTTTACAAACTCTATTTTCTCTTGTTGTTGTAAACATGTAAAGCCAGTATTCAAGTTTCAGCAAGTATTATGAACTAACCATACTCACAATAACACTTAGGTCTCACAATTACTCGTATCAATGGCATAATCAGCTAGCGAGCCATAATAATAAAACTCGGATGACAACACTTTCTCAAAACAATAATAACATGATATAACAAAATGGTATCTCGCTAGCCCTTTCTGAGACCGCAAAACAAAAATACAGAGCACCTTTAAAGATCAAGGACTGACTAAACATTGTAATTCATGGTAAAAGAGATCCAATCAAGTCATACCCAATATAAACTAATAATAATGAATGCAAATGACAGTGTGCTCTCCAGCGGGTGCTTTTTAATAAGAAGGTGATGACTCAACATAAAAGTAAATAGATAGGCCCTTCGCAGAGGGAAGCGGGGATTTGTAGAGGTGCCAGAGCTTGATTTTAAAATAGAGAGGAATAACATTTTGAGCGGCATACTTTCATTGTCAACGCAACAACTATGAGATGGATGTATCTTCCGTACTACATGCATTATAGGCAGTTCCCAAACAGAATGGTAAAAGTTTATACTCCCCCACCACCAACAAGCATCAATCCATGGCTTGCTCGAAACAACGAGTGCCTCCAACTAACAACAGCCTTGGGGGAGTTTTGTTTAATTATATTGATTTTCTTTGATCTTTTTGGATCATGGGACTGGGCATCCCGGTTACCGGCCCTTTCTCGTGAATGAGGAGCGGAGTCCACTCCTCTTGAGAATAACCGACCTAGCATGGAAGATACAGGCAGCCCCAGTTGAAACATGAGCTGCTCGAGCATACAAAACAGAATTTCATTTGAAGGTTTGGATTTTGGCACATACAAATTTACTTGGAACGCCAGTTAAATACCGCATATAGGAAGGTATAGTGGACTCATTGGAATAACTTTGGGGTTTATGGAGTTTGGATGCACAAGCAGTATTCCCGCTTAGTACAGGTGAAGGCTAGCAAAAGACTGGGAAGCGACCAACTGAGAGAGCGACAAGAGTCATGAACATGCATTAAAATTAATTCACACCGAACACAAGCATGAGTAGGATATAATCTACCATGAACATAAATATCATGAAGGCTATGTAGATTTGTCTCAACTACATGCGTGAACATGTGCCAAGTCGAGTCACTCAATTCGTTCAAAGGAGGATACCATCCCATCATACCACATCATAATCATTTTAATAGCATGTTGGCATGCAAGGTAAACCATTATAACTCATAGCAAATCAAGCATGTCACAAGCAACTATAATCTCTAATGATCATTGCAAATATGTTTACTTCATAATAAGCAGAATCAGGAACGATGAACTCATCATATTTACAAAAACAAGAGACGTCGAGTTCATACCAGCTTTTCTCATCTCAATCGGTCCATCATATATCATCATTATTGCCTTTCACTTGCACAACCGAATGATGTGTATAATAATAATAGTGCACGTGCATTGGACTAAGCTGGAATCTGCAAGCATTCAACTCAAGAGAGAAGACAAGGTAATATGGGCTCTAATTAAATAGACAACCATGCAAATGAGAGCCACTAAACATTTTCAATATGATCTTCTACTCTTGACCCCCAAGGAAAACAAAAGAAAATAAAACTATTTACACGGGAAAGCTCCCAACAAGTGAGAAGAAGAACGAGAAATCTTTTTGGGTTTTCATTTTAATTTCTACTACAAGCATGGAAATTAAACTAACTAATTTTTTGGTTTTTCTTAAGGTTTATCAAACACACAAGAAGAAAGCTAGAAAAAGAAAATTAAACTAACATGGATAATACAATGAAAGAGTATGAGCACCGACAACTAGAATAGTGTGTGGACATGAATGTAAAGTCGGTGAGAAATACGTACTCCCCCAAGCTTAGGCATTTGGCCTAAGTTGGTCTACTACCAAGGGTAGCCCGGCCGATATCCGTAATTGTAATCTGAGTCATACTGAGATGCAGCAGCAAATGCTTCCTGAGCTGCGGCATGTTGGCGAGCCGCCTCCGCTCTCCCCTCGTGTTCAGCTGCTTCCTCCTTGGTAACAACATATCTTCCTTTTGACTGGTAATCAAAAAGGAAAGGAGCAGGAAGAGTAACATGGACAGAGCTATGTCTGTCAAAGATTAGTCGATACTGGAGGAATTGTTCATTCCTCCTAAGAAAATGATGTTTGACCATAGCGTCATAATCTAAATAAGCAGGAGGCAACATCATATCACCCTCTCGTGGGGCTATACCAAGATAATTGGCCACATGGGTCGCATAAATTCCTCCAAATAAATCTCCAGCCCGACCATTATTATGCAACCTACATGCAATTATTGCCCCCAAGTTATAATCTGTATAACCTAACACGACACTCTTGAGGACACAAAGATCAGGGACACACATATGACATGCTTCATCTTTACCGTTAATGCATCTACCAATGAAGAGAGCAAAATAATGTATAGCAAGAAAATGAGTGCTCCCTATGGTGGCTTGTTCTATGTCCCTAGATTCTCCCACAGTAATACTAGCAAGAAAATCTCTAAATTCAGATTTGTGGGGATCATTAATATTGCCCCACTGTGGAAGTTTGCAAGCAGTTGTAAAATTCTCTAAGTCCATGGTATAAGATGTATCATAGATATCAAACAGGACACTCGGAGAATTACGTGAACATTTATATTTAAACCTTCTCACAAATGAATCAGTCAATTGGTAGTACTGAGGACACTTATCTTGTAAGAAGTCCTCTAGATCGACATTACGCACATATGCGTCAAATTCCTCCTTAAAGCCTTCTTTGACCATAAAATCGTCATATGGCCACTCACAAGCTCGTACTTATGCGTCCTTCGGTAGTTCATCGTCTTGCTCACGCATAGCAATCCTGGGTCCTTTCTTTACTGAGGAACCACCTTGGTACATTCTCCTAGACATATTTCTTTTTTCTGAAAAAAATTCTGAAATTTTAGTAACTTCAAATAAAAGTGAATAAAACTAAACAAGATTGGTAGCAACTACTCCTACAAGTGCCTAGAGCCTATATCATGCATTAGAATTACTTGGGACCTCATAAATTTGACATGCAAGCTCAAGAACAGGGTCACCTATGCAGCAAAAATTTGCAATGAATAAAGCACTAGAACAAAAACTAATTGGACCAATGGAGGAGTCACATACCAAGCAACAATCTCCCAAAGCAGTTTTGTGAATGGAGCTTTGAGCAAGGAGATCGAAAATCGCGGCAAAATGAGCTAGAACTCGTGCTTGAGCTGGATGGGGATTTTTTTGGGAAGAAGATGGAGTGTGTGGGTGCAGGAATAAGTGGAGGGGGCCTCAGGGGGCCTGAGACAGAGGGGACGCGCCAGGGGTGTGGGCGCGCCTCCACCCTCGTGGCTGTGTGCTTGCCCCCTCTGCAGTGTTTTCAGTGCCTAAAATCCTCAAATATTCCATAAAAATCATACTAAATTTGCAGGGCATTTGGAGCACTTTTATTTTCGGGATATTTTTTATTGCATGGATAAATCATAAAACAGACAGATAATACTATTTTTGCTTTATTTATTCTAAATAACAGAAAGTAAAAAGAGGGCATGTAAGGTTGTGCCTTCTAGTTTCATCCATCTCGTGATCATCAAAATGAATCCACTAACAAGGTAGTCTTGTTAACAAACTCATTCGAATAACACGTAACCGGAGAAATTTGAATAACAATAAGTTACCTCAACGGGATATGAACATCCCCAACAATAAGAATATCATATATTTTTCTTAACAAGAGGGAAGAGGAAATTCAAAACCTCCAATAATGATAGTTGGAACTTTTCCAATAGAATTGATACTATGAACTTGAGATTGTTTCCTCGGAAAGTGCACCGTATGCTCATTACCATTAACATGAAAAGTGACATTGCCTTTGTTGCAATCAATAACAGCCCCTGCAGTATTCAAAAAGGGTCTACCAAGGATAATCGACATACTATCGTCCTCGGGAATATCAAGAATAACAAAGTCCGTTAAGATAGTGACATTTGCAACCACAACAGGCAGATCCTCACAAATACCGACAGGTATCGCAGTTGATTTATCAGCCATTTGCAAAGATATTTCCGTAGGTGTCAACTTATTCAATTCAAGTCTACGATGTAAAGAGAGAGGCATAACACTAACACCGGCTCCAAGATCACATAAAGCAGTTTTAACATAATTTCTTTTAATGGAGCATGGTATAGTTGGTACTCCCGGATCTCCAAGTTTCTCTGGTATTCCACCCTTAAAAGTGTAATTAGCAAGCATGGTGGAAATTTCAGCTTCCGGTATCTTTCTTTTGTTTGTAATGATATCCTTCATATATCAGTTAAGCGCATACGTAAGAAGATAGGTCTAATCATTTCAGCAAAGCGCTCAAAATCCTCATCATCCTTTGTCTTGGATGGTTTAGGAGGAAAGGGCATGGGTTTCTGAACCCATGGTTCTCTTTCTCTACCGTGCTTCCTAGCAACAAAATCTCTCTTATCATAACGTTGATTCTTTGATTGTTGGTTATCAAGATCAACAGCAGGTTCAATCTCTACATCATTATTTTTTCTAATTTGAGCATTGACATGAACATTATCATTAACATTATCACTAGGTTCATGTTCATCACCTGATTGTGTTTCAAAGATCGTAAATGTAAATATCATTGGGATTCTCGGTGTGTCTACAACAGGTTCACTAGAAGCATGCAAAGTCCTATCATTTTTCTTTTTCTTCCTTTTGGAAGAACTAGGTGCCTCTAAATTATTTCTCTGAGAATCTTGCTCGATTCTCTTAGGGTGGCCTTCAGGATACAAAGGTTCCTGAGTCATTCTACCAGTTCTAGTAGCCACTCTAACAACAAAGTCAGGTTCATTATTTAATTCATCAAGCAAATCATTTTGAGTTTAAGTACTTGCTCAGCTTGGGTAGCAACCATAGAAGCATATTTGCTAATGAGTTTAAGTTCACCTTTAACTCTAGCCATATAATCGCTCAAGCGTCCTATCTCGAAAGCATCATTCTTTAATTCTCTAGCAACATAAGCATTAAAACTTTCTTGTCTAGCCATAAAGTCATCAAATTCATCTAAGCATGGGCTATGAAATTTGGTAAACGGGATTTCAACTTTATCATATCTATAGAGAGAATTTACCTTCACTACCTATGTCGGGTTATCAAGACAATGTGGTTCTTCAATAGGCGGTGTATTAAGACCATGTATTTCTTCAATAGGAGGTAAATTCTTAACATCTTCAGCTTTAATACCTTTTTCTTTCATTGATTTCTTTGCCTCTTACATATCTTCAGATCGAGAAATAAAACACCTCTCTTCTTCGGAGTGGGTTTAGGAATAGGCTCGTGGAGTTGGCTCAATTGGTTCAGGAATTGCCTCGTGAATTGGCCCAGTGAAGAGTCCAATTATTTTCATTAGTCAACATATTATTCAATAGTAATTCAGCTTCGTCGACTATTCTTTCCCTGAAAACACAACCAGCACAACTATCCAAGTAGTCCTTGGAAGCATCGGTTAGTCCATTATAAAAGATATTAAGTATTTCATTTTTCTTAAGAGGATGATCAGGAAAACCATTAAGTAATCGGAGAAGCCTCCCCCAAGCTTGTGGTAGACTCTCTTCTTTGATTTGCACAAAAATATATATTTCCCGCAAGGCAGCTTGTTTCTTATGAGCAGGGAAATATTTAGTAGAGAAGTAATAAATCATAACGCACACAACCAGGATCAAGAGAATTAAACCAAGTCTTAGCATCACCCTTTAATGAGAACGGAAATATCTTAAGGATATAATAATAGCGATACTTCTCATCATTAGTAAACAGGGTGGCTATATCATTTAACTTGGTAAGATGTGCCACAGCAGTTTCAGATTCAAGGCCATAAAAAGGATCAGATTCAACCAAAGTAATAATTTCAGGATCAACAGAGAATTCATAATCCTTATCAATAACACAGATAGGTGAAGTAGCAAAAGCAGGGTCAGGTTTCATTCTAGCATTAAGAGACTGCTGCTTCCATTTAGCTAATAACGTCTTAAGATCATATCTATCTTGCAAGCAAAGATAGCTCTAGCAGCTTCCTCATCCATAACATAACCCTCAGGAACAACAGGTAATTCATAATCAGGGGGAGAACTTTCATCATCACTATCATCAATAATAGCATCTTCAATCATTTCATTCTCTCTAACCCTAGGAAGTTGTTCATCAAGAAATTCACCTAATGGCGAAGTAGTATCACGCACAGAAGTAGTTTCATCATAAGTATCATGCATATCAGAAATGGCATCATCAATAACATGCGACATATCAGAATTCATAGCAGTAGCAGGTTTAGGTGTCGCAAGCTTACTCAAAATAGAAGGAGAATCTAGTGCAGAGCTAGATGGCAGTTCCTTACCTCCCCTCGTAGTTGAGGGAAAAATCTTGGTTCTTTTGTCTTTCAAGTTCCTCATAGTGATCAACAGATATAAATCCCAAGTGACTCAAAGAATAGAGCTATGCTCCCCGACAACGGCACCAGAAATTAGTCTTGATAACCCAAAAGTGTAGGGGATTGCAATAGCTTTTGAGGGTAAAGTATTCGACACAAGGGGAGCCAAAGAATATTATTGAGTATTAGCAGTTGAGTTGTCAATTCAACCACACCTTGATAACTTAGTATCTGCAGCAAAGTATTTAGTAGCAAAGTAGTATGATAATAAAGGTAACAGTAGCAAAAGTAAAGATAATAGTTTTGTAGTGGTTGTAACAGTAGCAACGGAAAGGTAAATAAGCGAAACACAAGATGTGAAAAGCTTGTAGGCATTGGATCAGTGATGGATAATTATGTCAGATGCGATTCCTCATGTAATAGCTATAACATAGGGTGACACAGAACTAGCTCCAATTCATCAATGTAATGTAGGCATGTATACCGTAAATAGTCATACGTGCTTATGGAAAAGAACTTGCATGACATCTTTTGTCCTACCCTCCCGTGGCAGCGGGTTCCTAGCGGAAACTAAGGGATATTAAGGCCTCCTTTTAATAGACAACCGGAACAAAGCATTAGCACATAGTGAATACATGAACTCCTCAAACTACGGTCATCACCGAGAAGTATCCTGATTATTGTCACTTCGGGGTTGTCGGATCATAACACATAATAGGTGACTATAGGCTTGCAAGATAGGATCAAGAACACACATATATTCATGAAAACATAATAGGTTCAGATCTGAAATCATGGCACTCGGGCCCTAGTGACAAGCATTAAGCATAGCAAAGTCATAACAACATCAATCTCAGAACATAGTGGATACTAGGGACCAAACCCTAACAAAACTAACTTGATTACATGGTAAATCTCATCCAACCCATCACCGTCCAGCAAGCCTACGATGGAATTACTCACGCACGGCGGTGAGCATCATGAAATTGGTGATGGAGGATGGTTGATGATGACGACGGCGACGAATCCCCCTCTCCGGAGCCCCGAACGGACTCTAGATTAGCCCTCCCGAGAGAGATTAGGGCTTGGCGGCGGCTCCATATCGTAAAACGTGATGAAGCTTTCTCTCTGATTTTTTTCTCTGTGAAACGGAATATATGGAGTTGGAGTTGAGGTCGGTGGAGCCTCAGGAAGCCCAGGAGACAGGGGCGCGCCTAGGGGGGAGGGCGCGCCCCCCACCCTCGTGGACAGCGTGTGGGCCCCTTGGTCTTGATTCTTTCACCAGTATTTTTTATATTTTCCAAAACTTATCTCCGTGGATTTTCAAGTCATTACGAGAACTTTTGTTTTCTACACATAAAACAACATCATGGCAGTTCTGCTGAAAACAACGTCAGTCCGGGTTAGTTTCATTCAAATCATGCAAGTTAGAGTCCAAAACAAGGGCAAAAGTGTTTGGAAAAGTAGATACGTTGGAGACGTATCACCAACCAGTGAAGCAAAACAAAGTGCAAACGCGTCGTACCTCGCCGAGAGGTAGCTGCGTCTGCAGTTTCCTCCTCCGCATGTTCCTCATCAGTCTGCTTGGGCGATGTTATTGAAGTAGCAGCTCTGGCACGCAAGGTTCACTCGGTCAACAAATACATGAAGTTCTGCAGCAGTAAGAAGGAAAGGAAAAAAGAAGAGCACTCACGTCAAAGCAATAGGCACCAAGACCTTGATTCGTGGGAGAGCCTTCCAAGGTTTCACTGGTGCTACTTTGGGTTGTTTTGCTGTGTTCTCAGTTGGCTCCTACGTTGCAGCCCGAGTGTGTTTTGGATTCCTAACACTCGATGCCCCGACCTTGCCTTGGCCGAGTGACGGGTCTTGGGTCTGTTTGGATCGATGCTTGGTGCATGGAGGAGACTCGACTTCCTCACTTCCTTCTGAATCATCATTGTCATCTTCACTATCGTCGGCGTAGTCCATATCAGCAGTGGCACCATCACTATCCACTCCTTCAACAAGTTGCTCACTATTCGGCAGGGGCGAATACATCTTCGTGGACACCTACAGAACACAAATGTCAAAGTCAGCCGGTCCTCAATTCAGTTGCATATCGAAAACAAAAGAGAAAACAATCGACAAGTTATGTCTCACCTCTTCTGGAAGATGCTCAGCATCGAATGGCAAGATCCGTTAGGATCCACGTGGATTGTCACGGTTTCCAATAATGCTCCTGAGCCACTATGTCACGGTCTCTTCCTTGACTTCCTCCAGATGGGTCTGAGCGGTGTCGTCTGCACCTGTATACAGCCACATGGGATGGTCGCGTGCTTGCAAAGGCTAGATGCGTTGACTGAGAAACACTTCCAACAAATCCATGTCTGTCACCCCGCCCAGGATCAACTCGACCACCGCATCTACCATGATCCCCAACTCAGCTTTCTCCTCCTCATCCACTATCATCGAGCGAGGAGCTTTGAGTCTCTTCGATGTGTAAGGGGGGAGGCCAGTCGATGAACCAAGAGTCGGAACGTTATTGCAGTAGAACCAGGTCGACTGCCAACCCCTGACCGACCCAGGAAACGTCATAGAAGTAAAAGCACTTCTACCTCTCATCTAGACACCCAAGTCCCCACACAGCTGAATCACGTGGGTCTTTGCGTCACTAGAATTTGCCTTCTTGACCGAATCGGGAGCGGCGGTGAAGATGTGTTTGAACAACCCCCAGTGGGGGCGGCTGAGGGAGTCCTAGATTCGGGGGTCCTCAGGTGTCCGGCCTAGGAGTATGGACCAGGTTGGATGGGTCGTACAAGATCAAGCTAAAGATTATCCTTCGTGTCCGGATGGAATTTCTCAATATGTAGACGACAAGATTGGAGTCCGGAAGTTTCCTTCCCTGATGAACCGACCTTGTACAAACCCTAGGCCCCTCCGGTGTGTATATAAACTGGAGGGGTTAGTCTCAGAGAGTCTATCTTCTTTACCATCATTGGAATACTCATAGGCTAGACATCTAGGGTTTAGCCATTACGATCTCGAGGTAGATCAACTCTTGTAATCTTCATACTCATCGAATATAATCAAGCAGGAGTAGGGTTTTACCTCCCTTAAGAGGGCCCGAACCTGGGTAAACACTGCGTCCCATGGTCTCCTGTTACGATTGATCCTTAGCCACGCAGCTTGGCCCCCCTACCCGAGATCTGCCGATTTTGACACCAACATTGGTGCTTTCATTGAGAGCTCTGTTGTGCTGCCTACAAAAAGCGATATATGGCTCGCCTAGTCATCAACAACATATCACCTCTGGAGGGTGCCTAACTTCTAGGCAGACCCTCACGTTAGGCGGTTTCACCATAATGTTGGAAATATGCCCTAGAGGAAATAATAAAATGGTTATTATTATATTTCTTTGTTCATGATAATTGTCTATTATTCATGCTATAATTGTGTTATCCAGAAATCGTAATACATGTGTGAATACGTAGACCACAACATGTCCCTAATGAGCCTCTAGTTGACTAGCTCGTAAATCAACAGATAGTCATGGTTTCCTGACTATGGACATTGGATGTCATTGATAACGGGATCACATCATTAGGAGAATGATGTGATGGACAAGACCCAATCCTAAGCATAGCACAAGATTGTGTAGTTCGTTTGCTAGAACTTTTCCAAATGTCAAGTATCATTTCCTTAGACCATGAGATTGTGCAACTCCCGAATACCGTAGGAGTGCTTTGGGTGTGCCAAACGTCACAATGTAGTGGGTGGCTATAAAGGTGCACTACGGGTATCTCCGAAAGTGTCTGTTGGGTTGGCACGAATCGAGACTGGGATTTGTCACTCCGTATGACAGAGAGGTATCTCTGGGCCCACTCGGTAATGCATCATCATAATGAGCTCAATGTGACCAAGTGGTTGATCACGGGATCATGCATTACGGTACGAGTAAAGTGACTTGCCGGTAACGAGATTAAACGAGGTATTGGGATACCGATGATCGAGTCTCGGGCAAGTAACGTACCGATTGACAAAGGGAATTGTATACGGGATTGATTGAATCCTCGACATCGTGATTCATCCGAGATCATTGAGGAGCATGTGGGAGCCAACATGGGTATCCAGATCCGACAGTTGGTTATTGACCGGAGAGTCGTCTCGGTCATGTCTGCGTGTCTCCCAAACCCGTAGGGTCTACACACTTAAGGTTCGGTGACGCTAGGGTTGTAGAGATATTAGTATGCGGTAACCCGAAAGTTGTTCGGAGTCCCGGATGAGATCTCGGACATCACGAGGAGTTCCAGAATGGTCCGGAGGTGAAGAATTATATATAGGAAGTGCAGTTTCGGCCGTCGGGAAAGTTTCGGGGGTCACCTGTATTGTACCGGGACCACCGGAAGGGTTCCGGGGGTCCACCGGGTGGGGCCACCTATCCTGGAGGGGCCCATGGGCTGAAGTGGGAGGAACTAGCCGGGTGGGCTGGTGTGCCCCCTTGGGCCTCCCTGCGCCTAGGGTTGGAAACCACAGGGGTGGGGCGCCCACTTGGCTTGGGGGGCAAGCCAGCCCCTTGCCCCCCCCCCCGTCTAGATGGGATCTAGAGGGGCTGGCGCCCCCCTTGGCCCCTATATATAGTGGGGGGAGGGAGGGCGGCCGCACCCTAGCCCCTGGCGCCTCCCTCTCCCTCCCGTGACACCTCTCCCTCTCGTAGTGCTTGGCGAAGCCCTGCAGAGATCGCCGCTGCTTCTACCACCACGCCGTCGTGCTGCTAGATCTCCATCAACCTCTCCTCCCCCCTTGCTGGATCAAGAAGGAGGAGACGTCTTCCCAACCATACGTGTGTTGAATGCGGAGGTGCCGTCCGTTCGGCGCTTGGTCATCGGTGATTTGGATCACGACGAGTACGACTCCATCAACCCCGTTCTCTTGAACGCTTCCGCTCGCGATCTACAAGGGTATGTAGATGCACTCCTTTTCCCCTCGTTGCTAGTTAACTCCATAGATAGATCTTGGTGATGCGTAGAAAATTTTAAAATTCTGCTACGTTCCCCAACAGTGGCATCATGAGCTAGGTCTATGCATAGTTACTATGCACGAGTAGAACACAAAGCAGTTGTGGGCGTAGATGTTGTCAATCTTCCTGCCACTACTAGTCTTATCTTGCTTCGGCGGCATCGTGGGATTTAGCGGCCCGGACCGACCTTACACGTACGCTTACGTGAGACAGGTTCCACCGACTGACATGCACTAGTTGCATAAGGTGGCTAGCGGGTGTCTGTCTCTCCCACTTTAGTTGGAGCGGATTCGATGAAAAGGGTCCTTATGAAGGGTAAATAGAAATTGGCATATCACGTTGTGGTTTTACGTAGGTAAGAAACGTTCTTGCTAGAAACCTATAGAAGCCACGTAAAAATATGAAACAACAATTAGAGGACGTCTAACTTGTTTTTGCAGCATGTGCCTTGTGATGTGATATGGCCAAAAGATGTGATGAATGATATATGTGATGTATGAGATTGATCATGTTCTTGTAATAGGAATCACGACTTGCATGTCGATGAGTATGACAACCGGCAGGAGCCATAGGACTTGTCTTTATTTTTTGTATGACCTGCGGTCATTGAATAACGCCATGTAAATTACTTTACTTTATTGCTAAACACGTTAGCCATAGAAGTAGAAGTAATCGTTGGCGTGACAACTTCATGAAGACACGATGATGGAGATCATGGTGTCATGCCGATGTGAAGATGATCATGGCGCCCCGAGGATGGAGATCAAAGGAGCAATATGATATTGGCCATATGATGTCACTATTTGATTGCATGTGATGTTTATCATGTTTTACATCTTATTTTCTTAGAACAACGGTAGCTTAAATAAGATGATCCCTCGCAATAATTTCAAGAAAGTGTTCCCCCTAACTGTGCACCGTTGCGAAGGTTCGCTGTTTCGAAGCACCACGTGATGATCGGGTGTGATAGATTGTAACATCCCAAATTTCCTATTTGGAATGTTTTACAATTATAGCTAAGCATCTATGCATTCTGTTTGAATTTGAGTGGCATTTGAAGTTTCAGAAGTTTTGGAGTTGTTGGAAATTGAATTCAAAATTTTGGCAGTGGAAATCATTTCAAAAACTATGCCTGATAAATACTTGAGAAAAAGTATGAGAGGAGTAAACATGACACTCCAAAAATATCAGAGGAAAAACATTGCCAAAAGGTTTGAATTCAAATTTGAGTTTTATTTGAATTTGGAAAAAATAAATTTTATAAAGTTTGGATTTTGCCTCTGGAAAAATGTTCAAATGATAGGGAATATTCCCCTGATCATTTTGATATATATATGTCCTATATAAAATATTTATATTTAAGTATTTTTCTCTCTCTCTAATTATTCAAAAAAAATAGAAAAGGACCCAGGCGCCAGCCAGGCCGACTGGCCCAGCCTGGCGTGACCCAGCTGGCCAGCCCAAGGCGACCAGCACAGTGAGCCGGCCCAGCCGAGCCCTCCCTCGCCCGAAACCCTCCCGCATCGGTCGCCCGACCGACGCGCCTCTCCCCTCACCCGCTGACACCCGGGCCCCCACCTCCCTCTTCCCCTCGCCCACGCCACCCGCCCGCGCCGCCGCTCGCCGGATCCCGCCGGATCCGGGATTCGCCGCGAATCCCTCCTCCCGATCGCCCCCTCCTCCAAGTCGTGCCCCCCTATATACCCCTCCCTCGACCCGTTCCTCCTTCGCCCCTCGCCTAACCTCCCTCTCGCACGCACATGCTCGTGAGCAACCGAGCCGCCGCCGCCGCCATTAGCTCCGTTCAGGGCATCCCCGAACACCTCGACCTCACCCGCCTCCACCCCCGAGATCACCTCGTCGCGCCGCGCCCGCCGGAGACCTCCGCCGACGCCCCCGACCACCGAGTCGCGGAGCACTCGCCGCCCGAGCCGTCGCCGTCGCCCGTCCGGTAAGTCGCTGAGTCTTTCCCGCCGTTAGATCTAGGTCGGACGGTTAGGATTAGATTCTCAAGGGGTAGGTTATGTCTGATAAACCGGGTTTTATTTCGGTTAGATCCGGTTTATTTTTAGTTAGGTTTTTTTTATTAGACCGGCCGATTCGTTTAAACCCTAGGGCCCGTTTAGTTATATTATGCCCAGGGCGTTAGTTAGGCCCATTAGGCCGTTTTTCTTTATTTTTCGTTTTCTGATTTAACAGAATAGTTTCAGATTTGAAAAATTCATATCTTTTAATCTACTTAATATTTTTAAGTGATTCTTTTTTTATTGGTTTGAAAATTTCTTATAGTTTCTGTAGAAAATATAGTTAGCTATGTTAAAATTATTTAGAATTGCTTTATTTTAGATTTAGACAGAATAGTAAATCTGCTATAAAGTGAGTTAGGAAAATTATTTTTTAGTGATTCTTTTTGTCACAACTTTGTTTTGACATTACCTAACCGTAGGAATTTATTTGGGCATTTTAGGATTAATAAAAAAATAGTTTTAATTAGAATCATGTTATTCTTAATTAATTAACTAGCTACTGTTTTCCTATTGTTTTAGTTAGAAAATAAATTTATTTTTCATATGTGATAGATTATTCTAGGTTAGTTTCTGTCACTTTAGAGCATGAACTTTTATTTATAATAAATAAAACTTTTATTTTATTTTTCCTACTAGAATTTGCTGTAGGCCTAATAGGAGTTTTATAATAGATTTTAAAGTGATTCTTTTTGCTCCTAGTTGCTTGATGAATCCTTTTCTGTTAGGTAGCATAAACCCATGCTTAGGTTCTGTTAAGAAAATTTTTGTTATGTAAAACTATTTTTAGTTGTTGCTTGAAGTAGGAAAACTTTGATTTGGTTTTTCTTTGAGTTTCCTTTGGGTTTTGATTCGTTTGTTTTGTGTGTTTCATATTACTATGCTGTTATGTAAGTGATCATATGTTGTACGCTTATTGTGGTTATTGTTTGACTCGGTAGAATTTCCGGAGTGAAGCTTGCTACCACGAGTCCCTAGCTTACGAAGATCACAAGCAAGGCAAGTCATTGATCATGTTTCTTTACAATACCTATGATTTTTATTGCATTAGAATTACCTCCCCACCATGCATGCAGTAGGTGAAATTTTGAAGTTATGTTCTTGAGTAGTATCATGAGGTAGGATGAACCAATTCCCTTGTTACCATGACCGGACGAAGTAGTTTATTTTGCTTTGCTCGTAGACGGGGTTGGTTGAGTGATTTCATAAGGGAGATGTGAGCGTATTAAAGATGATGACAACCCCATGACTTCAAGATCAAGATGGACTTCGAAATTCACTACTGGGTGGAGGACGGTTGACGGGCACCTCGAAAACCCAGTGGTTGGCGGGATGCATGGAGAAGCGCCATGACATCTTGCGGAAAGCTTCACCCAGCCACGAAGAGGCGGATGTATACCCCATCGACCGGAAGCTTACTGTGCAGCCGCAAGCCATTATGGGCTCGGCTTGGTCGACCCTAGGTGTGACTCTGGCGAGACGGTGCTACGAGATGTAGAAGAACGGTAGGATTGGATGGGCACCGACAGTGGCCCAGAGGAACTCTTCGGAAGACCCTGTTTCGTTCGTCCCGTCTTCAAACACCAGGAAGTGCGAAGACTTAAAAGGAGGGAACGATTCTTGCGGGTAAAGTGCGCAAACCTCTGCAGAGAAAAGATCTAATCGATTAGCCGTGTCCCCGTTACGGACAATTTTAGCCTCTGGAACTTGGAAGTATTCGGAAATCTCAACACTGAAATTAATAAATTAATTGAGGGGGTTATTATTTAATAATTGGGAATGAGACATTGGTTGGCGGAACCATCTCAATAACTACCAACAATTTTGTAGTTTTTGCAAACAAGTCCTTGTATAGGGAAAAACTGGCTTTTTCTTAAAACAATGAAACTTAGAGCCCCACAGCCAAATTGCATATAGTGTTAGTAATTTTTATTGTTGTTCTCTCTTTGACTTGCCGGCATATTCAAAATGCTGACCTACACGGCTGCAACGTCTTATGTTGCAGAGGAGTATTTCGATCAGGATTGAGGCTACGATCCGCGCTTGGCGATTGCCCTTTGGAGTCGGATGGACTCGCTATTCTTCTACGCTTCCGCAGCTTTACTTAGTTTATTTCTCATGAGTTGGCCTTCGGCCGAATTTATTCCATTGTAATAAAGACTCGATATGAGAATCGTGTAATAAATTCAGGTGTGATTGAACTTTGATTATTTCATCAATGTCTTGTGAGTGCCAAAGATGATCTTGGGATGGTATGCAGACACAAAGACTTGACCGATTTTGGGTCAGGTCGCTCTGAGAGATGGTGAGCACCTGCAGACCGTGGGGCGTAACCCCTAGGATCGGAAAGCCATAGGAAGAGACTATTTATTTTATGTCCTTATCATTCCGTAATTCTCCCTGTTCATTTCTGACTTCTCTCCGATTTTCAACATTTTAGATGGCCTTGAGTTCACCCCAGTTTTGCTACCGGAGTTTTGCCACCAGATGAGACGATGCCCTTGGCAGGAAGCTGGTCCAGATCGTGAAGAAGCTGAAGATTGCTCGCCCTCGATCACCGGAAGCCTACCAATGCACTTCCGACGGATACCCGCTTCTGAGGATCGAGGTGCACATTCTGTGGAGAACCTTCGGAGGACATACAAAGCCTATTGACTTTGAGTTTACCGACTTCAACTAGATCCTCGGAAGAGACATGGCGATTTATCGTGCACTTGGACATCTCCGAGAAGAGTACAGGCCGAGCTCGATCCATCGACCTCGCCATGGTTTCTCGCATGAGCAAGGAATGGAGATATCATCCGTACCGTAGAGGACGACTCCATTCTATCGTATGTCCAAGACTTGGAGTGTCTCCTCAGGAAACGGGAGATCCAGACTCGCCGTAACTCGAAGGTACACAGGAGGCTGTTGTTCCATGAACTGGAACTGGAAGAGAAGGCACACGCGGACTTCCTTGACCATGGAGAAGAAATCAAGGATTTCATGGAGAGAGTCGACAAGCTGAAGATGGATGTTGCCGCATTAGAGGAGAAGATGGACCTGGGAGAAGATCTTTTTCCGAGTGGAGATGACGGACCCCTCGTGAGCAATGATCAGGATTATGAAGGGAGTTCCACTGGAGAAAGCCGCAAGAGGAGGCGCCGCATCAGAGGACGCCACACCGGAGGACATCGCACCAGAGGACGCAAGGATTATTGATGAAGACATTTAGCCGACCACCATGCTATTTTATTTTCCGTCGATCAGTTAGGCCGTTATTTTCGATTAGTCGTGAGATATTTTGTAATCGAGATTGAACCATGTTTGAGTGGAATGAATAAATGATTGGTGCGATTATGATTGTGCATTCATATGGGTAGTGATATTTTCTCATTAGACCATTGTTCTATTCTAATTTTCTCATCCACTCCAAAACACCAGATGCCTCCGAGACGTGACCCGGTCTCAACTTCCGCCGAGCTCACCCAGCTGATCCAAAGAGAATGCCCTCATGCAGATGCTCATTCAGAATCGTAACAACAATAACAACAACAATCCACCGCCACCACCCTCGTTGACAACTTGACTCGATTCCTAAGGCTGAATCGCGGTGTTCTCTAGCGACCGAGCCGATTGTGGCCGATGATTGGCTCCGCAAGGTCGGAAGAGAGTTAGTCCGTTGGATGCACCGATGCGAGAGAAGGTGCGCTTTTCCGCACATCAACTTGATGGACCTGCAGCTTCTTGGTGGGAGAACTACACCGCCACTTATCCCATCGGCACCATCACGTGGGATCAGTTCCAACAAGCTTTCCGCACCGCTCATGTTTCAGCTGGAGCCATGAGTGCGAAGAAGCGTGAGTTCCGCAACTTACGCCAGGGAACCGCATCGTGGGGCAAGACGTGGATGAGTTCGACAAGTTAGCCTGCTATGCCCGGATGATGTGGCCACAGATGCCGCAGCAGGAAAAGTTTCTCGAGGGACTCAATGACGAGCTGGGTATGGAGCTAATGGTGGCTACCTTCACCAACTACCAGGAGCTGGTAGACAAGGCCACCATACTTGAAGGCAAGCAGCAGCAGATTGATAGCCGCAAGCGGAAGTATGACCAGGGGAAGTACAACTCGGAGCTCGTGAAGCCCCGTTATGCCCCATACTCGGGAGGGCATACCCATCACACCCATGGAGGACATAACCATGGAGGGAATGGGAACAACCGCAAGCAGGACAACAAGTCAGGCAATGGGAATGGCAATGGAAATGGCAATGGCAACCAGCATCGTCCTGCCCCGGCTCAGAAAGATCTGAGTCACATCACTGCTTCAAGTGCCGTAAAAACAGGGCACTATGCCACCGACTGCCCGGAGGCCAAGCAGAGGAATGGAAGCGGCAATGGAAGCTCAAATAAGAAGCCCAACCCTTTCCCGTGCGCAGGTGAACCACATTGACGTGGAGGACGTCTATGATCAGCCCGACACCGTGGTTGGTAAGTTTTATTGAATTCACGTTCAGTATTGGTACTCTTTGATTCTGGTGCAACGCATTCATTTATATCAAGGGTAGTTGTGGAAAAGTACGGGTTGCCCACTAAAACCCTTAGAAGCCCCCTTCGCGTCAGTTCCGCAGGAGGAGAAATGATGGCAGGCTTAGGCTGTCATGCAACCCTTAACATCGGAAACCATAAATTTCCCTTGAGACCTCATAGTGTTGGAAACCCGGACCTTGGATGTAATCCTAGGCATGGATTGGTTGACGAAGTTTGAAGGAAACATAGATCGTGCCCATAAGTCGATTACGCTCACCACCGGGCGTAAGAGGATCAAGTATGTATCCAGACATAGCGGATGAAGAATCGGTGAATTCCCTCACGGAGTTGTTCAGAGGAAGTGCCGATGGTGCAAGATTTTCCCGATGTGTTTCGGAGGAATTACCAGGAATGCCACCGACAAAGAGATTGAATTTCTGATCGAGTTATTGCGCACAGCCCCAATATCCAAGAGACCCTATCGGATGCCACCGAACGATCCGAAGGAGATCAAGAATCAAATTAATGAGCTATTGGAGAAAGGATATATTCGCCAAGCTCATCACCTTGGGGAGCCCCAGTTCTCTTGGTAGAGAAGAAGGATGGAACCTTGAGAATGGTTGTTGATTATCGTTCGTTGAACGACGTGACTATCAAGAACAAGTACCCTCTACCGATGATTAATGACCTGTTTGATCAGCTAGTTGGAGCCAAGGTATTCTCCAAGATCGGTCTTCGATCAGGGTATCATCAGTTGAAGATCCGTGAAAAGGATATACCCAAAACAGCATTCACCACCAGGTATGGTTTATATGAGTATACCGTCATGTCATTCGGATTGACTAATGCCCCTGCATACTTCATGAATCTGATGAACAAGGTATTTATGGAATATCTGGACAAGTTTGTCGTGGTGTTCATCGATGATATACTGATTTTCTCCAAGAGCGAGGAAGAGCATAAGGAACATTTGCGTCTAGTTACCGAGAAACTCCGAGAACATCGATTGTATGCCAAGTTCAAGAAATGTGAATTTTGGCTGAAGGAAGTCGGATTCCTCGGACATGTTATTTCAGGAGAAGGAATAGCAGATGAGCCCGCCAAGGTTGAATCAGTCACTGTTTGGCAGTCACCTACCTCTGTCAAGGAGATCCGCAGTTGTCTCGGACTCGCAGGATATGATCGGAGGTTTATTGAGAAGTACTCGAAGATTGCCAAGCCCATGACCGAGCTGTCAAGAAGGACGCCAAGTACGCTTTTGGGTGAGGATTGTGAAGCCAGTTTCCAGGAATTGAAGAAACATTTGGTTACAGCCCCAGTGCTGATTTTGCCGGACATACACAAAGATTACCAGGTATATTGTGACGCTTCTCGCCAGGGACTCGGAGGATTACTCATGCAGGAAGGAAAAGTTGTAGCTTATACCTCTAGACAGCTACGACCTCACGAGATGAATTACGCCACACATGATTTGGAGTTAGCAGCCGTAGTGCATGCACTCAAGACCTGGAGACATTTTCTCATCGGAAACCATTGTGATGTTTACACAGATCACAAGAGCTTGAAGTATATTTTCACGCGGAAAGAGTTGAACCTCAGGCAGAGGAGATGGCTAGAGTTAATCAAGGACTATGACATGAGATTGCATTATCACCCAGGGAAAGCTAATGTTGTAGAAGATGCTTTGAGCCGTAAGAGTTATGTGAATACTCTTATAGCAGGAGGATTACCCCAGGAGTTAGTCGATGACCTCAGAGATCTCCGAATCGGAGATAGTTCGAGAGGATATGTTGCAACTCTGGAAGTTCAGTCCACTTTGGCCGAAAGGATTCGTGAAGCCCAGAAGTCGGACAAGGAAATTGATGAGATAAAGAAAAAGATGAATGGAGGAAAAGCTAAAGGGTTCCGTAAGGATGAACACGAAGCTATATGGTTCGAGGACCGTATTTATGTACCCAATGATCCCAAACTCAGGAAGCTAATTCTTCAAGAGGCTCATGATTCACCGTACTCGATTCACCCCGGTAACACCAAGATGTATCTGGATTTGAAGGAAAGTTTCTGGTGGGCGGTATGAAGAAGGATATTGCCGAGCACGTAGCAAGATGTGATGTTTGCCAACGAGTAAAGGCGGAACATCGAAGCCGATGAGGGTTACTTCAACCTTTGCCGATTCCCGAGTGGAAATGGGAAAAACTTGGAATGGATTTTATCACAGGATTACCCAGACCTGTTCAGGTTATGATTCCATCCGGGTAGTGGTTGATCGTTTGACCAAGGTAGCTCATTTCATTCCGTGAAGACTACCTATACCAGCGCTAAGTTAGCCAAGATATACATGACCAGGATCGTATGTCTCGCATGGAGTTCCGAGGAGTATCGTGTCGGATAGAGGAACACAATTTACCTCAAAGTTTTGGAATCAGTTGCATGAAACTTTGGGTACGAGGCTGGAGTTCAAGACAGCTTTTCATCCACGCAGATGGATGGACCGAGAGAGTCAACCAGATTCTGGAGGACATGTTGAGAGCTTGTGCGCTAGACTATGGGTCTAGCTGGGATGATAATTTTCCATACGCATAGTTCTCATACAATAACAGTTATCAGACCAGTCTCGACGACGTTCATTGGCCCCTACAAAATCCTCGAACGTCGTGGAGAAGTTGCTTACAAGTTGGAATTGCCGGAAGGATTATCCGGAGTTCATGATGTCTTCCATGTTTCTCAGCTGAAGAAGTGTCATGCCGACATGGCCGATATTCCGTTGAGAGACATAGTGCCCCTAGAGGCCATACAGCTCGGCGGTGATCGACTCATAAGGAGAAACCCGTCAATTCTCGAGACTGTGAACAGAGTCACCCGCAAGAAGATCATCAAGTTTTGCAAGGTGCTTTGTGGAGTCACCACTCAAGAGGAAGCCACCGGGAGCGAGAAGAAGACCTCCTTCGAGACCACCCGCACCTATTTGCTAGCCAACCCGAATCTCGAGGGCTAGATTCATCTTAAGGTGGTAGGTTTGTAACATCCCAAATTTCCTATTTGGAATGTTTTACAATTATAGCTAAGCATCTATGCATTCTGTTTGAATTTGAGTGGCATTTGAAGTTTGAAGTTTTGGAGTTGTTGGAAATTGAATTCAAAATTTTGGCGGTGGAAATCATTTCAAAAACTATGCACGATAAATACTTGAGAAAAAGTATGAGAGGAGTAAACATGACACTCCAAAAATATCAGAGGAAAAACATTGCCAAAGGTTTGAATTCAAATTTGAGTTTTATTTGAATTTTGAAAAAAATAAATTTTTATAAAGTTTGGATTTGCCCCTGGAAAAATGTTCAAATGATAGGGAATATTCCCTGATCATTTTGATATATATATGTCCTATATAAAATATTTATATTTAAGTATTTTTCTCTCTCTCTAATTATTCAAAAAAATAGAAAAGGACCCAGCGCCGAACCAGCCGACTGCCCACCAAGACTGGCGGCCCACGGCCCACCAAGGCCTCCCAAAGAGCCTCACAATGAGCCGGCCCACCGAGCCCTCGCCTGAAACTGTCTCCAGATCGCCTGACCGACGCCTCTCCCCTCACCACGACACCCGGCCCCACCTCCCTCTTCCCCGCCCACGCCACCCGCGCCGCCTGGCCGGATCCTGGATCCGGGATTCGCCATGAATCCCTCCCCGACCTGCCCCTCCTCCAAGTCGTGCCCCCTATATATACCCCTCCCTCGACCCCTGCCTCCTTCGCCTAACCCTCCCTCTGCACACACGCCGAGCAACCGAGCCGCCGCCGCCGCCATTAGCTCCGTTCCGGCCATCCCCGAACCCCTCGACCTCGCCCGACTCCACCCCCGAGCTCACCTCGCCCGTCCGCACCCGCCGGAGACCTCCGCCGACGCCCCCGACCACCGGAGTCGCCGGAGCACTCACCGCCCGAGCCGCCGTCGCCGTCGCCGTCCGGTAAGTCGCCGGAGTCTTTCCCCGCCGTTAGATCTAGGTCGGACGGTTAGGATTAGATTCCCCGAAGGGGTAGGTTATTTCTGATAAACCGGGTTTTATTCCGGTTAGATCCGGTTTATTTTTAGTTAGGTTTTTTTTATTAGACCGGCCGATTTGTTTAAACCCTAGGGCCCGTTTAGTTTTATTACGCCTGTATGCTAGTTAGGCCCATTAGGCCGTTTTTCTTTATTTTTCGTTTTCTGTTTTAACAGAATAGTTTCAGATTTGAAAAATTCATATCTGTTAATCTACTTAGTATTTTTAAGTGCTTCTTTTTTTTTGGTTTGCAAATATCTTATAGTTTCTGTAGAAAATATAATTAGCTATGTTAAAATTATTTAGAATTGCTTTATTTTAGATTTAGACAGAATAGTAAATCTGCTATAAAGTGAGTTGGGAAAATTATTTTTTAGTGATTCTTTTTGTCACAACTTTGTTTTGACATTACCTAACCGTAGGGAATTTATTTGGGCATTTTAGGATTAATAAAAAATAGTTTTAATCAGAATCATGTTATTCTCAATTAATTAACTAGCTAATGTTTTCCTATTGTTTTAGTTAGCAAATAAATTTATTTTTCATATGTGATAGATTATTCTAGGTTAGTTTCTGTCACTTTAGAGCATGAACTTTTATTTATAATAAATAAAACTTTTATTTTATATTTCCTACTAGAATTTGCTTTAGGCCTAATAGGAGTTTTATAATAGATTTTAAAGTGATTCTTTTTGCTCCTAGTTGCTTGATGAATCCTTTTCTGTTAGGTAGCATAAAACCATGCTTAGGTTCTGTTAAGAAAATTTTTGTTATGTAAAACTATTTTTAGTTGTTGCTTGAAGTAGGAAAACTTTGATTTGGTTTTTCTTTGAGTTTCCTTTGGGTTTTGATTCGTTTGTTTTGTGTGTTTCATATTACTATGCTGTTATGTAAGTGATCATATGTTGTATGCTTATTGTGGTTATTGTTTGCCTCGGTAGAATTTCCGGAGTGCGAAGCTTGCTACCACGAGTCCCTAGCTTACGGAGATCGTCAGCAAGGCAAGTCATTGATCATGTTTCTTTACAATACCTATGATTTTTATTGCATTAGAATTACCTCCCCACCATGCATGCAGTAGGTGAAATTTTGAAGTTATGTTCTTGAGTAGTATCATGAGGTAGGATGAACCAATTCCCTTGTTACCATGACCCGGGACGAAGTAGTTTATTTTGCTATGCTCGTGAAGCGGGATTGGTTGAGTGAATTCATAAGGGAGATGTGAGCGTCTTAAAGATGATGACAACCCCATGACTTCAAGATCAAGATGGACTTGAAATTCACTCTGGGTGGAGGACGGTTGACGGGCACCTGGAGAACCCAGTGGTTGGCGGGATGCATGGAGAAGCGCCATGACATCTTGCGGAAAGCTTCACCCAGCCACGAAGAGGCGGATGTATACCCCATCGACCGAAGCTTACAATGCAGCCGCAAGCCATTATGGGCTACGCTTGGTCGACCCTAGGTGTGACTCTGGCCGGACGGTGCTACGAGATGTAGAAGAACGGTAGGATTGGATGGGCACCGGCAAAGGGCCCGGAGGAACTCTTCGGAAGACCCTGTTTCGTTCATCCGTCTTCAAACACCAGGAAGTGCGAAGACTTAAAAGGAGGGAACGATTCTTGCGGGTAAAGTGCGCAAACCTCTGCAGAGAAAAGATCTAATCGATTAGCCGTGTCCCCGGTTGCGGACAATTTGAGCCTCTGGAACTTGGAAGTATTCGGAAATCTCAATACTGAAATTAATAAATTAATTGAGGGGGTTATTATTTACTAATTGGGAATGAGACATTGGTTGGCGGAACCATCTCAATAACTACCAACAATTTTGTAGTTTTTGCAAATAAGTCCTTGTATAGGGAAAAAACTGGCTTTTTCGCAAAACAATGAAACTTAGAGCCCCACAGCCAAATTGCATATAGTGTTAGTAATTTTTATTGTTGTTCTCTCTTTGACTTGCCGGCATATTCAAAATGCTGACCTACACGGCTGCAACGCGTCTTATGTTGCGAGGAGTATTCCGATCAGGATTGAGGCTACGATCCGGCGCTTGGCGATTGCCCTTTGGAGTCGGATGGACTCGCTTATTCTTCTACGCTTCCGCAGCTTTACTTAGTTTATTTCTTATGAGTTGGCCTTCGGCCGAATTTATTCCATTGTAATAAAGACTCGATATGAGAATCGTGTAATAAATTCAGGTGTGATTGAACTTTGATTATTTCATCAATGTAGTGTGAGTGCCAGCATGATCTTGGGATGGTACAGACACAGAGACTTGACCGATTTTGGGTCAGGTCGCTACATAGATTCTAACGTTCGAATACAACGGGTGTAAGCCAGACTTACACACGCAATACACTTAGGTTGAATTGACGAGCCTAGCATGTACAAACATGGCCTCGGAACACGAAAGACCGAAAGGTCGAGCATGAGTCGTATAGAAGATACGATCAACATGAAGATGTTCACCGACGTTGACTAGTCCGTCTCACGTGATGATCGGACACGGCCTAGTTGACTCGGATCATGTTTCACTTAGATGACTAGAGGGATGTACATGCGAGTGGGAGTTCATTGAATAATTTGATTAGATGAACTTAATTATCATGAACTTAGTTTAAAATCTTTACAATATGTCTTGTAGATCAAATGGCCCACACTAATGTTGCCCTCAACTTCAATGCGTTCCTAGAGAAAACCAAGCTGAAAGATGATGGCAGCAACTATACGGACTGGGTCCGGAACCTGAGGATCATCCTCATAGCTGCCAAGAAAGATTATGTCCTAGAAGTGCCGCTAGGTGAAGCACCCATCCCAGAGAACTAAGACGTTATGAACGCTTGGCAGTCTCGTGCTGATGATTACTCCCTCGTTCAAGGCGGCATGCTTTACAGCTTAGAACCGGGCTCCAAAAGCGTTTTGAGCACCACGGAGCATATGAGATGTTCAAGAGCTGAAAATGGTTTTCCAAGCTCATGCCCGGGTCGAGAGATATGAAGTCTCCGACAAGTTCTTGATTGTAAGATGAAGGAAAATAGTTACATCGGTGAGCACATACTCAAAATGTCCGGGTTGCACAACCGCTTGACTCAGCTGGAGTTAATCTCTGGATGACTCGGTCATTGACAGGATCCTTGATCGCTTCCACCGAGCTACAAGAGCTTTGTGATGAACTTCAATATGCAGGGACGGAAAAACCATTCCCGAGGTATATTCAATGCTGAAATCAGCGGAGGTGGAGATCAAAAGGAACATCAAGTGTTGATGGTGAATAAAACCACTAAGTTTAAGAAAGGAAAGGGTAAGAAGAACTTCAAGAAGGACGGCAAGGGAGTTGCCGCTACCGCAAGCCAGCTTGCCGGAAGAAGCCAAAGAATGGACCCAAGTCTGAGACTGAGTGCTTTTATTGCAAGGGAAGTGGTCACTGCAAGCGGAACTGCCCCAAATACTTAGCGGACAAGAAGGCCGGCAACACTAAAGGTATATGTGATATACATGTAATTGATGTGTACCTTACCAGTCCTCGTAGTAGCTCCCGGGTATTTGATCCTGGTGCGGTTGCTCATATGTGTACCTCAAAGGTGAGCTGCGGAATAAGCGGAGACTGGGCGAAGGACGAGGTGACGATCTTGGCGTCGGGAATGGTTCCAAGGTCGATGTGATCGCCGTCGTCAAGGTGCCTCTACATTTACCTACAGGATTAGTTTTAAACCTCAATAATTGTTATTTAGTGCCAGCTTTGAGCATGAACATTGTATCAGGATCTCGTTTAATTTGAGATGGCTACTCATTTAAATCGGAGAATAATGGTTGTTCTATTTATATGAGAGATATGTTTTATGGTCATGCCCCCCTGGTGAATGGTTTATTCTTAATGAATCTCGAGCGTAATGTTACACATATTCATAGTGTGAATACCAAAAGATATAAGGTTGATAATGATAGTCCCACATACTTGTGGCAATCGCCGCCTTGGTCACATAGGTGTCAAACGCATGAAGAAGCTCCATGCAGATGGACTTTTAGAGTCTCTTGATTACGAATCATTTGACACGTGCGAACCATGCCTCATGGGTAAGATGACCAAGACTCCGTTCTCAGGAACAATGGAGCGAGCAACCAACTTATTGGAAATCATACATACTGATGTGTGCGGTCCAATCAGTGTTGAGGCTCGCGGTGGCTATCGTTATGTTCTCACTCTCACTGATGACTTGAGTAGATATGGGTATGTCTACTTAATGAAACACAAGTCTGAGACCTTTGAAAAGTTCAAGGAATTTTAGAGTGAGGTTGAGAATCAATGTGACAGGAAAATAAAGTTCTTACGATCAGATCGTGGAGGGGAATATTTGAGTCACGAATTTGGCACACACTTAAGGAAATGTGGAATCGTTTCACAACTCATGCCGCCTGGAACACCTCAGAGAAATGGTGTGTCCGAACGTCGTAATCGCACTCTATTAGATATGGTGCGATCGATGATGTCTCTTACCGATCTACCGCTCTCAATTTGGGGCTTTGCTCTAGGGACAGCCGCATTCACTTTAAATAGGGCTCCGTCAAAATCCGTTGAGACGACACCGTATGAATTATGGTTTGGGAAGAAACCTAAGCTATTGTTTCTAAAAGTTTGGGGATGCGATGCTTATGTCAAGAAACTTCAACCTGAAAAGCTCGAACCCAAGTAGGAAAAATGCATCTTCATAGGATACCCTAAGGAAACCATTGGGTATACCTTCTACCTCAGATCCAAAGGCAAGATCTTTGTTGCCAAGAATGGGTCCTTTCTGGAGAAAGAGTTTCTCTCGAAAGAAGTAAGTGGGAGGAAAGTGGAACTTGATGAAGTACTACCTCTTGAACCGAAAGTAGCATGTACCAGGAAGATGTTCTGTGGTGCCCGCACCGACTAGAGAGGAGGTTAATGATGATGATCAAGGTACTTGGATCAAGCTCCTCACGAACTTCATTGGGTCCACAAGGACACGTTCCGCACTGCAGTAATGCAGCAACCCTGTCTTGGAAATCATGTTGTTAGAAAAAGGTGAACAGTCGAACTAGCAATAAGCGATGCCGGGCCCGGATTCCGAAAAATGGGTAGAAGCCAAGAAATCCGAGATAGGATCCAAGTATGAAAACGAAGTATGGACTTTGACCGACTTGCCCGATGATCGTGAGCCATAGAAAATAAATGGATCTTTAAGAAGAAGACAGACGCGGATGGTAATGTGACCATCTATAAGGCTCGACTTGTCGCTAAGGGTTATCGACAAGTTCAAGGGGTTGACTACGATGAGACTTTCTCGCCCATAGCAAAGCTGAAGTCCGTCCGAATCACGTTAGCAATTGCCGCATTCTATGATTAGGAGATATGGCAAATGGACGTCAAAATGGCATTCCTTAACGGCTTTCTTAAGGAATAATTGATATGATGCAGCCGGAAGGTTTTGTCGATCCAGAGAATGCTAACAAGGTGTGCAAGCTCCAACGCTCAATCTATGGGCTGGTGCAAGCATCTCGGAGTTGGAACATTCGATTTGATGAGATGATCAAAGTGTTTGGGTTTACACAGACTTATGGAGAAGCCTGCGTTTACAAGAAAGTGAGTGGGAGCTCTGTAGCATTTCTCATATTATATGTGGATGGCATACTGTTGATGGGAAATGATATAGAATTCTTGGAAAGCATAAAGGCCTACTTGAACAAGTGTTTTTCAATGAAGGACCTTGGAGAAGCTGCTTTTATATTAAGCATCAAGATCTATAGAGATAGATCGAGACGCCTCATTGGTCTTCCACAAAGTACGTACCTTGACAAGATATTGAAGAAGTTCAATATGGATTAGTCCAAGAAGGGGTTCTTGCCTGTATTGCAAGGTGTGCGATTGAGCACGGCTCAATGCCCGACCACGGAAGAAGATAGAGAAAAGATGAGTGTGGTCCCCTATGCCTCAGCCATAGGGTCTATTATGTATGCCATGCTATGTACCAGACCTGATGTAAACCTTGACGTAAGTTTGGTAGGAAGGTACCAAAGTAATCCCGGCATGGAACACTGGACAGCGGTCAAGAATATCCTGAAGTACCTGAAAAGGACTAAGGACATGTTTCTCGTTTATGGAGGTGACAAAGAACTCGTCGTAAAGGGTTAAGTCGATGCTAGCTTCAACACAGATCTGGATGACTCTAAGTCACAAACCGGAAACGTGTTTATTTTGAATGGTGGGGTAGTAAGCTGGTGCAGTTGCAAGCAAAGCGTCGTGGCGGGATCTACATGTGAAGCGGAGTACAAGGCAGCCTCGGAGGCAGCACATGAAGCAATCTGGATGAAGGATTTCATCACCGACCTAGGAGTCATACCCAATGCGTCGGGGCCGGTCACTCTCTTCTGTGACAACACTGGAGCTATTGCCCTTGCCAAGGAGCCCAGGTTTCACAAGAAGACCAGGCACATCAAGCGTCGCTTCAACTCCATTCATGAAAATGTTCATGATGGAGACGTAGATATTTGTAAAGTACATACGGACCTGAATGTAGCAGATCCGTTGACTAAACCTCTCCCTAGAGCAAAACATGATCAACACCAGAACTCTATGGGTGTTCGATTCATCACAATGTAACTAGATTAGTGACTCTAGTGCAAGTGGGAGACTGTTGGAAATATGCCCTAGAGGCAATAATAAAATGGTTATTATTATATTTCTTCATTCATGATAATTGTCTATTATTCATGCTATAATTGTGTTATCCGGAAATCGTAATACATGTGTGAATACATAGACCACAACATGTCCCTAGTGAGCCTCTAGTTGACTAGCTCGTTGATCAACAGATAGCCATGGTTTCCTGACTATGGACATTGGATGCCATTGATAACAGGATCACATCATTAGGAGAATGATGTGATGGACAAGACCCAATCCTAAGCATAGCACAAGATCGTGTAGTTCGTTTGCTAGAGCTTTTCCAAATGTCAAGTATCATTTCCTTAGACCATGAGATTGTGCAACTCCCGGATACCGTAGGAGTGCTTTGGGTGTGCCAAACGTCACAACGTAATCGGGTGGCTATAAAGGTGCACTACGGGTATCTTCGAAAGTGTACATTGGGTTGGCACGAATCGAGATCGGATTTGTCACTCCGTATGACGGAGAGGTATCTCTGGGCCCACTCGGTAATGCATCATCATAATGAGCTCAATGTGACCAAGTGGTTGATCACGGGATCATGCATTATGGTACGAGTAAAGTGACTTGCCGGTAACGAGATTAAACGAGGTATTGGGATACCGACGATCGAGTCTCGGGCAAGTAACGTACCGATTGACAAAGGGAATTGTATACGGGATTGATTGAATCCTCTACTTCGTGGTTCATCCGATGAGATCATCGAGGAGCATGTGGGAGCCAACATGGGTATCCAGATCCCGCTGTTGGTTATTGACCGGAGAGTCGTCTCGGTCATGTCTGCGTGTCCCGAACCCGTAGGGTCTACACACTTAAGGTTCGGTGACGCTAGGGTTGTAGAGATATTAGTATACGGTAACCCGAAAGTTGTTCGAGTCCCGGATGAGATCCGGACGTCACGAGGAGTTCCAGAATGGTCCGGAGGTGAAGAATTATATATAGGAAGTGCAGTTTCGGCCGTCGGGAAAGTTTCAGGGGTCACCGGTATTGTACCGGGACCACCGGAAGGGTTCCGGGGGTCCACCGGGTGGGGCCACCTATCCCGGAGGGCCCCATGGGCTGAAGTGGGAAGGGAACCAGCCCCAGGTGTGCTGGTGCGTCCCCCTTGGGCCTCCCCTGCCCCTAGGGTTGGAAACCCTAGGGTGGGGGGCGCCCCACTTGGCTTGGGGGGCAAGCCACCCCCTTGGCCGCCGCCCCGCCCCCCCCCCCCCCATCTAGATGGGATCTAGACGGGCCGGCGCCCCCCCCCCTTGGCCCCTATATATAGTGGGGGGGGGGAGGGAGGGCAGCCGCACCCTAGCCCCTGGCGCCTCCCTCTCCCTCTCGTAGTGCTTGGCGAAGCCCTGCCGAGATCTCCGCTGCTTCCACCACCACGCCGTCGTGCTGCTGGATCTCCATCAACCTCTCCTTCCACCTTGCTGGATCAAGAAGGAGGAGACGTCTTCCCAACCGTACGTTTGTTGAACACGGAGGTGCCGTCCGTTCGGCGCTTGGTGATCGGTGATTTCGATCACGACGAGTACGACTCCATCAACCCCGTTCTCTTGAACGCTTCCGCTCGCGATCTACAAGGGTATGTAGATGCACTCCTTTTCCCCTCGTTGCTAGTTAACTCCATAGATAGATCTTGGTGATGCATAGAAAATTCTAAAATTCTGCTACGTTCCCCAACACATAAGGGCCTACGCGGACGTCGAGCCCGCAATTCCCCCCATGGCCGCGCGGACACCGTCCTTGCATCGGCCCTAAGTACTCCAAAAAGTTGGATCCGGTGGATGCTTCGTCTTTAAACAAACTGTTGGACCACATTGCCACCCTGGGGGTCTCAACAGACTATGAACGGGTCGGACTCAAGCCCGACTAGAGGGAAATTAATCACCCGCCGATCACCCACCTTGTAGCGGTCGTTGAGGAATCGGCCAAAGACACTTCCCTCCCCATATTGAAAACCAAGTACGTTCGGGTCTCCGAATCCCCTAAGCCGGATACTCCCCCTTCGGACGGGACCATACGCCCTCCGGACTCTTGTTCAAGCGTAGGATTGCCGGAGCCCTTGTGCCTAACCGGACCCGAACTGGTCGCCTCGGAAACCATTCTAGCTTCGAACACATATGTGGGACATGATCCAAAATTTAATCCACCCACCCATCACAATCTATATTCTCCAAGCAACTCAGGTCCTCCAGATATATACGACCTGATGTATGTGCGGTAGCAGCCTCATGAAACGGTCCACCACTTTTGGGCCTGATTCCTGCTTGTTAAAAACAGGATCAAACACTGCTCGGATGATGACGTAGTTTCGGTTTTCCATCGTAACTGCACCGACGAGGGAATATTGAATGCCCTCGACCTTTGCCACACACGGAGTTTCACAGAATTATCGCAAGTATTACAAAAGTACTGTGCGATGGAAAGCACATGGAGGGCCCAAAAAAATCAACTGGATCCCGCTGCCTTGAAGCAGTGTGCGGCCCAGGCCAAACGGATGCATCATGGCAGGTGACCCGACCACCAGTCTATAGGCAGGAAAAATAAACCCTTCACGGCACACATGTCCGTTCTTGACGAACTACTGGACAAGCCCTGCTTGATTCACGCCACTCGCTGCACAGTCCCAACCCATAGCCTCCAAGCATGCCGGGTACTCTGACAAGTAGCAAAAAGTGGAGAGGCCATCCTCACCACAACTCCAGAGAAGTACTCTCCGGAGAGTGACAACTTCAACATCTTAACAGTCTTCGAGACCTTCTCTTCGAACAATCGGCACAAACGGGCGCTCCGCGACCTCGTCGAAGTCCACCAAGTTATCGCACTGAGCCCATGGAACGACACGGCAATAACCTTTAGGGCCGAAGACGAACCAAAGGCTCGGTCAGTCCGAGCAGCCGTAGATTTAATTCTAAACCCCATCATTGATAGTTTTCAGCTCACTAAAGTGATCATGGACGACGGCAGCGGACTTAACCTCATCTATGATGACACGCTCGATAAAATGCAGATGGATAGATCACGCATCGAGCAAAGCAATACCACCTGTCGAGGTATTATCCCCAGTCGAGAAGCACACTGCTCGGGAAAAATTAAACTAGATGTGGTATTCGGCATGCCCGAGAACTATAGATCCGAAGAGTTGCACTTTCATGTGGCCCCCTTCAACAGTGGCTATCACAACATCCTCGGTTGGGACGCTTTCTCATGCTTTCAAGCTATACCCCATTACGGGTATATGAAACTCAAAATGCCCGGACCTAATGGAATCATCACAATTTCGAGCGGCCCGGACAAAGCCCTTCGTGCCGAAAACAAAACTGCATCCTTGGCCCTCGAGGCACTATCTGAAGCCCTAGCGGCGGAGGAATTGACCACCCTACGGTCCACGGTGTATAGGGACAATGTGATTCTTGATAAGAGATCAAAATCCACCTCTTTTCAAGCCAGCCGAGGAAATAGTCAAATTCCAAGTGCACCCGACAGACCCTAACAAAACAGCATCTATCGGAGCACAGCTGGATCTGGCAGTGGAGGCCGCCCTACACACATTCCTGCGAGAGAACTGGGATATCTTTGCATGGCACCCTTCAGACATGCCCGGCATCCCAAGAAGACTGGTCGAACACAGTCTCAATGTAATCAAGGGATTTAAACCCGTGAAGCAGACACTATGGCGATTCTCCGAACCCAAGCATCAAGCCATGGGAGAAGGGCTAGCTAAGTTGTTAGAGGCTGGGTTTATTAGGGAGATTAAACATCCGGATTGGTTAGCCAACTTGGTTATGGTACCAAAGAAGGACAAATCCTGGCGACTGTGTGTCGATTTCAAGGACCTCAACAAGGCTTGCCCTAAAGACCCCTTCCCATTGCCTCGTATCGACCAAATTATTGATGCAATAGCAGGGCACGACTCTCTGTGTTTCCTCGATGCTTATTCCGGATATCATCCGATTAAGATGAAGGAATTAGACCAGGCTGCAACCGCGTTCATTACCCCTTACGGTCCCTTCTGCTTCAACACTATGCCCTTCGGACTCAAAAACGCCGGGGCTACCTACCAGCGTATGATTCAAACTTGCCTGAAAAAAAAATAGGCAAAACGGTCAAAGCATATGTGGACGACGTGGTCATCAAGACAAAAGACGTCGAGGTACTAGTGGACGATCTCTGCCTCACCTTCGACAACCTCCGAACATACGACATACGGCTTAATCCGGAAAAATGTGTCTTCGGAGTTCCGACCTGAAAATTGCTCGGGTTTTTTTGTTTCCCATTGAGGAATTGAAGCAAACACAGCTAAGGTCTAAGCGTTGTCACAATTGGCCACACCAACAGACCTAAAGCAAGTCCAAAAACTAGCTGGGTGCGTCGCGGCCTTAAGCTGCTTTATCTCCAAATTAGGAGAGAAAGCTCTACCACTATACAAGCTATTAAAGCGCACAGACAACTTCAAATGGACGGACGCTGCCATAGCCGGACTGGAAGAGATTAAAACCCTTCTTGCAAGCAACCCAATCCTAGCTGCACCAGGTGTTGGAGAGCCCATGTTATTATATATTTCGGCAACTAACCAAGTGGTTAGTGTTGTGCTCGTCGTCGAACGAGGGGAAGAGGGACATAAATTCCCCACCCAAAAACCAGTCTATTATGTATCGGAGGTCCTTACACCTTGCAAATCCCGATACCCCCACTATCATAAGATAGCCTACACAGTCTTCATGGCATCCCGTAAACTACGACACTACTTTCAAGATTGTTCGATCACAGTGGCATATGAAGTACCACTCAATGACATTATCAATAACAGGGACGCCACTGATTGCATAGCCAAATGGACCATCGAGCTTTTACCCTTCGAAATTGTATACAAGCCACTCCGGGCTATTAAATCCTAGGTGTTGGCTGACTTTGTCGCTGAATGGACGGAAGCCGAACTCCCTAAAGAGTATAGATCATACTCCAATTGGATTATGTACTTCAACGACTCTAAAATGCTGGCCGGACTAGGGGCTGGCGTCATCCTAACATCCCCTACTAGGGACGTAGTCCGCTATGTACTACAAATTATGTATACGGACTCCAACAATGTAGCCGAATATGAGGCGCTTCTACATGGTCTTCGCATGGCCATCTCCATGGGTATACAATGCCTGGAGGTGCGCGGTGATTCCAACCTCACAATTTCTCAGGTCAATGGAGAGTTCGACGTAAATGACCCAAAAATGGCGGCATATCAAAACGCCACATTAAAAATATCAGCTCGGTTCGAAGGACTTGAGTTTCATCACATCGCTCGAGAGAGTAATCAGGCAGCCAACATCCTCACTCTTATGGGTGCTAAGCGCGACCCTGTGCCACCTAACACCTTTGTGGAAAGGCTTTTTAAGCCATCTGTAGTGTGGCAGGGTGAGAGCGGAGAAGGCAATACGGACCTGAGCACACCCCCAGCTGTCGAACACAATGCAGACACCATCGAGGGTCCGCATATCAAGATAACACCCTCTGCTCCTGATATCATGGTGGTTATCGCTCCCTGGACCGAACCATTCCTGGCCTACCTTAATAGGCATGAGCTTCCCGACGATCAAAATGAAGCTCGGTGCATAGTTTGGCGCTCTAAAGCCTTTAAAGTGCATGAGGGTGAACTGTACAAAAGAAGTACAACCAGAGTCCTTCAAAGGTGTATCTCTGAAGAGGAGGGAAGGCAACTCTTGGTAGAAATACATGCCGGTCTCAGTGGTCATCACGCCACAGCTAGATCCCTCGTAAGCAAGGCGTTCCAGATAGGGTTTATCTGGCCCACGGCTCGAGTAGACGCTCAAGCCCTTGTTCAACGTTGCGTGGGCTGTCAGCTTTTCGCTAATCAAATCCACATGCCTCCCACTGCATTAAGAACAATCCCCATTACTTGGCCCTTTGCAGTCTGGGGGCTTGATATGGTTGGACCCCTTAAAGGGGGAAGCCACAAAAAAGAAATACTTGTTGGTAATGGTAGATAAATTCACTAAATGGGTAGAGGTCAAACCAGTAAAAACATCTGAGGCCGGACGAGTGATCGACTTTATATCCGGCGTAGTCCACCGTTATGGTGTCCCGCAAAGTATTATCACTCAAAATGGCTCCAACTTCACAACTGATGAGGTGAAAACTTGGTGCACTATGTTGGGCATTAAAATCGACTACGCATCCGTATACCACCCTCAAACAAACGGCCAAGTCAAAAGGGCCAATGGTTTGTTCATGAGTGGTATTTAGCCCATACTAGTGTGCTCTTTACGAGAATCAGACAAGCACTGGGTTGAGGAACTCAATTCCGTACTTCGGAGACTCCGGACCGCGCCCAATCGAACGATCGGATACACACCCTTCTTTATGGTGTACGGTGTAGAGGCCGTATTGCCCTCCGACATTATTCAAGACTCACCTAGAGTGCGCATGTACGAAGAGAGAGAAGCCGAACTAGATCGGCGGGACGACCTAGACGGACTCGAAGAGGAGCGGGATGTTGCTAAAGCCTGTTCCGCATTCTATGAACAATAGGCCAGGCGTTACCAAAGCAGAGAAGTGCGGGCTAAGACATACAATGTCTGAGAACTTGTTTTACACCTCCCGGTAAAGAAAAAGGATAAGCTCGAACCCAAATGGGAGTGCCCCTTCATCATAGATGAAGTCCTTACTGGAGGAGACTATCGCCTTTGCAATGTAGAGGATAATCGCCTTGAGCCGAATCCATGGAAGGCTGCCCTGCTCCGAAGATTTTACGCATATTTCGGCCTCCTTATGCTTCATTTTAAACTAGGTTTTTCCCCTTTTTTCTCTCCCTTTTTAATTTTTTCTTCTCAAATGTATGTTCGGATCAACCGCATTGTTCGGGGTACACATCTTTAAATGTATACACCCCGCCGTACATGGGGGCTTCTTTTATAGAAGCATTTTACTGAAAAGCTTATAAGCTTCTTTCGTCCATAACGGTTGTTGCCCCTGCCATTTTATGCACCTCTATGACTTAAGTTTTTGCCAAGCTGGATTGCCTTGCTCCTGTGTTTATAACCTACGTTCCCGATTGTTCGGCAAGGGTGTAAAGGGAGTACCTCTGCGATTGCTACAACCGGGTTATCCGGACCTGTACCTCAGACGGGTGAAGCCGAAAGCTAGCATTCTTAAGGGAGTAATTGGTCGGCACGTATACAATAGACAGTTTTTTGGAAAAACTATGGAATTGGCTGCCTGTACTTCGGATACGAGCCTAGGCATACATCATTTGGCATGCTAGCCCAAGGAAAGGAACCCCTAGCGGAACTTATTTTCTTGGAAGATGTTTATTATGTTAAAAAGTAATATAACATAACTCCCCGAACACATTTTGTCTGTTCGAGCAATATGATGTTTGCCTGGTTTCCAAATATACTACACGTTTCTTAGTTAAACATAGTATATGGAAACACTCCAACTTCTTGGTTTGGAGGTGGAAGCCGAAGGTTTGTGATGAATTTTTCATATAAGTCCGGCAAGAGATAAGTTTGTTCATAAAGTACATTGATGCATAGAATCGGACGCCTACACTCTTTCTACGCCATCTAGTAGGCTATCTAGTTTACAATCTTGCTGCGAATATTTTGCTACTGTCATTACTTGGTCATATACAAAGCTTACGGGAATTTCCCTCCCGTCAGGTCCTTGAGGTCCAACTCGGGCCATATTATTCGTATCAAGTCCGGTGTAGCGTGTCTTCACCATGGCACATGCCTCTCGTGCACCTTCACGGCATGCGGACGTCTTCCACAGCTTAAAGCGACGCCGAGCATGCTTGAACAGAACTGCCAACCCCTCCATGCTTTCTGTTGGGGCATCAGATGTCCATAAGGCTTTGGCCATATTCTTCATGGCCTTCCGGGCACGCAATGCAGCTTTGACAGTTCTTTTAGAACGTCGCTTTGCAGCCCGGACACTTCCTCTTCATGGCGGCCGGTCAACATATCTGTATCAACCAAACTATAACATTCTGTATTATATGATTATATCAATACTTCAGATGGTTCAAAAAGCATACGGAATATGCTGCCCTTCAGCTTCTGGTTTTCCTGTTGTGCCTCCGAGAGTTGGGCCTTTAAGCTCTTTATCTCTTCGGCCTGCTTTTGCACTTCTTCTTCTAGCTTTTTATATTTGCCAAAGTACATTGGGGCACTCTTCATTTCTTCAAGCTCGATGACAACAGTATTTAGCTGTGTCCGGCTCGCCTCGAGCTCCTGGGACAATGCGTTGTTCTTCTTCTTGAAAACCTGCAGTCATAAACGATCCTCAAATCGGTGGGTTCCTACCGCTTTAAGTCTCGGGGGCTACTGCTATCTATCTACTAAGTCTACATAAATTTGTACATGTATATCTTTTGAGAACAGGCGAGCAACTCCTGTAAGTCAATCCCGAGAAGGTCGGATGTATGCGCCCATGGTGCTAAGGGCGGTAAATTCCTGCTCTGTTAAAGCAGGAGTGCGCAGGGCTTCTTTCAAGTGTTGATGATTCATCGCACTTTCCACTTCGGAGTTGGTGACAGACACTTCATCCGGCTCCTGATGGGGCGGATGAGTCTGCGCCGCGCGAGCATACTGATACGTCTCAAACGTATCTACTTTTCCAAACACTTTTGCCCTTGTTTTGGACTCTAACTTGCATGATTTGAATGACACTAACCCGGACTGACGCTGTTTTCAGCAGAACTGTCATGATGTTGTTTTATGTGTAGAAAACAGAAGTTCTCGGAATGTCCTGGAAATCCACGGAGGCACTTTTTGGAAAATATAAAAATACTGGCGAAAGAATCAACACCAGGGGCCCACACCCTATCCACGAGGGTGGGGGCGCGCCCCCTCCTGTCGTGGTTCTAAGTCTGATAGTAGAATGGGGGGTAGGAATGGAGAGGCAAGGTCCTAGCTATGGAGTAGTTGTATACGCAAGGGATTTACGAGTTCAGGCCCTTCTCGGAGGAAGTAACAGCCCTACGTCTCGGAGCCCGGAGGCGGTCGATCGGATTATATGCGTATGTGTTAGGGGTGCGAACCCTTCTACTGTGGAGGGGTGGCTTATATAGATTGGCGCCAGACCCCAGCCAGCCCACGAAGCGGAGGGTTTAAGGTACGTTAAGGCTAGGCGCATCGGTAACGCCTTACATAAAGTGTCATCATGCCCATAAAGACTATTTAACTTCTGCACCGCTTTGGACACCGAGTGGCTCTTGGACTCTCGGTGGTCGAGTGTCTTTGGATCTGTCGAGTGAAAACCTACCAGTCGATCGGTAGGCAGCTTCTTTCGCGAGTGTCCTTAGGGAGGGTACCTTTGGGCAGGTCTATGACCCTACCCTAGGTACATGACTTCATCATTAGCCCCCGAATGGATCGAGGTTTGAGTGAGGAAGGAGTTGATAATCTTTCCGGCCTGTTCTTCGTGGTTGCGTAGTGTGTCTTACTCGATCAACGACCTTTTTGTAATGGTGTCAACTTCTCTTCACGCTTTGATCCATTCTTCACATTGGCCGAGTGAACTTTGGTGAACTTGAGGATTTCCGAGCGACGGATCGGAGGAAAACTGCTGCCTGACAGGTTGCTCCGCGGTTAGCGGATTTCGCGGGATCTGGATTTTGGGAAGCGCGCGAAGCGGAGAAAACTGTGGCACTTGGATGGGATAAGGCGATGACGCCTCGATCTTCGCGCCGCCTTTTTTGCCACGTATCACGCGCGCGCCTGTTGCGAGATTTGACGGGATTGCCTGGGCCTACCAGTCAGCCACTCAGAAGCGGCCTCATATAAGGCATCGGACGGGGTATTTTGAACAGTGTGACCCCAATCTTCCCCTCCTTCCGCCTCCAAATCTTTCTGCTGCGCCCTTAGCCTGCTCAGCACCGCAGCTCAGTACTTACTTCGCCGGCGACCATGGTGAAGGAGAAGACCGCAGCCTTGGAGCGGGTGAAGAAGGCAGCGGCGAAGGCGAAGGGGAGAGTGCCCAGTCGGGGCGGATCTTCTTCGCGGTCCAAACTGCCGCAAGGTTGGGTCCAGGGAGACTGGATCCGCTCGACCATCACCGAGAAGGACCTCAACGATCTGGCCAATGAGGGACTGATCCTCCATGGGTCAGCGAGGCTTCTGGGAACAGAGTGGCAGCCGCAGCCTGAAGAGGGTGAGTGCGTTCTCCTAGCCACTCACGTAGATCGGGGATTTTCTCCGCTTGAATCCTTTCTTTCGGGGTTTCGAACTTTTTGGAGCGCAACTCCATCATTTCACTCACAACTCCATTGTCTATCTTGCTGCTTTCGTGTCGTTATGCGAAAACTTCTTGGGCTGTCGGCCGCACTGGGCCTCTTCAAGCATATATTCACTTGTCGCTCTCAGACAGTGAAGAAAACGAACCCGAATGACGAGACAACCCAAGTAATCCAAATGTGTGGGGGACTCGGGGTCCAGATGAGGGGGAATAGCGCTTTTCCAGCTATGACTCTCCCCGACTCGGTTAGAGGGTGGCAGTCGACCTGATTCTACTGCCAAGACCAGCCGACGCCGGGGCAGTCGACTGGACTCCCTCCTTTCTCCATGAGTCGAGTGAACAAGCCATCTTCCCTGAAGGTGCTACCAGAGGAGAAGGCCCAAGTAAAATTGTTGATGGAACGCGTAGTCCAGCTCATTCGCGATGGGGTGACCGGCATGGATCTTGGAAGTTTTCCTCCGACGGCGTATTCAGCCACTCCAATACCGAGGCCATCCGATGTGGATGTACTCCGATGCAGACGATACCACTCGGGTCCATCCAGAGGAGGTCGATGACGCCACGCTGGAGAAGTGGATGACTGCCATCACAGGAAACAAAGATAATCCTCGCGGAGCTAGGAGGATTCCCCCACTCGACCATTCTTACAAAACAGACAAGGTATAACCACTTATCTCCGACTGTGATTCTGCTGCATTCATTCTGTTTTGATGAAAATTCATCGACTGACTTTTACCTTGTTTTGTTGTCTTCTAGGCCACCACTGAGATGTACTCGATGCCCAACGGGGCGCAGGAACTAGTCGAAGAAGAAGAAGGAAGCGGAGGTGAAAGCCAGGAGGAATGGGAGTCCAACGGCGAGGAGGATGAGGGGGACGACAGCTCTGATGAAGAGGAGGAGGAGGAGAAAGAGGAGGAAGACGTCGATCCTCCCTGCTCGGAAGGAAAGTCCAAGTTGACGCATGACCCGGCGGCCGGGCGCGGTAAAGCTGTTGCATGGCGATCGGGCAAGCGACCTCGGACAAGTTCCCCTGCGCCGACTGAGAAACCGCCGAAGCAACCTCAAGCAACGTCGTCAAAGCCGGCGAAGGCCCTGCCCAAGATGCGGATGGTCATTCCCACCATCTCCGGGTAATCAGCAGAACTTGTATTTCCCTATTCAACATGAGTGTACTTTTGGTCGACTTGATGACTGATCAGCCGATTCTTGAAATCTGCAGTGCTGCTACCTCCGAGACCTCAGCCAAGCACGAAGATCAGGAAATGGAAGATGCCGTCACCTCCAACCTTGGTATGATCTCTGTAGTTTCGCTTTTAGTCGATTGGATTTCCATGTTTACTTTTGAATCTTTCTTGTAGTTCCGCCTCATGTCATTGATCTCCCCGATGATGACGAGGAAACGCCGTTGAGGAAGAGGAAGAACAAGAGGGTGCCTGCTGGCAAGGCTGCTCTAGTTGTGTCGATAGCTGAGATGCTGGTTTCCGAGGGAGGCAACCCCACTCGGGCTTCTGTGTCTTTTGCTGTACCGCTGACAAGTGCCCGACCCACTTCGTCGACTGCTGATCCACCATCTCTTTTTGCTATACACCACATCCCGGAAGACCAAGTGAGTGCTGCTAAGGAGGCTCTACGAGCGAGGATCATGATGGAGAAAGTGAAGGCAGTCCGAGAGGCCAGCCAGGCGGCCTATGATGCTATTTCAGCTCTCCAGAGCATTGTCCAAGTAAGTCCATCGTTGCTTGCTCTGTTAGGATATGCTACCTGAAACTGCTTGCTCTGTTAGGGACATGCTACTCAAATCGCTTCTTCTCAAGATTTCCATATCTGTACACACCCACCGGGTGGGTGTGTCGATTGAGTTTTTGTGGGGGCACGCTGAGTGCACCCACCGGTGTAGTCCCCGAGACTATGGTGGACTGCGTGCAGTCGACTATAGTCTTTATACTTTGAACTTATTCACTCGGCCTGGTCGGACCAAGTCGAATGGAACCGTAAAACCGGTGGGGGCACGCTGAATGCACCCACTGGGTGTAGTCCCCGAGACTATGGTGGACTGCGTGAAGTCGACTATAGTCTAAAGAACTGTTTTTTTACCGCGGCTGACCGCTGACAATTAGCCATGGTTTTTAGAATCATAACCTTTTTGCCTCTTTTGGTCGACTGGTCGAACCAAATTGGTAAAACCAGTGGGGGCACGCTGAGTGCACCCGCTGGGTGTAGTTCCTGAGACTACTGTCGAATGTTTGATTCGACTGTAGTCTTAGAAATGCTATGATTTTTCCTTAGTCACTCGGAAGTGATCTGTCTTTGATGTCTTTTGTTAATTGACTATTTGTAGAAATCTTGCGAGCTTGTGGCTCGCTATACTGAGTTAGAGAACAAACAGATCCAGCTCAACCTCGACTTGAAGCTTGCTCGGAGAATTTGCGTAAGCGAAAGATGAAGCAAAAGGTATGGCTGGTGAGAACTTTGACGACTGTCTTTATTTTTCTGTTCATTCTCAACTCTGTTCTCATTGTTGCTTTGCAGATAAACTGGAAGAGACTCTGAAGAAGAAGGATGTTGACCTTGCAGAGAGGTACGTATAGGCGGCTTTGGAGAAAACAAAGCTCATTGAAGAGAAACTTGCCTCAGTCGACAAACTTGAAGATGAAAATGCCAAGCTGAAAGCCGCTCTTGACGCGGCCAACAAGGAAGTTAGTCGACTGAAGAACGACAAGATTGCTCTGTCTGACAAGGCTGGCCAACTAGCGGGGAAGCGAAATGACCTGGAGATTTATCTTGGAGGGCTCGCCAAGAAGCTGTTTCTCATGCTTTAAGGTAATCTCTTTTACCCGACTGTCTTGCTATCACCGGCTCATCGCATGATTGTTATTTTGAGTCTGAGCTGTGTTTTCAGAATTCTATCAAAACTTCGAAGAAGAAACCAGTCGAGTGGAAACCAGCTGGACCCCATCAACTCTCCCCGTGAAGGACGAAGCTGCTATGAATGTGCTCGGATCGAGTCTCGCGTTGCTAGCGTGGTGGATTATCTTGCTCGACCGAAGCTGCGGTGTCGCTGGATCGACTCAACTCTCCGCCAGATCGGGCGCTTGTAATGACCTTGAATCATAATGACTCGATCGAATGAGATTCCAAGTCGAGTGCAAGAATGGAAAAGTCTTCGCGGTGTGGTGCTGATGTTGCTCGTTCTCGGTTCGTGTCCACTGCAAGGAAGCACAAGAGGACAAGCTGGCATCCCTCAAAGTTGCCAACACCAGGAAGTACGACTTCCGATCTTTCATGGAGACCTTCATCGCTGCTGCTACCCGTATTGCCGACGGAATTGACCTCGACCAGTTTGTTGCACCTTCCAGTCCTCCACCGGAGGAGTAAAAAACTTCTAACTCCCACCTTAAATTTGCCTCGGAATGCCGAGTGGTTTTTGTAACCGACAAACTTTAACAGGCTTAACGCCTGAGCACTTTTGGATTCGTAGGACGTTTATCCAAACTTGATCTATCCTTGAACATGCTTTATTTGCCTTCGAGAGAACTTTGCTCTTCATTCGGAATATATTTCATTGTTGTAAGTAGTATCCTTGAGGTGAAACTCCATCGACTTCTACCTCTGTTGGAAAAGGCAGTGCCTAGGAGGCGCTTAGGCACGCCTAGGCACTAGGCAATGCCCAAACGCCTCGCCTAGGGCATAAATGGAGGTCTAGGCAGGGCAAGCAAGGAATTGCCTACCCAAGCGGGAAATCATGCCACATACTACACTGATATGCCAAACGGGTTATATTCCAATGGCACTAGACATTTATTTAACTTATTTATATGCCCTAAACTAATATCAACACCCATATAATAATCGCAAATACACTATGAGTAAAAACTATATTACCACCTAGGCCGCACCTAGGGCGCTTAGGCACCGCCTAGGCACTAGGTGAAGGCCAACCGCCTCGCTTACGCCTACCGCTTTTTCCAACCTTGACTTCTACTTCATCTATCTTGCAGGTAGAGATGGAGCACAGACTGCGACTGACCTCGTCGTCCTTGCGGATTGGGATGGACCGCACATTGTACTTGTGGCGAAGCTCCGAAGGAGAAGGTAGCGATCGACCTGCACCTCGTCAGTCCTTGCGGATTGGGATGGACATACGTTGTACTTGTGGCGAAGCTCCGGAGGAGAAGGTAGCAGTCGACCTGCACCTCGTCGTCCTTGCGGATTGGGATGAATTCCTTACTTAGGCGAGCACTGGGCTGCAGCTAAGCCTCCGAGCGGGAGGTGTGCTCTCCACTCGGTAGGATTTTTATCACTTAGGCAAGCACCGGGCTGCAGCTAAGCCCCTGAGTGGGAGGTTTGCTCTCCACTCGGCAGGATTTTTATTACTTAGGCGAGCACTGGACTGCAGCTAAGCCCCCGAGTGGGAGGTTTGCTCTCCACTCGGTAGGATTTCTATTACTTAGGCGAGCACTGGGCTGCAGCTAAGCCCCCGAGTGGGAGGTTTGCTCTCCACTCGGTAGGGTTTTTATTACTTAGGCGAGCACTGGGCTGCAGCTAAGCCCCCGAGTGGGAGGTTTGCTCTCCACTCGGTAGGATTTTTATAGTGTAGCTTTGAAGGAGAAGGTAGCGATCGGCTGCACCTCGCCGTCCTTCTATGAAGCGTTCATTATTTTGGATGTTTAGGCGAATCCTTGGGCTATTGCTAAGCCCCCGAGTGAGAGGCTGGCTCACCACTCAGTAGGATTTTGAATACTTAGGCAAGTACTTGGACTGCATCTAAGCCCCCGAGTGGGAGGCTGGCTCACCACTCGGTAGGATTTTGAATACTTAGGCGAGTACTTGGACTGCAGCTAAGCCCCCGAGTGGGAGGCTGGCTCGCCACTCGGTAGGATTTTGAATACTTAGGCGAGTACTTGGACTGCAGCTAAGCCCCGAGTGGGAGGCTGGCTCGCCACTCGGTAGGATTTTGAATACTTAGGCGAGTACTTGGACTGCAGCTAAGCCTCCGTGTGGGAGGCTGGCTCACCACTCGGTAGGATTTTGAATACTTAGGCGAAGCGGATTCGCACCTAAGCCCCCGAGTGGGAGACTGGCTCGCCACTCGGAAAGGATTTTTTTACAAACTTAGGCGAACCGGATTCGCAGCTAAGCCACCCACTGGGGGAAACTTCAACAAAAATTAATAACAATCACTGGGAAAATTATAACATTCTTGTCTTAGATAAACAAACTACAAAAGTACTTTTATTACATCTCAACCGAGTGAGTATTTAAGTATAAAAGGGACGGAGCAGCTCCGCATTCCAAGCTCGAGGCTCGTCAATCTAGCGATCAACGTTGTAGAGATGATACGCTCCGTTGTGGAGAACTCTTGTGACAATGAAGGGACCTTCCCAAGTGGGAGCGAGCTTGTGTGGTTTCTGTTGATCCACTCGGAGGACCAAATCTCCCTCTTGGAAGGCTCGACTCTTCACATTTCGGCATGGAATCGACGCAAGTGTTGTTGATAGATAGTCGAGCGGATCAGGGCCATCTCCTCTCCTCTTCCAAGAGGTCGATTGCATCTTGCCGGGCTTGTTCCGCTTCTTCTTGAGTATAGTTCGACTCGAGGCGCATTGTGAAGCAGGTCACTCGGCAGAACTGCTTCAGCTCCATAGACCAGGAAGAATGGAGTTCTCCCAGTCGACCGATTAGGAGTGGTCCTCAATCCCCAGAGAACTGATGGAAGTTCGCCGTGGTTTCAGCCCTTTGAGAATGAGGCCATTTGCACGCTCTGCTTGTCCATTCGACTGAGGATGAGGAACTGAAGCATAGTCGACCCGCGTGTCCTGAGAGGCGCAGAAGGCTTTGAACTTGTCATTATCGAAGTTTGACCCATTGTCGGTGATGATGCTATGCGGAACTCCATATCTGAATATCAACTCTCTGATGAAACTGGTAGCAGTGCATGCATCAAGGTTCTTGATGGGCTTGGCTTCGATCCACTTGGTGAACTTGTCGACTGCTACTAGCAAATGAGTGAAGCCGCTTCTGCCAGTTCTCTGCGGTCCAATCATGTCTAATCCCCAAACAGCGAAGGGCCAGACGAGTGGAATGGTCTTCAAGGCTGAGGCGGGCTTGTGTGACATGTTGGAATAGAACTGACACCCTTCACACTTTTCGACTATTTCTTTTGCCATTTCATTTGCTTTCGGCCAGAAAAATCCCGCTCGGTATGCTTTAGCCACGATAGTCCGAGAGGACGCATGATGGCCACAGGTCCCCGAGTGGATATCCTCAAGAATTATCTGACCTTCTTCTGGCGTGATACACTTCTGGCTGACTCCAGTCGCGCTTTCTCTATACAACTGTCCCTTGATCACAGTAAAGGCCTTGGATCAACGGACGATCTGTCAAGCCTCTTCTTCATTCTCTGGGAGCTCTTTCCTTAGGATATATGCGATGTACGGCATCCGATCGGGAGTGATGACCACAACTTCCATAATCAGGTCGACCATGACCGGGACCTCAACTTCAGTCGGATCATTGGCACTCTTTTGCTGCGGGGCTTCTTACGTGAAAGGATCCTCCGACCGATGGTGCATGAATGTGCTCCAAAAATACATTACCGGAATGGCTTCCCTCTTGGACCCTATCTTCGCCAAATCATACGCAGCTTGATTTTTCAGTCGGGGTATATGATGAAGTTCTAACCCCTCGAATTTCTTCTCCAGCTTTCTCACTGCATTACAGTAACCAGTCATAGCTGGGCTTCTGACATCCCACTCCTTCATCACTTGATTAACAACCAGATCCGAGTCGCCGTAGACCATAAGGCGACGGATGCCGAGTGAAATGGCCATATGCAACCCATACAGGAGTGATTCATATTCTCCATCGTTGTTGGAAGAATCAAAGTGAATCTGGAGAACATATTTGAGCTTATCTCCTCGGGGGGAAACCAATACAACCCCCACACCAGAACCGTTCAGCATCTTGGAACCATCGAAAAACATAGTCCAGTGCTCCGAGTGAACTTGAGTCGGAAGCTGCTGTCCTGTCCACTCGGTGAGGAAGTCTGCTATTGCTTGGGACTTGATGGCTTTCTTTGCCTCAAATTTGATATGAAGGGAAGGAGTTCAATCGCCCATTTAGCCACTCGACCAGTTGCATCTCTCGTTATGAAGAATTTCCGACAATGGGGCGTCGTGACAAGCTGTAATGGAATGATCGGAGAAATAATGAGCAACCTTATTTGTGGTCATATAAATCCCATAAACAAGCTTCGATAGTGAGGGTATCTTTGCTTTGATGGGGTCAAGACTTCGTAAAGATAATAACCGGGCGTTGAACTTTGAAGGCTTTTCCTTCTTCTTCCCTTTCGACCATAAGTACGCAATCGACGACTTGTCCAAAGGGCTGCAATGTAAAGCAACAAAGGCTCTTTGCTGATGGAAGCTGCAAGCACCGGCTGGGTGGAGAGCAGAGCTTTAGCTCGCAAGCGTTGCATCAGCTTCCGAGTCCACTCGAACTTGTCTCGACTTCTTCATCGATCGGTAAAGAGGCAATGCCTTTTCACCGAGGCGAGAGATGAATCGACTTAAAGCGCCAAACATCCAAGAAAGCTTACGGACATCGTGCACACGCAGGGCGCTTCATTCGGAGTATAGTGCCAACCTTTTCAGGGTTAGCATCGATTCCTCGCCGTAAACGAAAACCGAGTAACTTTCCACCAGGAACTCCAAATGTGCACTTTGATGGGTTAAGCTTGATATCATACCTCCTGAGATTGGCAAATGTTTCAGCAAGGTCAGTCAACAGGTCGTTACCCTTTCGTAACTTGACCACTATATCATCAATGTACGCTTCCACATTCCGACTGATTTAAGTGAGCAAACACTTCTGAATCATCCTCATGAATGTGGCTCCGACATTCTTGAGACCGAATGGCATGGTGACATAACAGAAGCACCCGAATGGAGTGATGAATGCTATTTTAATCTCATCGGGTCCATACAGACGAATTTGATGGTACCCGGAATAGGCGTCTAAAAAAGACAACCTCTCACATCCCGTAGTTGAGTCGACTATTTGGTCAATGCGATGAAGAGGGGAATGATCTTTCGGGCAGGCCCGATTGATATGCTTGAAATCGATGCACATGCGCAACGACTTGTCCTTCTTGGGGACCATGACGACATTGGTGAGCCACTCGGAGTGGTAGATCTCTTGGATGAACTCTGCCGCTAAGAGCCGAGCCACCTCTTCACCAATGGCCTTTCTCTTCTGGACGGCGGACCGCCGAAGATATTCTTTAACTGGTTTAACTTTTGGGTCGACTCGTAGGCGGTGCTCAGCCAGCCCCCTGGGAACACCCGGCATGTCAACGGGGCTCCCCTGGTTGAATTCGGATATAACTTTTCGAGTACATGATTTTTCATATAAAAAACTTTTTCATCGGAGTTCGTATGCAAAAGTTATACCCATTTTACAAATTCTCGAGAGATTTTGCAAAAAAAGTCGACAATTCATGTTTGTAAATTTTGCTAACAACTAGACCACATATCACATGGGAATCTTATTTTCTTTTATTTTTTTGACATTTCCATCATTTTATTTTTTTTAACCTGAAAAGGCGGACCGAGGGGGTGTGTTTGTGTGTGTGAGACATAGCAATGGTGCACCACACCTACGTGCGCCACTACTATGTAGCATAGCAGTGGCGCACCTAGGTGTGGTGCGCCATTGCTATGTCTGGTGGGGTGGGGTGGAGGTGGACCCAAAAAATAGCAATGGCGCACCACACCTAGGTGCACCACTACTATGTATCATAGCAGTGGCGCACCTAGGTGTGGTGTGCCATTGCTATGTCTGGTGGGGTGGGGGGTGGACCAAAAAAATAGCAATGGCGCACTGCTCATGTGGTGCGCCATTAGTAAAAATATAGCAATGGCGCACCTTATTCTGGTGCGCCACTGCTATATAGCAGTGGCGCACCACCATCATGATGCGCCACTAGTAGAGATATTGGGGATAAGCCTTTTCCTAGTAGTGTAGTGTGCAGACCAAAGGATAAAGGTGGCTTAGGAGTGCTCGACCTCCACACCCTAAACATTTGTCTCCTGCTCATGATGGTGCTCAAATTTATGAATCACTATGACCTTCCTTGGATTCTTCTTATCTGTAAATTCTATTACCCTCATGGTTTTACATCCTTAATGACAATATACTGTTCCTTTTGGTGGAGAAACTGCTTAAAGCTCCTGACTAGGTACAAAGAAAATGCAATCTACTTGGTAGAGAATGGGGCAAAACAAATGAACTTTTGGAGTGATAATTGGGATGACACCACAAAGCAACAACTTTGGCCACATTTGTTTTCTTTCTCTTAAAATCAAAAAATCTCCTTGTAGTCCATTTGTCACATGGAAGACATTGCAGATCATTTCCATTTACCTTTGTCAGAGGAAGCTTTTGCTCAATTCCAAGATTTGTCAAATTTTCTACATCACCTCTCCTTAGTCCATGAAGCCAATCAAATTTTCTACCATCTATACCTATATATATACCAATATAAAAAGATCCAAAGGGGCAGGTCCAACTGATCTCGGCCATCAAACTAAGTCAATCCAACAACCTAGATTGCTCCAATGGCGAGTGTTCAACGTGTTTAACATACAATTAATAGCATACCAAATATTGCACTAATCATATAATTAACACATAAATAATAGCATACCTAATACTATCCGCGTGCAATAATATATTGCCTAAATTTTTTACTAGTTTATTTGAAAATCTATAAAATATGCAGAAGAGTCCTGTTGTTTCTCTCAGAAAAAAATGTATGTACAGGAACACGGGAGAGGAGCAGTTAGTTGGATTATTGTGCAGTTTTTTATTTTCACTGGGGTCCACCCAGGAGGCCCATTAGAGTCTCTACACACTTCAGGGTTTTTCTCAAGACTAGACGCAAGCATATGGGGCCCAACTTAGAGCCTGGGGTGCCTCCATACACTACTGATGCTCTTAGCAGTGTAGAGGCAATTGCACTGCCGCCATCATCCAACTAGCTTTGTCATGGTTCCTAAATTTTTTTATCACCCATGGGTAGGTTGAAATCATCACTTGTGTCCACCAGTGACGAGGCATTAGTCACGACGCAAAACCCGTCACTGGTTGGGGCTTGGGCCCGTTATTCAAATGTACAAAGAGCACGCCCACGTTTCTCACGCAAATTGTATCTCTTGACCAAAAATCTCTCAACCCAAAAGACACGGCTTGTCGGTATTCATTAGTTAACTGGTAGGGGGTTTGGTCCCGTCCCTCAATAGAGGTTTGTGCGGTAGTGCAATTTGGTTAGAGTGAAACTCATGCGGATATGTTTAATCCAAACGTACAATCCCTCCCCCACACTTCTCAAACCCTAGCCCGTCGCCGGGGCTCCCTCCCCCTTTTCCTCTCCCTCGTCGCCGCCGGAGGGGGTCGCCGGAGCGCCGCGCGGCCGCCGGGGATGGTGGCGACGAGGATCTGGTCGCTCCGCCCCTGTGGAGGATCTCGGAGCCGAGGTGGCGACCTCGGGCGGTGGTGCTGCGTCGTTCTCAGCAAACGGCGGCAGCGGGTGCTGGCCGCCCATCTCGGCCGTGCGGGCGGCGCGGTGACGGCGGGCGATGGCTGTGGTGCGCGGTGGCTTCGGGGCACCCGCATCAGATCTGAAGGCATCTTCCTCTTCAACCTCTTGTCACCCTCGTCTCAGATCCGTTCTCCGGCGGCCTCCGGGCACCGTTGTCGGGTCTCCTCTCGAGGTGGGGGTTGGGAGAGGGGACCGGAGAAATCCGTGCTGGCTATGCCGGCCTGCCGGCGGCGACGCCCCTGGGCGGCGTCCCACCAGTATGGCGCTGGTAAAATGTCCCTTCCTCTTCCTCCCGTGTTGCTCGTGGGACGGTGAAAACCCAAATCCCTCGGGATTGGGCGGCAGCGACGCCGTGGGCGCCGTCACCCTCAAGGGGGTGCCGTCTTTGGTGAGCTTTGGGGGAAGTGTGCTTGTTCCGGTTGGGGGTTGCTCGGTCTTCAGCAGCCTTGCCGTGTAGCTTGCTTCTCCTCGTGTGCAGATATCATGTATTGCCGATGCTTTCCTTGGATGAGCTCCAAGTAGTTTGGTGGTGGTGTCCTGGTGTGGTCTTCCGGTTGGCGGTGGCGTCTGGTCGCTCTTTAGCCCTCGGGTGGGCGTCTCCACCTTTCGACGGATCGGCGCCCTTCGTGCCAGGGCGAGGGGGCAGGGAGCCCCCTTCTGAGGTGGAGGAGGGCGACATCGACGACCAGAGCTCATGGAGCTGACAACGGAGCTCCTCCAAGTACTGTTTGTTTCTTCCCCAAGCTTTCTTTGGTGCCTGCGTGGTGTTCTGCTCGCTGTGGAGGGCTTCTTCGACTTCTAGCTGGACTTGTGCTTTAGTTTCCATATCTTTGCTAGTAGTTTGTAGTAGCCTGATAGCTTTTACACAGCACCATGTATCGGCTTGCTGTTTTGTTCTTTGTTCCCTGTGTTTGTTCGATGTAATCCTGGCCGGTTGATGGCTTTGTTAATTCAAAGCCGGGCTCTTCTTGATCCTTCGTTCTAAAAAAAATTAGCCATCTTGCCCAAAAGACACGGCTTGTCGGTATTATTTAATTAACCTTCTGTTTTGTTCTGTGTTAGTTGCTCATTAAGTTAAGTTTGTTAGACCTTGTAGCTTACCAACCCTAATGGCCATCCATGTGTTTTCCCATGTTACTTTCGTGTTCTTCTCATTTGTCAAAGCCAAGTTACGACAAGTTTATAATTGATAGTCGATCGGATTGTTTCTTGCCACGCTCATTTTTTATCACCCGTCAATCAACTATTTCATGGCATGAGATGGTGACGGTTTATTTACATGGGCTGGACAAGGCTCAAAGAAAAAATAAGTACATTTAGCACGGTGATGATTTATTGATTTACTAATAAAGGGTGCTCTTTATTGAAGTATGATGTCGCATCAAGCAGATACAAATACACGAACACACACCCTCAGGATGAGTAGTGTGCACTCAAACAACAAGGAAAAGGGAAACATGACCCATGTGAGTCGAGGCCAGGCAGGCAACCCACTGCAGCAAAACATCAACTAATATTGTCGTCATTGACAAAACTCAAATGACAAGAAGGTAGCCCAATGGTGCTGACTTCAACAAGGAAACAATACTTGACGTCGTCATCAATGGATCCAATCACATAGGCCAAATTGTGGGTGTTCACGCACAAGAGAAAGACCATGTAAACTCCAAACAATGCTTTTAACAATAGTGCATAAATTTCCACTCTATCTACAACCAATAAAGGCGAGACCTAGGTTTTTCACCCTCGAACTGGAGACCTGATACTCAAAGAGCACCACCATAGATGAAGTCCCATGTGTTGTTGCCACCAATGTAATAGAGAAGACATCATGTTGCAATGATGTGATCAACACGAGAATGGTGGATTAGACTGAACTCACACATCACACGTTTATTGAGATGCCAGATATGCCAAAGCACACAACGTCAAGTGTGCTAACATTGCGCCAATGTGGAGCACACGACAACCATCTCTGAAACAAGAGGATATCTAGTGGACATAGTCTGTCATGTGGGTGGGAGGTACTGGGTAGACTGACATGGGAAGTCTGACGACCAAGTCACATGTACCACCACTAAGCAATCCACCACTACCGGTTTCATCGGACGGTCCAACACATGTACCCATGTCAATAGATGACCACTAGAAGGAGGCTAATGCACAAAGAGAAATATGGAAAATATGTGCCCCTATGACTGGAGACATTGCAAGGGAGCCTATCATTCGGCCTTGTACAATACAAGGCGCTTATGGTATGTGCTTAGAAAAAATAAGCCAATGTTTATTTTAGCGCTCATGCTTATTTATAGAAGGTAGATACTTAATTAGACATCTTTTTTGTAAAAATAGACACTGACGCTTCAGAAAAGCTTGACTTATTTTTTAAGACCTTCCTGCAAGATTCAAAGATCAGATAAGTCCTTATCGGATCAAGTCGTTCGAGATCTGCCAGACCAACGCCTGAATGGGACGTGGCGTGAGTCATCTCCCAATGCCCACTAATGGTGGTGTGCCTCCCGAAGGCCATTGAGCGGACCAGAGCCGCACTTAGCCATGCCCGCCGCATCGAGCACCTCCGTACCTCTGCCACCAAGAGCCAGATCAGACCCAATTTGTGTTGCCACTAGGTGCGTCCACAACAGTCCCACACTAGCCCAGATCAGACTGCTCGTGCATGATAGCTTTGCCCCGGATTGCCACAACCTCCATGCAAAGTTGCATGCTAAGGGTATCTTCAACGTGGACCCATAAAGAGGACACAACGTCTATCCACGGATAATGATACGGGAACCGACCATCCAACCATGTACCTAAACATCCACCTACATTTCAAATAGAATTTGAAGAGACCGGACAATTTTCATGCAAATCGAATGATTTTCATTTAAACCGGAACACATTCATTACATTTTTGACATATTCATAAAACAGAAGTGTTTGGAAATTAACCTAGTCAAAATGTTCGCTCGCATCCATGCTCCTAGTCTTTGTTGTTCCCTATGTATGGCATCCTCCCCACTGTGAGCCCTAGTAAGTGAAATTGGGGGTCGCTGGTGAGGAAGGGTAAGACCTGGGACATGGAAGTGCCCACATGGCACACAGACGTCTCCGTCTCCCATGTCGTACTTTTCCTCGTCAGAGTCCACGGCTTGGGGCGGCAACTGGCTCCGTTGGGCTGGGCGAGAGAGGTGGAGCAGCAAGTTTCCTCGCTCGTATTCAACGGGCTCGGCGGGCCATCCAACTGGCTTTTATGCTGGAAAACTGCTCTCCCAGTTCGTCGGACGCCATCAAAAGAGTGAAGAAAATAGTAGAAGGAGGAGATGGGGAGCGGTAGAGTGGTGCAATTCTTGCCCGGCGTCTGGCCTCGTTTAAATAGAGGGCGGACGGAAGGAGCTTGCCCGGCATTATTATTAATGTCGGCCCACTCGTGAACGGACGTGTGGCCGAAATAGGTTTATTGGCTTCCACGCGGGTTTAATGGAGGCATTTGAATGCGGCGAGGAGGTGTGTTAAGTCGGGCATGCAGCGGGTGGTGCCCTCGACCAGTAAACCGCTTTAATGGTGGAGGCAGTGAGATGTCGCGTCCATCCAGAGCCGCCTTCAATGTGGAGCGGCGCGCTCTACAGCGGCATGAATGCGGCAGCTGGCACCGGGCGAGAACGCGCACGGGCGAGGGAGGAGAGGTTTGGGTGGACCAAGGCGGTCAGAAGTGGTGTGACAGTGGTCCGAACTCCAACAAAGCTCCCACACGTTTGTCTCTCCGGTTTGCGAGAGAAAACGCATCCAGACCGCACCGCGAACCGATACAAGCCCGCTTTGGATGGCTTCTGCGGTCCTGACAACGTGGTTCGGACGGTTGCGGGAGGTTTGAGGATCGGCGTTGGAGATGCCCTAAGAGAAGTACCACTAGGTTTACTTGGCACACAACATGCTTACGGCGGTATAGGAGAGTGTACTCAATGAATTTATATATATATATATATATATATATATATATATATATATATATATATATATATATATATATACCTAATAATAAAGCAAGGTGCGTTTCGGTGATTTTTTCATCCGTTCACCGCCGGAAAAGAAATCTACCCGAGGTGGTACTAAATTCTTATGTGTTTGTATGCTAGAAAAAGAATTTCCGTACGTGGGCCGCGCGCTGTGGCCCAGCGAAGCCAAGCCACTTATTTTCAGCGCACACAGCTGCGAAATTCTATTTTCCACACCGGGCAATAAATAGTCAGAGTTTCGCACAGGACAACCAATAATGGGCTGGCCCATTTTTATCTGTGTTTTACTTCTATTTTTATTCTCCTTTACCTATCTCTTTTTTCCCTTCCAAGTTTATTTTTCTTTCAGGATTTATTTTATACATTAAAAATTCTCAAAACCGTTAGGAATAAATGTTTTTGGAAAATGTTCAGGATTCCAATTTTATTTTGCTGTTTTGAAAAATATTTGGAACTTGCAAAAAGTTTCCCATTTTTTCAAAAAATAATATTGATTTCAAAATTGTTCAAGATTCCTAAAATAAAAATGGCATTTAAAAAATGCTCCAAATTCTAAAAATATCCTTGTTTTAGTGAAATTTTCAAAATTAAAAATATTGTTCATGTATAAATGAAGCACATTTTCTAAGAATCATATGAATTTTCAACACATGCTCCCATTTTAAAAAAATGTTCACAAATTCAAATAATGTTCATGTTTTTATAAAAAAAGTCTGTGTTTTCAGAAAATGTTTGTGCATTTTAAAAGATGTTCCCTTTCATATTTTGTTCGTGTTTTTTAAGTGTACATATTTTTAAAAAACTGTTCAGGATTTAAAAAATTATTCATGTTTCCTAGAATAATCAGAAGCTTCATATCTTAAAATCCCCTCGATTGAAAGGATGAGTAGATTGAATAACTCATGGGCCTTCTCTAGCGTACGATGGCGTAACAATTAAATGCCCTTGATCAATGAATGGAAAAACAGCGGATTGATTCCTTCACACGTGGCGAAACCGAGGAGCTAAATGTTCGTGTGCACACAGGGTTTAGCTTGCACATATAACTATCACTGACTTTAAATGCGAACTATTTTATCTTCCGTTGCAACGCACGGGCAATGTGCTCGTAAGCATAAAAGATATATACCCTCAAAATATACTTAAAAAATATAAGAATCTAAAGAAGTAAAGGACATGGAGATAAACCAAACTAGACATGAAAATGACATAAACATAGACATGATTGTGAAGAATCATTGGCAAAGACATCGACATGACTGTGAAGAAACATTGACAAAGACATCAACATGAATGTGAAAGACACGTCAACATGTGTGAATAAGAGGGACAAAGACATAAACGAAAACGGGACATTTTCCCAATCGGTGAATTTGAAAAAAAAAAACGAGTGTCGTTACTACAATAGAAGTAGAAAAGAAAACATGAACGAAAGAAAAGGACATGAAAATAAACCAAAATTGACATGATAACTGACGTAGACATAGAATAGACATACAAGATTAACAATCCAAAGAAAGATATGCCATAAAACTAAACCTAAGTGGAATAAAAATGGTTACCTCTTGTCTAAAAAAATGGTTACCTTTTCTCTTGTTAATTTTCATTTTTCCGCATTGTTTCTACATTTCTTTCTTGTTATCCATTTTTGCACCCCCCCACCACCTTTAGACTTTTTTATGTTTCAGTTTTTTTTCTTTTTTTGCTTTTCACCAATACATTATCCATTGGTGACAGGTAATACAAAAGAAAGTGTGCTCCTCCACCCCCTCTTTGTTATATATACATGCTACCCATGTGTCTATGTATACAAAGAGAGGCTGAGTTGATTTCATTTGTTTGACTAGGGTGAGAATTGTATAGTTACCTCGTGCTCTAGTCCTCATCATCTCTTAGTTTTTTTCTTTTCTTTTTTGATGTGTCATCATCTCTTAGTTGGCAGCACGTCGCGCTCGGGACCACTGTCCACTACACATTGACCTGGAAGAGAATTAGTGTATGGTTAATCCATCGTCTTGTCCTGGCCTCCTCGGCCTGTATATTCTTTATCGGATGAAAATGTTACTGTGCAGCTCCCTCGTGCTCCCCGTGCTCTAGACTGTCTCCACTCCGCATCCTTTTGCTGCAGGGCTGGCTCCAGGTGAAAACAGTCCCCGATCATGCGTTCTGATCCTGATATCGACTTGCGTGGGTGGTGTTGAACGCAGCTCCCTCCCCAACCACTGAAACCACCAGCCACGACCACGGCTTCTCTACATAATGCACGTGCAGGTGCGAGCACAATCCAGTTCCCTGACCACTCGACCAGAGGAGCAGAGCTGTGGTGCTCGAGTTACTGCCAGGAGCCCAGGAGAACTGTAGTAGTGATCACCGTCGATATGGCGGCTGCGGCTGGGGATGGGACGAGGAGGAAGACGGCGTGCGTCACCGGAGGGAGCGGCTACATCGCGTCGGCGCTCGTCAAGATGCTGCTGGAGAAGGGATACGCCGTGAAGACGACGGTCAGGAACCCCGGTAATTTACTAGAGCTTTATTTACCTCCGGTGAAACCATCATGCCGCACGTATGGAGCCCGTGGAGGAATCGATTCTGTTGGCATCTGAAACTGGTCGTGTGCCTCTCGTGCGATGTTTTGGATTCCCAGATGACGGGGAGAAGAACGCGCATCTCAAGACCTTGGCGGCGCTCGGCCCCTTGGAGGTCTTCCGCGCCGACCTGAACGAAGAGGGCAGCTTCGACGCCGCCGTCGCCGGCTGCGACTACGCCTTCCTCGTCGCCGCTCCGGTGGCCCTCATGCCGGAGAACCCCGAGGTAATTAAGTACACGACCACCAAACCCCAGTCTCTCACCGTTTACTTTGTTCTTCGTGTGTGCGTTTGTGTGTCACTGTGTGTGAATATACACCATGATGGCATGTCTGTCACAAATCAGCAGCATGCTGTTCCTCTTTTCTTTCTTTGTTTGGAAGAAGGAGACAAATCAGCATATACTGTTCCTAATTCGTTCGGTCATGTCAGGAAGAAGTGATCCAGCCAGCGATCCAAGGAACCCTGAACGTGATGAGGTCGTGCGTGAAGGCGGGGACGGTGAAGCGCGTGGTCCTCACATCGTCGACGGCGGCGATCTCCAGCCGGCCGCTGGAAGGCGACGGCCACGTCCTGGACGAGGATTCCTGGTCCGACGTCGACTACCTCAGGGCAACCAAGAGCGGTACCTGGGTGCGTACGCATCTAGTATCGTCTATGCATGCATCACCAGTCAGTAGAATCTTAGTTCAAGCACCCTTTTGCTGCAGGCGTACCCTGCCTCGAAGGTGCTAGCGGAGAAGGCGGCGATGGCGTTCGCGGAGGAGAAGGGCCTGAGCCTGGTCACCGTGTGCCCCGTGGTCGTCGTCGGCGGGGCCCCGGCCACCAAGGTCAAGACCAGCGTCCCCGAAGTTCTCTCCTTGCTCTCCGGTGAGGCCTCCGGAGTTCTTCTCCGCGTCTCTGTTTCAAGTTTCAGCGCTACGCCGTGGTCATGTGCTTGCTATAACGTCGCGCGTGTGATGGATGGCTCACTTCAGGCGACGACGACATGGTGGACAACCTGGAGCTGATTGAGAAGGCGTCGGGGTCGATCCCGCTGGTCCACATCGACGACGTGTGCCGCGCCGAGATATTCGCCGCCGAGGAGGCCGCGTCGGGGCGGTACATCGTCTGCACCCTCAACACCACCGCCGTGGCGCTCGCCCACTTCCTGGCGGCCAAGTACCCGCAGTACGAGATCAACGACGACCGGTACGTACTACTCAACTGGCCGCCTCGACAGTCGACACAATACAACGCGTTATGTATAGCTTCTGATGAGGCGCGTGAGCTTGTGTTTTGTTTGCAGCATTGGTCATCTTCCGGAGAAGCCGAGGGTGAGCATCTGGTCGGACAAGCTCGTCAAGGAGGGGTTCGAGTACAAGTACAAGAACCTGGACGAGATATACGACGACCTCGTCGTCTACGGCAGGACACTGGGACTCCTTAAATACTGATCTCGGAACGGGATTATGCGCTTGTAAAATAAATCTATCCTCCGAGAGGCTAAAGCACAAAATGTGTTGAAATGTTGGTGCTTAAGTTCAATTTCATGATTGCTGACCGATAGCACAATTCGGTCAAATCGTGTAGCTTTGTTTTGCCTTTTTTTTTTTTGAGAATATTGTTTTGCCCTTCTTGTTTGTGTTTATTTTGTAAGAAAAATGAGATTACTATTTCCATGTCACCATCCAGAACCATCTGATTCAAACAACAAATCTGTAAAAAAATATAACCGGGTAAGAAAATATTGATATGCTGGTTCGTCATCACTCCTAGAAAGAGAAGGGTCATATCCTGATATGATGCTCCATGGACATTTGTAATGTTGTGTCTGCCAAGAGGCAGCGGTGGCTTCCAGGTGGTGATTAGGGAACTTTGCTACAGCTACAGACAATTTTTACGGAAAGTCCTTATGGAGATGAGGTGGAGATCTGGGATTTACGATGTTTTGGGTCCCACAGCTGAACTCACGAGAGGAGAATCAATGAGACAAGGACACCTAATCCCTTAACAATCGTCCGTAGCCGGAATCCCGTAAGTCTAGCATTTTTGGGTGATTAGGTCAGTCGCCAGATGACTCGGTTCAACTATCCTTCACGGAAGCAACATTGCGCCCCCACCCCACCCCCTCCTCCTCTTACTTGGACTGAGCCCACATGTTATACACTCAAAGGCACATGCAGTTACGACACCGAAGCAGCGTCCCTCTTACTTAGTCTTCCGAACCAAAGCTAACATCTTTTTGGTGCTTGTGGACGACTATTTACCAAATTTTAGGTAGCTTTACATGAGTTGCTGAGGGGTTGTCGGTGGTGAAGCCATGCTTGCCTAGCGTGTGAGTGTCTCTGTTGTGTGTCAGGTCGGCCATGTGTGCCCTCAAAGCTGTCACGTTACATAACGACTGAAGTGGATGTTTGTTTTGGTTCCAACCTTATGTACTTTATGTAATATTAATTAAGCATATTTTCTATCATTGAGATGTGATGAAGTTTTTGTCTTCATTGTTCAAAAAAAAACAGGGGATGTGTTCTCATATATTGATGTGCAAAGAAGTGTAGTTTGTGCACTCAACGTGCCCTCACAGCTTCCGGAGGAGCCCATGGTCAGCGACTGGTCTGACAGGCTCATCAAGGAGGGGTTCGAGTACAAGTACAAGAATCTATATGAGATATACAATGATGTCTTTGTGCACAACAAGACCCTGGGAATCCTTCCATACTAACATGGTGGACTTCTCGATCCTGGGATCCCATAACTCAATTATGCTCTTGCAAAAATAAATCCTTCCTCCTAGAGGCACAAAATGTGTCGAAATGTTGATGCCTATGCTTGATTTCATGATTTTTCGCTGAGAGCGCAACCCGGTAAAATGTTGCGTGTACCTTTTGTTTACTTCTTGTCTGTGCTTATCTTCTATATGAAAATGCGATTACTATTTCCATGTCACCGTCGAGAACCATATTTGTGTCTCGGTAAAATTATTCATGTGTTGATCAATATTTGATCATAAAAAAAATGTCATCTCAAATAAGCAAAAACGCCACACCGGGTTCATTTACTTCTCGACCTTTTTCTATCCTGTTGAGAGTTGCTCCATGTCCCTGGCCCCGAACTGAGTGGGCATAGGAAGGGGGCTCGGGTCGACCTTACAAATAGTAAATTTAGGTTTGTTGTTGCCTTGGTGGCATCTAATTAACCTGATTGCCATTAGAGAGCTTCTCACTAGACCGGGTGAGTGGTATATCTAATAACTATCTTTTCCTCCTCCTCGTGCCTTCTACGGTGGACACGGTTGATGTTGGTGGATTTGGCACGAGCTTCATAAATAAGCTTGGTGGGAGTCAAATCTTGTCGATATGTTCTCTCATTCCTCCCTTGCTACCTTTGTTCACACAGTAACTACATACAATACCTGCTACAGTAGATCCATACAGTGTTCGCTAAAGTATTCTAACTTCCCTTCTTTGCCTTGCACTAGTTTGCACTGTAGCTTACCTAACTTCTCTCCTTGATGTTAGAGGATCCGGTTCTATGGTCATCAACTAATTTGTCCCCTTTCAAGTCTTGGCCCCCTCTTACGTTTTGCTCAAGCTCCGCCACTGGTTCGAGTAGAAGGACAAGAATCTAGATGAGATATACAATGATGTCGTCGTGCACAACGAGACCCTGGAAATCCTTCCATATTGACATATGGTGGACTTCTCTATCCTAGGATCTCAAAACCGAATTATGTGGTTGCGAAATAAAAATTTCCTCCTAGATGCACAAACCGTGTTGAACTGTTGATTCCTATGGTTGATTTCATGATTTCTCGCCGAGAGCACAGCCCGATAAAATGTTGCGTGTACCTTTTGTTTACTTCTTGTTTGTGTTTATCTTATATTTTAAAATGAGATTACTGAAAGGATCGAGAAGAGGTGTCTAGAGGGGGGTGAATAGACTCTTAACAAAGAAAAGTTGCAGTTTTTTATTTTCTTCAAGTTAAGGTAGAGTTTTAGCACAAGTTTAAACATTCACAATACATTCAAGCAAGCATGGAAAGAGTATATGAGCAGCGGAAAGTAAAGCATGCAAGTTGCAAGAATGTAAAGGGATGGGATTGGAATATGCAAACGCAATTGGAGACACGGAGATTTTTGGCGTGGTTCCGATAGGTGGTGCTATCGTACATCCACGTTGATGGAGACTTCAACCCACGAAGGGTAACGGTTGCGCGAGTCCACGAAGGGATCCACCCATGAAGGGTCCACGAAGAAGCAACCTTGTCTATCCCACCATGGCCATCGCCCACGAAGGACTTGCCTCACTAGGGTAGATCTTCACGAAGTAGGTGATCTCCTTGCCCGTACAAACTCCTTGCCCGGATAGAATGTTTCGGTGGGGCCGAGTTTGACTTTTTGGTTTGGGACATATGTGGATATGAGAAAGTGGTTGAGGGTTTTGGAGCATATCACTAAGCACTTTGAGCAAGCAACCCATTAAGCAACACCTCATCCCCTTTTAATAGTATTGGCTTTCCTATGGACTCAATGTGATATTGCATCACTAAAAGTAAGATGTAGAGTCTTGAGCTTTTGAGCTTGAGCCAATCCTTTGTCCTTAGAACCTTGAAGGGGTTCCACATCCTCTTGTCCGTGCCACTCCATCTGTTGAACTTGTCTGAAATATTCTAGATAAAACATTAGTCCAACAATAGATATGTTGACATTAATTACCAAAACCACCCAGGGAGCACTTGTGCTTTCAATCTCCCCCTTTTTGGTAATTGATGACAACATACATCAAAGCTTTTGGTAAAGATAAAGAGAATAGCAAGTAAAGCTTTGGAAAGACATGTAACATGCATAGGCTCCCCCTGCATGTATGCAATCATGTCAATATGGAATGTAAGAGCATGTGAATGCATAAACATGACAGAGCAAGCAAAGTGTAACATGTATCTTGGCTATATGCATCAGAGCAAATGATATGAATATATGAAGTTGTAACTTCATGTTCATGATTCGTTCTTGCAAACAATATGTAGAATAGCAAGAGATCTTCATGCACATGAGTGTGATGCATATACTTACCTTGTGGTCTTGAGCTGGCTTAGGAAGAGATGAACCTGAGTAAACAAGGTTAGATAACACAGGTACAACTACTAGATAGAGCAAACAAAAAGAACCACAAGAGCACCAAGACTGGGATGACATGTAGAGAGTGAGTACTATGTACTCTAGTTTGATATAGACATGTCCCCAAGGATAAAGATAGGCAATGAATTCAAAGATTTCCTTCCCTAGCAGTCTTTCCCCCCCTGAATCTTATACTGAGAACATAGGGAAACAAAATCAGAGCAAAAGCAGATCAGATCACAAATCATAACACATGTCTTTTCCCCTCTTAAAGACATGTGACTTCTCTCCTCTTGAACACCAAACATCTGGGGCCTTTGATGTGATTATATATCTCTCTCTCTCTTGTTTTCTCTCTCTCTCCTTTTGATGTGAATAAGCTTTGATGTGATCTCTCTCCCCCTTTGACATCAATTTCCAAGAAGGGATCTTCTGGACTGTGAGTCAAAATAGGTTTGATCCTTGAGTCACAGAGCAAACCAGCATATAGAATATGATGCTGGTAGAGGACAAGAATCATTGAGTGGAGCTGGAACAAAAGTACAGGAACAAGTGACAAATTGTCTTCTCTGCAGTGAAGTCGGTGACACCGACTTATATTTTTTGGTTGCACCGAAATGGTTCGGTTTGACCGAAAGTGATAGATCGGTGTGATTGATTTCAACACAGAGAAAGAGCAATTGTCACCTCAGCTCACTAGGCAAATAAGATCTCACAAAGATTTGAAAGGAATTAACTGAAAGATTTGCAAGGAATTAGATGCAGGGAATGCAGAACAAAACAGAGAAAGAAAATCTAGATGAAGTTTTTTTGTTTAAATAAAGGAAGGGGAACAAAAATGCAAGGGACAAATGCAAAAACTCAGAAACACTAGAGAAGTTCATCTAGAATTGGGCGGTGACAAAGTCACCTATGTTAGAGTATATTGATTGAGGAGTCAAGTGAGAACACTTGATCATAAGTCATACTCACCGTTTAAGCTCAAAATGGGGTTACCATTTCTTGATTAAGCATTTTGATGTATTCGCATCTTGTTGAGCTGCTTTGACCCATGTCTTGGGGTAAAGCTTCTCTAAGATGGAATAGCATACCTTGGGTGGTGGTGTTGAACTTTATCATGTAGTTGAACTTGTGTGGAGTGCTCAAGGTTGATGTAGCGCATCAATGGTTGGGAGCACCACTTGTAGTTTGAGTTCATCTACCTACATGGGTTAGTCTTGCAAGGAAGAGCACTTGTGTATCCAACATGACAATCATGAAATTTGATATATATAAAAATTGTCAAAGGATATGTTGAAGGGTTTTATGCTTCCTTGTCTTCATCCACCATTGTGTAGAAACTTGGGTGATGTAGAGATTACTCAAGATGTGAGTGGATTGCAATCTCATGGATTTAGATTCATCCAAGTACCTACAAGGGTTAGATAGCATGCAAGGGTACAAATATATCCGAGACACATGATCATCATCATAAGTGAAAAAGTCAAGGATTAGTCATAGGCTTGATGTCTACTACGCAACTTTCTTCTTGTAGACGTTGTTGGGCCTGCAAGTGCACAGGTTTGTAGGACAGTAGCAAATTTCCCTCAAGTGGATGACCTAAGGTTTAGCAACCCGTGGGAGGCGTAGGATGAAGATGGTCTCTCTCAAGCAACCCTGCAACCAAATAGCAAAGAGTCTCTTGTGTCCCCAACACACCCAATACAATGGTAAATTGTATAGGTGCACTAGTTCGGCGAAGAGATGGTGATACAAGTGCAATATGGATGGTAGATATAGGTTTTTGTAATCTGAAAATATAAAAACAGCAAGGTAACAAGTGGTAAAAGTGAGCGTAAACGGTATTGCAATGATAGTAAACAAGGCCTAGGGTTCATACTTTCACTAGTGCAAGTTCTCTCAACAATAATAACATAATTGGATCACATAACTATCCCTCAACATGCAACAAAGAGTCACTCCAAAGTCACTAATAGCGGAGAACAAACGAAGAGATTATGGTAGGGTACGAAACCACCTCAAAGTTATTCTTTCCAATCAATCCGTTGGGCTATTCCTATAAGTGTCACAAACAGCCCTAGAGTTCGTACTAGAATAACACCTTAAGACACGAATCAACCAAAACCCTAATGTCACCTAGATACTCCAATGTCACCTCAAGTATCCGTTTGTATGATTATACGGTATGCATCACACAATCTCAGATTCATCTATTCAACCAACACATAGAACCTCAAAAAGTGCCCCAAAGTTTCTACCTGAGAATCACGACGAAAACGTGTGCCAACCCCTATGCATAGGTCCATGGGCGGAACCCGCAAGTTGATCACCAAAACATACATCAAGTGAATCACGTGATATCCCATTGTCACCACAGATACGCACGGCAAGACATACATCAAGTGTTCTCAAATCTTTAAAGACTCAATCTGATAAGATTACTTCAAGGGGAAAATGCAATTCATTACAAGAGAGTAGAGGGGGAGAAGAAACATAAGATCCAATTATAATAGCAAAGCTCGCGATACATCAAGATCGTGCCAAATCAAGAACACGAGAGAGAGATCAAACACATAGCTACTGGTACATACCCTCAGCCCCGAGGGTGAACTACTCCCTCCTCGTCATGGAGAGCGCCGGGATGATGGAGATGGCCACCGGTGTGGGTTCCCCCCTCCGGCAGGGTGCCGGAACAAGGTCCCGATTGGTTTTTGGTGGCTACAGAGGCTTGCAGCGGCGGAACTCCCATCTATCTTCTGTTCTGGACCGAGTGAACCGGGTTTGAAGCCTTTCTTCATGAGGAATTCCTTCAAAGTATCATACCACGCCCGAGGGGCCTGCTTGAGGCCATAGAGGGCCTTATTGAGTCTGAAGACTTTGTCAGGATGCTTTGGATCTTCAAAACTTGGGGGTTGAGCAACATATACTTCTTCCTCAAGCTTACCATTGAGGAATGCACTTTTCACATCCATTTGATATAAAGTGATATCATGATGGTTAGCATAAGCAAGTAATATGCGAATAGCCTCAAGTCTAACAACAGGTGCAAAAGTTTCATCAAAATCAATTCCTTCAACCTGTGTGTAGCCTTGAGCTATAAGTCGAGCCTTATTCCTCACCACAAGGCCATTTTCATCTTGCTTGTTATGGTAGATCCACTTTGTGCCAATAATGTTGTGCTTGCGAGGATCTGGACGTTTGACCAGTTCCCAGACGTTGTTGAGCTCGAACTGATGTAACTCTTCTTGCATGGCCTGAATCCACTCAGGCTCCATAAATGCTTCATCTACCTTAGCGGGCTTTGAGATCGAGACAAAAGCAAAGTGCCCACAAAAGTTAGATAAATGTGAAGCTCTTGAGCGTGTGAGAGGACCTGGTGCTTCAATGTCATCGATGATCTTTTCAACTTGCACTTCTCTTGCAATGCGAGGATGAGCTGGTTGTCGTCGAGGAATTTGATCAGCATTTTCTTCAGCACCATGTTCTTCAGCATTTTCTTCAGCACCATGTTCTTCAGCATTTTCTTCAGGTGCATTCGCTCGACGTTCTTCACGTTCTGGAATGAATTCTTCAGCAGATTCTTCGGTCGGAATGACCTCCTCAGTAGCCTTGAACTTGATAGATTCCTCAGGTGCTAGTTCATCTATCACAGAAGGTAGGTTCTCTCTTTGCGAGCCTTTAGTTTCATCAAACCGCACATCTACAGTTTCAACAACCTTGTGAAGAACATTGTTGAAGACTCTGTAGGTGTGCGAGTCCTTTCCGTAACCAAGCATAAAACCTTCATGTGCTTTCGGTGCAAATTTAGAGTTGTGATGAGGATCTCTAATCCAACATTTAGCACCGAAGACTTTGAAATAACTCACATTGGGTTTCTTGTCTGTGAGGAGTTCATAGGCAGTCTTCTTGAAGAATTTGTGAAGATATACTCTGTTGATGATGTGACACGCAGTATCAATTGCATCAATCCAGAAACGACGAGGCTTTTTGTATTCATCAAGCATAGTGCGAGCCATCTCAGCAAGAGTCCTGTTCTTGCGCTCCACGACGCCATTCTGTTGAGTGTAAGGAGCAGATAACTCATGAGTAATACCAAGTTCATCAAGATAGTCATCAAGACCAGAATTCTTGAACTCAGTTCCATTGTCACTTCTGATGTGCTTGATCTTTACACCAAAGTTGGTTGAAGCCCTCGAGGAAAATCGTTTGAAGACTTCCTGCACTTCATGTTTGTAAGTAACAATGTGTACCCATGTGTAACAAGAGTAATCGTCAACAATAACAAAGCCATATTGAGATGCATCATTTGAAACTGTAGAATAATGGTTAGGACCGAAGAGATCCATGTGAAGCAATTCAAATGGTCGGGTAGTAGTCATGATAGTCTTTGCTGGATGCTTGGCCTTGGTCATCTTTCCAGCTTCACAGGCACCGCATAAGTGATCCTGGAGGAATTTGACATCCTCAATGCCAATCACATGCTTCTTCTTCGCAAGAGTGTGCAAATTTCTCATGCCTGCATGACCAAGTCGTCGATGCCATAGCCAGCCTTCTGAAGCTTTTGCAAGTGGGCACACGGCTGGATGTGGTCCTGTAGAGAAATCAACAATATACAATTCTCCTCTCCTAAAGCCTTCGAAGACTTTGGAATTGTCAGCCTCCATGATCACAACACAACGAACTTGCCAAAGACAACAACCATATCAAGATCGCAAAGCATTGAGACAGACATGAGGTTGTATCCTAAGGACTCGACAAGCATGACTTTGTCCATGCGTCGATCCTTTGAGATCGCAACCTTTCCTAGACCCAATACCTGACTTTTGCCTTTGTCAGCGAAGATGATATGCTTTAGATGCGATGGAGATAAGGGAGCATCCATCAATAGATTCTTGTCACCAGTCATGTGATTTGTACATCCACTATCGAGGACCCACTCGGTGGCTTTGGGTTGATCATCCTGCAGATGAATTAGTGCAGCTTACGAACTCATATACTTCATCAGTGAAGAATATGACATCAATTCATCAGATCAATTTCATCAAGCAATAGAACAGATAAAGCAGTATGAGGACGTGAGAAATGAAAGTTCATTTCTTCATGATTAGCCTGCGTCCTTTCACGCACTCTCAGGTCTCCAGCAAATTCTTCAGACGTTTACACACGTCTGGAGACCTGACCCTGCAGAAGAAATTAGTTCCTTTTCTTCACCACCTACATCTGAAGGGGTGGCAACGAGTTCATCACTCTGCGAGCTCCATACGAGAAAAGTGGCATAGAATCCAGTCCATTTCGTTTCACATAAGAGGAGCTAGGATAAGCATATGAATAAGCAGAGAAATTCTTCGAGGACTTATGAACATAATGGTTAGACGAAGAATGCTCATATTCATAGCCTTTAGCTCTTCCCTGCGAAACAGAGTTGTTAGCACGATAATGATCATATGAGGACTTTGATCCTCTTGAGGAATTTGGTCCGTATGAGGACTTGGATCCATATGAAGAATTTGGTCCATATGGAGAATTTGATATGGGGTTCCTATTCTTCAGAGGTGGTGTCATGAGGACATTTACCTGAAGACTTTCAAGGCATCTTTTGGGAACCCAGATCTTCTTCATAGGGGAACCGTTCCTGCAGTTACTGCCAACATATCTAGCAAATACTTCACCATTCTGATTTTCGAACAGTTTATAGTTGGAGTCAAATGACTCATCAGAAGAATGAGAAGATTCACAAGTAAAGCCAGATAAATTGGATGGATCAACTGGAGGTCCCTTTGCAAAGAACCCATGAGGTTTTGGGATACCGCTCGGGCTTCCAATATGTACCATCAACATTGAGTTTCCTCTCAAAGGCAATACCCTCTTTCCTTGGGTTCCTGTTGAGGATCTGCTTTTTAAGCACATCACAAAGAGTCTGATGCCCTTTGAGGCTTGTGTACATGCCTGTCATGTACAATTCCTTCAACCATGCATCATCAGTGATACTAGCAATGTCCTCAGATGAGGAATTAGTGATAGCAGAGACAGTTGAAGAATTTGTAGCATTAGAAGCATTTGAGCATTCAGGTGAAGAATTAGCAGATTCACGTTCAATGCACTTCAAACATGGAGGAACAAATTCCTCCTGAGCAGCGCTGATTTGTTGAGCAAGTAATGAATCGCGCTCCTTATGAAGATCTTCATAACTCACTCTTAGCTTTTCAAGATCTTGCTTTCTTTGAAGAAATTCATAAGAAAGCTTCTCATGATCAGATAAGAGAGTGTTATGATGACCTTGAAGGTTGTCAAACCTAGATCAAGTCTCAAGATTTTCAGTCTAGGTTTTAGTGCGATCCATTTCTTCACCCAACATATCATCACTTTTGTCTAGCATGTTTTGAACCTTTTCAAAAGCCTTTTGTTGTTTCACAACAATCTTAGCAAGTTTAGAGTAGCTGGGTTTGAGGTTTTTGATCAGATTCATTCTCACTTGATTCAGATGAGGTATATTTTAGTACCTTGGCACCCTTTGCCATGAAGCAATAGGTGGGAGCATAGTCATCATTGCCTTCATCAGCCTTGTTGGTGAGGTCATGTTCTTCAGAGTTGAAGATAGACTTGTCGATTTAATGCAAGAGCGAGGGCTAGGCTCGCCACACCAGACTCGGACTCCTCAGATGCCTCCTCTTCCTCATGTTCCTCAGATTCAGCCTCAGAGTCCATTTCCTTGCCAATGAATGCCCGAGCCTTCTTGGAGATGCTCGTCTTGTGAGACGAATACTTTGAGGATTTTGATGATGAAGATTTTGAGGATTTCTTCTTTTTCTTCGCATCATCAAAACTGCAATCCTTGTATTTCTTCTTCTTTGATTCCTTTTCCCGCTGAGGACAATCTTGAATGTAGTGTCTAGGTTTCTTGCATTTGTGGCAAAGCCTCTTCTTGTAGTCACTGGATGAGGAATCATTGCTCCTTGAAGGTTTTCCAAAGCGACCACGTCCTGAGAACTTCTGGGATTTCTTCACGAGCAGTGCTAGTTCATGGCTCAGTTCTTCAGGATCACCAAGGTTGCCGCGGTAATCTTCATCTTGATTCAGACACCGCCTTTGGCCTTCAGGGCACGTGATCTGCCATAGCTCGAACCATAGAGATCTCTCATCTCAGCAAGCTGGAACTCATGAGTATTTAGCCTCTCGAGGATATCAGCGGGATCAAGTGACTTGTAATCAGCACGTTCTTGTATCATCAATTGCCAGAGTATCAAATGAGGAATCAAGCGATCTCAGCAATTTCTTCACCACCTCATGGTCGATGATGTCAGTGGCACCAAGCGCTTGAAGCTCATTTGAGATTTCAGTGAGGCGGTCGAAGGTTTGTTGAACATTTTCTTTGTCGAGTCTTTTGAAGCGGTTGAAGAGATTGCGAAGAACATCCACTCGAGAGTCACGCTGTGTTGAGACTCCTTCATTGACTTTGGACAGTCTATCCCAGATAAGCTTAGCAGTTTCCAAAGCACTTACTCTTCCATACTGTCCTTTGCTCAGATGGCCACATATGATATTCTTCGCTTGAGAATCGAGTTGCTTGTATCTCTTCACATCAGCAGCATTCAGAGAAGGTGTGACTGAGGGAACACCATTTTCCCCAACATACCAGAGATCGTTATCAATTGCCTCAAGATGCATTCGCATCTTATTCTTCCAGTAGGGGTAGTCCGTCCCATTGAAGGTAGGACACCCAGCAGACACCTTGATCATACCTACGGTCGACATAACTAAAACTCCAGGCAGTTAAACAAAAATCACACAGAACAAGGGAGTACCTTGCTCTGACGAAAATTGAAAGTGTGTTATATCAACTAGAGGGGGGTGAATAGGCGATTTTTATGAATTCTTCAGTGAGGAATTTGCGGGAGATGAAATTCCTTAGCGAAGAACTACTAGCAGCGGAATAAGTACTCGAAAGTAAACATAACAGAACACAAACATGGTCATCATGATGAAATGAAGACAAGCACAGAGTACGGAAAGCGTAATCACAGGATAACACAGGATGAAGACCAACAGACTGAAGAAATTGAACTGAGGAAATTAAGAAAGTCTTCAGTCAGAGTCTTCAAACAGATATGAACAAGCGCACAACAACTGTAATGAGGAAATGAAAGAGTTGAGGAAATAAAACCAGTAAGCTTGGTGAAGACAATGATTTGGTAGACCAGTTCCAACTGATGTCTCAGTTGTACATCTGGTTGGAGCGGCTAGGTATTTAAACTTGAGGACACGATCCGGACACACAGTCCTCACCGTATTCTCCTTAAGCTAAGGTCACACAGACCTCGCCCAATCACTTGTGGTAAGTCTTCAGCTGACTTCCAAACCTTCACAAACTCGGTCACTCGGCGATCCACAATTTCCTCTTGGATGCTCTAGACCATGACACCTAACCGTCTGGAAGAAGCACAGTCTTCAAAGGTAACAAGCGTCGGATCCACGCAGGATCAATCTCTTCAGTGATGCTCAATCACTTTGGGTTTGTAGGTGTTTGGGTTTGGGTTTTCCTCACTTGATGATTTTCGCTCAAAGTCCTCGAAGGATGGGATGCTCTCAAATCACAAGTGTCAGTTTCTCTCGGAGCAGCCAACCAGCTAGTGGTTGTAGGGGGCGGCTATTTATAGCCTAGGGAGCAGCCCGACATGATAAGACATAAATGCCCTTCAATGATATGAACGTTAGGTGGGTAGATATTTTGGGACACCTCGCACAAGGCACATCAACGGTCGGAAATTTTAGTATCAAATACCTCAGGGCTATCATGTTCCTCACTGTGTAGGCAATCCGCACTGGCGAATTCCTAACTCCTCAGTCAGAACAAATTTCTCAGAGACCAAAAGAACTTCATCTCTGTCACTAAAGAATATGACTGAACTGTATGAGATTTCCAATGGCTTCACTCGAAGGGATTGGTAGGTGTAGGATTTTGAGTTGAGCATCACATTGAATTTTTTCCTTAGTATTTCCTCGACCCCCTTTAATAGTACGGTGTTTCCTATGACTCAAGAAAGAGAAAATGAAACTACGAAAACAAAAGTCTTCACGCTTCATGTTCCTCGAATGAATACCAAGTCTTCAAGGTCACACCAATTTCTTCACTTTCAAAGTCTTCAGAAAGTCAAAGTCTTCAGTCGAAGAACTTCATTTTTAGGGGTCGACTTTCTCTGTATATATCAAACTCCTCATACACTTATAGACCTGTGTACACTGATAAACACATTAGTCCCTTAACCTATAAATCTTCAATACACCAAATCACTAAGGGGCACTAGATGCACTTACAGGGACCGAATCAGAAAACTCGGTCAGACGGATTTAGTTCATAATGTGACCGTTAGGCATTTCGGTGGGACCGATATGATCAACTCGGTGGGGCCGATGTGCTAGGGTTAGGGTAAAACCTCATCTCGGTTTGACAGATTACACAAACTCGGTGAGACCGATTTTGGTAATGGGCTAACCAGAGAGTTGGTCAAGCAAACTCGGTGAGACCGATTACAAATCTCAGTAAGACCGAAATTATTGCAACAGGCAACAAAGAGTTTGCAAGCCCATCTCGGTGAGACCGGGATCCCATCGGTAAGATCGAATTGATTAGGGTTTGTGGCAGTGGCTATGTCAAGTGAACTCGGTGGCGCCGGATAGAATGTTTCGATGGGGCCGAGTTTGACTTTTTGGTTTGGGACATATGTGGATATGAGAAAGTGGTTGAGGGTTTTGGAGCATATCACTAAGCACTTTGAGCAAGCAACCCATTAAGCAACACCTCATCCCCTTTTAATAGTATTGGCTTTCCTATGGACTCAGTGTGATCTTGGATCACTAAAAGTAAGATGTAGAGTCTTGAGATTTTGAGCTTGAGCCAATCCTTTGTCCTTAGCACCTTGAAGGGGTTCCACATCCTCTTGTCCATGCCACTCTATCTATTGAACTGGTTTGAAATATTCTCGATAAAACATTAGTCCAACAAGAGATCTGTTGACACTATTTACCAAACCCACCCAGGGAGCACTTGTGCTTTCAATCCTCCCCTTTTTGGTAATTTATGACAACATACATCAAAGCTTTAGGTAAAGATAAAGAGAATAGCAAGTAAAGCTTTGGAAAGACATGTAACATGCATATGCTCCCCCTACATGTATGCAATCATGTCAATATGGAATGTAAGAGCATGTGAATGCATAAACATGACAGAGCAAGCAAAGTGTTACATGTATCTTGGCTATATGCATCAGAGAAAATGATATGAATATATGAAGTTGTAACTTCATGTTCATGATTCCTTCTTGCAAACAATATGTAGAATAGCAAGAGATCTTCATGCACATGAGTGTGATGCATATACTTACCTTGTGGTCTTGAGCTGGCTTAGGAAGAGATGAACCTGAGTAAACAAGGTTAGATAACACAGGTACAACTACTAGACAGAGCAAACAAAAAGAACCACAAGAGTACCAAGACTGGGATGACATGTAGAGAGTGAGTACTAGGTACTCTAGTTTGATATAGACATGTCCCCAAGGATAAAAATATATGCAATGAATTCAAAGATTTCCTTCCCTAGCAGTCTTTCTCCCCCTGAATCTTATACTGGATAATGGGAGAACATAGGGAAACAAAATCAGAGCAAAAGCAGATTAGATCACAAATCATAACACATGTCTTTTCCCCTCTTAAAGACATGTGAATTCTCTCCTATTGAACACCAAGCATCTGGGGCCTTTCATGTGATTATCTCTCTCTCTCTCCCGTTTTCTCTCTCCCCCCCCCCTTTTGATGTGAATAAGCTTTGATGTGATCTCTCTCTCTCCCCCTTTGACATCAATTTCCAAGAAGGGGTCTTCTGGATTGTGAGTCAAAATAGGTTTGGTCCTTGAATCACAGAGCAAAGCAGCATATAGAATATGATGCTGGTAGAGGACAAGAATCATTGAGTGGAGCTGGAACAGAAGTGCGGGAACAAGTGAAAAATTGTCTTCTCTGAAGTGAAGTCGGTGACACCGACTTATATTTTTCGGTTGCACCGAAATGGTTCGGTTTGACCGAAAGTGATAGCTCGGTGTGATCGAGTTCAACACAGAGAAAGACCAATTGTCACCTCAACTCACTAGGTAAATAAGATCTCACAAAGAATTGCAAGGAATTAACTAAAATATTTGCAAGGAATTAGATGCAGGGAATGCAGAACAAAACAGAGAAAAGAAAATCCAGATGAAGTTTTTTTTGTTTAAATAAAGGAAGGGGAACAAAAATGCAAGGGACAAATGCAAAAACTCAGATTCACTAGAGAAGTTCATCTAGAATTGGGCGGTGACAAAGTCACCTATGTTAGAGTATATTGACTGAGGAGTCAAGCGAGAACACTTGATCATAAGTCATACTCATCGTTTAAGCTCAAAATGGGGTTACCATTTTTCGATTAAGCATTTTGATGTATTCGCATCTTGTTGAGTTGCTTTGACCCATGGCTTGGGGTAAAGCTTCTCTAAGATGGAATAGCACACCTTGGGTGGTGGTGTTGAACTTTATCATGTAGTTGAACTTGTCAGGAGTGCTCAAGGTTGATGTAGCGCATCAATGGTTGGGAGCACCACTTGTAGTTTGAGTTCATATACCTACATGGGTTAGTCTTGCAAGGAAGAGCACTTGTGTATCCAACATGACAATCATGAAATTTGCTACCAAATGAAATTTGATATATATAAAAATTGTCAAAGGATATGTTGAAGGGTTTTATGCTTCCTTGTCTTCATCCACCATGGTGTAGAAACTTGGGTGATGTAGATATTACTTAAGATGTGAGTGGATTGCAATCTCATGAATTTAGATTCATCCAAGTACCTACAAGGGTTAGATAGCATGCAAGGGTACAAATATATCCGAGACACATGATCATCGTCATAAGAGAAAAAGTCAAGGATTAGACATAGGCTCATGCCTTGCATGTATCCACGTGGAGTTCCTACTCCAAATTTGAAGCATTAATGATGTTCAATTCACCTCTCAAACGGCAAAATACTTTCTCATCAAGCGGTTTGGTGAATATATCTGCCAATTGCTTATCTGTATGGACATGCTTAAGATTAATGTCCCCTTTAGCAACATGATCCCGAATGAAATGATGACGAACTTCAATATGCATAGTTCGAGAATGTTGCACATGATTATGAGCAATCTTAATAGCACTCTCATTGTCACAAAGAAGTGGATCATGTTTCACATAGATCCCATAATCCTTAAGATTTTAGGTCATCCAAAGTAATTGAGCACAACATGAACCGGCGGCAATGTATTCCGCTTCAACGATGGATAAGGATACCGAGTTTTGTTTCTTGGAGGACCAAGACACAAGAGATCTACCAAGAAATTGACAAGTACCCGAAGTGGATTTTCTATCAACCTTGTCTCCGGCATAGTCCGAATCGGAGTAGCCAACAAGATCAAAAGAGGACCTCTTAGGATACCAAATGCCAAAATTTGGTGTATGTATTAAGTATCTCACTATCCTTTTCACAGCCGTAAGATGACATTCTTTGGGGGCCGCTTGATATCGTGCACACATGCACACACTTAGCACAATATCGGGATGGGAGGCACATAGATATAACAATGAACCAATCATAGAACGGTAGACCTTTTGGTGAACCGATTTGCCATCCTTGGTCAAGTCAAGATGTCCACTAGTAGGCATGGGCGTTTTCATACCTTTGCTTTCTTGCATGTTGAACTTCTTGAATAAGTCATTTGTGTACTTTGTGTGAGAAACAAAGGTGCCTTCCTTAGTTTGCTTGATTTGCAAATCAAGAAAGAACTTGAGTTCACTCATCATAGACATCTCAAACTTCTTTGACATTAGCTTCCCAAACTTTTCACTAAAATGAGGGTTAGTCGAACCAAATATGATATCATCAACATGAATTTGGCACACAAATAATTCACTATTAACCCTTTTAGTAAAAAGAGTAGAATCTATTTTTCCAATCTCAAACCCTTTTTCAATAAGGAACTTGGTCAAGCATTTATACCACGCTCTAGGAGCTTGTTTAAGACCATAAAGAGCTTTGTGAAGTTTGTAAACATGGTCGGGTTTCTTAGGATTGACAAAGCCGGGAGGTTGTTTAACATAAACTTCCTCCTCAATTTCACCATTTAGAAAAGCACTTTTAATGTCAATTTGGTACAAGGTGATATCATGGTGATTAGCATAGGCAAGTAAGATGCGAATGGACTCAAGTCTAGCAACGGGGGCATATGTCTCACCGTAGTCCATACCTTCGACTTGAGTGTAGCCTTCAGCGACGAGACATGCTTTGTTGCGAACGACTTGTCCATCTTCGTCTTGCTTGTTGCGAAATACCCATTTGGTACCGATGATTTTGTGGTTGTTGTCGGGCTTCTCGACCAATGTCCACACTTGATTTCTCTCAAAGTTGTGTAGCTCCTCATGCATGGAATTTATCCAATCCGGATCTTCCAATGCTTCCTCAACCTTCATAGGTTCAATGCTAGAGATGAATGAATAATGTTCTCAAAAATTAGCCAAACGAGTTTTAGAGTGAGTGATTCTTCCGGTTTGGATAACGTTGAAGATTTGCTCGACGGGATGGGTCGGAGTGGAACATCTTCTTCATCATCTTGTCCTTCTTCTTGGCCTTCTTCATTGTTGACGTTGTCGTTCTCTTGTCGAGGTGGAGAAGGAGGTTGATGAGGTTCATCTTGGTGCACTTCCTTGTTTTCTTCATCTTGGTGTGTCCCACTTGTGGATGCTTCCATGTCAACTCTTGGTTCACCTTGGCATGAGGTAGAAGCTTCCACTTGGACGGACGGCGTACTCTCCTTTACCTCTACACAGTAAAATCCTCTTCATTCTGAAGTGGTCTTAGTTGTCCGATATCTTGTACTTCTTGGAGTGGTCTCATCAATCGAATCTTAGTGTTGTCAAAGGGGAAAGGGTATTGTCCAACTAAAAGGGAATATTTGATAAAACTCAGAAAAGAAGAGAGGTAAAAGATCCTTTTGAAAATAAAGTTGTAGAGAAAATCGTTTCTATGGGCTTGCCAGTTTCTAGGGGTCACGTCCTACAGTAAACATGTGCTCTGATACCATCTTGTAGCGACTCAACCTTTGACGGTCAAGTCTCTGTGCTTAAGTGTCATCCCTGGATCGGTATGCTGACACACACAGTACTCGAGGATTTATAACAGAGATAAATCACATGTATAAAGTAACGTAAATACTATTACCTCAATCCCAATAGCGGAAGTAACAACAAAGCTGTGGAGTTCCCAACAACACCAACGGCAAAGTTGAGTATAGACATCATAACCCTAATGTATCACTTACTCGTCGTAAGAATTCTGCAACATGAGACGTTGCAGCCATGTAGGTCAGTACATTGAATGTACTGGCAATTTCACATTGTAGAGCAATGCTGAATAATGGCTATCACAAATGCATATTTGGCTGGTGGAGGCTCTAAGTTTAATTTTGCATAAAGCTAATTTTTTCCCTACTGCAAAGGAATATATTTTATTTAACTATCAAGTTGGTTGATAAATATTGAGAAGGTTCCTCCAACTCAATCCCAATTAAAAAAATATTAATAACCCAACAAAATTAATTAAGAGTGATGAGATCAAATCAATAATTCAAGAACCAGATACTCAAGATGTCCATAACAGGGGACACGGCTAATCATGATTATTTTGTACACTCTGCAGAGGTTTGCGCACTTTTCCCCACAAGACTGGATCTCCTCCGTTGTATTTCTCGCACTGCATGGTGTTTGAGAAATGGATGACCGAGACACAGTCTTTCCGAAGAGGTCCCCTTAACCGATAGATAAGCCGGTACACCTACAATCCCCTACATCTGCTACCCCATCATGGAAAGGTTTCCCGCAACTTACTCAACTTTGCCAGAGCCCATAATGGCTTGTGGCTGCACACGGAAGTTTCTAGCATGAATAATCTTATGACCCCTTTGAGCCTGGGTAGCATTCCATAAGGTTATCACACGGGTACTCTGGGATCCCCTTGGGCAAGCACTGGGTTCTCCAGGTGCCCGGGCAAACCACTGGGTGCTCCAGGGTGCCCAACCATTCCACACAGATGTGTATTAAAGTTGCCACCTTAAGTTAACCATTAATAATAACTCTCACATCTGTCATGGATACACTTAACCAATCCGCGTCTACGAGCATATCATAGCACAGCAGTATAAGCATAACGTATAAGTAACTCCCAAAGTTTGAATGCAAGACAATAGGTTCTATCTCATCAACTACTTCCCAATACCCACATGTTAATCAGATCCTACTCATGCAATCTTTGAGGATTGGACTAATGCATAAAAACTGGGTAATGAAGGGATATGATCAAAGTGTGAACTTGCCTTGTACTGTTGATGAAGATGATTCGCACTCATAACTCCTGATAGTTCTACTCGTCACACTTCGGTCAATCTATCGTGAGCAAGCAATAGTAACCACACATAAGCAATCATGCAAAAGAATCAAAAAAAAGACCTCAGAAAACTTTGAAAATAAACAATTAACTCTTGCAACAGAAAACAATTTCTAACAGTACCAAAATTAGGTGGATTTGGTCTTATCAGAAAGTTTAGGACAAGAGCTTCGATTTGCAAAAAGAATCAACTAAATCGAAGTTACGGAACTCAAGTTATGATCAAAAGAAGTTTGAGTATGAATCTGAACAAATTTGAAAATTTGAAATTTTCAAAAATTTGATGTGACAGGTTCACTGGATAGATCAAAACAAGACGAAACTATAGGCGCTGGTTTCATCTAATTTGGATGAACGAGTAAGAAGTTATGGCTATTTGAAAAATCAGGGCCAAGCTATTTTACTGAAGAAAAATAGTTAGCTAAAAGATTTCTACGTCTAAAGTGTAAATATAGAGACTAATTAATAATCTATTTATTTTATCGTACTAGTAAAAATAATAATAAGCTATGGAAGTATATAAAAATATACGAAAAAGATACCTTTATAAGCTAGAGAAAATACGACTTTCAAAAGAAGAGACAACTTTCAGAAGTCCCGCCGAAGAGAAGAATATTTTATTTTAGTGAATCTAGTCAAACCAAAATATTGATTTAACCCGAATCGGATGATTTTTGGAGGCTTTATGGGTCTACATTTATAGGTGGAGAGAAAGGTTTAGGGGTCAAAGGCCAGGCAATGTAGGACTAAACGTAGACGAACAAATAAAGCGAAGGGAATCGCATGGGCTAAAAAAACACCACGGGCCGGCGCACGCGCGCTGCAGTTTTTTTTCTTTTTTTCTGAACTTTTTTTAAGAAAAAGAAATATTTCTGAAAATAATATAATTTTTTTCTCCAAGCGTAACCGAAAAATAAATAAAAAACATTTACAGTCATGTTTGCTGACTATGTTGTCCACGTGGGCGGTGGATAGTTATAGGCCGCAGAAGCAGTTTTTTTAAATAGAAATAGAAATGGTAAAACTGAATAATCTAAATACAAATAACATTTTATATAGGCATATTATATATCAAAATTTTCATAAAAAGATTTTCTACAACATCAAATTTTTTAACATCAAATAAAATTCACAAACAAATTAATAAATCAAACAATACTACTGTTGCAATAAAACCCAATAAAAATCATTTTAAAAAATACCATAATTATTTCAAACTTATTTCTCTCCAATTTTCTACTGTAGGGAATCATTTTACCCTATTTTCCATATATTTTATTTTTGGAGAAAAATAATTTGAATAAAAACCAAAATAACTCCAAATTGAAAATAATTTCAATGGGACTCTAAATTTGATCCTTCGAAACTCCCAACTCATATTTCATATGTTTTGAAGAAGTCATTTTATCTTCCCTCATGAAAATCATTGAGTTGCATAAAGTTTCTGAATTGGAAAATATTCCGAATGAAATTCAAATATTTTCAAAAACCCTTTTCATTTATTTAAATGGAAGAAGTCATGTCATCTTCTCTCTAGGGTTTTGTATTTGAAAAGAATTTGAATTCACGTAGATCAGAAATGCAAAGTGAAAGTTTGGGGAAGTCATTTTATTCCATCTCATTTAACTTTCAAAAAGTTTCAAATTTCACTCAATTTCACGCAATCAATCATAACTATCTGTTTAATATAACATTCCAAAATTTAGAATTTTGGGATGTTACAAACCTACCACCCTTAAAATGAATCTCGTCCTCGAGATTCGGAGAGGCTAGAAAGAATTAGGTTAGGTTCGGGGGTTATCTCAAAATCCATCGATCTTCAGAGGGGTCTGGGGTGCTACCACCCTTAGAAGCATGGTTATGGTTCCATCAATACTCATATACTCCATCTTTATTCTTGACAGTGTCGGTCTTCTCAGATTCTCAGGATAATTCCTTCTCTGGGCTCTTCCGATAGTGGCATAACCTTTTCCTCAATACTTTTGTCCTTCCATCTTAGTAAGGTCCTTCTGAGACTAGGTCTTCATAGCTGATAGGTCTGGCGCCAATACTAAACAACTATCGATATCTCATGGTGGTCAACCAACAATTTTAATAGGGTCCCTACAGAAAAATGGGTCTGGGCTTCACTCTCACTGTATGTCCTACGGTTGGCAAAAACTGCCTTGTACAAGGGAGAAATTGTCATATCATTCTAAGGTTTAAACAAGGTTTTGATCGCCGTCGCTCTACTATGGGTAAGTCACTCAGATTTACCATCCCATATAGTAAGGCGAATAATAAGAGTAAGTCGGTATGGTGATCAATCCATCCCGGACCCAAATCATTACCTTGTATATGGTTTAGCGAATCTCGCATTCTAACACTCGGTCATCCTCACAAGCATTGCAGAATTTCTCTTGTTGACTAACCAAGTTCGGAAAAATCCTTTAATCTACAAGCCAAAACAAACATCTATCGTTTCTTCACAACTCTCAGGTTTTGCGTGAACTCCAGTAAGATCGTCTGTTGATAAAGTCGTAACTTCTTCCAGGGTTATTCCTTCAGCAAGAGTGTGCTTGCTTCTTGGCAGGTCCTGGAGCCTGTGGGTTATGTCCCATCTCATCACTTGTAAACCTTGAACTCATTATCGGGGGCAACTGATCATTATTCCAACGTCCAGCTTCCCAGGATTCTTAAATTCATCCAATGGTACTGTCTCCCTTCTATTTGTACCAAACTTAAGACGTGATTACTCAGACTCATCATGGAGTTACAATTGCTCTTACCAGCATTATACCTTCTTTATATCCAATAGTACTTCATCCCTTCATATTCTTGGGGTATCCCACATATCAAGACAAAACTCATATTGTTTTGTCCGAAGTCCACTTCGTGGAATATCATTATCTTGGAGTTACAATTGCTCCATATTACCAACATTATACCTTCTTTACATCCAATAGTACTTCATCCCTTCATATTCTTGGGGTATCCCACATATCAAGACAAAAATCGTATTGTTTTGTCCGAAGTTCACTTCATGGAATATCATTATCTTGTCCAGGGTCAAGGTCCTCACAGGGTACTTCCGCCCTTGAAATGCACAAATTCTTCCATACCATATTTCTCATATCCTCGAAAATGGTCAAAATCTTTCTTCATAGAGTAACTACTCATAACCCCCAGATCAGTACCAACGATGCTAACTTTATTGATTCTCCAATTATTACAATCTCCTGCATTTCCCTTACATGCATCAACTCAACACCTCAATATAAAAGAATTGTTCCCACTACTACTACTATATTTCTTTGTTGCAAACTCAACTATTTAGCACAAGCCTCCTTCTCTTTGGGACAATCCCTGGTAAAGTGCCATACTTCATTACAGCAGAAACATATTACTTCTGACAAGTCTCGAGGTTTCCTCATGATTACATAGCCTCCTTGGGTCCTCGGCTTCCTTTTTGGGCAACTGCTGAAGTAGTGCCCTGACTCCTTGCACCTGAAACATGTGATATGGCTCAGGTCCTTCCTGGAATCCAATCTATTTCTCTTCTTGGACTTTTCTGTTCCAATCAGGGCTTCTATTTCCTGTGGGTCATACTCTACTTCCTCTGTCGGGAATTCTACTAGGTCCCCATTCAGACAATTTTGGGAGATGTGTCCTTCTTCTCCACATGAATAGCATGACTTGGTGCAGGCTTTAATTCTGTTTCCTTTGTGTGTGTCCACGACATCTTCCTTCATCACCGGTTCTTCTAAAATTTCTATGAGGGCTCCTTTCATTGCTTCTTTCTTCTGCTGGATGTTTCTTTGTACCATGGGGTAAATGTGACACTGAGCAGGGTAGTGGGTAGTCCCTTCACACGAGAAACAAGTTACCTGCCTAGTGGGGCATTCTTCCTCTGGGTGACTTTCTTCACAATGAGGGCATTCATCCTTGTGTTCCTTATGGTTGTGTCCTATTTCTCCACAGATCTTGCATGCACAAGGTTTCTTCATATCATTTTCATAAGGCTTCAATTTCTAGGACACAAGCCGAGACTTTAGCAGAGTCAACTTAAATTCTTCCCAAGTGGTTACTTCTTTCCATCCATTGATAGTTTGGTACATCCTCCACCAAGTAGCAGCACCTATTTCAAAGCACCGAAGAGCATGCTGGGCCATATCCTTTTCGGCTATAGTGTTATTCTTCATGTGATCCTCCATGTTCTGAATCCATTGGTCTGTCTCCAATTGACTCATCGGTCCAGGAAATATGGGTTCATCTCCATTCATCCTCTATTGGGTCCATGGGTTTTGGGGTAAGATAAGAGAGATAGAGAGGGGTACACACAATACAAACAAAAGTTTTGAAGAGACAGATTTTATTTTGTGGCTGTCGGAAAAACATCAAACAAATGATAGCTCACAAAAGTCGCATCTAACGTAGGTATATAACAGTGGTTTGGTCTTCTAAAGGTTAACAAATCTTCAACGTCGCCAAACTCTTCAAGTCTTGTTCATGTCTCCGCTGGCTTTCTTCCGATCGTGCTTGTCCTTCTCAAGTTTTTTTGCCAGATCATCTCTGTTGACGTGAAGTCTCTCGTAACATCCTTTAATATTTCTGGAGTTGCGTTCCAAACTTCTGGGTTTCAACATCCTTGGTATGAACCATGGTCCTATTGTCCTTCACTTCCTGGCGAATCTCCGGTATCTCGAGGTTTAGCTCCTCCAGCTTGGCTACTTTCAGCTTCTGGGTCCTGAGTTCTTCACTAAATACTTCCTCGTCAAATACGGCTTCCGCCAGGTCCATCTTAATACTCTTGATGTAATACTCCAGATCCCGGTGATACACCAGCTAAGGTTAAAACTTCTTCCTTTGTGGATGCTCCATCAGACCTTTTGTCATCCAATCCTTTCGAAGAAATGAATGCTTAACTCAGCACGGTGATAATAGCATGAGCGAGCGATAGCATCATTGATAGTTGTGTTTATGCCCATGTCATTAACATGAGCTATCATTCCATAGTTGATATCTCCTGCCTTAGGGTTTTCTTGACAAAAACTTTGAGTTCTAATGCTTCATGCTCCGGTATTTCTCCTACACACCTTGATCTCGGGTATTGACAGCTTCAATAGTCTGACAAGTTCCATCAGGGTAGCCTTCCTAGGTCATACCAATCCAGAAATTCTTCAGAGCCTTCAAGTTCTCCTAGTCTTCGGAGTCTTCAATCGTTGTAGTTTCCATTATTATAATGCATGGTCAAATCCTCTTCATTCCGAAGTGGTCTTAGTTGTCCGATATCTTGTACTTCTTGGAGTGGTCTCATCAGTCGAATCTTTGTGTGGTCAAAGGGGAAAGGGTATTGTCCAACTAAAAGGGAATATTTGATAAAACTCAGAAAAGAAGAGAGGTAAAAGATCCTTTTGAAAATAAAGTTGTAGAGAAAATCTTTTCTATGGGCTTGCCAGTTTCTAGGGGTCACGTCCTACAGTCAACATGTGCTCTGATACCATCTTGTAGCGACCCGACCTCAGACGGTCAAGTCTTCGTGGCTTAAGTGTCATCCTCGGACCGGTATGCTGACACACACAATACTCGAGGATTTATAACAGAGGTAAATCACATGTATAAAGTAACGTAAATACTATTACCTCAATCCAAATAGCGGAAGTAACAACAAAGCTTTGAGTCTAGACATCGTAACCCTAACGTATCACTTACTCGTCGTAAGAATCCTGCAACATGAAGCATTGCTGCCATGTAGGTCAGTACATTGAATGTACTTGCAATTTCACACTGTAGAGCAACGCTGAATAATGGCTATCACTACATGCATATTTGGCTGGTGGAGGCTCTAAGTTTAATTTTTGCATAAAGCTAATTTTTCCCTAATTCAAAGGAATATATTTTATTTAACTATCAAGTTGGTTGATAAATATTGAGAAGGTTCCTCCAACTCAATCCCAATTAAAACATATTAATAACCCAACAAAATTAATTAAGAGTGATGAGATCAAATCAATAATTCAAGAACCAGATACTCAAGATGTCCATAACCGAGGACACGGCTAATCATGATTAGTTTGTACACTCTGCAGAGGTTTGCGCACTTTTCCCGACAAGACTCGATCTCCTCCGTTGTATTTCTCGCACTGCATGGTGTTTGAGAAACGGATGACCGAGACACAGTCTTTCCGAAGAGGTCCCCTTAACCGATAGATAAGCCAGTACACCTACAATCCCCTACATCTGCTACCCCATCATGGAAAGGTTTCCGAACTTACTCAACTTTGCCAGAGCCCATAATGGCTTGTGGCTGCACACGGAAGTTTCTAGCATGAATAATCTTATGACCCCTTTGAGCCTGGGTGGCATTCCATAAGGTTATCACACGGGTACTCTGGGATCCCCTTGGGCAAGCACTGGGTTCTCCAGGTGCCCGGGCAAACCACTGGGTGCTCCAGGGTGCCCAACCATTCCACACAGATGTGTATTAAAGTTGCCACCTTAAGTTAACCATTAATAATAACTCTCACATCTGTCATGGATACACTCAACCAATCCGCGTCTACGAGCATAGCATAGCACAGCAGTATAAGCATAACGTATAAGTAACTCCCAAAGTTTGAATGCAAGACAATAGGTTCTATCTCATCAACTACTTCCCAATACCCACATGTTAATCAGATCCTACTCATGCAATCTTTGAGGATTGGACTAATGCATAAAACTGGGTAATGAAGGGATATGATCAAAGTGTGAACTTGCCTTGTACTGTTGATGAAGATGATTCGCACTCATAACTCCTGATAGTTCTACTCGTCACACTTCGATCAATCTATCGTGAGCAAGCAATAGTAACCACACATAAGCAATCATGCAAAAGAATCGAAGAAAAGACAACTTCGAATACAAACAATTAACTCTTGCAACAGAAAATAATTTCTAACAGTACCAAAATTAGGTGGATTTGGTCTTATCAGAAAGTTTAGGTCAAGAGCTTCAATTTGCAAAAAGAATCAACTAAATCGGAGTTACGAAACTCAAGTTATGATCAAAAGCAGTTTGAATATGAATCTGAACAAATTTTGAAATTTGAAAATTTCAAAAAGTTGATGTGACAGGTTCACTGGATAGGTCAAAACAAGACAAAACTATAGGCGCTGGTTTCATCTAATTTGGATGAACGAGTAAGAAGTTATGGCTATTTGAAAAACTAGGGCCAAGCTGTTTTACTTAAGAAAAAGAGTTATAGCTAAAAGATTTATACGCCCAAAGTGTATATACATAGACTAATTGATACTCTAATTATTCTATCATACTAGTCAAAAAAATAGTAAGCTATGGAAGTATATAAAAAAAAAAGAAAAATATACCTTTATGAGGTAGAGAAAAGACGACTTCCGAGAGAAGAGACAATTTTCAGAAGTCCCACCGGAGAGAAGAAATATATTTTTCTTTAGTGAATCTAGTCAAACCAAAATATTGATTTAACCCGAATCAGATGATTTTTGGAGGCTCTATGGGTCTACATTTATAGGTGGAAAAAATGTTTAGGGGTCAAAGGCTAGGCAATGTGGGACTAAATGTAGACGAACAAATAAAGCGAAGGGAATCGCATGGGCTAAAAAACCACCACGGGCCGGATCACGCGCGCTGTTTTTTTTCTTCTTTTTTTGAACTTCTTTTAAGGAAAATAAATATTTCTAAAAATAATATTTTTTTCTCCAAGCATAACCGAAAGATAAATAAATAACAGTTACGGGCCTGTCTGCTGACTATGTTGTGCACGTGGGCGACAGATAGTTATAGGCCGCGCAAGCAGTTTTTGTTAAATAGAAACATAATAGGTAAAACTGAATAACGAGCCGTTAGATTCATCAAACTTCACATCTACCGTCTCTTAACCCTTTCAGGTGAAATTGTTGTAGACCCGGTAAGTGTGAGAGTTTGAGCCATAACCAAGTAGGAAACCCTCATAAGATTTAGGAGCAAATTTACACCGACGATGCTTATCAAGAATGTAACACTTGGAGCCAAATACTCGAAAGTATCCAACTTGATGTTTGTTACCAGTGAGGAGCTCGTACACTAGTAGAAAAAGGACCTAATGTGAGACACATTAGTCCCGGTTTGATTTTGGCCCGGTACTAGTGGTACCATTAGTGCCGGTTCGAACGACTATGCATTAATGTCGGTTCGTGTTGAACCTTTAGTACTGGTTCGTGCCACGAACCGGTACAAAAGGGGTGGTGGCAGTCAAGGCCAGTCGGGCCCCACGATCATTTTAGTACCGGTTCGTGGCACAAACCGGTACTAAAGGGCTAACCTTTTAGTACCGGTTTGCCATGAACCGGACTAAAAGTTCGACCTATAGTCCCGGTTGGAGACACAAACCGACTATAGGGCAATTTTCAAACTCTACCCCGTGTATCGCCGTTTCAATTTTGAAAAAATCAAAAGAAAATGATAAAAACTTCAAAAAATAGAATCCTTCGAGAGGTAGTTATATTACTACATCTACTAGTTAGGAAATTTTGAAAACTTAAATTGGACATGTTTTGCAAAAAGTGTAGGGAAAATGTAAAACGACTATAACTTTTGCATACGACGTCGGAAAAAAACGTATAATATATCAAAAAATTCAGCACGAAAATGTAAAACTATGGCTTGTTTGCAATTTTTTAGAATCCTCAAATTCCAAAAGAAAAAAAAAGATATGCTCAAATTTCAGATTTTTTTTTAATTTTGGTTAAATCTGGTCAAACTATGGTCAAACTACTTATTCAAGAAGTACTAATGTTACTACATAATTATTCAAGAATATTAGTGTTACTAAATAATTTTTTCATTTTTTTGAATTTTGGTCTAATCTGGTCAAACTATGGTCAAACTGTGGTCAAACTATGGTCAAACTTATTCAAGAAATATTAGTGTTACTAAATAATTACTGTTTTTAGAATAATAGTTTCGAACTCAAACGGTGAAACGTGTGACCTAATGCTCAAGCTAAACTGCTGAGGGTTAATAGGATTGACAGCTTACATTTGTCAGAAAAACAACAAGTGCAGACTTGGAAAGTAGGGGGAATAGAACTCCAAAGTTAAGCGTGCTCAGGCTGGGGGAGTGAGAGGATGTGTGACCGGCCGGGAAGTTAGACGATTTGGAATGAGTGATCCACACTTGAGTAGTTAAGAGGGGTGATTAGAGACTAAATCATCAAATAATTCAGAAAATTGAAAATCGGAAAAAAATTAAAAAAAATCCAAAATTTTCAAAAAAAATACAAAAAATATCTTTAGTACCGGTTGGTAACACCAACCGGTACTAAAGGTCCCCCATACCACGGCGCGAGCTCACGCCACGTGGTGGGCCTTTAGTGGCGGTTCGTGCCGAACCGGTATTAAAGGGGGGGGGGGCTTTAGTCTCCACTCTTTAGTGCCGGTTGCAGAACCGGCACTAAAGGCCCTTAGGAACCTGTATTAAAGCTCCGTTTTCTACTAGTGGTATGCCGTCTTGCCGAGTAGCTTGTGAAGATACAAGCGATTTGTTGCATGACAAGCCGTCTCAACCGCTTCCGCCCAAAAGTGTTTTGGAGTCTTGTATCATCAAGCACCGTTCTTGCCATCTCAATAAGAGTCCGGTTCTTCCTCTCAACAACTCCATTTTGTTGAGGTGTGTACGTAGCCAAGAACTCGTGTGAAATCCCTTCTTCGTCAAGAAAGGTATCCACATTTGCGTTCTTCATCTCCGTTCCATTGTCGCTGCGAACCTTCTTGATCTTCACTTCAAATTGATTTTGGGCCTTCCTAGCGAAGTTCTTGAAGATCTTTTGGACCTGCGATTTATCATCAAGAAAGAACACCCATGTAAATCTTGAAAAATCATCGACTATGACTAGACCAAATGAGTTACCACCGATACTTTTGTAGGCATTGGGACCAAAGAGATCCATATGAAGTAGCTCGAGCGGTCTTCTCGTGGTCATGATGTTCTTCACGGGGTGACTTCCTCCTACTTTTTTTCCTGCTTGACAGGCACTGCACAATCTATCCTTGTCAACTATAACATCTTTTACTCCATGGATATGATCACCTTTAATAAGCTTATCAAGATTTCGCATGCCCACATGACCTAACCTTCTATGCCACAACCAGCCTTTCGAAGATTTAGCAATTAAGCAAGTTCTAGGTTGAGCCTTTTTAGTAAAGTAAACAATGTAAAGATCACCTCTACGTATACCGGTAAAGACCATTTTATGATTGTCCCTACAAAACACTTGGCAATCTACTTCAGTGAATAGGACATTGAAACCAAAGTCAGCAAGTCTAGATACAAAAAGTAAATTGTAGCCAAGAGATTCAACGAGCATAACATTTTGTATGGAGCTATCATGTAAGATGGCCACCTTACCAAGGCCAATCACTTTACCCTTTGAGTTATCACCAAAAGTGAAATACTTTCGAGGGCCGTCGTTTTCAGCAAGCTCACGAAACATATCCTTGTCTCCGGTCATATGATCGGTACATCCACTATCAAGGACCCATTCCTTTCCTCCAGCCATGTAACCGCGAAGATTAGCCATGAGACCAAAGTGTCTCATAGACTCATCGAGATCAAAGTCACTATCATCATCCTCATCATAGTATCCATGTTCAACATCGTCTTGTGATGGATCAATTCCTAGAGAGAGTGATTCACTAGAAGTATGACCGTAACAATGTTCGTCCCTATGGATTCTAATGACTTCAGAAGAATAAAAAGAACCTGAGTAAACAAGGTTAGATAACACAGGTACAACTACTAGATAGAGCAAACAAAAAGAACCGCAAGAGTACCAAGACTGGGATGACATGTAGAGAGTGAGTACTAGGTACTCTAGTTTGATATAGACATGTCCCAAAGGATAAAAATATATGCAATGAATTCAAAGATTTCCTTCCCTAGCAGTCTTTCTCCCCCTGAATGATAATGGGAGAACATAGGGAAACAAAATCAGAGCAAAAGCAGATCAGATCACAAATAATAACACATGTCTTTTCCCCTCTTAAAGACATGTGACTTCTCTCCTCTTGAACACCAAGCATATGGGGCCTGTGATGTGCTTATCTCTCTCTCTCCCGTTTTCTCTCTCTCCCCTTTTGAAATGAATAAGCTTTGATGTGATCTCTCTCTCCCCCTTTGACATCAATTTCCAAGAAGGGATCTTCTGGAGTGTGAGTCAAAATAGGTTTGGTCCTTGAGTCACAGAGCAAAGCAGCATATAGAATGTGATGCTGGTAGAGGACAAGAATTATTGAGTGGAGCTGGAAAAAAGTGCAGGACCAAGTGGCAAATTGTCTTCTCTACAGTGAAGTCGGTGACACCGACTTATATTTTTCGATTGCACTGAAATGGTTCGGTTTGACCGAAAGTGATAGATCGGTGTGACCGAGTTCAACACAAAGAAAGAGCAATTGTCACCTCAGCTCACTAGGCAAATAAGATCTCACAAAGATTTGCAAGGAATTAGATGCAGGGAATGCAGAACAAAACAGAGAAAAGAAAATCTAGATGAAGTTTTTTTGTTTAAATAAAGGAAGGGGTACAAAAATGCAAGGGACAAATGCAAAAACTCAGAAACACTAGAGAACTTCATCTAGAATTGGGCGGTGACAAAGTCACCTATGTTAGAGTATATTGAGTGAGGAGTCAAGTGAGAACACTTGATCATAAGTCATACTCATCGTTTAAGCTCAAAGTGGGGTTACCATTTTTCGATTAAGCATTATGATGTATTCGCATCTTGTTGAGATTCTTTGACCCATGGCTTGGGGTAAAGCTTCTCTAAGATGGAATAGCATACCTTGGGTGGTGGTGTTGAACTTTATCATGTAGTTGAACTTGTGTGGAGTGCTCAAGGTTGATGTAGTGCATCAATGGTTGGGAGCACCATTTGTAGTTTGAGTTCATCTACCTACATGGTTTAGTCTTGCAAGGAAGAGCACTTGTGTATCCAACATGACAATCATGAAATTTGGTACCAAATGAAATTTGCTATAATTTGTCAAAGGATATGTTGAAGGGTTTTATGCTTCCTTGTCTTCATCCACCATGGTGTAGAAACTTGGGTGATGTAGAGATTACTCAAGATGTGAGTGGATTGCAATCTCATGGATTTAGATTCATCCAAGTACCTACAAGGGTTAGATAGCATGCAAGGGTACAAATATATCCAAGACACATAATCATCATCATAAGAGAAAAAGTCAAGGATTAGTCATAGGCTCATGACTTGCATGTATCCACATGGAGTTCCTACTCCAAATTTGAAGCATCAATGATGTTCAATTCACCTTTCAAATGACAAAATACTTTCTCATCAAGCGGTTTGGTGGATATATCTGCCAATTGCTTATCGGTACGAACATGCTTAAGATTAATGTCCCCTTTAGCAACATGATCTTGAATGAAATGATGACGAACTTCAATATGCTTAGTTCGAGAATGTTGCACAGGATTATGAGCAATATTAATAGCACTCTCATTGTCACAAAGCAGTGGATCATGTTTCACATAGATCCCGTAATCCTTAAGAGTTTGGGTCATCTAAAGTAATTGAGCACAACATGAATCGGTGGCAATGTATTCTGCTTCAACAGTGGATAAGGATACCGAGTTTGGTTTCTTGGGGGACCAAGACACAAGAGATCTACCAAGAAATTGACGAGTACCCGAAGTGGACTTCCTATCAACCTTGTCTCCAGCATAGTCAGAATCGGAGTAGCCAACAAGATCAAAAGAGGACCTCTTAGGATACCAAATGCCAAAATTTGGTGTATGTATTAAGTATCTCACTAACCTTTTGACAACCTTGAGATGACATTCTTTGGGGGCCGCTTGATATCGTTCACACATGCACACACTTAGCATAATGTCGAGACAGGAGGCACATAGATATAACAATGAACCAATCATAGAACGGTAAACCTTTTGGTCAACCGATTTGCCATCCTTGGTCAAGTCAAGATGTCCACTAGTAGGCATGGGCGTTTTCATACCTTTGCTTTCTTGCATGTTGAACTTCTTGAATAATTCCTTGGTGTACTTTGGTTGAGAAACAAAGGTGCCTTCCTTAGTTTGCTTGATTTGCAAACCAAGAAAAATCTTGAGTTCACTCATCATAGACATCTCAAACTTCTTTGACATTATCTTCCCAAACTTTTCACTAAAATGAGGGTTAGTCGAACCAAATATGATATCATCAACATAAATTTGGCACACAAACAATTCACCATTAACCCTTTTAGTAAAAAGAGTAGAATCTATTTTTCCAATCTCAAACCCTTTTTCAATAAGGAACTTGGTCAAGCATTTATACCACGCTCTAGGAGCTTGTTTAAGACCATAAAGAGCTTTGTGAAGTTTGTAAACATGGTCGGGTTTCTTAGGATTGACAAAGCCAGGAGGTTGTTTAACATAAACTTCCTCCTCAATTTCACCATTTAGAAAAGCACTTTTAATGTTCATTTGGTACAAGGTGATATCATGGTGATTAGCATAGGCAAGTAAGATGCGAATGGACTCAAGTCTAGCAACGGGGGCATATGTCTCACCGTAGTCCATACCTTCGACTTGAGTGTAGCCTTGGGTGACGAGACGTGCTTTGTTGCGAACGACTTGTCCATCTTCGTCTTGCTTGTTGTTAAACATCCATTTGGTACCAATGATTTTGTGGTTATTGTCGGACTTCTCGACCAATGTGCACACTTGATTTATTTCAAAGTTGTGTACCTCTTCATGCATGGCATTTATCCAATCCGGATCTTCCAATGCTTCTTCAACCTTCATAGGTTCTAGAGATGAATGAATAATGTTCACAAAAATTAGCCAAACGAGTTTTAGAGTGAGTGATTCTCCCGGTTTGGATATCATTGAAGATTTGCTCGACGGGATGGTCTCTTGAAACTCATGCTCAAACTCGTGAGAGCTTTTGCTTGGGTCGGGGTGGAACATCTTCTTCATCATCTTGTCCTTCTCTTGGCCTTCTTCATTGTTGACGTGTCGTTCTCCTGTCAAGGTGGATAAGGAGGTTGATGAGTTTCATCTTGGTGCACTTCCTCGTTTTCTTCATCTTGGTGTGTCCCACTTGTGGATGCTTCCATGTCAACTCTTGGTTCACCTTGACGTGAGGTAGAAGCTTCCACTTGGACGGACGAGGTACTCTCATTTACCTCCGTTGGACGAATCTTGCCAATAGACAAGTCTTGGATTGCTTCCGAAGGATCTTTATCTCCTACATCAATTGGCAATTGCTCTACTTGCGAGTCGTTAGATTCATCAAAATTCACATCTACCGTCTCTTCAACCTTTCGGGTGAAATTTTTGTAGACACGGTAAGCGTGAGAGTTTGAGCCATAACCAAGTAGGAAACCCTCATGAGATTTAGGAGCAAATTTAGACCGACGATGCTTATCAAGAATGTAACACTTGGAGCCGAATACTCGAAAGTATCCAACTTGAGGTTTGTTACTGGTGAGGAGCTCGTATGTCGTCTTGTCGAGTAGCTTGTGAAGATACAAGTGATTTGTTGCATGACAAGCCATCTCAACCGCTTCTGCCCAAAAGTGTTTTTGGAGTCTTGTATCATCAAGCATCATTCTTGCCATCTCAATAAGAGTCCGGTTCTTCCTCTCAACAACTCCATTTTGTTGAGGTGTGTACGTAGCCGAGAACTTGTGTGAAATCCCTTCTTCGTCAAGAAAGGTATCCACATTTGCGTTCTTGATCTCCGTTCCATTGTCGTTGCGAACCTTCTTGATCTTCACTTCAAATTGATTTTGGGCCTTCCTAACGAAGTTCTTGAAGATCTTTTGGACCTGTGATTTATCATCAAGAAAGAACACACACGTAAATCTTGAAAAATCATCGACTATGACTAGACCAAATGAGTTACCACCGAGACTTTTATAGGCATTGGGACCAAAGAGATCCATATGAAGTAGCTCGAGCGGTCTTCTCGTGGTCATGATGTTCTTCACGGGGTGACTTCCTCCTACTTGTTTTCCTGCTTGATGTGCATCGCACAATCTATCCTTGTCAAATATAACATCTTTTACTCCAAGGATATGATCACCTTTAATAAGCTTATCAAGAATTCGCATGCCCACATGACCTAACCTTCTATGCCACAACCAGCCTTTCAAAGATTTAGCAATTAAGAAAGTTCTAGGTTGAGCCTTTTTACTAAAGTCAACAATGTAAAGATCACCTCTATGTATACCGGTAAAGACCATTTTATGATTGTCTCTACGAAACACTTGGCAATCTACTTCAGTGAATAGGACATTGAAACCAAAGTCAGCAAGTCTAGATATGGAAACTAAATTGTAGCCAAGAGATTCAACGAGCATAACATTTTGTATGGAGCTATCATGTGAGATGGCCACCTTACCAAGGCCAATCACCTTACCCTTTGAGTTATCACCAAAAGTGACATACTTTCGAGGGCCGTCGTGTTCAGCAAGCTCATGAAACATATCCTTGTCTCCGGTCATATGATCGGTACATCCAGTATCAAGGACCCATTCCTTTCCTCCAGCCATGTAACCGCGAAGACTAGCCATGAGACCAAAGTGTCTCATAGACTCATCGAGATCAAAGTCACTATCATCATCCTCATCATAGTATCCATGTTCAACATCGTCTTGTGATGGATCAATTCCTAGAGAGAGTGATACTTTAGAAGTATGACCGTAACAATTAGGGCTGGAAAAAAAGCTCGAAGCTCGTGAGCTAAACGAGTAACTCGTGACTCGGCTCGAATCGGCTCGAACTCGAAGAATAACGAGTCAAGCTGAGCTTTAGTTTAAGATCATTTATAAAACAAGTTAAACGAGCCAATCTCACGAGTACTCGTGTAACTCGTTAGGCTCGTTACAAGAGATCAGCTAAGCACATGCGTCCTAGGCACACAACACAAGTTCCAGCTACGCTACAAATATGAAAAAAATTGCTTACTTGTGAATGTAAAATGTACATATTAAACAGGTACAATGTTAACAAGCAATGTTCATTTTTATCTTATTCATAAGGTTTCATATTCATATCATTAACGAGCTTAAAGCTAAATGAGCCAGCTCGCGAGTTATATGGGTCGAGCCAATCTTGGATTTGAACTCGTTATAGTAACGAGTCAAGTCAAGCTAGCTCGTTAATGAAATGAGCTTTAGCGAGACGAGCCGAGATGGCTCGACTCGGCTCGAATTCCAGCCCTAGTAACAATGTTCGTCTCTATGGATTCTAATGACTTTGAAAATGATGTTGCTAATAATTCCAACATCTCATTTGGCACGCATGAGATCACGAAGCTCAAACAGGCAATCATCAAACTTAGGATCACTAGTACTCATCCTATTCAAGGCAATAGACTTATGGAGAATCTCAGCTAGAGTTTTCAAGGAATAATTTGGGAATCGTTCCTCAAGAAATCTCCGTATGGTGTATACACAATCAAGAGCAGGTAAGCTAGCAATCAAATTTTTGGCCAAACCTCCAATGATAAGATTGATAGTTCTAAGATTGCGAATCATGTCAAGATCCTCATCGGGAGTGGGATGCAAAGGATCACTAGAGGGAATGCAAGGACTAGTATTGTACTTGTCCAAGTGATATTCATTGAAAATCTCAAACATCTCATTTTTCCACTCATGGAAGTACTCTCCATCAAGAACATGTACTCTACGTCTAAGACTCTCCAACGTAGACTCATCCATTTTCCTCCAAAAGTGTTTAAACCAAAGCAATGGAGACCAAAGCTCTAATACCAATTGAAAGGATCGAGAAGAGGTGTCTAGAGGGGGGTGAATAAACTCTTAACAAAGAAAAGTTGCAGTTTTTTATTTTCTTCAAGTTAAGGTAGAGTTTTAGCAGAAGTTTAAACATTCACAATACATTCAAGCAAGCATGGCAAGAGTATATGAGCAGCGGAAAGTAAAGCATGCAAGTTGCAAGAATGTAAAGGGATGGGATTGAAGTATGCAAACCCAATTGGAGATACAGAGATTTTTGGCGTGGTTCCGATAGGTGGTGCTATCGTACATCCATGTTTATGGAGACTTCAACCCACGAAGGGTAATGGTTGCGCGATTCCACGGAGGGCTCCACCCACGAAGGGTCCACAAAGAAGCAACCTTGTCTATCCCACCATGGCCATCGCCCACGAAGGACTTGCCTCACTAGGGTAGATCTTCACGAAGTAGGCGATCTCCTTGCCTGCATAAACTCCTTGGTTCAACTCCACAATCTTGACGAAGGCTCCCAAGTGACACCTAACCAATCTAGGAGACACCACTCTCCAAAAGGTAATAGATGGTGTGTTGATCATGAACTCCTTGCTCTTGTGCTTCAAATGATAGTCTCCCCAACACTCAACTCTCTCTCACAGATTTAGATTTGGTGGAAAGATGATTCGAGTGGAAAGCAAGTTGGAGAAGGCTAGAGATCAAGATTTATGTGGTTGGAATGGAATATCTTAACCTCAACACATGAGTAGGTGGTTCTTTCTCAGAAATGTATGCTGGAAGTGTAGGCATGTTCTGATGGCTCTCCTCACGAATGAAGAGTGGGTGGAGGGATATATATAGCCTCCACACAAAATCTAACAATTACACACAAATCACCAAACTCTGTGGGACCGAATCAGAAAACTCGATCAGACCAATTTAGTTCATAATGTGACCGTTAGGCATTTCGGTGGGACCGATGTGCTAGGGTTAGGATAAAACCTCATCTCGGTTTGACCGATTACACAAACTCGGTGAGACCGATTTGATAATTGGCTAACTAGAGAGTTGGTCAAGCAAACTCGGTGAGACCGATTACAAATCTCGGTAAGACCGATTACAAACCTCGGTAAGACCGAAATTATTGCAACAGGCAACAGAGAGTTTGCAAGCCCATCTCGGTGAGACCACGATCCCATCGATGAGATCGAATTAATTTGGGTTTGTGGCAGTGGCTATGTCAAGTGAACTCGGTGGCGCCGGATAAAATGTTTCGGTGGGGCCGAGTTTGACTTTTTGGTTTGGGACATATGTGGATATGAGAAAGTGGTTGAGGGTTTTGGAGCATATCACTAAGCACTTTGAGCAAGCAACCCATTAAGCAACACCTCATCCCCTTTTAATAGTATTGACTTTCCTATGGACTCAATGTGATCTTGGATCACTAAAAATAAGATGTAGAGTCTTGAGCTTTTGAGCTTGAGCCAATCATTTGTTCTTAGCACCTTAAAGGGGTTTCACATCCTCTTGTCCATGCCGCTCCATCTGTGAACTTGTTTGAAATATTCTAGATAAAACATTAGTCCAACAAAAGATGTATTGGCATTAATTACCAAAACCACCCGAGGAGCACTTGTGATTTCAATTACTATTTGCATGTCACCGTCAAGAACCATATTTGTGTCTCGGTAGAAGTGTTCATGTGTTTTACAATAATAAATGTGTATCTGTTGAAAAGATGTTTGTATACAGAAATGAAAATGTAAAAAAAGGAATAGAAAACTGAAATTTCAAGAAATAAATCCAAAAAAGGAAAACTGAGAGAGAAAAAAAATAGAAACAGGAAAAAGGAAAAAAAGCAGAAAAATAAAGAAACTGGAAAGGGCACCACTCGGCGCCGGCGCACCGGCGGAACGATTGGGCCGGTCCACCTAGGACCGTAGGATACCTAGCGATGCAATGATCGCTAGCCATAGGATATGCCTCCCCGCTTCGTCTCTCTTCTTAATAGAAAAAGAAATCCCACCACGTCGCCATGGACGACGAGACGCGAGCTCCCGAGCACCTCCCCACGCGTCTCCCCTGTAGTTGCCCTTGCCGCCGGTCGCCGTCGTCGTCACCGGTCGCCGTTGTCGCCTCCTGCTTTCTCCCGAGCAAACATGCGCCCGCGACTGTAGCTCCCGTGGCGGATTTGCAGCTCCGGGTGGGCCGCGCAGCTTTGGTGCTGGTCGCTGGTCGCAACTCCGGTGCCGATCGCTGGTTGCAGCTCCGGTGTCGCGGTAGCAAAGACGACCGGCGACATGCGGCGAGCACCGATCGGTTCATCATCGCTTTTGAATGGACGTAGCAAAAAACATCATCGGTCGTAATAATAATGACAGACGGTTGCAGCAAAAAATCAATGTCGCCACCGTCATGAGGTCACAGACTCACCTGGATGTAGCAAAAAATTTGCCGGTGGTAGCAAAAATTCAAGGGCGCTTGAATCTTTATTATCTACGGTCGAAGCTTTTTAGCAAAAAACGCCGCCGGGACTCGCCGCCATGCTTGAAGCACCATGGCCTCGTGAATGGATGTAGCAAAACACGTCGCCGATAGTAGCAAAAAACAAGGTTGCTGCAACAAAAAATGTCATCCTCGCTGCCGCCGTTCACATCTCAGGTCGTAAAAATGCACCATGGCCTCGTGAATGGATGTATCAAAACACAAAGACGATGGTAGCAAAAATTTGACACGGTTGTAGCAAAAATGGCCGGGTTCTTGTCGCCGGTCATAAAATGGCCAACTTTGCAAAACCAGAAGACGGTTGTAGCAAAAAACTAGGCTGCTTCCAGCAAAATTAAAATACGATGGTAGCAAAACTTGGTCTGGTCTAGCAAATAAAAAAAGATGGTAGCAAAAAATGTGTCTAGTCCCAGCAAAAAAGGACACCGGTTCCAAAGAAAAAGATCTTTGGTAGCAGCACCGCACGACGCCGGTTCCAGCAAATCCGTTGCAGCACTGCATCAAAGTGGTTATCCCTGCCCACCGGTGCTTCAGGTCCAGCAATGGCGGTGCGCGCGAAACACGGGCTGCAGCTCCTCCGGTCCTCATGTTGCAGCCTTTTGACATCTCGCCACGGCGCCAAGACAAAGGACGATGTTCTTCGTGACGGGGAGTTCCTCTCGTGCAATAGCTGGCTCTAGCTATGGCGTCTAAGAGAAAAAAGAGGAGCGAGAGCATCAGCCATGGCGGGGAGGTGGAGAAGGAAAAAGGGGACAGGATATGTGGATGGGGTGTGTGGACAACAGCTCACGACAGAGGATAAGAAGAGAAAACGGGGGCGGTGCACAGGACCCACTCAGATGATCTGGTCTTGTTTTGTGATTGCGACGCGTGATATTAGCGAGCGGACCAGCCAAAGCTTCCGCCGATCGACCGGGTGTAAACGTTTCCCAACTGAAAAACAGTAAAGCCAAATCGGAGAGAGCCGGAGCGATGGGCCGGCCCATGAAGCACTCGCGTGGGCGATTCCGCTCATTTCATTCCGGAAGGACAGAACTGCTAGCCCATCTCATCTCTAACCATTTTCTGCCCCTCAAAAAAAAAATATCACCATTTTCTCATAAAAAACCCTCATCTCTCACCAAGCATGTTTTCTAAAAAAAAAAAACTCACCCTGCAGGTGAACGCAGCATCACGTGGTACTGAACGTAGCTCGCTGTTGAGATCCATCAACCAAAGCTACCCGTCACTTTCTCACAGTGACTCTACATAATATGCTGGTCATTTTCATCTACCAAACGGACCCCCTCTGATTGATTCGTACTACTACTCCATGGAGTAAAATTTACCACTGGCCTGCAGCTTGTCTGTCAGTATACACAGGTTCTTCCTTGCCCCGAGGGGATATAAGCGGGTTCTCAGGTATTTGCAGTGTGCCAACAACCAGACCAGAGCAGAGAAACCACCCTGGATCTCGGCACTAGAGTAGCGGCCGGCGGCGATGTCGGCGGGTGAGAGAAGGAAGACGGCGTGCGTCACCGGAGGAAGCGGCTACATCGCCTCAGCGCTCATCAAGCTGCTGCTCCAGAAAGGCTACGCTGTCAAGACCACGGTCAGAGACCCCGGTTGGATTCTTTCCAGTTTTATCTTAAGTAAATTCAACAAGGAAAGCATGCCTACCAAATCTTATGTAAATCTTCCGCTGAAATTGCTTCGAGTTTTTGTGCTCCCAAGGTTCGCCCCCAACTGAAGGTTCCGTAATTTGTCGCTGCAGATGACATGGAGAAGAATTCCCATCTCAAGGCCTTGCAAGCGCTTGGCACCTTGGAGATCATCCGTGCCGATCTGAGCGAAGAAGGCAGCTTCGACCAAGCTGTTTCTGCCTGCGACTACGTCTTCCTGGTGGCCGCTCCTCTGAACCTCATGTCGGCAGATCCGGAGGTAACCTTGACTTTTCCACCAAGCTTTGTTTTCACGTACATCTGATGGTAGTGTAGATTGTAGCTACAAAGGAACTTTGCGTTGTAGTTACTGGGTTGGAACGGAATCTTTATGTTGCTAGCCCGGTAGCCCCTCCGACAGGTAGAGAGCTTCTGATCCTTGTTACCCTCTGATGGCAATTGTCATTTTAGCATTTGACACCCCAATTATGTCAGCCTATTTCCTCTTGAGGGACAACCATAACTTACTGTGTGCTTTGTGTTGCTACGGTGATGGTGATGACAGAGAGATCAGGTGGAAGCCACTGTCCAAGGAACGCTCAACGCCATGAGGTCGTGCGCGAGGGCAGGGACGGTGAAGCGCGTGATCCTGACGTCGTCCACCGCCGGGGTGTCCAGGAGGCCGCTGCAGGGCGACGGCCACGTGCTGGACGACGTCGAGTACCTCAGGGCCAACAAGCCACCAACCTGGGTACGTTCGTTTCAATGTTATTAAGCGCACAGAAACATCCGCTGATGGATCTGGATTCGGGAACACGACGCCTGCCATGGGCTGACGCTGGTATCTTGTCTCCCGTGTTCATGCCGCAGGGGTACTCGGTGTCCAAGGTGCTCGCTGAGAAGGCGGCGAGCGAATTCGCGGAGGAGAACGGCATCGACCTCGTCACCGTGTTGCCCGTGTTCACCTTGGGCGCGGCGCCGGTCTCTAAAGCAGCATCCAGCGTTCCCGTCACCCTCTCCTTGTTGTCCGGTGAGCGATCGACGCACATGCATGTGTTGGGCAACCCTGCTAGCACTTCTCTTCTTTTTGTTTACAAACTGAAAGATGCAGCAAAGACTGAAATTTGGAGAGGCTGATCGATGCATGGAAGGCAGACTTTTCATATGGCTATTTGTTTATCATTCTGGCATTCCATTATAACCCTATTGACCGGTGACGTGTCCGTATATCTCAGGTGACGAGGCGCAGTTGGCCATCTTGGAAGGCTTGCAGTCCGTCACCGGCACCGTGTCGGTAGCCCACGTGGAGGATCTCTGTCGCGCCGAGGTGTTCGTCGCCGAGAACGAGTCCTCGTTTGGGAGGTACATCTGCTGCAGCCACAACGCCACCGTCCTACAACTCGCTCGTCTCATGGCACAGAAATACCCACAATACAATGTGAATGCAGATCGGTATGTACAAATCCAGCACATGCATGCACACTCAGACCGCAGTGAGCCACTGACGACATGTGTTTCCTGCAGATTTCGTGGGTGCCCTGAGCAACCAAAAGTGTGCCTCTCGTCTCAGAAGCTCGTCGGGGAAGGGTTTGTGTTCAAGTACCAGAGCCTAGGTGAGATTTTTGATGACCTTGTTGAGTACGGCAGGGCCACGGGGATTTTACTCCACTGATATGTTGATCAGGTGCTGATCTATATGTGATCACAACAAATCATGCACTTTCAAATAAGTAAAGTCTCGCGACCGTGTTTTTGTGCGTGTGTAAATTTGTCCTTTTTCACCTTTTTTTGAAAGAAATTGGTAGGAGGTACCGAAAGTCGCATTTGTGAGGGACTGAACCTTTGTGTTGGCGTTGTACAACCACTCCTACCGTCCTGCGAACTCTTTACTTTGGTTGCATATCATGTTATGTCACGCTTAGCGAGTTTGGGATGGGCTTGTTTGGGCGGATGAGTATTTTTGCGTTTGGCACAAGCCCTCGCCCCGTTCCTCATTTAAAACCAAAATTCAACCCTTTGCCGAGTTTCGGAACTCGCCATAGGGAGACCAACCACCAGCTGGTCATTGACACGTGCCACCAGGGCCCTACTGCCATATTTATATGGAGTTTATCCCTGCGGGTGCTAGGCATACACTTGACACATCGATTTCTGTATATAAAAAAGAAAAAGAAAAATAAAAAAATTGCCGAGTTGTTTTTCATGGGTACTCGACATACACGTGACCCATCGAATTCGGTAAAAAAGACAAGTAAAAAATATTGCTGAGTTTCCATTAGCGGAAAGCCGACAAACATAGTCCGCCGTCACGGCTCCGTTGCCTGCTCGTCCATGGGGCCCACCTGCCAGTCTTTGCCGAGTTTTTATCCGGAGGAACTCGGTGAACTTGAGGCACTGCCGAGTTTCCTACTTTGGCCAAGTCATTTTCGCTGGTACTTGACGAAATGTCAAGTTTCCCAAGTTTCTTGTCACTGACGAGTGCAAGTTTGCATGAAACCATGCAAAAGTTTGCCGAGCTCCCAATGAAATGAACTCCGCAAAATATCAGAACCCGGACCAAAACTAGATTCTAGCAGTGGAACATGCAATTTCTTTCCATGGTTTAAAAAATGAATCATTTCAAGCAAAACAGAGTATACTCAAACATGTATAGAATTCAAAGTTCAATACACCACGCAATAGCATTCAAGTTGTTAAGAAAACCAAGCTCAAAAGAGTGTTGTCAACACTGTGTTGACAAGAAAATCAAAGAGCTGGAGTCATACTAGCGTATAATTTATACTAGCGTATTCTCCAAATCCAAATCCATGGATTGGCTAGCAATTAATCTGCCCACGTGAAGTAGGAGCACAGTGCTCCCATGGACGGCGTCCAGTTACCGCAACCGTAGAAGCATCTCCCCTGCATCGGCCCCGGCACGGCCACCACGCCACCTCTGCTCGCCACCCCGCAGTAGCAGTAGCACGCCGCGGCGGCGCCACCGTATGGAGTTACAGTTACCTGAGGCGATGGGGTCGAGGTCGTGATGCTGAGCTGGACGCCGCGCCGCATCAGCTCCACGAGAAGCCGCGCCGTGTTACGAGCGTCGTCGAGGCCGCAGTGCGCGCGGCCCTCCCACTGGAGCCCCGCCGCTTCGACGGCCGACCGCAGAGCAGCCCACCGGCCGCCGCCCATCGCCGCGGCGAAGGGGATCTTGAGGTTGATCCAGTGATTGAAGCAGGGAGGCTTGGCGAGGTCTTTGAAGCAGCACTCGGACTCCAGCATGGTGCGGAGGTCCCAGTCCCCCCACGTGACGACGGCGAAGCAGCCGCCGCTCCTGGCCCACGCCGAGGCCTGCAGCCACGCGGCGTGCAGGCGGAGCGCCTCGGCCAGCCGCACGCCGCCGTCGACGTCCGCCTGCCGGATGCCGGTGAGGTCCCTGCAGAAGTCGGTCAGCGCGGGGTGGTACTGCGGGCGGACGTAGGTGCGGAACTCGGCGGGGTCGAGGTCGCCGGTGGCACCGTCGACGAGCACGGAGGGGAACTCGATGATCTCCTGCGGGTAGATCCGCGCGCCTTTCTCGCACGTCGCCTCGAAGTCTAGGACCACGAAGTAGTCAAACGCCTGGCGCTGGGGCTGCCGTGCTGTTCTGACCATGCTGCTGCCCGCCTCCGGAGACGGGGACGGCACGCCGGAGCTGCTGGAGGTGAACATGGACATGATCCTCTCCGATGGGAAAGCGCGTGGTCAACGTCAAGAGGATGTACTACTCAGGAAGCTAGCAGAACAACGACTAAGCAAATGGGCACGATAAGTAATGGGCTAATAAGAAAACATTCATTCTCTACTGATTTATTTGAATAATTAGCAGAACAACGACTAAGCAAACCACCTTTTTAGAAAGCAAACCACACCTTTATCATAGAGAAATAGACACCTCACAACCGAGACAAGTTGCACTGAACGATAGCTCAGATCTGCAAATAAAATAAAGGGAATATATTATCATTACTACTATCGTTTATTACTCTCTCCATTCTTAAATATAAGTTTTTAAGATTTTAACACAAACTACATATAGATGCATATAGATATATTATAGAGTATAGATTCACTCATTTTACTCAGTATGTAGTTCCCTAAAAGAACTCGTATTTAGAAACGAACGGAGTAGAGTACTACGCAGCACATGTCACTGTCAATGTGCCAAGCTGCCAACAACCAACCATACGAGAGGAACGACCTTTGGGCATTTCCAGCCGTTCGGCCCCCAGGGCGCCTAAATAGAGCAGCGCAGGGCGTCTTACGTATTAATTCGGCCCCAGAGACGGCCTGCATCGTCCACGCCTTGGCGCCGAGACGCGGAAATTTAAACTTGGTCGTTCACGCTCTCAAAAGACGCCGCATAAATCCGGCGACGGACGTAATCTGGCGTTATAAAAAGCAGAGCGCCCGCCGCAAGTTCGCGTCGCATAACGATTCACTCGGCGGTCGGCTCGAGCGTTAAGGTCGGCGTCTGTGAGCTCGTCGGTGTCGGAGCTGCCGGTCTTTGAGGCTGCGTCGGTAGCAACCCGGCTTCTGGCGGCGATGTAAGCGTCGTTCGAGCTTGGCGTCCGTGTGGTCGTGGGCGTCGTGGGCGTTGCCGTCGGCAGCTCGTTCAAGATCAGCGCTGCACTGTGTACCACGCCTTGAGCTTCGTCGTTGCTTTCGGAGCATGTCCGCTCCCCATCAGAAAAGCCATGTCGGTGTTCCACTTCTTCGCGGCGACGTTCGTCCGGAGCAGGTCGAGCTTGATGGCGTTGTTCTTCATTAGCGACGACCACCGCGCCTCGGTCTTCTCTTCGCGTAGGCGAGCGAGCGGGAGAGATGCGAGGGAAAAGCGTCAAGAAATGGCGGGAAAAGACCCTCGGGTCGCCTCGAAGCAGCCGCGCCTTTTTGCTGCGGCTCTAGCGCCCCAGTGGCGCCGGGTTCGCCTGGGTCCGCCGGCAGTTTTGACCATTTGGCGAAAACGAGGGGCCTTGTTGGGACGCTTTTTAGCCGCACGGTAGAATCGCCTGAGGAGGGCCTGTTGGGGGTGCGGCTGGAGATGCCCTCACAACCTTTGTGCTTGAAGCGAGGTGAGCTAGGGGATCATCAGTGCCCAGCGATGTCGGCCGGTGAGATGCAGAAGACGGCGTGCGTCACCGGTGGGAGCGGCTACATAGCTTCAGCGCTCGTCAAGACGCTGCTGGAGAAAGGGTACGCCGTCAAGACGACGGTCAGAGACCCCGGTTGGCTTCTTGTTTCCTCATTTCTAGTTCTTTCTTGTCTGTACTTCAGAAAAACTTCTCTTCAGATTATGTTGATGTGAAATCCTATGTTCTTCCTAGTTTTGTCTATATCCATTATGATTTACTTGGTTAAGTCAGGCAGGAAAGCTTGCCAAGCCTCTGAAAACAAGCTTAGCTTTGATCTCAGTTCTAAGATATTCTGTAATCTATGAGCAGAGGACACGGAGAAGAATTGCCGCCTCAAGGACTTGCAAGCGCTTGGCCCCTTGGAGATCATCCGTGCCCGGCTGGATGAAGAAGGCAGCTTCGACGGCGCAGTTTCCGGCTGCGACTACGCCTTCCTCGTCGCTGCGCCCATGGACTTCGGGTCAGCAGACCCTGAGGTAAACAACTGTCTTTCGGCTCCAGCGCCGGAGCAAGCTTCGTTTTCATTTGCATGAATGTTCTTCCGGGCGGCATCTGACGATGATGGAGTTGTGGGGAATTGGAAAACAATTTGGCATTTAAGTTGTCAGAGCCATCACTCACTCCCTGACAAATTATTCTCAGCCATGGGGAAGATCATGTTGACATTTCAGCATTTGGCATCACAATTATGCTACTCCCTCTAATCATACAAAATCAGCGATAATTAATATGGATCGAAGGGACTAGTTTATTTCCTCTTTGGTTCTTGTTCGGTTAATCCCCTCATCAGCAAATTTAAGAGGATTGAAGACTATTTTCACTTGCAAGGGATTTAATCCCCTCAATCCCTTCAATCCCCACCAAATCGAACAAGCTCGCGCCTTTAACTTGCTTCGTGTTCGGCAGTAGAGGGATATGATCGACGCAGCCGTGCAAGGAACACTCAACGTGATGAGGTCGTGCGTGAGTGCCCGACAAGAGCTCCTGGTCCCACGTCGAGTACCTCAGAGACAACAAACCAGAAACATGGGTACATAAATCCTTTGTGTTCAGTATTACCTCGGGCAGGGATATTTCCTAAACGTTGGTATTGGTTCGGTGTATATTTGCATCGTAGGCATACGCAGTGTCGAAGGTGACTGCTGATAAGGTGGCGAGCAAATTCGCGGAGCGGAACGGCATCAGCCTTGTCACCATGTTGCCGGTGTTTATCTTGGGCGCGGCACCGGTCTCCAAGCCCACATCAAGCGTCCCTGTCACCCTCTCTCTGTTGACCGGTGAGAGAGGCTAGCATTTCTTTAGGCCAACTCCACCGCGCGACCCTATCCGGACGTCCGCGCGCGTCCGTTTGAAGAGCGATTTGGCGGACGTCCGGAAGGCGGACAGGCGGATGGGGCAGCTGCGCCCAACGCGCACAAGCCTATGGCACCCAAAAACGGTCCGCCTCGGCTCGTCGCAGCGCGCCGTCGCCTCGCCCTGAGCTCGCCATGCCGTCCCGCGCGCCCCCGGCTTGCCGTGCCGCCCAGCGCATGCCGCCGCCTTGCATCCGAGATCGCTGTGCTACGCGCCGCCGCCTCGTCGTGCCGCCTCGCGCACGCCGTTGCCTCGCGCCCGAGCTCGTTGTACCGCGCGCGCCCCCGCCACAGCCCCGCGCGCCGCCCCGAACTCGCCGTGTCGCTCGGCCCCGCGTGCTCGCTCGCGCCCGGCCCCAACTCGCTGCTGCATGGGAAACGGACGCGTCCCGCCCGCACCGAGCTCCAAGGAAAGCGACCGGCCACTACGGCACCACCACCGCGCGCGCGAGGCCGGCCAAAAAATCATGTGCCGTGAGCCGGAGTTTTCCAAGTTTTGGGGTGGACCACGCAGCTGTCCCCAGCCGTGAGCAGCGGGGAACGTGGTCTGCGCGGAACGGGACGAGCGACAGCATGTGAAATCCCACCGTCGACCGAATGAGGCGGGGATCATCGGATACGCGCCGCTGTTGGCGTGCCTCGCCAGAGTGCGCCTGCCCCGAGGTCGCCCTGGCGCCCGCGCTCGTCGGAGCGTGCTCACCCTGCGTTCCCGGGCCGCCCCGCCCCGAGCTCCCTGGCTGCCTCGCCGGAGCAGTGCCGCCAGAGCGCGCCGCCCCTCCCCACCCGCTGCAGCGCCGCCAGAGGGCGCCTCCCCGAGCGCTCCAGCGCGCACGCCACCCCTGGCCGTGCTCGGCACGCTGGCCTTCCTGGCCGTGCCGGGTCTCCGAGCTCGCCGTGGAGCTGGTGCTAGCACGCAGCTGCTGCTGCGCACGCACTAGCTAACTAGCACCCACCTGTTGCTGGCTTGCTGCGCGCGGCGGCGAACGAGATGGCCGCCGTGGCGGACGCGGCGGCGGGCGCAGGGCGCGGTGGCGGGCGTGGGGAGCGACCTCCAGCGACGGCGGCGGGCGCAGTGGCCTCCAGCAACGGCGGCGGGAGGGAGAGGCAGCAGCGGAGCTCTCACAATCTCACTAATTTGTGGGCCAGAGAGAAGGCACGGGCGGACGGGAGCGGACGAGAGGGACGAGAAGAGCGTCGGGAGCATTTGTCGCCCGTCTGGTTTTGGGGTTGGGTCGGACAAAAATGGACGCCAACGAATATACTTGTCTGTTTGGGTGTGTCCGTTGGGGCCAGATTTTACCTTATACGGACAAAACCGGACCAGATGGGGTTGTGTGGTGAAGTTGGCCTTATGTTCTTTTCATTTTACAGCAAGTAAGCTCTTTTGTCCCTGATTGGCTAAAATCACTGTTTTGACTCTTTTTTAGAAGTTCAGCATGATCCGACCCTTGTTTGAAATTTTAACCGCATCTAACACTTTCGTTATCGCTATAGTCGTTGGCGGTATTGTTAGATGGGCTACCGCCATAGTTGATGGCGGTAGAACCTGATCCTTGCTGGCCGCAACATCTGCATGGAAATGGCTACCGCGGTAGTTGTTGGCCGTAGGCATCTGGGCGACTTATGTCTATAAAAAAAACTACGCCATTGAATATTATGTGGAAACACATGGATAGCGAAGTGGCTAGCCTGTTACGTTCTTTAGTGGTAGGCACACAAAAGTTTAGTTTTTGCATTCTAAAAAATAACAATTTGTCTAATTAATATTGAATATGGATATTGATTATTGTAAAAGAATAAAAAGTTATCTAATTAATATTGGATATTGTTTATTGTAAAAAATGTACTCCCTCCGTTCCATAATGTAAGACGTTTTGTCAAAAAACGTCTTACATTATGAGACAGAGGGAGTACTTTTTTACTTATCTGAAAAGGGAAATAAGTGCAATATTGCCTAATTAATATTGGATCTTTTAGTTGTAGGTCGTGTGTTTGAATCCTGGCACACACAAGCTTTTCTTTCTGCATAACTAAAAAGAGGATCTGTCTAATTAATATTGGATATGCTTATTCATTATTTTAAGAGAATAACTATTTGTCTAATTAATATTGGTTATTGATATTAATTATTGTAAAAGAATATAAATTTTTCCTTATTTGAAAAGGGAAGTAAGTGCAATATTGTCTAATTAATATTGGATATTGACGTAGTTGTTCAGACATAGTTCGCCATCCAACGACGTACCTCATTGGTCTGCGGAAGTCTGGTTATCTGAATTGTTGTAAACCGGACGCATACTAGAGGGTTTTGCGGACGTCCATAACGTCGCGACCTACGCGCCTAACCACCAAGTCCCACCCAAAACCCTCTCCACACGAAAAACCCTCTCATGCTCACTTCGGGCACCAATGGAAGGACCACCCCGACGATGGTGTCGGAGGTGCCACCGGCTAGCTCGGCCAGGTTGACGAGGTCACCTTCCGCGAGGAAATATCTGGTACTCCCACCCCTAGGGTGCTCCCAGTGCTCCAAACTCGGTAGCACATTTTCTAATGTTCAAAAAATTCTGAAAAAATTCCAGCACATTGATACAACATCAATGTATGCTGTTAAAAAAAATTCAAATCAAAATTCATAACATTGCTCGGGATACAAAAATGATAAAATGGACATCAATGTGATAATGGGCCTAATCTAAAGCCCAACTTATGTGATGTACTATTTACTGTCGAAATTGTCATTTATGTTTCTCAAGCTATGTTTCGAATTTTGCTTTCATATTTTTTGACAACATACTTTGATGTTGTGTCAATGTGTTTGATTTTTTTCAGAAGTTTTCGAACAATTTAAAATGTGCTACCGAGTTTTGAAGCACCGGGAGCACCCTAGGGGTGGGAGTACCAGATAGTCCCCCAACCTTCCGCTATATATTAGTTTAGGGTCTTTTAGGTTTTATTTGAACGAACGGAATATTGGAATTATGTCCGAACTTATGTTCGTTTGTGTGTATTCCATCATGTGTTGCATAAACTATGTACAAATTAATTTATTCCAGCCTGAGGGTGACGGCACGCGTTGGATGTCCACTCCGGTATCACTGGAAACAATGAACAATAATTATGTGAGTTCAACTTTGTTTTTAGTTGTCTTCCGGTCAGGAAATACATAACAATTTACCAATATTCTTTTGAGATGTTGCTAGTATTTGTATTTAATTTGTAGGTTCCTCCGCATAATTAGGAAAACATTTAGTTAATTATTTGTATTTCTGAATTCAACCCTTAATCATATATTGCTACTCTTGTTGATGCACTGTCATGTGAACATGACCTATAAACGCTACAAAATGGTTCCATGAATATGAGTTGGCAGTAATCCATATATAATATTAGTTGGAAAAAATGTTCTTTCTGTTTGGGCAAAACAAAATATTGAAAACAAATTGTTCTTTTTCATTCGGCAAGAAATATATTAAAAAGGTATGTATTGCCAAGATTGGGACCACAGACCGACTAAATAGAAAGAGAGTTGCCTACGCTAGCTTTTTTTTTTGAGGGGTGAAAAATTCATTTATTCATCACCGAAATCCACATGATGTGGGATACAACGGAGGTCATGAGAGGTGCCAAACCAGACGTGGCGACCCATACCCTGAGAAATAGAAAAACGAGCTAATCTATGCGCTTCATAATTAACAGCACAACCCTCGAAAATAAACTTGAAGTTATGCAACTCTGCTTTCGCCCTAATCTCAGCAATGATAGCTCCATGCACCCCTAGGGTTCCGTTGGTGATATCAGACACCACCTGCTTGCAGTCGCTTGAGATCACGCAATGTGTCAGGTTCATGTCCTCCGCCAACGCTAGCGCTTTCCTGCATGCCACTGCCTCCAATGTTGTAGGATTGCTCACACCGTAAACAACCAACAGCGAGCTCCCCAGGTAGTTTCCTCCTTCATCTCTGCAAACAGCTGCTGCTGCTCCACCTCGTTCATGCCCGACAATGAGATCAACGTGGATCTTAGCAAACCCCGGTGGTGGCGCCTTGGTTCTTGGGCGGGCTGAAGTAACCGATGCAGGCTCCCGGCCTGGTGTAGTTTTCTGTTGAGCTGAAGCTATCTGTAGATCATCGATGAACCTTCGTATGAATGCTTGGGTAGATTGTGGACTCTAAAAGATCCCTTCGTGTATTGCTTTCCTCCTAGCTGACCAAATCGCCCATAGAGTGACAGAGAGCAACACAAACTTATCGTGCTTTAACATCTCCATTAATGAAAACATCCAGTGTTTGGCATTAGGCTCCGTCACCGTCGTCATTTTATGCACCAACTCATCATCGATCAATGCCCACACGCATCGGGATGCAACACATTACAATAACGAGTGTCTCCACGAATCTGGTGCTCCGCATAATCCGCAGCTAGCCGAATCAGTCATATGTCTGTGCGCTCGTACGTCGTTTGTGGGCAGGGAGTGTTTAGACAGTCTCCACAAAAACATTCTCACCTTAGCCGGGATGGGTGTTTTCCATAACGTTTTCCATGAACCTTCCTCAGCATATGAGTTTGAGGAGCAAGTATTTCCATCAAGCCAAGCTTCTCTTCTTTGCTTTGTAGCCACAATCATACGATATGCAGACTTCACCGGAAAAACTCCATGCTTCTCATAGTGCCAGCTCCAGAAATCAGGCAAGTTACGTGTACAAAGTGGAATGCTCAGGATAATTCGACTGTCCATCGGCAGGAAGGTCGCTTCTACCTTCGCGCGGTCCCAAGACGCGGATGTATGATCGATTAGCTCAGAAACTCTAGCTGGTGGATGTGTCGCCAAACACCCATAAGGACGCAGCATCTCCTCTCTCGGGATCCAATTGTCCCTCCGTATATATGTTGTCTCTCCATTCCTGATCCTTCTAATCAATCCTTGTTTTAATGTATCTCTGCCTTCGACCACAGCCCTCCACACTTGACTAGGATGACCTCCCAATTGAGCATCTAAAATATCAGATTGCGGGTGATAGATGCTTCTAAGGATTCTGGCGCATAGAGTATTGGGGTGCTGAAGTAACCTCCAGGCTTGTCTAGCTAGCATAGCTAGATTAAACAATTCAAAGTCCTTGAATCCCAAACCCCCCATTCCTTTAGGTTGTGTCATTGTTTGCCAGGAAACCCAATGCGGTTTTCTTTTGCCATCCTTACTTCCCCACCAAAACTTTCTTATCAACTTGTTCAAATGTTCACAAAGGCCCCTTGAGAGTTTAAAACATGACATCGAGAAGACAGACATTGCTTGGGCAACAGCTTTTACTAGCACCTCCTTACCTGCCGATGACATAGTGTCTGCTATCCACCCTTGAACTTTGCTCCACAAACGATCCTTTAGATACTTAAAAGCACCGTTCTTTGAATTTCCAATATCAGAGGGCATACCAAGATATTTCTCATTGAGAGTTTCATTGGGAACATTTAGCAAAACCTTAATCTCCACCCTTGCATTCTCGGGAACTCCTTTACTGGAGAAGATCGAAGATTTGGAGTAGTTAATTCTCTATCCCGATGCCTGACAATAAGTGTTCAGCACCTGGTTGACCTCATTTGCCCCCACACTGTTGGCCTTGAAGAACAGCAGGCTGTCATCTGCAAATAGAAGATGGTTCACTGGTGGCGCCGTAGGAGCTACCTGTAAACCATGCAAGTTGGATGACTCATCTTTGGATTTTAGGAGGCACGAAAGGCCCTCTGCTGCCAACAAGAACAAGTATGGAGATATTGGGTCTCCTGTTCGATTCCCCTTGTGGGTATAAACTCTTGCAATTTATTCCCATTGAAAAGCACAGAAAACTTCACTTTAGATACTAAGTCCATAACTATATCCACCCACCTACCAGTGAAGCCCAGTTTAATCATTATAGCCCTTAAATACTCCCACTCCACTCTGTCATAAGCTTTCATCATGTCAAGCTTCAAGGCACATGACTGGTGCTTTTTTTCTTTGTTCCTCTTCATGAAATGCAAACATTCATAAGCTGTGATGATATTGTCAGTGATCAACCTGCCAGGTACAAAAGCCGACTGTTCCTCGGAAATAATATCAGGTAAAACTGTTTTGAGCCTGTTAGCTATTACCTTCGATGCTATCTTGTACAAGACGTTGCATAAGCTAATGGGGCGAAATAGGGACAAGAAAGTAGGGTTCTTTGCCTTGGGGATCAAAACCAGCACCGCTTTCATTGATGCATGCGGTGACTCGATTCCCTCCACTATATTCAACACCACCTTTGTAACATCATCACCACAAATCTCCCAGTGACATTGAAAAAAATGAGCTGGATACCCGTCGGGGCCGGGTGCTTTGATAGGGAACATTTGGAAAAGGGCAGCTTTAACTTCATCTCTGCTGTACAGAGCAGTCAACGTATCATTCATAGCTTGGGTGCCTTTTCGTGGGACGGTATCAAGGACCTCCTCCATATTTGTGACCCCCTCCGAAGTGTATAGATTCTCATAAAATGAAGTTGTCAATGCCTCCATCTCTGCTAGATTTTCATTATCCGCCATCCGGACGCTGTAACATTTTGATTTGATTTTTCCTCCTCCTCCTGCTTGCACGCAAGTGAAAAAAATATGTATTCTTGTCCCCATGCACTAGCCACTCCAATATAGCCCTTTGCCTCCATAACATCTCCTCACGGTGGTACAGTTCACCAAATGGCCGACCACCTTGATTTCAACATGATTAGGCCCCGATCTACCTTGGATCTGCCGCAGCTCCTGTAGCCGGTATTTTAATTGAGAGATCTCCCTCTTGACATTCCCAAAGTGGGTGCGTTCCTAAGACGACAAGTCACCCGACAAAGCATGCAACATGTCCTGCAATGCGTGCACCCGATCCGCCGCTGCACCCGACCATGCTGCTCGCACCACACCGCTGCAGCCTCATCCCTCTCCCAACAGGTTTCATATTTAAAGGACCGTGGGACCTTTTGCATGCATGCACGCCGCTATAATGCACAAGTAGTGGTACATGATCCAACGCTGCTGTGGTTAAGTGTCGGCTTCGCCCCGGGAACGCGATGGACCATGTCAGTATTTGCCACCCCGGTCCAATCTCGACCCTTGTAAGCGCATTCTCCTGTCACCCGCTTTCTCAAACGTCCAACTCGTCCCTCGAATATCCAATGTCGGACAAGCCGCAAGTATCTAGTGCGTCCGGAACCGATCCATCCGGCTTGGCTTCGAGTCCCCACACCATCATGCTCGTGCCCATGGATTACCTCATTGAAATCACCAACAACTAGCCATGGCATAGAATTGGTTCTGTAATGCCCCGAGCGTATCCCATGTTTTGTAACGTTCACTAGTTCTCGCCTCTCCATAGACGAAAGTCACCCCGGTCCGGATATCAACCATCTCATCAACAATAACATCAATATGATACTCGAGTAACCCACAACTTCAAGCTTTATTTCTTCGTTCCAAAAATACCTAGCCCTCCACTTCTACCGTAATCGCCATAAAGAAAGCTTTTATTGTAACCTAAGGAACCAACCATATTTTCGACTCTAGAGCCCTCTATTTGTGTTTCAAGGATACATGTGATAAAGGGGCATGTTGCCTCGTGAGATCATTAAAGCCATTTAACTGTCGCTGGGTTTGCCACCCATGGCTGGGCCCAACATAGCATACTCATTGCGCTAGGCGCGACCCCGCTTGGGGGCCCACCAAACGCGCATCATTTTCAATGTTTTGAGCTAGGTTCTTCACCATGGAATTGTCGATGAGTGGTAGAGTCGTCTTAGACCTCTTCGGTTCTTGCTTGGACGGAGAGCTGGTTGTGGTCTCTGGTGGAGGCGGCAGAAGTAATGTATTGTTGGCTAGCATGGTGGATGATGAGCTTTTCAGAACTGCTCCCCTCTTCCTATTGTTCTCTGGCTCCTCCATAGAAACATCACCAGAGAAATCCCTTGGTTCCTGCTCCTGCCATTCCTGCTGGTTCTGCTATCCTCCTCGTCCTCGTCCGCGACCGCGGCCCTGACGTCCCCGTCCTCTTCCCTCTCCTGGCCCACGTCTCGGACCTCGGAACCAAGACGCCCTGAGGTTTTTCAAAACCAGAGCTTGCGGTGGATGAACACCATCACCATGTTCCTTGAATTGATGGCCCAGATGGCCACACACAGCACACCAATCAGGTAATCTCTCATATTTAACCAAGAAAACCTTCCTCTTGCCTTCCTTCACCACTGAAACAGCATCTTGAGGGGCTTATGGACGTTTATATTCACCCTGACACGCACAAACTTACCCTCAAAATCTTGAGACTTTGGTTCAAGTAGATGAGCTCGCCGATCTTGCCAGCGAGAGCTTTCACCATCGGGAAGAAGCCATCCGGCAGATCATGTATCTGGGCCCAAATATCCAGCATATCCAGATTAACTTCCGATGGTTTTGTGAAACCATCATACTCGGCCATAACAACGGCATTGCCCTTGAAAGTCCACGGCCCTTCCACCATGGCATGCTCCCAGTCTCCCAAGCACGAAAACTGCAATGTGTATAGGTTGCTTTCGAGCGGACGAATTTTCACTTCCTGGGCAAGATCCCATGCAGCCCTCATCTGGCGAAAGAACCAACACTGGCTATACTCTTTTGGAGTGTGAACCCTCGCCATGGCCATCCATCTGACCGCCGCATCAGCCGGAACCTGTTGGTCCTCGAAAACCACGTCGTCTAGATCATCTTCGATGAGTCCCAGATTCTTCAGCATCTCCTCAACATCATCTGTTCCCGAGCCCGAGCCTGAAGCTGAACTCGCCATCGTTGCAGAAACCCTAACCCGACGAAACAAAATGGAGTCACCGGGCGGAGAAACCCTAGCTGCCCTCTGTAACATCCCAAATTTCCCATTTGGAATGTTTTACAATTATAGCTAAGCATCTATGCATTATTGTTTGAATTGAGTGACATTTGATTTATTTCAGAGGCTTTTGAGTTTGTGGAATTTGAATTCAAATTGGCAGTTGAAATTTATTTCAAAACAATGCCTGGCAAATACTTGAGAAAAAGTATGAGAGGAGTAAACATGACACTCCAAAAATGTCAGATGAAAAATGTTGCCAAAAAGTTTGAATCCAAATCTGATTTTATTTGGGATTTCAAAAAAATGTTTTTTTAATTTTAAGTTTTGCCCCTGGAAAAATGTCCAAGTTGTAGGGTAAATTCCCCTGATCATTTTGATATATATATGTCATATACAAATATATATATATTATATATATTCCCCCTCTCCCTAATTCAAAAAAAGGAAAAAGAACCCCCCAGCGCCACCAGCTAACCGCCCACCCAAGACCGACCCACCAATGCCAGCCTGAGCCGGCCCACGCCCGAGCCGACGCCGAACCCCCTCCCTCGGTCGCCGCCCGCTCACCCTCCCTCTCTCATCGACGCCTGGGCCCGCCTCGTCCCTTTCCTCGCCCACGCCGCACCACGCTGAACCACCGCACACAAGACCCGGAGATCCCGGGATCGCATCCCCGATCCGCCCCCTCCTCCAAGCCGGTCCCCCCCCTATATATACCCTCCCTCGACCCGTTCCGCCCCCTCGCCGCGCCCGAAACCCTTTCCCCTCACCGCAATCACTCGCCGGAACCGGAGCCCCCCGCCGCGCCATTGCACCCCCACCGAGCTCCTCCGTCGCCCTCGAGCTCCACCGACTCCACCCCCGAGCTCCCCTCGCCCGTCCGCACCCGCCTGATGCCTCCGCCGTCGTCCCCGACCACCGGAGCCACCGCGCCGTCGCCGCCCGAGCCGCCGTCGCCGTCGACCACCGCGGTAAGCCACCGGACTCCCCTCCGTCGTCCGATCTGAAATCTACGCGCTAGATTAGATCACCCGAAGGGGTATGTTTTATTTTAAAAAGCCGGTTTAATTTACGGTTTTATTTAGTTAAGTTAGCGGTTTAGTTGGACCGGCCCGACCGATTTATTTTCTGTTAACCGCGAGCACGTTTTAGTTATATAACGCCTGAGCGTTAGATAGGCCCACTAGCGCCAGTTTTTCTTTTTAGTTTTATTTTCGTTTCTGTTTTTAACAGAATAGTTCCAGTTTGTAAAATCCATATCTTTTAGGTTACTTAATATTTTTAATTGATTCTTTTTTTGTTAGTTTGCAAATTTGTTGTAGTTTCTGTAGAAAATATGTTTGGCCATGTTTAAATTATTAGAAATTGTTTTATTTTAGTTTTAGACAGATTAGTATTTCTGCTATAAAATGAGTTAGGATTATTTTATTTTAGCGATTCTTTTTGTCACTGCTTTGTTTTGACTTTGCCTAGCAGTAGTAATTTATTTGGGTATTTTAGATTTAATAAAAATAGTTTTAGTCAAAATCATGTATTTCTTGTTTATTTAACTAGCTACTGTTTTCCTATTGTTTTATTTAGTAAATAATTTTATTTTTACTATGTTATAGTTTATTTTAGATTAGTTTCTGTAGCTACAGAGGATGCACTTTTATTTACAGTAGAATAAAATTTTTATTTTATTTTTCCTTGCTAGGATTGTTATAGGCATAATAGGAGTTCTATAATAGCTTTTGATGTGATTCTTTTTGCTCCTAGTTTGTATGATGTTTTCCCTTCTGTTGGTTAGCAACACCCATGCTTAGGTTCTGTTAAGAAAAGTTTTAGTGTGTAAAACTATTTCTTGGTTGTTGCTTGATGTGGTGAAAACCTTGATTTGCTTTCTCCGAGTTTTCTTTGGATTTTGGTTTGAGTGCTTGGGTGTTTTACTTCCAACTTGCTGTTATGTTATATTGTGCCATACTTATTTGTGTTATTGTTTGATTCGATAGAATTTCTGGAGTGCGAAGCCTGCTATTACGAGTCCCTAGCTTTCGAGGACCGTCAGCCAGGCAAGTCATTTGATCATGTTTTCTTTTACAATACCTATTATTTTATTGCATTAGAATTATACGTCCCCACCCTGCATGCAGTAGGAGAATTTTAAGTTATGTTCTTGAGTAGTATCATGAGGTAGGATGAAACCAATTCCCCTTGTTACCATGGCCCGGGACGAAGTAGTTTATTTTTGCTATGCTCGTAGATGGGGTTGGTTGAGTGATTCATAAGGGAGATGTGAGAGTCAAGATGAATGACAACCCCATGACTTCAAGCTCAAGATGGACTTCAAAATTCACTACTGGGTGGAGGACGGTTGACGGGCACCTGGAGAAACCAGTGGCTGGCCGGATGCATGGAGAAGCGCCATGACATCTTGCGGAAAGCTTCACCCAGCCACGAAGAGACGGATGGATACCCCATTGACCGGAAGCTTACATGCAGCCGCAAGCCATTATGGGCTCGCTTGGTTTAACCCTAGGTGTGACTACGGCCGACGGTGCTACGAGATGTAGAAGAACGGTAGGATTGGATGGGCACCGGCAAAGGGCCTGGAGAGGAACTCTTCGAAGACCCTGTTTACGTTCATTCCGTCTTCAAACACCGTGAAGTGCGAAGACTTAAAGGAGGGAACGATTCTTGCGGGTAAAGTGCTAAAACCTCTCGCAAAGTGAAGATCTAATCGGTTAGCCGTGTCCCCGTTACGGACAATTTGAGCCTGGAACTTGGAGTATTTCGGATATCTCAACACCGAACTTAATAAATTAATTAAGGGGGTTATTTAATAATTGGGAATGAGACATTGGTTGGCGGAACCATCTCAATAACTACCAACATTTTGTAGTATTTGCAAACAAGTTCTTGTTGTAGGAAAAACCGGCTTTTTCAAGAAAACAATGAAACTTAGAGCCCCACCAAATTGCATATAGTGTTAGTAATTTTATTGTTGTTCTCTTGACTTGCGGCATATTCAAAATGCTGATTCACACAGCTGCAACGTCTTATGTTGCAGAGGAGTTTTCCCGATCGTGTGAGGCTATGATCCACGCTTGGCGATTGCCCTATGGAGTCGGATGGACTCGCTTATTCGCTCATGCTTCCGCAGCCTTTATTTAGTTTATTTCTCATGAGTTGGCCTTTTAATTTATTCCATTGTAATAAAGACTCGATATGAGAATCGTGTAATAAATTCAGGTGTGATTGAACTTTGAATATTTCATCAATGTACTGTGTGTGCCAGCATGATCTTGGGATGGTACAGCTACACAGAGACTTGGCCGATTTTGGGTCGGGTCGCTACACCCTCTTAAAATCCCGCAAAACCCCGCTAGTCCGAGACCGGGCGGCGATACAGATCGCCTCGGTCCAAGTCCGGCGCGGATTCAGGGTTCAAGAACGGCGAGGGGAGAGGTAGATCTCAACGGCGGCTCCCCGAGTCGCCGAGAGGAAACGAAACCCTAATGAGAGGGGAAAGAATCTGTTTCGCAATAAAGGAAAACTGATGTTGCCTACGCTAGCTAATGACCCACGATGAGGCAAAACAAATTGTTCTTTTTAATTAGGGCGTTGATAGGCGCCCGTCGTCGCAGCCTTTCGATCGGCCCGCCCAGGACCTCCATATCCATCAGATCTGGCAGTTATCTTGTACTATCCTTGCTCCCGGCACTCAACGCAGAGAGGAAAAATCCCCCACGACACGCACATATCAGCAAGCTCCACTCGCCACCACAACCACCGGCCGCAGTCTTGCCTACTCGGCCGACGTCTGCCGCTCGTAGCTTTGTCGCGCCGTCGATTCTAGCAACCCCGACAATGATTGTAGCACCATGGCCCCTGGCTCCATTGCTCGCCGCTCATCGCACCGTCGGTACCAACATTGCCGGCAATGATTGTAACAGCGCGGGCGCTGGTTGTAGCATCAACGTCGCTTTGGGAGAACGAGATTTGGCCAGGCATGCACCACACGTCGTCGCTGCTGCTGGTCGCGGCAGGGAAGCTGCATGCTGCAACTGTCATATATGTCAACACTGGCAACGAGGACCACCGGCAATGGGTACGGCGTGGCTTCAAAAATGATGCGGTGACCACGAGCTATGTCGGCGGTGACCACGAGCTGCACGTTTGCTGGAACCGGCATCATGGGGTGCTGCAACCGTTAATGGCAGAAGCTTCCACCGGCAATGGAAAAGATGCAATGGCGACTGGATGAAAGCACGCCGGTGATCACAAATGCTACTACTGGCACGGCAGAAGCTGCGACCGGCAACAAGAAAAGCTACAACTCGCGGCCAAAAAAGATGCCACAGGTGACAGGGGATGGCGAGAAGAAGATGCTACAACAGTTTTTGTTGGAAACGGCGATGCGAAAAGCTGCGACCCCACGGTGGAAAAGTTGCGACTAGTGACCGGCAGGGGGACGAGACGAAGCTGCTACAATGGTTGTAGCACCGCCGGTTGCAGCTTTCCTGTCATCGTCTCCAGCACCGCGGGATGCCGTTTGTAGCATCTGCGGTGGTCGTTGGGTTGATGGCTGCCGGTGGGCGTCGTCATCGAGCAAAGCCTTCCAGCGATGACACCAACATCACAACACTGTGTGTCTCGGTCGTAGCTAAGCGGCATCTGCCATCGCACCATAAATGGCCGGTGGTGGTGCGCGAGACCCCGCGCAGTAGCTTTCGAGGGAGAGAGGGAGGAGAGACAGTTGTAGCATCGCCAAAAACGGTTGCAGCTCTAGGGCACGTGGTTGTAGCTTCAGCAGTACATGGTGGTAGCATTCGCCGACGATGGCATTGCCGGTTGCAGCTCTTCAATGCACGGTTGTAGCATAGCGAGAGCTGGTCGTATCTCATGCTATACATGATTGTAACATTCACCGACGGCGTCGTCGGCGCGTGGAGCTCCTAGTGTGCATGGTTCCAGTACGCGGGCACCGCGGTCGCACCTCTGCTGTCGGCCGGTTGCAGCTCATGTATGCACGGTTGTAGCACGCGGTCATCGCGGGCCGCGGCTCCGGTGTGCATGGTTCAAGCACATGGTCACTATGGTCGCAGCTCCGCCATCACAAACCCCTGCGCGCGACACATCTCTTGGTGGCAGTAGCAGGTTCGACTCCTCGGGAGCTCATCCATGGCGTGTGGTTGAGATAGAGACGGGGGGCAGGAGGGGCTCATCCATGGAGCGGGGAAGAGAGAGGAGACAGGGGATTGGGGAAGACATCAGGACGAGTGGCTGTGAGTGGTTGGGGAAGCGATAAGAGTCGCGTGCGTGGCCGTGTGATTTTCATCCATCGCATGACTCGCGTTTGACCGGTGTAATTTTCGTCCGGTCCACCGTATTGGAACGTTTGCCTTTTAATTAGGCAGATTATAAAACACGTGTATACACTAGTAGAAAACAAGGCCTTCGTTCGAGCCAGATAAGCCCATTAGTCCCGGTTCAGTCACCAACCGGGACCCATGGGCCCATTGGCCCCGGTTCGTGAGGCCAGGGGGCTGCCGGGCCTTGTGGGGGCATTGGTCCCGATTCATCTGGCCCCTTTGGTCCCGGTTGGTGGGACGAACCGGGACCAATGGGCCTCGCTCTTGGCCCACCACCATTGGTCCCGGTTGGTGGCTTGAACCGGGACCAAAGGCTGCCCTTTAGTCCCGGTTCAAGCCACGAACCGGGACCAATGAGATGCCTATATATACCCCCACGCGTAAGAGCAGAGCACACTGCTCCGCTTTTTACGGCGGCGAGGGAGAGGGCTTTGTGGTGCTCTAGCTCACCTCCTATGCACACAAGGTGTTCGATGGAATGCCCGAGCCACACTACTTAAGCTTTCTCCTCTCCAAGCTCGACCTCCAAGATCCATTTTCCTCAATATTTGTCTAGGTTTAGCGGTCCGTCACGTCCCGTCCCCATCTTCACCACCGTCGATCGCCCGTGCCGATCTCGTCGCCGACACCACCGTGGTGAGCCTCTTGTTCTTTTCTTCTTTCTGAAAGAAAAAAATTCTTACTTGTATGTTTAGATAGATACTTGTATAATTTTCTTACTTTTATTATTGCTTCTTATTATATAGTGCGATGATTTTGGTATCCGCCCTCGTAGGCCCTCGTCCTGTCTATGATTCGGATGTGGTATATATTATCTTTATAACTATTTGGTTCATTTATTGTTTATGACAATTATGCCAACCAACGTGACATAGATTTTATTTATCTAGAAGGTATGTGAACCGGAAATTCCAACCGACCCTATTGTCTAGAGGTTAAATTTAGTTGAAGAAGAAAACAATTTCTTGAAAGAAAAAATAAAAGAAATTGAGGAGGAGAAGATGATATTGGAGTTGCATGTTGCGGATGTCATCGATGATCACAAGATCAAGATGGATGCAATGCGCTTGAAGATTAGAAATATTAGAAAATATGCCATTCATACCGAGGCTTGGTGTCATTATGCCGTTGGATCAATTGTTACCTTGGTTGCGATTATGATCACATTTGTTTTCGCATTGAAATGTTTTACATAGTTTGAATATATGGTTTAATTAATTAGATGCTCTTGAGAGCTATATGTTGTTAGATGAGAACTATGTATGTACTTTGGCTTGTGTGATGATGAACTTCTATTAATTTGGTCACTTAATTATCTATTCATGATGTTCTGTAATGGTTTTTGACACACTTAATTATATATAATGCACGCAGATGAACCGTCAATGGATGTACGGTGACAGACACACCTTCGAGTACATTAAGGGTGTGCATAATTTTCTCGAAGTGGCTGAGGCAAACAAGAAGAATGGTTTTATGTGTTATCCATGCCCTATATGTGGGAATACGAAGTCTTACTCGACTAAAACCATTCACACCCACCTGCTTTATAAGGGTTTCATGCCACACTATAATGTTTGGACCAAGCACGGAGAAATAGGGGTTATGATGGAAGACATCAAAGAAGAAGAGGATGATGACAACTATGTGCCCCCTGAATACGGTGATGCTGCAACAGGGGAAGCTGTTGAAGATCAAGAGGAACCAGATGATGTGCCCGATGATGATCTCCGCCGGGTCATTGTTGATGCAAGGAGACTGTGGAAAGTCAAAAGGAGAAGCTCAAGTTCGATCGCATGTTAGAGGATCACAAAAGTTGTTTGTACCCCAATTGCGAAGATGGCAACACAAAGCTCGATACCGTACTGAAATTGCTGCAGTGGAAGGCAGAGAATGGTGTGCCTGACAAAGGATTTGAGAAGCTACTGAAAATATTGAAGAAGAAGCTTCCAAAGAATAACGAAATGCCCGACAGTACGTATGCAGCAAAGAAGGTTGTATGCCCTCTAGGATTAGAGGTGCAGAAGATACATGCATGCCCTAATGGTTGCATCTTATGCCGTGGTGCGTACGAGGATTTGAACGCATGACCGGTATGCGGTGCATTGCGGTATAAGATCAGACGAGATGACCCTGGTGATGTTGACGACGAGCGCCCCAGGAAGAGGGTTCCTGCCAAGGTGATGTGGTATACTGCTATAATACCACGGTTGGAACGCCTGTTCAGAAACAAAGAGCATGCCAAGTTGATGCGATGGCACAGAGAGGACCGTAAGAAAGACAGGAAGTTGAGAGCACCCGCTGATGGGTCGTAGTGGAGAAAAATCGAGAGAAAGTACTGGGAGGAGTTTGCAGGTAACGCAAGGAACGTATGGTTTGATTTAAGCGCATATGACATTTATCCTTTCAGGGAGCAGAGCAGCAATCACAACACCTGGCCCGTGACTCTATGTATCTATAACCTTCCTCCTTGGTTGTGCATGAAGCGGAAGTTCATTATGATGCCAGTTCTCATCCAAGGCCCTAAGCAACCAGGCAGCGACATTGATGTGTACCTAAGGCCATTAGTTGAAGAAATTTTACAATTGTGGATCGGAAATAGTGTATGTTCGTGGGATGAGCACAAACAAGAGGAATTTGACCTGCATGCGTTGCTGTTTGTCACCATCAATGATTGGCCTGCTCTCAGTAACCTTTTAGGACACACAAACAAGGGATACCATGCATGCACGCACTATTTAGATGACACCGAAAGTATATACCTGGACAAATGCAGGAAGAATGTGTACCTGGGGCATCATTGATTCCTTTCGACCAACCATCAATGTCGAAAGAAAGGCAAGCACTTCAAAGGTGAGGCAGATCACCGGCAGAAGCCCGCTATGCGTACAGGTGATCACGTACTTGCTATGGTCAATGATTTAAAAGTAATCTTCGGAAAGGGTCCCGACGGACTATCTGTTCCGAATGATGCTGAGGGTCACGCACCCATGTGGAAGAAGAAATCTATATTTTGGGACCTACCCTACTGGAAAGACCTAGAGGTCCGCTCTTCAATCGACGTGATGCACATGACGAAGAACCTTTGCGTTAACCTGCTAGGCTTCTTGGGAGTGTATGGGAAGACAAAAGATACACTGGAGGCACGGGAAGACCTGAAATGTTTGCACGAAAAAGACGGCATGCCTCCAAAGCAGTATGCAGGTCCTGCCAGCTACGCTCTTACCAAAGAAAAGGAGGAAATCTTCTTTGAATGCCTGCTCAGTATGAAGGTCCCGTTTGGCTACTCGTCGAATATAAAGGAAATAATAAATATGGCAGAGAAAAAGTTTCAGAACCTAAAGTCTTATGATTGCCACGTGATTATGACACAATTGCTTCCTGTTGCATTGTGGGGGCTTCTACCGGAAACCGTTCAATTAGCCATTGTGAAGCTATGTTCGTTCCTCAATGCAATTTCTCAGAAAGTGATCGATCCAGAAATCCTACCAAGGTTAAGGAGTGATGTGGCGCAATGTCTTGTCAGTTTCGAGATGATGTTCCCACCATCCTTCTTCAATATCATGACGCACATCCTAGTTCATCCAGTCGACAAGATTGTCGTTTTGGGCCTTGTATTTCTACACAATAGGTCCCTCTTTGAGAGGTTCATGGGAGTCCTAAAGAAATATGTCCGTAACCGCGCTAGGCCAGAAGGAAGCATCTCCATGGGCCATTAAACAAAGGATGTCATTGGGTTTTGTATTGACTTCATTCCTGACCTTAAGATAGGTCTCCCTCAATCGCGGTATGAGGGGAGACTGGGTAGAAAAGGCACGCTAGGAGGGGACTCAATAATATGTAGGGACGGGCATTCTTGGTCTCGAGCACACTACACGATTCTACAGAATTCTACCTTGGTGACGCCGTATATCGATGAACACAAGAACATTCTGCGCTCCAAACACCCGGACCAGTGTGACGACTGGATTACATGTGATCACATCAGGAGTTTCGGCAGTTGGTTCTTGATACGTCTCCAACGTATCTATAATTTATGAAGCATTCATGCTATTTTGTTATCTGTTTTGAATGATTACGAGTTTTATTATCCACTTTTTTTATTAATTTTGGGACTAAACTATTAATCGGAGGCCCATCCCATATTGCTGTTTTATTGCCTGTTTCAGTATTTTGAAGAAAAGGAATATCAAACGGAGTCCAAACGAATGAAACCTTCGGGAGCGTGATTTTTGGAAAGGATATGATCCGGGAGACTTGGAGTTCAAGCCAGGGAGGGTTCGAGGAAGCCAGGAGATAGGAGGGCGCGCCCACCCCCCTGTGCGTGCCCCTGTCTCCTGGGCCCTCGAGGCTCCCCCGACCGACTTCTTTCGCCTATATAAGTCCACGCACACTAAAAACATCGAAGACGAAGATAGATCGGGAGTTCCGCCGCCGCAAGCCTCTGTAGCCACCAAAAACCTCTCAGGAGCCCATTCCAGCACCCTGCCGGAGGGGGAATCCCTCACCGGTGGCCATCTTCATAATCCCGGTGCTCTCCATGACGAGGAGGGAGTAGTTCACTGAGGGAGTCCTGGATTAGGGGGTGTCCGAATAGCCGGACTATAACCTTCGGCCGGACTCCTGGACTATGAAGATACAAGATTGAAGAATTCGTCCCGTGTCCGGATGGGACTTTCCTTGGCGTGGAAGGCAAGCTTGGCGATACGGATATGTAGATCTCCTCCCATTGTAACTGACTCTGTGTAACCCTAGCCATCTCTGGTGTCTATATAAATCGGAGGGTTTTAGTCCGTAGGACGAAAAACAATCATACCATAGGCTAGCTTCTAGGGTTTAGCCTCTCTGATCTCGTGGTAGATCTACTCTTGTACTACCCATATCATCAATATTAATCAAGCAGGAGTAGGGTTTTACCTCCATCGAGAGGGCCCGAACCTGGGTAAAAACATCGTGTCCCTTGTCTCCTGTTACCATCCGCCTAGACGCACGATTCGGGACCCCTACCGAGATCCGCCGGTTTTGACACCGACATTGGTGCTTTCATTGAGAGTTCCTCTGTGTCGTCGCCATCAGGAAGGATACCTCATCCCGTCTTTAAAGACGACACTATTGCTAAAGGAGCTTTGGCTATCGGCCAAACTCTCCGGTTAGGCGGTTTTCTTATGACCGCCTGTTCGGCAGCCGCGCCGACGGTGACTTCTCGGGTCATCGAAAGCAATCTTCACGTCAACTCGGAACTCGCCGAGCAGTTGGATCCGATGGAGCACTCTTCCTTAAACGAGCTCTTGGATCGCATCACCGCCCTGGGAGTCGCTACAGACTAAGATCAGCTTGGGCCTAAAACCCGATCCGAGAGAGATTAACTCTCCCCAGGTCACCCATCACGTTGCAGTGGTGGAGGAACAATGCGGCAAGCCTTCATCTATCTTAAGGACTAGTTATGTCTGGATTCCCGATCCCTCCAAGACGGATACCATGAGGGGAGGACGCCACTCAAGCCTCGAACCTAAAGTCGTGCAGCAAAGTAGATTCATTGGACAACATCCAAGAACCCAAGCTTCCGAGTTCGGAAACCCCTTGGCCTCGAGTCTCAGATTGGGCGAGGTTCCAGATTTAATTCCACCCGCCCACCCAAACATAAGCGATCTATCCCAAATTCGCAAGAGCCCGTAAACAAGACACCATTATCGGGCGATTCCTCCTGGTCATGAACAGGATAAAGGACTGCCGCGAGGAGGATGCGATTTCATTCTTCTGCAATAATTGCACGGACAACGGAATTCTCAACGCCATAAGTCGCGTGAAATTACACGCTTCGCTGACTTGGCATCCATAGTACAAAAGTACTGTGCGATGGAAAGCGCCTGGAAAACCGAAATAAAATTTTGGGACAATCCGGCCCTGAATACAACCCTAGTCCGAAATAAAAGGGTGCATTATCGCCAGACACCTGGGTTAAACACCAAAAGCAAAAACCCTCTATAGGGCATGGAACCGTACTGGAGGGATGGCTCAATGGACCCTGCAAAATTCATAGTACAGAGGGCGCCACACCAACTAATAGCCTTAGAGCATGTTGGATACTCGGCAGTGGCGGAAGTGGCGAAGAGCTTCTAACTCCGTAATCCACAGAGCATCAGCCTGTGGATACCAAAGACGGTATTAACAGTGTTCGAGACTTTCGCATCAAATAATATGCGGAAATGAACACTCCGCAGCCTTACCGAAGTCTACCAAGTAGCAACAATAAACCCATGGAGTGACACGGCTATTACCTTTAATGCAGTGATGAACCTAAATTCCGAACAGCCCGAGCACCAGCCGCATTGGTCCTCAGTCCAATAGTGGACGGCTTTCGCCTTACCAAGGTACTCATGGACGGTGGCAGCAGATTGAACCTCATTTACGAGGAAACCCTTCGAAAAATGGAAATAGACTGGAGCCGCATTGAGAAAGCAGCACAACCTTTAGAGGAATAATCCCTCACGGGAAGCGTCTTTGTACAGGAAAAATCACACTGGATGTGGTGTTCGGCATGCCGGACAATTACAGGTCCGAGGAGGTCACGTTCCAAGTGGCCCCATTCAGCAGCGGATATCACGCTCTATTAGGGCGAGAGGCATTCACAATTTTTCAAGCTATACCCCATTACGGGTACATGAAGCTCAAAAGGCCCGGGCCCAATGGTATCATAACTCTTGCTAGTGACCCGGACATAGCACTCCGCGCCGAAAATAAGACAGCCGCACTGGCCCTTGAGGCACTATCCGAAGCCCTAGCGGTCGAGGAACTAACTGCGCTGCGCTACACGGTGAACAGGGATGACGTGATACTCGATAAAAGATCCAAGTCCACCTCCTTTAAACCGGCGGACGAAATAGTCAAATTCCATGTCCATCCAACGGACCCTACAAAAACGGCCTCCATCGGGGCGCAATTAAACCCGGATGTAGACGCCGCACTACGAAAATTCCTACGTGAAAATTGGGACATTTTTGCCTGGCACCCTTCAGACATGCCAGGAATCCCACGTCGGCTGGCCGAGCACAGCCTAAACATCCTAAAAGGATTCAAGCCAGTCAAGCAGGCCCTTGGCGTTTCTCGAACCTAAGAGACAAGCCATGGGAGAGGAGCTAGCCAAACCATCGGAGGCCGGATTCATCGAGATATAAAACATCCGGACTGGCTAGCAAACCTGGTGATGGTACCAAAGAAGGACAAATCCTGGCGCCTATGCGTCGATTTCAAGGACCTCAACAAGGCTTGCCCAAAGGATCCCTTCCCCCTCCCCCGCGTCGATCAAATTATTGACGCTACCACAAGACACGATTCATTGTGTTTCCTCGACGCATACTCCGGCTACCATCAAATTAAGATGGCAGAGCCAGACCAAGCCACAACGGCATTCATCACCCCATACGGCCCATTCTGCTTCAACACAATGCCCTTCGGGCTCAAAAACGTCGGCGCAACATATCAGCGCATGATTCAGACATGTCTGGCAAACCAGATCGGCAAAACAGTGGAGGCATACGTAGATGACGTGGTCGTCAAAACCAAGCATGTCGAAACTCTAGTAGACGACTTGAGGCTCACATTCGACAACCTCCGAACACATGACATCAAGCTTAACCCGGAAATGCTGGGCATTTCACCGGAAAGCCCTTGGGCTTCATAGTATCCGTAGAGGAATAGAAGCAAACCCAGCCAAGATCCGAGCTCTGTCACAATTGGATATCCCAAAGGACCTCAAGCAAATACAAAAATTGACCGGATGCGTGGCGGCTCTAAGCCGCTTTATCTCCCGCTTGGGAGAAAAGGCATTACCTCTTTATCGCCTCCTCCGGCGCACCGAACACTTCGAGTGGACGGATGCCGCCACGGCCGGACTCGAAGAAATAAAAGCCATATTGGCAACAAACCCGGTCCTGGCCGCGCCTAACATGGGCGAACCAATGCTATTATACATCGCGGCAACTCATCAAGTTGTAAGCGCAAAGGTTTCGTCGTCGAACGAGAAACGGACGGACACAAATTCCCCTTCAAAAGCCAGTTTACTACGTGTCCACCGTCCTCACTCCATGCAAGTCGCGGTACCCGCATTATCAAAAGATAGCGACGCGGTATTTATGGCATCTCGGAAGCTGCGACACTACTTTCAAGAGTGTTCGATAATGAGCCTCTGAAGTACCTCTTAATGATATTATAAACAACTGCGACGCAACGGGCCGGATTGCCAAATGGGCCATTGAGCTCCTCCCGTTCGACATAACCTATAAGCCACGACGAGCTATTAAGTCGCAAGTTTTGTCCGACTTCATCGCCGAATGGACTGAAGCCGAACTCCCTAAAGAGTACGACACATATTCCAACTGGATCATGCACTTCGACGGCTCCAAAATGTTGGCTGGTCTGGGGGCTGGCGTCGTTCTGACGTCCCCAACAGGAGACACAGTTCAATACGTACTCCAGATAATGTATACGGACTCCAACAACGCAGCCGAATACGAGGCCCTTCTACATGGTCTCCGGATGGCAGTCTCCATGGGCATTCAACGCCTAGAGGTGCGCGGGGATTCGAACCTCGCGATATCCCAAATAAATGGAGACTTTGATGCCAAGGATCCGAAAATGGCATCTTATCGCAACGCCATCCTAAAAATGTCAGCTCGGTTCGAAGGGCTCGAATTTCACCATATAGCTGAGGAAAACAATCAGGCAGCAGACGTCTTGGCACGCATTGGCGCAAAGCGCGATGCCGTCCCCCCAATATCTTCTTGGAGAGGATGTTCAAGCCATCCGTATTATGGGAAGGGGAGTCCGGAAATAACAGCCCGGACCCAACCACACTACCCGACACCGAACATTCTGACACAACGGGAGGCTCTGCCAACGAAGTAACATCTTCAGCCCATGTAATAATGGCAGTCATTGCCCCGTGGACAGAACCATTCCTAGACTACCTAACTAGGCAGGAACTTCCCGAGGACCAAAACGAGGCACGCTGCATAGTGCGGCGATCTAAAGCCTATAAAGTCCATGAGGGAGAGCTTTATAAGAAAAGCACCACCGAGTCCTTCAAAGGTGTATCTCCGAAGAGGAAGGGCGGAATCTTCCGGCTGAAATTCATGCCGAACTTGGCGGGCACCACGCCGCAGCCCGGCCCTTGTAAGCAAGGCCTTCCAGACAGATTTTATTGGCCGACGGCCCGGGCAGATGCTCAGGACTTAGTCCAACGATGTGTCGGTTGCCAGCTCTTTGCTAACCAAAGCCATATGCCACCCACCGCCCTCCAAACTATACCCATCAACTGGCCCTTCTCGGTCTGGGGGCTTGACATGGTTGGACCCCTTAAAGGAGGAACCCACAAGCAAAAATACCTACTGGTCATGGTGGATAAATTCACCAAATGGATAGAGGCCAAGCCTGTTAAGACAGCCGAATCCGGACCGGTGATAGACTTCATATCAGGGGTCGTACACCGTTATGGCATCCCCCACAGCATCATCACTGATAACGGCACGAACTTTACGGCCGACGAGGTCAAACTCTGGTGCAAAAACATGGGCATCAAGCTCGACTATGCTTCAGTCTATCACCCACAAACTAACGATCAGGTCGAGCGAGCAAATGGTCTAATTATGAGCGGCATCAAACCCAGATTAGTGCGTTCCCTCAAGGAATCCAACACGACCGGGTAGAGGAGCTTCGACCAGACTGGAGGCTGCGGACCACGCCGAATCGCACCACCAGATACACACCATTCTTTATGGTATACGGCGCAGAGGCGGTTCTGCCCTGCGACATAATTCATGACTCACCTTGCGTGCGCATGTACGAAGAAAGAGAAGCCGAACTCGATCGGCATGACAGTTTGGACGCCTTGGAGGAGGAGCATGACGTGGCAAAAGCCCGTTCCGAATTCTATCAACAGCAGACTCGAAGATGTCAAAGCAGGAAAGTATGGGCCAAAACTTACAATGTTGCCGAGTTAGTTCTACGCCTGCCGGACAAGAAAAAGGACAAAATCAAGCCCAAATGGGAAGGTCCCTTTATTATTGACCAAGTCCTGACTGGTGGAGCGTACCGTCTGCGAGATGCATCGGATAACCGACCCGAGCCGAACCCATGGAACACAGCCCGTCTCCGAAGATTCTACGCCTAGCGCCGGACTTTGTGTTCGTCTCCTTCCCCTGTCTATTTTTTACACATTAGATGTCTTATATTTCTCTCCTTCTCCCTCCCTTTCCCTTACAGCCTTAAGGGCTCAATCGCGCCTTCTTCAAGACATTAACCGACGCGCTTATCCGCTCATTATACTTCGGGGCTTCTTTAACTGAAGCTTATTTATACGGGCTTCATGCCCAACACATGTGTCACACTTCCGCATGTACCTTTTATTCACCATTATATGCATCGATATGACTTAAGTTTTGGCCAAGATGGGTTGCCTGGCTCCTGTGCTTACCCCTACGTTCCCGATTGTTCGGCTAGGCGGTAAAGGGAGCACCTATGCGATTGTTACTGCCGGGTCAGCCGGATGTGTACCTCAGACTGGGTGAAGCCGAAAGCTAGCGTTCTTAATGGAATATTCGGTCGGTGAACTAAAGATGATTTCTCACTTGTTTATTTATCTTCCCCCAGATGCTTTTCTACTTTTTTCGCAGTCCGGACATGCACTTTAGGGCATGCCTCCCAGGGAAAGGAACCCCTAACGGAACTATTCTCCCTGGAAGATGTTTCTTACTAACCATGTAATATAACATAACTAGTTGGGCACTTGTATGTTCAAGAACTAATGACCCCTACGCCTGATCTCCATGCATGCCCCGGTTCTTACATAACCGAGAGGGTATTCGGACACACTCCGGACTATCGGGTCCCGAGGTTGAAGCGAAAAGGTCCGCCATGACAAACGATCTACAATCCGGCTAGAAGGCATTTTACATGTCATCTTAAATTACATAGTCAATTTGACTGGGCATATTCCTCTTCAATACCATCCAACAGGCTGTCTAGTTTACAGTCATGTTGGGAATATTTGGCGGCCAACTCTACTTGGCCGTACACTAAGCTCACGGGGATCTCCTTCCCATCGCCCCCACAGGTCCGACCTCGGCCATGTGGTTTGGGTCAGCCTTCCTGTACCGCGTCTTCACCATGGCCCAAGCCTCCCTGGCACCTTGACGACAGGCCGATATCTTCCATAATCGGAAGCGCCGCCGCACTCCCTTAAGCCTCTCTGCAAGCTCTCCAAGGCCTTCGGGCATGGAGACAGATGGCCACAAGGCCTGGGCGACACCTTTCATCACCTGCCGAACTCGTTCGTGCAGTTGTAAGAGCTCGGGAAGAAGGTCACCCGTAGAACCGGGCATTTCCTCTGCAGGACGACCTGTGAGCATACCTACAGACATAACTCTGTTAGTCGACTTCCTCGCCGAACTCTTTTTAAAAGTTCGTTCAAGCACTTACTAAACATGCCGCGCTGAAGCCGCCAATTCTCCTTCACGGAGTCCGACAGCTGGGCACGAACATCCTTTAGTTCCTCGCCTAGCTGGATGTTGGCATCTTGGAGATTATTCTTCTCCTGCCTCACCTTCGTAAGCACGCTCTCGCTGGCCTTTAACCAGCGCAAGAGTTGTTGCTTGTCCGGATCTACTCCGGCGCCATCTGCAATGTTATTGTCAGATTTGCACCAATGCCGCACTTCACAACATACTTATCTTTTGAAGCATATATTACCAGAGGGGGTCTCCTTGGCCTCCCCTGTCGCGGCTAGTGCAACCTCAAGTTGGGCTTTGCACTCTTCCAGCTCCTGGGACAGTTGGGTATTCTTTTCTGTAAAATCCTCCATAACAAATGATCCTTAAATCAGTTATTCTAACAGTTTCAAGTCTCGGGGGCTACTAACATATATAACCATCAAATTTTCTTACCCGTATGTCTTTCACATACTGCTCCGTGGCTCTGGCTAGACCATTTTGAGCGGCACGGAGGTATGCATCTCCCGAATTGAAGGCGTCCAATGCCTCTTGGGAGAAACAAGCATTGCGAAGAACTTTCCGGCGGCGCCTGTGATTCATGGCACTCTCCACCTAGGAATTGGTGGCGGACAGTTTGTCTGCATCCTCTGTCGGAGGAGCGTTCGACGCACGCCTCGTGTTCGCCTCTGCTTCTGGACCTGGCTTTGGAGCCTGGCTGGTGGAGGCGCGATTGGCAATCTCTCCGGATATAGTCCGGTGAGCCCTCTTTTTCCTAAAAAAAGGAGAGCACGGGCGTTAGTATGCATCGTAAGGATAATACCTTGGAATAAGGCAGTGCGCCTTACTGCTGCGCCGGTGCCTCGACCCGGACTGCGTGTCTCTTTAGCCTACCCGCCCTCGCGGTCCCTTGTTGGCTAGTCGCCGCAGGCTCGGCATTCCGCCTCGAGATCCTCCCCTGTGAAACACCATTGGTATACGGTGATAAAAAATAAGCACGGATGGATCATCTTCAAGTATTAGGACTTCGGTCTCGATTACTTGTGAGGCGGGAGCAGTCCAGGATAATCGGCTGTAATAGCCACTCAAGGCATTGTCGATGCTCAGTTGGTAAAATACCCCATCGATCAGCTCCACGGATATGTCCGGATCCTCTTGGGAGGCCGGATCGAGGGACCGTTCCGGATCCTCGGGTTGTGGAGGAGGGTTGTTTATATCCTGCATCGAAATCACAAGATAAGGTACTTGACTATGGGAATATGGAACGGATGGGCAAAAAGAAGTGTCCGCTTACCCAGCTTGGAGGATTGTAAATAGAAAATCTGCCCTGAGAATTGACGTGGAGGAATTCCTCCTCTTCTCCCTTGTACAATGCGGACAAGATCTTCGTCGAGCGGCAACCGATTCCGCCCCTTACGGCCGCAGTGGTCGCATCATCCTCCCCGTTGAAATCACACATGGGGTGGCCTCTATATCAAGCGGCTGCACCCCCCGCATAATGCATGTGGCCATGACCTCGATCATGGTCAGTCCGGAATGAGCTAACAGCCTTATCCGGCTCATCAGATAAAGAACGTCCTTGTCATTTTCCTTCTGAGGGCTCCGTGGACGCCAGCTCAGGCGCTTCTTCAAGGGAGCATTATCAAACTTAGGGAGGCCGATCCGAACAGGATCCGGCAGGGGGACATCTTCTATGTAAAACCATTCTGAAGGCCAGTCTTCGGACGCCTTCTTTGGGGTTCCGGATAGATATCCGGTCCCGGCGATGCGCCATACTTCGGCTCCGCCCACTTGATATATTGACCCCTTCTGAGAATGGTGCACAAGGCAGAACAACTTCTTCCACAGCGCGAAATGAGCCTCGATGCCCAAAAACAGCTCGCAAAGGGCTACGAAGCCCGCAATATGCAATATGGAGGCAGGCGTAAGGTTGTGCAACCGAGGTCAGAGAACTCCGGAACCCCGGAGAAAGCGGATGAATTGGAAATCCGAGCCCTCTTATCAAATAAGGGCAAGGCAGACCCGCTCTCCTTTGGAGGGATTGGGGACGCCTCTCGCTTGCTCTCCACCATTATAGGTGGCAAGCCCGGCTCGAACCGGGACCATGTAGGCTGGGGAGAAACCCCTTGGCTTGAGCGTCACTAGCTCGGCCAGGCGGGACGGAGCATCTCTCCCAATCTCCAGTGCCGAGGGCTGGGAGGGCGAGAGGAGGAGCTGCGTCGACTGGCCATGATGGAATGGATCTCTGTCGGATGCGCTCCGATGAATGCTCGCGAAGGGAAGATGGTGTGATTTGGATCTAGATCCTCATCTCTTTAAAAGGCAGCTCATTTACATAGCTAGGAGGGTAAATGTAAAAACACCCTGGATTTTCGCATTCGTCTGACACGTGGAAGATGGCCATTATTGGGCGTGGAAGCCAAGGAGCGCAATATTCATGAAAAGTCGGACAATATTCAACAGGTACACTGAATTTGGAGAAGAACCCGCCTTGCAATGCCGAAGACAATCTGCGCCCCGGACTCATCGTCATTGAAGCCTGGTTCGGGGGCTACTGAAGGAGTCCTGGATTAGGGGGTGTCCGGATAGCCGGACTATAACCTTCGGCCGGAGTCCTGGACTATGGATACATGATTGAAGACTTCGTCCCGTGTCCGGATGGGACTTTCCTTGGTGTGGAAGGCAAGCTTGGTGATACGGATATGTAGATCTCCTCCCATTGTAACCGACTCTGTGTAACCCTAGCCCTCTCCGGTGTCTATATAAATCGGAGGGTTTTAGTCCGTGAGATCTAACAACAATCCTACCATAGGCTAGCTTCTAGGGTTTAACCTCTCTGATCTCGTGGTAGATCTACTCTTGTACTACCCATATCATCAATATTAATCAAGCAGGAGTAGGGTTTTACCTCCATCAAGAGGGCCCGAACCTAGGTAAAAACATCGTGTCCCTTGTCTCCTGTTACCATCCGCCTAGACGCATAGTTCGGGACCCCCTACCCGAGATCCGCCGGTTTTGACTATGACATTCACCCTCGGGGCTGAGGGTATGTACCAGTAGCTATGTGTTTGATTTCTCTCTCTCGTGTTCTCTCTATGGCACGATCTTGATGTATCGCGAGCTTTGCTATTATAGTTGGATCTTATGATGCTTCTCCCCCTCTACTCTCTTGCGATGAATTGAGTTTTCCTCTTGAAGTTATCTTATCGAATTGAGTCTTTAAGGATTTGAGAACACTTGATGTATGTCTTGCCGTGTTTACCTGTGGTGACAATGGGATATCACGTGATCCACTTGATGTATGTTTTGGTGATCAACTTGCGGGTTCCGCCCATGAACCTATACATAGGGGTTGGCACACGTTTTCGTCTTGACTCTCCGGTAGAAACTTTGGGGCACTCTTTGAAGTACTTTGTGTTGGTTGAATAGATGAATCTGAGATTGTGTGATATATATCGTATAATCATGCCCACGGATACTTGAGGTGACAATGGAGTATCTAGGTGACATTAGGGTTTTGGTTGATTTGTGTCTTAAGGTGTTATTCTAGTACGAACTCTTGAAAAGATTGATCCGAAAGAATAACTTTGAGGTGGTTTCGTACCCTACCATAATCTCTTCGTTTGTTCTCCGCTATTAGTGGCTTTGGAGTGACTCTTTTTTGCATGTTGAGGGATAGTTATATGATCCAGTTATGTTATTATTTTTGAGAGAACTTGCACTAGTGAAAGTATGAACCCTAGGCCTTGTTTCCTATCATTGCAATACCGTCTACGCTCACTTTTATCATTAGTTACCTTGCTGTTTTTATATTTTCAGATTACAAAAACCTATATCTACCATCCATATTGCACTTGTATCACCATCTCTTCGTCGAACTAGTGCACCTATACAATTTACCATTTTATTGGGTGTGTTGGGGACACAAGAGACTCTTTGTTATTTGGTTGCAGGGTTGTTTGAGAGAGACCATCTTCATCCTACGCCTCCCACGGATTGATAAACCTTCGGTCATCCACTTGAGGGAAATTTGCTACTGTCCTACAAACCTCTGCACTTAGAGTCCCAACAACGTCTACAAGGAGAAGGTTGTGTAGTAGACATCAAGCTCTTTTCTGGCGCCGTTGCCGGGGAGGTGAGTGCTTGAAGGTATATCTTTAGATCTTGCAATCGAATCTTTTTTGTTTCTTGTTTTATCACTAGTTTAGTTTATAAAAGAAAACTACAAAAAAATGGAATTGAGTTTGTCTCATACGCTTCATCTTTTTAATATCATTTGTGAGTTTGATGAAAAGGAAAATTGTGCTCAAGTGCTAGAAGAAGAAATCTATAGTATGTTTGATACTAAATCTTTGAATGATGAGCATGATTGCAATGTTGTTAGTATGAACTCTTTGAATATCCATAGTACTAATGATGATTGCACTAGTTATGATGAAATCTCTCTCATAAGCATGTCGATTTTTGTGGAGTAGATTGGGTTTGCAAGTACACCTCAAATAGGGAAAATAGATATTGCAAGAGGCATAAGTATTTAGAAACTAAAGGGTTGCAAGAAAAGCTAGATAAGAGTGCTGAGAATTTAAGATATCTTTACCGTTGTGAACTTTGTAATGAACGTGGTCATTTACATCTCCAATGCAAATTGTTTCATGATCGAATCGTGTCCAAAAACTGTGATGATTTGATCTCCCTTGCTAATTATAATGAACTTAGTTTGCTTTTGGGTTATGAAGAATTGAAACACGCAACTATGCTTATTCCAAAATTTAATCTTGCGCATTTCCTTGATATTGATTTAGAGGAGATTTATTTGTATTGTGCGGTGAATTGCATTGAAAATCCTTATATTGCCAACCTAAAGAAAAGAAAGCAAATAGAAGATGATGATAATACTAATTAAAGGGAAGAGACTTCCCAATATCCTCCTATTATTTCTTATGATGAATCAGGTAACGAGGAGGAGCTTTCTATTCAACCAATCTCGTCAATAAGGAGCTCAAAGAGGAAGGTTGAATCCACACATAATGTGAAGAAGAAAAAGAAAATAAGGAGCAACAAAGGTAGAAAGGTATCCCTCCCAAATGATGTTGCTCCTACTACTCATTGTGATGACGATAATTGCTATACTATTGGTGCTATCCATATTTTTAATGATGAGGGTGATTATGCTTATGATATGAAAGGGCCCAAGCTTGGGGAAGCTTTGTTTGATGAGGATGAAATATTTGAGAATATATTTGCTGAAATTAATGTTTGTCCCAAGCTTGGGGATGCTATGTTTAATGAAGATGATATTTTTAGCATCCCATGTTTTGATATGCAAAGTTGTTATGATGATAGCATGCCTCTTACCTATGATGATTATATTGATGAAAGTGGGTTTGGAAGAGTGTCAACTTTAGGAAGTAATGATCCCACTATTTTGGAGGATGTTGAATTTTATTGTGATGAATACGAAAGTGGATTTGGAAGAGTTTCAACTTTATTTAGTGATTCCACTATCTTGGGAGAGGTTTCAATCGATTATGATGAGAACAAAGTTGCTACTTATGATGATTATTGTGATGTAACTTATGCTATAAAAAGTAGTGATGATTATATTTATAAAACTTGTCAAGATTATGATTACCCTTTTTCTGAACATTACTCTTTTAATGTGGAAACAATTTATAGTATTCAAGTCTTTTATGATACTCCCACTATTCCAAATGAGAACGATTTTGCTTATGTGGAGAGTAGTAAATTTTCTATGCTTGTAGATCATGAAAATAATGCTTTAGGTGCTGGTTATATTGTTGAATTCATTCATGATGCTAGTGAAAATTATTATGAGGGAAGAACATATGCTTGTAGGAATTGCAATAATATCAAGTTTTCTCTCTATGTGCTTAAAATCTTGAAGTTATGCTTGTTTTGCCTTCCTATGCTAGTTGATTATTGTTCCCATAAGTTGTTTTCTCACAAAATCCCTATGCATAGGAAGTGGGTTAGACTTAAATGTGCTAGTCATATGCTTCATGATGCTCCCGTTATGTTTCAATTCTTATCTTTTGTGTGAGCATCATTGTCATCATCATGCCTAGCTAGAAAGGCATTAAAGAAAAGCGCTTGTTGGGAGACAACCCAATATTTACCCTTACTGTTTTTCTGTGTCCACATGATTATGCTACTGTAGTAATCATGTTTTATTGCTTTTATTTCAATAAAGTGCCAAGTAAGACCTTTAGGATAGCTTGCGGTGATAGTTGTGTTGATCCTGCTGAAAATCAAAAAAAATTGCACCCAGTAAATTAGTTATGTTAATTCACAGAAACGTGCTTTTAATACGATTATTTTTGCTATGGATTGGTACACTAATTTCTTAGGACTTACTAAATTGGTAGGATTTTTGGATTTCCAGAAGTATACGTTTGATACAGATTACTACAGACTGTTCTGTTTTTGACAGATTATGTTTTCTATGTGTTCTTTGCTTAATTTGATAAATCTATGAGTAGTATCGGAGGGTATGAACCATAGATAAGTTGGAGTACAGTATATATTACACCAATATTAATTTAGAATGAGTTCACTACAGTACCTAAGTGGTGGTTTTATTTTCTTATACTAACGGAGCTTACGAGTTTTCTATTGAGTTTTGTGTTGTGAAGTTTTCAAGTTTTGGGTAAAGATTCGTTGGACTATGGAATAAGGAGTGGAAAGAGCCTAAGCTTGGGGATGCCCAAGGCACCCCAAGGTAATATTCAAGGACAACCAAGAGCCTAAGCTTGGGTATGCCCCGGATGGCATCCCCTCTTTCGTCTTCGTTCATCGGTAACTTTACTTGGAGCTATATTTTTGTTCACCACATGATATGTGTTTTGCTTGGAGTGTCATTTTATTTTGTTAGTATTTGCTGTCTGTTATTTATAATAATGTTTTGCATCTTTATTTTCAATAAAAATGTCAAGGATAGCCTTTGCCATGCTTATTTTGCTAGTATACATGTTGCTGTTTGAAAACAGAAAGTTTACCCCTGTTGCAAAAATTCCCTAGAAACTTCAGAGCATGATATAATGTTGAAACTTTTTGCATAATGAGCTCTGATAAATCTTCTACAGCGTAGTATTTTTCTCATAATTTTTCGAATTAGGGAAGTATTGATACTCTTGCATTCTTTACAGACTGTACTGTTTTGGCAGATTGCTGTTATGTTTGCATTGTTTGCATATGTTTGCTTGTTTAATGATTCTATTTGAGGATAGGAGTATTAAATATGCAGAGGCATTTACTATGCAATTTTGAATAATAATTTTAGTGATTTGTTACAGTAGAAAATGATAAGGTTTTTCATTGGTTTATACTAACCTATCTCACGAGTTCTTGTTGAGTTTGGTGTGGATGAAGCTTTTGATAAAAAGAGAAACCTTGATATGAGAGGAATTAAGGAGACGCAAAAGTTCAAGCTTGGGGATGCCCAAGGCACCCCAAGATAATATTTCTAGAAGTCTCAAGCATCTAAGCTTGGGGATGCCCCGTTAGGCATCCCACCTTTCTTCTTCAACAACTATCGGTTAGTATCGGTTGAACCTAAGTTTTTGCTTCTTCACATGAGTTGTGCTATCCTTGCAATGACATTTATTTTGTTTTTCTTGGTGTTTGAATAAAATACCAAGATATGAAATTCTTAAATGAGAGAGAGTCTTCACATAGTTATATAATTATTTAGCTACTCATTGATCTTCACTTATATCTTTTTGGAGTAGTTTGTCATTTACTCGTGTGCTTCGTTTATATCCTATAAGTAAATGGTTGAATGAGTTGAATGTCATAAATCTGAATTTATATATGTTTCATTTGCTTATCGCATAGGGAGTAATGACTTCACATCTAGAAGTAGAGGTTGTAAATTTATTGAAGATTAGCAAGCATTGTATTGGTCATTTGAACAATTCATGAAAGAATATTAAAGGAAGAGACATTTCACATATAAATATACTATCTTAGACACATTTTATAATTGTGAGCACTCATTAAGTATGACATGCTAAAGAGTTGATGTTGGACAAGGAAGACAACGTAATGAGTTATGTTTTCTCACATCTCAGTTAAAGTATGTTGTCATGGATTATTCAAACATGTTGAGCTTGCCTTTCCCCCTCATGCTAGCCAGAATTCCTTGCACCAAGTAGAGGTACTACGTGTGCTTCCAAATATCCTTAAACCCAGTCTTGCCATGAGAGTCCACCATACCTACCTATGGATTGAGTAAGATCCTTCAAGTAAGTTATCATCGGTGCAAGCAATAAAAATTTCTCTCTAAATATGCATGATTTATTAGTGTGAAGAAAATAAGCTTTATACGATCTTGTTATGGAAGCAATAAAAGTGACGGACTGTATAATAAAGGTCCATATACAAGTGGCAATATAAAGTGACGTTCTTTTGCATTAAGATTTTGTGCATCCAACCCTAAAAGCGCATGACAACCTCTGCTTCCCTCTGCGAAGGGCCTATCTTTTACTTTATGTCTTTTACTTTATGCAAGAGTCAAGGTGATCTTCACCTTTCACTTTTTCATTTTATCCTTTGGCAAGCACCTCATGTTGGAAAGATCCTGATATATATATCCAATTGGATGTAATTTAGCATGAACTATTATTGTTGACATCACACAAAGGTGAATACGTTGGGAGGCAACACTATAAGCCCCTATCTTTCTCAGTGTCCGATTGAAACTCCATAACCATTAATATTGCGCGAGTGTTAGCAATTGTAGAAGACTATATGATAGTGGAGCATGTGGAGTTTTCTAAATCAAAGCTCTGACATAGACCCTTCCTGAAATAGGATGAACTGTAATTGTTTGATGACTAAGAATGAAGTTTGCTAGTTTTCAAGAAAGTTTATGGTCTATGCTTTAACATGTGAATAGCTTGTTACTTGTTTGTGAGAAGTTTTATGAGATGAACTACTGTTATGACATATAATTATGCTAGAAAAGGTGATTGAAATTATCATTGACCAAACTTGTGCACCTTCTAGCATTCACACTTCATAAATTCTTTCTTTTATCATTTACCTACTCGAGGGGCAGTAGGAATTAAGCTTAGATGCTGATACGTCTCCAACGTATCTATAATTTATGAAGCATTCATGCTATTTTATTATCTGTTTTGAATGATTACGGGCTTTATTATACACTTTTTTGTTAATTTTGGGACTAACCTATTAACCGGAGGCCCAACCCATATTGATGTTTTATTGCCTGTTTCAGTATTTCGAAGAAAAGGAATATCAAGCAGAGTCCAAACGGAATGAAACCTTCGGGAGCGTGATTTTTGGAAAGGATATGATCCGGGAGACTTGGAGTTCAAGCCAGGGAAGGTTCGAGGAAGCCAGGAGATAGGAGGGCGCGCCCACCCCCCTGGGCGCGCCCCCTGTCTCCTGGGACCCTCGAGGCTCCCCCGACCGACATCTTTCGCCTATATAAGTCCACGTACCCTAAAAAAATCAAAGACGAAGATAGATCGGGAGATCCGCCGCTGCAAGCCTCTGTAGCCACCAAAAACCCCTCGGGAGCCCGTTCCGGCACCCCGCCGGAGGGGAAATCCCTCACCGGTGGCCATCTTCATCATCCCGGCGCTCCCCATGAAGAGGAGGGAGTACTTCACCCTCGGGGCTATGGGTATGTACCAGTAGCTATGTGTTTGATCTCTCTCTCTCTCTCTCTCTCTCTCGTGTTCTCTCTATGCCATGATCTTGATGTATCGCGAGCTTTGCTATTATAGTTGGATCTTATGATGCTTCTCCCCCTCTACTCTCTTGTGATGAATTGAGTTTTCCTCTTGAAGTTATCTTATCGGATTGAGTCTTTAAGGATTTGAGAACACTTGATGTATGTCTTGCGGTGTTTATCTGTGGTGACAATGGGATATCACGTGATCCACTTGATGTATGTTTTGGTGATCAACTTGCGGGTTCCGCCCATGAACATATGCATAGGGGTTGGCACACGTTTTCGTCTTGACTCTCGGGTAGAAACTTTGGGGCACTCTTTGAAGTACTTTGTGTTGGTTGAATAGATGAATGTGAGATCGTGTGATACATATCGTATAATCATGCCCACGGATACTTGAGGTGACAATGGAGTATCTAGGTGACATTAGGGTTTTGGTTGATTTGTGTCTTAAGGTGTTATTCTAGTATGAACTCTTGAATAGATTGATCCGAAAGAATAACTTTGAGGTGGTTTTGTACCCTACCATAATCTCTTCGTTTGTTCTCCGCTATTAGTGGCTTTGGAGTGACTCTTTGTTGCATGTTGAGGGATAGTTATATGATCCAGTTATGTTATTATTGTTGAGAGAACTTGCACTAGTGAAAGTATGAGCCCTAGGCCTTGTTTCCTACCATTGCAATACCATTTACGCTCACTTTTATCATTAGTTACCTTGCTGTTTTTATATTTTCAGATTACAAAAACCTATATCTACCATCCATATTGCACTTGTATCACCATCTCTTCGCGAACTAGTGCACATATACAATTTACCATTGTATTGGGTGTCTTTGGGGACATAAGAGACTCTTTGTTATTTGGTTGCAGGGTTGTTTGAGAGAGACCATCTTCATCCTACGCCTCCCATGGATTGATAAACCTTAGGTCATCCACTTGAGGGAAATTTGCTACTGTCCTACAAACCTCTGCACTTGGAGGCCCAACAACGTCTACAAGGAGAAGGTTGTGTAGTAGACATCAGTTCTAAACACGTCTCAGGTGTGACAACACTGTTTCTGATGACCTGTACTCGTTGGCGAGGGAACCATATTCGATTGTAATGACTTACAAAGGGTACGAGATAAATGGGAATACATTTTACACGATTGCCCAAGATCGAAAGAGCACCAACCAAAACAGTGGTGTCCGCTTTGATGCAGCAACCAAGAGGGGAAATGATACATATTATGGTTACATAGTGGACATATGGGAACTTGACTTTGGACATGATATTAAGGTCCCTTTAGTTATGTGCAAATGAGTCAATCTGTCAGGAGGCGAGGTACAGGTAGGCCCACAGTACGGAATGACAATAATGGATCTGAACAATTTGGGGTACACAGACGGGCCATTCGTCCTAACCAATGATGTGGCGCAGGTTTTCTATGTGAAGGACATGTCTACCAAACCGAGAAATAGAAAAGATAAGGAAGCGGATACATCATACGATGAGCCAAAGCACCACGTAGTTCTTTCAGGAAAAAGAGACATCATGGGATTGGAGGGCAAGACAGACGTGTCTGAAGATTATGAAAAGTTTCCTGAAATTCCTCCCTTCAAAGTCAAGGCTGACCCAAGCACCTTGTTAAACGACGAAGATTATCCATGGTTACGACACTAAGCAAAGAACACAATCGAAGAAAAAAGTGAAGACTTTCTATCAGCAACTGTTATGATGATGCCTTTGATGATGTAGAATATCACTGCAGTTACATTTGAACAAATGAAATCCCTTTTGTAACAGATGAGTTTTTGTCCGAAACTCTGATACTTCCAAAGAGATTGTCTGTTTTTGTACACGAAGTGCATCCAGTTTTTGTCGTAACCCTCTCAACTTTTTAGCACATGCTATGTGGGTGAAATGATGATACCATGCCAACTTTCAACCTTTTCAGAGTTCATCTGAAATGCTTTTCAATTTCAGGGATCAACCAAAAAGCTTTTATAAACATCTGAAACGCCCGCGCCATCGCCCCGTCGCTGCCCCCGTCACCGCCCGCGCCCCGCGCCATCACCACCTCACGCCGCCCGGCCGCGTCTCGCGTGCCACCCCGCGCCGTCACCTTCCCGCGCCCCGCGTCGCCCCGTCACCGTCACCTCCCCGAGCTCGCCCAGACGCCGTCGCCGCCCCGTGTCGCCCCGACGCCATCACCGCCCCGTGCCACCCCTTCCCTGACGCCGTAACCTCACCGCTCCACTGTCCGGCGGCCTTTCGATTTTTTTTCATATATGTGATGATGTTTATATGTTTTTGTTTTTTCATATGATGCTCAGATGATGTTTTTTTCATATGATGTTTTTCATATGATGTTCATATGATGTTTTTTTGTGCATATGAGTTTTTTTTCATATGATGTTTTTTCATATATGTATTAATTTTTTTATTTAGGTTGTTAATTAGTAGAATCAATTAGGTTAGTTTAGATGAAAAAATGAAATAAGGAAAAGGAAGAAGAGAGGAAGAAGGAAGAAGGAAGAAGAAGAAAAAGGAGTGGAAAAAGGAAAATAAGAAGAGAAAGAAGGAGAAGAAGAAAGGGGAAGAAGAGGAGGAATAAATAAGAAGAGAAAAAAAGAAAAAAAAGAGGAGAAGAAGAAAGGAATAGAAGAGAAGAAGAAGAAAATAGAGTAATTTCTATTTTTCTTCTTCTTCACCTCTATTCCTTTCTCCTTCTCCTCTTTTTCTTCTTCTTTTTTTCTTCGATCTTCTCCTCTCTCTATTCCTTTCTTCTTCTCCTCTTTTTTTTCTTCTTCTTCCTCTTCTTATTTTTTATCGGGTATGTCATTATCGATATACCACCTCCCCGATAACTTCGACATGAGGGGGGGGGTCGATATACCCCCTCCCCGATAACTTCGACATGAGGAGGGGGGAGGGGGTCGAGGGGTCGAGGGTTCGAGGGTCCGAGGGTCGAGGGTTCAAGGGTTCGAGGGTTCTATGGTCGAGGGTTCGGGGGCTCTAGGGTTCTAGGGTCGAGGGTTCGAGGGTTCTAAGGTCAAGGGTCGATGGTTCGAGGGTCGTCAAGGGGCCGAGGGTTCGAGGGTCAAGGGTCGTCGAGGGGTCGAGGGTTCGAGGGTCTAGGATCACTGAGGGGTCGAGAGGTTGCCTAGAGTCAAAGTATTGAAGAAATCCATGGTTTCATCATTAGCCGGAAGTAACCGGGGCATGATGGTACGAAGTTCTCCAAAGTTATTCTGGAATGGAGTCTCGGATAGGATAATCCGCCTTTTGGTACAAATTTCAGCAAAGGCCTTCCAAATAGCGATATTCGGAAGGCTCTTGCTGTACTTTGTACCAAAAAGTGAATTATCCTATATGGGATTCCGTTCCAAAATAACTTTGGAGAGCTTCGTACCATCATGCGCCTGTTACTTTTGCCTAATGATGAAGACATGGTTTTGTTGAATCCTTTGACACTATACAAATGTCAGACAATCATGAGAGAGGAGGTCCGGCCCAAACCCTAGAAGCGCTGCCGAGGCCACCCAAATTTACCAAGTTAAAAGAGCGTTGTTGTCGAGGCCACCCCGAACCCTCGAAGCATTGCCGAGGCCACCCCAAACCCTAGAGAAGCGTCGAGGCAACTAATTAATATAATTCATTGTTGTGATTAGCTAGCTAGGTGTCGGGGAGGCTGATCGTACCCGCGAACACCTATGGGGCCGGTGGAGCAGGCCCCTTGTGGTTCAGAGGGGGGCGGAGATCGCACGAAGAGCGGATCGAGGCGAGCCACACGACCAGTTAACCCAGCCCGGAGCTCTCGGAGAGATAAAACTCCTACTGCTGCTTGTTTGATCTATTGTGTTCTTGCCAGGGAGCAATGCGAGCTACAAAACCTAGCGTGAGTGTCTCTGGTCTCGAGTGGGTCGAATGAACCGAACGAGCCGAACCTTGCGAACCCCTTTCTACGTTGCACTCGGGCCTCCTTTTATATGCTCAAGGGGTCTCCGACAGGTGGCAACATAGGCGGGGGTACAAATGTAAAAACAGGAGTTGGTACACCTACTTGAGCGATGTCTGATGCCAAATACCTAACTCGGCGGCAAGGGACAAAAGCAATAAATGCTCGTCGTTGTCGCCCAAACAAAGGTAACAGAGGCCGTCAGATGCGCCTCCGTTCGCCACGATGGCGAGCTTGTCAGCGCCGCTTATCGCTGCTCTCCGCTGGCTGCACAGCCTCTCGACACGCGCCCATGGAACGGTCCCATGGCGACACGTCGCTGGGTGAGCTGGAGCGGAGGCGGAGAGAAGTTGCATGCATGACAAGCGCCTTTGCCGCGGCCGAATCCTGTCGTGCCCGGAGACTTGTCGCGCCCGAGCCTTCGGCAAGCTCCTCTTCTTTGGGGCCTTGTCTTCTGCGTGCCTGGAGTGGCCTTCCCGGCAAGCTCCTCTTGCCGGGGCCTTCTTCGTGCCTAGAGAGGCCTTCCTGGCAAGCTCCTCTTGCCGGGGTCTTGTCTTCTGAAAGGCTGCGGAGGGTCTTGGCGGACGCCCGGCGAGGCTTGCCACGGGGACGCTGCGACTGCCCGTGCACAAGTTCGGGGTACTAAGGTACCCCTACTTTAGTACACCGACAGGAGCCCCGGTGCAGGCTATACAGTGCCGAGCGCTGTTGGTCCAGGCCCAAACAGGGCACGCGAATGCGCGGCTGGGTCCAAGCCAAACCCACTCCGTATCCGCGCGTTCCCCGTGGCAGCACGTCAATTGCGGCGTCGTGGGGGAAGTGGGCGGCGTGCGGGGTCGCTTCACCCGTCGCCTCAGTTCTGCATCCCCGCCACGTGGTTCCCATGCTCTTGGGGTCGCGGACGGTGGAAGTGAAAAAACTGGGCCGTTACGAGCAGAGGCAGCAGGTCGGCCCCGATTCCCTGCTCTTCCTATGCCCTGATTTGCCGAGCGGGGCGGTCGAGCCCCCACCTTGCTTCCTTAAAAAGAGCGGAAGGGGAGCGCAGGCCCGCACTCTCCTATCTCCTCCTTTCCTCGGTTTCTGCTCCCTTTCTCTCATTCGTCATGGAGAAAAGGAACCTTGGTTCTTCATCGGTGGCGGCGAGGGTCGCCGCTAGACAGCGCCCTCCCAACCCCACGCCGGGGTGGCAGAACCGCCACAAGGGGAAGAGGGAGGCGAGGTCGTGGGCGAGGTCGAGGCGCTCGGGAAGAGGCGGACGGGCGGCGCGCCCGTCTCCGATTCCGCCGGCGGTTCCCCTCCTGCGGCGGTCCATCTGAGGGGCGACCCTTGCGAAGTTCTTCGTCAGCTGCGCCGGGCGCCTCGGCGTCGCCTCCGGCTTCCAGCTCCGTTCGCGTGCGCGATGGAGTTGGCTCCGCCGAGACACTGAGACTGCACATGAGGGGCTGTGGAATCAGCGGCATGCGAGTCCGTGTTGTATTCCCAGCCCCTAATGTGATGTATCTCGATCGTGGGTGGAAGACGTTCACTCGCATCCACAGCCTGATGGCGGGGTTTACCCTCCATTTTAAGTTAATGGAGGGTGATCTCCTCTCCGTCAAGGCCTTCGGGGATCTCGGTACTCGGGCGAAGTGCTGCGTGGATAGCTCCTCCGACAGCGAAGATTCCCCCTCGAGCGAGAGTGACGAGGAGGAGAGCGACAACGACGACGAGGGTAGCGGGTCCGATTAGTTGTCGGGCGCCGCTTCGTGCGTCACTGGCGACCCCATCATCCGTCGCGTCGCGGCTCCTTGAACTCCCGGGGTCGTCTCCTTGGGCGGCTGGCGTGAGAGGCTGCGGAAAGGGAAGAGGGATGGCGACAAGGCCGTCGAGTCGAATCTGAGGGCATAGTGCCCTCGACAGCGTGCTGACGTCCTGCCGCCCCGTCTTCGAGCCCCACTTCCGGCGCTGCCATCTCCGTCAAGCCCTCGGGGAGCTCCCGGGATGTTCCCTTGGTGCCTTCTGGCACCTGTAGCTCGCCTAGGCGTTTCTTTTGCCCTTCTCGCCTCCTTGACCTACCTCACGAAGAGAGGGACAGAAAAAGGATTACGGGCATCTTATCTTTTTAATTTGTAAGCCTTCGGCCTTATCCGCATTTAAAACTTGTAATATTCTCTTTCATGTTTTTCATTCCCCACGGATTGTATCCGAGTAGAATGTTTTTAATGAAAAAGGGATGCTTGAAAAGGGACGAAGGGCTTATCTGATATCGCATCCCCCGGCAACTCTGGCTTGTCGCGGCCCCCGGCAACTACGGCTTGCCGCAGCCCCGGCAACTCACGGCTTGCCGGGCTTGGGTGCCGCGCCCTTCTTCTCCTCTTCGCTGTTATTTCAGTTACGAGAACGATTTAGCTTGATGCCGCAATAAGTTATTTTTGTAATATAACTTTATTCAGGCAACATTTGCTACGTTACTTCCTTTACTCGACTCTTGGCTTTGTATGTTATTGCCCTCGCTTTTCGAGAAACTTGCGGTGCGAGCACCCCGCCATGGCGCCGAGTGCGGAACTTCAGCTTCTTTGGCGGGGGTCGCTACCGACAAGCAACCTTGTCGCGGACTAGCCGCAGCTTCGATTAAGTTGTTGAGCGGACTCGAAACAAAGTAAGGGCGACCGATCCGCGATTTGGTTCCTCCGCGCATGGGTTTTTCATACAAAGCGCGGTCGTTCAAGGAAGATAACTTTAAAATTTTATTCTTGATCGTTGAAACTTAGCAACTTAGCTTTACATTGCCCATTTCGGCAAGGCGACAGTTCCTCGGCGATCCTATGCGAAGGAAATGAATAATCTGCTACGCCCATCTTTGGAGCTTGTGGCTCGACAACAAGGACTAAAGGCACATCTGCTGCTGCGGGAACATCAGCTTCCACGGCAAGAGCCTGCGGCCCTGCCGGAGCTAGATGCTCCCCGACAAGCTTGCCGGAGCAAGACTTGTCGGGAGCGGTTGCTTCAACGAAACAAACCCTGGGGTCTGTCGGAGTAGACTGCTCCTCAAAGACTTTGTTGGTGTTGATCTTGGGGACCTTGCAACGACGGCCGGGAAGCTCTGTCGGAAAGTAGTCACCAGAGGCTAACTTCCTCTTCTTGCTTTGTCCTGTTGATGGTGTTACGGTTGGCTGAGTCAGCTTGAGCACGAAAATCACTGGTTCCACAGGTAACTTAAGCGCAGCGCACTTTGACAGGCCGTCAGCAATATCATTCTGAGCTCTTGGAACATGTTCCATTTGCAGGCCGTCAAAGTGCTCTTCTAGCTTCCTCACTTCATCAACGTAGGCTTCCATCAACGGACTTTGGTAATCTTTGTTGACTTGGCGGACTGACGAGTTGCGAGTCACCTGACAATAAGCTTCTTGATCCCAAGGTCCACGGCGATCCACGAGACCGGCAAGCAAACCTTCATACTCTGCGGTATTGTTTGTCGCTTGCTCCTTGGGAAAGTGCATCAGACGACGTACTTGAGGTGCTCTCCGGTGGGTGCGATAAGCGACGCCGCACCGGCGCTTTGCAGCGAGAAGGCACCATCAAAGTACATCAGCCACTCTTTGCTTGCTTCCTTGACGGGAATGCTCGTCTCGAATTTCTTCATCCGGTGTTGGCGTCCATTCTGCTATGAATTCTGCCAAGGCTACGCTTTGGATAGTTGATGTGCTTTCAAACTTGAGACCAAAGCTTGACAGCTCCGGTGCCCACTCGACAATCCTGCTGTTGCTTACGGATTCTGCAGTATCCTCTTCAATGAAAGCGAGTGACAAGCTGTGATCTCATGTGCTTGGAAGTAATGGCGCAGCTTTCTCGAGGCCATGAGGAGGCCGAAAACAATTTACGCACACAGTACCTTGACCTAGCCCCTCGCAGAGGGAGCCGACAAAGTAGACCGGGCGCTGCACCATCCTTTTACATGTCTGTTCATGTGTTTGCGCGGACTCGTCCTTGTCGGGACCAGAGCTTGTCGTGAAGCCCCACCTTGTCGTTGGATGTGCTTGCCGTGGTTGCTGGTTCGTCATCCGCCTCCCTCTCCGCTACTAACGCAGCACTAACCACTTGATTGGTTGCCGCTATATATAGCAGCAACTTCTCTTGTGGCTTAGGTGCGACAAGTGTTGGAGTGGAGGACAGGTATCTCTTTAAGTCCTGCAGCGCAGCCTCCGCCGGGAGTCCATTCTCTTGGACCTGCCTTTTTCAAAATCTTGAAAAATGGCGAGGCGCCAACAGAACCTAGAAATAAACCTCTTGAGAGCAGCCACGCAACCGCAAGTCTTCGTACATCCTTGACGCGCTTTGGTGCTTCAATCTGCTCAATGGCCTTGATCTTGTCGGGATTAGCTTCAATCCCTCGCTGAGACCACGAAGAACCCGAGAAGCTTGCGGAAGGGACTCCAAACACGCACTTCTCGGGGTTGAGCTTGAGGTTGATCTTGCGCAGATTTGCAAAGGTCTCGTCCAAATCTTGAACCAGAGTTGCTTTGTCCTTGCTTTTGACCACTATGTCATCCATGTAGGCTTCTACATTTACGTGCATTTGCGGCTCAAAAGCGTCATGGACTACCCTTGCAAATGTTGAACCAGCATTCTTCAAACCGAAAGGCATCCGTATGAAACAGTATGTGCCACATGGTGTGATGAATGCGGTCTTCTCCTCATCTTCTTCAGCCATGAAGATCTGATGGTATCTGAGTATGCATCAAGAAACGAAAGCAAATCACATCCAGCCGTGGAGTCAACAATCTGGTCGATGCGCGGCAAGGAAATGGATCTTTGGGACAAGCTTTATTAACATCCGTGAAGTCAATACAAAGTCTCCATTTCCCATTTGCTTTGGCGCGACTACGAGGATTGGCCAACCACGTAGGATGGAGCACTCCTCGACAAGGCCTTCGCTTCCGGTTTCTTGATCTCTTACGCTATGAATTCTTGGCGCTCCAACGCTTGCTTCTGACTTTTTTGCTTGACGGGCGCGCGCATGAGGACAAGCGGCCGTGGTGCTCAATCACTTTCACAGGAACACGGGGATATCAGACGGCTGCCATGCAAACACGTCGACATTCGCCCGCAGGAAAGCAACGAGCGCGCCTTCCTATTTAGGGTCGAGGGAGGCACTGATGGTGAAGGTACCACCAGTGCCGTCCTCCTTGGCGGGCACCTTCTTGGTCTTCAGCGGAGCCACCATCTTCTTGCACTTGCCGGTGGAGCTCGATGGTGCGTCCTTGACGGTAGCGCAGCACTCGAAGAGGTGCGCTTGCGGAGTGAGCAGAGAGCCCTTGCCGGACTTGGACTTGGTTTTCTTCCCCGGGAGCTTGGCGGCAAGTGTTGGGCGATCTGTCGCGGCTGCTGCATCCCGGTAGATCTTGTCGGCACAGATAAGGGCATCCTTCTTGTCGCCATGGACAGAGATGACGCTTATCGGGCCTGGCATCTTGAGTAGGTTGTAGGCGTAGTGAGAGGCCCCCATGAAATCGGCAACGTCAAACGTAACCCTCTCAGTCCTGAAGTTCAGCTCGCTGCCAAATGTGACTGGCAACGTAATCTTCCCTTTCGGCTTGCTCCTTCCCGGATTGATTCCTTGGAAAGTGCCAGTCTCTTCGAGCTCGCTGTCAGGGATTTGAAGCTTCTGGAGCACCGCGGAGGAGATCAGATTCAAGCCGGCCCCGCCGTCAACTAACATTTTTGTAACCTTGAGGTTGCGGATGGTTGGGGAGACCAACATCGGCAAGCACCCGACCGCATGATTATGCGATCAGGGTGGTCCTCAATATCAAAAATGATAGGCGTCTTGGACCACTTCGAGGCTTGCGTGACTCTATGGATGGCTCCGTATTGACCTCCGGATCCATTGCTTGAGTTGGCGGTGGGAGGCATGCGGGAAGCACCTCCGTCAACGCAGAGAACCTCTGTGGCTTTCGAAACTCCTGCTCATCGGGCGCTGCGTCTTCCATATCTTCGTCGTCATCATCATCTTCATCCTTGTCGCGGCTGCGGGAGGTCGATCTCCTTGTCCTTTGCTTGGCCTTGCTGCATGGCGTCCTCCCGGCCGGGACGTTTCTTGCTTGCTCCTCCGGCACCTTCACAGGGCCTTCTCCTTGTCTCGCCGCTCGTACTCAGCTCTCTGCTGTTCGACGAGCTGCTCGACCTTCTTGCAGCTCTGGAGATCGTGGCCCTTGGTGCGGTGGATCTTGCAGTACTGCTTGCCGGAGCTGTCCTGCTTGTCGGCGGCCGCCACCGACTGGTGGTTGGCGTCAACGGCAACCTCCTTGCCGGAGCCACCAGCCTTGGCGTTCTTGTCGCCACCTCCATTGCCCATCGCTCGACAGCTAGCACTTCTCTGCTTTTCTTCTTCCTGTTGCCTCGCCGCGGCCCTTCTTTGCCAGGCGGTGTCATCGCTGTCGAGATCCTGCTTACGCATTCTCTCACAGGAGTCTCCTCCCTTCCTCGGTAGCGATGCACACTTGTCGGCCAAGGCGTACAACTCATCGACGTCCTTGACTTTGCACATGGCCATCTCCTCCTCATCCTGCGGTTCCGCACATTACGATGAAATGCGCTGATCACCACGGCAGGGTGGACGTGCAGGATGTTGTAGTGCACACGGCTGAATCTCTGAATGAACTTGCGCGAGGACTCTCCTTCCTTACGGGCGAGCAAGTGAAGGTCACTCTCTTGGCCATGAGGTTTGTGGCCACTGAAAGGCGCCAACAAAGCGATGGCACAGATCTGCCAAGAGGATATGGAGCTGTCCGGCAAGTGCATGAGCCAAGATCCGACGTTGGGCTTGAGGACGGCGGAAGTAGTTGGCGAGGATCTTGTCGTCCCGTCCCCGCAGCCTGCACCGCGATGGTGTAGATGCTTTGAGGAACTCCGATGGGTGCGTCCCGCCATCATACTTCTCCGCACGTCGGCAGAAGTTTTTCTGGCTGGGCCCTTTGGACTTGCCGCAGCTCACGAGTGAACGCAGGGCAACCTACAGCGTGACGGCAAGTCGCTGGCTCCTCCGGTAGCGCGCATGTCGACGAAGGCCCAGCGGCGCTTGTCGGACTGACGTCGCGCTTCTCTTGGCGCTCGATGCGAGTTCGGCGTCCTCTTGTTGTCGTTCATGAAGAACTTGGTGCTGATCGCGGCGAAGCTCGCGGATCCGACGACGCAGCGATGGAGTCGCTGTCGAGGTGGATCCGGTGAGCGGCGATCTTGGCCTTCGTGGCGGAGAGTGCACGGTGGTTGCACCTCCGACAGTCTCGTCGCCACCGGCTCGTGCCTTATCGTCTCGCCGCGGCAATGATGGCATTGGTTGCTGCGGAGCGTCGCCGTTGGCAAAGCCGATGAGGCTCTGGATAGTGGCCCTCCACTCGTCGACCTTGTCGGCCGTTGGAGGGTAGTCGAGGAGCAGCTGAGCTCTCGCCAGAGCTTCTGCTGGAGTAGTGGGTGGCATTGGAGAACGGTGCGAGGAGCGAGACACGCTCGGACTTCTAACTACGTTAGAAGGAGCAGCACCTCGTCCGGGCGACCGTATCTCACTCGCGCCAGCATGGTTGCGCGCATGCTGGTCTTGAGGGTCTCGATCCAACGAACGTATGGCGTTGTGAACGCCATGACGTTGTTGGTCCCGCGTCTCCTGAGATGGGCGCAGGGGATGCGCGGACGCCGAGGTTTGCGGTGCCTTGTCCTTGGACTTGGCAACGTCGCGAACACCTTCGTCGGGCGCCGTTCCTCCGCCAGCCGTCTGCCCCACCACCCGTTTGTTGCGGTGAGGGCGTGCACGACGCGACGGCTCTGCCGCCCGAAGCCTTCTTCTTAGGTGGCTTGTTGAGGAAGATGTTGATGACGATGCTCGTGTGAACGCCGGATCAGATTCACACGGTCTCGACGCACCCTACCTGGCGCGCCAAAGATGTCGGGAGGCTGATCGTACCATGAACACCTATGGGGCCGGGCGGAGCAGGCCCTTGTGGTTCGGAGGGGGGCGGAGATCGCACGAAGAGCGGATCGAGGCGAGGCACACGAAAGAAGTTTACCCAGCTTCGAGCTCTCCGAAGAGATAAAACTCCTCTGCTGCTTGTTTGATCTATTGTGTTCTTGCCGGGGAGCAATGCGAGCTACAAAACCTAAGCGTGAGTGTCTACGGTCTCGAGTGGGTCGAATGAACCGAGCAGGCGAACCTTGCGAACCCCTTTCTACGTTGCACTCGGGCCTCCTTTTATATGCTCAAGGGGTCTCCGACAGGTGGCAACATAGGCGGGGGTACAAATGTAAAAACAGGAGTTGGTACACCTACTTGAGCAGTGTACAGTGCCAAATACCTAACTCTGACGGCAAGGGACAAAAGCAATAAATGCCCGTCGTTGTCGCCCAAACAGTGTAACAGAGGCCGTCAGGTGCGCCTCCGCTCGCCACGATGGCGAGCTTGTCAGCGCCGCTTATCGCTGCTCTCCGCTGGCTGCACAGCCTCTCGACACGCGCCCATGGAACGGTCCCATGGCGACACGTCGCTGGGTGAGCTGGAGCGGAGACGGAGAGAAGTTGCATGCCGCGGCAAGCGCCTTGCCGCGGCCGAATCCTTGTCGCGCCCGGAGGCTTGTCGCGCCGAGCCTTCCGGCAAGCTCCTCTTGCCGGGCCTTGTCTTCTGCGTGCTCGAGGTGGCCTTCCGGCAAGCTCCTCTTGCCGGGCCTTCTTCGTGCCTAGAGAGGCCTTCCCGGCAAGCTCCTCTTGCCGGGGTCTTGTCTTCTGAAAGGCTGCGGAGGGTCTTGGCGGACGCCCGGCGAGGCTTGCCACGGGGACGCTGCGACTGCCCGTGCACAAGTTCGGGGTACTAAGGTACCCCTACTTTAGTACACCGACACTAGGTCTACGTTTGCCACTAATATATCCATCTGTCATGTTGTGATTATGTCCCCCGATAACATTTTTCCTATGTATATGCCGTCGTTGTCGATATACCCCTGATAACCCACAAGTATAGGGGATCGCAACAGCTTTCGAGGGTAGAGTATTCAACCCAAATTTATTGATTCGATACAAGGTGAGCCAAAGAATATTCTCAAGTATTAGAAGTTGAGTTGTCAATTCAACCACACCTGGATAACTTAGTATCTGCAGCAAGGTATTTAGTAGCAAAATAGTATGGAAGTAACGGTAACAGTGTCAAAAGTAAAGATAGCAGTTTTGTAGTAATTATAACAGTAGCGACAGAAAAGTAAATAAGCGAAACACATTATGTGAAAAGCTCGTAGGCATTGGATCAGTGAAGGATAATTATGTCGGATGTGATTCCTCATGTAATAGCTATAACATAGGGTGACACAGAACTGGATCCAGTTCATCAATGTAATGTACGCATGTATTCCGAATATAGTCATACGTGCTTATGGAAAAGAACTTGCATGACATCTTTTGTCCTACCCTCCCGTGGCCGCAGGGTCCTAATGGAAACTAAGGGATATTAAGGCCTCCTTTTAATAGAGTATCGGACCAAAGCATTAGCACTTAGTGAATACATGAACTCCTCAAACTACGGTCATCACCGAGAAGTATCCCGATTATTGTCACTTCGGGGTTGTCGGATCATAACACATACTAGGTGACTATAGACTTGCAAGATAGGATCAAGAACTCACATATATTCATGAAAACATAGTAGGTTCAGATCTGAAATCATGGCACTCGGGCCCTAGTGACAAGCATTAAGCATAGCATAATCATAGCAACATCAATCTCAGAACATAGTGGATACTAGGAATCACACCCTAACAAAACTAACTTGATTACATGGTAAATCTCATCCAACCCATAACCGTCCAGCAAGCCTACGATGGAATTACTCACGCACGGCGGTGAGCATCATGAAATTGGTGATCAAGGATGGTTGATGATGACGACGGCGACGAATCTCCCTCTCCGGAGCCCCGAACGGACTCCAGATCAGCCCTCCCGAGAGAGATTAGGGCTTGGCGGCGGCTCCGTATCGTAAAACGCGATGAAACTTTCTCCCTGATTTTTCTCTCCGCGAAACGGAATATATAGAGTTGGAGTTGAGGTCGGTGGAGCATCAGGGGGCCCATGAGACAGGGGGCGCGCCCAGGGGAGGGGGCGCGCCCCCACCCTCGTGAAGAGGGTGTGGGCCCCCTGGCCTTGATTCTTTCGCCAGTATTTTTTATATTTTCCAAAAGTTATCTCCGTGGATTTTCAGGTCATTCTGAGAACTTTTGTTTTGTGCACAATAAACAACACCATGGCAGTTCTGCTGAAAACAACGTCAACCCGGGCTAGTTTCATTCAAATCATGCAAGTTAGAGTCCAAAACAAGGGCAAAAGTGTTTGGAAAAGTAGATACGTTGGTGACGTATCAACTCCCCCAAGCTTAAACCTTTGCTTGTCCTCAAGCAATTCAGTTGATAAACTGAAAGTGATAAAGAAAAAAAATTACAAACTCTATTTGCTCTTGTTGTTATAAATATGTAAAGCCAGCATTCAAGTTTTTAGCAAAGATTATGAACTAACCATATTCACAATAACATAATCAGCTAGCGAGCGATAATAATAAAACTCGGATGACAACACTTTCTCAAAATAATCATAATATGATATAACAAGATGGTATCTCGCTAGCCCTTTTTGAGACCGCAAAACATAAATGCAGAGCACCTTTAAAGATAAATGTCGTGGTATTCTCACGGGAGTCGACAGATGCCACAAGGGCTTAGTGTGAGGGTAAGACTGCTGCTGATAGGCCCGGGAGCGGGTATGCGAGTAGCACGCGGTAGTTTACCTAGGTTCAGGGCTCTCCGGAGAGATAATACCCCTACTCCTGCATGTCTGAATATCTGGTATGTATATCTGGTACAGAGTGCTCCTGGAGCTGTATCTCGGGCATGCGTGGCCATGGCCGGGTGGCCATATGAACTAGTGGCCATGCGTGGCCGTGGGTGAGGTTGGGTGCTCATGCGTGGGTGTGTGGCTGGCTAGCTAGCTCTCTTGCTAGCTAGCTTGCTTGTGTGTGTGCGTGAGTCCCCCTCCTGATGGATGGATAGAGTTAGCTATATATAGTGTGTAGTGGGCATGGGACATGGCGTTTGTTGTACCTTGGGTAGCGTACAAGCCAAGCCATGTATGGGGCATGGTGCACGTCATACTTGTCCCCTTGGGCATTTTATAAATCAATGCCCAGGGGACGCAATACACTGTAGGTGATGTCGCGGTACAACCGTCTCGTCCGGGTCTTGTCGGTGTCGGGTCGGGGCTGCAGTCGACAGCCGGCTGTTGGCTGGTCGGTGCAGTCAGCAGCTGGGAGCCGGACATGCAGAGCAGTCGGACGGGGAGCCGGCAGGAGCGGCCGGGCAGTCGGACTGAGGGGCTTTGCTAGCCCCGATGTCTTGAATTATTGTCTCGCCGTCTTCGGGGTATCCGTGGCCAATTACTCCGACGGTAGCCCCCAAGCCTCCGGGCAACTTGGCAAAGTTGGGCAGAGGTTTTTTGGCGGGTGTTCATGGAATGATCATGCAAAAGACAAAGTTAGTCCACGCAGATATATCAAATGATTGCTTTTAGCATTGCAAGTTTTATGCGGAGGGTGCCGACTCGGTTTCGTCCGAGCCCCCTTCAATCTTTTTCGTGTTCCCTCCGCTTTTTGGCTTGTGCTCTCGCTCGCCGGACAGCCGCTCTGCGGTCTGTGGCTGAGAGTGGGCCGCGAAGTGGAGTGTACAGTACTCAGACTCTGGGAGCGGATTTAACCGAGCAGATACTCATAAAGGAAACGGTCGGGTCGCCCGAAGCATTTTAGCGTGGGATGACCTCCAGCTTTTGCTCTCGCTAGCCGGAAGCCGCTCTGCGGTTTGTGGCTGAGAGGTGGGCCTTTGGTACTGCGCACGCTACTAAGCCATTGCTACGCCTTGAGCTTGCGTTGGTTTTCCTTGAAGAGGAAAGGGTGATGCAACAATAGTAGCGTAAGTATTTCCCTCAGTTTTTGGAACCAAGCTATCAATCCAGTAGGAGGCTCCTCAAAAGTCCCACGCTCCTACACAAACAAACAAAGAACTTGCAACCAACGCAATAAAGGGGTTGTCAATCCCTTCACGGCCACTTGCGAAAGTGAGATCTGATAGAGATAGTATGATAAGATAAATATATTTTGGTATTTTATAATATAGATTGGAAAAGTAAAGATGCAAATAAAATTAGATTGAAAGCTTAATGATAAAAGATAGACCCGGGGGCCATAGGTTTCACTAGTGGCTTCTCTCAAGATAGCATAAGTATTACGGTGGGTGAAAAAATACTGTTGAGCAATTGATAGAAAGCGAATAATTATGAGATTATCTAGGTATGATCATGTATATAGGCATCACATCCGCGACAAGTAGACCGACTCCTGCCTGCATCTACTACTATTACTCCACAGATCGACCACTATCCAGCATGCATCTAGAGTCTTAAGTTCATAAGAACAGAGTAACACATTAAGAAAGATGACATGATGTAGAGGTATATACTCATGCAATATGATATAAACCCCATCATTTTATCCTCGATGGCAACAATACAATACGTGCCTTGCTGCTCCCTCATCCTTTGGGAAAGGACACCGCAAGATTGAACCCAAAGCTAAGCACTTCTCCTATTGCAAGAAAGATCAATCTAGTAGGCCAAACCAAACTGATAATTCAAAGAGACTTGCAAAGATAACTCAATCATACATAAAAGAATTCAGTGGAGATTCAAATATTTCTCATAGATAAACTTGATCATAAACCCACAATTCATCGGATCTCGACAAACACACCGCAAAAGAGTTACATCAAATAGATCTCCAAGAAGATCGAGGAGAACATGGTATTGAGATCCAAAAGAGAGAAGAAGCCATCTAGCTAATAACTATGGACCCGAAGGTCTGTGGTAAACTACTCACAACTCATCGGAGGGGCTATGGTGTTGATGTAGAAGCCCTCCATGGTCGATTCCCCCTCCCGTGAACCGTGAAAGGCTCCAAGATGGGATCTTGTGGATACAGAAGGTTACAGCAGTGGAAATTGTTTTTCGTTGGCTCCCTGGATGTTTTCGGGGTACGTGGGTATATATAGGAGGAATAAGTAGGTCGGTGGCCGCCCGAGGGGCCCACGAGATAGGGGGCGCCCCCTATAGGGGTGGGCGCGCCCTCCACCCTCGTGGCCGCCTCGGCTGCTTCTTGACTTGCACTTCAAGTGCTCTGGATCACGCTCGTTCCAAAAATCACGCTCCCGAAGGTTTCATCCCTTTTGGACTCCGTTTGATATTTCTTTTCTTCGAAATACTGAAATAGGCAAAAAAACAGCAATACGGGCTAGGCCTCCGGTCAGTAGGTTAGTCCCAAAAATGATATAAATGTGTAAAATAAAGCCCATAAACATCCAAAACGGGTAATATAATAGCATGGAACAATAAAAAATTATAGATACATTGGAGACGTATCAAGCATCCCTAAGCTTAATTCCTGCTCGTCCTCGAGTAGGTAAATGATAAAAATAGAATTTTTGATGTGGAATGCTACCTAGCATATTTCTCAATGTAATTTTGAAAGTGCGTTATATCGACTAGAGGGGGGTGAATAGGCGATTTTTATGAATTCTTCATTGAGGAATTTGCCGGTGAGGAAATTCCTTAGCGAAGAACTACTTGCAGCGGAATAAGTACTCAGAAGTAAGCATAACAGAATCCATGCATGGTCATCATGATGAAATGAAGACAAGCATAGAGTACAGAAAGCGTAATCACAGGATAACACAAGATGAAGACAAACAGACTGAAGAAATTGAACTGAGGAAATTGAGAAAGTATTCAATCAAAGTCTTCAAACACAGATATGATGAAGCACTTAACACAAAGAATGAGGAAATGAAAGAGTTGAGGAAATAGAACCCGATAAGCTTGGTGAAGACAATGATTTGGTAGACCAGTTCCAACTTCTTTGTCTCGGTTATGCGTCTGGTTGGAGCGGCTGAGTATTTAAACTCGAGGACACACAGTATCGGACACCCGGTCCTGAGCACGCAACTCAGGACACCAAGTCCTCACCATATTCTCCTTGAACTAAGGTCACACAGACCTCGTCCAATCACTCGTGGTAAGTCTTCAGGCGTCTTCCACTACAAGAAATATGTCAACTTGTGACCTTGACTATTGGTCACTGAAAGGTCATTGTTTTTCATTTGCGACCTTTTTTTGACCAAAAACAGAAGGTTAAAAGCTGGGGGTCGTTAACTGACTATAGTGACCTTTCTTTTGGAATGGTCGAAGACGTTTATGACGAAAACAAAAGGTCGTGGAACCCATGACCTTTTGTTTTGGTCACTGGCTGTCTGCCCAGCCCACGTCGGATCCGACGTGGCAAAATTGCGACGAATTGAAAAGGTCGTTACTCAGAATGAGCCCAGTCCAATTCTGTCTTTTACATGGGCCGAGCCCATTAATTCAGCCTTTTTAGTCATCATTTTTTGTCATTCTGGTCGGCTACATGGGCCTGGCCTAATATTTTAGCCTTTTTGTTTTTGGGCCATGGCCTTCTTTCTTAATACTCAGTTTTTTGTTTTTTTAAAGGGGTCCACTAGTCAGATTGGGCCACAGTTGTCAGGTTCTGATCAATGGGTCCCAGATGTCAGAGTCATATTCTTCTTATTTCAATTTAAAAGTAAATAAATAACCAGTATTTAAATTGGAACAAACCACATAATACTTCAAATAATATCAGCTCGTTTCAGTACAGAGATCTTAGAAGCTCGTTTCAGTACAGACCACATAATACTTCTTAGTTGTACAAATAACACGTGATACAAGCACTTAGCATATACTTTACATGCTCTAGAAGTGTAATAACAGTTACAAGCTCTACAAGTGTAATACAAGATAGCCATCAGAACTCTACAAGTGTTATGTTCTTCAGCATTGAGCTCCTTCAATAGCGATCACAAACTAGGCACTGCTCTGTCATGAATCGTGAGAAAAGAATTAGAAAACAGAATCCAAATATACTATGAGCTGGCCATTAAAAAAGGACAGATGCCAATATATAGTATGAATTGACCATTCCAAAAAAGGACAGTTATTTAGAATGACAACATAAATTCAGCTAGTACCATGCTTTTGTTCTCCGACTACTTAAAATGAGGTACTCATTCATACAAGAAAACATAGACAAATATGCATTACGCATAAGTGCATATCATGCAAAAGACTTCGCTGCAACACATTGTGCCTAAAACAAAATACCATTCTACTCTTGGCAAGATCTAACAATACTAGTCGTGAAGCATACTAACATCACAAAGGTAGGAGAGTATAAAGTGATGATCTAGATTGAGTTACCATCGGTGAGGAGGTCGATTATCTCCATGGTGTGCTTGATGATTACAGCCATGATCTTCTTGCCATTGCATCCATGAACTCGATTATGGGGGTACCAATGCATCCAAGTAGAACAAAATCACCACATTAACCCACAGCTTCAAGTACAAGCTAACTATATATCAAGTGGCAATGAAAATAAGTTGAGAAAAACACTGGAAATGATTATATCATGTCATGCAAAGTTCAAACCGAACAAACATATGCATGCCAAGGTGAAATATTACCAAGAAAGCACTCATCAGGTAGCAGTGCATACAAAATCGCTGTTTTAGTAGTAGCAAATACTCCCTGTTAGCAGTAGTAAAAACTCATGCAATACCAAATTCAAAGATTCTTTGTTATAACTAACAGAAGTATGGAACAATAGTTAACAACTCAAGTCAGAAAAGGTAGGAGTGTATCTCTAAGAGACACAACTGACACTGATCAAAGATAATAACAGAGCACAATAATAGGTAGGTACATTGACTTCTTTAAAGACAATAAGAAGGACCAACAGATTCACATGTTACATCAGCATGAAGTTACAATGGCAGATGCCAGGTGTGAAATGGATATGGCACAAAAACTATGCTCATAAATATTCCATGTACTGTATGAGCAATATTATTTCATGCTAATGTATGAGCAATATTATTTCATGCTAATGTATGAGCATACAAGATGCAATAAAGAGAGCTCATATAGTTCACTAAGCACACACTAACAAGCTAAGATAACCTCTTATATTGATATCATCGTTGCCTACATCGCTGAAAAATATTCCATGTAATGTTTAAACTAGACACAAATCTAGGGAGGAATCAAACAATGGAATCAGATACAAATTAAGCAAAGATAAATTATATTACATTGATAACAACCAGGGTGTCGTTCAGGATTGTTATTTTTGTTTGCCACTGATTGATGAAGCTACAAATCTTGATTAAATGCAGACAGTAGTAGTAGTAGCATAGCAGTATATATATTAATTTGACTAAAGTGAACCAACACCACAAGTCTGCATATAATGAAGTTACTAGGTAGGGATCATATAACATGAGGCAACTAATGCCCACTTCATATCAGATCTGCAAGGGGTAGAAGGAGGGGTGGAGCTCACCATGTCAGGGGGGTGGAGGAGAGGAGGAGGGCATCACAGTAGCAGCCTAGAACCATGTGACTTGCGGAAAGTGATGTTCACAATGACCAATTCCTCATTATCCGAACACACCTTTCAGACCAGGAGGAAACGTTAGCTGCTATCAATCAACATAACAGGGTGACAGGTATAACAAAAGACAAGTACAAAGCTGGAAAGGGAAATGGTAAGAACTGCTGTATAACTACACCAAAATGCATAGGTCTAATATAACAAAAGACAAGTACATCGCTGGAAAGGGAAATGGTAAGAAAGTCTATCTATCTGCATCAAAATGCAAAAGTCTAATATAACATAAGACAAGTACAGAGCTGGAAAAGGAAGTGCACAGGTATAGGCGACAGTTTTTTTTAAAACAAAGGGGAATGTATTATATAGTTTTTTTCCAGTCGAGGTGGAGCAGTCAGGGGAGCAGAGCACACAGATGAGCAGCCCCGGAGACCCGCAGGGCGTACTAACAAACTGAATGTACTATATAGTTTTCTGTTGCAAGCATGAGGTAACCAGGAAAAGCAAAATAAAACTGACATATGAAACAAATCCAAACCTCTAGGTGCAGATCAACTCCACATGGCAGACAAATACTGAACAGAAATTTGGATTCACTGATCGTGGAAAACATGGGCAAACCGCTAGCTAGGAACATGGGCTAGCAACATCAGATGTTCTCACCCGCAAAAAAAAACATCAGATGTTCTCTTTCAGTGATCTTCCAAACAGTCTAGAACTCCAAATTCAGTAACTCAGACACTGAAAAGAAACACGAATCTGAGGAGTGTGACAACACCTTCACCATGACCCATGAGTCTACGAGGAGCATGGCTTACAATAAAACACCTACCCGAATGATCATACCAATTGTAATGCTAATAACTGAAAGCTGGTCCTCTATTCCTAAGGCATCAATGTATCCAACTGTTTTTCTATTCTTTTATTTTTGTGATGAACAATTTATCCACAGCTAACCATACAAAACAATCACACTAGTAGCCACATGGGCACACATGGAGCAAGCCGTTTCAGTGGCGCAAATTTTTGAGAAACTGTCAGGAAACCTGATAACAGACGCTAGCTACTGCTATAGTTATAGGTCATGTGAGGACAGTGACAGACGGGCATGGAAATCATGGTAGGCACACACAGGGCCCGTCTACCACAATTGAGGGAAGCCGCTTTGGTAAAAGGAAAATATCAAGAAACAGATCGATCTTCCACCAGCAATTGAACTTACCACGACAGAAAAAAGGGAAATCAAAGGAGCGCCAAAAGATCCGCGATTCACCGCTGAAGCTCGCATCTCCCGAGGAAGCAGGAGCAGGCAAAATTAACCGAGCACCAAATTATCCGCAGAGTTTAACGAGAAACAGAGCCGAGCAATCAGGACTCGTAGACGGTAAACGAACTCGCACAGGCACGAGCAGTCAGCAGAGCGCCGCATAATTCATGCAGAGAAGCAACGGAGGTAGTGGAGGCCGGGGTGTAGAAGAGAGGGGGTGGTCGGGATCTCACCGCGCGGTCGGCGGGGCGTGGCGGCGCGCCGGCCGTCGGCCTTGATCCATGGGCGCCGTCGCGGACAATTCGATGCGGTGCCTTTTGCGCAAAGTGAGACAAGGGCGAGGGTGCTGGTGTTGGAGGCGATGAGCGTCTTGCAGAACATGTGCGGCATCCTCGCGAAGCGCTTCTTGACGGTCTCGCCGTCCTCGTCGCTGCTCCCGTCCTCAGTGGACTCGCGCATCTGTCGGACCACCTCCTGCAGAAGATCAGGCCGAGGCTCAGCAAAACGCCGCCACAGAAAGTGAAACGAATCAAACAGAGCCGCCACGCACGGGCATGCCGGCACGCACGCACCTCGTTCTCGGGGAGCAGCGAGAGCTGAGCGTACACCTCATCCATGGATGCGTCCGCCTGCGAAGCGCAAAACCAACCAACCATGGCCGCTGCTGGATCTGGCCATGGACGTGCGGTGCGGCTAGGTATAGGGCGCGAGTGAGGAGGGTCCGACCCGGCCGTGGGAGAGGAGGGGAGGGGAGTGGTCGACGGTGGCCGAGGTTGGCGGAGAGGATGGAGGTCGGCGGCGGCGGGTTGGGGTGGTGGGCTGGGAATCGAGAGAGACGGAGGAGGAGCGACGGTCTGCTCTCCTCTGGTGGGTTTCTAGCCCGTTGACGGCGGGGAGGCATGGGGACTCGGGCTCCTCGCCGTCGACCATGGTGCGGGGGCGGGGGCGGCGGCTAGGGTTTTGGCCAAAGGGGGCGGTGGCGGCTAAGGGTACGGGACAGAAGGTGGAGAAGGTGGGGAAGTGGGGGCGTGGGGAGGTGGGGGTTGTGTTAGGGCTAGGTGGGTGAGCGGGTGAGGGGGCGTGGGCTACCGTTGGATCCAGGAGCATCCAACGGTGCTTGATGCATGATCCGCATGAGATGGCTATGGACCAATCAGAAAGCAGTACGCGTGTATGACGTTATGACCATTTAGTATTGGACGTTATGACCATCTAAAATTGGTCGAAGTCAAATAAAAATAAAGTGTAAAATCATGTCAGCATTTTATTTTTTATTTTTTGAGTGTGCAAAGTGAATTCTTTTTGTGAAGAAGCTACCAAATATTTGCACAAGGGTGCATATTGGAATGGCAAACAATGTTGCCTAAGGAAATTTTAATTTTCTTTCGATGAAAAATTCATTTTTCTATTTTTTGAGTGCCCAAAATGAGTTTTTTTGTGAAGGACCTACCATATATTTGTTGCAAAATGGGACCAGATCATTTTTATAAAATACTAGACCATATATGCTGCACAATTGACAAAATGGTTGGTTGTCAGAAGTTTTTATACACCTCTGGTGAAAAAGACAAATTTCGGCCGATTCAGCTGGAAGCGGGTAAAATTTGAACTGCCGCTGCTTCATAGTTTGCTGTTTATTTTTCCAGAAATCATTTCTAGGTTCATAATTATCTATTTAATCAGAGAACCATCAAAAGTTTTCAAAGATTCAACCACTAGCTAGGAACGGTCAAGCCCGCTGTTTTGACCGCATTTTGAAACGGGCATAAAAAATTCAAAAAAAATCAAAAAATTGGAAAACCTTGCATTGTATCATTATATGTGACCAAGTTTCCAGGAAAAATAATAAACTTATGTCTGGAAATTATTTTAAAAAGTGTTCTTAAAAATGAGCTATCATGCGTGAAGATTCATGGCTTTCAAGCCAAATGATCAATCTTATGGCCACATTCATGGCATAGTTTGTTCAAATGATCTCATATTGTGCACAATGGTGCATCTTGGAATTCCAAACAATGTTGATTTGGGGAGTTTTCACTTTCATTGCACAAAAGAGCCATTTTCCATTTTTCGAGTGCCCCAAATGAGGTTTTTTTGTGAAGAACCTACCAAATAATTATTGCAAAATTGGACCAAATCATTTTTATAAAATACTAGGCCATATTTAATTCACAATTGACGAAATGGTTGGGTGTAAAAAGGTTTGATCCACCTCTGGTGAAAAAGACAAATTTTCGCCGATTCAGCTGGAAGCGGGTCAAATTTGATCGGCGAAAATTTGAACTGCAGCTACCTCATAGTTTGCTCTTTATTTTTTCCAAAAATCATTTCTAGGTATATAAGTATCTATTTAATCAGAGAAACATCAAAACTTTTCCAAGATTCAACCACTAGCTAGGAACGGTCATTCCCGCCATTTTGACCGCATTTTGAAACGGGCATAAAAAATTAAAAAAAATCAAAAAATTGGGAAACCTTCGCATTGTGTCATTATATGTGGCCAAGTTCCCAGGAAAAATAACAAATTTGTAATACAACAATTATTTTAAAAAAGTGTTCTCAGAAACGAGCTATCACGTATGGATATCAATGGCTTTCAAGCCAAATGATCAATCTTATGGCCACATTCATGGCATAAATTGTTCAAATGATCTCATATTGTGCACAAGGGTGCATATTGGAATGGCAAACAATGTTGCCTAAGGAAGTTTTCATTTTCTTTGGACGAAAAAACCATTTTCCATTTTTCGAGTGCCCAAAAGGAGGTTTTTTGTGAAGGACCTCCCAAATAATTGTTGCAAAATTGGACCAAATCATTTTTCTAAAATACTAGGCCATATTTAATGAACAATTGACCAACTAGTTGGGTGCAAAAAGTTTTAATCCACCTCTCATGAAAAAGACAAATTTCCGCCGATTCAGGTGGAAGCGGGTCAAATTTGAACTGCAGCTACCTCATAGTTTGCTCTTTATTTTTTCCAAAAAACATTTCTAGGTATATAAGCATCTATTTAATCAGAGAAACATCAAAAGTTTTCCAAGATTCAACCACTAGCTAGGAGCGGTCATTCCCGCCGTTTTGACCGCATTTTGAAACGGGCATAAAAAATTCAAAAAAAATCAAAAAATTGGGAAACCTTCGCATTGTGTCATTATATGTGGCCAAGTTCCCAGGTAAAATAACAAACTTGTAATACGGCAATTATTTTAAAAAAGTGTTCTCAGAATTGAGCTATCTCTGAAGATTCATGGCTTTCAAGCCAAATGATCAATCTTATGGCCACATTCGTGGCATAGTTTGTTCAAATGATCTCATATTGTGCACAGGGTGCATATTGGAATGGAAAACAATGTTGCCTAAGGAAGTTTTCATTTTCTTTGGACAAAAAAACCATTTTTCATTTTCCGAGTGCCCAAAAGGAGGTTTTTTTGTGAAGGAACTACCAAATAATGGTTGCAAAATTGGACCAAATCAATTTTCTAAAATACTAGGACATATTTAATGCACAATTGACAAAATGGTTGGGTGCAAAAAGTTTTGATCCACCTCTCGTGAAAAAGACAAATTTCCGCCGATTCAGTTGGAAGCGGGTCAAATTTGAACTGCAGCTGCCTCATAGTTTGATATTTTTTTTCCAAAATCATTTGTAGTTACATAAGTACCTATTTAATCATAAATACATGGTTTGGTGGCGATACGTCGAGGTTTGGGCGGTGGCCGAGGGCCCCAACTCTAGAGTGCGTAAACTCGCATGCCCGCCGTGTGGTCACCGCGTCACTGTGGCGTTGCCATGTGTTCTGGGCGGCCTAGGTATGTCTAGTGGGTTGGGCACTGCCCAGGTAGGTGCTAGGAAGAAAATCACAACATAAGATTCTCACGAGGAGTCCGATCAATGCTCAAACATGAATAAGCAGCCAAGTGTTTGATTTATGCACGGAAATGCACATGGCTAATGGGCGTGAGTTTTGGCTGAGGATGATGGGTTACTAAGAAGACCGTCTTCACAAATTTTCAGCTCAAAGGAGGAGCACATGTGGTACTTGCTTTGCAAAGTACCACACCGGACATAAATCTGAATGTTGAAGCTCGGCTCATAATAATGAATGGATTGAGCTGGCATTTTGTTGAAGATGTTTATTTGGGCATAGAAAAGAACTGTAGAAAATGGATACTATTTGGACATGCCAAAGTGTACTTCTTTCACAAACTGTTGTTACGAGCAGAATAGGAAAATGAATATTTTTGAATTATTTTTGAACTAGGCAAGGAAGGTTTTTACATATTTGACGAAGATATGACCCAAAGAATTTATGAGATTTTTTTGGGAATTTTGGTAATGACACAAATATAGGCTGCTTCACAACCTAGGGCAAAAACTCCACATGGACATGACACATAGGCAAAACTGATGAGGTGGCGCCTAGTCATAGCAACCCACCACAATTTATAAGGCTATGACCATCTATATTGGTCGTTAACGACTAGAAATAAGGCAGTGGACTAGCGCTGTTTGCTTTATGACTTTTTCGTGTAAGGAAATTACGACTTTTCTGACCAAAATGGTCGCAATGGTTTAGGGTTTGGAGCCCCTCGAACAGCTTTTGACCAATTGGTCTGAAATGGTCATAGATCTATGATCAATTCTTCCAAGGTCACTGACAGAAGGTCAGTAGTTGACATATTTCTTGTAGTGTTCTAAACCTTCACAAACTCGGTCACTCGGCGATCCACAATTCCTCTTGGATGCTCTAGACCATGACGCCTAACTGTCTGGAAGAAGCACAGTCTTCAAAGGTAACAAGCGTCGGATCCACGTAGGATCAATCTCTTCAGTGATGCTCAATCACTTTGGGTTTGTAGGTGTTTGGGTTTTCCTCACTTGATGATTTTCACTCAAAGTCCTCGGAGGATGGGATGCTCTCAAATGACAAGTGTCGGTTTCTCTCGGAGCAGCCAACCAGCTAGTGGTTGTAGGGCGGCTATTTATAGCCTAGGGAGCAGCTTCGACATGATAAGACATAAATGCCCTTCAATGATATGACCGTTAGGTGGATAAGATATTTTGGAACAGCTGGCCCAAGAAGATAAAGAACGGTCGGAAATTTGAGGTTCAAATTCCTCGGGGCTATCATGTTCCTCTGTGTAGGCAATCCGACCTTTGGCGAATTCCTAACTCCTCGGTCAGAACAAATTCCTCACGATTTAGAAGAACTTCGTCTCTTTCACTGAAGAAATTGACTGAACTGTATGAGATTTCCAATGGCTTCACTCGAAGGGATTGGTAGGTGTAGGATTTTGAGTTGAGCATCACATGGAAATTTTTCCTTAGTATTTCCTCGACCCCTTTAACAGTACGGTGTTTCCTATGACTCAAGAAAGAGAAAACGAAACTACGAAAACAAAAGTCTTCACACTTCATGTTCCTCAAATGAATACCAAGTCTTCCAGGTCACACCAATTTCTTCACTTTCAAAGTCTTCAGAATACCAAAGTCTTCAGTTGAAGAACTTCATTTTTAGGGGTCGACTTTCTCTGTAAATATCAAACTCCTCATAAACTTATAGACCTGTGTACACTCATAAACGCATTAGACCCTTAACCTATAAGTCTTCATACACCAAAATCAGTAAGGGGCACTAGATGCACTTACAATCTCCCCCTTTTTGGTGATTGTTGACAATATAGGTTAAGTTTTCAACAGGGATAAACATATGCAGTGTAAATACTGATATTGAGGAATTTGATTGCAAGATATAGAAGAACTCCCCCTGAAGATGTGCATAGTGAGGAATTTGCTTTTGAAGCAATGCACACTTGAAGAGTTGAATCATTGGAGATCTCCCCCTATATCTTGTAATTCATACACGCATTTGACATATAGTATGAAGAATTTGAAATGCATGATGAAATATGGTGACTGATGTAATTCAGCATGCGTGTATTAAGATATAACGAGGAATAAGCATGCAGAAGAACACATCAAAAGTATCAGAGCACCATCGGGTTTAAGATTACAACTCGATCCAATAAAGTTTCAGAAGAACGAGAGTTGTAACTTAGCAAAAAAAACGGCCATATAATATACCCGCTTGAAGACTAACTCAAATTTCTCCCCCTTTGTCATTGAATGACCAAAAGGATTGAAACTGAGGACTAACTCCCCTGAAGAATATCAAGTTGATGAAGGAGCGCCAGCGTTGTCGGGGTCGGTTGTTGAAGTAGGGCCTGCCGCAGTGTCGTCCAAGTCTTCATTTTCATCAGTGTCGCGCGTTGAAGAATAAGAGCTGGCCACCAAGGAAGGAACCTTGACCTTCTTGTATTTCTTCGGAGGTGGTGCAGACCAGTCAAATTCTTCCTTCAAACCCATTTTCTTTAGATCTTCTTCGTTGTAGACATGAGATAGAACAGCCCAGGTACGGTTGAACGTTTCATGGAGGTAGTATTGGTTTTTCTTCACTGCATTGTGTGTTGAGGTCATGTTGTGAAGAATTGAACCAAACTGACGCTTGACCCATTTATGATTGCGATCAACTTTCTGATGAAGACTGAGGAGTAACTCACGATCAGTCATCACCCTGGGTGATGTAGCGTGAGGATTTTGCTTGGCAGTGTTGGCGACAGGGTCGTGAGTGGCAGAGTCATCATTGGTTGAGTAGGATGCAGCCTTGCGAAATTGACCATCCAATGGACAAATGCCTTCATCTATCACAGCAGCGGCCTTGCCTTTGTCATTAGCTGAGGAAAATGTCCGTTTGAGGACTTCAATCGGAGGCAAGTAGCTGCAGTGATTCAGAGTATTAGCTTTGTAATTGAGTGAAGACCTTGTTCTGATGAATCTCATAATCCAAGGTGCATAAGGCTTCAGTTCAAAAGGTGACATAGCGACATTGGCCAGAGTCCTCATGAAGAAATCATGGAAGTTGACGTGAACGCCATGAATGATGTTGAAAAGCAGATTCTTCATGATGCCAACGACTTCTTCTTCATTTGAGTCGTGGCCTTTGATAGGACTCAATGTCTTCGTCAAAATGCGATAGACAGTCCGAGGCACATCTGATAATTCCTTGACGAGGAATTTGGTTCGTGGGGCTTGCCACGGCTTCAAAGGCTTCATCGAACTTGCATGTAGTGATTTGTAAGCTCAGGTTCATCAGAGACGCAATGAGCACCGTCAAGGGGAGGATCGAGTGGGAGGGCACGAAGCAATTCGATTCTTTGGTGCCTTGTAGTGAGTATTTTCTGACATCCAGTCCAGCACCCATCAGTTCACATCTTCAGAATCTCCTGTGATGTGCAGCATCGCATAGAACTGAAGAATGAGTTCTTCATTCCATTCACATATGTCAGTGCAGAAATTCAACAATCCAGCGTCGTGAAGAACACTGAGGACTGGCTCGAAGCCTGGCAGAGATTCCATGTCCACATGAGGAATGTGTGCGTGATCGAAGACTTTGTCTTTGTTGAACAGCATTGAGGCATAGAAATTGGTCTGGCTGGCCATCCAGAAACGCCTCCCTTATGCGAGTAGAGTCATATGGGTTGTAGTCAGTTAAGAATACATGCTCACTGAAGAAATCTTCAGCCTTGAACTTTTGCTTGCGTGAGAATGGATACTTTGGCTTTGGCAGTGGAGTGTCAGTGAGTTGCATCACGACCTCAGGAATCGCAATCTTAGGTTCTTCAGGCTGAGGAATTTCTGGTTCCTCTTGATCATGATCTGCGTTGTCATATGATCAAGAAGAAGCAGTGTTCTTCAAAGACTAGTGGCTGGAATTTCTTCATGCATGACGAGGTGGGGTGAGTTTCTTCAGAGCCCATTTGAATGGTTGGTGCAGGGGACTGAGGTATTTGTTGTAGTGGGGTGAAGAGTGGAGAATTGGGGTGCTGACTTTCCCAAAAGTCATCATTCATCACTGGCGTAGTGCATCCAATATCCACGTCTTCATCTTCAATTTCTTCAACGCCAGCCTCTTCAGCTGTGAACTGAGGCATTGACGAGGAAATGATTGGTGTTGAAGGGATCTTATCCACTTCAATTTCTTCATCAATCTGCTCTGACGAAGCAACATAATGATTTTCTTCATCAGATCCCCTAGGGATCACATATTCTTCACCAAAAGGAACAAGGTCCATTGATGGCATGGTGGAGATCGGAACAACATCAATGGGATTCTCAAACGAGCTGGTCATAGGTTTCATTTTCTTCGGAGCTGAAGAAACTGAAGCAGCTGATGCTTTCCTTTTCTTCACAGCAGCTTGCTCTGCAACCTTGGTCTTCTTCACATCTGATGCAGAAGGAAGGATAGGAGTTGGTGTAGGCGCAGGAGGAGCTAAGGAATCTGGTTGATTTTCTTCAGGCGCAACTGATGCAGTTGCCCTGACTTCTTCATTTTCTTTAGGAGCACCTCTAGTGGATGCCCTGGCAATTTCTTCAGCGGCTGGTATGGAGTCATCAGCCCTGGAACTAACATTGTCTTCAGCAGCCTGAAAGTCATCAGCGGTGCTGGCATGTTCTTCAGTAGGCTAAGCAGAGGCTTCAGCCTGAGGAGCTTCTTGTTGCATTGGAGCTGCAACATTGGTGAACTTCTCAATCAGTTTAACAAACCTGACTTTGGCTCCTTGCCAATCAGCATAATAAGCATCAAAATTATCGCTGAGGGCTTTGATTTCAGACTGAATCTTATTAAACTCATCAGTCGTCAAAGAGACAACGTTTTTCCTCAAGAACTTCTCTTTCCTGTACTGAGCCTTCTTGATCTGCCTGGCCTTCTCAAATTTCCATTTCTCTTCTTGGATGAAATGAGTCAGCATGTGATTTTGACCAGGAGTCAAATGGAAATCAGGCATAGGAGTGTCTGGATCCTTGTGCCAGAGATCAATGTAATCGAGGATCAGCTTTGGATCCAATAGCAGTGGCACATTTGTGCCTTTGGCTCTAGCGGCCCTTTCTTGTCCGTCTCTGATGATTTCTGCAAGTTCATCATCATCAGCTTCATCGTCAGATGGCACTGGAATGCAACCTGTTTCTTCTTAGGACTTGGCCGAGGACCTCGTCCAGCTGTTGCCTTTGTCTTCAGTAGAGTTGGGCCTAATGAAGAATTTGGTGCAGCTGAGGAACTCGCTGAGACACCAGAGGCAATAGAGATGCCTGCAGTCCTTTGGCACGTGGCCAGATGCACAGGTGCTGAGGACTTTGCCGGAGCAGCTGAGGACTTTGGAGGAGCAGGAGCAGCATGAGGAATTGGCCGTGAGGGCTTTGAAGATTCTAGCCGTGAGGGCATTGCTGAGGAACTTGGCCGTGAGGGCACTATTGGTGAAGCACTTGGCTTGTGTGCGGGTTTCTTTGCCATTGATTTCCTAGGCTTAACAGAGGCCTCAGTGGCAGTGGCAGCAGCAGAGTCTTCATTGAACTTCCTCACTGCTTCTTTGGCTTGGCGCTTGGCCCATTCTTATGGAAAATCTTCACCACGGTTGATGCTGGTGGGGTCAGCTTCTTGGCCAGGTGCCAATGGAGTTCTTGGGCATGGAGGATTAAGTGCGAATTTCTTCATATACTTTGGAGTAACATACCTGTACTCCCTCCATTCTCTTGCCCATCTCCTTTCAATCCTATGTATGCGCACCTTGCGCTGATTTTTGTTCTCCTTTCCAAACTTGGCCTCATCAGGTGTGCAATAGTCTTTGTAAATGTCCTCAGGGATTTCAAAAGCAGTCATGACCTCAGGCTTCTTTCCTCCTTTCTGCGGCTTCTTACCGCCTGCCATGTTCTTCAGATGAGGAATTTGAACAATCGAATTCTCTAAAGAAGTATGCAACTTTTCTTCGAGGAACGCTGCAAATGAGTTAAGTTGATGAGAACCTAGTGATTCAAAGAATGGACATGAGTACCTGTGAACAGAGTACAATTGCGAGGAATTTGGAGAGGTCATATGCGTTCTCAGAAGGTTTTTCAAAAAGAACAGGTTTGAGGAATTTGAACAGATGAGTCTTGAAGAATTTCACTAAGCATTCTTTGTCTTAGGTTCCAGAGTTGTATAGATCGAAGATCCACACAACTGAGGAATCTTAAAGAAAAAAATGCTTAGAGAAACGAATCAAGAATAGATGACTAGTGAGGTGTTTTGTGTGTGAGGATTTAAAGAATAAAACACATTTGAAGATTTTGTAGAGAAAATTTGAATCAAAGAGGGCAGTAAAAGTAACTTTTAATTACCCTGGACGAAGAACACGACGAACAGTGAGGTGTAGATATGAAGTTCGTCAGAGTAGATCTTCCACGCCCTAACTCGGCGGAGGAAGACAGCTACGGCGGCGGCGGAGTGAACATTTCCGGCCGGGCGCTGAACAATGACGGGCGACGAGGTCGAGGCAGTGAAGCTCTTCCTCACCGGCGACGATGGAGTAGTGGCGGCACTAGGGTTTGAGAAGCTCGAGTGTGAGAGAGAGGTCGAGCGGAGTAAAGGAAGTGAGGAAGGGGTGAGGGGGTATTTATAGTCGCAGTGAAAAACTGTTCGCCCGAAGATTTAGGACGAACGTGCCCCTGACCCTTCTCATTCGCATGACATGTGTCACCCACGTACTAAAAAGTGGAGATCGTGTTAGATCGTGGGTGAATAGATAAATCTATCGTGGGATGCGGAACGGTTTGAGCTGCAAAACCGAAAATATGGATAAGATTAGTTTTAATTTTCCGTTCGCAATTTCTTCAGCTGACAAGGACACAGTGAAGATTTTGAACGAGTTACAAATAGAACGCACATGAAGAATTTCTGAATAGATTGGGTTGAGTATAGCATAGATGGGGAAGGGTCCAATCACATTCACTTAGCAGAAGACGCAACTTGAAGAAATAGCCATAAGTGAATGCTGTAGAGGACATAAACCCACACACACACACACACACACACATAGAGAGAGAGACACACACACATATATATATATATATATATATATGTATATAGCCAATGAAGAAAAACGATGGAAACAGTGAAGAATTTGCAAAGTTGAGGAATTTGAAAAACTGAAGAATTTCAAAACTGAGGAAAAAACTCAAATTGGAGATTTTCAACTTTGGTGGTTGCGTGACCCACCGTATAAGAATGATGATTTCAGACACCACGTACAATTGTCGTAGGGTTCTGAGAATCAAATTCTTCATTAATTTCTTCACACTTAGAGTGTTATTCTTCATTGATTGAACAAAAATGTTTCTTCATGTGTTGCACATCTAAGTCATCAATTTTGCATAAGTGTTAGGATGACTGTCCTTTTTAAAGAACATTCGAAGATTCTAAGATATTTAGCTCACACCGCAACTTGCTAAATCTCTTCTCATCCAAGGGCTTTGTGAAGATATCTCCTAGTTGTTCTTCAGTCTTCACATGCTCAATAGAAATGTCGCCCTTCAACACATGATCACGAAGAAAATGATGACGAATCTGAATATGCTTTGTCTTCGAGTGCTGAACTGGGTTGTGAGCAATCTTTATGGCACTCTCATTGTCACAGTAGAGAGTCACATTCTTCACGTTGATGCCGTAGTCCTTGAGAGTTTGCTTCATCCACAACAATGAGCACAGCAAGAACCAGCAGCAATGTACTCAGCTTCCGCAGATGAAGGATACTGTGATTCTGTTTCTTCGAGGACCAACAGACCAAAGATCGTCCGAGGAAATGACAAGTACCAGATGTTGACTTGCGGCCCACACGATCACCAGCATAGTCAGAGTCAGAATATCCAATGAGATCAAAAGCAGAGCCCTTGGGGTACCATAATCCTAGTGTTGGTGTGTGAGCTAGATATCGAAGAATATGCTTCACAGCCTTATGGTGTGATTCCTATGGTGTAGCTTGAAATCGGGCACACATGCAAACACTAAGCATTATATCTGGCCTAGATGCACATAAGTACAATAAAGAACCAATCATGGAGCGGTATACCTTGTGATCGAAGTCAATACCATTTTCATCAGTGCATAGATGGCCATTTGTGGGCATAGGAATTTTGACGCCTTTGCAATCTTGCATGCCGAATTTCCTCAGAACATCCTTGAGGTATTTCTAATGAGATATGAATATGCCATTGTGTTGTTGACGAATTTGAAGACCTAAGAAGAATTTCAACTCTCCCATCATAGACATTTGTTATTCTTCACTCATCATATAGGCAAATTCATCACTATAACGTTGGTCAGTACAGCCAAAGATAATATCATCAACATATATTTGGCACACAAACAGTTCACCATCATAAGATTTAGTAAAGAGAGTGGAGTCGAGTGAACCGGGTGTGAAGCCATTCTTCATGAGCAATTCCTTCAAAGTGTCATACCACGCCCGAGGGGCCTGCTTGAGGCCATAGAGGGCCTTGTTGAGTCTGAAGACTTTGTCAGGATTCTTTGGATCTTCAAAACTGGGGTTGAGCAACATATACTTCTTCCTCAAGCTTACCATTGAGGAGTGCACTTTTCACATCCATTTGATATAAAGTGATATCATGATGGTTAGCATAAGCAAGTAATATGCGAATAGCCTCAAGTCTAGCAACAGCTGCAAAAGTTTCATCGAAATCAATTCCTTCAACCTCGTGTGTAGCCTTGAGCTACAAGTTGTGCCTTATTCCTCACCACAAGGCCATTTTCATCTTGCTTGTTGCGATATATCCACTTTGTGCCATTGATATTGTGCTTGCGAGGGTCTGGACGTTTGACCAGTTCCTAGACGTTGTTGAGCTCGAATTGATGTAATTCTTCTTGCATGGCCTGAATCCACTCAGGCTCCAGAAATGCTTCATCTACCTTAGTGGGCTCTGTGATAGAGACAAAAGCATAGTGCCCACAAAATTTAGATAAATGTGAAGCTTTTGAGCGTGTGAGAGGATCTGATGCTTCAATGTCATCAATGATCTTGTCAACTTGCACTTCTTTTGCAACGCAAGGATGAGCTGGTTGTCGTCGAAGAATTTGATCAGCATTTTCTTCAGCACCATTTTCTTCAGCATTATCTTCAGGTGCATCAGCTCAACGTTCTTCACGTTCTAGAATGAATTCTTCAGCAGATTCTTCAGTAGGAATGACATCCTCAGTCGTCTTGAACTTGATAGAATCCTCAAGTGCTGGTTCATCTATCACAGAAGGTAGGTGCTCTCTTTGCGAGCCATTAGTTTCATCGAATCAAGACATCTATAGTTTCAACAATCTTGTGAAGAACATTGTTGAAGACTACGTAGGTGTGCGAGTCCTTTCCGTAACCAAGCATAAAACCTTCATGTGCTTTCGGTGCAAATTTAGCATTGTGATGAGGATCTCTAATCCAACATTTAGCAATCAAGACTTTGAAATAACTCACATTGGGTTTCTTGTTAGTGAGGAGTTCATAGGCAGTCTTCTTGAAGAATTTGTGAAGATATACTGTTGATGATGTGGCACGCAAAGATCAATCGTGATCAATCCGTAAACGATTTGTATGCTTTTGTATTCATCAAGCATAGTGCGAGCCATCTCAACAAGAGTTCTGTCTTGCGCTCCACGATGCCATTTTGCTGAGGAGTATAAGGAGCAGATAACTCATGAGTAATACCAAGTTCATCAAGATAGTCATCAAGACCATAATTCTTGAACTCAGTTCCATTGTCACTCCTGATGTGCTTGATCTTCACACCGAAGTTGGTTGAAGCCCTTGAGGAAAATCGTTTGAAGACTTCCTGCACTTCATGTTTGCATCATTAGTGACAGCTGAGTAATGATTAGGACCAAAGAGGTCCATGTGAAGCAATTCGAATGGTCGAGTGGTGGTCATGATAGTCTTCGCTGGATGCTTGGCCTTGGTCATTTTTCCAGCTTCACAGGCTCCACACAAGTGATCCTTGAGGAATTTGACATTCTCAATGCCAATGACATGCTTCTTCTTCGCAAGCGTGTGCAAAGTCCTCATGCCTGCGTGACCAAGTCGTCGATGCCATAGCCAGCCTTCTGAAGCTTTTGCAAGTAGGCACACGGCTGGTTGCGGTCCTGTAGAGAAATCAACAATATACAAGTCTCCTCTCCTAAAGCCTTCGAAGACTTTGGAATTGTCAGCTTCCATAACCACAACACAACGATACTTGCCAAAGACAACAACCATATCAAGATCACAAAGCATTGAGACGGACATAAGGTTGTATCCTAAGGACTCAATAAGCATGACTTTGTCCATGTGTCGATCCTTTGTGATCGCAACCTTACCTAGACCCAATACCTGACTTTTGCCTTTGTCATCGAAGAAGATATGCTTCAGATGCAATGGTGATAAGGGAGCATCCATCAATAGATTCTTGTCACCAGTCATGTGATTTGTACATCCACTATCGAGGAACCACTCAGTGGCTTTGGGTTGATCATCCTGCAGATGAATTAGTGCAGCTTACAAACTCATATACTTCATTAGTGAAGAATATGATATCAAATTCATCAGATGAATTTCATCAAGCAGTAAAACAGAAATAGCAGTATGAGGACGTGTGAAATGAAAGTTCATTTCTTCATTATTAGCCTGCGTCCTTTCAGGCAATTTTGTCAGGCCCCCAGCAAATTCTTCAGACGTTAAAGCACGTCTGGAGACCTGATCCTGCAGAAGAGATTAGTTCTTTTTCTTCACCACCCACATCTGAAGGGGTGGCGGAGAGTTCATCATCGTATGCGAGCTCCATATGAGAATGGTGGCAAAGAAGCTGCACCATTTCGTTTCACATAAGAGGGGTTAGGGTAAGCATATGAATAAGTAGAGAAATTCTTCGAGGACTTATGAACATAATGGTTTGAAGAATAATGCACATATTCATAGCCCTTAGCTCTACCTCGTGAAGCGAGTTGTTAGCATGATGATAATCATATGAGGACTTTGATCCTTTTGAGGAATTTGATCCACGTGAGGAATTTGGTCCGTATGAGGACTTGGATCCATATGAAGAATTTTGTCCATATGAAGAGTTTGATCTGGAGTTCCTATTCTTCACAGGTGGTGTCATGAAGAAATTCACCTGAAGACTTTCAAGGCACTTTTTGGGAACCCAGATTTTCTTCATAGGGGAACCGTTCCTGCAGTTAGTGCCAACATATCTAGCAAATACTTCACCATTCTGATTTTTGAACAGTTTATAGTTGGAGTCAAATGACTCATCAAAAGAATGAGGAGATTCACATGTAAAGCCAGATAAGTTAGATGGATCAACTGGTGGTCCCTTTGCGGCAACCCATGAGGTTTTGGGATACTGCTCAGGCTTCCAATATGTACCATCAGCATTGATTTTCCTCTCAAAGGCAATACCCTCTTTCCTAGGGTTCCTGTTTAGGATCTGCTTTTTAAGCACATCACAAAGAGTCTGATGCCCATTGAGGCTTTTGTACATGCCTGTCATGTACAATTCCTTCAGCCCTGCATCGTTAGTGATACTAGCAATGTCCTCAGATGAGGAATTAGTGATAGCAGAGGCAAGTGAAGAGTTTGTAAAAATTGAAGCATTTGAACATTCAGGTGAAGAATTAGCAGATTCACGTTCAATGCACTTTAAGCATGGAGGAACAAATTCTTCCTGAGCAGCGCTGATTTGTTGAGGAAGTAATGAATCACGCTCCTTCTGAAGATCTTCATAACTCACCCTTAGCTTCTCAAGATCTTGCTTTCTTTGAAGAAATTCATAAGAAAGCTTCTCATGATCAGATAAGAGAGTGTTATGTTGACCTTGAAGGGTATCATACTTAGTATGAAGTCTCTGAAGACTTTCAGCCAAAGCTTTTGACTGATCCATTTCTTCACCCAACATATCATCGCTCTTATTTAGCATGTATTGAACTTTTTCTAAAGCTCTTCGTTGTTTAGTGGAAAGGGAAGCAAGTTTGACATAGCTGGGTCCAAATTCATCACCAGATTCATCATCACTTGACTCGGATAGGTAGCATTCAGTTACCTCAGCACTTTTTGCCATAAGGCATGATGAAGAGGATGATGATTCTGGTTCGAATGTCATCGCTTTGAGAGATTCCTTGAAGTCCTCAAACCAAGGATCATGACGGGTTCGATGACCTTCATAGACCTCAGAGAGACGGTCCCAGATAAGCTTCGCATGATCGAGATGCATGATGTTCCTGAACTGATTTTGAGACAGACAGGAGCAGATGACGTCCTTCGCCGTGAGGTTGAGAAGAGTGTACTTGCGAATGTCATCAGCTCCCGCCTCCTTGCACAGATCGGTAAGACCAATCTCAGTGACGGTCCACAGTTTGCTGTTCATCGCCATGAGGCGCTTCTTCATCTGGCCTTCCACTTGGGATACTCGTGATACCAAAGATAGGGCATGTCACTTTCTTCATACCTGCGGTCGACATAACTAAAACTCCAGGTGGTTAAACCAAAATCACACAGAACAAGGGAGTACCTCGCTCTGATACCAATTGAAAGTGTGTTATATCGACTAGAGGGGGGGTGAATAGGCGATTTTTATGAATTCTTCACTGAGGAATTTGCCGGTGAGGAAATTCCTTAGTGAAGAACTACTTGCAGCGGAATAGGTACTCGGAAGTAAGCATAACAGAATACAGGCATGGTCATCATGATGAAATGAAGACAAGCACAGAGTACAGAAAGCGTAATCACAGGATAACACAAGATAAAGACAAACCGACTGAAGAAATTGAACTGAGGAAATTGAGAAAGTCTTCAGTCAAAGTCTTCAAACACAGATATGATGAAGCACTTAACACAGTAATGAGGAAATGAAAGAGTTGAGGAAATAGAACCAGTAAGCTTGGTGAAGACAATGATTTTGTAGACCAGTTCCAACAGCTGTCTCAGTTGTACGTCTGGTTGGAGCGGCTGAGTATTTAAACTCGAGGACACACAGTCCCGGACACCCAGTCCTGAGCACGCAGCTCAGGACACCAAGTCCTCACCATATTCTCCTTGAAGTAAGGTAACACAGACCTCGTCCAATCACTCATGGTAAGTCTTCAGGGGACTTCCAAACCTTGACAAACTCGGTCACTCGGCGATCCACAATTCCTCTTGGATGCTCTAGACCATGACGCCTAACCGTCCGGAAGAAGCACAGTCTTCAAAGGTAACAAGCGTCAGATCCACGCAGGATCAATCTCTTGATGATGCTCAATCACTTTGGGTTTGTAGGTGTTTGGGTTTGGGTTTTCCTCACTTGATGATTTTCACTCAAAGTCCTCGGAGGATGGGATGCTCTCAAATGACAAGTGTCGGTTTCTCTGAGCAGCCAACCAGCTAGTGGTTGTAGGGGCGGCTATTTATAGCCTAGGGAGCAGCCCGACATGATAAGACATAAATGCCCTTCAATGATATGACCGTTAGGTGGATAAGATATTTTGAACAGCTGGCCCGCAAAGACAAAGAACGGTCGGAAATTTGAGGTTCAAATTCCTCGGGCTATTATGTTCCTCCTTTGTGTAGGCAATCCGCCTTTGGCGAATTCCTAACTCCTCGGTCGAACAAATACCTCAAATGACGGAAGAACTTCGTCTCGCCATCAAGAAATTTCTTGAATCGTATGAGATTTCCAATGGCTTCACTCGAAGGGATTGGTAGGTGTAGGATTTTGAGTTGAGCATCACATGGAAATTTTTTCTTAGTATTTCCTCTACCCCCTTTAACAGTACGGTGTTTCCTATGACTCAAGAAAGAGAAACGAAACTACGAAAAAAAAGTCTTCACGCTTCATGTTCCTCAAATGAATACCAAGTCTTCCAGGTCACACCAATATCTTCACTTTCAAAGTCTTCAGAAAGTCTTCAGAATACCAAAGTCTTCAGTTGAAGAACTTCATTTTTAGGGGTCGACTTTCTCTGTAAATATCAAACTCCTCATAAACTTATAGACCTGTGTACACTCATAAACGCCTTAGACCCCTAACATATAAGTCTTCAATACACCAAAATCACTAAGGGGCACTAGATGCACTTACAAATTTTCTTTATTGTGGCATGAATGTTCAGATCCAAATGATTCAAAATAAAAGTTCATAGTGACATAAGAAATAGTAATACTTCAAGCATACTTAATCAAAGCAATCATGTCTTCTCAAAATAACATGGCTAAAGAAAGTTCATCCCTACAAAAATCATATAGTTAGGCTATGCTTCATTTTCGTTACACAAAAATGCTCCCAAATTCTACACCCTGATGACAAGCCAAGCAATTGTTTCGTACTTAAATAATCTCAAACTTTTTCAACTTTCACGCAGTACATGAGCATCAGCCATGGATATAGCACTATGGGTGGAATAGAATATGATGATAGGGATTGTGTGGAGAAGACAAAAAAGGAGAAAGTCTCTCATTGACGAGGATAATCAACGGGCTATGGAGATGCCCATGAATTGATGTCAACATGAGGAGTAGGAATTGTCATGCAATGGATGCACTAGAGCTATAAATGAATGAAAGCTCAACAAAAGAAAACTAGTGGGTGTGCGTCCAACTTGCTTGCTCACGAAGACCTAAGGCATTTTGAGGAAGCCCATCGTAGGAATATACAAGCCAAGTTCTATAATGAAAAATTCCCACTAGTATATGAAAGTGACAACATATGAGATTCTCTATATGAAGAACATGGTGCTACTTTGAAGCAGAAGTGTAGAAAAGAGATAGTAACATTGCCCCCTTTTTATTTATTTTCCCTTTTTTTCTTTTTTTCTTTTTTTTGGACCTTTATTTTTTCTTTTGGCCTTTCTTTTTTTTCTTTGGCCTTTTTTTTGCCTTTCTTTTTTTTGGGGGGGGGGGGGGACAATGCTCTAATAATGATGATCATCACACTTTTATTGATTTACAACTCATGAATTACAACTAAAAACTAGAACAAGATATGACTCTATATGAATGCCTCCAGCGGTGTACCGGGATGGGCAATGAATCAAGAGTGACATGTATGAAAAATTATGCAAAGTGGCCTTGCCACAAATATGATGTCAATTACATGATCATGCAATGGCAATATGACAATAGTAATGCATGTCATGATGATAAACGAAACGGTGGAGAGTTGCATGGCAATATATCTCGGAATGGCTATGGAAATGCCATAATAGGTAGGTATGGTGGCTGTTTTGAGGAAGATATAAGGAGGTTTATGTGTGATAGAGCGTATCATATCACGGGGTTTGGATGCACCGGCGAAGTTTGCACCAACTCTCAAGGTGAGAAAGGGCAATGCACGGTACCGAAGAGGCCAACAATGATGGAAAGGTAAAAGTGCGTATAACTCATGGACTCAACATTAGTCAAAAGAACTCATATGTTATTGCAAAAATCTAGAAGTCATAAAAAACCAAGCACTACGCGCATGCTCCTAGGGGGATAGATTGGTAGGAAAAGGCCATCGCTCGTCCCCGACCGCCACTCATAATGATGCACAATCCAAGGACACTTCATGTTTCAAATTTGTTACACAACTTTAACCATACATGCATGCTACGGGACTTGCTAACTTCAACACAAGCATTCTTTAAATTCATAATCACCCAACTAGCATGACTTTAATATCACTACCTCCATATCTCAAAACAATTATCAAGTATCAAATTGATCATAGCATCCAATTCACTTCCTATGATAGTTTTTATTATACCCAACTTGGATGCCTACCATTATAGGACCAATTTTATAAACATAGCAAATACCATGCTGTTCTAAGAGACTCTCAAAATAATATAAGTGAATCATGAGAGACTAGCAATTTCTACAAAATTTAGCCACCGCCGTGCTCTAAAAGATATAATTGAAGTACTAGAGCAAAAACTATCTAGCTCAAAAGATATAAGTGAAGCACATAGAGTATTCTAATAAATTCCAATCAAGTGGGCTTCTCCCAAAAGGTGTGTACAACAAGGATGATTGTGGAAAACTGAAAAGAAAATACTAGTATCATACAAGACGCTCCAAGCAAAACACATATCATATGGCGAATAAAAATATAGCTCCAAGTAAAGTTACCGATAAACGAAGACGAAAGAGGGGATGCCTTCCGGGGGCATTCCCAAGCTTAGGCTTTTGGATATTATTGAATATCTTGGGGTTCCATGGGCATCCCCAAGATTAGGCTCATGCCACTCCTTATTCCATAGTCCATCAAATCTTTACCCAAAACTTGAAAAGTTCACAACACAAAACTCAACAGGAAATCTCATAAGCTCCGTTAGTGAAAGAAAGCAAAACCACCACATAAGGTACTGTAATGAACTCATTCCTTATTTATATTGGTGTTAAACCTACTGTATTTCAAGTTCTCTATGGTTCATACCACTTAATACTAGCCATAGATGCATTAAAATAAGCAAACAACACACGAAAAACAGAATCTGTCAAAAACAGAACAGTCTGTAGCAATTTGTAACCCACGAATACTAACTCTACAAATCCTACCAAAATAGGAAGTCCTGGAAAATTTGTCTATTGATCCACAGCAAAAAGAATCAACGCAAAATCACGTTTCTGTGATTTAACAAAACTAATTTAAATGCGCGCATAAAGTTTACATTTTTCAGCAGAATCAAATTAACTATCATCATAGGTTATCCTATAGGTTCTACTTGGCACAAACACTAATTAAAACATAAAAACACATCTAAACATAAGGTAGATGCAAAATTTATTACTAAACAGAAACAAAAACAAAAAAAGACAAATAAAATTGGTTGCCTCCCAACTAGCGTTATCGTTTAACGCCCCTAGCTAGGCATAAAAGCGAGGATAGATCTAAGTAGTGCCATATTTGATTTTCAGTTTTTTAGCGGAGTCATGCTTGAATCCGGGAGGTTCTTTACGTTCCCCTTCATACTTAGAAGTTTTTAGATCTGAAGAATCCAACCGCTTATTGCAAAGAGTAATAAACATATTCATGCGGTGAAGATTTCCGCTAATACTTTTAAGAGGCTCACGAGACTTTTGCAATATTTTTGTTACTTCGCAAATCTTTCCAAACACTTGTTTTCTTCTTGAGTAGGATGTGGTCCCCCCTTTTGAGGTAGTGTTCCCACTATTCCCTCTATAATTTCATGCGCAATACTAGGATCAAATTCAATAAAATTTCCCTTGGCAATGCAATCCAAGAGTTGTCTATGCGACATATTTAGCCCAACATAAAAATTGCAAAGAAGAATTCTATAATTCAACTCTAGGGTGCAATTGCGATAAGATTTCATCATCCTATACCAAACATCTTTTAAGTTTTCTCCTTGCCTTTGCTTGAAGTGAAGAACTTCAAACTCGGGAGACATAGGAGCGGATAAGGAACTAGCCATTACAACAAGGTAAACGATCTAACACATGAGAAAACAGAAAAAGGCAAGCGAAAGCGAGAGAGGAGAAGATTGGGAAAGAGAGGGCGAATAAAAATGGCAAGGGTGAAGTGGGGGAGAGGAAAATGAGAGGCAAATGGCAAATAATGTAAATGCGAGGGAGATGAGTTTGTGATGGGTACTTGGTATGTCTTGACTTGAGCGAAGACCTCCCCGGCAACGGCGCCAGAAATCCTTCTTGCTATGTCTTGAGCTTGCGTTGGTTTTCCTTGAAGAGGAAAGGGTGATGCAGCAATAGTAGCGTAAGTATTTCCCTCAGTTTTTGAGAACCAAGGTATCAATCCAGAAGGAGGCTCCTCGAAAGTCCCACACACCTACACAAACAAACAAAGAACTCGCAACCAACGCAATAAAGGGGTTGTCAATCCCTTCACGGCCACTTGCGAAAGTGAGATCTGATAGAGATAGTATGATAAGATAAATATATTTTTGGTATTTTATAGTATAGATTGGAAAAGTAAAGATGCATATAAAAGTAGATTGAAAGCTTATATGATAAAAGATAGACCCGGGGGCCATAGGTTTCACTAGTGGATTCTCTCAAGATAACGTAAGTATTACAGTGGGTGAACAAATTACCGTCGAGCAATTGATAGAAAAGCGAATAATTATGAGATTATCTAGGTATGATCATGTATGTAGGCATCACGTCCGCGATAAGTAGACCAACTCCTGCCTGGATCTACTACTATTACTCCACAAGTCGACCGCTATCCAGCATGCATCTAGAGTATTAAGTTCATAAGAACAGAGTAACACGTTAAGAAAGATGACATGATGTAGAGGGATAAACTCATGCAACATAATATAAACCCCATATTTTTATCCTCGATGGCAACAATACAATACGTACCTTGCTGCTCCTGCTGTCACTGGGAAAGGACACCGCAAGATTGAACCCAAAGCTAAGCACTCTTCTATTGCAAGAAAGATCAATCTAGTAGGCCAAACCAAACTGATAATTCGAAGAGACTTGCAAAGATAACTCAATCATACATAAAAGAATTCAAAGGAGATTCAAATATTTCTCATAGATAAACTTGATCATAAACCCACAATTCATTGGATCTCAACAAACACACCGCAAAAAGAGTTATATCGAATAGATCTCCAAGAAGATCGAGGAGAACATGGTATTGAGATCCAAAAAGAGAGAAAAAGCCATCTAGCTAATAACTATGGACCCGAAGGTCTGTGGTAAACTACTCACAACTCATCGGAGGGGCTATGGTGTTGATGTAGAAGCCTTTCGTGGTCGATTCCCCCTCCGGCGGAGCGCCGGCGAAGGCTTCAAGATGGGATCTCGCGGATACAGAAGGTTACGGCGGTGGAAATTGTTTTTCGTTGGCTCCCTGGATGTTTTCGGGGTATGTGGGTATATATAGGAGGAAGAAGTAGGTCGGTGGCTGCCCGAGGGGCCCACGAGATAGGGGGGTGCGCCCTGTAGGGGTGGGCACACCCTCCACCCTCGTGGCCGCCTCGGCTGCTTTTTGACTTGCACTCCAAGTCCTCTGGATCACGTTTGTTCCAAAAATCATGCTCCCGAAGGTTTCATTCTGTTTGAACTCCGTTTGATATTCCTTTTCTTCGAAATACTGAAATAGGCAAAAAAACAGCAATACGGGCTGGGCCTCCGGTTAGTAGGTTAGTCCCAAAAATGATATAAATGTGTAAAATAAAGCCCATAAACATCCAAAACAAGTATATAATTGCATGGAACAATCAAAAATTATAGATACGTTGGAGACGTATCAGCCGTCTGCGGGAAAAAACGTCTCAGGCCAAGCGGCCAGCCACCAGGCCAACTCTGGCTGGCACCGGGGCGAACAGTGCTGCAAATGTAATAAAATGCGGAGATAGCCCCCGAGCATCGCTCGGGGTTATCCGTGCTTGCGTGAGGCAAAAATATGCGGGTGAGAAGCTCACATTGGTTTTCGTGTAGTCGCGGCAGAGGTTGTCGAAGATAACCGGCGCAGCTCGGCGCTTGCGAAGCGCGCCCGCGCACCCGTTGGGTGTAGCCCTCGAGCCTCCGGGTGCTCGAGGAGGGTTTGACTGGCCAGGCGGCGAGAGGAACGCGGCCGAGCCGGCTTGGCAGAGCCGGCCTGGCGTTGAGGCATCTGGCAGTGCCCTTCTTTTTTCTCTTCTGCCGGCTGCTGGCAGCGGACAAAACTCTTCTTTTTTCTCTGGTTTTTGTTTCTTGCAATCTTCCGTGGGGGCGCGTCAGCGCACCCACTGGGTGTAGCCCCCTGAGTTCCGGGCCGACTACCGAGCAGTCGGGCCGAATCTTCCGGCAACTACTTTGTCTTCTTTCCTCGCGAAGCGCGTCAGACCCTGAGTGTAACCCTCGAGATTCAGACCATTCTGGCGGCGGTCGGGCCAGATCTCGAAGACTACTTTGTCTTCTTCCTCATGCCACAACAAGACACGCTGGGTGTAACCCCCGAGCTTCGGGCTGACTGCTGAGTAGTCGGGCCGGATCTCCAGGCAACTACTTTGTCTTCTTCTTCGCGGGGGCGCGTCAGCGCACCCGCTGGGTGTAGCCCCATTCGGGCCGACTGCTGAGCAGTCGGGCTGGATCTCCCAGCAACTACTTTTTCTTGTTCTTCGTGGGGGCGCGTCAGTGATGTCTACTACAGAACCTTCTTCTTGTAGACGTTGTTGGCCCTGCAAGTGCACAAGTTTGTAGGACAGTAGCAAATTTCCCTCAAGTGGATGACCTAAGGTTTATCAATCCGTGGGAGGCGTAGGATGAAGATGGTGTCTCTCAAACAACCCTTCAACCAAATAACAAAGAGTCTCTTGTGTCCCCAACACACCCAATACAATGGTAAATTGTATAGGTGCACTAGTTCGGCGAAGAGATGGTGATACACGTGCAATATGGACAGTAGATAAAGGTTTTTCTAAGCTGAAAATAAAAAAAAACAGCAAGGTAACTAATGATAAAAGTGAGCGTAAACGGTATTTCAATGATAGGAAACAAGGCCTAGGGTTCATACTTTCACTAGTGCAAGTTCTCTCAACAATAATAACATAGATAGATCATATAACAATCCCTCAACATGCAACAAAGAGTCACACCAAAGCCACTAATAGCGGAGAACAAACGTAGAGATTATGGTAGTGCGATTTAAACCACCTCAAAGTTATTCTTTCGGATCGATCTATTAAAGAGTTCGTACTAGAATAACACCTTAAGACACAAATCAACCAAAACCCTAATGTCACCTAGACACTCCATTGTCACCTCAAGTATCCGTGGGCATGATTATACGATATGCATCACACAATCTCAGATTCATCCAACCAACACAAAGTACTTCAAAGAGTGCCCCAAAGTTTCTACCGGAGAGTCAAGAACGTGTGCCAACCCCTATGCATAGGTTCATGGGCGGAACTCGCAAGTTGGTCACCAAAACATACATCAAGTGGCACATGATATCCCATTGTCACCACAGATAAACACGGCAAGACATACATGAAGTGTTCTCATAAAAGACTCAATCCGATAAGATAACTTCAAAGGGAAACTCAATTCATCACAAGAGAGTAGAGGGGGAGAAACATCATAAGATCCAACTACAATAGCAAAGCTCGGGATACATCAAGATCGTGCCATAGAGGGAACACGAGAGAGAACACGAGAGAGAGAGAGAGAGAGAGAGAGAGAGAGAGATCAAACACATAGCTACTGGTACATACCCTCAGCCCCAAGGGTGAACTACTCCCTCCTCATCATGGATAGCGCCGGGATGATGAAGATGGCCACCGGTGACGGATTCCCCCTCCAGCAGGGTGCCGGAACAGGCTCCCGAGGGGTTTTTGGTGGCTACAGAGGCTTGCGGCGGCGGAACTCCCAATCTATCTTCGTATTCGGTGGTTTTAGGGTACATAGGGATATATAGGCGAAAGAAGTCGGTCGGGAGGTGCTCGAGGGGCCCACGAGACAGGGGGGCGCGCCCAGTAGGGGGGCGCCCCCTATCTCCTGGGCTCCTCGAGTATCTCATGACGTAAACTACAAATCTCCAGGATGATAATCTTCCAAAAAATCACGTTGCCAAAGGTTCCATTCCGTTTGGACTCCGTTTGATATTCCTTTTCCTCGAAATACTAAAACAAGCAATGAAACATCAATATGGGCTGGGCCTCCGGTTAATAGGTTAGTCCCAAAAGTAATATAAAAGTGTATAATAAAGCCCATAATCATTCAAAACACATAGTAATATAGCATGGAACAATCAAAAATTATAGATATGTTGGAGACATATCAAGCATCCCCAAGCTTAATTCCTGCTCGTCCTCGAGTAGGCAAATGATAAAAACAGAATTTTTTATGTGGAATTCTACGTAGCATGATTCTCAAAGTAATTTTCTTTATTGTGGCATGAATGTTCAGATCCAAATGATTCAAAATAAAAGTTCATATTGATAAAAGAAATAGTAACACTTCAAGCATACTAATGAAAGTAATCATGTCTTCTCTATATAGCATGGCAAAAGAAAGTTCATCCCTACATAATCATATAGTGAGGCTATGCTTCATTTTCGTCACACAAAGATGTACCCAACTTCTATACCCCCGATGACAAGCTAAGCAATTGTTTCATACTTAAATAATCTCAAACTTTTTCAACCTTCACGCAATACATGAGCGTGAGCCATGGATATAGCACTATGGGTGGAATAGAATATGATGATGGGGATTGTCTGGAGAAGAAAAAAAAGGAGAAAGTCTCACATTGACGAGGATAATCAACGGGCTATGGAGATGCCCATCAATTGATGTCAACATGAGGAGTAGGGATTGCCATGCAACGGAAGCACTAGAGCTATAAATGAATGCTCAACAAAAGACAACTAGTGGGTGTGCATCCAACTTGCTTGCTCACGAAGACCTAGGGCATTTGAAGAAGCCCATCGTAGGAATATACAAGCCAAGTTCTATAATGAAAAATTCCCACTAGTATGAAAAAGACAACTTATGAGACTCACTATATGAAAAACATGGTGCTACTTTGAAGCACAATATATGAGACTCACTACATGAAGAACAAAGTGCTACTTTGAAGCACAAGTGTGGTAAGAGGATAGTAGCATTGTCCCTTCTCTCTTTTTCTCTCATTTTTCTTTGTTTTTTTATTTTTTTATTTGGGCCTTTTTATGGCCTCTTTTTTTCTTTTTTTCTTTTTTTATTTTTCGTCCGGAGTCTCATCCCGACTTGTGGGGGAATCATGGTCTCCATCATCCTTTCCTCACTTGGGACAATGCTCTAAAAATGATGGTCATCACACTTTTATTTTCTTACAACTCAACAATTACAACTCGAAACTAGAACAAGATACGACTCTATATGAATGCCTCCGGCGGTGTACCGGAATGGTGCAATGAATCAAGAGTGACATGTATGAAAAATAATGCATGGTGGCTTTTCCACAAATACGATGTCAACTACATGATCATGCAATGGCAATATGACAAAAGTAAAGTATGTCATGATGATAGACAGAACGGTGGAAAGTTGCATTGCAATATATCTCGGAATGGCTATGGAAATGCCATAATAGGTAGGTATGGTGGCTGTTTTGAGGAAGATATAAGGAGGTTTATGTGTGATAGAGCGTATCATATCACGGGGTTTGGATGCACCGGCGAAGTTTGAACCAACCCTCAAGGTGAGAAAGGGAAATGCACGGTACCGAAGAGGCCAGCAATGATGGAAAGGTAAAAGTGCGTATAATCCATGGACTCAATATTAGTCAAAAGAACTCATATACTTATTGCAAAAATCTAGAAGTCATCAAAAACCAAGCACTACGCACATGCTCCTAGGGGGATAGATTGGTAGCAAAAGACCATCGCTCGTCCCCGACCGCCACTCATAACGATGCACAATCCAAGGACACTTCATGTTTCAAATTTGTTACACAACTTTAACCATGCGTGCATGCTACGGGACTTGCTAACTTCAACACAAGCATTCTTTAAATTCATAATCACCCAGCTAGCATGACTTTAATATCACTACCTCCATATATCAAAACAATTATCAAGTATCAAATTATCATAGCATCCAATTCACTTCCTATGATAGTTTTCGTTCAAATTACCATGCTGTTTAAGACTCTAAAAATAATATAAGTGAAGCATGAGAGTTCATTAGTTTTTACAAAATAAATCCACCACCGTGCTCTAAAAGCTATAAGTGAAGTACTAGAGCAAATGACAAACTACTCCGAAAGATATAAGTGTAGATCAATGAGTAGTCGAATAATTATACAACTACGTGAAGACTCTCCCATTTAATGATTTCAGATCTTGGTATTTTATTCAAACAGAAAGCAAAGCTAAAGAAAATGACATGACGCTCCAAGAAAAACACATATCATGCGGTGAATAAAAATATAGCTCCAAGTAAAGTTACCGATGAACGAAGACGAAAGAGGGGATGCTTTCCGGGGCATCCCCAAGCTTAGGCTCTTGGTTATCCTTGAATATTACCTTAGGGTGCCTTGTGCATCCCCAAGCTTAGGCTCTTTCCACTCCTTATTCCATATTCCATCGAATCTTTACCCAAAACTTGAAAACTTCACAACACAAAACTTAACAGAAAACTCGTGAGCTCCGTTAGCGAAAGAAAACAAAACACCACTTCAAGCTACTGTAATGAACTCATTATTTATTTATATTGGTGTTAAACCTAATGTATTCCAACTTATCTATGGTTTATAAACTATTTTTACTAGCCATAGATTCATCAAAATAAGCAAACAACACAATGAAAACAGAATCTGTCAAAAACAGAACAGTCTGTAGTAATCTGTAACTAACGCATACTTCTGGAACTCCAAAAATTCTAAAATAAACTGGTGGACCTGAGGAATTTGTCTAGTAATCATCTTAAAAAAGAATCAACTAAATATCACTCTCCAGTAAAAAGTTGAAGCTAATCTCGTGAGCGCTAAAGTTTCTGTTTTTTACAGCATGATCATAAAGACCTCACCCAAGTCTTCCCAAAGGTTCTACTTGGCACAAACACTAATTAAAACATAAAAACACATCTAACCAGAAGCTAGATGGATTATTTATTACTAAACAAAACCAAAAAGCAAGAAAATAAAATTGGGATGCCTCCCAACAAGCGCTAACGTTTAAAGCCCCTAGCAAGGCATGATGATTTCAATGATGCTCACATAAGAGATAAGAATAGAAACATAAAGAGAGCATCATGAAGAATATGACTAGCACATTTAAGTCTAACCCACTTCCTATGCATAGGGATTTTGTGAGCAAACAACTTATGGGAACAATAAGCAACTAGCATAGGAAAGTAAAACAAGCATAGCTTCAAGATTTTCAACACATAGAGAGGAAACTTGACATTATTGCAATTCCTACACGCATATATTACTCCCTCATAATAATTTTCAGTAGAATTATGAATGAATTAAAAAATATAACAAGCACCTAAAGCATTCTTTTCATGATCTACAAGCATAGAAAATTTACTACTCTCCTCATAAGCAAAAAATTTCTCATTCGGAATAGTGGGAGTATCATAAAAGACTTGAACACTAAAGATTGTTTCCACATTAAAAGAGTAATGTTCAGAAAAAGGATAATCATAATCATGACAACATTTTTAAATATAGTCATCACTACTTTTTATAGCATAAGTTTCATCACAATAATCATCATAAGTAGCAACTTCGTTCTCATCATAATCGATTGAAACCTCTCCCAAGATAGTGGAATCACTAAATAAAGTTGACACTCTTCCAAATACACTTTCATATTAATCACAATAAAATTAAACATCCTCCAAAATAGTGGGATCACTACTTCCTAAAGTTGACTCTCTTCCGAACCCACTTTCATCAATATAATCATCATAGGTAGGAGGCATGCTATCATCATAACAACTTTGCATATCAAAACTTGGGATGCTAAAAATATCATCTTCACTAAACGTAGCATCCCCAAGCTTGGGACAAACATTAATTTCAGCAAATATATTCTCAAATATGTCATTCTCATCAAACATAGCTTCCCCAAGCTTGGTCCCTTTCATATCATAAGCATAATCACTCTCATCATTAAAAATATGGATAGCACCAATAGTAAAGCAATTATCGTCATCACAATGAGTAGTAGGAGCAACATCATTTGGGAGGGATACCTTTCTACCTTTGTTGCTCCTTCTTTTATTTTTCTTCTTCACATTATGTGTAGGTTCAACCTTCCTCTTTGAGTTCCTTATTGATGAGATTGGTTGAATAGAAAGCTCCTTCTCGTCACCTCATTCATCATAAGAAATAATAGGAGGAGATTGGGAGGTCTCTTCCCTTTTGTCGGTGTCAAAACTGGCAGATCTCGGGTAGGGGGTCCCGAACTGTGCGTCTAGGCGGATGGTAACAGGAGACAAGGGACACGATGTTTTTACCCAGGTTCGGGCCCTCTCGATGGAGGTAAAACCCTACTCCTGCTTGATTAATATTGATGATATGGGTAGTACAAGAGTAGATCTACCACGAGATAAGAGAGGCTAAACCCTAGAAGCTAGCCTATGGTATGATTGTTGTTCGTCCTACGGACTAAAACCCTCTAGTTTATATAGACACCGGAGAGGGCTAGGGTTACACAGAGTCGGTTACAATGGGAGGAGATCTACATATCCGTATCGCCAAGCTTGCCTTCCACCCCAAGGAAAGTCCCATCCGGACACGGGACGAAGTCTTCAATCTTACATCTTCATAGTCCAGGAGTCCGGCCGAAGGTTATAGTCCGGCTATCCGGACACCCCCTAATCCAGGACTCCCTCAGTAGCCCCCGAACCAGGCTTCAATGACGATGAGTCCGGCGCGCAGATTGTCTTCGGCATTGCAAGATGGGTTCTTCTCCAAATTCCGTGTACCTGTTGATTAATGTCCGGCTTCTCATGAATATTGCGCTCCTTGGCTTCCACGCCCAATAATGGCCATCATCCACGTGTCAGACGAATGCGAAAAGCCAGGGTGTTTTTACATTTATCCCCTAGATGTGTAAATGAGCTGCCTTTTAAAGAGACGAAGATCTAGATCCAAATCACACCATCTTCCCTTCGCGAGCATTCATCGGAGCGCATCCGAAAGAGATCCATTCCATCATGGCCAGTCGACGCAGCTCCTCCTCTCGCCCTCCCAGCCCTCAGCGTGGAGATTGGGAGAGATGCTCCATCCCGCACAGCGAGCTAGTGACGCTCCAAGCCAAGGGGTTTCTCCCCCCAGCCTACATGGTCCCGGTTCGAGCCCCCCTTGCCACCTATAATGGTGGAGAGCAAGCGGAGAGCGTCCCCAATCACTCCAAAGGAGAGCGGGTCTGCCTTGTCCCTTATTTGATAAGAGGCTCGGATTTCCAATTCATCCATTTCTTCGGGGGCTCCTGGAGTTCTACGACCTCCAGTTGCACAACCTTACCCCTGCCTCCATATTGCATATTGCGGGCTTCGTAGACCTTTGCGAGCTGTTTTTGGGCATCGAGGCTCATTTCGCGCTGTGTAAGAAGCTGTTCTGCCTTGTGCCCCATTCTCACAAGGGGTCAATATATCAAGTGGGCAGAGCCAAAGTATGGCGCATCGCCGGGACCGGATATCTATCCGGAACCCCAAAGAAGGCGTCCGAAGACTGGCCTTCAGAATGGTTTTACATAGAAGATGTCCCCCTGCCGGATCCTGTTCGGATCGGCCTCCTCGAGTTTGATAATGCTCCCTTGAAGAAGCGCATGAGCTCACGTCCACGGAGCCCTCAGAAGGAAAATGACTAGGACGTTCTTTATCTGATGAGCCGGATAAGGCTGTTAGCTCATTCCGGACTAACCATGATCGAGGTCATGGCGACATGCATTATGCGGGGGGTGCAGCCACTTCAGTATGGAGGCCACCCCATGTGGGATTTCAATGGGGAGGATGATGCCACCCGCTGCGGCCGTAAGGGGCCGGAATCGGTTGCCGCTCTGACGAAGATCTTGTCCGCATTGTACAAGGGAGAAGAGGAGGAATTCCTCCGCGTCAATTCTCAGGGCGGATTTTCTATGTACAATCCTCCAAGCTGGGTAAGCGGACACTTCTTTTTGCCCATCCGTTCCATATTCCCATAGTCAAGTACCTTATCTTGTGATTTCGACGCAGGAATTGCACCAGGTCGTAAAGGATATAAACAGCCCTCCTCCACAACCCGAGGATCCGAAATGGTCCCTCGATCCGGCCTCCCAAGAGGATCCGGACATATCCGTGGAGCTGATCGATGGGGTATTTTACCAACTGAGCATCGACAATGCCTTGGTGGCTATTACAACCGATTATCCTGGACTGCTCCTCGCCTCACAAGTAATCGAGACCGAAGTCCTAATACTTTGAAGATGATCCATCAGTGCTTATTTTTTATCACCGTATACCAATGGTGTTTCGTAGGGGAGGATCTCGAGGCGGAATGCCGAGCCTGCGGCGACTAGCCAACAAGGGACTGCGAGGGTGGGTAGCCTAAAGAGACACGCAGTCCGGGTTGAGGCACCAGTGCAGCAGTAAGGCGTGCTGCCTTATTCCAACGTATTATCCTTACGATGCATACTAACGCCCGTGCTCTCCTTTTTTTTTAGGAAAAAGAGGACTCGCCGGACTATATCCGGAGAGATTTCCAATCGCGCCTCCAAAGCCAGGTCCAGAAGCAGAGGCGAACACGAGGCGTGCGTCGAACGCTCCTCCAACAGAGGATACAGACAGACTTTCCTCCACCAATTCCGAGGTGGAGAGTGCCATGAATCACAGGCGCCGCCGGACAATTCTTCGCAACGCTTGTTTCTCCCAAGAGGCATTGGACGCGTTCAATTCGGGAGATGCGTACCTCCGTGCCGCTCAAAATGGTCTAGCCAGAGCCACGGAGCAGTATGTGAAAGACATACGGGTAAGAAAATTTGATGGTTATATATGTCAGTAGCCCCCGAGACTTGAAACAGTTAGAATAACTGATTTAAGGATCATTTGTTATGCAGGATCTTACAGAAAAGAATACCCAACTGTCCCAGGAGCTGGAAGAGTGCAAAGCCCAACTTGAGGCCACACTAGCCGCGGCAGGGGAGGCCAAGGAGACCCCCTCTGGTAATATATTCTTCGAAAGATAAGTATGTTGTGAAGTGCGGCGTGTGTGAAAATCTGACAATAACGTCGCAGATGGTGCCGGAGTAGATCCGGGCAAGCAACAACTCTTGCGCCGGTTAAAGGCTGGCGAGAGCGTGCTTACGAAGGTGAGGCAGGAGAAGAATAATCTCCAAGATGCCAACACCCAGCTGGGCGAGGAACTAAAGGATGTTCGTGCTCAAATTGGACTCCGTGAAGGAGAATCGGCGGCTTCGGCGGCATGTTTAGTAAGTGCTTGAACAAACTTTGAAAAAGAGTTCGGCGAGGAAGTCGACTAACAGAGTTATGTCTCAGAGGTATGCTCACAGTGTCGCCCTGCAGAGGAAATGCCCAGTTCTCTGGTGACCTTCTTCCCGAAGCTTTACTACCGCATTTAACGAGTTCGGCAGGTGATGAAATGCGTCGCCCAGGCCTTGTGGCCATCTGTCTCCATGCCCGAAGGCCTTGGAGAGCTTCCAGAGAGGCTTAAGGGAGCGGGGCGGCGCTTCCGATTATGGAAGATATCGGCCTGCCGTCAGGGCGCCAGGGAGGTCTGGGCCATGGTGAAGACGCGGTACACGAAGGCTGACCCAAACCACATGGCCGAGGTCGGACCTGTGGGGGCCGACGGGAAGGAGATCCCTGTGAGCTTAGTGTACGGCCAAGTAGAGTTGGCCACCAAATATTCCCAACAGGACTGTAAACAAGACAACCTGTTGGATGGTATTGAAGAGGAATATGCCCAGTCAAATTGACTATGTAATTTAAGATGACATGTAAAATGCCTTCTAGCCGGATTGTAGATCGTTTGTCATGGTGGACCTTTTCGCTTCAACCTCGGGACCCGATAGTCCGGAGTGTGTCCGAATACCCTCTCGGTTATGTAAGAACCGGGGTATGCATGGAGACCAGGCGTAGGGGTCATTAGTGCTTGAATGCATAAGTGCCCAACTAGTTATGTTATATTACATGGTTAGTAAGAAACATCTTCCAGGGAGAATAGTTCCGTTAGGGGTTCCTTTCCCTGGGAGGTATACCCTAAAGTGCATGCCCGGACTGCGTAAAAAGCAGAAAAGCATCTGGGGGCAGATAAATAAACAAGTGAGAAATCATCTTTAGTTCACCGACCGAATATTCCCTTAAGAATGCTAGCTTTCGGCTTCACCCAGTCTAAGGTACACATCCGGCTGACCCGGCAGTAACAATCGCAGAGGTGCTCCCTTTACCGCCTAGCCGAACAATCGGGAACGTAGAGGTAAGCACAGGATCCAGGCAACACAGCTTGGCCAAAACTTAAGTCATATCGATGCATATAATGGTGAATAAAAGTTACATGCGGAAGTGTGACACATGTGTTGGGCATGAAGCCCGTATAAATAAGCTTCTATTAAAGAAGCCCCCGGGTATAATGAGCGCGAATAGCGCGTCAGTTGTGTGCGAACAAGGCGCGAACGAGCCCTTATGGCTGTAAGGGAAAGGGAGGGAGAGGGAGAGAAATATAAGACAACTAATGTGTAAAAAATAGACAGAGGAAGGAGACGAACACATAGTCCGGCGCTAGGCGTAGAATCTTCGGAGACGGGCTGCGTTCCATGGGTTCGGCTCGAGTCGTTTATACGATGCATCTCGTAGACGGTACGCTCCACCAGTCAGGATTGGTCAATAATAAAGGGACCTTCCCATTTGGGCTTGAGTTTGTCCTTTTTCTTGTCTGGCAGGCGTAGAACTAACTCGCCAACATTGTAAGTTTTGGCCCGCATTTCTACTGCTTTGATATCTTCAAGCTCGCTGTTGATAGAATGCGGAACGGGCTTTTGCCACGCCACGCTCCTCCTCCAAGGCGTCCAAACTGTCCTGCCGATCGAGTTCGGCTTCTCTTTCTTCGTACATGCGCGCGCGAGGTGAGTCATGAATTATGTCGCAGGGCAGAACCGCCTCTGCACCGTATACCATAAAGAATGGTGTGTATCCGGTGGTGCGATTTGGCGTGGTCCGCAGCCCCCAGAGTACGGAGTCGAGCTCCTCTACCCAGTGCGTGTTGGATTCCTTGAGGGAACGCACTAATCTGGGTTTGATGCCGCTCATGATTAGACCATTTGCTCGCTCGACCTGACCGTTAGTTTGTGGGTGATAGACTGAAGCATAGTCGAGCTTGATGCCCATGTTTTTGCACCAGAGTTTGACCTCGTCGGTCGTAAAGTTCATGCCGTTATCAGTGATGATGTTGTGGGGACGCCGTAACGGTGTAATGCACCACGATATGAAGTCTATCATCGGTCCGGATTCGCCGTCTTAACAGGCTTGGCCTCTATCCATTTGGTGAATTTATCCACCATGACCAGTAGGTATTTTTGCTTGTGGGTTCCTCCTTTAAGGGGTCCAACCATGTCAAGCCCCCAGACCGTGAAGCGCCAGGTGATGGGCATAGTTTGGAGGGCGGTGGGTGGCATATGGCTTTGGTTAGCAAAGAGATGGCAACCGACGCATCGTTGGACTAAGTCCTGAGCATCTGCCCGGGCCGTCGGCCAATAAAATCCTGTACGGAAGGCCTTGCTTACAAGGGCCCGGGCTGCGGCGTGGTGCCCGCCGAGTCCGGCATGACTTTCAGCGGAAGATTCCGCCCTTCCTCTTCGGAGATACACCTTTGAAGGACTCTGGTGGTGCTTTTCTTATAAAGCTCTCCCTCATGGACTTTATAGGCTTTAGATCGCCGCACTATGCAGCGTGCCTCGTTTTGGTCCTCGGGAAGTTCCTGCCTGGTTAGGTAGGCTAGGAATGGTTCTGTCCATGGGGCAATGACTGCCATTATTTCGTGGGCTGAAGATGTTACTTCATTGGCAGAGCCTCCTGTTGTGTCGGAATGTTTGGTGTCGGGCAGTGCGGTTGGGTCCGGGCTGTTATTTCGGACTCCTTCCCATAATAGGATGGCTTGAACAGCCTCTCCAAGAAGATATTGGGGGGGACGGCATCGCGCTTTGCGCCAATGCGTGCCAAGACGTCTGCTGCCTGATTGTTTTCCCGAGCTATATGGTGAAATTCGAGCCCTTCAAACCGAGCTGACATTTTTAGGACGGCGTTGCGATAAGCTGCCATTTTCGGATCCTTGGCATCAAAGTCTCCATTTATTTGGGATATCGCGAGGTTCGAATCCTCACAGCACCTCTAGGCATTGAATGCCCATGGAGACTGCCATCCGGAGACCATGTAGACGGGCCTCATATTCGGCTGCGTTGTTGGAGTCCGTATACATTATCTAGAGTACATATTGAACTGTATCTCCTGTTGGGGACGTCAGAACGACGCCAGCCCCTAGACCAGCCAACATTTTGGAGCCGTCGAAGTGCATGATCCAGTTGGAATATGTGTCGTACTCTTTAGGGAGTTCGGCTTCAGTCCATTCAGCGACGAAGTCGGCCAAAACTTGCAACTTAATAGCTCGCCGTGGCTTATAGGTTATGTCGAACAGGAGGAGCTCAATGACCCATTTGGCAATCCGGCCCGTCACGTCGCGGTTGTTTATAATATCGTTAATAGGTACTTCAGAGGCCACTGTTATCGAACACTCTTGAAAGTAGTGTCGCAGCTTCCGAGATGCCATAAATACCGGGTACGCTATCTTTTGATAATGCGGGTACCGCGACTTGCATGGAGTGAGGACAGTGGACATGTAGTAAACTGGCTTTTGAAGGGGGGATTTGTGTCCGTCCGTTTCACGTTCGACGACGAGCACTGCGCTTACAACTTGATGAGTTTCCGCAATGTATAATAGCATTGGTTCGCCCATGTTAGGCGCGCCCAGGACCGGGTTTTTTGCCAATATGGCTTTTATTTCTTCGAGTCCGGCCGTGGCAGCATCCGTCCACTCGAAGTGTTCGGTGCACCAGAGGAGGCGATAAAGAGGTAATGCCTTTTCTCCCAAGCGGGAGATAAAGCGGCTTAGAGCCGCCACGCATTTGGTCAATTTTTGTATTTGCTTGAGGTCCTTTGGGATATCCAATTGTGACAGAGCTCGGATCTTGGCTGGGTTTGCTTCTATTCCTCTACCGGATACTATGAAGCTCAAGAGCTTTCCGGTTGGTACGCCGAAAACGCATTTTTCCGGGTTAAGCTTGATGTCATATGTTCGGAGGTTGTCGAATGTGAGCCTCAAGTCGTCTACTAGAGTTTCGACATGCTTGGTTTTGACGACCACGTCATCTACGTATGCCTCCACTGTTTTGCCGATATGGTTTGCCAGACATGTCTGAATCATGCTACCGATATGTTGCGCCGGCGTTTTTGAGCCCGAAGGGCATTGTGTTGAAGCAAAATGGGCCGTATGGGGTGATGAATGCCGTTGCAGCTTGGTCTGGCTCTGCCATCTTAATTTGATGGTAGCCGGAGTATGCGTTGAGGAAACACAATGAATCGTGTCCTGCTGTAGCGTCGATAATTTGATCGATGCGGGAGGGGAAGGGATCCTTTGGGCAAGCCTTGTTGAGGTCCTTGAAATCGACGCATAGGCGCCAGGATTTGTCCTTCTTTGGTGCCATCACCAGGTTTGCTAGCCAGTCCGGATGTTTTATATCTCCGATGAATACGGCCTCCAGTAGTTTGGCTAGCTCCTCTCCCATGGCTTGTCTCTTAGATTCGGAGAAACGCCCAAGGGCCTGCTTGACTGGCTTGAATCCTTTTAGGATGTTTAGGCTGTGCTCGGCCAGCCGGCGTGGGATTCCTGGCATGTCTGAAGGGTGCCTGGTAAAAATGTCCCAATTTTCACGTAGGAATTCTCGTAGTGCGGCATCTACATCCGGGTTTAATTGCGCCCCGATGGAGGCCATTTTTGTAGGGTCCGTTGGATGGACTTGGAATTTGACTATTTCGTCCGCCGGTTTAAAAGAGGTGGACTTGGATCTTTTATCGAGTATCACGTCGTCCCTGTTCACCGTGGAGCGCAGCGCAGTCAGTTCCTCGGCCGCTAGGGCTTCGGATAGTGCCTCAAGGGCCAGTGCGGTTGTCTTATTTTTGGCGCGAAGTGCTATGTCCAGGTCACTAGCAAGAGTGATGATACCGTTGGGCCCGGGCATTTTGAGCTTCATGTACCCGTAATGGGGTATAGCTTGAAAAATTGTGAATGCCTCTCGCCCTAATAGCGCGTGATATCCGCTGCTGAACGGGGCCACTTGGAACGTGACCTCCTCGGACCTGTAATTGTCCGGCGTGCCGAACACCACATCCAGTGTGATTTTTCCCCAGACGGCATGCTTCCCATCGGGATTATTCCTCTAAAGGTTGTGCTGCTTCGCTCAATGCGGCTCCCGTCTATTTCCATTTTTCGAAGGGTTTCCTCATAAATGAGGTTAAATCCGCTGCCACCATCCATGAGTACCTTGGTAAGGCGAAAGTCGTCCACTATTGGACTGAGGACCAATGCGGCTGGTGCTCGGGCTGTTCGGAATTTAGGTTCATCACTGGCATTAAAGGTAATAGCCGTGTCACTCCATGGGTTTATTGTTGCTACTTCAGAGACTTCAAGAGCTGCGGAGTGTTCGCTTCGCATATTATTTAATGCGAAAGTCTCAACACTTTATTAATACCGTCTTGGTATCCTCGGGCTGGTGCTCTGTGGATTCTAGAGTTAGAAGCTCTTCGCCACTTCTGGCCACCTGCCGGAGTATCCAACATGCTCTAAGGCTATGAGTTGGTGTGGCGCCCTCTGTACTATGAATTTTGTAGGGTCCATTGAGCCATCCCTCCAGTACGGTTCCATGCCCTATAGAGGGTTTTTGCTTTTTGTTGTTTAACCCAGGTGCCTGGCGATAATGCACCCTTTTATTTCGGACTGGGGTTGTATTCAGGGCCGAATTGTCCCAAAATTTTATTTCGGTTTTCAGCGCTTTCCATCGCACAAGATTTTCGCATTACTATGGACGCCAAGTCAGCGAAGCGTGTAATTTCACGGTGACTTATGGCGTTGAGGATTCCGTTGTCCGTGCAATTATTGCAGAAGAATGAAATCGCATCCTCCTCGCGGCAGTCCTTTATCCTGTTCATGACCAGGAGGAATCTGGCCCAGTAATGGTGTACTGTTTCTGCAGGCTCTTGCCGAATTTGGGATAGATCGCTTATGTTTGGGTGGGCGGGTGGAATTAAATCCAGAAACTCGCCCAATCTGAGACTCAGGGGCCAAGGGGTTTCCGAACTCAGAAGCTTGGGTTCTTGGATGTTGTCCAATGAATCTAGCCTGCTGCCAGACTTTAGGTTCAGGGCTTGAGTGACGTCCTCCCCTCTGCGGGTATCCAACTTGGAGGGATCGGGAATCCGGACATAACTAGTCCTTAAGATAGATGAAGGCTTGCCGCATTGTTCCTCCACCACTGCAACGTGATGGGTGACCTGGGGAGAGTTAATCTCTCTCGGATCGGGTTTAGGCCCAATCTGATCGTAGTCTGTAGCGACTCCCAGGGTGGCGATGCGATCCAAGAGCTCGTTTAAGGAAGAGAGCTCCATCGGATCCAACTGCTCGGCGAGTTCCGAGTTGACCTGAAGATTGCTTTCGATGACCCGAGAAGTCACCGTCGGCGCGGCAGCCGAACAGGCGGTCATAAGAAAACCTCCTAACCGGAGAGTTTGGCCGATAGCCAAAGATACTTTAGCAACAGTGTCGTCTTTAAAGACGGGATGAGGCATCCTTCCAGATGGTGACGACACAGAGGAACTCTCAATGAAAGCACCAATGTCGGTGTCAAAACCAGCGGATCTCGGGTAGGGGTCCCGAACTGTGCGTCTAGGCGGATGGTAATAGGAGACAAGGGACACGATGTTTTTACCCAGGTTCGGGCCCTCTCGATGGAGGTAAAACCCTACTCCTGCTTGATTAATATTGATGATATGGGTAGTACAAGAGTAGATCTACCACGAGATAAGAGAGGCTAAACCCTAGAAGCTAGCCTATGGTATGATTGTTGTTCGTCCCCACGGACTAAAACCCTCTAGTTTATATAGACACCGGAGAGGGCTAGGGTTACACAGAGTCGGTTACAATGGGAGGAGATCTACATATCCGTATCGCCAAGCTTGCCTTCCACACCAAGTAAAGTCCCATCCGGACAAGGGGCGAAATCTTCAATCTTGTATCTTCATAGTCCAGGAGTCCGGCCGAAGGTTATAGTCCGGCTATCCGGACACCCCCTAATCCAGGACTGTCGGCGTTCTGGGAACGGGGGTCCCCAGACTTGCCTGCCTGCGGCCTGCGGCGTGGCTCAAAGGAGGCCCAGGACAGCCCATCTCCATCTACATAAGCTCAAGACCCTCGCGGGGGGCCAAGCCTCATGGGCGGGCGACAAGGAGCTTCCTCGTGCACGGCCTCGTCGAGGCTGGCTCATGAGGAGGCGGAGAGTTCAAGGCAGGGTACCTCGTGAGGTGCCTGTGACGCAAGCCATGATTTACCAAGGGCGCCCGATCGGGCCACCCCCACGCAGCGTCCTCCTTTCCTCTTTGGTGCAAAGGGAGCAAGCGCAGGCGAGAGCATCAAGCAAAGGCATCCGTTTCGGTGCAACAAGACCAAGACCAGCCCCCAACGGCTGGAAGGGGGTCATCGTGGAGCCCAAGCAGGCGTCATCACCAGAGCCTTTGGCAGGCGAGGACCAACTTTAGTCAGGATAAGTGTACCCGTTGTTCCCCTTCAAAATGACCAATTGTTGGCGCCCTTCCCGCTCAATATTTGGGAAGAGGCCCAGGGCCTTCGTCTATATAAGTAGAGCTAGCCACCATAGTAGAGAGGTAGAAGAGATCTGGCATTCGGAATCCAGAGAGAGATAGAGACCCGATCCTCAAGCTAGAGTGACGGAACACCACCTAGCAGTTCATCACACCCACCAAGAACAGGCCCTCGCGAGGCTGTTCTTCCATGTACTGTTCCTCATCAGCCCAAGAGGCAATCCACCACACCACAAACTAGAGTAGGGTATTACACCACAATGATGGCCCGAACTAGTATAAATCTCGTGTCTCTTGTGCTGTTCTATTTAGTAGTTTAGGTCCCTGCGATTCGGCGAGGTACGAGACGGTGGAGGGTTGGACCTCCGCATGCACCCCAGAGTTCGAACCTCAAGGGTCTGCCGGAACACGAAATCCGACAAGGACTCCCTGACCTTTCATTAGTATTCTCTTCTTCTTCTACTACTTGCTTTCTTTTCTTTATGTAATTGGCAATATAAGGGTTTTCAATGCAATTCTCCGCACAAAACATATAAATATCCTCTAGATCAAAATCAAGAAATCTGTCAAGATTAAATTTTGGAATACCCTCAGTTATACGTTTCATTTCTTCATACCTCAAAAGAAAGCTAAGATCTTTATGATGCCCAAGGGTAATCAAGCTATCACAATTTTTGGACACGATTCGATCATAAAACAATTTGCATTGGAGATTTAAATGACCATGTTGATTGCAAAGTTCACAAGGAGCGCGAAAAATATTGAATCTTCTAGCACACTCATCAAGACTTTCTTGCAAACCTTTAGTTTTTAAATACTTATGGCTCTTGCATTATCTATTTTCTCTATTTGTTGTGTCCATGCAAATCCAATCTACTCCACAAAAATCAACATGCTTATAGGAGACATTTTCATCATAACTAGTGCAATCATCATTAGTACTATGGATATTCAAAGAGTTCATACTAACAACATTGCAATCATGCTCATCATTCAAAGATTTAGTACCAAGCATTTTAATGCACTCTTCTTCTAGCACTTGAGCACAATTTTCCTTTCCATCAAACTCACGAAAGATATTAAAAAGATGAAGTGTATGAGACAAGATTAACTCCATTTTTTGTAGTTTTTCTTTTATAAACTAAACAAGTAATAAAACAAGAAACAAAAAGATTTGATTGCAAGATCTAAAGATATACCTTCAAGCACTAACCTCCCCGGCAACGGCGCCAGAAACTGCTTGATGTCTACTACAAAACCTTCTTCTAGTAGACGTTGTTGGTCTTGCAAGTGCACAGGTTTGTAGGATAGTAGAAAATTTCCCTCAAGTGGATGACCTAAGGTTAATCAATCCGTGGGAGGCGTAGGATGAAGATGGTCTCTCTCAAACAACCCTGCAACCAAATAACAAAGAGTCTCTTGTGTCCCCAACACACCCAATACAATGGTAAATTGTATAGGTGCACTAGTTAATGAAGAGATGGTGATACAAGTGCAATATGGACGGTAGATAAAGGTTTTTCTAATCTGAAAATATAAAAACAGCAAGGTAACTAATGATAAAAGTGAGCGTAAACGGTATTGCAATGATAGGAAACAAGGCCTAGGGTTCATACTTTCACTAATGCAAGTTCTCTCAACAATAATAACATAGATAGATCATATAACAATCCCTCAACATGCAACAAAGAGTCACTCCAAAGCCACTAATAGCGGAGAACAAACATAGAGATTATGGTAGGGTACAAACCACCTCAAAGTTATTCTTTTGGATCGATCTATTAAAGAGTTCGTACTAGAATAACACCTTAAGACACAAATCAACAAAAACACTAATGTCACCTATATACTCCATTGTCACCTCAAGTATCCGTGGGCATGATCATACGATATGCATCACACAATCTCAGATTCATCCAACCTACACAAAGTACTTCAAAGAGAGCCCCAAAGTTTCTACCGGAGAGTCAAGAACGTGTGCCAACCCCTATGCATAGGTTCATGGGTAGAACCCGCAAGTTGGTCACCGAAACATACATCAAGTGGCACATGATATCCCATTGTCACCACATATAAACACGGCAAGACATACATCAAGTGTTCTCGTAAAAGACTCAATCCGATAAGATAACTTCAAAGTGGAAACTCAATTCATCACAAGAGAGTAGAGGGGGAGAAACATCATAAGATCCAACTACAATAGCAAAGCTCGGGATACATCAAGATCGGGCCATAGAGGGAACACGAGAGAGACAGAGAGATCAAACACATAGCTACTGGTACATACCCTCAGCCCCAAGGGTGAACTACTCCCTCCTCGTCATGGATATCGCCGGGATGATGAAGATGGCCACCGGTGATGGATTCCCCCTCCGGCAGGGTGCTGGAACGGGCTCCCGAGTGGTTTTTGGTGGCTACAGAGGCTTGCGGCGGCGGAACTCCCGATCTATCTTTGTATTCGGTGGCTTTAGGGTACGTAGGGATATATAGGCGAAAGAAGTCGGTCAGGTGGTGCTCGAGGGGCCCACAAGACAGGGGGCGCGCCCAGTAGGGGGGGCGCGCGCCCCTCTCAACTGGGCTCCTCGAGTATCTTCTTGAAAGTGTGTTATATCGACTAGAGGGGGGGTGAATAGGAGATTTTTATGAATTCTTCACTGAGGAATTTGCCGGTGAGGAAATTCCTTAGCGAAGAACTACTTGCAGCGGAATAAGTACTCAGAAGTAAGCATAATAGAATACAGGCATAGTCATCATGATGAAATGAAGACAAGCACAGAGTACAAAAAGCGTAATCACAGGATAACACAAGATGAAGACAAACAGACTGAAGAAATTGAACTGAGGAAATTGAGAAAGTCTTCAGTCAAAGTCTTCAAACACAGATATGATGAAGCACTTAACACAGTAATGAGGAAATGGAAGAGTTGAGGAAATAGAACCAGTAAGCTTGGTGAAGACAATGATTTGGAAGACCAGTTACAACTGCTATCTCAGTTGTACGTCTGGTTGGAGCGGCTGAGTATTTAAACTCGAGGACACACAGTCCCGGACACCCAGTCCTGAGCACACAGCTCAGGACACCAAGTCCTCACTGTATTCTTCTTGAACTAAGGTCACACAGACCTCGTCCAATCACTCGTGGTAAGTCTTCAGGCGACTTCCAAACCTTCACAAACTCGGTCACTCGGCGATCCACAATTCCTCTTGGATGCTCTAGTCCATGACGCCTAACCGTCTGGAAGAAGCACAGTCTTCAAAGGTAACAAGCATCAGATCCACGCAGGATCAATCTCTTGATGATGCTCAATCACTTTGGGTTTGTAGGTGTTTGGTTTTGGGTTTTCCTCACTCGATGATTTTCGCTCAAAGTCCTCGGAGCATGGGATGCTCTCAAATGACAAGTGTCAGTTTCTCTCGGAGCAGCCAACCAGCTAGTGGTTGTAGGGGGCGGCTATTTATAGCCTAGGGAGCAGACCGACATGATAAGACATAAATGCCCTTCAATGATATGACCGTTAGGTGGATAAGATATTTTGGAATAGCTGACGCGCAGCACAGCAACGGTCGGAAATTTGACTCTCAAATTCCTCAGGGCTATCATGATCCTCACTGTGTAGGCAATCCGCACTGGCGAATTCCTAACTCCTCAGTCAGGACAAATTCCTCAGCGACCAGAAGAACTTCGTCTCTGTCACTGAAGAAATTGACTGAACTGTATGAGATTTCCAAAGGCTTCACTCGAAGGGATTGGTAGGTGTATGATTTTGAGTTGAGCATCACATGGAAATTTTTCCTTAGTATTTCCTCGACCCCTGACGGTGTCCTGGACTAGGGGGTACTCACCATGTCGTCTCCCGATCAGTTGGATTGGGCCGAGGATCCCCATGGCCGTATACTCATGAGCCAGTCCGGACAGTTGCCGCATACAAGGAAGATTTCACAAGACTTGGCGATCAAGACAAGGACTCCTCCCCCACCGGCGTATTCGTCTAGGACTCTTGTTATCCTAGGCCTCTGGTGCATTGTATAAACCGAGGCCAGGCTAGTCGATAGAGAGACAACAATCATACCGTAGGCTAACTTCTAGGGTTTAGCCTCTCTGATCTCGTGGTAGATCAACTCTTGTAATACTCATATCATCAAGATCAATCAAGCAGGAAGTAGGGTATTACCTCCATAGAGAGGGCCCGAACCTGGGTAAACATCGTGTCCCCTGTCTCCTGTTACCATCCGCCTTAGACGCACAGTTCGGGACCCCCTATCCGAGATCCGCCGGTTTTGACACCGACATTGGTGCTTTCATTGAGAGTTCCGATGTGTGTTCGGCAAAAGGTCGATGGCTCGCATGCAGATCAACTGCGACTTCGGCATCTTCGTCATCAGCTCGACTGGTCACCTTGATTCGACCAAGGACTACGCCCTACCTCCGATCGTCATGTTCGGATAAGGGCCTTCATCAACATCAACTCCGATCTCTATCAAGATCATGGAGGAATCATCCAGGGAGCCCGGGGGTTCAACGTCAAAATTGCCCTCGGGCGACCGTACTGTTTTTCTATACAGCGGACCTGTGTCCGCCGCCACCGCCTCCTCAAGCGTTGTTTTAACGATTGCTTTGGTGGAATTGTGCGGAATTGAGTCTACAACAACCCTGGAAAATTTCATCGACTTTCGATGGAGGTATCTCTGGCAATCTCCGATATACTGGAGCCGCATTGAATCTGGACGAGAATTTGGACGAGTTTAGGGCGTGGTGTCCAGATTCTAGCTCGGACTTCCTTTGGAAGATCCAACCGTTGATCGGCTGCGGAATTCCTATGTCTATCACCCCTCAAAATTTCAGCTCGATCCGACCGTCCAAACTCCGAGAACCTTCCGATTAGTGCATCACTTTTCGGATCTGTTTTCTGCACAAAAACGAATCTGACCCGAGTTCATCTTTTTTATGAACGGGATTTCGGACATCCTTTTTGAAGGAAGTTTTGTATGGGGTGTTGTGTTTTGTTTCCGAACACATCCCACTAACTTTAAAATCTTTTGAACATGATCTTCGATATCATGCTGGTGTCAAACCAGTCCGGCAATATTACTCGACGGCTGCCGACCTACGCTAGACACGTCGTCACTTTGTTGAGTCGAGCTCAACTTCTTCAGATCATCATCTCGGCAAGTCGAACAAGAGTCCGGCGTCGCAAAGGATAAATCATCACCAACATCGCCGCCCCACGGATTACACGGAGCGGGCATACCGACATCGCCGCACGGTCGCTTCATCAAGCCGGCATCGACCACGTCACGACCTGCATCGGCAGGGCGCACTAGCTTCTTCAAGCTGGTGTCCATCACGCCGACCTACTTCGACATCTCGGCTAGACCGGGGGCTTCGCCATCTCTTCATCAACCTACTCTGGAAACTTCGGCGTCGCCGGCCGACCAGCTCCGTCACGTTAGCTGGACCGAGGGCTTTGCCTCGGCGAACCAACCTTTGCCAGCATTGCCATGCTGTCGTTTTATCGCCCATCAGGCAATGGGTGCGCAGATCGACTCCCAATTTTGGGAATCACCTTCCTTCGGATTACTAAAACAAATAAATCAGATTCCGTACATAGTCCGGCGAACGCCGCATCCGGAGCTCGGACCGACCTGTGAATTCAGGCTTTGCCACGCCTTTACCGCATCACACCGACGCCCTGCATCGACATTGACTTTGGCGCCAGGCGATATTTCTTTTATTACTCACTTTGCATAAATTATTTATTATGCAACGATTTTTTTAATTCTTATTATTACTATTATCCCTGGTCTGCACTATTTTTTGTGCACAGGAAAATGATCCGGTGGACTATATCCTTTGGCGTCACCTCGGCCGGACGGGGGCTTCGTCAACACTTGATTACCCCATGCAGGGACTTCGCATCACTCTGCCGTCATGCATTGACCGTGCTATGTCACCACTTGGAGTGCCGAGCTCTTTGCTCCGCCACCTCGGGATCGGCTTGGGGATGGAACCTTGTCCCGCATCAAGCTCGGACGCGTCGTCAATACCGAACACATTAACCAGCTAAGTTGCCTTCATGCTCAAAGTTTTAAATTTTTAACTTGTGTTCGGCTCGACCAAGCGTTATACTTTTTTGGGAAAAAGTTGCTTGTAAAATTTTCCTTGTCCAAACTTTGTTTATGACGCGCAAATTCAAATACCCCGTTTACTTGGGGGCTTCCTTCATGAAGCTTTTTCCTCTTGCACATGATTATACTTGTACGGCTTCGTTCCTTGTTCGTGTATTACGCCACAATATGCACCATATTGACTTAAGTGATTTGCAAGCTGGGTTGCCTTGCTCCTGTGTTTACCCCTACGTTCCCGATTGTTCGGCTAGGGAGTAAAGGGAGCACCTCTGCGATTGTCACGATCGGGTCACCCGAGCCGGACCTCAGACTGGGTGAAGCCGAAAGCTAGCGCTCTTACTGTTTTCAATAATGGTCGGCACACAACGGAACGCATGAGTACAAAAAATCTATTGCACGAGTCTCATATTAACAATGAGCACCGAAGAAAGGTATCGGTAGGGGTGCTATTTTCTTCGAAGATGCTTCTTACACTTTATCAGTAATATAGCATAAGTTCCCTGAGCGCTTTGCGTTACTGACCTTATGATCTGATTGCCTGGTTATTGGAAACACCATTGATATTCTCGACAGATGGAGTACATAACACTTTTCGGTCCTTGACCGAAGAGGGAGAAGCCGACGGTCGGTTAAGACGGGTTTAAAGTTCGGTTGAACATAGATATGATATAAGTACTTCAGTACATACAATCATTCTTTTACCCAAGTCACTTGGGGGCTCTTATGTTTATTTGAGCCATTTTATAATAAGTGTTTTTTCTTCTTAGTCATTGCAGAGTTTTTATTATTATTTATCACTCCTTTTCTCGACACGAAAATGCGGTCACTAGCCGGGGAGCCTAATTTCTCTCTCAAAACCGCTAGAGTTTAGTTTTCTAAACTAGCCTAATGAGAAGTACTCCGCCTTCAGGATGGGAGACTAAAGCCGTAGGCTGACCCGCTTGAAGTCTTGAGATAGGATGTGTCATGTTAAAGCACGGCAGAAGCATTTTTTTTCTAAAGTCCTATTTTCAGATTGGCACTGAACGCTTGATCTTGTTCGGACGTCATGTTTTTATTGACGTTTTTTGTTTTCCAAGCTTTTGGCACTTTTAAACTATTTGTGTGTGTTCAGCACAAGTCTCGCAGTGCAGCGTCAGACACCTGTAGAGATTCGGCAAAAACATTCTCGGATATTGCTATATATGCATCAGTTTCGAATTGTGTCTTCGGTCAATAGTTGGGTTTCCCGGCTCCCGCGCTTGCCTCCTACGTTCCGCCTTGTTCGGCCAGGTGTGCAAAGGGAGAACCACTGCAATTGTGCTTCCAGCTCGCATGGTCAAGCACCTCAGTGGAGAAAGCCTAAACCGATCATCACAATCGGTGTAAACTGGTCAGCGATCCGATAACTATATTAAATGACGGGCCATTCATAACATTGGTCAAGTGTTTCCGGCTTGACCTCGATCGCCGAACACTACCGGGGCTAGTAATCGGCCTCCCAAACTAAATCCTCAATATTTTGCTCTTACATTGGAGTTGAGGTTTCATGATCATGCTTAGCATGACAACCCAAAGAAAGGAACCGATAGCGAGACTATTTTCTTTGGAAGACATTTCTTCTGTTAAACAGTAATATAACATATCTCTCTGCGTACCTTTGTTTATAAAACCGTATGGCCAGATTGCCTTGTTTGTCGTAAATCTTTGCCCTAATAAAGGCTTTATAAAGTAGGACAAACACTCCTCGGCTACTGGTCGAGGAGGTTGAAGCCGATGGTCGGTCAACAAAGTTTTGTACAATGCGGATCCGAGCATTAATGACATAAAGTACTTGGATACATTGAGTCATTACACATAATTTGTGATTTTACTATGGATATCGATCCTTAATTCGGCCACCCGTGCCCGCATTAAGGCTCGGGGCTACTGGGCTTCAGGCTTATTATTTACAAATATTAAAGGGCCACATCGATCCCCGATCCGGTGTTGCCACCCGACCCGATGTCTTGGGGCTACTTGCATTGCACATTCTATGCAGAAAATTTTAAGTGCAATACAATTTCCGAGGAGATTTTGATCCTCGGGTTGGTCGGCCGCACCCAACCCAAGTCTCGAGGACTAAGCATGCCGCTTTTGTGTCCCAAAGTATTACGCCGAAGTTAGGACTTGATCCTCAGACCGATTTTGCAAATCAACCTGAGTCTCAGCAGCTACGGGGATCAGTGGTCTTATGTCATCCTTCATGTGCATCTCGGGTTTTAGACCGATACCCACCTTGAGGGCTATTGGCTATGTATATCGGCAGAGAATAAATTGCACCAATCAAAAATATTGATAAAAGTCGGCCCACATTCGGGGTGGTGCACCACCTCGGAAGCGATCCAAAGATAAAGCTCAAGGCGTTAGTGGCTGGCTCCATAGAGGGCATTTCCGGCATTAAGCTCGGCTAAACTCCTTCAAACTTCTTTGAACCAAGGTGATTTACGACACCTCGGATACAGTCCGGCGTTGGAGCTCGGATACATAGTCCGGCGTTGGAGCTCAGATACCGTCCGGCGTTGGAGCTCGGATACATAGTCCGACGATAGAGCTGGGAAGCAGTCCGGCGTTGGTGCTCGGCTGCAAAAGATACCTCGAATGCAGTCCAGCGTTAGAGCTTGGGCCTTAAAGAGGACACCGCCTCCGGAATAACTTCAAACCCGAGGCGTGGCATAAAAATAACAAGGCATTGATAAAGGCCGTAAACTTAAAGGGCTCCTCGGATACCCAACGTGTAAACTCTTCGTATGCACTTAGGCGATCCTCAAGATCGAAGATGAGAAGATATGTTGAACCAGTTTTCAAGACCGACGACCGAAGATGAAGAATAGTTCGGAAGAATCGAGGAGCTTCCCCAACTTGAAGACCGGTTCAGGGGGCTACTAACGGTGTCCTGGACTAGGGGGTACTCACCATGTCGTCTCTCGATCAGTTCGATTGGGCCAAGGATCCCCATGGCCGTATACTCATGGGCAAGTCCGGACAGTTGCCGCATACAAGGAAGATTCCACAAGACTTGGCGATCAAGACAAGGACTCCTCCCCCACCGGCGTACTCGGCTAGGACTCTTGTTATCCTAGGCCTCTGGTGCATTATATAAACCGAGGCCAGGCTAGTCGATAGAGAGACAACAATCATACCATAGGCTAACTTCTAGGGTTTAGCCTCTCTGATCTCGTGGTAGATCAACTCTTGTAATACTCATATCATCAAGATCAATCAAGCAGGAAGTAGGGTATTACCTCCATAGAGAGGGCCCGAACCTGGTTAAACATCATGTCCCCTGTCTCCTGTTACCATCCGCCTTAGACGCACAGTTCGGGACCCCCTACCCGAGATTCGCCAGTTTTGACACCGACAACCCCCTTTAACAGTACGGTGTTTCCTATGACTCAAGAAACAGAAAATGAAACTACGAAAACAAGAGCCTTCACGATTCATGTTCCTCAAATGAATACCAAGTCTTCAAGGTCACACCAATTTCTTCACTTTCAAAGTCTTCAGAAAGTCTTCAGTCGAAGAACTTCATTTCTAGGGGTCGACTTTCTCTGTAAATATCAAACTCCACATAGACTTATAGACCTATGTACACTCATAAACTCAATAGTCCCTTAACCTATAAGTCTTCAATACACCAAAATCACTAAGGGGCACTAGATGCACTTACGATCTCCCCCTTTTTGATGATTGATGACAATATAGGTTATGTTTTCAACAAGCATAAACATATGAAGTGTAAATACTGATATTGAGGAATTTGATTGCAAGATATAGAAGAACTCCCCCTGAAGATGTGCATAGTGAGGAATTTTCTTTTGAGGCAATGCACATTTGAAGAGTTGAATCATGGAGATCTCCCCCTATATCTTGTAATTCATACACGCATTTGACATATAATATGAAGAATTTGAAATGCATGATGAAATATGGTGACTGGTGTAATTCAGCATGCGTGTATTAACATATAACGAGGAATAAGCATGCATAAGAACACATCAAAAGTATCAGAGCACCATCGGGTTTAAGATTACAACTCGATCCAATAAAGTTTCAGAAGAGTGAGAGTTGTAACTTAGCAAAAAAACGCCCATATAATAGACCCGATTGAATACTAACTCAAATTTCTCCCCCTTTGTCATCGAATGACCAAAAGGATTGAAACTGAGGACTAACGCCCCTGAAGAATATCAAGTTGATGAAGGAGCGCCAGCGTTGTCGGGGTCGGTTGTTGAAGTAGGCCCCGCAGTGTCGTCCAAGTCTTCATTTTCATCAGTGTCGCGTGATGAAGAATAGGAGCTGGCCACCAAGGAAGGAACCTTGACCTTCTTGTATTTCTTCGGTGGAGGTGCAGACCAGTCAAATTCTTCCTTCAGACCCATTTTCTTCAGATCTTCTTCGCTGTAGACATGAGACAGAACAGCCCATGTACGGTTGAAGGTTTCATGGAGGTAGTATTTGTTCTTCTTCACTGCATTGTGTGTTGAGGTCATGCTGTGAAGAATTGAACCAAACTGACGCTTGACCCATTTATGATTGCGATCAACTTTCTGATGAAGACTGAGGATTAACTCACGATCAGTCATAACCCCTGGTGCTGTGGCTTGAGGATTTTGCTTGGCAGAGTTGTTGGCGGTATAGTCATGTGTGGCAGAGTCATCATTGGTGGAGTAGGATGCAACCTTGCGAAATTGACCATCCAATGGACGAATGCCTTCATCTATCATAGCAGTTGCCTTGCCTTTGTCATCAGCTGAGGAAAATGTCCGTTTGAGGACTTCAATCGAAGGCAAGTAGCTGCAGTGGTTCAAAGTATCAGCCTTGTAATTGAGTTAAGACCTTGTCCTGATGAACCTCATAATCCATGGTGCATAAGGCTTCAGCTCAAATGGTGACATAGCAATATTCGCCAGAGTCCTCATGAAGAAATCACGGAAGTTGACGGGAACGCCATGAATGATATTGAAAAGCATATTCTTCATGATGCCAACGACTTCTTCATCATTTGAGTCCTGGCCTTTGATAGGACTCATTGTCTTCGTCAGAATGCAATAGACAGTCCGAGGCACATACAGTAATTCCTTGACGAGGAATTTGGTTCGAGGGGCCTGCCCTGGCTTCAAAGGCTTCATCAACACTTGCATGTAATGATTTGTAAGCTCATGTTCATTGTAGAAGCAACAAGCACCTTCAAGGGGAGGACTGAGTGGGAGGGCACGAAGCAATTCAGTTGCTGGTGCCTTGTAGTGAGTATTTTCTGACATACAGTCTAGCACCCATGAGTTCACATCTTCAGAATTTCCTGTGATGTGCAGCGTCGCATAGAATTGAAGAATGAGTTCTTCATTCCAATCACATATGTCAGTGCAGAAATTTAGCAATCCAACATCGTGAAGAACACGGAGGACTGGCTCGAAGCCCGGCAGAGATTCCATGTCCACGTGAGGAATGTGTGCATGATCGAAGACTTTGTCTTTGTTGAAGAGCGCTGAGGAATAGAAATTTGCTTGACTAGCAGTCTAGAAACGCCTCTTCCTTATGCGAGCAGAGTCATATGGGTTGTAGTCAGTGAAGAACACATGCTCGCCGAAGAAATCTTCAGCCTTGAACTTTTGCTTGCTTGAGAATGGATCCTTTGGTTTGGGCAGAGGAGTGTCAGTGAGTTGCATCACAACCTCAGGAATCGCAATCTCAGGTTCTTCAGGCTGAGGAATTTCTGGTTCCTCTTGATGTGCGATCTACGTGTTCAAAGGATCAAGAGTTAGCTTTTCAAAGACTAGTGGCTGGAATTTCTTCATGCATATGCGAGATGGGGTGAGTTTCTTCAGAGCCCATTTGAACGGTTGGTGCAGGGGACTGAGGTATTTGTTGTAGTGGTGTGAAGAGTGGAGAATTGGGGTGCTAACTTTCCCAAAAGTCATCATTCATCACTGGCGTAGTGCATCCAATATCCACGTCTTCATCTTCAAGTTCTTCAACGCCAGCCTCTTCAGCTGTGAACTGAGGCATTGGCGAGGAAACAACTGGCGTTGAAGGGATCGCATCCACTTCAATTTCTTCATCGATCTGCTCAGACGAAGCAGCAGAATGATTTTCTTCATCAGATCCGCTAGGGATCACATATTCTTTACCAAAAGGAACAAGGTCCTTTGATGGCATGGTTGAGATCGGAATAGCATCAATGGGATTCTCAAACGAGCTGGTCATAGGCTTCATTTACTTTGGAGCTGAAGAATCTGAAGCAGCTGATGCTTTCCTTTTCTTCACTGCAGCTCGCTCTGCAGCCTTGGTCTTCTTCACATCTGATGCAGATGGAAGGATAGGAGTTGGTGTAGGCGCAGGAGGAGCTGAGGAATCTGGTTTATTTGCCTCAGGCGCAACTGATGCAGTTGCCTTGACTTCTTCATTTTCTTCAGGCGCACCACTAGTGGACGCCCTGGCAGTTTCTTCAGCGGATGGAATGGATTCATCAGCCCTGGAACTAGCATTTTCTTCAGCACTCTGAAAGTCATCAGCGGTGCTGGCATGTTCTTCAGTAGCCTGAGCAGAAGCTTCAGCATGAGGAACTTCTTGTTGCGTTGAAGCTGCAACATTGGTGAACTTCTCAGTCAGTTTAACAAACCTGACTTTGGCTCCTTGCCAATCAGCATAGTAGGCGTTGAAGTTGTCGCTGAGGGCTTTGATTTCAGACTGAATTTTGATGAGTTCATCAGTTGTCATTTTGACAACGTTTTTCCTCAGGAACTTCTCATTCCTGAAATGAGCCTTCTTGATCTGTCTAGCCTTCTCAAATTTCCGTTTCTCTTCAGAGATGAAATGGGCCAGCATTTGACTTTGGCCAGGAGTCAAATGAAAATCAGGCATAGGGGTGTCTGGATCCTTGTGCGAGAGATCAATGTAATCAAGGATCATCTTAGGATCCAAAAGCAGTGGCACAGGTGTGCCTTTGGCTCTAGCGGCCCTTTCTTGTCTGCATCTCGATGATTTACGCAAGTTCATCATCATCGACTTCATCGTCGATGGCACTTGGAAGGCAACCTGTTTCTTCTTGGACTTGGCCGAGGACCTCGTCCCAGCCGTTGCCTTTGTCTTCAGCAGAGTGGGGCCAGATAAAGAATTTGGTGCGGTGAGGAACTCGGCCGAGACACCAGAGGCAATAGAGATGCCTGCAGTCCTTTGGCACGTGGCCAGATGCACAGGTGCTGAGGACTTTGCCGGAGCAGCTGAGGACTTTGGAGGAGGAGCTGAGGATATTGGAGGAGCAGGAGCAGCATGAGGAATTGGCCGTGAGGTCTTTGAAGATTCTGGCCGTGAGGGCAATGCTGAGGAACATGGCCGTGAGGGCACTGTTTGTGAAGCACTTGGCTTGTGCGCGGGCTTCTTTGCCATTGATTTCCTTGGCTTGACAGAGGCCTCAGTGGCAGCAATAGCAGCAGAGTCTTCATTGGATTTCCTCACTGCTTCTTTGGCTTGTCTTGCCAACTTGGCTTGGCGCTTGGCCCATTCTTCAGGAAAATCCTCACCACGCTTGATGCTGGTGAGGTCGGCTTCTGGCCAGTGCCAATGGAGCTCTTGGGCATGGAGGATTAAGTGCGAATTTCTTCATATACTTTGGAGTTACATACATGTACTCCCTCCATTCTCTTGCCCATCTCCTTTCAATCCTCCGTCGCACCTTGCGCTGATTTTTGTTCTCCTTTCCAAACTTGGCCTCATCGGTGTGCAATAGTCAGCATAGATGTCCTCGAGATATTTCAAAAGCAGTCATGACCTCGGGCCTCTTTCCTCCTTTACGTGGCTTCTTACCGTCTGCCATATTCTTCTGGGCTTGAGGAATTTGAACAATCGAATTCTCTCAAGAAGTATAAAACTTTTCTTCGAGGAACGCTGCAAATGAGTTAAGTTGATGAGAACCTAGTGATTCAAGAGCGGACATGAGTACCGTGAATGAGTATAGTTGCGAGGAATTTGGAGAGGTCATATGCATTCTCAGAAGGTTTTTCAAAAAGAACAAGTTTGAGGAATTTGACCAGATGAGCCTTGAAGAATTTCACTAAACATTCTTTGTCTTAGGTTCCAGAGTTGTATAGATCGAGGATCCACACAATTGAGGAATCTTGGAGAAAAATGATGCTTAGAGAAACGAATCAAGAACAGATGACTAGTGAGGTGTTTTGTGTGTGAGGATTTGAAGAATAAAACACCTTTGAAGATTGCGTAGAGAAAATTTGAATCAAAGAGGGCAGTAAAAGTAACTTTTAATTACCCTGGATGAAGAACACGATTTAATCGAGAAGTGTAGATTTGAAGCTCGCTACCATATCTTCCACGCCCTAACTCGGCGGAGGACTACAGCTTCTGGCGGGCGGAGTGAAGATTTCATGCGGCGCGAGTATGACAAATGACGAGGTCGAGGCGTGAAGCTCTTCCTCACCGGGCGATTTATGGAGTAGCGGTGGCGCTAGGGTTTGAGAAGCTCGAGCGGGAGAGAGAGGTCGAGCGGAGTAAAGGAAGTGAGGAAGGGGTGAGGGGTATTTATAGTCGCAGTGAAAAACTGTTCGCTCAAAGATTTAGGATGAACATGCCCCTGACCCTTCTCATTCGCATGACATGTGTCACCCACGTACAGAAAAGTGGAGATCGTGTTAGATCGTGGGTGAATAGATAAGTCTATCGTGGGATGCGGAACGGTTTGAGCGGCAAAGCCGAAAATTTGGATAGGATAAGTTAAAAGTTCCGTTCGCAAATTCTTCAGCTGACAAGGACACAGTGAAGATTTTGGACGAGTTTCAAATAGAACGCATGAAGAATTTGTGAATAGATTGGGTTGAGTATAGCATAGAGGGGAAGGGTCCGATCACATTCACTTAGCAGAAAATGCAACTTGAAGAAATAGCCATAAGTGAATGTCAGAGAGGACATAAACCCATATATATATATATATATATATATATATATATATATATATATATATATATATATATAGCCAATGAAGAAAAACGACGAAACAGTGAAGATTTTGCAAAGTTGAAGAATTTGAAAAACTGAAGAATTTCAAAGCGAGGAAAAACTCAAATTGCAGATTTTCAACTTTGGTGGTGGCGTGACCCATCAGATAAGAATGATGATTTCAGACACCACGTACAATTGTCGTAGGGTTCTGAGAATCAAATTCTTCATTAATTTCTTCACACTTAGAGTGTTGTTCTTCATTGATTGAAGAAAAATGTTTCTTCATGTGTTGCACATCTAAGTAATCAATTTTGCATAAGTGTTAGGATGAGTGTCCTTTTCAAAGAACATTAGAAGATTCTAAGATATTTAGCTCACACCGCAACTTGCTAAATCTCTTCTCATCCAAGGGCTTTGTGAAGATATCGGCTAGCTGTTCTTCAGTCTTCACATGCTCGATGGAGATGCCGCCCTTCAACACATGATCACGAAGAAAATGGTGACGAATCTGAATGTGCTTTGTCTTCGAGTGCTGAACTGGGTTGTGAGCAATCTTGATGGCACTCTCATTGTCATAGTAGAGAGGCACATTCTTCACGTTGACACCGTAGTCCTTGAGAGTTTGCTTCATCCACAAAGAATCGAGCACGGCAAGAACCGGCAGCAATGTACTCAGCTTCCGCAGATGAAGCAGTTATATGCGGTTACATTTCTTAGAGGACCAACGGACCAAAGATCGTCCGAGGAAATGACAAGTACAGGATGTTGACTTGCGGTCGACACGATCACCAAAGATAGTCGAGTCGAACATCCAATGAGATCAAAAGCAGAGCCCTTGGGGTACCATAATCTTAGTGTTGGTGTGTGAGCTAGATATCGAAGAATATGCTTCACAGCCTTATGGTGTGATTCCTTCAGTGTAGCTTGAAATCGGGCACACATGCAAACACTCAGCATTATATCTGGCCTAGATGCACATAAGTACAATAAAGAACCAATCATGGAGCGGTATACCTTGTGATCAAGTCAATACCATTTTCATCGATTGCATAGATGGCCATTTGTGGGCATAAGAATTTTGACGCCTTTGCAATCTTGCATGTCGAATTTCCTCGAGAACATCCTTGAGGTATTTCTCTGAGATATGAATATGCCATTGCGCTGTTGATTTAATTTGAAGACCTAAGAAGAATTTCAACTCTCACATCATAGACATTTGATATTCTTCACTCATCATATAGGCAAATTCATCACTATAACGTTGGTCAAGACAACAAAGATAATATCATCAACGTATATTTGGCACACAAACAGTTCACCATCATAAGATTTAGTAAAGAGAGTAGGGTCTAGTGAACCGGGTGTGAAGCCATTCTTCATGAGGAATTCCTTCAAAGTATCATACCATGCCCGAGGGACCTGCTTGAGGCCATAGAGGGCCTTGTTGAGTCTGAAGACTTTGTCATGATTCTTTGGATCTTCAAAACCTGGGGGTTGAGCAACATATACTTCTTCCTCAAGCTTACCATTGAGGAAAGCACTTTTCACATCCATTTGATAGAAAGTGATATCATGATGGTTAGCATAAGCAAGTAATATGCGAATAGCCTCAAGTCTAGCAACAGGTGCAAAAGTTTCATCGAAATCAATTCCTTCAACCTGTGTGTAGCCTTGAGCTACAAGTCGTGCCTTATTCCTCACCATAAGGCCATTTTCATCTTGCTTGTTGCGATAGATCCACTTTGTGCCAACGATATTATGCTTGCGAGGATCTGGACGTTTAACCAGTTCCCAGACGTTGTTGAGTTCAAACTGATGTAATTCTTCTTACATGGCCTGAATCCACTCAGGCTCCAGAAATGCTTCATCCACCTTAATGGGCTCTGTGATAGAGACAAAAGCATAGTGCCCACAAAAGTTAGATAAATGTGAATGCTTTTGAGCGTGTGAGAGGACCTGATGCTTCAATGTCATCGATGATCTTTTCAACTTGCACTTCTTTTGCAACGTGAGGATGAGCTGGTTGTCGTCGAGGAATTTGATCATCATTTTCTTCAGCACCATTTTCTTCAGCATTTTCTTCAGGTGCATCAGCTCGACGTTCTTCACATTCTGGAATGAATTCTTCAGCAGATTCTTCAGTAGGAATGACATCCTCAGTAGCCTTGAACTTGATAGAATCCTCAGGTGCTGGTTCATCTATCACAGAAGGTAGGTGCTCTCTTTGCGAGCCATTAGTTTCATCGAACCGCACATCTACAGTTTCAAAAATCTTGTCAAGAACATTGTTGAAGACTCTGTAGGTGTGCGAGTCCTTTCTGTAACCAAGCATAAAACCTTCATGTGCTTTCAGTGCAAATTTAGCATTGTGATGAGGATCTCTAATCCAACATTTAGCACCGAAGACTTTGAAATAACTCACATTCGGTTTCTTGTCAGTGAGGAGTTCATAGGCAGTCTTCTTGAAGAATTTGTGAAGATATACTCTGTTGATGATGTGGCACGCAGTATCAATTGCATCAATCCAGAAACGACGAGGCGTTTTGTACTCATCAAGCATAGTGCGAGCCATCTCAACAAGAGTTCTGTTCTTGCGCTCCACGATGCCATTTTGCTGAGGAGTATAAGGATCAGATAACTCATGAGTAATACCAAGTTCATCAAGATAGTCATCAAGATCAGAATTCTTTAACTCAGTGCCATTGTCACTCCTGATGTGCTTGATCTTCACAACGAAGTTGGTTGAAGCCCTTGAGGAAAATCGTTTGAAGACTTCCTGCACTTCATGTTTGTAAGTAACAATGTGTACCCATGTGTAACGAGAGTAATCATCAACAATAACAAAGCCATATAGAGATGCATCATTAGTGACTGCTGAGTAATGATTAGGACCAAAGAGGTCCATGTGAAGCAATTCGAATGGTTGAGTAGTGGTCATGATAGTCTTTGCTGGATGCTTGGCCTTGGTCATTTTTCCAGCTTCACAGGCTCCACACAAGTGATCCTTGAGGAATTTGACATTCTCAATGCCAATAACATGATTCTTCTTCGCAAGCGTGTGCAAATTCCTCATGCCTGCGTGACCAAGTCGTCGATGCCATAGCCAGCCTTCTGAAGCTTTTGCAAGTAGGCACACGGCTGGTTGCAGTCCTGTAGAAAAATCAACAATATACAAGTCTCCTCTCCTAAAGCCTTCGAAGACTTTGAATTGTCAGCTTCCATAACCACAACACAACGATACTTGCCAAAGACAACAACCATATCAAGATCACAAAGCATTGAGACAGACATAAGGTTGTATAATAAGGACTCAATAAGCATGACTTTGTCCATGTGTCGATCCTTTGTGATCGCAACCTTACCTAGACCCAATAACTGACTTTTGCGTTTGTCAGCGAAGATGATATGTTTCAGATGCGATGGTGATAAGGGAGCATCCATCAATAGATTCTTGTCACCAGTCATGTTATTTGTACATCCACTATCGAGGACCCACTCAGTGGCTTTGGGTTGATCATCCTGCATATGAATTAGTGTAGCTTACGAACTCATATACTTCATCAGTGAAGAATATGATATCAAATTCATCAGATGAATTTCATCAAGCAGTAAAAAAGATATAGCAATATGAGGACGTGTGAAATGAAAGTTCATTTCTTCATGATTAGCCTGCGTCCTTTCAGGCAATTTTGTCGTGCCCCCAAAGAAATTCTTGAGACGTTAAAGCACGCCCGGAGACCTGACCGCAGAAGAGATTAGTTCTTTTTCTTCACCACCCACATCTGAAGGGGTGGCAAAGAGTTCATCACTCTGCGAGCTCCATATGAGAATGGTGGCATAGAAGCCAATACATTTCGTATCACATAAGAGGGGTTAGGGTAAGCATATGAATATGTAGAGAAATTCTTCGAGGACTTATGAACATAATGGTTTGAGGAATAATGCACATATACATAGCCCTTAGCTCTACCCTGCGAAACAGAGTGGTTAGCATGATGATAATCATATGAGGACTTTGATCCTTTTGAGGAATTTGATCCACGTGTGGAATTTGGTCCATATGAAGATTTTGATCTGGGGTTCCTATTCTTCACAGGTGGTGTCATGAGGACATTCACCTGAAGACTTTCAAGGCACCTTTTGGGAGCCCAAATTTTCTTCATGGGAGAACCATTCCTGCAGTTAGTGCCAACATATCTAGCAAATACTTCACCATTCTGATTTTTGAACAGTTTATAGTTGGAATCAAATGACTCATCAGAAGAATGAGGAGATTCACATGTAAAGCCAGATAAGTTAGATGGATCAACTGGTGGTCCCTTTGCAGCAACCCATGAGGTTTTGGGGTACTGCTCAGGCTTCCAATACGTACCATCAGCATTGATTTTCCTCTCAAAGGCAATACCCTCTTCCTAGGGTTCCTGTTTAAGATCTGCGTTTTAAGCACATCACAAAGAGTCTGATGCCCTTTGAGGCTTTTGTACATGCTTGTCATGTACAATTCCTTCAGCCCTGCATCGTTAGTGATACTAGCAATGTCCTAAGATGAGGAATTAGTGATAGCAGAGGTAGGTGAAGAATTTGTAACAATTGAAGCATTTGAATATTCAGGTGAAGAATTAGCAGATTCACGTTCAATGCACTTTAAGCATGGAGGAACAAATTCTTCCTGAGAAGCGCTGATTTGTTGAGCAAGTAATGAATCGGCGCTCCTTCGAAGATCTTCATAACTCACTCTTAGCTTCTCAAGATCTTGCTTTCTTTGAAGAAATTCATAAGAAAGCTTCTCATGATCAGACAAGAGAGTGTTATGATGACCTTGAAGGCTGTCAAACCTAGACTGAAGTCTCTGAAGATTTTCAGTCAAGGCTTTAGTGCAATCCATTTCTTCACCCAACATATCATAATTTTTGTCTAGCATGTTTTGAACCTTTTAAAAAGCCCTTTGTTGTTTTATAGCAATCTTAGCAAGTTTAGAGTAGCTGGGCTTGTGGTTTTCATCAGATTCATTCTCACTAGATTCAGAGGAGGTATATTTGAGTACCTTGGCACCCTTTGCCATGAAGCAATAGGTGGGAGCGTAGTCATCATTATCTTCATCAGCCTTGTTGGTGAGGTCAGTTTCTTCAGAGTTGAAGATAGACTTGCTGACGAATGCAGTAGCGAGAGCCAGACTCGCCACACTAGACTCGGACTCTTCAGATGCCTCCTCTTCCTCATGTTCCTCAGATTCAGCCTCAGAGCCCATTTCCTTGCCAATGAATGCCCGAGCCTTCTTGGAGCTGCTCTTCTTGTGAGATGAAGACTTCGAGGATTTTGATGATGAAGATTTTGACGATTTCTTCTTCTTCCTAGCGTCATTAGAACTATAATCCTTGTATTTCTTCTTCTTTAATTCCTTTTCCCACTGAGGACAATCTTGAATATAGTGACCAGGTTTCTTGCATTTGTGACATAGCCTCCTCTTATAGTCACTGGATGAGGAATCACTGCTCCTTGAGGATTTTCCAAAGCGACCACGTCTTGAGAACTTCTGGAACTTCTTCACGAGCAGTGCTAGCTCCTGGCTCAATTCTTCAGGATCACCAAGGCTGCTACCAGAATCTTCACATTCAGATTCAGACACTGCCTTGGCCTTCAGGGCACGTGATCTGCCATAGCTCGAACCATAGAGATCTCTCTTTTCAAAGAAGATGGAACTCATGAGTATTTAGCCTCTCGAGGATATCAGCGGGATCAAGTGACTTGTAATCAGCACGTTCTTGTATCATCAATGCCAGAGTATCAAATGAGGAATCAAGCGATCTCAACAATTTCTTCGCACCTCATGGTCGGTGATGTCAGTGGCACCAAGCGCTTGAAGCCCATTTGAGATGTCAGTGAGGCGATTGAAGGTTTGTTGAACATTTTCATTGTCGAGTCTTTTGAAGCGGTTGAAGAGATTGCGAAGAACATCAACTCGAGAGTCACGCTGAGTTGAGACTCCTTCATTTACTTTGGACAGCCTATCCCAGATAAGCTTAGCAGTTTCCAAAGCACTCACTCTTCCATACTGTCCTTTGCTCAGATGGCCACATATGATATTCTTCGCTTGAGAATCGAGTTGCTTGAATCTCTTCACATCGGTAGCGTTCTGCGAGGGTGAGACAGAGGGAACACCATTTTCCACAACATACCAGAGATCGTTATCAATTGCCTCAAGATGCATTCGCATCTTATTCTTCCAGTAGGGGTAGTCATCCCATCGAAGGTAGGACAGCCAGCGTAAAACCTTGATCATACTGCGGTCGACATAACTAAAACTCCAGCGGTTAAACCAAAATCACACGTAACAAGGGAGTACCTTGCTCGATACCAATTGAAAGTGCGTTATATCGACTAGAGGGGGGTGAATAGGCGGTTTTATGAATTCTTCAACGAGGAATTTGCGGTGAGGAAATTCCTTAGCGAAGAACTACTTGCAATGGAATAAGTACTCGAAGCACGCATAACAGAATACAGGCATAGTCATCATGATGAAATGAAGACAAGCACAGAGTACGTAAAGCGTAATCACAGGATAACACAAGATGAAGACAAACAGACTGAAGAAATTGAACTGAGGAAATTGAGAAAGTCTTCAGTCAAAGTCTTCAAACACAGATATGATGAAGCACTTAACACAGTAATGAGGAAATGGAAAAGGTGAGGAAATAGAACCAGTAAGCTTGGTGAAGACAATGATTTGGTACACCAGTTCCAACTGTTGTCTGAGTTGTACGTCTGGTTGGAGCGGCTGAGTATTTAAACTCGAGGACACACAGTCCCGGACACCCAGTCCTGAGCACGCAGCTCAGGACACCAAGTCCTCACCTTATTCTCCTTGAACTAAGGTCACACAGACCTCGTCCAATCACTCGTGGTAAGTCTTCAGGCGACTTCCAAACCTTCACAAACTCGGTCACTCGGCGATCCAGAATTCCTCTTGGATGCTCTAGACCATGACGCCTAACCGTCTGGAAGAAGCACAGTCTTCAAAGGTAACAAGCATCAGATCCACGCAGGATCAATCTCTTCAGTGATGCTCAATCACTTTGGGTTTGTAGGTGTTTGGTTTTGGGTTTTCCTCACTCGATGATTTTCGCTCAAAGTCCTCGGAGCATGGGATGCTCTCAAATGACAAGTGTCAGTTTCTCTCGGAGCAGCCAACCAGCTAGTGGTTGTAGGGGGCGGCTATTTATAGCCTAGGGAGCAGCCCGACATGATAAGACATAAATGCCCTTCAATGATATGACCGTTAGGTGGATAAGATATTTTGGTACAATGGCCAAGAAAGACAACAACGGTCGGAAATTTGACTCTCAAATTCCTCAGGGCTATCATGATCCTCACTGTGTAGGCAATCCGCACTGGCGAATTCCTAACTCCTCAGTCAGGACAAATTACTCAGCGACCAGTAGAACTTCGTCTCTGTCACTGAAGAAATTGACTGAACTGTATGAGATTTCCAAAGGCTTCACTCGAAGGGATTGGTAGGTGTAGGATTTTGAGTTGAGCATCACATGGAAATTTTTCCTTAGTATTTCCTCGACCCCCATTAACAGTACGGTGTTTCCTATGACTCAAGAAACATAAAATGAAACTACGAAAACAAGAGCCTTCACGATTCATGTTCCTCAAATGAATACCAAGTCTTCAAGGTCACACCAATTTCTTCACTTTCAAAGTCTTCAGAAAGTCTTCAGAATACTTTCTCTGTAAATATCAAACTCCAAGTCTTTCTCTGTAAATATCAAACTCCTCATAGACTTATAGACCTGTGTACACACATAAACTCATTAGTCCCTTAACCTATAAGTCTTCAATACACCAAAATCACTAAGGGGCACTAGATGCACATACACTTCTGACGTAAACTCCAAGTCTCCAGGATGATAATCTTCCAAAAAATCACGTTGCCGAAGGTTTCATTCCGCTTGGACTGTGTTTGATATTCCTTTTCCTCGAAATACTGAAACAGGCAATGAAACAGCAATATGGGCTGGGCCTCCGGTTAATAGGTTAGTCCCAAAAGTAATATAAAAGTGTATAATAAAGCCCATAATCATTCAAAATACATAGTAATATAGCATGGAACAATAAAAAATTATATATATGTGGGAGACATATCAAGCATCCCCAAGCTTAATTCCTACTCGTCCTCGAGTAGGCAAATGATAAAAACAGAATTTTTCATGTGGAATGCTACCTAGCATGATTCTCAAAGTAATTTTCTTTATTGCGGAATGAATGTTCAAATCCAAATGATTCAAAATGAAAGTTCATATTGATAAAAGAAATAGTAACACTTCAAGCATACTAATCAAAGTAATCATGTCTTCTCAAAATAGCATGGCAAAAGAAAGTTCATCCCTACATAATCATATAGTTAGGCTATGCTTCATTTTCGTCACACAAAGATGTTCCCAACTTCTATAACCCCGATGACAAGCCAAGAAATTGTTTCTTACTTAAATAATCTCAAACTTTTTCAACCTTCACGCAATACATGAGCGTGAGCCATGGATATAGCACTATGGGTGGAATAGAATATGATGATGGGGATTGTGTGGAGAAGACAAAAAAGGAAATAGTCTCACATTGACGAGGATAATCAATGGGCTATGGAGATGCCCATCAATTGATGTCAACATGAGGAGTAGGGATTGCCATGCAACGGATGCACTAGAGCTATAAATGAATGCTCAACAAAAGAAAACTAGTGAGTGTGCATCCAACTTGCTTGCTCACGAAGACCTAGGGCATTTGAAGGAGCCCATCGTAGGAATATACAAGCCAAGTTCTATATGAAAAAGACAACTTATGAGATTCACTATATGAAAAACATGGTGCTACTTTGAAGCACAATATATGAGACTCACTACATGAAGAACAAAGTGCTACTTTGAAGCACAAGTGTGGCAAGAGGATAGTAGCATTGTCCCTTCTCTCTTTTTCTCTCATTTTTCTTTGTTTTTTTATTTTTATTTGGGCCTTTTCTCTTTTTTATGGCCTCTTTTTTTTTCTTTTTTTTCTTTTTGATTTTTCGTCCGGAGTCTCATCCCGACTTGTGGGTGAATCATGGTCTCCATCATCCTTTTCTCACTTGGGACAATGCTCTAAAAATGATGATCATCACACTTTTATTTTCTTACAACTCAACAATTACAACTCGAAACTAGAACAAGATATGACTCTATATGAATGCCTCCGGCGGTGTACCGGAATGGTGCAATGAATCAAGAGTGACATGTATGAAAAATAATGCATGGTGGCTTTGCCACAAATACGATGTCAACTACATGATCATGCAATGGAAATATGACAAAAGTAAAGTATGTCATGATGATAGACGGAACGGTGGAAAGTTGCATGGCAATATGTCTCGGAATGGCTATGGAAATGCCATAATAGGTAGGTATGGTGGCTGTTTTGAGGAAGATATAGGGAGGTTTATGTGTGATAGAGCGTATCATATCACGGGGTTTGGGTGCACCGTGAAGTTTGCACCAACTCTGAAGGTGAGAAAGGGCAATGCACCTGCATCAAGAGGCTAGCAAAGGCAGATAGGTAAAAATGCGTATAATCCATGGACTCAACATTAGTCAAAAGAACTCATATACTTATTGCAAAAATTTAAAAGTCATCAAAAATCAAGCACTACGTGCATGCTCCTAGGGTGATAGATTGGTAGGAAAAGACCATCGCTCGTCCCCGACCGCCACTCATAAGGATGCACAAGCCAGGTACACTTCATGTTTCAAATTTGTTACACAACTTTAACCATATGTGCATGCTACGGGACTTGCTAACTTCAACACAAGGATTATTTAAATTCATAATCACCCAACTAGCATGACTTTAATATCACTACCTCCATATCTCGAAACAATTATCAAGTATCAAATTGATCATAGCATCCAATTCACTTCCTATGATAGTTTTCGTTCAAATTACCATGCTGTTTAAGACTCTCAAAACAATATAAGTGAAGCATGAGAGTTCATTAATTTCTACAAAATAAATCCACCACCGTGCTCTAAAAGCTATAAGTGAAGTACTAGAGAAAATGACAAACTACTCCGAAAGATATAAGTGAAGATCAATGGGTAGTCGAATAATTATACAACTATGTGAAGACTCTCCCATTTAATAATTTCAGATCTTGGTATTTTATTAAAACAGCAAGCAAAGCTAAATAAAATGACATGACGCTCCAAGCAAAACACATATCATGTGGTGAATGAAAATATAGCTCCATGTAAAGTTACCGGTGAACGAAGACGAAAGAGGGGATGCCTTCCGGGGCATCCCCAAGCTTAGGCTCTTGGTTATCCTTGAATATTACCTTGGGGTGCCTTGGGAATCCCCAAGCTTAGGCTCTTGCCACTCCTTATTCCATAGTCCATCGAATCTTTACCCAAAACTTGAAAACTTCACAACACAAAACTTAACAGAAAACTCGTGAGCTCCGTTAGCGAAAGAAAACAAAACACCACTTCAAGGTATTGTAATGAACTCATTATTTATTTATATTGGTGTTAAACCTACTGTATTCCAACTTCTCTATGGTTTCTAAACTATTTTACTAGCCATAGATTCATCAAAATAAGCAAACAACACAATGAAAACAGAATCCGTCAAAAACAGAACAGTCTGTAGTAATCTGTAACTAACGCAAACTTATGGAACTCCAAAAATTCTAAAATAAACTGGTGGACCTGAGGAATTTGTCAAGTAATCATCTGCAAAAAGAATCAACTAAATATCACTCTCCAGTAAAACGTTGAAGCTAACCTCGTGAGCGCTAAAGTTTCTGTTTTTTACAGCATGATCATAAAGACTTCACCCAAGTCTTCCCAAAGGTTCTACTTGGCACAAACACTAATTAAAACATAAAAACACATCTAACCAGAAGCTAGATGGATTATTTAATACTAAACAGAACCAAAAAGCAAGAAAATAAAATTGGGATGCCTCCCAACAAGCGCTAACGTTTAAAGCCCCTAGCTAGGCATGATGATTTCAATGATGCTCACATAAGAGATAAGAATAGAAACATAAAGAGAGCATCATGAAGAATATGACTAGCACATTTAAGTCTAACCCACTTCCTATGCATAGGTATTTTGTGATCAAACAACTTATGGGAACAATAATCAACTAGCATAGGAAAGTAAAACAAGCATAGCTTCAAGATTTTCAACACATAGAGAGGAAACTTGACATTATTGCAATTCCTACAAGCATATATTCCTCCCTCATAATAATTTTCAGTAGCATTATGAATGAATTCAACAATATAACCATCACCTAAAGCTTTCTTTTCATGATCTACAAGCATAGAAAATTTACTACTCTCCTCATAAGCAAAATTCTTCTCATTCGGAATAGTGGGAGTATCATAAAAGACTTTAACACTAAAAATTGTTTCCACATTAAAAGAGTAATGTTCGGAAAAAGGATAATCATAATCATGACAAGATTTGTAAATATAATTATCACTACTTTTTATAGCATAAGTTTCATCACAATAATCATCATAAGTAGCAACTCCGTTCTCATCATAATCGATTGAAACCTCTCCCAAGATAGTGGAATCACTCAATAAAGTTGACACTCTTCCAAATCCACTTTCATATTCATCACAATAAAATTCAACATCCTCCAAAATAGTGGGATCACTACTTCCTAAAGTTGACTCTCTTCCTAACCCACTTTCATCAATATAATCATCATAGGTAGGAGGCATGCTATCATCATAACAACTTTGCATATCAAAACTTGGGATGCTAAAAATATCATCTTCACTAAACGTAGCATCCCCAAGCTTGGGACAAACATTAATTTCAAAAAATATATTCTCAAATATGTCATTCTCATCAAACATAGCTTCCCCAAGCTTGGGCCCTTTCATATCATAAGCATAATCACTCTCATCATTAAAAATATGGATAGCACCAATAGTAAAGCAATTATCGTCATCACAATGAGTAGTAGGAGCAACATCATTTGGGAGGGATACCTTTCTACCTTTGTTGCTCCTTCTTTTCTTTTACTTCTTCACATTATGTGTAGGTTCAACCTTCCTCTTTGAGCTCCTTATTGATGAGATTGGCTGAATAGAAAGCTCCTCCTCGTCACCCGATTCATCATAAGAAATAATAGGAGGAGATTGGGAGGTCTCTTCCCTTTCAATAGTATTCTCTTCATCTTCTATTTGTTTTCTTTTCTTTATGTAATTGGCAATATAAGGATTTTCAATGCAATTCTCCGCACAAAACATATAAATATCCTCTAGATCAAAATCAAGAAATCTGTCAAGATTAAATTTTGGAATACCCTCAGTTATACGTTTCATTTCTTCATACCCCAAAAGAAGGCTAAGCTCTTTATGATGCCCAAGGGTAATCAAGCTATCACAATTTTTGGACATGATTCGATCATAAAACAATTTGCATTGGAGATTTAAATGACCATGTTCATTGCAAAGTTCACAAGGAGCGCGCAAAATATTGAATCTTCTAGCACACTCATCAAGACTTTCTTGCAAACCTTTAGTTTTTAAATACTTATGGCTCTTGCATTATCTATTTTCTCTATTTGGTGTGTCCATGCAAATCCAATCTACTCCACAAAAATCAACATGCTTATAGGAGACATTTTCATCATAACTAGTGCAATCATCATTAGTACTATGGATATTCAAAGAGTTCATACTAACAACATTGCAATCATGCTCATCATTCAAAGATTTAGTACCAAGCATTTTAATGCACTCTTCTTCTAGCACTTGAACACAATTTTCCTTTCCATCAAACTCACGAAAGATATTAAAAAGATGAAGTGTATGAGACAAGATTAACTCCATATTTTGTAGTTTTTCTTTTATAAACTAAACTAGTGATAGAACAAGAAACAAAAAGGTTTGATTGCAAGATCTAAAGATATACCTTCAAGCACTAACCTCCCCGGCAACGGCGACAGAAATTGCTTGATGTCTACTACACAACCTTCTTCTTATAGACGTTGTTGGGCCTGCAAGTGCACAGGTTTCTAGGACAGTAGCAAATTTCCCTCAAGTGGATGACCTAAGGTTTATCAATCCGTGGGAGGCGTAGGATGAAGATGGTCTCTCTCAAAAACCCCTGCAACCAAATAACAAAGAGTCTCTTGTGTCCCCAACACACCCGATACAATGGTAAATTATATAGGTGCACTAGTTCGACGAGGAGATGGTGATACAAGTGCAATATGGACGGTAGATAAAGGTTTTTGTAATCTGAAAATATAAAAACAGCAAGGTAACTAATGATAAAAGTGAGCGTAAACGGTATTGCAATGATAGGAAACAAGGCCTACGGTTCATACTTTCACTAGTGCAAGTTCTCTCAACAATAATAACATAGATAGATCATATAACAATCCCTCAACATGCAACAAAGAGTCACTCCAAAGCCACTAATAGCGGAGCACAAACGTAGAGATTATGGTAGGGTACGATACCACCTCGAGGTTATTCTTTCGGATCGATCTATTAAAGAGTTCGTACTAGAATAACACCTTAAGACACAAATCAACCAAAACCCTAATGTCACCTAGATACTCCATTGTCACCTCAAGTATCTGTGGGCATGATTATATGATATGCATCACACAATCTCAGATTCATCCAACCAACACAAAGTACTTCAAAGAGAGCCCCAAAGTTTCTACCGGAGAGTCAAGAACGTGTGCCAACCCCTATGCATAGGATCATGGGCGGAACCCGCAAGTTGGTCACCAAAACATACATCAAGTGGCACATGATATCCCATTGTCACCACAGATAAACACGACAAGACATACATCAAGTGTTCTCATAAAAGACTCAATCCGATAAGATAACTTCAAAGGGGAAACTCAATTCATCACAAGAGAGTAGAGGGGGAGAAACATCATAAGATCCAACTACAATAGCAAAGCTTGGGAAACATCAAGATCGTGCCATAGAGGGAACACGAGAGAGAACACGAGAGAGAGATCAAACACATAGCTACTGGTACATACCCTCAGCCCCAAGGGTGAACTACTCCCTCCTCGTCATGGATAGCGCCGGGATGATGAAGATGGCCACCGGTGATGGATTCCCCCTCCGGCAGGGTGCCGGAATGGGCTCCCGAGAGGTTTTTGGTGGCTACAGAGGCTTGCAACGGCGGAACTCCCGATCTATCTTTGTATTCAGTGGTTTTAGGGTACGTAGGGATATATAGGCGAAAGAAGTCGGTCGTGAGGTGCTCGAGGGGCCCACGAGACAGGGGGCGCGCCCAGTAGGGGGGCGCCCCCCTATCTCCTGGGCTCCTCGAGTATCTTCTGACGTAATCTCCAAGTCTCCAGGATGATAATCTTCCAAAAAATCACGTTGCCGAAGGTTTCATTCCGTTTGGACTCCGTTTGATATTCCTTTTCCTCGAAATACTGAAACAGGCAATGAAACAGCAATATGGGTTGGGCCTCCGGTTAATAGGTTAGTCCCAAAAGTAATATAAAAGTGTATAATAAAGCCCATAATCATTCAAAACACATAGTAATATAGCATGGAACAATCAAAAATTATAGATACGTTGGAGACGTATCAGTCAGCGCACCCACTGGGTGTAGCCCCCATGACTCCGGGCGCTCGAGGAGGTCCCGGCCGGTCAGGTTCCACCGAACGGGCGGTCGGGCCAGCGCTCCTGCCGGCCAGGCGTTGAAGCGGGCAGGCAGGTCGGGTCGCGTCTGGCAATCCGAGTGGCGAAGCAACCAGACCGACAGACGGACATCTATTTTTTTCTTTCTTCTCTTTGTCCCAGCCGATCTCTTTTCTTTCTCTCTCTTTTTTTGTCGGTCCGAAGACTTTTTGTCAGTCTGGCTAGCGGGCAGTCGGCCTTCTCTTCTCTTTCTGCCCGGCTCCACGCGGCGAGCCGGACCCTCTAGTTTTTTTCACAGCCAGCCGGCTGGGCACACAACCCTTGAATCTTTTCTTTTACACGGCTCGCTTTCTTTCTTCGCCATCTCGTGGGGCCGGCCACAAACAGAGCCGGCAGCTGGCGAAGGGAGCCGACGGTGCGCGCGGAAGCCGCGCGGCACATCCGGGCGTGGGCGGGCGCTGGGGCGGAGGAGGAGTCGGCCCGGGCACAAAGCGCGTGGAGGTCGGTGCCGGGCGAGGACGAGAGGACGGTAGGCGCGCGGGCGCTGGCCGAATAGGGCTCGCAGCGCGGTAGGCGGACGCGAGCGCGACCAGCGGAGGAGGAGGCCGGAGCTGCCGGGCTCGCCGCAGCCGGGCGCTGGAGCAAAGCGGGCACGCTGGTGCGGAGTGGGGAGCCACGCCATGACGGAGGCGGGCGAGCAGGCGAGGCCGATCGGGCGATGAGCCGCAATGGCCGGTCGGGCGGCGTGGTCGGCCACAGGGCGAGGCGGACATGCCTCCCGCCGAGGCGGCGCGGGAAGCCGGCACGGGAGGAACCGTGCAGGGCGGGCCAGTTGCCGGGGATCCGGCCCAAGTGCCGGGAGTGGGACGAGGCCGGGCAGACGGGTGGGCACCCGGCCGAGCAGTCGACGCGGTCGGCGCATACCCGAGCGAGCTGGGACGACCACAGGGGAGAGCCGCGGTGAAGGCAACGCACCGGGACGTGCGGACCCGGCAGGAGCAGGGCGAGGCGCGCAGGGGAGGAGCAGTAAGCGGGATCTACAGGGAGCCCGCCGGCACGCGGGCAGGAGCAGCGCTGGCTGCAGGAGCCGCCGGGCGAGCTTGAGGTGGCGCTGGGGTGTGGGCAGAGAGGACGGCAGCAGCTCGGGCGGCGCCGGCTGGAACGGCGAGGCGGCGAGCGAGATGCAGCCGCGGTGGTGTGGGCGTGGCGTCGTGGAGGAGGCCGGCTAGGTCGCGTACGGAGCCGGCCCAGCGTGGGCTGCATGTCGGCATCGCAACAGTGGCGGTGAAGAAGGCGCAACCGACGGAGACGGTGCACCACCCCTCGCGGCTGCTCCGGGGGCGTGTCGGTGTCGAGCCCTCAAGAGCTACTGGAGAGACGGCGCGACGTCGTGGTGATGATGACGAAGATGGTCCCGCCCGGACTACGAAACCAGCAACAGCGTCTATAGTACCGCCCCACTGTGGGCACCAACTGTCATGGTATTCTCACGGGGGGGTGCGAGTCGACAAATGCCACAAGGGCTTAGTGTGAGGGTAAGACTGCTGCTGATAGGCCCGGGAGCGGGTATGCGAGTAGCACGCGGTAGTTTACCCAAGTTCGGGGCTCTCCGGAGAGATAATACCCCTACTCCTGCATGTCTGAATATCTGGTATGTATATCTGGTACAGAGTGCTCCTGAAGCTGTATCTCGGGCATGCGTGCCCATGGCCGGGTGGCCGTATGAACTAGTGGCCATGCGAGGCCGTCAGTGAGATTGGGTGCTCATGCGTAGGTGTGTGGTTGGCTAGCTAGCTCTCTTGCTAGCTAGCTTGCTTGTGTGTGTGCGTGAGTCCCCCTCCTAATGGAGGGATAGAGCTAGCTATATATAGTGTGTAGTGGGCATGGGACATGGCGTTGGTTGTAAGCTACCTTGGGTAGCTTACAAGCCAAGCCATGTATGGGGCACGGTGCATGTCATACTTGTCCCCTTGGGCATTTTATAAATCAATGCCCAGGGGACACGGTACACTGTAGGTGACGTCGCGGTATGGTCGTCTCGTCGGGGTCTTCTCGGTGTCGGGTCGGGGCTGCAGTCGACAGCCAGCTGGTTGGCGCAGTCGGCTGCCGGCTGGTCGGTGCAGTCAGCAGCCGGCAGCCGGCCAGGCAGAGCAGTCGGACGGGGAGCCGGCAGGAGCGGCCGGGCAGTCGGACCGAGGGGCTTTGCTAGCCCCGATGTCTTGAATTATTGTCTCGCTGTCTTCAGGGTATCCGTGGCCAATTACTCCGACAATCAAGGACTGACTAAACATTGTAATTCATGGTAAAAGAGATCCAGTCAAGTCATACCCAATATAAACTAATAGTAATACATGCAAATGACAGTGTGCTCTCCAGCGGGTGCTTTTTAATAAGAAGGTGATGACTCGACATAAAAGTAAATAGATAGGCCCTTCGCAGAGGGAAGCAGGGATTTGTAGAGGTTCCAGAGCTCGATTTTAAAATAGAGAAGAATAACATTTTGAGCGGCATACTTTCACTGTCAACGCAACAACTATGAGATGGCGATATCTTCCATGATACATACATTATAGGCGGTTCCCAAACAGAATGGTAAAAGTTTATACTCCCCCACCACCAACAAGCATCAATCCATGGCTTGCTCGAAACAACGAGTGCCTCCAACTAGCAACAACCCTAGGGGAGTTTTGTTTAATTATTTTGATTTGCTTTGATCTTTTTGATCATGGGACTGGGCATCCCGGTTACCAGCCATTTTCTCATGAATGAGGAGTGGAGTCCACTCCTCTTGAGAATAACCCACCTAGCATGGAAGATACAGATAGCCCTAGTTGAAACATGATCTGCTCGAGCATACAAAACAGAATTTCATTTGAAGGTTTGGAGTTTGGCACATACAAATTTACTTTGTACGGCAGGTAAATACCGCATATAGGAAGGTATGGTGGACTCATATGGAATAACTTTGGGGTTTATGGAGTTTGGATGCACAAGCAGTATTCCCGCTTAGTACAGGTGAAGGCTACCAAAAGACTGGGAAGCGACCAACTGAGAGAGCGACAACAGTCATGAACATGCATTAAAATTAATTTACACCAAGTGCAAGCATGAGTAGGATATAATCCATCATGAACATAAATATTGTGAAGGCTACGTTGATTTTGTTTCAACTACATGCGTGAACATGTGCTAAGTCAAGTCACTCAAATCATTCAAAGGAGGATACCATCCCATCATACCACATCATAATCATTTTAATAGCATGTTGGCACGCAAGGTAAATCATTATAAACTCATAGCTAATTAAGCATGGCATAAGCAACTATAATCTCTAAATGTCATTGCAAATATGTTTACTTCATAATAGGCTGAATCAGGAACGATGAACTCATCATATTTACAAAAACAAAATAGGTCGGGTTCATACCAGATTTTCTCATCTCAATCAGTCCATCATATATCGTCATTATTGCCTTTCACTTGCACGACCGAACGATGTGTGTATAATAATAATAGTGCACTTGCATTGGACTAAACTGGACTCTACAAGCATTCAATTCAAGAGAGGAGACAAAGTAATATAGGCTCTAAGTTAAATCAACAATCATGCATATGAGAGCCACTAAACATTTTCAACATGGTCTTCTACTCTTGACCCCCAAAGGAAAGAAAATAAAATAAAATTGTTTACACCGGAAAGCTCCCAACAAGTAAAAGAAGAACGAGAAATCTCTTTGGGTTTCCATTTTAATTACTACTACAAGCATGGAAAGTAAACTAACTAATATTTTTGGTTTTCCTTAAGGTTTATCAAACACACAAGAAGAAAACTAGAAAAAGAAATTAAACTGGCATGGATAATACAGTGAAAGAGTATGAGCACCGACAACTATAATAGTGTGTGAACATGAATGTAAAGTCGGTGAGAAATACGTACTCCCCCAAGCTTAGGCTTTTGGCCTAAGTTGGTCTATGGCCATGGATAACGGCTACTCTCCCCGGTGTACTGAGGGGTGACATCAGGATACCACTGGCTAGCCATCTCCTCCGGATCCCACTGGTAAGACGATGGACGATAAGGGTCCAGTGTAGATTCCAGCTCAGGCTCGGGAGCGGATGCCTGGCCTCGATGAGCGTACACCGCTTCCGGCAAGACAAGGTAATTATCTGCAGTCAAATCAGACAACAAAGGCGCAGGCAGGGTAATAGTCTCACTGTGTTTCTTACTAAATCTCAGGTTATACAAGAGCATCTTATCATCATTGTTAACAATAAACTCATGCGCTACCATGCTCCTGTAATCTAAAAGGGAAGAGGCAATATTGTCTCCTCTTTCTCATAGTGCGTAATAGGTATCTCAAAAAATTTAGCAAGGTGTGCAGCATAGATACCTCCAAAGATGGGGCCCTTTGTACGGTTCAGGCTTAGCCGTTTAGCAATAACGGCACCCATACTAAAACTGTTATCACCAAATAAGGCATGGAGCAGAATAATAATATCAGGGACACTGAAGTTTCCACTATTTCCACGACCAATTAAGCATCGACTAGCAAATGTGGCGAAGTAGCGTAAAACAGGAAAATGTATGCTAGTGATTCTCGCATCGGAACCCTTCTTCGGATCCCCTACAGTAATAGTGTTACCAAAACCATCCACATCTTTACGATGTGGCTCATCTAAACTGCCCTCAAAGGGTATTCTACATACCGCGCAAAAATTACATAATGACATTTCCTTGAACTCATCATATAAATGAAATGATACTAAAGGAGGTGAATTCTTAGGATAGTAATAAAGTTTTGCACGAAAGTATTGGTGAGTAAGAGATACTGATCGATCCGGTCGTGGAGGAAGTCGGTGAGGCTCGCATTTTCGACCAAAGAATAAAAGTCTTCATAAATCTCAGCTTCTCTCAAGAAATTATCACAAGGACATTCACACGGCCGTACTTCCACTACGTGAGGAAGATTATACTTGGCATTTTCCTTCTCTTTAGCTTGTTTATCCTTGGAGCCTTGGCTAGAAGAGCCCCTCAAAAATCTCCTTATCATTTTCTGAATATTTCTGAAATTTTTAGTAACTTCAAAATAAAAGTGAATCAAACTAAACAAGATTGGTAGCAACTACTCCCACAAGTGCCTAGAGCATATATCATGCATTAGAATTACTTGGGACCTCATAAATTTGACATGCAAGCTCAAGAACATGGTCACCTATGCAGCAAAAATTTGCAATGAATAAAGCACTAGAACAAAAACTAATTGGACCAATGGAGGAGTCACATACCAAGCAACAATCCCCCAAAGCAGTTTTGTGAATGGAGCTTCGAGCAAGGAGATCGAAAATCGCAGCAAAATGAGCTAGAACTCATGCTTGAGCTGGATGGGGATTTTTTGGAGTAAGATGGACTATGTGGGTGCAGGAATAAGTGGAGGGGGGCCACCATGGGCCCACGAGACACGGGGGCGTGCCTAGGGGGTGTGGGCGCGCCCTCCACCCTCGTCGCCAGGTGCTTTCCCCCCTGCAGTGTTTTCAGTGCCTAAAATCCTCAAATATTCCATAAAAAATCATACTAAATTTGCAGGGCATTTGGAGCACTTTTATTTTCGGGATATTTTTTTATTGCACGGATAACTCAAATAACAGACAGATAATACTATTTTTTTCTTTATTTATTGTAAATAACATAAAGTAAAAAGAGGGTACAGAAGGTTGTGCCTTCTAGTTTCATCCATCTCATGATCATCAAAATGAATCCAGTAACAAGGTTGATCAAGTCTTGTTAACAAACTCATTCCGAATAACACGGAACCGGAGGAAATTTCGAATAACACTAGGTTACCTCAACAGGGATATGAACATCCCCAACAATAAGAATATCATACTTTTTCTTGACAGTAGGAAGAGGAAATTCAAAACCTCCAATAATAATAGTTGGAACTTTTCCAATAGAATTGATACTATGAACTTGAGGTTGTTTCCTCGGAAAGTGTATCGTATGCTCATTACCATTAACATGAAAAGTGAAATTGCCTTTGTTGCAATCAATAACAGCCCCTGCAGTATCCAAAGAGGGTCTACCAAGGATAATCGACATACTATCGTCCTCGGGAATATCAAGAATAACAAAGTCCATTAATATAGTGACATTTGCAACCACAACATGCACATCCTCACATATACCGACAGGTATAGGAGTTGATTTATCAGCCATTTGCAAAGATATTTCAGTAGGTGTCAACTTATTCAATTCAAGTCTACGATATAAAGAGAGAGGCATAACACTAACACTGGCTCCAAGATCACATAAAGCAGTTTTAACATAATTTCTTTTAATGGAGCATGGTATAGTTGGTACCCCTGGGTCTCCAAGTTTTTTTGGTATTCCACCTCTAAAAGTATAATTAGCAAGCATGGTGGAAATTTCAGCTTCCGGTATCTTTCTTTTGTTTGTAATGATATCCTTCATATATTTGGCATAAGGATTTAATTTAAGCATATCAGTTAAGCGCATACGTAAGAAAATAGGTCTAATCATTTCAGCAAAGCGCTGAAAATCCTCATCATCCTTTGTCTTGGATGGTTTAGGAGGAAAGGGCATGGGTTTCTGAACCCATGGTTCTGTTTCTTTACCGTGTTTCCTAGCAACAAAGTCTCTTTTATCATATCGTTGATTCTTTGATTGTGGGTTATCAAGATCAACAGCAGGTTCAATCTCTACATCATTGTTATTGCTAGGTTGAGCATCAACATGAACATTATCATTAACATTATCACTAGGTTCATGTTCATCACCTGATTGTGTTTCAAAGATCGTAAATAGAAATATCATTGGGATTCTCAGGTGTGTCTATAACAGGTTCGCTAGAAGCATGCAAAGTCCTATCATCTTTCTTTTTCTTCTTTTTAGAAGAACTAGGTGCCTCTAAATTATTTCTCTGAGAATCCTGCTCGATTCTCTTAGGGTGGCCTTCAGGACACAAAGGTTCCTGAGTCATTCTACCAGTTCTAGTAGCCACTCTAACAGCAAAATCATGTTTATTATTTAATTCATCGAGCAAATTACTTTGAGCTTTAAGTACTTGCTCACCTTGAGTGGAAACCATAGAATCATATGTCCTAATGAGTTTAAGTTCACCTTTAACTCTAGCCATATAATCACTCAAGCGTCCTATCTCGAAAGCATTATTCTTTAATTCTCTACCAACATAAGCATTAAAACTTTCTTGTCTAGCCATAAAGTCATCAAATTCATCTAAGCATGGGCTATGAAATTTATTAGATGGGATTTCAACTTTATCATATCTATAGAGAGAATTTACCTTTACTACATGTGTCGGGTTATCAAGACAATGTGTTTCTTCAACAAGCGGTATATTAAGACCATGTATTTCTTCAATAGGAGGTAAATTCTTAACATCTTCAGCTTTAATACCTTTTTCTTTCATAGATTTCTTTGCCTCTTGCATATCTTCAGGACTGAGAAATAGAACACCCCTCTTCTTCGAAGTTGGTTTAAGAATAGGTTCAGGAGTTGGCTCAATTGGCTCAGGAATTGCCTCGGGAATTGGCTCAGGAAGAGTCCAATTATTTTCATTAGTCAACATATTATTCAATAGTAATTCAGCTTGGTCGACTGTTCTTTCCCTGAAAACACAACCAACACAACTATCCAAGTAGTCCTTGGAAGCATCTATTAGTCCATTATAAAAGATATCAAGTATTTCATTTTTCTTAAGAGAATGATCAGGCAAAGCATTAAGTAATCGGAGAAGCCTCCCCCAAGCGTGTGGGAGACTCTTCTTCGATTTGCACAAAATTATATATTTCCTGCGAGGCAGCTTGTTTCTTGTGAGCAGGGAAATATTTAGCAGAGAAGTAATAAATCATATCCTGGGGACTACGCACACAACCAGGATCAAGAGAATTAAATCAATTTTTAGCATCACACTTTAATGAGAACGGAAATATCTTAAGGATATAATAACAGCGAGACTTCTCATCATTAGTAAACAGGGTGGCTATATCATTTAACTTGGTGAGATGTGCCACAATAGTTTCAGATTCATAGCCATAGAAAGGATCAGATTCAACTAAAGTAATAATTTCAGGATCAACAGAGAATTCATAATCCTTATCAGTAACACAAATAGGTGAAGTAGCAAAAGCGGGGTCATGTTTCATTCTAGCATTAAGAGATTGCTGCTTCCATTTAGCTAATAACTTATTAAGATCATATCTATCATTACAAGCAAAAATAGCTCTAGCAGCTTCTTCATCCATAACATAACCCTCAAGAACAACAGGCAATTCATAATCAGGGGGAGAACCTTCATCATCACTATCATCAATAATTTCATTATCTCTAACCCTAGCAAGTTGTTCATAAATAAATTCACCTAATGGCACAGTAGTATCACACACAGAAGTAGTTTCATCATAAGTATCATGCATAGCAGAAGTGGCATCATCAATAACGTGCGACATATCAGAATTCAAAGCAGTAGCAGATTTAGGTGTCGCAAGCTTACTCAAAAAAGAAGGTGAATCTAGTGTAGAGCTAGATGGCAGTTCCTTACCTCCCCTCGTAGTTGAGGGAAAAATCTTAGTTATTTCGTCTTTCAAGTTCCTCATAGTGACCAGCAGATATAACTCCCAAGTGAATCAAAGAATAGAGCTATGCTCCCCGGCAACGGCGCCAGAAATTAGTCTTGATAACTCACAAGTATAGGGGATCGCAACAGCTTTCGAGGGTAGAGTATTCAACCCAAATTCATTGATTCGACACAAGGGGAGCCAAAGAATATTCTCAAGTATTAGCAGTTGAGTTGTCAATTCAACCACACCTGAATAACTTAGTATCTGCAGCAAGGTATTTAGTAGCAAAATAGTATGGAAGTAACGGTAACAGTGGCAAAAGTAAAGATAGCAGTTTTGTAGTAATTGTAACAGTAGCGACAGAAAAGTAAATAATTGAAACACAATATGTGAAAAGCTCGTAGGCATTGGATCAGTGATGGATAATTATGTCGGATGCGATCCCTCATGTAATAGCTATAACATAGGGTGACACAGAACTAGCTCCAGTTCATCAATGTAATGTAGGCATGTATTCCGAATATAGTCATACGTGCTTATGGAAAAGAACTTGCATGACATCTTTTGTCCTACCCTCCCGTGGCAGCGCGGTCCTAATGGAAACTAAGGGATATTAAGGCCTCCTTTTAATAGAGTACCAGACCAAAGCATTAGCACTTAGTGGATACATGAACTCCTCAAACTACTGTCATCACCGAGAAGTATCCTGATTATTGTCACTTCGGGGTTGTCGGATCATAACACATAATAGGTGACTATAGACTTGCAAGATAGGATCAAGAACTCACATATATTAATGAGATCATAATAGGTTCAGATCTGAAATCATGGCACTCGGGCCCTAATGACAAGCATTAAGCATAGCAAAGTCATAGCAACATCAATCTCAGAACATAGTGGATACTAGGGATCAAACCCTAACAAAACTAACTTGATTACATGATAAATCTCATCCAACCCATCACCGTCCAGCAAGCCTCCGATGGAATTACTCACGCACGGCGGTGAGCATCATGAAATTGGTGATGGAGGATGGTTGATGATGACGACGACGACGAGTCCCCCTCTCCGGAGCCCCGAACGGACTCCAGATCAGCCCTCCCGAGAGAGATTAGGGCTTGGTGGCGGCTCCGTATCGTAAAACACGATGAAACTTTCTCTCCGGTTTTTTCTCCACGAAAATGAATATATAGAGTTGGAGTTGAGGTCGGTGGAGCATCAGGGGGCCCACGAGACAGGGGGCGCGCCCCCCACCCTCGTGGACAGGGTGTGGGCCCCTGGCCTTGATTCTTTCGCCAGTATTTTTTATATTTTCCAAAAGTTATCTCCATGGATTTTCAGGTCATTCCGAGAACTTTTGTTTTCTGCACAATAAACAACACCATGGCAGTTCTGCTGAAAATAGCGTTAGTCCGGGTTAGTTTCATTCAAATCATGCAAGTTAGAGTCCAAAACAAGGGCAAAAGTGTTTGGAAAAGTAGATACGTTGGAGACGTATCAACCCCCTCCCCGATAACTTCGATATATCCATCTCTCATGTTTGTATATTAATTGCTATGTTGTAATACTAGATAACACCCCGCGCGTTGCTGCGGAAAATTAGTATAGCAAGTTGTAACTCATTAAGTGTATTCTTAAGAGGACAAATTGGATATAATAAAGAAATGACTTCAACCACTTACGTGGGATGCTTGTGAATTCATGCAAACGATATTTAAAAAATGATAGCTCTATGTTTTTTCAATCCTGCAAATTACAGGAAAGCTTGTCAACTGAATGGAACAATTATTAGATTACTGTGAAGGAATATAAGGTAAATGATACAAAAGAGAGATCCTTAGTACGTGAGTGCAAGAAGTATATGACTGAGCACAACGCATACGAACTGTGTCAGTATATTTGGGAAGAACTTCTAAAATGGTATGCTTCTTGGATGTATGCATCAGACATAGGGAAAACAATGGCAGTTGACCGTAGTAATTTGTTTCTCATCAAACAACTTGTCAACATAAATTAGAGAAGATCCTACACAGGAGATATACAACAAAGCTTTTCTCAACAAAGCCAACTATTGCACAAATAATGAACTGTGGCAGAAATCGTTCAATCTACATAATGATAAAGATTAGGAAGAACAATATATCATACCTGTCAAGAAGAGCCATCTGATACTATTCTTACCATGCAAGATAGATAACTAAGAGTTCAGAAGAAAAATAGGGTGAACTTTTTGAATTCCTTCTTCTCCAAAATAATAAATTATGAACTGTTATATGAACTAATGAATTTTTTATGAATGAATGCATAAAAGTTTCATCAGATGTATTGGGTAGACATTGGAGCATAAAGATAAAGATAAAGATTACCTAGATTTATTTTTGACGGCAACATGCTAACATTTGCATCAAAGACCTTGCCGGCATGGATTAAAACATTCTGCACAAACAAACATCAGAAGGATTGTGGGCTTTAATTGGCAGGCCAATATGGCCCAATATGCCGTGCCAGTTGTCACGCAAATAAACTGTAAATAAAAACTCCTCCCAATAATATCAGTTTGGACGTATCTATATATGAATAACAACGACACAAATAATTGAAAAAAAAATTGCATACTTGAGAGGGGGAGAAAGCAAGGCTAAGATCATGACGTCAATAGACATGTCCATATAGAAGATGGAAACCTAAGAAGGACGGGAGGTTTGCTTACCTACAGAAGGGGCAAAGGAGGCGAGGTCATTGGGATCAGTTTCTTCAGAATTTGTTGAGCACGGTCAGCTTCATAATAGATGGATAGATCAGGCAAGCCCACCCATGGAGAGGTCTCTGAAACACTGAAACAAAAATACTTAGAACAACAATCACTCAAAGTCCCGTTATATTGATCCATCCATTGATAGCTTATCACATCATCTTCCTTCCTACGAGCAGGGCAAGAAGCATTATAGGTTCTACCAATAAGGTTGGTATGAGTTGTTGCATAATCAGGAACGAAAAGCATGAGGTAAAAAACAACACGTATAGGGGTCAGATCCAAAAAGATGGCATTGCACTCCCCCTTGGCATGTGATCCTCTTACCTGCAGTTGTATCAACCACGGGCGTCACTGTTGCCAAGTGCCAACATGATCGTAGTCTCCTCCACCACCTCCGCATAGCTGCAGCCCATGGCCGCCTCACCCGCCACCATAGCCATCGTCGCTGCCACCGTAACGCTCGTCGCCACAGTCGTCATCTCTAGCGTCCAGCCGTGCCTCGATAGTGCCCTTGGTCGACGCCATGAATTCTGGCAGGGGCGGTAGCTATGGTGGAGGCTACAGGAATAGAGGAGATTGGTTTTTAAAAGAAGGATCAGGTCTATTTGTTACTCTTCCATCAGTTTTCGGTGGATAAGATGAAGACGAAGAGTATCTGTTGCCTACGATTAAGAGAGGCACAAAATTAGTTGGCGGGCCACGCAGGGAGTTGAGGAGACGGGCTGCAATGGTGGGGAGCTCCAACGTTTCTTCTTCTTCCGTAAGCGACTGGAGCTTTTTTTTAAACAAAAAAAAGGCAGCGACGTGGTAACTTTGCTGAGGTGGACACGCGAAATAGGGAACTAAACGCTGATGTGGCACGAAGCTGATGTGGACAGTGTGCATGTTGAGAGAATAGGTAGAAGTGGGGAGCAACTTCTTAAGAATGTTAGATTTGCAGAAACTATGGGTCATCAAAGAGACTTCGAACAAGAAGAGATATTGGGGAACATAATCCCTGGCAGAGGTGATGTCTTGTTGTTTCTCAACGACCTCGAAGAAGGTCTGGAAGGAGCGGAAGGAGGCGGTGATCAAACAATGGAGGAGGAAAGTCATGATCGTGATGGTGGCTCCAGCGACCGTGATGACGGCTCCAGTGACCGAATGGAGTCGGGATCAGCTGTTGCAAAGTCTGGCGAGGTATATATATTAAGCCTGTGCTGACTAGCTAATTGATTCATCCATTGTTTTGGTATGTACATATATTAACTCTTCTTTCTTCTTTTATAGCCCTTCGGATCAAGCAAAACTTCGGTAATGAAACGAGGCCCTAAGAAAAAGTTATGCGCGGATGAAAGGCTCACGATCACAGAAATCGCGCGTGATGGCCAATCGATTAAACCCCTCCGGTCCAAGGAAATATTTTCTGATCAGTGCGGGGTTCTTGTTAGGGACATGATCCCGATCAGCATCGAGCTATGGAATTAGCCTAAGAAGGAAGAGCTTCAAGTTTCTTTTGTCGAAGATAGACAAGAAGATGATCTTTGGAAAGCACTGAAGGTAAATTTCACCCTACCGAAAGAGGAGGATCCATAGAATCCAGTTATAGAGCCACTGATCAAGTCTTGTGCTCTCAAGAAGATGGCAGATCTATTCAGGAGGTGGAAGAATGAGTTGAAAGCAATGTATGTTGACAAAGGGAAGACTCCAAAATTCACCGGCCGATTTGAGAAGATAAGAGATCACTGGCCCGCATTTGTGGCCAACAAGACATCGTACAGGAGTAAGAAGATGTCAACGATTAACAAGATAAATGTTGCAAAGAAGGAGCATCACCATCGCACGGGGTCAGGTGGCTACCTCAAATCCCGGCCGTTGTGGGACAAGGCTGAGCAGGACCGGATTGCTAAAGGGGTCAAACCAGAGACATTGCACTGGCTAGACCGTTCAAGGACTTGGTTCTTTGGGGTTGGGGAACTTTGGACCCTGAAACAGGGAAGTGTTGTTGGACGGACAAGCAACTTAAAACACCCGTCACGAAGCTTCAGAAAGCAATCAAGGAAGTGCAGGAAGGGACGTTCGTTCCCGATAGAGAGAACGACAAGCTCACAAGGGCCCTCGAGAATCCTGAGCACCTGGATTTAACTCGAGGCACGCCAGCTCATGCGTGGATGGTTGGGTTTCCCGACACAGGCGGTTACAAAACCCAAGAGAGGAGGAGGAAAGTGGAGCAGAGCGAACTGCAGGAGCTTAAGGCAAGGGTACGGAAGCTAGAGGAACGACAAGATGTTGAGAACCAGCAGCTGCGATATCCTGCCCAAGAAGCTACCCCAGAAGCTACCCCGCCATCTCAGCGGAGAAGCAGCATGGCTTCCACCGAGCTCATTCAGCAGCCTGACTTGACGGGTCCTAGCTACCCCGTGGAGTTTATCACGGATTCACACCAGTGCCACCTTATGACGCAATGGCAAAACCTCAAAGTCAAGGCGGTTGTCGGCTCTGTGTTCCCTCCTTCACCCGGAGCAACTTTTCACTGTCGTACGATTCCACAAGGCTATGCTGTTGTGATGGTGGACGAAATAACGGAGGGATTTGAGGAGCTCCAGCTTGAGCATGCTACAGGTGATGGAGAGACTCTGTTCGGTCTTGCTATGAAGACTCCGTGTCTATGGCGGAAGGAGAACATCAACCTTCTGAACTTCAGGGCTCCAGCGAGTCATCCGGGCACTCCGCCTCCTCTGCCTCCTCCTCCTCCTCCGGCGAGTGATCAGGGCACTCCGCCTCCTGCTCCGGCGCGTGAGGGCGGCAGTACTCCGCCTGCTCCGGCGCGTCCAAGCAGCCCGCCTCCTCCTTCGCCGCCTCGTAAGCGACGGTGAAACACAGACGCCGCTGCTCCGGCTGCTCCGGTGCGTCGTAGGAGTCCGCCTCCGACTGCTACGCCTCTTAAGCAATGAAAAAGACAGCAGCAGCCGCTCCAGCGTCTAGCAGTACATCCAGAGGCGGGAGGCAATACAGATACGGTCCATTGTCTCTCAAGCCTCTAGACAAGTTACCATACGAGAGGAGCGATGAGGAAAACCAGAAGATCTCTGAAGGCCAAGTGAATGACTTCTTTCAATGGGTAAAAGCTAAGATACATCCACCTCCGCGGAGAAGATAGATCCGGTGAAAGCGAAGCGCACTTTGGATGCCCTGCAGCGACCACCACCGCCTCCGCCGCAATCCAACTATGACCGCATCATTGAAATGACATATAAGAAAGCGGAGCGGTCGGGAAGTTCTTGCACTGATCAAAGGCTAGCAGAACGAAGAAAAGGGAAAAATTCCCCAGCTCGGCGAACAAGCGAAGCAATCGTGCCCCCGCTCAATGTGTCTAGCGATATCGTCGCTAATCTTCCGGGGATGCTGCCTGATACCAATCATTGAGATTACATGACCGACGATGTTGCACTAATTTTTTAAACAATGGAGGTGGACACATTAAGATTCCATCATGGGAAGCCTCTCGTCAGACCTGGTACTTCCCTAACAACGATGATGCGAAGATTCCATGATTGGTACATGGACATGTGCAGGAAGTCTGGGGAAAATACTTTGACGTTGTTAGTTAAAGAGGAGCACGACCTCGTTGGAATTGATCATTTATGCATTTCCATATGAGGAGTTCTTCCAGTTTTTCAATCAAAAGGCCATCGATAAAACAATCATCACTTGCTACTGTCTGTAAGTACTACTTCTCTGTAATTAATTAAGTCTCTATATATAGCTCCGCTCTTTCATTGCATGTATATATAATTATCCTCACTATACTATGCAGATTGAAGATCGCCGAATTGAAGAAAAGGCAAGTAGGTGATATTGGGTTCATTAACACAAATCTCATGGATGAATGGAATGTTAAACATGATCCCAAAGATCCCGAGGCCAACTTGCTACGATCGTTACTTCTAAATCAAAACAAAGCTACAATGCTCTTTCCTTACGAATACAAGTGAGTGTTACTGTCTTGTGCATATTCGGTTTCCCTTATTACTCGAGGTTATAGTAATGTAATTGATGAGTTATGCATCGTGCGCAGCTTCCATTTTATTCTGCTAGAGATTAAGCTTGAGCAGGGACTAGTAACCGTCATAGACTCCAAATGAAAAAATCCAGAGGAGTATGCGACCATGACTAAATTGCTCGAGAAGTAAGTAAGTTCAATCGATCATTATCGCACCATATCGACAACTTTGTTCATTTCCTGATATCAAGTAATTGTTTTCTTTGTCTGGCAGGGTTTGGAAAAAGTTCACCGCACAAGCTCCGGGACTTGCCAAGAATCATGATTTAACCACCCGAAAGTAAGTACTAGCTACTAGCTAGTTCCGCGCATCTCCCATTGATTCTAGCTAGTTTCATCAATACCATTTAGCATGCTTGCTTATCAGTTTGATTGACCTCTATTTCTTGTAAAGTGGTTGTGGCAGGAACCCGGGAATGATTTCTGTGGATACTACATTTGCGAGTTCATCCACCACACCACCTGTGAGCGGGGCTACTCTAAACAACAATATGAAGTGCGTAAGCAATAGTATTCACAATTTTATTTTATTACCATCATTTGTGTTGGGTTTCATTCATATATATGTATTGGCCCCCTTCTTCAAATTAGATGTGGCAGATGCGGGATGAACTCCTACCACAAGATCGCATACGAGCAATTCAAGAGGAATTGGTGGGATTCTTTCTTGACCATGTCATCGACAAACACGGAGAATACCATGTGGAAGTTGAGTACCGATGTTAGGGGATTTTGTAAGAGATCTTATATATTGTGTGTGTGTGTGTGTGTGTATATATATATATATATGTAGCCAGTACCGTCGGATAGCTATACGAAAACATGTTGTTCGACCAATCTCTATCGGAGAAGGAGAGGTCGATCACTTCTCTACGTGTATATGTTCATGAAGATCTTTTGTACTTAGTGGTTTCCTTCATTTGCTTACTAGCTAGCTAGCGTGTCGAGTCCTCTCTATACGTATAGTACGTAGCGTCGACCAAGCACGGAGATAAAAGAGGACACTTCTCTCTATTACCTAGCTAACACAATATATGAAACCCCTAAATTAACCCTACAAAACCCCCACCCCCCCCCCCCTTCAGAAAAAAAATAAAAAACCCCAGCCAAGTTTCTTCAGAGCCCATTTGAATGGTTCGTGGGGGACTGAGGTATTTGTTGTAGTGGTGTGAAGAGTGGAGAATTGGGGTGCTGACTTTCCCAAAAGACATCATTCATCACTGGTGTAGTGCATCCAATATCCACGTCTTCATCTTCAATTTCTTCAATGCCAGCCTCTTCAGCTGTGAACTGAGGCATTGCCGAGGAAACAACTGGCGTTGAAGAGATCGCATCCACTTCAATTTCTTCATTAATCTGCTCGACGGGCAAAGCGTAATGATTTTCTTCATCGATCCGCTTAGGGATCACATATTCTTCACCAAAAGGAACAAGGTCCTTTGATGGCATGGATGAGATCGGAATAGCATCAATGGGATTCTCAAACGAAGCTGGTCATAGGCTTCATTTTCTTCGAGTCAAGAATCAAGTACCGATGCTTTCCTTTTCTTCACTGCAGCTCGCTCTGCAGCCTTTGGTCTTCTTCACATCTCGATGCGGATGGAAGGATAGGAGTTGGTGTAGGCGCAGGAGGAGCCGAGGAATCTGGTTGATTTGCCTCAAAGCAATCGATGCGCTTCCTGACTTCTTCATTTTCTTCAGGCGCACCACTAGTGGATGCGCTGGCAATTTCTTCAGCGGGTGGTATGGAGTCATCAGCCCTAGAACTAACATTGTCTTGAGTCTCGAAAGTCATCGATTAGTGTGGCATGTTCTTGATGAAGAGGCGGAGGCTTCAGCCTGAGGAGCTTCTTGTTGCGTTGGAGCTGCAACATTGGTGAACTTCTCTGTCAGTTTAACAAACCTGACTTTGGCTCCTTGCCAATCAGCATAATAAGCATCGAAATTATCGCTGAGGGCTTTGATTTCAGACTGGATCTTTGTAAACTCATCAGTCGTCAAAGAGATAACGTTTTTCCTCAGGAACTTCTCTTTCCTGTACTGAGCCTTCTTGATCTACCTGGCCTTCTCAAATTTCCATTTCTCTTCTTGGATGAAATGAGTCAGCATGTGATTTTGACCAGGAGTCAAATGGAAATCAGGCATAGGAGTGTCTGGATCCTTGTGCCAGAGATCAATGTATTCAGGGTCGGCTTTGGATCCAATAGCAGTGGCACAGTTGTGCCTTTGGCTCTAGCGGCCATTTCTTGTCTGTCTCTGATGATTTCTGCAAGTTCATCATCATCAGCTTCATCGTCAGATGGCACTTGGAAGTCAACCTCTTTCTTCTTCGGACTTGGCCGAGGACCTCATCCAGCCATTGTCTTTGTCTTCAGCAGAGTGGGGCCAGATGAAGAATTTGGTGCAGCTGAGGAACTCGCTGAAACACCAGAGGCAATAGCGATGCCTGCAGTTCTTTGGCACGTGGCCAGATGCACAGGTGCTGAGGACTTTGTCGGAGCAGCAGAGGACTTGGGAGGAGGAGCTGAGGATTTTGGAGGAGCAGGAGCAGCATGAGGAATTGGCCGTGAGGGCTTTGAAGATTCTGGCCGTGAGGGCATTGCTGAGGAACTAGGCCGTGAGGGCACTGTTGGTGAAGCACTTGGCTTGTGCGCGGGTTTCTTTGCCATTGATTTCCTAGGCTTAACAGAGGCCTCAGTGGCAGCAGCAGCAGTAGAGTCTTCATTGAACTTCCTCACTGCTTCTTTGGCTTGTCTAGCCAACTTGGCTTGGCGCTTGGCCCAGTCTTCAGGAAAATCCTCACCACGCTTAATGCTGGTGGGCTCAGCTTCTTGGCCAGGTGCCAATGGAGCTCTTGGGCATGGAGGATTAAGTGCGAATTTCTTCATATACTTTGGAGTTACATACATGTACTCCCTCCATTCTCTTGCCCATCTCCTTTCAATCCTCTGTATGCGCACCTTGCGCTGATTTTTGTTCTCCTTTCCGAACTTGGCCTCATCAGGTGTGCAATAGTCAACATAGATGTCCTCAGGTATTTCAAAAGCAGTCATGACCTCAGGCCTCTTTCCTCCTTTCTGTGGCTTCTTACCATCTCGCCATATTCTTGATTGAGGAATTTGAACAATCGAATTCTCTGAAGAAGTATGCAACTTTTCTTCGAGGAACGCTGCAAATGAGTTAAGTTGATGAGAACCTAGTGATTCAGCAGCGGACATGAGTACCTGTGAACAGAGTATAGTTGCGAGGAATTTGGAGAGGTCATATGCGTTCTCAGAAGGTTTTTCAAAAAGAACAAGTTTGAGAAATTTGACCAGATGGGCCTTGAAGAATTTCACTAAGCGTTCTTTGTCTTAGGTTCCAGAGTTGTATAGATCAAGGATCCACACAATTGAGGAATCTTGGAGAAAAATGATGCTTAGAGAAACGAATCAAGAACAGATGACTAGTGAGGTGTTTTGTGTGTGAGGATTTGAAGAATAAAACACCTTTGAAGATTTTGTAGAGAAAATTTGAAGCAAAGAGGGCAGTAAAATTAACTTTTAATTACCCTGGATGAAGAACACGATGAACTAAGAAGTGTAGATTTGAAGCTCGTCAGTTCAGATCTTCCACACCCTAACTCGGCGGAGGAAGACAGCTACGGCGGCGGCGGAGTGAAGATTTCCGCGGCCGGCACGAGTACGACGGTGATGAGGTCGAGGCAGTGAAGCTCTTCCTCACCGGGCTGACGATGGAGAAGCGGGCGGCGCTTAGGGTTTGAGAAGCTCGAGCGAGAGAGAGCGGTTGAGCGGAGTAAAGGAAGTGAGGAAGGGGAGAGGGGTATTTATAGTCGCAGTGAAAAACTGTTCGCCCGAAGATTTTGGACGAATGTGCCCCTGACCCTTCTCATTTGCTTGACATGTGTCACTCACGTACTGAAATGTGGAGATCGTGTTAGATCGTGGGTGAATAGATAAGTCTATCGTAGGAAGCGGAACGGTTTGAGCGGCAAAGCCGAAAATTTGGATAAGATTAGTTCTAAAGTTCCGTTCGCAATTTCTTCAGCTGACAAGGACACAAAGTGAAGATTTTGAGCGAGTTTCAGATAGAACGCACATGAAGAATTTGTGAATAGATTGGGTTGAGTATAGCATAGAGGGGGAAGGGTCCGATCACATTCACTTAGCAGAAAAAGCAACTTGAAGAAATAGCCATAAGTGAATGATGTAGAGGACATAAACCCATATATATATATAGCCAATGAAGAAAAACGACAGAAACAGTGAAGATTTTGCAAAGTTGAAGAATTTGAGAAACTGGAGAATTTCAAAACTGGGGAAAAACTCAAATTGAAGATTTTCAACTTTGGTGGTGGCGTGACCCAATCAGATAAGAATGATGATTTCAGACACCGCGTACAATTGTCGTAGGGTTACGAGAATCAAATTCTTCATTAATTTCTTCACACTTAGAGTGTTGTTCTTCATTGATTGAAGAAAACGCTTTCTTCATGTGTTGCACATCTAAGTCATCAATTTTGCATAAGTGTCGGGATGAGTGTCCTTTTCAAAGAACATTTGAAGATTCTAAGATATTTAGCTAACACCGCAACTTGCTAAATCTCTTCTCATCCAAGGGCTTTGTGAAGATATCGGCTAGCTATTCTTCAGTCTTCACATGCTCGATGGAGATGTCGCCCTTCAACACATGATCACGAAGAAAATGATGACAAATCTGAATGTGCTTTGTCTTCGAGTGCTGAACTGGGTTGTGAGCAATCTTGATGGCACTCTCGTTGTCACAGAAGAGAGGCACATTCTTCACATTGGTGCCATAGTCCTTGAGAGTTTGCTTCATCCACAGCAATTGAGCACATCAAGAACCAGCAGCAATGTACTCAGCCTTCCGCAGAGATGGTGATACGCATTCTGCTTTCTTCGAGGACCAACAAACCAAAGATCGTCCGAGGAAATGACAAGTACCAGATGTTGACTTGCGGTCCACCTCACCAAAGCATAGTCGAGTCGAATATCCAATGAGATCAAAAGCAGAGCCCTTGGGGTACCATAATCCTAGTGTTGATGTGCGAGCTAGATATCGAAGAATATGCTTCACAGCCTTATGGTGTGATTCCTTCGGTGTAGCTTGAAATCGGGCACACATGCAAACACTAAGCATTATATCTGGCCTAGATGCACATAAGTACAATAAAGAACCAATCATGGAGCGGTATACCTTGTGATCGAAGTCAATACCATTTTCATCAGTGCATAGATGGCCATTTGTGGGCATAAGAATTTTGACGCCTATGCAATCTTGCATACCGAATTTCCTCAGAACATCCTTGAGGTATTTCTCCTGAGATATGAATATGCCATTGCGATGTTGACGAATTTGAAGACCTAAGAAGAATTTCAACTCTCCCATCATAGACATTTGATATTCTTCACGCATCATATAGGCAAATTCATCACTATAACGTTGGTCAGTACAGCCAAAGATAATATCATCAACGTATATTTGGCACACAAACAGTTCACCATCATAAGATTTAGTAAAGAGAGTAGGGTCGAGTGAACCGGTGTGAAGCCATTCTTCATGAGGAATTCCATCAAAGTATCATACCACGCTCGAGTGGCCTGCTTGAGGCCATAGAGGGCCTTGTTGAGTCTGAAGACTTTGTCAGGATTCTTTGGATCTTCAAAACCTGGGGGTTGAGCAACATATACTTCTTCCTCAAGCTTACCATTGAGGAAAGCACTTTTCACATCCATTTGGTATAAAGTGATATCATGACGGTTAGCATAAGCAAGTAATATGCGAATAGCCTCAAGTCTAGCAACAGGTGGAAAAGTTTCATCGAAATCAATTCCTTCAACCTGTGTGTAGCCTTGAGCTACAAGTTGTGCCGTATTCCTCACCACAAGGCCATTTTCATATTGTTTGTTGCGGTAGATCCACTTTGTGCCAATGATATTATGCTTGCGAGGATCTGGACGTTTGACCAGTTCCCAGACATTGTTGAGCTCGAACTGATGTAATTCTTCTTGCATGGCCTGAATCCACTCAGGCTCGTAAATGCTTCATCTACCTTAGTGGGCTCTGTGATAGAGACAAAAGCATAGTGCCCACAAAAGTTAGATAAATGTGAAGCTTTTGAGCGTGTGAGAGGACCTGATGCTTCAATGTCATCGATGATCTTTTCAACTTGCACTTCTTTTGCAACGCGAGGATGAGCTGGTTGTCGTCGAGGAATTTGATCAGCATTTTCTTCAGCACCATTTTCTTCAGCATTTTCTTCAGGTGCATCAGCTCGACGTTCTTCACGTTCTGGAATGAATTCTTCAGCAGATTCTTCAGTAGGAATGACATCCTCAGTCGCCTTGAACTTGATAGAATCCTCAGGTGCTGGTTCATCTATCACATAAGGTAGGTGCTCTCTTTGCGAGCCATTAGTTTCATCGAACCGCACATCTACAGTTTCAACAATCTTGTGAAGAACATTGTTGAAGACTCTGTAGGTGTGCGAGTCCTTTCCGTAACCAAGCATAAAACCTTCATGTGCTTTCGGTGCAAATTTAGCATTATGATGAGGATCTCTAATCCAGCATTTAGCAATCAAGACTTTGAAATAACTCACATTCGGTTTCTTGTCAGTGAGGAGTTCATAGGCAGTCTTCTTGAAGAATTTGTGAAGATATACTATGTTGATGATGTGGCACGCAGTGTAAATTTCCTCAATCCAGAAGTGACGAGGCGTCTTGTACTCATCAAGCATAGTGAGAGCCATCTCAACAAGAGTTCTGTTCTTGCGCTCCACGACGCCATTTTGCTGAGGAGTATAAGGAGCAGATAACTCATGAGTAATACCAAGTTCATCAAGATAGTCATCAAGACCGGAATTCTTGAACTCAGTTCCATTGTCACTCCTGATGTGCTTGATCTTCGCACCAAAGTTGGTTGAAGCCCTCGAGGAAAATCGTTTGATGACTTCCTGCACTTCATGTTTGTAAGTAACAATGTGTACCCATGTGTAACGAGAGTAATCATCAACAATAACAAAGCCATATAGAGATGCATCATTAGTGACTGCTGAGTAATGATTAGGACCAAAGAGGTCCATGTGAAGCAATTGGAATGGTTGAGTAGTGGTCATGATAGTCTTCGCTGGATGCTTGGCCTTGGTCATTTTTCCAGCTTCTGTGCTCCACGCAAGTGATCCTTGAGGAATTTGACATTCTCAATGCCAACGACATGCTTCTTCTTCGCAAGCGTGTGCAAATTCCTCATGCCTGCGTGACCAAGTCGCCGATGCCATAGCTAGCCTTCTGAAGCTTTTGCAAGTAGGCACACGGCTGGTTGTGGTCCTGTAGAGAAATCAACAATATACAAGTCTCCTCTCCAAAAGCCTTCGAAGACTTTGGAATGGTCAGCTTCCATAATCACAACACAACGATACTTGCCAAAAACAACAACCATATCAAGATCACAAAGCATTGAGACTGACATGAGGTTGTATCCTAAGGACTCAACAAGCATGAATTTGTCCATGTGTATGTCCTTAGAGATCGCAACCTTACCTAGACCCAATACCTGACTTTTGCCTTTGTTAGCAAAGATGATATGCTTCAGATGTGATGGTGATAAGGGAGCATCCATCAATAGATTCTTGTCACCAGTCATGTGATTTGTACATCCACTATCGAGGACCCACTCAGAGGCTTTGGGAAGATCATCCTGCAGATGAATTAGTGCAACTTATGAACTCATATACTTCATCAGTGAAGAATATGATATCAAATTCATCAAGCAGTAAAACAGATATAGTAGTAGGAGGACGTGTGAAATGAAAGTTCATTTCTTCATGATTAGTCTGCGTCCTTTCAGGAAATTTTGTTAGGCCCCCAGCAAATTCTTCAGACGTTAAAGCACGTCTGGAGACCTGACCCTGCAGAAGAGATTAGTTCTTTTTCTTCATCACCCACATCTGAAGGGGTGGCAAAGAGTTCATCACTCTACGAGCTCCATATGAGAATGGTGGCATAGAAGCCAATCCATTTCGTTTCACATGAGAGGGGTTAGGGTAAGCATATGAATAAGCAGAGAAATTCTTCAAGGACTTATGAACATAATGGTTTGAAGAATAATGCACATATTCCTTGAGGAATTTGATCCACGTGAGGAATTTGGTCCGTATGAGGACTCGGATCCATATGAAGAATTTGGTCCATATGAAGAGTTTGATCTGGGGTTCCTATTCTTCATAGGTGGTGTCATGAGGACATTCACCTGAAGACTTTCAAGGCACCTTTTGGGAACCCAGATTTTCTTCATAGGAGAACCGTTCCTGCAGTTAGTGCCAACATATCTAGCAAATACTTCACCATTCTGATTTTTGAACAGTTTATAGTTGAGTCAAATGACTCATCGGAAGAATGAGGAGATTCACATGTAAAGCCAGATAAGTTAGATGGATCAATCGGAGGTCCCTTTGCAAAGAACCCACGAGGTTTTGGGGTACCGCTCGGGCTTCAATATGTTCCATCAGCATTGAGTTTCCTCTCAAAGGCAATACCCTCTTTCCTAGGGTTCTGTTGAGGATCTGCTTTTAAGCACATCACAAAGAGTCTGATGCCCTTTGAGGCTTTTTGTACATGCTGTCATGTACAATTCCTTCAGCCCTGCATTGTCAGTGATACTAGCAATGTCCTCAGATGAGGAATTAATGATAGCAGAGGCAGGAGAAGAATTTGTAACAATTGAAGCATTTGAACATTCAGGTGAAGAATTAGCAGATTCACGTTCAATCCACTTTAAGCATGGAGGAACAAATTCTTCCTAAACCGCGCTGATTTATTGAGCAAGTAATGAATCGTGCTCCTTCTGAAGATCTTCATAACTCACTTTTAGCTTCTCAAGATCTTGCTTTCTTTGAAGAAATTCATAAGAAAGCTTCTCATGATCAGACAAGAGAGTGTTATGATGACCTTGAAGATCACAAACCTAGATCAAGTCTCAAGATTTTCAATCAAGGCTTTAGTGCGATCCATTTCTTCACCCAACATATCATCACTTTTGTCTAGCATGTTTTGAACCTTTTCAAAAGCCCTTTGTTGTTTCTGACAATCTTAGCAAGTTTAGAGTAGCTGGGCTTGAGGTCTTCATAAGATTCATTCTCACTAGATTCAGAGGAGGTATATTTGAGTACCTTGGCACCCTTTGCCATGAAGCAATAGGTGGGAGCGTAGTCATCATTATCTTCATCAGCCTTGTTGGTGAGGTTAGTTTCTTGAGTTGAAGATAGACTTGTCGATTTAATGCGATGGCGAGAGCCAGACTCGGACTCCTCAGATGCCTCCTTTTCCTCATGTTCCTCAGATTCAGCTTCAGAGTCCATTTCCTTGCCAATGAATGCCAGAGCCTTCTTGGAGCTGCTCTTCTTGTGAGATGAAGACTTCGAGGATTTTGACGATTTCTTCTTCTTCTTAGCGTCATCAGAACTGTAATCCTTGTATTTCTTCTTCTTTAATTCCTTTTCCCACTGAGGACAATCTTGAATATAGTGACCAGGTTTCTTGCATTTGTGGCATAGTCTTATCTTATAGTCCTTTGGATGAGGAATCATCGCTCCTTGAGGATTTTCCAAAGCGACCACGCCTTGAGAACTTGGAACTTCTTCACGAGCGGTGCTAGCTCTGGCTCAATTCTTCAGGATCACCAAGGCTGCTACCGTAATCTTCACATTCAGATTCGCATTAACGCCTTGGCCTTCGTGGCACGTGATTTGCCATAGCTCGAACCATAGAGATCTCTCTTTTCAGCAAGCTGGAACTCATGAGTATTTAGCCTCTCGAGGATATCAGCGGGATCAAGTGACTTGTAATCAGCACGTTCTTGTATCATCAATGCGAGAGTATCAAATGATGAATCAAGAGATCTCAACAATTTCTTCACCACCTCATGGTCGGTGATGTCAGTGGCACCAAGCGCTTGAAGCTCATTTGAGACGTCAGTGAGGCGATCAAAGGTTTGTTGAACATTTTCATTGTCGAGTCTTTTGAAGCGGTTGAAGAGATTGCGAAGAACATCAACTCGAGAGTCACGCTGAGCTGAGACTCCTTCGTTTACTTTGGATAGCCTATCATAGATAAGCTTAGCAGTTTCCAAAGCACTCACTCTTCCATAATGTCTGACGGTGTCCTGGACTAGGAGGTACTCACCACGTCGTCTCCCGATCAGTTGGATTGAGCCGAGGATCCCCATGGCCGTATACTCATGGGCCAGTCCGGACAGTTGCCGCATACAAGGAAGATTCCACAAGACTTGGCGATCAAGACAAGGACTCCTCCCCACCGGCGTATTCGGCTAGGACTCTTGTTATCCTAGGCCTCTGGTGCATTATATAAACCGAGGTCAGGCTAGTCGATAGAGATAAACAACAATCATACCATAGGCTAGCTTCTAGGGTTTAGCCTCTCTGATCTCGTGGTAGATCTACTCTTGTACTACCCATATCATCAATATTAATCAAGCAGGAGTAGGGTATTACCTCCATCGAGAGGGCCCGAACACTGGTAAAAACATCGTGTCCCTTGTCTCCTGTTACCATCCGCCTAGACGCACGATTCAGGACCCCTACCCGAGATCCACCGGTTTTGACACCGACATTGGTGCTTTCATTGAGAGTTCCGCTGTGTTCGGCAATAGGTCGATGGCTCGCCTGCAGATCAACTGCGACTTCGGCATCTTCATCACCAGCTCGACTGGTAACCTTGGTTCGACCAAGGACTGCGCCCTACATCCGATCGTCATGTTCGGATGAGGGCCTTCATCAACATTAACTCCGATCTCTATCAAGATCATGGAGGAATCATCCAGGGAGCCCGGGGACTCAACGTCAACATTGCCCTCGGGCGACCGTACTGATTTTCTAGACAGCGGACTTGTGTCCGCCGCCACCGCCTCCTCAAGCGTCGTTCTAACGATTGCTTCGGTGGAATTGTGCGGAATTGAGTCTACAACAACCCTGAAAAATTTCGTCGAGTTTCGATGGAGGAATCTCTGGCAATCTCCGATATACCAGAGCCGCATTGAATCTGGACGAGTTTAGGCCGTGGTGTCCAGCTTCTAGCTCGGACTTCCTTTGGAAGATCCAACCGTTGATCGGCTGCGGAATTCCTATATCTACCACCCCTCAAAATTTCAGCTCGATCCGACCGTCCAAACTCCGGGAACCTTCCGATTAGTGCATCACTTTTCGGATCTGTTTTCTGCGCGAAAATGAATCCGACCCGAGTTCGTCTTTTTTTATGAACGGGATTTCGGACATCCTTTTGAAGGAAGTTTTGTATGGGGTGTTGTGTTTTGTTTGAACACATCCCACTATCTTCAATATCATGCCGGTGTCAAACCAGTCCGCAATATTGCTCCACGGCTGCCGACTCCACGCTTAGACACGTCGTCACTTTGTTGAGCCGAGCTCAACTTCTTCGGATCATCATCTCGGCAAGCCGAACAAGAGTTCGGCATCGTGAAGGATAAATCATCACCAACATCGCCGCCCCACAGATTACACGGAGCGGGCATACTGGCATCGCCGCACGGTCGCTTCATCAAGCCGACATCGACCACGTCACGACCTGCATCGACATTGACTTCGGCGCCAGGCCATATTTCTTTTATTACTCACTTTGCATAAATTATTTATTATGCAACATTTTTTTAATTCCTATTATTACTATTATCCCCGGTATGTATTATTTTTTGTGCACGGGAAAATGATCCAGCCGGACAATATCCTTTGGCGTCACCTCGGCTGGACGGGGGGCTTCGTCAACACTTCATTACCCCATGCAGGGGACTTCGCATCACTGGCCGTCCTGCATTGACCGTGCTATGTCACCACTTCGGAGTGCCGAGCTCTTTGCTCCGCCACCTCGGGATCAGCTTGGGGGATGGAACCTTGTCACGCATCAAGCTCGGACCGCGTCGTCAATACCGAACACATCAACCAGCTAAGTTGCCTTCATGCTCAAAGTTTTAAATTTTTAAATTGTGTTCGGCTCGACCAAGCGTTATACTTTTTTGGGAAAAAGTTGTTTGTAAAAATTTTCCTTGTCCAAACTTTGTTTGTGACGCGCAAATTCAAATACCCGTTTACTCGGGGGCTTCCTTCATGAAGCTTTTTTCCTCTTGCACATGATTATACTTGTACGGCTTCGTTCATTGTTCGTGTATTACGCCACAATATGCACCATATTGACTTAAGCGATTTGCAAGATGGGTTGCCTTGCTCCTGTGTTTACCCCTACGTTCCCGATTGTTCGGCTAGGGAGTAAAGGGAGCACCTCTGCGATTGTCACGATAGGGTCACCCGAGCCGGACCTCAGACTGGGTGAAGCCGAAAGCTAGCGCTCTTACTGTTTTCAATAATGGTCGGCACACAACGGAACTCATGAGTACAAAAAATCTATTGCACAAGTCTCATATTAACAATGAGCACCGACGAAAGGTATCGGTGGGGGTACTATTTTCTTCAAAGATGCTTCTTACACTTTATCGGTAATATAGCATAAGTTCTCGAGCGCTTTTGTCTGTTACAGCCTTATGACCTGATTGCCTGGTTATTGGAAACACCATCGATATTCTCGACAGATGGAGTACATAACACTTTTCGGTCCTTGACCAAAGAGGGAGAAGCCGACGGTCGGTTAAGACGCGTTTAAAGTTCGGTTGAACATAGATATGATATAAGTACTTCGGTACATACAATCATTCTTTTACCCAAGTCACTTGGGGGCTCTTATGTTTATTTGAGCCGTTTTATAATAAGTGTTTTTCTTCTTAGTCGTTGCAGAGTTTTTATTATTATTTATCACTCCTTTTCTCGACACGAGTGTGCGGTCACTAGCCGGGGAGCCTAATTTCTCTCTCAAAACCGGAAGAGTTTAGTTTTTTAAACTGGCCTAATGAGAAGTACTCCGCCTTCGGGATGGGAGACTAAAGCCGTAGGCTGACCCTCTTGAAGTCTTGATATAGGATGTGTCATGTTAAAGCACGGCAGAAGCACTTTTTTCTAAAGTCCAATTTTCGGATTGGCACCGAACACTTGATCTTGTTCGGACGTCATGTTTTTACTGACTTTTTTTGGTTTTCCAAGCTTTTGACACTTTTAAACTATTTGTGTGTTTTCAGCACAAGTCTCGCAGTGCAACGCCGGACACCTTTAGAGATTCGGCAAAAACATTCTCGGATATTGCTATCTATGCATCTGTTTCGAATTGTGTCTTCGGTCAATAGTTGGGTTGCCCGGCTCTCGCGCTTGCCTCCTATGTTCCGCTTTGTTCGGCTAGGTGTGCAAAAGGAGAACCACTGCGATTGTGCTTCCAGCTCGCATGGTCAAGCACCTCAGTGGAGAAAGCCGAAAACTGACTGTCACAATAGGTGTAAACTGGTCAGCGACCCGATGACTATATTACATGACGGGCCATTCATAAAATTGGCCGAAGTGTTTCCGGCTTCACCTCGACTGTCGCCGAACACTACCGGGGGCTAGTAACTGGCCCCCCAAACTAAACCCTCAATATTTTGCTCTTACATTTGAGCTGAGGTTTCATGATCATGCTTAGCATGACAACCCAAAGAAAGGAACCGATAGCGGGACTATTTTCTTTGCAAGACATTTCTTCTGTTAAACAGTAATATAACATATCTCTCTGCGTACCTTTGTTTATAAAACCGTATGGCCAGATTGCCTTGTTTGTCGTAAATCTTTGCCCTCATAAAGGCTTTATAAAGTAGGACAAACACTCCTCGCCATCTTGGCCGAGGAGGTTGAAGCCGATGGTCGGACAACAAAGTTTTGTACAATGCGGATCCGAGCATTAATGACATAAAGTACTTGGATACATTGAGTCATTACACATAATTTGTGATTTGACTATGGATATCGATCCTTAATTCGCCACCCGTGCCCGCATCAAGGCTCGGGGCTACTGGCTTCGGGCTTATTATTTACAAATATTAAAGGGCACATCAATCCTCGATCCGGTGTTGCCGCCCGACCGGTGTCTCGGGGCTACTGCATTGCCTCGTTCTATGCGTAAAATTTTAAGTGCAATACAGTTTCCGAGGAGATTTTGATCCTCGGGTTGGTCGGCCGCACCCAACCCGAGTCTCGAGGATCGAGCACGCCGCTTTTGAGTCCTCAAGTATTCTCGCCGAAGTTAGGACTTGATCCTCAGCCGATTTTGCAAATCAACCCGAGTCTCGGCCATCTTGGGATCAGCGGTCTTCGTCATCCTTCAGGTGCATCTCGGTTTTAGACCGATACCCACCTTGAGGGCTATCGGCTATGTATCTCGGCAGAGAATAAATTGCACCAATCAAAATATTGACAAAAATCGCCCACATTCGGGGTGGTGCACCACCGAAGCTGTCCGGCATAAAGCTCGGGCGCTAGTGGCTGGCTCCATAGAGGGCATTTCCGGCATTAAGCTCGGCTAAACTCCTTCAAACTTCTTTGAACCAAGGTGATTTACGACACCTCAGATACAGTCCGGCGTTGGAGTTCGGATACATAGTCCGGCGTTGGAGCTCGGATACAGTCCGACGTTAGAGCTCGGATACATAGTCTGGCGTTGGAGCTTGGATACAGTCCGGCGTTGGAGCTCGGATACATAGTCCGGCGTTGGAGCCCGGATACATTCCGGCGTTAGAGCTGGGAAGCGGTCCGGCATTGGTGCTCGGCTGCGAAAAGATACCTCGAATGCAGTCCGGCGTTGGAGCTCGGACGCAAGAGGACGCTGCCGCCCGGGAACAACTTCAAACCCGAGGTGTGGCATAAGAATAACAAGGCATTGATAAAGGCCGGAAACTTAAAGGGGCTCCTCGGATACCCGACGTGTAAACTCGTCGAATGCATTTGGCGATCCTCAAGATCGAAGATGAGAAGATTTGTTGAACCAGTTTTCAAGACCGACGAATGAAGATGAAGAACAGTTCAGAAGAATTGAGGAGCGTCCCCAACTTGAAGACCGGTTCAGGGGGCTACTGACGGTGTCCTGGACTAGGGGGTACTCACCACGTCATCTCCCGATTAGTTGGATTGGGCCGAGGATCCCCATGGCCGTATACTCATGGGCCAGTCCGGACAGTTGCCGCATACAAGAAGATTCCACAAGACTTGGCGATCAAGACAAGGACTCCTCCCCACCGGCGTATTCGGCTAGGACTCTTGTTATCCTAAGCCTCTGGTGCATTATATAAACTGAGGTCGGGCTAGTCTATAGAGATAAACAACAATCATACCATAGGCTAGCTTCTAGGGTTTAGCCTCTCTGATCTCGTGGTAGATCTACTCTTGTACTACCCATATCATCAATATTAATCAAGCAGGAGTAGGGTATTACATCCATCGAGAGGGCCCGAACCTGGGTAAAAACATCGTGTCCCTTGTCTCCTGTTACCATCCGCCTAGACGCACAGTTCGGGACCCCCTACCCGAGATCCGCCGGTTTTGACACCGACAATGTCCTTTGCTCAGATGGCCACATATAATATTCTTCGCTTGAGAGTCGAGTTGCTTGAATCTCTTCACATCGGTAGCGTTCAGTGAGGGTGAGACAGTGGGAACACCATTTTCCACAACATACCAGAGATCGTTATCAATTGCCTCAAGATGCATTCGCATCTTATTCTTCCAGTAGGGGTAGTCTGTCCCATTGAAGGTAGGACAGCCAGCAGAGACCTTGATCATACCTGCGGTCGACATAACTAGAACTCCAGGCGGTTAAACCAAAATCACATGGAACAAGGGAGTACCTCGCTCTGATACCAATTGAAAGTGCGTTATATCAACTAGAGGGGGGTGAATAGGCGATTTTTATGAATTCTTCATCGAGGAATTTGTCGGTGAGGAAATTCCTTAGCGAAGAACTACTTGCACGAATAAGTACTCGTAAGTAAGCATAACAGAATCACGTGCATGGTCATCATGATGAAATGAAGACAATCACAGAGTGCGAAAAGCGTAATCACAGGATAACACAAGATGAAGACAAACAGATCAAGAAATTGAACCGAGGAAATTGAGAAAGTCTTCATCAAGTCTTCAAACACAGCTATGAACAAACACTCAACACAAGAATGAGGAAACGAAAGAGTTGAGGAAATAGAACCAAGAAGCTTGGTGAAGACAATGATTTGGTAGACCAGTTCCCAACTGCTGTCTGGTTATGCGTCTGGTTGGAGCGGCTGAGTATTTAAACTCGAGGACACACAGTCCCGGACACACGGTCGCTGAGCACGCAGCTCAGGACACCAAGTCCTCACCGTATTCTCCTTGAACTAGGGTCACACAGACCTCGTCCAATCACTCATGGTAAGTCTTCGGGCGACTTCCAAACCTTCACAGACTCGGTCACTCGGCGATCCACAATTCCTCTTGGATGCTCTAGACCATGACGCCTAACCATCTGGAAGAAGCACAGTCTTCAAAGGTAACAAGCGTCGGATCCACGCAGGATCAATCTCTTCAGTGATGCTCAATCACTTTGGGTTTGTAGGTGTTTGGTTTTGGGTTTTCCTCACTCGATGATTTTCACTCAAAGTCCTCGGAGGATGGGATGCTCTCAAATGACAAGTGTCAGTTTCTCTCGGAGCAGCCAACCAGCTAGTGGTTGAAGGGGGCGGCTATTTATAGCCTAGGGAGCAACCCGACATGATAAGACATAAATGCCCTTCAATGATATGACCGTTAGGTGGATAAGATATTTTGGAACAATTTGCCAAGAAGACAACAACGGTCGGAAATTTGACTCTCAAATTCCTCGGGGCTATCATGATCCTCACTGTAGGCAATCCGATTGGCGAATTCCTAACTCCTCGGGCCAGACAAATTCCTCGTGACTGTAAGAACTTCGCCTCACACATCAAGAAATTGACTGAATCGTATGAGATTTCCAAAGGCTTCACTCGAAGGGATTGGTAGGTGTAGGATTTTGAGTTGAGCATCACATGGAAATTTTTCCTTAGTATTTCCTCGAATTTCTTTAACAAAGACGGTGTTTCCTATGACTCAAGAAAGAGAAAACGAAACTACGAAAACAAAAGTCTTCACGCTTCATGTTCCTCAAATGATTAACAAGTCTTCAAGGTCACACCAATTTCTTCACTTTCAAAGTCTTCAGAATACCAAAGTCTTTAGTCGAAGAACTTCATTTTTAGGGGTCGACTTTCTCTGTAAATATCAAACTCCTCATAGACTTATAGACCTGTGTACACTCATAAACTCATTAGTCCCTTAACCTATAAGTCTTCAATACACCAAAATCACTAAGGGGCACTAGATGCACTTACACTATGGTCAGCATGTATGACAGCAGCAAAAGGGTAAGATCCAGTTAAAATTTCAAATGATGGTCAGATCATGCTGAACTTTCAAAAAAGGGTCAAAACAGTGATTTTGTCCGCTCTGATTTATGTCCTATGTTCTTTTGACCGGTATTGTCATACACATTGTGTCTGCCTGTCCTATGCATTTTTCAGGTGACGAGGCACAAATGGATATCATGATAGGCATGCAGTCAACCACGGACTGCGTGCCCATAAGCCACATTGATGACCTCTATCATGTCGAGGTGTTCATCACCGAGAATGATTCCTCCTCAGGAAAATACCTCTGCTGCGGTCACAACACCACTGTCTTGCAACTCGCTCGTCTCATGGCAGAGAAGTACCCACAATACAATATGAAACTTGAACGGTATGCTAATCCTCTGCCTGAACTACCCCATACACGTGCATGTGTTTTTTGTAGGTTTAACAACATCCAAGTATGCTCATGGCAGATTTGATGTGTCCCTAGAGAAGCCGAGAGTGTGTGTGTCGTCTGAGAAGCTCCACGGGGAAGGGCTTGTTTTCAAGTACAATGATCTGGGTGAGATCTTTGACGACCTTGTCGAGTATGGCAGAACCACGGGGATTTTACCGTACTGAGGCCTTGTTCAGTTAGGCAGGGTTTGAAGGGGACTAAACCCCTTTCAAGTCAAAATCCCCCTCAAACCTCCCCAATCCCCTTCAATCCATGTGGTGAGGGGATTAACCGAACATGGCCTGATTTGTACGTCAGTTGTTGATCGATATTTGATCAGAAGAAAATAATAAATAAGCAAAAATGCCACACCAGGTTCATTTACTTATCAACATTTTTCTTCCCTGTTGAGAGTTGCTCCACTTCCGAGGCCCAACCTGAGTGGGCATGGGAGGGGGGCTCGGGTCGACCTTAAAAATAGTAGATTTAGGTTTGTTGTTGCGTTAATACCTCATTGCCATTAGAGAGCTTCTCACCAGAGCAGGTGAGTGGTATCTAGTAACCATCTTATCCTCCTCACGCCTTCTACGGTGGACACGGTTGATGTTAGTGGATTTGCACGAGCTTCAGAAATAAGCTTGGTAGGAGTCTAATATGGTCGATATGTTCTCTCATTCCTCCCTTGCTACCTTTGTGGTAGAAGCAGAGTTCGAGATGGGACTCGCTTCGATTGCTTCTTATCTGGAGCTCAGAGGGGCATGCATGCTTGCTATGTTGATCTTCTCTTCACATGCATATTTTTCAGTGGCGGAGGCAGAATCATCTAAATTTTGATGTTGGGGAGGGACGAGTTAAGAGAAAATTGAAAAATAATTATTGTTCACATACATAATGATAATAGGCATAAAATCATCACATTGGAACCCTTGCCCTTTATGGCCACCCCTGCCTCAGCCCTGATAGTTTTTACCTCAACAGTACGAGTTAAAGATAAAAAATGTAGACCTCTCTGGTGTGCATCATGGACTTTATTGCCAGCTGTTGCTTGGACAGAGGCGCCGATCCCCTTAGCTTCCATCCCTAACCTCCATGATTTGGGAGGCCCTTTGAGCCTTGCTATGCAACAACAAGATTGTTATCAGAGACAGTGACCAAGATATCTCGCATGGTCAACAATTGCTTGAGGACCGAATTGCATTCTAATTGTTATTCCCTAGTTCATGTGTGCAAAAATGAAACACCTTGTTTGTATATTTTTTTTATTTTCTTTGAGGTTTTAAGGGTGATGTTTATTTTCAATTCTGGTTTATTAACGCAACCTTCTGGGACCTTAAGGCACCCCAGCCCTCTTATTCGAAAAAATAAGAAGCAAAAAATAAACCCTACACGTAAACATGTTATGGTGAGTGAATTCGTAGTACCAACCCCTTTCGGCTAACCATTTGGTAAAATTTTAGGATCAAAAAATGTCCATTACTTACTCAATCAAACATACTGAAAACATTTTAGGATATGAACATATCATTCATATGCATAAAATATTCTTTGTGATTTTTTTAGAATTTTTAATTAATCTGACCATTTTAGAAACCCTAATTTTTTGAGTGATTTGTTTAACTGTCCATATTAAATACAACACCCGGCTACTGAGCTAATGCTCAATAACGACCCAACATGAGGGACAACTTGTGATTCATAGTCTACCTTGTTCAGCATGTGTATGATGTCCCCAATACTCGGCCTTTTGTGCCGGTCATTCTCCAAACATTTGAAAGCTATTTCTAGGCATCTCCATACTTGTTCAGAATATGATTCCAGCATGTACCCTGGCGCTGCAAATCGTTTCCTCCAGTTTCCAACCTCCTAACCAGTTCAGAACATAAAGAATGACAACATGTTAGAAAAACAAACTATATTTGCGAAAGATGTACAGTTAGCATCGAAAATAAAATGTTCTTGCAGTCTCAATAAATTGCTCGAAAGACACTTCACTACTTCTTAAGTAGCCCTCAGTTCCCGTCACTATCTTAAGGATGATAATACCTAAGCTGAATATGTCAAACTTATTTGAGATTACATTCCTCTCTATGTATTCCGGCGGTATGTACCCACTGCAAACAAAATCATATAAGTTATTTGAGACATCATATAAGTTATTGATACGATGTGTCCAAAGAAAACAAAATCTCTGAGCTTAATGGACAAAAAACCTATGCGTATGACGAATTATTCTTACCGTGTTCCTATAGAACTCGTTGTGACTTGTGTTCTTTCTCCTTCAAGGAGCCTTGACAAGCCAAAATCTGAGATTTTTGGGATCATATTTTCATCTAACAGTACATTGGCCGGTTTTAGATCCAAATGATAAATAGGAGATTCCAAATCCTCGTGGAGGTATTTGAGACCTTTGCAAATCCCCTTAATTATGTCATAGCTTGTTTGCCAATCAAGTCCAGTAGTTCCATCTGCCGCAATATAAAAGGAGTATTCAGGAAACGTAAATTTGAAAAAATAATTCGTACCACTTATAGAAGAAGAATATCATCATACCACAAAGATAATTGTCAAGGCTTCCATTAGGCATATACTCGAGGCAAATCGCAATGTGTGTTATATCAGCAAGAACATTTCGTCCATTGAACGGCAAGTATTCTCGCCGAGTTTCATTACAATAGCCAACTACCCGCACAATATTCTGGTGTCGGAGATATTGAAGGTGGCCATACTCCTGCTCAAATTGTTTATCGTCAAGTCCTGGCATGTTCCGGAGCACCTTTACAGCCATCATTTCTCCATTTTTATCTGTCGCCTATTCAACATGTCATGTGGTTTAACATTTTTTTTGTAGCAACAATGTAACATGTATGAAGCAGGAAATTGCACACATGGTTAAATATGAAACATGCATATTCTTTGCTGCTATCTAGGTTTTGTTACATGACAGAAAGAACACATGACGCAATGCAAGATCAAGTATGCTAGTTCGTCATTGTAAAGAAAGCACATGTCATCAGAGAAGACTTTGGGGAATTGTGGCACACGATCATCTTCTTCACCCTGCAAGTGATGCGAAAGAGCGCCTCATGATGATCGTGCTCACTGCATGGTGGATCTGGAAGCACCGCAACACGGTTATCTTTGACAACGAAAGATTCGGCATTTTCAGGTTGCTCGACCCTGTCAACGCGAGGCCCAATAGTGGGAAAATGCAGGGGTTGTTGGGCTAGTGGCGCTTGCGCTTCCCCTTGATGTGCTTAGTACTTAGGTGTATAGTGTGTAATATAGGGGTGTTAACCTTCTTAGGGCTTATACATTAAATTTACTTCTATCAATGCTGGAGACACAAGGCTTTTGTGTTTTCTAGACTTTTTGCAAAAATCATTGTATGCAAATTAGTCTACAAAAATATATTTGCAAAAAGAAGTCTATAAGAATATCACTAGACAACAAAAGATTGTAGCCCATGAACTTGTATGATGATCCATGTGTCTTCGTTGCACCCCTAAATTCATACAACATAATTATGATGTGAGGGTTTTTTCAACTCGCAATGGTACCTTTTCAGCCTCTGTAATTGTATCAAACTGCGCATAAAAACCACACGTGGGTGTGTATTATCATACCTTGTACACTACTCCATATCCTCCGCTACCAATTTTTCTGTCCTCGGAGAATCCATTTGTCATTTCTTCCAATAAATGGTATGCAAGACTCCTTGGCACCACACTTTCATAGTTCATGGTATTGACATCCTAGTAGAAAGAAAAAAATTCGAATTGGCACATGAGACAAAAAAATCCTTGAAGTAGAATAAAGAGTACAAAGTCGTAACCAGTTTAATCTATTTTCTCCTTGTTGACCTCTGCTAAACTTTACTCAAATTGCTACTAGTCATTTTTTTACCAATAAGGAAGGAGTTATTCCTCATTTGAGCATTTTTGTGTGCACATACAACACCCAGCCACTGAGCTAATGCTCACTTCTCCTACGAGAACGGGTCTGATGATTCTGTGTGCTGATTCCGTTCTTTTCTAAAAAAAATCTGAATTATATATTCCTAATAGATTTGCTTAAAGTCAGTCGTAGAAAGAAGGCATAGGCATACTGGTTTCCAAACTCGACTTTATTCATAGGAAAAAGGGAAACAGATGCAAAGCATAGAGAAAAAACGAAGTTACGACATTAATTAGCGCACCTGGTCCATTGGTGTCCCTGAATTATTTTGTACCCCTGATGACCATTCGTCATTTTGCAACTCATTACGGAATTCAATCATAATCTCCGTCTCATTCAGGTTTTTGACTATATCTCCTATAGTCGGCCTTTTGTGTCGATCAACCTCCACACATCTTAAAGCTATTTGGATGCACACTTTTACCTGTTCACAATATGACTCCAGTGCATCCACTAATGTTGCTTGTAGCCTATTCCTCCAGTTTTCATGTACCTAATAGTTTATAATATAAAGAATATGGTAATGCATTAGAAAAACCAAAGTATTATTTGTGAAAAATGCACAATTAATCTTGATAAATGCAACATTTTTTCTTACGAGTTCAATAAACTTCTGGGAAGACATCTCAGAGACTTTTGAGTAACCTATAGGCCCCGTCATTATCTTAATTATGACAACACCCAAGCTGAATATATCCGTCCTTTTTTAGATTAAATTATTTCTTTATTTCTGTGTTTTACTTCTATTTTTATTCTCCTTTCCCTGTCTCTTTTTCTCTTCCAAGTTTATTTTTCTTTTAGAATTCATTTTGTAAATTAAAAATTATCAATAAACGTTCAGAATTAAAGAAAACATATTTTGGAAATGTTCAGAATTCCAAAAGTTGGTTGCTATTTTGAAAAATATTCGAAACTTGCAAAAAGGTTCCTATTTTTATTTATTTTTTATTTTTTTCAAAATTGTTTGACATTTCTAAAAAGAAAATGAAATTTCAAAAAGTGGTCTAGATTCAAAAAATATTCTTGTTTTAGTGAAATTTTCAAATAATGTTCGTGTATAAAAGACACACATTTTTAAAAAATGTTATGAATTTCAATACATGCTCCCCTTTTAAAAAAATGTTCACAAATTCAAATAGTGTTCATCTTTTTATAAAAAAGTTGGTGTTTTCAGAAAATGTTTGTGGATTTTCCCTTTCATATTTTGTTTGCCTTTTTCCAAAAATGTGCATAATTTTCAAAAAACTATTCAGGATTTAAAAAATTGTTCATGTTTCCTAGAATGTTCAGAAACTTTATACCTTAAAATCCCCTCGATTGAAATGAATGAAAGGAAAAGTAGTTTAAATAACTCATGGGCCTTCTCTGGCCTAAGATGACATAACAAAAATCTTAAATGCCCTCGATCAATGAATGGAAAAAATAGCGGATTGAATACTTCACACGCAGCGAAATAGAGAAGCTAAATGTTCCTTTTTCGTGTGCACACAGGGTTTTGCTTTCGCATATAATTCTCACTGACTTTAAATGCATACTATTTTATCTCCCATTGCAACGCACGGACATATGTGCTAGTATTTTATAATATAAAGAATATGTTAATCCATTAGAAAAAAACAAAGTATTATTTGTGAAGAATGCACAATTAATCTTGATAAAAGCAACATGTTTTCTTACGAGTTCAATAAACTTCTGGGAAGACATCTCAGAGACTTTTGAGTAACCTGTAGGCCCCGTCATTATCTTAATTATGACAACACCCAAGCTGAATATATCCATCTTTTTTGAGATTAAATTGTGCGTTATGTATTCCGGCGGTAAGTACCCACTGCATGATACATCATAAGAGATTGTTACTGGAACCATACATGTAGAGCAAACATATTTTTCTGCTTACGAAAAGTTTCCTTTGACATGAATAACTCCTCAACTTACGGTGTTCCTGTAGAACTTAACGTAATTCGTGTTTGTTCCTCTCCGAAGAGCCTTGATAATCCAAAATCTGCAACTTTCGGTAACATGTCCTCATCCAACAATATGTTGGCGGGTTTTAAATCCATATGGAGAATAGGTGGCTTCAATTCATCGTGCAGATATTCCAAGCCCTTGCAAATTCCCTTAATTATTCTATACCGCGTGTACCAATCATGTCCATTAAATTCATCTGCAACAACAATGAAAAGTTTCCCTATGTCAAGAATAGTTCCTTAACATGCTAACTAGTATAAATATAGAACACCGTTGATTGTACCAAAAAGCCATTTGTCAAGGCTTCCGTTTTGCATATATTCGAAGCAAAGAACCTTGTGTGTTGCTTCAGCAAGTATCATTTTCCCATTTAATTCTACGTATTCTCGCTGAGTTTCATGGCAATAACCAACTAAGTGCACAATATTTGGGTGCTGGAGATGTGCAAGGTTGCCATATTCCTTCTCAAATTTCTCATCATCAAGTCCTAGCATAGGATGGAGCTTCTTCACAGCAATCTTTGCCCCATCTTTATGCACTCCCTGTTCAACACCTCACTGGTTAATATTTCTGCTTGTAGCGATATATGTAGTGTGTATGAAGAATGTTTGTTAGAACTGTACCAAATGTCTAAAGCACTATATATTTCTGAAGGAAGGATAATATAGCACGAAACATGCATCAAGTATGCAGCTTAATTACTGGCAAGATTAGTAGATATTGTAATATTATACAAATTTGTAATTTGCAGTTTGTGTCAGTTCACATGTGTGGCACACATTATATCTATGTTATCTTACCATGTAGACTTCTGCAAATGCACCACTACCAAGTTTCCTGTCTTCAGAGAAATTATTTGTCATTTCTTCCAGTAAATGGAATGCAAGTATCCTCGGCGAGTTACTGTTCCCCTGGTAGGAAAACAATAGACTGTTGCATAAGCAATTATACACTTATATATATTACGGGTAGAATAAAAATTACGTATTAATGGCCAGTTTAAGGGAGTGTTTCCATGTTGATCTCTACGAATATAACAATTGAACTCTTGCACACAGAAAATCCATGCATGAAACACACTATCCAAAGTATAATATAGTTAAGGCCATGTTTGAAACGCAAAACAACGATTTCTATGGGAATCTAGAAAACTTGTAGTTCAATTTCATCTCAAGAACAACACCAAACAGTCGTAATTCTAAGACAATTGGTACATATACATATTAGATTACCAAGCATCCAATGACACATCAACTGGAAATTATATATTAAGTGGGGAAGAATGATTTTATCCTTCAATTTTTCAGTTTCGTTCCTAGCTCTATATTCCTGGACAAAATCATTTTTTATGACCATATATATGATGGTGTTTTGAGGAAGACTTAACTAGTAGGGATTCTTTGCCAACATTGAGATCATTATTTAAATTGTAACACGTTTCTAGCTAAAAGGCTATATTTATATGTTTGTTGAGATGTTGGTAACTCGTTGCATCAGCATGTTTGAATTGTTGCAGTGTCATACATGATTGTCGAACAGAACCATTGGCTTGTATTGTATTGGAAAAGGCAATAAAGCATAAGTAAGTTGAAAGCATTTTCTAATGTAATTCCGAATGCTACATGTGCTCTCCCCTCTTGTAAAACTTGTTCGAAACACATTATATCATGATCAAACATAAACAATTCTGTGGCCGTGGTTGCACAATGCTTTTCAGTCAGGATCCACCGAATACATGTACAAACATGACTCTATTTGGCTGAGCAAAAATAAAGAAAAGACATGCAAACATAGCATAGAATGAAAAGAAGTGGTCCATTAGGGATAATACCTGGTTCATTGATGACCCTGGGCTGTTTAGTGACATATCACTTAATTGTGTCATAGTCTTTATCTCGTTTAGCGCATTGACAATACCCCCTATAGTCGGTCTTTTGTGTCGATCAGCTTGCACACAACTTAAAGCTATTTCGGCACATTTCCTTATTTGTGTGTTGTATGACTCCAACTTCAATGCATCAACCGGTGTTTCCTGCAGCTTACTCATCCAGTTTTCATGTACCTAACCCATTTAGACCATAAGGCATTATTTTATTTTATATATATATATATATATATATATATATATATATATATATATATATATATCAAAGCATCAATTGTGAAAGATGTGCATCTAATCTCAATGGTGGCACCAATTTTCTCTTACATGCTCAATGAATTGCTGAGAAGACATTTCAGTACTTTTGGTGTGGCCTTGAGGTCCAGCCAGTACTTTAAGGACAATAACACCGAAGCTGAATATGTCCAATTTATTAGAGATTTCATTCTTCTTCAAGTATTCCGGTGGCAAGTACCCACTGCATCACACTTAGAGTACTGATACCATGCGAAATAAATGCAAACCAGAAATTTCAGTTGCCATGAAGTATAAACTTACAGTGTTCCTTTAAAGTTTTGTGAGATTCGTGTCCGTTCTTCTCTGAAGAGCCTTGATAATCCGAAATCCGCTATTTTTGCTGTCATGTTTTCATCCAGCAAGATGTTTGCCGGTTTTAAATCCAAATGATAAATAGGGAATTCCAATTCCTCGTGAAGGTATTTCAAACCTTTGCAGATCCCTTCAATTATTTCATATACTGTGTACCAGTCAAGTTCATTACATTCATCTGTACCAAAGGGGAGGAAAAGTATTAAGAAATAGTAAAAATTAAGAATGATTCGATGACATGCTCCATAAATAAAACAAGCAGCACATCATCATTACCAGAAATATACTTGTCAAGGCTTCCATTGGGCATATACTCCAAGCAGAGAGCCCGTTGCATCTCATCCTGAGGAAGCCACTGTCCCCTGTGACGTACTAATCTTTCCTGGATTTCTTGGCAATAGCCAATTAGCCTCACTATATTCTGGTGTTCAAGCAAACTAAGGTATTTAAACTCGTTCTGAAACTGTTCATCGTTAAATCCTGTATATGGATTAATCAACTTCACGGCCATCTGTTTCCCATCTTCATACATCCCCTGTTCAACATGTGGAACACATTGTTTACTTTTTCTGTTTATGATGACAAAGCAGAAAACGAATGTGGTGACCCATATTCTGCACGGCAATTTTTTATTGCATGATAGCAAAGTGGCAGCTCAAGATCAATGATGCAAGTTCGTCATTAACAGGATCAGCAGAGAACATAATGGCGTATATTTTATCCTACCAGGTAAACTTTTCCAAACGCTCCGGTACCAAGTAGTTTCTCCGTAGAGAAATGACCTGTAATGTCGTATAAAATTTGGTAGGCAATCTTTGGTACCACACTTGCATGATCCATTTATCGCCTCTTCTGCTTGAAAAAAGAAACAGAAAATGGGCATTAAAAGTTGCTCTTGTTCTTGTCGTTGACTTCCATAAATCAATCGAGCTAGCACATATCAGATCTACTCCCTCCATTCGTAAATATAAGTCTTCTTAGAGATTCTAATACGGACTACATAGGAAGCAAAATAAGTCAACGTACACTTTAAAATATGTCTATATACATTATGTAGTTCTAGAAATCTCTAAAAAGGCTTATATTTATAGGAACGGGAGAAAGTATGCATTAAAGCGCAAAATCGAAATACAATACAAAGAGGAATATAGAAGAAGGCCAGATCTGCCAGCAAACACAAACCTGCGACTCAAAAGAGAGCTATGGCGAACTAAAAGTAGACTCAATGCTACTGTCACTTGCTCTGCTCAAAGCAACAACAGTAGATTCAAAAGAGAGCTATGGCGAGCTCACTGACCTGGAGGAAAAATGCTAGCAGTCAACGCGCGGGACTGATTAATGCAGTGGAGGCAGAATAAGCAGCTCCGTCGAGGACCCCTCGATCAGTTATATATTGACCGAGCGCAAGTTGTTGAGAAGGTATCCTATGGAACATAGAAACTGAAGCATGTACCGTTGGATCACAGATCTTTGGTCCAGATCAGCCCTCCACCTACTCCATGCATTTTGCAAAGGAACGCCCGCTTCCTAATTGTCATTTTGCACAAAACCGCCCTGTTACTTCCCCCAATGCTAAACGAATCACTGAAAACTGGCACTGTGTATTTGGAGCTGCGGTCCTGTATTCCACGTCCTTGTTTTCAAATTTAAATGCAGTGAAAGTTAACATATGTTGTTTTCAATTTAAATTCCAGTGAAAACAATGTGAAATATAATCTCCTTTGAAATATAATTCCAGTGAAAACAATGTGAAAACATTTAAATTCTTTCTGAGGTTTGGGATTGAGAAACAAGCATGGACACTTGATTAAGTTCTCAAAAAAAAATCATCTTCAAATATTTTGCAGACCCTTAGCACATGACCTCTTGACCTGGTCCAGTCCAAGGAAGCAGCTTACTCATTCAACTTAATAGACAATAAATGTATGTTGAGAATGCCAGAAAATGAATCGCTAGAGGAAAAGCCCCCCTTCCCCTCCAGCGTCGCCCCGCGTGCGACGGGAAGGGCGACCGCGCCGCCGCCAGCAGCAACCTCCTCCCTCGCCGCCGCCACAGGGCGCGGCCGGGCAAAGCCTGGCCGGCCCCGGCGCCGGCGGGGCTCGTCCCTCCTCCCCGTTTGGTGCGCCGCGTCGCGGGACGTGGTGGCTCGACGTGGGCGCGGCGGCGGCCTCCCGTGCGTTAGCGCCGGTGGCGTGGGTGCGCGCTGGGGCCGCGGTGGCTCCGTGGCGGCGCGCGGGAGCGCCGCGGCGTTGACGGCGTGCGGCTCTGTTGCGGCGGCGCAGTGTCTGGTTCTCGGCGGACGGTACGCGCGGGCGACGGCGATGCGAGCCAGGCGCGTGGCCGTCGCGGCTCTGGCGGCGTGGGAGGTTCTCCTTCCTTCCCTGGCATGGTGGTCTTCAGATCCGATCTGACGAAGCCACATGAGTGGGTCGGATGGACTGGTGCACGTCGTTGACCGCGGATGGATCCCGCGACTGTTGTCTGCTACGGTTCCCTCGGTGGTGGCGTGATCTGTAGGTGCCCCGGCGGCTGAAGATCTAGTCGTGGCGTTCCTGCAGATGGCGCGGGTGGTGGTGGCCGCCTCAGTTCTCCTCGTGCCGGACTGGCTGCGTGCCGGCCATGCTCAGCAGATTCGACCGGGATCTCGTGCCTTGGGCGGGCCAGATTGTGGCTCGGAGCGGGAGGCTCCGGGAAGGCGAGGCTGGGTGCTGTTTGGGATGTGCTTGCGGGCAGGGATGATTCTTCTCGCGGGCGCGCTGGGCGTTGGTGGTGGCCGTGACATCGCGGCGATGTCATTAGAGCATCTCCAGCGCACGGCCCAAACGAACGTTCGTTTTGGCCCGTTTGGGGCGGTAATGGGGTAGTCCATGTCCGGTTGGGTCGTTTGGGTTGTCGGTGTGCGTGGTCGCGTGTCCAAGATGGTGTGATTAAAAAAACACAAAAAACTAAAATAAAATGTGAAAAAATATAAAATAAACGCAAACATAAAAACATAAACATAATTTGGGGATTTACGGCCACAAAACAGCCCAAGTTCCACGGTCCACATCCATAATTTACATATATAAAAAAACGCCGCCCGCGCGCTCTTGGAGTGCCCGTTGACGCCGTGCTCGTCGCCGTCTTCTCAGTGGCCGACGTCGTCTTCGTCGTCGCTGATGAGGTCAATGTAGGCCGGCGGCGTCCAGAGGTGGGGCGATGGTGCACAGTACACGGGCCAGCCGAAGGCGGAGGTGCTGCACCACCTCTTCTCGTGGCGACGCCCGGCTTGCGGCGGCATGAGGCACCGATTCCACGCCCCACGGCGTCGGCCATCTCCGGAGCCGTGCACGACCAGCTCCACGCCTGGCCCACCAGCTCCGGGTGGAAATTGGCGATGGGCAGCTCCTTGTTGACCTCCTCCTCAGCGTCCCCCATCTCCAGCTCGGGGATGGCGACGTCGCCGGCAGCAGAGAGGACCATCATCTCCTGGAGGCCCTCCCATTGGCCCTCATTGTGCGTCTTCATGGAGTCCTCCATGACGTGTTGGATGAGCCGGGCCTCCTCCTCTGTCATGCGAGGAGGCGGTGGTGGCGACGGAGAAGGTGAATGCGACGGCGTGGGCGTGAGGCCGCGCACCCGCGTACGCCCACGCACCTGGGGAGCAGCCGCTTCGCGCTCTGGACGGGGAGAGGGAGAGCTAGGCTAGGGTTTCGGCCGTGTCGGGTTTTGAGGAGGCAGCACGGGCGGAGTGGGGAGTGTGGACGACGACCGATCCACGGCTTCCATTTAAGAAGGACGGCGACCGTTCGTTGGGCGGATGATAGGTGGGGCCGACCGCGCGTGCGCATTAATATCGGGCGGTGGGAGGTAGGTGGCCTCCTGCCATGTGGCCCTGACGAGGACGAGCGAGGCGTCCGTTTGCTGTCCGCCGCGACCCAACCGCGTGCATGTTTGCGCTCAAAATGGGTCAGTCCGGACACAAAACAGACCAGATGGGTCTAGGCCGTCGCGCGCTAGGCCGTCTGGTTTGTCCGTTTTGCCCCAAACGGACGGGGCCGAACGGGATGGGGTCGTGCGCTGGAGTTGGCCTTAGTTCTCAGATTGACACGATAGGCCACAGACATAGCATTGTGTGAGCGCGCCTAGCCCAAGGCCAGAGGGCTAGGGCAAGGCTAGCTCGGTAACGGCCGTCGGTAGTCATCGATTGGTGTTCCTCTTGGTCCACGGGGTTGACTTGGGACACAGGTGGTGGCGCTTCTTACGATGGAGGTGCTAACCTAGAATTGATGGCTGATGTCGGGTTAGGAGTAGATGGAGAGGCCCTTGCTCTTCTTACTTTGGTGGATGTGTTGTGAAGGAGGCGTTGATGGTGTTTCCGACGTTGGATGGTGGACGACATGGTGGTCTCTTCGACGGGTGCTATGTTGGCGGTGACTTTCCTTCTTGGTTGTGCGGGCGGCAATGAGGTAGGTTCAGGTGGCTCGAGTTCGTCCTCTATCGGTGGCAGTGGTGGATCTGAGAGTCCGAGCTAGTCATGATTGTCTTGGAGATCTCGTTGTGGCACTGATGAGCTACCGTGTGAAACCTTTATGCTTTGGCATCGACGACGGCGACGGTCATGGGCGCCGCTCTTTTTTTGAAGACGTTGTTGTCGTTGTGGTTTTCCTCTTTGTGTCAGGGTTTTAGATGAAAACCCATGTTCACTTTGCACTCGGCAACAGCGGCGCGTCACGCCATCTTCTGTTCCGAAGGCATTGTCGTGAAGCTTACTATGCTAGGGCGTAGTGTGGCGTTGTAATCCATCCTTTAGATGTTCTTCTTTCATAGCGTGGTCCCACGGACACGGATGCAGAACGGCTATCCAATCATAGTCGTAATGTCCGTTACAGTCTTTCGTTAAAAATGCTAAACAACGGTTAATTAAAAATGTGAAACAACACCTTCCTTCAAACAAGCAACATGTGTTACATGCACCTTCCGCCAAACACTTCGGCCAAAGCAATGCATTTAGGCATTTAGGGGGGGGGGGGGGGGGGAATACGTTAAGTAAATCACATTTACCTAGATAGCTATGTGCCAAATCAAGCTAGCTAGCTTGAAGCTTTCCTCAAAACATCATGCTAATCTCTATACTTAAAAAAACATAAGGTTTTTATTTCACCTTTCTTTCCACCACTCCTTCGCCCAACCTTTCATGTATATGATAATCAATCACCTTAATTTACTTATGTTCTGAACCAATTTTACTTTAATTTACTCACCAAACTTCTAATCAAAATATAAGGTAATTCATGGGCTGAATTTGATGAACATTTATTTACACAATTGTATTATTATTGACATGTAAATCGCAAGCTAACGTATTAGAATATTTATATCTCGTTGCAACGCGCGGGCATTTTTCTATTCAATAAAAGTAACCCTTCCGCCAAATAGTATCGCCCTTCCGCCATCGTGCACGGACGAGGGCACGTGGTGGCTTTCCACTGCCAGACTAATGTCCGGACTCCTGCAAGGCCCCCCTACGTTTGTCTCCGATTTATGAAAAAAATGCGCATGGACCGCTTGGCGGACCGTTACAGGCCTGCCTTGGATGGCACAACACGTCTGGACAACATGGTCTGGACTTATGTGAGCCGGTTTGAAGATCAGCGTTGGAGATGCCCTGAAAATGAAAGGAGCCGTTTTTTTGGTCGACACAAGATTGAGAAACACCGCAGCGAGGACCCCGCCCCTCGCGTCGCTCCCACGAGCGATGGGGGTGCTAACCCTAGCCGCTGTCGGTCTCGGCCTCCTCTCCTCGCCGCCGCCGGAATGAGCTGGCAGGCGAAGCCCTGCTGGCGTCGGTGTCGGCGGGGCGGTTTCTCGTCCGCATTCGTCGAGGCTAGGCGCGGGACGGGCTCCATGAGCGGCGGCGCGGTGCTGGTGAAGGGCACGATAGCGTGGCGCTGGTGGCTGGCGGTGGTGCGGCGTTGGTGGCTGGTGGTCGCGTGGAGGGCTTCAGAGGTGTAGGCGTCCGCGGGTGCTTGGCCTGGATGGCGTGGCCTCATGGCGGTGCAGCTTGGGCGGTGGCGTTCCGACGAAGGCCAGGATGGCGGCCAGGTGAAGGTGTGACAACTTATCGGCGGTGGCGGCTCTATGCAGAACCTAGCTGGCGGCGCTCTGCAGGCCCAAATCTGGGCCCTTTTGGGCCCGATCAGGGTCAGGGCTGGCCGATTTGGGCTTGCGTGAGTCGCCTCTTGTTGGACTAACGAGTGACTCGCGATGGGGGTGCAGGCGATAGCGCCACGTATGCTGCAGCGCAGCGGCGGGAGCTTCACGGGCCCGATCTGGGCTCGGTCGGGCTGTTGTCCTGGTGTGCTCCTGCTGCTGCGTCCGGTCTGCTACCGCTTGAGCCAGCCGAGGTTGTTCCCTCCCACGTGGCTATGGTACCGCCGTCCCCCGTCTACGGTTGTTTCGTCTTGTCCAGTCGGGCTCACAGCGTTTGCCATGGTGAGACGTCGACAATGACTTCAAGTTTGTGTTGGCGCATGTTGGTGGGTGGCAAGCATGGTGGAGCCGATGGTTGGTCCAGGGTTGTGGTTGTGTGGGGCCGGGAAAAATCCCTGTCGGATCTTGCCAGCACCGACGCGGGACACCCGCGGGTGCTGCGTCCCTTCTTGAAGGGTGTAGGGTGTACCTCTTCACCGGCGCGAGACCCGGCTCCGTCTTCGGCTTGACGAAGCGCGGGGGAGGAGCCGGCGAGGAGGCGCGCCGGCCGCCCTCGCTGATGACGATGCCTGCGTTGCGTGTACGCCGGCCGAGCGGCGTCTCTGCCGCGGGCTCGGCCTTGACGCCGAGCAGCGATGGAATGCCGGAGGATTGGGAGAAAGAACGCGGCGAGGAAGAAGATGAGAGGGAGCCGAACCTCCTTCGCGCCCATTGCCCGTCGCGTCGGCGGTGCGCCGGGGCGGCCGTCCTCGCCGAGGAGTACGCCAAGGGTGGGTTGTTGCCGCCCTCGATGTGCGTCAGCATGCCGTCGAGGGTGCGGCCGGGGACGCCCCACCAGAGGTGGCGCCCCTTGCTGTTCTTCAGGCCGCCGACCACCGGCGCCCGTTACAGGGACGCCAGCCGCCTTGGCGACGCTGGCAATCGCCGCCCAAGCCGCGGTGTTGTCGGCGGCGTACTGGGGGAGGGAGTGCTCGGTATCGGTGTCGGTGACGGAGGCGCGCGCGATCTCGACCTCGTCGGTGAAGTATGATGGCTTGGTGACAGCGTCGGGCAACGGGGGAATGGGCACTCCCCCATTGCTGAGCCTCCAGCCCGTCGGCCCGGCGCGCAAGTCCGGCGGCGCTGAGATGTTCGCTCGAACAGAGCTGTGGCTCTGTTCGCGGAGCTTAACGGGCGGCCGAACCGTTGGCCGCCGCCATCGCCTCCGGGGAAACGCCCGGCCATCGGGGAGAGGAGTGGCTGGGGAGAAGAGATCGGCGGGAGAGGGAGGGCTGGGGCGGGGAGAAGAGCTCGGTGGCGGCGCTCGGGAGAGGTGGAGAGGTAGCACTCAACGCAGGCGAGCGAGACCATATATAGCCGCGCCGCATCCGTGTGTACACGTCCGAGGAGGGAGGCGCCGCTGCGCCGCCTGCGGACGCTGCCGTTGCGGAGGAATCAATGGCAAAGCTGACCGGCGGCAGCCTTGCCATTGATTCCCCGCGGGAAACCGAGGCGTCGGGAGAAGACGCGGCGCGGTGTCGTTGACGCGGCTAGCCCACGGCGCTTTCGCGCCAAAAACGATTCGCCCGGCGCCCCCCAGCGCGCCGGGTTCGGGTTGGGTCCGCCGGCGCCAATTTCGGCCCGAGCCGACGAAAAATGGGCCACTGGGGGCGCGACTGGGCTAATTTTTTGGCGTCGACGGTCGAAAAATCGCTTGGGGGCCTTGCTGGAGGCGCGGCTGGAGATGCTCTTAGGATAACTCCAGCGCACGGCCCAAACGAACGTCCGTTTTGGCATGTTTTCGTCCGTTTGGACGGCCATGAGGCAGCCCATGTCTGATTGGGTCATTTGGTTTGTCGGTGCGTCCATCGCGCGGCCGCACCCCAAATCATGTCTGGGGTGGACGTGATTAAAAAAAGCAAAAAACTAAAATAAAATGAGGAAAAATATAAAATTAACGCAAACATAAAAACATAAACATAATTTGGGGGTTTACGGCCACAAAACGGCCCAAGTTCCACGGTCCACAGCCATAATTAACATAAAAAAATAAAAAAAATGCCGCCCGCGCGCTCCTGGCGTGCCCGTCGCCGTCTTCTCAGTGGTTGTCGTTGTCTTCATCGTCGCTGACGAGGTCGACGTAGGCCGGCGGCGTTCAGAGGTGAGGCGCCGGTGCCTGGTACACGGTGTTGGGCTGGAAGACGGGAGGTGCCTGCACCACCTCCTCCCGTGGCGACGCCTCCCGCTCCGGTCACCAGGGCGGCGTGGGGCACCAGTTCATGCCCCCCATGGGGTCGGCCATCTCCGAAGCCGTGCACGACCAGCTCCACGCCTAGCCCACCAGCCCCGGGTGGAAAGTGACGATGGGCAGCTCCTCGTTGACCTCCTCCTCAGCGTCCCCCATCTCCAGCTCGGGGATGGCGACGTCGCCGGCCACAGAGAGGGCCATCATCTCCTGGAGGCCCTCCCATTCGCCCTCATTGTGCGTCTTCATGGAATCCTCCATGATGTGTTGGATGAGCCGGGCCTCCTCCTCCTCTGTCATGCGAGGAGGTGGTGGTGGCGACGGAGAAGGTGAAGGCGGCGGCGTGGGCGTGAGGCCGTGCACCCGCGTACGCCCGTGCACCTGGGGAGCAGCCGCTCCGCGCTCTGGACGGGGAGAGGGAGAGCTTGGCTAGGGTTTCGGCCGTGTCGGGTTTCGAGGAGGCAGCATGGGCGGAGTGGGGAGTATGGGCGACGACCGGTCCACGACTTCCCATTTAAGAAGGACGGCGACCGTTTGCTGGGCGGATGACAGCTGAGGCCGACCGTGCGTGCGCATTAATGTCAGGCGATGGGAGGTAGGTGGCCGCCTGCCACGCAGACGAGCGAGGCGTCCGTTTGCTGTACATCGTGACCCAACCGCGCACATGTTTTCGCTCTAAATGGGTTGGCCCGGACACAAAACGGACCAGATGGGTCCAGGCCGCCGTTGCGCGCTGGGCCGTCTGGTTTGTCCGTTTTGCTCCAAACAGACGGGGCTGGATGGGATGGGGTCATGCGCTGGAGTTGTCCTTAGTCCTCAGATTGACATGGTAGGCCACAGACATGGCATTGTGTGAGCGCGGCTAGCCCAGGCAAGGCTAGCTCAGTAACGGCCGTCGGTAGTCATCGATTGGTGTTCCTCTTGGTCCACGGGATTGACTTGGGACACAGGTGTTGGCGCTTCTTCCGGTGGAGGTGCTAACCTAGAATTGATGGATGATGTCGGGTTAGGAGTAGATGGACATCCCCTGCTCTTCTTACTTTGGTGGATGTGTTGTGAAGGGGGCGGTTGATGGTGTTTCCGACGGTGGATGGTGGACGACATAGTGGGCTCTTCGACGGGTGCTATGTTGGCGGTGACTTTCCTTCTTGGTTGCATGGGCGGCAAGGATGTAGGTTCAGGTGGCTAGGATTCGTTCTCTGTCAGTGGCAGTGGTGGATCTGAGAGTCCGAGCTAGTCACGATTGTATTGGAGATCTCGTTGTGGCACCGGTGAGCTGCCGCGCGAAACCTCTGTGCCTTGGTGTCGACGACGGCGACGATCATGGGCGCCGCTCTCTTCTTGAAGACGTTTGTTGTTGCTGTGGTTCTCCTCTTCTTCTTTTGTTTGCGGAAAAACTTTCAATCTATTCATCTTCAATCATGGCAGTACAACGAATACCAAAAATAAAAATTACATCCAGATTCGTAGACCACCTAGCGACGACTACAAGCACCGAAGCGAGCGAAGGAGCGCCGCCGTCATCGCCTCTCCATCGCCGGAGCCGGGCACAATTTGTTGTAGTAGACAGTCGGAAAGTCGTCGTGCTAAGGCCCCATTGGACCAGCACCCCAAAACAGCAACCGCCACCGACGAAAAATAACATAGATTGAAAGGATCCAAACCGAAGACACACGAACGTAGACAAACAATAAGGAAATCCGAGCAAATCCATCAAAGATAGATCTGCCGGAGACACACCTCCACACGCCCATCAATGATGCTAGACGCACCGTCGGAACGGGGGCTAGACGGGAGACCTTTATTCCATCTTCAGGGAGCCGCCGCCGTCTCGCCTTCCTGAGTAGGACACAAACCCTAACAATATTGAAAAAAATGACTAAAAACGAAGCTCTCCCGCCGGCCCTTGGCAGGATCCACCGCGCCTGCATGGCCCTAAGGCCACCGGAGACGAGGCGGACCTGCGCCGGCGCCGATGAGAGGCACGAACCCTAACTTTCTTTCTTGAAGGAGGAGGCCTCTTCATGTCAGGGTTTCAGATGAAAACCCATGTTCACTTTGCACTCGGCAACAGCGGCGCGTCACGCCACCTTCTGTTCCGAAGGCATTGTCGTGGAGCTCACTGTGCTAGGGTGTAGTGTGGCATTGTAATCCATCCTCTAGATGTTCTTCTTTCGTAGCGTGGTCCCACGGACATGGATGCACAACAGCTATCCAACCATAGTCGTAATGTCCGTAACAGTCTTTCGTTAAAAATGCTAAACTATGGTTTATTAAAAATGGGAAACAACACCTTCCTTCAAACAAGCAACATGTGTTACATGCACATTCCGCCAAACACTTCGGCCAAAGCAATGCATTTAGGCATTTAGGAGGGAAAAATAACGTCAGTGTACGTTAAGTAAATCACATTTAGCTAGATAGCTATGTGCCAAATCAAGCTAGCTAGCTTGGAGCTTTCCTCAAAACATCATTTTAATCTCTATACTTAAAAAACATAAGGTTTTTATTTCACTTTTCTTTCCACCACTCCTTCGCCCAACCTTACATGTACATGATAATTAATCATCTTAATTTACTTATTTTCTGCACCAGTTTTGCTTTACTTTACTCACCAAACTTCTAATCAAAATATAAGGTAATTCACGGGCTGAATTTGATGAACATTTATTTACACAACTATATTATTATTGACAGGTAAATCGCAAGCTACCGTATTAGAATATTTATATCCCGTTGCAACGCACGGGCATTTTTCTAGTCAATAAAAGTAACCCTTCCGCCAAATAGTATCGTCCTTCCGCCATCATGCACGGACAAGGGCACGTGGTGACTTTCCACTGCTAGACGAATGTCTGGACTCCTGCAAGGCCCCCCTACGTTTTTCTCCGATTTATGGAAAAAATGCGTCTGGACCGCTTGGCAAACCAATACAGGCCTCCCTTGGATGGCACAACACGTCTGGACAACGTGGTCTGGACTTATGTGAGCGGTTTGAAGGTCGGCGTTGGAGATGCCCTGAAAATGAAAGGAGCCGTTTTTTTGGTCGACACAAGATTGAGAAACACCCCAGGGAGGACCCCGCCCCTCGCGTCGCTCCCACGAGCGATGGGGGTGCTAACCCTAGCTGCCGTCGGTCACGGCCTCCTCTCCTCGCCGCCGCCGAAATGAGTTGGCGGGCGAAGCCCTGCTGGCGTCGGTGTCGGCAGGGCGGTTTCTCGTCCGCGTTCGTCAGGGCTAGGCGCGGGACGGACTCCATGAGCGGTGGCGCGGTGCTGGGGAAGGGCACGGTAGCGTGGCGCTGGTGGCTGGCGGCGGTGTGGCGTTGGTGGCCGGTGGTCGCGTGGAGGGCTTCGGAGGTGCAGGCGTCCGCGGGTGCTTGCCCTGGATGGCGTGGCCTCACGGTGGTGCAGCTTGGCCGGTGGCGTTCCGACGAAGGCCAGGATGGCAGCCAGGTGAAGGTGTGACAACTTGTCGGCGGTGGCGGCTCTATGCGGAACCTAGCTGGCGGCGCTCTGCAGGCCCAAATCTTGGCCCGATCTGGGTCATGGCTGGCCGATTTGGGCTTGCGCGAGTCGCCTCTTTGTTGGACTAACGAGTGACTCGCGATGGGGGCGCAGGCGATGGCGCCGCGTATGCTGCAGCGCAGCGGCGGGAGCTTCACGGGCCCGATCTGGGCTCGGCGGGGCTGTTGTCCTGGTGTGCTCCTGCTGCTGCATCCGGTCTGATACCGCTTGAGCTGGCCGAGGTTGTTCCCTCCCACATGGCTACTGATCGCTGCCCCCGTCCTACGTCTGATTGTTTCGTCTTGTCGGTCGGGCTCCACGGCGTTGCCATGGTGAGACGTCGACAATGACTTCAAGTTTGTGTTGGCGCATGTTGGTGGGTGGCAAGCATGGTGAAGCCGATGGTTGGTCCGGGGTTGTGGTTGTGTGGGGGGCGGGAGAAATCCATGTCGGATCTTGCCGACACCGACGCGGTGACGCCTGCGGGCGCTGCCTCCCTTCTTGAAGGGTGTAGGGTGTACCTCTTCCCCACTCCCCCATGTACTGGGAGAAATCGCAGGATCCGATCGGGCAGCAGCGTCGGTGTCGTCGCAGTCCTTCTTTAAGGTGTTGCTTGGTACACGACAATTTGAATGCATAGGAGCGGGCGGGAATCCTTTGGAGGGCGCAACAGTTGCAAGAAATTGTCGCTTATGTCGATTTTTCTTTTCTTTTGGGTTTGATTGTGCTGTTTCCTCAGCAATGGTCTCACAAATGTATCGGTTGGTTGCTATATATATTAATATAACGAGGAGAAAGCCTATTTCGGAGATGCCCTGAAAATATGCCCACATGAAATAAGCACAAACAGCTCCCATGGACGGCGTCCAATTACAACAACTGTAGATGCATCTCCCTTGCATTGGCCCCAGCACCGCCATCACGCCGGATGAGGATCCCTGACATGGGCTATCCTACCTTTGAGTCACTGACAGATGGGTCCCACCGATCATGGGGCCCGCATGTTAGTGACTCAAAGACAGGATATGGCAGGGATTGCTATGTGAGAGGATCCATGTCCACCTCTGCTCGCCACCCCCGCAGTAGCAGTAGCACGCCGCGGCTACACCACCGCATGGAGAGAAATTTATTACCAAGAAATTTCCTCAAAGAGGAGCTGCATAGCAGAGCAGCCCACCGACTGCCGCCCATCCCCATGGCGAAGGGGATCTTGAGGTTGATCCAGTGGTTGAAGCAGGGAGGCTTGACGAGCCCTTTGAAGCGGCACTCCGTCTCCAGCATGGTGCGGACTGCGGAGGTCCCAGTCCCCCCACGTGACGACGGCGAAGCAGCCGCCGCTCCTGGCCCACGCCGAGGCCTGCAGCCACGCGGCGTGCAGGCGGAGCGCCTCGGCCAGCGGCACGCCGCCGTCGACGTCTGCCTGCCGGATGCCGGTGAGGTCCCTGCAGAAGTCGGTCAGCGCGGGGTGGTGCTGCGGGCGGACGTACTCCCTCCGTCCGAAAATACTTTCATTAAAATGGACAAAAAAGTCGAGGCTGCCGGTGGCACGGTGGACGAGGACGGATGGGAACTCGATGATCTCCTGCGGGTAGATCTGCGTGCCTTTCTCGCACGTCGCCTCGAAGTCTAGGACCACGAAGTAGTCAAACGCCTGGCGCTGGGGCTGCCGCGCCGTTCTGACCATGCTGCTGCCCGCCTCCGGAGACGGGGACGGCACACCGGAGCTGCTGGAGGTGAACATGGACATGATCCTCTGCGATGGGAAAGCGCGTGGTCAACGTCAAGAGGATGTACTACTCAGGAAGCTAGCAGCGGGTTGAGTTTACTCTAGGCACGATAAGTAATGGGCCAATAGAAAACAACTAAGCAAACCACTTTTTTTAGGAAAGTAAACGTTTGGAGAAGGTGCGCCGGCCGAAGGTTCGGCCGGTCGCCCGCTCACGCGCTCCTACTTCGCGGGGGTCCAGCCCGACCTTATCCTTCTCCCTGTCCATTCATTTTTTTTCCCAGCGACACATGCATCTTCCCCGTTCCTGCCGCTGCAATCCCCGTCACGCCGGCGAGGCCGCCATCTACCCCTACCCCCCCCCGGGGACCCCCGCATCGGCCCCTACCCCTCCGCAGCCCAATTTTGCTGGTGAGGTCGTTGTGCACCCCACGGCCGGCGACTTGTGGCACTTGTGGCGCTGGAGACGACATGCACATGGGTCGGCGGGTCCTGCATCTGGTCCCCACTGGTGCCGGAGACGTAGAGCCCCAGACGCGAGCTTGCTGCAATCAACACTTGCCGCAAGACCGGAGACGCATTTAACACCCGTGGTGGAACAAGCCTGCAGATGATACAACCGCATCGTTAATAGCTTCAACCGCTTCGTAAAAAGCTTCAACCGCCGCATTTTTTGCTACAACCGACGTCACCGAGCTGGAACCAAAGACTATTTTGCTGGAACTGCCGGAGAGGGAGCTGGAACCAGCAATTTCTTTTGCTGCATCCGGCGACAACATCTTTTTCGATAAGGAGTTGCAACCCACAACAGCGGGGATGACACACTAGTAGAAAAAGGGTCATATGTGAAGCACATTAGTGCCGGTTTGAATTTGAGCCGGTACTAATGTGTACATTAGTGCCGGTTCATGGGGCCGATCAATAGCACCGGTTCGTGGCGAACCTTTAGTACCGATTCATGCCACAAACCGGTACTAAAGAGGCTGTGTCGACCGGTCGCTATGGCCCCACCATCACCATTTAGTGCCGGTTCGTACTACGAACCGGGTACTAATGACGTTGTAAGGTGATGTTTTAATTAGTCCCACCTCGCTCCCCTAACAAGCCTTGTACCACCTTAAATATGTTATTTCTCAAACTATCATAAGCACTTGGTCTTCATTGAACTCTATGTGTAGAATTTGTGGCCTCAATATGAGTCTTCATCGGTTTATAAATCATTGATGACTCATATTGACAATTCAAATTGTACACACAAAGATCATTGATGATTAAAGTATTTTTTTGATGTTATATGATCATATTAACAATTTAGACTGTAAAGAAATATAAGATCATGATGTAAATGCTCTTATATTTTTATGCTCAAGATGCACCATTCAAAGCGACGCCATCAACTTTCAACCATTTCTGCCTTCATTTGCTATTTTTCATGCATTCAATGATTTGTTTTGAGAACTAAATGACCTGGAAATTGAAAAGCACTACAAATGAACTCTGAAAAAGTTGAAACTTGGCATGGTATCATCATTTCACCCACATAGATTGTTCAAAAAGTAGAGAGGGTTACGGCAAAAACTAGATGCACTTCGTTCACAAACTGGACAATCTCTTTCGAAGTATTCAGGTTTCGGACGAAATTAAACTCATCTGTTACAAAGGCATTTCATTTTTTTAAACTTATTACAACTCCAGACTTTTTGTGCATTCAGTATGCACCATTCAAAGCGACGCCATCAACTTTCAACCATTTCTGCCTTCATTTGCCATAACTGTTTTAAGCGCACCACCTTTAGTACCGGTTGGTGGCTCCGACTGGTACTAAAGGGTGACCAGTACTACAGTTGCTTAGGAAGCTGTTTTTTAGTCCCACCTTGCCAAGAGATAGGGACTAGGAGCGGTTTATAAGCCCTGAGTACAGAGACGATGAAGAAGAGGCTCAATGCTCACGTTGCTTAGCTTCAAGCCTTCAGGAATATGGTAGATTGCACGGAGCTATGCGCAGTGCAGTTTACACTATTCCGAAAGGCTTGAAGCAAATTAACGAGCATTGCACCTCTTTTATTTTTAATAACTTATTACAACTCCGGACTTCTTCTCGTTATGGCAAAAACTAATTGCACGTCGACATTTCTTTTTTTAATTTTGGTTATAACTCCAGACTTTGACCATCAAGTTTTGCAGAAAAGAAAAATAGCAGAAAAGAAAAAACTATTGCTGAAAATAAAAACTATATAAAAAACTACTCAGAAATAAATAGAACAAAATAAATATAGCAGAAAAGAAAAACTGCTCAGAAATAAATAGAAGAAAAAATAAAGCAGAAAAGGAAAAATTATATTTGCTATTTTTCAATCGTTTACAAAATGACCGTGAAATTGAAAATCACTACAAAATGAACTCTGAAAATGTTGAATTTTGGCAAACTAGATGAAAAACTACTCACAGATAAATAGAAGAAAATAAATATAACAGAAAAGAAAAAACAATACAAAAAACTACACAGAAAGAAATAGAAGAAAAAATAGCTGAAAAGAAAAAAACTACAAAAAAATTTGGGGCGCTGTCCTGTGGGCCTGCTAGGACACATGAGTGCAATTACAGGCCTTAAAGGCCCAGCAGACTCACAGGACAGCGCACAGAATTTAGGCCCACAAGTCTGCTATATAGAGGAGTTCGAAGAGGTAGCCGCTGCTGGGTTTATAAACGCAGTGCGGCTGCCCTTCGCCCGGCGAGGTGGGACTAAACTTTGGGTGTAGCTTGAGGCCTTTAGTACCGGTTGGTGGCTCCAACTGCATTAAAGAGCACCTTTTAGTACAGTTGGAGCCACCAACCGGTACTTAAAGGCCTGCTTTTCCCGCCTCTTGGCCTAGCCAAAGTTGGTTTAGTACCGTTGGTGGCTCCAACCGTACTTAAAGGCTCACCCTATATATACAACACTTACGAAATTTCAGTTACATCTCCCACTTCTTCGTCAACCTCTCTGCCGCCCGTTGCCGCCGCCTGCCGCTGCTGCCGTTGCCGTTGCCCCGCCGCTTCGAACGCGCCAAGGCTCGTCTGTCGTCGTCCCGCCGCCGTCTGTATGTATTCGCTCTCTCATACAGCATTGCCGCCGCCGCTGTTCGCTAACGCACAAGGCCGTCTGTCCCCGCCGCTTTAACACCGGCGCCTACCAGACACGGCGCCTGGCCAGACAGACGTAAGGGCGCACACACACACACACACACATATACCACACACACGCATACACACACACATACACACATACGTACTAGATTATTTGTAGTTCAATAATTAATATAACTAGTTTATTTTTAGTAGGAAAATTTAGGTATATGAGATTTGAACTAGTTCAATAATTAATATAACTAGGTTAATGAGTTTTTTTGTTTATTTAATTTTTTTATATATTTTGAGTTTATATAAATGTTAGATTAATGTCGAATGTTAGATGAATTAGATAGAACAGTTAAATATGTAGTAATGTCTATTTATAGTAAGTGCTTAGTAGTTGAACTAGTTGATTTAATAAAACTGGTTCATTTTACTATAGAAGTAGTTTATTTTAGCAAGAAAATTAATAGAACTAGTTTATTTTTTTAGTTAAAGCAATTATTCCCGCATCGACGTGGGCGATGCCTATCCCGCATCCTCGTCGCCGAGTCGGGCGGAGGACGACACCTGCTTGACCAGATGGGCCATGTCCGGGACCTGGCTCCGCGGGTGGTACTGGAGGTGCTACCTTCCAGGGGGCGAGCTTGGTGAGGAGCCAGCCCGTCGCTGACCCGATCCTTGTTTGGTGGCGGTCGCGTGGGCGATGACGGTGCCGAGGCATATGCATATGATTAGTTGAATAATAATGATCTAATTTAGTCTTTGAATTATGAACGTATAGGAAATGTCATCATCGGAGGACAAAAGTCTCCCGGGGGAGTGCGACTGGTGCCACGACGATCGAGGTGAGTGCGAGAGGCCTCACCTGGACGATGGTCGGCGCTTCAGGATTAAGCTCGAGGAGACCTTCGAAGTTGAAACGGTACGCAACGCATTTACAAGTGTTTTTTCATAATTAAACATGACTTCAACTATTTCAACGTGTAATTTTCATCTTTTACAATTCGAGTATAGTTAATCCCATGCCATGCAAGACGCTATGTCTTGGAGAGGATGGATTTTGAAGACCATGAAAATTTTGAAACGAAGAAAATTCACCTAAGGACCCATCATGATGTGGATTTTTAAGTAAAGTTGTATAATGCTGAGAGCGTAACCCATTTTGGTTGCAAAAATTGGGAAGCATTTTGCAAATTGTATGGTTTTGATGAGGGTATGCTTGTCACCATGGATCTTGGTGATCCTGAAATCGAGCAAGACAATATGGACATTTGGGTCCTTGTTGATACTCCTCCAGTTCTACCGCTATGTGAGTTTCTCAAACATAGTTAATTATTAATAGAACTTATATTGTTCATTTCAAAATAGTTGACAGCTTATTTCCATTGACAGCTTATTTTGAAGTATCAAAGAATGTGCGTAAGATGGTAGATAGAACTTACTACACCGATGGCTCTGAGTTAACTTACAAGGAGAAAACTCATCTGGTTGGATTTTGTAATGATATTGAGAATTACAATATCTACAATCGAACTCCTCAACATTATGGTCAATACGTGCCACTAGTGCACGTGTTGAACTACGGTAACTAACATGGAGATACCCTGGTAAGTTTTATTACTATTACGACATTCGTGCATCTTTTTGCATACTTCTAAAACTAGTACATCATTGCTAACTACGAAGTTATTACTATGTTTTTCAACAGAGAATTCCAGAGGATTGTGTGCCTCATTTGATGTATCAGAATGGCGGCAGCCTTCGTGTTTTGAACATATATCCAGGTCATCCTACTAATCTCAACTGTCCATACCGGATTTCTAAAACAAGTGGAGACATGTCAATCAAAGGATGGAAAAAATGTATGGACAGTCGTAAGGAGCTTCTTGGAAGCAAAAGGAAGCGAGGCGCAAGAATTGAGACAGGATGATCTCCATTCTTCATAATGGAGAGTCATGGTCTATATTGTTTTATGCTATTTTACCTTAAGTGTGTTTAGGTCCGATCCTACCTGATACTGATGATCATGTGCTAAGAACAATTATGTAGGGTTGGGTTCGATGACTATGAGGATGATGATCGTATGACTTATTATTAATAACGAGTAGAAGTTGTATGATGATGCTTGATTAATTAGCTAGTAGGACTTGTTATTATATATGATGATGTATGATGCGAGCATGCATGAGTTATTATATATATATCTGCGGGTGAAACGAAAAAGAATTAAAATGGAAAACACAAAATTAAATGAAAAAGAAATCATAAAACCAAAAAAAAACTCCAAACATTTTAGTACCGGTTGGTGTTACCAACCGGTACTAAATGGCTCCCGGCCCCCGGAGCTGGCTCGTGCCACGTGGTTGCCCTTTAGCACCGGTTCGTGCTGAACCGGTACTAAAGGGGGGGCCTTTAGTGACCATACTTTAGTGCCGGTTATGTAACCGGCACTAAAGGGCCTTACGAACCGGTGCTATTGCCCGGTTCTGCACTAGTGACGATGCTACAAGCACGAACTGGGACCAGCGCCTGCAGGCGCCGACGTGCTGCACGGGGATGCTTCAACCATCTACGGAAAAGCTGTTAACGACACTCGGCGAAGCTACAAGCAGCGATGAAAATTGCTACATGCGTCATTCTTTCTTGCAGGGACAACAGAGAAGTAGGTGTTACAACCGGTGCACATCGGAGCTACAACTGTCAACCCAAAACGCTACACCGGTGGCATTTTTTGCTGGAAGTAGAGAAAGAATAGGCTTCGACGGACGTGCGTCATAGCTGCAACCATACTGAAAAATGCTACGTCCGGCAACCAAAAAAGTTACATCCGACTTTGAAAAAAGCTTCAACTGGACGGGGTAGCTGGAGATCGGCCACCGCGCAGCCGAAAAAAGCTGCAACCGGCGTCGAGAATAGCTACAACCCGCTTCTAAAAAAGCTTCAAACTGAAAACAGCTAGATAACAATGGCGACCGGCGATGACGGTGCTGCATGGCGGTGTTGTGATGGGCACATGGCGAGCTACGACAGCAGGCCGGTGGCGACGCTGGAACCCACATCCGGTGGTGCTGCAATCAGGGGGTGTGACACACGTCGAGATGCAAGGCAGAGCTGCATCTGGCGAGCTGCGGCGGCCTCAGCGATCTGGGTAACATCAGCGTGCTACGACAGCGGCCTGCGATGGCGGGGTTGCTACAGGACGACGGCGAGGGGCGAGCCAGCGGCAGGGGTGGAGGTGTGGGGGCGCGCGGGACATGCGTGGGGGAAGTAGGCTAGACGGGGAGGAGATGCGGGGTAGTTCGTGGGAGCGAGAAAGGAGGCGACCGATTTCAGAGCGAACCATTTTTTTTTATGCGAGCGTGCTTGTGATCCAACCGTCGTTGCCGTCCTGTGCGGCTCAGATCCAACGGCCCGCGGACGATCAGCCGAGTGTTTGGGCCGGTGTGCCAGCGTAGATCACTGCCCTTTTAGGAAGCAAACCAGCTATGTGGCTCTTTCGTTTATCATAGAGAAGTAGACACCCGATAAATCATGAGTGGACATGCAGTCACGCGAGGTCGGTATTAAGACCGACCATTCGCACGTAATTCGTGCAGCTCTAATACATCAAGCCCATATAATGAATTCCTTCCACTGTATATAATTAGTATAGCTCATGTATTACCTCCAACCTCGCCAAGAGATGGCCCACAAAGGCAGCCTCACGCATTGAAACGAGACGAGCGTTGATTAACATATGTCAGTCTTGATGGCTAGCTGCTCCACAGTCCTCTCGACTTTTTTAAACATCCGGTAGTACTGAGTGTATCTGGTAGTACGTGCTGCTTCCTCACCTACAATGCAGGCAGCTGGCTGGTCTATCAATAATGTATGTCCAACAGTTGTGTGCATTATGGCAAGTCGTAATAGAGCGATAGATAATTATGCGAACACTAATCACAGAGACAACATAAAGAACATGCACCACAAACCAAACAAGGTTTGTGGTTCAGCAGACCATGTAAGTGACAAACTGCAACACACCTGACCACCTCATTTACTAGAATTAAATATATACCCACCGCATAAGATTAAACTAGTCCACCTAGAACAAATAATCAGAGCCCCAAATAGCTATTTTTTCCTTTTTAGAATAATTAGTGTAAACTTTTAACTATGCTAGATAAGGTTTGGTCTTTCTCCATGTCAGGTCAGGCATATGCATACCCATGATTAATATTCCTAAATTGCAACAAAAAAATGTTCCTAAATTGCAGTTAATAATTTAAAATTTCAGGAATCCAAGATTTAAATTTTGAAAAATATGTCCACTGCATAAGATGAAACTAGTCCACCTTGAACAAATAATCAGACCCCAATAACTATTTTTCCTTTTTTGGATGAATTAGTGTGAACTTTTAACTATGCCTGGTCAGCTTAGGTCTATCTCCATGTCAGGTTAGGCATGTGCACAAACATGATTAATATTCCTAAATTGCAACTCAAAAACAATGTTCCTAAATTGCAGCGAATATTTTAAAATTTCAGGAATCCAAGATTTTAATTTTCAAAAATACGTGCACTACATAAAATTAAACTAGCACTAGTAGAAAAGGGGCCTATTGACCCGATTGGTGAGGGCCTTCAGTCCCGGTTCATGAACCGGGACTAAAGGGTCGGTACTAATACCCTGGCCCTTTAGTCCCGGTTCAATCTGTAACTGGGACTGATGGGCCTCCACGTGGCCTCGGCAAGGCCGAGCTCAGTAAGAATTTGGTCCGGTTGGTAGCACCAACCGGGACCAATAGGCATCCACGCCACAAGATTTACGTGACTGAGGTTTTTGTATTTTTTGAGGGAGGGGGGTGGGGTTGGGGGTTGTGGGGGGTTAATTTAGGTGTTTCATATATTGTGTTAGCTAGCTAATTAATAGAGAGAAGTGTCCTCTCTTTTGTCCGTGCTTGGTCGACGCTACGTACTATACATACGGATAGAGAGGACTAGCTAGACACGCTAGCTAGCTAGTAAGCAAACGAAGGAAATATAAGATCGTCATGAACATATATGCATACAGAGGGAATTGATATCGACCACCTCTCCTTCTCCGAGAGATTGGTCGAACAACAAGTTCTCGTATATCTATCAGACACTACCGCTACATATATACAATAATTATCTTTTATAAAAATAATCTCCTAACATACGGACGCTGCGTGGTCCACATAGTATTCTCCGTCTTCAGCGATCACATGGTCAAGAAAGAATGCCGCCAATTCCTCTTGAATTGCTCATTTGGCGATCTGGTGCTAGTAGTTCATCCCGCATCCAAACATCTAATTTTAAGAAGGGGTCAATACATATATATATATGAATGAATGAAACTCAACACAAATGATGGTAATAAAATAAAATTGTGAATATTTTTATTTACGCACTTCATATTGTTTGTCGAGTAGCCCGCTCACAGGTCATGTGGCGGATGGACTCGCAAATGTAGTATCCACGTAAATCATTCCCTTGTTCCTGCCACAACCACTTTACAAGAAATAGAGGTCAATCAAACTGATAATTAGCAAGCATGTTAAATGGTATTGATGAAACTAGCGCTTGAATCACTAGGAGATGCGTGGAATATGCTACTATAGTACTTACTTTGGGTGTCTAAATTGCAGCTTCTTGGCAGTCCGGAGCTTTTTGGTGAATATTCTCCAAACCACGACATACAAAGAAAACAATTACTTGATATCAGAAATGAACAAAGTTCTTGATATGATGGATAATGATCGATTTAACTTACTTCGCGAGCATTTCAGTCATGTCCGCATACTCCTTGGGATCTTTTCGTTTGGAGTCTAAGACAGTTACTAGTCCCTGCTCAAGCTTAATCTCTAGGAGAATATAGTGGTACCTGCGCATGCATGCATAACTCATCAATATTACATTACTATAACCTGGACTAATAAGGGAAACTGAATATGCCACAAGACAGTAACACTCACTTGAAGTTGTAAGGAAAGAGTATTATATCCTTGTGTTCCTTTATTACGAACGATTGTAGCAAGTTGGCCTCGGTATTTTCGGCATGAAATTCAACCTCAGTTGCATCTATGAGATATGTGTTAATGAACCCAATATCACCCACTTGTCTTTTCCTCAATTCGGCGATCTTCAATCCGCATAATATAGTGAGGATAATTATAAATACATGCAATGAAAGAGCTGAGTTATATAGAGAGACTTAATGAAAGAAGTAGTACTACTTACAGACAGTAGCAGGTGACCGTTGCTTTATCAAGGGCCAATTGATTGAAAAACTGATAGAACTCCTCAAATGGAATAAGCAACAGTTCAATTCTAACGAGGTCATGCTCCTTTTTAACTCTCACATACAAAGTACTCCTCCCTCGGACTCTCTGCAGGTTTTCATGTACCAATCATGCAATCTTTGCATCATCGTTGATAGAGAGCTTTCATCTTTGACGAGAGGCTTCCCGTACTCGTATCTTTGTATCTGCACCTCCAAGAAATCATAATGTACATCATCGGGCAGGTAATCTTCAGGATTGCCATAACCGGGCACCATCCTCGGATCGACGATGTCGCTAGCAGGCACCTTGAGAAGGGGCACGATTGTTGCTTGTTATTCGCCGAAATGGGCAATTTGTTTCCCAGCTCGTTTTCTTTCATTCTTTGATCACTTTTAGTACTTCCCGACCTCTCCGCTTCGGCAAATGCCTTTCCAATAATGCGCTCATAGTTGCCTTTCGGCGGAGACTTGGGTGGTTTTGTCAGGGCAGCCAGAGTGCACTTCGCTTTCACCGGATCTACCTTCTCCTCCGGAGGTGGATGTCTCTTTGCTTTCAACCCTTCAAACCAGTCATGCACTTCGGTCTGCGCGATCTTCGTGTTTTCCTCCTCGGTCCTCTCGTACGGTAACTTCTCTGGATTCTTCAGAGAAGGACCGAATCTGTATCTCCTCCCGCCTTTGGCTGTACTGCTAGACGCCGGCAGAGAAGATGGAGCGGATGTCTTCTTTCCTTGCTTACGAGGTGGAGGAGAAGGACTACGACGCGCCGGAGCAGCCGGAGCAGCGGCGGGTCTCTTCCGCCCTTGCTGATGAGGCAGAGAAGGAGGAGGCTGGCTGCTCGGGCGCCACGGTGCAAAGCGGAGAAGGAGGCGGAGTGCCGCCATGCGCCGGAGAAGGAGCCGGCCGAGTGCCCTGATCGTCACTCACGGGAGGAGGAGGCGGTGGAGGAGGCGGAGTGCCTGATCACGGGAGGAGGAGGAGGAGGCGGAGGCGTCCAGTTCGGAAGGTTGATGAGATCCTTCCGCCATAGGCATGGAGTCTTCAGAGCAGAACCCAGCCGATACTCCCCTTCACCGGTAGGATGGTCAAGCCGGAGGTCCTCAAATCCCTCCGTTATTTCATCCACCATCACCTTAGCATATTCTTCTGGAATTGGCCGGCAGTGGAAAGTTGAGTCGGGTTTAGTAGGATAAACAGAGCCAACAACCGCCTTGACCTTCAAATTGCTCCATTGCACCATAAGGTGGCAATTTTGAGACTCTGTGATAGCATCCACGGGATAGCTGGCAGGAGCTGTCAAGGCATGCTCCGGCTAAAGCAGCTCGGTGGAAGCCACGCTGCTTCTCCGTTGAGATGGCGGGGTAACCGGGAAGCTTGGCAGGTCGCTTTGCTCCGTTCTTCTTCTCGTTCCTCTAGCCCCATTACCCTTTCGTGCAGCGCTTTGCATTTGGCTCTGCTCAGTTTCTTCCTCCTCTCATGGGTTTTGTAACCTCAAGGCCCCGGAAATCCAGCCTTCCACGAAACGGAGCTGGCGTGCCTCGTGTCCGTCCAGGGTGCTCAGGGATTCCCGAGGGCCATTGTGAGCTCGTCCTTCTCCTGTCTGAACGAACTTCCCTTGTTGTGCTGCTTCGATATATTGCTTTAGCCTCTTGATCGGTATGTCCAATTGATCGTCCGTCCAAATGCACTTCCACGTCTGAGGTCCAAGGTTCCGCCAGCCTCAAGAACCAAGTCCAAAGAACGGTCCGCCAGTTCATTGTCTCTGGTTCGATCCCTTTATCAAGCAGATCATTCTCAGCCTTGGCCCACTTAGGCCGGGCTATGAGGTAGCCACCTGACCCCGTGCGATGGTGAAGCTTCTTCTTCGCAGCATTTTTCTTGTTTGTCGCCGACATCTTTTTACTCTTTTCCGATGTCCTGGGCAACAAATGTGGGACAGTCATCTCTGATCTTCTCATATTTGCCCTTGAATTCTGGTGTCTCTTTTTTATCGACAAACTTATTCAGGTCTTTCTTCCAATTCCTGAATAGGTCTGCCATCTTCTTAAGAGCAAAAGACTTGATTAATGACTCTATAACCGGCTTCTCCAGATCATCCTCTGGCGGTAGGGTGAAATTTGACTTCAGCTCACCAAAGATCATTTTTCCGCAGATCATTGACATCAGACACCTCGTGGTCTTTGTTCTTAGGCTTATACCATTGCTTTGGATGCTGATCGGGATCTTGTCCCTAACCGTAACCCCTTGACCGAGCAACAAATGCCTTCTTTGTCCGGATGGGTTCAATCGGTTGGCCGTCGCGCGCGATTTCTATGATCTGAAACCTTTCATCCGAGCTCAACTTTTTCTTTGGGCCTCGTCTCCTTACCGAACTTGTGCTTGATCCGGAGGGCTAGAAAAAGGAAGAAAGACGAGGGTTAATTAATATGTGTACATACCAAAACAATGAATGCATCAATTAGCTAGTCAGCACAGGCTTAACTAATATATATACCTGGCGGACTCGATTCGGTGATCATCGAGCAGTCCTCACGGTCTACTTCTTCACCCTCTCCTTCTTCCACCGGCATTGGGTCATCGGAGCCATCATAATCATAGCCAGCTGCTTCTTCACCCTCTCCTTTCAGACCATCGGTGTCGTTGAGAAACATTATCGAGTTGACGGCATCACTTCCTTCTGCGATTATGTCCCTCAACAACGCTTCTTGTGCTTCGTCTCGGGGCGGGGTGTCCATAGTTTCTACAAATATTTACAACATGGCAATTATTATTCAAACATGACAGATATGGATATATTAGTGGCAAACGAGAACTAGCTAGCTAATCACAATAAGGAATCATATTAATTAGTGGCCTCGACGCTACTTCTCTAGGGTTTCGGTGGCCTCGACAACGCTTCAAGGGTTAGGGGTGGCCTCGAGAACGCTTCAAGGAGGGGTAATATCGACGCCCCATGTGTATAAGCTATCGGAGGGTGTATATCGACAACAACAACGACGACACTACATCTATGTCCCACAAGTGACGTGGGCATCGACGCCCGCGTCACTTGTGGGACGTGGATGTAGTGTCCGACACCGACGGCCACATGCTCACACCGATGATACTTTCTATTTAATTAGGGTTTCCTCTACCGCTCGGCGACCCTCGACGACCCTCGCTCCCGATAAAAAAAAGAGGAAGAAGAAGAAAAAAAGAGAGGAGAAGAACTCCTCTATTCTTTCTTCTCCTCTTTTTTTTCTTCTTCCTCTTATTTTTTTATCCTCTTCTTCCTCTCAGGGTCAAGGGTTCGAGGATCGCCGAGGGGTGCCTAGTGTCAAAGGATTCAACAAAACCATGTCTTCATCATTAGGCGAAAGTAATAGGTGCATGATGGTACGAGGCTCTCCAAATTTATTTTGAAACGGAGTCCCAGATAGGATAATTCACTTTTTGGTACAAAGTTCAGCAAGAACCTTCCGAATATCGTTATTTGGAAGGCCTTTGCTGAAATTGCATAAAAGGCAAATTATCCTATCCGGGACTCCATTCCATAATAACTTTGAACGACTTCGTACCATCATGCTCTGGTTACTTCCGGCTAATGATGAAGCCATGGATTTCTTCAATACTTTGACACTAGGAAACCTCTCTCGACCCCTTGGCGATCCTCGACCCCTCGAACCCTCGACGACCCTGGAACCCTCGACCCCTCGACCCCTCGGCGATCCTCGACACCCTCGACACCCTCGAAAAAAAAGAGGAGAAAAAAAGGAGAAGAAGTTCCTCTATTCCTTCTTCTTCTCCTCTTTTTTTCTTCTTCTTCCTCTTCTTCCTCTCCTCGTCTTCTCCTTCTTCTTCTCCTTCTTTCTCTACTTATTTTTCTTTTTCCTCTCCTTCTTTTTCTTCTTCTTCTTCCTTCTTCCTTCTTCCTCTTTTCTTCCTTTTCCTTATTTTACTTTTTCCTCTACACTAACCTAATTAAAATGCACTAACCTAAAATCGATATCTACTAACAACCTAAATAAAAAATTAATACATATATGAAAAAATATATATAAACAAATAAATGCTATGAACATTATATTCATACATACATAGCCACATCCATTCATCGTATATCTACCACATACATATATACATTACATATCTGAAAAAATGCAATGAACAAAATATATATATAAACAAAAATGCCTTTGAACAAAAAATGCAAGACCTTGAACATGAGCCTCGGCTGCGGCTCACAACGGGCGGCCGGCGAGGCGTCGGCGACGACCACGGCGGGCAAGGGGCGTGGCGGCGGCGACGGGCGACGGGGGCGGGTCGTGAGGCGGGGCGCGACCGGGCGTGCTCGAGGGCGGCGGCAGCGACGGCCAGCGGCGGCGACGACGACGGCGTCGGGGCGGCGGCGGCGTTGGGCAGCGCCTGGCGGCGGGGCAGGGCGACGACGAAGCGCAGACGGCGTCGGGCGGCGGACGGCGTCTGGGCGGCGGGCGGCGTCGAAGCGTGACGGCGTCAATCTGGGCAACTGGCGGCGTCGATGAGCTCGGCGTCGTCGGGCGAACGGGCGATGTGTTCGTCAAATTTTCCTAAGTGTTGTATATATAGCAAGAGAATAAGTCCGGTTCGTGGCACCAACCGGGACTAATGTTATTTTAGTCCCGGTTGGTGCCACCAACCGGGACCAAAGGCCTCTTTTCGGCAGCCCAAAGGGCGGAAGCGGTGGCCTTTGGTCGGTTGGCACCAACCGACTAAAGTGCATTAGTCGGTTAGCCACGAATCGACTAATGCACTTCTTTAGTCGGTTGGAGCCACCAACCGGGACCAAAGGCCTTGTCTGCCTCAGCCAAATGTTTAGTCCCACCTTCGCTAGTTGAGAGGAGCCGCACGATTTATAAGGTGCAGTGCGCCTTCCCTCTCGAGCTCCTCTCTAAAGCAGGCTTCCGGGCCTAAACGTGCAATATGTGCTTGTGGGCCTCTTGGGCCTCCAGGGCTGAATCCTGGCCCATGGTAGGGTTTCTAGTCGTATTCAGGCCGTGGGGGCCCAGTAGGTGGCACTTTTTTGTTTTTTTTGTTATATTTGTTGCTTTATTTAGTTTATTTTGGTTTTGGTTTTTTTTCTTTTGGTTTTTTGCTTTATTTTTTAATTCTTTTTGCTTTTAGTTTTAGAAAAATTATAAACTTTCTCTTAGTGCCATTAGTTTTCAAATTTGAAAACACTTTTTTTGTTTTCTTTGTTGCTTTATTTATTTTATTTTGTTTCTACTTACAACAAAATACTTATTGTTGCTATTTTTATTTTTTTCCATTTTTTTGTTTTGTTTTCTGCATTATTTATTTTCTTTTGGTTTTTGCTTTATTTTTAATTCTTTTGCTTTTAGTTTTAGAAAAAATATAAACTTTCTGTTAGTGCCATTAGTTTTCAAATTTGAAAACACTTTTTTTTCTTTGTTGCTTTATTTATTTTATTTTATTTCTACTTACAACAAAATACTTATTGTTGCTATTTTTATATTTTTTCCAGATTTATTGTTTTATTTTCTGCATTATTTATTTTCTTTTGGTTTTTTGCTTTATTTTTTAATTCTTTTTGCTTTTAGTTTTAGAAAAAATATAAACTTTCTGTTAGTGCCATTAGTTTTCAAATTTGAAAACAATTTTTTTGTTTTCTTTGTTGCTTTATTTATTTTATTTTGTTTCTACTTACAACAAAATACTTATTGTTGCTCTGAAAAATTTGGCATAGCATGTGGATGTACAAAACGGACAATGGTATCATACTCGTCTGTTACAAAGTTGGCATGGTATCATCATAATAGTTGCGGGAGAAAGTCTTCATTTTTTCTTCGCTTGTGTTATTTGCTTATTGCGCCGTAACCATGGATAATCTTCATCGTTTATCAGGATGCTTGGGTCAGCCTTGACTTTGAAGGGAGGAATTTCATGAAACTTTTCATACTCTTCAGACATGTCTGTCTTGCCCTCCACTTCTAGGATGTCCCTTTTTCCTGAAAGAACTATGTGGCGCTTTGGCTCATCGTATGATGTATTCGCTCCTTATCTTTTCTTTTCCTCGGTCTGGTAGACATGTCCTTCACATAGATAACCTGTGCCATATCATTGGTTAGGACGAACGGTTCGTCAGTGTACCCAAGATTTTTTAGATCCACTGTTGTCATTCCGTACCGTGGGTCTACCTGTACCCCGCCTCCTGACAGATTGACCCACTTGCACTTAAACAAAGGGACCTTAAAATCTACTCCGTACTCAAGTTCCCATATGTCTATTATGTAATCATAATATGTGTCCTTTCCCCTGTCGGTTGCTGCATCAAAGCGGACACCGCTGTTTTGGTTGGTGCTCTTTTGATCTTGGTCAATTGTGTAAAATGTATTCCCATTTATCTCGTATCCTTTCCAAATCATTATGATCGAAGATGGTCCCCTGGACAACAAGTACAGCTCATCACAAACAGTGCTTGTCACCTCACGAGACTTGTTTTCAACCAACTGCTGAAAGTCTGATGTGTTCACATGTAATCCAGTCGTCCACACTGCTCCGGTGTTTGGAGCGCAGACTGTTCTTGTGTTCATCGACATACTGGGGTCACCAAGGTAGAGTTCTCAGAGAACTGTAGTGTGCTTGAGACCAAGAATATCCGTCCTGCATATTATTGAGTCCCTTCCAAGCGTGCCTTTTCCAGTCAGTCTCCCCTCATACCGCGATTTAGGGAGACCTATCTTCTTAAGGCCAGGAATGCAGTCAACACAAAACCCGATGACATCCTCTGTTTGATGGCCCATGGAGATCATCATCATCGGGCACATCGTCTGGTTCCTCTTGATCTTCAGCAGCTTTGCCCGTTGCAGCACCCCGTGCACATTGTCTGTTTCCTCTTGATGTTCAGTAGCATCACTGTATTCAGGGGGCACATAGTTGTCATCGTACTCTTCTTCTTCGCCGTCTTCCATCATAACCTCTATTTCTCCGTGCCTCGTCCAAACATTATAGTGTGGCATGAAATCCTTGTAAAGTAGGTGGGTGTGAAGGATTTTCCGGTCAGAGTAAGACTCCGTATTCCCACATATAGGGCATGGACAACACATAAAACCATTCTACTTGTTTGCCTCAGCCACTTCGAGAAAATCATTCACGCCCTTAGTGTACTCGGAGGTGTGTCTGTCACCGTACATCCATTGCCGGTTCATCTGCGTGCATTATATATAATTAAGTGTGTCAAAAATCATTACAGAACATCATGAATAGATAATTAAGTGACCAAATTAATAGAAGTTCATCATCACATAAAAACCAAAGTACATACATAGTTATCATCTAACAACATAAAGCTCTGCAGAGCATCTAAATTAATTAAACCACACATTGAAACTATGTAAAACATTTCAATGCGAAAACAAATGCGATCATAATCGCAACCAAGGTAACAACTGATCCAATGACATGATGATACCAAGCCTCGGTATGAATGGCATATTTTCTAATCTTTCTAATCTTCAAGCGCATTGCATCCATCTTGATCTTGTGATCATCGATTTACATCCGCAACATGCAACTCCAATATCATCTTCTCCTCCTCAAGTTTTTTTATTTTTTCCTTCAAGAAATTGTTTTCTTCTTCAACAAAATTTAACCTCTCGACAATAGGGTCGGTTGGAATTTCCGGTTCAACAACCTCCTAGATAAATAAAATCTATGTCACGTTGGTCGGCATAATTTTTATAAACAATAAATGAACCAATAGTTATGAAAAGATAATATATACCACATCCGAATCATAGACAGGACGAGAGCCGACGGGGGCGGATAACAAAACCATCGCACTATATAAGATGCAATAATAAAAGTAAGAAAATAATACAAGTATCTATCTAAACATACAAGTAAGAATATTTTTCCTTCGGAAAGAAGATAAGAACAAGAGGCTCACCACGGTGGTCTTTGGCGATGAGATCGGCGCGTGGTGATCGGCCATGATGAAGACGGGGACGGGGCGTGACGGACCGCTAAACCTAGATAAATATTGAGGAAAATGGAGCTGGGCGGTCGAGCTTGGAGAGGAGAAACCTTAAGTAGTGTGGCTCGGGCGTTCCATCGAACACCTTGTGTGCATAGGAGGTGAGCTAGAGCACCACCAAGCCCTCTCCCCTCGGTCGGAAAAAAACATAGCGGTATGCTCGCTTCTTGAGGGGTATATATAAACACCACTATTGGCCCGGTTGATGGCATGAACCGGACTAAAGGAAGTTTTGGTGGTTCAAGCCACCAACCGACCATAATGATGGCCAGAGCCGAGCCCATTGGTCCCGGTTAAATGCCCACGGCCCGGCCCGACCCTTGGGCTCACTTAATCAGGACAAATATTTGATCGGTGGGTTACGATTGAACCCACTAACTGAACTGCACCGCCATTGCCTTTTTCTACTAGTGTAGTCCACCTAGAACAAATAATCAAAGCCCCCCAATAGCTATTTTTCTTAAATTTTTTATCCACATTTCCGCATGTATCTTCCAGTATGTGGTGCGTCCTCACCTATCGCACAATCTGTGTCATGTTATGCTTATCACTCAACAATCTAGTTTGATGTTGTTCTGCTGATATACAATCAGCACTAGAAATTAATTCGTTTTTGTCCCAATTAATGTGCTTATCACATGATTAAGATGCATGGTACCTCACACACAAAACAGCAGGAACCATACAAACTAGCGTGCCTCGCACAAGCCAAGCACCATAAATCTCTCACATGCTGTTGACATTTGTTTAATTGTCCTTGTAGATGATTGTAAATGAGTACTGGGCAGGTCTTCAATGCACCCAGCAAATATTACCAATCGACTAGGACAAAGTAGTATGCGTACACTCCTGCACGGCATAGAAAAGTGTATTCCAGTGCATTATTGAGCAACACTGTTTGTATTGCAGCAAGCACTATCTTAATTAGTATTCTAGATGCGAACGCGACCAACTGAGATTACGACATCGCATGGAACCATGTCTCAAAAATCCGCGTCCAGTAGACACCTCACAACCGAGACAAGTTGCATTGAACGATAGGTCAGCTCTGCAAATAAAATATATTATCGTCACTACTATTCTTTATTACTCCCTCCGTTTCTAAATATAAATTCTTTTAAATATTTAAACACAAACTAAATACAGATTTATATAGATATATTATAGAGTGTAAATTCATTTATTTTGCTCCGTACGTAATATATATTAAAATAGGAACGAATGGAGTACTATGCAGCACCTGTCACTGTCAATCTGCCAAGCTGCCATCAACCAACCATACGAGAGGAACGACCTCACAACCTATGTGCTTGAAGCGAGGTGAGCTAGAGGATCGTCAGTGCCCAGCGATGTCGGCCGGTGAGATGCAGAAGACGGCGTGCGTCACCGGTGGGAGCGGCTACATAGCTTCAGCGCTCGTCAAGACGCTGCTGGAGAAAGGGTACGCCGTCAAGGCGACGGTCAGAGACCCCGGTTGGCTTCTTGTTTCCTCATTTCTAGTTCTTTCTTGTCTGTACTTCAGAAAAACTTCTCTTCAGATGTTGATGTGAAATCCTATGTTCTTCCTAGTTTTGTCTCTATCCATTATGATTTGCTTGGTTAAGTCAGGAAGGAAAGCTTGCCAAGGCTCTGAAAACAAGCTTAGCTTTGATCTCAGTTGTAAGATATTCTGTAATATGTGAGCAGAGGACACGAAGAAGAATTCCCACCTCAAGGACTTGCAAGCACTTGGCCCCTTGGAGATCATCCGTGCCCGGCTGGATGAAGAAGGCAGCTTCGACGATGCAGTTTCCGGCTGCGACTACGCCTTCCTCGTCGCTGCGCCCATGGACTTCGGGTCAGCAGACCCTGAGGTAAACAACTGTGTCTTCCGGCTCCAGCGTCGGAGCAAGCTTCGTTTTCATTTGCATGAATGAAAAGTTCTTCCGGCATCTGATGATGATGGAGTTGTGGGGAATTGGAAAACAATTTGGCATTTAAGTTGTCAGAGCCATCACTCACTCCCTGACGAATTATTCTCAGTCATGGGGAAGATCATGTTGACATTTCAGCATTTGGCATCACAATTATGCTACTCCCTCTAATCGTACAAAATCAGCGACAATTAATAAGAATCCCAGGGACTAGTTTATTTCCTCTTCACTTCTTGTTCGGTTAATCTCCTCATCAGCAAATTTAAGAGGATTGAAGAATATTTTCACTTGCAAGGGATTTAATCCCTTCAATCCCCACCAAATCGAACAAGCTCGCGCCTTTAACAGTTTAACTTGCTTCGTGTTCGGCTGCAGAGGGATATGATCGACGCAGCTGTGCAAGGAACACTCAACGTGATGAGGTCGTGCGTGATAGCCGGAACGGTGAAGCGGGTGATCCTGACGTCGTCGGATTCTGCGGTCTCCATGAGGCCGCTGCTGGACGACGTTCATGTGCTAGACGAGGGCTCCTGGTCCGACGTCGAGTACCTCAGGGCCAACAAACCAGAAACATGGGTACTACATAAATATTTGTGTTCAGTATCTCAGGCCCGGACATTTTCATAAACGTTGGTATTGGTTCGGTGTATATTGGCATCCCAGGCATACGCAGTGTCAAAGGTGCTTGCTGAGAAGGCGGCCAGCAAATTCGCGGAGGAGAACGGCATCAACCTTGTCACCATGTTGCCGGTGTTCATCTTGGGCGCGGCGCCGGTCTCCAAGCCCACATCAAGCGTCCCTGTCACCCTTTCCCTGTTGACCGGTGAGAGAGGCTAGCATTTCTCTATGTTCTTTTCATTTTACAGTTACAACAAGTATGCTCTGTTTTCTCTCCCGTGTTCTTTTGACCGGTGTTGTCACACGCATGGTGTCTGCCTGTCCTATGCAATTTTCAGGCGACGAGGCACAAATGGATATCGTGATGGGCATGCAGTCGACCACGGACTGCGTGCCCATAAGCCACATCGACGACCTCTGTCACGCTGAGGTGTTCGTCGCCGAGAACGAGTCCTCCTCGGGAAGATACCTCTGCTGCAGTCACAACACCACCGTCTTGCAACTCGCTCGTCTCATGGCGGAGAAGTACCCACAATACAATATGAAACTTGAACGGTATGCTAATCCTATGTCTGAAGAACTACCCGATAGACGTACATCCTTTTTTTGTAGGCTTAACAACATCCAAGTATGCCTTTTGCAGATTTGATGGGTCCCCAGACAAGCCGAGAGTGTGTGTGTCGTCTGAGAAGCTCATCGGGGAAGGGTTTGTGTTCAAGTACGATGATCTGGATGAGATCATTGACGACCTTGTAGAGTACGGCAAAACCACAGGGATTTTACCCTACTGATGTGTAGGTCATATGTTGATCGATATTTCATCAGAACAAAGTGATGTCATCTCAAATAAGCAAAAAACACCACAACGGGTTTATTTACTTGTCGACCTTTTTCTCTCCTGTTGAGAGTTGCTCCATGTCGTCGGCCCCGACCTAAATGGGCATAGGAAGGGAGCTCGGGTCGACCTTACAAATAGCAAATTTTGGTTTGTTGTTGCCTTGGTGATGTCTAACCTCATTGCCATTAGAGAGCTTCTCACCAGACCAGGTGAGTGGCATCTAATAACCATCTTTTCCTCCTCCTCGCGCCTCTTACAGTGGACACATGTGATGTTGGTGGATCTCCTAACGGCGGGCACAACCGCTCACCGGCACCGGTGGGATTGGCACCCAATATGCGGGGAGATGCCAATTCTTGGTGAGGTGGACATCGCTCCACGGGAGTGGTGTCGCCGTCTCTCAATAGCGTCGGCATATGCCGGCGCCGACGTAGGGCCGTCTGCACTGCGGGGCTGCGAGCGACGAGATGGCAAACGCGGGCGGTATAGGCGGCGGGTGGCGCGGAGCTGGTGGAGCGGCGGTGACTGGTAGACAACCTGGCCTCATGCTGTGCTTCCCCCTTGCTGATCCAATGCCCCCCCATGGCCGCCGATGAGGGGGGAGGGAGAGGAATGCTTGGGCGGCTACGGTTTTGCTCGCTCGTGTCAGGGCTCGAGGAGGCAACCGAGCTTGTAAGTGAAAGTTGGCCGGTCCACGACTTTCACATTAAGAAGGACGAGGAGCGAGCGTGTGTGCGCCCATTCGTTGTTCGTCTGAATGCAAACCAGGAGCATTGCTCTGAAAATAGGGCGGGCAGGACGCGAAACAGAGAAAATTTGCGAACGCGGCCGCGTATTAAGTCGTGGTGTCTGTCCGTTGGACCATGTTAGAATTAATCCGAGACCACCGTCGATCTACCAAGGACCAAGCAATCACATGAGGAATGACACCGAGATTTGTTAACGAGGTTCACCGATATGGCTACATCCCCGGGACATGACTACGGACGCTCCTCCCATGACACCGTCACAATACCGCACCAAGGCCGCCCGGGCGCCAGCATACGCCGCCGGCTTCCCTGCGTACCCGTGCTATTATGTTGGCATAGGTTACATCGTGTGTCTACCCTCGCTATATATGAGAGGCCTAGGATACAAGTGTCCTACTTGGACATGACTCCATATCTTGTCTACACACCGTACGACTCCAAGTCCAACTGTAACCTAACTTGTACAATAATATTCGACACAACTCTAACAAACTCCACCTTGGCGAATATTCTCCACCATCTTGAATTCATCCGTGCATCGAACCTCCATGTACATTGGACTTGAGATACGTCATGAGCACCGCTGCTACTCCCAGACTCCATGTGACTCCACCTGCAACTGTAGTCCCTTCTCGTCTTCTTCACAGTCAACCCTCGAACAAAATTAAGTTCCTCATTACTCTATTTTGTGCTCCCAACTTCAGGAGAATCCGTTCACCATCACACACCGATCATTGTCTGCGTGAAAATATTGGACGCCACATATAAGAGTTACCTGAACTCAATGCCACCGCTCTTTCTTGACCGTCTATCTGAAACTTGAAGGAATTTCACCGTCGCCCTGTGTCACCCTGAGTCAAATTCACAGTTGTCTCACCCTTTTCCCGGATAGTCTCTGGCATGTCCCGCAGCTATAGCACTCCGCCTCCTTCTGTCTTATTATCCGCACTTTGCCATGTGAACCGAACACCACAGAATATACGGCCATGTACTCTTTCTGTTTTTACAAATCCAGACTTTCCGCCACTTTCTCAGATTCTCCATGGTCAACTCCTGTCCATCAACTAGCACCGATAGACCCAGTCACCAACTTGAATCCGGTACTCGTCAACACTGCTTCAGCGCCCCCTGCACACTTTGTCATACCACACGTCTCACCATTAGTGCCTTGGTCTGTCGCTGTGTCCCGTGCTTACCGCACGCCTCGCCGTTATCACCGCGTCGAGCCTCTACTGTCCTGGTCGAGTCTCCCAAGGTCGCGAACCCACATCACTCAACCTCCACTGTAGAGAACCATCGATCATCACCGACCGATGCCGAGTATCACGTCTCCATCAGACCATTGGGCCCCGACCGATCCACGTGTCTCTCGCTATCCCGCCGAAATAGGCTTCGATTCTCCGATATCTTACATCGTAGCCCTCCATCGACTTAGAGTGAAGTCGCCCATCGACTCGGCTCCACCTTCAACATGACTCCATGTAGCTGCGCTATGCTACTCCGCGCTGCCGAGTTCAAACGCTCTCATGTGTACATCGCCTTGAATCAATCCTGCGCCATAGTCTTGTCGGCTGCACAAGCCCTCGAGCCCGCACCACGTGTTTCCACGCCCGAAGTCGGCCACCATCGACATCACGCTCCTATGTCGCCGTCGCTGAAATCACCGCCGTCTTACCGCTTTGACCGACATCCACGTCAATCCATCGGTATCGGTCAGTCCAAACCCAGCCGAATTATCCGATCGCGACCATGCTTCACCTCGCATCGTGTCCGCCTCGCACAACTGTGCATTGCCTTGACGCATACAATATGCGCATGATCCTGTCACGGCATGCTCCAGACTCCTCCGAGCCTTATATGCACGTCGCCAACCTCGCCACCTGCACCATAGATCCTCACGCTACCATCCATATACACAACCTGTATACAAAGAAATAAAGCCAAAAAATCCACCACATGAGCCTTCCTGTATACACTTATCCGTTAAGATCAATAAAATAAACTCCCAACTCCACATGTGTTCCTGTAGGCTGTAGGTCTAGCTTTTCTCTTCTTCCGATGGATAGCACCAGTCTCCGTTGCATAGCTCTTTTCCAAACAAATTGCATGTCGTTGCATCCTTCGGCTCAACAGTAACCACACCGTAGCACCGATCCGCTTCTGCCGCAGCCTTGCCTGCACACGCCCGTGCCTGAGCCACACCAGGCGTTTGCCTTGCACCCAAGCATCCGTGGCACCAGCTCAGCCTGCTGCCTTGTACACAGCCCGATCGGTCTCCACGCAATTGGCAGCCACCGCGCCATCCGCAACTCGAGCAGAAGCACACCAGCAGGGCCGGGCCCACAGTTGTGCAGACTGTGCGGCCCGCACAGGGCCCATAAATTTTAAGGGCCCCAAATTTTTGTATAGCCAAATTTTTGTATAGCTGTTCCTGGGAGATGGGCCGCGGATGGCGCTGGCTTCAGCGGCCCAACATACAGCCCAGGCCAAGCCGTCCTATACTACTCCTAACGCAGGTACACAGTGAATGACCTAACGGACTGGAGGATGGGATGGAGGCGAGGCGACCTGCTCCTGCCAGTTCGCCGCCAGCCGCCAGAGACGTCTTCACGCTCCCCGGTCGCCCCCTCCCAACCCATCAGCCATGCCCTGGTCGTGCTGCTGCGGTGCGCTCCGACCCACGGCCTTCCACCACTGATGCGACGAGCCGACGAGCCCAACCTCCGCTTCGCCCTGCTGCCATCGTGCTTCCATCCGCCCCAGCCGAGGCCGCCGGTGGCCCCTGCCTATGCCTTCACGTTCCCTTGTGCCTTGTGCAGAAGATGGACTTCAACAGTATGGGAATCAGTTGTTTTTTGAAGGAAATTCCCAAGGAGATGCGTGCTTGAAGATGGGTCGATTTGGATCCATTAGAAGAACGATGGAAAGCCAAGGCATTACAGAACATGCAGATACAGAGTTAATTCAGTGGTGTTGTGATCAGCAGATGCATATTAGGCTGAATAAATAGGTAAACTGTTAGTTTCTAGTCGACAATGACACTGAAAAATTAGGATATTGGCACTTTATATTTGAAGAGTGAATATTAATAAATATACAACTGATTCTAAAATAACAATGCTTGAACAGAAGCATACATTTTAACCTGAAATCATACAACCTTAAAGGTCTCGCAAATGGTTTTCATATCAACCTAATGGTAAGTATTTCAATTTATATCAATGATAATCATTTCGCCTTGATGATTATGCATTTTCTTATGGAATTATACTTTTGATGCCTTGAAGGTGTTGGTTCTTCTTTTACTGTTGATCTGGTTATGGGAGCTATGGATGAAGTAAACAATTGATTTGGTACTCTTTTCATCCCTTTATTATTATTTGCAATTTTCCATGTTTATCTATTTTTTTGGATCATTACCCTTGTGTTTAAACTCTAGATTTATTGAGCAACTGAGCTTTATTTGGTATGTTTTAGAACGGGCAATTCTTTGGGAATGTTATGTGCTATTTTTGGGTAGTAACAACTTGCCAAATTTATCTGTGTTGCCGGAAAAAATGGCCGGGGGTTTGCTTCAACCCTGGCTCCGCCATTGCTTGCCTCCTCGGTTAAAGATCAAAATATAGTAGTTCAACCGGACACAACACAAAATTAGGTGAGTTAGACGGTTCGTCTAATTGGCAAACATTGACGCATAATCTCCAATTGCTATCTGCTTCATTTTTTCTAGTGAGATAGGGCCTCATTTTTGAGTTTCGCACAGGGCCCCGGATTTTGCCGGCCCGGCCCTGCACACCAGCCCGGCGGGAAAATATCTGGTGCTCCGGGAGCACCTAAGCTTAGGTGCTCCCATGCGACCTCGGCCGTTGGATCTCAAATCCAACAGCTCCTGTGAGATGATGAACATTTTTGCAAGAAAGTCCTCATAGAATCTGAAAAATACATGCAAGTACAGCAGCTACAGCAGCTTCTCATACACCATTGGATCTGAGATCCATGGCCCAAAAGCCCGTATCATGGGAGCATCTAAGCTCCCGTATCACAGGATACTCTCCCCCAGCCCGGCTGGGCCTTGCCACTCTCCTGGGCCGCACCAGGCCACCACGCTTAGGACCACGTCATGTACGACATGATCCAATCTCGATCCAACTCGCCGAGTCCTCTGGAACACGCCGCCGCCACTAGTTACCAAACCGAGTCGACCGATCCGATCGGCTCCGATGCGCTGGCTCCACGTATGTTACGCCGCCTTTGCAAACTGATCTTAATCCTTGCCTGCTTCCGATTGCTTCTGACACGAGCAGAACTCCCGTCGTTCCATCGATCTTTCTCGGTCGCACTGCTCGACCACCGACCAATTCAACGAATTCTGCTCCACCTCTCGATCAACAATCTGCAGCCTCCTTGTAACCTTGCTCATGATACCACTTGTTAAAATTAATCCGAGACCACCGTCGATCTACCAAGGACCAAGCAACCACATGAGGAACGACACCGAGATTTGTTAACGAGGTTCACCGTTATGGCTACATCCCCGGGGCATGACTACGGGCGCTCCTCTCCATGACACCGTCACAATACCGCACCAAGGCCGCCCGGGCGCCGCAAGACACGCCGCCGGCTCCCCGCTGCATCTGCTATTATGTTGGCATAGGTTACATCGTGTCTATCATCGCTATATATGAGGCGCAGGATCTGAGTGTCTTACTTGGACACGACTCCATATCTTGTCTACACACCGCATTTTCAAAGTCTAATCAGAACTCAACTTGTCTGATAATAATATTCGACACAACTCTAACAGACCAAAACGGACACACGCGGACCAGATGGGTCCTGCGTTTGAGTTGGCCTCAGGTCACTGTCAACTACTTAAAATAACAACCACTTTCTGGCTGAACTCTGCAATGTATTACAAGTCATTTTCAACGACTTAAAGTAATCTTCTGTATTATCACTTACCAGTGCATGGCCTGCAACTTGTCTCTGTTCTCCATCCTATATATACAGCTAAAACATGATACTATTTTTTTACAAGATATTTTTCGATCTATTCATCAACTATCAAGGCAGTACAAAGAACACTAGAGGTAAAAATACATCCATGTCCGTAGACCACCTAGCGACGAATCCAATCACTAGAATGAGCCGAAGGCGTGCCGCCAACATCGTCCCTCCATCATCGAAGCCGGGCAAACCTTGTTGCAGTAGACAGTCGGAAAGTCGTCGTGCTACGAGCCAAGAGGACCAACGCACTAGAACAACACCCACCGCCGATGAAAAGAAGCGTAGACCGGAAAGATCTAACATGAAGACACACAAACACATACGAACGAAGACCAGATCCAAGTGGATCCACCGAAGACAAACGTCGACCGAATCCAGCGAGATCCGTCAGAGACAAATCTTCACACATCCTCTAATAATGCCAGACGCATCACCAGAACAGGGCATAGATGGGGAGAACCTTATTCCAACATCAGAAAGCCGTCGTCGTCTTGTCTTGATCCACCGAAGACAAACGCCGACCAAATCCAGCGAGATCCGTCAGAGACAAATCTTCACACACCCTCTAATAATGCCAGACGCATCACCGGAACGGGGCTTAGATGGGTGAACCTTATTCCAACATCAGAAAGCCGTCGTCGTTTTGTCTTCTTGAACAAAACACAAACCCTAGACCGACACAAAAAAATACCTAAAAACAATGTAAGAGCCCTCCCGTCGGCAAGAACCGATATCCATTGCGTCTCCATGGCCTGACACCACGGAAGACAAAGCGATATACGGCGGCGCCAGCGAGAGGCAGTTTCCTGGTTGCCGTCGCGCGAGCGCACGAGGCGAAGGCCTGGAGACGTACAAACAACTAAATAAATAAATGATACTCTCTGCGTCCCAAATTCTTGTCGTAGATTAGTCTAGATACGGATGTATCCAATACTAAAACAAGATTTGATACATTCATATTTAGGCAAATATAAGACAAGAATTTTGGTACAAAGGGAGTACTATTAGTATGCAGCTGCCGCACAGGGTGGAAACTGCCGACAACCACACCAGAGAAACGACCTCACAACCTCTGTGCTTGAAGCGAGGTGAGCGAGGGGATCACCATTGTCCTCTTTGGCGTAACTGATCGAGCAGCGGCCAGCGATGTCGGTGGCGAGGGAAGGAAGACGGCGTGTGTCACCGGAGGGAGCGGCTACATCACTTCAGCGCTCGTCAAGACGCTGCTCGAGAAGGGATATGCCGTCAAGACGACGGTCAGAGACCCCGGTTGGTTTCTTGTTACCTTGATCTGTACGTTGCTTCAGGAAACTTCTTTTTCAGAGTTTAGGCTGAAATCTTAGGTTCTTCAGAGTTGAGACTCGACTGGATAGTCCATGTGATTTTAGTTTGTCCTTTATGGTTTCTTTTGCAGATTCAGCAAGCAAAACATGTTGCCAAATCATGTGCCTTCTGTTCTGCGTATATATATATAGCGTATAAATTATGCTCAAATTGTTGGATTCATTTACCCCAAGACTCTGAAGATTCCACAATTTTTATTCTTTTTGAGAAATATATCTGTAATTTTTATGAAGATGACATGGAGAAGAACTCCCACCTCAAGGACATGCAAGCGCTTGGCCCCTTGGACATCATCCGTGCCGATCTGAGTGAAGAAGGCAGCTTTGACGAGGCAGTTTCTAGCTGCGACTACGCCTTCTTGGTTGCTGCCCCGATGGACTTCGGGCCGGCAGATCCTGAGGTAAACACCCATCTCCATGCCCCCAGCAAGCTTCGTTTTCATTTCCACAATTGCTCTTCAGGCATCTGATGGTGACCGGGTAGTTGGAAGTTAGGACAAACTAGTTATTCTCAAAAAAAAAAAATCTCGGCTATAGAAGAATTTTTTTTCAAGACTTGGTATACTGTTCACCCTACTGTTCAGCATTTGGCAATCCAACCCACTATCTATTTCCTCTTCAGGCTATGATCGACGCAGCCGTGCAAGGAACACTCAACTTGATGAGGTCGTGCGTGAGAGCCAAGACGGTGAAGCGTGTGATCCTAACGTCATCGTACGGCGCAGTCTGTAGGAGGCCGTTGCAGGGCGACGGCCACGTGCTGGACGAGAGCTCCTGGTCCGACGTCGAGTACCTCAGAGCCAACAAGCCCATAACTTGGGTACATAAATATTTGTGTTCAGTTTCTCGCGCATGTACATTATAATCGAAGTAAATATTGTCGGCGCAACGTTAACGTTGTGTGGAATTTGCAACATAGGCATATGCGGTATCGAAGGTGCTTCTAGAGAAGGCGGCGAGCGAATTCACGGAGGAGAACGACATCAGCCTTGTCGCCGTGTTGCCCGTGTTCGTCTTGGGCACGGCGCCGGTCTCCAAGCCCGCATCCAGCGTCCTTATCACCCTTTCCCTGTTGACTGGTGAGAGAGGCTAGCATTTCCCCTATGTTCTTTATATAGCCAAAAAAAATCTGATTTATGCCCCGTCTTTTTCTGACCGGTATCACCGTATACATTTTCAGGTGACGAGGCACTGATGGACATCCTGATAGGGTTGTATGCAACCACAGATGCTATGCCAATAAGACACATTGACGACCTCTGTCATGCCGAGGTGTTTGTCGCTGAGAATGAGTCCTCCTCAGGAAGATACCTCTGCTGCAATCACAACACCACCGTCTTGCAACTCGCTCGTCTCATGGCGGAGAAGTACCCACAATACAACATAAAACTCAAACGGTATGCGGACCATCCATCTAAACTATTGGATACATATATGGATGTTCTTTTTGCAGGTTTGACAACGTCCAAGTATTCTTTTTGCAGCTTTGATGGGTCCCCAGAGAGGCCGAGAGTGTGTGTGTCATCTGAGAAGCTCATTCGGGAAGGGTTTGTCTTCAAGTACAATGATCTAGGTGAGATCTTCGACGACCTTGTCGAGTACGGCAGAACCGCGGGGATTCTACCCTATTGATGTGTACGTCAGCTGTTGATTGATATGTTCAGAACAACAAACTATACAGAGGTTGAGTGTCGCTTATTAAGTTTATATTTTCTTAATGCTTTAATTTTGAGTCAATTAAATTCATGCTTTGTCGAAAAAAACAAGACGCTGTGATCTGCTGATACAGAGCAAACTGGCACCTGGTGCGCCGTCGTCAGCCGTGGGTGTGCAATTTCCCCTACCGCCGGCCAAATCATATCCCGCTTCCCGTGAAAACAAAATAAACGCACGCTCGACGCATCGTGCACGTTGAATGCAAACGCAACGCATCGTGCACGTTGAATACAAATGCAACGCAGCCTGGACCATTGGAATCCTCGCCTGTTGCTCATTTTTTTTTAGAAAAGAAGGATGACCCCCGGCCTCTGTATCTGGGCGATGCATACGGCCACTTCATTAATTATTCTCACAAGACCTTACAAAATCATACAACAGCAAGACTAAAGCCACCGTCTAAGCAACAACTGTCGCTACACCTATCCAATTGATGAAGGGGCGTTGATAGCCTGGACCTAATACCAAACAGACATCGCAGCCAAACCTAAACATCTAAGACTTGAGGTCCCAACCAGGACGGCGCACTCCTCTACCAGGACGCCTGCCGGGTATGAGGCCGCCGCAGCCACCTGCCATGAGTTCATCTTCAGAGCTGTACTGTTGCATCTACCGTGCCAGGTCTCTCTGCCATCGACGCCACCACGACGCCAGACAGCGTCGTCCTCCTGCGCGAGTCCATCCTCCCACACCGAACTTCGAATCTGCACTGCGCCACGCCGTCAAGATCCGTCGCCATCAATGTATGGATGAAGCACCGCTCCACCAAAGAAACCATCCGCTAGTCCCGCGAAGCAAGGCGCGGCACCAAGTAGAACGCCGAAGCGCACCGCCACCACGCCACCAGCAGCCCCGCCACAAAGAGTTGTTCCCAGCCGCCGCCTTCAAGAAGGAGCACGACACCAGGGTGTCGTCGACGCCCAAAACAGGGGAACAAAAGTTTTCGCCATAGCTCGAGGAGGAGGCGGAAGGGAGAGGATCCACCCCAAAGCCTCCAGGAAGGGGATCGGTGCCAAAGGCGTCGACTTTGGGGAGGCCGCCGCGCCAGCCAAGGGTTTCCCCCGGAACCTCACCCGCACGCCAGATCCGCCAGGCCGGCTATAGGGAACGCCGAAAGCAGCCGCCAAGGACCGGCGCTAGCATGGACCGGGACAGATCGGAGCAGGGGCGGATGTTCTACATGGAGCCATGACGGATTGCGAAGCCGCCATCGCTGTCTGCAGCCCCCACGCCGCCACAAGGCCGTGGGAGGCTGCCCACCAGAGCCCGCCGGCTACACCGCACCCACCGGCCGGGGCCGCCGCCCCGGGGAGCCAAGGCCCTCCAACTGAGAGGAGGCGCCAGATCCCGCCGCCACCATCATTGGGGCCGAGCACCCGCGCCTCGGAGGCCCTCAGGCGGCTACGGAGGGAGGGGAGGCGAGGGGGAAACGCGGCGGCGGCGCTAGGGTTGGCCCCCGAGTCGCCTCTTGCTCATGGTTTGTACTTCCTCCGTTCCTAAATATTTGTCTTTCTAAAGATTTCAAATATACTATCACATATGAATATATATAGACATATTTTATAGTGTAAATTTACTTATTTTGCTCTATACGTAGTCAATTGTTGAAATCTCTAGAAAGACAAATATTTAGGAACGGAGGGAGTACCTTACAAGTGCACGGCGATACCTAAGTTACCTACTGAGTAAACAACCACCAGCTACACTATCACTTTCTTGTTAAGATCGCGAACAAGGCATATATGCATTGCAGGTCATCTTCAGCTGCCAAAAACCCCGTGATCCGCTGCAAGTTGTGAGTTGTTACACTTGTCCGTATACAATATATTCAGATCTGAAAATTACTTGCAGGTTCCTTAATTACAGATCAGTGGCAACACCCGGAGCAGAGGAGCGAATCATCCCTCTCTTCGCCGTTACCGGCACTGATTGAGTGGTGGCCGGCGATGTCGGCGTGTGAGGCAAGGAAGACGGCATGCGTCACCGGAGGGAGCGGTTACATCGCCTCAGCGCTCATCAAGCTGCTGCTCCAGAAAGGCTACGCTGTCAAGACGACGGTCAGAGACCCCGGTTCGTTTCTTGTTTCTAGTTCTGTCTTGTATGTACTATAGAAATCTTCCTTTCAGAGTTTGACCTGAAATCTTTAGGTTCTTCACTCTTCAGTCTCGACTGGATAAGCCATGTCTTTTTTGTTTATATAGTGTGTACTCCCTGAGGTTAAAATTTACTGTGAAGATTTGTACTTTGTATGAAGATGACATGGAGAAGAACTCCCACCTCAAGGACTTGCAAGCGCTTGGCCCCCTGGAGATCATTCGTGCCCAACTGGAGGTGGAAGGCAGCTTCGACGAAGCAGTTTCTGGCTGCGAATACGCCTTCCTCGTCGCTGCTCCAATGAACTTCAGGTCAGAAGATCCTGAGGTACACGGATCACCCATGCAGACCCTGAACTTCGTGCCGGTCACTTTATGTTGTCAGCTAGTATTTGACAACTTATTCTCGGCCACAGAAGACGTGGAAATGTAGTGTATGCCAGTACATTTCTCGGCCATATAGTTTGCAGGCCAAAAAAATATGGTGGCATGGGGTACTCTAACACCGACAATTTTTCGTGAGCTTTATATCTTCGTTGGCTGTAGTATGAATGGAAGAAGCCCCACAAGCCTTGGGTGGGGTTTGGTAACTCTTGCACTGCCGAGAACTCGAGTTTTTCTACGCCTCTACAACGATCATTGTGGGTGACGGCGCAAAAACACCATTCTGGGACTCTCCTTGGCTATTTGGACGGAAACCCATGGATATTGCGCCAAGCGGTCCACCGCGTACCCTTGGATTGACTCTCTCTCCCATGGACCGCATGGTTTGGAAAGGTTGGGCACCCCCCAAGGTTAAATTCTTTGCACGGCTAACCCTACAAGACTGAATTTGGCTCGCCGGTCGATTGGAGAAGCGTGGTTGGGTCAATTGTGGTCTTTGTCCACTATGCAAGAGAGAGCAAGAAACGGGGCCGCACCTCTTCTTCAAGTGTCGATGATACACGCTTAGGCTTTGGAGATCTATCATCGAGAAGCTTGGGCTACCTCACGTCAACATTCCCGAATGGCATCTTGATGCATCCGTCAAGGAATGGTGGGACAAGCAAACCGATAACCGAAACCCGAATTGGCATGCCATGACCTCTCTCATCATGCTCACCTCTTGGACTGTTTGGAACGAGCGAAATGCTAGGGTATTTCGGCAAAAATTTACGCCACCGCCTACTCTCCTCCAAACCATCCTTGAAGAGGCAAAGTTATGCGTTATTGCCGGCGCAAAGAAACTAGGGACTATCATTTTGCGCGAGTAATTGTGATGTCGCTTGTATGGGGTGTCCTGTAAAACTTTAAACTCTATTTGTCCTTATTTATAGATGAGGCAAATGTTATGCCTCCGTTTCGAAAAAAAGTACATTTCCTTTTCAGAGATAACTCAGTGTGCTTCGTGTTTGATGGCAGCGAGATCTGATCGAACCCGCAGTCCAAGGAACACTCAACGTGATGAGGTCGTTGTGAGAGCGGGGACGGTGAAGCGGGTGATCCTAACGTCGTCGGACGCCGGCGTGTCCAGGAGGCCGCTGCAGGGTGGCGGATACGTGTTGGATGAGGGCTCCTGGTCCGACGTCGATTACCTCAGAGCCAACAAGCCACCAACTTTTTTCGATAAAGGACATTTCATTAAATAGATATATCGAGGTGATACAATTGCATCGAAAGAAAGTTCGGCCTCTGCATAGCTAGATGCACACAGTCAAAAAAGTCCAGAGTACCCTAAAAGCAAAAAATAATTTGATACAACGTCAATCAAAAAAACATGTCCAGCCTAAGGAGTGGCCGATCCTATCCGTAGGTCACACCGCCATCCATGGGGGTAGAAAACCTCCCTGGCCGTACGCTCCAGCCGTGTAGACGCCATCATAAAAGGTCTTTGTCCTCCGGCCTCTGCAGGATAGACCAAGTACGGAGCCATCGTGTACACACATGAACAACCTGCATAGGAGATGAGACACATTTGTTATTAAAAATCATATCATTCCTGGTAAGCCACAGTGCCCAGCATAAGGCCGCCGCTCCCACAAGAATATGTGCAGAAAATTGTTTATCAATACCCCGCAACCAGTTGCCGAACATGTTCCGTGCACTACGTGATGGGTATAGATTCGAAGCTACTTGAACTATGGCCCAAACTGCCCGAGCGAACTTGCACTCAAAAAACAAGTGTTTAATAGACTCGTCATGTTGGCAAAAGACACATGTCTTGAAACCATGCCAGTTTCGTCGTGCCAGATTGTCTCTAGTTAGGATGACTCCTCTATTAAGAAACCAGAGAAAAATCTTCACTCTTAGAGGGATTTTGAGCTTCCACAATTTCCTGTTATCAACTGGAACATCACAATGAACCATTGCATCATACATGGATTTGACTGAAAATTTGCCATTCTGATGCAAGTTCCATCGAAAATTGTCCAGCTCACCTGACAGTGGAATGTCCTTCAGGCGAGTGAGTAATTCATTCCATGCTGTCAGGCGAGGGCCAAAAAGGTCCCTACGAACCACCAACTTGGGTATATAAATACTCCCTCCGTTCACGAATATGAGATGTTCTATTTTTTTCTAAATCAGATGTATAGAGACACGTTTCAGTGTATTGTTCACTCAATTCAGTTTTTATGTAGCCCATAATGAAATATTCAAAATATCTTATACTTCCTCCGTCCCAAAATAAGTGTTGTATATCTTTGTGTTCAGTCTCTCTCGCCTGGACCTTTACTATGTCGACGTAACACTGGTGTTGGTTGATTTACATTGTAGGCGTACGCGGTCTCCAAGGTGCTTCTAGAGAAGGCGGCGAGTGAATTCGTAGAAGAGAACGGCATCAGCGTTGTCACCGTGTTGCCGGTGTTCACCGTGGGCACGGCGCCTGTATCTAACGCCAGAACCAGCGTCCCCGTCATCCTCTCCTTGTTGTCCGGTGAGAAAGGCCAGCATTTCTCTATACATTTCTCAGTGCTTGGCAACGGAAAGATGTATAGCAAGCCTTAACCCTGATTTAAGCCCCATGCTCTTTTGACCGGTGTCCTATGAATGGTGTCTACCTGTCCTCTACATTTTGCAAGAGACGAGGCAAAGCTGCATGGCCTGATGGTCCTGCAATCAGTCAAGGACTGCGTGGGAATTAGCCACGTCGATGACCTCTGTCGCGCCGAGGTGTTCGTCGCCGAGAATGAGTCCTCGTCGGGTAGGTACATCTGTTGCAATCACAACACCACTGTCTTACAGCTCGCCGGTCTCCTTCACAACACCACTGTCTTACAGCTCGCCGGTCTCCTTGCAGAGAAGTACCCACAATACAATGTGAAACCTGAACGGTTTGTGAACCTTTTCCCACACACACACACACACACACACACACACACACACACACACACACACATATGTTATTTTTGGTTGCGGGTTTAACACCATCCATGTATGTTTCCGCAGCTTTGATGGATCCTGCGAGAAGCCAAGAGTGTGTGTGTCGTCGAAGAAACTCATCGGGGAAGGGTTCGTGTACAAGTATGATGACCTGGGTGAAATCTTCGACGACCTCGTCGAGTACGGCAGAACCACAGGGATTTTGCCCTACTGATGTTTCCACCAGCTAACTATTTGAATGTGTTTGGAACAAAGAAATGTCATTTTGAATAAGTGTAAGGGCATATTTATCCCTTAAGTGTTTTGGTGATTGATAACGATATTTTTACGGACTAATCGTATGCCTTGAGTTTCTCAGATGCTTCATCACTAGGCACGAGACGATTCGGTGCCCCTCGGAGACTATTGAAGACAGCGTCGTTCTACGTTTCTCTTTGGTGAATTTGAGTCGTAGGAGAGCCGTACTATTAAGAGGGGGTCCACGTCGGAAAGGTTTGGGTGGAATCAATACGTACACTTGTCCTTCCTTTCCTTGCACTTTGGAGCATCTTCCCGTTGTCATAGTTGTGCATAAATCCGACGGCTACTGCTGTTCTTGCGGTAGTACTGCTCTAGGGAGCGGTAGTATCATAAGCACCAATGACCACTACCGGGGTTCACGGTAGTACCGCTCCCCAGGAGCCGTAGTACCGCAACTCCTAGGCCTTGTGCTGCTCCGGTACGGTAGTAGGCGCGGATGTAATTTTTTACATCCGCGCCCACACGGTAGTACCGCACGTCTTGCGCGGTAGTACCGCGAGTGGACACGGTAGTACCGCTCTCTTGGAGCCGTAGTACCGTGGCCCTCATGCTGATACCGCTATGTCAGGTAGTAGGAGCGGATGTAATCTTTTACATCCGCGCCTCCACGGTAGTACCGCACCTCAGGCGCGGTAGTACCGTGTCGGGTTTTCGCACTGTTTCTTTTTCAGTGGAAGTAGGCACGGATGTAATTTATTTCATCCGCACTCTTCGTGAGGGTCGTGGCTTACACGCCTTGCGGTAGTACCGCAAGGGTGCGCGTAGTACCGCGGCGAGCGGTAATCTGCGCTACCAGGCCGATCCAGTCTCCTTCTGCCGCTGTAGTACCGTGGCCTTCCACGGTAGTAATACGGCGTGGTCAGCGGGTAGTACCGCGCTGAGCGGTAGTACCGCGTGTCGCGGGCTGAACTAGAGGATAACGGTTGGATCTTTTCCACGAGTATAAAAGGCGTGTCTCCTACCTCTAGTTGACCACCTCTTCCATCTATAAGCTCCATTGTTGCTCCAAGCTCTATTTTGGCCCGATCTCTCTCCCTAGCCAATCAAACTTGTTGATTTGCTCGGGATTGGGTGACAAGGGCCCGATCTACACTTCCACCAAGAGACTTTTGATTCCCCCCACTTATCCCTTGCGGATCTTGTTACTCTTGGGTGTTTGAGCACCCTAGACGGTTGAGGTCACCGTGGAGCCATATTCCATTGTGGTGAAGCTTCGTGGTGTTGTTGGGAGCCTCCAATTAAGTTGTGGAGATTTCCCCAACCTTGTTTGTAAAGGTTCGGTTGCCGCCTTCAAGGGCACCAATAGTGGAATCACGGCTCTTGCATTGTGCGAGGGCGTGAGGAGATTACGGTGGCCCTAGTGGCTTCTTGGGGAGCATTGTGCCTCCACACCGCTCTAACGGAGACGTACTTCCCCTTAAAAGGAAGGAACTTCGGTAACACATCCTCGTCTCCACCGGCTCCACTCTTGGTTATCTTATCCCTTTACTTGTGCAAGCTTATTTGTGTTTCTATCTTTGCTTGCTCTTGTTCTTGTGTTGATTGCATCATATAGGTTGTTCACTTAGTTGCATATCTAGACCACCTTTATTATTGCATAGTTTAAATTGGTAAAGAAAAGCTTAAAAATTGTTAGTTGCCTATTCACTCCCCCTCTAGTCAACTATATCGATCCTTTCAATTGGTATCAGAGCCTCGTCTCTTTTTAAGGACTTTACCGTCCGAAGAGTATGGTTGACGTCGTAGATGATGTGGGGGAGCACTCGGTGCGAATCCGATATCATCTACGGAGATGGGGTACCTCGATCTCGTGAGGAATTCAATGTGGCGTTGGACACATTGAAAACCTCCATGACGACCGAGGTCAAGGACATGTTTAAGGAATTGCTAGAAGGGCTTAAACTTTCCACCGCACTCGTGAAAGTGGGTGATCCCGCCAACACGGGAGCGGATGCTAACTCCGATAAGGGGGAAGCTACTAGTGAGAAAGCCCCCTCGTCTAGTGGTAAGAATGGCACCGGCATCTTCGCCCATGTGCAACCTCCTCCCGTTTATGGTGGACCGATTCCTTCCACTCATTTGAATCATGCCGGTCCACCACCTAAGATTGATAAAAAAGAGGATTTTGATTCTTGGGTTTATCGTTTTAAGCGTCATTTAAATCATGTGAACACCAACCTTTGGAGAATCATTGAAGAAGGTTTCTATCCGCATGATTCGAGCAACTTCTCTCGTAGAGAAGTCGTGGACCATCAATTCAATGAGAATGCTCTCTTCATCATCCAAGAAGAAATCCTTCCCGAAGACCTCCCTCATCTACGGCCCTACTCCCTTGCCAAAGATGCTTGGCTCAAGGTGGTTTCCCTTTATCGAGGAAGCACAAGCATTCAACGTTCCAATTATGAAGTGGTCCAAGATGAAGCCGATGAGTTTGCAATGAAATAAGAAGAAGAACCTCGTGAGCTCTATCGGAGAGTAACCAAGCTTGCAGTCTCCCTCCGGGATCATGGAAGTAAGTACACGAATGACAACCGGATCAAGCGCCAAATTCCTCAAGGCAATGATGCCCTACCACAAAGCCATGTCCTCCGTCATCCGTCAACGGCCGGACTTCCACACCCTGTCCTCAAGTGATGTGTTGGATGAGTTTGTGGCTATGAGCATATTGGACAAGACCCCGACAATGCGGTGCTTCGCTCCCAAAGAGCAAAGAAGCCCAACCTCGCTTTGAAGGCCAAGATTTGTGTCGAAGAAGATGGAGAGGAGGAAGAAGAAGAGAGCAACCTCAAGATACGAAGTATGACTATCATGAACACATGGCCCTTGCTTCAAGGCAATTTTGGAGCAAGAAGAACTCAAGGCCCAACTTCAACAAGAGCAACTCAAGTGGCGCAAACGGCAAGCAACGAGTGAGGACTTGCTTAAATTGTGGTAATGTGAGTCACTTTGTTGCGGAGTGCCCATATGAGAAGAGGGAAGACAATGGTGGCAAGCTCATCCGTAAGGACAAGGCCAAGTCTTTCCCCAACAAGAGCAACTTCACCAAGAAGGCTCCTCACAAAGCTTTGGTGGTTCAAGAAGAGTACAATGAGGATGATGATGATGATGAAGATGGTGAGTCGGTTGCCATGGCCTCCGTTGCCATTGCAACGACTCCTCGGTGTCTCTCTTCGATTCACCCAATGAAAGCATCACCGCCAAGTGCCTCATGGCTAAAGCCACCAACAAGGTAACCCCCAACATCAAAACTACCATCATCAATCATTCTTCTTTGACGGATTGCATTGATGAACATGAGGGGACTAATGTGGAGGAGAATGAGTTTGAGATCTTTATGGGTAAAATCAAGGGCAAATCCAAGAAGCACTTCGTTGCTCTCTTGGAACAACTTGGTGAAGCCAATGTCATGATCGAGGCTCATGAAGAAACCATCTCTAAGATGGAAGGGCATAGTCGTGACTATGCCGATGAGATTTCGGATCTTTCCAATGCTCTTGAAGAAGAGCGTGGTCTTCGTTTGGCTCTTGAGGAGTCATACAACGATGATCATGCTAAATTAAAGAAAGACCTTGATCATGCTCTTGTTGTGTCTCGTGTGCTTAGCTCCGAGAATGCAAATCTTGGAGTTGATCTTGCTAGACTCAACGAGGAGTTTGACATTCTCGACAAGGCTCACAAAGTCTTGAAGGGTGCTCATGCTAGTCTCAAAGAGTCTCATGATCAACTCCAAGTGAAGCTAACCAAGGAGAAAGCCACCTTTCCTCATATGGTATTGATTGATAATGCAAATGATACTAACCCTTGTTGTGAGCATGTGCATCTTGTTGAGGAGAACGCTAAGTTGAAGGAGCAACTTGAAAAGGGTCTTGTCACATGCATACAAGGTGAGAAGAACCTTAACGACCTTTTGAGTAATCAAAAGGAAGTTGTGGCCAAGGAGGGGATTGGGTTCACGCCCAAGCCCAAGAGCAAGAAGAAGAATGACAAGACCAAGCAACCTCCTCCTCTCAAGCAAACTGTTGTGAGGGAGGAGAGGGTGCTTCCAAGAAGAAGAAGAACCATGCAAAGGGTGGCAATGCCAAGAAGGACAACGTCATCCCTTGAACATAGCCGCAACTTTAACCCCTCATATGTGTTGTGCCGTGCTAGTGATGGGCATGTTTATGCTAAATTTGTTGGTTCTTCTTATGAGTACATTGAATGGTCTATTTGGGTTCCTAAGACCCTCGTTACTAACATCAAAGGACCCATTACTAAATGGGTACCTAAAACCAAGCATTGATTTCTTGTAGGTGTTTGCTTCGGTGGGGATCATGGTTGCTCGATAGTGGAGCAACGAATCATATGACCGGGAGCAAGGACTTGGTGGTGGACGTGCAAAAGATCCCATCTATGCCCACCAATGTCGAGTGGGGTGATGCCTCACATTCTAAGGTATTGGGTCTTGGCAAGGTTGTCATTTCTCATGATCTAACGATCGAGAAAGTCATGCTTGTTGAGTCCCTTGCATACAATTTGCTTTCCGTTTGTCAACTTGCACTCATGGGCTTTGCCACCTTCTTTAACATTGATACCGTGGCCCTCTTGTGGAGCAAGACTCTTAAAGTAGCCTTTGTTGGGCATGTCGAGAATGGTCTTTATGTGATAAACTTTTCGGGGCGACCCACTAAGACCGCGACATGCCTAATGGCTAAAGTTGACGTGGGATGGCTTTGGCATCGCCGTTTAGCCCACGTCAATATGAGATCTTTGCAAAGTCTTCTCAAGGGGGACCATGTCCGTGGACTAACAAATGTTAGTTTTGCCAAAGATCGTGCTTGCAGTGCTTGTATCGAAGGAAAGCTTCATGAACGGTTTCACCCTCCCACGACTATCATCTACTCGAAGAGACCCTTGGAGCTCCTGCACATGGACCTCTTTGGACCTCCATCCTTTGATAGTCTTGGGGGTAGAAAGTATTGCTTGGTGATTGTGGATGATTATTCAAGATACACTTGGGTATACTTCTTCAAGAGGAAGAGTGAGACTCAACAATCAAGTATCGACTTTGCAAATGAAGCTCAACGTCAACATAATGCAAAGATCTTGACAATAAGAAGTGACAACGGCACCGAGTTCAAGAACTACACCTTGGATGAGTTTCTTAGTGAAGAGGGGATCAAGCATCAATATTCGGCACCATATACCCCTCAACAAAATGGTGTTATGGAGAGGAAGAACCGGACGTTGATGGATGCGGCAAGGACCATGATGGCGGAGTTCAAGTCTCCATACAACTTTTGGGCGAAGCCATCAACACCGCATGTCATGCATCCAATCGGCTCTATCTCCGCAAAGGCTTGAACAAGACTCCTTATGAGATACTCACCGGCAACAAGCCCAATCTCAAGTACTTCCGGGTGTTCGGGTGTAAGTGTTTCATTCTCAAGAAAGGTGTTCGTTTGTCTAAAATTGAAGCTACAGCTTATGAGGGCATATTTGTTGGTTATGCTACAAACTCTCATGCTTACCGTGTCCTCAATAAATCCACGAGACTTATTGAGGAGACATGTAACGTGGAGTTTGATGAGAATAACGGCTCCCAAGTGGAGCAAAGTAGCACTTGTGATGTAGGTGATGAAATTCCTCCTCAAGCCATAAGAAGAATGGGTGTTGGTTTTATCCTACCCGTGGAGGAACCCCTTGTGGCCGAAGGAGAAGGACAATGCTCCACTCAAGTGGAGCCATCACCAACTCAAGGCCCACACGCTTCCGAAGAACAAAGTGAAGGCCCTCAACCTCATGAACAAGACCAAGGGCAAGATCGTGCTCAAGACGATGGTGACACACCAAATGATGCCCAAGGTCAAGTTATCTTCCCCGAGCATGCTCAAGATCAAGAACATGTTCAAGACGGCGCTCAAGATGATCAAGTGGCCCCTCATCTCACCTCCGAGGAAGAATTAGAGCGTCGTGCCGCCAAGATTGCATCCAAACTTACCACCAAAGGCCATCTCATGGAGAATGTGGTTGGAAGCCTAATGAAAGGGGTAAGCACTGTGAGACAATTGGCAAACTATTGTGAACATCACGCGTTTGTCTCTTGTGTTGAACCCCAAAAGGTCTTTGAGGCGCCAAGACTCGGATTGGCTCAATGCCATGCATGAAGAACTCAACAATTTCGAGTACAACAAGGTGTGGAGATTGGTGCCAAGGCCATCGGGGAACCACAACGTCATTGGAACCAAGTGGATCTTCAAGAACAAGCAAGATGCTCATGGAAACATCATTCACAACAAGGCAAGATTGGTAGCACAAGGCTACTCCCAAGTCGAGGGTATCGACTACGGTGAAACCTTTGCTCCCGTTGCTCGCCTTGAATCCATTCGTTTGTTGATTGCTTATGCTGCCCATCACAACTTTAAGTTGCAACAAATGGATGTGAAAAGTGCTTTTCTTAATGGTCCTATTAATGAGTTGGTCTATGTCAAGCAAACCCCCGGGTTCGAGGACCCCTACTTCCCGGATCATGTGTATCAACTCGATAAGGCACTCTATGGCCTTAAACAAGTCCCACGATGCGTGGTATGACCACCTTACCGAGTTGTTACAAGATCGTGGATTTGAAGTGGGGCAAATCGATCCCACTCTTTTTACTAAGAAGGTCAATGGGGAGTTGTTTGTATGCCAACTATATGTTGATGATATTATCTTCGGTTCCCCTAACAAAGCTTTCAATGAGGAATTTGCCGCTCTCATGACCTCCAAGTTCAAGATGTCTTCTATGGGAGAGTTGAAGTTCTTCCTTGGTTTCTGTTGGGGATGTAACTACTGAATATAAACCGCCCTGAAGGGGCCGGTTTGCCCTCGGCCATAATTGGGGCCCACAAAGACTCAGAAGGTGGCGATTGCTGTAGAGCTTAGAGGCCCGGAGCCTGTGGGCTAATTAGGGCCCATAATGGTAAAACCGCCATAACCTTGTAACTTGTGTTGTAAGATAAGAGAAAGAAGAGACCGAGCCGGACACTTGTATGAGCCGGCCACGGGACTCTGTAGACCGGCCGGACGTCAACCCGTGTATATAAGGGGACGACCCGGCGGCGGTTTGAGGGAAGAAAACAACAATTCGAGGCTTAGGCGAAGCTATTGCTCCCTAGTCGGCGAAATCACATCAATCCCATCACAAACTAGACGTAGGCTTTTACCTTCATCGAAGGGGCGAACTAGTATAAACTCGTGTCTTTGCGTCCGCTTTAACCCCTCTAAGTTAACCTGCACGATGGCCCCGCGACTAAGTCCTTTCATGAGGACATCCGCCGTGACAATTCCACGACGGTTGGCGCCCACCGTGGGGCTATCGTGACGATGGTTTGATGATCTTAGAGGGCAAGTTCAAGGACTCGAAGGCTATCTTGTGGGCGGATGACCAAGAGTCGTCGCGGCAAGCTCTACATCGACAATGCAGGCTGGGGCCCCGAGGCCGGCTCGATTGAGTACGGGTACCGGGTCCCCTTTGGTAGCATACACGTGTTCATCGGCAAGATCGGTGAGCCAGGGCCTGAGCCGGACATCTGCACCGAGCTCGTCGAGACGGCTCAGCGGGCGAAACCTGCCCTGGCTAAACCGGCTTCGTGGGAGTCATCCACGGAAGAAACTACGAGGACGGATCAGCATCAGGTGGCGAAACCGTTGTCTACTCGGATGACGAGTCATCGACTGGAGAAATCGAATTCCGCATACCGCAAGATGGCCGGATTGGGGGCTGTTCCGATGGTAACAGTATTCCGGACCCCTTTGATCTGCCCAACCGGGTTGGAATATTCATGGCCGGTACACAAGCGACGCTTCACTCCTCAACCGCCACGACAACGGTCGCCGGTTCGACAGCGGCGGTGGCAGCCGGGGCAGGAGGCCCTGTGCGCCCGCCGGCTCAAGTTTTATCAGAACTATTTGATGTGTTGGCTGTGCTCATGGCAGAGGCTAACCCGGCGGATCAAGATCTCGCATAACGCAGAGATTGCAAAGGTGAAGGAGCAAATCACTCGTGCTAAAGCGGATCTCGCAGCTACGCACGCTAGAATGGTGGCAGAGCGGGCCGCTTTGGATGCGCAGCTTATAGGCTCATGCGCCGGATCGTAATGCGCCACATGAAGTCATGAAAAGGAAGTACAGATCCCGTTTGCCCTCGGTTTTCGAGGAAGAGACCTCTTCAACCCCCCCGGAGCTGGGACCAGTAATCCGCCGCCAGTGGTGAACCGGGCGGAAGCACCTGGGACGGGCGCGCCGGTTCAGCCTCGTGTGATAGATCTACCTCGCCATCATGCCGGCGCGCCTCAAGCTGTGCAAACGCCTCCTGGTCACTACTCCAACCCGATGGATAACCTTGTTGCGGCTGCGGCGCGGTTGGAGGCGATTCCAATCGAAGGCGATTCACCACAGGCGGTGGAAACACGCCGGGTCAAAGAGCTCCTTAGGACGGCTCGGTCCAACAGAAGCGTATTCAAACAGCCGCGATCGGATCCACTCCACCCCGCCCGAGCCGGAGCTATAGCAGGCATGCAGATGAACCGGCCGTGTCAAGTAATGCGCATGCGGTGCACCTCAAGGCAACAACCCGGCGGGTGGTTTCGAAACGCTCAAGAGGTGGTGGATCGGGCCAGGCACGAGGGGGCCGAGTTAGCAAAGACAAAGATCAAGATTATCAGCTTGCGCCGGTTCGACCGACTATCTTCGAGCACAGGTTACATCTAGCTCTTTGGGGGTGCCTTACCTCGTCCCGCTTTACGCAATATACGCTTGCCCAAAAGATTTCAAGGGGCCACGCAAGGTGCCCAATTATACCGCCGATCTGGCTCCAGAAGCATGGATAGAAAGCTATGAGATAGCCATGGAGATGCTGGATGTGGATGAAGCTGCATGTGCAAAGTATTTTACCATGATGCTTGAAGGCACCTTCCGTACTTGGTTGAAAAACTTGCCACCCAATTCCATCAGTTCATGGACCCGATTCTATGGACCCGGTTCATTCAGAATTTCAAAGACACTGTAAGAAGCCCATGTCTGTGGTGGACTTGGCGGCTTGTGTCCAGGCTGAGGGAGAATCCACAACCCATTGGGTGCGCCGCGTTTCAGAAGTTCTACATTCTTCAGACCGGATCAACACTGATTCTGCAATCTTAACCCTAGAGGGCAACTGCCGGTTCGAGCCTTTAAAATTGAAGCTGGGTCGCATGAAGCGTTTTTGCAATGACATGGGCACTCTCATGGGCGTTTTAGTGAAGTATGCTGATTCTGATAGTACCAAGGATCCCGAGTCCGAGGAGGATGAAACAGGGAAGGGAAAACAGAACAGCAACTCCAGAGGCCAGCAGCATCACTCGGCAGGTAATGGAGGAAACAAGCGTAAGGCGAATGGTAACATGGGCTTTGTAGCCAACACCAACGCGCAGGACAAGGGCCAACGGTGCAAGGGTAAACATCCGAACCGAGGTGGTGCGCCTAATCACAATCGGACCGGTTGAATTATCTGCTGAATCAACCCCGTCCAAAGCATGGGACGAAGGAGGCGCCAGCAAACCACCTCTGGAAGGATTGTTACATTATGCAGGAGTTCAAAAGTTCCAACGCTTTCCGGTATGATCAAGGCCCCGGCGGCGGTTCAGGGTCCGGCCCGGGTTACGGTGGAGGAAATTCTGGTCCAGAGTTTAATGGTAATCCGGGCGGGCAGAACAATCAGAACAATCAGCACAATCAGAACAACCAAGGTGGTTACAATCAGCAGCAGCAAGCCGGGTTATCAAAGCAATCCGAAGCGGTTGAATGGTGGGCGATATCACGTCTTCACCACTAGCTTGGACAAGCGAGACTGAAACTTCGAAGCGGGCAGTCAACGTTGTTGAACCGGCCGTGCCACATTACCTACGCTGGTCGAGCAGCCTATTGTGTGGAGTAGAGAGGATCATCCTCCCGGGTTGACAATTGGGCCGCTTAGCCCTAGTGGTGGCGCCTCGGTGGGAGGATACAAGTTCACCAAGGTGCTTACGGACGGAGGAGCAGCATCAACATCCTCAGTATTATGAGACCTTCCGTCAGATGGGGTTAACGGATAAACATCTCAAGCCGTCCAATACCGGTGTTTCATGGTGTGGTGCCCGGCAAGTCAAGATATCCGGTTGGTAAAATAGCTCGAGGTGGCCTTTGGGGAAGAACATGACTCCAGATCGGAAACATTGACATTTGAAGTGGTGAAAATTCAAAGCCCTTACCACGCCCTGTTTGGGCGGCCGGCTTATGCCAAGTTTATGGCGCGACCTTGTTATGTCTATTTGCAGCTAAAAATGACGGGTCACAAAGGGACGATAACGGTTCATGGGAGCCGCAAGATCGCTTTAGAGTGTGAGGAAGGTGATGCGGCTTACGCAGAGTCGGTTTGTGCCACCGAAGAGCTAAAGTACTATAAAGACAATGTTGATCCGGCGGATATGACCCGTTGAAGAAGCCAACTACTGAGCACGATCCGGATCTGAAGTTTAAATCGGCGGCCGAGACTAAACTTGTTGACTTTGTGCCCGTGATTCGCCCAAGCAGTTCATCATCGGTGCTAACTTGGATCCTAAATAGGAAAGCGGCGCTCATCGAAGTTCATCCGTGAGAATCGGGACATTTTGCATGGAAGCCTTCCGACATGCCGGGTGTACCGAGGGAACTCGCTGAGCACACTCTTAATGTTGATCCCAAGTACAAACCGTAAAGCAGTTCCTTCGCGGTTTAACGAGGAAAGGCGTAAGGCCATTGGAGAGGAGGTTGCTGTGCTCTTAGCAGTAGGCTTTATCGTTGAAGTTTTCCATCGAGTGGCTTGCTAATCCGGTGCTGGTCCTTAAGAAAACGGCACTTGGCGCATGTGTGTGGATTACAGATCTTAACAAGGCTTGTCCAGCAGATCCTTTTGCCCTCCCCCGCATTGTCCAGATTATTGACGCTACGGCGGGTTGTGAGCGTTTGAGCTTTTTGATGCATATTCTGGATATCATCAGATCAAAATGGCGGTTAAGGACCAGGAGAAGACAGCGTTTATCACTCCCTTTGGAGCCTTCTGCTATGTGTCTATGCCTTTTGGGCTCAAGAGCGCCCAAGCAACTTATCAGCGTTGCGTACAGAATTGCTTGCATGAGCAGATCGGCCGTAGCGTACATGCCTATGTGGATGATATTGTGGTTAAGTCAAGGAAGAAGGAAACACTGATTGAGGATTTGAAAGAAACCTTTGAAAACTTGCGGGTGTACAAGATGATGCTTAACCCGGCCAAATGTGTTTTCGGTGTTCCGGCAGGCAAGTTATTGGGTTTCCTTGTGTCTAACAGGGGGATTGAAGCTAATCCGGAGAAGATTACAGCTATCACCTCCCTGGCTAAGCCAAAGTGTATCAATGATGTCCAGCGATTGGCGGGCGGATTGCCCTTGTTGAGGGTTTATCGGCCGCCTCGGAGAAGGCCATTCCTTTGTACCAGAATGTCAAGAAGACAGATCAGTTTGTGCGGAGCCCGCCGCCGATGAAGCGTTGGAGGACTTGAAGCGGCAATTGGCCAACCCGCTTTGTACTCGCCGCTCCCATTGACAAAGAGCCGCTTACGCTATATGTTGCTGCTAATGCCGTGGCGATTAGCGTAGCCATTGTGGTAGAGCGGAAGGAGGCAGGGAAGGAGCATCCGGTTCAACGTCCGGTTTATTATATCAGCAAGGTGATTATTGAGTCCAAGCAAAGATATCCGCATTGGCAGAAGCTGGTGTATGGAGTTTTTATGGCAAGCCGGAAGCTGAAGCAGTATTTTCAAGGGCATCCCATCACGGTGGTCAATTCAGCTCCCTTAGGTGATATCACATGTAACCGGAGGCGATCGGCCGGATTGCTAAGTGGGCGATAGAGCTTGGGCCGACGGTTTAAAGTATATGCCTCGGACGGCAGTAAAATCCTAGGCACTTGTGGATTTCATTAATGATTGGACGGAGTTACAAGCGCCTGAAGAAAAGCCGGATCATACTTATTGGACCATCCACTTTGACGGGTCCAGGCAGCTGGAAGGCTCGCGGGCTGGAGTCGTGTTAACTTCCCCACGAGGTGACAAGTTTTGTTACGTCCTTCGCCATCGCTCCCTTTGTACTAACAATGCAGCTGAGTATGAGGCCTTGCTCCATGGTCTTCGGATGGCTAAGGAGATGAATCTAAGCCGGGTTAAGTGCTTGGTGACTCGGACTTGGTGGCCCAACAGGTGTCTGGCACTTGGGATTCCAAAGACCCACTCATGGCCGCATATCGTCGGGAGGTGGATGTTGTTGCAGGTCATTTCAAAGGCTATCAGGTGGACCATGTGGATCGACGGAAGAACGAAGCGGCGGACGCTTTAAGCCGGTTGGGCTCTCAACGCAAACCGGTCCCACCCAATGTCTTCCTTGACGTACTGCACAACCCGTCAGTCAAGCTCCCCGATGAAGCAGATTTGGCTATTCCTGATCCGGAGGCTCTGTTGGTGGCAGCCCTGCACGTTATTCCGGATTGGACGCTCCCTTATTTGGCGTACATGAGCCGGGGCGAGTTACCGGAAGATGAGATATTGGCCCGACAGATAGTTCGGCGGTCTAAGTCTATGACCATTGTTAATAGCGAGTTGCATCATTGCAGTGTGTCAGGGGCGTTTCAACGCTGTGTGTCCCCGAGGAAGGCTGTGAAATATTGCGTGAGATCCACGAAGGGGATGTGGTCACCACGCCGTTCAAAATCCTTGGTGGCTAAGGCGTTCCGCCATGGTTTTTATTGGTTGTTGCCCATCTTGATGCGGAAGATCTGGTCGGCGATGTGATGGTTGCCAGAAGTTTTCTAGGCGTGCTCATATACCGGCCCAAGAATTGAGGATGATTCCAATTACTTGGCCATTTGCGACTTGGGGGCTGGACATGGTTGGACCTTTCAAAAGGTCCAAGAACAAGAAGACCCACCTGTTGGTGGCGGTTGACAAATTTACAAAGTGGGTAGAGGCAGAACCTGTTAGCAAGTGTGATGCGGCCACGGCGGTTCAGTTCATCAAAAAGGTGATTTTCCGGTTTGGTTTTCCACACAGTATCATTACAGATAATGGTACCAATTTGTCCAAAGGTGCCATGAAGGAGTTCTGCGAACGTGAGCACATCCGGCTTGACGTTTCTTCAGTAGCTCACCCACAGTCCAATGGTCAAGCAAAAAGAGCCAATCAAGAGATCTTGAGAGGCATCAAGCCCCGGCTTATGGTCCCTCTGCAGAGGACGCCGGGTTGTTGGGTAGAAGAGCTACCGTACGTGTTATGGAGTATAAATACTACCCTAACAGATCCACCGGATACACACCGTTCTTTATGGTCTATGGAGCGGAGGCGGTTCTCCCCAGCCGATATCCGTCATGACTCGCCTCGTGTGGCAGCCTATGTTGAGGCAGATAACGAGGCAAAGACGGCAGGACGCTTTGGATCGACTGGATGAAGAACGAGATATGGCGGCTGCTCGCTCGGCGATTTACCAGCAGGATCTTCGTCGGTATCACAGTCGACGGGTCAGAACTAGAACCTTTCAAGAAGGAGACTTGGTGCTTCGGCTCATTCAAGACCAGACAGATATGCACAAGCTATCCCCACCTTGGGAAGGGCCTTTTGTGGTCAGCAAGAATCTGCACAACGGGTCATACTATCTGATTGATGTTCGAGAGCATAAAGACTCATGCACGTCAGAAGAGGAGACCAACAGGCCGTGGAACATAGCTCATCTTCGGCCTTATTATACCTGAGCCATCGGCTCTCCTTATGTACATATTATGACAATGTATATACTATGAATAAAAGCAATAAACCGGAGCCTCAGCTAAAGCGGGGTATCCGTTCTGTAAAAATCCGGCTTGGGTACATGGAGTTGTTGTCTTAAAACGGCCTCCGGTTTATCCCTTGAGCTTGCTCGTCAGAAGCTTTTAGATGTCACTTGGGGGCTTGGTCGTATCCGAACCAATGCCACACCTCTTGATGGGCGAAAGCCACCAGATCACTTGGGGACATGGTCAAGTCTGAACCAGTCACGCCTCTTGATCGGCCTAAGGCCATAGAGTCACTTGGGGGCTTGGTCGAACCCGAACCATTGCCACGCCACTTGATCGGCATAATGCCACGGTTTCAGTTGGGGACCTGGCTGACTTGAACCGTAGCTACACCTTATTGGGGCTTGGTCGTGTCCGACCATGGTAATACCATCTCGATCGGCTCAAGAAAGCCTCTTTCTGCAAATTGTTATTTGATTCTTTGTTGCGTTTTTAAACCGATAACATTTTTTCAAACCGGTTCAACCAGCCAATTGACGGCTTTCGGTTTATTTTAATCCGGAAATAACTTTTCCTGTTTGATTTTTCCTGTTAACATCCCATTATGGAGTAACAGGGGGCTTAACATGACCCGGCATGGTTTACATGGTAAACCGGCATTATAAACACAGGAGCTATTTTCTCCTTTAACGGTAATGGTTTATACAACCTCCGCTTCCATGTTGGCTAAGCCAACTTCATGCCAACAATGGCGTGTATTTTTGTATCACAAAATTTTGATCATATACCTCAATATTTCCTTACATATACATATGAGCGTCACAAGAATTTGGCGACACACAAGCCGCCGTGGCGATTTAATTTGTGATTGCGCAATATAAATTGAAGGTTTCGATTATTCAATCAAAAGTATCAGCACCTCTGCGCGAAGGTTGCAGACCGAAGGCATAAAGGCATATTCAAAAACAAAAGTGCTGGCTATTCTATTACAAGGCCTTCCGAGGCCCAACATTTCGAATGGCGTTATGACTAGCAGCTTATGATGCATCAACCGCTTGACGGATTAAGCTTCCTCGCCGGGTTGACGTGAAGAAGATGGGTCGTCTGGCGTCGGTTCAGCTTCTTCCTCTTCATCACCCAATGGCGGAAGTCATTGGTAGACCGATCAATCGGTTTAAAGCCTGAAAGACAGCCTCTTCACTTATAAGCTCAGCCAGATCAACGTCAGGGGCATAAGTGTGCTTACGGATTGGAGGAACAAGGTTCTGCACTTATGGAATGACAAATTCCACCCGCCTGTTGTTTGCATCATAGAAAGAGCGGTAAACCGCCAGGTTGGCTTAACCACGCTGCCAGTTGACTCGCCGGAAGGACGCATCTCCTTTGTTATTCGTTTGAGGGCGTCATTATCAAAGGCTTCGCCCGTTTTCTGAGCCGGGGAAGCCCTTGGCTATGTCACCGGATCAAGGTCCGCTATCCACGCCTTGGCGCGAAAGTTAGAAACCAATAAACCGCCAGCCCGGGTCATGGATCGTTTCAACTCTTCAAGTTGTCTTGGAATCATGGATAGCCGGTCCAGCGTATCTTTAATCAAGGACGGAGCTGTGTTATCATCTGACGTAAGCGCATATGACTTCATTGGGTGCCGGTATACAGCTGCTCAATCAGCGTGTATGCAGCCTTGACCTTCTTCCGCATATCAGAGCCCAGATAAGCAATACGCTTCCCTATACCGGTTTAAGACAGCTCAGGTTAAACTGGCGGAAATATCAAAACGGAATAGTAATCAGTGAAAAATCTCTTACCAAAGATCGCAGAGGTCATGGCATTAATTTGGCGCTTTAGTCCGATGAGCTCTTCTGTCACCGGTTTAAGAGCCGCTTCAGCATCTTCCGCCCGTTTCAGCAAACCAGCCTTCTTGGTGTCCCAGTTGGCCTGCTCGGATTTATACCACTCCTTGAGCTGCTCCATAGTGGTCAAGGCAGTTTTCAATTCATCCTTGGCCTTGGTGGCTTCGCTTGTTGAGTCTTGATTGGCACGAAGGTCCTTGAGTTGTACGGTTTCTTTGGTATATCTTACTCTGATAAAAAAATGGATCACGCTAGTTGTTTCATTATGAAGTCCCAAGCTCAATACAGGTATTCAACTTGGCACTTGGGGGCTAATGGCTAATTGATCTCATCTTGCTATGGTGATACATGTTAAGTCCCGGTTTAACTATGCTAAGTTGAACCGGCCTTTGGGGGCTACAAAGACCTTTGAAGTTTGAGACGTATGAGTTTTATATTAAGTCCGGTTTTATCTATGCTCTATTGAACCGGCCCTTGGGGGCTACTACACAGCAAAAGTACAAGAGAGGCATAACTCCTTACCTCATAGCGTTCCTTCATACGATTCACCAGACCGGCTTCGAAGTCACGACTTGTGTAGAGTCGGTTCAGGAAGCCGGAGTGAAGTTCTTGGGCAGAGAAGTTATCATAAGCTGACAGATCAGTTTTTCCCTTCTCTTTACTCATGGCAGTAGATTCTTCCTTGGTGCTGTGTTTTGATAAAGTGACCGGATTGCCAGGAGCGGTATAGGCGGTGCCCGTCACTACGACATCATCATTTTTGGCCGGGCTGGCCGGATTGGCATTCTTCCTTGGGCTTGGTGTTTTCATACCCAGGCTCGGCGTTTCAGCAACTGCTACCTGTTCCGCTGCAGGACTCGGTGGAGCAGGATGTGAGGTTTCCACTTGGGCATCCGATTCAGCCTCTGGCGGATTAGCATCATCGTCTTGGTTCAACCCGGCAGAACTGTTTTTAGCAACTTCAGGCTTTTCGCCATGGTGCTCTGGAGTCTTCTCCGGATCAGCATCCACAGTAGGGTTAAGGGTTTTCGCCTTCTTACTTAAGCGAGCCTTGGTGCTGCAATATTCAGAGTTAGAATGTGATGAACCGACAAATGCGAAGAAAACAAAAAGAGCATTATGCTTACCCCGCAAAGAACTTTAAGAGGAGGCGGTTGAGTGGTTGATGAACCGGCAGATGAGTTGGAAGAGGCACGATAATTGGATCGAGACGAATTGAGAGGACATCGGAAGAAACCTTTCAAAGGATAACGCTTTTCAGGAGAACAAATCACCTCTGGACGACGCTTACGGGTTGGGGTGTCGAGTAAACCGACGATGTAATTTTTGACCGCTGTGCGGGTCAGACGGGCGCTCTTCAGCCTCTTGTGTCTTCACAGAAAGGTTCGGGTTCAAATGAGCACGGGAGTGAGATTTTTTCACTTTCCGGACTGTGCGGCGAATTCTTTTAACCGGCACAAGATCAGATTCGGAAGAAAGAAGGATTACCTCAACAGGATCGACATGACTGGCTTCAGCATCATCCTGGGAATTGAAGCTGTCAATAGGATGAAGGATAAAAAGGGACAAAGTAAATCAAGCTTTTACCTCAGCTTATGAATCTTCTTCTTCCGGCGATCAGAAGACTCGGCGGTTCTCCTTTTACCAGCTTTCTTGGTGGTCTTGGACTTTACACGAGGAACCCGGGCCGGTTTGGTTCGTTTCCAGAAGGAGCTGTTAGCCTGAGAAGTAACAAGGATTAATATATATCAATAAGGCATTAATATCAGAAGAGCGATGAGCGGAGCCTTATCGCAGGCGGTTTGTTGGAAACACAGAATGGGGCCAACCCGGTTTGGCTGTAGACGGAGATCGGCTCATCGAGCATCTTCTTCACTGTCTCAGTGACTTCAAGCTCAGTTATTGATAGCTCGTGACGTCTTTGAGGGTCTTCGACGCTACCAGTGTATTCGTGCATCAATCCGGGGCGACAGCTTAATGGCAAGATGCCCCAAGAAACCCAACATCGAACAAGGTCAATACCAGTTAAGCCATTGGCCATTAGAGCCCGGAGTTTGATAATTTGAGGCGCAAAATTCTTCCGTTCTGCGGCGGTCAAGCGTAAAAGGCAATGGGTGATGGTTGCTAAGCCGGTGAGGGCGGTAGCCCGACAAGGGGTTCTCGCTGTCAGGAGCGGTATTCCGGCAATAGAACCAGGTTTGGTTCCAATCTTTCGGATGGCTATGGTGTTTTGCGTGAGGAAAGTCTACTTCCTTCCTTTTCTGGATTGAAACGCCACCCAGTTCCATGTTAGGACCATCAGAAAACTCCGTACGGTGGTTCAAATGAAAGAAATCCCGGAACAGCTCCACAGATGGTTCTTCTTGAAGATAGACATCACAGAAAACTTGGAAATTGCATATATTGGACACAGAGTTCGGACCAATATCTTGTGGATGGAGTTGGAAACTTGCGAGGACATCCCGGAAGAATTTCGATCCGGGCGGGCTGAATCCCGGTCTAAGTGCTGCATAAATACAATTACTTCTCCTTCTTGAGGTTCAGGAGGGCATTCGGCATTCGGAACATGCCAATGGAGGACATTTTTGGAGGCTAAAGCGCCGGTGGTGACATATCCATTGAGTTGCGTCTCGATGATCTTGGACCGGACCCAATTGCAAGCTGAGAATTGTTTGGCCATTCCGGAAGAAGAAATCGCGAAAGGAAAAGTAAAAAACGCAGTTTACCGTTAGCAGTTCGAACATATTATACAATGCTAAACCGACAATGTGGCAGTCGGCCCAATTTCCGGTTTAGCTGAGGACTAATGGAGTATGGCGGATTAGGTATCAAAAATTAAACCGCCCTTAGGAGGAAGAGACAGAATCGGAAAATCTGCTAAGTGTGGATGAAACAGGTTTCACATATGAAGGAGTTAATTTGGATCTACCGAAGATTGATGAGGAAAAATTTCTGCGACCCATGCAAGCCTTATAAAGGGCAGGAAGTTCGTGCATTCTAACAAGAGGGTCTGGACAAAAAGAAAGATGTGCAAAGTGCTAAACCGAAGGCGGAGCGATTACTACAGGATATATGCTACGGTTGGATTAAAAAGCCATGGCAGAGCAGTGCGAAGAGACTAGGGATGAACACCTATGAACAACGATATGAACAGGAGCCTCAAGATGCAGATCTAGGGCATGAGGAGGAGCCTTACCCGATGCACAGAACAGCGGAGGAGCGCCGAGAGTCTCTGGTACAACCAGGTTCATGCAGCGGCCTTGCACTGACGCGGCGTTCGGAGGTCGGAGGCGACGGCGGAGCTTCAGAGCTGGAGCGTCGCGAGGAAGAAGAAGCGCGGAAGGAGGAAGAAGAGAAAGGGCCTTCCGGTCTATTTATAATGAGACGGAGTAATTAACAGGCGCGAGAATGGAGGAGTCGAAAGCGGCAGACGGCGCAGCGGTCGCCTCGATTTCCGGGATAGTATTAAATGAAGGGAATCTTACTGTTTGGGCTTCTTTAATAAAGATGATGTCAAGATGCTTTCTGTTCTTTGTGGTCGGAGGATGACGTCACGGCGGTTTAAGCAGATGGCGGTTCTGAAATATGAAGGAAGATATTCAGAGTTTCCTAAGATGTTGAAGATTAACATGAACAGGTTCAAGTCAATCTGGGGCCTAATGTTGGGGAAGTAACTACTGAATATAAACCGCCCTGAAGGGGCCGGTTTGCCCTCGGCCATAATTGGGGCCCACGAAGACTCAGAAGGTGGCGATTGCTGTAGAGCTTAGAGGCCCGGAGCCCAGGGGCGAATTAGGGCCCATAATGGTAAAACCGCCATAACCTTGTAACTTGTGTTGTAAGATAAGAGAGAAGAGACCGAGCCGGACACTTGTATGAGCCGGCCTCGGGACTCTGTAGACCGGCCGGACGTCAACCCGTGTATATAAGGGGACGACCCGGCGGCGGTTTGAGGGGAGAGAACAACAATTCGAGGCTTAGGCGAAGCTATTGCTCCCTAGTCGCCGAAATCACATCAATCCCATCACAAACTAGACGTAGGCTTTTACCTTCATCGAAGGGGCCGAACTAGTATAAACTCTCGTGTCTTTGCGTCCGCTTTAACCCCTCTATGTGAACCTGTACGATGGCCCCGCGACTAAGTCCTTTCATGAGGACATCTGCCGTGACAATTCCACGACAGTTTCGATATCAAACAAAGAAGAGAAGGAACCTTCATCAACCAAGCCAAATTGTGACGCCCCCGATTCAATCGTACACTAATCATGCACGCAAATGTGTACGATCAAGATCAGGGACTCACGGGAAGATATCACAACACAACTCTAAAACATAAATAAGTCATACAAGCATCATAATACAAGCCAGGGGCCTCGAGGGCTCGAATACAAGTGCTCGATCATAGACGAGTCAATGGAAGCAAAAATATCTGAGTACAGACATAAGTTAAACAAGTTTGCCTGCTAGCACAAACTGGGATACAGATCGAAAGAGGCGCATACCTCCTGCCTGGGATACTCCTAAACTACTCCTCGGTCGCCGCCGCCGGGCTGCACGTAGTAGTAGGCACCTCCGTGTAGTAGTCGCCATCGATGGTGGCGTCTGGCTCCTGGGCTCCATCGATGCAGTTGCAGCAATCAAGTAGAGATAGGGGAAAAGGGGAACAAGGCAACCGTGAGTACTCATCCAAAGTACTCGCAAGCAAGGAGCTACACTACATATGCATGGATATATGTGTAAAGGGCCATATCAGTGGACTGAACTGCAGAATGCCAGAATAAGAGGGGGATAGCTAATCTTGTCGAAGACTACGCTTCTGGCAGCCTCCGCCTTGCAACATGTAGAAGAGAGTAGATTGAAGTCCTCCAAGTAGCATCACATAGCAATAATCCTACCCGACGATCCCCTCCTCGTAACCCTGAGAGAGAGCGACCACCGGGTTGTATCTGGCACTTGGAAGGGTGTGTTTTATTATGTATCCGGTTCTAGTTGTCATAAGGTCAAGGTACAACTCCAAGTCGTCCTGTTACCGAAGATCACGGCTATTCGAATAGATTAACTTCACTGTAGGGTGCACCACATAACCCAACACGCTTGATCCCATTTGGCCGAACACACTTTCTGGGTCATGCCCGCCGCGGAAGATCAACACGCCGCAGCCCACCTAGGCACAACAGAGAGGTCAGACACCGGTCTAAACCTAAGCGCCACAGTGCGGGGCCCATCGCCCTTAGCACACCTGCACGTTGTGTGGGCGGCCGGAAGCAGAACTAGCCCCCTTAATACAAGAGTAGGCCTACGTTCCAATCCGACGCGCCGCTCAGTCGCTGACGTCACGAAGTGCTTCGGCTGATACCACGACGCCAAGTGCCCATAACTGTTCCCGCGTAGCTGGTTAGTGCGTATAGACCAAATGGCCAGACTCAGATCAAATACCAAGATCTCGTTAAGCGTGTTAAATATCCGCGAACGCCGAACAGGGCCAGGCCCACCTCTCTCCTAGGTGGTCTCAACCTGCCCTGCTGCTCCGCCACAAATAACGATCGGGGGCCGTGGGAACCAGGCCCACCTTTACCGGATGGAGCCACTGTCCTTTCAGCCCCCATCTCCGAACAAGATATCACGGTGTAATGTAATAGTGTAAAGTATAGTATATGCCCGTGATCACCTCCCGAAGTGATCACAGCCCAAGAGTATAGCATGGCAGACGGACAAGAGTGTCGGCCACCGATGGAACACTAGCATCCTATACTAAGCAAGAGGTAAGGTGTAAAGGTAACAACAAGTACCAAGGACAAAGGCTATGCAAAGAAGATAGGATTAACTGAAAGCGATAACATGCTACACTACTCTATTGCAAGCAGGATAGAGAAGAATAGGAGATATCTGGTGATCAAGGGGGGGGGGGCTTGCCTGGTTGCTCAGACAAGGAGGGGTCGTCAACTCCGTAGTCGTACTAGGTAGCAGCGGCGTCGGTCTCGGTGTCTAGTGGAACAAGAGGGGGAAGAAACAATAAATACATAGCAAGCAAGTGCATAACAGGACAACAAGCAGAGCTAGACGTGTTCTAACGCGGTATGAGGTGATACCGGTGAAAGGGGGAAACATCCGGGAAGCATCCCCGGTGTTCCGTGTTTCCGGACAGATGAACCGGAGGTGAAATGTTGCAGGTTCACTATGCTAGGGACGTGTGGCGGATGAACGGGCTGCGTATCCGGATTCGTCTCGTCGTTCTGAGCAACTTTCATGTAGAAAGTTTTTCCATCTGAGCTACGGTTTATTTTATATTAATTCTTAAAGTTTTAAATCATTTTTAGGATTAATTTAAATATTTTAATTCAGCATTATCTAGAATAGTGTCTCGCTGACGTCATCATGACGTCGTGATCAATGAAAGGTGTTGACTGGTCAACTAACGTGTGGGTCCCGTTCGTCATTGACTGTTTAATTAGCAGGTTTAACTAAACAGAGTTAATTAGGTTAGTTAGTGACTAGAGTAATTTAATTATGATTAATTAATTAATTATTTAACTAATTAATATTTTATTTATTTTTATTAGTTACTTAATTATTTTAATTCTTTAATTCTTTTTTAATGTTCTGGGGCGTGGGGCCCCAAGGTCAGTGGCTCAGGGGGAGCCCTAACGGGTGCTGGGTTACGGGCGTGTGGGTGCGGGGCGCACCCAGGCGCCCACCACGCAAGGGGAGGCGAGGCCGGCTGGGTCAGTGCCCGGGCGGCGAGGCCACGGCGGTTAGCGCTGGCGCTGGGCCGGCGCCGGAGGCGGCGGGGCAGATGCGGGCGCCGCTGGCGCACGCCAAGACAACACGGGAACGACGGGCGCGACACGGCGCGGTGGGGCGGCGAACTAACCGAGGCAGCGCGGGGGAGGTGGCCGGCGTGGGCGGGCGGTGACCTCGAGCGGGCGGTGACCACGACGGGACAGCGCGGGCGCGTGGCCACGCACGGGCGAGGGGCGACGGCGAGTGAGCGTGTGCGCGTGCGGAGCACGGCGACCGCGACGACGGGGAGAGAGGGAGAGGCCAGGGGCGCCAGCGGCGGTTGACCGGTTCGAGGCCAATGGCCGTGTTGGCCGCGAGCGGAAGCTCGGGCGGCGGTGGGGCGCACACCTCGGCGGCGAGCAGCGCACAGCCGCAGCGGGCGGCGTGGGGAGGTCGGGCGCGGTATGGGGACAGGGGAAGGAGAGAAGGGGCGCGGCTCACGGGGGAAGTAGGGAACGGGGCAACGTGCTCGGTGGAGGTCGGGGAGGACGACGGGGACGAGCGACGGAGTGGAAGGAGTCCGGTGAGGTGGCGGCGAGCTCCGGGCGGCGTCGGTGATGGCGCCCTCCTCCTCGATCCCGATCCAATCGGGAGGGAGGAGGAGATATTTTAGGAGTGGGGGAGTGTCGGTGGCGGTTGGTGGACTGGGTGAGAGGGGGGTTAAGGGAGTGGAGTGAGGGTGGGCGGCTGGGTTCGTGGTGGCCTGATTGGGCTGTGGTCACCGGGCGAAGCCCATGGGGGTTTCTCTCCTATTTTTTTTGTCTTTTGTTTTTCTGTTTTATCTCTTTTCTTTTATTTATTTTCTTTCACTATTTTTATCCAACTCAGGGCATTTAAGTATTTTATAAATTTGTGTTTTCTTTACTATAACTACCCTGGCATTTAACTGCACACTCCGAACATTTTAGTTTAATATTTTGAAACTTTTGCCGTTTGACAATAATTTGAATTTGAATTTCGAATGGTTTCGAATTATTGCGAGGATAGCAACAGTAACCGAGGTGTCATGGCATGATTAGCGTGGGATTACTGTAGCACGATTATCCGGTCGTCACAATTCTCCTCCACTACAAGAAATCTCATCCCGAGATTTAAGAGGGGAGTAAGGGGGAAAGTTCTGGTTACGATATTCTAACGGATCTTCTCGAAGAAGTTAATCCCTTTCATTGATGTCTTCAATTGTTTATTCCAAAGCATCATGATGAAGTTGTCGTCCTTTCTTCGGGGAACTCCATCGTACTTATGAATAGGTAAGGGGCAGCTCTACAATGTTAGGATGTTATAAGGGAAATTCATCTGGGGGTATCCCAAGAATGAACATATGAGTATCTCTCGAGTTGAACAGATGACACACATCGAGAGCAAAGTAAGACGGTGCAATAAGAAGTTTCAAGCGGATAGGCAATCGTTCATTGCACGAAGCAGAAAAGTGAAAGGGGTTCAGAGCAACGGGAATAAGTATTGTGTCCGATACCAGAATAGATCAACAGGCAAGTGGCCAGTGAATTGCATACAAAGTCAAGCACGAGGAATAACTTTGACAACAGGTTGTACAGGAGAGTCAGGTTTCGATCCCGTGGAACTGTGGGTTATGGGCCCACCATGTGGGGTAAAAGTAGGAAGGGCGGTGACGTCTTGCACGGCCATGATAGCAAAACATGTCAGAGGGTAGCCTATCAGTTATGTCGGCAACAATGTCGGTACCAAGGGCGAGGGACGAAGAGAACCATTTTCACCTTTCGTTGAAACGAGGCGGACCAATAGGCAAAGTTCTCGCCCATCGGTGGTTCTTGGAATGTCATCAACAATGGTAACAGGTCTTCTTGACAGAGTTGTACACCGAGGTGTTTACATAAGCGAATTATTACTGCTTAGATTATATAGATCACAAGAAAGGTCAAACAAACCAATGGAAAGGACAATGTGATCATCAGGTTAAACAGAACAAATGGAAAGGAAAAATGTGTTTAAACACATATTTCAAGGGTATATCCTTCCCAAGGACAAGCAGAGCATGATATCCATGACAGGATATAATGTAGAAAACTCTTTAGGTAAGGGGAGAGAAATTTCATGACATTACCCATACAATGGTGTTTGGATAATTGAGCAGGAAACTTTTAACATTGGGCTTCAAATGTTCTTGTTGAAAATTGAGTACCATAGACATGCTTCGAGATAGCATTGACATGGCCAACAGTGAAGATCAGACTTTGGAAACACAAAGGATTCATCAGGAATAACTTATAGAATAAGTCTTACAATTCCCTCATGGAAGAATGGTTAACCTTGCCAAAAAGGAACAACTATAACAATAGGTCCTCCGGCCAAGGGTGCTAGGCATGACATCACCTTACCGGGTCTTATAAAGACTAGCATTATAACTCTTGTAAATATGTTCCAACCATCATATCTGATGGAGATTCAGATATGATTGGTGTCAGGATACCTCGTGCTCGGGATGCACGAGAAGAAAGGTGCAACACAAATTGACGGGATGACACTGTAAGATTCTCGGGAAATGAACTATGAAGTGATTTCCGTTAACAAGAGTTCATCATTAACCCAAGGAGAGGTCAAGGGGGTGGCTGATGAACTCAACGACAATTCATCGAGATTTCCAAAATATGGGTTTCCACAATTAAGTGAACAAGGAGATAACATTTGTCAGACCAAATGATATAAGGAAGTATGCTCGAGGAGAACATACACAACTAAACATTGGTTGAAATATGCGCCCGAAATATGACCTTAGGCAGCAAGATCAATGTTAGGGTGACGATTCAATAATCAACGGTCTAAGAATGAACTGTCGATCGTTAACTTCAAAGCACTAGGGTTGCTAGAAGTACAGAACTCAAACAACATCCATTGGTATGCTGGTTAAAAACAACACGGGGTCCAAGGAAGAATGGTGATGGTGAGAAGTATCATCATACCAAGAATTCTTAAGAGGTGGAGTAATCCTCATGACAATCTCGACTTAAAAGATGGTAATACTCCAAGGTAAAGAAGAACAAATGCTGGATAGCAAGGAACTCAAGGTATAACAGAGAACACGAACAAGTTTTGTGTTGGAGGGAAGGCAATAAAGTGGTCGATGACAACACAAATCATTGAGGGCAAGGATGGTATTTCTCGTCATGAATTCAATTGATATCCTGGAAGAGCTCGGAATGTTGATGATGATCACGACACATTTGTCGAGAGATTTCATGAAGATGTAATCAATCAGCGACGACATCAAGTCCAAGGAATGATGAAGCGGAGGGTTATTGGAACCACGGACACGACACAAACATTGGAATCAAGCTTGCTGTTCAAGGACAAACGGTATGACGAGGAAGATCGATTGAAAGATTAGCTCACCGTCGAAATTTGTGCTCCGAGAAGAAGGACCCGGTAGCACAGTTAAAATTTAGCATGATAATGATATAGCCGATCAGGCTAGGAATGATGTGATCGGGTACAAACTCGTACTTATAGAAGCTTACTGAAGAGTTGTTGAACCGTGAAAAGCGGACTCGGTTCAGTTATTGGTGTCTTTTAGTGTTTAATAACTCAGAGCCCGTGAAAAATTGGAATCAGTGTGAATGTAGCACTTGATGAAGATCTCATAAGATGTTATGCAGTTCCATGATAATCTCAAGATACCAGGGGGGTAATACTCGGACAGATCAAAGTAGAGGTTGGACTGGGGGTATTGCTCTACAGAAGACAAGTGCTTAAACTTGCACGAGAAATGGTATTTAAAAGAGAACATGGTCGGAACCACGATTGCAAAAGGCGGATCCAGATATAAGATGAACTTATACCAAAGGAATAATTTAAGAGAAGCTTTAATGATAAGATCTACATCGTGTCCATGGGCATGAACACAAGTTCAAGGTCGACTCCCACTTCTCCAATGCATAACCTTTCATTCACTTCTCACGTTCGATGAAGTTGCAGTGTTGAAATTTTATCTGGTGAAGCACCAGAAGAGTATGACTCGTGAAAACTTTCGGGTTCACACGGTTTAGAGAAGGCATATGTTCAACCCATAGGGGCTTCTTAGAAACATATACCACAAGTTTCAAGAGTAAATAACACAAGCCCAAAAGCGAGCATGGTTGGCCAAGCAGGATACAACTTAACAAAGGCATTATGTATCAGGGGAAGAACTCACAAAGTGATCAAATGTGAAGGACACTTTCGGATAACAATCCAAGAAAGGACTTGATGGTCCACAAAGGATCTGATGTGAGTATCGATACTCAACCAGAAAAGGAAGGAATGCAAATGCAACAGGTTATGGAATCATCTGAATAATTCAAAGCTTAAATGCAACGGAATTATGATTTCCAAAACAAAGGACCGTAAGCGGTGTTACGATCAAGGATGGATCAATTGAATATACCGGAGGCACAATCGATTTACGTATAGTTTGGGCGAGAACCAGCTCATGTTAAAATGACGTCGAGCCGGAAAGATAATCCTAGGACTCGACTGATGATTGTGAACATTCACAACATATTGAATCAACGGACTCAAAAATGATGGTGACAAAGGATGCCAATATGATTACTATACTTATGGGATTAATCATAATGAAAGCAAACAAGAATTTCGAGCAATAGGTTCTTGAGGATTTTGAATATCGAATGGTATTTGAAGACTTTTGTATAACACATGAACAAGCTGGGGATGAGCGGATACTCGATAAGTGCGAGAATTAACCATAGGGGTATTCAGGTGACAAAAGAACAACAAGGCGATAAGCTCAAAGGATTATCGAAACAACGACTAGTTTTTCGAGGTATCTTGTAATAACAAGACCAAGCTGGGATGAAGGTAAGAATAACAACTGCAAGTAGTTATCCATAAGGGTTTACGGTGGAAGAAGAATTGCAAACGCGATGAACACAAGTTCTCGGGTTAACAATGAGAGTATCTTCGTGGTCTTCACGCAGCAGACGATCATCGATAATAAGGGCTCTCCGGGTGAAAGTGATAACGAGATCCTAATGTTAGATTTAGCAAAATTCATTTAACCCGAATAGAAGAGAGATCAGAGTCCCAGAGTAAAGATAAGGAGTAAAAGATCCTACCACCCAATGGCGACGTGTGCCCGTAAGACACACAGCCATGTTAGTAAAAGTTTTGCAATGTCTAGACTCGACTTCGGCCAAAGAGTTGGAAGGGGGATTCCTACAGCAAATGGCTCGATACCAACTTGTGATGCCCCGATTCAATCGTACACTAATCATGCACGCAAATGTGTACGATCAAGATCGAGGACTCACGGAAGATATCACAACACAACTCTAAAACATAAATAAGTCATACAAGCATCATAATACAAGCCGGGGCCTCGAGGGCTCGAATACAAGTGCTCGATCATAGACGAGTCAGTGGAAGCAACAATATCTGAAATCTGAGACATAAGTTAAACAAGTTTGCCTTAAGAAGGCTAGCACAAAGCTGGGATCTGAGATCGAAGAGGCGCAGGCCTCCTGCTCGGGATCCTCCTAAACTACTCCCCGGTCATCATCGCCGGGCTGCACGTAGTAGTAGGCACCTCCGGTGTAGTAGTCGTCATCGACGGTGGCGTCGGCTCTGGGCTCCATCGTCTGCAGTTGCAGCAATCGAGTAGAGATAGGGGAAAAGGGGAACAAGGCAACCGTGAGTACTCATCCAAAGTACTCGCAAGCAAGGAGCTACACTACATATGCATGGATATATGTGTAAAGGGCCATATCGGTGGACTGAACTGCAGAATGCCAGAATAAGAGGGGGATAGCTAATCCTGTCGAAGACTACGCTTCTGGCAGCCTCCGCCTTGCAGCATGTAGAAGAGAGTAGACTGAAGTCCTCCAAGTAGCATCACATAGCAATAATCCTACAGCGATCCTCCTCGTAACCACGAGAGAGCGACCACCGGGTTGTATCTCGGCACTTGGAAGGGTGTGTTTTATTATGTATCCGGTTCTAGTTGTCATAAGGTCAAGGTACAACTCCAAGTCGTCACATTACGAAGATCACGACTATTCGAATAGATTAGCTTCCTGCAGGGTGCACCACATAACCCAACACGCTTGATCCCATTTGGCCGGACACACTTTCCTGGGTCATGCCCGGCGGAAGATCAACACGCCGCAGCCCCACCTAGGCACAACAGAGAGGTCAAGACGCCGGTCTAAACCTAAGCGACAGGGTGGGGCCCATCGCCCTTAGCACACCTGCACGTTGCGTGGCGGCCGGAAGCAGAACTAGCCCCCTTAATACAAGAGCAGGCCTACGTTCCAATCCGGCGCGCGCCGCTCAGTCGCTGACGTCACGAAGTGCTTCGGCTGATACCACGACGTCGAGTGCCCATAACTGTTCCCGCATAGTTGGTTAGTGCGTATAGACCAAATGGCCAGACTCAGATCAAATACCAAGATCTCATTAAGCGTGTTAAGTATCCGCGTACGCCGACCAGGGCCAGGCCCACCTCTCTCCTAGGTGGTCTCAACCTGCCCTGTCGCTCCGCCACAAATAACAGTGGGGGGCCGTCGGCAACCCAGGCCCACCTCTACCGGGATGGAGCCACCTGTCCTTTCAGCCCCCATCTCTGAACAGTATCACGAGTAATGTAATAGTGTAAAGTATAGTATATGCCCGTGATCACCTCCCGAAGTGATCACAGCCCAGTAGTATAGCATGGCAGACGGACAAGAGTGTAGGCCACTAATGGAACACTAGCATCCTATACTAAGCAGTAGGTTAGCAGGTAAAGGTAACAATAGTAGTACCAAGGACAGGCTATGCAGCAGTATATGATTAACTGAAAGCAGTAACATGCTACACTACTCTAATGCAAGCAGTATAGAGAAGAATAGGCGATATCTGGTGATCAAGGGGGGGGGGGCTTCCCTGGTTGCTCAGACAAGGAGGGGTCGTCAACTCCATAGTCGTACTGGGTAGCAGCGGCGTCGGTCTCGGTGTCTAGCGGAAGAAGAGGGGGAAGAAACAATAAATACATAGCAAGCAAGTGCATAACAGGACAACAAGCAGAGCTAGACGTGTTCTAACGCGGTATGAGGTGATACCGGTGAAGGGGGGAAACATCCGGGAAGCATCCCCGGTGTTCCGTGTTTCCGGACAGATGAACCGGAGGTGAAATGTTGCAGGTTCACTATGCTAGGGACGCATGGCGGATGAACGGGCTGTGTATCCGGATTCGTCTAAATCGTTACGAGCAACTTTCATGTAGAAAGTTTTTCCATCTGAGCTACGGTTTATTTTATATTAATTCTTAAAGTTTTAAATCATTTTTAGGATTAATTTAAATATTTTAATTCAGCATTATCTAGAACAGTGTCTGCTGACGTCATCATGACGTCAGCAGTCAACAGAGGTGTTGACTGGTCAACTGACGTGTGGGTCCCGTTCGTCATTGACTGTTTAATTAGCAGGTTTAACTAAACAGAGTTAATTAGGTTAGTTAGTGCCTAGAATAATTTAATTATGATTAATTAACTTAAATAATTAATTATTTAACTAATTAATATTTTATTTATTTTTATTAGTTACTTAATTATTTTAATTCTTTAACTCTTTTTTTAATGTTCTGGGGCGTGGGGCCCCAAGGTCAGTGGCTCAGGGGGAGCCCTAACGGGTGCTGGGTTACGGGCGTGTGGGTACGGGGCGCACCCAGGCGCCCACCACGCGAGGGGAGGCGCGGCCGTCCGGGGCTGTGCCCGGCGGCGGCGAGGCTACCAGCTAAGCGTGGCTGAGCGCCGAGGCGGCGGCAGAGGCGCGTCGCCAGGCGCATTCCACGCTGAGGAAGGCGACGCAAGACAACATGGGGGAATGACGGCACGACACCGATGGGCTGGGCGGCGAACGAACCGAGGCAGGGGAGGTGGGCGGCGGGCGGTGACCACGACGGAGACAGCGTGGCCACGCACGGGCGAGGGGCGACGGGCGAGGAAGGCAGGCGCGGCGGAGCACGGCGACCGCGACGACGGGGAGAGAGGGAGAGGCCAGGGGCACCAGCGGTTGACCGATTCGAGGCCAATGTCCGTGTTGGCCGCGAGCGGAAGCTCGGGCGGCGGTGGGGCGCACACCGCGGCGGCGAGCAGCGCACAGCCACAGCGGGCAGCGTGGGGAGGTCGGGCGCGGTACGGGGACAGGGGAAGGAGAGGAGGGGCGCGGCTCACGGGGGAAGTAGGGAACGGGGCAACGTGCTCGGTGGAGGTCGGGGAGGACGACAGGGATGAGCGACGGAGTGGAAGGAGTCTGGTGAGGTGGCGGCGAGCTTCGGGCGGCGTCGGTGATGGCGCCCTCCTCCTCGATCCCGATCCAATCGGGGAGGGGAGGGAGGAGATATTTTGGGAGCGGGGGGGGGGGGGGAGTGTCGGTGGCGGTTGGTGGACGGGGTGAGAGGGGAGGTTACGGGAGTGGAGTGTGGGGTGGGCTGGCCAGGCCTGGTGGTGGCCCAGTTCGGCCTGTGGTCAGCTGGGCCGAAGCCTAGGGGGGTCTCTCTCCTATTTTTTTGTCTTTTGTTTTTCTGTTTTATCTCTTTTCTTTTATTTATTTTCTTTCACTATTTTTATCCAACTCAGGGCATTTAAGTATTTTATAAATTTGTGTTTTCTTTACAATAATTACCCTGGCATTTAACTGCACACTCCGAACATTTTATTTTAATATTTTGAAACTTTTGCCGTTTGACAATAATTTGAATTTGAATTTCAAACGGTTTCGAATTATTGCGAGGATAGCAACATTAACCAAGGTGTCATGGCACGATTAGCGTGGGATTACTGTAGCACGATTATCCGGGCGTCACACAAATACACTCAAGACATGCTCAAAAGATTCAAGCTAAGTGATGTCAAGCCGGCTACTACACCAATGCCTACCAAGTGCCAACTTGACATTGATCCCAATGGTAAAGCGGTGGATCAAAAGGTATATCGCTCCATGATTGGCTCCTTGCTTTACCTTTGTGCATCTAGACCGGATATCATGTTGAGTGTGGGAATGTGTGCATGGTTTCAAGCCACACCGAAGGAAAGCCACTATGTGGCGGTCAAGCGAATCTTTCGATATTTGGCTCATACCCCAAACTTTGGCTTATGGTACCCAAGAGGGCAAACTTCAAGCTTGAAGGATTTACAGTTCCGATTGGGCGGAGACAAAGTGGATAGGAAGTCCACTTAGGAGGGTGCCAATTTCTTGGTTGCTCTTTGGTAAGTTGGTCTTCCAAGAAGCAAAGTTGTGTGTCTCTCTCGTCCAATCAAGCGGAATATGTGGCGGCCGGTAGTTGTTGTGCTCAACTCCTATGGATGAGGCAAACTTTAAAGGAGTACGGTGTCATTTGTGACAAAGTGCCTCTTTGGTGTGATAATGAAAGTGCCATCAAGATTTCTCTCAACCCGGTGCAACACTTCAAGACGAAGCACATTGAGATTCGGTATCACTTCATCCGGGATCACATTAGGCGAGGGAGATCGAGCTCAAGTATGTCAACACTCATGATAACCTTGCAGATATTTTCACGAAGCCCTTGGATGAAGCAAGATTTCATGAGTTAAGGCATGAGCTAAATATCATTGATTTGAGCAATGTGACTTGAACCCGTGCACCCCCACCACACTCATCTTGTTGTCTAGTTTAGGTGTAGGCATGGACAAAGGGGAGTGTTGTTCTCTCAATGAACTCTCCCTCCCCCATCATGCATAAATAGATCAACTCTTTCACATTAGCCATTTTTGATGGTACTTGTGCTTCAAAGACGAGTTTTGGTCATGGGCCCAAGGATAATTCTTCGCGGTGCCATACCATCTAACTCAAACATAGGTGGCCTCGGCCACCGGCCTCTCCTTTTGAGAGGGTCTGTCGCTTGGTGTTCTCTTGTTGTCTTTCTGCCTCTGGTTTGTGCGTGTGCTTGTGGCTTCTTTTGTGTGAAAAGTTTCCGTGCAAAGACCTTTCTTTTGTGTTGAAATCGGGGGTGTCTTGAGCTCACGGTACTACCGCGGCCGGCTACGGTACTACCGCGGCCGACTACGGTACTACCGCGGCCAACCACGGTACTACCGCGTGTGGGAGCACGGTACTACTGCCCCCACGCGGCAGAAATTTTTTACTGCCGCCTGGGTGAGCGGTACTACCGCTCCGGTGCGGTACTACCGCTCCGGTGCGGTACTTCCGCCCGAGCGGTACTACATGATGACCTGCGGTACTACCGCGCCGTCTTGGGCGCGTGGGGATAAGGACGGGCAGGGGGAGTTCTAACTCCCCCATACCCATTCGCAGTTCCTCCCACGTCGTCTCATCTCTCTCTCTCTCCCGCTCAAGATAGGAGCCGGCGTTCGTCACCGGATCTCCTCCTCCGGCTGCCCTCCCGTGATTCCGTCCGGTGGGATCCTTCCCCACCACGTGCTCTTGCTATGGACCCAGGTTTTTCCCCAATCCTTTCTCGTTTTATTGCGTTCTTTGTCTTTAGGTTGTTGGGGGAGACTTGGATGTTCTAGATTCGTAGGCTTTCTCTTTGCAAGAATAGGATGAAGGAGAGTAGCCTTGCATAGGAATTATACTTGTTTTGTTGTCTTGCGTTAGATCTGATCACCGTAGCACTGTCGTTGTTTCGCGGGTCTTTTCAGATTCGAACTGCCGTTCGGATCTGACGCGACGCGGTACTACCGCCCGTCGGGCGCGGTACTACCGCGCACACTGCGGCACTAAAACTTTACTACTGCTCCAACCACGGTACTACCGTGACCTCGCACGGTACTACCGCGACTTGGAGCAGTACTAATCTTTTAGTACCGCAGACACTGGCAGTACTACCGTGGCTCACATCTAACGCTGGCCAACCTTCACGTATATTTCCTATGTGTTTCTTGTGCTTTGTTGTGGTCTTTGCATTGATCCTCTTTGCGTTCGTTGGTGTTTTGCGTGTGTGTCTCAGGTGGTGGCTCTCGCCGTTCCAATCCCAGTCGTGACACTGGCTCCAAGCGTCTGCGCAACCCAGGTGACGCACCCGAGGGCTCCTCTACCCCCAAGCGCAATGTCAAGACTACTGCTAGCTAGTACAAGGAGCCCGCCAAAGGGCATGGATGAGATGCCACAATCTGACTACGTCCGTCTCAGGCAGATTCACCCGTACGTGACCCCTCGTTCCTTTGTCAGGGGTTGTGAGCTGTTTTGGAACAAGCAACAAACCAACATCTATCTGGATGTCATCAAGAACAAGCAGAATACCTATGTGGATGTGAAATGGATTGACATGCATCACTTGAGGAAGGACAAGTTCCGTGCCTACTTTGGAGAGGCTCTGGACTTGGTGGAGCAGTTTGGCATTGAGCATGTGATATCCTTTCACCTTGACTATGATCCTGATCTTATCTGTAAGTTCTTTGCCTCAGTTAAATTTCACCCTGATGAGGAGAGGAGGATGACATGGATGTCCAATGGCCGTAAGCTGACTGCTACCTGGAAGGAGTTCATGGATTTGCTGCAGGTACCTGATGACGGGATCGACACTCCCATGGGTGTTCGCCCCCATGCCAACTCTGATTCTGCCAACAAGGACAAGCTTGCACCGTACTATGTTGAGAAGACGCTTCCAAGTGGCAAGATAGGGTTGGTGCTCAACTCTTTTCTGGATATCATGTACCGCATCTTCCGCAACTCTTTGTTCCCTCGCATTGGTGACAAGGACAAGGTTCATGCCTATATGGTGGATATGATGCTCATCTGCGAGGAGGCTCGTTTGTCTCAGACTCAGCCACTTGATGTCTCACACATCATGTGGTGTGAGCTCCGGTTTGCAGTGTTCAACCGCAAAGTGCCTATCTACGGGCCCTATCTCTGCTTCTCACGATCTCGAGGACTTGGGAGAAGATGTTCCCTGGTGAGGAGTTCCTTGCCCCTGACTGGATTCGCCATGATCCCATCTGTTTGCGTGTCAAACCCAACTAGGCCAACACTACTACTCATGCCGAGGCGTCTGCTGCTAGGGCTGTTGTTGGTGAGGAGGATGCTGGCGCCGAGAATGTTGCTGAGGGCCATGCTGCTAGGCCTTCCCAGAGCTCCTCTATGCCTTCATGGGCCACGAAGCTGAAGGACAAGATGAAGACTCTTTTCTGCATGCAAGCCAAGGGGCAGTACAGGACTCACGTGGCATCCAAGGAGAGTCGTCGCCGGGACAGGAAGATCTTGCAGCTATATGGTGAGGATGTGTCTGGCGGGTCTGAGGAGCGCATCACTCCAGAGGCCGAGTGGATGGAGAAGCAAGGCTACAGGTGGACTAATTCTGAGGAGGACGTCGAGGAGTCCATCCCTGCTGCCGAGGAGTCTGACGGAGAGTGTTGGGATGAGTTCCCTGCTGCTTGAGCCACCGCTTGTGTGTAGGTGTCCTCTCTGCCTTTTTGGCGTCTCGATGCCAAAGGGGGAGAGAGCGTAGGGATTTGCGAGTCGTGTGTCGTGTTCGTGTGGTGTGTTTATTGCTTTCTCGGTTGAACTTCGTTTGAACCTCGTTTTAGTTGCTTTTGCTTCATATGGTGTAAGACATATGCACTCTATCTATCTTAGCGAGCTTGTGTTATATTGTGCTATATGTTGCTTAGATGTTAATCTTCGTGCCTTTGTCTCTAAAATATAGGGGGAGTGGTGATCCTAGTATGTGTGCTATGCAGTCCAAAGCATTCATCCAGAGTGCACACATCTAGGGGGAGCTCGTCTATATTTTGGAGAGGAGGGGTTTGCCCTTGCTCAATATTATCGTATCTTTGTGCAAATCACGTATTGTCATCAATCCACCAAAAAGGGGGAGATTGTAAGGGCATATTTATCCCTTAAGTGTTTTGGTGATTGATGACGATACTTTTGCGGACTAATCGTATGCCTTGAGTTTCTCAGATGCTTCATCACTAGGCACGAGACGATTCGGTGCCCCTCGGAGACTATTGAAGACGGCGTCGTTCTACTTTTCTCTTTGGTGGATTTGAGTCGAGGGAGAGCCATACTATTAAGAGGGGTCCGTCGGAAAGGTTTGGGTGGAATCAACACGTACACTTGTCCTTCCTTTCCTTGCACTTTGGAGCATCTTCCCGTTGTCATAGTTGTGCTAAATCCAACGACTCTGCTGTTCTTGCGGTAATCTTGCTCTAGGGAGCGGTAGTACCATAAGCACCAACAATAGTACTGGGGTCACGGTAGTACCGCTCCCGAGGAGCCGTAGTACCGCAACTCCTAGGCCTTGTCTTTGCTCGATGCGGTAGTAGGCGCGGATGTAATTTTTTACATCCGCGCCCACACGGTAGTACCGCACGTCTTGCGCGGTAGTACCTCGAGTGGACACGGTAGTATCGCTCTCTTGGAGCTGTAGTACCGTGGCCCTCATGCCCAGTACCGTTGCATCGCGGTAGTAGGAGCGGATGTAATTTTTTACATCCGCGCCTCCACGGTAGTACCGCACCTCGGGCGCGGTAGTACCGCGTCGGGTTTTCGCACTGTTTCTTTTTCAGCGGAAGTAGGCACGGATGTAATTTATTTCATCCGCGCTCTTAAATGAGGATGTGGCTTACCTTCCTTGCGGTAGTACCGCCAAGGTGCTTGTGATAATTACCGCGGCGAGTAGTAATCTGCGCGCTCAATCAGGCCGGTCCGGTCTCTGCTGCTGCCGCGGGAGTACCGTGGCCTTCCACGGTAGTAATGCAGCGTGGCAGCGGTAGTACCAGCGCTTTGAGTGGTAGTACCGCGTGTCGCGGGCTGAACTAGAGGATAACGGTTGGATATTTTCCACGAGTATAAAAGGCGTGTCTCCTACCTCTAGTTGACCACCTCTTCCATCTCTAAGCTCCATTGTTGCTCCAAGCTCCATTTTGGCCCGATCTCTCCCTAGCCAATCAAACTTGTTGATTTGCTCGGGATTGGGTGACAAGGGCCCGATCTACACTTCCACCAAGAGACTTTTGATTCCCCCCACTGATCCCTTGCGGATCTTGTTACTCTTGGGTGTTTGAGCACCCTAGACGGTTGAGGTCACCGTGGAGCCATATTCCATTGTGGTGAAGCTTCGTGGTGTTGTTGGGAGCCTTCAATTAAGTTGTGGAGATTGCCCCAACCTTGTTTGTAAAGGTTCGGTTGCCGCCTTCAAGGGCACCAATAGTGGAATCACGGCTCTTGCATTGTGCGAGGGCGTGAGGAGATTACGGTGGCCCTAGTGGCTTCTTGGGGAGCATTGTGCCTCCACACCGCTCTAACGGAGACGTACTTCCCTTAAAAGGAAGGAACTTCGGTAACACATCCTCGTCTCCACCGGCTCCACTCTTGGTTATCTTATCCCTTTACTTGTGCAAGCTTATTTGTGTTTCTATCTTTGCTTGCTCTTGTGCTTGTGTTGATTGCATCATATAGGTTGTTCACCTAGTTGCATATCTAGACCATCTTTATTATTGCATAGTTTAAATTGGTAAAGAAAAGGTTAAAAATTGTTAGTTACCTATTCACCCCCCCCCTCTAGTCAACTATATCGATCCTTTCAATAAGTAATATTAATGTATCCACACGGGGTTTATTTACTTCAACTTTCTCCTTCCTCCCTTTCTTCTGCCGTCGAGAGTCACTTCGTTTCGCCAGGCGCCCCTCTCCTGCTCCAGTGCTACTCCAGTTGCTTCAGGATCTGGTTGTGTTCTAAGTGTTATTTGTATGTTCATGTATGCAAAAACGGAAGGACTTGTTTGTAATTTTATGTATCTTGGGTCCTTCAATGTATTGTGTTGTATCAATTTTGATTTATTAGTGACAGCTTCTGTGGCCTTAGGGTACCTCCCTGTGTTAGGTAAAAAAATCCTACACTCGTGTTCTGGTTTGGGAATTTGTTTTCTCGAATATGTGTTTGGGAATTTGTAGTTCTTGCCCTTTGTGATTGTGCTGAACCGTTTGCTTGCTTTGTTCTTTTGAGAGTAACCGTGCTATCCATTAAACAATAACCGGGTTACAGGAACATACGCACACATAAACTAGTAAAAGTACTAGGGAAAAACATATTTCATGGGAACATTGCATTCTAAACCCAAATATAAAGAAGATTATAAGAAGGTTCGTTGGGGTTTCTAGCTTTCTGCACAAATCGAAACTAGCGGTTGTCTCCAAGTTTCCGAGTCACCGAGACGCTTATCAAAACTAAAGACCAGCCTTCATTGTTGCAAAATCCGGGGTCGCACCCTCGCCAAAGAGGCTTTTAGAGCCAAAGAACAAGCCCGCTGCGAGCAGCAAGGCACATATCACTATGGCACATCGGCTGGGGATTGTCCTCGTGCTAGCCTGGACCCGAATCCGCTGCATCGCGCCGAGAGGTCGGGGAAAGAGAACCGGATCCGCTGCCTACAAGCCATAGTCCCCGTTTTAAGGAACATCAATTTGTCCCGGGTGCTGGCGCGCTGCCACAACATTGTAACGCCCAAAATGTGGTCCTAGCCCAACAAATACTTTTCAATCTCCCCTGAGGATAGAAGTTAAGTCGTGTTAGTCTTAGTTCCCTTGGTAATGTTATTGCCAAGTCCCAATGACTCACGGATACCACAACAACCCTAGGAGCAGGTTCAGATTAATTCAGGTAAAGCTTGCTCTAACGCGAGAGCATGTAATGTCCCACACGGAGTTTCTTTTCGTTCTTCTTCGATGACAATCATTAGATTGGCCGATCGGCAGTCTGGGATAACAAGGTGGAAGTTTTGCTTATTTATCTTGCCTCTTAGGCATATTTGTTTCTTATCCCTACTCGGATCCATGCCTTCTAGGCGTGGAATGGCAGGGTAGGAAAAGCGGCATGGGGAACAGGTGGAGCGATGGAGGTCCGACAAGAGCTTGGTGGGCGGCCGGGGTGATACAATGACGACATCGGTCATGGAGGAAGCGGATGTAGAGAAAGATAAAAGGGATGAGCGAAAGAGGTACTGGTCCGAATGTGGTTTTAGGTGGGCTGAAAAACGGGCGTGCAGACTGATCCATGGATCGACGCAGGACGTCGTTGGATGACAAACTATGTCCAGACAACTCGGTTTGGACGTTTGCGGGAATTTAATGTTCAGTGACAAACTATGGCGGACCTTGTTGGTATCATTCTATTTCTCGATGCTAGCGGAGTTTATCTACTTGGATGATTGATGCCTCATGTTTTTCATGTATATCCATAGTTTTACCACACTTCCAATTAAAAAAAATAAGTTTTACCACACTCCTGCCATCATTCTTGCTCTTGGAATCGTTCAATGCAGCTTCCCATTGGGTGCAAGGGTAAAGCGTAAAGCTACGTGGGATCACATGGCCCTGCTCGCCCTAGCCAAAACTGACAGGACACGGTGATTTCTTGGCAACGGGCACCTGTTACCCATATATGGAAAAGTGAAAATGATGTGAAATTCCTGCTCTCGTCTTTTGCTCATCACCTTTCCCATCTACTATCTCACGCGAGCCAAGTGCACACAACAAGCTAGCTAGTGCTGCAGATCCTGCCCGGTTAGCCAGGAAGGACTCCATCAGTCAGGTTCTCCACCCCACCCACCTCTCCGCACCGCGGCAAGCGAAGCCCAGGCAGAGGCAGAGGCAGAGGCAGGGGATGAAGCGCATAGTGGGGAGCCCGGGGACATGGAGCGGCATGGCGCTGCGGGTGTCGCAGTGCGTCTTCGCCGCCGGATCCATCTTCGCCATGTTCTCTGCTTATGGCTTCTCCAACTACAGCGCCTACTTGTACTCCCTCTCCCCCCTGTCACCAGTTTCTTTCATTCTCCAGCAAATTAGTGCTACTTCTCCGCTTGCCGTGTCTGTGTGTTGAGATGAGTTCCTAGATTTTCTTACATCCTTCAGTAATAGTTTCTTGGATGTCCTCCCCTTCGTGTGTTTTCTTGCAAATTCATGAGCATCACTCAAGTAGCATCCCCACTGCTTCGAGCTCAAGCTGTTACTTTGGTTGTAAAATTCAGAGTCCCTCCCTCTTCGAGATTTTGGGGAAAGTTTCCTGTACAAAAGCCTAGATGCATGCTGTTGGGCCCTGATGATTTTACTTTTTCATTCAGCATCATGCCATACAAATCACTGCCCAATTTATCTTAGATATACACCGCCGGAAAAGGAACACCATATTTATTAGTTAGAAGAAAAAAATCACGTCTGAGCTAGTAGTAGAATATTTGTAGAACCCTTCTTGAGAAGCAGACCAAAACAGAGGAGTAGATTAATCACTTGAAGAGTAGATAAAGGACAGAACAACTGAGCTCACTTCCTAGATTAGCTGATTTGTCTTCCGATGGGACATACATGGTTTTTTTTTTTTTTGCGAACCAAGGATTCATGTTCAGGTAAGGTGGTTGCTGCTGGAAATTGACTGATAATTGAACTGTCCCTAGAATTTTTCCGAGTAAAACTTCGCTTGGTGTGATCTAATCACTGGGGTGTTGAGGGGCCACGATTCATTCCAAGCTCAATTCCCCGCAGGAAAGGGTGAACAACACCATACTTGTTCAGAAATGGGACTGGGATGTTGGACATGTTTTCTTTGTGTATGTGCTTTTGTTTTTCATTTACCTACAGTTTTTCCTTCCCATGATAATATGTTATCAGGATTGTTAAACTTAGGCTGTGTGTGCCCACATGTGACTTGTCTTGACTGTTGTATGCATGCCGATGAGCGCCGATGATTTATCTTTTTCATATCAAGTTCATACCATTGAGACTGTGAACTGCACAGGTCTAAAATGTGTTGACTACTCTTCAGAATTGCCTGGGCAGGAGCTCCTTGTGTTGACATCAACTAACGCGTGCATTATGGTCTCCTGCAGCTACCTGAACTTTGCTTCGGTGCTGCAGTTTCTGTGGAGTTTGCCCCTTGCTTGTCTGGATATCTTTGCTCTCAGGAATGAAAAGGATCTTCACGCACCGGATCGTCTACTGCTCATTGTTATCGTCGACTGGGTAAGTCGTTCGCTTTGTCTATTCTATTGTCCATTGAGCTACGTCCGAATTAGTTGAAAGCATGCACCACAACAATTGAACCCAGATTTTTTATCAATGTTAGTTCTTAGGAAAACAGAAATTCAGGATAAGTGCAACTCATGCTTCTCTGTTGGCTAAGTTCTTGTTTTGCCTCACTTTAAGAGAATAGGATAGCCTTAAAGAGACTTGTTGCCACAGGTGCTCGATCTAACTTTGCCGACCAACTGTCCATTCGAGCAGGAAATTTGAAAAACTGATATGCTTTGCTTTACTTTCTGGTTAACCAAACGTATAGTTTACCACTGAAATTTTAACAACTGATGACGCCATTTCTCCCAGCCAAAGTTGACTCGAGCAGTTCTTGGAATCTTGAGCTGATCACATTGTGAATGCATTGCAGGCCGTGGCGGTTCTCATGTTCTCGGGAGTCTGTGCCGCCGCCAGCCTGACGATTTTCTTCATGAAGGATGTGAACTTCTGTGAGGGGTTCTCGTGGCTGGGCTGCAATCAGTTCGCGCTTTCGGTCACCCTGGCATTCATCACGTGGTCGCTGCAAGCTGCGTCTTCTTTTTCCGGGCTCTGGCTACTGGTCTCGTTCTTCTAGTGATCTCACTAGCTAGGTGCTTTGAATCACCGTCGCGTCATGCTAATTGCCAGTTAGTGATTGCAATTTTTTTTAAAGTGCTAATTGCCAGTCAGGAGGGTAAATCAGTTCAGTTGCAATGTGCTCGGGACACTTGTTAGATTTCAGTTACCGGCGTCCTTCATCACTTATTGATAGACTGCATGTCTGATAGCTTGTCTTCAGTGAGGTGGAATAGTTATTGTTTAGGTGATGTGGGATCACTAATATGGGGTACCTATTAGTGCTCCAAGTGTCTATTATCTTAACTTTTTTTACGGATTGCTGTTTTTCTTTTGATGGAGTAGAGTACACAGAGAAGGGATTAAAAACGAAAAAGGGGAAAGCCGGCGGTGGCTACCGGTCTATACAACCAGCTTTGGGTTTTTTTTTGAGCATCAGTACAGACATAAGCGCTCATATACACGCGCATACACTCATCCCTATGAACGCACACACGCACACCCTACCCCTATGAGCACCTCCGAGAGACTGAGCCGGCATATCATCTTGAGATTTACGAAGTCTATACAACCAGCTTTGGGTTGAAGATCGCTAAAAGGAGGGATTCATATATGTCGCATTATGTGACAAAATGGCGACACATATATTCAGGGAATTCCATATATGTCGCATTCTGTGACAAGACGGCGAAGGTTCGCACAGGGATGAAGCGAGCGAATGAGTTATGGGCCGGCGCATTTGTACAACGTGAGCGTAGTACGCGATCCGTTTTGGGAACCTTCCAGACGGTCTTGAAAACCTTCTAGAAGTTTCCTAAACTGGTTTTCTCTTTCCTGATGTTTTCTTCCACTGGTTTTCACGTTTTTCTTTTTCTGTTTCTTTTTTCTTTTTTTAAAAAAATCAGAAATTTCAAAAAGTGTTTGAGTCTTCATTTTTTTTCAAAATTCAAGAAATGTTCGTGCTTCCAAAATTTTGGCAAAACTTCAAAAAATGTTCCTATTTTTAAAAAAATCAGAAATTGTTTTAAAAAAGATCGCGTATCCAAAAAGAAATTTTTTTCGAAAATTTCTTGGTCAAAAATTCAAGATATATTTTAGTTTTCAAAGTTCGTTCACAAATTCAAAATATGTATGTGTTTTCAAACACTTGTTCAGGAATTTTAAAAGTTCTTCTTGTTTTTCATTCCTTTAAATTTGTACATAAATTCAAAAATTGTTCACATTTCTTAAAATAAATCGTGTTTGTCTATCAGGACTTCTATATAAGTTTTTCAAGGAGTGACTATCATTCGGTCGATTGACAGCCAAGCGATCCCGTCAAGATTTTTCAATCCTTTTATATTCATATGAATCTTGATATCTAAATTGAAAGCGGTGAATATAATTTGCAACTTATAGTTCCTTTCTTAAAGGCCTCATTAAAAAACAGTATAACTGCACCTAATCCCTACCCTCTCAGGCCTTCATCCTCATGGGCCGTCGGATTTTGTGAATGAATCGTTCCTGGCCGTGCGGTTGAGCTCGTGGGTGCAGAGACCTACGGATCAACCACCACCAGCAGCTACGGCATCATTTTCTGACAGGGAACTATGCATATAATGGAGGTCATTTTCAACTAGTGAAAAGAAAAACCCTTCTCCATTACTACTAGCCTGCTACTTGTCTCGATTGTCAATGCAGGATCCTCTTTCCCCCATAGGATACTTTATTTTTGCAGCTCATTGTAGTGTGCCAATAACCCCCACATGAACTACCTCACAACCTCTGTTCTTGAAGCGAGGTGAACGAGCCAATCATCCTTCCCTTTTCCAGGAGAGGTACCGATCGAGTAGCGGCCGGCGATGTTGTCGAGCGAAGGGAAGAAGACGGCGTGCGTCACCGGAGGGAGCGGTTACATCGAGCGCTCATCAAGCTGCTGCTCCAGAAAGGCTACGCTGTCAAGACGACCGTCAGAGACCCCGGTTCGTTTCTGACTTCTTGGCTTCTAGTTCTGTCTTGTACGTACGTACGTACTTAAGCAACTTTTCCTTCCGAGTTTGAGGTGACAATCATTAGGTTCTAAACTGTCCTTTCCGGAGTTTGAGGCGAAACCTTAGTGGCTTAGTAGGTTCTTCAGAGTTCAGAATCGACTGGATAAAGTCAGCAGCAAAGCTTTTTTAGCCAAATCATCATGCCGAGATTGATGGAAACTGTTTTGGTCTCTGAAGATTTTGTAAGCTGTATGCAAATGACACGGAGAAGAATTCCCACCTCAAGAACTTGCAAGCGCTTGGCCCCTTGGAGGTCATCCGTGCCCGGCTGGACGAAGAAGGTGCAGATAAGCCGAGGGTTAGAATAGGATTTTCTAATCTTTCTGCTCAATCTCTCTTGCCTGGACGTTTATATTCGATGGAAGGTATTGGTTACGTGTAATTTGCATCGTAGGAATACGTTGTGTCGAAGGTGCTTCTAGAGAAGGCGGCGAGCAAATTTGCGGAGGAGAACGGCATCAGCCTCGTCACCGTGCTGCCTGTGTTCACCTTGGGCGCGGCGCCGGTCTCCAAGCCCACATCAAGCGTCCCCGTCACCCTCTCCCTGTTGTCTGGTGAGAGAGACGTCCCTGCCATATCATTTCTCTGTTTTCCACAGCATGATTAGTGCTTGCTAGCTGAGTGTTAATTTGGCCGGTGACATTTTTCAGGCAATGAGACACATCAGGACATCCTGATAGGCGTGCAGTCGGTCACTGACTCCGTGTCGATATGCCATGTGGAGGATCTGTGTCGCGCTGAGGTGTTTGTAGCCGAGGACGACACTAGTGGAAAAACAGGCTTCCGTCCAGCCCCATAAGTCGCGAAGCTGTAGGAACCGCGACTAATGGGACCTTTAATCATGATTACGGAGGTGAACCGCGACCAAAGGCTGGGCCTCGGTGGCGGTGGTGCGTGAGGGCTTTAGTCGCGGTTGGCCAGACAACCGCGACTAAAGGCTTTTCAACCTTTAGTCACGGTTTGCCGTGCCAACCGCAACTAAAGCCCTCCCCTATATATACCCATCCAAAGAGCCAACACTTAGCCATTTGGAGCCATTCTCTTCACAAGTGGGTGTAGGTTTGCTTTTGGTTCCTCTTATGCACATAAGGTGTTTGATGAAATGCCCCAAGAGCATGAAACAAACATGACATGAAGTGTTGGAGCCACACTCTTGATCATGTTAGCAACTTGATGAACCTTTGATGTGTCAATATGCATGTGTGTAGTTCATTGTTTAATTTATATTGTTTGTAGCTAGTTAGTTTAACAAATGCATGATGGTTAATTATATATTTTATATTATAATAATGCAGATGAATCGGCAATGGATGTACGGTAACCGACTCTCCGGCGAGTTCACTACGGGTTTGAAAGATTTCCTCGTAGTGGCTAATGCGAACAAGCGGGGGTTTTGTTATCTGTCCATGTGTTATCTGTAAGAATGAGAAGGGTTACTCTTCCTCAAGAGTTGTTCACATGCATCCGCTTGAAGGGTTTCATGCCAAGCTATAATTGTTGGACCAAGCATGGAGAAAGAGGGGTTATAATGGAAGAAGATGAAGAAGGGGATGATTTCATCGATGAAAGCTATCTTGCTCATTTCGGTGATACTTTCATGGAGGATCTTTGAAGGTGAAGGGAAGGTGAAGAAGAGGCACGTGATGATCCCGTTGATGATCTTGGTCGGACCATTCTCGATGCACGGAGACGGCGAAACCGAAAAGGAGAGGGAGAATTTGGATCGCATGTTAGAGGATCACAGAAAGGCGCTTGTACCCGGATGCGATGATGGTCTCGAAAAGCTGGGCTGCAATCGGATTTGCTGAAATGGAAGGCGAGGCGGTGTAATGACTCGGCATTTGAAAACTTCTTTGAAAATGTTGAAGAATATGTTTCCAAAGGATAACGAGTTGCCCGCCAAGACGTCTGAAGCAAAGAAGGTTATACGCCCTCTAGGTTTAGAGGTTACGAAGATACATGCATGCATCAACGATCGCATCCTCTACCGCGGTGAATACGAGAATTTGAATGAATGCCCGGTATGCACCGCATTGCGTTATAAGATCGTGAGGCGATGACCCCGGTGACGATGTTGAGGGCCGAAACCGGGAAGAGGGTTCCCGCCAAGGTGATGTGGTATGCTCCTATAATACCACGGTTGAAACGTCTGCTCAGGAACTAAGTGGATGCCTAGTTGTTGCGTTGGCACACAGAGGACCGTAAGTCGGACGGGGAGTTGAGACACACCGCAGATGGAACGCAATGGAGAAAGATCGACAGATGGTTCAAAGATTTTGCAACTGACGCAAGGAACATAAGATTTGCTCTAAATGCGGATGGCATGAATCCTTTTGGCGAGCGAGCTCCGCCCATAGCACTCGCCCGTGACTCTATGCATCTACAACCTTCCTCCTTGGTTGTGCATGAAGCGGAAGTTCATTATGATGCGGTGCTCATCCAATGTCCGAAGCAACCCGGCAACGACATCGATGTGTACCTAAGGCCATTAGTTGATGAACTTTTACAGCTGTGGGGTGGTGTCCGTGTGTGGGATGAGCACAAACAAGAGGAATTTGACCTACGAGCGTTGCTTTTCGTAACCATCAACGATTGGCCTGCTCTTAGTAACCTTTCGGGACTGTCAAATAAGGGATACAATGCATACACGCACTGCTTACATGAGACTGAAAGTGTACATTTGCCAAATTGTAAGAAGAACGTGTACCTTGGGCAGGTACATCTGCTGCAGGCACAACACCACCTTCGTGCAGCTTGCCCGCCTCCTAGCCGAGAAGTACCCACAATACAATGTGAAACTTGAACGGTATGCAAACAGTCTATCTAAACCGTTGGCACGCATACAACTATATTTTTAACATGGGTTTAACGATATCCGAATATATACTTGTGTAGCTTTGCTGGGTCCCTAGAGAAGCCAAGAGTGTGTTTATCGTCTCAGAAGCTCATCGGGGAAGGGTTCGAGTTCAAGCACGATGATTTAAGTGAGATATTCAATGACCTCGTTGAATACGGCAGGACCACGGGGATCCTTCCCTACTGATATGTTTGTTGTCGGTGGACGGATACGTAACCAGAACAAAATAAAGTCTCTTAGCAGAAAAAACCATGCCTGCTGTTTTCCTTTTTGAGGCGTAACCCATGCTTGTATTTTCGTGCATGAAGATGTTTAGTTCTTTGCCTATGCGGCAAAAATAAACAAACATTATTTTGCTAAATGTATGTGCCATGCATATCACTGCTATAACCTCAAAAAAGGCTTTTGCCCCAACTTATAGATAAAACAAACATCATGTCCATACAGAAGGTTCGCAAGCGCTATATCTCAGGTTATGCGAGACCCATGGTTCCTCTTGTGTCCAACTTTTCCTCTTTCTAGTTGTTATTGGGCCGGCCCATTATCGCTCTTATAAAATAAATAATCACAGGAAAAAAGAGAGAGTGTGGGATAATCCATCCCTCATTTCATGCTTCATCTTAAGGGGGCGAACTACTTGAAGTAAATAAAACCGGATTTTCCGTTCTTTCTCCGTTTTACTGGGATTTTTTTCTTTTCTTTCTTTCTTTCTTCTTGGTTTTCACTTATTTTTTTCAGTTTTATTTTTCATTTTCTTCTCTATTTCCTAAAAACAAATATTCATTTCTTCGGTTTTATTTTACAGTTTCTTTTTTCTTTTGATTTATTTTGTTTCTTTTTTGGTTTTTTATTCTCTTTGTTTCATTTTTTAATTTCTACTTTTTTTGTACATGTCAACAACAATTTTCTATTATACGTTTGACATATTTAAATACAAATTTAACATTTTCTAATACATGGTCAACATTTTTATACATATTTTAAACATTTTTACAATGCTTTTAACATTTTTCTAAATGTAGTCTTTACAATATAGAATGCACCGCCAACATTTTTTCTATACACATTTAAGATTTTTTCAAATACATGATCAATATTTTACAAATAATTGTTCAATATTTTTTTGAAATTCTTGATTAAAAATTTATATACATGATAAAAAACTCATAATTTTTCAATAAATGGTGAACATGTTTTTATATACACATTTAACAATTTTCAAATTCTTGATCACCATTTTTCATATACTTATTAAATATTTTTGAAGTGCTAGATTAACATATTTATATACATGATAAAAAATTCATCGTTTTTCAATACATGGTCAACATTTTTTCTTTACACATTTAACATTTTTGAAATGCTTGATCACCATTTTTCTAATACTTATTCAACATTTTTCAAATGCTTGATTAACATGTTATATACATGATAAAAAAATAATCATATTTTTAATACATGGTCACAAAAACTCTGTACACATTATATATTTTTCAAATACTTTATCAACATTTTTAAAATACTTGTTGAAAAAAATTTAAATGCAAGATTAACATTTTTTAATACATGATCACATTTTTATACACATTTTTTATAATTTTTTCATATACATGGTAAACATTTATTCTATACACATTTACATTTTTTAAATGCTTGGTCAACATTTTCCAAATTGCTTTTATAGAGTTTATATATAATTTGAAAGTATAAACAAAACTGAAAAAATAAAGCAAAAAAAAATGAAAACCAAAAACGTAAAAAAACAGAAAAAAGGAGGTTGCTGCCTCCTGCGCTCCTTAGCCGACTCATCTCTGTCTCCCCTTCAGCGAGGGTTCCGACCATCTCGCTAAAGGTGAGATATAGGGGCGCCCAAAAGATTCAAGTGTAGTATAGAATAAAAAAACTCTGGTGGGCCTCCGCACATACCCCAAACCTCTTCTGGCCCGTGTGTCACAGGGTGTACCTCCATTAGGGCATGGCAAAAATAGTACCAGGTATCCCAAACCATAATTTTTGGGGGTTTTATATCACTAAATCCCAACTTCGTTGCAGAACGGATTTTTTTTAGCGTGGAGCAAAAAAAACTGTCTGGGTGACTCGTTGCTGGAAGTTGCCACTAGGGTCTAGGGTGATTGTCATGGAGGAGGACCATGTCCAAGGATTTACACACCCTTCCCTCGAGGTACACATGATTTGGTTGGATCGGGCCACTTCCCATGTTTTTTTGGGAGCAAAATTTGTTAGGCTTTATTGATCAATGTTCAAAAGTACAGGTAAAAAGTTCTGATCATGGGGGAGCATCCAACCATAGATGTCTCCCCCCCCCATCGTTCAAAAGAAAACAGATGTCTCCTCTGATTTAATAAAAGAGGGTGCCTAGCTAGATTATGTTGTTCAAAGTTTGAGTCCCTAGACTCATGAACAAAACTATAGGAAATAAAAGAAGTAGTCAACCAATTGATATCCTTGATCACCCCACCATAGCTTCCTGCTATAGCTTCGCGAATATGTTTACTACCGTCTTGCAATTTGAAGTGATATGTAGTTGTTGTAGTCAAAGGTCTTCCGCTAGAGATAGAGCTTCACGGCATGCCCCTTATCACATAAACCAAAGAGCCCATGCACACCCCCTTTTCGTCTCGACATACAACGGTAGCTGTTCCTAAGCATCTTTGGATCAATGCAGCCGAGTTGATGACCCACGATTATAGGGGATCAATTTTAGTCCTTTCAATAAGTAGAGTGTCGAACCCAACGAGGAGCAGAAGGAAATGACAAGTAGTTTTCAGCAAGGTATTCTCTGCAAGCACTGAAATTATAAGTAACGAGTAGTTTGATAGAAAGATAATTTGTAACGAGCAAGTAACGGTAATGGAAAAAAAAGTGCAACGAGGTAGCCCAATCCTTTTGAGGAAAAGGAAAGTCCTAAACGGTCTCTTATGATAAGCAAAGCGTTCTTGAGGGTACACGGGAATTTCATCTAGTCACTTTCATCATGTTGGTTTGATTTGTGTTCGCTACTTTGATAATCTGATATGTGGGTGGACCGGTTCTTAGGTGTTGTTCTTACTTGAACAAACCTCCTACTTATGATTAACCCCCTCGCAAGCATCCGCAACTACGAGATAAGTATTAAGAATAAATATAACCATAGCATTAAACTTTTGGATCCAAATCAGTCCCTTATGAAATAGCGCATAAACTAGGCTTTAAGCTTCTGTCACTCTCGCAACCCATCATCTAGTAACTACTCCCCAATGCATTCCCTTAGGCCCAAATTGAAGGAAATATGCCCAAGAGGCAATAATAAAGTTATTATTTATTTCCTCATATCATGATAAATGTTTATTATTCATGCTAGAATTGTATTAACCGGAAACATGATACATGTGTGAATACATAGACAAACTTAATGTCACTAGTATGCCTCTACTTGACTAGCTCATTGATCAAAGATGGTTATGTTTCCTAGCCATAGACATGTGTTGTCATTTGATTAATGGGATCACATCATTAGGAAAATGATGTGATTGACTTGACCCATTCCGTTAGCTTAGCACTTGATCGTTTAGTATATTGCTATTGCTTTCTTCATGACTTATACAAGTTCCTATAACTATGGGATTATGCAACTCCCGTTTACCGGAGGAACACTTTGTGCGCTACCAAACGTCACAACGTAACTAGGTGATTATAAAGGAGCTCTACAGGTGTCTCCAAAGGTACATGTTGAGTTGGCATATTTCGAGATTAGGTTTTGTCACTCCGATTGTCGGAGAGGTATCTCTGGCCCTCTCGGTAATGCACATCACTATAAGCCTTGCAAGCAATGTAACTAATGAGTTAGTTACAGAATGATGCATTACGTAACGAGTAAAGAGACTTGCCGGTAACGAGATTGAAGGCCAGTTCTTTTGGGCGATTCTCCCAGAATCGCCCCCCTCTCCAGCTTCTCCCAGAATCGTCACTCCATATATTTTTTACAATCCTAGCTAATTAGACCTTAACTAGGTAGGATTGTAAAAAAAATATGAAGTGGCGATTCTGGGAGAAGCTGGGGAGGGGGGCGATTCTGGGAGAATCGCCCAAAAGAACTGGGTCTGAACTAGGTATTGAGATACCGACGATCGAATCTCGGGCAAGTAACATACCGATGACAAAGGGAACAACATATGTTGTTATGCGGTTTGACCGATAAAGATCTTCGTAGAATATGTAGGAGCCAATATGAGCATCCAGGTTCCGCTATTGGTTATTGACCGGAAACAGTTCTAGGTCATGTCTACATAATTCTCGAACACGTAGGGTCCGCATGCTTAACGTTATGATGACAGTTATATTATGAGTTTATATGTTTTGATGTACCGAAGGTTGTTCGGAGTCCCGGATGTGATCACGGACATGACGAGGAGTCTCGAAATGGTCGAGACATAAAGATTGATATATTGGATGACTATATTCGGACACCGGAAGTGTTCCGGTGATTTCGAGAAAACCGGAGTGCCGGAGGGTTACGGAACCCGGAGAAGTAATGGGCCTTATGGGCCTTAGTGGAGAGAGAGAGGGGCAGCCAGGTTGGGCGCGTGCCCCCTCCCCCTCTGGTCCGAATTGGACTAGGAGAGGGGGGGCGCCCCCCTTTCCCTCTCCCTCTCCTCCTTCCTTTCCCCCTCCTAATAGGAGTAGGAAAGAGGGGAGTCCTACTCCTACTAGGAGGAGGACTCCTCCTCCTAGCGCGCCTAGCAAGGGCCGGACAGCCTCCCCCTTGCTCCTTTATATACGGGGGCAGGGGGCACCCTAGAGACACAACAATTGATCCTTGAGATCTCTTAGCCGTGTGCGGTGCCCCCCTCCACCATAGTTCTCCTCGATAATATTGTAGCGGTGCTTAGGCGAAGCCCTGCGACGGTAGAACATCAAGATCATCACCACGCCGTCGTGCTGACGGAACTCATCCCTGACACTTTGCTGGTCGGAGTCCGGGGATCGTCATCGAGCTGAACGTGTGCTAAAACTCGGAGGTGCCGTAGTTTCGGTGCTTGATCGGTCGGGCCATGAAGACGTACGACTACATCAACCGCGTTGTTATAACACTTCCGATTTCGGTCTACGAGGGTACGTGGACAACACTCTCCCCTCTCGTTGCTATGCATCACCATGATCTTGCGTGTGCGTAGGAAATTTTTTGAAATTACTATGTTCCCCAACAGTGGCATCCGAGCCTGGTTTTATGCGTAGATGTTATATGCACGAGTAGAACACAAGTGAGTTGTGGGCGATACAAGTCATACTGCTTCCCAGCATGTCATACTTTGGTTCGGCGTATTGTTGGATGAAGCGGCCCGGACCGACATTACGCGTACGCTTACGCGAGACCGGTTCTCCCGACGTGCTTTGCACAGAGGTGGCTAGCGGTGTCGCTTTCTCCAACTTTAGTTGAACCGAGTGTGGCTACGCCTGGTCCTTGCAAAGGTTAAAACAACACTAATTTGACGAACTATCGTTGTGGTTTTGATGCGTAGGTAAGAACGGTTCTTGCTAAGCCCGTAGCAGCCACGTAAAACTTGCAACAACAAAGTAGAGGACGTCTAACTTGTTTTTGCAGGGCATGTTGTGATGTGATATGGTCAAGACATGATGCTATATTTTATTGTATGAGATGATCATGTTTTGTAACCGAGTTATCGACAACTGGCAGGAGCCATATGGTTGTCGCTTTATTGTATGCAATGCAATCGCCCTGTAATGCTTTACTTTATCACTAAGCGGTAGCGATAGTCGTAGAAGCATAAGATTGGCGAGACGACAACGATGCTATGATGGAGATCAAGGTGTCGCGCCGGTGACGATGGTGATCACGACGGTGCTTCGGAGATGGAGATCACAAGCACAAGATGATGATGGCCATATCGTATCACTTATAGTGATTGCATGTGATGCTTATCCTTTATGCATCTTATCTTGCTTTGATTGACGGTAGCATTTTAAGATGATATCTCACTAATTATCAAGAAGTGTTCTCCTTGAGTATGCACCGTTGCAAAAGTTCTTCGTGCCGAGACACCACGTGATGATCGGGTGTGATAGGCTCTACGTTCAAATACAACGGGTGCAAAACAGTTGCACATGCGGAATACTCAGGTTAAACTTGACGAGCTTAGCATATACATATATGGCCTCGGAACACGGAGACCGAAAGGTCGAACGTGAACCCTATAGTAGATATGATCAACATAGTGATGTTCACCATTGAAACTACTCCATCTCACGTGATGATCGGACATGGTTTAGTTGATTTGGATCACATGATCACTTAGATGACTAGAGAGATGTCTGTCTAAGTGGGAGTTCTTAAGTAATATGATTAATTGAACTTAAATTTATCATGAACTTAGTAACTGATAGTATTTTTATTGTATATGTTTGTTGTAGATAGATGGCTCGTCTTTGTTGTTCCATTGAATTTTAATGCGTTCCTTGAGAAAGCTAAGTTGAAAGATGATGGTAGCAGTTACACGGACTGGGTCCGTAATTTGAGGATTATCCTCATTGCTGCACAGAAGAATTACATCCTGGAAGCACCGCTGGGTGCCAGGCCTGCTGCAGATGCAACTGACGACGTTAAGAACATCTGGCAGAGCAAAGCTGATGACTACTCGATAGTTCAGTGTGCCATGCTTTACGGCTTAGGACCGGGTCTTCAACGATGTTTTAAACGTCATGGAGCATATGAGATGTTCCAGGAGTTGAAGTTAATATTTCAAGAAAATGCCCGGATTGAGAGATATGAAGTCTCCAATAAGTTCTATAGCTGTAAGATGGAGGAGAATAGTTCTGTCAGTGAACATATACTCAAAATGTCTGGGTATAATAATCACTTGATTCAACTGGGAGTTAATCTTACTGATGATAGTGTCATTGACAGAATTCTTCAATCACTGCCACCAAGCTACAAGAGCTTCATGATGAATTATAATATGCAAGGGATGGACAATACTATTCCCGAGCTCTTCGCAATGCTAAAGGCCGCGGAGGTAGAAATTGTAAGTGCATCTAGTGCCACCCCTAGTTGGTTTTGGAGTATTGACGACAAATGTGGTTGAGGGACTAATGCGTTTGTGAGAATTGCAGGATAACGCAGGTAGTGTCCCTCATTGATTCGGTTTACCTACCGGAGACGACCCCTAAAAATGTATGAAGACATTGAAGACAATGGTGGTATGTGAAGATATTCACATTGAAGACTATGACATGAGAAGACATTGAGTGAAGACTATGGAGCGCGAAAATTGTGTTGTTTTCGTTATTTCCTTTCCTTCTTTGTTGAGTCATAGGAACCACCGTACTGTTAAGTGGGGTCCAAGTGATCATAGTCAGAATGACTGAAGTCATGCTCAACCCAAATCCTATGCCTTCGAGCGAAGACAATGAGAGCAAAACTTATCCAGAGCTGGATGAGTCAGCTTTGCTTGTAGCCCAAGTAAAGTTGCCGTGTGTGTTTGAAATCTGACCGTTGGAACACGTGTCAGTTCCTTAGTGACCCAGGGTCATTTTGGACATAACAGGTCGGGTTGCCTAGTGGCTATAAATAGCCCACCCCCTACACCATAAATTGGTGGCTGCTCAGAGTTAGTGCACGGCTTTTGTCATTTGAGGGCAACCCACCCCGAAGCCTCCGAGAGAGAAATCCTTGCGAGGACAAAGCCCAAAACACCCAGAGCCAAAGAGTGTTAGGCATCATCAAGTATTCCTGCTGTGTGACCAAGACTTATTACACTTGAGGACTGTGAATCCTCCACCGGTTAGGCGTCGCTCTGAGCATCCAAGAGTCATTGTGGATTGCCGGTGAACGTCATCTGTGAAGGTTCGGAAGTCTACCTTGAAGACTTACCAGAGTGATTGGGCGAGGACTGTGTGTCCTTAGCTCAAGGGGAATAAGGTGAAGACGCGGTCTTCTGAGTTGAATCTCAGCCTCCCTAACCAGATGTACAGTTGTCACAAAGAATCGAACTGGTCCAACAAATCTGTGTCTTCAACTAGTGACTGGTTCTATCCCTTCCTCCTTTACCCTAAGTTTGTCTTCGTGAAGTCATTGCTTATATGTCTTATCTGTTTGACTTCACTGCTTGACTTCTATTGTTGTTTGGCTTCATACTATCTTCCATCCCGATCCTTACTACATAGCTGCTATTAGTCTTGTTCGTTCACATTATTGCATACTTGACTATGGCTTGCTTGTTGTAGTGATCTTCCGCTGCATATCAACTAGGTCATTTCTGTTGTTTGTCTTCAAAACATCCGTGTTTTGAAGGCTTTCATAAAAATCGCCTATTCACCCCCCCTCTAGTCGATAACTAGCACTTTCAATTGGTATCAGAGCAAGGTACTCCCTTGTTCTGTGTGATTCGGTTTAACCACCTGGAGTTTTAGCTATGTCGACTGCAGGGATAATCAAGGTCTCCGCTGCTTGCCCCGTGTTCGATGGAACGGACTATCTCTATCGGAAGAATAAGATGCGCATGCATCTTGAAGCCATTGATGTCGACCTACGGTATGTCGTCAAGAACGGCGTTCCTAAATCTGGTGAAGGTGTCACCCTCGCCGATGTCAAGAAGTTCATTCAACTGGACTCCACCGCAAAGAACATCATTTGTGGTCATCGACCAAAGGACAAGATGTCCGTGTGAGTGCTCTGGAAACGTCGAAGCTAGTCTGGGACTGGCTATCCAAGGTCAACGAAGGCGTCTCAAGCCAGAGAGATCAAAGAATCAGTGTTCTTCGCAACCTCTTCAACCACTTCAAGAGAAAGGACAATGAAAATGTCCAGCTCACGTTTGATCGCCTCACTGACATCACAAATGAGCTTCATGCTCTCGGCGCCACTGAGGTCACCAAGCATGAAATCGTCAAGACACTACTAAGGTCACTTGACAGCTCTTTTGACACCCTTGCCCTCATGATACAAGAATGTCCTGACTTCAAGACACTCGATCCGTCTGATATACTTGAGAGGCTCAACACACATGAGTTCCAGCTATCTGAGAAAAGAGATATCTATGGTCCAAACTATGGCCGAACTTGCGCTTTGAAGGCAAAAGTTGTTTCCTCATCTGAAGAAGAATCATTGCGGTTCCGATGATCACGAAGACATTGGAAAGGAACTTGCTATGCTTGTGAAGAAGTTCCGAAGTTCACTAGGAAGAAAGGCTTGAGAGAAAGTCTTCACGATCCAGCTCAAGAAATGATGAAGCTTCCACTCAAGACTACAAGAAGAGAACCTGTCACAAGTGCAAGAAAACTGGACACTATATCTCTGAGTGTCCACAGTGGGACTATGAGAAGAAGAAGAAGAAGAAGGGCAAGGAATATGATTCTGATGACAAGAAAAAGAAGAAATCTTCAAAGTCTTCTTCCAAGTCTTCATCAAAGTCTTCATCGCATAAGAAGAGCACATCTGGCAAGGCTCGTGCTTTTGTTGGCAAAGAAATGGATTCAGAGGAGGAGTCGCTTCTAAGGAAGTGGATGTGGAATCTGAAGAGGAGTCCGACCCGGGCGTTGCAAGTCTGGCTTTAGCCACAGCCTATGTTGCCAAGTCCATCTTCAACACCGAAGACAATGACTTCTACACCAACGCTGAAGCTGATGACAAGGACAACCCTGTTCCCACCTATTGCTTCATGGCACGCGGTGCCAAAGTAAAATCACGTGATGCCTACTTTCAAACATGAAGTGAAGATGACTCTGATTGTGAATCCAAACCCAGCTACAAAACACTTGCTAAAGTTGCAACTGAACAACAAAGAGCTATGAAACATACTCAAAAACTGTTAGACAAAAGCGATGACCTGTTGGACGCGGAAATGACACGTTCACAGTCCTTAGTTGAAGACATTAAAAATCTTCATGCTAAGTACCAAGAACTTGAAAGTCGTCATGAAACGCTATCAACTACTCATGAAAGGCTCTCCTATGATTATCTTCAAAGGAAGCAAGAGCTTGAGAAATTGAGAGCGGCTCATGAAGATCTTCAAAAAGAGAATGAGTCACTTCGCGCTCAATGTATCGGGCCTGGCCAGGATGGATTTGAACCACCATGTCTAAAATGTCTTGAGCGTGATATCACTACCTCTGTTGCTGAATGTTCAACTGCTGCTACTGTTGCATTGTCTTCAACTACCAATGTGGTAACTAACCCCTCTGCGGAGGATACCACTGCCATTGATGATGAAAATGCTAGGTTGAAGACATTGCTTGAAACAGGGATGTATAAAAGTCTGAAAGGGCATCAGACACTTTGCGATGTCCTCAAAAAGCAGATTCTGAACCGAAACCCTAGGAAAGAGGGTGTTGGGTTCAAGAGGAAAATGAATGTTGATGGTTCCCATCGAAGCTTCGAGCGGTATCCCAAAACCACATGGGTTCTTTGCAAAGGGACCTTCAGTGGATCCATCCACCTTATCTGGCTATACCTGTGCTAACCCTATTATCATTGATGAATCCTTTGATGCAAACTATAAGCTTTTCAAGAATCAGAATGGTGAAGTGTTTGCCAGGTATATTGGTACTAATCGCAGGAATGGACCGCCTATGAAGAAGATCCGGGTTCCCAAAAGCTGTCTTGAGAATCTTCGGTGAATGTCATCATGACACCACCGGGGAAGAAGACAAACCCTGCACCAAAGGCGTCATATGGTCCAAAGGCTTCATACAGACAGAGGACTCACTTGAGTCACCCTAACGCCAATGTTTTGGAGGGAAACATTACTCAAATTTATGAATATGAGCGTGTGTCCTCAAACCGCTATGTTCACAGAACTAAGAACTTTTCTGCTTATTCATATGAGTATCACTCATTTCCTGCAAGGCTATTTGCTAGGGCTCCAAAGCCGAAATTCTCAGCTGCTGCACTTAGACTCATTGCTTCTAAGCCACCCCTGAAGATGTGGGTGGTTAAGAAGAATTAACTCTCTTTGCAGTGAAAGGGTCTCCACCAAAAAAATCAAAGGCGTCGATGCTATTCAGGGGACCTAAAACATCTTGTAGGGCACAATATCAAATGCCCAAATGGTCTCACTATGTATTTTGTTCTGAATCGTTTGCCATTCATCCCATCAGTCCTAATCTTGATTTAAGCTTCAATAATCCACTTGCCCATCAAATGTTTATGCTTCACAATGCTCTTGGTGAAGCCTATCCCCTAACTGCATCAGAGGGTATGACACCTCATGCTTCGTAATGGATTATGGATGTGGATGCACTAATCATATGACTGGTGATCGAAGTCTTCTCATGGACTCAACCTTACGTCCATCGGACAAGTCACATCACATTTGGCCGACCTTTGGTAAAAGCAAGGTATTGGGTCTAGGTAGAGTTGCAATATCAAAGGATCAACACATGGACAAAGTGATGCTTGTTGAATCCCTTGGTTTCAACTTAATGTCTGTCTCAATGCTTTGTGACTGAACATGATTGTGATGTTCGGAGAATATCGTTGCCTTGTACTAATGGAATCTGAAAAGTCTCTAGTCTTTGAAGGGTATAGGAAAGATGATCTATACATGGTAGATTTCTCAGCAGGTCCACAGCTTGCCGTATGTCTTCTTGCAAAAGCTTTAGAATGCTGGCTCTGGCATCGGAGGCTGGGGCATGCTGGAATGAGGAACTTACACACACTCGCCAAGAAGAAGCATGTCATATGCATCGAAGGTGTCAAGTTCAAGAAGGATCATTTGTGTGGTGCCTGCGAAGCTGGAAAGATGACTAGGGCAAAGCACCCCTCGAAGACAATCATGACGACATCTCAACCCTTCGAGCTGCTTCAAATGGATTTGTTTGGCCCTACTCATTACTCTACCCTCACAACAACTACTTATATCTATGGCTTCGTCATTGTTGATGACTACTCAAGATACACATGGGTGCACATAATTCTCTACAAGACTGAAGTGCAAGATGTCTTCAGACGATTCGCCAATCGAGCAATGAACAATTATGGCGTCAGGATCAAGCATATCGAAGTGATAACGGCAATAAATTCAAGAACACCGGACTTGATCTTTATCTGGATACCATGGGAATCACTCATGAGTTCTCTGCTCCATACACACCCCAGCAAAATGGCATCGTGGAGCGCAAGAACAGAACCCTCATTGAGATGGCTCGAACAATGCTCGACGAGTACAAGACTCCAAGAAAGTTACGGCACGAAGCCATTGATACGACTTTGTCACGTCATCAACCGTGTTTATATCCATAAGCTTCTGAACAAAACATCCTATGAGCTCCTTACTGGCAAGAAGCCAAATGTCAGTTACTTCAGAGTATTTGGGGCTAAGTGCTGGATCAAGGACCCCCATCACAAGTCAAAATTTGAACCCAAAGCTCACGAAGGCTTCATGCTAGGTTACGGAAAGGACTCACACTCTTACAGAGTCTTCAATCTCTATCTCTACAAAATCGTCGAAACTGTAGATGTGCGATTTGATGAAACCAATGGTTCACAAAGAGAGTTCCTGCCAAGCACACTAGACGAAGCTCCACCCAAATGAATCTATCAAGCTAATGGGAACTGGTGAAATCATGCCTTCAAGCACTGACTGAAGAGGAACTTATCATTTACTGCACCTAACCAACCCGAAGACAATGCTCACTGAAGACAATCCTTCCAATGACGACAACGATCAAGATGAGCAAAGTCTTCGTCCGATTCATCCTCGAGTTGCAAATGAAGTACAGATTGAGAAGATAATCAATAGCATCAACGCACTGGTCCGCTTACTCTCTCAAGAGAAACAAAACTAGCAAATTTCTGTGGGCACTTTTCCTTTGTATCAATATCATAAACCAAGAAAGTTGCTGAAGCTTTTATGGAACCAGAATGGATTCAAGCTATGCAAGAAGAACTTCAACAGTTCAAGCTGAATAATGTTTGGGAACTTGTCAAGCGCCCTGACCCTCGCAAGCATAACATTATTGGCACCAAATGGATATATCGAAACAAGCAAGATGAGCATGGTCAAGTCGTGAGGAAACAAAGCAAGGCTTGTGGCTCAAGGATATACTCAAGTTGAAGGAATTGACTTGATGAAACATTTGCTCCTCGTAGCTAGGCTTGAAGCTATTCACATACTACTAGCCTATGCTAACCACCACAACATCTTGCTCTATCAGATGGATGTGAAGAGTGCATTTCTCAACGGCAAGATTGAAGAAGAAGTATATGTCGCTCAACCACCTAGCTTTGAAGATCCAAAACATCCTGATATGGTGTACAAGCTAAATAAAGCAATCGTATGGCCTCAAACAAGCTCCTCGCTACCGGTATGATACAATCAAAGACTTCACGAAGAGCAAAGGCTTCAAACCTGTGATCCCTTGATCCCACACTCTTCACGAAGACATACGATGGTGAACTGTTTGTATGCCAAATATATGTGGATGACATTATCTTCTACCGCACCAACCGTAAGTATAGTGATGAGTTTGGATACATGATGCAAGAGCAATATCGGATGTCCATGATGGGAGAGCTCAAGTTCTTCCTTGGTCTTCAAATTCACCAAAGAAATGGCTTCTTTATATCTCAAGAAAAATACCTCCAAGATTGTCTCAAGAAGTTTGGAATGCAAGAATGCAAAGGATACACGACGCCAATGCCGCAAACACCACTTGGGTCCCGACGACAATGGTAAAGAGTTCGATCAAAAGGTATACCGCTCCATGATTGGTTCCTTACTTTACCTATGTGCATCTAGGACAGATATTATGCTTAGTGTTTGCATGTGTGCTCGATTCCAAGCGGCACCAAAGGAATCACATCACTTAGCTGTGAAGCGAATTCTTCGATATTTGGCTCACACCCCAAAACCCGGATTATGGTATCCAAAGGGCTCAAAATTTGATCTGGTTGGATTTTCGGATGCTGATTATGCTGGTGACAAAGTGGATCGCAAGTCTACATCAGGCACATGTCACTTTCTGGGACGATCACTCGTCTGTTGGTCTTCAAAGAAGCGTAACTGTGTGTCACTCTCAACCGCAGAATCTGAATACATTGCTGCGGATCTTCGTGCTCAGCTTCTATGGATGAAGCAAACTCTCAAGGACTATGGCATCAATCGACACAAGTACCTCTTTTCTGCGACAACGAAGCGCCATCAAGATTGCCAACAATCCAGTCCAACACTCGAAGACAAAGCACATTGGAATTCGGCCATCATTTTCTCGTGGATCATGTCATGAAGAAAGATATTGACATCATTCACGTCAACACTAAAGAGCAATCGCAGATATCTTCACAAAGCCCTTGGATGAGAAAAGGTTTTGCAAGTTACGTTGTGAGCTAAACATCTTGGAATCCTCAAATGTCCTGTGATCAAGCACACATCCTAACACTTATGCATGTTGATGACTTAGATGTGCAACACATGAAGTAACGTATATCTTCAATAAGTGAAGACTTACATTCTAAGTGTGAATACATTAACGTGGAATTTGACTTCGGAGCGCCACGATAATTGTGCGCCGTGTCTGGGTCTAATACTTCCTATACGGTGGGTAACGCCACCACCAAATTTCTTTGTTTGAAGTGTTTCACTCATGGCGTTATTTCTTGAAGCTATTCCCATTTGATTTGACTTCAACTTCAACCTATTTTCATGATTTTCTTCACTATGATGATTTGGTTGCTGTCTGATATATATATTTCTGTCCTCTACAGCATTCACTTATAGCTATGTCTTCAAGTTGAATCTTTTGAACTAAGTGAATGTGATCGGACCCCAATCTCTCTATGCTTTCTATCTCAAACTCTATCTGTCCAAATCATATGCATTCTATTGAAACTGTCGAATGTCTTCTCTGCGTCCTTGTCAGCAGAAGACACAGAGACAAACTTTAAGTCTGTTTTAAATGATTCATCATTACTGTTGAACTCCGGAGAAGCCGGAACGACCCTTCGACAAAACGGGCGAGCGTGGGAACGTGGGATAACACACAGTATGTTGCATGCGTGCCATGTGCCCCTCAGATGTGAACCACCAGGGGCACCTACGTAATTGCGCTGCGCCGCACAGCTCGTTATAAATACCTGTCCCCTGCGGTAAAGAAAATCTTCTTCCACCTCTCCACCTCGTCAAAACCCTAGCGCCACCGCTAGCTCTCGACGACGCCGGCGACGAAGCGCTTAGCTGCCGCGACTTCTCCGACGCCGTCCTCACGCCGGCCGCAAACATCTTCGTCTCCGCCGCCGCCGTAGGTGTCCTTCGTCGCCAAGTTAGGGCACGGTGGACTGAACTGCTCGGCCTCCTTTCCTTCCGTCTAGCAGTTCTTCGAAGCGGTAAATATATCTCTATTTTTACCATCTTTTTGATCTTCAAGATTCATCCTACTTGCCAAAAATGGTTTCGCCCATACAAAGTTAGATCTATTACATGCGCAGATCTCAGATCGCTTAGTATATTCACTTAAGCTTCACAACCAGTTAGATTCCTCACTTGTACTTATTCACGGATTCGCATTACAAATCTGGAACCAACTCTCAGCGTATAAGTGAATGTCTTCACATCATGAGGTCAATGTCTTCAAACCGATTTATCTTCAAAATCTTCTGAGAATGCATATGACCTCTTCCCCTTCCCTCGCATCTCTAATGCTGTCACAGGTACATGTCCGTGGGAGAATCCCTTGGTTCTCATAGTCTGCATTCGTTTGCAGAATTCTTACAACATCAAACCAACTCTCCCGAAGCCAGTTCCTGTCTGTCCAGCAAACGCAAGCCTTTGAAGCCTTTGAACGTGAAGCCATTCAGTTTGAAGCTCATGGCTACAGATAAATCAGTCAGGAAGGGCGGCAGACAGCGTCATGAGGGAACCTCAAAAGATCTGCCTGATGACCTCGCAGAGCTGTACAAGACAGACCCTGAAGAGACTTATAATCAGTGCAAGACACGAATCCAATGGGTTCGACGCTATTGGGCTGAACAGTGGTTCAAGTACAATTTCGTCACACAAGAATATGCCGAGAAGAATGCCATCAGAAGCCCTTGGGGTGATATCCTGTTTCGAGGCCTTCCTCCCAAGAACATGGCTGAAGCTATTGCACAAGGTTTCTATCCTTGCATGGTCCGTGGACCTCAGCCTGAAAATGCCGACCCGACGTCTTTGCTCTGGTGTCGCGATGACAATCTCTTCAAGCGCAACTTCCAAAGATGCAAAGTCTTACGCAAAGGAAAACAAGAAGTCATTGGGATTAGACTTCAACCCTGGTCCCTCTGCTCCCGTCTTGGCCGACGGCTCACGTGACGCTGAACCCAATGTCATCGGTCCGTTTTCAAACCTTGAAGGCCTCATCACTTATATTTTGGTCCAAGGTGCCAAAGTGGATTACTCTGATGACAATGATGACTCTGATGAAGCTCCAGCTCCAGCTCCTGCTCCTTCTTCAAAGCCGCAGAAGCTTAAGAAAGTCAAGGCTCCAAAGTCAGCTGCTCCTCCAAAAGCTTCTCGTGTGAAGCCACTGGCCACTGCACCTCCTGAAGCCAGTGCACAGTCTGAGGATCAATCCCGCATCTCCAAGAAGACGGAGAAAATAAAGAAAAGTGTAATGAATACTCGAATCGACATCGACTTCGCTATTCTGCGTGAAGAGCACATTGATCTGTCAAGTGATGACGATCTTGCGAGATGATGCTCTTGAGCAGCTTATCAAGAGCAAAGAAGAAGCAGAAATCTTCAACAACTTGCCTCTCTTTGAAGTGGCAATCATCCATCACTTCATTGATGAGTGGTTTGACACACCAAACATCAGCTTTGAAGATCTACAACTTCCAATTGGCCTCAGCGTCTCTTTCAACGGCGCCATTGCTTCTGAGCTAGCTCTAGCTCAGCGGATTGTTGAACTAAAGCACAAAATTGACTATGAGAAGACTCAGTTCAAGAAGCATATGGCTGCACTCAGCGTGCAAGACGTGAAAAACTTCAAGGTCATGCTGCACGACCTCAAAGATAACTTTCTCAAGAAGCGTGAAGAAGCCAGAGGCTCTTGTGAGCGCATGAAGGCTCTGGCTGACAAGTGTGTGCTTGCCTACAATGAGGCTGAGAAGCGCAAGGCACTTGGCCATCCTGGCATCGACCCCAGGATGGCTGCAAAGAAAAAGAAGTCTTCGGTGACCAAGCTGCACCTTCAAGGCAGGAAGAGCCCCAGATAGTCTTCCCAAGCAGCATGACTGCTCGAAGCCAAAGGTACGGTCAATCGCTTACGAATGAAAAAGACGAGGGCTGCAGAGGCTGAAGCCAGAAAAAGGAAAAATCTCGACGCCTCTGATGCTGCTCCCTCCAAGAAGAAGCTAAAGACCAAGAAGAATCGGGCTGCTCCCGCAGAGCCCTTGATTGTTGAACCCATTTCAGTGGTTCGTCCCGCGTCTGCAACCCAAGAACTTGAATGACTGTTCATGAGCCTGCTTCCAGAGGCTCCTCAAGCTGAAGATATTCCAAAGAATGATCCCTCACTGCTGAAGACATTGGTCTCCATGACAATGTTGAAGATGATGAAGTTCTTCCTCAAATCGAGTACAATGTGGTATCATCGCCTATTCGTACGAACAACGAACTCATCAGCATTGGTCGTCCTCTGACGCCAATCACACAGGATGCTTCATGGGTTGATTGCCCGCAACAACAAGACTCCCCCAGTACTCCCCAACAACAAGTCACTCCCCAACAGCAACACCAAGAAGAAGAGGAAGACTTTGAGGCCCAGGGAACCCCATCTCCAAAGGCGTCGCCAACGCTTTCAAGGCCATAAAGGTCAAAGGCCTCAAGTACCTCTTCCAAGCGTTCCAGAAGGAGAAGTGCACCACCAACCTGTTGCACGTCAAGTGTTTTCAGAAGCCACTCCAACTGTGAATGTCTCTGAGTCTGAAGCTAAAGCTGCTGAAGACAATCCGGCTGCATCAGCCGAAGACACCCAAGAAGAAGAAGAACGTGTCCCTACACCCCCAGAAAGAGAAGAAGTCATACCTGATATCAACGTGCCAGTGCCCGACCCTCCAGCTCCTCAAGTGGAGGTTGAAAACAATGAGGCTGCAACCTCCAACACCAATGAAGCCAATGACGTGGTCATGGCTGAAGCCAATGTGGAGCCTGTCCCAACTGCCTCTGAAGCCACTTGAAGGAACTGTGCTCAAGCCGATGAGGCAACTGCTTCAAGCATCCGCCGAGCAGCCTGAAGCCTCGCTTGCTTCCATCGCCCAGCCCGCCACCAAGGCCCTACACAATCGAGCAAGCATACGACTATGGCGAGCTAGTCACAAGAAGATGGTTCGCTCGTCCCTCCGCCTCATGCCTCCGGGTCCTCAATTCGACTATCATATTGCGCATAGGCCTCCGGTCCGTAAGCCGGGCCAAGATCGCCAAGGTTTCCGTGCAACGCCACCTCAACTGGTTCTTTCAATGCAAATGGCTTCAAAGCCCACAATACTTTCTTTGACAATGCAAAGAACCCCTACAAAAGGCCAAGGATCTCATCTGACCTTTTCTGGAGCTATCAGCAAAGAAGCTATTACTCTGTGTTTCAGATGACCAAGGCCGCATCTTCCCTCATATGCGCCTCGACATCAAGCCATTACCGGACTGCCGTGCTTAGAAGAAGCACTTGATTGCTTTCATGATGCAGGTCTGCTTGGCTTCGTAACAAACAAAGAGCACTGGAATGAAGAATTAGTGCTTCAATTCTATGCCACACTCCACATCCACGGCTACAACAGAGATACGAAGACATGGGTTCTCGAGTGGATGACTGGAAATGTCCATCATGAATCCAAAGCTCTTGACATCATTGAGCTCACAGGCCTACCCACTCCCGGAGAGTTGTTCGAACCTGGATGTCAAATACACCGCGATGCCTTGGAAAACATATTTCATAAGCCAGAACCAGACATGAGTCAGATGCTGAGCATGATGAAGCCACTGCCACACGATGCTGAATACCCTCAGCACTTCCTTGTTGATGACCTTGAGTATCTGCCTCGCACCATATATCACATCATCAGGCGAACTCTATGGCCAATCAAAGGGCATTCACCGTCCACAAAGCTTGAAGGAGCAATGAAGGCATTGGTCTTCTACATCCTCAATGGCATCAGCTTCAACACGCAAGATTTCTTCATAAGGCAATTAGTCGCATCTGGATCTGATCTGTTTGGTCTGAAGTTCTATGCTCCATGGGTCATGCGCCTCATCAAGATGCACTCTGCTATCAACTATCAACCCTCTTCTCGCAATCATCTGATCTTTCTACCAGAGGTTGATATGTCTGTTGAAGCCATATACCCTGAGCCTGCCAAAACGCCACTAAGTCTTCAGAACGCAGATCACCACAGCTTCTCTCAACCTATGGAAGGCGTCCAAGCAGTATCTCGTGTCTATCCTCGGCTGGGAACACACGCCGCTTTCATCGCATGGACTGAAGCCACTGAGAGCACAATTGGCCAAAGGCCTCGGAAGCACTCTCGAGTCCTCAATGATCGAGAACTTCTTGTGGCGCCGCATCAAAAGCAAGATAAGCATCACTCCTGGCTAAAGCGTCAAATGCAAAGCCTCTTGGTGGACGTCAATCGCATTCGTAACCTTGCCACCAAGAATGCTTTTGTCACTCACGAGACTTGTCGACGATCATGGAAGAGTTTGACCCTGCTCAGTGCTGAAGCTGATCTTCAAGACGATGGCTTCACTGAACGTTTCAAGTTTGACTCCACTCCTCCACGGAATGCAGTCCTACGGCGAACTCCATCTCTTGAAGACTCTGACTATTCTTCCTCCACGGCAACTGTCAATGCCAGAGTGATCGATGATGAAGCCGATGCTACTTCACCGCCCCCTACTTCTGCATGAATCGACACTACGCCCAGCTTGTCTGCACCGCCAACCAACAACGACAACCCTGCTGCATCATCTTCTTTAGAAGAGGACGAGTAGATGCTCTATGTCTTCAAACCTTTTTGGTCCTTACTAACAAAAGGGGGAGAAGCATATGAGTTTGATAGTCTTCAAGCGAGTTCATAAGGGCGGTTGCACTATATTTTGCCTAGTGCTTACAACTCTCGTTTTTGAAACATTTGGTTCTTATGAGTTGTAACACTTAAACTCGATGGTCGTCTACTACTTATTTGCTTTACCCTGGTGCGACGATAAATTCCGCATGTGCGACGATAACTTCCGCACTTAGATCATTCTGCAGACGTCCATTTTTCATTATGAATGTCATTCTCTTAGCTATATCATTTCATGCATGATGAAGTATCTTCATAAGTTGAAAAGGATCTCCACAAGTACAACCTGCCATGTGCATTTGCATTCCAAAAGCAAACTACTTATATGCACATCTTCAGGGGGAGCCTTTGTCACTTATGAAGACAATTCCCTATCCTTTACAATTTCACATATTTTATCCCGTTGAAAACTTCAACCAGTTTGTCATCAATCACCAAAAAGGGGGAGATTGTAAGTGCATCTAGTGCCACCCCTAGTTGGTTTTGGAGTATTGACGACAAATGTGGTTGAGGGACTAATGCGTTTGTGAGAATTGCAGGATAACGCAAGTAGTGTCCCTCATTGATTCGGTTTACCTACCGGAGACGACCCCTAAAAATGTATGAAGACATTGAAGACAATGGTGGTATGTGAAGATATTCACATTGAAGACTATGACATGAGAAGACATTGAGTGGAGACTATGGAGCGCGAAAACTGTGTTGTTTCGTTGTTCCCTTTCTTTCTTTGTTGAGTCGTAGGAACCACCGTACTGTTAAGTGGGGTCCAAGTGATCATAGTCAGAATGACTGAAGTGATGCTCAACCCAAATCCTATGTCTTCGAGCGAAGACAATGAGAGCAAAACTTATCCAGAGCTGGATGAGTCACCTTTGCTTGTAGCCCAAGTAAAGTTGCCGTGTCTGTTTGAAATCATTTGTTGGAACACGTGTCAGTTCCTTAGTGACCCAGGGTCATTTCGGACATAACAGGTCGGGTTGCCTAGTGGCTATAAATAGCCCACCCCCTACACCATAAATTGGTGGCTGCTCAGAGTTAGTGCACGGCTTTTGTCGTTTAAGAGCAACCCACCTCGAAGCCTTTGAAAGAGAGAAATCCTTGCGAGGACAAAGCCCAAAACATCCAGAGCCAAAGAGTATTAGGCATCACTGAAGTATTCCTGTCTGTGTGACCTAAAGACTTATTACACTTGAGGATTGTGAATCCTCCAGCCGGTTAGGCGTCGCGTCCTGAACATCCAAGAGACATTGTGGCTTGCCGGTGAACGTCGTCTATGAAGGTTCGGAAGTCTACCTTGAAGGCTTACCAGAGTGATTGGGCGAGGACTGTGTGTCCTTAGCTCAAGGGGAATAAGGTGAAGACGCGGTCTTCCTCGAGCTGAATCTCAGCCTCCCTAACTGAGATGTACAGTTGTCACAAAGAATCGAACTGGTCCAACAAATCCCGTGTCTTCAACTAGTGACCGGTTCTATCCCTTCCCTCCTTTACCCTAAGTTTGTCTTCGTGAAGTCATGGCTTATATGTCTTATCCGTATGCCTTCACAGCTTGACTTCTATTGTTGTTTGGCTTCATACTATCTTCCATCCTGATCCTTACTACATAGCTGCTATTAGTCTTGTCCGTTCACATTATTGCATACTTGACTATGGCTTGCTTTTTGTAGTTATCTTCCGCTACATATCAACTAGCTCATTTCTGTTGTTTGTCTTTGAAACATCCGTGTTTGAAGACTTTCATAAAAATCGCCTATTCACCCCCCCCCCCCTCTAGTCGATAACTAGCACTTTCAGAAATCAAGAAGGAGCATCAAGTGTTGACGGTCAATAGGACCACCAGTTTCAAGAAGAAGGGAAAAGGGAAGAAGAAGGGGAACTTCAAGAAGAACAGCAAGCAAGTTGCTGCTCAGGAGAAGAAACCCAAGTCTGGACCTAATCTTGAAACTAAGTGCTTCTACTGCAAGCGCATCGACAATCGGAAGCGGAACTGCCCCAAGTATTTGGCGGATAAGAAGGATGGCAAGGTGAACAAAGGTATATGTGATATACATATTATTGATGTGTACCTTACTACGCAAAGAGTAGCACTGGTATTTGATACTGGTTCTATTGCTAATATTTGCAACTTGAAACAGGGACTACGGATTAAGCGAAGATTGGCTAAGGACAAGGTGACGATGCGCGTGGGAAATGGTTCCAAAGTCGATGTGATCGCGGTCGGCACGCTACCTCTACATCTACCATCGGGATTAGTTTTAGACATAAATAATTGTTATTTGGTGCCGCCATTAAGCATGAACATTATATCTGGATCTTGTTTGATGCGAGATGGTTATTCATTTAAATCAGAGAATAATGGTTGTTCTATTTATATGAGTAATATCTTTTATGGTCATGCACCCTTGAAGAGTGGTCTATTTTTATTGAATCTCGATAGTAGTGATACACATATTCATAATGTTGAAGCCAAAAGATGAAGAGTTGATAATGATAGTGCAACTTATTTGTGGTAATCGCCGTTTGGGTCATATTGGTGTAAAACGCATGAAGAAACTCCATCTTGATGGACTTACGGAATCACTTGATTATGAATCACTTGGTACTTATGTAACCGTGCCTCATGGGCAAGATGACTAAAACGCCGTTCTCCGGAACTATGGAGCGAGCAACTGATTTGTTGGAAATCATAAATACTGATGTATGTGGTCCAATGAATACTGAGGCTCGCGGCGGGTATCATTATTTTCTCACCTTCACAGATGATTTGAGCAGATATGGGTATATCTACTTGATGAAACACAAGTCTGAAACATTTGAAAAGTTCAAAGAATTTCAGAGTGAAGTGGAAAATCATCGTAACAAGAAAATAAAATTTCTATGATCTGATCGTGGAGGAGAATATTTGAATTACGAGTTTGGTTTACATTTGAAGCAATGCAGAATAGTTTCGCAACTCACGCCACCCGGAACACCACAACGAAATGGTGTGTCCGAACGTCGTAATCGTACTTTACTAGATATGGTGCGATCTATGGTGTCTCTTTCTGATTTACCGCTATTGTTTTGGGGTTATGCTTTCGAGACGGCCGCATTCATGTTAAATAGGGCACCATCAAAATCCGTTGAGACGACACCTTATGAACTGTGGTTTGGCAAGAAACCAAAGTTGTCGTTTCTTAAAGTTTGGGGCTGCGATGCTTATGTGAAGAAACTTCAACCAGATAAGCTCGAACCCAAATCGGAGAAATGTGTCTTCATAGGATACCCAAAAGAGACTATTGGGTACACCTTCTATCACATATCTGAGGGCAAGATTTTTGTTGCTAAATTCGGATCCCTTCTAGAGAAGGAGTTTCTCTCGAAAGAAGTGAGTGGGAGGAAAGTAGAACTTGATGAGGTAATCTGTACCTGCTCCCTTATTGGAAAGTAGTTCATCACAAGAACTGGTTCTGTGACAACTACACCAATCGCTGAGGAAGCTAATGATATTGATCATGAAACTTCAGATCAAGTTACTACCAAACCTCAGAGGTCTACCAGAGTAAGATCCGCACTGCAGTGGTATGGTAATCCTATTCGGAAGTCATGTTACTTGACCATGGCGAACCTCACGAACTATGAGGAAGCGATGATGAGCCCAGATTCCGCAAAATGGCTTGAGGCCATGAAATCTGAGATGGGATCCATGTATGAGAACAAAGTATGGACTTTGGTTGACTTGCCCGATGATCGGCAAGCCATAAAAAATAAGTGGATCTTCAAGAAGAAGACTGACGTTGATGGTAATGTAACTGTCTACAAAGCTCGACTTGTTGCAAAAGGTTTTCGACAAGTTCAAGGGGTTGACTACGATGAGACTTTCTCACCAGAAGCGATGCTTAAGTCTGTCCGAATCATGTTAGCAATTGCCGCATTTTATGATTATGAAATTTGGCAAATGGATGTCAAAACTGCATTCCTGAATGGATTTACGGAAGAAGAGTTGTATATGATGCAACCGAAGGTTTTGTCGATCCAAAAGGTGCTAACAAAGTGTGCAAGCTCCAATGATCCATTTATGGACAGGTGCAAGCCTCTCGGTTGGAATAAACGCTTTGATAGTGTGATCAAAGCATATGGTTTTATCTGAGACTTTTGGAGAAGCCTGTATTTACAAGAAAGTGAGTGGGAGCTCAGAGCATTTACGATATTATATGTAGATGACATATTGTTAATTGCAAATGATATAGAATTTCTGGATGGCATAAAGGGATACTTGAATAAAAGTTTTTCAATGAAAGACCTCGGTGAAGCTGCTTACATATTGGGCATCAAGATCTATAGAGATAGATCAAGACGCTTAATTGGACTTTCACAAAGCACATACCTTGATAAAATTTTGAAAAAGTTCAAAATGGATCAGGCAAAGAAAGGGTTCTTGCCCGTGTTACAAGGTGTGAAGTTGAGTCAGACTCAATGCCCGACCACAGCAGAAGATAGAGAGAAAATGAACGATGTTCCCTATGCTTCAGCCATAGGCTCTATCATGTATGCAATGCTGTGTACCAGACCTGACGTGTGCTTAGCAATAAGCTTGGCAGGTAGGTACCAAAGTAATCCAGAGTGGATCATCGACAGCGGTCAAGAATATCCTGAAATACCGAAAAGGACTAAGGATATGTTTCGCTTATGGAGGTGACAAAGAGCTAGTCGTAAATGGTTACGCCGATGCAAGCTTTTGAGACTGATCCGGACGATTCTAAATCGCAAACCGGATACGTGTTTATATTGAACGGTGGAGCTGTCGGTTGGTGCAGTTCTAAACAAAGCGTATGGCGGGATCTACATGCGAAGCGGAGTACATAGCTGCTTCGGAAGCAGCAAATGAAGGAGTCTGGATGAAAGAGTTCATTTTCGATCTAGGTGTGATACCTAGTGCATCGGGACCAATGAAGATCTTCTGTGACAATACTGGTGCAATTGCATTGGCAAAGGAATCCAGATTTCACAAGAGGACCAAGCACATCAAGAGACGCTTCAATTCCATCCGGGACCAAGTCCAGGTGGGAGACATAGAGATTTGTAAGATACATACGGATCTGAATGTTGCAGACCCGTTGACTAAGCCTATTCCACGAGCAAAACATGATCAACACCAAGACTCCATGGGTGTTAGAATCATTACTGTATAATCTAGATTATTGACTCTAGTGCAAGTGGGAGACTGAAGGAAATATGCCCTAGAGGCAATAAGAAAGTTATTATTTATTTCCTCGTATCATGATAAATGTTTATTATTCATGCTAGAATTGTATTAACCGGAAACATGATACATGTGTGAATACATAGACAAACTTAATGTCACTAGTATGCCTCTACTTGACTAGCTCATTGATCAAAGATGGTTATGTTTCCTAACCATAGACATGTGTTGTCATTTGATTAATGGGATCACATCATTAGGAAAATGATGTGATTGACTTGACCCATTCCGTTAGCTTAGCACTTGATCGTTTAGTATATTGCTATTGCTTTCTTCATGAATTATACAAGTTCCTATAACTATGAGATTATGCAACTCCCATTTACCGGAGGAACACTTTGTGTGCTACCAAACGTCACAACGTAACTGGGTGATTATAAAGGAGCTCTACAGGTGTCTCCAAAGGTACATGTTGAGTTAGCATATTTCGAGATTAGGTTTTGTCACTCCGATTGTCGGAGAGGTATCTCTGGGCCCTCTCGGTAATGCACATCACTATAAGCCTTGCAAGCAATGTAACTAATGAGTTTGTTATGGAATGATGCATTACGTAACGAGTAAAGAGACTTGCCAGTAACGAGATTGAACTAGGTATTGAGATACCGACGATCGAATCTCGGGCAAGTAACATACCGATGACAAAGGGAACAACGTATGTTGTTATGCGGTTTGACCGATAAAGATCTTCGTAGAATATGTAGGAGCCAATATGAGCATCCAGGTTCCGCTATTGGTTATTGACCGGAAACAGTTCTAGGTCATGTCTACATAGTTCTCGAAGCCTTAGGGTCCGCACGCTTAACGTTACGATGACATTTATATTATGAGTTTATATGTTTTGATGTACCGAAGGTTGTTCAGAGTCCCGGATGTGATCACGGATATGATGAGGAGTCTCGAAATGGTCGAGACATAAAGATTGATATATTGGACGACTATATTCGAACACCGGAAGTGTTCCGGGTGATTTCGGAGAAAACCGGAGTGCCGGAGGGTTACCGGAACCCCCCCCCCCTCCGGGAGAAGTAATGGGCCTTATGGGCCTTAGTGGAGAGAGAGAGAGAGGGGCAGCCAGGATGGGCCGCACACCCCTCCCCCTCTGGTCCGAATTGGACTAGGAGAGGGGCGGCGGCACCCCCTGTCGGTGTCAAAACCGGCGGATCTCGGGTAGGGGGTCCCGAACTGTGCGTCTAGGCAGATGGTAACAGGAGACAAGGGACACGATGTTTTTACCCAGGTTCGGGCCCTCTCGTTGGAGGTAATACCCTACCCTCGCTTGATTAATGTTGATGATATGGGTAGTACAAGAGTAGATCTACCACGAGATCGAGAGGCTAAACCCTAGAAGCTAGCCTATAGTATGATTGTTGTTCGTCCCCACGGACTAAAACCCTTCGGTTTATATAGACACCGAATAGGGTTAGGGTTACACAGAGTCGGTTGCAATGGTAGGAGATCTACATATCCGTATCACCAAGCTTGCCTTCCACGCCAAGGAAAGTCCCATCTGGACACGGGACGAAGTCTTCAATCTTGTATCTTCATAGTCCAGGAGTCCGCCAACGGTGATAGTTCGGCTATCCGGACACCCCTAATCCAGACTCCTCAAGAGTCTCCCGAACCAGGCTTCAATGACGACGAGTCCGTGCGCATATTGTCTTCGGCAAAGGTAAGGCGGGTTCCTCCTCCGAATACTTCATAGAAGATTTTGAACACAAGGATAGTGTCCGGCTCTGCAAAACAAGTTCCACATACTACCGTAGAGAGAATAACTTTTGCACAGATCTGCTGACGTATTCCTCGGCGTGACATCACACCACGGCCAGGCCTTTATACGAATCGTTTTTTACTGTTCCACCTCAGCGTGTTTAGCGAGGCGGTTTCCTTGGCACGTCTTATCAAATCTGAGATCGTGCCCCCTTATTCCGGGATTCTCATCAATACGGACGTGGGTAACCCAACCGCGCCATTGATTACGGCGCTTGGGAGATAAGTGAGTTTTACCAGGCTGGCGGGGGACGTATAGCTTCGTCCGTCCATATAAGGGGATAATGATCCACCTTTTCACCTACGCCTTCTTCCTCCTTTGCTCATCCATTTCACAAGACTCGAGCTCCAAATACCAAATCCGCACACTCCACCTCAACCTTCTCCAACTATGTCCGGAGCGGGAGGCAGGTGGATGGCCTCCTCCGTCATGGAGGGGCACATCAAAAAGCTGCGGAAGGCCGGATACTTGTCCAGCGACATCGCGCACCGACTCCCCGACGAGGGGCAGCTCATTCCAACCCCCAGGCCCCATGAGAGGGTGGTGTTTCTCACCCACTTCCTCCGCGGACTAGGTTTTCCACTTCACCCATTTGTCCGGGGGCTCATGTTCTACTACGGTCTGGACTTCCATGATCTGGCCCCGAATTTCATCCTCAACATCTCGGCGTTCATCTCGTGTGCGAGGCCTTCCTCTGCATCCAGCCTCACTTCGGCTTATGGCTGAGGATCTTCAATGTCAAGCCGCAGGTGGTGGGCGGCCGCCAAGCGGAGTGCGGAGGTTCCATGGTTGGCAAGATGGCCAAAGTCCTATGGCTCGAGGGCTCCTTTGTGGAGACCATAAAGGGGTGGCAATCGGGTGGTTCTACATCACCGAGCCGCGACTCTCAATGGGTGGCGGCCCACAATTCCGATCCGGCTTCCCCACGCTGCTCACATCATGGAAAGAGACGGGCCTGTCGTGGGGTGATTCGGACGAGCTATCCGGACTCCAAACTGCGATCAAAACCTGGCGGACAAGAATCTCGTGCTTGTCAACGTAATCCGTGTGATGCTCATCCGCCGGATTCTCCCATGCCAACAACGGGCCTTCAAATTGTGGGAGTTCGATCCGCACAAAGACCCAACTCAAAAAGGCTCTTCGACACTACGTACGAAGATGCTTGGAAGGTGTTGTTCAAGGGTGCCGAGGCTCCCACATCCACTACCGAAGATCGCAGATTCAGCTCGCAGCGTCAAGCCAGCGAGGTAAGTTATTTTACCCTTTATGGGACTCTTTTTTTCATAGTTTGACTCTATGCGGGATCTAAAACTCCCTAACCTTTGACAGATCGGGTCAAGACGTCCTGGACAGATTAACTATCCGCCCCCATGCCGAAGACCCAGCGGATGCCCGATTGATGGGGAGTTGCTGGCTCCGCACCTCACGTGGTGCCGGAGAAGAAGGCCAAGAAGAAGCCCACGGGAACTCAAAGGAGCTCCGGCGCCAGTGCCGTCGGACTCATCGCCCGACGACTGAGGCGGAATCCTCCCCGAGGAAGAGGAGGAGGAAAGGAAGCCTCTCCGCCGGGGAGAGAAGAAAAGGAAGGCCGCCTAACTGGGAGGCCGGAGGGTCCAAGAAAGGGAGGACCCTTCCTCCGGACTTCTCCACCAACGCTGACAACGACGAGGAGGAGTGGCCAACAAGGGCCAAGCCCCTGGCGAGATCGTAAGTGTCCGGACTCCGGAATAGTTCATGACTTTTTATTTGTCACATAGTGTCTTCTAATGCTGAATATGACCATGTAGCCCGCCCAAGGACGAGCTTGCCGCTTCGTCGAGCGGCTCCCTGGGCTCGTCGGATGTGAATAGTACTTCACTTTCGACCGCCTCCTCTCCTCGTGTCGCCGACGACACTGCGGTGGAGTCCCAAGAGGGGCCCAGCCAGGAGGAGGTGGTCCTGGAGGCGCCACAAGGCGACCTCCCGGACTCTGTATAACGCCCCCGATGCGGCTATATCTCCCACGTGTCGAGGCACGACTTAGAGGCATAACCGCATTGAAAGCAATGTCGCAAGTGAGGTAATCTTCACACAACCCATGTAATAAATAGGGAAAAGAGATACATAGTTGGCTTACAGTCGCCACTTCACACAAAGACATAATTAAACATCCATCAATCAGAGTACACTCAAGGTCCGCCACGGAACCAAAATAAAAGAAGATACCCCAAATGCTACACAGATCCTCGATCGTCCCAACCGGGCACCACCATCGATCATCCGAAAAGACACATAGTAACGACCACGTTCCTCGTCGAACTCCCACTTGAGCTCGGTTGAGTCACCCGCACCGCATCGCCGGCACTCGCAACTGTTTTGAAGTATCCGTGAGTCACGGGACTCAGCAATCTCACACCCGAGATCAAGACTATTTAAGCTTATCGGAAGGATGAGTATTATAGTGGAGCTGCAGCAAGCGACTAGCACATATGGTGGCTACTTCGCAAAAGAGATAGAGAAGAGAAGCAAAGCGCGGACGAGAAACTAGTAGTGATCAAGAAGTGATACTGAACTACTTACGCCGACATAACTCCAACACCGTGTTCACTTCCCGGACTCCGCCGAGAAGAGACCATCACGGTTACACACGCGGTTGATGTGTATTTTATTTGAGGTCAACTTCGGGTTTTCTACAACCGGACATTAACAAATTCCCATCTGCCTCATAACTGCGGGCACGGCTTTCGAAAGATATTACTCACAGGGTGTCCCAACTTAGCCCATTATAAGCTCTCACGGTCAACGAAGGATATTCCTTCTACCGAAGACCCGATCAATCTCGAATCCCGGACTACAAGACATTTCGACAAAGAATAAAACAAGACCAGCAAAGCCGCCTGATTGTGCCGACAAATCCCGATAGGAGCTGCACATATCTCGTTCTCGTGGCACATCCGGATGAGACTAGCTACGAGTAAAACCAAGCCTCGAAGTTTCCCCTGCAGGTGGCCCGCAGTAGTTTCGATTCGCCAAGACTCGAAGGAGCACCGGTCCGGGGTTAAAATAAAGATGACCTCGGGCTCGCGAAAACCCGGGGAAAAAGGCTTAGGTGGCAACTGGTAAGACCAAAGTTGGGCCTTGCCGGACGAGTCTTATTCAAAGCGAACTGTCAAGGGGGTCCCATAAATCACCCAACCGTGTAAGGAACGCAAAATCAAGGAACATAACACCGTATGACGGAAACTAGGGTGGCAAGAGGAACAAAACACTGTGCATAAGGCCAAGCCTTACACCCTTTACCAAGTATATAGATGTATTAATTATAGCATATATATATTGTGATATCCCCAACAAGTAAACATGTTCCAACAAGGAACAACATCTCCATGTTCCAACAAGGAAACAAACTTCAGCTTCACCTGCAACTAGCAACGCTATAAGAGGGCTGAGCAAAGCGGTAACATAGCCAATCAACGGTTTGCTAGGAAAGGATGGTTAGGGGCTGACATGGCAATATGGGTGGCATGATATAGCAAGTGGTAGGCATGGCAGCATAGGCATAGCAAAAGAGCGAGCATCTAGCATAGCAAAGATAGAAGTGATTTCGAGGGTATGGTCATCTTGCTCGCAATGTTCTCAGAGTTGTCGAAAGCTTGATCCTCGTAAGCGTTCTCAACAGGTTCCTCGCTCACGCACTCGCCTCCGGCTCTACCCAAAGCAACAACACAAACAAAGGAACCACAATAAATCACGGTGCAATGCACAATCAACATGATGCAAAACATGGCATGATCATGAACTTGCTCAAATGCAGAAACTAATGCCACCACTGAGTTGGTGGGATTTTCTACCCCAAAAACATATATAATATGTTAGGGTTACCGAGAGAAATCATCACAAAAACACTAAGTCAAAACCTGCCTAAAATGGAAGTTAACAGAAATGGCAAATTCCAGATTTGGAAATGTCCAGAAATAGACTTGCCTAAAACAGAAAAGGAAACAATGCTGGAAATGGAAACGTGGGGTAAGGGAAGAAATAAGGATGGAGGAGGGCGCTGAGAGGTCGACATGGTGGCCCTCTTGTCATAGAGACAGTGGTATAGCAGGTTTAAAAAGGGGGGAAGAAAACCAGCCTCGGGTGGAATCGAACCCGGGTCTCCCCGTTGGAACTCTGCCCCTGCTACCACTGGGCTGGGTGGCGATGACTGACAGAGAAAAAGGCCTCGGGCCCTTAACTACTTCTACTGCTGCAGATACGAACCGAAGAACGAGCGAAAAACAGAAATTAAAAAGGGGGAGGCGCGCCTGGGATTCGAACCCAGGTCGCCGCGGTGAGAGAGCGGGTGTCAAACCAGCTCGGCTAGGCTAGGGGTTCGGTTAGAACAGAGATGCTGCCTACTTGACCAAACTAACAAGGCACTGACTCGAGGCAGAGAACCAAACGATGACGCCGGCGAGGCAACGGCGGCTACTGGCTGCTCAAGGGCCTCGAACAAGATGGGTGCGCGGGAGGGCACCACGGGAACATGAAGGGACAAGCCCGAAGGGAATCGCGGCATCCACGCACGCCAAACTACGCCGATCCCAAAACTACAGCCACACCGGAGCACTACGGGCGCGACAAGGACACGGACGGAACGAGACTGCGGGTGCCAAAATGCCAAAGGGAAGGATGGGAGAGGGAGGAGCGTTACCCAGCTCACCCTAGGACGCGACGGATTCGACGGAGACGGGCTGACGGCGAGGCCACGGAGCTCTGAACTTCGCCGAGAAGCTGACCGAGAAGAAGACAGAAGCAGGGCGCCGATTTAACTTGGCGATCCGGGCATCAGAGTCGACGTCGTGGGACGAAGTCGACGACGAGGAAGAAGATGGACGCGGGCCGCAGGTTGGGGTGGCCGGAGAGCACGCCCGGCGAGGCGCGCTCTCAGATGCGCGCCGGACGGAGCGGGGCGGCGAATCTGGTGGTTCTCTTACTGGCGGCGGCGTAGAGGGAGAGGGAAACCCTAGGGTCGGTTGGACACGAAGAGGGGATAAGTAGGGGGCTAGAGGCGACGGGTCGAGCTCACGCCTCTCGTGCTCGGGGTCCCCATGGCGATGGCGAGAGGAGAGGGAAAAGGTGGGTGAGGGAAGCCGAATTGACGCTGCCAAAGGGACTGCAAGGCCCACGTGGACGGGAGCTATGGGGTAAGCGTGCCGCGGGTGCTGTGGGCAGGCAGGAGGAGAGAAGCGAGCGGGCTGGCGCGCTCTCTCTCTGGGCTGCGGGGCTGAGGGGAGCTGGGCCGGCTTGGGAGGCCGGAGCCCAGGTGGAGAGGACTCGCTGGGCTGCCACTGCTGCTGCTGCCTTCTTTCCTTCTCCTTTTTTAAAATCAAAAGGAAAAGAAAAGAAAGTACAGAAAGAAATGAAAAGAGTTGGAGTGAAAGGAAAATATCCCCAAACTCCTGGAATTCTCCACTATTTTAATAAATTGTAATGGGCATTTTTAGAGGTAGAAAAATAAGACAAGTTTGGAAATATTTCAAACTTGTGTCATTTTTGAACCTGACCAAAACAACTTCAAATGAGGAGATTATTTGGCAGAGAGGTTTAGTGCAAAGAGCAAGATTTTGCAGGGAGAAGATGAGCATTAATTGAGAAAGGAAATTATAGCACTTGGTAAGGAAAGGAGAAGAGGGAAGGAGGAGATGGTAATGCAAATAAGAATGGCACATGCAACCCCATGACATGTGAGAGATCACCACAAACACATGATGAGAATGGAATGCAAGATGACAAGAGGCACAAATGCAATATGGTAAAAGGAGCAAAACAAGAAAAGAGAAAAACCCACATAACCAAACAACATGAAGCCAAGCATGACAAAACTCACAAGAAATAGGATGAGGTCAAGTTGATATATTGCCCACAAGGGGAAGTTTACATCCAGGGTGTTACAACACTCCACCACTACAAGAGGATCTCGTCCCGAGATCTAGGACTGAAAGAACTCCGGATATTCGGAACGGAGGTGATCCTCGCGCTCCCAGGTAGCTTCTCGGCCTGAATGGTGTGACCACTTCACTTTCAGGAATTTGATTGACTTGTTGCGAGTCTTGCGCTCGGTTTCTTCAAGAATAGCAACGGGTGCTCATGATAAGAGAGATCTTCTTGAAGGTCAATCTCTTCAAGTTGATAGTGCGTTCAGAGTCTTGAAGCACTTGCGAAGGCTGTGACACGTGAAACACATCGTGCACGCTTGCAAAGTTGGATGGAAGCTCAAGTTGATAGGCGAGATCGCCTCTTTTCCCAATGATCTTGAAAGGACCCACGTATCTAGGGGCAAGCTTCCCTTTGATACCGGCGACGAGTGCCTTTCATTGGAGAGACGCGGAGGTAGACATGGTCTCCGATTTCAAAAGTGACATCACGGTGCTTATCATCATAATAGCTCTTCCGCGCGATTGCGCTGCTTTGAGATTTTCACGAATGACTTGGCACATTTCTTCCGCTTCGTGATCAAGTCATTGCCAAGAAGTTGGCGCTCACCTGTCTCGCACCAATTGAGAGGAGTACGGCACTTTCTCGCCATAGAGAATTTCGAATGGGGCCTTGCCCGAACTCGCTTGGAAGCTGTTGTTGTAGGAGAACTTCGGCATATGGAAGACAATCTTCCCACTTCATACCGAAGAAATGACACAAGCCCTGAGCATATCTTCAAGGATTTGATTTACTCGCTCGACTTGGCCACTTGTTTGAGGATGGAAAGCTGTCGAAACGAATGTTGGTGCCCATGGCCTTACGAAAAGAATCCTTAACTTGGAGGTAAAGATGCTGCCACGGTCTCAAGAGATCAATTGTGGAATGCCGTGCAAGGAGACAATCTCGGAGGTGTATAGCTCGCCAACCGAGCTGCTGTGATAGATTCTTTGATAGGAAGAAAATGAGCCACTTTAGTAAGCTTGTCAATGACAACGAAGATAGCATCATTTCCACGCTTGGACTTTGGAAAACCAGTCAATAAGTCCATTTCAATATGATCGAACTTCCATTCTGGAATAGCAAGAGGTTGAAGGAGACCAGCTGGTCTTTGGTGTTCGCTTTCACTCTTTCCGCAGACATCACACTCATTCACGAATTGAGCAATTTCTCGCTTCATTCGAGTCCACCAATAAGACTGCTTGAGATCATGGTACATCTTCGTACTACCAGGATGAATGGATAGAAGCGAATTGTGAGCCTCGTTCATAATGACTTTTCGCAGATCACCCTTAGGAACCACAATCCGGTCCTCGAAGAACAGAGTGTCTTTGTCATCAACGTGGAAGCACTTGTACTTGGAAATGCCCTTGTCGATACCACGTTTCACCTTTTTCACCATGGTATCCAAAAGTTGAGCCTCACGAATCTGATCTTCCAAAGTAGGAGAGACTATGAGGTTGGCAAGAAAGCCTTGAGGAACAACTTGAAGATTCACCATGGAAAGCTTCACAGAGATCCTACCGAAAGGGCTTGAGGATTAGACTATAAAGAAGCCTTCCTGCTCAAAGCATCTGCAATGACATTGGCTTTGCCGGAGTATATTCAATACTTGGGTTGTACTCTTGAATCATTTCGACCCATCGAGTCCGCTCGAGGTTGAGGTTGGGTTGAGTGAAGATGTACTTGAGACTCTTGTGATCGGTGAAAATGTCCACTTTCCTTCCCAACAAGAGATGTCTCCACGTTATCAATGCATGGACAATCGCCGCCAACTCGAGATCGTGAGTGGGGTAGTTCTTCTCCTGGGCTTCAACCGGGCGAGAGGTATAAGCCACAACTCTCTTCTCTTGCATTAACACGACCGAGACCTTGAAGAGAAGCATCACAGAAAACCTCAAATGGCTTGGATTCATCAGGAGGAGTCAAGACAGAGCTGTGACGAAGTTTCTCTTTGAGGGTATTGAAAGCAACATCACACTCGTGGAGACCGTATATATTTCACATGCTTCGAGGAGGTTGGAAAGAGGCTTTGCAATCTTGGAGAAGTTCTCAACGAATCTTCGCAATAGCTTGCAAGACCAAGAAAGTCATGGAGCTGCTTGACATTCTCGAGGAGGTTCCCAATTCACAATTGCGGACACCTTCTCGGATTAACAGCGATGCCCTTGGCGGAGATGATATGACCAAGATAAAGCACTTCATCGAGCCAAAATTCACATTTGGAGAACTTCGCATAGAATTGATACTCTCGAGCTTGTCTAGCACCAATCGCAAATGTTTGGCATGATCCTTCTTATTCTTGGAGAAGACCAAAATATCATCAAGATAGACCAAGACGAATTCATTGGTGTAGGGGTTGAAAATGAAGTTCATCATCCGAGAGAATGTTGGAGGAGCATTGACAAGGCCGAAAGACATGACAAGATATTCATAAGAACCAAAGCTTGTTCGAATGCTGTCTTGGGAATATCTTGTTCACGAATGCGAACTGATGATACCCCATACGAAGGTCAAGCTTGGAGAACATCAGAGCACCTTTGAGTTGCTCGAAAAGCTCATTGATGTTGGGAAGTGGATACTTGTTCTTGATTGTCTTCTTATTCAATGGACGGTAATCGACGAAAAGTCGGTCTGCGGCCATCCTTCTTCTCGACAAAAAGAACACCACAACCCCAAGGAGATGAACTCGGTCCGATCAAACCCAGACGCTCTTGTTCATCGAGCTGCTTCTTCAATTCCCTCAGCTCATTAGGGTCCAAGCTTGTATGGACGCTTGCAAACGGGTTCATGCCGTGCTCAAGATCGATAACGAACTCAATCGGGCCGATGAGGAGGCATACCGGAAGCTCTTCCGGAAAGACATCTTGGTACTCACAAACGATCGAATCGAGAGATGGCATTCAGTTCGCCCTTCTCATTGAGAGAAAACAAACGAATGGTTTCATCACGAAGCGGCATAGATGATCACATCATTAGAAGAGTGGGTCAATTGAATTTCCACGGCAGCACAATCAAGCCGAGCTTTGTGCCGAGAAAGCCATCCATCCCGAGAATAAGATCAATATCCGAGTCACCAAGAACAATTGGTTTAGCCAGAAATCTATAATCGCCCATCTTGATACCGATATTCGGAACCATCATGCTAGAGCTCAAACGCTTAGCCGGAGAAATAACTTGCATAGCTTTAGGTAATGCCTCTGTCTCGAAATTGTGCTTTGATGCAAAAGGATATGACATGAAAGAATGCGATGCACCAAAGTATCAAATAAGACTTTTGCAGGAATATCATTAATCGGAAGATTACCCATTATCACATCGAAGATTCTCCGCTTGAGCTGCATTCATCATATTCACCTTGGCAGCCTTGGGATTATGCTTGACCACCGCATTGCTTGGAAGATTTCACAGAGGAGGAGGCGGAAGGCGCCTGGTTGAAGCACTTGTTCGCATAGTGACCTTTCTCACGACATTTGTTGCAAGTCACCTCGAGAGCGGACGGTGGTAAGGAGCACTTGACCTTGGGGCTTGAGAATTAGACTTGTTCGATAGCTTGGGTTGGGTGGGTGGAAGATCCACGGCCACCGAAGTTCTTCTCGCTGATAAGGCCGACGGAACGGAGGAGGAGGAAGGTAAAACTTCGCCGCTTAGCTGCCACTTGAGAGGAAGAAGAAGACTGAATCGCATCCCCGATTCTCTTCTTAGAAGCCTCACATTTGAGTTGGGCAGCTTCTTGCTTCAAAGGCCATGTTGTAGAAATCATCATACTTAATCGCTCAAAAAGCACAAGAGCTAATTGCAGATCTTCTCTCGCACCACCTCAATTGATAGATCATACTCTTTTCATCGTGCACGCCTTGCTTAGCAAAACGAGCGAGCTCGAACTGGATATTGTATTGATAGATGCACATGTTGCCCTGCTTGAGATTGCGGAACTCCTCACGCTTGCTCTCAACAACACTTTTGAATGTGATGAGCTCAAATCACGGAACTCATCCTGTAATGACACGACCTCCTCTCGAATCTTTGTATTGTGGTACCACTCGGCAGCTTGATCCTTGAGTTGAAATGATGCAAACTTGACAAAGTCCTCAGTCCGACATTGCTACATACCAAAGTGCTTGCAGATGTCCACTAACCAATCGTCGGCGTCTGTGGCCTCGGCTACGTAAACCGAAAGACTTCGGCTGATTAGCGAGGAACTGATCGAGAGTAGCAAAGTGTGGCTGATTGTTGCCTTGACCTTGATTGATTGCCTTGCCCTTGAGTACGCTTCTTGCAAGAGCTGCAAAATCATCTCGAGCATTGGCATTGGTGGCTGCCATGATAGCTTGCCGTGCCTCACGAAGGCGGAGGTGGAGGTGGAGGTGGAGGGTCTGACCGATCCCCATCATTGCGATCCGGATTCAGACGCGTTGGCGGAGCCATCCTCAAGAGGGTGACATCCGTTAGTCCTTTGATAGACAAATAGGTAAGTAGAATCAACGGATAGAGATTGCAACATATAGTCTTCACCATAAACATTCGAACAAGAATGAACGAATGAATTCCAAAGATAATCATCACACGTCCATTAAGGTGAGAAGCCACTTAGATAAGTATATGGAAACAACAACTGTCTTAGAAACAATTCGGATATCACAACTGAAAACAAAAGGTTGGCTTCTAAAATGAGCCGGAACAAACACATGACAGAGATTTCGCCCAAAGTGTTCGTGGTGGGGCCCACACGGGCACGACGATAGCGGACGTCACGAATGACTAACAAGACGTCCCCGAATCAGCATAGCCAAGGATTCTTTAAGACGCCTCGCGACCAATCAGAATCGACCGTGAATGGGCGGACCACTAGACGTTGAACCCCAATCTCAAATCATACATCCGCCGGAAAGAATATCCCGTAAGCTACTAGAATTCCCACCTATAAACTCCCGAAACTTTCTCGGTTATGCAATCTGGTGTTGGGGATACAGGGACACAAAATATATCACCCAAACTAACAATACCTAGATCCAAATTGTATCCATCTCACAACACATAACCAAGAAATCCTCGGAAATCGTGGTACCTCGACCTTCAAAAACATCCGTTATACAAGTCATGGCAATACTCCACTTTTCGCCAAGATCGGGCTATCGTGGTTATCTCACCAACAATCGCACAAAAGAGATTTCGATGTCGGCAAAACTCGTATTCCAGAATCGCAACGATAAAATTGTGACGACAACACCTCGGAGCTCAACTCCCGGGACACCGCCACAACCCCTAAATGTCGAGGCACCAAGAACAATGTTCTCGCCACAAAACCATCTAACGATTCCAAGATACCCACGTGATCCTAAAAAATTTTAGTGAAATTTGAGAAGAGAAGAGTCAAAACTCTACGCCGGGATACCTCACAGAGCGATGAAGGACCGGGAAGTAAAAAGAATCCTACTCTCCGATATATATAATCCTAAGACTCAAAACATTTTCCATTCTAGACTCAACAACGCCAAGAAACAATCAAGTAGGGGGCTCCTAAGTCGGGAAGGCTCGATTACCAACTTATAACGCCTCGATGCGCTTATATATCTCCCACGTGTCGAGGCACGACTTAGAGGCATAACCGCATTGAAAGCAATGTCGCAAGTGAGGTAATCTTCACACAACCCATGTAATAAATAGGAAAAGAGATACATAGTTGGCTTACAAATGCCACTTCACACAAAGTACATAATTAAACATCCATCAATCAGTAGTACACTCAAGGTCCGCCACGGAACCAAAATAAAAGAAGATACCCCAAATGCTACACAGATCCTCGATCGTCCCAACCGGGCACCACTACCGATCATCATCCGAAAAGACACATAGTAACGACCACGTTCCTCGTCGAACTCCCACTTGAGCTCGGGTTGAGTCACCTGACCGCATCGCCGGCACCGCAACTCGCTTTTGAAGTATCTCGTGAGTCACGGGACTCAGCAATCTCACACCCGCGAGATCAAGACTATTTAAGCTTATCGGAAGGATGAGTAGTATAGTGGAGCTGCAAGAAGTTTAATTAGCACATATGGTGGCTACTTCGCAAAAGAGAGCGAGAAGAGAAGCAAAGCGCCGGACGTGAAACTAGTAGTGATCAAGAAGTGATCCTGAACTACTTACGCCGACATAACTCCAACACCGTGTTCACTTCCGGACCACGAGAAGAGACCATCACGGTTACACACGCGTTGATGTGTATTTTATTTGAGGTCGACTTCGGTTTTCTACAACCGACATTAACAAATTCCCATCTGCCTCATAACCGCGGGCACGGCTTTCGAAAGATATTACCTCGCAGGGTGTCCCAACTTAGCCCATTATAAGCTCTCACGGTCAACGAAGGATATTCCTTCTACCGGAAGACCCGATCAATCTCGAATCCCGGACTACAAGACATTTCGACAAAGCAATAAAACAAGACCAGCAAAGCCGCCTGACAGCCGACAAATCCCGATAGGAGCTGCACATATCTCGCTCGTGGCACATCCGGATGAGACTAGCTACGAGTAAAACCAAGCCTCGAAGTTTCCCGTGGTGGCCCGCAGTAGTTTCAGTTCGGGCCAAGACTCAAGGAGCACCGGTCCGGGGGGTTAAAATAAAGATGACCTCGGCTCGCGAAAACCCGGGGAAAAAGGCTTAGGTGGCAACTGGTAAGACCAAAGTTGGGCCTTGCTGGACGACTCTTATTCAAAGCGAACTGTCAAGGGGGTCCCATAAATCACCCAACCGTGTAAGGAACGCAAAATCAAGGAACATAACACCGGTATGACGGAAACTAGGGTGGCAAGAGTGGAACAAAACACCAGGCATAAGGCCAAGCCTTCCACCCTTTACCAAGTATATAGATGTATTAATTATAGCATATATATATTGTGATATCCCCAACAAGTAAACATGTTCCAACAAGGAACAACATCTCCATGTTCCAACAAGGAAACAAACTTCACTTCACTCGCAACTAGCAACGCTTATAAGAGGGCCGAGCAAAGCGGTAACATAGCCAATCAACGGTTTGCTAGGAAAGGATGGTTAGGGGCTGACATGGCAATATGGGTGGCATGATATAGCAAGTGGTAGGCATGGCAGCATAGGCATAGCAAAAGAGCGAGCATCTAGCATAGCAAAGATAGAAGTGATTTCGAGGGTATGGTCATCTTGCCTCGCAATGTTCTCAGAGTTGTCGAAAGCTTGATCCTCGTAGTTGCGTTCTCAACAGGTTCCTCGCTCACGCACTCGCCTCCGGCTCTACCCAAAGCAACAACACAAACAAAGGAACCACAATAAATCACTTGCAATGCACAATCAACATGATGCAAAACATGGCATGATCATGAACTTGCTCAAATGCAGAAACTAATGCCACCACTGAGTTGGTGGGATTTTTCTACCCCAAAAACATATATAATATGTTAGGGTTACCGAGAGAAATCATCACAAAAACACTAAGTCAAAACCTGCCTAAAATGGAAGTTAATGTAAATGGCAAATTCCAGATTTGGAAATGTCCGTAAATAGACTTGCCTAAAACAGAAAAGGAAACAATGCTGGAAATGGAAACGTGGGGTAAGGGGAAAAAATAAGAATGGAGGAGGGCGCTGAGAGGTCGACATGGTGGCCCTCTTGTCATAGAGACAAGTGGTATAGCAGTGTTTAAAAAGGGGGGAAGAAAACCAGCCTCGGGTGGAATCGGACCCGGTCTCCAGTTGGAACTCTCGCCTCGCTACCACCGGGCTGGGTGGCGATGATCGACAGAGAAAAGGCCTCGCCCTTAACTACTTCTACCGCTGCAGATACGAACCAAGAACGAGCGAAAAACAGAAATTAAAAAGGGGAGGCGCTACCGATTCGAACCTGTGTCGCCGGTGAGAGAGCGGGTGTCAAACCAGCTCGGCTAGGCTAGGGGTTCGGTTAGAACAGAGATGCTGCCTACTTGACCAAACTAACAAGGCACTGACTCGAGGCAGAGAACCAAACGATGACGCCGGCGAGGCAACGGCGGCTACAGCGGCTCTGCGGCCTCGAACAAGATGGGTGCGCGCGGGAGGGCACCACGGGAACATGAAGGGACAAGCCCGAGCGGGAATCGCGGCATCCACGCACGCCAAACTACGCCGATCCCAAAAACTACAGCCACACCGGAGCACTACGGGCGCGACAAGGACACGGACCAGAACGAGACCTGCGGGTGCCAAAATGCCAAAGGGAAGGATGGGAGAGGGAGGAGCGTTACCCAGCTCACCCTAGGACGCGACGGATTCGACGGAGACGGGCTGACGGCGAGGCCACGGAGCTCTGAACTTCGCCGAGAAGCTGACCGAGAAGAAGACAGAAGCAGGGGCGTCGACGAACTTGGCGATCCGGCATCAGAGTCGACGCCGTGGGACGAAGTCGACGACGAGGAAGAAGATGGACGCGGGCCGCAGGGTTGGGGTGGCCGGAGAGCACGCCGGCGACGAGGCGCGCTCAGATGCGCCGGACGGAGCGGGGCGGCGAATCTGGTGGTTCTCTTACGGGCGGCAAGCAGAGGGAGAGGGAAACCCTAGGGGTCGGTTGGACACGAAGAGGGATAAGTAGGGGCTAGGGCGACGGGGTCGAGCTCACGCCTTCTCGTTTCTGGGGTCCCCATGGCGATGGCGAGAGGAGAGGGAAAAGGTGGGTGAGGGAAGCCGAATTGACGCTGCCAAAGGGACTGCAAGGCCCACGTGGACGGGAGCTAGCGGGGTAAGCGGCGGGTGCGCTGAAGGCAGGAGGAGAGAAGCGAGCGGCTGGGCGCGCTCTCCGGGCTGCGGGTCGAGGGAGCTGGGCCGGCTTGGGAGGCCGGAGCCTGTGGAGAGGACTCACTGGCTGCCATCGCCGTTGCTGCCTTCTTTCCTTCTCCTTTTTAAAATCAAAAGGAAAAGAAAAGAAAGTACAGAAAGAAATGAAAAGAGTTGGAGTGAAAGGAAAATATCCCCAAACTCCTGAATTCTCCACTATTTTAATAAATTGTAATGGGCATTTTAGAGGTAGAAAATAAGACAAGTTTGGAAATATTTCAAACTTGTGTCATTTTTGAACCTGACCAAAACAACTTCAAATGAGGAGATTATTTGGCAGAGAGGTTTAGTGCAAAGAGCAAGATTTTGCAGGGAGAAGATGAGCATTAATTGAGAAAGGAAATTATAGCACTTGGTAAGGAAAGGAGAAGAGGGAAGGAGGAGATGGTAATGCAAATAAGAATGGCACATGCAACCCCATGACATGTGAGAGATCACCACAAACACATGATGAGAATGGAATGCAAGATGACAAGAGGCACAAATGCAATATGGTAAAAGGAGCAAAACAAGAAAAGAGAAAAACCCACATAACCAAACAACATGAAGCCAAGCATGACAAAACTCACAAGAAATAGGATGAGGTCAAGTTGATATATTGCCCACAAGGGAAGTTTACATCCAGGTGTTACAACACTCCACCACTACAAGAGGATCTCGGCCCCGAGATCTAGGACTGAAAGAACTCCGGATATTCGAACGGAGGTGATCCTCGCGCCCTAGGTAGCTTCTCGGTCGGAATGGTGTGACCACTTCACTTTCAGGAATTTGATTGACTTGTTGCGAGTCTTGGCGCCGGTTTCTTCAAGAATAGCAACGGGTGCTCATGATAAGAGAGATCTTCTTGAAGGTCAATCTCTTGAAGTTGATAGTGCGTTCAGGAGTCTTGAAGCACTTGCGAAGGTTGTGACACGTGAAACACATCGTGCACGCTTGCAAAGTTGGATGGAAGCTCAAGTTGATAGGCGAGATCGCCTCTTTTCCCAATGATCTTGAAAGGACCCACGTATCTAGGGCAAGCTTCCCTTTGATACCGGTTAATGAGTGCCTTTCATTGGAGAGACGCGGAGGTAGACATGGTCTCCGATTTCAAAAGTCACATCATGGTGCTTATCATCATAATAGCTCTTCCGCGCGATTGGCGCTGCTTTGAGATTTTCACGAATGACTTGGCACATTTCTTCCGCTTCGTGGATCAAGTCATTGCCAAGAAGTTGGCGTTCACCTGTCCTGCACCAATTGAGAGGAGTACGGCACTTTCTCGCCATAGAGAATTTCGAATGGGGCCTTGCCCGAACTCGCTGGAAGCTGTTGTTGTAGGAGAACTCGGCATATGGAAGACAATCTTCCCACTTCATACCGAAGAAATGACACAAGCCCCGAGCATATCTTCAAGGATTTGATTTACTCGCCGACTTGGCCACTTGTTTGAGGATGGAAAGCTGTGCTGAAACGAATGTTGGTGCCCATGGCCTTACGAAAAGAATCCCTTAACTTGGAGGTAAAGATGCTGCCACGGGTCTCAAGAGATCAATTGTGGAATGCCGTGCAAGGAGACAATCCTCGAGGTGTATAGCTCGCCAACTGAGCTGCTGTGATAGATTCTTTGATAGGAAGAAAATGAGCCACTTTAGTAAGCTTGTCAATGACAACGAAGATAGCATCATTTCCACGCTTGGACTTTGGAAAACCAGTCACGAAGTCCATTTCAATATGATCGAACTTCCATTCTGGAATAGCAAGAGGTTGAAGGAGACCAGCTGGTCTTTGGTGTTCTGCTTTCACTCTTCTGCAGACATCACACTCAATCACGAATAGAGCAATTTCTCACTTCATTCGAGTCCACCAAAAAGACTGCATGAGATCATGGTACATCTTCGTACTACCAGGATGAATGGATAGAAGCGAATAGTGAGCCCTGCTCATAATGACTTTTCGCAGATCACCCTTAGGAACCACAATCCGTCCTCAAGAACAGAGTGTCTTTGTCATCAACGTGGAAGCACTTGTACTTGGAAATGCCCTTGTCGATACCACGCTTTCACCTTTTTCACCATGGTATCCAAAAGTTGAGCCTCACGAATCTGATCTTCCAAAGTAGGAGAGACTATGAGGTTGGCAAGAAAGCCTTGAGGAACAACTTGAAGATTCAGCTTATGGAAAGCTTCACAGAGATCCGCCGAAAGGGCTTGAGGATTAGACTGCTAAGAAGCCTTCCTGCTCAAAGCATCTGCAATGACATTGGCTTTGCCCGGAGTATATTCAATACTTGGGTTGTACTCTTGAATCATTTCGACCCATCGAGTCTGCCTGAGGTTGAGGTTGGGTTGAGTGAAGATGTACTTGAGACTCTTGTGATCGGTGAAAATGTCCACTTTCCTACCCAACAAGAGATGTCTCCACGTTATCAATGCATGGACAACTGCCGCCATCTCGAGATCGTGTGTGGGGGAGTTCTTCTCGTTGGGCTTCAATGGCGTAGAGGTATAAGCCACAACTCTCTTCTCTTGCATTAACACAAAGCACCGAGACCTTGAAGAGAAGCATCACAGAAAAAACCTCAAATGGCTTGGATTCATCAGAGGAGTCAAGACAGGAGCTGTGACGAAGTTTCTCTTTGAGGGTATTGAAAGCAACATCACACTCAGGAGACCGTATATATTTCACATGCTTCGGAGGAGGTTGGAAAGAGGCTTTGCAATCTTGGAGAAGTTCTCAACGAATCTTCGCAATAGCTTGCAAGACCAAGAAAGTCATGGAGTCGCTTGACATTCGAGGAGGTTCCCAATTCACAATTGCGGACACCTTCTCGGATTAACAGCGATGCCCTTGGCGGAGATGATATGACCAAGATAAAGCACTTCATCGAGCCAAAATTCACATTTGGAGAACTTACGCATAGAATTGATACTCTCGAGCTTGTCTAGCACCAATCGCAAATGTTTGGCATGATCCTTCTTATTCTTGGAGAAGACCAAAATATCATCAAGATAGACCAAGACGAATTCATTGGTGTAGGGGTTGAAAATGAAGTTCATCATCCGAGAGAATGTTGGAGGAGCATTGACAAGGCCGAAAGACATGACAGTATATTCATAAGAACCAAAGCTTGTTCTCAATGCCGTCTTGGGAATATCTTGTTCACGAATGCGAACTGATGATACCCCATACGAAGGTCAAGCTTGGAGAACATCTGTAGCACCTTTGAGTTGCTCGAAAAGCTCATTGATGTTGGGAAGTGGATACTTGTTCTTGATTGTCTTCTTATTCAATGGACGGTAATCGACGCAAAGTCGGTCCGTGCCATCCTTCTTCCGGACAAAAAGAACACCACAACCCCAAGGAGATGAACTCGGTCCGATCAAACCCAGACGCTCTTGTTCATCGAGCTGCTTCTTCAATTCCTCAGCTCATTAGGTCCAAGCTTGTATGGACGCTTGCAACGGGTTCAAAGGTTGTGCTCAAGATCGATAACGAACTCAATCGGCCGATGAGGAGGCATACCGGAAGCTCTTCCGGAAAGACATCTTGGTACTCACAAACGATCGAATCTGAGAGATGGCATTCAGTTCGCCCTTCTCATTGAGAGAAAACAAACGAATGGTTTCATCACGAGCGGCATAGATGATCACATCATTAGAAGAGTGGGTCAATTGAATTTCCCTGGCAGCACAATCAAGCTGAGCTTTGTGCTGAGAAAGCCAGTCCATCCCGAGAATAAGATCAATATCCGAGTCACCAAGAACAATTGGTTTAGCAGTAAATCTATAATCGCCCATCTTGATACCGACATTCGAACCATCATGCTAGAGCTCAAACGCTTAGCCGGAGAAATAACTTGCATAGCTTTAGGTAATGCCTCCGTCTCGAAATTGTGCTTTGATGCAAAAGGATATGACATGAAAGAATGCGATGCACCAAAGATCAAATAAGACTTTTGCAGGAATATCATTAATCGGAAGATTACCCATTATCACATCGAAGATTCCTCCGCTTGAGCTGCATTCATCATATTCACCTTGGCAGCCTTGGGATTATGCTTGACCACCGCATTGCCGGAAGATTTCACGGGGAGGAGGAGGCGGAAGGCGCCTGGTTGAAGCACTTGTTCGCATAGTGACCTTTCTGCCGACATTTGTTGCAAGTCACCTCGTAGAGCGGACGGTGGTAAGGAGCACTTGACCTTGGGGCTTGAGAATTAGACTTGTTCGATAGCTTGGGTTGGGTGGGTGGGAAGATCCACGGCCACCTGAGTTCTTCTCACGATAAGGCCGATTTGAACGGAGGAGGAGGAAGGTAAAACTTCGGCCGCTTAGCTGCCACTTGAGAGGAAGAAGAAGACTGAACTGCATCCCCGATTCTCTTCTTAGAAGCCTCACATTTGAGTTGGGCAGCTTCTTGCTTCAAAGGCCATGTTGTAGAAATCATCATACTTAATCGGCTCAAAAAGCACAAGAGCTAATTGCGAGATCTTCTCTCGGACCACCTCCGAATTGATAGATCATACTCTTTTCATCGTGCACGCCTTGCTTAGCAAAACGAGCGAGCTCGAACTGGATATTGTATTGATAGACAGACATGTTGCCCTCGCTTGAGATTGCGGAACTCCTCACGCTTGCTCTCAACAACACTTTTCGGAATGTGATGAGCTCTGAAATCACGGCGGAACTCATCCTGTAATGACACGACCTCCTCTCGGAATCTTTGTATTGTCGGTACCACTCAGCAGCTTGATCCTTGAGTTGAAATGATGCAAACTTGACAAAGTCCTCGTGTCCGACATTGCTACATACCAAAGTGCTTGCAGATGTCCACTAACCAATCGTCAGCCGTCTGTGGGCCTCGGCACGTAAACCGAAAGACTTCGCCGATTAGCGAGGAACCCGGCGAGAGTAGCAAAGTGTGGCTGATTGTTGCCTTGACCTTGATTGCCTTGATTGCCTTGCCCTTGAGTACGTTCTTGCAAGAGCTGCAAAATCATCTCGAGCATTGGCATTGGTGGCTGCCATGATAGCTTGCCGTGCCTCCTCAAGGCGGAGGTGGAGGTGGAGGTGGAGGTCTGATCGATCCCCATCATTGCGATCCGGATTCAGACGCGTTGGCGGAGCCATCCTGAAGAGGGTGACATCCGTTAGTCCTTTGATAGACAAATAGGTAAGTAGAATCAACGGATAGAGATTGCAACATATAGTCTTCACCATAAACATTCGAACAAGAATGAACGAATGAATTCCAAAGATAATCATCACACGTCCATTAAGGTGAGAAGCCACTTAGATAAGTATATGGAAACAACAACTGTCTTAGAAACAATTCGGATATCACAACTGAAAACAAAAGGTTGGCTTCTAAAATGAGCCGGAACAAACACATGACAGAGATTTCGCCCAAAGTGTTCGTGGTGGGGCCCACACGGGCACGACGTATAGCGGACGTCACGAATGACTAACAAGACGTCCCTGAATCAGCATAGCCAAGGATTCTTTAAGACGTCTCGCGACCAATCAGAATCGACCGTGAATGGGCGGACCACTAGACGTTGAACCCCAATCTCAAATCATACATCCGTCGAAAAGAATATCCCGTAAGCTACTAGAATTCCCACCTATAAACTCCCCAAACTTTACGGTTATGCAATCTGGTGTTGGGGATACAGGGACACAAAATATATCACCCAAACTAACAATACCTAGATCCAAATTGTATCCATCCGTCAACACATAACCAAGAAATCCTCGGAAATCGTGGTACCTCGACCTTGAAAAACATCCGTTATACAAGTCATGGCAATACTCCCTTTTCGCCAAGATCGGGCTATCAGGGTTATCTCACCAACAATCGCACAAAAGAGATTTCGATGTCGGCAAAACTCAGGTATTCCAGAATCGCAACGATAAAATTGTGACGACAACACCTCGGAGCTCAACTCCCGGACACCGCCACAACCCCTAAATGTCGAGGCACCAAGAACAATGTTCTCGTCACAAAACCATCGGAACGATTCCAAGATACCCACGTGATCCTAAAAAATTTTTAGTGAAATTTGAGAAGAGAAGAGTCAAAACTCTACGTCAGGATACCTCACAGAGCGATGAAGGGACTGGGAAGTAAAAAGAATCCTACTCTCCGATATATATAATCCTAAGACTCAAAACATTTTCCATTCTAGACTCAACAACGCCAAGAAACAATCAAGTAGGGGGCTCCTAAGTCGGGAAGGCTCGATTACCAACTTATATCGCCCGATGCGGCTATATCTCCCACGTGTCGAGGCACGACTTAGAGGCATAACCGCATTGAAAGCAATGTCGCAAGTGAGGTAATCTTCACACAACCCATGTAATAAATAGGGAAAAGAGATACATAGTTGGCTTACAAATGCCACTTCACACAAGTACATAATTAAACATCCATCAATCAGTAGTACACTCAAGGTCCGCCACGGAACCAAAATAAAAGAAGATACCCCAAATGCTACACAGATCCCCGATCGTCCCAACCGGGCACCACTACCGATCATCCGGAAAAGACACATAGTAACGACCACGTTCCTCGTCGAACTCCCACTTGAGCTCGGTTGAGTCACCTGACCGCATCGCCGGCACCTGCAACTGTTTTGGAAGTATCTGTGAGTCACGGGGACTCAGCAATCTCACACCCGCGAGATCAAGACTATTTAAGCTTATCGGAAGGACAGAGTAGTATAGTGGAGCTGCAGCAAGCGACTAGCACATATGGTGGCTACTTCGCAAAAGAGAGCGAGAAGAGAAGCAAAGCGCGGACGTGAAACTAGTAGTGATCAAGAAGTGATCCTGAACTACTTACGTCAGACATAACTCCAACACCGTGTTCACTTCCCGGACTCCGCCGAGAAGAGACCATCACGGTTACTCACGCCGGTTGATGTGTATTTTATTTGAGGTCGACTTGGGTTTTCTACAACCGGACATTAACAAATTCCCATCTGCCTCATAACCGCGGGCACGGCTTTCGAAAGATATTACCTCGCAGGGTGTCCCAACTTAGCCCATTATAAGCTCTCACGGTCAACGAAGGATATTCCTTCTACCGAAGACCCGATCAATCTCGGAATCCCGGACTACAAGACATTTCGACAAAGAATAAAACAAGACCAGCAAAGCCGCCCGATTGTGCCGACAAATCCCGATAGGAGCTGCACATATCTCGCTCGTGGCACATCCGGATGAGACTAGCTACGAGTAAAACCAAGCCTCGAAGTTTCCCGTGGTGGCCCCGCAGTAGCTCGATTCGGCCAAGACTCGAAGGAGCACCGGTCCGGGGTTAAAATAAAGATGACCCTCGGGCTCGCGAAAACCCGGGGAAAAAAAGGCTTAGGTGGCAACTGGTAAGACCAAAGTTGGGCCTTGCTGGACGAAGTCTTATTCAAAGCGAATCGTCAAGGGGGTCCCATAAATCACCCAACCGTGTAAGGAACGCAAAATCAAGGAACATAACACCGGTATGACGGAAACTAGGGTGGCAAGAGTGGAACAAAACACTGTGCATAAGGCCAAGCCTTCCACCCTTTACCAAGTATATAGATGTATTAATTATAGCATATATATATATTGTGATATCCCCAACAAGTAAACATGTTCCAACAAGGAACAACATCTCCATGTTCCAACAAGGAAACAAACTTCAGCTTCACCGCAACTAGCAACGCTTATAAGAGGGCTGAGCAAAGCGGTAACATAGCCAATCAACGGTTTGCTAGGAAAGGATGGTTAGGGGCTGACATGGCAATATGGGTGGCATGATATAGCAAGTGGTAGGCATGGCAGCATAGGCATAGCAAAAGAGCGAGCATCTAGCATAGCAAAGATAGAAGTGATTTCGAGGGTATGGTCATCTTGCACGCAATGTTCTCAGAGTTGTCGAAAGCTTGATCCTCGTAAGCGTTCTCAACAGGTTCCTCGCTCACGCACTCGACTCCCGGCTCTACCCAAAGCAACAACACAAACAAAGGAACCACAATAAATCACGGTGCAATGCACAATCAACATGATGCAAAACATGGCATGATCATGAACTTGCTCAAATGCAGAAACTAATGCCACCACTGAGTTGGTGGGATTTTTCTACCCCAAAAACATATATAATATGTTAGGGTTACCGAGAGAAATCATCACAAAAACACTAAGTCAAAACCTGCCTAAAATGGAAGTTAACGAAATGGCAAATTCCAGATTTGGAAATGTCCAGAAATAGACTTGCCTAAAACAGAAAAGGACACAGTGCTGGAAATGGACACGTGGGGTTAGGGAAAAAAATAAGAATGGAGGAGGGCGCCGAGAGGTCGACATGGTGGCCCTCTTGTCATAGAGACAAGTGGTATAGCAGGTTTAAAAAGGGGGACGAAAACCAGCCACGGTGGAATCGAACCCGGGTCTCCCGTTGGAACTCGCCCTGCTACCACTGGGCTGGGTGGCGATGATCGACAGAGAAAAGGCCTCGGGCCCTTAACTACTTCTCGCTGCAGATACGAATCAAGAACGAGCGAAAACAGAAATTAAAACGGGGGCGCGCTGGGATTCAACCCAGTCGCCATGTGAGAGCGGGTGTCAAACCAGCTCGGCTAGGCTAGGGGTTCGGTTAGAACAGAGATGCTGCCTACTTGACCAAACTAACAAGGCAATCGACTCGAGGCGAGAACCAAACGATGACGCCGGGCGAGGCAACGGCGGCTACAGCTGCTCAAGGGCCTCGAACAAGATGGGTGCGCGGGAGGGCACCACGGGAACATGAAGGGACAAGCCCGAGCGGGAATCGCGGCATCCACGCACGCCAAACTACGCCGATCCCAAAAACTACAGCCACACCGGAGCACTACGGGCGCGACAAGGACACGGACCAGAACGAGACCTGCTGGGTGCCAAAATGCCAAAGGGAAGGATGGGAGAGGAGGAGCGTTACCCAGCTCACCCTAGGACGCGACGGATTCGACGGAGACGGCCGACGGCGAGGCCACGGAGCTCAACTTCGCCGAGAAGTCGACCGAGAAGAAGATGAAGCGGGGCCGATTTAACTTGGCGATCCGGGCATCAGTCGACGTCGTGGGACGAAGTCGACGACGAGGAAGAAGATGGACGCGGGCCGCAGGGTTGGGGTGGCCGGAGAGCACGCCGGGCGACGAGGCGGCTCTCGATGCGCCGGACGGAGCGGGGCGGCGAATCTGGTGGTTCTCTTACGGGCGGCAAGGCGTAGAGGGAGAGGGAAACCCTAGGGGTCGGTTGGACACGAAGAGGGGATAAGTAGGGGGCTAGGGCGACGGGGTCGAGCTCACGCTCTCTCGTGCTCGGGGTCCCCATGGCGATGGCGAGAGGAGAGGGAAAAGGTGGGTGAGGGAAGCCGAATTGACGCTGCCAGGCGGGACCGGTGCGTCCACGTGGACGGGAGCTAGCGGGGGTAAGCGCGGCTGCGGGTGCGCGAAGGCAGGGAGGAGAGAAGCGAGCGGGCTGGCGCGCTCTCTCCGGGCTGCGGGCTGAGGGGAGCTGGGTGGCTTGGGAGGCCGGAGCCTGTGGAGAGGACTCACTGGGCTGCCAAGCTTCTTGCCTTCTTTCCTTCTCCTTTTTAAAATCAAAAGGAAAAGAAAAGAAAGTCTGAGAAAGAAATGAAAAGAGTTGGAGTGAAAGGAAAATATCCCCAAACTCCTGGAATTCTCCACTATTTTAATAAATTGTAATGGGCATTTTAGAGGTAGAAAATAAGACAAGTTTGGAAATATTTCAAACTTGTGTCATTTTTGAACCTGACCAAAACAACTTCAAATGAGGAGATTATTTGGCGAGAGAGAGGTTTAGTGCAAAGAGCAAGATTTTGCAGGGAGAAGATGAGCATTAATTGAGAAAGGAAATTATAGCACTTGGTAAGGAAAGGAGAAGAGGGAAGGAGGAGATGGTAATGCAAATAAGAATGGCACATGCAACCCCATGACATGTGAGAGATCACCACAAACACATGATGAGAATGGAATGCAAGATGACAAGAGGCACAAATGCAATATGGTAAAAGGAGCAAAACAAGAAAAGAGAAAAACCCACATAACCAAACAACATGAAGCCAAGCATGACAAAACTCACAAGAAATAGGATGAGGTCAAGTTGATATATTGCCCACAAGGGGAAGTTTACATCCAGGGTGTTACACTCTGGGTGCGAAGGGGGCGAGATCCCAGAGGGCTCTAAGTCTGGCCCTATGCCGGACTCCGTACCGGAACCTTCAGTGGTTCCGAAGTCCGGCAAGCGGCCCCTTCGTAAGAAGGGTAAGACTACGACGTCGGTGACCTCCGTCCATCCGGAGGCACCGGATAGCTTGCTGGAGGCGCTTAAAGGCGCCTCCATCGACGAGGAGCACCGTACTGTTATGAGTGTGGTGATCCAGAGAGTTCAGTCCGCCAAGAGTGGGCTGACCGAAGCCTGTACCAACCTTCTAACAGGCTTTGAGGTAAGTTTAGAATATGTAAAAATATTACCGCATAGACAGTAGCCCCTGATGCTTAGTTCAGTGTTCGGAAAGAAAAGCCGGACTAAAGATCTAAAAAGATATACGCAGGAGTCTAACATAAGTATGTCAATATGCGAATGTAGGCTGCGCTTGACGACCTCTATCGTGACCGATCATGGAGGTCAATGCATTGAAGAAGAGCCTCGAGCGGTCCGAGAACGAGCTCGGCCTTGCCAAGAAGCAGCTCGAGGACAGGGAAGGTAAGCAATACCTTATTAAAGAAATACCTTACAGAAAGGATTCGGTTGCAAAAAATGACAAGCATAACGTGGGTATTGTAGGGGCCACGAACGAGGTGGCGACCCTGAAGGAAGCGGTGTCCGCGGCCGAAAGCAAAGCGGCCGCGGAGTGCACCGAGCGAGAGAAGCAGGAGGAGCGGGTGGCGGAGGTGCGGCAAGAGCTCCAGGCTCTCGTGGAAAAACACGAGAGTTTGGAGCGTGACTCGAAGACTCGAGAGTCCGAGCTCGCCTCGGCTCTTGAGAGTGCCAAAGCCGCTAAGGACAAAGCCAAAAAAGCCCTCCAAGAGATTGAATCATTAAAGAAGATAGCGGCGGGTAAGGCATTCTTTATGCAAAGCAAGCATGTGAAAGTGAATTACCTATTACTTACCCGAATCCGGAGTTCTCCAGAGCATTCGCAGATCTGCCCGTAGTGTGTCCGATGCCGCTGCGTTCTACCGCACCAAGGAGGGAGCTTGACGGAAAAGGTGTTCGGTCTCAAGATGTCGAGGCGGACATCCGGTGCCCCTAAGCGACCAAATGAAGCAACTGGTCGAGCTCCACAAGGTCGCCGAACAGGCCATGAAGGGCCTCATAGTTCGGCCGTGGCCATTGGAAGCCATGCACAGGAGCTACTTTGGGCTAGTGCGGTGGCTGGTGGGCCTTTGTCCACGAATTGAAGTCATCAAGCGCTCCGTCTGCATTGAAGGTGCCTGTCGGGCCCTTGCCCGCTAAAGTGCACCGGGCAAGCTGGATCTTGAGAAGCTTGTGACGGACGGCCACCGAAAGGGCAAGGAGCATCGCAAGCCCGAAATGTACTATGAGGGCGTCATGAAGGGTGCCCGCTTTATAGCGGGTGAATGCTCCAGATGTAATTTTTGAATAGACTCGCATTTGTTATCCCGTGACGCTGAAAACTTGTTCATATGCGCTAAGCAACGCTTGTTAATTTAAAATATTACCTTCAGGCGGCCGCTTATCAAATTTGAGAGATGGCAAGTCATTGGCTTCAGCCCCCATGCCACGAAAGTGCCGGGGTGTTCGGGATAAACTTGAGCGCTCTTGTTCCCATTCTTGGGTCCGTCGAGGAGGCGCTCAACGAACGAACAAGGCAACCGGACTTATAGTGCTTGAACACTCTCACTTAGCCATAGAATTCTATAATTTTAAATTTCGTGAAGCCCCTAGTATTCGAAGACCGAGTTCGGGCGCTTATCCACGCCTTGGCGGACAATGCCGACTCCCGCTCTAAGCGGCATAAGTCTTTAGGGACCTGAGAAAACCTCTCAACAAATGACCGGTTCTCGCCTTTATCATGACGGTCAGTTTTAGCTTTCTCCACCGAGGTGCTCAACCCAGCTCAACCGGGCACAATCGCAGTGGTTCTCCCAGCTACCTTAGCCGATATAACGGAACGTAAGGTACCAAAACATGGGAGCCGTGCAAACCCAAATATTGACCCAAGACATGATTCTGAGCCGATGCATATAATGCTATAAGTTCGGGGTGCCGCACTTGTGAAAGTGTTCGGACTTGTCACACCATGTTTTTGGGGTACATAAGGCCCTGGTGTATTGGCCGTACCAAATTGTACGGGTGCAACATGTCATGAAATGAACATATATATAGATAAAGAAAGGAGTGCAATAATAGGCAAAAGCTATGTATTGTTTATTCAAAAAGGTACTGCAATGGAAGCAGAATGATATAAATAGTGCGATAAGCAAGGGATGGGACTATTTAACATGTCCCCCTCCAGGGGTAAGCTGCGGGATGGTATGTAAAATAGGTATAATGCTCGTAGTAGAGACCACCTGGACACTCGACATAGCTTTACATTTCCTGGCTGTTGCATCGTGAGTTCGGCAATTCTAGTGCCGACAAGACTTCTGAAAACGGAGTCCCGAAAGTAAGAAAAGGAAAAAAGAAAAAGAATGACACAATCGGAGCCCCAGTGCGGTTGAGCCGCACTGGCGTGCCGTGGTCGTGCCCTCCCTTATGCCCATGGTATCTCCAGAGCGTAGTTATGTACGCGTAGTAATCGGCTTCGCAATTTCGCGAGGGCCGGGTTGGGGCGGATTGCTACGCTGCTTTCCGGATCGTGCCAGCGGTCTTGTTGTAGGTTACTCCGGCGCGCTTGACGGTGGCGGACGTTTAATAGCCGGGCTCGAGTAAAGTTGTGATAGGCTGCTTTGCGCATCCGCCGCGACGGCCGTCGAGTCCTTCTCCGATCGGAGACAGCGTTCGGTGTTTCCATTGACCCTGATTACTCCACGAGGGCCTGGCATCTTGAGCTTGAGGTATGCATATTGCGGCACCGCATTGAACTTTGCAAATGCGGTTCGTCCAAGCAAAGGCATGATAGCCGCCGCGGAACGGGACTATGTCGAAGATTAACTCTTCGCTCGGAAGTTATCCGGGATCCAAGACCACTTCGAGTGTAATCGAGCCTGTATAATTGGCCTCTACACATGGTATGACGCCTTTAAAGGTCAGTCTTTGTGGGTTTAATCCTTGAGGGTCTATGCCCATTTTGCACATCGTATCCTGATAAAGCAGGTTCAGGCTGCTACCGCCGTCCATCGGGACTCTAGTGAGGTGAAATCCGTTGATGATTGGGTCAAGAACCAATGCAGCGAATCCGCCGTGACGGATGCTACTGGGGTGGTCCCTTCGATCAAATGTGATCGGGCAGGAGGACCATGGGTTGAACTTCGGGGCGACTGGCTCCATCGCATATACGTCCCTTAGTGCACGCTTCCGCTCCCTTTTGGGTATGTGGGTTGCGTATATCATGTTCACCGTCCGCACTTGTGTGGGAAAGCCCTTCTGTACTCTATTGTTCGGCAGCCGGGGCTCTTCCTCGTCATCGCTATGCAGCCCCTTGTCGTTGTGTTCGGCGCTTAGCTTGCCTGCTTGCTTGAACACCCAACAATCCCTGTTGGTGTGGTTGGCTGGTTTTTCGGGGGTGCCATGTATCTGGCACAAGCGATCGAGTATTCGGTCCAAGTTGGACGGGCCCTGGGTATTTCTTTTAAATGGCTTCTTCCACGACCGGGTTTAGAGCCTCTGAATCCGCATTTATCGTCATATCTTCAGCATTATCACCGTTAATGCAGCGTTTATGCTTGTTGTGACGCGACACGCCATTGCTGTCCTTGGTATCCGAACTACTGTGGTGTTTGGCCAAGTTGTTGCTTCGAGCTAGCCACTGTCCTCTCCTCGCGCAAAAAGCGGGTCATGAGTGTGGTGAGGGCTACCATGGATTTCGGCTTTTCCTGTCCTAGGTGCCGGTCTAGCCACTCGTCGCGGATGTTGTGTTTGAAGGCTGCTAGCGCCTCTGCATCCGGACAGTCGACGATCTGATTTTTCTTGGTTAGGAACCGTGTCCGTAATTGTCCGCCGATTCTTGGGCCGCTGAATTATGTGGCTGAGGTCATCGGCGTCTGGTGGTCGCACGTATGTGCCCTGGAAGTTATCAAAGAATGCGGCTTACAGGTCCTCCCAACAACCAATTGATTATGCTGGCAAGCTGTTAAGCCAATGCCGAGCTGGTCCTTTAAGCTTGAGTGGGAGGTATTTGATGGCGTGTAGATCATCGCCGCGGGCCATGTGGATATGGAGAAGGTAGTCCTTGATCCAAACCGCAGGATCTGTTGTGCCATCGTATGATTCGATGTTTACGGGTTTGAAGCCCTCAGGGATTTGATGATCCATTACTTCATCTGTGAAGCATAGTGGGTGTGGCGCCTCAGTATTGGGCTATATCACGACGCAGCTCAAATGAGCTTTGTCTCATCGTGTTCGCCCGGCCGAGTTGCTATATCCGGCGTGACGGTTATCATCACGTGTCCTTGGGCGCCCACGCGATCTGTAGATCGATCTTGTATGCTTTGCCTTATCCTCCAATATATCTCGCAAGTCCGGCGCGTTTTCCCGTGCCTTGGTACTTTTTGAGCGGCGTCGGGGCGTGGCTTGAGCAGAGGGCCGAGAGGCTTCTCTGTCGCGACCACGGGGTGGCCGGTCGGCCGCATCATGCCCTGGTGATGTGGGTTTGGGTGCTTCCTCCTCTAATTGGGGTAGCAGCCTGCGTTTTGGGTATCTCTTGGAGGGGCATTCGAGTTCGTACTCTTCGGCTGCAATGACTTCAGTCCATTTGTCAGCTAGCAAGTCTTGGTCAGCTCTAAGCTGCTGTTGCTTTTTCTTGAGGCTGCTTGTCGTGGCCATAAGCCTGCGTTTGAAACGCTCCTGTTTGACGGGTCCTCCGCACGCATTTAATTCGTTGTCGCCGAAGCTTGCCTCGTCTTGGAGGGGGCGCATAATTATCGCCCTCTACCTCTCTTTCTCGCAGACCGTCGTGCGGACTTGCTTATCCCTCCTCCTGCGATGAGTCCTGCTTGGAGGGTCGCCTTCGCACCGTCCGGTATTATTCTCTCCCATGCCGTAATCGCCGTTTTCTTGTGGCGGGATTTAGAGCGCGCCCGGCGACATCGGGCGCTTGGGTTGTTTCTTGGAGGGTCATCCTCCGCCGTTCCATCGCCATTCCCATCTTTTGGGATGTCCACCATGTATATGTCATATGACGAGGTGGCCTTCCGGTGCCCGTGGGCGCTGGCTCTGATCGTCTCCGCACCGTCGTCCCATACCGCCGATGTCTTCGAGTCGAAGTCGAGCATGTCGGTTAAATCATCGACAGTGGCTACAAAGTGGGTGGTGGGTGGGCGTTGAATTTCTTCGTCGTTCGAATCCCAACCTTCCTGACCGTAGTTCGGCCAGGGCTCCCCTGACAAAGAGAGAGACTTTAATGAGTTTAGGATATCGCCAAAGGGCGAGTGCTGAAAGATGTCCGCGGCGGTGAACTCCATAACCGGCGCCCAGTCGGATTCGACTGGCAGGGGCGCGGGAGGTTCGGAGTCCGGAAAGGAGTCCGGCACCTTGGAGTCACGGTCTTCGCAAAGGACAGGGATGGAGTTCGTCTCAATCGACGTAGAGATTGTAGCCCCCGAGGCGGTGTCCGACCACTCGTCCTCGATCGGCGGAGTCGGCTCCGAGCTAAGGGTCGGAGCGGACGCTGGTGCGCCTCCGTGACAATCGCTCGGGCGGCAGAGCTAGATCGTGCCCATCGAGACAGTGCGACACGCTTGGCTGTGGCTCGAATCCTTTGAAGATCAAATCTCCGCGGACATCGGCCGTATAGTTCAGGCTTCCAAATCTGACCTGATGGCTAGGGGCGTAGCTTTCAATCTGCTCCAGATGGCCTAGCAAATTGGCCCGCAGCGCAAAGCCGCCGAATACGAAGATCTGTCCGGGGAGAAAAGTCTCACCCTGGACTGCGTCGTTGCTGATGATTGAAGGAGCCATCGGGCCTATAGGTGACGACACAGAGGAACTCTCAATGAAAGCACCAATGTCGGTGTCAAACCGGCGGATCTCGGGTAGGGGGTCCCGAACTGTGCGTCTAGGCGGATGGTAACAGGAGACAAGGGACACGATGTGTTTTTACCCAGGTTCGGGCCCTCTCGATGGAGGTAATACCCTACTCCTGCTTGATTAATATTGATGATATGGGTAGTACAAGAGTAGATCTACCACGAGATCGGAGAGGCTAAACCCTAGAAGCTAGACTATGGTATGATTGTTGTTCGTCCTACGGACTAAAACCCTTCGGTTTATATAGACACCGAATAGGGTTAGGGTTACACAGAGTCGATTACAATGGTAGGAGATCTACATATCCGTATCGCCAAGCTTGCCTTCCACGCCAAGGAAAGTCCCATCCGGACACGGGACGAAGTCTTCAATCTTGTATCTTCATAGTCCAGAGTCCGCCAACGGTGATAGTTCGCTATCCTGGACACCCCTAATCCAGGACTCCCTCACCCCCCTTTCCCTCTCCCCCTTCCTTTCCCCCTCCTAGTAGGAGTAGGAAAGAGGGGAGTCCTACTCCTACTAGGAGGAGGACTCCTCCTGGCGCGCCTAGCAAGGGCCGGCCGGCCTCCCCCTTGCTCCTTTATATACGGGGGTAGGGGGCACCCTAGAGACACAACAATTGATCCTTGAGATCTCTTAGCCGTGTGCGGTGCCCCCGTCCACCATAGTTCTCCTCGATAATATTGTAGCGGTGCTTAGGCGAAGCCCTACGACGGTAGAACATCAAGATCGTCACCACGTCGTCGTGCTGACGGAACTCATCCCTGACACTTTGTTGGATCGGAGTCCGGGGATCGTCATCGAGTTGAACGTGTGCTAAAACTCGGAGGTGTCGTAGTTTCGGTGCTTGATCGGTTGGGCCGTGAAGACGTACGACTACATCAACCGCGTTGTTATAACGCTTCCGCTTTCGGTCTACGAGGGTACGTGGACAACACCCTCCCCTCTCGTTGCTATGCATCACCATGATCTTGCATGTGCGTAGGAATATTTTTGAAATTACTACGTTCTCCAACACAAATATGGTGAAGTGTCATGTAGTCGACGTTCACATGACACCACTAAGGGAATAACAACATACATACCATCAAAATATCGAACACATATCAAGTTGACATGATTACTTGCGACAAGATTTCTCCCGTGACTTTAAGAACAAAAGTAACTACTCACAAAGGATAATCATGCTCAAGATCAGAGGAGTATTAAATATCATATTGGATCTGAATATATAATCTTCGACTAAATAAACCATATAGTAATCAACTACAAGATGTAATCAACACTACTAGTCACCCACAAGCCAGTACAAAGCTTGAACACAAGAGATGAACTAGGGTTTGAGAGGAGATGGTGCTATTGAATATGTTGATGGAGATTGCCCTCCCCAAGATGGGAGAGTTGTTGGTGATGATGATGATGATGATTTCCCCCTCCAGGAGGGAAGTTCCCCCGGCGGAATCGCTCCGCCGGAGGGCAAAAGTGCTCCTTGCCAACTTCCGCCTCGAGACGGCGGCGCTTCGTCCAAAAGTCCTCTCTTGATTTTTTTAGGTCAAAATGACTTATATACCAGAAGAGGGGAACCGGAGATGGGCCGAGGAGGGCACAACCCACCAGGGCGCGCCTGGGCTCCCGGACGCGCCCAGGTGGGTTGTGCCCACATGGTGGCCCCCTCTGGTAGTTATTTGCTCCAATAATTCTTATTTATTCCATAAAAATTCCTCATGAAGTTTCAGCTCATTTGGAGTTGTGCGGAATAGGTAGCCTGACGTAGCCTTTTCAGGTCCAAAATTCCAGCTGCCGGTATTCTCCCTCTTTGTGTGAACCTTGCATATTATGAGAGAAAAGGAATTAGAGTTACTCCAAAAACCATTATTATGCATAAAAACATCATAAATAACAGTAGGAAAACATGATGAAAAATGTACGTATCAACTCCCCCAAGCTTAGACCCCGCTTGTCCTCAAGCGAAACCGAAATTGAAAAACATGTCCACATGCTTAGAGAGAGAGGGGTCGATAAAACAAAATAAGGACATAGAAGCATCATGTATATTATTATAACAGCAAAAATCTTTAATATAAAACTCTATCATAGATCTTTTATCATAGACTTCTCATGAACAAGTAACAATTCATTAGAACCTCGAAGTATAAAGCATAAAATCTATTGAAAACCAACAAACTATATTCTCAGTCAACTTTGCAACTACAATTCATCATCTTTTCAGGAAGGGTCACGTATCCGAGCCTTTTGGAAAGTCCACATACTCAACCATCATATAGTCTTATATGATTGCTAACACTTAGCTCATACACATGAGCAAAAACTTTCAACCGGATACATAGAAAGATAGGGGCTTATAGTTTCGCCTCCCAATATACTCACCTCAAGGGTGATGTCAACAATAATAACTCATGCTACCCATATCCAACTGGATATATGTGCCTAGATCTTTCCTCACCACATTGTCCTTACCAAAAGAGAAAATAAAAAGGAATAGAGAGAAGAACTTTCACTCTTGCATAAAAGTAAATACATAAAAGTAAAAGATAGGCCCTTCGCAGAGGGAAGCAGAGGTTGCCATGCGTTTTTTGTTTGTATGCTCAATCCCTTAGTGCAAAAGAACGTCATGTTATATTGCCCTTATGATAGCAACCTTTATTATGTTGTCTGGCACTTTTATTCTTTGCCATCACAAGTTCGTACAACGCTCATTTTTCTCTTACAATAAATGATCTAACACTTTTAGAAGCAATTTTTATTGCCTTTTTGCACCGATGAAAACTTACTTGAACGATCTTACTCAATCCTTAGGTAGGTATGGTGGACTCTCAAAACAAGATTTAAGGGTTTTTGGATGCACAAGTAGTATCTCTACTTAGTCCGGAATTTTTGGCTAGCAAAGATGGGGGGAAAGCACCACATGTTGAAGGATCTATGATAATATAACTTCTATGTGAATATGAACAAACATAAATCATTACGTTGTCTTCCTTGTCCAACGTCAACAATTTTGGCATATAATATTTTGATGGGGGCTCACAATCACAAAAGATGTCCAAGATAGTGTATTTGCATGTGAATCTTCTCTTCCCTTATTAATTCTTTCATGAATTGCATCATTGACCAATGTTATGTTTGTCATTCTCCAATTAAATTTTCTACTTATACTCTTCCTTATGTGATGTCATTTCTTACCATAAGATTAGCATGTGATCTTTTTCATTTATTTCCTTTATTTTTATTGAACATGAAAGTAAAGAAACCAAAACTCAAAGTAAACTTTATTATATATCTCGCACACGATTACAAAGATAGATGACTAAGCAAACACTCGAAAAGAAAGGATCGAACTAAACTTTTATTCATCTAAAGCACAAGATAACCATGGATCGAACTAAGATAAGTAAAGGCAAAAGACAGTGGAGGTGATATGATACCGGGGCACCTCCCCCAAGCTTGGCACAAGCCAAGGGGAGTGCCCGTACCCGATACTCAATTTTCTTTTGGTGATGAAGAAGGAGGTGGTGGTGATGAAATAACTCCCAATATATCCATGAGTGCATCCTTCAAGCCTTGAATCTCGTGGAGAGCTTTACGAAGCAACTCAGTGATTTTATCCACTTCAGCCATAATATGTTTATTCTCTGTCCCCCAAGAACTTGTTCCTGCATCACTTTCTCTTGGACGTCATATGTCCCAATTGGACAGTATGTGCACACGGGGAGTATTTTTGAACCCATAATTGTGAATTAAATTGTGAAAATTGTTAAGACGTAACCCGTGTAAAGGCCTCCTTGGAGGAAGTTCTTCTTGCACTTCAGAGCTCTCTTGATTGTTTGATGATCTCATGGCTTGATGAGGATTAGGACGAGTAGAGATACCAGCTAGTGTGCCTCTCTCGGAAGTCAGAGGGTGAACTCCAAGGGAATTCCCTTCATCTTCCTCCATGGAAACCTCCTGAACTCCCTCCCCCTCTAGCTCCTCCTGCATTAACCTTGCATCGTCTTCTCTATTGTTTGAAGAGGGGGAAGACATGATGCCTGGCTTAACAGATCTGATCGAAAACAACAAGAAAAGAAAACATGAGATTTCTCCGTGATACGGTGGTCAATAGGTTCGGGGGGTATATAAAGATTTTTTTATCTTAGGAAACAAGCAAACAGAAGAAAAACGGAGTCCGAAAGGTACCCGAGGTGGGCACAACCCACACAGGCGGCGCTGGCTGCCAGTGGCATACGGTGTCTTAATGCCCACCAAGTGCCTTCCTGGTTGTTTCTTATTTTCCTAATTTTTGGTTTATTCCAAACCAGACAGAATTTTTTTTTGCGTATTTTTTGGAGTCCGTTTACTTACCGTATCGCGTACCTCCTCTTTTTCATGATTCTGGAGTGTTCCGAAAGGTTTCTTTTATGCATTCTTCTGGTGTCATAGTTTGGATAATGGTGCTTTCAACATTAATGGGCGTACCTGAGATATAATGTTTTATTCGTTGCCCATTAACAACCTTCGGGTTAGTACCTTTGACACTATTTATTTTGATGGCTCCAGATCGTTAAACCTCCTCGACAACGTAGGGTCCTTCCCATTTGGAGAGGAGTTTTCTTGCAAAGAATGTGAAACGAGAGTTGTACAAAAGAACATATTCCCCAACTTTAAACTCACGCTTTTGGATTCTTTTATCATGCCATCTTTTAACTTTTTCTTTAAATAACTTGGCATTTTCATAAGCTTGGGTTCTCCATTCATCTAAAGAGCTAATATCAAATAACCTCTTTTCACCGGCAAGTTTGAAATCATAGTTGAGTTCTTTAATTGCCCAGTATGCTTTATGTTCTAACTCAAGAGGCAAATGACAGGCTTTTCCATAAACCATTTTATAAGGAGACATACACATAGGATTTTTATATGTTGTTCTATAAGCCCAAAGTGCATCATCTAATTTCTTAGACCAATTTTTTCGGGACCTATTGACATTATTTTGTAATATTAACTTTATTTCTCTATTGTTATGTTCAACTCGACCACTAGACTAAGGATGATAGGGTGATGTAATTCTATGATTAACATCATATTTAGCAAGCATTTTACAGAAAGCACCATGAATAAAGTGTGAATATCTACAGAAAGCATCACACATAATTTCAAAAGGCAAGTTCCAATCAGGTGGTTGAACAATAGGTGCAGAAATTAAGGCTTTCTTAAGTGTTCCAAAGTCTTCTACACAATCCTCATAAAAAATGGAACATCCTTTTGTAAAAAAATTGTAAGAGGCCTAGAAATTTTAGAGAGGTCTCTGCAAAACTCGATCAAGGTTGCTCAAGCAATCATCAAAGAAGTTCCGTAAACGGAAAAATCATCCATGAAAACCTCAACAATCTTTTCACAAAAATCAGAGAATATAGCAGTTATACATCTTTGAAAGGTAGCAGGTACATTGCATAAACCAAAAGGCATACGTCTATAAGCATAAGTTCTGAAAGGACAAGTAAAGGTGGTTTTCTCTTGATCAAGTTGTCAGACGGGTATTTGAGAAAAACCAGAATATCCATTAAGGAAACAAAAATGTGTGTGCTTTGATAACCTTTCTAGCATTTTATCAATAAAAGGCAGAGGGAAATTGAGGGAGTCCTAGACTAAGGGGTCCTCGGGCGTCCGGTCTATTCGATGTGGGCCGGATTAATGGGCTTTCAAGATAAAAGGAAGAAGACCACCTCCTGTGTCCGGTTGGGTGTGACAGCCTGATTTTTGGCCCTTTCTTTTTCTTTTGTTTTTCCGAGGTTTTTGCCTGAGTTTTCTTTTTCCGTGGCTTTGTGGTCTGGAAACTGAAGAAGATGCCCTCTTCTTTGTTTCCAGAGTGGCTTTTCATTCCCAAATCCTTCCCTAGACCCTGTCATTTCCATCCTAGCCCAAATCCCAATATTCTTTTTATTGGGAATATTCCTTTTCTATTAAAGGAATAACTCAAATTGCACTAGGTTGTGAAGCAACCTATATTTCCCTCACTCCAAAACTTCCCAAATAATTCTCAATAAATTTTTGGGTCATATATTGAGCAAATATAGCAAAACTTTTCATTTCCATGTTCAAAAATAATTCCCCAATATTCCTTTTCCTATTCTGCCCTGAATGGCACTTTGTGAAGGAAGTGTCATTTATATTTCTCCTATTGACTCCCAACCTTTTTGGGAATGTTTTTATGTCCAAATAATTTCCTCATGCACAAGTTCAAATTCATTTGCCTAGTCAGTCTTCCTCACTGAATTTTCAAAGTTCCTGTCAAACATAAAGCTTTGTGAAGGAAGTACTAGCTAGGAGTACCCAAATGAGTTTAAATTTTGCACACTCCTTAATGTGCTCATATTAATCCACTCCAACCATTTTCAGCCCCATCCAATCATCTATGTGAGCACAGGAGCAAATCTTTGTTTCTGGCAATATTTTCAGGTTGTGAAGCAAGTATATTTTATATTGCTTCGAAAATCCTGATAAATTACCAGATAATTCTTATACCCTTGAAACATCTCTCCACCAATTGTGGCGTAATTTCATTGATCCATTTGTCCACCATAATTATTCCAAGTTTCTGGACAGAAATGATGTTTCTGAAGCAAGTGCCATTTTGGCTTGTCCATTTGGCATGATATTTTTCAGCATCTTTATATGTACATATCATGAGGATTTGCCAAGTTTCATCCCATTCCATAACTCCATGTGAGTGCATCTTGCTGATCTTCATTTCTGGACCAAGTATGCAGTTGTGAAGCAACTGCAGTAAATCTTGATCCATTTACCCTCAAAACCTCCAGGATGAAAGTCCTTCGGTATATAAACCTGCAAGACAAGCTATTTACTGATTTACCTAGCTGGTTTAACCACAGCAAGTTACAAACACCTTCTTACTGATTTACTTTTGGAGCTAAGTGCAAATCTCTTCTTTGCCCCTGGACCGATTTATTTCTTTCGTTGGACTAAGAGCACCAAGGTCCATCCACTGCACATGGTTGGCCCGGCCAAAACGTGGAGTTTGCTCCAGTGCGCGTGGTGATCACGCTGATGTCATTCAAATGGCGTGCTCTGGATTCTTCCCTGCCCTATGCCCGTCGTCTCCCTCGTCGTATCGACCTCCATCCATGTCTAGTAGCTGCCCCGTGATTCCCGGCATCTCGCTGCGTCGATGGATCGTCGTGGTTCTCCATGAATGTGCCGCTGGCGCCATGCCCGTGCCGTGCCCCGCCTCTGTCCGCCATTAAAGCTTGGTCGGGAGCTCGCCCGTGAGCTCCAGAGCTTTCCCCTCGGCCTATAAAAGGACCCTTAGGCTCTCCCGCATCTCCCAAGCCCCTCCCCAAGCCTTCCCTACCACCGAAGCATCGACATCTCGCCCGAGTTCGCCTCTGTTCGCCGTGGCCGCCCCGTTTTCTTCTTGGTTCCGGCGAGACTGGCCACTCTCCTCTCCTTCCAACCTGTCCACAAGCCTCCCCGCTCTCCCGCGGTTCGGCCTACCCCCTTGCCCCCTCGCCAGAGTGCCTCTGGCCGCGCCTCCCGGAGTTCGGCCGCCGCCTCCGCCGTCGGCCTCCAGCTCGTCCGGCCGTCCCGAGCCTCCTCTTGCTTCCCCGACTACCCCATCGTCTTCCCCATGCCTCCACGAGCCGGGCCACGCCCTCAGCCTCGCCGTAGTTGCCCTCATCGCCGAGCTCCACCTCCGCCCGTGCCGCTTCTGTCCTCCTCATGGCGCCGCCCGCCGCCGCCGTCCTAGGCTTCCCCAGCGACCCCTTCCCCTCTGAATGGGTGCGGATGGCCTCTGCGCATCCGCCGGTTCCCTCGTCCGGGCCGGAGATGGCCGGCCCCCTCGCCGCTCCTCCCCTGCCTCTGCCCATCCTCTGCTTCGGTCGGGCCAGGACGAGGAAGAAGACGACGACACCAGCCTGTCCCCTGCAGGCGGGTCCCGCGCCCCACTCGGCCCCACCTGTCGGCCTCTGGCCGTTGACCCCGCGGGCCAGCGTGGATAAGTGACGGGGCCCAGCCGTGGGACCCGCACGCGTCAGCCCCGCCACTGTTCCTTTGGATAAGGTGAAAACGTAGTTCCCCGAATGCGCTTTCACCTTTTCTGTTCATGCCCCTGGTTGAAAATATTTTCATTATAGATGGGTCCTTGGCAGAAAAACTTCCATATCTTTTTAACCGTAACTCCGTTTGAGGTGAATCCAAAGCCCACTTCTTCATTTCGTTGAGCCCGTTCTTCTGGTCACACTTTTACTATGGTTTGACACTGTGAAAATGACCTTTATGCCTTTGCCTTATTCAGCCCCCTCCGAGAGAGAACTGTTTCTGGCGATTCTTTCCGCGGCTTCACCGCACTTCTCCCCGGTGCCTTCTTCATCCCTAGGCAAGCCACAATACCCACTTGCATGATATTCATGTAGTAGCCATGGTTTTCAACTTGAATCTTTATTAAATATTTGTATGTTGAAAAGATGGTTATCGTTATTTTGGTGATGTCTAGATTTGCATGTTCACTTTTGTGCTATGTTGTCTTGTACTCTGTGATCATGTTATACCTGCTAGTATTTCCTTTCATATGTTTATTCTTGTTAGTATTACATGTTGATGTTGGTGATGGTCATGCTAGTCAGTATGTCATGTTCAATGGATATGAGTTATTGTTGATATGGTGGAAAGTTATGTGATACTCTCATGATGATGTTGATATCATGTTCATGCATTTTATCATGGCTCAGCATATTTGCATTCAAGTAAACCAGATTAAATTGAACTTGAACAACTGTTGGCTGAGTCATGGTGCCGCTGAATCGATGCTGATCACTGCAACCACGCTTACCGGTATGGGACGGTTGAGGGAGTTCCGGACTAGGGGGTGTCCGGATAGCCGAACTATCATCATCGGCCGGACTCCAAGACTATGAAGATACAAGATTGAAGACTTCGTCCCGTGTCCGGATGGGACTTTCCTTGGCGTGGAAGGCAAGCTTGGCGTCTGGATATGTAGATCTCCTACCTTTGTAACCGACTTTGTGTAACCCTAGCCCTCTCCGGTGCCTATATAAACCGGATGGCTTTAGTCCATAGGACGAACAACAATCATACCATAGGCTAGCTTCTAGGGTTTAGCCTCTTTGATCTCGTGGTATATCCACTTGTAACACACATCATCAATATTAATCAAGTAGGACGTAGGGTTTTACCTCCATCAAGAGGGCCCGAACCTGGGTAAAACATCGTGTCCCTTGTCTCCTGTTACCATCCGCCTAGACGCACAGTTCGGGACCCCCTACCCGAGATCCGCGGTTTTGACAATCCGACATTGGTGCTTTCATTGAGAGTTCCCGTGTGTCGTCATCGATAGGCTCGATGGCTTCTTCGACCATCATCAACGACGCAGATCTAGGGTGAGACTTTTCTCCCGGACAGATCTTCAGATTCGGGCGGCTTAAGACTACGGGCCGATTCGGCAGCCATCCGGAGCAGATCGAAAGCTACGCCCCTAGCCGCCAGTCGATTTGGAAGTTTGAACTTCACTACCGACATCCGGGGACTTGATCCTCGATGGAGTCGAGCCACCCGGCGTGCCGCCTTTATTCTGGCGAGCATAATTTAGCTCTGCGGCCGGACGGTACCACGGAGGCCGCTTTTCGAACCGCTCCGATCTTCAATTCGGAGCCGGCCAAGGCAGATCGGGACGGATGGCTAGACACCGCCTCGGGCTGCAACCTCTACGGCGATAGAGCCGACACCGATCTTGTCCCTCATAAAGCTCGCGACCGAGGTGCCGGACTCCTTGCCGGACTTGAACCTCCCATGCCCCTCCGATCGAATCCGATTGGGCGCCGGTCATGGAGTTCACCGCAGCGACATCTTTCAACTCTCACCTTTTGGCGACATCTTGAGTTCGCTAAAGTACCTCTCGTTATCGAGAGCCCTGGCCGACTGCGGTCGGGGCCGGTTGGGATGCGGACGACGAAGAAATTCAAATCCCACCCACCACCCACTTTGTAGCCGCTGTCGACGATCTAACCGACATGCTAGACTATGACTCCGAAGACATCGACGGTATGGACGACAATGACGGAGACGAACAAGAAGCAAAGACTTACCGCAATCGGAAAGCCACCTCATCATATGACATATACATGGTGGATATCCCAAAGGATGGGAATGGCGAAGGAGCAGAGGAGGATGACCTCTCAAGAAACAGCCCAAGCGGCGTCGTGGCGCCGCTCTAAATCCCGCCACAAAGAAGAATGAAGATTCCGGCACCGGAGATAACAATACACCGGAGAGTGCCAAAGACAATCCACTCCAGCAAGATCCAGCGCAGGAGGATGGAGACGCCAGCCCTCATGAGAGAGCGGCAGAAGAAGAGGTAGAGGATTATATGCCTCCCTACGGAGACGAAGCAAGCCTCGACGACGATGAATTCGTCGTGCCTGAGGATCCCGTTGAACAAGAGTGTTTTAGACGCAGGCTTATGGCCATGACGAACAGCCTCAAGAAAAAGCAGCAATAGCTTAGAGCTGATCAGGATCTGCTAGCCGACAGATGGACTGAAGTCCTCGCGGCCGAAGAGCATGAGCTCGAACGCCCCTCCAAAAGCTATCCTAAACGCAAGCTGCTCCCCCATTAGAGGAGGAGGCTTACAAACCCGCATCACCAGGAGACAATACGGCTGACCGACCACCCCGTGGTCGCGACAGAGAGGCCTCTAGGCCCTTCACTAGAACCGTACCCCGGCATCGCTCGAAAAGCACACGGCCACAGGGGAACGCTCCGGACCTGCGAGATATATTGGAGGACAAGGCAAGACTATCAAGATCGATCTACGGATCGCATGGGCGCCCCACAATACATGACGACAACCGTCGCGCCGGACACAGTAAGCCCGGCCGGGCCGAACAAAACAGACAAAGCTCTTTTGAGCTCCGTCATGATATCACCCAAAGATCTGAGGCGCCAAGACACCCACTATGCTTCACGGGCGAAGTAATGGATCATCAAATCCCGAAGGGTTTAAACCCGTCAATATTGAATCCTATGATGGCATAACAGACCCGCGGTTTGGATCAAGACTATCTCCTTCACATCCACATGGCCCGCGGTGACGATCTTCACGCCATCAAATACCTCCCCTCAAGCTTAAAGGACCAGCCCGGCATTGGCTCAACAGCTTGCCGCCAGAGTCAATTGGGAGCTGGGAGGACACGAAGCCGCATTCCTCGATAACTTCCAGTGGCACTTATGTGCGACCACGAGACGCCGATGGCCTAAGCCACATAATTCAGCGGCCGAACGAATTGGCGGACAATTCTGGACACGGTTCTTAACCAAGAAAAACCAAATCTTCGACTGTCCGGATGCGGAGGCCCTCGCGGCCTTCAAGCATAACATCCGCGACGAGTGGCTTGCCCGGCATCACTCATGACCCGCTTCTGCGCGGGTGAGGACAGCTGGCTAGCACGCAGCAACAACCTCAGCAAAAATTTTGGCAGTCCGGACTTCAAGGACCGAAATGGCAGGCCGCGTCGTAACAAAAACAAACGCCGCACTAACGGCGATAATATTGAGGACACGGCAATCAATGCCGGATTCAGAGGCTCTAAACCCGGTCAGCGGAAAAAGCCATTCAAAAGAACTACTCCGGGTCCGTCCAATTTGGACCGAATACTCGACCGCTTGTGCGGATACACGGCACCCCGAAAAGCCGATTAACCACACCAACAGGGACTGTTGGGTATTCAAGTAGGTAGGCAAGTTAATTGCGAAAACAATGACAAGGGGCTGCATAGCGATGACGAGGGACGAGACCCAACCGCCGAACAATAGAGGACAAAGGGTTTCCCACAAAAGCGGGCGGTGAACATGATATACGCAACACACATACCCAAAAGGAGCGGAAAGCGTGCACTCGTGGATGTCTACGCGATGGAGCCAGTTGCCCAAGTTCAATCCATGGTCCTCTGCCCGATCACTTTTGACCGAAGGACCACCTCACCAAAGATCCGCCACGGCGGATTCGGCCAGACCGGTCTTAGACCCAATCGTCGATGGATTTCACCTAACCAGAGTCCCGATGGACGGCGGCAAGAGCTGAACCTGCTTTACCAGGATACAAAGGCGCAAAATGGGCATAGACCCTCAAGGATTAAACCTACCAAAACGACCTTTAAAGGCGTCATACCAGGTGTAGAAGCCAATTGCTGTGCTCTATTACACCGGAAGTGGTCTTCGGATCCCCGGATAACTTCCGAAGCGAGGAGTTAATCTTCGACATAGTCCCGTTCCGTAGCGGCTATCATGCCTTGCTCGGACGTACCGCGTTTGCAAAGTTCAACGCGGTGCCGCACTACGCATACCTCAAGCTCAAGATGCCAGGCCCTCGAGGAGTCATCACGGTCAACGGAAACACCGAACGTTCTCTCCGCACGGAGGAACATACAGCTCGCGGCGGAAGTGCAATGCAGACCTCTTAAGGCAATTCTCGAGTCCGGCCGTTAAGCGGGCGGACACAGCTAAGCAGCGCCAAGTAACTTATAACAAGACCACAGCACGTTACGAGCATCGCCAGAGATGCGGCCCCAACCCGGCTCCCGCGAAACGTCAAAGCAGGTCCTTCGCGTACACCATTACGCTCTGAAGATACCATGGGCATGGGGAGAGGGGCACGACCACGATAAACCCAGATTGCGGCTCAACCACACCAGGGGATCTCAAGTGTGTCGTTCCTTTTTCTTTCCTTTTTACCTTTTACTTTTTACCCACAGGACTCCGTTTGTCAGAGGCCGTGTCCGGCAGCAGACCTGCCGAACTCACGATGCAACAGCCAGGGAAGGATAAAGGCTACAACGAATATCTGGTGGTCTCCATTACGAGCATTTTTATACACCAATCTGCAGCCTACCCCTGGAGGGGGACATGTTTAACAGTCCCATACCTTGCTTATCGCACTATTTGTATCGTTCTGTATTCGTAGCAACACTTATTGAATAAAACAATGCAACACCTTTTTTTATAACTGCATTTCTTTTTCATACATACGTTCATTTACGGCATGTTGCATCCGTACACTTTGGTACAACTAATATACACCAGGGGCTTATGTTTCCCGCATTATGGTATGATGAAGTCCGAACACTTTCACAAGTGCGGCACCCCGAACTTATAGCACTATATGCATCGGCTCCGAATCATGTCTTGGGTCAATAGTTGGGTTTGCCCGGCTCCCATGTTTTGGTACCTTACGTTCCGTTATATCGGCTAAGGTAGCACTTTGGGAGAACCATCTGCGATTCCGCCTCATTGAGCTGGGTTAACGCCTCAGTGGAGAAAGCTAAAACTGACCGTCATGATGAGGCGAGAGCCTGCCGCTGTTCGAGAGGTTTTTTGCGAGTCCTTAAAGACTTATGCCGCTTAGAGCGAGGAGCCGGATACTGTCCAGCCAAGGCGTGGATAGCGCCCCAAATTCGGCCTTCCGAAGACTAGGGGCTTCGCCGAAATTTAAAATTATAGAATTCTATGGATAAGTGAGAGTGTTCAAGCATTATAAGTCCGGTTGCCTTGTTCGCTGTGTTGAGCGCCTCCCTCGATGGACCCAAAAATGGGAACAAGAGCGCTCAACATTATCCCGAACACCCCAAAGACTCGTGGCATGAAATTTGAAGCCGACGACTTGCCATCTCTCAGATTTGATAAACAGCCGCACAGAAGGTAATATTTTAAATTAACAAGCGTTGCCTAGCACTTATGAACTAAGTTTTCAGTGCGCAGGATAACAAAATGCGAGTCTACTCAAATATTACATCTTTGGAGCACTCACCCGCAATAGTACAGGCGCCCTTCAGCACACTCTTATAATACATCTCGGGCGTGCGATGCTCCTTGCCCTCTGGTGGCAGGTCCGTCCACGAGCTTGGGCATCCATCTTGCCCGGTGCACCTTCTTGCGGGCAAGGCCCTGACGGCACCCTCAATACAAGAGGAATGCTTGATGACTTCTACCCACGGCACGCATCCATCGGCCACCGCGCAGCCGAAGTAGCTCCTGTGCATGGCCTCCTTAGGCCACGGCCGAACTATGAGGCCCTTCATGGCCTGTTCGGCCACCTTGTGAGCTCGACCAGCTGCTTCACTGGTCGCTAAGGGCACCGGATGTCCGCCTCAGATATCGAGACCAGAATACCTTCTCCGTCGAGCTCCCTCCTCGGCCCGGTAGAATGCGGCAGCATCGAGACACGCTGCGAGGAAGATCTGCGAACGCTCTGGAGAGCTCGAATTCGGTAAGCAACAGTAATTAACACTCACATACTTACTTTGCATGAAAAATGCCTTACACTGCTATTTTCTTCACCGCCTCAATCTCTGGAGGGCCTTGAAGGCTTCGCCTTAGCGGCTTTGGCACTCTCAAGAGCCGTTGCAAGCTCGGACTCTCGAAGTCTTGAAGTCACGCTCCAAGCTCTCATGTTTTTCATGAGATCCTGGAGCTCTTCTGTACCTCCGCCAAGCGCCTCCTGCTTCTCTCGCTCGGTGCGCTCCGTGGCCGCATTACGTTCGGCCGCGGCCACCGCCTCCTTCAGGGTCGCCACCTCGTTAGTGGCCCCTATAATACCCACGTTATCCTGGTCATTTTTCTTGCAACCAAATCCTTTTCTGTAAGGTACAATTTTCATAAGGTATTACTCACCTTCTTTTTCCTCGAGCTGCTTCTTGGCATGGCCGAGCTCGTTCTCGGACCGCTCGAGATTTTCCTTCAAAGTATTGACCTCTGCAGTCAGTGCGGCGGAGGTCAGCAGCACAGCCTGCAATCCCATATTGACATATTTTTTATGACTCCTGCATTTATCTTTCTAAAGATCCTCAGTCCGGCTTTTCATTCCGAACACCGAACCGAGCATCGAGGCTCTTGTCTATGCGGTACCATTTTACATATATTGAAATTCTTACCTCAAAGCCCGTTAGAAGGTCGATGCTGCAGTCGGCCCGCTCTTGGCGAAGCTGAACCTACGAATCACCGCACTCATAACATGCGGTGTTCCTCTTTGATGGAGGCGCCGTTGAGCGCCTCCGGCAAAGAATTATCCGCACCTCCGGTTGGGCCGGAGGCAGCCGGCGTCATGATCTTGCCCTTCTTACGAAGGGGTCGCCACGGACTCGAGCCACTGTGGCCTCCGGGGCTGAGTCCGGTGCAAAGTCCGGAGGTTGTCCTGTGACACCTCCGGGCCTCCTCCTCTGGTGGGTCCCTTCTCGATCCCACCCGGCGTCGTCTCACAGACGGGGGTGGAGGCAGTCGGAAGGAAATCCATATCCGACGCACCCAAGGACCCGCTCGACGAAACGGGAAGATCATCCTTGGGCGGACTGCAGGGTTGTATGCGGCATTAGAAAGACATTATGTGGCGAAAAGAAAAAAGTTTGAAGTTATTCGGGAGTCCGGATACTTACGATCTCGCCAGGGGCTTGGCCCTTGGAGGCCGATCGTAAATCCTTTGGCGTTGGCGGAGCAGTCCGGGGAAGAGTTTTTCCCTTCTTGGACCCTTCGGCCTCCCTTGTTGGGAGGCCTTCCTTTTCTTCCCTCCCCCGCCGGGAGAGGCTTTCTTTTCTCCTCCTCGCCTTGGTGGGAGGAGTCGGCCTCGGATTCATCATCCGATAGCACTGAAAACAGGAACTCTTCCGAGTCCCGTGGCCGTCTTCTTGGCCTTCTTCTCGGCACCACGTGAGGTGCGGAGCCAGCAGCCCGTTAAGGCGGGCGTCTGCTGGGTCCTCCGCAATGGGGCAGACGGATAGTCTGCTCGCCTTCGCCACCATGCACATCAAAGGTAAAGGGAGTTTAGATCCCACATAGAACCAAACTATGGAAAACAAGTGGTGAAATCACTTACCTCGTCATTTGGACGCCATGGCGAAATCCGCGATCTTGGTAGCGGATGCGGGAGGTTCGGCGCCCTTGAACAACACCTTCCGGACATCTTCGTGACGTAGTGTCAAAGAGCCCGCCAGGTGCAGTGCTGCGCCAGATCAAACTCCCACATGTTGAAGCCCGTCGGCACGGGAGAATCTGGCGGATGAGCATGACACGGACTACGTTGACAAGCTTGAGCTTCTTGTCCACCAGCTTCTGGATACAGGCTTGGAGTCCGGTCAGCTCCTCCGAATCCCCCCAAATCCGGCCACTCTCTTTCCAGGAGGTGAGCCGTGTAAGGATGCCAGATCTAAACTCGGGGGTCGCTGCCCAATCAGGGTCACGCGGCTCGGTGATGTAGAACCACCCCGATTCCCACCCCTTGGTGGTTTCCACGAAAGTGCCCTCCAGCCACGTAACATGGGACATCCTGCCCACCATGGCGCCTCCGCACTCCGCTTGGCTGCCCTTCACAACCTTCGGCTTGACACTAAAGGTCTTGAGCCACAAGCCGAAGTGGGGCTGGATGCAGAGGAAGGCCTCGCACCTGACGATAAATGCCGAGATGTTGAGGATGAAATTGGGGCGGATCATGGAAATCTAGGCCGTAGTAGAACATGAGCCCCCGGACAAAGGGATGAAGCGGGAAGCCCGGTCTGCGGAGGAAATGGGGAAGAAATACTACCCTCTCATGGGGCCTGGGGTTGGGAGCAGGCTCTCCCTCGTCGGGGAGCCGATGCGCAATGTTGCTGGACAAATATCCGGCGTCGCGCAGCTTCTGGATCTGCCCCTCCATGACGGAGGAGGCCATCCACTTGCCTCCCGCTCCAGACATAGTTGGAGAAGGTTGAGGTGAGAAGTGCAGACTTGGGCGTTGGAGCTCGAGTTCGCGGAGATGGATAAGCCAAGGAGGAATAAGGCGCAGGTAAAAGGGTTGGATCTTTATCCCCTTATATGGGCGGACAAAAACATGTGTCCCCGCCGGCCTGGTAAAACTCGCTTATCTCCCAAGCGTCACAATCGATGGCGCGGTTGGGTTACCCACGTCCGTATTTTTGGGAATCCCGGAATAAGGGGAACACGATCTCTGCTTCGACAAGACGTGCCAAGGAAACCGCTTCTCTAAACGCGCTGAGGTGGAACAATAAAAACAATTTGAGTAAAGGCTTGGTAGTGGTACGACGTCACGCCACAGAATACGTCAGCAGATTGATCTTGTGTAATTTTATTCTCTCTACGGTGGTATGTGGAATTTATTTTTGCAGAGCCGAACACTATCCTGGTGTTCACAATCTTCTATAAATTATTTGGAGGAAGAACCCGCCTTGCAATGCCGAAGACAACATGCGCGCGGACTCGTCGTCATTGAAGCCTGGTTAGGGAGCTCTTGAGGAGTTCCGGACTAGGGGGTGTCCGGATAGCGAACTATCATCATCGGCGGACTCCAAGACTATGAAGATACAAGATTGAAGACTTCGTCCCGTGTCCGGATGGGACTTTCCTTGGCGTGGAAGGCAAGCTTGGCGTCTGGATATGTAGATCTCCTACCTTTGTAACCGACTTTGTGTAACCCTAGCCCTCTCCGTGCCTATATAAACCGGATGGCTTTAGTCCATAGGACGAACAACAATCATACCATAGGCTAGCTTCTAGGGTTTAGCCTCTTTGATCTCGTGGTAGACCCACTCTTGTAACACACATCATCAATATTAATCAAGCAGGACATAGGGTTTTACCTCCATCAAGAGGGCCCGAACCTGGGTAAAACATCGTGTCCCTTGTCTCCTGTTACCATCCACCTAGATGCACAGTTCGGGACCCCCTACCCTAGATCCGCCGGTTTTGACACCGACAACGGTCCTAACTGGGTCTATTGTCGTGCCTCTCGCCGGTGCCTCCAACGAGGGAAGGTTATGGGTGTGCTGTACCCTGGCCCGGTAAGCAGGCATAACCTTGTGTGCCCGGTTTTGATTTGATTTTGCGCGAGGGTCCCAGAGTGGATCGGGCGACGACGGTGGTCGTTGTGTCTGGAGGTAGACACGGGGCCACCCATGACTTAGCTCAGTGAGGAGTGAGTCGGAGTGGCCGGGAGAGTGTCATGACAGTAGACCGGTTTTGTCGAAACGCCATTGGTCCACCCGAATGGGAGTGCGAGGCCATGGGTTTCGTAGTGTGGGTACAGTGTACTAACCTCTGCAGAGTGTATATTAAATCTATCAATAGCCGCACCCGCGGAAAAGGGCCTAGGTCGAGAGAAGGTCACACCATGAGTCAATAGTAATAAGAATTATGTGCTTAATAACAATGAGATAAGTTGGTTGTGATCGCCGTAAGGATCACGGGCCAGGTGTTGGTCGGGTTGTGATCGCCGTAATGATCACGGGCCATTTAGTGGTCGGGTTGTGATCGCCGTAAGGATCACGGTTTGGGACCAAGTGTTGGTCGTGGTGGTGATCGCCGTAAGGATCACAGTGGTATCGAGGATACCGAGTTGTTGTATGTTCGTGATGTTGTACGAGAATCGTGGGTAAAGATCAAGCTCCTTGTGGTCGTTTATTGATTACTACGGTATTGTTTATACCAAGCTTGATTTGATCCTGAGATGATTGTGTGATGTCCGAGGTTGGTAAGTAATGCATGTGTCAGTTACGAGGTAACCCGAGCAGAATACGTGGTGCATATAGTGTCATCATGTTGCATGCTAGTATTGTTGGATTAATATGTTCATGTTGAGATAGCTGTATCATGTTTATGTTGGTCATGCCTTGTTATGCTGATGATCTCATGATAACCCCTGTTTAACCTGTAATTGCCATGCTGTTGTCTGTCTTGAATGCTTCTGGTTATTGTGAGCTTGCAAGTACATTCAATGTACTGACCTGGCGTGTCATGCCAGTTTGCAGGTCATGCCGGATTTGATTGCTTGGTTGTCGTGGTTTCCGTTTGTGCGAGCTAGGATAAGCGTTCCAGCCAGAGTCCCTGCGGAGTGGAGTTTCACCACCGTCTTCGTTGATCCGCTGCTAGAGTTATTCCGCTGCTTCGAGTTGTTCTGCTGCTTGCATAGAGCAACGGAGGATGGTGTAGTGTCGCCGTACCGATGTTATTCATTGTAATATCGGAGACCTTGTATTCATATTCGTGTAATAATAGAAAGCTGGTCTGTTTTATGCTAAGCAGTGCCGTATACCAGAAGACTTCTCCTCGATCTCTGGGCTGGAATACGGGGTGTTCCGGTTTCTCTGAGCCGGGGTGCCACAACGCTTGGTATCAGAGCAGGTCTGGCTGTAGGACGCCCTAGACCGCGCGAACGTTAGAAAGCGGTAGTATAGACCCTAGTTGGTTTGTTGCACTTGATTGCTGCATTTGTTTGTCGCATAGCATGCATATAGATTATTATTTAGTCACTAACGGTTTATCTGGTGAGTGTAGCTGGCATCGGTTCGGATCCACTACAGCTCAACCTTTGCATTTCCCCAGTCCCTTTTTCTTTCGGTGTTTGGTGTCATTTCTGTCCCAGCAGAGTGATGCGAAGTGATCCAGACACTGTTTGCAAAAATAGTGCTCAGGTATCGCACCGATGTCTTTCCTTCAGTCCCGTCTATCGTTTCGGTGATGGACATGCGTCTATCCCGGATCGTTCTTTTATTTTATCGTGTTGGCAACCCTTAATGATCTTAGTTATCAAGAAAGGGCAATGTCAGCAGCCTCAGTTTTTCCCTGCTATCCTATTTCTTGGACGAGTACGGATCTTTCTCCGTCCGCTTGATAATAATGTGGTTGCGACCTTCGTGTCCTACTGCATGATTACCGAGTACGTCCTTACCTCCGAGCTAGTTCAGGTTGCCACCTGGCTAAGCTAGCACTTGGTGAAGCGCTGTTTACACCAATTCTTCCACACATTTATTCGTCCTCGTGCACATCGTCACAGCATGCTAGATCGCAGTACCGGAGATTCCGTGGAATTTGTGTGCTTAAGTAGGCATGCATATTGTGTGACTAGTAGTAATATGTGATGATTGCTTGATTTATTGTATTAGTAGAATGCTTGTGTGCTTTTGTTTTAGTCGTTTCTGTTGTTCCTTTCTTTGGGCCTTCTGGTGTTACAAATTTTCCCCTATTAAAGTTGCTCATCAGCCGACACTAGACCCGAAGAGTCAGCAAGAAATGCATATATTTGGAAACTCAGCTAAACATAATAGAACTGTCAGCAGACTATAGTGAAATTGGGAATATCTTGTCTGGATGCAAAAGAAATCCTGGATGGACCGTCAGTATCAAGTTTGCAATAGCGTGCACTCATCACAACAAAATGATTAAATCAGCAAGAAGATAAATTGTCTGCAAGGTTGACATAATTATCAAAGATATGGCTCAGATACAAGTTTAATTTCTCGTTGAGGATGATTTTGGAACTTGATGTACCTGGAAGCAAGCAAAAATATGGCATGTACTCAGAAAGGAGGATAGTCCTGCAAAACCCTGTTTCATGCAATAAATTAATAGCAAAAATATTCAGATGGTTACATATGTGGAAATTGGTCCGCGTATCACAATAAGAAGCTTCTGGTGTAAGCAATCCAGTCTTCCCTCGCAAGATACCAGATAAGCTTCCAAGGCAAGATTCATCTATCTTCCTCAGTACGATACATGGATGATTTTCCGTACAAGGTACTCTGCCTTCTTCAGTAAGCAACCGCAAAAGCTTCCGGCATAAGGTACCGAGTCTTTCCCCAGCAAAGTCTTTAAGGGGGTAAGCTTCTGAAGCACGATACCCAGTCTTCTTCAGCAAGTTGTCCGATGAAAGTTTCGAGCACAAGCCAACAAATATTCCTCAGTAAGATATTGGTACAAGGTAGTATGTTGTGAATTGACAGCATATGGCAGCGAATCCTGATACGTCTCCAACGTATCTATAATTTTTGATTGCTCCATGCTATATTATTATGTGTTTTGAATGTTTATGGGCTTTATTATACACTTTTATATTACTTTTGGGACTAACCTATTAACCGGAGGCCCAGCCCATATTGTTGTTTTATTGCCTGTTTCAGTATTTCGAGGAAAAGGAATATCAAACGGAGTCCAAACGGAATGAAACCTTCAGCAGCGTGATTTTTTGGAAGAATATGATCCGGGAGACTTGGAGTTCACGTCAGAAGATCCTTTGAGGAGGCCACGAGATAGGAGGGCGCGCCCCCCTGTCTCGTGGGCCCCTCGAGCACCTCCTGACCGACTTCTTTCGCCTATATATTCCCTCGTACCCTAAAACCATTGAATATCAAGATAGATCAGGAGTTCCGCTGCCGCAAGTCTCTGTAGCCACCAAAAACCTCTCGGGAGCCCGTTCCCGGCACCCTGCCGGAGGGGCAACCCATCACCGGTGGCCATCTTCATCATCCCGGCGCTCTCCATGACGAGGAGGGAGTAGTTCACCCTCGGGGCCGAGGGTATGTACCCGAGCTATGTGTTTGATCTCTCTCTCTCTGTGTTCCCTCTATGGCACGATCTTGATGTATCGCGAGCTTTGCTATTATAGTTGGATCTTATGATGTCTCTCCCCCTCTACTCTCTTGTGATGAATTGAGTTTCCCCTTTGAAGTTATCTTATCGGATTGAGTCTTTTATGAGAACACTTGATGTATGTCTTGCCGTGTTTATCTGTGGTGACAATGGGATATCATGTGCCTCTTGATGTATGTTTTGGTGACCAACTTGCGGGTTCCATGAACCTATGCATAGGGGTTGGCACACGTTCTTGACTCTCCGGTAGAAACTTTGGGGCACTCTTTGAAGTACTTTGTGTTGGTTGGATGAATCTGAGATTGTGTGATGCATATCGTATAATCATGCCCACGGATACTTGAGGTGACAATGGAGTATCTAGGTGACACTAGGGTTTTGGTTGATTTGTGTCTTAAGGTGTTATTCTAGTACGGACTCTTTTATAGATTGATCCGAAAGAATAACTTTGAGGTGGTTTCGTACCCTATCATAATCTCTACGTTTGTTATCCGCTATTAGTGGCTTTGGAGTGACTCTTTGTTGCATGTTGAGGGATTGTTATATGATCTATCTATGTTATTATTGTTGAGAGAACTTGCACTAGTGAAAGTATGAACCCTAGGCCTTGTTTCCTAGCATTGCAATACCGTTTACGCTCACGTTTATCACTTGTTACCTTGCTGTTTTTATTATTTCAGATTACAATTACCTTTATCTACCATCCATATTGCATTTGTATCACCATCTCTTCGCCGAACTAGTGCACCTATACAATTTACCATTGTATTGGGTGTGTTGGGGACACAAGAGACTCTTTGTTATTTGGTTGCAGGGTTGCTTGAGAGAGACCATCTTCATCATACGCCTCCTACGGATTGATAAACCTTAGGTCATCCACTTGAGGGAAATTTGCTACTGTCCTACAAACCTGTGCACTTGCAGGCCCAACAACGTCTACAAGAAGAAGGTTGTGTAGTAGACATCAAGCTCTTTTCCGCACCGTTCTTTGGGGAGGTGAGTGCTTGAAGGTATATCTTTAGATCTTGCAATCGAATCTTTTTGTTTCTTGTTTTATCACTAGTTTACTTTATAAAAGAAAACTACAAAAAAATGGAGTTAAGTTTGTCTCATACGCTTCGTCTTTTTAATATCTTTCGTGAGAATGATGGAAATGAAAATTGTGCTCAAGTGCTAGAAGAAGAATTCATTAAAATGCTTAGTACTAGATCTTTGTATGATGAGCATGATTGCAATGTTGTTAGTATGAATTCCTTGAATATCCATGATGCTAATGATATGCAAAGCCACAAGCTTGGGGAAGCTATGTTTGATGAATATGATACATTTTGTCCCCCAAGCTTTGATGAGAAAATTTATTTTGATGATAGCATGCCTCCTATTTATGATGATTATATTGATGAAAGTGGATTTGGAAGAGTGTCAACTTTATTTAGTGATGATTCCACTATTTCGGAAGAGGTTCCAATTGATTATGGGAACAAAGTTCCTATCTATGATGATTATTGTGATGACTTGTATGCTATTAGGAATAATGATAACCATGAAACTTGTCATCATGATTTTAGTTTTCAATTGGATTATGCCTCACATGATAATTATTTTGTTGAGTTTGCTCCCACTATCCCGAATGAGAAGAATTTTTCTTATGTGGAGAGTAGTAGAATTTCTATGCAGGTAGATCATGAAAAGAATGCTTTAGGTGCTGGTTATATTGTTGAATTCATTCATGATGCTACTGAAAATTATTATGAGGGAGGAATATATGCTTGTAGGAATTGCAATAATGTCAAGTTTCCTCTCTACGTGCTTCAATTTTTGAGGTTATGCTTGTTTTGTCTTCCTATGCTTGTTGATTATTGTTCCCATAAGTTGTTTGATCACAAAATCCCTATGCATAAGAAGTGGGTTAGACTTAAATGTGCTAGTCATATTCTTCATGATGCTCTCTTTATGTTTCAATTCTTATGTCTTATGTGAGCATCATTGAAAATCATCATGCCTAGCTAGGGGCGTTAAACGTTAGCGCTTGTTGGGAGGTAACCCAATTTTATTTTAGTTTCTTGCTTTTTGGTTCTTTTTAGTAATAAATAATCCATCTATCTTCTGTTTAGATGTGGTTTTATGTTTTAATTAGTGTTTGTGCCAAGTAGAACTTTGGGAAGACTTGGGTGAAGTCTTTATGATCATGCTGTAAAAAACAGAAACTTTAGCGCTCACGAGATTAGCTTCAACTTTTTACTGGAGAGTGATATTTAGTTGATTATTTTTTCAGATGATTAATAGACAAATTCCTCAGGTCCACCAATTTAGTTTAGAATTTTTGGAGTTCCAGAAGTTTGCGTTAGTTACAGATTACTACAGACTGTTCTGTTTTTGACAGATTCTGTTTTCATTGTGTTGTTTGCTTATTTTGATGAATCTATGGCTAGTAAAATAGTTTATAAACCATATAGAAGTTGGAATACAGTAGGTTTAACACCAATATAAATAAATAATGAGTTCATTACAGTACCTTGAAGTGGTGTTTTGTTTTCTTCGCTAACGGAGCTCACGAGTTTTCTGTTAAGTTTTGTGTTGTGAAGTTTTCAAGTTTTGGGTAAAGATTCGATGGACTATGGAATAAGGAGTGGCAAGAGCATAAGCTTGGGGATGCCCAAGGCACCCCAAGGTAATATTAAAGGACAACCAAGAACCTAAGCTTGGGGATGCCCCGGATGGCATCCCCTCTTTCGTCTTCGTTCATCGGTAACTTTACTTGGAGCTATATTTTTATTCACCACATGATATGTGTTTTGCTTGGAGCGTAATTTTCTCTTGTTAGTATTTGCTTGATGTTATTTATAATAATGTTTTGCATCTTTAGTTTCAATAAAAGTCTAGGATAGCCTTTGCCATGCTTATTTTGCTACTATACATGTTGCTGTTTGAAAACAGAAAGTTTACCGCTGTTGCAAAAATTACCTAGAAAAGTAAAAGAGTGGTATAATGTTGAATATTTTTGCATACTGAGCTCTGATAAGTTTATTACAGTGGGAATTTTAGTTCATAATTTTTGGATTTAGGGAAGTATTGATACTCTTGCATTCTTTACAGACTGTACTGTTTAGGCAGATTGCTGTTATGTTTGCATTGTTTGCATATGTTTGCTTGTTTAATGATTCTATTTAAGTATAGGAGTATTAAATATGCAGAGGCATTTAGTATGCAATGTTGAATAATAATGTTAGTGATTTGTTACAGTAGAAAATGATAAGGTTTTGCATTGGTTTATACTAACCTATCTCACGAGTTCTTGTTGAGTTTGTTGTGAATGAAGGCTTTGATAAAAAGAGAAACCATGATACGAGAGGAATTAAGGAGACACAAAAGTTCAAGCTTGGGGATGCCCAAGGCACCCCAAGATAATATTTCAAGAAGTCTCAAGCATCTAAGCTTGGGGATGCCCAGTAGGCATCCCACCTTTCTTCTTCAACAACTATCGGTTAGTATCGGTTGAGCCTAAGTTTTTGCTTCTTCACATGAGTTGTGCTATCCTTGCAATGTCATTTTATTTTGTTTTGCTTGCTGTTTTAATAAAATACCAAGATCTGAAATTATTAAATGGGAGAGTCTTCACATAGTTGCATAATTATTCGACTACTCATTGATCTTCACTTATATCTTTCGGAGTAGTTTGTCATTTGCTCTAGTACTTCACTTATATCTTTTAGAGCACCGTAGTGGTTTTATTTTTGAAGAAATAGATGAACTCTCATGCTTCACTTATATTATTTTGAGAGTCTTAAATAGCATGGTAATTTGCTTAAATAATCTTAATATGCTAGGTATCCAAAAATAGTAAAAACTTTCTTATGAGTGTGTTGAATACTAAGAAAATTTTGATGCTTGATAATTGTTTTGAGATATGAAGATGGTGATATTAGAGTCATGCTAGTTGGGTAGTTATGAATTTGAGAAATACTTGTGTTAAAGTTTGTGATTCCCGTAGCATGCACGTATGGTGAACCGCTTTGTGATGAAGTCGGAGCATGATTTATTTATTGATTGTCTTCCTTATGAGTGGCGGTCGGGGACGAGCGATGGTCTTTTCCTACCAATCTATCCCCCTAGGAGCATGCGCGTAATACTTTGCTTTGATAACTTCTAGATTTTTGCAATAAGTATATGAGTTCTTTATGACTAATGTTGAGTCCATGGATTATACGGACTTTTCTCATCCTTCCACCATTGCTAGCCTCTCTAATACCGTGCACTTTTCGCCGATATCATACACCCACCATATACCTTCCTCAAAAAAGCCACCATACCTACCTATCATGGCATTTCCATAGCCATTCCGAGATATATTGCCATGCAACTTTCCACCGTTCCGTTTATTATGACACGCTCCATCATTGTCATATTGCTTAGCATGATCATGTAGTTGGCATCGTATTTGTGGCAAAGCCACCGTTCATAATTCTTTCATACATGTCACTCATGAGTCATTGCATATCCCGATACACCGCCAGAGGCATTCATATAGAGTCATATTTTGTTCTAAGTATCGAGTTGTAATTGTTGAGTTGTAAGAAAATAAAAGTGTGATGATCATCATTTTTAGAGCATTGTCCCAAGTGAGGAAAGGATGATGGAGACCATGATTCCCCCACAAGTCGGGATGAGACTACGGACGAAAAAAAAGAGGCCATAAAAAAAGAGAAAAGGCCCAAATAAAAAACAAATAAAAACAAAAAAATAGAGAAAAAGAGAGAAGGGGCAATGCTACTATCCTCTTACCACACTTGTGCTTCAAAGTAGCACCATGATCTTCATGTGAGAGAGTCTCATATGTTGTCACTTTCATATACTAGTGGGAATTTTCATTATAGAACTTGGCTTGTACTCCCTCCGTCCGGGTTTATTAGGCCTGTTAGCATCACAAGCATGTCCCTTTTTATAAGGCCTCACTTTGGAAAGATGCATGCATGCAACCATTCTATTGGTTGCATTGAAAGTCATTGTTGTTGGTGTCATGGCTAGACAATTAATACACTTCGTGCGTACTTTTTCATTGGTTGCATGCATTTAAGAGAGTGCATTGGGAGTAGAATGGAAGAATTAATGTGAGCAAATTACTATGTGTCTTGGTCTAAGAGAAGTTGTCTTTAGGCCTAATAAACCCGGACGGAGGGAGTATAATCCAATGACGGGCTTCCTCAAAATGCCCTAGGTCTTCGTGAGCAAGCGAGTTGGATGCACACCCACTTAGTTTCTTTTGTTGAGCTTTCATATACTTATAGCTCTAGTGCATCCGTTGCATGGCAATCCCTACTAACTCACATTGATATCTATTAATGGGCATCTCCATAGCCCGTTGATACGCCTAGTTGATGTGAGACTATCTTCTCCCCTTAGTCTTCTCCACAACCACCCTTCTATTCCACCCATAGTGCTATATCCATGGCTCACGCTCATGTATTGCGTGAAGATTGAAAAAGTTTGAGAATGTCAAAAGTATGAAAAAATTGCTTGGCTTGTCATCGGGGTTGTGCATGATTTAAATACTTTGTGTGGTGAAGATAGAGCATAGCCAGACTATATGATTTTGTAGGGATAACTTTCTTTGGCCCTGATATTTTGAGAAGACATGATTGCTTTGTTAGTATGCTTGAAGTATTATTATTTTTATGTCAATATTAAACTTTTGTCTTGAATCTTTCGGATCTGAATATTCATACCACAATTAAGAAGAATTACATTGAAACTATGCCAAGTAGCACTCCACATCAAAAATTATCTTTTTATCATTTACCTACTCGAGGACGAGCAGGAATTAAGCTTGGGGATGCTTGATACGTCTCCAACGTATCTATAATTTTTTATTGCTACATGCTATATTATTATGTGGTTTGAATTTTTATGGGCTTTATTATACACTTTTATATTACTTTTGGGACTAACCTATTAACCGGAGGCCCAGCCCATATTGTTGTTTTATTGCCTGTTTCAGTATTTCGAGGAAAAGGAATATCAAACGGAGTCCAAACGGAATGAAACCTTCGGCAGTGTGATTTTTTGGAAGAATATGATCCGGGAGACTTGGAGTTCACGTCAGAAGATCCTCGAGGAGGCCACGAGATAGGAGGGCGCCCCCCTGTCTCGTGGGCCCCTCGAGCGCCTCCCGACCGACTTCTTTCGCCTATATATTCCCTCGTACCCTAAAACCATCGAATATAAAGATAGATCGGGAGTTCCGCCGCCGCAAGCCTCTGTAGCCACCAAAAACCTGTCGGGAGCCCGTTCCGGCACCCTGCCGGAGGGGCAACCCATCACCGGTGGCCATCTTCATCATCCCGGCGCTCTCCATGACGAGGAGGGAGTAGTTCACCCTCGGGGCCGAGGGTATGTACCAGTAGCTATGTGTTTGATCTTTCTCTCTCTCTCTCTCTCTCTCTCTCTCTCTCGTGTTCCCTCTATGGCACGATCTTGATGTATCACGAGCTTTGCTATTATAGTTGGATCTTATGATGTTTCTCCCCCTCTACTCTCTTGTGATGAATTGAGTTTCCCCTTTGAAGTTATCTTATCGGATTGAGTCTTTTATGAGAACACTTGATGTATGTCTTGCCGTGTTTATCTATGGTGACAATGGGATATCATGTGCCTCTTGACTATGTTTTGGTGACCAACTTGCGGGTTCCATGAACCTATGCATAGGGGTTGGCACACGTTCTTGACTCTCCGGCAGAAACTTTGGGGCACTCTTTGAAGTACTTTGTGTTGGTTGGATGAATCTGAGATTGTGTGATGCATATCGTATAATCATGCCCACGGATACTTGAGGTGACAATGGAGTATCTAGGTGACATTAGGGTTTTGGTTGATTTGTGTCTTAAGGTGTTATTCTAGTACGAACTGTTTTATAGATTGATCCGAAAGAATAACTTTGAGGTGGTTTCGTACCCTACCATAATCTCTACGTTTGTTCTCCGCTATTAGTGGCTTTGGAGTGACTCTTTGTTGCATGTTGAGGGACTGTTATATGATCTATCTATGTTATTATTGTTGAGAGAACTTGCACTAGTGAAAGTATGAACCCTAGGCCTTGTTTCCTAGCATTGCAATACCGTTTACGCTCACGTTTATCACTTGTTACCTTGCTGTTTTTATTATTTCAGATTACAATTACCTTTATCTACCATCCATATTGCATTTGTATCACCATCTCTTCGCCGAACTAGTGCACCTATACAATTTACCATTGTACTGGGTGTGTTGGTGACACAAGAGACTCTTTGTTATTTGGTTGCAGGGTTGCTTGAGAGAGACCATCTTCATCCTACGCCTCCTACGGATTGATAAACCTTAGGTCATTCACTTGAGGGAAATTTGCTACTGTCCCACAAACCTGTGCACTTGCAGGCCCAACAACGTCTACAAGAAGAAGGTTGTGTAGTAGACATCAAATCCCAAGAATCAGATCGGCAACATTTTGGTCAGAATCAAGAATCAGTCGGAATACACATCTGTCTCGGGAATCAGGTCCTCATATATATGCAATGAGCACACCATCAAGATCTTATAAGTCACTCGGATGAGGATCTGATAGCCACGTGAGGATGGTTAATAAAAGAAAGCCAGTATACACCGCAGTGTGACAAAGGATTATGAGGATCGATGACATCAATGAGCTCAGTACAAGTACCCGTGAACCTGGAAAATGATCCCGATGAGCCCTTGTCCCTTTCTCTCCAATGACGGCACCACGCCTGTGATCTGAGCTGTTTCTAGCTATCCGGGGTGGATGCCGATTTTTATTTCTCTCTTCAACGACTGCCACGAGTCTGAGCTGCTTTTCAGCCGTCTCGTACAGCTGTTGAGTTTCTCTTTGTGACAGTAGCCCTATAGCTGCTCTTTGGCTATTTTAGGGAGCTGCCACCTTCTTTTTATTGACCCGGTCTCATGCTCTGAGCTGCTTTTCGGCCGTCCTGAGCCGTGGTTGAGTTATTTCAGTAACGTCCCAGATCTGTGTTGTAAAGACTGTTCAGGTGGCTACTGATTTATTTGCCGATTTCTTGCAAGGTTTCCGGATGATCATTTCCCAAAGATCAGAATTTGAGAGGTGTTGCACCTGCCATTTAATGGGTTATCCTGTTAGAAAAATGAGGATAAACTACAATTGCCGAAAAATTGCACCGACAGTACCTATGGTCATACGAAGAAACAATATGCCGCAACTCTTTCAGCCAAGGATCCAGACCAAGAAAACATTAATGAAGGAGCAAGACCAGTGAGGCAGGTATGAAAATTGTACACGACCCCCATGGTGTAGATTCCCCGGACAGTCTAAGTCAGTATTGATCCACATGGATATGCCTACAGCATGAGTAATCGGCATGAGGAATAACAGTCTGGAAGCCTGAGTCCTCACTTATATGAATCATCATGGATAGCCTGTCGTGAACAAAATTTTTCTGTCAAGTCTGCAGATATTATCATACAGGCCAAACCCTTTATGCTGGCCGTGACAGGAGACAGTCAAATATTTGGTACGGATCCGATACTCACGACATTGGAACCAGCTAAGATGAGTCAGAATCTGTCAGGAAGCGGTTATGTTTTAACTCACTGTTTGGAACCCAAAGGACCTGCATTTAGTGGAGAAACCCAATGCAATGAGTCAGAGCTTGAGTTCTCATCAGAAAAATTTGATCATCATTACATGAAAGGTTTTCAGTGCCGGGTGTCACACCCAGCGGAAATCACTTTCGGATTTGTGAGACGGACATATATTTCAGTCGTGAAAATCAAATCACACTCAGCTAGTCAGCAGATCTAAAAAGAAATTGGAGCCTATATAAGCATGAGCAAGCCAGGTAAGATCTGTCAGAATGTGGATACAGTAAAGCAAACCACCCAGGGCCAGTCAAATAAAAATTTAGTGGGAACAAGAATAAAGGAAAAAGGATACCCGAGTTGGAAACGGTTTCGTCAAGTCAGAATATTCATACTAGTTCCCTGAGCAACCAAATCTCGAGGACGAGATTTATTTAAGGGGGTAAGGTCTGTGACAGCCTGATTTTTGGCCTTTTCTTTTTCTTTTGTTTTTCCGAGGTTTTTGCCTGAGTTTTCTTTTAGTGGCTTTGTAGTGCAGGCCCGAAGAAGATGCCCTGTTCTTTGTTTCCAGAGTGGCTTGTCATTACCAAATCCTTCCATAGACCCTGTCATTTACATCCTAGCCCAAATCCCAATATTCTTTTTATTGGGAATATTCCTTTTCTATTAAAGGAATAACTCAAATTGCCCTAGGTTGTGAAGCAACCTATATTTACCTCACTCCAAAAATTCCCAAATAATTCTCATAATTTTTTTGGGTCATATATTGATCAAATATGGCAAAACTTTTCATTGCCATGTTCAAAAATAATTCCCCAATATTCCTTTTCCTATTCTGCCCTGAATGTCACTTTGTGAAGGAAGTGTCATTTATATTTCTCCTATTGACTCCCAACCTGTTTGGGCATGTTTGTATGTCCAAATAATTTCCTCATGCACAAGTTCAAATTTATGTTCCTAGCCAGTCTTCCTCAGTTAATTTACAAAGTTCCTGTCAAACAGAAAGCTTTGTGAAGGAAGTACTAGCTAGGAGTACCCAAATGAGTTTAACTTTTGCACACTCCTTAATGTTCTCATATTAATCCACTCCACCCATTTGCAGCCCCATCCAATCATCTATGTGAGCACAGGAGCAAATCTTGTTTCTGGCAATATTTTCAGGTTGTGAAGCAAGTATATTTTATATTGCTTTAAAAATCCTGATAAATTACCGGATCATTCTTATACCCTTGAAACATCTCTCCACACATTTTGGCTTGTCCATTTGGCATGATCGTTTTACAGAATCTTTATACGTCCATATCACGAGGATTTGCCAAGTGTCATCCCATTCCATAACTCCATGTGAGTGCATCTTGCTGATCTTCATTTCTGGACCAAGTATGCAGTTGTGAAGCAACTGCAGTAAATCTTGATCCATTTACCCTCAAAACCTCCAGGATGAAAGTCCTTCGGTAGCTAAACCTCCCAGACAAGCTAATTACTGATTTACATAGCTGGTTTAACCACAGAAAGTTACAAACACCTTCTTACTGATTTACTTTTGGAGCTAAGTGCAAATCTCTTCTTTGCCCCTGGACCGATTTATTTCTTCAGTTGGACTAAGGGCACCAAGGTCCATCCACTGGACATGGTTGGCCCGGCCAAAACGTGGAGTTTGCTCCAGTGCGCGTGGTGATCACGCTGATTTCATGCAAATGGCGTGCTCTGGATTCTTCCTGGCCCTGTGCCCGTCGTCTCCCTCGTCGTCAAGACCTCCATCCATGTCTAGTAGCTGCCCCGTGATGCCCTGAATCTCCCTGCGTCGATGTCTCGTCGTGGTTCACCATGAATGCGCCGCTAGTGCCATGCCCGTGCTGTGCCCCGCCTCTGTCCGCCATTAAAGCTTGTCGGGAGCTCGCCCGTGAGCTCCAGAGCCTTCCCCTCGGCCTATAACAGGACCCTTAGGATCTACCGCATCTCCCAAGCACCTCTACAAGCCTTCCCGACCACCGAAGCATCGGCATCTCGCCGGAGTTTGCCTCTGTTCGCCGTGGCCGCCCGTTTTCTTCTTGGTTCCGGCGAGACTGGCCACTCTCCTCTCCTTCCAATCTGTCCAAAAGCCTCCCCGCTCTCCCGCGGTTCGGCCCACCCCCTTGCCCCCTCGCCGGAGTGCCTCTGGCCGCGCCTCCCGGAGTTCGGCCGCCTCCTCCGCCGTCGGCCTCCAGCTCGTCCGGCCGTCCCGAGCCTCCTCTTGCTTCCCCCACTCCCCCATCGTCTTCCCCATGCCTCCACGAGCCGCCCCACGCCCTCAGGCTCGCCGGAGTTGCCCTCATCGCCGAGCTCCACCTCCGCCCATGCCGCTTCTGTCCTCCTCATGGCGCCGCCCGCCGCCGCCGTCCTAGGCGTCCTCGGCGACCCCTTCCCCTCTGAATGGGTGCGGCTGGACTCTTCGCATCCGCCGGTGCCCTCGGCCGGGCCGGAGATGGCCGGAGCTGGCCGGCCCCCTCGCCGCTCCTCCCCTGCCTCTGCCCATCCTCTGCTTCGGTCGGGCCAGGGCGAGGAAGAAGACGACGACGCCAGCCTGGCCCCTGCTAGTGGATCCCGCGCCCCTCTCGGCCCCACCTGTCGGCCTCTGGTCGTTGACCCCGCGAGTGTTGGGTAATGGATCTCGATTTAGATTGGATCACACTCAGGTAGCATTACAGGATACAAGTCTGGTGGGGAATAAGAGCAAAAGCGAAAAAGGAGGTGCCGTGCCGGTGCCTGATCCCATGGGATGCCTTCTCCTCTGTTCCACTTGGCCTTAAGTAGGATTCACCCAGTCCGGGCCCATGAACACGCAGTTTGGGTGCCTGATCCTAGGTGGACGCCTGATGACGCGGTCTTGGCCCTGATTGGTCTCCTCTTCTCTTCCTGGCGCCACGCTGGCCGCCCTGTCGATGCTTGAGCCGCCGCTTCCCTCTCGAATCGGGGACGCCTGGTGTCAAACCGTGATCTCGGTAGGGGTCCCGAATCGTATGCGTCTAGGCGGATGGTAACAGGAGACAAGGGACACGATGTTTTTACCTGTGTTCGGGCTCTCTCGATGGAGGTAATACCCTACTCATGCTTGATTAATATTGATGATATGGGTAGTACAAGAGTAGATCTACCACGAGATCAAGGAGGCTAAACCCTAGAAGCTAGCCTATGGTATGATTGTTGTTCGTCCTACGGACTAAAACCCTCCGGTTTATATAGACAGGATAGGTTAGGGTTACACAGAGTCGGTTACAATGGTAGGAGATCTACATATCCGTATCGCCAAGCTTGCCTTCCACGCCAAGGAAAGTCTCATCCAGGACACGGACGAAGTCTTCAATCTTGTATCTTCATAGTCTTGGAGTCCGCCATGACGATAGTCCGGCTTATCCTGGACATGCCCTAGTCAGGACTCCCTCAAGAGCTCTGAACCGGGCTTCAATGACGATGAGTCCGCGCATTGATTGTCTTGGCATTGCGGCGGGTTCCTCCTCCGAATACTTCATAGAAGGTTTTGAACACAAGGATAGTGTCCGCTCTGCGAAACAAGTTCCACATAACACCGTGAGAGAGAATAATTTTGCACAGATCTGCCGACGTATTCCACGGCGTGACATCACACCACGGTCGGGCCCTTATATGAATCGTTTTTATTATTCCACCTCGGCGTGTTTAGCGAGGCGGTTTCCTTGGCACGCCTTATCAAAGCATAGATCGTGCCCCTTATTACGGATTCTCATCAATACGGACGTGGGTAACCCAACCGTGCCCGTCTGGCTGCCTCGCCTCTATCAAAGGCGAGTCCTAATCGACCACGGGTGGGCTCTTGGTATTCAACCTCTTTATAATGAGACCAAGGCCCTCTTCTTTTACACCCTCCATCGAGTTAGCCTCAAGGCTCGAGTTCCAACACCCAAAGCTTCAGATTCAGCGCTTCGGACTTTCGACGATGTCCGGATCCGACCAAAGACGGGCCGATGGATGTCTTCCTCCGTCACGTAAGAAGATGTGCTAAAGCTACGCGACACCGGTATCTAAGCGGCGAGATCAGCATAGGCTGCCTGCTCAGGCGTGTCATTCCCACTCTGAACCCGGCGAGAACGTGGTGTTCGTGTCCCACTTCCTTCGGGTTTAGGCTTCCCGACGGATCCCTTTGTGCGGGGGCTCATGTTTTATTATGGGCTTGATTTCCATGACTTGAATCCGAGTCCATCCTCCATATCTCGTCATTCATTGTCGTATGTGAGGCCTTCCTCCATATTACCCCCACTTTGGATTGTGGCTCAAGACCTTCAAGGTGGAGCCAAAGATGATCGAGGGACAACAAGCAGAGTGGAGGGGCGGTTATAAGCAAATGTCTTTGATGCTCCGTGGCCCGAGGGCTCTTTTCAAGAGGAGCTTGGTTTGTGGCAATGGGAGTGGTTTTATATCACCGCTCCTGGGGGCACCAAATGGGCGGCGCCTCGCCTTCCGCTGGGTCCACCACCATGGTGGCATCTTGGGTCAACAAGGGGCTCGACTGGGGCCGCCCAAGGACGCCCCTTGCTGCAGGCCGTGTCGAGACCTCCAGAAAGAGGGATCAATCTGGTCGCGATGGCGCAGGTTATGGTGATCCGGCGCCTTGACCAAACGCCGCCCCCTCACTTTGTGGGAATTCAATCCGGAGGGACCACGAGCTCTCCAAAATTTTATGGGCACGACGCCTGCGTGGAGATGTATAAACTGTTCTTCGATGACAAGAGAAGTGTCCGGACTTGACCGAGGACGCAGGACTAAGCTGCAATCGCCCAGATACTCAAGTAAGTAGTCCGGTAATGGGACAAACTGTTCATTCATTTATTATATATACATGCCCTTTAAAGGAGCCGTTTCTTGAACAGGAGTGGATAGCCAAGGCAAAGTTAATAAGGTGTCCGGCTCCCCTCCCCGAGACCACACCGGATCCCATGCTGACCAAGATGTTGAAGGTCGCGCCTTTTGAAGAAGGCGAAGGGGGAGCGGGAAGCAAGCGCCTCCATGAAGGAGGCTATCAAGGAAGGAGGGATTAAGAGTCCCACCTTTCGAGGAGAGAAGAGGACCGCTTGGAAGATCCGGAGGTCAAGGCCTCAAAGAGGGAAGGGAATCTTCGACGGAGAGTCCGCTACCGGGAAGTAACCCAGCCGCATTATTTCCCGAGGGGATCAGCCCTCCAAATGAGCCGTAAGTAAAAAGAAGGGTCTTGTAGATAAGGAACATCCTCAGATTTATTCATGAAGATAACCAAAATTGTACCTTGTAGTTCGGACTTCAGCCCTTCTCAGTAGAGCTCGTCTTCGGGGGATCTTCTTCCAGAGATGATGGAGAGCGAAACGCCTCCACCTGTCGCGCCCTCATGTGAAGCGGATGACCCGGAGGTGTCGTCGCGGAGGGTTCCCCCAAGTCTGGCGGGGCCGGAAGGTCCGGCGCCAAGTGGCGTGCGGTCGGAGGAGCTGAAGGATCTGCTCGGGCGAGCGGCTATTTCAGAAGATCGCCGTGCTCTAATGGGTACGGTGATTGAAAGAATTGCATCCATGAGCGGATTGCATGAAGCTGTCGAAGCTTCGACGGGGTTTGAGGTACGCAAAAATGGTGTACCTTCGACGCTTATGCATATAAAATGCATACTGTATAGATAGTAGCCTCGAGACTCGGTATGTTGTCAAAATTGACAACGTGTCGAGGATCAAATTCTCGATTATAACATATCGCTGCTCCTAAATAGGTGGCGGGCGTCCCGGAGGCCACCGGATCGATGAATATGCCAACTAAAGCGGCAACTTGACGAGGCGGATGCGGACATCGCTACCGGGTCAATAAACAGTTGACGAGTAACAAGGTATGCGACCTCTATGCGGACACCTTGTAAGGGAGCTTGACGCCCATGTCTTACTATTCGTATGCTTAATGCAGATGGTGCCGCTCGGTGGAGGAGCTGCGGGCGTAACTTCGCCGACCGAAAGAGCAAGCTAGAATTAGTAATGCGGCCGCTTTAAAGGCAGCCGAAGAGCTAGAAGCTGAACGGGCTGCTCACCGAAGCAAAGAGGAGATGGCCGATATGGCCAAAAAGTTAAGGAATACTACCGATCGCTGCGAGGTTCTTGAAAAAGAACATCAAGCGGAACAAGAGGGCCTAAAGAAGGCCGCCGAATCCAAGGATGCCCCATCGGCTTTGAGAGCTGCCAAGGAGGAGCTGAGTCGCCGGGCAATTACGGCTGGAAAACCGCTTTATTGCTGGAGGAAATATACAGATCCAAAGTATGCTCGGTTGGATAAGTTGTGGAGTTCGGAGGATGCTTATCTCGGACTTGGCGGCGAAGCGCTATGACGCTGTTGAGCACTTCCGGGGCGAAGGGAGCCTGAAGGGAAGACCTATATTGGTCGCAATTCCATAGTCCGGAGCGTCCTTCGCCACGACCGATCGGTTGGCGAATGGGCCGAGCTGAATCGATTGTCCGGATTTGCCATGAAGCATGTCTTGACTCACTTGTGGCCGGACGGACCCCAGACGAAGAGCTATTTTGGTTTAGTGCAACAGTTTCTTGGTGCGGTGCCGCGTATCGACGCAATGAAGCGATCGTCGTGTATTGAGGAGCGCTGATGGCTCTTGCCCGTGTCAAGACATCTTGGGCAGAGATGAAGGCCACCGACGTTGCATCCCAAGATTCGGACATAAGCCGAGTACCGCCGAGCACTACTTTGAAGAAGTCTGCCGCGCTGCGTTTAATAGAGACGCAGTGCTCGAAGGATAGTACGTTTAAATGACATGTATGATTTGTGAAAACAATGTTTCAATGTAATATAAGGGCTTTTTATACTTGTGCGTTCAAGTAGAAAACTACTCCATGTGCGGTCGTTTATGTATATGTGTATATAACCTGAAAGATGGCAGTCCTTGGCTTCAGCCCCCACGCACATAGTGCGGGGGTGTTTGAAAAAAGCTGCTTTCACACTTAATCCAACGTCTTGGTCTGTTAAGGAGGTGATAGCATAGCAAACCGTGCAACCGGACTATAATGCTTTATCACTTTCACTTAGCCATAGGAGTTCGAGGGTGGGGCTACTATATAGCCTCGGGGCACCGCACTCTCCCGAATTCAGTGCGTATGTGCTGACCGAAAACCAGTCCTTCAGAATGCGGAGGAATCCTAAACATTCCTGTGAGTCGTCGAGTGGTTGACCAGTCTCTTGCTATATCATGACGGTCAGTTTGGCTTTCTCTCGAGGTGCTTGCGGCGAACCGGGCACAATCGCAGTAGTTCTCCGGTGCCGCGTTAGCCGTGAAAACGGAATGTAAGGCAGCAAAACACAGAGCCGGCAACCCAACATTTGACCAAAGACATGATTCGGAGCTGATGCATATAAGGCCTAACTTCGAGACGCCGAATACTCCCTAAGGTATTCGGTCTTTATGAAAATGGGCAGAATAATGCCCTAAGCCCCGTGTCCAGTGCGTCGCAAAAATTCTGGTGCGGCTAATGCCAAAACACCAGCCTCTTCCTCGGTTACATTAAGGAACCGGGGATGTATATCAACAAGAGACGGTGAAAAAAGGTTTACGCAGGTCTTAATCTGAAAAGAATCCTTGCAACGGGTCCCTCACTGCACGTCTGCGCCAGATCCTCGGATTTAGTGTAGCACGTTGTTCATCTCAGAAAAGAGAGGAACTTAGTTTGAAAGAAAAGGATCGTGCGAAAGATGTACTTAATATTAAATAAGCAGTACGGTTCAAGAATTGAATAAAATTGAGCTTTATTGTCTCTTGTTATACATGCATGCGCCCCTCGTATGGGGTATGCCGCTAGTAGGCGTCGGACTCGTCTAACCGTGTCCGGGGTTTGAATGACCGATTCGTGTTCTTTGCCTAGCAGAGCCGGGATAGCTGTGGGGCTGTCAAGGCGATCTCCGTTCTTCCGTGCTCAAGTGACACTTAATACTTCCTTTTAACGAGATGATGCCGCGTGGACCGGGCATTTTAAGTGTTAGAGATGCATAATGCTGTATTGCGTTAAAGGGGGCGAAAGCTTCGCGTCCCAATAGTGCTTGATGGCTACTTTTAAACGGGGCGACATGGAAGAGTAACCTTTCGCGACGGAAGTTGTCGGATGAACCAAACACAACTTCTAGCAGTATGGAGCCCGTGCCAAGGGCATATGGGCCTGGCATTACTCCTTTAAAGGAGGTGTTGCTACGGCGAATGTTGGTTGGGTTTATCCCCATCCCTCGGATTGTGTCCTGATATATCAGGTTTAAGTCACTGCCGCCATCCACGAGGACATGTGTAAATTGGAATCCGTCGATTATAGGATCCAATATCAAGGCAGTCCATCCTGCGTTCCAGATATTATCGGAATAGTCCTGATGGTCGAAGGATTGGTTTTGACAACCAGTGTGCGGCGCGCCTTTTAGTGGGCGCCGCTCTGTTTTTCCCTTTGATCACGTGAAGTGAGTTTACTGTTTTGACCTCCTGTGGGAAAGTTTTTTGTTTTCCGAGGCTCTGCTTGCGGTGCTCGTCGTCATCTTCACTTGGTGTGTCGAGCCCATTGTGTTCGGGCGTTCGGTCTGTCGGACTGTTTGAAGACCCAACAATTTCGTGGGTATGGTTAGCGTGCCTCCAGAGTACTGTGGATTTGACATATCTTGTCCAAGATTTTGTTGAAGTTGGATAGCTCATCGCTATTGTCCTTAAGGGGCAGTTTTTGTTGTTCGCCGTGAGCCTTTGAATCCGGCGTTGACCGCCGTGCTCTTTGGACTGTTCCTTTTAATCCGCGCTGGTCCTTGTTGCGCAGTTGGTTTCCTGTTTCCATCCCTGATTTCGGATGTACTTGGGTCATTTGGTGCTGCATCTTGCTAGCCAGCTATCCTCTCCGCACAAAAGCGGGTCATGAGGCTTGTTAATACGGCCATTGTTCTTGGCTTTTCTTGCCGAGGTGTCTGGCGAGCCATTCGTCTCGGACGTTGTGTTTGAAAGCTGCTAAGGCTTGGCGTCCGGACAATCGACTATTTGGTTCTTTTAGTAAGGAACCTGTTCTAGAATTTCGGTGCTGACTCTCCGGCTGTTGAGTTATGTGACTTAGATCGTCAAGGTCGGAGGGCGGACATAGGTCCCCTAAAATTTGCCCGAAATGCATCCTCGAGCTCTTCCCAGCTTCCAATGGTATTTTCGGGAGGCTCTTAAGCCAATGCCGAGCTGGCCCTTTGAGTTTAAGGGTAAGTATTTTATGGCGTGGAGATCATCTCCTCTAGCCATGTGTATGTGGAGGATGTAATCCTCAATCCGCACTCGTGGTGCATTGTTCCGTCGTATGCCTCTATGTTTACGGGTTTGAATCCCGCTGAAATTCATGATCCAAAGACTCATCGGTGAAACATAGGGGGTGTGCGGCGCCCCTATATTTGGGTGTGCCGTGATCTTCGGGATTTTGGTGTATTGCATTGCTATGACGAGCGTGCTTTCTTGGCCCATAGATGGACCTAACTGGGCCATCCTTTTGACGTGAATCCTTATGCGGATCGCCTATTGGCTTGTGTGCGGCACCATTTGCCGCTCTCTTTTTGCCGTCAGGTCGTCCATCCGACCGGTTGGCCTTCTTGCCTTGTAATTGTGGGGGCTCTAAGGCCTCCTCGTCGAATTCGGGCAGTAGCTTTCTTTTCGGGTAGCTCTTTGTTCGGCGACTATCGCCGTACTTGTTCATGATCTTGAATACTTTGCTCTATCTCGATCCTCGAGTGCATCTTCCGCTGTTTTGAGCTTCGCTTCGCTTTTTCAGGCGCAGCGATGGGCGACGAGCCTTTTCTGGAGCTCATTTTGCTGCAATGGTTTGTCCGGCGTGAGATCGTCCGGACTGTTGTCTTCGCCGGGGACGGATTGTTTATCCAAGTTGTCTTGTTCGGACGATTGCTCGATAGCTTGTTCGTTGTCCACCGGTTCGCCCTGCTCTATGGCTGGGTCTTTGTTGAGGCGGGACTTTGTTCGGCGTTTACGTTGCCATTTTGACTGCTTTTCGAGGGATTTATCCTTCGTAGCATCCCGTTGTTCCTCATCTTCATCTCCTTTAGGTGTATCCACCATGTATACATCATGGGATGAGGTTGTCCAGCATCCTATAGGTGTTGGTTCATTATTGTCTCCTACATCGTCGTCCATACCGTCGATGTCTTCGGAGTCGAAATCGAGCACGTCGTGTAAGCTTTCGGCCGATGGCTCTGAAGTGGGTGGTGGGTGGGCGTTGAATTTCTTTGTCGTCCGCATCCCAACCTTCCCGACCGTAGTACGCCGTGGCTCTCCGGATAAAGAGAGAGACTTTAGTGAATTTAGGATGTCGCCAAAGGGCGAAAAGTGAAAGATGTCCGCGGTTGAACTCCATGACCAGCGCCCAATCGGATTTGATTGGCGGCGCGGAGGGTTCGGAGTCCGGAGAGGAGTCCGCACCACGAGTCGAGGTCTTCGCAGCGATAGGACGGGTTCGCTCAATCGCCGTAGAGATTGTAGTCCCCGAGGCGGTGTCCAACCACTCGCCCTCGATCGGGAATCCGGCTCGTGTTAAGGGTCGGAGCGGATACGGTGCGGCCTCGTGGCACCGCTCGGCCGCAAAGCTAGATCATGCCCATCGAGACAAGGCGGGCGCGCTTGGCTGCGGCTCGAATCCGTCGAAGATCAAGTCTCCGCAGATGTCGTCCGTATAGTTTAAACTTCCAAATCTGACTCGATGGCTGTGGGCGTAGCTTTCGATTCGCTCGGATGGCTGCTTAATTGGCCCGCAGTGCAAAGCCGCCAAACACGAAGATTTGTCCGGGGAGAAAAGTCTCACCCTGGACCGCGTCATTGTTGATGATCTAAGGAGCCATCGGGCCTATCGGTGACGACACAGAGGAACTCTCAATGAAAGCACCAATGTCGGTGTCAAAACCGGCGGATCTCGGGTAGGGGGTCCCGAATCATGCGCCTAGGCGGATGGTAACATGAGACAAGGGACACGATGTTTTTACCCAGGTTCGCGCCTCTCGATGGAGGTAATACCCTACTCTGCTTGATTAATATTGATGATATGGGTAGTACAAGAGTAGATCTACCACGAGATCAAGGAGGCTAAACCCTAGAAGCTAGCCTATGGTATGATTGTTGTTCGTCCCTACAGACTAAAACCCTCCGGTTTATATAGACACCGGATAGGTTAGGGTTACACAGTCGGTTACAATGGTAGGAGATCTACATATCCGTAACGCCAAGCTTGCCTTCCACGCCAAGGAAAGTCCCATCCGGACACGGGACGAAGTCTTCAATCTTGTATCTTCATAGTCTTGGAGTCCGGCCGTGACGATAGTCCGGCTATCCGGACACCCCTAGTCCGGGACTCCCTCAGACGCTGACATCCCCTGCTCCTTGAGAGCATGCTTGTCCCCAAGCTGCTACTACAGGAAATCGGTTCTTGAGAGCTAACGCGTCTTCCCATGATGCGTCCAACAACTCAGAGTCTGACCAGCGAACCAAGTATTGCTCTAAATCGCTCGACGGTGTTTGGCGCCAAAGACTTGTTCAAGAGGTTCCACCGGAAACAGTTCAGGTGACTTCAGACTTGGCAGGACATTGACGCTGCAGTACCTGGTGCCAACGCTTGACGCAGCTGGGACACATGAAAGACCGAGTGCACTCGCGATCCCTCCGGTAAGTCTAGCTTGTAAGCCACCAGATTGATGCGCTGGACAACCTTGAATGGTCCAAAGTACCGGAATGCTAGCTTGTGGTTGGATCGTCGATGCACTGATGACTGCACATAAGGCTGCAATTTGACGAATACCGCGTCCCCACAAAGACTCTTGTTCGGATCGCTTTCTTGTCGGCCTGAACTTTCATGAGGTGATGTGCAAAAGTGTGTTTGAGGACCTACTGCATGGTTTTCCTTTCCTCTAACCATTCCTTCAGCTCTGGGATCTTGCATACCGACGCTGCTTCGATTCCCCGATGGCGTGGCTCATGTCCATACTGGCGCTGAAATGGAGACATGTTCAAAGCCGAGTGATGACCGGAATTGTACCAAAATTCTGCAAGAGCCGTAAACTGGTTCGATGGCTAGGGCATGCGTGAATGAAGCACCGAAGATAGATTTCTAGACACCGATTGACCCGCTCGATTGACCATCCGTTTGCGGGTGGTATGGGGTACTCATATTGAGCTCGCTCCAATGCATGCAAATAGATCCCTCGTAACTTGCTTGTGAAAACCGGATCCCGATCCGATATTATGGCTTTTGGTAGGCCATGCAGTTTGTAAACGTTGTCCAGGTACACACGAGCTACTTTGGTCATTGTGAATGGGTGTCAAGCGGTAGGAAATGAGCATAACGAGTGAACTTATCAACCACTACTAAGATGCGCTTTGCTCACCTTGTTGTGGGAGGCCGTCGATGAAATCCATTGTAACTACTTGCCAAGCTCCTTCGTAGAGGAATTGGTTCGAGCAAACCCGGTATTTGACCCTTTCTCGGCTTCGCTATCGACAGATTGCACATCCTCGCACATACCGTCAGATTTGCTGCTTCATTTTAGGCCAGCAAACAATTTGCGCAGACGCCGATATGTCACCGGAAACCATAATGCCCTCCTACCGCATCGTGGAACGCCTGCAAAGACCGATCGCTGAATTGCGGTGTGAGCCCCCACCACAAACGCCGACGGAAATACAACAACCCATCATCGACAGAGAAGCGCCCTTTCGGGTCCTCTTGGCACGCCGAATCGCTCGAGTAGCTTACGCGCATGCGCATTGCTTGGCATAACTGGCCCAGATATCATCGATCCAAGTAGGTTGACATACCGAAATGGCCATGGCCTGTCCCTCGCTCATGGCGAATGACGAGACAGTAGCATCGGGCAGCATTGTTAGTTGTCCCTTGCTCGTAGCAGATTTTATAACGCATAACCCCAAAGAACTTGGTAAATGCTTTTTGCTGCCACCTTAATCGCCGAGAGTCTCTGATCATCCAAGTGGACTAAACTGCGCTGATCTGTCCTTATGAGAAACTCATCATGGTGTAAATATGGGCGCCATAAGAATTGCTAAACATTCTTTATCGTATGTAGACAGTCCTCTGTGCTTGGGAGCCAAAGATTTACTCATGTACGCAATCGGTGTCCCCCTTGCTGCAAGACTGCTCCAACTCCATAATTGCAAGCATCCATATCGATAACAAACTGCCTAGCGAAATCTAGTAAGTGTAACACTGGCGCAGAAACCAGACCATTGCAGAGCTAAAGCTTTGCTAGTTTCAGCCGTCCACATTAATGGGTGCCCTTTCTTGAGTAAATTGAAGAGGGTCTCGCAATGATGCCGAAATGCTTGACAAATTTCCTGTAGTAACCTGCCAATCCAAGGAAATGCGCAAGACTTCTTTGCTGTTACGAGGCATGTGCCGATTTCGATCGTTGCAATCTTCTCCGGATCTGTTGAAACCCCACGCTCATCAATCACATGCCCCGGATAAGCAATTCGCCACTGCCCAAATGAACATTTGGACTGTTTTACTTGCCGATGGTCTCTTGAGTAATCGCAAAACTTGATTCAGATGTTCTACATGCTGTTCCAGTGTTTCATCGAAAACTAAGATGTCATCGAAGAAGAGGATGACGCAGACGCGTAGCAGAGGTCGCAAGGTACAAGTTACTGCGCCTATGAATGTTGGCGGAGCACATGCTAAGCCAAACGACATGACTAGAAACTCCCAGTGCCCCGAGTGTGTAGTAAATGTTGTCTTATACTCCTCTCCCTCTGCCAGTCGAATCTGGTGATAACCTGCCCGTAAATCCAGCTTGGAAAACCAGCGCGCCCCAACCAATTCATCCATCAACTCATCTATGATTGGGACTGGGTATTTACTAACTAGTGTCATGGCGTTCAAACACCTGTAATCCACACATAATCGCCACATCCTGTCCTTTTTCTTCACAAGCAAAGCCGGCGAAGAGAATGGGCTGGTACTTTCTCTGATGATACCTGCATCCAACAGCTCCTTAACCTGACGCTCTATCTCATTTTTGAGCTCCGGCTTGTGCCTGTAGGGACGCTGATTGACTGGTTGCGCGCCCTCTATTAGCGGAATGCGGTGATCGCAGGCGCGCCTTGGTGGGAGCCCTTTTGGCTTTTCAAACACATCCGTGTACTGCTCCAGCACTCTAAGGATCTCCACTGGTATATTCTCTTATTGCGCTCCCGTTTCATTAACAGAGTTCAAATGCACAACATAAGCAACAGAGCCCTGTTTACACGCCGACAAAAGTTCCTGAGAAGAAATTGCAGAGCACTGATGTTGTTGTTTAGTGACTGCTTGCAAATCCATCGCGCTTGATCCGTAGTAACTTGTCATGTGCCGAGCTTCCCAAATAATTTGCATCAGTTGTGTTTCTTGAGCCAATCCATTCCTAGGATTGCGTCATAGACTCGAGAGATAGGAGCTTAAAGTCTGTGACAAACTCATGCCTCGAGAAGACCATTGGCACTGCAGAATGAAGCCGTCGCAAAGGTAACACCGAACCGTCTCGCAACCTTAACGCGACAAGTCTTCGGCAGTTTGCACACACCGGACAATTGAGCAGCCATATGCAAGTCCACAAATGACGACGAACTGCCAGAATCCACCAAGAGCGACATCTCCTTGCCCTGTATCCATGCGTGTAGCTGCATCACTCCCGACCCGGACGATCCATCGACTGCTTGCTTTGAGATCATGCACAGATTATCCTCATCCAAAGTTGGTTGATCCTGATCACCCTCACTACGCATCTCCTACGTTGCGAATAATTCAAGCAACTCCTCTACCACATGCATCTGAACCGTGGAAGGACACGTATGCTCCTTGCCCCATCGCTCCCCACACTTAAAACAGAGACCGCGAGCTCTTCTGAAAGAGCGCAATGCTGCGATCTTGTTGTTCTCTGTCCCCGCTCGAGCTGCTTTTGTTCCCCGGCGATCTTCGGCACTTGCTGTAGGCGCAGATGGACGGGCAGCGCTCGGGGGCGTCACTGGAGTGCTGGCTGTCACAAACCGCGGTGGTGGAAAACGCGCTGGCGGCGCGTGCTTGACCAGCTCCCCGTCTGCGACTTCCTCTTGCAACAACGCCAGTGAGCACGCTGTGTCGAGGTCAGGCGGACGCTGAATGAGCACCACCGCCCTTATGTCCACCCGCAGTCCCTCGATGAAACGAATCAAGGAAAAGTAAGGATGCGTTAGTTCTGAATAAGACATCATATGATTCATCAGAGTTTCAAAACGTTCAATGAAATCTGCCACTAAATCCGTCTGCCTAATGGCATAGAACTGACGAATCAGAAACTGGTGCTTATCGCGGCCAAATCGAGTGCACAGCAGGGCTGCGAATGATTCCCACGCCAACCCCGCAACCTTGCGCTGCACTGACTGCAGCCAAATGGCAGCCGGGCCGGTGAAATTCAGAATCGCCATGGGAACCCAGTATGATTCCTGAACCGAAAACATCTGAAAGTACTGTTCCGCCAGCGTCTTCCACAGCTGCGGATTCTCGCCCCCAAAACTGGGAAACAAAATCGGCGGGGGCGCTTGCCCCATCGCCGCCAGCACTTGAGAAGGTAACGGAGAAGTATTCTGAGACGGGATCATGGCCATACCTGTGACCGGGGAATCCGTCGGCGACTCGAAGGTCGCCGCCGGAGATCCCCTGTGCTGATGACGCTGGCCGGCCTGATTGCCCTTGGATCTCGCGCGCGACCGGTGTAGTCGCAGGCGGCGGGGATCCGATGGATGGTGGAGTCGAAGCGGGTGCCGTGGAAGCTGCCTGCAGCGTCGCGACGGCGGATTCGAGTTGCGCGAACCGCGCCTCCAACTCCGGCTTCCAGGAGACCAGGGCGTCGATCCGGGTGGTCTGCGCCGCCACGGCCTGGAGAATGGTCTTGTTATCCTCCGCTAGCCGACGAGCGCGAGCGACGGCCTCGTCGTTGAGCTTGTCGAGGTACGCCTTCAGCGCGGGATCCATGGTGGCGATGAGCGAGTCGCGCGCCTGCTTCTGGCGACGGGTTTCCAGCGCGGCGGTGGTGTCGGCGGCGGCGGCGAAGGGGTGGTGGGTGGCTATCTGATACCACGATGTTGGGTAATGGATCTCGATCTAGATTGAATCACACTCAGGTAGCATTACAGGATACAAGTTTGGTGGGGAATAAGAGCAAAAGCGAAAAAGGAGGAGCCGTGCCGTGCCGTGCCGGTGCCTGATCCCCTGGGATGCCTTCTCCTCTGTTCCACTTGGCCTTAAGTAGGATTCACCCAGTCCGGGCCCACGAACAGGCGTTTTGGGTGCATGATCCTAGGTGGACGCCTGATGACGTGGTCTTGGCCCTGATTGGTCTCCTCTTCTCTTCCTGGCGCCACGCTGGCCGCCCTGTCGATGCTTGAGCCGCTCCCGCTTCCCTCTGAATCAGGGACGCTGACAACGTAGTTCCCGCACGCGTGGGACCCGCACGCGTCAGCCCTGCCACTGTTCCTTTGGATAAGGTGAAAACGTAGTTCCCCGAATGCGCTTTCACTTTTTCTATTCAGGCCCCTGGTTGAAAATATTTTCATTACAGATGGGTCCCTGGCAGAAAAACTTCCATATCTTTTTAACCGTAACTCCGTTTGAGGTGAATCCAAAGCCCACTTCTTCATTTCGTCGAGCCCGTTCTGTTGGTCACACTTTCACTATGGTTTGGCACTATGAAAATGATCTTTATTCCCTTGCCTTATTCAGCCCCCTCCGAGAGAGAACTGTTTCCGACGATTCTTTCCGCGGCTTCACCGCACTTCTCCCCGGTGCCTTGTTCATCCCCAGGAAAGCCACAATACCCACTTGCATGATAGTCATGTAGTAGCCATGGTTTTCAACTTGAATCTTTATTAAATATTTGTTTGTTGAAAAGATGGTTATCGTTGTTTCGGTGATGTCTAGATTTGCATGTTCACTTTTGTGCTATGTTGTCTTGTACTCTGTGATCATGTTATACCTGCTAGTATTTCCTTTCATATGTTTATGCTTGTTAGTAGTACATGTTGATGTTGGTGATGGTCATGCTAGTCAGTATGCCATGTTTAGTGGATATGAGTTATTGTTGATATGGTGGAAAGTTATGTGATACTCTCATGATGATGATGATATCATGTTCATGCATTTTGTCATGGCTCAGCATATTTGCATTCAAGTAAACCGGATTAAATTGAACTTGAACAACTGTTGGCTGAGTCATGGTGCCGCTGAATCGATGCTGACCAGTGCAACCACGCTTACCGGCATGGGACAGTCCTAACTGGGTCTATTGTCGTGCCTCTCGCCGGTGCCTCCAACGAGGGAAGGTTATAGGCGTGCTGTACCCTGGCCCGGTAAGCATGCATAACCTTGTGTGCCCGGTTTTGATTTGATTTTGCACGAGGGTCCCAGAGTGGATCGGGCGACGACGGTGGTCGTTGTGTCTGGAGGTAGACACGGCGCCACCCATGACTTAGCTCATTGAGGAGTGAGTCGGAGTAGCCGGGAGAGTGTCATGATAGTAGATCGGTTTTGTCGGAACGCTATTGCTCCACCCGAATGGGAGTGCGAGGTCATGGGTTTCGTAGTGTGGGTACAGTGTACTAACCTCTGCAGAGTATATATTAAATCTATCGATAGCCACGCCCGCGGATAAGGGCCCAGGTCGAGAGAAGGTCACACCATGAGTCAACAGTAATAAGAATAATGTGCTTAATAACAATGAGATAAGTTGGTCGTGATCGCTGTAAGGATCACGGGCAAGGTGTTGGTAGGGTTGTGATCGCCGTAAGGATCAAGGGCCATTTAGTTGTCGGGTTGTGATCGCCGTAAGGATCACGGTTTGGGACTAAGTGTTGGTCGTGGTGGTGATCGCCGTAAGGATCACAGTAGTATCAAGGATACCGAGTTGTTGTATGTTTGTGATGTTGTACGAGAGTCGTGGGTAAAGATCAAGCTCCTTGTGGTCGTTTATTGATTACTACGGTATTTCTTATACCAAGCTTGATTTGATCCTGAGATGATCGTGTGATGTCCGAGGTTGGTAAGTGATGCATGTGTTGGTTACGAGGTAACCCGAGCAGAATAAGTGGTGCATATAGTGTCATCATGTTGCATGCTAGTATTGTTGGATTAATATGTTCATGTTGAGTTAGCTGTATCATGTTTATGTTGGTCATGCCTTGTTATGCTGATGATCTCATGATAACTCCTGTTTAACCTGTAATTGCCATGCTATTGTTTGTCTTGAATGCTTCTGGTTATTGTGAGCTTGCAAGTACATTCAATGTACTGACCTGGCGTGTCATGCCAGTTTGCAGGTCATGCAGGATTTGATTGCTTGCTTGTCGTGGTTTCCGTTCATGCGAGCTAGGATAAGCGTTCCAGCCAGAGTCCCTGCGGAGTGGAGTTTCACCACCGTCTTCGTTGTTCCGCTGCTAGAGTTATTCCGCTGCTTCGAGTTGTTCTGCTGCTTGCATAGAGCAACTGAGGATGGCGTAGTATCGCCGTACCGATGTTATTCATTGTAATATCGGATACCTTGTATTCATATTCGTGTAATAATAGAAAGCTGGTTTGTTCTATGCTAAGCAGTGCCATATTCCAGAAGACTTCGCCTCGATCTCTGGGCTGGAATATGGGGTGTTCCGGTTTCTCTGAGCCGGGGTGCCACATTGGGACTCCCGTGTGCGTCAACGGCAAGTTTAGGTGTTCAGATATACTATTTCTTTTTTATTGAACCGACTTTGTACAACCCTAGGCCCCTCTGGTGTCTATATAAACTGGAGGGTTTAGACCAGAGGTAGGATCATAACATTGATAGGCTAGCCAAGTCAGGGTTTCGCCATTACGATCTCGAGGTAGATCAACTCTTCTAACCCCTATACCCATCGAATATAATCAAGCAGGAGTAGGGTTTTACCTCCATTAAGAGGGCCCGAACCTGGGTAAACATTATGTCCCTTTGATCATTATTACCATCGATCCTCAGACATACAACTTGGGCCCCCCTACCGGAGATCTGCCGGTTTTGACACCGACATTGGTGCTTTCATTGAGAGCTCCGCTGTGTTGTCAACAGAAGGATTGATGGCTCGCCTCTTCATGAACGATGATGCTGTGTCCAGGGAAACCTTTCTCCCCAGACAGGTCTTTGTGTTCGGCGGCTTCGTGCTTCGTGCCAACTCGACCGACCACCTTGAGCAGGTCGACAGTTACGCCCCCGACCACCAGATCAGGTTCGGAAACCTGAACTACGTCACCGATATCCTAGGAGATCTGATCTTCGAGGGGTTCACGACCTCGGTTGCCGCCCCCTGCCCTCATGAAGGAAACTCTTCGGATCAGCTCTTAGATCCCGTCCAGGGGTCGACACTCACACCCGCCTTGGCCTTAGATCGAAGCAGGTCGTATCGTCCGAAGATGGGAGGATCAGTCCCGCCGGAATCTATTCTATCATGGAACTTCCTACCGGAGACCCAGATGCGATCCTGGACTCGCCTCTGGATAACTCCGAACTGTCGAGGTCTGCGTCCATCGGGCCTGATCAGGTGTCTATCACCAAACCCATCCCTGTAGATCCGCAGACTCCTATCCGGCTTTCGCCCTTAGACGAAGCACTGGGCTTAATGCGGTCTCTCGCCATTACGGAAGCTTTGCCTCCGAACTACACCCAGCATGGGCTGGGGGTTGAGAGCGGGAATTTTATGCCCCACCCACCACCCACTTAATAGCCACTGTCGAGGATTTAATCTACATGATGGACTATGCGTCCGAAGACATCGACGGTATGGACGACGATGTCGACGCCGAAGGCCAATGCCCTCCTACTACAGGGCGTTGTACAACCACTTCTACCTATGACATATACATGGTGGACACACCTGATAAAAAGGACAATGAGGCCACTCAGGACATGGACAAGCCCAAAGACGAGCCACCAAAGCGCCGGCACCGGCGGCGCCGCGCACGATCGCGTCGGGCAAGGGACAACAATACTGGCACCGGAGACAATGAGACTCAATATAATGCCGAAGAACCCGAACACCCCGTCGAGCCCATGTCTGAACATGACGAGAGGGAGGAGGTGTCGGTGTCAAAACCGGCGGATCTCGGGTAGGGGGTCCCGAACTGTGCGTCTAAGGCTAATGGTAACAGGGGCGGGGGACACAATGTTTACCCAGGTTCGGGCCCTCTCTATGGAGGTAATACCCTACTTCCTGCTTGATTGATCTTGATGATATGAGTATTACAAGAGTTGATCTACCACGAGATCGTCGAGGCTAACCCTAGAAGCTAGCCTATGATTATGATCGTTGTTGTCCTACGGACTAAACCCTTCAGTTTATATAGACACCGGAGGGGGCTAGGGTTACAGAGAGTCGGTTACAGAGAACGAAATCTACATATCTGAATTGCCAAGCTTGCCTTCCACGCAAAGGAGAGTCCCACCCGGACATGGGACGAAGTGTTCAATCTTGTATCTGCATAGTCCAACAGTCCGTCATAAGCATATAGTCCGTCTGTCCGAGGACCCCCTAATCCATGACTCCCTCACTAGCCCCGAACCAGGCTTCAATGACGATGAGTCCGGCGCGCAGATTGTCTTCGACATTGCAAGGCGGGCTCTTTTACAAATTCTCTAGAGTACCTGTTGTAACGAGCAGTGTCCGGCTTCCCATTTAATGCTGCACTCATCGGCTTCTGTACCTTAACAATGACAGTCTCCACGTGTCGAGCGAATGCGAGAAGTCGGGGCATTTTTACACTTGCCACCCTGACCATGTAAATAAATCGTCTATTAAAGAGACGTGGATTCTCAGATCCAAAACACACCATCTTCCCCAAGCGAGGATCCATCGGAGCGTGCCCGAAAAAACCATCCCATCATGGCCGGCCACCGCAGCTCCTCCTCTCGCCCTCATAGCGCCAAGCCAAGTGATTAGGAGAAGTGTACCGTATCCCACGTCCAATTGGTGGAGTTGCAGACCCAGGGGTTCCTCCCACCTGCATATCTTGTCCCCGTTCGAGCCGGACTGGCCACTTTTGACGGCGGGGAGCAAGCGGAGAGTTTTCCCAACCCATCCCGGGGGGAGCGGGTGTGCTTTGTCCCTTACTTGCTGAGGGGCCTCGGATTTCCAATCCATCCGTTCCTCCGCGGGCTCCTGGAGTATTATGGCCTCTAGCTGCACAACTTCACCCCTGCCCCCATCCTGCACATGGCAGGCTATGTCGCCCTTTGTGAGTTATTTCTGGGCTGCGAAGCTCATTTAGAGCTATCGAAGAGGCTGTTCTGCCTCGTCCCCCGCAATCAGGAGGGATCAATATACCAAGTGGGCGGAGCCAAAATATGGCGCATCGCCGGGACCGGATACCTGTCCGGCACTCCGAAGAAGACATCCGAAGACTGGCCTTCCGAGTGGTTTTATATAGAAGACGTCTCCCTTCCTGACCCTATCCAGATGGGTCTTCCCGAGTTCACCAATGCCCCATTGAGGAAACGCCGTAGCTAGCATCCCTGGAGCCCCCAGGAGGAAGATAGCAGAGATGTCCTTCAACTGATGGGCAGGATAAAGACGCTGGCCAAATCTGGATTGACAATAATCGAGGTTATGTCAATATGCATAATGCGGGGGGTGCAGCAACTCCAGTATCGGGGGCATCCCATGTGGCACTTCAATGGAGAAGACAATGCCACCCGCTGCGGTTGGAAAGGTCTGGACTCCGCTGAGGGAGTCCTGGATTAGGGGGTCCTTGGACAACCGGACTATATGCTTATGCCGGACTGTTGGACTATGAAGATACAAGATTGAAGACTTCGTCCCGTGTCCGGGTGGGACTCTCCTTTGCGTGGAAGGCAAGCTTGGCAATTCGGATATGTAGATTTCCTCCTCTATAACCGACTCTGTGTAACCCTAGCCCCCTCCGGTGTCTATATAAGCCAGAGGGTTTAGTCCGTAGGACAACAACAATCAGAATCATAGGCTAGCTTCTAGGGTTTAGCCTCTACAATCTCGTGGTAGATCAACTCTTGTAATACTCATATCATCAAGAACAATCAAGCAGGACGTAGGGTATTACCTCCATAGAGAGTGCCCGAACCTGGGTAAACATTGTGTCCCCCGCCTCCTGTTACCATTAGTCTTAGACGCACAGTTCGGGACCCCCTACCCGAGATCCGCCGGTTTTGACACCGACATTGGTGCTTTCATTGAGAGTTCCACTGTGTCGCCACCATAAGGCTTGATGGCTCCTTCAATCATCCACGACGATGCGATCCAGGGTGAGGTTTTCCTCCCCGGACAGATCTTCGTATTCGGCGGCTTCGCACTGTGGGCCAACTCACTTGGCCATCTGGAGCAGATCGATAGCTACGTCCCTGGCCATCAGGTCAGTTTTGGAAGCCTGAACTACACTGCCGACATCCGCGGAGACTTGATCTTCGATGGATTCGAGCACATGACAGGTGCGTCGTATAGTCACGATGAGCATGACTTAGATCTACCATGGACGGTGTTCAGGAGAACGCACCTGCAGCTACCCTGGCCTTAGATCTGGAGCAGATCGTGCCATCCGAGGACGGGTGGATAGACCCTGCCATGGAGGCCGCACACTCATCGACGATAGAGCCGAACACAGACTTTGCCTCCAATGAGGTCCGCGTCGTCAGACCCTCGGACTCGTCTCCGGCCACAGGCTCCAAACCGCGCACATTCGTGCCCATCGAACCTGATTGGGCACCGATCATGGAGTTTACCTCTGCGGATATCTTTCAGCACTCGCCCTTGAGCGACGTGCTAAACTCATTAAAATCTCTCTCCCTTTCATGAGACTCTTGGCCGAACTATGTCCGGCTTGAGTGGGAAGCGGACGACAAGGAAATTCATTGCCCACCCACCACCCACTTAATAGCCACTGTCGATGACTCAACTGACATGCTTGATTTCGACTCCGAAGACATCAACGGTACGAGTGACGATGCCGGAGAAGAACAGGAACCACCGCCCACAGGGCACTCAACAGCCACCTCATCATACGATATATACATGGTGGACACACCCGAAGAAAACAACGGCGAGGAACGGAAGTATGCAACGGAGGATAATCCTCTGGAGAAGCAACCAAAGCGCCGACGTCAGCGGCGCCGCTCTAAATCCCACCACAGCAAAAACAGCGATAACGACACAAGAAAGAATAATACCCCGGACGACTCCAAAGGTAACGACGACCCCATGGACCCAGCGATGGAGCAGGATGAGCCAAGGGACGGCGAACATAGTCCGGGCCGCTGTCCGATCACAGCAATGCCGAAGATAAAACTTATAAACCTGTCTCCGGAGAGGAGAACAGTCCGGACGACGATGCACTCATCATCCCGGAAAAGCACTTGGAACAAGAGAACTTCCACAAAAGGCTTATCGCCACTGCAAGGAGCTTGAAGAAGCAGAAGCAAAGGCTTAAGGCCGCGCAGGATACGCTCAACCACAGATGAAACAAAGTGCTCGACACTGCTGAAAAATATGGTGGCGATTGCCACACAAAGAGCTACCCAAAGCGCAAGCTGCTGCCCGAATTCGACAACGAGGCTATAGAGCCCATCCCGCCGAAAAATAATACGGCCGATCTGCCGGACCGACCACCCCGTGGCCAAGACAGAGCGGCTAATGACGCCGCACACAAGTCAGCACACGATCTACGTGAGCACCTGGAGAAAAAAGTCGGTATGGCCAGGTCCATCTATGGATCTAGGAAGCGTGCTCCTACGCAGGATCACGGCCACCAAAACGACTATACTGATAGAATACCAGCTCGGAATCAACACCGAACACTACATCCGTTGAAAACATGCCACGACACATCCAAATACAGGGGTGCCGCGCACCCCCTGTGCTTCACCGATGAGGTGCTGGATCATTAATTTCCAGTAGGGTTTAAACCCGTAAACATAGAGGCGTACGACGGAACAACAGACCCTGCAGTCTGGATTGAGAACTTTATTCTTCACATCCACATGGCTCGCGGAGACGATCTCCACGCCATTAAATACCTGCCCCTCAAGTTTCAAGGACCAGCTCGGCACTGGTTGAAAAGCCTCCCCGAAAACTCAATTGGAAGTTGGGAGGAACTTGAGGACGCTTTCAGGGCCAATTTTCAAGGGACCTATGTCCGATCTCCGAACGCAGACGATCTAAGTCACATAATCCAACAACCCAGAGAGTCAGCCCGTAAGCTTTGGAACAGATTTCTCACCAAGAAGAACCAAATCGTTGATTGCCCGGATGCTGAAGTATTAGCGGCTTTCAAACATAGTGTCCGGGACGAATGGCTCGCCAGACACCTCGGCCAGGAAGCACCGAGGACAATGGCAGCCCGAACAAGCCTTATGACCCGCTTTTGCACGGGCGAGGACAGTTGGTTTTCCCGCAGCGGCACCAGCGACCCAGGCACATCCGAAGTCAGGGAAGGCAATGGGAAGCCGCGACGCAATAAAAACAAACGTAAAAATAATGAAGACAACCCAGACAACACAGTGGTAAACGCCGGATTCAGGGGCTCTTGACCCGGTCTACGGAAAAAGCCATTTAAAGGCAGCAGAGACGGACCGTCCAGCCTAAACAAAATTCTAGACAGATCATGTCAGATTCATGGCACCCCCAAGAAACCTGCGAATCACACCAACAGAGAATGTTGGGTCTTCAAGCAGGCCGGCAAGCTAAACGCCGAACACAAGGGGAGGGAGCCGCCAAGTGAAGACGAGGACGAACCTCGCCAGCCGAACACTGGGGGACAGAAAAATTTCCACTAGAGGTCAAAACAGTGAACATGATTTACGCAACTCACATACCAAAGAGGAGGCGCAAACGCGCACTCCGAGACGTATACACTGTAGAGCCCGTCGCCCCCAAATTCAACCCATGGTCGGCCTGCCCGATCACTTTCGATCGCAGGGATCACCCGACTAGTATCCGGCATGGAGGTTCGGCTGCCTTGGTGCTCGACCCAATAATCGACGGATACCATCTCACCCGAGTCCTCATGGACGGCGGCAGTAGTCTTAATCTGATATATTAGGACACTGTCTGTAAGATGGGGATAGACCCGTCAAGAATCAGCCAATGCAATACTACCTTTAAAAGGGTAATACCACGGGTAGAGGCCCGCTGCATGGGCTCTCTAGCACTAGAGGTTGTATTAGGTTCTCCTGACAACTTTCGAAGCGAAGAACTAATCTTCGACATCGCTCCATTCCGAAGCGGCTACCATGCACTACTCGGTAGAACGACCTTTGCTCGTTTCAATGCAGTACCGCATTACGCTTATCTTAAACTTAAGATGCCCGGTCCACGTGGCGTCATCACAATCAGCGGAAATACACAGCGTTCCTTGCGTGCGGAAGAATATGTGGCGGCTCTAGCAGCCGAACCACTGAACGGCCTCCCCAACCCGAATAAATGATCGGTCCTCGAGACCACGAACACGGCTGGACGTGTCCGGGCACCACTAGTTGTAGCAGCCCAGATAAACCAGAGTTTGGTCGACGGATATGCCCCCATATGTGGTGCTAGGGGCTGCCCGCATGTAAAAGGGTCCATAGTTTGGCTCGACCCTATTAATACACAATAGATTGAATTCTCATGGTTCATTAAGAATAACCAACTTTTCGCACAATCACACTAGATTCTTTCACCTGGGTTTTTTTATAGATGATCATCGTGCTACACCCTTCCAGGATACGACACAACAGAGATAAAGGCGCAGACGTGCAACAGGGACCTATTCAAAGGTTTCTTTTTAGATTAAGACCCTCTGTAAACCTTTTTTATTGTCTCTTGTTGCTTCACACCCTCCGGACACTTAAAACAACCGAGAGGGATACTGGCGTTATTGGCAAGCTCTTTCATCACGCCAGATTAATGCACGTACCTAGAAATTCAGGGCTCATTATAGAGGGCGTTACTCAGCCCAGTATATGTTCTAAAGTCTGAATACCTTCGGGAGTGTTCAACATCACGAGTTTGGCCTTATATGCATCAGCTCCGAATCATGTCTTTGGTCAAGAGTTGGGTTTGCCTGGCTCCCGTGTTTTGCTACCTTATGTTCCGCTCTATTGGTTAAGGTGGCACCGGGAGAACTACTGTGATTGTTCCCTAGTTCATCTGGATGAGCACCTCAGTAGAGAAAGCCGAAAACTGAGTGTCATGATACAACGAGAGACTGGTCAACCACTCGATGACTCAGCGGATTCTTCGCAATTCCTACGCATTAACGAAGGACCAGTTTCCCGGTCACGTATGTACGCGCACCGTATTCGGATGAACGCGGATGTACCAGGGGCTATATAGTAGCCCCACCATCAAACTCCTATGGCTAAGTGAAAGTGTTAAAGCTATATAGTCCGATTGCCTTGTTCGCCGCGCTATCATCTCCTTAACGGACCAAGACGTTGGATCAAGTGTGATTACGCGCCATCAACACCCTGCATTATATGCGTAAAGCGTAAGTCCATTTAATCGCAAATTTTCAGGTTATACACATACATACATAAACGGCCGCACATGAGGCACTACAATACTTTACGGGCAAAAGTATAAATATACCCTTTATAATCAAAATAGCATTGTTTTTACAATCAAGATACATGTCACTGGAACATGGTACTCTTTGAGCACTGAGCCTCTATTAAACGGGCACCTTCTAGGTCTTCTTCAAAATAGTGCTCGGGCGAGTCCTGACCCCCGGGCGGACCCCTGGTTGCAACATCGTTGGCCTCCATCTCCGCCCAATATGTCTTAACACGGGCAAGAGCCATCCGTGCACCCTCTATGCACGCCGACCTCTTGACAGCATTGGTATGGGGCACAACACGAAGAAATTGTTGCACCAAACCAAAATAACTACCCGGGCTCGGTTCCTTCGGCCACAGATGGTCCACGACAGCCTTCATAGCAAGCCCGGACAACCTATGGAGCTCGGCCTACTCGGCCATTTGCTCATTCAACAGCAGCGGACGCCTTGGATTACTGAACTGCGACCAGAACAATTTTTGCACCTCATGATCTTTCTGATCTTTGAAATACTCAGTCGCATCAGCAGCACTCTTTGATAAATCTAAGTATGCATCTGCAGAACTCCATAGTTGATCAAGAGGGGCATACTTCGGATCGCCGAACTTCGTTCGCAACAAAAAGGACTTCCCAGCCGCGATATCACTGGCTTGACGAAGCTCCTCCCGCGCCGCTCTGATTTCAGAGCGAGTTTCCTTGGCTACTTCCGAGGCCTTCTTTAGGTCAGCCGTTTTCGTTTGGCTTTCCCTTTCAAGGAGCTCATCTTGGCTGGTGGCATTTTGCAGCTCTAGAGCCATGTTGGCTATTTTATCTTCGCTCTGGCAATGAGCAGCCTGTTCGTCTTTTAACTCTTCGGCTGACTTCAGGGCGGCCGCATCACTTCTCCTGGCTTGCTCCTTGGCCCGGGCAAGTTCTGCCCGAAGGGTCTCCACGGCGCCAGCTCCATCTGCAGTTAAAGCATATTATAAATACTAGTATCATGCTCTTATTAATATTTGCTGACCACCCAAATATACATACCCCATGCCTCGTCAAGCCGCTTGTTCACAAGCATGATGTCCGCATCCGCTACGTCAAGTTGCTGCCTCAGTTCGGCAAATTCAGTAGTCCGGTCAGCCGCCAGAACTGCAGCCGCCTGCACACAATAGCAGCGCTATCAGTACCTGAGACTATGATCCTCTGCATGCCTCATCTGGACAGCAACCAGAGTCTAAGGGGCTACTGTCTATACAAAGTACACCTTGTGTGTGTGGTATAGTCAAAAATATATATATTACTTTGCGTACCTCAAAGCCTCTTAGCAGGCTCTTAAAAGCTTCATTCAACTCGCTTTTTGCGGATGAAATCCTCTCAACCACCATACCCATTAAGGTACGATGTGTCTCTGAGATAGCCGCTTGCTCCAGAAGACCTATCAATGTGTCCGGTTGTACACCGGACAATCCCAGGCTTTTCTATCGGTCTCCTTAGGAGCCAAGAACTCCAGACTTCAGGGCGGCCGAAGAGTTACCTTCTGGCCTTTGCGGATCAGGAGAAATCCTCCACGACGACACCTCGGGGTCGTCCGCCTCATGAGGCGGGGAAGCAGGAGGAGGCGTTTCGCTCTCCATCATCTCCGGAAGAAGATCCCCCGAGGAAGAACATTGTTGAGAAGGGCTATGAGCTGGACTGCAAAACACATGTCTCGGTCATTATTCTCAGGAAAAGAGCAGGGCATATTTACTAATGTTCCTTTGATTACTTACAGTTCGGTTGACAGCTGGCCCCCTTGTGGGCGCTGTGCGTTAAGGATGCCCTCCAGGGCAAGGCCCCCTGGCGAAGGTTGCTTCCCTCGTTTGGAAACCTCCGTTTCCAAGTCCTCAAGGGCGGCCCTTTTCTTTCTGTGGGGAGAGCGGATTCTAGATTCACCTCCCTGATCATCCTCCGACGCGGAGGCACTAGTTCCCCTGGGTCGGATGTGTAGCGTATGAAGCCCACTTTTGGCTTCTCTATTCCTCCCCTCGTCTTCTCCTGATGGCACTTGATAAGGTGCGCGAGCCAACATCCTGGTTAGTACAGGATCCGGCGAGCCTTCGGGAAGAGGGGCCGAACACCTGATCCTCTCCGCCTTTCTTATCTAGTCCTGACCGGGTGTAATTTGTTAGAATAATGTTGTGACAAATATAACGACAGCATATTCTGTCGCGGAGTTACTTACTTGGGTATCTGGACGGTTGCAGTTAAGACCCGCATCCTCGGTGGTGTCCAGACACTTTATTCGTGATCCGAAGAATAATCGATACATCCCTTCGAGCGTTACGGCGAAGAAGTGTTATATGGTTCGTGGTCCTTCCGGGTTGAACTCCCACATGCGGAGAGATCGACGTTGGCATGGCAGGACCCGACGAACTAACATTACTTGAATTACTTTGACGAGACTGATATCCCTCTTGAGGAGATCTCGGATGCGGCTTTGCAATGTCAGCACGTCATTAACTGGCCCCCAGTCCAGCACTTTGTTGACCCATGATGCCAGTTGGGGCGGAGGGGCAGAGCGGAAGGCTGGGGCGGCTGCCCGCTTTGTACCTCGGGGTGCTGTGATGTAAAACCACTCCCATTGCCATAGGTCGGACACCCCCGGGAAGGAACCCTTTGGCCATGGGGCGTCGGCACCTTTGCTTATTATAGCACCTCCGCACTCCGCGTGTCGTCCATCAATCATCTTCGGCTTCACATTGAAGGTCTTGAGCCATAAGCCGAAGTGCGGGGTAATGCGGAGGAAGGCCTCACACACGACGATAAACGACGAGATGTGAAGGAAGGAATCTGGAGCTAGATCATGGAAATCTAGCCCGTAATAGAACATGAGCCCTCTAACGAAGGGATCAAGACTAAAGCCTAGCCCTCGGAGGAAGTGGGAGACGAATACAACAGTCTTGGGTTCGGGAGTGGGGATAACCTTCCCTTGAGCAGGTAGCCTGTGAAGGATTTCGGCGGTCAGATACCTAGCCTCCCTAAGCATCTTGATGTCCTCCTCTGTGACGGAAGAGGCCATCCACTGGCCTTGAAGGTTGGATCCAGACATGGTTGAATGTCCGGAGCGCTTAAACTGAACCTTGGGTGTTGGAACTCGAGGTAGGGGAAGGGAAGGATCGGGCGTGGAAAGAAAAGGATAGGTCTTGACCTCTTTATAAAGAGGGTGAATATCAAGCATCCTCCGCGTGGCAGTTTGGAACTTGCCTAAAACCAAGAAGTCATACTAACGACACGGTTGGGTTACCCACGCCCGTATTGATGAGAATCCCGTGATAAGGGGAACACGATCTCTGCTTCGACAAGACGTGCCAATAAAACTGCCTGGCAAGACGTGCAGCAGCAGGTTGAGAAAAAAAGGTTCGTATAATGACCGGGCCGCGGCGTGATGTCACGCTATGAAAAGTTGTAAGTAGATTAGATTTGTGGAATATTGTGCTCTCTACGGTGGTATGTAGAATTTATTTTGCAGAGCCGGACACGACTCATGTGTTCAGGATCTACCTTGAAGTATTTGGAGAAGGAACCCGCCTTGCAATGCCGAAGACAGTCTGCGCGTCGGACTCATCGTCATTGAAGCCTGGTTCAGGGGATACTGAGGGAGTCCTAGATTAGGGGGTCCTCGGACAGCCGGACTATATGCTTATGCCGGACTGTTGGACTATGAAGATACAAGATTGAAGACTTTGTCCCGTGTCCGAATGGGACTCTCCTTTGCATGGAAGGCAAGCTTGGCAATTCGGATATGTAGATTTCCTTCTCTGTAACCGGCTCTGTGTAACCCTAGCCCCCTCCGGTGTCTATATAAATCGGAGGGTTTAGTCCGTAGGACAACAACAATCATAATCATAGGCTAGCTTCTAGGGTTTAGCCTCTACGATCTCGTGGTAGATCAACTCTTGTAATACTCATATCATCAAGATCAATCAAGCAGGAAGTAGGGTATTACCTCCATAGAGAGGGCCCGAACCTGGGTAAACATTGTGTCCCCCGCCTCCTGTTACCATTAGCCTTAGACGCACAGTTCTGGATCCCCTACCCGAGATCCGCCGGTTTTGACGCCGACATCTCCCACCGCTCTGGCGAAAATATTGTCCGATTTGTATAAAGGAGAAGAATAGGAGTTCATCCGCATTAAGCCACGGTATGGATTTTCCATGTACAACCCCCCTAGCTGGGTGAGTTGCTATCTCTTACTCAACTATATTCATTCCCGCAGTCTTTCATCACAAATATTTACCTTGCTAGTCCATAACAGGAACTGCGAAAAGCTATGAGGGAGGTCCATAGCCCACCTCCACAGCCAGAGGACCACAACCGGGCCCTCGACCCCGTACTTGAAGAAGATCCGGACATATTTGTGGAGCTCGTCGACATGATGTTTTACCAGGCCAGCTGTGACGACGTCTTGGTGGCCATCATTGCCGACTACCCTGGCGTACTCCCTGCATCATATGTAAGTAAAACCAGAGTCCTAACTTCCGAGAAGGATCCCTTCTTTACGCCTTACCCACCGCACATGTATTGCACTTTATAAGGAAGGCCATCGGGGCGCCGTGCCAAACCCGCGGCGACTCACCAACAAGGGGCGCCCAAGCCGGGTAGGCTTAAAAGGAAAGCGATCAGGACCGAGACGCCATCGAAGAGGTATGATTTAAAACCTGCTCCGTGATTATCATCTTTAAAATATAACAATGTCCACTGTGTCCTGGCAGAAAGAGTATTCGCCGGACTGTGTCCGGAGATCCTGCCAGCCACGCCTCTACCAGCTGGACTCCAAAACTGGCCTCAAGGGTGGAGGCTAACATGGGGACAACGCCGGACGGTCCTCCTATAGAGGATGCGGATAGAATATCCGCTACAAATTCCGAAGTGCAGAGCACTATGAATCATCGACATCGACGGGCCGCACTCCACGACCCTAATTTCCCCGAAGAGGCGTTCAATGCCTTCAAGTCGGGAGACATGTACATCCGAGCTGCTCAAGATGGGCTTGCTAGAGCCACAGACCAGTATTTAAAAGATATACGGGTAAGCAAAATCTGATAATTATGTATATCAGTAGCCGAGAGACTTGAAACAGTTGGTACAACTGATTTAAGGATCATCGTATGAATAGGTTCTTACAGAGAAGAATACCCATTTGTCTCAAGAGCTGGAGGAGTGTAAAGCCCAGCTAAGGGCCGCATTTGCCGGAATGGAGGAATCCAAGAAGGCCTCATCTGGTAATATTTGTCTCGATCAATAAAAAATGTAATAACGTGTACCCGTTGGTATTCAGCATGTTTCCAGATCTAACAATAGATTCCGTAGACAATCCTGGAGTGAATCCGGAGATCCTACAAGAGGATGAACAACGAACTCAACGACAGCTAGAGGCTAGCGAGCATGTTCTTACACAGGTTCGGTGAGAGAAAAACAATCTCTAGGATGCCAACACCCGGTTGGGCGTGGAATTGAAAGATGTTCGGGCCCAGCTAGCGGACTCCGTGAAGGAGAACATGAGGCTTCAACGCGGCATTTTTAGTATGTGCTCAAAACGAACCTTTATATAGTTCGGCAAAGAAACAGGCTAACAGAGTTATGTCTGTAGGTATACTGACTAGTTGTCCTGAAGAGGAGATGCCCGGATCTTCAGGCCATCTTCTGCAAGAGCTTTCACAACTGCACGAACAAGTTCGACAGGTGATGTAGGGTTTTGCCAAGGCCTTGTGGCCAGCCACCTCCCTGCCAGGAAGCATGGGGGAGCTTGTGCAACTGCTCAAGGGAGCGCGGCGGCGCTTCCAATTGTGGAAGATATCGGCCTGCCGACAAGGTGCAAGGGAAGTGTGGGCCATGGTGAAAACACGGTACACCAAGGTCGATCCGAATCAGATGGCTCTGGTCGGACCTGTAGGGTCAGATGGGAAAGATATTCCCGTTAGTCTGGTATATGACCAGGTAGGATTAGCCGCAAAGTATTCCCAACATGATTGTAGGCTAGACAGCCTGTTGGATGGTATAGAAGAAGAAGTATGTGGGTCTAAGTGACTGTGTACTTCAATTGACATATTTTGTCCCTAGACGGATTGTAAATCATTTGTCATGGCGGACCTTTTCGCTTCAGCCTCCAGACATGACAGTCCGGAGTGTTTATGAATACCTGCTCAGTTATGTAAACCGGGGTACGAGTGGAAACCAGGCGTATGGGTCATAAGTGCTTGAATAGACAAGTACCCAACTAGCTATGTTATATTACATGGATAGTAAGAAACATCTTCCAGGGAGAATAGTTCAAGGGTTCCTTTCCCTGGGTACGCATGCATTAATGTGCATGTCCAAACTGCAAACAGAGACACAGTATATGAAACATCTGGGGATTTGTATTGTAATAGGTAAGAAACATCTTTAGTTCACCGACCGAATATTCCCTTAAGAACGCTAGCTTTCGGCTTCACCCAGTCTGAGGTACACATCCGCGTGCCCAAGAATAATCGCATAGGTGCTCCCCTTATGACCTAGCTGAACTAACGGGAACGTAGGGCATAAACACAGGAGCCAGGCAACCCAGCTTGGCCAAAACTTAAGTCATATCGATGCATATAATGGTGAAGGAAAGGTACATATGGAAAAGCGACGCATATGCAGTGGGCATGATGCCCTGAAGGTAATTATATTAAACTTCTGTATAAGAAGCCCCCAGGTATAGTGCACGCGCATAGCACGTTGAGAGTGTGTAGTTAAGTCACACTTAAAGCTTTTAGGGCCATAAAAAAAAGAAAGAAAGAAAGAGAGAGGATATAACTTAAAAAAGGGGGCGGAGGGAAGGAGACGAACACAGAGTTCGACACTAGGCATAGCATCTTTGGAGTTTGGCCGCGTTCCATGGGTTCGGCTCGAGTCAATTATCTGATGCATCACGCAGGCGGTACGCTCCTCTAGTGAGAACTTTATCGATGATGAAGGGAACCTCCCACTTGGGCTTGAGCTTGTCCTTTTTCTTCTCCGGTAGGCGTAGAACGAGTTCGCCAACGTTATAAGTTTTGGCCCGTACTTCTTTGCTTTGATACCTTCGAGCCTGTTGCTGATAGAATGCGGAACGGGCTTTTGCGACGTTGCGCTCCTCCTCCAGGGCATCTAAACTGTCCTGCCGATCAAGCTCGGCTTCTCTCTCTTCATACATGCGCACTCGAGGTGAGTCATGAATGATATCGCAGGGCAATACCTCCTCTGCACCGTACACCATGAAGAATGGTGTGTATCCGGTAGTGCGATTTGGCGTGGTCCGCAGTCCCCACAGTACGGAGTCGAGCTCCTCGACCCAGTGCGTGTCTGATTTCTTCAGGGATTGCACTAGTCTGGGTTTGATGCCGCTCATAATAAGACCATTTCCTCGTTCGACTTGACCATTTGTTTGGGGATGATAGATGGAGGCGTAATCGAGCTTAATGCCCATGTTGACACACCAAGTTTTCACCTCGTCGGCTGTGAAATTGGAGCCATTATCGGTGATGATGCTATGGGGGACACTATGACGGTGCATGACTCCTGATATGAAGTCTATCACTGGTCCGCATTCGGCTGTTTTAACTGGTTTGGCCTCTATCCATTTGGTGAATTTATTCACCATGACCTCTTCCACGGAATACCTTAAGAACTGAACTAGAGCCGGCTTAGTATGGCTCCTCACACCTCTCTCCTCTCTCCTCCCACCTGCCCCTCACCAACAATGGCGATCTCTAGGTTCCTCCCTCATGATGGAGGGTCTTCTGCATTGGGACTTTGCCCCTGGCCTTGCCCTTGCAGATCAGGTGAGGAGGAAATTTGGTTCTACGGTTCATTTCTCTCCCTCCTGTGACATCAAGGAATTCTTTTTGGTGGTCACGTTCTCCTCGGCTTCCTTCCCTCTCAGGGTTGATTCGGTTGGGGTTGCCCTCCAATGCTATCTTGGCGGTTCTTGTGTGGGTTTTAAAGTGGTGCAAATTCATCATCGGGCGTTCAGATTCTCGGTTGCTAACAACAAAGTTGGGCATGTCATTTATGGACTCAAGGATCGTATTTGGCCTGATTTTATTTGCCACTTTCATTTGTTTAATGGTCAGTTTGTGCGACATTCTCCTCTACTCACTTCCTGGCACGCTGATGAGGAGTTAACTGATATTTCGGCGAGAAAACCAATTGCGGTGCGTTCTAAGCTGCCCTCCTTGGATCATGGAGCTAGCCTAAGTTCGTCTTCTATGCGTGAGTTCAGTAAGTTTGATTTAGTGCCTTTGTCTAAGATGGCCTTTTCCAACTCTCATCATCATGAAGCTTCGACTTCGGCCATGGCGCATGATCAAATTCAAACTTTGCCGGATACCTCACTCAATTCTCTCACTATTGGCAAGGTTCAATTAGTCATTAATGCCCAGGAGAAAATCTCGGTCCCTGAGTATCGCACAAACTTAATGCTTCATTACCAGCGGCTGGAGGCATTTGAAAACTCAACGCTCCCTTCCTATCTTATTTTGGGAAGTTTTAAATGCCCTATCAGAGCGGATTATCCCGCGCCACCTCAGTGTTTCCTTGCTTCGGCTTTCAAATATGCGCCACCTTTTCACGAGTGGCCTCCTATGCTATCGGCCCAACATAAAGTGGATTTGGCCCAAGCTAGCTATAACGAGCATGAGATTTCTTCATTATCCGCAAATTGGGCTAATCTCTGTGCTAGATGCCTTAAATGGGGACACAAAAAGATCTCTTGCCCTGCTCGTTCGATTTGCTTTTACTGTTCAACACCTGACCACAAGGCGATTAATTTCCCTTCAAGACTTGCTCAGCAGTTAAAGTTGGAACCCAAATCCTGTGTTTTTGGCAATGAGACCAATCAGGCTGATTTTGTTGCCCCACCTACTCTTTTTGGAAACCACGGCCGCCCTCGTCTAGAATCGTCCGATGTTCCTTCTGTGGTGGATATGGTCACGTGGTGAGGTTCTGCTTCAAGCAGTGGAATTTGCAGCGTTGGTGCTGGGTACCGAAACAAAAGTTGCACACCAAATATACCCCTCACGCTCCAAATTCTACCTCGATTACTCAATCGACGCCGCCCAGTCCTGTCCTTTCTCCATCCCCAGTCTTGCCACCCTCCTCCTCCCTAGTCGCCATGGCGAACTATCCGCTCAAACCGGTGCCATTCCTGCCGCCGGGCTTCGCCGTCGAACCAGGCCCGGAGAACCACATCGTCCGCGGAGGGATGGTGGTTGGTCCTATCCCACCTCTCAACCACGATTACCTGGCCATTGCGGAGGCGAGCCAGTATGTCCCCCTCCACCGCCGGGCGGCTATTCGCCAGGCTGTTCAAGCTCTGCTCCAGGAAGCTCAGATCTTCACAACTGAGGTCAATGATCATCCCTTTGGCATTGGGATATTTGGTTTTGTCGACTCTTTCCTCTGTGATACTGCTGTGGCTACGCCTCTTGAGCTTGAAGATGAGGATCTTCTCATCACTTTTGTGCCACATAATGAAGCTCTCAACCGCCGCACTACCACCTTTGGACCGGCGGTTTGGTTAATGTATTTCGAGTTCCCATATGACTACCAGACAGATTATTACATTAATAAGTAACTTGGAGGTTTTGGATCTCTTATTTCCTAGTATAATCCGCACCAAGACCGCCGGTTTACGTTGCTTAAAGCTCAAGTGATTCATCTTCGTCTCATTCCCAAGAGCTTTGTGGTCTGGCAGTTAGGAGGAGCTAGGGATTGTTGGACAGTTCAGATAACCATTTTGCGCAGTAGTGACTGGAATGCATTGTTGCCTGAAGTTCCACCCGCCGGCGAGGAGCCCCCGCCACCTGACAGAAACCCTCACCCGCAATTTGGACCAGATCTCACTGCTGAACAACTTTATCAACAACAAGTTCATAATTGGTTAGTTCAAAATGCAGCCCCCAATGAAGCTCCTGCCCCCCCTGTTCAGAATGCGGGTTGGGGTGCTTGGCCTGACAAACCTGCTCCGCCTGCTCCTCCGGTGGTTATGCCTCCGCATCTGATGAACTACCAAGCTTGGCTCAATGCTCAGGGGCTTACTTTCCAGGCCGGTGTTACTCCGGAGAACAACCTTATTGATAATGCCGCGGATGCTTGGAATGATTCTCTCACTGTCTCGGATGACTCCAGTGCTGATAATTCGGATCTTGCTCTGATCATCTTGGAGAACCAGCAGGGCACCATTCCTGTGCAATCTGACTTGGTTACTGTTACGGTGGATGTGCATCGTCAGGGGATTCGCTTTGGGCTGTCGACTCAAGGCTCCGGTCTACTTGACCTTTTGCTGACTGATCCTATTCCTCGTCAGCAACTGAATGCTTCAATCTTTTTGGCTTTACGCCCTCTGCTGGCCACCATGGGACCTTGGAATCAGAGTTATGGTCTGAGACAGGACAGCTATCATGTGGAAATTCAGGTTTCTGAAACTGATGAAGGGATTCAGTTTGTGTCTGTTCCTCATCCCAACAACCTGCCTGCTTCTTCCTCGCATGTAGTCATTCAGGAGATAACTGACAGTGAACCTGCTTTGTTCATGCCGCTTGATGCTGCCTCTGATACTGTGGTTGTCCCTACTATTGCTGCTGCTCAAGATACAGTTACCTCTGGTATGTCTGAACCTGAGGCTGAACCTGAGGCTGTTCTGTCTGAAGTTGCAACCGCTCTACCCAGTTTGTCTCCAGCTGCTGAACAGATCCCAGTTGTTCCTGCTGCAATTACTGTTGTTAATCCTATGGCTAGTGTCCATGACCCTCAAGTTTCTAATGTGCTGCTGCCTTCTGCTAGGGCTAGGAAAGGTAAAGATCCTGTTCCCATTGACACTTCCCTGCTCAGACGCAGCTCGCGATCCAACAAATACGATGGGTTTCGGGTCAAGATCCATGATGAGTCTCGTCCTTCCAAGACCAAGGTGAAACCCAGGGTGCTGCCCTCTGTGTTGCCTCGTGTTGTTGCATCTGAAGAAAAGCAGGCTGAGAGAGAGATACCACCTCCCACTCCCATCTCCACCATGCAGAATATTGGTACTCAGCTCTGCGCCATCACTGCTGAAGAGATTACTGAAGACATTCTTACTGCAGGCGACGATGGAGCTACCTCGGCCTCCTCTCTGTAGCTCCTCTGCTATCTGTTAGCTCATGGTTATTTTGTGTAATTGGAACGTTCTTTGCTGCAATATCCGTGGTTTAAATTTGCCCAAAAACATTTAGCTCTTTCAAACGCGATCAACTCGTCTGGCTGTACTGTTATTTGCCTTCAGGAATCTAAAATGCAGCACTTCGACGCGTCTATGCTTAATATCCTTTTTGTCCTAAGCGTTTTGATTCTTTTGCTTTTGTTCCGGCGATTGGTGCATCTGGTGGTATTATCACAATTTGGTGTAGCCACGATTTTGATGGTACGGTGTTTTTGTCTGAACATTTTGCACTGGGGGTGGAATTTTCTTCCAAACAATCGGCTCAGCGGTGGAAGCTAGTTAATATTTACGGTCCCTGCTAGGGCAATCAACGTACTTCTTTTATAAAATGGCTTTTTGATCTGGATATCCCCCCTTCGGAGGATTGGCTCTTGCTTGGTGACTTTAACTATATCCGTTCGCCAGAAAATCGCAACAAGCCTGGAGGTGATGTAAACGACATGTTCATTTTCAATGATTTCATACACGAGCAATGCCTTACTGAACTACCCATTAAATGCCGTAATTTCATGTGGTTGAATATGCAGCAGAACCCCCTCCTTGAACAGCTTGATTGGTTCTTTACATCACTTAATTGGACGGCCACATTCCCTAACACTCTTGTTATGCCTCTTGGTCGGCCTATCTCTGACCATATCCCATGTAATGTCTCCATTCAAACCTCCATTTCTAAAAGTAGACTGTTCAGGTTTGAAACCTTTTTGATTGCACATCCGGGCTTCTTTGATGTTGTTTCACAAGCATGGAACGCGCCTATAAAATTTGGGAGAAATATTAATGCAGCTGCCAGCTTGTGTCAAAAATTTAAGAATCCTCGACATGCTCTCAGCCGATGGAGTAAACGTATCTCACGTTTGAAAATTGCCATTGAAAATACCAACAAGGCCTTACTGGAGATTGATAATATAGCCGATAAGCGATCTTTGACACTACCTGAGGGAAATTTTCAGCGTATCCTAAAAACCCATTTGCTTCGCCTTCTTCAATATCAGAAGGAGTACTGGAAAAAACGTTGTACCATTCGTTGGATTAAGTTTGGGGATGAAAATTCCAAAAAATTTCAAGCTGTCGCAACTGAAAGATACCGGAAAAACTGTATTTCAAGTCTGAAATCTGATGATGGTATTTGTCATGATGATCACGCGAGTAAGGAGTCCATCTTGTTTGAGGCCTTTAAAAAACGTTTAGGCACAACCAAGGTCCCGCAAATGAAATTCAATCTCTCAAATATGCTTCGATCTCAGGTTGACTTTGACAGCCTCACCGTTCCATTCACGCACGAAGAAATTGACACCGTGATCAATGAAATGCCGCCGGATCGGGCGCCGGGCCCTGATGGCTTTAACGGTGCGTTCTTGAAAGCTTGCTAGCCCATCATAAAGCTGGATTCCTATCGTCTCTGTGAGGAGTTCCATCAAGGGACTCTAAACCTTGAAAGCCTCAACTACGTGTATATCACTCTCATACCCAAAAATAGGGCCCCGGAGTCTGTCAATGATTTTCGTCCAATCACTCTGTTGAACTGCTGCCTTAAGGTGATCACCAAAATTCTAGCTAATAGATTGCAGAGAGTGATCCTGAAAATTGTTCATAAAAACCAATATGGGTTCTTGAAAGGACGATCCATCCATGACTACCTTGCTTGGGCCTTCGAGTATATACACCAATGCCAAGCTTCTAAACGCGAGATAGTTCTCCTTAAGTTGGACTTTGCAAAAGCGTTTGATACGGTGGAACATGCGGCCATCATTCAGATTATGAAGAGCATGGGGTTCAACGACAGATGGATTTCTTGGTTCAACTGCATCTCCTCCTCTGGCAAATCTTCGGTGTTACTCAATGGCGTACCGGGGAAACAATTCTGGTGCAAATGTGGGGTTCGGCAGGGGGACCCTCTCTCCCCCCTCATCTTTGTCCTGGCAGCGGATCTTCTTCAAACTGCAATTAATGCAGCCCTAGCTGATAATAATTTGCAACTGCCCATCTCCTCGGCTGGGCCATCTAGCTATCCGTTCATTCAGTACGCTGACGACACGATAATCCTCTTGCCAGCATGTTTGGATCAAGCAGCACGTTTGAAAACTATCCTCACTGATTATGCTGACTCAGTTGGTCTTCACATCAATTCTCCAAGTCTACTCTGATCCCTATTAATAACCCGGATGACAAATGCCGTGACATTGCAAATATCTTTGGTTGTACCACTGCGTTGATGCCGTTCACCTACCTTGGTCTACCTCTGGGTACTACTAAACCAACTATCTTCGACATGACCCCCTGGATCTGCAAAGTTGAGAGCAAGATCACGGCCGCCATGTCGCTCATGTCCTATGCAGGCAAATTGGCGCTGATGAACTCAATTGTCACGTCGCTAGCTATCTACCCCATGGGAGTTCTCCGACTCCCTAGAAAAATTATTGAACAACTGGACAAGATTCGACGGCATTGCCTTTGGATCAAGAAAACAGATACTGGTGACAAGTGCAACTCCTTGGCTGCATGGGATATGGTTTGTCGTCCTAAGGAGAAAGGTGGCTTGGGCGTTCTCAATCTCAAAATCCAAAACGAGGCTCTGCTGCTCAAACTGCTACACAAATTCTACAACCAAATGGACATCCCTTGGGTTAGTTTGATGTGGAACACCTATTATGTGGACTCTATCCCGCATGCATCTCCACCTTGTGGCTCGCCGTGGTGGCGTGATTTGATCAAGCTCATGCCAATGTACCGAGGTGTGATCAAGATCCAAATTCGTAGTGGAGAGACGACCCTTTTTTGGAAAGACGACTGGTGCAATCACATTCTCGAGGAACAATTCCCTAGGGCCTTCTCTTATGCTACTGGAGAGGATGCCTCGGTTCATAGTATGCTCACTATTTCTGAAGTTCGTGCAGCTTTTCACCTACCCCTCTCAACCCAAGCCCATGATGAACTTAGACGCATCCAAACTGTGGTTTCCTCCACTGCACTCTCAGATGAGAGGGATGTTTGGACATGCACCTAGGGCTCGGCCACATTCAAGACCACGGCGTACTACAAGTTTTGTTTCCGAGAGCTTCAGGTACATGAGGCGTTTCGTTGGCTCTGGAAAGCTAAAAGTGTCCCCAAGCTCAAAGTTTTCGGGTGGTTCCTTCTAGTTGATCGTCTCAATACTCGCAATATGCTCAGCAGGAGGCACTACAACATTGGGACGAACCTAGATTGTCTTCTTTGTGGAGAACACATGGAAGAAACCCTTGAGCATCTCTTTTTTCGCTGCACTTTTAGCACACGGTGCTGGCTCAAGCTCAATATAACCTGGTCTGCTACAGGCCGGCTACATATGGTGAAACATCTTAAGACGGGGAATCATCGTAAGATGATCATGGACATCTTCCTGGTTGCCGCATGGAGTTTGTGGAAGGAAATAAATAATAACTATTTTAGGAAGGTGGCCCCTTCGGTTGACAATTGGCAAGCCAGGTTTAAAAAAGATTTTGCCAACATTGCCTATAGACTCCCTGAAGACAAGAGACACCTCATCTCTGTCATACTGGCTTCTGTCCCATAGCTAGTTTAGCTTGTTAGCTCTGACTATCATTTGTACTGTGTTAAGTTACTCCCCCACCCCCTTTTTTTCCTTTTCTTGTACATTTGTAACATATTCACGCCCCTGGGGTTTTAATATATACATGCAGTAGGACGTGTTCCTACTGTCCAACCTTCAAAAAAAAAGACCAACAAGTATTTTTTCTTATGGCTTCCTCCTTTAAGGGGTCCGACCATATCAAGCACCCAGACTGCAAAGGGCCAAGTTATGGGGATTGTTTGGAGAGCGGTAGGTGGCATATGGCTTTGGTTGGCGAAGAGCTGGCAACCGACACAATGTTGGACGAGGTCCTGTGCATCTGCTCGGGCTGTTGGCCAGTAGAAACCTTTACGGAAGGCCTTGCTTACAAGGGCCCGAGCTGCGGCGTGGTGGCTGCCGAGTCCAGCATGGATTTCGGCCAAGAGCTACCACCCTTCCTCTTCGGAGATACATGTTTGGAGTACTCCGGTAGCGCTTTTCTTATAAAGCTCTCCCTCGTGGACCTTGTAGGCTTAAGATCGCCGCACAATGCAACGTGCCTCATTTTGGTCCTCGGGGAGTTCTTGCCTATTTAGGTAGGCCAAGAAGGGTTCGGTCCAGGGGGCGATGACAGCCATGATTACGTGGGCCGAAGGTGTTATTTCGGTGGCAGAGGCTTCGATTATGTCAGTGTGTTCGGGTTCTGGGGTTGTGGTCGGATCCGGACTAGTATTACCGGTCTCCCTTTGCCACACCACGGATGGCTTGAACAACCTTTCCAAGAAGATGTTAGGTGGGACGGGGTCGCGCTTAGCGCTGATGCGGGCAAGGATATCCGCCGCTTGATTGTTTTCTCGGACCACATGATGAAATTCAAGCCCCTCAAACCGAGATGACATCTTGAGGACGGCATTACAGTAAGCTGCCATTTTCGGGTCCTTGGCATCGAAGTCTCCATTTATTTGAGATATTGCAAGGTTTGAATTCCCACGCACCTCTAGGCGTTGGGTGCCCATGGAGACTGCCATCCGAAGACCGTGCAACAGAGCCTCGTATTCAACTGCATTGTTGGAGTCCGTGTATAGTATTTGGAGTACATATTGGACTGTATCTCCAGTGGGGATGTCGTGACGACGCCTCGCCTCCTGCACCAGCCCAAAGCATCTTAGAGCCGTCGAAGTGCATGATCCAATTGGAGTATGCGCTGTACTCTTTAGGGAGTTCGGCCTCTGTCCATTCAGCGGCAAAGTCAGCCAGTACTTGCGGTTTGATGGCTCGCTGTGGTTTATATATAATGTCGAACGGGAGGAGCTCGATGGCCCACTTGGCAATCTGGCCCGTGGCATCGCGGTTGTTTATTATATCGTTGAGTGGTACTTCAGAGGCCACCGTGATTGAACACTCTTGAAAGTAGTGCCGTAGTTTCCGGGATGCCATGAAGACCGCGTATGCTATTTTTTGATAATGTGGGTAACGTGACTTGCATGGAATGAGGACAGTAGATACGTAGCATACTGACTTTTGAAGCGGGAACTTATGTCCATCGTCCTCTCGTTTGACGACGAGCACAACGCTTACAACTTGATGTGTTGCAGCTATATATAACACCATGGGTTCGTCGATGTTTGGTGCGGCCAGGATTGGGTTGCTGGCCAAGAGGGCCTTTATTTCTTCCAGTCCGACCATGGCCACGTCCGTCCACTCGAAGTGTTCGGTGCGTCGAAGAAGGCGATAAAGAGGTAGTGCCTTTTCTCTCAATCGGGAGATAAAGCGGATTAAGGCAACCACACATCCAGTTAATTTCTGGATTTGCTTGAAGTCTGTTGGGGTAGCTGATGTCTACTACACAACCTTCTTCTTGTAGACGTTGTTGGGCCTGCAAGTGCACAGGTTTGTAGGACAGTAGCAAATTTCCCTCAAGTGGATGACCTAAGGTTTATCAATCCGTGGGAGGCGTAGGGATGAAGATGGTCTCTCTCAAGCAACCCCGCAACCAAATAACAAAGAGTCTCTTGTGTCCCCAACACACCCAGTACAATGGTAAATTGTATAGGTGCACTAGTTCGACGAAGAGATGGTGATACAAGTGCAATATGGATGGTAGATATAGGTTTTTGTAAACTGAAAATATAAAAACAGCAAGGTAGCAAGTTTATAAAAGTGAGCGTAAACGGTATTGCAATGATAGGAAACAAGGCCTAGGGTTCATACTTTCACTAGTGCAAGTTCTCTCAACAATAATAACATAGATAGATCATATAACAATCCCTCAACATGAAACAAAGAGTCACTCCAAAGCCACTAGCGGAGAACAAATGTAGAGATTATGGTAGGGTACGAAACCACCTCAAAGTTATTCTTTCCAATCAATCCGTTGGGATATTCCTATAAGTGTCACAAACAGCCCTAGAGTTTGTACTAGAATAACACCTTAAGACACAAATCAACCAAAACTCTAATGTCACCAAGATACTCCATTGTCACTTCAAGTATCCGTGGGCATGATTATAGGATATGCATATCACACAATCTCAGATTCATCCAACCAACACAAAGTACTTCAAAGAGTGCCCCAAAGTTTCTACCGGAGAGTCAAGAACGTGTGCCAAACCCTATGCATAGGTTCATGGGCGGAACCCGCAAGATGGTCACCAAAACATACATCAAGTGGCACGTGATATCCCATTGTCACCATAGATAAACACGGCAAGACATACATCAAGTGTTCTCATCATAAAGACTTAATCCAATAAGATAACTTCAGAGGGGAAACTAAATTCTTCACAAGAGAGTAGAGGGGGAGAAGAAACAGAAGATCCAACTATAATAGCAAAGCTCGCGATACATCAAGATCGTGCCATAGAGGGAACACGAGAGAGAGAAAGATCAAACACATAGCTACTGGTACATACCCTCAGCCCCGAAGGTGAACTACTACCTCCTCGTCATGGAGAGCGCCGAGATGATGAAGATGGCCACCGGTGAGGGATCCCCCCTCCGGCAGGGTGCCGGAACAGGGTCCCGATTGGTTTTTGGTGGCTACAGAGGGTTGCGGCGGTGGAACTCCCGATCTATCTTCTGGTCTGGAAGTTTTACGATAGGTAGGTATATATGGGTGCAGGGGGTACGTCGGTGGAGCTTCGGGGGCCCCACGAGGCAGGGGGGCACGCCCTAGGGGGGTGGGCGCGCCCCCCACCCTCGTGGCCAGCTCCCCTATCTTCTGACATAGAGTCCAAGTCTATCCGGTGGCTTTCCTTCCAAAAATAACTTCTCCAGTTGATTTCGTTCCGTTTTGACTCATCGATATTCCTTTTCCTCAAACACTGATATAGGCATAAAACAACAAATCTGGGTTGGGCCTCCGGTTAATAGGTAGTCCCAAAAATAATATAAAAGTGGATAATAAACCCCAATATTGCCCAAAACAGTAAATAATATAGCATGGAGTAATAAAAAATTATAGATACGTTGGAGACGTATCAAGCATCCCCAAGCTTAATTCCTACTCGTCCTCGAGTAGGTAAATGATAAAAAAGATATTTTTTGATGCGGAGTGCTACTTGGCATAATTTCAATGTAACTCTTCTTAATTGTGGTATGAATATTCAGATCCAAAAGATTCAAGCCAAGAGTTCATATTGACATAAAAATAATAATACTTCAAGCATACTAACAAAGCAATTATCTCTTCTCAAAATAACATGGCCAAAGAAAGTTATCCCTACAAAATCATATAGTCTGGCTATGCTCTATCTTCACCACACAAAGTATTTAAATCATGCACAACCCCGATGACAAGCCAAGCAATTGTTTCATACTTTTGACATTCTCAAAACTTTTTCAATCTTCACGCAATACATGAGCGTGAGCCATGGATATCGCACTATATGTGGAATGGAATGGTGGTTGTGGAGAAGACAAAAAGGGAGAAGATAGTCTCACATCAACTAGGCGTATCAACGGGCTATGAAGATGCCCATCAATAGATATCAATGTGAGTGAGTAGGGATTGCCATGCAACGGATGCACTATAGCTATAAGTATATGAAAGCTCAACAAAAGAACCTAAGTGGGTGTGCATCCAACTCGCTTGCTCACGAAGACCTAGGGCATTTGAGGAAGCCCATCATTGGAATATACAAGCCAAGTTCTATAATGAAAAATGGCCACTAGTATATGAAAGTGACAACATAGGAGACTCTCGTATCATGAAGATCATAGTGCTACTTTGAAGGACAAGTGTGGTAAAAGGATAGTAGCATTGTCCCTTCTCGCTTTTTCTCTCATTTTTTTATTTGGGCCTTTTCTCTTTTTTTATGGCCTCTTTTCTTTTTTTTCTTTTTTCATCCGGAGTCTCATCCTGACTTGTGGGGGAATCATGATCTCCATCATCCTTTCCTCACTGGGACAATGCTCTAATAATGATGATCATCACACTTTTATTTACTTACAACTCAAGAATTACAACTCGATACTTAGAACAAAATATGACTCTATATGAATGCCTCCGGCGGTGTACCGGGATGTGCAATGACTAATGAGTGACATGTATGAAATAATTATGAATGGTGGCTTTGCCACAAATACAATGTCAACTACATGATCATGCAAAGCAATATGACAATGATGGAGCGTGTCATAGTAAACGGAACGGTGGAAAGTTGCATGGTAATATATCTCGGAATGGCTATGGAAATGCCATGATAGGTAGGTATGGTGGCTGTTTTGAGGAAGATATATGGTGGGTGTATGATACCGGCGAAAGGTGCGCGGTATTAGAGAGGCTAGCAATGGTGGAAGGGTGAGAGTGCGTATAATCCATGGACTCAACATTAGTCATAAAGAACTCACATACTTATTGAAAAAATCTACAAGTTATGAAAGAAAAGTATTACGCACATGCTCCTAGGGGGATAGATTAGTAGGAAAAGACCATCGCTCGTCCCCGACCGCCACTCATAAGGAAGACAATCAATAAATAAATCATGCCCCGACTTCATCACATAACGGTTCACCATACGTGCATGCTACGAGAATCACAAACTTTAACACAAGTATCTCTCAAATTGACAACTACTCAACTAGCACGACTCTAATATCACCATCTTCATATCTCAAAACAATCATCAAGCATCAAACTTCTCTTAGTATTCAACACACTCATAAGAATTCTTACAAATCTTGTATGCTTAGCATATTATGATTAAGCACATTACCATGCTATTTAAGACTCTCAAAATAATTTAAGTGAAGCATGAGAGTTCATCTATTTCTTCAAAATAAAACCACCATTGTGCTCTAAAAGATATAAGTGAAGCATTAGAGCAAACGACAAACTACTCCGAAAGATATAAGTGAAGATCAATGAGTAGTCGAATAATTATGTAACTATGTGAAGACTATCCCATTTAATAATTTCAGATCTTGGTATTTTATTCAAACAACAAGCAAAGCTAAATAAAATAAAATGACATTTCAAGGATAGCACACATCATGTGAAGAAGCAAAAACTTAGGTTCAACCGATACTAACCAATAATTGTTGAAGAAGAAAGGTGAGATGCCTACAGGGGCATCCCCAAGCTTAGATGCTTGAGACTTCTTGAAATATTATATTGGGGTGCCTTGGGCATCCCCAAGCTTGAGCTTTTGTATCTCCTTAATTCCTCTCATATCATGGTTTCTCTATTTCTCAAAAGCTTCATCCACACCAAACTCAACAAGAACTCGTGAGATAGGTTAGTATAAACCAATGAAAAACCCTATCATTTTCTACTGTAACAAATCACTAAAATTATTATTCAACGTTGAATACTAAATGCCTCTGCATATTTAATACTCCTATCCTTAAATAGAATCATTAAACAAGCAAACATATGCAAACAATGCAAACGTAACAGCAATCTGTCAAAACAGTATAGTCTGTAAAGAATGCAAGAGTATTAATACTTACCTAACTCCAAAAATTATGAACTAAAATTCCCAGTGTAATAAATTTATCAGAGCTCATTATGCAAAAAGATTCAACATTATACCACTCTCTTACTTTTCTAGGGAATTTTTGCAACAGCGGTAAACTTTCTGTTTTCAAACAGCAACATGTATACTAGCAAAATAAGCATGGCAAAGGCTATCCTTGAATTTTTTATTGAAAATAAAGATGCAAAACATTATTCTCAATAACAGCAAGTAAATACTAACAAAAGAAAATGACGCTCCAAGCAAAACACATATCATGTGGCGAATAAATATATAGCTCCAAGTAAAGTTACCGATGAACGAAGACGAAAGAGGGGATGCCTTCCGGGGCATCCCCAAGCTTAGGCTCTTGGTTATCCTTGAATATTATCTTGGGGTGCCTTGGGAATCCCCAAGCTTAGGATCTTGCCACTCCTTATTCCATAGTCCATCGAATCTTTACCCAAAACTTGAAAACTTCACAACACAAAACTTAACAGAAATCTCCTGAGCTCCATTAGCGAAAGAAAACCAAACACCACTTCATGGTACTGTAATGAACTAATTCTTTATTTATATTGGTGTTAAACCTACTGTATTCCAACTTCTATATGGTTTATAAACTATTTTACTAGCCATAGAGTCATCAAAATAAGCAAACAACACATGAAAAACAGAATCTGTCAAAAACAGAACAGTCTATAGTAATCTGTAACTAACGCAAACTTCTGGAACTTCAATAAATCTAAAATAAATTGGTGGACCTGAGGAATTTGTCTAGTAATCATCTTAAAAAAGAATCAACTAAATAGCACTCTGCAGTAAAAAGTTCTAGCTAATCTTGTGAGTGCTAAAGTTTCTGTTTTTTACAGCATGATCATAAAGACTTCACCCAAGTCTTCCCAAAGGTTCCACTTGGCACAAACACTAATTAAAACATAAAACCACATCTAAACAGAATCTAGATATATTATTTATTACTAAACAGAACCAAAAAGCAAGAAACTAAAATAAAATTGGGTTGCCTCCCAACAAGCGCTATCGTTTAACGCCCCTAGCTAGGCATGATGATTTCAATGATGCTCACATAAAAGATAGGAATTAAAACATAAAGAGAGCATCATGAAGAATATGACTAGCACATTTAAGTCTAACCCACTTCCTATGCATAGGTATTTTGTGAGCAAACAACTTATGGGAACAATAATCAACTAGCATAGGAAGGCAAAACAAGCATAACTTCAAAACTTTAAGCACATAGAGAGGAAACTTGATATTATTGCAATTCCTACAAGCATATATTCCTCCCTCATAATAATTTTCAATAGCATCATGAATGAATTAAACAATATAACCAGCACCTAAAGCATTCTTTTCATGATCTACTTGCATAGAAATTCTACTACCCTCCACATAAGCAAAATTCTTCTCATGAATAATAGTGGGAGCAAACTCAACAAAACAACTACCATGTGATTGAAAATTAAGATCAAAATGACAAGTTTCATGGTTATCATTATTCTTTAAAGCATACGTGTCATCACAATAATCATCATAGATAGGAGGCATGCTTTCATCATAGTAAATTTGCTCATCAAAGTTTGGGGGACAAAAATATCATCTTCATCAAACATAGCTTCCCCAAGCTTGTGGCTTTGCATATCATTAGCATCATGGATATTCAAGGAATTCATACTAACAACATTGCAATCATGCTCATCATTCAAAGATTTAGTGCCAAACATTTTAAGGCATTCTTGTTCTAACACTTGGGCACAATTTTCCTTTCCATAATACTCACGAAAGGTATTAAAAAGATGAAGCGTATGAGACAAACTCAATTCCATCTTTTTTGTAGTTTTCTTTTATAAACTAGACTAGTGATAAAACAAGAAACAAAAAGATTCAATTGCAAGATCTAAAGATATACCTTCACTTACTCACCTCCCCGGTAACGGCGCCAGAAAATAGCTTGATGTATACTACACAACCTTCTTCTTGTAGACGTTGTTGGGCCAGCAAGTGCACAGGTTTGTAGGACATCAACAAATTTCCCTCAAGTGGATGACCTAAGGTTTACAATCCACGGGAGGCGTAGGATGAAGATGGTCTCTCTCAAGCAACCCTGCAACCAAATAACAAAGAGTCTCTTGTGTCCCCAACACGCCCAATACAATGGTAAATTGTATAGGTGCACTAGTTCGACGAAGAGATGGTGATACAAGTGCAATATGGATGGTAGATATAGGTTTTGTAAACTGAAAATATAAAAACAGCAAGGTAGCAAGCGATAAAAGTGAGCGTAAATGGTATTGCAATGATAGGAAACAAGGCCTAGGGTTCATACTTTCACTAGTGCAAGTTCTCTCAACAATAATAACATAGATAGATCATATAACAATCCCTCAACATGCAACAAAGAGTCACTCCAAAGCCACTAATAGCGGAGAACAAACGTAGAGATTATGGTAGGGTACGAAACCACCTCAAAGTTATTCTTTCCAATCAATCCGTTGGGCTATTCCTATAAGTGTCATAAACAGCCCTAGAGTTCGTACTAGAATAACACCTTAAGACACAAATCAACCAAAACCCTAATGTCACCTAGATAATCCATTGTCACCTCAAGTATCCGTGGGCATGATTCTACGATATGCATCACACAATCTCAGATCATCCAACCAACACAAAGTACTTCAAAGAGTGCCCAAAAGTTTCTACCCGAGAGTCAAGAACGTGTGCCAACCCCTATGCATAGGTCATGGGAGGAACCCGCAAGTTGGTCACCAAAACATACATCAAGTGGCACGTGATATTCCATGGTCACCACAGATAAACACGGCAAGACATACATCAAGTGTTCTCATCATAAAGACTCAATCCAATAAGATAACTTCAGAGGGGAAACTCAATTCATCACAAGAGAGTAGAGGGGGAGAAGAAACATAAGATCCAACTATAATAGCAAAGCTCACGATACATCAAGATCGTGCCATAGATGGAACACGAGAGAGAGAGAGATCAAACACATAGCTACTGGTACATACCCTCAGCCCCGAGGGTGAACTAATCCCTCCTCGTCATGGAGAGCGCCGGGATGATGAAGATGGCCACCGGTGAGGGATCCCCCTCCGGCAGTGAGTGCTTGAGCAGAGGTCCCGATTGGTTTTTGGTGGCTACAGAGGTTTGCGGCAGCGGAACTCCCGATCTATCTTCTGTTCTGGAAGTTTTACGATACGTAGGTATATATGGGTGCAGGGGGGACGTCGGTGGAGCTTCGGGGGCCCCACGAGGCAGGGGGGCGCGCCCTCGGGGGGTGGGCGCGCCCCCCACCCTCGTGGCCAGCTCCCATATCTTCTGATGTAGAGTCCAAGTCTATCCGGTGGCTTTCCTTCCAAAAATAACTTCTCCAGTTGATTTCGTTCCGTTTTGACTCCATCTGATATTCCTTTTCCTCGAAACACTGAAATAGGCATAAAACAGCAAATCTGGGCTGGGCCTACGGTTAATAGATTAGTCCCAAAAATAATATAAAAGTGGATAATAAAGCCCAAGATTGCCCAAAATAGTAGATAATATAGCATGGAGCAATCAAAAATTATAGATACATTGGAGACGTATCAGTAGCCAACTGTGACAAAGCTCGGATTTTAGCCGGGTTTGCTTCAATTACTCTATTAGAAACGATGAAGCCGAGGAGATTTCCGGCGGGAACGCCGAAAACGCATTTTTCCGAATTGAGCTCGATGTCATATGTTCGGAGGTTGTCGAACATGAGCCTCAGGTCATCTATTAAAGATTCGACGTGTCTGGTCTTGATGAGCACGTCGTCCACGTATGCCTCAACTGTTTTGCCAATTTGTTTTTCCAGGCATGTCTGAATCATGCGTTGGTAGGTTGCACCTGTGTTTTTGAGCCCAAAAGGCATGGTAACAGAAAGGGCTGTATGGAGTGATGAATGCCGTTGCGGCTTGATCGGGCTCCGGCATCTTGATTTGATGGTACCGGGAGTATGCATCGAGGAAGCGCAATGAGTCGTGTCCTGCGGTAGCGTTAATGATTTGATCGATGCGGGGGAGAGGAAGGGATCCTTGCGGCAAGGCTTATTGAGGTCTTTGAAATCGACATAGAGGCGCCAGGATTTATCCTTCTTTGGTACCATCTCCAGGTTTGCTAGCCAGTCTGGGTGTTTTATTTCTCTGATGAATCCGGCTTCGAGTAACTTGGCTAGCTCCTCTCCCATAGCTTGTCGTTTGGGCTCTGAAAAGTGCCGTAGTGTTTGCTTGACCGGCTTGTATCCCTTCAATATGTTGAGGCTATGCTCGGCCAACCTGCGTGGGATCCTTGGCATATCTGAGGGGTTCCAGGCGAAGATGTCCCAATTCCCGCGTAAGAACGCTCGCAATGCGGCGTCGATTGTGGGGTTTAGCTGTGCCCCGATGGATGCTGTTTTTGTAGGGCCCGTTGGGTGGACTTGAAATTTGACTATTTCGTCCGCTCATTTAAAAGAGGTGGACTTGGATCGTTTGTCGAGTATCACGTCGTCCCTGTCCACTGTGGAGCGCATCGCAGTTAGTTTTTCGGCCGCGAGGGCTTCGGATAATGCCTCAACGGCCAGGGCGGCGGTTTTATTTTCTGCGTGGAGTGCTATGTCCGGATCACTGGCTAGAGTGATGATTCCGTTGGGACCGGGCATCTTGAGCTTCATGTACCCGTAATGGGGTATAGCTTGGAAGCTCGCGAATGCGTCCCGCCCTAAAAGGGCATGGTATCCGCTACTGAGCGGGGCCACTTGGAATGTCATCTCTTCGGACATGTAATTCTCCGATGTGCCGAATACCACATCGTGTGTGATTTTTCTCGCACATCGTGCCTCCCGACTAGGGATAATTCCACTGAAGGTCGTGCTGCTTTGCTCAATGCGGCTCTTGTCTATTTCCATTTTGTTGAGAGTATCCTCGTAGACAAGGTTTAATCCGCTGCCACCGTCCATGAGCACTTTAGTAAGCCGGAAGCCGTCCACAATTGGACTAAGGACCAAAGCGGCTGGTGCTCGGACTGTTCAGAACTGAGGTTCGTCACTGGCATTGAAGGTTATGGCCGTGTCGTTCCATGGATTTATTGCTGCAAAGTGGCGGACTTCGGCTAGGCCGCTGAGTGTTCTCTCGCGCCTGTTATTTGAGGCGAAAGTCTCGAAGACTGTCAGCACTGTATTATTGTTTTCTGCAGGATGATGCTCTGCGGTATTGTTAATGAGGAGGTCCTCGCTGCTCTTGGCCACCTGCCAAAGTATCCAACATGCTGTAAGGCTGTGTGTTGGTATGGTATCCGGTGTGGTGTGAATTTTGCATGGCCCATTGAGCCACCCCACCAATACGGTTCCACGCCTTGTAGTGGGATTTGGTTTCTTTGTAATTGGATCGGGTGACTTGCGAGAGTGCACCCTTTTAGTTCGGACAGGGGGTTTAGTGAGAGCCGGAGGATCCCAGAATTTTGCCTGGGTTTTCCAGGCGCTTTCCATGGCACAGTACTTCTGTACTATGGCCTCCAAGTCAGCGAAGTGTGATATGTCATGGCGACTTATGGCGTTGAGGATAACCTTGTCCGTGCAATTTTTTGCAAAAGAATGAGATTGCGTCTTCCTCGCGACAATCCTTGACCTTGTTCATTACAAAGAGGAATCTGGCCCAAAAGTGATGTACTGTCTCTTGGGATTGTTGTCTAATGTGGGAAAGATCGCTTGTATCTGGGTGGGTGGGTGGATTTAAGTCCGAACTCTGACCCGATATGAGACCCAGGGGCAGAGGAACTTCCGAAGTTGGCAGTTCGGGTTCCGGGATGTTGCCCAATTTTTTTGGCCCGCTGTCTGATTCTAAGTTCAGAGTTTGGGTCATGTCCTCCCGCGAAAGGGTATCCGGCTCGGAGAGCTTGGGAATCCGGACATAGTTCGTCCTCAGAATAGAGGAAGAATCGTTGCATTGCTCCTCCACCACCGCTATCTGATGGGTGACCGGCGGAGAGTTAATCTCTCTTTGATCGGGTTTAAGCCCAGTCCAATCATAGTCCGTGGCGACTCCCAAGGCGGCGATGTGATCCAAGAGCTCGTTCAAGGACAAAAGTTCCATTGGTTCCATCTGCTCGGCGTATTCCGAGCTGACGTGGAGGCTATTTTTGGTGACCCGAGAAGTCATAGTCGGTGCGGCGGTCGAACGGGCGGTCATGACGAAGCTGCCCAGTCGGAGGGTTTGGCCTAAAGCCAGGGCTCCTCCAGAGGTGATGTTGTCCTTGATAACAAGGCGAGCCATCAAACCTTTCTTCGACATCACAATGGAACTCTCAATGCAAGCACCAATGTCAGTGCCAAACCGGCGGATCTCGGGTAGGGGGTCCCGAACTGTGCGTCTAAGGCTAATGGTAACATGAGGCGGGGGACACAATGTTTACCCAGGTTCGGGCCCTCTCTATGAAGGTAATACCCTACTTCCTTCTTGATTGATCTTGATGATATGAGTATTACAAGAGTTGATCTACCACAAGATCGTAGAGGCTAACCCTAGAAGCTAGCCTATGATTATGATCGTTGTTGTCCTACGGACTAAACCCTCCGGTTTATATAGACACAGGAGGGGGCTAGGGTTACACAGAGTCGGTTACAGAGAAGGAAATCTACATATTCAAATTGCCAAGCTTGCCTTCCACGCAAAGGAGAGTCCCACCCGGACACGGGACGAAGTCTTCAATCTTGTATCTTCATAGTCCAACAGTCCGACATAAGCATATAGTCCGGCTGTCCAAGGACCCCCTAATCCGGGACTCCCTCAGGAGGGTCAGTATAACCCCGAACATGCTGATCATGAAGAATCAGAGGATAGTAACTACATGCCGATCTCCGAGGAGGATGTTAGCCTTGGGGACAAAGATTTTATAGTCCGAGATGAACCTCTCGAACAAGAACGCTTCAAGCAACAATTCATCGCCACCGCGCAGAGCCTGAAAAAGAAACAAGAGCAGCTCAAAGCTGAACAGGATACGCTCAATGGAAGGTGGACCAAGGTCCTGGCCGCCGAAGAGTACGGTCCCGAGCGACCAGTAAAAAGTTACCCCCAAGCGCAGGCTGCTGCCACAATTCGACGACGAAGCCCTTGAGCCAATACTGTCGAAATACAATTATGCAGATCAACAAGACCGACCACCACGTGGACGGGACAAAATGACACATCAAGCCGAACACCAGCCCACACCCCCTCGCCGAAGAGGCAAGGAGATATCGGCTGCAGGCTATACATATGATTTACATCAGGACCTGGCCAATATAGCCGGCCAGACTAGATCGATCTATGGATCGAAATGCCGTGCCCCAGCGCGAGATAACGGCCATCAAACCTGGCACGATGAACGCCACTATGATCGGGGTCAGCACCGAACACAAATGCCATCCGAACTCCGCCGTGATGTTGCACGATATAATGGTGCCGCACATCCTATGTGTTTTACCGATGAGGTAATGCAGCACCAGTTTCAGGAAGGGTTTAAACCCGTAAACATCGAGCAGTACGATGGAACGACGGATCCGGCCGTCTGGATTGAAGATTTTCTTATCCACATTCATATGGCTCGTGGAGATGACCTCCACACCATTAAATATTGATGCAATCATGCCTATTATTCACAATGATTCTTTCAAAGTTGTTCCGCCGAAATAAATTATTCCGGCATTGCACCGAGAAACAAAATACACACCAGATAGTCCGGTCGAATGGAAGCCGTTCTGAAAACTACAGCAACGCCAAGTCTGATAATTTTGGACGCCAGTTTACAAGTTCTGTGCTTCATTTTGGGGATTTCCTGTGTGAGGCTGTACCACAAGATGAAGTTGAGCCATGCTTCCGGACTCCATGTAACAATTGGATGATTGGTGTTACTAAAAATCATGTTTGTGTGTACGTGAAACCTCAAGGCAAGTACTAGTTCATTCGGCTTCTTGTGATCAGCGTTGCAAGATTTTTTTAATGTAGTTAATTAGTGATCAGTTGAAATAGGAGATAGAGTCCACGTATTTTTCTAGTCCATATCTGTTTAGTAACCAGCCAAGGAAACGAGTTGGGCTTGGCCCGTGTGCCTGCGAGCACTATTTAAAGGCCAGGCCGGCCGCTTACGAAGGCAAATTTTGGTTTTAGGTTGTTTTCACCGATGAATAGATCGGCAAGTCGGGGTCTCTTGGAGCCGCCGCTGGTTATCTGTTGAATTGCTATATTGAGGCTTTGTGAATCTGGTTTGAGATTGATTTTTCTTTCAATTTCTGCTGATCTATTGAAGATTGTCCATGTACTCCCTTTGTGGGTGTGCGTGTTGTTTTCGTAGTGATTGCATCTACAAGATCGCGAGCGCCACGTCGTCTCAAGTCAAATAAATTGAGATAATCGCTGGACATCATACCGTGAAAGATTGGGCAAATTATTCGTGGCATCGATTCATTGTCGAAGGGCTCATCAAGTGGTATTCAGAGCAAGGTTGATCACGGTACAATTTTTTTCTGCTATTTGATTCAATTGTTTGAAAGATGGTGAACTCGTAGTATGAGAAATCTGATCATGAGGAGGGCGATGAACTTCCGGAGGATCTGGAGATAAGTGATGATTTGCGTATCCATCGGATGTCAATCAAGGGAGCGAACAAGAAGCTTGGGACAAGGGTTGAGGAGTTGTCTGCAAATATTGTTGGCGTCGAGGACAGGTTGAATGAGCGTTTGACTAACAGCGACCGACAGTGCACTGATAGTCTGCAGGTAGTGACTGAGAGTCTTAATCGACTCACCACAGCAGTTCGGCATCTTCAGGCGAGAGATGTGGCACCCCGACAGTCCCGCTCACTACGACGACAGCGTGACCGCGACAACGACGATGATGTTGATTTTTCTGACGATTCCGATGCCCGTGGTGGCTTACCTCACCGACCACGACATGTTGCTGGGGCTCACCACCATGCTGGGCGGCGCCGTGACTATGGCGGCAATGGTGCCCACGAGGATGATGGTTTGGGTCGAATCAAGATAACAATACCTGAATTCTCCGGACGTTGTGCTGACCCGGAGAAATATTTGGAGTGGGAGATGCGCGTAAATCAGATTTTTGATGGTCACAACTACTCCGAAGAGAAGAAGGTTCGTGTTGCATCAATGGAATTTATAGAGTATGCTCTTGTATGGTGGGATAATAAGAACCGTACTCACGAGCGACCAGCGACATGGACTGCCATGAAGCAAATCATGAGGGAACGTTTTGTGTCTATTTATTACACTCGCCAGCTTCATAGTAGACTGCGTCGTCTAGTGCAAGGTACGAAGTGAGTTGATGAGTACTACAAAGAGATGCAAGTTTTGATGATCTGTACAGCTGTGCGTGAGTCCACGGAGGTGACCATGGTACGCTTCTTTGAGGGGTTAGAAGAAAAGATTCACGACCATGTTGATTTAATGCAATATAATGATATTCATGAGTTGCTTCATCAAGCGGAGCGTGCTGAACATTGGGTATTGGAGAAGCAAGCTTCAGAGACTCGTCCAACTTACAACAGTGGGCGACGTGGTTCTTCTCCTATTGATGGTGGGTTTAGTGCTAAACCGACTCCTTCTTATAAGTCGGGAAGTATTGAATAGAGCAAAGTGGCGGCTGCACCAAAGGAGGTTTCTCAGGTTTCATCTAATGCGACTTCCTCTCATCATCGTAATATTATTTGCCACAAGTGTGGAGGTCATGGACACATGAAGCATGAATGTTTCAATCAACGAAGGGTTCTACTTGTTGATGCGGAATACTCCCTCCATTCCTAAATATAGGGTGTATAGTTTTTGGCACGGAAATTAAAGAACACACATGGAAGGAAAATTTCACAAGTTTTGGGCGACATTACACATGACTAATTGACATGAGAAAATAAAGGAGCTTGCGTGATATAAGGAAATGTAAACAAATCCCTCAAAAAATTATCCAAACGAGTGGTGTAGCGCAATACACCTTATATTTCGGAATTTTTCTCAAAAATCTATACATCTTATATCAAGAAACGGAGGGAGTATATTTCAGAATCTGAAGATGAGATGCCTAAGTTAGTGGATGAAATCAAAAGAGGTCATGGTGATACCATACTATGTTATCCTCAAGATGATCCTGATATGGAGAGTTTGCTAGCACATAAGGTCCAGCGAGATGACAAGGTCATTTTCGAACCAGGACAATGATGGAGTATTTTTCAAACTGCATGTACAATCAAGGGTGAAGTGTGCAAACTGATAATTGATGGCGGTAGTGCTAGCAACATGATTAGCAAGGATGTGGTGGATTCTCTTTCGTTGCCAACATGGGAGCATCCAAAACCATACTATATGAAGTGGATAAATGATGTGGGCAAAGTGAAAGTAACACACAGGGTGTAGGTGCCTTTTTCTATTGATGGCTATGTTGACAAAGTCGAATGTGATGTTATGCCACTGCATGTTTGTCATCTTATTTTGGGGCGTTCGTGGCAGCATGATGTGAACGCTCTTCATCATGGACGAACAAACAGATACATTCTTATGCATAAGGGTGAGTTCCATGCTATTACTCTCAAGGATGCAAAATAAATAAAAAGTGTACTATTGAAGTGTTCAAGAAAAAATCTGCAAGGTATAGGTTAAAACGGAGGACGGTTTTCCTTCAAGGGAGAGAGGATGATGCAATCATGCCTATTATTCACAATGATTCTTTGAAAGTTGTTCTGCCGTAATATATTGTTCCGACATTGCACCGAGAAAGAGAGGCACGGAATACACACCAGATAGTCCGATCGAATGGAAGCCGTTCTGAAAACTACAACAACGGCAAGTCTGATAATTTTGGACGCCAGCTTACAAGTTCTGTGCTTCGTTTTGGGGATTTCCTGTGTGAGGTTATACAACAAGATGAAGTTGAGCCATGCTTCCGGACTCCATGTAACAATTGGATGATTGGTGCTACTAAAAATCAAGTTTGAGTGTACGTGAAACCTCAAGGCAAGTACTAGTTCCTTTGGCTTCTTGTGATCAGCGTTGCTAGATTTTTTTTAAATTAGTTAATTAGTGATCAGTTGAAATAGGAGATAGAGTCCATGTATTTTTCTAGTCGATATCTGTTTAGTAACCAGCCAAGGAAACGAGTCGGGCTTGGCCCGTGTGCCTGCGAGCACTATTTAAAGGCTAGGCCGGCGGCGTACGAAGGCAGATTTTGGTTTTAGGTTGTTTTCACCGATGAATAGATCGGCAAGTCGGGGTCTCTTGGAGCCGCCGCTGGTTATCTGTTGAATTGCTATATTGAGGCTTTGTGAACTGGTTTGAGATTGATTTTTCTTTCAATTCTGCTGATCTATTGAAGATCGTCCACGTACTTCCTTTGTGGTTGTGCGTGTTGTTTTCGTGGTGATTGCATCTACAAGATCGCGAGCGTCACATTTTCTCAAGTCAAATAAATTGAGATCATCGCTGGTGAAAGATTGGGCAAATTATTCGCGCCATCGATTCATTGTCAATGGGCTCATCAAATATCTTCCTCTAAAGCTGAAAGGACCAACACTGCACTGGTTGAACAACCTCCCAGAGAACTCCATTGGAACATGGGAAGATTTAGAAGATGCTTTTCGGGCCAACTTTCAGGGTACTTATGTCCGGCCTCCGATTGCTGATGACCTAAGTCATATAATCTAGCAATCAGGCAAATTGGCTCGCAAGCTTTAGAATCGGTTCCTAATTAAAAAGAACCAAATCATGGACTGTCCATACGCCGAAGCCAGCCTTGAAACACAGCGTCCAGGACGAATGGCTCGCCCGACACCTCGGGCAGGAAAAGTCGAAGACCATGGCAGCTTTAACTGCACTCATGACCCGTTTCTGTGCGGGTGAAGATAGCTGGTTTACCATGCATTACCAGCCCAAAGACCTTGTCTTCTGGCAACACCACAACATCTTGGTACAAAAAACAACCGCTTTATTGATTGCTACCAGATTAGAGTTTATATTACAACAGTTGACGAGGCCAAGCGGCACACACGATGCGGCTGAACAATATGTACATTATTTAGTGAACATAAAGGGGCCCCTATCATGACAACTATGCGGCAGCGGAACAACGTCGTAGCGGAACTCCATAGCACAGGGACATAGATGTGGACACGATCTAGACTTGGACACCACTCCTTGCCAACGGAACTTTCCTGAAATCTGGCATGACACGCTAGGTTAGTACATTGAATGTACTTACAAGCTCACAACAAGCATAAACATAATGACAAAAAATATCATGACACTTAACCAATTAACAGTAATGCAACAATATATCCAACATGTCTTGAACATGCTCTTGTGATAAAAGTCCCTCGGACTGGCTTACCAAGCGTGATCGCTCTTGGACCACAAACATACCAGCCTAGAGACATCTCGTGATCCTTACGGCAATCACAACCACGACCAATATTTGGCCTCAAATCGTGATCCTTACGGCGATCACAACCACGACCAATATTTGGCCTCAAACCGTGATCCTTACGGTGATCCCAACCACGACCAATATTTGGTCTCAAACAGTGATCCTTATGGCGATCACAACCACGACCAACATCTGGTCCAAATCAACACGATGGCCTTCCCGCCACCAACAATAATGCAAGGTTCATAATTAGTGTGCAAGATTTAGTAACTGTTGACCCATGGTGTGACCTACTTTCGAGCGTGTCCTTACCCGTGGACTCGGCTATCGATAGATTAATACACTCTGCAGAGGTACGCACTGGACCCACACCACGGAAGCCATAGCCTCGCACTCCCATTCGGGTGGACCAACGGCATTCCGACGAAACCCCTCCATTGCCATGACACTCTCCTGGACACTCCGACTCACTCCCCATCGGGCTAGTCCTGGGTGGCCCCTTTTCTACCGAAGACACAACGACCACCGTCGTGGCCAAACATAAACGATCCCACACGAGGACCCGGTACCATAAACTCAACAACGGGCACACGAGGTTATGTCTGCTAACCGGGCCATGGTACAGCACGCCCATAACCTTCCCTAGTTGGAGGCACCGACCAGAGGCATGACAATGGAACGAATAAAGGCCGTCCCATACCGGCAAATGTAGTTGCACAGGGAAAAACTCGATTCAGCGGCACCATGACCCGGTCAACAATGTATTCAAGTTGAGTTATTATCAGGTTCAACTTAAAGTGAAAATAATCGGCGTTATAATGACATGACATGCAGCACTAACATATGCATCACATATCAACAAAAATGACTGAGTCATCTATATCCACACTGAGCATTAACAACTCATGACACTTCTCTGGTTAAGATCAAACCTCACTTCAAACAGAATCTTTTCTAGCAATTTATCATTTTTACTCATGCAAGAAAATAACTCCACTAATTATTTACATCCAAAACCATATTATCCTTTCATCACCCAACAACTAAATCCTTGTTAGTTTATCAACTAAGTTCACTTCAAACTTTCTGTAAATCAAGCATATTCACTTTAACAAGCATCAAACAGAATATAATTAACATAATAATAATAATTTAAATGCATGGATAATCATTTTTTCAAGTAGAAAATCACAAATATTGTAATGGCACCATGAAGATGTTGATGTGGCTTGCCTTAGTGCAGATGAGGTTCACAAGCCTCCTGGTGATCCTCAAGACAAGCCTGACCTTCTGAAAATATTTAAAAACACAAAAAGAAATCATTAAGAAACCTTCTGAAATTCACCAGAAAATCTAGACAGTAGGGAAAAATCCCATCTTTGGTGAGCTGCTATATTTTTGGACAAAGAACACAATGCAAAAAGAATCAATTCATTTGGACTTATGGTTAAAAAGTTTTGGTCGTTTGAAGTTCTCTGGATTTAAATAAAATTTGAATTTAAATAAACAGACTGAGGGGGGTGACGTCGAAGGCGTAAAGCCCCGGGCGCCACCACTCGTACTGCTTCACGCGCGTACAGAGTGGCTGACTAGCGGGCCCCGCTAGTCAGGTGAGGTGGAGGGGGAGAGGGAAACAGAGAGAAGCGAGGCTTCGTCGGAGCGCACGCCGGCGGCGAGGACTCCTTGGCCAAAACGAGACGGAGGGATCGAGAGAGGAGACGGAGGCGCACCTGCCCGTACCCGTAGAATGGCTAGGGGTGGTCAGACGGCGCCGGAATCAGCCTCTCCAGTGGAGGTAGAGAGCAGCGGTCGCCGGAGACGAAGACGACGGCGACCAGAGACGACTCCAAGGGCTCCAACTGGGCGGAACGTCACCATAGGAGAGTGGCAGAGGCCCTGGAAGGGTTGCTCTGGCCTGGGAAGGGCTGGAGCTGCGGGGACGACCCGAGGGGATCACCGGCGAGCTCGAGCTCGGGGACGGCGGCCCGCGGCCTGCCTGGCCGGGCTACGGCTTTCTACGCGCTAGAGGAGTGTGTGGGAGTGGATGAGGGTGCTCGAGGAGGTTGGGGGTGGCTCTATTTATAGCCAAGCGGCGAGGGGGTTTCGTGCTCCGCTCGTGGACACCTGCCGCGGCGCCTGGCGACGAACGGTGTCATTGAGAGAGGGGGAAGAAGACGTAGCTCACGCGGGGACTGTTGGTGAACAGGGACAAGCACATGGGCGAGAGGAAGACGACGAGCACAGTGCGCCGCGCACTGTGGCGTTGGCCGGACCGTGCCCGTGCCCGCTGCGGTGAAGTCCGGCGTCGGTGAGTGCCCCAGGGCGGAGTTAAGGGGGTCGGGACGATGATGGTGGCGCGGTTTGGCACGCTCAGCAAAGGGGCAGCGAGCACGCTACAAGAACAAAGCGCCGACGCACTCGAGCGCGTTGCTTGCATGCCAAAGACGCTCGATTTAACGCGGTCACCACGTGAACTATGACCTCAGGCCGACCTAAGCCCAAACTTCATGTCTGGCGTGTTATCCGTGGTAATTTTGATCGTTACCACGCTTGGGTTTGGTTTCAGGTGCAGTAGAATTGATTTCACACTCCTGGTAAGTTCCTGGACAGTAACTTTGAAAGCTTACTGTGGTCAAACCACTGGGAGTTGGAGGCTGGGCTTTGGAGGCTAGCAATCATCTACTAAGGTCATGATGCACAAGAAAAACCAGCTACAATGGAGCAAGTAAAATGGTAGTTGCTGTAGAAACTACCATTTCTGTCCAAAAAAGAAAATAATTTCTGTAGCCAAAATATTCCAAAAAGTGATGAAATATTTTTGCTCAGAAAGGTGCCCTAGGGTTCAAAGAATAATTGGGATTTTTCTCAGAATTTTATGGGCAAGAAAAATTGGGGTTTCTTTGGAGCACATTGAGCTAGCTAGGGTTTAGGAGGGGAAAATGAATATTTTTCATTAAAGAAATATATTCCAAATACTATTTTGAGATGAACCAGAGATGGAGTAATGGTTAGAGAGGGAGATGAGGCACTTGGGGTGAAAGTCCAAATGAAAAGATTCAAAAACTCCAAACTCAAATTCAAACCAACTGAAAATCAGGCAAAGAAGAGGGGGCAAAAACCAGGCTGTCACAAACCTCCCCCACTTAGAATGAATCTCGTCCTCGAGATTCGGTTTCTTGGGAAAACCATTCTGGATAATGTTCCCTTAGAAATTCTTCCGATTCCCATGTTGATTCTAACTCTGTGTGATGCTCCCATTGGACTTTATAAAACTTCCTTGCTTTACTACGATTGACTCTTTCCATCCGATCCAAGATTTTAACCGGCCTCTCTTCGTATGTTAAGTCCTTTGCCAGCTCTATTTCTATCATATCAGTCTTTTTCTCAGGTGGCGATATGCATGGTCGTAACTGTGAAACATGAAACACGTTGTGCACGTCCGACAATTCAGGGGGTAGTTCCAACTGATATGCAACAATACCCACTCGTGACATAACGGGAAATGGACCAATAAATCTGGGTGCCAACTTTCCACGAGTCTGAAATCTCTTGACTCCTTTCATAGGCGTGACTCGAAGGTACACATGTTCTCCGGGTTCAAAACTGATCTGTCGGTGCTTTGCATCATAATAACTCTTCTGTCGAGATTTGGCCAACTGCAATCTGTCTTTGATTTCCTTGACTTGCTTCTCGGATTCCAGCATGAGATCCATTCCGGAAATACGCTATCTCCAGTTTGAGACCAATTTAAAGGAGTGCAGCACTTACGGCCATACAAAGCCTCATACGGTGACATCTTTAAACTGGTCTGGAAGCTATTGTTGTAAGAGAACCAGGCATAGGGCAAACAGTCTTCCCGTTTCGGTCCTTGGGCCAAAGCACAACCCGCAGCATATCTTCGACTATTTGGTTTACCTGCTCTGTTTGTCCATCAGTCTGAGGATGATAAGCGGTACTGTATTTCAACGCTGTCCCCAAGGCTTGATGGAGACGGGACCAAAAAGCGGAGGTAAAAAGTGAACCTCGGTCAGAAGTGATGGTTCGGGGTACTCCATGCAGACTGACTATTCTGGATACATACAGTTGTGCAAGTTCATCTGCTCGATATGTGGTTCTGATCGGGATAAAGTGGGCCACCTTGGTTAATGTGTCCACTATGACCCAGATTGCATCACTGCCCCGTCGAGTCTTAGGTAGTCCTGTGATGAAATCCATACAGACATCATCCCATTTCCATTGTGACATTGGCAATGGTTGGAGAAGTCCGGCTGGCTTCTGATGCTCTGCCTTCACTTTGTTGGATATGTCACAACAGGCCATGAAATAGGCAATGTCTTTCTTCATTCCATCCCACCAGAATATTTGTTGAAGGTCTTCATACATTTTCATACCTCCAGGGTGAATTGAATACGAGGATTCATGTGCTTCTGACAGGATTTCCTGCTTCAAATCCCCTTGATTGGGCACGCAAATCCTTCCCCAGAATCGGAGGGTACCGAACTGATCCTGCGAGTACTCAGAAGTCTGACTTGCTACCATATGCTTGGCGCGTTTCTGCAGATCGGTGTCATCTGACTGGGCCGTGCGAATCTCTTCCTCAAGTGTGGGGGTAACTTCCAAAATATTAGCAAGGCCAGCATCAACTATTACCAGGTTGAGCTGAGCAATCTCTTCTTGAAGTTCAGGAGGCAAGGATTCCAATATGACATTTAGGCTGGCGGGCTTTCGACTGAGCGCATCGGCAACCACGTTGGCCTTACCCGGGTGGTAATTTATTCCAAGGTCATAATCCTTGACTAACGCAAGCCATCTTCGTTGACGGAGATTTAAGTCTGGCTGAGTAAATATATACTTGAGACTTTTGTGATCTGTAAAAATTTGGCACCTCTTCCCGATGAGATAGTGTCTCCAAATTTTTAAAGCATGAACCACCGCGGCCAACTCCAAATCATGAGTAGGATAATTTCCCTCGTGGGGTCGTAGCTGTCGTGAGGCATAGGCTACTACCTTGCCGTCTTGCAGAAGTACGCATCCAAGTCCTTGTCCGAAGCGTCAAAGACACATCAAAACTGCGGTAGATATCTAGAAGAGTCAATACCGGTGCAGTTGTCAGCCGTTTCTTTAACTCATTGAAACTTTTCTCACAGTCCTCAGTCCATTCAAACTTCTTATCCTTTTTTAGTAGCTCCGTCATGGTTTTAGCAATCTTGGAGAATCCTTCAATGAAACGACGGTAATATCCGGCTAATCCAAGAAAACTCCGGATCTGAGATACGGTTGCGAGCGGCAACCAATCAAGTACATCCTTTACTTTGCTTGGGTCCACGGCTATACCTTCAACGGATAGCACATGTCCAAGAAATCCAACTTGCTTGAGCCAAAACTCACATTTACTGAATTTGGCGTATAACTAATGTTCACGGAGTCGTTGTAACATTGCTCGGAGGTGTTCTTTGTGCTCTTCTTCACTTCTTGAGTAAATAAGTATGTCATCTATGAAGACTACCATGAACTTATCGAGGAAGTCCATGAATACTTTGTTCATCATATGCATGAAAAAGGCAGGGGCGTTGGTGAGACCAAAAGACATAACTGTATATTCATAAAGACCGTATCGAGTGGTGAATGCGGTCTTAGGAATATCCTCGTTTTTATTCTTGAGTTGATGGTATCCAGTCCGTAAATCAATCTTGGAGAATACCTTGGCCCCACTGAGCTGATCAAACAGGTCATCAATTCTTGGCAGACGATATTTGTTTTTGATTATGACGTCATTCAGCTGATGGAAATCCACACACATGCGGAGGCTGCCATCCTTTTTGTCTATGAAGATAGCAGGTGGTCCCCATGGTGAAGAGCTGGGACGGATATATCCTTTCTGGAGCATTTCATCAAGTTATTTCTTTAGCTCCACTAATTCCGATGAAGGCATTCGATAATACTTCTTGTGTATTGGTGCGGTTCCGGGCACAAGTTCTATTGCAAACTCAAGCTCTCGATCGGGTGGCATGCCTGGCAGTTCTTCTGGAAATACATCAGGAAACTCACTGACCACAGGAATTAATTCCAATTCAGCCACTGCGGTGAAGGCCATTTCTTTCGTGGGTATGCTTCTGCGAGCATGGAATTTTGTAGTCTACCCTTCCTGGCTGGTCAAAGTGACTTCTCGGGTCGTACAATTTATGTATACTTGATACTGAGTCAGCCAATTCATACCCAAGATAACATCCAACTTAGCAGACTCAATAATTATCAAAGAAGTTGGAAAACAGACTCCGTTGACATTGATTTCCAGATTATGGCAGACTAGATTGCTCCTGATTAAGGATCCCGGGGTTTGTACCAGCATATTCTTGCCCAAAAGCGAACAAGGAAATATGTTTTGGGCAACAAAACTCCGAGAAATAAAAGAGTGGGAAGCCCAGAGTCAAATAAAATCACTACAGGTATGTTATTAACAGAAAACATACTAATGACGACCTCGGGGTTCTCTTGGGCTTCATCAGCGGAGAGGTGATGAACGTACCCCGTGATGTTTTGCTGGTTCGGGCATGACTCCATAAAATGGACTTGTGGCCTGAGTATAGCATTCGACCTGTTGTTCTTGGGACACTACTTGGCATAATGTCCGGTTTGCCCACAACTGAAGCAAGAATTGTTGCGTAGACGCTCCTCTTGCATTGGGTTGGTTACGACGTTCTTGACTTGAGTGGTGGTCTTGTTAACATTCTGTTGTCAATTGGGCTTGTATTCCACCTGAGTCTATTGCCAGGTACGAGCCTTCTGCACTGGTTGTGCCTCCTTCCTTGGCTCAAACTTGCGCTTGTGATTGTTGTTAGCAGACCTATTATCCGATACAAGCTTGTGCTCCCTTTCATCAATGAAAGCCTTGTTCACCAGGGTTTGGAAGTCTGGGAAATCGAACATACTGAGGGTAACACCAGAGTTGCGGGTTTAATCCACCAAGAAATATATTCAATCTTTTTTTCTTCAGTGGCCACGTCGTATAGGGAGTAACGTGACAGATGATTGATTTTTTGCAAATATTCAACCACAGACTGATTTCCTTTAAGGAGCGTGAGAAATTCACGCTGCTTAGTCTTCATAATGCCCGTAGGGATATGATATTTCCGGAATCGCTCCTTAAATTTTTACCAAGTGACTTCTTCATCAGCAGACCACATGCCTTTTTTATTTTCCACCATATGGCAGCAGCGCCTTCAAGATAATGAGTTGCAAATGGAACCTTATCTCCTTCTTCAGTACGAGCAATCTCAAGCTTCTTCCCCATAGTTCGCAACCAATCATCTGCGTCCAAGGGGTCAATAGCCTGACTGAAACTGGGAGGCTTGGTCCTTTGAAAATCTGACATCTTGGAGTGATGACCGGGCTGATTTCCATTCTGTCCAACCACATCTTGAACACTTCTTAATATTTCAATTAGATCGTTATTCCGTCTTTCCTCAAACATACGTAGAATTTGCTCGGTGGAGGGCCGATCGTGCGGTGGAGGCGGTGGTGGAACGTACGGCTCGGGTGAGTGTCCTGCCTGTCATGCGGAACGACGAACAGGAGAACCCTCGCGAACGTTGCTACTGCTACCTCCCCGCGTCATCCTATTGTGGTTTTTCCCAAGGCAACGCAACCGAGATGAGAAGCATTCAAAATAAATTGGGGGAAGGCCAACAACAAAAGCCCGAGAAAAAAAAACCCCGAAATGACGAAGAAAATACTGCGAATAAAATAGAGTTCCAACATAAATATACATAGACTCATACATGAAAGATAACAACATGCCAGGTTCAACTACTCTCATACATGAAACGAAACATCATGACTCGTACGACTACATCCACTACTAGAAAAACGGCTATAGGTAATATCACTGTTAGTGGCGCACCAGAGATGTGGTGCGCCACTACTATATAGCAGTGGCGCACCACAAACAGGTGCTCCACTAATAGTGACATTACTAGTGGCGCACCAGGTGTGGGGTGCGCCACTACTATTTTTTGAACAGTAACCAGCCATGCCCAGGCTTACCAGTGGCGCACCAGGACAAGGTGCGCCACTACTATTTTTGATAGTAGTGGCGCACCGTTCCCGGGTGCGCCACAAAAATTTTTTTTAAAAGTAGCCCGCCAAGCCCAGGATTACCAGTGGCGCACCAGGCCGTGGTGCGCCACTACTATTTTGATAGTAGTGGCGCACGTTGCCCTGGTGCGCCACTGGTAAGGCTGGGCGTGGTGGTCCAAAAATATAGCAGTGGCGCACCCTTCACTGGTGCGCCACTAGTATTCCTGGCTACTAGTCGCGTACTAGTGAAGGGTGCGCCACTGGTAACCTGGGAGCAGAGCTATAATTAGGCGACCACACCTACCACACACTCACTTTCCCCCTCCACCAAAACAGATTTGGTCTTCTTGCTCCTCCTCCTCACCTCATTTGCACCATAGATTCACCCAAATTAAGTGGTTAAATTTCCTTTTTTGATAGGTAAGTAAGGGAAAGCTTTCTTTATGTTCTAGATCTACTTTTCTCTCCGTCTCCAACAACGCATACACTTTTTATGGCCTAGAGATCTACGTATGTTTGTGGTGTTGCATATGTTTGTGTTTGCAGGTACCGGTATTTGAAATGCGATAGTTGCCAATATTTTGCTGGAATGTTGATTCATTTCCGTTTCGCAAGAATTTGGCACTATATGCATTCTTTTTGGTCCTATTTTTAGGCAAAGTCATGCCAAATTTTTTTGTTCTAAAATATCATTTTGCTCTACCTTGCAGTAATTATGGTCCGCACGATGACCGAAGGCATCGTAAATAGGTTTTTGAGCTCCGCGAAGGCCGAGATGCTTCAAAAGAACGAGACGGAGATAAGATGTCCGTGTCGAAGATGCAAGCTGAAGAGCCTTATTGCGGACCCGGATTCCGGGCAGGTGGGACCACCTGCTCTTGCGTGGTTTCATGGATGGCTATTGGTGGCAGGTGATGAAGATGACTATGAAGTCATCCATGGGGGCCGGGCAAGCAGAAAAAAGGAAGGGCAGCAAGACAATAGCGGCGAGGGCGGGCGAGAAGACGAAGAATCTCCAGGACATGATCACGAAGTAGATGCAGGACACGGTCATCATGTAGAAGATGCCGGACATGATGATGAGGAAGATCAAGACGAAGGGCATGATCATGAAGATGAAGATGCCGGAGCGCATTTACGATGGACCATCGATGGGCTGGGTGCATGACCCTCATATTCAAGAGCTGCTTCGCAAGCAGACGGTAACGCAAGAGCTGCCGCCCGAGAGAAAGCCAAGCTGGATCAATCGGAGATGACGCGGTTACTCCATTGTATGAAGGATGCAGGCCCGAGGATACCCGCTGAAAGTAACGCTCATGGCTCGGAGATGAAGGTAAAACACAAAATGACGGACGATGCTTGACGAGAACATGTCATTCTGGCACGAACGTCTTCCGAAGGGGAACAAGTGCCCGACCAGTTTGGAGGAGGCGAAGAAAATCGTGTGTCCTCTGGATTTACCGCACGTGAAATACCATGTCTGCATGAACAATTGCATCATTTATCGGGGCGAGCACGCGGAGTCTACCATATGTCCGGCAGCGCGTCACTCGATACAAGAAGAGGAAGAAAGCTCCTCGAAAAGTGGTGTGGTACTTTCCGATCACTCCTCGTCTGCGGCGGTATTTCGCGGATCCTAAGGTAGCAAAGCTCCTGCGTTGGCACGCCGGATAGGGAGGAGAAGAAGCGAGAAGATGACGCAAATGATCCGGAGATAGATAAAAGACAAGATGCTGAGTCACCCTAAGGATGCGAGTGTGGCAAGCGTTGAATTTTGAATACCGAATTTGGGAAGGATCCAAGGAACATCGTGCTCGGCGCGAGCACCGATGGAGTCAATCCGTTTGGCAGCCAGAGAAGCACACATAGCACCTGGCCTGTGTTTGTGTGGATGTACAACCTTCCCCTGGTTGTGCATGAAGAGGAAGTACATTCACATGAGTATGCTAATTGAAGGGCCGAAACAACCAGTGGAACGACATCAATCTGTCTGGGGCTCTTTGAAGGAGGAGCTAGACACGCCAGGAAAACGCCAGCCAATACGTGGACGCCGCAGAAAGAATATTTCCCTATGAGAGCCGTGACCGCTCACGACGGTGCACGACTATCTCGATTACGGATATCTCATGGGCAGGTAGTCCATGGATTTTCCGGATGCACGGTGCATGGATGACACAACGTATCGCCAGCTAGATAGAGATCCGGGTCTTGAAAACCGTGTTCATGGGACATCGAAGGTGGCTTCGACGATGACGCATGGAGAAAACGCAAGGCTCTGTTCGATGGTGAAACCGAACCCCGAAGACCCCCACGTACGAGGAGCGGCGAGGAAATAGACGACCTGTTGAAAATTGGAAAGAGTGCCCACCGTCGGGAAAGAAGCGAAAGGCGCCAGAGCAGCTCTTGAAGGTATGGAAAACGAGGTCTGTTTTACGGGACTTGCCCGTCTTGGAAGATCCTCCGTGTGCCTCACAGCCTTGATGTCATGCATATCACGAAGAACGTGCGAGAGTCCGCTTGGTACCCTGCTCAACATGCCGTAGAGGACCAAAGATGGGCCGAAAGCAAGGGCAGACTTTGCAAAAATGGGCATCGTGGAGGAGCTCTGGGCGCCCTAATGATGATGATGATGATGATGATGATGATGAGGCGAAGGACACGGAAAGTCATCGCAAAGGCAAAAAGGCCAAGAAGATCGAATATGACTACCCTCCCGCGTGCTTCACTCTAAGTCAGAAGGAGATCGAGCAGTTTTTCACCTACCTCGTAGGAGTAAAACTTCCTTACGATTACGCGGGGAAGATAAGCAGATACCTAGACTCAGCAAAGCAGAAGTTCAGCAGGATGAAGTCTCACGACTGTCACGTGCTGATGACGCAGATACTTCCAGTTGCAATCTGTGGGATCACGGACGCGCACGTCCGTGAAATGCTATTTGGCCTATGCAACTTTTTTGACGTCATCTCTCGGAAGTCGGTTGGCGTGAGGCAACTCGAGAAGGCTACAGGAAGAGATCGTGGTGATACTATGCGAGCTTGAGATGTACTTCCGCCCGCATTCTTCGACGTTATGGTGCATCCGCTGGTCCATATAGTGGAGGATATCATCCAACTCGGGCCGACGTTCCTGCACAAAGATGATGCCGCTCGAAAGGATGAATGGTGTCATCAAAGGATACGTTCGCAACATGTCACGTCGAGAGGGAAGCATAGCCGGGGCTTTCTCGACGAAGAGTGCATCTCAGTCTTGCATTTAATTATCTAGGCATCGAGAACCCCGTTGGTCTGGTCAACAGGCACCTCGGCAGGCTCGCTGGATGGGGTCACCGCGAGGGTCGCCGCGAAATGCATGTCGACTTCATGGGTCGACTCGCCCGACTTTGAAAGAGCAAACCTAGTCGGCGCTACAACACATAGACGTGGTCGATCCTTGGGTGGTAGAGCACAAAATCTTTATTGAGAAGACGTACAATGACCGAGGCCAACAGAGGACGGAGGGAGCTATAATCAAAGAGCATAACTCATGTTTCACGCGTTGGTTCAAGGAGAAGCTTCATTGCACCCTTTACATGAGGATTCTTCCGCGGAAGAAAAACTCATATTCGCCTTGTCACAGGCGCCCGAGCACAACCTCGATGACCTATGAGGCGATTTATATCAACGGCTACACATTCTACACCGAGGAAAAGGACATGAAGAGCGATTATCAGAACTCCGGGTAACGATGGAATCCTACACCGTAACGACAAGGACAGATACTACGGAAGGATCGAGGAGATCTGGGAGCTGAGCTACTGTTGGAGAGAAGGTCCCGATGTTCCGTGTCGAGATGGGCCAAGAGCGTCCTAAAAGAAGACCGATATTTCACCACCATGGTTATACCCGAAGCCAAATCCAAGATCATGGGCATAAGCGTCACCGCGAAAAAATGAGCCATGGGTACTGGCTTCCAAAGTGGACCAATGCTTCTTCATTACCGACCCGCCAAAGCCCAGTCGTGTTGTCGTGAGGAGAGGCAAAAGGAACATCATCGGAATGGATGGAGTCGCCAATGAGCAAGACTTTGACAAGTACGGCGACCCGAAGATGGAAGATGACGACGACGATGAAGTACCATACACCACAAGAAGAAGCAGGACCACCCTACCTAAAGGACGTCCGTTCAAGAGAAGATCAATTCAAGGGGTTCCGGGGCTAAATTATTCAACCGCGAGGAAGAAGGGCAAGAAGATTGTGAAAAGATAGCTAAGATTGAATCACGACGTGTCGACGGCGTGTGTGTGTGTGTGGGTGGCAAGCTCAATTATTACATGCAACTAAATTATTACATGTATCACTTGATTTCAACCATTATTAAAGATCTTTTAAACATTATATTACTTTACATGCAAACTCAATCTTAATTTGACGATCGTTATTTCATGTCAATCTTTGATGACTGTTATTTCATCTCACTTGATTTCAACCATGCCATAGCATTGTAAATGATTCTATATTGTGATTGAGTAAAGGAGATGCATTGTAAAAAATTATACGCCCTACTTTTTAGTAATTGAGGGTTTATTAAAATTGACATGTGTTTATTTTATAGTGTTTTGATTTTTATCATAAGGTTAAAATAAAATTTTAAAAAATATGCAAAAAGTGGGGTTGCCAGGATTCGAACCTGGGTGGTTCTGTCCATAACCAACGCGCCAACCACTAGGCCATGTGTGTGGTTCTGTCCATAACCACACACACAATTCTTATGACTTTGATATTGAGCTGTTTATGGCGCATGTCCCCTGGTGCGCCATTGATATCGATCTGTTATGGCGCATGTCCCCGGTCCGCCATTGCTAGCTGGCCCTCCCCCGCTTTCTCTTCTCCCGCGCCTCCCTCTCCTCCCTGCTTTCTCTTCTCCCTTTTAAATCCCCCTCCCGCCGCCCGCCCCCACCGCCGGCCTCCGCCCTCTCCCCCACCGCCTTGCCGCCCTCGCCCTCTCTCCTTCCTCAGCGTGCCCGGCCTGGACCATGGTCCCCGACCTCCTCCGACGCCCTCCTCGCGACCTCATCCGGCCGCTTCTTCCCATCTGGACACCCTCCTCCGACGACCTCCTCCGACGCCCTCTTCCGACGACCTCCTCCGACGCCCTCCTCCGACGACCTCCTCCGACGCCCTCCTTCGACGACGTCCTCCGACGCCCTCCTCCGACGACCTCCTCCAACGCCCTCCTCCGACGACCTCCTCCGACGCCCTCCTCGTGAGTTCCCTTCCTCTCCCTCTCTCTTTCTCTAATCTAACTTCTCTCTGCTGCCAGCTCTCTGTCGAATTCGAGGGTTCCTGTTCTAGGGTTCATACCTTTTGATGATGCTCTGGTTCAATTGGGTACTAGCTTAGGGTTCCTAGGGTGTTAATCTAGCTTCTACTTCATTCTAGGGTTCAATTTAATTACTTGTTCGAGCTAATCATCTCTGTCTCAAAATTTGTCTCGAACCTAAAGTTCAGTTTACGGAACATAAAGTGTTAAGTGGTTACTGCCATTGTTCTAATTTAATTACTACCCTGTTTCTCTTCACCTCCATTTTTCGCTTTCGATTCAGACTTCGAGCTGGGTAGTAATCGAGGTTTCTGCAAAGACCGCTTCACCATCAGCTTATGGTGGAAGTTGAAACCGACAATGACAACGCATGCAATGTGCACTCGTAGTTTGGCTTTCAGGCTACCATGCATGACATTGCACATAGAGTGAAACAAAAAGAGCATGACCCAAGTTATTAGTGAGTTTAGAACATAGACATATTAAAGCTTGCAGCTCACTACATGTTCAGATAAAAATCTCGAAAGAACCAAAAGGCACAACGCCGTGCTAAGTGTTCACTTGCCGGGCTGATTGTCGAACTTGATGCAAAACCTCATCTCCATTTCCCGGTCAAGGTGCAAATGTAATCTTTGACCTATCATGAATTGCCTACAATCTTATGTAATACTTTTCTCTCTTGGATATTTCCATGTTGGTTATGAGTGTCCCGATCAATTGGTCCCGATTGAGATTAATACTCTTATAAACATTTGTATTGATGCCAAATTGTTGTCGTGTTTCCTTTTCTCTTAGGAACCGGAGGCGATAGATAGGAACAAGTAAAATAAAAGCAGGTCATCATGCGCCGATGGTTTTGTTGCAGTCAGTTTCATGCTTCATATCGTGAACATGAACATGAATTTCCTTCAAGCCCAGATGAGAACAGCAAAGAGCCAATATTTACTACGTACATACCTCAGAAAGCAGAGTACCCTAACAATAAGTATTATCTTGGTAGAATTTCCTACTGATTGTCAACTTAGTGAACTATACACATCTTGATAGTCATATTTTACGAGAAGAATTGCTACTGTTTTATCAAAATTCTAGTCAAACCAGTGAGCTATTAGAAGGAAATATACACTGCAATACTATTGGTAGGTTTATACTACTGTTGTATTTTCTTTAAATGCAGTTATGCTGTTGGTCCTGTTACACTCTTGTAGGTATATAAGCACTAGTTATATGGCTACTGCCATGTTCCTATACAGGTTCTTATACTACTTTACTTAAATTATTATCATGGTTACGAAAGTACACTTGTTCAAGATTGGACAATAGACTTGCTGCTCTGTTATTATACAGATTCAAACATAGTTTTGCTCACCAAAAGAGTGATGGGCTTGCTGCTCTGTTGTGCCTATATGTAGGCCTTTTTGTCCATATGAAAGCAGAGGACCATATGGTCTCGTGGCCTTTTCATCCATACGAAAGTAGAGGCACATTGTGGTGCTAGTTTGCTGGGTTTTGTCTCCGACCATCGTGTCGTGATGATTTTGCAGTACTCGAGAGGCCCTTGAGTTTGCCGGAATGTCGATTAACTTCCGTTCCGGCAAGTTCGGTACTCCATATGTCCTATTTTCAGCAAAGGTCATGCTGAAATTTTCCGTGAATTTTAGCATGACTTTGCTAAAAATAGGACATATGGGGTACTTAAACTAATGCATGGGCAGGTATCTTAGTACTTAATTAAGTAGGATCAAGAATTAAGTAGGACTAGTTCTGAATAGCTTCTATCAACGGCACTCTAAATGATAAAACCGTAGCTTTTAGGATGCCTCGGTGTCGACAAACCCTAAGTGATGAGACCATGATAATTCCTCACAAACCCTAAATGATGAGATCTTGTTCCTTGACAATAACCAACTTTTGACCAAACTTTTTTCCTATTTAGAGCGAACATGGCCGACAACGATGAGGCCGGGCGGTTCGGGCGGCAAGCCATTCTGGGAGCTGTCCCAGGAGATGGAGGAATACCCTCACCGCTATGAGGACGCCGCGGAAGACACCGATCCCGACTACACAACCCCTAGTGGCGTCGGGGATGACACCACTGATGGTGCCGCCGGGGATGCCACCACTGATGATGGCAGCGAACGCACAGATGGTAGCCAACCGAAGAGGCAACGGAAGGACCGGCGCCCGAACGTGCTCGGCACCGCTAAGGAGGAATTTACTGAAGTGTCCTCCGGTGGGCATCCAACGGCGCCCAAAGAATTAGTCGATGGAGTGCAGCGGGACAACTCGGGTGCATTGTCCGGAGCACCGTCACGATCAACACCGAGAACCTAAGGCATCGTGGAACGAGGGAATTTGCGGATCCTCCTCTTCACGAAGCTGCACGAACGATACAAGTTCCCGGTGACTTCGCAAACACACGCCTCTCGAGGGAATAAAGTGAACAGTGCCGCCCTCACGAAGATGAGCACGGCCCCGGCTTCTTGGAGAGCCCGGGTGAAGAAAATGATTGAAAGAGGTGATAGTTATGAGAAGATCAAGGAGAAAATCCTTCGATCAGCAAAGCTGACTACCTGGAGTTCAAGACCAAGTGCGAGAGCAACGCATCCGTGGAATCAAGTCAGTGGGGGAAAGAAATGCGGGAATTGAACTTAGGGGTCCACAAACTCGGTCCCGGCGGTTACAGAGTGGCGGAACCTAAATGGGACAAGGAGGACGCGGAGCGTGTCGAGCAAGGCCTACCGCCCCTCTTCGATAAATACCGCCATGAAAAGCAGACCAGGAACTATATCAGAGCCCGGTACAAGGAGGACCCGGTAACAAAGGAGCTTACCACGGATCCGAAGGTCAAGGCGCTTGAGCTTGTTCAGTAAGGAATACACCCAGCGTAATTAGCTCCATATGGTTGCATTCTAATTAATGAAGCCAAATTTCTAAATGGTTCACGTTCCTTCCGCAGAAACTGAAAGCAGTAGCTGGGTCTCCGAGCTCCCCGTCGCCCCTTTGGGACACCACTTTAAATAGGGCGTTGAATGTAATGAAACAGAAGGATAAGTTAACTAAGCCGACGTCAGCTGGTCGTGGTGGTCATGGCGAAGGCTTGTCCACGAAATGGTCGGAATACTATAAGACTGGGCGAAAGGAGAGAAAGACCAGCTTGGAAAGCCGGAGGTTAAAGAACTCAAGGCAAAAGTGGCGCAGATTCCTCGAGATAGTCGAAGAGCAAGTGCGAGACCAACTGGAGCGACGATCACCGCCATTATGCCTACCTTGGTTGAGGGGCTGCGGGTGGTTTGTGGGCGGCCAACAGGGCCGCCCGATTCCCAGCTTGACGGGCAGCAACTCGCACAACGCTACCGGCGATGGTGTCTTCAGCGGAGGCGGTATTGGTGTCTCTGGCGCCGGCGCGGGCATTGGAGCTTAATGCACCCGGGTGTGCGAACAATATGCCAGCCGGCACCTCGGCAGCAAGCGGCCCCTCCGTCACTTGCACGCCCGCCGTTGGCGGTGCCTCGACATTAGCCGAGCTCGACGCCATCACGGTAACTAAGCCTCGCCGATGACTTCATCTCCTTGTTTTGATCGGCATCCCCGACGCCCTACATGTTTTCGCAGGGCGCCGCCAACGGTTCCATGCACTCTCCTGCACTTCGTGGACGGCAAGTTGATCGATGTCGCCAAGGCCAAAATCGTTGAACCGGCAACCGCGTGTTCCACCATAATCCGATGCCACCCACCGTGTATAGGGTTCAACTGGTTCGGTGCTGCGGGCTGCGACGACTTGTTACCTCCGTGACGACCCCATGGGGCCGACGAAGAGGATGTGATGACCTCGGCGCCGCTTCAACTGGCCATTGCTTTGGCGAAGAGCCAGATTCGTTTGGGGCGGGGTCACCACCCCACGACAACACCGCCACCCTGCCGCGCCAAGCCATGGCAAGACCGCCAGAACGCTACCGCCGCTTGATCCGGGCATGCAGATCGCACAGGCTCCGGACGTCGACGACGCTACATCTGTCAACGCCGATGCCGACTTCCACGACCCTGGTGGGTACGGTGACGAATTCTTGGCGCCTCCTTCTCACGAACCCAACCCTGCCAAAGTCGATCGCGATCTAGCTGGTACCGCGGAGAAACCCAATTGCAACAGGCGTCGTCTGCTCGGTTCTCAGGAGACGCCTCCAGCTGCCGCCTTCACCGAGACTCAAACAGCCGAGGTGGGAAATATTATCAGCCCCACCACACTCAAGAAGGTGGTCTCGAAGCGCACCTCGATCCCATTACATCAGCAGAAGCCAAAGAAGGGACGGAAAAGAAAAACTAACAAGGGTGCGAGCCAGCCGGCACCGAAAGTGCGATCCGTGCTCGTGACGGGCCACCAATACCTAAGGATATCATGAGGGCGATGCATGTGGCGGGTAGGCCGATGCTACCGGCTAATCTGCTCAAGGCTGCAACCGGTGCTATGCGGAGTCTGCATGATGTTGTTCTTTCTATGGAGAAGCGGCGTCTCTCGAGAAAGATGACTCATACCCGGTTTTCGTGGCCAAGGTGCGGAGGGCAAGGGCTTTGTCGATGGCACCATTGGGAGTATGATCGTCCTGCGGTTTGATGACATCTTCGCTATGTTTAACCTTCATCCGCTGCACTACACCTTCATTCGGCTATTTTCGCCAATATGGAGATGCAGATCATTAGAGACAAGACCCGGACATCGTGATAGTCGACCCTTCTACATGCGTGCCAAGCACTTGGACAGCGCTGGGACCGCAAATCGCGAAGTTCATACCTCAAGGCGTCATTATGGCGAACAAAGATAAGGATACCTTCCTCGTGCCTTACTTTCTGAGTAAGTCATCCCTCACCGCCCGTAACATATGATTTCTTAGATTTCGATCGTTTTTTTTTCTAACATTCCGTGTTTTGTGCAGTGACACACGTTGCACACTCATCCTCTTAAGCCGAAATATTCCACGGCCACGTATTTCGACTCGGACCGTCGATCGAAGAAAGACTACACAAATATCAAGAAAGTTCTTGATGATGCTCTCCCCGGCTACGCCAAATCTGGAGGCACCTTCAGGAAGGAAATGTGTAGGTACGGCAAGCACGTGTTCACCCACGTAACGACGTTCCCCTGCGTTAAGCAGCCGCCTAGCAATCGAAGGATGCCTACTACGCCCTCCATCACATGCGAGGCGATCATACGGGACCATAATCACCTTATGCTACCAAAGGGTCTCCAAGATTGGGCCGCACGCTTGTCGGCAATTCAGGACATGGACATCGACAAGAATTCTTTTCGCATCCAAATGGAGTTTGCGGAAATCATCTGTCAAGATGTCCTTCGTACCTCGGGCAGTTCCACCTCAAATATCAACCGTCCAACAGGGAAATAGAAACAACGCCATTTAATGCAGGCTGACAACTACCGCACATTCATGACGCCGACGGATGACGGCGGCTTCATCCACGCCCGTCCCCGAGTCGAGTCGAAGAAAGTATTGATGGTATATAGTTCTGAAATGTCGATTAGCTCGTGTTGTAATTAAACTTTAATGAACTTGTATGTCTCTTTAGTTTGGAGAGTCGTTCAACTTATATGTAATCGATGCTATTTATTAGTAGGACCATGAACCGTGCTATTAATGTGTTGCTTTTCTCTTCCGATCCTTTTGTTGCATACTTATATATTATCTGTGAATTGCTACTAACGCTTTTGTTTGTCTAGTGCATAGAGATGCCGTCGTATGTCGTGTACAAGGGTAGGGTTTCCGGAGTCTATGACGATCGGGAGGAGTGTCGGAGACAGGTTCACCGCTTCAGTAATAGCATAAAGGGTACACCACTAGGGCGGAGGCGGAAGCTAGATCTGGCGCTATCTAGAGGGAGAGAGGAGGGAGCGGAGGAGGAACCGGATGAAGACTAGTTTCATCGCGATGATGCTCATCGTGACCGCAGCTCTCTTCTATGTGATGGTAGTTTAGATGATATCAACTTTGTAATGTGACGACAAACTCGCTACTCGGTCTCGAGACCTAAACTTGTCTAATATTTGAACTTTGTTCGCTATTTCGAATTCGGAGACTAATGTGATGATTTGTATTATGTGCTGTTTATATTCTGTGATGTATTGTATTTTGTAACCTGTGCAAATACCGTAAATGCGTAAAAAAAATTCCTAGAATTAATAGTAGTGGCGCACCATATTGCACATTAGTGGCGCAGGTTAAATAACGATGGCGCACCCATATGGATATCGATGGCGCGCATCGGTAGGGACCCTGCTGTAATACCAAAGGGCGCACCATCTTGCACATTAGTGGCGCGCAATTAAATAACGATGGCGCACCCAAATGAATATCGATGGCGCACCCGTATGAATATCGATGGCGCACCGTATGAATATCGATGGCGCACCCATATGATTACCGATGGCGCACTATGTGGAATACCAATGGCAAGATGGTGCGCCACCGTTATTTGATTAACAGTGGCGCATCGGAGGTGCGCCATTAGTATTCCTTATTAGTGGCGTGGTATTAGTGGCCCACCCATGGTGCGCCACTAATGGCAATATTGGGTGCGCCACTAATAGCCTTTTTTCTAGTAGTGATCCGTACACCATCCTGACGACTGTGAATACTCAGAAGCTCTACTGCTCTGCTGGTGCTGCGGGGTCCTCTCTTGAAGAGGACTCGGATCCTGAACTGACATGGTGAACTGAGACCTCCGGGTTAAAGGTGACACGATGACGCTGCCTCGAGGGCTCTCCCTTCGGTGCAGGGGTAGGGTGAAGCATCGGGGCTACAGGAGTGGCGAGAAGTGAAACCCACTCAGCAGGAGCACTAAGCGGACTCATGGTCGCGGTGCCCGAGCTACTCGGAGGAGTAACCGGTGAAACAGGGGAACTAGAACTGGCGGGAATATAGGGAGTAAGTCCCACAGAAGCTAGGGTAGTGACTAATCTAGTGGAGGCTAAAGCAGTACGGGCACGAGTCAGTTCTCGAGCCAGCTCGTGGATCATAAGATAGCTAGCAGTGATATAACGAGAAAGGTGGCTAGCAACACTATCAGACTACGGATCAATGATAGGGAAACGGACACCACCATTATCGTGCAGAGAACGATAGTAGTAGAAACCTGGGTGATTCTGCATCCGGACCTCGTTGTAGCGAAGCTCAACAAGGATCTCGAATGCAGCAAACTGGACAGCCTGAGAAGCGGTAGAAGCGTAACCGCTCCGAGAGGTACGAGTGTAAGTGCTGGAATCGGAACTGGTGCACAGAGTAACCATGGCGTGATACTCATACACTGAGTCAGCTAGACGCTCCCGGTACACACGATAGGCTGGGTCGTCACCGACGGGGTACAGCTGACGCCACACGTTATGAAGGAGATGCGGCAACGTGTACGACACCGGCTACAACTGGCACGGATACGGCACCGAAGCCATCTACACTCACAACCATTAGCAGGTTAGCATAAAAACAAAACCAGTGCATGCAATGCAACAACCAGCTACAAATGCTATCGGCACTCAACTACAACTCGTATCTAGCGTCCAAGTAACACGTCGTAGTCTAGCATGACCTACAGTTAGCGCGACTTCGATACCAAGCGTTGTGGCACCCCGGCTCAGAGCAATCGGTTTACCATGCATTACCAGCCCAGAGACCTTGTCTTCTGGCAACACCACAACATCTTGGTACAGAAAACAACCGCTCTATTGATTGCTAGCAGATCAGAGTTTATATTACAACAGTTGACGAGGCCAAGCGGCACACACGGTGCGGCTGAACAATATGTACATTATTTAGTGAACATAAAGGGGCCCCGATCATGACAACTACGCGGCAGCGGAACAACGTCGTAGCGGAACTCCATAGCACAGGGACATAGATGTGGACACGATCTAGACTTGGACAACACTCCTTTCCAACGGAACTTTCCTGAAATCTGGCATGACACGCTAGGTTAGTACATTGAATGTACTTGCAAGCTCACAACAAGCATAAACATAATGACAAAAAATATCATGACACTTAACCAATTAACAGTAATGCAACAATATATCCAACATGTCTTGAACATGCTCTTGTGATAAAAGTCCCGGATCGGCTTACCAAGCGTGATCGCTCTTGGACCACAAACATACCAGCCTAGAGACATCTCGTGATCCTTACGGCGATCACAACCACGACCAATATTTGGCCTCAAATCGTGATCCTTACGGCGATCACAACCACGACCAATATTTGGCCTCAAACTGTGATCCTTACGGCGATCCCAACCACGACCAATATTTGGTCTCAAACAGTGATCCTTACGGCGATCACAACCACAACCAACATCTGGTCCAAATCAACATGATGGCCTTCCCGCCACCAACAATAATGCAAGGTTCATAATTAGTGTGCAAGATTTTGTAACTGTTGACCCATGGTGTGACCTACTTTCGAGCGTGTCCTTACCCGTGGACTCGGCTATCGATAGATTAATACACTCTGCAGAGGTACGCACTGGACCCACACCACGGAACCCATGGCCTCGCACTCCCATTCGGCTGGACCAACGGTATTCCGACGAAACACCGCCATTGCCATGACACTCTCCCGGCCACTCCGACTCACTCCCCATCGGGCTAGTCCTGGGTGGCCCCGTGTCTACCAAAGACACAATGACCACCGTCGTGGCCAAACATAAACAATCCCACACGGGGACCCGGTACTATAAACTCAACAACGGGCACACAAGGTTATGTCTGCTTACCGGGCCAGGGTACAGCACACCCATAACCTTCCCTAGTTGGAGGCACCGACAAGAGGCATGACAACGGAACGAATAAAGGCCGTCCCATACCGGCAAATGTGGTAGCACTGGGAAAACCTTGATTCAGCGGCACCATGACCCGGTCAACAATGTAATCAAGTTGAGTTATTATCAGGTTCAACTTAAAGTGAAAATAATCGGCGTCATAATGCCATGACATGGAGCACTAACATATGCATCACATATCAACAAAAATGACTGAGTCAACTATATCCACACTGAGCATTAACAACTCATGATACTTCTCTGGTTAAGATCAAACGTCACTTCAAACATAATCTTTTCTAGCAATTTATCATTTTTACTCATGCAAGAAAATAACTCCACTAATTATTTATATCCATAACCATAATATCCTTTCATCACCCAACAACTAAATCCTTATAAGTTTATCAACTAAGTTCACTTCAAACTTTCTGTAAATCAAGCATATTCACTTTAACAAGCATCTAACAGAATATAATTAACATAATAATAATTTAAATGCATGGATAATCATTTGTTCAAGTAGAAAATCACTAATATTGTAATGGCACCATGAAAATGTTGCTGTGGCTTGCCTTAGTGCAGACGAGGTTCACAAGCCTCCTGGTGATCCTCAAGACAAGCCTGACCTTTTGAAAATATTTAAAAACACAAAAAGAAATCATCAAGAAACCTTCTGAAATTCACCAGAAAATCTAGACAGCAGAGAAAAATCACATCTTTGGTGAGCTGCTAGATTTTTGGACAAAGAACACAATGCAAAAAGAATCAATTCATTTGGACTTATGGTTAAAAAGTTTTGGCCGTTTGAAGTTCTCTAGATTTAAATAAAATTTGAATTTAAATAAACAGACTGAGGGGGGTAACGTCGAAGGAGTAAAGCCCCGGGGCGCCACCACTCGTACAGCTTCGCGCAAGTACAGAGTGGCTGACTAGCGGGCCCCGCTAGTCAGTTGAGGTGGAGGGGGAGAGGGAAACAGAGAGTGGCGAGGCTTCGCTGGAGCGCACGCTGGCGGCGAGGAATCCTTGGCCAAAATGAGAGGGAGGGATCAAGAGAGAAGACGAAGGCGCACCTGCCCCGTACACTTAGAATGGCTAGGGGTGGTCAGACGGTGCCGGAATCAGCCTCTCCAACAGAGGCAGACAGCAGTGGTCGCCGGAGACGAAGACGACGATGACCAGAGGCGACTCCAAGGGCCCCAACCGGGTGGAACGGCACCACCGAAGAGTGGCGGAGGCCCTGGAAGGGTTGCTGAGGGAGTCCTGGAGTAGGGGGTGTCCGGATAGCCGAACTATCATCACAGCCGGACTCCAAGACTATGAAGATACAAGATTGAAGACTTCGTCCCGTGTCCGGATGGGACTTTCCTTGGCGTGGAAGGCAAGCTTGGCTATACGGATATGTAGATCTCCTACCTTTTTAACCGACTCTGTGTAACCCTAACCTATCCAGTGTCTATATAAACCGGAGGGTTTTAGTCCCAGAGGATCTAACACCAATCATACCATAGGCTAGCTTGTAGGGTTTAGCCTCCTCGATCTCGTGGTAGATCTACTCTTGTACTACCCATATCATCAATATTAATCAAGCAGAGTAGGGTATTACCTCCATCGAGAGGGCCCGAACCTGGGTAAAAACATCGTGTCCCTTGTGTCCTGTTACCATCCGCCTAGACGCACAGTTCGGGACCCCCTACCCGAGATCCGCCGGTTTTGACAACGACATTGGTGCTTTCATTGAGAGTTCCTCTGTGTCGTCACCTATAGGCCCAATGGCTCATTCGATCATCAACAACAACGCGGTCCAGGGTGAGACTTTTCTCCCCAGACAGATCTTCATATTCGGCGGCTTCGCACTGCGGGCCAATTCACTTGGCCATCTGGAGCAGATCGAAAGCTACGCCCCTGGCCATCAGGTCAGATTTGGAAGCTTGAATTATACGGCCGACATCCGCGGAGACTTGATCTCCGACGGATTCAAGCCACAACCAAGCGCGCCGCACTGTCTCGATGGGCATGATCTAACTCTGCCGCAGAACAGTGTCTTGGAGGCCGCACTAGTGTCCGCTCCGAACATTGATTCGGAGCCGATCTCGCCGATCGAGGATGGTTGGGTGGACACCACCTCGGGGGCTGAAATCTCTACGACGATTGAGCCGAACTCCATCCTTGTCCTTTGCGAAGTCATTCACTCCAGGGTGCCGGACTCCTCTCCGGACTCCGAACCCTCCGCGCCCCTGCCAATCGAATCCGATTGGGCGCCGGTCATGGAGTTCACTGCCGCGGACATCTTTCAAAGATTCGCCTTTGGCGACATCCTGAATTCACTAAAGTCTCTCTCTTTATCCGGAGAGCCTCGGACGGACTACGGTCAGAAGGTTGGGATGCGGACGACGAAGAAATTCAACGCCCACCCACCACCCACTTTCAGAGCTAATCGCCGAAAGCTTACACGACGTGCTCGATTTCGACTCCGAAGACATCGACGGTATGGATGACGATGTAGGAGACAACCATGAACTAGCGCCTATAGGATGCTGGACAACCACCTCATCCCATGATGTATACATGGTGGATACACCTAAAGGAAATGAAGACGAGGAACAACGGGACGCTACGAAGGATAAATCCCTCGAAAAGCAGTCAAAACGGCAACGTAAACGCCGCACCAAGTCCCGCCTCAACAAAGACCCAGCCATAGAGCATGGCGAACCGATGGACGACGAACATGCTATCGAGCAATCGTCCGAACAAGGCAACTTGGATAAACAACCCGTCCCCGGCGAAGATAACAGTCCGGACGATCTCACGCCGGACAAATTGTTGGAGCAGAATAACCTCCACAAAAGGCTCGTCGCCACTGCGCGTAGCCTGAAAAAGCAGAAGCGGAAGCTCAAAACAGCGGAAGACGCACTCAAAATCAGATGGAGCAAAGTATTCAACACTGCAGACAAATACAGCGACAGTCGCCGAACAAAGAGCTACCCAAAGAGAAAGCTACTGCCCCAATTTGATGAGGAGGCCATAGAGCCCCCACAATCAAAAAATAAGAAGGCCACCCGGTCGGATGGACGACCCCACGGCAAAAAGAGAGCGGCAAATGGCGCCAAGACACAAGCCGCACGCGATCCGCATAAGGATTCACATCAAAAGGATGGCCCAGTTAGGTCCATCTACGGGCCGAGAAAGCAAGCTCTTCAAAGCAATGCAATCCGCCAAATATCCGAATATCACGGCACACCCAAATATAGGGGCGCCGCACACCCCCTGTGTTTCACCGATGAGGTCTTTGGATCACAATTCCTCAGCCGGGATTCAAAACAGTAAACATAGAGGCATACGACGGAACAATGCACTGAGTCTGGATTGAGGACTATATCCTCCACATACACATGGCTAGAGGAGATGATCTCCACGCCATAAAATACTTACCCCTCAAGCTCAAAAGGCCAGCCCGACATTGGCTCAAAGGACTCCCCGAAAATACCATTGGAAGTTGGGAAGAGCTCGAGGATGCTTTTCGGGAAAATTTTCAAGGGACTTATGTCCGTCCTCCGGATGCGCATTTATTTAAGTCATATAACTGAACAACCCGGAGAGTCAGCCCGCAAATTCTGGAACAGGTTCCTCACCAAAAAGAACCAAATAGTCGACTGTCCGGACGCCGAAGCCTTAGCAGCTTTCAAACACAACGTCCGAGACGAATGGCTCGCCAGACACCTCGGCCAAGAGAAGCCGAGAACCATTGTCGCATTAACAAGCCTCATGACCCGCTTTTGCGCAGGAGAGGATAGCTGGCTAGCAAGATGCAGCACCAGCGACCCAATTACATCCGAAGTCAGGGATGGAAATGGGAAACCACGGCGCAACAAGGAGCAGCGCCGTATTAAGGGGAACGGTCCAAAGAGCGCGGCGATCAACGCCGGATTCAAAAGCTCGCGGCAGAATGATAAAAAACTGCCCCTTAAGGACAATAGCGATGAGCTATCCAATTTAAAAAAAATCTTGGACAAGATATGTCAAATCCACAGTACTCCCGGGAGGCCTGCAAATTATACCCACAGAGATTGTTGGGTCTTCAAACAGTCCGGCAGACTCAACGCCGAACATAAGGGGCTCGACACACCAAGTGAGGATGATGACGAACCCCACAAGCAGAGCACCGGAAAACAAAAGAATTTCCCGCAAGAGGTCCAAACGGTAAACTCACTTCACGTGATAAAAGGAAAAAACAGAGCGGGGCCCATTAAGATGCGCGCCGCACATACTACCATAGCGGAGTACCAACACTAGTTGTCAAAACCAATCACCTTTGACCATCAGGACTACTCCGAAAGTATCCGGAACGCAGGATGGACTGCCTTGATATTGGATCCTATAATCGATGGATTCCAATTTACACAAGTCCTCATGGATGGCGGCAGTGACATAAACCTGATATATCAGGACACAATCCGCAGGATAGGGATAGACCCAACCAAAATTCGCCATAGCAACACCTCCTTTAAAGGGGTAACGCCAGGCCCATATGCCCATTGTACGGGCTCCCTACTGCTAGAAGTTGTGTTCGGCTCATCCGACAACTTCCGTCGCAAGAAGTTAGTCTTCCATGTCACCCCATTTAAAAGTAGCCATCAAGCACTATTGGGACGCGAAGCTTTCGCCCGCTTTAACTCAATACCGCATTATGCATCTCTTACACTTAAAATGCCCGGTCCACGCGGCATCATCTCATTAAAAGGGAGTATTAAGTGTTACTCGAGCACGGAAGAACGTGAGACTGCCTTGACAGCCCCACACCTATCCGGCCCGCTTAGTCAAAGAACCTGAATAGGTCGTTCAAACCCCGGACACGGCTAGACGAGTCCGGCGCCTACTAGCGGCATACCCCCATACAAGGGGCTGCATGCATGTACAACAAGAGGCAATAAAGCTCAATTTCATTCACTTCTTCGAATCATACTGCTTTATTTAATATAAAGTACATCTTTCGACGATCTTTTTTCTTTTAAACTAAGTTCCTCTCTTTACAGATGAACAACGTGCTACACCCGCCCGTGATACGGCACAACGGAGACACAAAGCAGACGCAAGAGGGACCCGCTGCAAGGATTCTTTTCAGATTAAGACCCTCGTAAACCTTTTTTACTGTCTCTTGTTGATATACATCCCCGGTTTCTTACTATAAGCGAGGAGGAGGCTGGCATTTTGGCATTGGCCGCACCAGAATTTTTGCGCTGCACGGACACTGGGGCTTAGGGCGTTATTCTGCCTGCTTTTATAAAGACCGAATACCTTAGGGAGTATTCGGCGTCTCGAGTTAGGCCTTATATGCATCAGCTCCGAATCATGTCTTTGGTCAAATGTTGGGTTTGCCCAGCTCCTGTGTTTTGCTGCCTTACGTTCCGTTTTATCGGCTAACGCGGCACCAGGAGAACTACTGCGATTGTGCCCCGGTTCAGCCGGGCTAGCACCTCAGTAGACAAAGCCGAAAACTGACTGTCATGATATAGCGAGAGACTGGTCAACCACTCGATGACTCACCGGAATGTTTAGAATTTCTCCGCATTAACGAAGGACCATTTTTCGGTCAGGCACATACGCACTCGAATTCGAGAGAGTGCGGTGCTGTGGGCTATATAGTAGCCCCACCCTCGAACTCCTATGGCTAAGTGAAAGTGATAAAGCATTATAGTCCGGTTGCCTAGTTTGCTACGCTACCACCTCCTTAACAGGACCAAGACGTTGGATTAAGTGTGAAAAACGCCTTTCTTTGTAAACACCCCGCACTATGTGCGTGGGGGCTGAAGCCAAGGACTGCCATCTTTCAGGTTATATATACATATACATCAACGGCCACACAGGGAGTAGTTTACTACTTGAACGCACAAGTATAAAAAGCTCTTATATTATATTGAAACTTTGTTTTCACAAATCATACATGTCATTTAAACATAATATCCTTCGAGCACTGCGTCTCTATTAAACGAGCGCCCTGCATGACTTCCTCAAAATAGTGCTCGGCAGATACTCGGCTTTTGTCCGAATCTTGGGATGCAACGTTGGTGGCCTTCATCTCCGCCCAGTATGTCTTGACACGGGCCAGATCCATCCGCGCTCCCTCAATACACGCCGACCGCTTCATTGGCCGACACGCTGTACCGCACCAAGGAACCGCTGCACTAAACCAAAATAACTCTTCGGCCGGGTCCGCTCGCCACAAATGAGTCATGACATGCTTCATGGCAAGTCCGGATAATCGATTCAGCTCGGCCCATTCGCCAACCTATCGGTCAACGGAAGAGGACGCCCGGACTATGGAATTGCGACCAATATAGCTCTTCCTTACGTGCCCCTTCCGGCCTCGGAAGTGCTCAATCGCGTCGCTGGGCCGCCGCTAAGTCCAGATAAGCATCCTCCGAACTCCACAACTTGTCCAACTGAGCATACTTCGGATCCGTATATTTCCTCCGCAGCAGAAACGGTTTTCCAGCCGCAATAGCCCTGGACTGACTCAGATCCTCCTTGGCAGCTCTCAAAGCAGAACGGGCATCCTTGGATTCAGCGGTGGCCTTTTTCAGGCCCTCTTGCTCCGCTTGACATTCTTTTTCAAGAACCTCGCAGCGGTCGGTAGTATTCTTCAACTTTCTGGCCATATCGGCCATTTCCTCTTTGCTTCGGAAGTGAGCATCCCGTTCGGCTTCTAGCTCTTCGGCCGCCCCTAAAGCGGCCGACATTATATTCTGGCTTGCTCTTTCGCCGGCGAAGTTCCGCCCGCAGCTCCTCCATAGCAGCGACACCTTCTGCATTAAGCATACAAGTAGTAAGGCATGGGCGTCAAGCTCCCTTACCAGGTGTCCGCGAAGAAGTCGCATACCTTGTGACTCGTCAAACCGTTTATTGACCAGCGCGATGTCCGCATCCGCTTCGTCAAGTTGCCGCTTTAGTTCAGCATATTCATCAGTCCGGCTGGCCACCGGACGCACCGCCACCTGTTTAGGAGCGGTGATATGTTATAACTGAGATTTTGATCCTCGGCACGCTGTCAATTTTGACAACATACCGAGTCTTAGGGGCTACTATCTATACATGGCGCATTCTATATGCATAACTGTCAGAAGGTACATCATTTTTGCGTACCTCGAACCCCGTCAGTAAGATTCTGACGGCTTCATGCAATCCGCTCTCCGCGGATGCAATTCTTTCAATCACCATACCCATTAGCGCACGGTGATCCTCTGAGATAGCCGCTCGCCCGAGCAGATCCTTCAGCTCCTCCGACCGCACACCACTTGGCGCTGGACCTTCCGGCTCCGCCGAGTTGGGGAAACCTCCGTGGCGACACCTCGTGGTCGCCCGCCTGCATGAGGGTGCGACAGGTGGAGGCGTTTCGCTCTCCATCATCTCCGGAAGAAGATCCCCCGAAGACGAGCTCTGCCGAGAAGGGCTGAGATCCGAACTACAAGTTACAATTTCGGTTATCTTTAGAAATGAATACATGGATGTTCCTTATTTACAAGACCCCTTCTTTTTACTTACGGCTCGCTGGAGGGCTGATCCCCTTGAGGAAATAGTGCGGCTGGGTTACTTCCCAACGCCGGACTCTCTGACGAAGATTTCTTTCCCCTCTTTGAGGCCTTGACCTCCGGATCTTCCGAAGCGGTCCTCTTCTCTCCTTGGAGGGTGGGACCTTTGATCCCTCCTTCCTCGAAAGTCTCCTTCGAGGAGGTAGTTGCTTCCCGGCTCCCCTCTTCGCCTTCTTTAAAAGGCGCGGCCTTCAACATCTTGGTCAGCATGGGATCCGGCGTGGTCTCTGGGAGGGGAGCCGGACACCTTATTAATTTTGCCTTGGCTATCCACTCCTGTTCAAGAAACAACTCCTTTAAAGGGCATGTATATGATAAATGAATGAACAGCCTGTCCGGTTGCAGGACTACTTACTTGGGTATCTGGGCGATTGCTGCTTAGTCCTGCGTCCTCAGTCAGGTCCGGACACTTCTCTTGTGATCCGAAGAACAGTTTATACATCTCCACAGGTGTTGTACCCATAAAATGCTGGCGAGCTCGTGGTCCCTCCGGATTGAATTCCCACAGACGGAGGGGCGGCGCTTGGCAGAAGGCGCCGAATCAACATAACCTGTGCCACTGCGACCAGATTGATCTCTCTTTCCTGGAGGTCTCGAATACGACCCTGCAACAAAGGAACGTCCTTGTACGGCCCCCAGTCGAGCCCCTTGTTGACCCATGATGCCAACCGCTGTGGTGGACCTGACCGAAAGGCGAATGGCGCCACCCATTTGGTGCCCCTGGGAGCGGTGATATAAAACCACTCCCGTTGCCACAAACCAAGGTCCTCTTGAAAAGAGCCCTCGGGCCACGGAGCATCAGCACACTTGCTTATGACCGCCCTCCGACTCTGCTTGCTGCCCTCGATCATCTTTGGCTCCACCTTGAAGGTCTTGAGCCACAATCCAAAGTGAGGGGTAATATGGAGGAAGGCCTCACATACGACAATGAATGACGAGATATGGAGGATGGACTTCGGATTCAAGTCATGGAAATCCAGCCCATAATAAAACATGAGCCCCTGCACAAAGGGATCCGTCGGGAAGCCTAAACCCCGAAGGAAGTGTGACACGAGCACCACGCTCTCGCCGGGCTCGGGAGTGGGAATGACCTGCCCTGGAGCAGGCAGCCTATGCGAAATCTCGCCGGTCGGATACTGGCGTCTCGCAGCTTTAGCACATCTTCTTCGTGATGTAAGAAGACATCCATTGGCCGTCTTGGTCGGAGCGGACATCGTCGAAGGTCCGCGCCTAAATCTGAAGCTTTGGGTGTTAGAACTCGAAGCGGGAGGCGAACTCGATGGAGGGTGTAAAGAAGAAGAGGGCCTTGGTCTCATTATAAAGAGGTTGAATACCAAGATCCCTCCCCGTGGTCGATTAGGACCCGCCTTCGGTAGAGGAGGCGTGCCAACGGGCACGGTTGGGTTACCCACGTCTGTATTTGATGAGAATCCCGGAATAAGGGGGCACGATCTACGCTTTGATAAGACGTGCCAAGGAAACCGCCTCGCTAAACGCGATAAGGTGGAACAGTAAAAAATGATTCATATAAAGGCTTGGCCGTGGTGTGATGTCACACCGCGGAATACATCAGCAGATCTGTGCAAAAGTTATTCTCTCTATGGTGGTATGTGGAACTTGTTTTGCAGAGCCGGACACTATCCATGTGTTCAAAACCTTCTATGAAGTATTCCGAGGAGGAACCCGCCTTGCAATGCCGAAGACAATATGCGCGCCAGACTCATCGTCATTGAAGCCTCGTTCAGGAGCTACTGAGGGAGTCCTGGACTAGGGGGTGTCCGGATAGCCGAACTATCATCACGGCCGGACTCCAAGACTATGAAGATACAAGATTGAAGACTTCGTCCCGTGTCCGGATGGGACTTTCCTTGGCGTGGAAGGCAAGCTTGGCGATACGGATATGTAGATCTCCTACCTTTGTAACCGATTCCATGTAACCCTAACCTATCCGGTGTCTATATAAACCGGAGGGTTTTAGTCCGTAGGACGAACAACAATCATACCATAGGCTAGCTTGTAGGGTTTAGCCTCCTCGATCTCGTGGTAGATCTACTCTTGTACTACCCATATCATCAATATTAATCAAGAAGGAGTAGGGTATTACCTCCATCGAGAGGGCCCGAACTTGGGTAAAAACATCGTGTCCCTTGTCTCCTGTTACCATCCGCCTGGACGCATAGTTCGGGACCCCCTACCCGAGATCCGCCGGTTTTGACACCGACAGTTGCCCTGGCCTGGGAAGGGCTGGAGTTGCGGGGACGACTGATACGTCTCTGTCGTATCTATAATTTTTGATTGTTCCCTGCCAATATTATTCAACTTTCATATACTTTTGGCAACTTTTTATACTATTTTTGGGACTAACATATTGATCCAAAGGCGATGCAGTTCCTGTTTGTTGCATGTTTTTTGTTTCGCAGAAACCCAATATCAAACGGAATCCAAACGGGATAAAAACGGACAGAGAATTATTTTGGAATATTTGGGATTTTCCGGAGGAAGAATCAACGTGAAATGGTGCCCGTGGTGATCAGGAGATAGGGGGCGCTCCCACCCCCCTGGGCACGCCTGGCACTCTCCTGGGCCACCCGTAAGGCAGTTGACACTCTACTTTTGCCGCAAGAAAGCTAATTTTATGAGAAAAATCTGGGTGAAAGATTCACCCCAATCGGAGTTACGGATCTCCGGATATAAAAGAAACGGTGAAGGGGCAGAATCTGAGAACGCAGAAACAGAGAGATAGATCCAATCTCGGAGGGGCTCTCGCCCCTCCCAAGCCTTGGGAGCCAAGGACCAGAGGGGAAACCCTTCTCCCATCTAGGGAGGAGGTCAAGGAAGAAGAAGAAGAAGAAGAAGAAGAAGAAGAAGAAGAAGAAGAAGGGGGCCTCTCTCCCCCTTGCTTCCGGTGGCGCCGGAGCGCTGCCGGGGGCCATCATCATCACCGCGATCTTCACCAACACCTCCGCCATCTTCACCAACATCTCCATCACCTTCCCCCATCTATATTCAGCGGTCCCCTCTCCCGCAACCCGCTGTAACCTCTACTTGAACATGGTTCTTTATGCTTCATATTATTATCCAATGATGTGTTGCCATCCTATGATGTCTGAGTAGATTTCCATTGTCCTATCGGTGATTGATGAATTGCTATGATTGATTTGAGTTGCATGTTTTATTATTGGTGCTGCCCTATGGTGCCCTCCATGTCGCGCAATCGTGAGGGATTTCCGCTGTAGGGTGTTGCAATGCGTTCATGATTCGCTTATGGTGGGTCGCGTGAGTGACTGAAACACAAACCCGAGTAAGGGGATTGTTGCGTATGGGATAAAGGGGACTTGATGCTTTAATACTATGGTTGGGTTTTACCTTAATGATCTTTAGTAATTGCGGATGCTTGCTAGAGTTCCAATCATAAGTGCATATGATCCAAGAAGAGAAAGTATGTTAGCTTATGCGTCTCCCTCAAATAGAATTGCAATAGTGATTACCGGTCTAGTAACGCAGTCAATTGCTTATGGACAATTTCATAACTCCTACCACCACCTTTCCACACTCGCTATATTTACTTTATTGTTTCTTTATCTAAACAGCCCCTACTTTTTATTTACGTGTTCTTTATTATCTTGCAAACCTATCCAACAACACCTACAAAGAACTTCTAGTTTCATACTTGTTCTAGGTAAAGCGAACGTCAAGCGTGCGTAGAGTCGTATCAGTGGCCGATAGGACTTGAGAGAGTATTTGTTCTACCTTTAGCTCCTCGTTGGGTTCTACACTCTTACTTACCGAAAGAGGCTACAACTATCCCGTATACTTGCGGGTTATCAAGACCTTTTTCTGGCGCCGTTGCCGGGGAGTCATATCGTGGGGTGAATATTCTCGTGTGTGCTTGTTTGCTTTATCACTAAGTAATTTTTATTTGCTGTTCTTAGTTGTTCTCTATCTTTAGCTATGGATATGGAACACGAAATACCAAAAAAAATAGCTGTACTTGCTGCTCATGGAGATGGGGAACCTCCTAAAACCCTCGATGCTCGCTATGTTCAAAATGTTATGTACTACTTTGATAATCCTGAGAAAACCCAATTCAACTTTATAATGGGAGTAACGTTGGATCAACGTGAATACTTTAGGGATTATTGCTTGACACAAAAAGGGAAACTATTATGGGATCAAATTAATATGTTGCGTTGGTATGCTCGGGACCAATGCTTGAGATATGATTATAATTGTTGCTCTAGGATGAAGGCTCCACACCTTCCCTTTTCATGCAAATTTAATGATAATGAAACCTTAGCTTCTTATGCTAGAGGTATATATGATTACTATGATGTTGAACAAATTGAAGAATTTGTTGCTTTTAAGGCTGCTTATGAAATTGAATCTTTGTTTGAAATGTATGAAGCTTTAGATGATGATGTTTATAGGCCTGAAAATTTTGCTATATTGAAATATTGCTATGACAATTATGAATATAATTACAATATTGATGCATTTATTGAGAAAGTCTCCGCTGTCCAAGAAGAGACTAATATTTTGCAGGAAGCTATGGAAGAAGAAATTGATGAAACTGTGAGCTCATTGGATGAAAAAGATGAGGAGAGCGAAGAACAAAAGGAGGAAGAGCGGATTGAACACCCGTGCCCACCTTCTAATGAGAGTCAACTCATACATTGATTAATTCCCCTTCGTGCTTACCAAAGGATGATTGCTATGATGATTGCTATGATCCCGTTGAATCTCTTGAAATATCCCTTTTTGATGATGCTTGCTATGCTTGTGGCCAAGATGCCAATATGAATTATGCTTATGGAGATGAACTTGCTATAGTTCCTTATGTTAAACATGAGATTGTTGCTATTGCACCCACGCATATGATAGTCCTATTATCTTTTTGAATTCTCCAAACTACACTATATCGGAGAAGTTTGTGCTTATTAAGGATTATATTGATGGGTTGCCTTTTACCGTTGCACATGATGATTTTGATGAATGTAATATGCATGTGCTTGCTGCTCCTACTTGCAATTATTATGAGAGAGGAACTACATCTCTGCCTCTTTATGTTTCCAATATGATAAAATTGCAAGAAACTGCTTATACTATGCATTGGCCTTTACTATGTGTGCATGAATTGTTCTTTTATGACATGCCGATGCATAGGAAGAGAGTTAGACTTCGTCATTGCTTGATATATGTTACTTTGTGCTCACTACTAAATTACAAATCATTGTTATTTAAAATTGGCTTTGATATACCTTGGGATCCGGGTGGATTCATTACTTGAGCACTAAATGCCTAGCTTAATGGCTTTAAAGAAAGCGCTGCCAGGGAGACAACCTGGAAGTTTTAGAGAGTCATTTATTTCTGTTGAGTGCTTTTATATAGTTTAAAAACAAAAAAATAAAGAGGGGAACCTAAAAACTTTTCAGAAAGGAAAGTGAAAGTAAGAAAGACAAGCATTGTTGAAGTGGGAGAGCTCCTTGAACTTTGTTCATGCTCACGGAAACTTTGTGAATCTTAATTACAGAAAGTTTTCATCAAAAATAATTATCCCCTTGTACAATTCCATTGTATTAAAAAAATAATGCGCCAAGGTTTGCCTTTAGGATGTTTACAATGCTTGTTGGTTTGTACGGTGCAGGACAGAAACTTTGGCTGTAGTGCACGATTTTAAATTTTTAACTGGAACGTCAAATGGTTCGGATTCTTTTCGCACTGTCTTTATGTACAACTTTTTTATTTTTCCTAATTTTTGTACAAATTTTGGGGTAACGTAAGTATGGTGGATGTTCAGATTGCTACAGACTGTTCTGTTTTTGACAGATTATGTTTTTGATGCATAGTTTGCTTGTTTTGATGAATATATCAATTTATATCAGTGGATTAAGCCATGAAAAAGCTATATTACAGCAGACACAATGCTAAAACAAAATATGAATTGGTTTTCAACAGTACTTAGAGTGGTGATTTGCTTTATTATACTAACGGATCTTACCGAGTTTTCTGTTGAAGTTTTGTGTGGACGAAGTGTCTAAACGAGGAGGTCTCGATATGAGGAAAAGGAAGAGAGGCAAGAGCTTAAGCTTGGGGATGCCCAAGGCACCCCAAGTAAATATTCAAGGAGACTCAAGCGTCTAAGCTCGGGGATGCACCGGAAGGCATCCCCTCTTTCTTCACCTAGTATCAGTATGTTTTCGTATTCGTTTCGTTCATGCGATATGTGCAAGTCTTGGAGCGTCTTTTGCATTTTGTTTTATTTTTCTTTTATGCACCATGCTGGTATGAGATAGTCCTTGGTTGATTTATAGAATTCTCATTGCACTTCACTTAAATCTTTTGAGTATGGCTTTATAGAATGCTTCATGTGCTTCACTTATATCATTTGAAGTTTGGATTGCCTGTTTCTCTTCACATAGAAAACCTCCATTTGTAGAATGCTCTTTTGCTTCACTTATATTTGTTAGAGCATGGACATATATTTTTTAGAAAGAATTAAACTCTCTTGCTTCACTTATATCTATTTAGAGAGATGACAGGAATTGGTCATTCACATGGTTAGTCATAAAATCCTACATAAACTTGTAGATCTCTGAATATGATATGTTTGATTCCTTGCAATAATTTTACGACATAGAGGTGATAATATGTGGGAGGTACTAGTAGATGGTTGTGTTCAGTAAGGATGTTGGCGTTAAGGTTTTTGATTCCCGAAGCATGCACGTATGGTCTATTAACTATGTAACCAAATTGGCGCGCATTGTATTTTGATTGTTTATCTTTGCGTGAAGGTCGGGGGCGCGTGATGGTTAACTCCTACCAACCTCCCCCCTAGGAGCATGCGCGTAGTACTTTGTTTCAAGGGCTAATAATTTTTTCAATAAGTATGTGATTTCTTTATGACTAATGTTGAGTCCATGGATTATACGCACTTTTACCTTTCCATCATTGCTAGCCTCTTCGATTGCCGTGCATTGCCCTTTCTCACCTCGAGAGTTGGTGCAAAATTTGCTGGTGCATCCAAACCCCGTGATACGATACGCTCTATCACACATAAGCCTCCTTATATCTTCCTCAAAACAGCCACCATACCTACCTATCATGGCATTTCCATAGCCATTCCGAGATATATTGCCATGCAACTTCCATCATCATCACATACATGACTTGAGCAATCATTGTCATATTGCTTTGCATGATCGTAAGATAGCTAGCATGATATTTTCATGGCTTGTCCATTTTTTGATGTCATTGCTACGCTAGATCATTGCACATCCCGGTACACCGCCGGAAGCATTCATATAGAGTCATATCTTTGTTCCAGTATCGAGTTGTAATATTGAGTTGTAAGTAAATAAAAGTGTGATGATCATAATTATAGAGCATTGCCCCATGAAAAAAAAGAAAAAAAGAAAAAAAAGGGAAAGGCCAAAGAAGCCTAAATAAAAAAGAGGGCCAAAGAAGCCCACCGAAAAAGAAAAAAAAAGAAAAAAAAGAAAAACAAAAGGGGCAATGTTACTATCCTTTTTCCACACTTGTGCTTCAAAGTAGCACGATGTTCTTCATATAGAGTGTCTCCTATGTTGTCACTTTCATATACTAGTGGGAATTTTCATTATAGAACTTGGCTTGTATATTCGAACGATGGGCTTCCTCAAATGCCCTAGGTCTTCATGAGCAAGCAAGTTGGATGCACACCCACTTAGTTTCTTTTGTTGAGCTTTCATACACTTATAGCTCTAGTGCATCTGTTTCATGGCAATCCCTACTCCTCACATTGACATCAATTGATGGGCATCTCCATAGCCCGTTGATTAGCCACGGCGATGTGAGACTTTCTCCCTTTTTGTTTTCTCCACATAACCTCCATGATCATATTCTATTCCACCCATAGTGCTATATCCATGGCTCACGCTCATGTATTGCGTGAAGGTTGAAAAAGTTTGAGAATACTAAAGTATGAAACAATTGCTTGGCTGACACCGGGATAGGCATGAGGGGTACCTTGTGTTAAGAAAAGGGAGCATACCAGACTATATGATTTTGTAGGGATAACATTCTGAAGCATTGATGTTTTGAAAGACATGATTGTTTGTTGGGATGCCCTATTGTTTTATGTCAAATGATAGACCATTGCCTTGAATCACTGTGTCTTAATATTCATGCCATGATTAGATATATGATCAAGATTATGCTAGGTAGCATTCCACATCAATTTTTTTTTCATTTACCTACTCGAGGACGAGCAGGAATTAAGCTTGGGGATGTTGATACATCTCCATCGTATCTATAATTTTTGATTGTTCCATGCCAATATTATTCAACTTTCATATACTTTTGGCAACTTTTTATACTATTTTTGGGACTAACATATTGATCCAGTGCCCAGTGCCACTTCCTGTTTGTTGCATGTTTATTGTTTTGCAGAAACCCAATATCAAACGGAATCCAAACGGGATAAAAACGGACGGAGAATTATTTTGGAATATTTGGGATTTTCCGGAGGAAGAATCAACGTGAAACGGTGCCTGAGGCGGCCAGGAGATAGGGGGCGCGCCCACCCCCCCTGGGCGCGCCTGGCACTCTCCTGGGCCACCCGTAAGGCAGTTAATGCTCTTCTTTTGCCGCAAGAAAGCTAATTTTATGAGAAAAATCTGGGCGGAAGATTCACCCCAATCGGAGTTACGGATCTCCGGATGTAAAAGAAACGGTGAAGGGGCAGAATCTGAGAACGCAGAAACAGAGAGATAGATCCAATCTCGGAGGGGCTCTCGCTCCTCCCAAGCCATGGGAGCCAAGGACCAGAGGGGAAACCCTTCTCCCATCTAGGGAGGAGGTCAAGGAAGAAGAAGAAGAAGGGGGGCCCTCGCCTTGCTTCCGATGGCGCCCGGAGGCGCTGCAGGGGCCATCATCATCACCGCGATCTTCACCAACACCTCCGCCATCTTCACCAACATCTCCATCACCTTCCCCCATCTATATTCAGCGGTCCACTCTCCCGCAACCCACTGTACCCTCTACTTGAACATGGTGCTTTATGCTTCATATTATTATCCAATGATGTGTTGCCACCCTATGATGTCTGAGTAGATTTCCATTGTCCTATCGGTGATTAATGAATTGCTATGTCCTATCGGTGATTGATGAATTGCTATGATTGCTTTGAGTTGCATGTTTTATTATTGGTGCTGTCCTATAGTGCCCTCCGTGTCGCGCAAGCGTGAGGGATTTCCGCTATAGGGTGTTGCAATGCGTTCATGATTCGCTTATAGTGGGTTGCGTGAGTGACTGAAACACAAACCCGAGTAAGGGGATTGTTGCGTATGGGATAAAGGGGACTTGATGCTTTAATGCTATGCTTGGGTTTTACCTTAGTGATCTTTAGTAGTTGCGGATGCTTGCTAGAGTTCCAATCATAAGGGCATATGATCCAAGAAGAGAAAGTATGTTAGCTTATGCCTCTCCCTCAAATAGAATTGCAATAGTGATTACCGGTCTAGTAACTTGATCAATTGCTTAGGGACAATTTCATAACTCCTACCACCACCTTTCCACACTCGCTATATTTACTTTATTGTTTCTTTATCTAAACAGCCCCTACTTTTTATTTATGTGTTCTTTATTATCTTGCAAACCTATCCAACAACTCCTACAAACTACTTCTAGTTTCATACTTGTTCTAGGTAAAGCGAACGTCAAGCGTGCGTAGGGTCGTATCAGTGGCCGATAGGACTTGAGAGAGTATTTTTTCTACCTTTAGCTCCTCGTTAGGTTCGGCACTCTTACTTATCAAAAGAGGCTACAACTATCATGTACACTTGCGGGTTATCAACGACCCAAGGGAATCGCCGGTGAACTCGAGCTCGGGGACGGAGGCCCGCGGCCTGCCCGGCCGGGCTACGGCTTTCTACGTGCTAGAGGAGTGTGTGGGAGTGGATGAGGGTGCTCAAGGAGCCTGGGGGTGGCTCTATTTATAGCCGATCGGCGAGGGGGTTTCGGGCTCCGCCGATGGACACCTGGCCGCGACGCCCGGCGACGAACAGCGTCAGTGAGAGAGGGGGAAGAAGACGTAGCTCACGTGGGGACTGTTGGCGAACAGGGACGAGCACAGGGGCGAGAGGAAGACGACGAGCACAGTGCGCCGCACACTGTGGCGTTGGCCGAACCGTGCCCGTGCCCGCTGCGGCGAACTCTGGCATCGGCGAGTGCCAGGGCGGAGTTAAGGGGGTCAGGACAATGATGGTGGCACGGTTTAGCATGCTCAGGCAGGCGGGGTAGCGAGCACGTGTGCAACAGAGCGCTCGGCGACACTCAGAGCGCGTTATTTGCATGCCAACACGCCTGGACGAACGCGGTCACCGCATGAACTATGACCTCAGGCCGACCTAAGCCCAAATTTCATGTCTGGCGTGTTGTCCGTGGTAGTTTTGATCGTTACCATGCTTGGGTTTGGTTTTAGGTGCAGTAGAATTGATTTCACACTCCTGGTAAGTTCCTGGACAGTAACTTTGAAAGCTTACTATGGTCAAACCACTAGGAGTTGGATGCTGGGCTTTGGAGGCTAGCAATCATCTACTAAGGTGATGATGCACAAGAAAAACCAGCTACAATGGAGCAAGTAAAATGGTAGTTGCTGTAGAAACTACCATTTCTGTCCAGAAAAGAATATAATTTTTCTAGCCAAAATATTCCAAAAAGTGATGAAACATTTTTGCTCGGAATGGTGCTCTAGGGTTCAAACAATAATTGGGATTTTTCTCAGAATTTTATGGGCAAGAAAAATTGGGGTTGCTTTGGAGCACATTGAGCTAGCTAGGGTTTAGGAGGGGAAAAAGAATATTTTTCATTAAAGAAAAATATTCCAAATATTATTTTGAGATGAACTAGAGATGGAGTGATGGTTATAGAGGGAGACGAAGCACTTGGGTGAAAGTCAAGGGGTACCCAAGTGGTTAAGTCCAAATGAAAAGATTCAAAAACTCCAAACTCAAATTCAAACCAACTGAAAATCTGGCAAAGAAGAGGGGGCAAAAACTAGGCTGTCACAATCGGTCAACAGAAGAAACCTTTCAAAGGCAACAGGGATGGTCCATCCAACTTGGACAAAATCCTTGAGAAGCCCTGTCAAATTCATGGCACACACGACAATCCTGCTAATCACAACAACGGAAGCTGTTGGGTTTTCAAACAGGCCAGTAAGTTAAGTACCGAACACACGGGAAAGGTACCTCCAAGCAAGGACAATGATGAGCCCCATCAGCCGAACACCGGGGGCCAAAAGCAGTTTCCCCCCGAGGTGAAAACAGTGACATGATCTATGCCACTCACATTCCCAAAAGGGAGCACAAGCGCGCACTAAGGGACATCTACGCCGTAGAGCCTGTCACCCCAAGATGCAATCCATGGTCGGCCTGTCTGATCACCTTTAATCGCGAGGATCACCCAACCAGTATCCGTCACGGGGGTTCGGCCGCCCTGGTACTCGATCCAATCATCGACGGATACCATCTCACTAGAGTCCTTATGGACGGCGGCAACAGTCTCAACTTGATCTATCAAGACACTATCCGCAAGATGGGTATCGGACCATCAAGAATCAAGCCTAGTAACACTACCTTCAAATGTGTGATACCTGGTGTGGAGGCCCATTGTATGGGCTCATTAATACTGGAGGTCATATTCGGCTCCCCAGACAACTTCCGAAGTGAAGAACTAATCTTTGACATCATCCCCTTCCGCAGTGGTTATCACGCACTGCTTGGACGAACTGCTTTCGCCCGCTTTAATGCAGTCCCGCACTATGCTTATTTGAAGACTAAAATGCCCAGTCCACGTGGCGTCATTACACTCAATGGAAACATGGAGCGCTTCCTCCGTACTGAAGAGCACACCGCGGCCCTTGCAGCCGAGGTGTATGGCGCCTCATTAAGCCGAATAATTCGTCGGACGTCAAAGCCAATGACATCTCTGAACGAGTCCGGTCCACACATCACTGCGATAACTCGACGGATCCGAACCTTGATTAGCAGTTCGGCCTCCGCCGACTGCCCCATAAGCACTACTAGGAAAACGGCTATAGCTAATATGGACATTAATGGCGCACCATGTATGTGGTGCGCCACTTGTATATAGCAGTGGCACACCAGATACAGGTACGCCATTATTGACATATTACTAATGGCGCACCTGGTGTGTGGTGCGCCATTACTAGTTTTGAAAAAAATAAAAAAATTGTTAGCAGTGGCGCACCAAGGGATAGTGTGCCATTACTAGTTGACATAGTAATGGCGCACCTGTACAAAGTGCGCCATTACTATGTGTATGACTAGGTCAAACCTTTGTCAAACTTAGTAATGGCGCACTTTGTATAGGTGCGCCATTACCATGTCAAACTTAGTAATGGCGCACCTATACAAAGTGCACCATTACTAAGTTTGACCAAGGTTTGACCAATTGGTACACATCGTAATGGCGCACTTTGTGAAGGTGCGCCATTACTAACTTTCAAATGCACCCCCCCCCCGATGGACCGCCTTTTGTTAAAAAAACAAAAGAAAATGATGGAAATGTCAAAAAAATAAAAGAAAATAAGTTTCCCATGTGATATGTGGTCTAGTTGTTGGGCAAATTTACAAATATGAATTTTGACTTTATTTGCAAAATCTCTCTGGAATTTGTAAAATGGGCATAACTTTTGCATACGAACTCGGATTAAAAAGTTTTTTATATGAAAATCATCTACTCGAAAAGTTACATCTGAATTCAACCGGGGAACCTTGTTGAACATTTTTAGAATCCCCAAAAACCTAACAGAATAAAAGATACGGACTTTTAAGATCTAGAGGGGGGAAAATGGAAAAAAATTCAAACTTAGTAGTGGCGCACCATTTTCTTGGTGCGCCACTAGTAACAGAAAAAAATTGTTTTGAATGGTTTTTTTGGAAAAAATGTTAGAAATATTACACGTAATATGAACGAAAGTTTGAAATATTTTTTCAAATTTTCATCACACTCATGAACATGAACATGAACAAAGTCCTAGACATCAACAAGGTTTAATAGGATTGATATGCTAGATATATCAACAAGTGCCTGTTAAGTGAGCTGGTGCTGGGGTTGAATAGAACTGAGAAGTTAAGCATGCTTGGGCTGGAGTAGTGTTTGGACCTTACACATTTTTTCATTGCAGGTTCATTAAGAGCCCTATCTGCTGTATGGTTGCATCAAGGATCCTTTCAAGGCTAGTATTTCCCTTCTTTACGGACAACCATCTAATACCCCTATCAAAGGATTCGTTACTAAGGAGAAATTGCGCAGACGTGCGTCAGGGCACCACTGGAGTCTTTGAACCATTACCTTTAGGCCCTGTGTTACACATTCCCTTATGTAAATCTTTAAGCATGTAACTGAAGGAAATATGCCCTAGAGGCAATAATAAAGTTATTATTTATGTCCTCATATCATGATAAATGTTTATTATTCATGCTAGAATTGTATTACCCGAAACATAATACATGTGTGAATACATAGACAAACAGAGTGTCACTAGTATATGCCTCTACTTGACTAGCTCGTGAATCAAAGATGGTTAAGTTTCCTAACCATAGACATGAGTTGTCATTTGATTAACGGGATCACATCATTAGGAGAATGATGTGATTGACTTGACCCATTCCGTTAGCTTAGCACTTTATCGTTTAGTATGTTGCTATTGCTTTCTTCATGACTTATACATGTTCCTGTGACTATGAGATTATGTAACTCCCGTTTACCGGAGGAACACTTTGTGTGCTACCAAACATCACAACGAATCGGGTGATTATAAAGGTGCTCTACAGGTGTCTCCGAAGGTACTTGTTGAGTTGACGATTTTGAGATTAGGATTTGTCACTCACGATTGCTGGAGAGGTATCTCTGGGCCCTCTCGGTAATGCACATCACTATAAGCCTTGCAAGCAATGTAGCTAATGAGTTAGTTGTAGGATGATGCATTACGTAACAAGTAAAGAGACTTGCCGGTAACGAGATTGAACTAGGTACTGAGATACCGACGATCGAATCTCGGGCAAGTAACATACCGATGACAAAGGGAACAACGTATGTTATGCGGTTTGACCGATAAAGATCTTCGTAGAATATGCAGGAGCCAATATGAGCATCCAGGTTCCGCTATTGGTTATTGACTGGAGACGTGTCTCGGTCATGTCTACATAGTTCTCGAACCCTTAGGGTCCGCACGCTTAAAGTTAGATGACAGTTATATTATGCGTTTATCTGTTTTGATGTACCGAAGGTAGTTCGGAGTCCCGGATGTGATCACGGACATGACGAGGAGTCTCGAAATGGTCGAGACATGAAGATTGATATATTGGATGACTATATTCGGACACCGGAATGGTTCCGGGGGTTATCGGATATATACCGGAGTACCGGGGGGTTACCGGACCCCCCCCCCCCAGAGGTTAATGGGCCTCATGGGCCCAAGTGGTGGAAGAGGAGAGGCGGCCAAGGGGCAGCCGCGTGCCCCTCCCCCCAAGTCCGAATTGGACAAGGAGGGGGGCGGCGCCCCCCCTTCCTTTCCCCCTCTCCCCTATCATCTCCTCTCCTACTCCAACAAGGAAGGGGGGGAGTCCAACTCCCGGTGGGAGTAGGACTCCTCATAGGGCGCGCCAAGGGTGGCCGACCCCCTCCCCCTCCTCCACTCATTTATATACGGGGAGGGAGGCACTCCCTTGAGACACAATAATTGATCCTTGAGATCTCTTAGCCGTGTGCGGTGCCCCCCTCCACCATAATCTACCTCGATAATATCGTAGCGGTGCTTAGGTGAAGCCCTGCATCGGTAGAACATCATCATCGTCACCACGTCGTCATGCTGATGAAACTCTCCCTCAAAGCTCGGCTGGATCGGAGTTCGAGGGACGTCATCGAGCTGAACGTGTGCTGAACTCAGAGGTGCCGTGCGTTCGGTACTTGATCGGTCGGATCATGAAGACGTACGACTACATCAACCGCGTTGTGCTAACGCTTCCACTTTCGGTCTACGAGGGTATGTGGACATACTCTCCCCTCTCGTTGCTATGCATCACCATGGTCTTGCGTGTGCGTAGGATTTTTTTTTGAAATTACTACGTTCCCCAGCAGTGGCATCAGAGGAAGGTTTTATGCGTTGATGTTATATGCACGAGTAGAACACAAGTGAGTTGTGGGCGATACAAGTCATACTGCTTACCAGCATGTCATACTTTGGTTCGGCGGTATTGTTGGATGAAGCGGCCCGGAACGACATTACGCGTACGCTTACGCGAGACTGGTTCTACCGACGTGCTTTGCACACAGGTGGCTGGCGGGTGTCAGTTTCTCCAACTTTAGTTGAACTGAGTGTGACTACGCCTGTCCTTGAGAAGGTTAAAATAGCACTAACTTGACAAACTATCGTTGTGGTTTTGATGCGTAGGTAAGAACGGTTCTGGCCCAGCCCGTAGCAACCACGTAAAACTTGCAACAACAAAGTAGAGGACATCTAACTTGTTTTTGCAGGGCATGTTGTGATGTTATATGGTCAAGACATGATGCTATATTTTATTGTATGAGATGATCATGTTTTGTAACCAACTTATCAGCAACTAGCAGGAGCCATATGGTTGTCGCTTTATTGTATGCAATGCAATCGCCCTGTAATTGCTTTACTTTATCACTAAGCGGTAGTGATAGTCTTAGAAGCAATAGTTGGCGAAACGACAACGATGCTACGATGGAGATCAAGGTGTCGCTACCGCGGTGACAATGGTGATCATGATGCTTAGCCGGAGATGGAGATCACAAGCACAAGATGATGACGGCCATATCATATCACTTATATTGATTGCATGTGATGTTTATCATTTATGCATCTTATCTTGCTTTGCTTGACGGTAGCATTATAAGATGATCTCTCACTAAATTTCAAGATAAAAGTGTTCTCCCTGAATATGCACCGTTGCTAAAGTTCATTGTGCCCAGACACCACGTGATGATCGGGTGCGATAAGCTCTACGTCCATCTACAACGGGTGCAAGGCAGTTTTGCACATGCAGAATACTCAGGTTAAACTTGACGAGCCTAGCATATGCAGATATGGCCTCGGAACACTGAGACCGAAAGGTCGAGCGTGAATCATATAGTAGATATGATCAACATAGTGATGTTCACCATTGAAAACTACTCCATTTCACGTGATGATCGGTTATGGTTTAGTTGATTTGGATCATGTGATCACTTAGATGATTAGAGGGATGTCTATCTAAGTGGGAGTTCTTAAGTAATATGATTAATTGAACTTAAATTTATCATGAACTTAGTACCTGATAGTATTTTGCTTCTCTATGTTTGTTGTAGATAGATGGCCCGTGCTGTTGTTCCGTTAAATTTTAATGCGTTCCTTGAGAAAACAAAGTTGAAAGATGATGGTAGCAATTACATGGACTGGGTCCATAACTTGAGGATTATCCTCATGACTTCATAGAATAATTACTTCCTAGAAGCACCGCTGGGTGCCAGGCCTGCTGCAGATGCAACTGACGATGTTAAGAACGTTTGGCAGAGCAAAGCTGTTGACTACTCGATAGTTCAGTTTGCCATGCTTTATGGCTTAGAACCGAGACTTCGACGACGTTTTGAACGTCATGGAGCATATGAGATGTTCCAGGAGTTGAAGTTAATATTTCAAGCAAATGCCTGGATTGAGAGATATGAAGTCTCCAATAAGTTCTACAGCTGCAAGATGGAGGAGAATGCTTCTGTCAGTGAACATATACTCAAAATGTCTGGGTATTGCAATCACTTAATTCAACTAGGTGTTAATCTTATGGATGATAGTGTCATTGATAGAATTCTTCAATCACTGCCACCAAGCTACAAGAGCTTCGTGATGAACTATAATATGCAAGGGATGAACAAAACAATTCCCGAGCTCTTCGCAATGCTAAAGGCTGCGGAGGTAGAAATCAAGAAGGAGCATGAAGTGTTGATGCTCAATAAGACCACCAGTTTCAAGAAAAAGGGCAAAAGGAAGAAGAAGGGGAACTTCAAGAAGAACGGCAAACAAGTTGCTGCTCAAGAGAAGAAACCCAAGTCTGGACCTAAGCTCGAGATCGAGTGCTTCTCGCAAGCGACTGGTCACTAGAAGCGGAACTGCCCCAAGTATTTGGCGGATAAGAAGGATGGCAAGGTCAACAAAGGTATATGTGATATACATGTTATTGATGTGTACCTTACGAGAGCTCATGCATAGCACCTGTGTATTTGATAATCGGGTTACATTGCTAACATATGCAACTCGAAACAGGGGACTACGGATTAAGCGGATCGGCTAAGGACAAGGTGACGATGCGGCGTGGGAAATGGTTCCAAAGTCGATGTGATCGCCGTCGGCACGCTACCTCTACATCTAGCTTCGGGATTAGTTTTAGACCTAAATAATTGTTATTTGGTGCCAGTGTTGAGCATGAACATTATATCTGGATCTTGTTTGATGCGGGACGGTTATTCATTTAAATCTGAGAATAATGGTTGTTCTATTTATATGAGTAATATCTTTTATGGTCATGCACCCTTAAAGAGTGGTCTATTTTTGATGAATCTCGATAGTAGTGATACACATATTCATAATGTTGAAGCCAAAACTTCAGAGTTGATAATGATAGTGCAACTTATTTGTGGCACTGCCGTTTGGGTCATATTGGTCTAAAGCGCATGAAGAAACTCCATACTGATGGACTTTTGGAATCACTTGGTACTTGCAAACCATGTCTCATGGGCAAGATGACTAGAACGCCGTTCTCCGGAACTATGGAGCGAGCAATTGATTTGTTGGAGATCATACATACTGATGTATGTGGTCCAATGAATGTTGAGGCTCGCGGCGGGTATCGTTATTTTCTCACCTTCACAGATAATTTGAGCAGATATGGGTATATCTACTTAATGAAACATAAGTCCGAAACATTTGAAAAGTTCAAAGAATTTCGGAGTGAAGTTGAAAATCATCGTAACAAGAAAATAAAGTTTCTACGATCTGATCGTGGAGGAGAATATTTGAGTTACGAGTTTGGTCTACATTTGAAACAATGCGGAATAGTTTCGCAACTCACGCCACTCGGAACACCACAGCATAATGGTGTGTCCGAACGTCGTAATCATACTTTACTAGATATGGTGCGATCTATGATGTCTCTTACTGATTTACCGCTATCATTTTGGGATTATGCTTTAGAGAGGGTTGCATTCACGTTAAATTGGGCACCATCAAAATCTGTTTAGACAACGCCTTATGAACTATGGTTTGGAAAGAAACCAAAGTTGTCGTTTCTTAAAGTTTGGGGCTGTGATGCTTATGTGAAAAAGCTTCAACCTAATAAGCTCGAACCCAAATCGTAGAAATGTGTCTTCATAGGATACCCAAAGGAAACTGTTGGGTACACCTTCTATCATAGATCCGAAGGCAAGACATTCGTTGCCAAGAATGGATCCTTTCTAGAGAAGGAGTTTCTCTCGAAAGAAGTGAGTGGGAGGAAAGTAGAACTTGATGAGGTAACTGTACCTACTCCTTTATTGGAAAATAGTTCATCACAGAAACCGGTTCCTGTGATGACTACACCAATTAGTGAGGAAGCTAATGATATTGATCATGAAACTTCAGATCAAGTTACTACCGAACCTCGTAGGTCAACCAGAGTAAGATCCGCACCAGAGTGGTACAGTAATCCTATTCTGGAGGTCATGTTACTTGACCATGGCGAACCTACGAACTATGAGGAAGCGATGATGAGCCCAGATTCCGCAAGATGGTTTGAGGCCATGAAATCTGAGATGGGATCCATGTATGAGAACAAAGTATGGACTTTGGTTGACTTGCCCGATGATCGACAAGCAATCGAGAATGAATGGGTCTTCAAGAAGAAGACTGACGCTGATGGTAATGTTACTGTCTACAAAGCTCGACTTGTTGCGAAAGGTTTTCGACAAGTTCAAGGGGTTGACTACGATGAGACTGTCTCACCCGTAGCGATGCTTAAGTCTGTCTGAATCATGTTAGCAATTGCCGCATTTTATGATTATGAAATTTGGCAAATGGATGTAAAAACAGCATTCCTGAATGGATTTCTGGAAGAAGAGTTGTATATGATGCAACCAGAAGGTTTTGTCGATCCAAAGGGTGCTAACAAAGTGTGCAAGCTCCAGCGATCCATTTATGGACTGGTGCAAGACTCTCGGAGTTCGAATAAACGCTTTGATAGTGTGATCAAGGCATATGGTTTTATACAGACTTTTGGAGAAGCCTGTATTTACAAGAAAGTGAGTGGGAGCTCTGTAGCATTTCTAATATTATATGGGGACAACATATTGTTGATTGGAAATGATATAGAATTTCTGGATAGCATAAAAGGATAGTTGAATAAAAGTTTTTCAATGAAAGACCTCGGTGAAGCTGCTTATATATTGGGCATCAAGATCTATAGAGATAGATCAAGACGGCTTAATTGGACTTTCACAAAGTACATACCTTGATAAAGTTTTGAAAAAGTTCAAAATGGATCAAGCAAAGAAAGGGTTCTTGCCTGTAATACAAGGTGTGAAATTGAGTCAGACTCAATGCCCGACCACTGCAAAAGATAGAGAGAAAATGAAAGATGTGCCCTATGCTTCAGCCATAGGCTCTATCATGTATGCAATGTTGTGTTCCAGACCTGATGTGTGCCTTGCTATTAGTTTAGCAGGGAGGTACCAACGTAATCCAGGAGTGGATCACTGGATTGCGGTCAAAAACATCCTGAAATACCTGAAAAGGACTAAGGATATGTTTCTTGTTTATGGAGGTGACAAAGAGCTAGTCGTAAATGGTTACGTCGATGCAAGCTTTGACACTGATCCGGACGATTCTAAATCACAAACCAGATACGTGTTTAGCTGTCAGTTGGTGCAGTTCTAAACAAAGCGCCGTAGCGGGATCTACATGTGAAGCGGAGTACATAGCTACTTCAGAAGCAGCAAATGAAGGAGTCTGGATGAAGGAGTTCATATCCGATCTAGGTGTCATACCTAGTGCATCGGGTCCAATGAAAATCTTTTGTGACAATACTGGTGCAATTGCCTTGGCAAAGGAATCCAGATTTCACAAGAGAGCCAAGCACATCAAGAGACGCTTCAATTCCATCCGGGACCAAGTCCAGGTGGGAGACATAGAGATTTGCAAGATACATACGGATCTGAATGTTGCAGACCCATTGACTAAGCCTCTTCCACGAGCCAAACATGATCAGCACCAAGACTCCATGGGTGTTAGAATCATTCTTGTGTAATCTAGATTATTGACTCTAGTGCAAGTGGGAGACTGAAGGAAATATGCCCTAGAGGCAATAACGAAGTTATTATTTATTTCCTCATATCATGATAAATGTTTATTATTCATGCTAGAATTGTATTACCCGGAAACATAATACATGTGTGAATACATAGACAAACAGAGTTTCACTAGTATGCCTCTACTTGACTAGCTCGTGAATCAAAGATGGTTAAGTTTCCTAACCATAGACATGAGTTGTCATTTGATTAACGGGATCACATCATTAGGAGAATGATGTGATTGACTTGACCCATTCCGTTAGCTTAGCACTTGATCGCTTTAGTATGTTGCTATTGCTTTCTTCATGACTTATACATGTTCCTATGACTATGAGATTATGTAACTTCCGTTTACCGGAGGAACACTTTGTGTGCTACCAAACGTCACAACGTAATTGGGTGATTATAAAGGTGCTCTACAGGTGTCTCGGAAGGTACTTGTTGAGTTGACGTATTTCGAGATTAGGATTTGTCACTCCGATTGTCAGAGGGGTATCTCTGGGCCCTCTCGGTAATGCACATCACTATAAGCCTTGCAAGCAATGTAGCTAATGAGTTAGTTACAGGATGATGCATTACGTAACAAGTAAAGAGACTTGCCGGTAACGAGATTGAACTAGGTATTGAGATACCGACGATCGAATCTCGGGCAAGTAACATACCGATGACAAAGGGAAAAACATATGTTGTTATGCGGTTTGACCAATAAAGATCTTCGTAGAATATGTAGGAGCCAATACGAGCATCCACGTGCCGCTATTGGTTATTGACCGGAGAAGTGTCTCGGACATGTCTACATAGTTCTCAAACCCGTAGGGTCTGCACGCTTAAAGTTAGGTGATGCTTATATTCTGAGTTTATGTGTTTTGATGTACCGAAGGTAGTTCGGCGTCCCGGATGTGATCACGGACATGACGAGGAGTCTCAAAATGGTCGAGACATTAAGATTGATATATTGGACGACTATATTCGGACCCCGGAATGGTTCTGGGGTTTACCGGATATATACCGGAGTACCGGGGGTTACCGGAACCCCCCGGAGGTTAATGGGCCTCATGGGCCCAAGTGGTGGAAGAGGAGATGCGGCCAAGGGGCAGCCGCGCCCCCCCCCCCCAAGTCCGAATTGGATAAGGAGGGGCCGCGCCTCCCCCTTTCCATTCCCCTCTCTCTCCTTCCCTCTCCTCTCCTACTCCAACAAGGAAGGGGGGGTCCTACTCCCGGTGGGAGTAGGACTGCTCATGGGCGCACTCAAGGAGGTCGGCCCCTCCCCTCCTCCACTCCTTTATATCTGAGGAGGAGACACCCCCTTGAGACACAACAATTGATCCTTGAGATCTCTTAGCCGTGTGTGGTGCCCCCCTCCACCATAATCTACCTCGATAATATCGTAGTGGTGCTTAGGCGAAGCCCTGCGTCGGTAGAACATCATCATCATCACCACCCCGTCGTGCTGACGGAACTCTCCCTCAAAGCTCGGTTGGATTGGAGTTCGAGGGACGTCATCGAGCTGAACGTGTGCTGAACTCGGAGGTGCCGTGCGTTCGGTACTTGATCGGTAAGATCATGAAGACGTACGACTACATCAACCGCGTTGTGCTAACGCTTCCGCTTTCGGTCTACGAGGGTACGTGGACATACTCTCGCCTCTCGTTGCTATGCATCACCATGAACTTGCGTGTGCGTAAGAATTTTTTTGAAATTACTACGTTCCCCAACAGTAACATGACCTCAATATTTATGGCATTGTCTGTCGAAACATGCTCTGACGTATTAATAAGGAGATAAAGGAAGAAGATGATCTTTTTGTTTGGTACTTATATTATATCATCATCTGTATTCCCTCCTTACTTTCGACTGACATACGCACTTCGGCCCGGCCTTCATACTAGGGGCTATATTCGGCCTCGCACATTTTTAATTTCGAACACCTATAGGGAACGTTTCAGCGTCCCGGATATTGCACTATATGCATCAGCTTCGAATCATGTCTTTGGTCTATAGTTGGGTTGCCCGGCTCCTATGTTTACCAGCTTACGTTCTGCAAGTCCGGCTAAGGTAGTAAAGGGAGAACTACTGCAATTGTATTTCTGGTTCGTCCGGTCAAGTACCTTAGTTGAGAAAACCGAAAACTGACAGTCATGATATGCGAGAGCTGGTCAACGATCCGATGACTTATTGTTATACTACAGATCGTTAGCGATTTATGTCATGTTATACGAGGGGCTGGGATTCGACCAGCCGTGGTGCAAAGCCACCGTAATTCAGATTGCCGTTCATGCAACAGGGCTAGTACTTAGCCCCACCAATGGACTCCTATGGCTAAGTGAATATAATAAAGCCGTATAGTCTGATTGCCTAGTTCATCTAGCGGACGCCTCCTCCACGGACAAATATATTGGATAAAGAGCAGATACGCGTTTGTGAACACCCCGAAAATACTTTCACGGAGGCGGAAGCTGATGACTAGCAATCTTTAGAAATATAACGGCAGCACAGGAGGATAAATTAACAAAATTAAAAGGCGCAAGCATAAATATTTCACATCATGAGTTCATTATGTGGTTTTTACAAACCAAACTCCACTACTCAAATATGACATCTTTTGAACATTAGCTCTCTACAATTCGGGCTCCCTCGAGGACCTCACTGAAGTACCTCTCCGGCCTCCGGTGATCCTTGCCTTCGGGCGGCCCTGTGGTTGCAATTTAGGTGGCCTTCATCTTCGCCCATTGCATCTTGACGCGGGCAAAGGCCATCCGGGTACCTTCTATGCAGGCCGACCGCTTTATGGCGTCAATTCATGGACGCGCGTTGACAAGTCGCTTCATGAGTCCGAAGTAGCTGCTAGGCATGGGATCGGCTAGCCAAAGTTGGACAATTAAATCCTTCATGTCCAACTTGGACACCCTATGCAGCTCAGTCAGCTGCTTCCGCTGGTCGCTGAGGGGCGTCGGATGCTCTGGCGCAAGATACTGCGACCAGAATAGCTTCTCTGTTGAGCTCCCCTCTTCGGCTCGGAAGAACTATGCGGCGTCAGCAACGCTCCTCGGCGGATCCACAAATGCGCCTGGAGAACTCCAAACTCGGGTTAGCAAGATATATCACCTACTTGCAAATTTACTCTGCAGAAGAAAAGCCTTACCAACTGCTATCTGCCTCGCCTGCTGGATCTCCTGGCGGGTGCTCTGGGACTCAACCCGGGCCTCCTTGATATCCTGGAGAGCCTTGGCGAGTTCGGATGCTTGGTCCAAATTCTTCTGCTCCAAGGACTCGCACTTGGTAATTGCGTCCTTGAGCTCTTGCTCTACTTCGGCCACCCGAGCTTCATGTTGGCGGAGGGAGGTCTGCTCCGCCTCTAGCTCCTTCGCCGCCTTGTCAGCGGCCAACTTATTCGCCTCCGCCTCCTTCTGGGCTTGGGCAAGCACGCCTTTGAGGGACTCGATCTTGGCTGCGCCAAATATGATTATAATCATAAAATTAAATAAGTTAAAAGAATTAATACACGTGTCACTTCTGGTATGTAAGTTCCGCATACCTTGCGTTTTGTCAAACCTCTTATTGATGCGGTTGAGCTCCTGATCGGCTATTCGAAGCTTCCGATTGAGCTCAGAAACCTGTGCGGCTTGGGCAGTAGCTGCCAGCATGGATGCCTGTCTCACACATTAGCACAGTACATTAGTAATTTGTTTTGGGATCCTGTGTCCGGATTGTTCTAATCCGGATAGAGTCTCAGGGGCTACTGTCTATACATGGTTTCATCCTTCTATATGAAAAGCCTGTTAGAGGATTACATCGCATACCTCAAAGCCATCAGCAGGCTGTTGAAAGCTTCGTTCAGTCTGCTTTTCCCAGACTGAACCTTTTCCATAACCGCACCCATCAGGGTGCAGTGCTCCTCCACGATGGAAGTGTGTTGCAGCGCCTCCTCTAGAGCAGGAGTAGCCTCCGGATTAATGGAGGCCACTGCTGGAGCTGTTGCTCCTCCCCCCACTATTGAAGGGGGCTGCACATCCCTTTCCGGAGCCGTATTGGTCTCCTTAATGGTGTGCGGCGGGGGCCCGGACTGTTGGGGCTCCCCGTTGTTGGTGGTCATGGGGGTTGCCTCCCCCAGGTCTTCAATGACCGAGGTGTTAACCTCAGGTGCTTTCTCGACGCCTTCGTCCGCCCCACCTTGGCTTGGAAGAGTCCTTTGGAACGACACCTCGGTGTCCTCCATGGCACTAGGCGAAGGGGCTCGCAACGGAGCATCACTTTCTGCCACCTCAGGCACCAGAGAGTTCCCCGACGAAGATGAGGCGTTCGGAATATCGCGAGGGGGACTGAAAAGCAAACACAAATATAATTTACGTGACAGAGACAGATAAACGGAAACTGAACAGGTAAGATTTTTGATACTTACGATTCGGCCAGTGGCTTCACCCTAGGGGCTCTCCTCGGGCTGTGTTCGGACTCTGAGTCCGAACTAACCAAGAGGGTTATCTTCCTCCTCTTCAGTGTTGCTCCCTCCGGGTTATTGGACGCTATCCTCTTCTTCCTCCTCGTTTTGCGGGGGAGTCGCTCTCCACCTCCTCCTCCTCCTCCTCCTCTTCGTCCTCGTCTTCCTCATGATAGGAGACGATCTCGATCTCTTCGAACATAGCGTACAAAGAGCCTCTACGGTGCAGGCCGCCTTTGGGCTCCTTGCCCTTCTTCTTGCCCTTCTTCTCTGGTGCCTGGTATGGCGCCGAGACCAGCATCTTCGTCGGCTGGGAGTGGTTGTGTCTTCGGGCAACGGAGCCAGACTCTTGATCCGCTCCGCCTCTGCTGTCTAGCCCTGTAAAGAGGTGGGCTGATAAGATTCATATTGATCAAAAATACGGACCAGACACATCTTCAGAAAGGTGAATACTTAACGGAGTGGCCAGATTCTCGATGCCGAGCCCGGCGTTTGTGGTCTCCATGGGCCAGCTCTTCTGGGCCTTGAAGAACAGCTTCCATATTCCTTCGTGTGTTCTGCTGAAGAAGCGCTTCAGAGTCTGTGGCTCCTCCAGATTGAACTCCCACATGTGGGAGGCCAGGCTTTGGCAGGAGAGGATGCGGCGAAAGAGCATAATCTGCACCACATTGGTGAGACCCGATGTTCTTGCCCAGCATGTTGGTGATGCGCTTCTGCAGTGTCTACACCTCCGTCTGGGACCCCTAGTCGAGGCCCTTAGCGGTCCATGAAGTGAGCCTTGTGGGGGGTCCGGATCTGAACTCTGGAATTGCCGCCCAGTTGGCGCGGCGTGGCTCGGTGATGTAGAACCACTCCTGCTGCCAGACCTTGACGGTCTTGATGAAGGACCCCTTGGGCCATGTGGCGTTGGGAAGCTTGTTTATCATGGCCCCGTAGTAGTCCGCATCACTACAAAAAAAAGACACATCCGTGACATTTTGGGCCGAACGGAATTTTTTTCTGTCATACATATGACACTTCTATGATGATAATTGTGACAAAACCCGGTATCATCATAGATGTGGTGGGTTCCTACTTCTATGACAAAAAATCATGACAGAAAATGGGTTTTTCGTCCTGGGCGGGCCGGAGACGCAGCTGCATGACATTCTTTGGGCCGTCCATGACGGAAAAAACCATGGTAGAAGCGAGGGGCGGATTTCCGGGAGTTGCCGGTTACGGTGGGAGGTCGGGGGCTGAGCGATGCGCGTTTGTCTCGTACACGTACGCGCATGTGTGCGAGGCGTTGGCTCTAATTGAACCCGAGTGAGGCGTTGGGCTCTAACTGAACCCGAGCGATTGCACTACAGGCTACGACATGCGAACCCGAGCGATCGATCGATGGCTGTTAATCGAACCCGATGGGCGATTCTTCGCCATCACTGCTAATCAAGCCGATCGATGCTGCCTGCAGGATGAGCAGTTAGCGTTGCGGGGGGTTGGATGAATAAAGGAGCGGTGGCGTTGCCTGCGGATGAATAGGACCCCGTGGTGTGGAGGGCTGGATAAACAGTAGACGGTGGAGGGGTGGCGGTGGAGGAGTGGTTGAAAAGGACCCCGTGGTGTGGAGGGCTGGATGAACAGTAGACGATGGAGGGGTGGTTGAACAGTAGCTGGTGGAGTAGCGCGCAGTGGAGGCTGGATGAACAGGAGCCCGTGAAGGCTGGAGGAGGTCGACGGTAGCCCGTGGAGGCTGGAGGAGGTCGACGGTGGAGATGAAAAGTATCCCGTGGAGTCTCGTTTTGCGGTACGCCACACCCCTCCCGATGAACAGGACCCCGTTTCACCGTAGGGAGGTCCGTTTGCCTGCTTTTGCGGTACGCCACACCCCTCCCGATCAACAGGACCCCGTTTCGACCGTAGGAGGTCCGTTTCGTCTGCTTTATGCGGTACACCACACCCTCCCGATCAACAGGGACCCCGTTTCGATCGTAGGGAGGTCCGTTTAAATCCGCTTTTCCGCACGCCACACCCTTCCCGATCAACAGACCCCCATTTCGACCGTAGGAGGTCCGCTTTCTCTGTTGTCTTTGTCGCGCCAGCCCCTCCCGATCAACAGGATCCTGTTTCGAACGTGGCCGGTCGATCACAAGGCCGTTTCCTCCGTTGTGCGGTACGCCAGGCCTCATTTCCATCGCCTGTTCCATCCAAGCCCTCCTGATGAACACGACCACGCATTCCGTTCTGACCCAGCCGGTTGGCTCCCGATGAACACGACAACGACGCTCTTTCTCCGCTCCGACCCTGCCATGTACGTATGCGCGAGTAGGCGTTTGAGACCCTGCCCGTATGTACGTACGTGGCCGTATTTTCTTTATTGCACCCTCGCCACTGTACGTACGTGTACATGCTACGTGCGCGCCTCTACTACGACTGCGCGGCGCCTCTACTACGACACGTCGCGGCGCCTCTACATCGACCCGGTATATGCATTACGTTCGCGACGAATGACAATGCTACGCACGCTTCGACCAGGTGGGTCCCGACCGTGCACTTCCTTGCCTGCGAAGATGTAGCTGGTGGGTCCCAGCAGTCAGGGGGGCGAATTGTCTTGTTTTTTTTGCCCGGATGCACTTCCTTGCGTGCGAAGATGTAGCTAGTGGGTCCCAGCAGTTAGGGGGCGAATCGTTTTTTGTTTTTGACCGGACACACTGCCTTGCGTGCGAAGATGTAGCTGGTGGGTCCCAGCAGTCAGGGGGGCGAATCGTTTTTTTTTGCCCGGACGCACTTCCGTGCGTGCGAAGGTGTAGCTGGTGGGTCCCAGCAGTGAGGGGGAAAATGGTTTTTTCGCGAAATATGGTGGCCCGTCCTGTGGGTCCTCGCTGTTAGATGGAGGAATAATTATTTTGCACGTAATAAGGAGGCACTTCCTTGCTGCGGCTGTGGACCCAGCTGTCATCCTCTCCACGTACAGTCCACGTCCGATGGAAGCCGTTCCTTGACCACGTTGACCACGCGCTGACGAGAGCACTGTGGCGGTGGACGACGGTGAGGCTGGGAAGGGACGACGCGGAGCCGGGGAAGACGCGGCAGTGGATGCCCACGCGTAGAGGAGTACGAGGGTTCACTGGTTCGCTGCGGTGTGAGGCTGCCGTCGCCGCAGAATAACAGGGGGTGTGGGTGAGTAGAGGGATGGCCCTGCCAGCGGTGGGAGTATTAGGGGGCGGTGAGGCCTCCGCCCCTTCGTAGCCGGCCACGGTAGGCAGGAACACGAGGCACGACCGACGCGGGTTTGGGCGGCTGGAGCAAGAAGACCAGAGGTTGAAGAAGCACTACGGCCGTTGGATGGACATAGTACGGTCACTGTTGCTAGAATCGTGCACATTGACTAAGTTGACAAAGCCCTCCATCCCCGTCAACTTAGTAGGCCCACAAGTCAGCCTGCCACTATACTGGGTCCCAGCTAACAGGGGGAGTATTCATTTTTTGTGCGCAATAAGGAGGCACTTCCTTGCGCATTTAAGATATAGCTGGTGGGTCCGAGCTGTTAGAGCCGGGCCATGGGAGGAGGGAGCAGCAGTCCACCGGCGCTTGTTTGAGCGATCGAGCAGGAAGAGCAGAGATTGAAGAAGCACGACGGCCTTTGGATGGCCAGTCCACGATCACCGCTAAAGCGCCAACCTTTTTTAGGAAAGCCTCAAATCATGGAAAACAACATACAGCCCATCTCGCCATTATTTCTAATAATTTACAGCCTATTTGCTAATTCTTAAGGTTTTTTTGGAGCCCATATTCTTTTTGTTAGCATTACAGCCCATATTGTGGCCACGGTTAAAAACTTATACGAAATTTTGCATATTTCGGTGCGGTCCGAACTGTTTTTAATCCCAAAATTTTGACTCACATTCAAACTGATTTTAAAAATAAATGTATATCAATATAAAATCCAACAAATTATCCACGCATAAAAATTAATGTAATTTAAAATCTTGAAATTAAAAAAAGATATTTGAAACTAATTGCCGGTTTGATGTGTTTTAAAAATGGACAACCCATTTCTCATTACTGATGGGCCATTTTCTCGCCAAATTAATGAAAGCTCTCCTCGTCTTGAAAGATTTGCAGCCCAACAGGCCCGACAAAGCGACTTACTTGGCAAATCACAAAAACTGGCTGTGGCGTGGACCCAGTTGTCGGACTCTCCACGCAAGATTTCTCTTCCGATGGAATGTCGTTGACCACATTGACCACGCCGCGCCGAGAGCACCAAGGCGGTGGATGACGGCGAGGCCTAGGAAGGGGACAACGCGGAGCCGGCTAAGACGCGACAGTGGATGCCCACGCGGAGAGGAGTACGAGGGTTCACTGGTTCGGCTGCGGTGTGAGGCTATCGTCGCCGCAGGGCCTGGCTAGCTATGGGAGTAGTAGGGGGCAATGAGGCCTCAACGGAAGCACAACCGGTCACTGGAGGCATCAGCAGGCGGTCTCCCCGGCGGTGGTTTGGGCGGCTGGTGCAAGAAGAGCGGCGATTGAAGAAGCAGCAGGACCGTTCGATTCCAATCCAACGGTTACTGCTGCTAGAATCGTTTGTTGACTAAGTTGACAAGCCCTGCGTACGCGTCAACGTAGTAGGCCCACAGGTCAGCCTCCCAATTGGTGCGCCCCAGATGTCAGTGGGAGGAAACATTTTTTTTCGCGTAATAAGGAGGCAGTTGATTGCGTGCGGCCAGGCCAGCGGAGGGAGTAGGGTGGGTCGGGGAAGCCTGTGCGACATCACAGCGGGCCACAAGAGGAGGGAGCAAGAAGTCCCACGGCGCTTAGTTTAGGCGGCCGAGCAGGAAGATCAGAGATTGAAGAAGACGTCGGCCGTTGGATGGACATCCAACGATCCTTCGCCGCTAGAATCGTGTGTTCACCGACAAAGCCTTGCGTAAACAAGTCACCTCGAAATCTGTGGCGTGTACAGCCCATTTGCTATTATTTTTATAATTTTTACTCATTTTCTAATTCATATGGGATTTATTGCAGCCCGTTTTCCATTTTTATAATTGCCGGCCATTTTCTGGTGAGTACCAGGGTCAAAAAATTAACTAAATATGTGGGAAATTTTGAAAATTCGCAAATTTTTGTTGGGGAACGAAATATTTTTAATCCAAAAATTAGTAGCCATACTAAAACAAATTTAGAAATAAATTAGTACTATGTCATGTTAAATCCAATGAAATACGTATAAGATATCAGTGAAGAACAAAATTAAAAAAAAAACTAATATCCCATTTGCTATAAATTTTTTGGAATTTTCAACCCCTTTTGATATTACTTTTAACAGACATTGACCATTCTCTTTGGCCGGACGGAATGCATCCCTCCTCGTCTTGAAAGATTTGCAGCCCAGTAATTCGGAGAAAACAAATAGGCCTAGCTTGGGTATTCTTCAAAAAGAAATACTGGGCTGCCTGTTTTCCCAAAGAACTGGTGCATGAGCATTCAACTTTATTTATTTATTTACTTATTTATGTTTAGGGGACCATGAGCATGTACCTGGGCCGGATTCATGTGAGAGCCTCCCTTCCAGTTAACTATGGGTTTCTCTATTGGGCCTTCATCAGTGGGCTGCATGTTATCAACAAGTGGAAAATGTGTTCCGCATTTAAAAAATAGTATGAGCTACGTGCGATGCAGGGGCACTAAAGGATCGAACCGTGCAACGACTTCCAAAACATTGTGTTTGTCGTTCTAACAACACATTTATTCAACCAATGCGAAATATACTACTGATTGTACATTGAAAATAAAGAAGCAGCAACCAGTCTTTGGGGTGCAATGTATAAAGAAGCGTGCCAAGAGTGAAGACGCAGCTCTCTCTTCCAAACCAAACATGAGCCATCATTACAAAAGGGCTACCAAAAAAGAACAAGTGTATGCATCAAACTAAATAAAGATCCTACTACACCATGTGTACGCATCTAACTAACTGGCTCAGTTAGACGTTACTATTTATTAAGCTGTGGAGATTGGTTGACGGCTTGAACCAGATGGGTGCCTGACGAGGGAAACTCCAGCCAGCAGGTTGAAGTCTGATACTTGCGACCCTCTCTCCTACTTTGGGCCACAGACCATGGCAGCACATATCAGGTTATGGTGCATGCAGAGACGCATGGTATGCTGTGTACACACAGTTTTGCCTGATGAACGAAACCGTGCTGCCATCATGATCCTTGTCGTCGGTTATCTCCTGGTTAATCGGATAATTCAGTCCGACAAACAAAGAGCGTGTAGCAAGGCTACTTACCAGCCTCCAGTCAAAAATTCCTGAAGGCCCAGAGAAGCTGGGATCCTGCTCAAAGACCTGGCAAGGATCGTGATTGTATTTCCGCGAAACAACACGTCCGACGCGCGAACGATCATCAATCTTTCACCGTCGTGCGATCGAGCCAGAACCACCTGCAATCGCCATGCCGCTTTTATTTGAAAGGTTCTGGGATTAGGAAGGGTAGGGACACCAGGCGGCCTACAACATCATATCAAGTTGGAGTCAAATAAAAAAGGGCTCTTGATTTAGTCAAACTTAAGAACAGCATGTTATGAACATGAATATTTTTCAATAAATGTTGACAGTAATATAAGCAAGCCATCATGATATCATAGGAAAGTAACATACTGCTGTAACAGCCGTTTGTAGCGATGACTGGAGTAGGCCAGCAATACGTCCAGCCATAGATGGAGTCGACAGCGTAAATTAAGCCCTTGTGTTCAATGGCATCAGAGAACCACGGAGGATGTATGATCCTGCGATGGACGTGCAGATTTATCCACTTACCGCAGTGACCTGTCAGATATGCGAGACCAAGGTTGAAGAACGCAATTAGCCTGAAATCTTTATAATTCGCAGATCTTGTGGGCACTTGGCAGATTACAACCTTGAGAAAATCAAACTTGGTATCATGTTGGCCACTGTAAGATTCCGAGTATTACGGGCCGTGTGCCAAAAGCGGTTGATGTTAATCGAAGGAAGGGGGATCAATCGTCGGGTGTAGACCTCCACGAGCATCCAGCTACTGCGACCATCGACGAGCACCATCCAAGAGGTGTTCATGCCGACCCAGTACATACCGTTAATGTAGCTGAGGCTGACGGGGATCGGATCAGAGTGAAGGGGGTTGATGCTCGCCACCCTATGATTGTTATGCTGCGTGACACGCCGTTTCTGAAGATCAGGCGGCATTAGCAAGCAAGGAGCTGGCTTAAAAAGCTCCGGCCTGATGGCTTTGAGTAATTGGTACAACCCCGATGAGCACGCCGAAGCAAGATGGTAATCGAGATTGTCCACACGCGAAACAATGAGCTTGATTACCTCTATGGGGAGCGAATTCCAGCCACTCTTTCAGCGGACGTTGCTCGGTTCTGCCATTGTTAGTGCTTGGGTTTCAGACGAGGGGGGAGGCGCCTTAGCGGGGATGGAAGCTTGGACGAGATTATGTGCGGACAAAGATGGAGAAGCGAATATGTGCTATAGGAAGTGGACAGGTGATGATGACTACAGCACACCGCTTGACTTACGAGACACATACCAGCAGCAGAGGGTCATATCGATGCCAGACAACTTGCTTGAGTGATCACAATACTGGTACTCCCTACAGTACTATGACCTAGCTTGCTAGAGTAGAGTATTAGAGTAGGACTCTGCTCTACTACTAGCACCGAAGGAGTAGTATATTCTAATCTAAAATAGTTACAAACTTCAATGCCCGATCGAGGGATGACTACGAACCGTGCTCAAAGACCGTGTCTACGTGGTGTTTGGACTTATATGCAAAAAAATAGCAAGATGCCCGTGCATTGCACGGCACACCATCATCACCAACTCGGTTTTTTCTCTACTCCTACTCCTATTGAAGACTCAGTTGGTGATGATGGAGGCGAGGAGGCCTGTTCAGCCGGGCGTGCAGCGGACGGCGCATCACTATTCGATTTGTTATAAAAAAAGAGTAGTAGAGATAGAGACATAGGGAGGAACACGAGGTTGTGGGAGATAAGGATGTACGAGGCAAGACCTTATCTGTAAATGTGGATAGAGGTGCGGGTATCTTTTGTAAAATTGTCATAGTTGGCTTTCTATCCGTCAGATATAGATCGGACGGTCTATACTACAAGATGGCAGGCATACCATCATCACCAACTCGGTTTTCTATAAGAGTAGATATAGATAGATAGAGACTAGGGAGTACTGGTAAGGACACCATCTACTGCTTCGTGTGCTACTCATGTGCTCCATTCGGCGGCCGCAACGTCCCCTACAACCACTCCCTCCTGCGCTCCATTCGGCGGGCGCTGTTGAAATCTGGGGAGCGCACTCTCGTGACTGCGGGCAGCCACGACTTCACCGACGACGACTTCTTCCCTCACCTCGGCAACCTCTTCCTCAACGACATGGGCGACAACCTCAACGCCAACGGTGCTGCTCCCGTTGCACCGTATGTGTTTCTGTCCTTCCTGTTTGAAATCGTGGTAGAATTCATGTTTCTACTCTGTATCCTACTACTCTGCTAGTCCACATGATTAGTTTCATCTCTGTTATAGCCGTCATGATTTATTTTGTGCTTATTCGAATTAAATCTCGTAGTAACTTGCTCATATATTCAACTGGCGCAACATCCCCTACAGCCACTCCCGTTTCATGGACGGCCTGGTCGATGCCTCCAAGGAGCCCTTCGTCCACTGCTATGAGTGCCCGATGCCGTTTTGTGGCTCGCCGCCGGACATGGTGCATCACCTCACGGATGCATGCAGCGGTCACTGCTGGCCCTTGGCGGAGAACATCAAGTACGACACGTGCTACCGGTTCACCATGTTGGAGTCGCTGGAGGATCACTGCCGCCTGCTAGTCTCGAAGGAGGACGACATCGTCTTCCTCTTGATCGTGGGAACCGGCGAGGCCCGCGCAGGCCGCCGCCCCGTCTCTGTAATGTGTGTCAGGGGCGTCGCCGCTGAAGCTGACACTGACACGAGGCAGATGTACGGGTGCGTGGTCAATGTTACCCCCTCCGGGTCGCATGGGCAGCGACACTGGCCTCATCGGACAGACTGGGACTCTGGGGAGCTGGGACTATCCCGCCAATGTGGACTTGGAAAACCCATGGAATTTGTTCCATCCTTTACCCGCCGACTCGGTGCACGGGGACTCCAAGGAGGTTCACCGGGACATACGCATTATCAAGTGCACTTAGAAAACATGTAGTGTGTGTGTGGGCACTTATGGCCCGTGTCTTTGCCGCTTTTGATTCTGTAAGCTTGTTGTTAAACTTGAGTGGCTTTCGCCGCAGTCCTTCCTTTGATCTGCTCCTGTCAGTGAGCTGATGTAAGACACTTTGGGTTTCATTTGATAATGGAACCGGGGAGGAGCCTCCCTGTTCTTCTAAAAAAGAGTACGCATTATCAAGTTAAATGTTGATAATTAGTCTTCGCTCAATGTAATCCGTTGTCTAAGCATGTGGAGACTTCCATGCATGATCTTGCTCTATTGGAGTATCGCGCATGAATAGAAGTGTATCCGTTTATGGTTTAGTCTAGAATCTTCCAAGTATGAATTTTTACTACTGACTTTGGTGAAAGACTTACGATGAACCATTTCTTACATCTCCTCCGCCCCTTGCAAGTCATCCCGATTTAATCCCTCCGTCTAGGTGTATAAGGGAATGGTTAATATTACTTAATAGTATAGCCAATTGTTGACTATAAGAAAGTGCCATGTCATCTCAGAGCCAACATCTATAACAATCGATACTCAAAAACTAATTCTTAAAGATCATTTCTTGCAAAGCACAATAAGTGTTATTTCTTCACAAGTTTTGGGCCTTGAGGTTGAGCAGTTGAACGCTTTTGTTTGCAAAAGATACCTTTTATCTATTTCACCCGGATGTTTGTGAGCTCTAGAGATGAGATAATATCCGAAGAAACCTATCGATACCCGTTACACATGAGATGACCCCCACATCCTTTGTCAAAATAAACAACTCCCCGATCAATGCATTTCACTCTTCGGTGCAACGCATGGGCACCTTACTACTATAGATTAGTACGACCAAAAATTGAACTAACATTATATATAGTACGATAAATACTGATGCATGTCACCTAAAATTATATCATTCAAAACTATGTTCAAATACGAATCCGACGATATAGTTTTTGTTGACATGCACTAACATTTTGTCAGTTAAATCTTCAGTCAAATTCAATGGGGGACTAATAAACCACGACCGATGCAGTACAAGTGTAGAGGGCGGCGCTGCACGGGAGTCTCACCTCTCACCCCGCTCGTGGCGATGTAGTAAAGGCGTCATATCACAAAACCCAACCACTCCCAGTAATAAATGGCCTGGTAAAATAAACGGACAAGCAACCATCACATCCCTCTGTCTTTTTTGCATTTCATCTCTCTGCATTTACTTTCTCCAGTTCATCTCCCACACTCGATCCATAGCTACTACTCCTAGGGCCAGTTCTTTTGGCGGCTTCCCCAGCTTTTCCCACAAGACTAGTCATAGTGGAGAGTAACAATAAGGCGCCTCACTCATTTATTTGGGCTTCTAAACTACTACTCTGTCCTAGTTTATTCCCCACCCTTGTAATTTGTGCTAAATTTTGACCAAAGATTTAACTGATAAAATGTTACTCAAAACACTTAGGCGCGGTGCATCTAGGTGTGTAAGTCATCTTACGAAAACCAAATAATCCCAAAACACTGAGGCGCGGTGCATTAACTTCTACCTCGTTTCTTGTTTCTTGACATATCAACCAATAAGAGATAAAGAGTATGCATGCTTTTAAGGACTTGAGATATCAAACACGACATGCGGTGGTTAGTTCATTGCATGCAATACTATTAATTAGCACATAAAAATTAACGTTTCTCGTCTTCTCCTCCTCCTTGGTCACGGTGCACAGCCTAAGATGACTTACTCACCTAGACGGATGGAGTAGTGCATGTGACATGCACTAACATTTCATTAGTTAAATTTATGATCAAAATTTGACACAGATTACAATGGGGACCAATAAACCAGGACGGAGGTAGTAGTTATGGGATTGCTAATCTAGAAGCCTAAAAGAACTGGCCCCTGGTATCCTACTAGTAGTAGTACTCAAGTTGGAATTCCAATTGCACGGCACAACTTGTTAGGCAAAAAATTGGATACAGGGTGTAGGAAGCGGTTTGGGAATTTGCATGCTTTTCCAACCAGTTAGATACTCCGTACAAAATACGATAGAGAAATAACCACAGAGAAGGAAGCTAAAAGTAAACAATCAAACGAGCATTTTTGCATTTGTTTTGCATTGAATCATTTCACAAGCTTGACTAGTGCTGTTTTTCTACTTTTACAAAAGCCGCATCGTAATGTTAAAACGTGCATTTGCACGTACATAAGTAATAGTAGTACTCCCTCCGTCTATGTGTACAAGTCTTCCCTCCTTCTTGGTCACCGTGCACAACCAAAGATGACTTATTGACCTGGACGGAGGGAGTAGCACAGTCTGCAAGCATATATCGAGAGAGACGTGTAGTCCGTTAGTATATAGTAAAGTTTGTGCTACATGCACGTACTTGCAAAATGCATAATAATACACAATCTTTCCAAACTTTCCCTTTTACAAACTTAAATAAGGACGCTAAAAATTCCTGAACGTTCGGGATTTATCATTTGCGTCCCAAAACTAATGAGATCGCCTTACGAAACAAAAATTATACTCCTCCTAAAAGCCATGGCGCTCGCAGGAGCGCTTGCGACACGCCACGAGTGCCCTGGTGCGCAGCCGTTTCCCAGCGTGCCGACACAACGCCTCTTCCTCAGCCTTGCAACTCGCGAGGTGCTGATTGGCGGCTTGCCGGCGGGCGAGCGCTATCTCACCGGTGTGGTGATCCGGCGCCAACAGGTACTCCTCCTGGCTGGAAGCGTGCACCCGGTCCATGTACCTCCAAGCGTAGATGAGGCGCTTGGGCCCGACTGCACTCAGGGCGTCGGCACAGGCGTCCTCCACCACCCTCACGGCCCTCGCACGAGCCTTCTGCCAAAGAACCAATGGCTTGACTCTCTCGGACGCGACATAGATCTACCAGAAAGCTTGTTGTGCGGTGCGCTTCTCTTCCTCGGCCTTCTTCTCCGCCTCTATTTTGGCGCGCTCTGCTGGAGGCAAAGCCTCCCACAAGGCGACATCCATTTCTTTCCAACGCTCCTCAAGGCTGGTGGGCTCGGCGGGCGGCGCGGCGTTCTCCTCGTAGAGGGGAGCCGACGCGTCCTCTGACGCGCGTGTTGGCGAGATTGGGAACGCCGACGCGTCCACCTCGACGCGTCGCGGCGAGGAGCGGAACACCGACGCGTCCTCCTCGACTAGTGGCAGCGGGGAGCGGAACGGCGACGCATCGCGTCGCAGCGAGGAGCGGAACACCGACGCGTCCTCCTCGACTAGTGGCGGTGAGGAACGGAACGGCGACGTGTGACCGTCCGCGCGGTGCAGCGAGGGGCTCCTAGGGCTTGGGAGGGGCGATGCCATGGTGGTCGACGTGAGAGGGAGGGAGGAGATAGCGATGAACATGAGCGTGAGGGAGAGGAGATAGCGATGTCGTGGGAGGCGCGGTATTTATAGCGAGCAATGGCACACCTACGTAAGATATGGACTAAAGCTGCATCGATTAACTCCAGGTCCGGTTCGTCAGCGACATGTGGGCCAAGACACTGCTTTGGGCCCGTATGTCGATGACCCAATGCACCTGAAGTTAAGTAAAAGCTACGTGGGCATATTTGTTGGAGTAAATTACGGGAAGCGAAGGGGTGGAAATATTGCTGGTCACAACGGATTGGACGGCGTGGGGGAGAAGAGTCATGCATGCAGATTTTTTCACACGGGGTGGAGTGGTGGGACCGCCGGAGGGAGAAGGAGAGTTTGCAGGCATATTGTTTCCACACATGGAGAGGAAAAGATTTGGAGACGAACGGGCTTCCTGCAGGTATGGGGAACGGTGCATAATAAATCATCTTGCATGCCGGGCTAGGTATAGTCTCAAGTCATTAAAAACATACACGCCCCAGACATGTTCTTATTTCAAGGTGCACTAAATTATTGCATGCGATGATGAAGGCTGGCCATAATGGTGGTATCTTAGCTGGTATCATGCACAAGGGAATAGCAAACATGCTGATGTGGCAAAGAATTAAAGAAGAGAGGGGGAGTTAGAGTAACTAGTGTTCATGCATGCATTGGTAAACACATTTTGTGTGAAGAACGACAGCATTAGTTGAGTACTTTTGCAGACTTCAAAAACTATTCCACCGCCTCTACTATCTTGCTAGGAGTAGGTGAAATTTTTTAGTCGAGCCCTTTAAACTAGAAAGGAGGTAGTGGTACTCTAATAGCTAGGTGTGTAAGTCATCTTTCGAAAACCAAATAATCCCAAAACACGTAGGCGCTATGCTTTAACTTCTACCTCGTTTCTTTTTTCTTGACATATCAACCAATAAGAGATGAGGGTATGCATGCTTTTAATGACCTGAGACTATCAAACATGACATGCAGTGGTTAGTTCACTGCATGCAATACTATTTAATTAGCAAATAAACATTAATGTCTCTCGCTTTTCCCTCCTCCTTGGTCACGGTGCACAGCCTAAGATGACTTACTCACCTAGACGGAGGGAGTATCAACATTCACAATGTCAAATCAATATTTTTACATTCATTATAAAACGTATTTCTTAAACTCATTATATTCTTTATTGTAGATATTGATATTTTTAGTATAAATTTGGTCGTGGGATTTCATTGATGCCTGTCAAAGCATGGAGGAAGCGGAGCTTAGGGCTTGTATTGTCGGTCTCTACATAGGTATTTCTCTTCATAATCCTGTAATTTTAGAGACTGATTGCGCTTTTGTGGTAGCGTCTCTTGCATCGGGGGACTATGACAGGTCTGCTATGCGTGACCTGAAGATGAAAGCGTTGAGCATCTCGAAGTTGATCAAAAATCTTCAATTGTCAAAGATTAGCCGTTCGGCCAATAAGGTGGCACACTTAATCGCTAAGTATAGCTTTGACAATAGATTAGATGGTATTCTTGTAAATAACGCATCACTGTGTGGTGAATATTGTATCGAATGAGTGTACTAGTGTGGCTGGTTAATTAATATAAGGTGGTGTTCAAAAAAGTATATATATGGTCAAACACTTTGAAAAGCGGTTGACGGAGTAAAAAGGACCAGAGGGAGTATCATGCATGCGGAGTAGGCAAAAAATTTGCTCATTTATAGCGGTTGAAGTCTCAAAGGCGCGACTGCCGAGGGAGGCGAAGGTCGTGGAGGCGCGACGGTTGAAGGAATTAAGTGAAGTTACATCCACGCTACGGCATGGCGTAACGAGCGAAGCTATACCGTCAGGCCTACGATATGGGTCTAGTAGACATGACATCTAGTGGGTCCCGCATAGTTCTCGAGAACTCTTTGGGGGATTGCAGCTGTTTATCCATCGGGCAAGCCAGCAACCCCACGGCGCTCGCACGCCCTACTCGTCCCCGTCTTCTACCTGACAACAGTTCGCTCCCAGTCATCCCGTCCTTTCACATTAGTTCGCTCCCAGTTTTTGTGGGGTACAACAGTTCAGCTTCTCCTAACCCTCCTCCAAAGTCCATGGCCTCCCAAATCTCCATGGTCGCCGCTGAGTACCAGGTTTGAGCCATCACCGGCGACCAGTTCATCGTCATCTACACACATGGATCCGCGACGGTGAAAGCATGGCTTGCTCGCTTCCTATGCATGTTCAACAGTTCAACGGATGAGTGGGTCGCTGGGCTATATGTTGAGTACACCACAGTCCTGGGACGAGAGAAGGATGTAAAGGACGAAGAGAGGAAGAAGCCCGCCGTGATCCAGGTTTGCGTACATAATGTTTGCTTGGTCTACCACATATGCCATGCCGACGTTGAGTGCCAGGATTTTAAGAACTTCCTCAAGGACAAAAGAGTGAAATTCGTTACTGTAGGCTTTAAGAACGATAGGGATGTCCTGCGTCGGATAGGTCTCGTTTTAGGCCAGCCCTTCGATCTCCAGAAGGCAAGCCTGGTGTCCTCCTCTCAACCTTCAATGCTGACCCTGGCAGCAGCCATGATTGAATCTTCGTACGCTAAAGTGAGGAAACCTCATCACGAGTTTCATCATGCATGGGAGTCGAAGACATTAGATGAAGATCACATCATGTAGGCAACAATGGATGCCTACCTTTGTTTAAATGTCTACATGGGTTGGATGAAGAAGCAGAGCCCAGTGTCCGGTTCAAGCAAAGAAGCGTCGGCGAAGAGGAAGAGGAAGAGGGACGAGGACGAAGTCGAGGATGTGGACTCGGACTCCGAGTAGGTGGCGATGTCGTCGCTCATGCTGGTTCTACTGCAGTGTCAAGCGGACTAGTTGCTTAGTTTATTTTCAAGGGTGTGTTGTCTTTGAGGCCCGGCAGAACTATGCTTATGTTCTTTCTCGTTATTTGAACTATTTAGTATGTAGAGTAGTACTAGTACTATGTCTTAATACTGTTCTTCTTGCAGTTGGTACTACTGCTCGTATCTTCGTGTTCCTATTGTACTTAATACGTTCGTACTAGTAGTATAATTTGGGTCAGTCGATTTGTGAAAGAAGTTCGGCGGGCGAAGGAAGAAGACGGCGAAGAGGTGGAAGAAGCCCTTCTAGCCATCCATGTTGCATCAAACGGCTCACATGAGTCGACTGACCCAAATTGCTCCTTCACATTGTAGGATCCACGTGGCATTCAAGGTCTCGAAGGTAGATTCCGCGTCCGCACCCGGTTTGTAGGCTCGACGCGTGCGCGACCGGCTTCCGCCGCGACAGCCACCATGCACGCCTCCTCCGCGCGGGCGGAGACGACAATGACACGAAAGTTCCTCCTCGCTGGCGTGCTGGAGCACGCGCTCGTCCTTCTCTTCGTATGCTGCGTGCATAGACGCGGCTCCACCAGCTGCTCACGTGCTTGGCAGCGCGGCGGCATGGCGAGGAGGGACTGCAGACAACGTGAGCGGGCGAGCCTTCGGCTTCATGGCACAGGGATGGCGGCGACACAGCGGTGATGGGCAAGAAATTGTTGGCCGGAGTAGGCGGGCGCCGGCATGCGCAACGGCGGCGGCGACATAATGATGAGTGTGCGTATGGGAGCTTACTTTACTTTTATATAAGGTTGGTCAAACTTAAAAGAAAACCGTACTAGTACACATAAACATTAGACTTAGGCAGCGCTTTTATTAATTTTTTTTGAAGTTAGTACCACAGCCACGATACGGAATCCTATGCAAGCGCGTGAACCGCGGCCATGATCGATCGAGCAGTGCGTCACCGTGTCGCGCTTCGAAGGACATCCACGGACCTTTTTGTGTGTGTGAAAACAATCCTCGAATATTACTTAACTTTTTTTTCCTGGGAAAGTTCTTGACGCTGCAATATTTCCATATATTTGAATTTAGCTCCAGTTTGTGTTTATTTGGATTTGGACGTTTTAGGTGCGCCCTAGATCTTTTTAATACTTATTTTGTGTGTGTGACTGAGAGAGAACGTGTGTATGTGTCCATATGTGTGTTGTGGCGGAAGGGCAATGTGGAAACGGTGTGTGTGTGATACAGACATAGAGAGGTGTGAATGTGCAAATGATCATGCATGAGTGAGACATAGACAGATGCCGTTACGTTGTGTATACATGAGAGAATGGTCTTCTAATTTACTTGTGTGTGTGTGTGTGAGAGAGAGAGAGAGACAGAGAGAGACAGACAGAGAGAGAGGAGCATCCGTAACACAACAACCATCTCTCTCGATTCGTCCGTCCCTCGCACGATCACATGCAACACATGCATCAACGCGCACATTTTGACACCCTCACTCGGCCCCTGCCCACCTCAAGGCCCGCACAATCTCTTCGTGAATACTCATTTCTCTCCTTAGGTTTGTTTTCGCTCAATATCTGACACACACACACGCGCGCGCGCCCACACACACACACATACACACACACGCAACACAACACACACACACACTCCCCCGAGCACACAATTCATCCCCATCCAAGGTTATACAGTGACCACTCTCGCTTGTTCTTCTTTGCACCCCAACATGCACAACACCTCAATCTTTAAAGAGGGCATCGAGCAGATCGAAGACGGCGACCACACCACGCTAGAGAATGCGGGGTCATTTGGAAGCAGGGTGATGTGACGACCGCAGACTGACTCCTCCCCCGCCCGCTGGCGCTCTTGCACAAAATTACCAATCCCTCTCTCCCCCGCACAAAATTGTCAATCCCTCTACCCATGAGATCCTTCCCCTCTCGTCCATGTTTTTCCAGCTCTCTCATCAAACATGTTGTATCTTCGCCTTCCACGTATACAGAATCCGGATGCACACGCATCTCACGTATATTACATGTCTCCATCTTTCTCACAGACCTAACTTCTTCCTCTCTCTCTCTCTCTTTCTCTTTCTCTCTCTCTCTCTGTCTCGTTATGTTTGTCTCCTACTCTCTCGTCCACATACATACAATCTTTCCCGCCCGATCTGCCCATATTCAAAAGCTCTCTCTGCACATTTCATTCACACAATGGGATATGTAAAAATGCTGCTTCTATAATGGCTGATGTAGAGTTTTGGTTGTTTTTGTTGCATCCTACAAAGTAATAACTATGAAATGCATTTAGATTCTCATTTGACTGGGATTATGTGAGTTTGAGCATGTTGTGAAGTGCTCTAGACCTTGTATACATCTTGGGATTCGACAATGATTGTAACTATTGAATTGTATAGACCATTACATTTGAAGTCAATAGACTAATATATTTATTTCACAATTTCAACAAATGATTAGTTCACTACAAACTAAGAAAACAAATGTGTACTCCCTCCATTTTTATTTAAGTCCGCGTATTACCATTGGTCAAAGTCAAGTTTTGTAAACTCTCAGAAAGCTTATAACAAAAAATATTAACATATACAATAACAAATAAATACCATTAGATTCATTATTGAATGTACTTCCACATCATACATATTTTTTATGGTAAATGCTTATATTTTTATATAAACTTGGTCAAACTTTAGGAAGTTTGACTTCGGTCAAACCTAATATGCAGAGTTTACTACTACTACTCGCTAGTTGCTTAGCGAATCACTCAAGACGCCACACGGGGAGTCCAGTGTCACAAAATTTTGAGGTCAGCGGGAAAATCTCCCGCGACCCTGATTCGAGCAGTGGGAAGTTACCATCATAGCCTTCGGAACAGGCCTACGGACGATGCTTGGTAGGGGGCTGTTTTCGTAACTTCAGGTTCACCCTACCCAGCCAGCCCCACCCCGGCACCCAGAGTAGTACACCTGAATACTCCCCATTTTCTATCCCCACCGCAAAATAGACTTCTCCACGGCACCGCAGCCTTCGTGCTCCTCCCCTTTACATCGGCGCACTTTCGTCCACTCTGATTGCATCTCGCCTCATCGATGACCTCAGACGCCGTGACTGGAGCCGGTCCACCGTCATCTTCGTAGACGGAGCCTCTTCCCCGGCATCGTCTTGCACGGTCTCGGATCTGCTTCCCGAAAGCTGACGCCAAGCGCAGAAGTACCACCATCGTGGACAATGAACTGACTCTCGTTGCCGACCATGACTCACAGAGGCTGCCGCGACCATCGTTCTCCTCCTCGATTGGTAATGTGTGTATTGAATCACTTAGCAGTACATGTGCAGTTCCAATTTTGTTCATACCTACCCTTCAATTTTCCTGGGTGCTATTGTTCCCTTAAAGGTAATTGGTTATAGCCTCCATTGTCCAACAGAATATCAGCTTGTAATTGTGCGTCGCTCCTGTATCGCGCTGTGCTTGGGTAGGTTTTTCATCTGCAACCAGTAGTGTGGCAAATGATGGAAAGGTTTTTAGAACTAGCAAGATGCCCATGCGTTGCACGCATCAAGATGCATTTGTATGAGTAGTTTATCTTGTGGGAGAAAAGGATGAACGAGGGAAGGCCTTATTTGCAAATCTAGAGAGGGGTATGGGTATCTTTTGCAAAATTCCCATTTGTTTCCTTCCTATCATGGGATATAAATCAGACGGCCTATATTGCAAGAAAAAAGTATAGAGAAAAAAGTAGGCGGTAAAGGAAGTAGAGATAAATATTAAATATAAAATATAAAATAAATATAATCGAGAGAAGAGAGTAGAGATAGCAGAGGCGTCGGGAAAGGATCGCGCGTCTTGAGAAAAAAGCGGCGGGCGTCGCTAGTTTTGGTCTTGTGGCGTCCGTGCGCTATAAAATCCAACGCCCTCCCACCGCTCTGTGCCTTGCCACCGCTCTGTGCCTCGCCACCGCTCTCTCCCCGCTCTTTTTCGCCTCGCCGCCGCCGCGCCACCATGCCGCCCCGTCGCCGGGAAACTTGGGGATACAGCGGCGTCCGCGCGCGCCCCTCCTGCCGCTTCTCCGCCGAGATCCAGTTCCGCAGGATGCGCCTCGGCCTCGGCAATTTCGACACCGCCAACGAGGCCGCCCGCGCGTACGACGCGGCGGCGTGGCTCCTCAAGTGGCCTCATAGAACATTGAACTTCCCCAACATGCCGACGCGGGAGCGGGCGCAGGAGCTCGCGCCTCTGCCGCGGCTTAGCACCGACGACGATCGTCGCGATAACCGGAGGCGGGAGTACCGTCTCAGCATCTCCGAGATGGACGAGGAAGCCATTGCCCTGTGGCGCCAACACTTCCCGCAGGACATCATCAATGAGCGTGAGTTCTACGCGCAAAGGAGGGCGGAGAGGGATAAGAGGAGGGCGGAGCGAGCCGCCTATGGCGAGGACAAGCGTGGCGGTGCGGACGCTCAATTCAACATGAGGCTAGGAGCAGCGTCGCCCTGGGAATCCGACGACGATCGGTATCTTCATGCCTACAGTCAGACGTTGAAGTAGGACATCACCGAGGAGGAGTCCGACGACGAGGACTAGTTGAATTATCTTTTTTTTATCTATCTATGCTGAGAAGTATCCTCTACTCTCTAGTATCCACTTCTCGATCTTAGAACTGTAAACGCTTTTTTAAAGCGCCGCGCGTTGCGATTCTATTGAAGATGCTCTAACATGGCAGACGAGTGCTTTAATGTTGCCCACAAGATGCACGAGTATTACTAGTAGTATTTTTCTTGCCATGTTGAGATTTTAAAACCACGAGTGTGAACATGCAGAGGAGCAATGAAGACCAGACACGGGATATTCGGGACATCTTCAAGGAGCATGGCAAGTTAAAGAGGAGCTGCACGAACCTAAAAGCGAGCTTTGGTAAGTAACACCCTTTCAATTACTTTCGTTTAGCCTTGTGTTCTTCGATGTGTATATGTTGTAGTTTCTGTTTCTCTTAAGCGTGGTGTTCTTCGATGCGTAATAAGAAGAGTCTTAATCGTCCTAATGCTTTCGTTTCTAACTTGATGTAGGAAGTGGGTGTTCTCACCTTGTAGTCTGTTTTTATATTTCTTTTCCTTTTGAATTCACTTCTCCGAGTTACATTTATCGGCTTCTACTAAATGGATCTAGGTTTCTTTGAGTATTGATCTAAAAAGAAGTAACTTCATGTCGGGATGCAGTTCTGCGAGGAGGGAAGTGTGGTCAACCTCAAGATCATGTTTCCAAAATGAGGCTGGATTACACGCAGGTGCAGGTTCCCTAATGATCTTTTGGATTAGACACAAGGTGCAAATTCCCAGATGATGCTGGATTACACACAAGCCTGGTGGAGTCGTTAGCTGTTCGTGTCCTCGTGGCATTAGCAAAGGCTGAAAGAAAGCGTGCAGCAGCCCTTGAGAATGTAGCTGAGTTCCTGAAGAAGCGAAAAGAGCAATCAGATGCTCTCTTCACCCAAGCCAAAGAAGAGATGGAAGAAGCCAGAAATAAGCTAGCAGAGGCAGAGCAGGCTAGGTGTCTCCTGCTATCTAAAACTGTTGTCAATAGAAAATTTCCTTCATAATAGCTAGGTTCAAATGTTTATCCAGTCAGCATGCCTGTTGTGATGTCTGTGCATCTACTGATGTGGCACAAAATGTTTTTTTCGGGTCATGTAATAACAACAATTACTTTCCAAACAATAACAGACGAAGCATTGGACATGGTATAGTTCACGCGCAAGCCCGACATTCCAAGTTCAACTTCCACATCAAACTCATGTTCACAGATATCTGCACATTCATACATAATGTCCACAACCATGATTCACTTCAAAGCCAAAAAAATGTGAGGAGAGTTATAAATAAAGAAAAACCTCTACTAGTTCCTGCTACCAGTGCGAGCACAACAAGTCAAGACCATGCGTAAATTAATTATTATTTAGTCATTTTTTCTGTTCTAAAATGCCTGCCGGCTCGCGGAAGGACGTGTTGCCGGCACACGCGCGGATTCAATGAAGGCAGGAGGGGCAGTCTTAAGCTGGTTGCACGCGGCGAGGAGGCATGCTCAGCCGGGCCTGCAGCGACTGCGGCCCTCTTGGCCGGCGCGCCGGTTCAATGCCTGCGTTATGAGAGGTCGCGTCCGTGTCAGAGCAATCACTCCCTCCAGTCCTTTTTTGTTTGGGTATAACAAAATCTCGTTTTCCATTCACATTTTACAAGTAAAATTCGTGGACAAACTTTGACCCAAAGTACGATGGGGACTAGTAAACCAGAATGGAGGTAGTAGTTTTTTTTTAATCAAAGAAGGGTTTCCCCTTCCGATTACTGAAAACCAACATCTAAATCTAAACCATAGTATTTTCCCTAGAACTACCAGGTTCAACATCTCGCAACATAAACCCATACAACCATACGCCAAGGAGGTACGTAGTACTATGAATTCAATTTTCTCTCCATACCAATCGTTCTAAAAACTATTTACTACTTATAACGTGCCATTGAAAATCGGAACTCTTAACCCTGCTAAAAACGATATTTTAAACGTGCTACTCGATCTGTGGCAATTGGCGAGCCACCGCGCTCCAAGTCGTTCACCTATGGTCCCGACCATCAACTCCTACAAAGGTGCTCCACCACGTACCCGGTACCCGCGAATGCAGCAATCGTGCACCTAGGGTTCTAGGGTTTATTTGTTAACGTCGCCTTTACGTAACACTCATGTGTGCGAGACAGCGAGAGGCCGACTGCGTGCGTGCACCTCTTCTCTTCGTATATGTACTCCACCGTTTGTCTGGTGTCAAAAAAATTATAATAACTACTAGCATGCGTTGCCACACGATCAAAGTAGATTAATACATATTCACCGATTTGATAGAAAAAAAAGTCTAGTTTTGAAATACGTATATCACTAAAAATATGTTGTGTTTCACTCAAAATATATTCCTTTGGCGGTTTTGATGAGATAAGGGAGGAATGTTGTTGGTTTCAAGATTCGAGAAGTGGTATATGTCTAATTTCTACTCTTACTAGCAAGAAGCCCGTGCGTTGCACGGAACATCAAGATCTTGTGGGAGAAAAGGACGAATGAGGGAAGGCCTTATCTGCAAATGTGGTGAAGAGTGTGGGTAAATTGCCATATTTTCCTTCCTATCCGTCAGATATAAATCGGACGACCTACATTGCAGGATGGCAGGCCCACCATCATCACCAACCCTATTTTTTATCTCTAGTCTTATAAAAAGCATTGTCGGTGATGATCGTGTGCCTGCCATCCTGCAATATAGGCCGTCCGATCTATATTTGACGGATAGGAAGGAAACTATGGCAATTTTGCAAAAAGATACCCACACCCCTCTCCACATTTGCAAGTAAGGCCTTCCCTCGTTCATCCTTTTCCCCCACAAGATAAACTACTCATACAAATGCATCTTGATGTTCCATGCAACGCATGGGCATCTTGCTAGTTGTTGCAAAAAGCCCATGTGTGTGTGAGAGAGAGGGAGAGTGGAGGAGGACGGAGTGCATGTGTGACAAAGACACAAGTAGTGTGTGTGCGATAGGTATCAGCTTAAAATGAGGCTGACGGTGTGTGTGTGCACGATCGAGAGGGCGTGTCTCAAGAAGGGAATAAAAGCAACATAGATACAAGGAGGCGGAGAGAGAGACATGTATGCGATGGTGGAAGCACGAGTGTGCGGGTGTATAAACCTATCTAGAGGCTAGCTAGTCGATAAATGTTTGTGAGAGAAATACGAGTCGAGGTAAAGCGAGAGTTTTGTGTGTGTGAGAGAGAGACGGTAGTCGGGAAACGGAGTGGAAGCAGGAGTTGTGTGTGTGAGAGAGAGAGGAGACGGTAGTCGGGGTTTTCTGATCGGTAAACAAATGAATAATGTCAGTCTGGGATGGAGACGAAAAGGAGACCGCAACAAATGTTGTGTCTACATGAGAGAGAGAGAGAGAGAGAGAGAGAGAGAGAGAGAGTAATTTTAGTGGTATGAGTCATATGTAGAGACATATAGGGTGTGTGAGAGAATCCCATAGAGAGAAAGACAAAGTGAAAGATGAGTGGAGACTGTGTGTGTGGCGGTGAAAAAGAAAGCTTAGGTACCGAGTGATACCAGAGAACAGTAGGGACGTGAGAGATAATGAAAATCGTGCAATGTATAATGATTGGGAGAGTGTGACACTTCTCAAGGGAGACGCCGAGAGACCATGTTTACGAGGATAGGAGAAACATGAAGTGAGCGTGCGGGTGAGCTGGAGAAAAGAGAGTGATAGCTACCTGAAGGAGCATGCATGCGAGAGAGATGGGCGTGAAAGGAGTGAACAAGAAAGGGATTCAAATATTTGAATTCGAGATGATGATACATGTAATCCATATTTGAACCAAAATTGATCTATCAAACATGCATACTCATATGAATTCACGCACATCTATGTTATTTAATATGTAGATATTACTGATCCATACATTTTAGTAGAACATAATTTGGTTAAATTTTTTCGAATTCAACCTTAAGATTCCGAGATCGTTGTATTTGTAAATCATATTATATATATAAAGGAGCAGAATTCTTTGTTGTGCTTTTGAAAGTATATAAAAAGAATGATGTATATAGAATGTAATTCCAATTGAAAATGGATCCCGCCCGAAAAAAAATAGTAGAATACAAACGGGATTCGAATTGAGTTGGCACGGTAAACATGCACTATGCAAAATTTGAACGAAGCGGGGAAAGTCGGAGTAACCGCCCGAAACCAAAATCTGCGAGATGGAAATCACTACTGCCTATCCCTTCCACACAAAGCCTATCTGCTGGATTTCTATAGGTTTGATAGGGGTAGGTTTGTAATTTCACCCAAACATGATGTAACCGCCTCTCACCCGGATTCATACACGGTGGGCGCCAAAACACAGTGTGCCCTCGGCCAAAATCGACTCCCTCCCCGATTCATATTCATACACGGTGGGCGCCAAAAACAAACTCTCGTCGGCAAATATTCGGTGTATGTGAGATTACCGTCCTATCCCCAACCGACTAATGTTGCTGTGATGTAGTAGAAATTTGAACGGGGGCTAAGTTTGTAAATTTCCTCGCATTTGAGACAAGCGCGCCTTGAATACATGGTTCCCCCCTTCCTATCTACCTCCCTTTTCCCCATTCGTACTCTGTGGACGCCAAAACACGCTCTCCACCCCACTCTCCTCCGTCCGCCGCCGTTCGCCACCCCATCCACCGCCGTCCTCCTCCACCATGTCGGAGCTGATACCCCGCCGCCGCCGTCCATTACAAGAGATCGACCTCTCTCATCCACGCCTTTGGACCGGGATCCTTGCATCCCGTCCTCTCGCTTCATCACTGTCGTCGTCCACCTTGCCGGCGCCGCTCCTATGACCGTCTCGTCCACCGCGCCCCGCCGGCACCGTCTACCCTCCTAGATCTGCTTCCACGCTGCCGACAGCCATCGCTACCGCAGCACCGTCAAATTCTCGACAGATGCGTACACGGCGCCGAACCAGAGGCGGTACTCTTTCGTATCTGCTCAACTTATTTATCACAGCAAGAAAATAGATCGCCACTGCTTTACTCTGATTTCTTGTCTTGGTTGCGAAGTTGCCTTTGTCCGGTTTGCACCTTCAGATCCACCATGGCACGCTCAACACTATACTCCCAATGCTTATGGTTTTCACCTTTTATATTCCACACTAGTTAAATCACAGTAGACTAAATTTCAAAATTGGGTCAGTTGTTTTTCAGAGCTCGCCGGAGTTCGCTGGTGCGATCCAAGGGGCTCGGGTGGTTGTGGGGCCTCGCCGAGCAGAAGAAAACTCGGCCTTGGTGGGGGGTGGGGGTGGCGGAGGAACACATGCGGTGGGGGCGGTGGTCCGGCCGGCGGCCCGTGCGGTGTTCTGTATGGGAAGAATCAGAGACGAGGAAGAAGAAGGGTTAGGCGATGTAGGATCTTCATCCAACCACCTGAAATGGTCGAGAGACAGCTGGGAGTTGCATTGTTAATGCGCTCTGGTTCATCATGTGTGGGCATTGTGCAACCAACATTTTATTATCCAAAATCTGCTTGCTCTTCTTTACCATGTTCCTCTTCCGTTCTTCTTTAATATGTACTCTCTCCGTTCCTGAATACAAGTCTTTGTATAGATTCCACCATGGACTACATATGGAGGAAAATGAGTGAATCTACACTCTAAAATGTATCTGGATACATCTGTATGTGATCCATAGTGGAAATCTCTACCAAGACTTATATTTTGGAACGGAGGGAGTATGCTAGTAGTCTGATATGTTCCTTATGCAGGAAGATGAGGAGGTCTATACAGTCAGTTGTGATGGACACTTTGAGCCTCTTTGATTCGTAGGATCTTGTAAACATAGGAATAGGATTTGTAGTGGCATGCCCACTTGAATCCTATAAGAATATCAAGGAAATGCGCGGAGCTGTGTCGCCTTTGAGAGTTACACTGATATTAACTGTAGCGCACCTTCACTTGAAGAGAGCTGGTATCCGAAGCCTTTCTAGCTGTACCGGCAATACTAGCACATATATTCCAGCAAGTTCCACTTTGCTGATTTTACTCTGATGCTTAAGGTTTTCCCGTTATATCTACACTATGATCTGTAGCTGCTTTGTGTCGCACTAGCAGCAGTCCACTCTTGAAGCTAAACACTGCAATAACTTACAAAATTGGCACCAAGGCATTGAGTGCCATTCTGGATGCAATGAAACTCATACGCTCCCCACCTGTTGAATCTTGTTTAGAATATGATCCTAATGACTATTCTAACCTCGAGGAGTCAAAGGCAGATGGCCTGTCCTGTTCACCCATCAAGGTGCCTGTTCTAATTTGGCAATGTTTTATTGATTACGGGTATCTTGCATATGTTGTCTTGCATTTCTTCTAGTTTGTTGCACCGACATCTGCTTAGTTTACTCATCATATATGTCGAGATGCCATGCCCCATTATCAATACATATTCCATCTGTCATCATACCATGTTTTTTCACTCAAATGCTATTCGTGTGCATCAGACATCAAAAAGGAAGAGGGTGATTGCCGAACCTGAAGGAGCACCAGCAAAGTCCTTGAAAAACATGGTGGTGTCGGAGAAATCAGACAGCACCCCACTTATATTGGTTGTACAACCAGTGACACAAAACGTAGGACCGACTCCAGCAGACTGTACCCATACTTCACTGGCCACGCCACTAGCCCCACCACACAGGACCTGCACTCCAGCAAAAGGTATACCGATTTCATTTGCCATAGCACCAGCTGTACCATAGAAAAATCCCACTCCAACAAAAAGTACAGCAAGTCCACCGACCGAGACCTATCCCAACTGCAGAGACGGCCAATTCCTGCAGATTGGAACCCCATTCCATTTATTCCCAGTTTAAAAGACAATGCTTTCAATGTTGTTAGGGACTACGTGCATATATTCCCATCATGGGAAGATTATTGTGAAGACAAACACCATTTTCACATCTTCCTGTCCAACTTACGTGTAAGTGCTATTATTCATGGTTATTATTTCCTGTTTTCTGCTGATTGAACACATCAATGATTTACATTATATTGTTGTAACTAGGCGAGGGTCAATCTGGATAGTCATGACGAGCAAAGGTTGCTTGTGCTTTTCAAGGAAGCATTGCAGCAGTATCGGTGTTACCTGAGGAAATCACACTTTGGTGGCAAATCTATAAACGAATTTCCGGTGAAGTCTCCTGTGCTAAATTTAGAAGACATTGAATGGAAAAACCTTGTTATGCACTGGTCTCGTTCCTGTGATGAAATCGTCTATGAAATCACATGACAATTTGAACTTCTACTTTTACGCATGTGCTGACGGATCTTTTGCGGGAAATCTGCTCAAAGAAGAATTCCGATTTGAAAAGAGCGACAGGATATCGCAAATATGTTGCCCGCTGCTTTGCTCTTGTTAGTACATGTTGTCCTGTATCACTGTACTTGCATACATACCTGGTTCATTATGTGACAGCAGTATGCATGATATCTTGCTTATCAATTGTTCGCTCCAAATTATCTGATCTGTATGAATGGTTACATTAGTGTAGAATATATCCAATGCCAATGTTTTTTTAGCTCTGTATTGTTCTTGTAAGTACATGCTGTCCTTTATCAGTGTACTTATAGTGACAGGTAGTTGTTCATGTACCATCACTCTGCAGCTTATTTTCCTTTGCCCTCCATTTTCTACACATCAGATCTAAATTTACTCTTACCAGAAGGTTGGTACCGAAGAAGTTTAGCTGTGCATTGCTCTTGGCTGTACCTTTTGCATGTATCGCTGCACTTACATTTATAGCTACTTGGTCATGTAGCATCACTCTTCATCTTATCTTAAATATTCTCCATTTTTTCGTATATTATCACCTCTATACTTACTCTTAACAAAATGTAGAATAAAGGCAATGCTGATGAAGAAGATTCTGTGGTAAACTTCTAGAATTGCCCCCCCCCCCATCAGCATGGACAAGGCCTTTATAAAGCCTGTCTTCACCAAAAATGTAAGTTTGTCCATCTCAAGCCTTCAAACTTTGTTGTATATATTTGGTTAGGCATGACTGCAACAGCTGTTTATTTTTGGTGTTTGCATCAAATTGCATGTTTAACGTTTATTATGTAGTTCATAAACAAAAGTTTGTCCTTTCTCAATTTAAATTTTTAGTTGTACAACCAAGTTCCTTATTCATACCATGTAAATTAAACTATACAGAGCAAGTGATCTTCTTTCGCACTGCATGTATGCTTCTGTTCTTCATACGTAATCCAGTGGTGTGGTGAACCTACCCACTACAAAGACAATGTCATATTCTGCAATGTCTTAACTATGAACAATGTCATATCATTCTACTACTCCCTCCATCCGAAAATACTTGTCATTGAAATGGATGTATCTAGATGTATTTTAGTTTTAGACACATCCATTTTGATGACAAGTAATTCCGGACGGAGGGAGTATTATTTAAACCGTCTCTTTATTTGCTAATCTGAAATGGGATAAATTGACAGCACACTAACCATTGATACTTATGAGTTCTTGATACGTAATCCGGTGGTGTCGTGAAGCTGCCAACTCCTTCACAATGTCATTTCCTGCCATGTCTTGACCTGAACAATACCATATTGTGTTAATGCAATTTTAAACTGTGTCACTTTATTCGTCAAGAAGAAATGTGATGAATTGTCAACCTTGATACTTTTATGTGCAAAACATGTCATCATGCCTTGTTTATCTTTCCGAGTGAGGAAGATTTAAGTGTTGAACAAGCTTGATCTCATCATCTTGCTTTCGGTTGCTTCTTGGCTGAAGCTCCCCGTGAGGGCTAAACTTTCTTGAACTCTATTGAAGTCTTTGTCGGTTTTGTATATTATTTTGTCGGTGTGTTTATTTGCACTGGTGGCGATCTTTGATGCCCAGTGTATATAATCTGCTGTCTGCTTGTGCTTTATTATCATAGTGGCAAACTTTGATGCCCAGTGGATGTAATATGTTGTAATTTCTTTATTGTATAGTCTAGGTTTTTTCTTATTCACGATGCCGCAGTTATTTTACTGTATATATATATCCTGTCTTCGCAGTAAACCGGCCAAACCGTAAAATTACGATACATAATCGGGCCGTCATGCAATCACGATGTAGATTGGGCCTGAAAGCGTGCGAACAGCTAACGGGCGGCAGCCGAAATGAACCCCGGCCCATGATTGTGCGAATCAAATCACGGGCTTTTAACAGGCCAAAATTTTCTCGGTCCTTCTTTGGCCCAATCAGATATCGGCTGCGAGCAGGCCGGATGCAAACCGGGCCGTAGTTAGGCCCAACTATATGACGGGCATTTAACAGGCCGAAATTAATATAGGGGGCCGAAATGTTAATTGGGCCCTGAAGAGGCCAAAACTAATATCAGGCTGAATTACTAAGTGGGCCTCTAGCAAGTGGGCCCAAAAGCATAGTATCCAGTTGACGGGCCGAATCTGATATGGGCCATAATTGAGCCCATAGCCTCTTAAAGGGCCGGACCTGATCTGGGCCGTAATTCGGCCCAGAACATGGTAGGCTTTTAACGGGCCGGATCTCATATGGGCCACTGTTAGGCCCGGAACATGGCAGGCCATTAATGGATCGGATCAAATATGGGCCGACATTTGGCCCAAAACATGGCAGCCAGTTAATGGGCCGGCCTACTAGGGTCCTCAAATTCTTGTGGGCCTATAGCTGGGCCGGCCCATTAATGTCGGTGAAATCTCGTGGGCCTTTAGCCGGGCCGGCCCATTATGATCTGCAAGAATCTTGTGGGCCTTTAACTGGGCCGGCCCACCTTTACCTGGGCCGGCCCATTATGGCCTGCAAAATCTTGTGGGCCTTTAGCTGGGCCAGCCCATTATGGTCCGCAAAATCTCGTGGGCCTTTAGCTGGGCCGGCCCATTATGGTCCGCAAAATCTTGTGGGCCTTTTAGTTGGGCCGGCCCATTTAAACCTGATGGGCCGGTCCACGTGTCAACATATCATAGGCGCGTCTCGCCCATTGGATGAGTGACACTGTGCGGCCACGCACGACATCGCGTGTCTCCTCCACCAATGATGATTTTACACGTGGAAAATCCCCATTGGTCGGGTCATTAACGGGTTATCGGATCCAAAACCCGACCCGATAGCTTAACGGCGTTCCGTTACGGTGGATGCCACATGTCGGTCACCCTTGACGAAAGCACTTACGTGACGCGCGATTTATCGTCATGGAAGTGGACACTTCCTGATGATAATTTTGGTAATGTCATGGAACACTTCTACGACAGCACAGGTATGACTATCTTGATTCTGTCATAAATTTTTCATGGATGTACATGCATGACAAAAAACGCGACCTACTGTGACAAACACGTATCATCACGGAAGTGTATTTTTTTTGTAGTGCATGCTGCCCATCGACCACCTTCGGCTTCACATTGAAGAGTTTAAGCCATAGGTCGAAGTGTGCTGGGATGCGGAGTAGAGCCTCACACACGACGATGAAGGCCGAGATGTGCAGGAAAGAATTCGGGGCTAGATCATGGAAATCTAGCCCATAATAGAACATGATTCCCCGGACGAAGGGGTGGAGTGGAAATCCTAGCCCTCTAAGAAAATGGGGGAGGAAGACGACCCTTTCGTCGGGCTCCGGAGTAGGGATGATTCGACCCTCGTCTGGGAGCTTGTGCGCAATGTCTGCGGCCAGGTACCCGCGCTCTGGAGATTCTTCACCTCCTTCTCTGTGACGGAGGAGGCCTCCCACTTCCCCTTGGAACCGGATCCAGCCATGGCTGGAGAAGCTGGTGGCAGTGAGAAAGACGAAAGCTTTTTCCGGGTGCTAGAGCTTGGGAGATTGAAAGGCGGAGGCTGGAAGAAGGCGTGGGGAAGAAAGGAGGAATCTGTTGCCCTCTTATAGGCGGTAAAAATGCCAACCGTCCCCCCACTTAAGCCTTGAAACTCGCCTATTCCCAATGTGAGCATGCGCCGTAATCGGTTGGGTTACCCAAATCTCATTGATGAGCAATCCTGTAATAAGTGGGCATGACTCTGTTTTGACAAGACGGGCCAAGGGGGCTTGACCTCGAAACACGAAACGAGGAATGTGAAAACATTACAAAACACTGAATCAAGTCTGATGCTTCGCCGAAAAAAAGTTGTCAGTAAAGACACTATTCCTATTTTTTATATCCTGCCTTCGCGGCTAAGAGTTGTGTTAATTATGTAAAGCCGTATACATTTCTTTTGTGAGGGAAGGTTGATGTATATTATTCAAGGAGAGGAACCCTGCCTCGCAGTGCCGAAGACAACCTGCACGCCAAACACGCCGTCATTGAAGACTAGTTCAGGGGCTACTAAGGGAGTCCTGGACTAAGGGGTCCTCGGGCGTCCTGTCTATTAGATGTGGGCCGGACTAATGGGTTGTCAAGATAAAAGGAAGAAGACCACCTCCTGTGTCTGGTTGGGACTCCCGTGTGCGTGAATGGCAAGTTTAGGTGTCCGGATATACTATTTCTTTTCTGTTGAACCGACTTTGTGCAACCCTAGGCCCCTCTGGTATCTATATAAACGGAGGGTTTAGATCGGAGGCAGGATCATAACATTGATAGGCTAGCCATGTTAGGGTTTAGCCATTATGATCTCGAGGTAGATCAACTCTTGTAACCCCTATACCCATCGAATATAATCAATCAGGAGTAGGGTTTTACCTCCATTAAGAGGGCTCAAACCTGGGTAAACATTGTGTCCCCTTGATCATTGTTACCATCGATCCTCAGACATACAGCTTGGGCCCCCCTACCCGAGATCTGCCGGTTTTGACATCGACAGTAATGATCTTTTCTATTAGCACTACTGCAGGATGCTGCTAACGCGACACTCTGATTAGAGACCCTTCGAGAAACTATGTGTGATGCAATAATCGCAAACATTGGTGTCAGAGAACCGTCAAAAATGTCCAAAACATTTGCAATGACGGATGCATCAAACACGGTTCAGATTTTAGTAGTGTGTGCGATGCCCGGCATACGGTTCAGTTCAATGAATTGTTTGCGATGAGGACGAACTAAAGAAACGGGCAGCCAGATGAAGGTGTGTGTGATACACAACATACGGTTCACTCGGATTAATTGTTTTTGACGAGGTGGAACAACATAAACGAACAGCTAGATAAAGGTGTGTGCGATTGAGGGCATACGCTTTAACGGATTAACTATTTGCGATTAGGCAACAAAACAAAAACGGTCAGCCAGATCAAAGGTGTGTGCAATTGATGGCATACACTTCACACAGATGAACTGTTTGCGATTAGCCATAACAAACAGAAACAGTTAGACACATCAACTTGTGTGTGCTAGATGGGCACACATTCTAATTAAAAGAAGCGTGCGCGTTGGTAATAACGAGTGCGCACGGTTCTTGGAACAAGACGTGTGCTGACATTGCCTATTGTGGTGCACCAAACGCCATGTACACGGTCGAGAAAGCGTGCCCACGTTACGCTGTCCTGGAATAGTGCCACACCTAGAAATTATAGAACCGTCAATAAATTTTGAGCCTGCGTCCTGTCACCTTCCAAATTGCAAACCTGTTCACACTGATCAAAAGCTAAACGGTTTCCCACTTAGGAGCGTATTAGTACTCGGTTATAAATACTGTACTATGCCAAGATGACTGCACATTCCTTCATCACCTCCTCATCCAAAAAAGAAAACAAGTCATTCAACATCGTTCTCTTGCGTCTGCCATGGTCAGATTGAGTTCTCAGTCAAGAGATTACCACCACGGAGAGGTGAGTATGGAAGCGGAAGCACGAGAGATGTCCCGCTTAGCCGCGAAAGCAGCTGACATGTCCCGCCGCGCCGCCGAAGCAGTACTGAGGTCTCGCTGTGCCGCTAAAGCAGCATGGAGGTCCCGCCGCATCGTCGATGCAGCACACTGGTCTGGTCGTGACGCGGAAGCAACAGAGATGTCCTGCTGCGCCGCGAATGCGACAGAGATGTCCTCCCGCACCGCGGCGGCCTGGGATAATCTCTCGTGGGCAGGCGAGGATTCTTATAGGCGCATGCATGCGATCGTCCATAGCCAGATGGATCAGATCTCCGGCTGTATGAAGCTACAGGATGAGTTGAATGCCTCGTTTGAACAACTCCAGGACGACCGTGACCTGCTGAGGGCGAAGATCGCCGGAAGGGCATAGCAGGTGGAGGAGACTGCTGCCTTGTTGAAGAGGACGTGCGTCATCATCAAGAAACTTATGGACGAGAATGCCATGCTCCACATCGAGCGCGAAAGGCTCGTGGAGGAATCCATGGTTTCTTCCGAGCAGCATATTATGGACATGAAAGTGATGAAAGAGATCATCGCCGGTCGCAGCGAGAACTAGTCTCCGCGACCTGCAGCGCATCAAGAAAGTAGAGATCAGCGAGCCAGATCGTTGTATGCATCTTCCTTCTTCTGTTGCCCTTGTGTATTTCGGGCGTAGCCGCATGTGGCTTTTTTAGTTATCTTCCTAGATATGTAAGACAATGATTATCCACTGTCATCGTCCTTATATTCATCATGCTTGCTATAAGTCGCAGTCGATGATATATAGGTCCGTCGCATCTTACATCAAGATCCGTGCAAAACATTCTTTTCCGATTTTGACTTTTCTCACTTAAATCTCAGTCCAGAGAGACATAGCAGCGCCGTGAAACAGGGGCTCGGGCGCCATTAATGGAGACGTTGGGAGGGAGGTGCACGGCTGATAGAGGTCAAAGGGCTCTCCTCCCGATGAGCACGCGTAGGGGTCTGATCGCACGCCTCCCGTAATCAAATAGCTACCCCGCACGGCACCTCCTAGCCAATAAAAAAGGGACGTGTGGCGGCATGTAATTGGTAAGTAGAACGCCCATGGTTTAAATAATAGTTGTGTTTCCGATTTGTAACATGACAACACTTGTTCCAAATGACTTTGTTGATTTTTAATGTGTGCGCCTTCGCAAATCGGACAGAAAAATTACCACGGCATGTTGGTGCCATGTCATGACACCATGCCAAGTTTCATGATTTTCAGGCGTGTTTTGGATTTACAGGAATTAAAAAGTGAAGTTTCTCAATCTTTTTGGCCGAGCCACGATGCCCAGATGTTTTATTTTCATTCTCATTTCTGGCATGGGACCTAGAAATTCACCGAAGGACACACATGTGCTTTTTCAACCAACTTTGGTGCACTTGAGCATGTGCTTGCAGTTCAAATTTTAATTATGCACATCAAATGCCCAGAAATTCAATTAATGTACAAAAACGGCCAAACGAACCCGGAATAATTCCAAAATTGAGCATGATACTTCTATTTGGTCTAATCTTCCTGTGTAAACAAATTAAGGCGGGAGAAGGCAGTGTACGTATGTCATTTCGCACACGGGGGTGACACATTCCCTCTCGGAACCACGGGCCTTCTTGAGAGAAGCTCCGGTTTGCAAGCATCTTATACGAAAGCTTGTCCCAATTCGGCCAAAAAAATTACCGCAGCATGTTGGTGCCATGTCATGACATGATTTTCAGGTGTGTTTTGGATTTACATGAATTAAAAAACCAAGTTTCTCAATCTTTTCGGCCGAGCCACGACGCCCAGATGTTCGAATTTCTTTCTCATTTCTTGCATTGGACCTAGAAATTCACCCAAGGACACACATGTGATTTTTCAACCAACTTTGGTGCACTGGAGCATGTGCTTGTAGTTCAAATTTGAATTATGAACATTAAATGCCCAGAAATTCAAATAATGTATAAAAAGGCCAAACAAACCCGGAATTAATGTATACAAAAATGAAATACATGCTTGGAAAACATGACGCCTGGCGTGGTGCCATAGTTTGGCCTCACTGTGCACTGGTAAAAATTCGAGAATGTTTTCCTTATGTCGTAATGCACTCCTTTTATAAATCGAACCATCACCGAGGAAGTTCCATGGCTTCGAGGGGGAAATCACCAAGATTGAAGGAGGATCCAAATTTTCTCTGTCCTTTGTCCATGGGTTTTTTTCTACGATGAACATACACCCTGCAAATCACCACATTCAAATTCGACACGTTTCCGTGTTCATTTACCATATTTAGGGGATTATTTGCATTCTCTAGGCATTAATGCACATAATTCAAATTCGAACAATCGGTGCATGAAAAGGTGCACAAGAACGGTCTGGAAAACCATCCTCGTGCCATTTACTAAATTCTCATACCTTTTACAAGGAATGGACAGATATTTCGAGGAAATGTGTGGCAATAGTCACCATAAACGCGCCGTTTACTGGGTCACAACTATACAAAATATGAAATAAATGCTTGAAAAACATGACGCCTGGCGTGGTGCCATGGTATGGCCTCACTTGCCCTGGTAAAAATTTGAGAATGTTATCCTTATGTCGGCATGCACGCCTTTCATAAATCGAACCATCACCGAGGAAGTTCCATGGTTTCGAGGGGGAAATCACCAAGATTGAAGGGGGATCCAAATTTCCTTTGTCCTTTGTCCATGATTTTTTTCTATGATGAACATACACCCTGCAAATCACCATGTTCAAATTTGACACTTTTCCATGTTCATTTACCATATTTAGGGGATTATTTGCATTCTCTAGGCATTAATGCATATAATTCAAATTCGAACAATCGGTGCATGAAAAGGTGCACAAGAACGGTCTAGAAAAACCATCCTCATGCCATTTAGTAAATTCTCATGCCTTTTACAAGGAATGGCCAGATATTTTGAGGAAATGTGTGGCAATAGTCAACCATAAACGCGTCGTTTACTGGGTAACAACTATACAAAATATGAAATAAATGCTTGAAAAACATGACACTTGGCGTGGTGCCATGGTATGGCCTCACCATGCCCTGGTAAAAATTTGAGAATGTTATCCTTATGTCATCATGAACGCCTTTCATAAATCGAACCATCACCGAGGAAGTTCCATGGTCTCGAGGGGAAATCACCAAGATTGAAGGGGGATCCAAATTTCCTTTGTCCTTTGTCCATGAGTTTTTTCTATGATGAACATACACCCTACAAATCACCACGTTCAAATTTGACACTTTTCCGTGTTCATTTACCATATTTAGGGGATTATTTGCATTCTCTAGGCATTAATGCACATAATTCAAATTCGAACAATCGGTGCATGAAAAGGTGCACAAGAATGGTCTAGAAAACCATCCTCATGCCATTTAGTAAATACTAATGCCTTTTACAAGGAATGGACAGATATTTCGAGGAAATGAGTGGCAATAGTCAACCATAAACACGTCGTTTACTGGGTAACAACTATACAAAAAATGAAATGAATGCTTGAAAAACATGACGCTTGGCGTGGTGCCATGGTATGGCCTCACCATGCCCTGGTAAAAATTTGAGAATGTTATCCTCATGTCGTCATGCACGCCTTTCATAAATCGAACCATCACCGAGGAAATTTCATGGTTTCGTGAGGGAAATCACCAAGATTGAAGGGGGGTCCAAATTTCCTTTATCCTTTGTCCATGAGTTTTTTTTTCTAAGATGAACATAATCCCTGCAAATCACCACGTTCAAATTTGACACTTTTTCGGGTTCATTTACCATATTTAGGGGATTATGTGCATTTTCTAGGCATTAATACACATAATTCAAGTTCAAACAATTGGTGCACGAAAGGGTGCACAAGAACGGTCTAGAAAACGATGCTCGTGCCATTTAGCAAATTCTCATGCCTTTTACAAGGAATGGGCAGATATTTCGATTAAATGTGTGGCAATAGTCAACCACAAACGTTTGTTTATTGGGTTTTCAACTATGGAAAAAATGAAATAAATGATTGAAAAACATGACGCCTAGCATGGTGCCATTGTATGACCTCACCATGCCCTGGTGAAAATTTGAGAAGGTTTGTCTTATGTCGTCATGCACGCCCTTCATAAATCGAACCATCGCCGGGGAAGTTCCAAGCTTTCGAAAGGGAAATCACCAAAATTGAAGGGGAATCCAAATTTTTTTGTTCTTTTCCCTGGAGTTTTTTTATGCTAAAACATACACCCTGTAAATCATCGTGTTCAAATTTGCTCATTTACCATATTTAAGGGATTGTGTGCATTTTCTAGGCATTTGGCGCACATAAATCCAATCCAGCTAGAGCAACACAGATATGATGTGAGGGACGTGGACTGCCGTTCGATCGCGGCGCATCCTACGGTGCACACGCGCGATCTGCGTGGCTGGGGTTCCGGCCAATCATAACGCAACAAACAATAGCCTCAATGCACACTGTTTCCGAAAGCGAGCGAGATGAACCGTGTGCGATAAGGAACGCGCAAAATTGTAAGGGAAGCCAAATTTCCTTTGTCGTTTGTCGTTGAGCTCTTAAAAACCACCGCACTGTACGGCTGCCCGGGCCCTCCATCCCAGAGCTCTCTCCAAGCGTCATTCATGGCACCACGACGCACAGTAACTGGTAAGGAAGCGATGACATCCTGCGGTGCCGCGTTCCTCGCCGCCCGCGACCACACACATGGTAAGGAAGCGACGGCATCTCGCTGCACCGAGTTCATCGCCGCCGGCGGCCACACAGTTACGTGGGTGGACTTTGAGGCGGCCATGGCCGAATGGGCGGTGGATCTAGAGGCGGTTAAAGCCTCACATGAGGATCGGAAAAGGCAGAAAGCAGTCAAGAAAAGAGAGTCCCGCCGCCGCAAGAAATAAGAGGCCGCATGCCATGATGAGGAGAGCTTGGCGGAGATTGAAGCACGGTTGGCTGCCGCCTACAAGGCCGGGAAGGAGAATGCCGGTGTCTGGCCAGCATGCCCCGATTGCAGCATGTGAGAAGTAGTTTAAGTTTGCAGTATTAGAGCAAATTACCAGTAGTACTTTAAGTTTGTAGTATTAATGTACAATGAGCATCCTTTGAGGGCTTTGAGCGTTGATTACCATGTGTGACCGTGTGCGCTTTTTTGCGTTAATCATTAGAAGATCACAAAACACACGGTTTATATGCCGTACCCGTGTGCTTTTTTGTGTTAATGATCCATAAGTCTATTACCTTTGCGATGGTTCCAAATAAACCAGGCGTACCATTGACCGAAAAAAATCGACTACACGTGTACATTTTTCCGGAGACGGGAACTGCCAATTTTCTGTTTTCTCGCACACGAGTATCTTACGCGCTTCGTCTCCGTTGTGTGTTTCCCCCGCCCAAGTTTCAAGTTTCGCAGTGAAATTTTCATTAGGCGCGCGATTTCAGAATTTAATCCTCCAACCACATCCCCACCCATCCAATTTCCTCAGTATCTCCCCCCCCCCCCCCACGACTCCCCCTACCGGTAGCTCAAACCGCCGCCGCCACCACCACAACTTCAACCACATCTATGTTCTGCTCGGATCTAGTCAGGTAACCCACCGATCTCTATCACGGCCCCGGCCTGATTGCTTAAATGGCGCCTGCGAAACATCCACATGCCTCCAAATCCCCACCGTCCCTACCTCCAGAGCATCACCGTGCGAGCTCAACCACATATCACGTGGAGGTCGAGGAGCTGATGGCGGTCCATGGCGCGATGGCTGTTGTGCGTGTTGACCCGGAGGAACACCTTGCCTCCGCTGCCGCCGACATGGTGCAGGCTCTGGCCCAGAAGAAGTGCCCCGGTGACTACCCCCCAGGACTTAACAGGTATGATCTGACCAGCTAAATCTTACCAATACCACTTGCAATGGCTATGTTTTGTACGGTTGATGTATTAAGCATGTTCATGCCTTGTTTATTTCAGTACTGCACACTGTGTGATGTTCAAGTATTAACTGTTCAGTTCAATTTCACCAATACCAGCAACAAACTTTGCTACCATGCTACTCTCCGCAATGAAGATATACTAGAGATGTTGCCCATTTGCTATTTTTGGTGGATGCTAACCCTGTTGTACTTAACATGCCTATCCATGTACTTACGCAGGGCCATAACGGGCGATGTTGTTGTTTGCCGTCGAGGTTAGCTGCATCCCATGTCTTACAGTATTTTACATCATTTGTGCAATTGCAGTTTGGCTTCTAACATTTACTTGCTTCTTGTAGGTACACATGTCGGGGGCACTGATCCACGCTTCGACCCGGAGGAAGAGCTTGCCTCCGCCGCCGCTGACTTTGGGCGGGCTCTGGCCAAGATGAAGTGCCCCAGCAACTACCTCTCAGGACTTACCAAGTATGAACTCACCAGTTCAATCTTACCAATACCAGTTGCAATTAATGGCTATGTTTTGTACGGTTGATGTCTTAAGCATCTTGTAGTAAACATGCCTAACACGTTTTAGCTATTTTCCCTACCTTTTTATAGACAACTAGGCCATTATCTGCTCTGACCTGCCTTGTGATGTTTAACTCTGCCAATTGCATTTTTATCGGTACCGGTTTCAATTGCCATTAAGCCTGTTGCAATTATCAGGCGTATTCATTCTTAAACAATTGTGTTTCAATGGCTACAAACTTACAAAACATGAATGAGGATGCTGTTAAGCCTGTTGCAATTAACAGTTGTATCCATTTTTTAATCCATCCCTTGGCTACCATGCTACTCTTTCAAAATGAAGATATCCCTATAGATGTTGCCGTTTTATTACCATTTGCTATTTTTGGTGGATGTTAACCCTGTTGTAGTTAACATTGGCTTTCCATGTACTTACACAGGGCTACAATGGGAGATGATGTTGTTTGACGTCGAGGTTAGCTACATCCCATGTCTTATACACCGTCTATTTCTAAATTTAAGTATTTTTAGATATTCCAATCTATACTACATAAGGAGCAAAATGAGTGAATCTAGATTCTAATCTAAACTATATCTATAATTCTATATACATCTGTATGTAGTTCATATTGAAATCTCTAAAAATACTTGTACTTAGGAATGTAGGTAGTTGTATTTTACATCATTTGTGCAATCTCATTTAGCTTCTAACATTTACTGGTTACTTGTAGGTACGATATGCGCGGTACTTATCCACGCTTCGATCCCTTTTGCGTATGGGGCAATGAGATATTCATGAACAAGCGTCAAGTGAGGAAACTAAGAAAGATTGTTAGGTGAAAGAAACGGGTGATGGGGATTAAGCTCTTTATTTACACTTTGTCCAAGACAACAGTGAACTTTGGGATGGTAAGTAATCTGTTGCCTTTTCCCCCTGCCCACAACAAGTTACTCTATTAGACCTCATGATCTGATCTTTTTCTCTTTTCAGTGGTTTCTGAAGCTATTTACGGATGATTACCTTGCAATTTACATGACTGGGGTGGAGGCAACTAAGGTTAAAGTATATAATTCATGCTACCATGAAAATGCTCTAGAAGTCTTCTTGAAGGCGGTGAAGGATGAGCAGGCGATCGTCACAAGGGGTTGGACAAAAGTTGTTCGTGCCTATGGCATGCAGGAAGGCACATTATAGGCATTTCGCTTCTTCAACAACATCGGCAGTCAAAATGATTTACACTTGTCTCTTCACCTTTACCGCCTGTAAATATTCCTGTAACTACTGAACATATTGTGTTGACAATTTTCTTTATGGATTCGTTGTTGAACCATTGTGCTGAGAATTTGAATTGCACGTTCCATATTTCAAAATCTCCAATTCGAATAATAAGTTATAGCCAAAAAAATTGTACAGAAGAGAATAAAATAATGTGCACACGGTTAGAAAGAAAGCAGCGTGTGCAATGAAAAAAGAAAACAGACATTTCTTTGACGTGAAACGTTTGCGATGCCCTTCCGACACACGCACGGTTTCGTCTAATATGCGTGTGCGATTCATGGTAATACGACAAACGTTTGAAACCTGTGTGCGTGTGTGATAGGAACACCAATCGTACACAATTACGAAAATTTACACGTTGGCGTTAGTAGAGGCACCACACACATTCTACATTCTTGAACCGTGTGCGGTAACGTACCTATCACAAATATATCAGCAGATTAAATGTTGATGTCCACATTTTTCACACGTTTATAGTGGCCTAATCGTTTGGGATGTACATACGAACGGAAATGTTTTCCCGGGATTGACCGTGTGGGATGTACATATGAACGGAAATGTTTTCCCTCGATTCACGGTGTGGGATGTACATAAGAACGGAAACGTACTCCTTGGATTGGCTGTGTGTGATATACATACGAATGGAAATGTTTTTTTGGGATTCGCCGTGTGGGATGTACATACCTACGGAAATGTTTTCTGGGGTTTCCATGGGTCACCCGATCGCACACAAACTCATCTGGTGTCCCAGGAGGGCCTATCTCCGACGATTTCTGGGTCGTGTGGGAAGGACCCCCCCTATCGCCCACACTCACTTGGCGACAGTTCCAAATGCCATCGCAGAAAGGGGTTTAAAACCGTTTGCATAGCACCGACGCGTACCAGTGTAGCTTTATTTAGTTTTCTAAAATCGATTACCATTCTATAACTAGTAATAATTCTTTGTGGAATATGTTCATTCTTGTCATTAGGAACAACGGTAATACCTCCTTTTTTAGGGACACAATGAATGGGACTTACCCATCTACTATCAGCTATGGGATAGATTATACCTGCTTCCAGAAGCTTCAGTATTCCTGTTCCTACCACTTCTTTCATATTAGGATTTAAACATCGTTGGTGATCAACAATGGGTTTAGCATCAAGATCCATATTGATTTTGTGCTGACAGAGAGTGGGACTAATGCCCTTTGAATCATCAAGAGTATATCCAATAGCAGCTCGGTGCTTCTTCAGAATCTTCAATAATCTTTCTTCTTCATGTTCTGAAAGGTTAGCACTAATAATAACAGGATATATCTTTTTCTCCTCAACGTAAGAATATTTCAAAGTGTTTGGTAATTGTTTTAATTCAAACACAGGATCACCTTTAGGTGGAGAAGGACCTCCTAGAGTTTCAATAGGCAAACTGTGCTTAAGCAGAGGACGTTGTTCAAAGAATTTTTTATCTATTTCAATTCTTTCATGCAGATGCATATCATTTTCATGGTCTAGCAAATAATGTTCTAGAGGATCAGTAGGAGGCACGGAAATAGAAGCAAGACCAATTATTTCACCCTTACTAGACAATTCTTTCTTATGATGTTTCCTACTAAACTTGGAAAATGAAAGGCATGAGACTCATCACAAAAACTATCACCGACAGTTTGTTTCTCGCAATCTATTTTAGCATTAACGGTGTTCAAGAAAGGTCTACCGAAGATAATGGGACAAAAGTCATCTTGTGGGGAACCAAGAACAAGAAAATCAGTAGGATATTTTATTTTCCCACGCAAGACTTCAACATCTCTAACAATCCCAAGTGGTGTGATGGTGTCTCTATTAGCAAGTTTAATAGTAACATATATGTCTTCTATTTCAGCGGGTGCTATATCATTCATAATTACTTGATATAAGGTAAAAGGAATAGCACTCACGCTAGCACCTATGTCACATAAACCATGATAACAATGATCTCCTATTTTAACTGTGACAACAGGCATGCCAACAACAAGTCTATGTTTATGTATTTCATCGGGTTTGGCAATTCTAGCAACTTCATCACAGAAGTAAATAACATGCCCATCTATATTTTCAACCAAGAGATCTTTAACCATAGAAACACTAGGTTCTACTTTGATTTGTTCAGTAGGTTTGGAAGTTCTAATATAACTTTTGTTAACCACAGTTAAAACTTTAGCATGTTCATTTATCCTAACAGGGAAAGGTGGTTTTTCAATATAAGCAGTAGGAACAACTGGATCAACATTATAAATAATAGTTTCATATTTAGCTATTACCGGTTCTTTAATTTCTTCTTTGATATATGGGTGATATTTAAATCACTTCTCCTTAGGGAGATCAACATGAGTAGCAAATGATTCACAAAAGGAGGCTACAATCTCAGAGTCAAGTCCATATTGAGTGCTAAACTTTTGAAAAGCATCGATATTCATAAAAGATTTAACACAATCATACTTGAGCTTAATACCTGACTCATTACCTTGGTCGAGTTCCCAATCTTCATAGTTGCATTTCATTCTTTCTAAAAGATCCCACCGGAAGTCAATAGTCTTCTTCATAAATGAACCAGTACAAGAAGTGTCGAGCATTGATCGATCATCATGAGAAAGCCGAGCATAAAAATTCTGACTAATAATTTCTCTTGAGAGTTCATGATTGGGGCATGAATATAACATTGGCTTAAGCCTCCCTGTCGGTGTCAAAACCGGCGGATCTCGGGTAGGGGGTCCCGAACTGTGCGTCTAGGCGGATGGTAACAGGAGACAAGGGACACGATGTATTTACCCAGGTTCGGGCCCTCTCGATGGAGGTAAAACCCTACTCCTGCTTGATTAATATTGATGCTATGGGTAGTACAAGAGTGGATCTACCACGAGATCAAAGAGGCTAAACCCTAGAAGCTAGCCTATGGTATGATTGTTGTTAGATCCTCTGAGTAAAACCCTCCGGTTTATATAGACCTTTGGATAGGGTTAGGGTTACCTGAGTCGGTTACAATGGTAGGAGATCTACATATCCAGACGCCAACCTTGCCTTCCACGCCAAGGAAAGTCCCATCCGGACACGGGACGAAGTCTTCAATCTTGTATCTTCATAGTCCAGGAGTCCGGCCAACGGTGATAGTTCGGCTATCCGGACACCCCCTAATCCAGGACTCCCTCAGTAGCCCCTGAACCAGGCTTCAATGACGACGAGTCTGGCGTGCATATTGTCTTTGGCATTGCAAGGCAAGTTCCTCCTCCGAATACTTCATAGAAGATTTTGAACACAAGGATAGTGTCCGGCTCTGCAAAAAAAGTTCCACATACCACCGTAGAGAGAATAACCTTTGCACAGATCTGCTGACGTATTCCGCGGCGTGACATCACACCATGACCAGGCCTTTATACGAACCATTTTACTTTTCCACCTCAGCGCGTTTAGCGAGGCAGTTTCCTTGGCACGTCTTATTAGAGCGGAGATCGTGCCCCCTTATTCCGGGATTCCCATCAATACGGACGTGGGTAACCCAACCGCGCCATTGATTATGGTGCTTGAGAGATAAGCGAGTTTTACCAGGCTGGCGGCGGACGCATAGCTTCGTCCGTCCATATAAGGGGATAAGGATCCACCTTTTCACCTACGCCTTCTTCCTCCTTTGCTCATCCATTTTTGCGCACTCGAGCTCCAGCGCCCAAGTCCGCACATCCCTCCTCAACCTTCTCCAGCCATGTCCGGAGCGGGAGGCAAGTTGATGGTCTCCTCCGTCACGGAGGGATTCAAAAAGCTGCGGAAGGCCAGATACTTATCCAGCGACATCGCGCACTGGCTCCCCGACGAGGGGCAGCTCATTCCCACCCCCAGGCCCCATGAGAGGGTGGTGTTCCTCACCCACTTCCTCCGCGGACTAGGTTTTCCACTTCACCCATTTGTCCGGGGGCTCATGTTCTACTACGGCCTGGATTTCCACGATCTGGCCCCGAATTTCATCCTCAACATCTCGGCATTCATCGTCGTGTGCGAGGCCTTCCTCTGCATCCAGCCCCACTTCGGCTTATGGCTGAAGATCTTCAATGTCAAGCCGAAGGTAGTGGGCGGCCGCCAAGCGGAGTGCGGAGGTGCCATGGTTGGCAAGATGGCCAAAGTCCTATGGCTCGAGGGCTCCTTTGTGGAGACCATAAAGGGTGGTAACAACGGGGTGGTTCTACATCACGAACCGCTGCGACTCTTAATGGGCGGCGGCCCCAATTCGATCTGGCTTCCCCACACGGCTCACATCATGGAAAGAGACGGGCCCGACGTGGGGTGATTCGAAAGAGCTGTCGGACTCCAAACCTGCATCCAAACCTGGTGGACAAGAATCTCGGGCTTGTCAACGTGTCTGAGTGATGCTCATCCGCCGGATTCTCCCATGCCAACAACGGGCCTTGAAATTGTGGGAGTTTGATCCGGCACAGCACCAAACTCTGAAAAGGCTCTTCGACACTACGTACGAAGATGCCTGGAAAGTGTTGTTCAAGGGCGCCGAAGCCCCCACATCCGCTACCGAAGATCGCGGATTCAGCTCGCAGCGTCAAACCAGCGAGGTAAGTTATTTTACCCTTTATGGGACTCTTTTTTCATAGTTTGACTCTATGCGGGATCTAAAACTCCCTAACCTTTGACAGGACTGGCTGAAGACGTCCGGACAGATTAACTGTCCGGACCCCTTACCAGAAAACCCAGCGGAGCCCGATTAACGGGGCTGCTGGCTCCGGCACCTCACGTGGTGTCGGAGAAGAAGGCCAAGAAGAAGGCCACGGAACTTCGAAGGAGCTCCGGCGTCAGTCTTTGTCGGACTCATCGTCCGACGACTCGAGGCGGAATCCTCCTCTCGAGGACGAGGAGGAGGAAAGAAGCCTCTCCCCGGGGGAGAAAAGAAAAGGAAGGCCGCCCGATCGGGGAGGCCGGAGGGTCCAAGAAAGGAAGGACCCTTCCTCCGGACTTCTCCACCAACGCGTCGACAACGACGAGGAGGAGTGGCCAACAAGGGCCAAGCCCTGGCGAGATCATAAGTGTCCGGACTCGGAATAGCTCATGACTTTTTATTTGTCGATAGTGTCTTCTAACGCCGAATATAACCATGTAGCCCGCCCAAGGACGAGCTCGCCGCTTCATCGAGCGGCTCCCTGGGTTCGTCGGATGTGAATAGCACTTCACTTCCGACCGCCTCCTCTCCTCCTGACGCAGACGATACCGCGGTGGAGTCCCCAAAGGGGCCCAACCAGGAGGAGGTGGTCCTGGAGGCGCCGCAAGGCGACCTCCCGGACTCTGGGTGCAAAGGGGGCGAAACCCCAGAGGGCTCTAAGTCCGGCCCTGTGCCAAACTCCATACCGGAACCTTCAGTGGTTCCGAAGTCCGGCAAGCGGCCCCTTCGTAAGAAGGGCAAGACTGCGATGCCGGTGACCTCCGTCCATCCGAAGGCACCAGATAGCTTGCTGGAGGCGCTTAACGGCGCCTCCATCAACGAGGAGCACCGCACTGTTATGAGTGTGGCGATCCAGAAAGTTCAGTCCGCCAAGAGCGGGCTGGCTGAAGCCTGTACCAGCCTTCTAACAGGCTTTGAGGTAAGTTTAGAATATGTAAAAAATATTACCGCATAAACAGTAGCCCCTGATGCTTAGTTCGGTGTTTGCAAAGAAAAGCCGGACTGAGGATCTAAAAAGATATACGCAAGAGTCTAACATAAGTATGTCAATATGGGAATGCAGGCTGCGCTGCTGACCTCTGTCGCACTGACTGCGGAGGTCAATGCATTGAAGCAGAGCCGCGAGCGGTCCGAGAACGAGCTAGGCCTTGCCAAGAAGCAGCTCGAGGACAAGGAAGGTAAATAATACCTTATTAAAGAAATAACTTACAGAAAGGATTTGGTTGCAAAAATACAGGACTAACGTGGGTATTGTAGGGGCCACGAACGAGGTGGCGACCCTGAAGGAAGCAGTGTCCGTAGCCGAAAGCAAAGCGGCCGCGGAGCGCACCGAGCGAGAGAAGTAGGAGGCACGGGTGGCAGAGGTGCGGCAAGAGCTCCAGGCTCTCGTGGAAAAACACGAGAGTTTGGAGCGTGACTCGAAGACTCGAGAGTACGAGCTCGCCTCGGCTCTTGAGAGTGCCAAAGCCGCTAAGGCCGAAGCCAAAAATCCCTCCAAGAAATTGAATCATTAAAGAAGATAGCGGCGGGTAAGGCATTCTTTATACAAAGCAAGCATGTGAAAGTGAATTACCTATTACTTACCCGAATCCGGAGCTTTCCAGGAGCATTCGCAGATCTGCCTGTAGTGTAAACGATCTGCCGCGTTCTACCGCGCGCCAAGGAGGGAGCTCGACGAAAAAGGTGTTACGGTCTCAAGATCTCGAGGCCGGACATCCAGTGCCCCTAAGCGATCGGTGAAGCAGCTGGTCGAGCTCCACAAGGTCGCGAACAGGCCATGAAGGGCCTCATAATTCGCTGTGGCCATTGGAAGCCATGCACAGGAGCTACTTCGGGCTAGTCACGGCGGTGGTGGGCCTTTGTCCATGGATTGAAGTCATCAAGCGCTTAAATGCGCATTGAAGGTGCCCATCGGGCCCTTGCCCATGCTAAAGTGCACTTGGGGCAAGCTGGATCGAGAAGCTTGTGACGGACGGGCCACCGAAGGGCAAGGAGCATCGCAAGCCCGAAATGTACTATGAGGGTGTCCTGAAGGGTGCCCGCCTTATAGCGGGTGAATGCTCCAAAGATGTGATTTTTGAATAGACTCGCATTTTTTATCCTGTACGCTGAAAACTTGTTCATATGCGCTAAGCAACGCTTGTGAATTTAAAATATTACCTTCAGGCGGCCGTTTATCAAATTTGAGAGATGGCAAGTCGTTGGCTTCAGCCCCCATGCCATGAGTGCTGGGGTGTTCGGGATAAACTTGAGCGCTCTTGTTCCCATTCTTGGGTCCTTCGAGGGAGGCTCTCAATGCAACGAACAAGGCACCCGGACTTATAGTGCTTGAACACTCTCACTTAGCCATAGAATTCTATAATTTTCAATTTCGGCGAAGCCCCTAGTATTCGGAAGACCGAGTTCGGGGCGCTATCCACGCCTTTGGCCGGACAATGCCGACTCCTCGCTCTAAGCGGCACAAGTCTTTAGGGACCCGAAAAATGTTGGGGAACGTAGTAATTTCAAAAATTTTCCTACGATCACGCAAGATCATGGTGATGCATAGCAACGAGATGAGAGTGTCGTCTCACGTACTTTGTAGACCCACAATGAAGCGTTGACGCAACGTAGAGGAAGTAGTCGTACTTCTTCACGATCCAACCGATCCAAGTACCGAACGTCACGGCACCTCCGGAGTTCTGCACACGTTCAGCTCGATGGCGTCCCTCGAACTCCGATCCAGCCGAGTGTTGAGGGAGAGTTTCACAAGACAACTGGCGGCGTGGTGGCGATGATGATGTTCCACCGGCGCAGGCTTCGCCTAAGCTCCGCCACGGTATTCTCGAGGTGTAATATGGTGGAAGGGGCACCGCACACGGCTAAGGAAAGATCTCAAGGATCAACTTGTGTGTCATGGGGTGCCCTCTGCCCCGTATATAAAGGAGGGAAGGAGGAGGGGCTGGCCGGCCAAGGGAGGTGCGCCAGGGGTGTCCTACTCCTACTAGGAGTAGGATTCCCCCCCCCCCAATCCTAGTCCAACTAGGTTTCCCCAAGTGGGAAGGGAGAGAGAGGGGGGGCGCCCCCTTCTCCTAGTCCTAATAGGACTAGGGAAGGGGGAGAGGTGTGACCAGCACTTGGGCCCCTTCTCTCCTTTCCACTAAGGCCCATGTTGGCCCATTAGTATTCCGGGGGTTCGGTAACCTCCCTACTTGGTAAAATTCCCAATTTCACCGGAACACTTCCGATGTCCAAACATAGACTTCCAATATATGAATTTTTATGTCTCGACCATTTCGAGACTCCTCGTCACGTCCGTGATCTCATCCGGGACTCGAACAACCTTCGGTACAGAAACATCATAACAACTCATAGTAACTGCCATCGAAGCGTTAAGCGTGCGGACCCTACGGGTTCGAGAACTATGTAGACATGACCGAGACACCTCTCCGGTCAATAACCAATAGCGGGACCTGGATGCCCATATTGGCTCCTACATATTCTACGAAGATCTTTATCGGTCAGACCGCATAACAACATACGTTGTTCCCTTTGTCATCGGTATGTTACTTGCCGAGATTCGATCGTCGGTATCCAATACCTAGTTCAATCTCGTTACCGGCAAGTCTCTTTACTCGTTCCGTAATACATCATCTCACAACTAACTCATTAGTTGCAATGCTTGCAAGGCTTATGTGATGTGCATTACCGAGAGGGCCCAGAGATACCTCTCCGACAATCGGAGTGACAAATCCTAATCTCGAAATATGCCAACCCAACATGTACCTTCGGAGACACCTGTAATGTACCTTTATAATCACCCGATTCACGTTGTGGACGTTTGGTAGCACCCAAAGTGTTCCTCGTGCAAACGGGAGTTGCATAATCTCATAGTCATAGGAACATGTATAAGTCATGAAGAAAAGCACTAGCAACAAACTATACGATCAGGTGCTATGCTAATGGAATGGGTCATGTCAATCAGATCATTCAACCAATGATGTGATCCCGTTAATCAAATAACAACTCCTTGTTCATGGTTTAGGAAACACAACCATCTTTGATTAACGAGCTAGTCAAGTAGAGGCATACTAGTGACTCTCAGAGGTTTATGTATTCACACATGTATTATGTTTCCTGTTAATACAATTCTAGCATGAATAATAAACATTTATCATGATATAAGGAAATAAATAATAACTTTTATTATTGCCTCTAGGGCATATTTCCTTCAGTCTCCCACTTGCACTAGAGTCAATAATCTAGATTACACAGTAATGATTCTAACACCCATGGAGTCTTGGTGCTGATCATGTTTTGCTCGTGGAAGAGGCTTAGTCAACGGGTTCCGCAACATTCAGATCCGTATGTATCTTGCATATCTCTATGTCTCCCACGGACCAAATCCGGATGGAGTTGAAGCGTCTTTTGATGTGCTTGGTTCTCTTGTGAAATCTGGATTCCTTTGCTAAGGCAATTGCACCAGTATTGTCACAAAAGATTTTCATTGGACCCGATACACTAGGTACAACACCTAGATCGGTTATGAACTCCTTCATCCAGACTCCTTCATTAGCTGCTTGAAGCAGCTATGTACTCAACTTCACATGTAGATCCCGCCACGACGCTTTGTTTGGAACTGCACCAACCGACAGCTCCTCCGTTTAATGTAAATACGTATCCGGTTTGCGATTTAGAATCGTCCGGATCAGTGTCAAAGCTTGCCGACGTAACTGCCATTTCTGACGAGTTCTTTGTGACCGCCATAAATGAGAAACATATCCTTAGTCCTTCTCATGTACTTAAGGATGTTCTTGTCCGCTGTCCGATGATCCACTCTGGATTACTTTGGTACCTGCACGCCAAACTTACAAAGAAGGCACACATCAGGTGCAGTACACAGCATTGCATACATGATAGAGCCTATGGCTGAAGCATAGGGAACATCTTTCATTTTCTCTCTATCTTCTGCGGTGGTCGGGCATTGAGTCTTACTCAACTTCACACCTTGTAGCACCGGCAAGAACCCTTTCTTTGCCTCGATCCATTTTGAACTTTTTCAAAACTTTATCAAGGTATGTGCTTTGTGAAAGTCCTATTAAGCGTTTTGATCTATCTCTATAGATCTTAATGCCCAATATGTAAGCAGCTTCACCGAGGTCTTTCATCGAAAAACTCTTATTCAAGTATCCCTTTATGCTATCCAGAAATTCTATATCATTTCCGATCGGTAATATGTCATCCACATATAATATCGTAAATGCTACAGAGCTCCCACTCACTTTCTTGTAAATACAGGCTTCTCCAAAAGTCTCAGATAAAACCAAATGCTTTGATCACATTATCAAAACGCGTTTATTCCAACTCCGAGAGGCTTGCACCAGTCCATAAATGGATCATTGGAGCTTGCACACTTTGTTAGCTCCTTTGGATCGACAAAACCTTACGGTTGCATCATATACAACTCTTCTTCCGTAAATCCATTCAGGAATGCAGTTTTAACATCCATTTGCCAAATTTCATAATCATAAAATGCGGCAATTGCTAACATGATTCGGACGGACTTAAGCATCGCTACGGGTGAGAAGGTCTCATCGTAGTCAATCCCTTGAACTTGTCGAAAACCTTTTGCAACAAGTCGAGCTTTATAGACGATAACATTACCATCAGCGTCCGTCTTCTTCTTGAAGATCCATTTATTCTCAATTGCTTGCCGATCATCGGGCAAGTCAACCAAAGTCCACACTTTGTTCTCATACATGGATCCCATCTCAGATTTCATGGCCTCAAGCCATTTTGTGGAATCTGGGCTCACCATCGCTTCTTCATAGTTCGTAGGTTCATCATGTTCCATTAACATGACTTCCAGAATAGGATTACCGTACCATTCTGGTGCGGATCTTGCTTTCTGGTTGATCTCTGAAGTTCTGTAGAAACTTGATCTGAAGTTTCATGATCATCATCATTAGCTTCTTCCCTATTTGGTGTAGGTGTCATGTAAACTGTTTTCTGTGATGTACTACTTCTCAATAAGGGAGTAGATACTGATTATCTCATCAAGTTCTACTTTCCTCCCACTCACTTCTTTCGAGAGAAACTCTTTCTCCAAAAAGTTTCCGAATTTAGCAACAAAAATCTTGCCTTCGGATCTGTGATAGAAGGTGTACCCAACAGTCTCCTTTGGGTATCCTATGAAGACACATTTCTCCGATTTGGGTTCGAGCTTATCAGGTTGAAGCTTTTTCACATAAGCATCGCAGCCCCAAACTTTCAGAAACGACAACTTTGGTTTCTTGCCAAACCACAGTTCATAAGGCGTCGTCTCAACGGATTTAGATGGTGCCCTATTTAAAGTGAATGTAGCCGTCTCTAAAGCATGACCCCAAAAGCGATAGCGGTAAATCAAGAAGAGACATCATAGATCGCACCATATCTAATAAAGTACGATTCTGACGTTCGGACACACCATTACGTTGTGGTGTTCGGTGGCGTAAGTTGCGAAACTATTCCGCATTGTTTCAAATGTAGGCCAAACTCGTAACTCAAATATTCTCCTCCACGATCAGATCGTAGAAACTTTATTTTCTTGTTACGATGATTTTCCACTTCACTCTGAAATTCTTTGAACTTTTCAAATGTTTCAGATTTGTGTTTCATTAAGTAGATATACCCATATCTGCTCAAATCATCTGTGAAGGTGAGAAAATAACGATATCCGCCATACGAGCCTCAACATTCATTGGACCACATACATCGGTATGTATGATTTCCAATAAATCTGTTGCTCTCTCCATAGTTCCGGAGAACGGTGTTTTAGTCATCTTGCCCATAAGGCACGGTTCGCAAGTGCCAAGTGATTCATAATCAAGTGACTCCAAAAGTCCATCAAGATGGAGTTTCTTCATGCGCTTTACACCGATATGACCTAAACGGCGATTGCCACACAAATAAGTTGCACCATCATTATCAACTCTGCATCTTTTGGTTTCAACATTATGAATATGTGTATCATTACTATCAAGATTAAGTAAAAACAAACCATTCTTCAATGGTGCATGACCATAAAAGATATTATTCATATAAATAGAACAACCATTATTCTCTGATTTAAATGAATAACCGTCTCGCATCAAACAAGATCCAGATATAATGTTCATGCTCAACGCTGGTACTAAATAACAATTATTTAGGTCTAATACTAATCCGAAGGTAGATGTAGAGGTAGCGTGCGATTGCGATCACATCGACTTTGGAACCATTTCCCACGCCAAGATCGTCACCTCGTCCTTAGCCAATCTTCGGCAATCCGTAGCCCTGTTTCGAGTTGCAAATATTAGCAATGTAATCCAAAGATTAAATACCAGTGCTCTGCGAGTATTAGTAAGGTACACATCAATAACATGTATATCACATATACCTTTGTTAACCTTGCCATCCTTCTTATCCGCCAAATACTTGGGGCAGTTCCGCTTCGGTGACCAGCACTGCTTGCAATAGAAGCACTTTCGGTTTCAGCTTAGGACCAGACTTGGGTTTCTTCTCTTGATCGACAACTTGCTTGCTGTTCTTTTTGAAGTTTCCTTTTCTTTCCTTTGCCCTTTTTCTTGAAACTAGTGGTTTTGTTAACCATCAACACTTGATGCTCCTTTTGATTTCTACCTCATGCTTTCGGCATCGCGAAGAGCTCGGGCATTGTTTTGGTCATCCCTTGCATATTATAGTTCATCACGAAGCTCTTGTAGCTTGGTGGCGATGATTGGAGAATTACATCAATGACGCAATCATCCGGAAGATTAACTCCCGGTTGAATCAAGTGATTGTTATATCCGGACATTACGAGTATATGCTCACCGATGTAACCGTTCTCCTCCATCTTACAGCTATAGAACTTATTGGAGACTTCATATCTCTCAATCCGGGCATTCGCTTGGAATATTAACTTCAACTCCTGGAACATCTCATATGCTCCATGGTGTTCAAAACGACGTTGAAGTCCCGGTTCTAAGCCGTAAAGCATGGCACATCGAACTATAGAGTAGTCATCAGCTTTGCTTTGCCAGACGTTCACAACATCTGGCGCAGCCCTTGCATCAGGCCTGGCACCTAACGGTGCTTCCAGGACGTAATTCTTCCGTGCAGCAATAAGGATAATCCTCAAATTACGGACCCAGTCCGTGTAATTGCTGCCATCATCTTTCAACTTTGCTTTCTCAAGGAACGCATTAAAATTCAACGGAACAACAAAGACGAGCCATCTATCTACACATCATAGACAAGCAAGATACTATCGGTACTAAGTTCATGATAAATTTAAGTTCAATTAATCATATTACTTAAGAACTCCCACTTAGAAAAATATCCCTCCAATTCTCTAAGTGATTGCGTGATCCATATCAACTACACCATGACCGATCATCACGTGTGATGGAGTAGCTTCAATGGTGAACATCAATATGTTGATCATATCTACTATATGATTCACGCCGACCTTTCGGTCTCCGTGTCCCGAGGTCATATCTTATATGCATAGCTCGTCAAGTATAACCTGAGTATTCTGCGTGTGCAACTGTTTTGCACCCGTTGTATTTGAACGTAGAGCCTATCACACCCGATCATCACGTGGTGTCTCAAAGACGAAGAACTTTCATAGCGGTGCATACTCAGGAGAACACTTCTTGATAATTTAGTAAGGGATCATCTTATAATGCTACCGTCAATCAAAGCAAGATAAGATGCATAAAGGATTAACATCACATGCAATCAATATAAGTGATATGATATGGCCATCATCATCTTGTGCTTGTGATCTCCATCTCCGAAGCACCGTCATGATCACCATCGTCACCGGCGCGACACCTTGATCTCCATCGTAGCATCGTTGTTGTCTCGCCAAACTTATGCTTCTACGACTATCGCTACCGTTTAGTGATAAAGTAAAGCATTACAGGGCGATTGCATTGCATACAATAAAGCGACAACCATATGGCTCCTGCCGATTGCCGATAACTTCGGTTACAAAACATGATCATCTCATACAATAAAATATAGCATCACGTCTTGACCATATCACATCACAACATGCCCTGCAAAAACAAGTTAGACGTCCTCTACTTTGTTGTTGCAAGTTTTACGTGGCTGCTACGGGCTGAGCAAGAACCGTTCTTACCTACGCATCAAAACCACAACGATACTTCCGTCAAATAGACTCCGTTTAACCTTCTCAAGGACCGGGCGTAGCCACACTCAGTTCAACTAAAGTTGGAGAGACAGTCTTCCACAAGCCATCTATGTGCAAAGCACGCCGAGGGAACCGGTCTCGCGTAAGAGTACGCGTAAGGTTGGTCTGGATCGTCTTTCCAACAATACCGCTGAACCAAAGTATGACATCTTTGGTAGGCGGTATGACTTGTATCGTCCACAACTCACTTGTGTTCTACTCGTGCATATGACATCTACGCATAAAACCAGGCTCGGATGCCACTTTGTTGGGGAACGTAGTAATTTCAAAATTTTCCTCACGATCACGCAAGATCATGGTGATGCATAGCAACGAGATGAGAGTGTCGTCTCACGCACTTTGTAGACCCACAGCCGAAGCGTTGACGCAACGTAGAGGAAGTAGTCGTACTTCTTCACGATCCAACCGATCCAAGTACCGAACGTACGGCACCTCCGAGTTCTGCACACGTTCAGCTCGATGACGTCCCTCGAACTCCGATCCAGCCGAGTGTTGAGGGAGAGTTTCGTCAACACGACGGCGTGGTGACGATGATGATGTTCCACCGGGCGCAGGGGCTTCGCCTAAGCTCCGCCACGGTATTCTCGAGGTGTAATATGGTGGAAGGGGCACCGCACACGGCTAAGGAAAGATCTCAAGGATCAACTTGTGTGTCATGGGGTGCCCTCTGCCCCGTGATATAAAGGAGGGAAGGAGGAGGGCTGGCCGGCCAAGGGAGGTGCGCCAGGGTGTCCTACTCCTACTAGGAGTAGGATTCCCCCAATCCTAGTCCAACTAGGTTTCCCCAAGTGGGAAGGGAGAGAGAGGCGCCTTCTCCTAGTCCTAATAGGACTAGGGAAGGGGGAAGGTCTGACCAGCACTTGGGCCCCTTCTCTCCTTTCCACTAAGGCCCATGTTGGCCCATTAGTATTCCGGGGTTCCGGTAACCTCCGGTACTTGGTAAAATTCCCAATTTCACCGGAACACTTCCGATGTCCAAACATAGACTTCCAATATATGAATTTTTATGTCTCGACCATTTCGAGACTCCTCGTCACGTCCGTGATCTCATCCGGGACTCGAACAACCTTCGGTACAGAAACATCATAACAACTCATAGTAACTTGCCATCGAAGCGTTAAGCGTGCGGACCCTACGGGTTCGAGAACTATGTAGACATGACCGAGACACCTCTCCGGTCAATAACCAATAGCGGGACCTGGATGCCCATATTGGCTCCTACATATTCTACGAAGATCTTTATCGGTCGAGACCGCATAACAACATACGTTGTTCCCTTTGTCATCGGTATGTTACTTGCCCGAGATTCGATCGTCGGTATCCAATACCTAGTTCAATCTCGTTACGGCAAGTCTCTTTACTCGTTCCGTAATACATCATCTCACAACTAACTCATTAGTTGCAATGCTTGCAAGGCTTATGTGATGTGCATTACCGAGAGGGCCCAGAGATACCTCTCCGAGCAATCGGAGTGACAAATCCTAATCTCGAAATATGCCAACCCAACATGTACCTTCGGAGACACCTGTAATGTACCTTTATAATCACCCGATTACGTTGTGACGTTTGGTAGCACCCAAAGTGTTCCTCGTGCAAACGGGAGTTGCATAATCTCATAGTCATAGGAACATGTATAAGTCATGAAGAAAAGCACTAGCAACAAACTATACGATCAGGTGCTATGCTAATGGAATGGGTCATGACAATCAGATCATTCAACCAATGATGTGATCCCGTTAATCAAATAACAACTCCTTGTTCATGGTTTAGGAAACACAACCATCTTTGATTAACGAGCTAGTCAAGTAGAGGCATACTAGTGACTCTCAGAGGTTTATGTATTCACACATGTATTATGTTTCCTGTTAATACAATTCTAGCATGAATAATAAACATTTATCATGATATAAGGAAATAAATAATAACTTTTATTATTGCCTCTAGGGCATATTTCCTTCAAAAAAACCTCTCGAACAGCGACCGGCTCTCGCCCTATCATGACGGTCAGTTTTAGCTTTGTCCACTGAGGTGCTCAACCCAGCTCAACCGGGGCACAATCGCAGTGGTTCTCCCAGCGCTACCTTAGCCGATATAACGGAACGTGAGGTACCAAAACATGGGAGCCGGGCAAATCTAACTATTGGCCCAAGACATGATTCGGAGCCGATGCATATAATGATATAAGTTCGGGGTGCCGCACTTGTGAAAGTGTTCGGACTTATCACACCATATTTTTGGGGTACTTAAGCCCCTAGTGTATTGGCCGTACCAAAGTGTATGGGTGCAACATGTCATGAATGAACATATATATAGATAAAGAAAGAAGTGCAATAATAGGCAAAAGCTATGTATTGTTTATTCAAAAAGGTACTGCAATGAAAGCAGAACGATACAAATAGTGCGATAAGCAAGGGATGGGACTATTTAACATGTCCCCTCCGAGGTAAGCGGGATGGTATGTAAAACAGGTATAATGCTCGTAGTAGAGACCACTGGACACTCGGCGTAACTACGCTTCCCTGGTTGTTGCATCATGAGTTCGGCAATTCTAGTGCCGGACAGGGCTTCTGGAAAATGGAGTCCTGAAAGTAAGTGAAAAGAAGAAAGAAAAAAAAGAATGACACAATCGGGAGCCCCTGGTGCGGTTGAGCCGCACTCTGGGCGTGCCGTGGTCGTGCCCCTAACCTTATGCGCATTGTATCTCCGGAGCATAGTTATGTACGCGTAGTACTGGCTTCGCAATTTCGCGAGGGCTGGGGTTGGGGCCGGATTGCTACGCGTGCTCGGATCGCGCCAGGCGGTCTTGTTGTAGATTACTCCGGGCGCGCTTGACGGTGCCCGGACATTTAGTAGCCGGACTCGAGAATTGCTATGAGAGGCTGCTTTGCACCTCCACTGCGAGGGCTGCCGTATGCTCCTCCGTTCGGAGAGAGCGTTAGGTGTTCCCATTAACCGTGATTACTCCTCAAGGGCCTGGCATCTTGAGCTTGAGGTATGCGTAGTGCGGCACTGCATTGAACTTTGCAAATGCGGTTCGTCCAAGCAGTGCGTGATAGCCGATGCGGAACGGGACTATGTCGAAGATTAACTCTTTGCTTCGGAAGTTATCCGGGGATCCGAAGACCACTTCGAGTGTAACGAGCTCGCATAATTGGCCTCTACACCCGGTATGACGCCTTTAAAGGTCGTCTTTGTGGGTTTAATCCTTGAGGGGTCTATGCCCATTTTGCGCACTGTATCCTGATAGAGCAGGTTCAGGCTGCTACCGCCATCCATCAGGACTCTAGTGAGGTGAAATCCGTCAATGATTGGGTCAAGAACCAATGCGGCGAATCCGCCGTGGCGGATGCTAGTGGGGTGGTCCCTTCGATCAAAGGTGATCGGGTAGGAGGACCATGGGTTGAACTGGGGCGATGGCTCCATCGCATATCGTCCCTTAGTGCACGCTTCCGCTCCCTTTTGGGTATGTGGGTTGCGTATATCATGTTCACCGTCCGCACTTGTGGGGGGAAGCCCTTCTGTCCTCTATTGTTCGGCGGCCGGGGCTCCTCCTCGTCATCGCTATGCAGCACCTTGTCATTGAGTTCGACATTTAACTTGCCTGCCTATTTGAAGACCCAACAGTCCCTGTTGGTGTGGTTGGCTGGTTTTTCGGGGGTCCCATGTATTTGGCACGAGCGATCAAGTATTCGGTCCAGATTGGACGGGCCCTGAGTATTTCTTTTGAACGGCTTTTTCCGCTGACCGGGTTTAGAGCCTCTGAATCCGGCATTGACTGCCGTATCTTCAGCGTTATCGCCGTTAATGTGGCGCTTGTGCTTGTTGCGACGCGACCTACCATTGTTGTCCTTGGTATTCGAACTACCAGGGTTTTTGGTCAAGTTGTTACTATGAGCTAGCCAGCTGTCCTCTCCCGCGCAAAAGCGGGTCATGAGTGTTGTGAGGGCTGCCATGGATTTCGGCTTTTCCTGTCCTAGGTGCCGGGCAAGCCACTCGTCACAGATGTTATGTTTGAAGGCTGCAAGGGCCTCTACATCCGGACAGTCAACGATTTGATTTTTCTTGGTTAGGAACCGTGTCCGTAATTGTCCGGCTGATTCTTCCGGCTGCTGAATTATGTGGCTGAGGTCATCGGTGTCCGGTGGTCGCACATATGTGCCCCGGAAGTTATCAAGGAATGCGGCTTCCAGGTCCTCCCAACAACCAATTGATTCTGGCGGCAAGCTGTTAAGCCAATGCCGAGCTGGTCCTTTAAGCTTGAGTGGGAGGTATTTGATGGCGTGTAGATCATCACCGGGCCATGTGGATATGGAGGAGGTAGTCCTCGATCCAAACCGCAGGATCTGTTGTGCCATCGTATGATTCGATGTTTACGGGTTTGAAACCCTCGGGATTTGATGATCCATCACTTCATGTGAAGCATAGTGGGTGTGCGGCGCCTCTGTATTGAGCTATATCACGACGCAGCTCAAATGAGCTTTGTCTACTGTGTTCGGCCCAGCCGGAATTGTTGTATCCGGCGTGACGGTTATCATCACGTGTCATGGGGCGCCCACGCGATCCGTAGATCGATCTTGTTTGCCTTGCCTTGTCCTCCAATATGTCTCACGGGTCTGGCACGTTTCCCCGTGCCTTGGTACTTTTCGAGCGACGCCGGGGTGCGGCTTGAGTGGAGGGTCTAGAGGCCTCTCTATCGCGGCCACGGGGTGGCCGGTTGGCCGCATCATGCGCTGGTGATGTAGGTTTGGGTGATGCTTCCTGTAATTGGGGTAGCATCCTGCGTTTTGGGTATCTCTTGGAGGGGCGTTCGAGTTCGTACTCTTCGTCCGCAAGGACTTCAGTCCATCTGTCATCTAGCAAGTCTTGGTCAGCTCTAAGCTGTTGCTGCTTTTTCTTGAGGCTGCTTGCCGTGGCCATAAGCCTGCGTTTGAAATGCTCCTGTTCGACGGGATCCTCAGGCACGAAAAATTCGTCGTCGTTGAGGCCTGCCTCATCTTCGGAGGGAGGCATATAATTATCGTCCTCCATCTCCCTGTCTGCCGCTCTATCATGAGGGCTGGCTTCTCCCTCCTCCTGTGCTGAATCCTGCTGGAGGGGGTTGTCTTGCGGCACCTTGTCCCGGGGTGTTATTATCTCCCGTGCGGAATCACCGCTTTTCTTGTGGCGGGATTTAGAGCGGCGCCACGACGCCGGGCGCTTCGGCTGTTTCTTGAAGGGGTCATCCTCCGTTGTTCCATCGCCGTTCCCATCTTTTGGGATGTCCACCATGTATATGTCATATGACGAGGTGGCCTTCCAGTGCCCTGTAGGCGCTGGGTCTTGGTCGTCTCCAGCATCGTCGTCCATACCAGTGATGTCTTCGGAGTCGAAGTTGAGCATGTCGGTTAAATCATCGACAGTGGCTACAAAGTGGGTGGTGGGTGGGCGTCGAATTTCTTCGTCGCCCGCATCCCAACCTTCCTGACCGTAGTACGGCCAGGGCTCTCCAGATAAAGAGAGAGACTTTAGTGAATTCAGGATGTCGCCAAAGGGCGAGTGCTGAAAGATGTCCGCGGCAGTGAACTCCATAACTGGCGCCCAATTGGATTCGATTGGCAGGGGCGCGGAGGGTTCATATTCCGGAGAGGAGTTTGGCACCTCGGAGTCACGGTCTTCGCAAAGGACAGGGATGGAGTTCGTCTCGATCGCCGTAGAGATCGTAGCCCCCGAGGCGGTGTCCAACCACTCGTCCTCGATCGGCGGAGTCGGCTCCGAGCTAAGGGTCGGAGCGACGCCGGTGCGGCCTCCGTGGCACTTGTTCGCGACGAGCTAGATCGTGCCCATCGAGATAGTTCAGCGCGCTTGGCTGTGGCTGAAATCCTTCTAAGTTCAAGTCTCAGCGGATGTCGGCCGTAGTTCAAACTCCCAAATCTGACACGATGGCGGGGCGTAGCTTCGATCTGCTCGGATGGCCAAGTGAATTGGCCCGCAGTGCAAAGCCGCCCGAATCTGAAGATCTGTCCGGGAGAAAAGTCTCACACTGGACCGCGTTGTTGTTGATGATCGAAGGAGCCATTGGGCCTAAGGATGACGCATACGAGGAACTCTCAATGAAAGCACCAATGTCGGTGTCAAAACCGGCGGATCTCGGGTAGGGGGTCCCGAATCGTGCGTCTAGGTGGATGGTAACAGGAGACAAGGGACACGATGTTTTACCCAGGTTCGGGCCCTCTTGATGGAGGTAAAACCCTACTCTGCTTGATTAATATTGATGATATGGGTAGTACAAGAGTGCATCTACCACGAGATCGTAGAGGCTAAACCCTAGAAGCTAGCACGTGGTATGATTGTTGTTCGTCCCACGGACTAAAACCCTTCGGTTTATATAGACACCGGATAGGGTTAGGGTTACACAGTCGATTACAATGGTAGGAGATCTACATATCCGTATCGCCAAGCTTGCCTTCCACGTCAAGGAAAGTCCCATCCAGACACGGGACGAAGTCTTCAATCTTGTATCTTCATAGTCCAGGAGTCCGGCCAACGGTGATAGTTCGGCTATCCGGACACCCCCTAATCCAGGACTCCCTCACTCCCCCAAGCTAGAGCGATACTTTCTCCTTCACGAGGCAAAAAATTATATATATAATTCCGATCACGATGAACTAGATGCATATGCTAATTTTTTTGGTGAAATTCTAATTTCAATCGATTCCAATTCCAAGATCCAATATCATCGCATAGCCTATACCATGCTAATGCTTTTCCCTTCAAAGATAAGGGAACACTGTCTTCTTAGCTTCATCTCCGGGTAAACCTGCAACCTTAAATAATCCACAAACTTCATCCACATATATCAAGTGCATATCAGGATGTTCGGTTCCATGTCCTGCATAAGGATTAGCTAGCAGTTGTTCTATCATACCCGAAGGAATTTTAAAACCAATATTTTCAGTAGGTGCAGTTGGTTGAGGGTTAACTAACTGTGGTTCCGTTCGAGGTGAAGATACCCCGAACAAACCCCTCAAAGGATTGTTTTCCATAGTAACAAGTGACAATAAATTTCAGCACGTAGTAATAATTTTTCCTTACCGATTTCCACATGCCAAGAGCGCTTCACTCCCCGGTAACGGCGACCGAAAAGAGCCTTGATGACCCACAAGCCCTATGGGATCAATCATAGTCCTTTCGATAAGTAAGAGTGTCGAACCCAACAAGGAGCAGAAGGAAATGAAAAGTAGTTTTCAACAAGGTATTCTCTACAAGCACGGAATTATAAGTACCGAGTAGTTTGATAGCAAGATAATGTGTAATGAGCAAGTAACGGTAATGGTAACTAAAGTGCAGCAAGGTAGCCCAATCCTTTTGAGGCAAAGGATAGGCCTAAACGGTCTCTTATGATAAGGAAAGCATTCTTGAGGGTACACGGGAATTTCATCGAGTCACTTTCATCATGTTGGTTTGATTTGTGTTCGCTACTTTGATAATTTGATATGTGGGTGGACCGGTGCTTAGGTGTTGTTCTTACTTGAACAAACCTCCTACTTATGACTAACCCCCTCGCAACAACTATGTGATAAGTATTAAGAATAAATATAACCATAGCATTAAACTTTTGGATCCAAATCAACCCCTTACGGAATAGCGCATAAACTAGGGTTTAAGCTTCTGTCACTCTCGCGGCCCATCATCTAGTAACTACTCCCCAATGCATTCCCTTACACCCAAATATGGTGAAGTGTCATGTAGTCGACGTTCACATGACACCACTAAGGGAATAACAACATACATACCATCAAACTATCAAACACATCTCAAGTTCACGTGATTACTTGCAACAAGATTTCTCTCGTGACCTCAAGAACAAAAATAACTACTCACAAATGATAATCAGGCTCAAGATCAGAGGAGTATTAAATAGCATATTGGATATTAACATATAATATTACACCAAATAAACCATATAGTAATCAACTACAAGATGTAATCAACACTACTAGTCACCCATAAGCACCAATCTATAGTTCCGGTACAAAGATTGAACACAAGAGATGAACTAGGTTTTGATAGGAGATGGTGCTGTTGAAGATGTTGATGGAGATATCCCTCCCCAAGATGGGAGAGTTGTTGGTGATGATGGTGATGATGATTTCCCCCTCCGGGAGGGAAGTTCCCCCGGCGGAAGCGCTCCGCCGGAGGGCAAAAGTGCTCCTTCCCAAGTTCCGCCTCGAGAAGGCGGCGCTTCATCTCGAAAGTCCTCTCTTGATTTGTTTAGGTCAAAATGACTTATATACCATAAGAGGGGCACCGGAGGTGGGCCGAGGAGGGCACAACCCACCAGGGCGCGCCTGGGCTCCCTGGCACGCCCAGGTGGGTTGTGCCCACCTGGTGGGCCCCCCTTTGGTAGTTATTTGCTCCAATAATTCTTACTTATTCCATAAAAATTCCCCGTGAAGTTTCAGCTCATCTGGAGGTGTGCAGAATAGGTAGCCTGTCGTAGCCTTTGTGTGAACCTTGCATATTATGAGAAAAAGGCATTAGAATTACTCCAAAAGCACTATTATGCATAAAAACATCATAAACAACAGTAGGAAAACATGATGAAAAATGGGTGTATCACACGTCCACATTGATTTTATAGATCCCAACTGGCGGAGGGATCCATTTCTTCCCTGTTTCATTCCCTTGTATATTACTTTGAGGACCCTGGACATGTCCTAACCGGTTTATCTCAATCTAGATCACCACTAGAGTTAGTAGTACAAGCATCAACATTGATAATAGGTGAGGAGTAAACCTTGGCTATTGTTTTAAGATAAGTAAGTTTGTGCGTCTCAAAGCTCTTTGTAAGAAGGGTGAGCTCCTCTTCCTTAGTCTTGAGGGACACAGATAGAAGCTCAAAATCCTTAGAGAGAGAAGCATGAGATTCCACAAGCTTACTTTTATCATTCATCAACTCCTTGCAAGAGTTATTGGCATTTTTTAAGGAGGCAAGTTCTTTAGCATGAACATCAATGTTTTGACCAATTTTTAAGCATAGTTCATCATTTCAAGCTTCCTGATATTGGACTTTCCGCTCAAGGATTTCATATTTTTTCCTTTTCCTAGGTGATGAGGTTTTCGAGTTCCTTAATGGTGATGGTGTGCTTACTCACCATCTCCATAAGCATACGAAACATAGTGAGCTTCTTTCCTTTAAGGGAACACATAAACTTATTTAGTTTAGCAAGCATAGGATCATCTATATAATAATCATCATCATCATCATAATTATCCTCCGCATCAAGATACTCATCACTAGGAGTAGACAGAGTGAAAAGAGGAGGATTACAATGTGGGGTTACCCTGACCTTGTCAGGAGAATTTTGGTTCTCTCCTTCTTCCACCATGGCATTTGTCATTAAGCGCTTGTGGGCGTTTCGCTTGTAGTCTTTCATCTAGTTGTAGGTGAAAACATCACCACTCTTGTTGACTAGCCTCAAGGTGTTTTGAGAATCTTGAGCTACACCGGCAACACCACCAACATCATCTGGGCCGGATTCGTCTTGAGCAACCATTTCCTTCCCATCTCTCTTCTTGAGCTTGGAGTTTAGAGGATTTGGCAACCTCTTCTTAGGAAAGGTCTTGGGAAACCTTGGTTTATCTTATCTCTTCTCATAAGGGCAATTTTTTGAGAAGTGGTTGGTTTCTTCACAGTTGTAGCACTTCCTTACATTCTTCTTTTGGAATCTTCCCTTAAATTTTCCCGCGCTAAACTTCTTAACAAAGAGGGCAATTTCTTCATATGATGGGCTCTCATCAGAGTCAATCTCATCACCATCTTCATCATCATCATCATCTTCTTCTTCTTCACTTTGCTCTTCCTGACATACATGCTTGGCCTTCAAAGCAAGATTGATCTTTGACGTTGAGGTACCATGCATGGCAAGATGTTTTATAGAATTTGCCTTAGATTCTTCAAATAGTTGAAAAGTGGATATGATGTCATCAGGAGTCATTTCCTTGAATCCATGATGTTGCCTTATGTCCAGCACCATTTGGTGATGATACGGAGCAAGAGCATGAAGTAATTTGTCCACGAGAAATCGTTTACTCAAGTTGAATCCATCTTGTGTCTTGTGACAATCGTAGGACTCGATGTCGGTGGAGAGGGTCATGAGACGCTCAAGGAGCTGCTTGGGGGATTCACCTTTCTCCATACAAAAGTTTTACAGTTGAACCTTGGCAATTTCATATTGAGCTAGCCGGAGAGTGGAGGTACCGGTCTTGGTTCTCACAATACTATCTCATAACTCCTTGGCACTTGTGATGTGTATGTAAGGTCTCCTTTGCTTATCATTCATTCCTTTCCTTACGCACATGATTGCGGTGTCGTTGAGATGCTTGTCATATGTTTCTCTTAGAGTGAGATTCTTTGGGTCAACTGGGTTGTAGCCATGCTCCAAGATGTCCAACATTTCATCATTGACGTACCTAAGATGGTCCTACATACCAACTCTCCACAAAGCAAAATTGGAACTGTCATCAAGCAAAGTGGGTTTTCCCCTAGGGTTATACTTAGGTTTCTCTACTTGAGGTATTGCATAAAGCCATGGAACACTAGAGTGATAATTACTAGGAGGTTGTTGGCCAAGTGAAGGAGTAGGCGCAGTTGGCCTCGAGGCCGCACCACCCGGATTAGCAAGTGGTGCGAGCATCGTGGTTAATGCGGCTAACCTCATTTGGACCAAGGCCTCAAGGGAAGCATCATGCTCGTCCTTTTGCTTAGCAAGGGCCCATTCCAGATCCTTAGAAGCGAAGGACTTAACTTCTGACTAAGTCACTCCCTTCTCCTTTGGATCTGCAACAAGGGGAGTCCCATCGGGGTTCATCTCGCTCTAGGGCGGTTAAGCCACAAGAATAGAGCACGAGGCTTTGGTACCAATTGAAAGAACCGAGATGGACCTAGAGGGGGTGAATAGCTACAAATCCAAATTTTAAGTGTTACTTAGCAACTTTAGGCAAAAATGCATAATATGAGAGTGAGCCTAACAATTGCAAAGGTGATACTAGTGTTAAGAAGGAGAGTGAATACAACAAGTATTTTAACGAGCAAGCACAATATAATGTAAGTACAAGCTAAGAGACAAGTAACAACAAGTAGGGAGTTGGGGTTAGGAATAACGGCAACTCCGAGAGACGAGGATGTATGTTGATGTTCACTTCCTTGGAGGGAAGCTATGTCACCGTTTAGAAAGGTGCATATTACCATGAAGGCACACTAACGCCATGAAGGCTCAGCCTATTCTCTCTTTGAGATATCACCATGAAGGGGATTCTCAAGCACTAGTGGTAGACCTTGGGGTGGTCTCCAAACCCTACAAACTTTTCGGGGGTAATCACAATGAACGGTTCCTCTCCGAAGAACTCCTATCGCCTAGGAGTCTCTAACCTCCAAGAGTAACAAGAATGACGGGGAAAAGCTCAAGACTTGCTCAAATCACGAATTCCTTTCGTGCAAAGAAGGGGAAGGAGTGGATCTATCACTTGATTGGACAACTTATCACAAATGCTCTCAAATCCCTTTGGGATCTGAGATTTGGTGTATGAGTGCGTGAGAGAGAGTGAAATGTGTTCTAGGGTTTGCTCAAAGTGAATGTCAACCTTATCCCATGGAGGAAGAAGGATATATATAGTGATGGAGCAAATATGGCCATTGTAGTGTAAGTGGCAGGGTTAGACCGAACATCTGGGCTAGGGTCCGGTCATCCGGCACAGTGAAACGGCCATGTAAGAAGCATAGGGAGCAAAGGAAAAGCAGAGAGACCGGACATTCGAGGGTGGACCCGGACATCCGGCATACTAGTGAGGCCCCGGACATCCTGCAATGGGCCGGACATCCGGCCTATGCAGACCGAACGGTAGCAAAGCTTTTGGACAAGGGGTCGAATTTCTGGGGAGCACCCGGACATCTGGCAGCACATGGCTGCCTTGACATCCGATGAATAGCCGGACATCCGGTGCTACGGGGGCAGCCCAGACATCTGGCGAAGGGGTCGGACATCCGGCAGCAAGGAATCAACAGTTGATCTCATTCTGTGATAGCGGCCAGATTTCTGGCAAGGCCCCCGGACATCTGGCGACCTCCAGGCTAGAAACACATGAAGAAGAGATGCAGTGAGTGTATGAGATGATAGTTGAACCTACCAGTGATCCAAAAGACTTGGGCATTTTTAGGAGATGTAGAAGGAAGGAAAACTGAGAGGACTACGTAATGACTTGAGCAAGTCTTCTTCTAACCCTATCGATCCCCTCTTAATAGTACGGGATTCCTATACTCAAGAATAAACCAATAAAAGAATCATTGGTGTGATGTTTCCAGAACTATGTTTATTATCAATATGTGATCCATGCACAAGTACAAGGTTGTGGGAGTAAGGCGCATACACATGCCTATTTTTATACCATTGTGTATGTTCAAAAGGGTTGTTAAAAGGTCCAGTTAAAAAACTAGAATTGTATAGATTTGAGGATTCATAATTGACTCTCTGGTTGTGGAAACATTAATTTGACGTCTGACAGGTCACTGTCCATGGACATGCCCGAACACATCCAGGGGCGTTTGAGGGGTCAGATTTGGTGTATCCTGCAGGATACAACCGAGTATCCTTTAGAGAATCATATTTTCTCCACTAAGAAAATTGTTTCTAATTGATCCCTTGAACTTAGAGGAGTAATTTTTTTGTCAAATTCATTTATTGTTTGGCCACCAACATAAACTTCACTACTATATTATTTAATTAAACCACATCTTGGTCACATACTTCACCAATTCTTCCGTAAGAGAATCGATCCAAAAAAAACTATAAAAAAGCTGAAACACTTTAACAGAAAAGCAACTTCTCTAGCTGCTCCTAATAGTCGAATCGATGCTTTCTCTATGTCTTCATTGCATATATTGTTGCTTTTGTCTATTGCCTTCTCGAGCTTGCCCACCTCTTTCTTCTCCACTTCCTTATACTTGGACATTGCGTCCTATCTAGACTCATCTCTAGCAGGTAGTGCACGAACATCTAGCAATTTTCTCGCTATCAATAGATCAATGTACTCTTCTTCACAATACCAAAACATAGAACCATCCTACATATAATTTTGAACAAACGATGAGTTTCAAATTGCGACGAATCCGAAGAAAAACATGTCACTCACTCCATCCTTTTCACACTTGAAGAACACTCATCTGGGATGTTTCAATATGCTTGAAACACTACACAACACTAGCCACGGGCAGTGGTCACACTTGATGACTGGTAGCGGCGAGCCGACGAGCTGCTGGGTGAGTGCTCAGCCCGGCCGATGGCTAGAAGTTTTTCTGTCGGTGGTCGATCGACGGGTGCCATGCGGGCACCGTCAGGAGGAGGACATACGGAGAGGCAGCACAGAGCGGTCGAGGGGGCTGCGGGAATCACTCCTCGTCGAATTCATCCAAAACGCACCAGCGCTAGAGAGTGAGTCCGTCGATCTAGTAACAGATGTAGATTAACCAATTTAGGCCCCGCCGGCAACAAGAACCTGCCAAATCAAGGTAGGGAGGAGCATGGTGGGTCCTACGGGGGTCGACGGTGGTGCGTGGTGGCCGACGGAGGTAGGTAGGAGGTGACGGAGTGGATGCAGTGCGGGGTGGTGAGGGTGTGGCCGAAGGGGAGGGGCATCTTTTTTACTCCAACGGTTGGCGCCCGAGTAAAAATAAGAATTGGGGCGGTGAGGTGGATAAATTTTTACTTCTCTAAATCTTTTAGGAGATCGGCTAGATGCAGTTTAGAGGAGAAAAAAATGTAATTTTAATCCTCTAAAGCTTTTTAGACGATTGATTAGAGTTGCTATTAGATCGAAGAACTTAGGCCCATGTTAGTCTCAGGGTACGGTAAAAACAACTCAGAAAGAACTATAGGTTACAAATGCTATTCGCCGCTTTCAGTTTAGATATCAAAATTCATACAAATATAAAAGAATAAAAAAATCTTGATCCGATGGCTTGGCTGTCAGTCGATCGAACGATAGTCACTCGTTGAAGAACCCTATATCATAAGAACGATAATCAGTGGAATAAGAGAGTGATCCCGACTAACTTATTTATCTCAATATGCAAGTATGCCGCATCACCACATAATCATGAGTGGGATAAGACCCACCTCAATAGACAACCATGCATGAGAACCGGAAAATATTTTTCATTATATTATTCCACTTATATTCAAAAAAATTAAAACAAACATGATCACATATAATAAGTCATGGGTCCGAATAACTGCCACACGTGTGGCATGGACGGGAACCCGCCCGCACGCCTCGTGTGGCATGGACGGGAACCGGCCCGCACGACCACGTCCGCGCAAGACAAAACAATAGCCCGCCGCGTCCGGTGCGTGGCAACCCGCCCGCCTTGCCTCGTCCGGGCATACGACCCGCATTGCCACGACCCAGCCGTTTAGTCCTCCGCTCGATCGCCTCTCGATCGCCGCCATCGTCCCCCACCTATCGAACCCCTACCTCCGTCGCCGGCCTTCCCTAGTTGCCATGGCAACCAGAGCAGATCCGTAGGGCAAACACACCGCAAACCACACCCCAACCCTCCCCACCCCAAATTTCCACTCCAACCCAGCCCTTGAGACGATCAGCTAAAATCAGGTGAAAATCTCCCTATCTCATCCTTCTCATCCTTCAGGCTGAAAATCTCCCCGATCTTGTCTTTGGATCCATGCTATAGGGGGTGGCAACACCAAAGAGTTTTGAGATCCTGTAGTTTTGTGATCTACGTGTTGAGATTAACTTAAGTTCCTAGTTTAATTGACGCAGGTAGTTGCGTATGAAATGGATGAGTAGGAATCCCTAAAAAAGGACAGGAAGGACAATTTTTGGAATGAAGGGGTTGGGAAAAATTAATTGCCACTTGTGTATAACGACGATTGCCACCTTCGTTGTCGATGGCTGCCACCTATTTTGACCTCGTTGCTTGCCATCCCTATCTTCTATGTGCAAGCAGCAGAAGAATACAATTCTTGTGGATTGTTGATGCCTTCTTGTTCATGCGGTGATTGAGAGCACATCGGAAAGAAGCGAGACACGTAAAGAATGAATCACGAAGATGGCGCCGATGCTTGGGGTTCTCAAAGGCCGTAAACGCCTTGGGATGCATCGAGTACAATCAACTCATCTCTGCAGGGCCGTTGCTGCCACTACTAGAACAAAGATGTCACGGCGTAGGTATGATGCGTGATAACAAAAGAAGTGAACAGTTGCCATCTTCGCAACGATGAAGATGACATTCTACTTATGTCGTACACTCTCATTTTTTCACAGGTTCTTATGACCAAAACACTCTTAGGGGGCCCCGTGGCAAGTTCGATCACAAGGCGCTAACAACGACAAATGTGCGGGCAGCCAACTTCAACTAGCTAGTATGGCTAATCAAGGTAATGCAAAGCGAAAAAGAGCACATACTGCTGTGGACATGAAAATGAACATGCAAAAAAGCGGCAAAAGGACTCACGAGTTATCACGGGTGAAAATGCAGAGCGTTCATGCAAAGACGTGGCATCATGCAAAGACGTGGCATCGTGCAGCACCCATGTACCTGCCATCGACGTCATGCATAGGTGAGTCCATAAAAAAAGTGAAGTTGCGGATGCTCAATTAGCAGAAGGAGCATAGTTGACATCTACAATTGCCATGACTGGACATCTACAATTGCCATGACTGGACATCTACAATTGCCATGAATTAAAAACTACACTTGTCATCCCTGGACAACTGTTGTTGCCATCCATAGACACCTGCAGTTGCCATGGAGGAACAAGCTGCGATTGCCATGCCGGTGCAACTACATTTGCCATGCCATGGCCACCGCAGCTTGCCATGAAGGAACAACTCCGGTTGCCATACCGATGCAACTTCTGATTGCCATGCCGATAAAACTGCAGTTGCCACATCGGGCAGCTGCAGATGTCGTCTTAGCACAAACTGCATTTGCCATGAATTGACCAACCAATACTATGCTTACAGGTTATTACGCTGGTGGTAACCCGGCAAACGTCTCGTGGCAAGCTTCACAAACTGCAGGTGGAGCACGTCATTTTGGTGTCACAGACCACACAAGATGGTCAAATGCAGCACAACAAGGCAAGGAGAAAAACTGAACCACAAAAGCAGCACTACATTTGTTATTTGTAGTTATTTGTAGGCAAAACAAGAGTTGCCATGTTTGTTGAACAGTAGCTGCCATGATGGGCGATTCTGACTGCCATACATGTCCACGCCAGCCTCACGGCTTGCTGTTTGAAATGATGTCATGCCAACTCACTCGAAGATGGTGTGATCCGCTATGCGATACACATGTTATTCAAACAAAAATCTTACTCTCGTACCTGTTTTTTCTATTACAGGGCCTACAACTACAGTGAACAGCGGCGCGGGGACATCTACTGCGGGGAGCTCTGAGCGTACGGAAGACGCATTCCACTAGCCAGCAGACAATCATGCCGCAAACAATTTCGAGTCAGAGTTGGGAATGGCAATCATTCCAGCAATGCCGACAAGCACCCCTTTGAACACAAGCACTGCCAACACTCAAGTAGATGGAACTGCCGCCAATCCTGAAGTGAATGATGAAACTGACGACGACGCACAAGGGGATGAAGATGGTGGGCAATCAGAGATCATGGTACCTCAGCCACCGTATGTTGGGCAAAGATTTGAATCGTTCGAAGAAGCAAAGGAATTCTACCAGACATATGCAAAGTTCCATGGATTTGCGGTCAACACCGAATACCATAGAAAAATTAAGAAAACTAACGAATACTGAGAGGTGAGATGAGGTGCCACAAGGCACGGAGGAACAAGAAGGGGAAAGGTGTTGCGCGCTGTCGTTCCGAACGAAAGAGAGGTATCATTCTCAAGACTGAATGCCCCGTCCGTGTAAGCTAAACGTAGATGGTACAGTGGGTGGTCACCGAATATTTTGACGAGCACAACCACCAACTCATAAAGAAGTTCGACACAGTAAAATTTCTGACCGCCCACAGAGGGTTCACCCCCATCGAAAGGCAATTCGTAAAGCTGCTACATGATTGTAACGTCGGTCCATCAAGAATGGTAGAGATACTATCTCTCATCCACAGCAAAAAGGGGAAACTGAGTAGCATGCCGTACATACCAGCTGACATCACAAACCTACATGTGCCAACCATCAGAGAGAGAGCAAGTTGGCGGACATAGAGGCCACAATTGCCTACTTGATGAGAAAGCGAAGGAAGATCCAGATTTCTTCTACAGGATAAGGTTGGACGATGAGGACCGTGTCAGGAACATGTATTGGGTGGATGGTGCTGCAAGGAGAGCCTACAAACATTTCCGAGATTGCATTTCATTCGACGCGACGTACCTCACCAATATGTACAAGATGCCATGCGCTCCATTCATATGAATAAATAACCATAATCGATCGTTGCGGTTAATTTGCGGGCTCGTCCGAACGAAGACACGGATGGGTACGTTTGGCTGTTCAAGACCTTCTTGGAGTGCATGGATGGACTTGCTCCGATGAACATAATAACATACCAAGATTTCAGCATGCGTGCAGGCATAGAGGAGGTCTTTCCGTTGGCGGTGCGAACCTTTGCGGTGGCACATTATAAAGAAGGCCGAGGAGACGCTAGGACCGTTCTTTCTTGACCCGTCCAGAGCTGCACAAGGCATTAGAGTTGTGCGTTGACCACAGCTTGACGGTGGAGGAGTTTGAAAGGAGCTGGATGGCCATGATTGAAACACATCAAGTCCAAGACAACGAGACGCTTGCTAACCTGTGGGAGAAGCGAATGTACTGGGTGCCAGCCTACTTCATGCATGGCTTCTTCCCATTTCTGCAGACTACGCAGCGCAGCGAGGGGTTCAATGCTGTTTTGAAGCGGTACGTCACTCGGCAACTCATTGCTACTGATTTGCCAAGCAGTACACAGCTTTGCAACAAAAAATTCTGGGATCTGAGCTACAGCAAGAAGCTACCACAGCACTAAAGCAGCCAAAATTGCTAACGTATTTACCGATGGAGAGGCAAATGAGCAAGATATACACCAACAAGAACTTTAACAAGTAAGTCAGTTGCGTTACAATCTTATTTGCAGAAAAAGCACATAGGCGGTAGGTGCCTTATAGAGTGCAATGCAGTTGCCATGTTTAATGAAATACTGTTTGCCATGCATACTCAGCTGCAGTTGCCATGTTCAATGAAAATTCTGTTTTGCCGTGCTTGCTCGGGTGCATTTTCCTTGTTGAATGAAGTGCGATTGCCATGTTTAATGCAATGTGCTTCCATTGGGGCATGTTGGCATGCAAGTGCCAATGTCAACTAGAAAAATGTTATATTGGCGACACAAATGCTGAAATGCGATTGCCATGTTTAATAAAGTGAATCTGCCATGTTTGTTGAAATGCAACTGCCATGTTTAGCCAAACTGTAGATGCCATGTTTAAATAAAAGGGCAGTTGCCATGTTTTATGCAATGTGCTTCCATTGGGGAATGTTGGTGTGCAAAATGACGATGTCTAGTTGAAAATGTACTACAATTGCCATGTCTGGTGTGCTCCAGTTGCCATGTCTAGTGTACTGCATTTGCCATGTCTAGTGTACTGCATTTGCCATGTTCAATGTACTATATTTGCCATGTTCAATGAACTATGTTTGCCATGTTCAATCAAAAATGTATTTCTATTTACATGACAACATAAGGTGGTACAAGAAAAAAGCACGATAGTTTAACAGAAAACACACAAAACTTGCATATTCCAGGAAGAAATAAAGCGTGCCAGCATGTTCACGGCTTTCCAGGTGGATGAACATATGTTCAAGGTGTGTTCTATTTTGGGCATGTCGATCTGTAACACGAAGACCGGACAAAGGAAGGAACTACTTCGTCAAAGCCTCGATAGGCGAAGGCGAGTACTACTTCCAATGCTGCAAGTTCGAACGGGACGGCATTGTGTGTTGTCACATACTAAAAGTAATGGACATGAACGATGTGACACGGATGCCCCGCCATTTCATAAGGCGGCGATGGACTAGGGACGCTGACGACGTGTTGGCGCCACAGACAACACACGCAGTTCTTGCTGTGCATGACGAGAGACCTGAGTCAACCATGGAAGCCGTGAGGCACGTTGTGCTGACAAAGAACTATGCTGAGCTAATTGATGAAGCGTGCAAGAGTGATGAGACAGCGAGAGTCGCGGAAAAACACAGGAAGGTACTAAAAAGAGAGCTTGATGAGATCAAGAAGAGGAAAGCTGAGGAAGCCTTACACGGTTCCCCGCACATCAAGTGTGCCTTCATCCACGGGCCATCATCGAAAACTTCGAGATAGGATCTCGAACAGCAAGCACGCAGACCTGTGTCAGAACCCACCCTGCTCCATCACAAAGGGTCGTCCAAGAGAGATAAGGTACAAGTCGGGATTAGAGATTCAAGCAAAACACAAGAAAACGAAGAAAGGGGCGGGCAATCCATGAGCAAAAATTGGGGCAACGTGACATGGTCCTTGTGGACATTTTGTTTTGTACCCTAGATGATGAGAATTTTTTTTAAGATTGCGAGAATGACTCTTGAGGGGCATCGGAAGTGGAAGGAAAATTCATTGAGTGGATAAATGCGTTGCCATGTTATGGGTACTTAATCTGCCATGTTATGTGTAGTTAATCTGCCATGTTATGTGTAGTTAGTCCGCCATGCTATTTTATACTAAATATGCCATGCTATTTTATACTAAATATGCCATGCTAGTTGTCTCGCATCCGCCATTTCAGCTTGTAATCGATCTGCCATGTTAGTTGTAATCAGATTCCGCCATGTTAATTATCTTTGGATCTGCCATGTTGTTTGTAATCAGATTCGCCATGTTAGTACATCGAAAATATGCCATGGTATTTGTAATGACTCGACATGGCATATATTTCCATGACAATATGACGCAGTTTAGAGACACATAGTGTAATGTGTGCAATGTATAGGAAACAAGTTGGAAAAGGCGAACGTGCATAAACCGCAAAGAAAGGTTGTGGCTACATGATCAAACCTACCATGATAGCCGGTGAAGTTAGTGATGAAATAGAAGAAGCAAGACGTCCAAATGAACAACGACAATGACGTTCGCTAACCATTTCTGATGAACTACATTCGCCATGTTTTAAAACATCGTGACGCATTCAAAACAAAGAACGGGTGATACAAACGATGAAACCATAGTAATAATGATAAACATAAAAAACATATCTTACATCACGCCTAAGTAGGTTCACATCCACACATATATTACGAAACTATTCAAATGTCGCTCACACACCACCACTACATAGTAGCCTCACGCTGGGTTGCGGTCATAACATAGCACACGAACATAGTTTTTGACGAGAACCAAAGAGATAGTACCTTACATTCCTCGGCAACAGAATGTAAGGTATGCGTCCGGTGTGTATCGCCGTGTGATCACTTGTACTTCTTGATGACTTTCTTGACAGCTTCCTCCACAAACTCACGTGCTCCGGACCGCTTGTTGAAATCTTCATTCGTCAACCAGTTCCATGTGGGGATTTTCCGGAGCTCAACGACCGCTGCAAAATGTGATAGCGGGGACAATTCTGTTTTCCCACTTTGCAAGGTATTCCGGTACAAGGAAAGCGCCATGTCATCTGCACGAGAAAAATAGTCAGGTGAACACGCAAAAAGGACAGACGTAGCAAAAGATAGACTTCAATTCAGATGTAGCAACAAAAGAGGGGTTGGATTGATGTAAATGGCACATGAAGGAGGGGCTTAACAAATTATGTGTTCCCTTGATTCGCAGTCGCCACATACTCAGTCGGGAAATGCCTGATCTGGACCTTTGAATGTTCGTAGTGACGGTTCCATGTCTCTTTGAGGTTGTTGATGAAGAATTCGGCATGCGTAGTAAGGTCTGCATCGACTTCCGAACGGATTGAATCAAGCACCTCAAAATGTTGGTTCTTCGTGTCAAGACAGATGGCATAGTGGTGACCACACTTGTCTTGTTGGTCATGTGGTGCAAGCTCACGGAACATGGGGAACATGACCTGCATTTAAAAAGTGAAGGAAATGAGAAGCGAGTTCACATAAAGAACAGCAGAGGGACAAAAAATTAGAATCACGTAGAATGTTTGGTTATGGGTGGGGTAGTTGAAAGAAAGTTGTCGTCCATGTATGAACAAAATGTGCCGTGTATTTTACTATCAAGTTGCCACATAGTTTGCACGGGATGCAAAAATCAAGATGACAGCAGGTGCACGGCAACAAGGTTGCCACATGAAAACATCTCGCCACATAAACACAAGTGCAGATGATGGCAAAAACCACACCATGTGAAAAACAAAGGCAGAAAGGGGAGGAGTACTCACATATTTCTTGGTGTGAGTTTGAATTCACCGTGTTGAGCAAAATTCTTCCTCAAGATTTTGTGGTGGAAGTCACCATCCCATATTTTGCAGGTCACACTATAATGCATGATTATCTTGTCGGCACACACATCCATATGATTGTTGATGTAGTCGATCCCGCATGCAACTACATTCGTCGACATTTTACCGCTTTGGCCTCATGGACTCAAAGCAAGATCACCTGGTCGACGACGCCGCCTCCACATTGAATGACTTTGGTTCTGTCCAAACATGAGCTGTATGAAAACGATATAACATGGAAGGATCATGCCTACTAGGTAGAAAAATGAAAGAAGTAAAACGTAAGCGGATCATGTATAGAAAGTACAAAAAAAGAAGATGAATGGTAAAGAAGGAGCAAAGCAATATGAGAGATTATGGGGTGTGGTCATTTACGCTTTCAGCTCCTTCATGTGCTTGCTGCTGGACATCGCATTTCCAAAACGCTTGACAATATCATACAGTTGGGTCTGTTCCTTAGTGGCCCTGAATTCGGGCTCGTAGTCTTCCGCGGGAGGTGGGTGAACTACCCTCTCCTGCCTCACGTAACTGTGGGTGGCACTCCTAATGGTATCCTCAGAATCAGATTCGCATGTGCTAATTGCCATCATAGTGTGATAATTGCCATGTTGCTATGATGGCGGTTGCCATCATAGTATGATGATGATTGCCATAATAATATGATGGCAGTTTACATATTGTCATTATGCCAGTTGCCATTTTGTCATTATGGCAATTGCCATCTTGTTATGATCAGGTTGCCTTCTTGTTATGATCAGGTTGCCATGCATGAATAAAAGTGTGTTAAAAAAACATTGTTCACGTAAAGAACTGGTAAAAAATACCATTAAATGCAGTCGACAACCCTTTTGGTACATCTTGCTTGACAATGCATCGTGCGAGGAAGTCGGCGATAAACTTACACCAATTCATGTTCTTCACATTTTCCAGATCCGCCGCACCACACAAAATTTCAGGACAAAAAGGTTGCCGATCGTAAATCAAATGGAAAAAAACATTCAAAAACACTGGCGGTCATTAGCTTGACACACGACATCGGAGCCAAAAGATTGAAGGAAAATAAAGTAGTAAATATGGATCATTCACGGGATGGGGAAGCATTTGTTGCTTGGGCGAAGAGAAGTGGTCGGCGCGAAAACAGCTGAGATGAGGTACATGAGTAGCTTCATCTTGAAAACATCTCCATGCTTCGTCATGGCCTGCAGCGAATCTGCCACTGCAGACGTGTTCGGCATGGATTCCAACCCAGGAAACAAATGGGGGAACAGCGCTTCCTCGATCTCATTATTGACCTCGTATGGGACTTTGATATGTCCACAAGGCACACCCAAAGTGCTAATTACACAGATTCCTCGTTCAACGGTAGTCTTCCACGTCCCGGAATCACGAATTCCCTGGAGGCGGGGTCGTAGATCTCACCAAGCCGCCGTGACATGTGGTTGACAAGGATCGTGCACGGACATCCATCATAGCCTCGCATACCCATCTCAGCAGCTCCCTTCCGATCGTCGGTGAATCTGCCGACCAACACGGTCGATCGTTCTTGGGAGGCTACATTGCGAATCGTTTCTTCTTACGCAAAAAAGCAGGACAAAAAGTGATCAGTTGTTGCCATGTTTTGCAAAAAAGTGATCAATTGTTGCCATGTTTTGCAATGTCATGAAATGTTAGTTCGTGTCGCATTTAACGCAAGCTCGAGGTGTCAACCAAGTAACATAAAGCGAGGAGGAGGAGGGATGTGTGGACATTTACCTCATCACCCTCTTTTCTCCGTCACGATTGCCCGATACGCTGTGGTGGATCCATGAAATCATCATCATCATTTTGATGATCGCCACGAGCCATTCTGCTGAGATAGGAATGCACCAAATTGTCATGGTGGAAATGTAAATGCAATAGGTAAGCATCTAATCAAGAACCTGAAAAAATTGCCACAGAGATAACTGCCACGGCGGCAGAAATGTGCTAGGGTGAAATTGCCGTGCTGAAATGCAACACATACTACAACAAAGCGATGAAACCACATCTAATCAAGAACCTGAAAATGGCCACAGTGTGTTCAGATATCACAAAGTCGTTGTGGCAAAAACAAAAAAAAATTGCGCTGCAAAGACAATGAATTTGCCACATTGTAATGCGACTGTAGCCATGGCAATGAGACATGATGTGGTCAGCCAAAAAACTTGCCACATGCAAAGCATATGTATGGCATCGACACAATTGATATGCAAATTTGGTTGCCACATTATGCAGCCAATTTGCCACACCGTCCCTATCTCGTAGTATGGCAACAGACAGTGTGTTCACATTCTATTTGCCACATGAATATACTATCCAAGTGGCAACACACTTGATGTGCACATTAGTTGCCGTCCAGTGCAGTTGGCTGCTGAAACTGCATTGACTACCGATTGTGGCAACTATCACAGTGTGGCAATTATCACAAATCATTTAGAAAAATTAGTTGCCACAATGAAAAAGCATGTTTGTGGCTACTATCACGATAATTCAGCAAATTTAGTTGCCACATGGAAGAGCGTGTGTGTGGCAACTATCACAGTCATTCAATAAAATAGTTGCCGCATGGGAAGCTTATTTGTGGCAACTATCACAGTCATTTCAGTAATTTGTTGCCGCATGGAAAAACACGTTTGTGGCAGCTATCACATTTGTTCAGGAAGTTAGTTTGCCATACAATCATGATAGTTAATCAAACTATCAAGTTCGCCTCATACTACAGTTTCAAAACCCAACTAACTAGATTTAGGGTTCAATGGCAACTACAGCGACCTCAAATTCACCCTCAAAGTTCACCCCCGAACTGACTGCAAACACAAATTCGAACCAATGCGCATCAAACAACCCGGGAGACACCTGCCCAATCCATAGGCAAGACTAGTGTGTGCCTCCGAACAAGCATAACCACACCGATGATGCCACACAAGGGCGCATTTAAACTGCCCAAAGTGCCACCAAAACGGCTAGCAGACGATTTCGGGCGCCAAGGAACGCCGACGCATCACGTAATCGCCTGAATCTCTACGAATCTCGATCGAGGAATCAAACAGGGAGGGAAGGGGAAAATGCAGGAAGGGGTTGCGAGTTGTAGCGAGCATTACCTTCAACCCGCAGCGCCCGGCGCAGCCGCCTGCTCCGGCGAGCACCACCGACGGCCGCGAACACCGTCGATTCTTCCGCCTCCGCCGTCGCCTTCTCCTCGCCTTCTCCTCCGGTGGTTTGAAATGCGAGTGGGTTGTGCCGAATCGCGGTGCGGCCGAGTAAATGGAACCGTGATGGAGAGAGGGCAGAGGTGTGCGACGTGTTGAGCGTCAACCGCGGTCGGGCGTGGCGTGCGGGCGCATAGCGGTTCCACCGCACGCCTCCGGTGGCAACCGCTGACCGCTGGATGGCAACCAACGTCCGGCCGACCCGACCAAGACACCGCACACGCCGCTGCCCCACGTGGCGCAGAAAACCGGCCGGTTTGTTTCAAGATTCGTGCACAAAGTTGCCAGCGGAGATGCTTGCGTGTGGTCGGGATGGTGAACGCCCACACTTGTGGGCGTTAACATTTCCGTAAGTCATATGTGTGTTTTAATTTTGGTTCACATGATATTAATCTAAATATTTATATTGCACACGATCAAATCTCATTGACATATACGACAACAGATTTCCGCAACAGCATCTTGGGTAGCATCTAGTTATTTTAACGTGCATGTTTCCACATTATCCAAATTGTTGCAGCTAATAGATTTACTAACTTGATCCATTGGCATCCGTTCGATGTATGCATGAGAATCCTCTACCATGTGGCATGCATTAGTACATTTTAAGTGGGTCTTAAACTACACTGCATTTCATTGTGACATGCACAACATGTCATATTAAGATTTTTTTTGCTTATGAAGAATTATTTTCACATAGTTTATATCGTAAGGACTGAATTAGTATTCTCCACAATATTCAGAAACTATATATCTAATTTCGTGGCAACCGGGCAGGCATCGTCTAGTTTATATAGAAGTAGAAAAACCTAGTATGAGAAAGACGCTGGCCAATTGCTCACGGTTGAGCTCGTGGGTTGTATATTAAAGTGTACAGAGAACTACTGATCAACCACCAGTCCATCAGCTGCGTCATCAGTTTCTGACAGGGGACTATGCATGTAATGCAGGTCATTTAACTACTTAAAAAAATCTTCTGCATTACTACCAGCCTGCTACTTGTCTCGGCTGTTAATGCAGGTCCCTGTTTCCTCCAGAGGATATGATATGATATTTGCAGCTCATCATAGTGTGCCAACAACCACTCCAGACCAGAGGAACCACCTCATCACCTCTGTTCTTGAAGCGACGGGAGCAAGCGAATAATCCTTCTCTTTTCCACGAGAGGTACGATCCAGTAGAGGCCGGCGATGTCGGCGGGTGAGGGGAAGAAGACAGCATGCGTCACCGGAGGGAGCGGTTACATCTCTTCGGCACTCATCAAGCTGTTGCTCCAGAAAGGCTACGCTGTCAAGACGACCGTCAGAGACCCCGGTTAGTTTCCTGTTTCTTCGCTTCAGTACGTACGTACTTGAGCAACTTTTCCTTCCGTGTTTGAGGTGAGATCATAGGTTCTAAACTTGAGTTTGAGGCGAAATCTTGTACTCGGTTCTGCAGAATCGATTGGATAAAACATATTTATTCTATCCAGTCTGCTAGCCGAATCACCAAGCTGAAATTGATGGAAACTGTTTTGGTCTGAATGGTCTCAACCCACCATGTTACGTCTCTGAAGATTCTGGAAGCTGTATATTCAGATGACATGGAGAAGAATTCCCACCTCAAGGACTTGCAAGCACTTGGCCCCTTGGACATCACCCGTGCCCGGCTGGACGAAGAAGGCAGCTTCGACGACGCAGTTTCCGGCTGCGACTACGCCTTCCTCGTCGCCGCTCCGATGAACATGGGCTCAGCAGATCCTGAGGTAAACAGACATCTCCACCAAGCTTCGTTTTCATCTGCACGACTGTTGGCAGGTGTAGTTGTTGGGATGTGGGACACCATTTAAGTTGTCAGCATCAGCCATAACTCACTCTCTGACGACTGTTCCCCCCACCGTTGTCCTTTCAGTGCATTTGGCAACTCAAACATGTTAGTTTATTTTCTCTTTGGGGATAGCTTACTGTGCTTCGTGTTCAACGGCAGAGAGATCTGATCGAGCCGGCCGTCCAAGGAACACTCAACGTGATGAGGTCGTGCGTGAGAGCGGGGACGGTGAAGCGGGTGATCCTGACGTCGTCGGACGCCGGCGTGTCCAGGAGGCCGCTGCAGGGCGGCGGCCACCTGCTGGACGAGGGCTCCTGGTCCGACGTTGAGTACCTCAGAGCCAACAAGCCACCGACTTGGGTATACACATAAATCTTTGCGCCCAGTCCCTCTCGCTTACTCCCTCCGTTCCTAAATATTTGTCTTTCTAGAGATTTCAAATGATTACCACATACGGATGAATATAGACATATTTTAGAGTGTAGATTCATTCATTTTGCTTCGTATGTAGTTACTTGTTGAAACTTCTAGAAAGACAAATATTTAGGAACGAAGGGAGTAGACATTTATATTCGATGGGGGCTTTTGTTTACGTGTAATTTGCATCGTAGGAATACGCAGTGTCCAAGGTGCTTCTGGAGAAGGCGGCGAGCAAATTCGCGGAGGAGAATGGCATCAGCCTCGTCACCGTGTTGCCCGTGTTCACGCTGGGTGCGGCTCCTGTCTCCAAGGCCAGAACCAGCGTCCCCGTCACCCTCTCCCTGTTGTCTGGTGAGAGAGACGTCCCTGCCATAGCATTTCTCTGTTTTCAACAGCATGATCAGTGCTTGTTAACTGAGTGTTAATTTGGCCGGTGACATATATATGCCTGACTGTCCTGTACGTTTTTCAGGTGACGAGGCGCAGCTGAACATCCTGATAGGCCTGCAGTCAGTCACCGACTCGGTGTCGATATGCCACGTGGATGACCTTTGTCGGGCCCAAGTGTTTGTCGCCGAGACCGAGTTCTCGGCGGGCAGGTACATCTGCTGCAGCCACAACACCACCGTCGTGCAGCTTGCCCGTCTCCTAGCGGAGAAGTACCCACGATACAATGTGAAACCTGAACGGTATGCGAACAGTCTATCTAAACCGTTGCCACGCACACATCTATATTTTTAATACGGGTTTAACGTTCATATATATACTTGTGTAGCTTTGCTGGGTCCCAAGAGAAGCCAAGAGTGTGTTTATCGTCTCAGAAGCTCATCGCGGAAGGGTTCGAGTTCAAGCACGATGATTTAAGTGAGATCTTCGACGACCTCGTTGAATACGGCAGGACCACGGGGATCCTTCCCTACTGATATGTCTGTTGTCTACAAACAGATATGTAACCAGGACAAAATAACGTGTCTTAGCAGAAAAATACATGCTTGTATTTTGGTGCGTGAAGATGTTTAGTTCTTTGCCTTTGCGGCAAAAAAAGCATTATTTTGCTAAATGTATGTGCCGTGCATATCACTGATGTAACCTGAAAAAAGGCTTTCGCTCTGCTTTATAATTAAAATCAGCATCATGTCCATACAGAAGGTTCAAGTGTAGTAGAGAATAAAAAGGTCTGTTGGGGCCTCCATGCATATACCAAGCCTCTTCTGACCCGTGTGTCATAGGGTCTACCTCCATTAAGACATGACCAAAAAAAGGACCGGGTATCCCAAAACCATATTTTTTGAGGTTTTATATCACTAAATCCCAACTTCATTGCAGGACGAATGTTTTTAGCGCAAGGCAAAAATGAAAAGAACTATGGTGTGGCTTGGGTCTGGATCAAAGGACGTTCTGGACATTGTCGAGCGTGATGTATCCTTGATTGAGTAATACTAGAGTTATTTAGCAAAAAGAGTGACTCGTTGATGGAAGTTGCCACTAGGGTCTAGAGTGATTGATATGGAGGAGGACCATGTCCATGTCTTCACACACCCTTCCGTCGAGGTACACGTGATTTGGTCGGATCAGGCAACTTCTCATATATACTTTTGGAGCAAAATCTGATAGGTTTTATTGATCAATGTTCAAAAATACAGGTAAAACGTCCTGATCATGGGGAGCAACGAACCGTACATGTCTCCCTTGATCTAATAAAAGAGCGTGCCTAGCCAGATTATGAGGTTCAAAGTTTGAGTCCATAGACACAAAATTACAGGAAATGAAAGAACTAGTCCAAGAATTGATATTCTTAATCACCCCACCATAGCTTCCTCCTATAGCTTCATGAATATGGCTTACTACCATCTTGCAATTTAAAGCGATATGTAGTTGTTGTAGTCCAAGGTCTTCCGCTAGAGATGGAGCTTCACGGCATCCCACCGCTTCAAGGGATATGGGATCTGTCATGCCCCTTATCACATAAACTAAAGAGACCCTGTACACTCCATGTTCATCTTGGCATATAGCGCGGCTGTTCCTAAGCGTCCTTGGATTGATACAACCGCGTCCACATCAATTTTATAGATCCCAGGTGGATGAGGGATCCATTTATTTCCTGTTTCTTTGCCTCGTATATTACTTTGACGACCATGCACATGTCCAAACCGGTCTATCTCAACCAAATCTACAAGAAAATTTGAAACCAAAAGGTGAGTCGACAAAGGACTCTCGTTGATTCTCTCGTGAATAAGCTTCCTTTTCGCCTTCCGAATAGGCCATAGTATCACTGTCGTTTTGATCAACACATTATGCGATGGTGTCTCAATCATTGTGCACAGCCAAGCCTTAGCATTTCGTTCCCCATTCGCTATCAACTTCCCATGTTTGTTGATGCCTCACGTGGCCGTCCTTGTGGTAATGGAAAAGGCCCTCTTTTGGGCCTACACTAAACATGACAAAGTGGCATGGTCAAAGCATGACACACAAAGGCAAGGGAGCAACTTATCAAGGGGTTTGCCTATGGCGGAAGCAAAAAAACGCGCAATTTTCTTCATAGGCAAACCATGGAGGCACGGATTTGCTTCTCATGAAGGCACATGTTTTCTTTTGCGAGATGCATAGTTGTGTCTCTAACAAAAGAAAAAAAAGTGTTTTATTTTTCCTTCCACGAGAGGTACGGATTTGCTTCTCATGGAGGCACAAATTTGCTTCCATGAGAGGCACAACTATGTCTCTTGGAAAAGGAAAAATATGTTTTTTTTGCTTCCGCGAGAGGCGCATCTTTGCTTCTCGTGGACATGGAGCCATAGATTTGCTTCGCGAGAGGCACAACCGTACCTCTTCGAAAAGGAAAAAAGAATGTGCTTCTGGCACTGGTTTTTTCTGATATGATTTTTCAAGTTTTTTTGGTTTAAAACAAGTTTGTCAAAACCTAGTAACATGGGATTCAGTTTGAAAGATCTCGATGCGAGAAATCCAACGGTAAAAACAATTGGGGATTTGGACGCACGATTTAAAAGATAAAATGTTTTGAAGAAACAATTCTCTGAAATAAGGAAAAACTCCCAGGTTGCAACAAGGCAGTGCGCCACCTATCGCAACCCTGGAAAGGTGGGAGTGACCTTTACAAGGGGTATTTATCAATTAATGATTTCGCATAAGGTTATGGTTGATGCTATGTCTCGTTCACACGAGAAAAAAAACAAGTAGGCTCGCCTCAAGCGAGCAACAGACTGGGCTACCCCAGCATGCAGAAGGCGATAGGCCTCAAAGCACTCACGCTTTTTTTAGCATTGTTTTGTTACCATTTTTTTCTATTTTACTTTTAGTTATTTTTTAAAATATTATATATATATATAGCACATAAATATTTGAAAAATGATAATTATGCATTTAAATTTTTTTAATGTGTATAAAAAAGTTTCTGATGTATGTGAAAATGTACACAAAAACGTAAAATGTGTATGAAAGAGTAGAAATCAAAAAAATATTTAGAAAAAATGTTAAACATGTATAAGAAAAAATGTTAATCATGTACAATGTATATATAAAAACTAGACATTACAACATATATTGGGAAAAAATGTTAATCATGTACTTGTAAAATGTTAAATGTGTATATAGAAAATGTTCCTGATATATACGTCAAATATTGCGTGTGTATGAAAAAAGTAGACGTCAAAAGGTTTGTTTAAAAAAAGGTAATCATGTATTTAAAAAATGTTAAACATGGATATAAAAACTATTTCTGATCTATGCAAAAAATGTACAATGTTTATGGAAAATTAGACATAAAAATAAGTTTTAAGAAACATTAATCATGTATTTGAAAATGTCAAATGTATATATAAAAATGATCATCGTGTATTTGAAAAATGTTGTCCCCGTGTCAAAAAAGTGCACAAAATATGTATTTAAGAAAAAGGTACATCGTATATGTAAAAAATGTTCAACATGTTTAAAAAATAGGCATGTGTTAAAAAAACCAATGAAAGCTGACAGACAAACAAAAAATAAAACCGAATATATAAACACCAGTGAAACAAAAAATTTGGTAAAGACAAAGCAGAAAGGAAAAATAACTGAGAATACTGAGAAAAAACGACAATACCAAACAACACTCTGTGTAGTATGTGTTACTAGGCAGTCCCCGTTTCAAAAAAGTGCACAAAATATGTATTTAAGAAAAAGGTACATCGTATATGTAAAAAATGTTCAACATGTTTAAAAAATAGGCATGTGTTAAAAAAACCAATGAAAGCTGACAGACAAACAAAAAAGAAAACCGAAGATATAAAGACCAGTGAAACAAAAAATTTGGTAAAGACAAAGCAAAAAGGAAAAATAACTGAGAATACTGAGAAAAAACGACAATACCAAACAACACTCTGTGTAGTATGTGTTACTAGGCAGTAAACAGCAATACTCCAGGCTCATCATAGCCGCACTTTTTTCCCGGACACGGTGTCGAGGACACCAACCAAACTGCCCCTTTATCCAGCAGTTGGCCTTGTCTCGGTTCGTACTGCACCAGCGTACGGTGGCTGCTCGGATCGGCGATCCAGCAGAGAAAAAGAAGATGTAATATCACTGATAGTCATACAACTTGCGCTGGATATTAGTTTGGTGCTAAAACTTGTAAATATGAATTTGTGGTCATCTAACTTGTTGATTGGTGTAAATACGGTGCATTCTATTATATCCAGCGGGCCACATCCTGCCTACATGGCATGCCAGCGGGCCACATGTCAGTGTGTAGGAGTAAAATTTTCCAAATAACTCCCTACATTTTTTTTTTGTCAAGGAAAAAAATTATTAACTTAGCGATCAGTGTTATATCTTTTGGAGTAGCAGGATTCGAACTACAGACCTTCATAAGCCGAGCACAGCAGGTAAACCAACAGGCCTAGCGCTATATATTGTTTTAGAAGAATAACTAATTCCTATTATCTACACCTAGAACACCTGGCCTGCCAGCTCAAATGGGCTATGATCAGTAGAGCCCATTTTCCACCTTGATTTTTTTTAGAAAATTGTAAGTACATTATGATCTCAGTAATGATTGTATATTGATGGACTACAAAAATATTTTTATAATTTAAGGTAATCCAAATATTTGTAAAATTACAATTCAAAAATATTGTAAAAAACTTTAGTGCTCATAGATGAGTGGATTTTTAACATAAAAATAAGGGAGCCGCTAGGTCTCGAACCCACGAGGCCGCGACCAAAAACACTCTATTGTCTATACGTACAGAAGATGATTTGTAAATCAAAAAGTTTCATATAAGCTTGAGGATTATATAAAAAATATTTAATAAAACAAATTAATACAATTATGTTCAAATATCTTTGTGTTGAAAATATTATACATACAAACAATGATTATTAAATAAATATTTAAATATAAACCTAGGTATTATATTAGACACGACTGAATATTCATATCAACAATTTAAATTTTAAATTATGGATATGTAATTACATGGAAATTGAACTATACAAATGTGCATATAATTATTGAAATGTTTGTAGAACTTAAATAACAATTTGGAATTTTAATTTTACAATAATTATTTGAATTTCTACAAACATTTTCGTTTTTTATAAATATTTTTTGAATATATAATATTTGTAAAATAATACATGAACAGTTTGAGAGTAAGTTATTTTGTTTGTATTAACAATATTTATAACACTAATATTTAAACATTATTTTTCTGACCGAGATCATAATTTACATACTATCTACAAATTTCTAACAAAATCAAAGATGCAAAATGGGGTACACAGATCATAGGCCATTTGAGCTATCAGGCCCACGTATTTCAAGATGAGGATATAAAATTTAGTTATGCATAGTATGCATCATGTGTCATTGACTGCGCTGGTTGACCACGTGTGCGTACCTTCTGAAGGTCACTTGTTCGAATCCCACCCCCCCTATGTATAACGATTTATCTTTTTTTTCCTCTTACATACATTATTCAATAACAGGTGGCCTCACCTGAGCTTTTTTGCGCAATTAAAAATTTTAGGGAGTTATCTAGAAACATTTAGTCCAAGCCAATGCCACGCAAGCAACATGTACGTCTGGATATGATAGAACACACTGTATTTGCACGACACAACAAGTTAGATGACCACAATTCCGTATTTTACAAGTTTTAGCATCAAACTGAACATGCAGTGCAAGTTCTATGACTCCCAGTACCTCGAAAAAGAACTCATGTCGATCTCGGCTTCTTATAGCTGCAACGGAATCAATCTCCGATCTGGCAGATTGTGAGACTGCAGCGGCTGACTGATGCAACCATAACTTCTCTCGAACTCAAATCTCGTATAAAAACTTGGCTTTGTATACCACTTGTTAGATAAAACGAGAACGTTTGATCCTAAAAATATGGAGGCCCCCGCGTCGCTCCTCACGAGCGAGTCTTGTGGCGACCAGCCTCGCCGGCCCGCCCTTCTCTTCCTCCCCTTTCCTCCTCGCCGCGGCTAGAGAGGGCCGAAGGGCAAGCCCTCAAGGCTCCCAAGGACGACGGCGGTGTCGGACGGCAGCATGATCAAGGGATTCATCAAAGGCGTGGTTGCGAGGCAGCAACATGAAGGCATGGTTGAGGCATGATGGTGGGCGTGCTCGGGCCGGGCGTAGTGCTCCGGTCGGGAGGCGCGTCGTCGTTTTGGCGGCCGATGCACTCCTGATCTAGCGGCGGCTGCACTTCGCGTGGGAATGCATCGGTGATGCGGATCTGCTTTTCATGCTCTAGATCTGGCCATGTGGGCCCGTGGGTGTCGGTGGTGATGTGCTCTACCATCGGTATTGGTCCGAGTGTTGACCACTCTGGCGTGCGGCAGCGGCCTCACTGCGGATTGCGGTGGCAACTGAAAGTCTTCGCGAGGTCTCCTTTCAGATCCGGTGATTGTCTTCGACGATGAGATGCAACCTACGAACGATGGCTTGACGCAGAGGGTTTGGTCGTTTAGCGGCCGCGATCGCAAATCACATGTAGCTGCTGTGATAGTGGAAAAGTGGTGGCATACATTTGAGTGACTTTGATGTGGTGCTACTCAAGCATCCGGTCTCGAGCTCTGAGGGTCAAAACCTAGGTCGCTAAAGTGGCGGACTCGAGTCGATATTGGATATGCTCGGACTGACTCTTCAGGGTGAAAACCTAGAATCTGACCTTTGGTGGTTAGAGCAACTCTAGCAGACCCCGCAAAAGGCCCCGACCCGCAAAATAACCGCCAAAATGTGCGTCGGCGCGGAAAACCCCGCCCGAACAGACAGCGCATCCGCGTCCGACCCATAATTTTTTTTGCAGGGCGCGGCAAAAGATCTCCCCCAACCTCTAGTTTCACAGGGCGGGAGCACAATGATAACCCACAAGTGTAGGGGATCGAACAACTTTCGAGGGTAGAGTATTCAACCCAAATTTATTGATTTGACACAAGGGGAGCCAAAGAATATTCTTAAATATTAGCAGTTGAGTTGTCAATTCAACCACACATGGATAACTTAGTATCTGCAGCAGAGTATTTAGTAGCAAAGTAGTATGATAATAAAGGTAACAGTGGCAAAAGTAAAGATAATAGTTTCGTAGTAGTTGTGACAATAGCAACGGAAAAGTAAATAAGCAAAGCACAATATGTGAAAAGCTCGTAGGCATTAGATCAGTGATGGATAATTATGTCGGATGCGATTCCTCATGTAATAGCTATAACATAGGGTGACACAGAACTAGCTACAGTTCATCAATGTAATGTAGGCATGTATTCCGAATATAGTCATACGTGCTTATGGAAAAGAACTTGCATGACATCTTTTGTCCTACCCTTCCCTGGCAGCGGGGTCCTAGTGGAAACTAAGGGATAGTAAGGCCTCCTTTTAATAGAGAATCGGAACAAAGCATTAGCACATAGTGAATACATGAACTCCTCAAACTATGGTCATCACCGAGAAGTATCCCGATTATTGTCACTTCGGGGTTGTCGGATCATAACACATAATAAGTGACTATAGACTTGCAAGATAGGATTAAGAACTCACATATATTCATGAAAACATAATAGGTTCAGATCTGAAATCATGGCACTCGGGCCCTAGTGACAAGCATTAAGCATAGCAAAGTCATAGCAACATCATTCTCAGAACATAGTGGATACTAGGGATCAAACCCTAACAAAACTAACTTGATTACATGGTAAATCTCATCCAATCCATCACCGTCCAGCAAGCCTACGATGGAATTACTCACGCACGGCGGTGAGCATCATGAAATTGATGATGGAGGATGGTTGATGATGACGATGGCGATGAATCCCCCTCTCCGGAGCCCCGAACGGACTCCAGATCAGCCCTCCCGAGAGAGATTAGGGCTTGGTGGCGGCTCCGTATCATAAAACGCGATGAAACTTTCTCCGATTTTTTCTCCGCGAAATGTAATATATGGAGTTGGAGTTGAGGTGGGTGGAGCATCGGGGCCCACGAGACAGGGGCGCGCCGGGGAGGGCGCGCCCCACCCTCGTGGATGTGGTGGGCCCCCTGGCCTTGATTCTTTCGCCAATATTTTTTATATTTTTCAAAAGTTATCTTCGTGGATTTTCAGGTTATTCCGAGAACTTTTGTTTTCTGCACAATAAACAACACCATGGCAGTTCTGCTGAAAACAGCGCCAGTCCGGGTTAGTTTCACTCGAATCATGCAAGTTAGAGTCCAAAACAAGGGCAAAGTTGTTTGGAAAAGTAGATATGTTGGAGACGTATCACACGACCCGAGCTCGGCCCCTATCCGCAGCGTGATTTGGCGGGAGGGACATTTCCACGCGGCCATTCTCGCTCCTCCCACCCCCAACCACCATTGCTCCCGCCTCCTCCCGCTCCCGTTCATCTTCCTCGGCGATCTATCGCCGTCATGGATGACACCTTGCCCTCTCCTGTCTCCGTCGAGGTTGCGCACGCTCAATCCCCTCAGGTGGATCTCGACACCGGCCATGTTGGCCCCGCCGTCGCCCAAGGCGCCACCGCGGCTGCCCGCAAGTGTCAGGGCAGCGTGCTTGTGCAGGGCGGGAACCCGGCTTCCCCCGTCGGCTGGGCCCGCGCTCCGGGCGCCAATGCGGCTGCGCGATCCCGGCCGGCGGCGGCGAAGGTCGCCAAGGTCCCGGGCGCAAAGCGGAGGAAGATTCCGGCTACAAGGTGGTCGGCAACTTCATCCACTCCCTCCGGCCCGGAAATAGGAACACAGGCGATCCCGCTCAACGGTGCTATTCCCACCGCAGCCGATGTGTTTGACGAAATGGGCGCAAGGTATGGCTCGGTCATCCGTTTACTCTTCGGTCATGGAAATAATCTTTGCTTTCGCGATTATAGTTCGTGACTTGTTGTCGTTCTCTATGGAGGTGGTTCGAACAATGCAACTGCCGAGTTCGTGAACTTGTTGGACACCAACGTCGTTGACATCGATGAGGCCCCATTCGCCGCATTTGAGTACAATGAAACGGAGGGCGGCGTGGATGATCATGGAGGCGCAGACGAATTGGAGGAGATCGATCAGTTGGCGTATGAGGAATCGCAAGCAAAGAGTGGAAAAAGCCAAAGATCGAAGAACTACACGATCTTGGAAGACCAAATCTTGATCAAGGCATGGAGTGCGGTATCTCTTGATGCAGGCACGGGTACTTCTCAAACCTCCAAAAAGTATTAGCAAAGGATCGAAGATCAATACTTCTGCATGATGGCAAAGTACCCCCAATAGGACTCCACGCACCTTTCGGTCTTTCCAAGGGTGTTGGGACGTGATCAAGCCCATTTGCAACTGTTGGGTAGCTTGCTCGAAGCAAGTACGCAATGCACCTCCTAGTGGAACCGTGGATTCCGACTATGTGAGTTCATTTTACCTTTGTTCAAGTTGTGCAAATCACATTGCATCATTCAAAATGATTGCATCATATAAAACATTGCATTGTTCAAATTGTGTAGGAAAAAATTGCCCAACATAGGTACAAAGACATGGAGGCTTCGGAAGGAAAATTCTTCAAACTAGATCATTGTTGGGAGCTGCTCAAGAATTGCGACAAGTGGGCGTTGATAGAGAAAGAGTCCCCATCGGAGAGAGGTAACAAAGATGAAGATGAGGATGATGATGGACCAAGGAACATGAACAAGCCCGATGGCGACAAGAAGACTAGGGAGAAGATCAAGAGATAGCACGAAGCGACGAGTTTGAGGGAGAAGATTGATGCCATGGTGCAATCAAATGAGATGATGCTTTTGAAGTAAGATCAAGAAAGAATTGGCCGAGAAGAAGGCACGGGAGAAGCATGAGAAATGGGAGTTGCTCAAGGAAGAGGGGCTGCGCAAAGTGGCCATTGAGGAGAGAAGAGTGCGTGCTGCTGAGAACAAAGCCACATCCATGTTGCTCGCCGAAGAGAACAAGATCATGTCAATGAACCGCAATGACATGGACAAGCTCACCAAAGAATGGCATGATATGGCAAGAAGAGAAATCTTGAAGAGGAGAATGGTTGCGTCGGTCAATGCATGTTACAGTGGGGGAGGTGGATTCGGTGGGGGGTTTGGAGCCAATGTCGCTGATGCGTTCAGTGCACCAGCCGATGATTTCACTGCCGGTGTTGGCACAAGCGCCGGAGGTGGATTCGGTGGCTCCGATGATCTCCATGGACTCGATGGCGTGGAGTGAAGATCGATCAAGATGATGCCGGACATGGTCGTCGCTTTTGTAAGTCCTTTTGCGTTTGTCCTATCAAAACTATGCTTTATTTCGCGCGCAAACTATGTTTTTAGCGTTTGAATTTGAACTCATTTGTCCGAATTTGAACTCATTTTAGCTTATTGGGGTTTCGGTTTGCAGGTCGGCGCGGCGCTGCCCGAGCAGACCCCCCGCAGCCGACCCGTAAAAACGCATATTCGGTGAATATGCCTTTTTACGGGTCCATTTTGTGGGGTCTGAGTCTATCCTCGGCCGCGCCGGCCTGCATACGCCCTTTTCCGCGAACTGCAAAACACATATGCGGGTTCGCATTTTGCAAGGTCTGCTAGAGATGCTCTTAGATCCGGTGACAGCGGCGCTTGAGCGGTACTCCCGTCTTGAAGGCGTTGATATTGAAGAACATCACCATCCTTGTTGTGTCATGAGATGATGTGGTGCAGATAAGGTCATTGTTGTAGTTTATCAATCGTTGTTTTCGTCGCTTTGGTTTTTTTCCTCGCCCACGCATAACTTTGGTCTTAGATGACTTTGCTATTTGTCGATGTCTGTTTTGTGTGTGTTGGTGTTGGCTGTGTACATCCTACCTATGCAGAGGCCCATCATTGTGTTTGTATTCTCTTGATACTTCATTTTGAGTCAATAAAATCCATTATTTATTGAAAAGAAAGATAAAGCAAGAATAAATGAGACACGAATTTAACATGGAAAACATTTGCAAAAAAAAAAACCCCACTGATACACAAAGATGCAATTCACTATGACTGATGAGTATTAGAAGCACAAGACAACAGACCGTCTTTAAGTGCAACTACATGGGGTATATATGAAGGATAAAGATGAAGAGTCCATGAAAGATAAGTAAACAAGTTGTACTCATACGCGTCGACATCAACGCAACGCCCCACATTGTCTGTATTACGTTTAATCCAACATGGTACTAGAATTTGTATCACAATTTAACACTACTAGCAAAAGTGCCAGTGCATTGCAACGGGGCGACGTTCAAATCAATCCATTGAGAACATAAATATCATTTGGTCGAAAAAAGAACATAAATATCTAAATGAGTATACAAATAATATAGCAATTCAAATCAAATGAAATCGGTGGCCGGGAGCACTTACGAAATAGTCGTGCTTATATTACACATTTAGTAATTTACTACACACAAGCTTAGAGGCCACAATTTATTCTAAAAGCCTTAGTTTAATTTAGTGATTGAAACATCCATTATCCACTGTGTAAATACAAACAATGATTATATTGCAAGAAACTACTGTGTATTACTGGTAAAATCCAGTAGCTTACTCAATCAAATGTTTGCCACTACTTTCCATTAGTTTTCATTAATCAAACAGTATACCGTACAAACCTGACATAAAAAAATAATTCAAATTTCAAGCAAATCCGCTTCACTCTCACAGTCTTATACAGACTTTCGAGTAATAGAATAGAACAAACTTGGACAAGAAAGAAGGATGTAATTACTTAATTTGATGTAGCAGCTTCTATAGAGCAGAGGATATGGGAAAACAGGAAGAACTTAAAGAAAAAAGATCAAGTAAGATGCAAGTAACAGTAGAAAAGAATTCGTAGCCTCAAGCAAATCTATGTCGCTCACTCAGGTCCAACTCCTCCGTAAAGACTTCCGATGAACATATAGAACAAACTCCCGTGTTTTGCCACGGAACAATGGCTAGTTGCTAGAATTACTATTTTTCCCTTTCCCTTTCCTTATCTCCCGCTCTCCATCAATAATAAAGTGAAACTTCTTATAAACCCGAATTGCATAGTCAGGCTCTTGAAAGAAAAAATGCACTACAACATGAAGTGATGTTTGACACAAATTCTGGCAAACAAATAAGGGAGAAGTATATTTTTCGTCCCTCAACTCTTTCGAGAGTACAGAAATGGTCCCTCAACTATAAAACCAACAAAATTTGGTCCCTTAACTATTCAAACCGGATAAGTTTAGTCCCTCATACCACTTTGACCTTTTTTCTGACATGGAGTGGTTTTGACTAAAACTAGATACATCGTACAGGCTGTCCCGTCACATCAGCGTATACAAATGTGCAGGGTCCCACATGTCAGCCTCAGGAAGACAGAATAATAGCTTAAAATAAAACGCATGCTACAAATTTCGAACTTAATACCAGAAGCAAGACAGATCAGTAGGTCACCACCATACCACGGATACTATGTAGCATTACACAGACAAGTATAAAATCTTTTGTAGCTTTGCAGATATTAAGCATGTTCGTTGTACAATGATATTAACTCATTCAAAAGCGTTTTTTTTCTGTACTCATGTGCACAATGAAGTAGCTATATTGATGTGTAAGAATCTATACAACAAAGATATGAAAGTCAAAATTGGTAAAATAATGCAGTGGTTCTTACTCACTTTTCTTAATTTAATAGCTAACTCATCTGCACCAGCATTCCGTGTTCGAGTATAAGAAAAAAATAAGAAAGTATCTCTCAGTATAAGGATATATGAAACTTTTAATGAAGCTGAATTCTATTTCTATCCATTATCATGTCAGGTGCGTTTTGATAAATAACAAATAAAATGTATTTGTCCGCATCACAAAAAAACTTACTCGCTGGGTGGCTAGCCCGAGCTTGCACTTAGCACGAGGTGTCCCGTTCGAGTCATTCGACCGACGGTATATTTTTTGCGCGTCTTTTATTTTTTTTACACCACATACTGTTCTAGTTTCGGCCACTAACAGGCTGGTTCCACTATTCCAAACAAAAAACAGTCCATGTTAGCAAAAAATCAGCCAAAGTGGTATGAGGGACTAAACTTATCCTGTTTTAAAAATCGTGGGACTACAGTTTGCTGGTTTTGGAGTTGAGGGACCATTTCTATACTTTTGAAAAATTTGAGGGACAAAAAATATAATTATCCCAAGAAATAAAGATTAATTTGGTCAAAACTAAGGTCAAATTCTGCCTGACCCCCCAATATTATTCTTCATACACAATTAATCTTTTACTCTAATGTGTTAATGCAAAACACTTAAGAAATCACTTATACAACAACAGAACCATTAATAGTGAAAGCAGAAGACCTTCAGTATTAAATATATGTGCACAATGATCATGTCACAAACATGCAGAAGATTGCTTGAGAAACTACATGTTGTAGATATTTCCACCACTTTGTTGGATTTGCACAGATTCATCTATATTTAAACAGATTAAAAATTCAAATTAACACTTCTGAAATAAAAAGTCATTTTCATAAGGTCTAGAAATCCAAGATTTACATAAAGAGAAGTAACATAATTTGATTTATAGGTGAAGAAATTTTGCTGGAACTATCACATTGCATCAGATGATTATACTGTGAGCAAAGTATGTATATATACTACTTACTACTGCTTGAACTTTGCGGCCATTGAGAAATATAACCAGAGTTAAGTGCAGTTACATGTAACATGCACGTGCGTTGCAATGGGAGAAAAACATATAATGAATATGCAACAGGAGAAACAATATATCTAAATCTTATACTAAAACATGGAAATATGACGTAACTTAGAAAGCTTATTTTTTTTCTGATTCTCCCAAAATTAGTACCTGAATAACACATTGAATAAGGGCAATAGGTCATAGAGAAGTCAAATGAAAAACACACTGAATTTGCTGGCCTTAATACATGCATAGGGCCCCAATGTCTCGTTTCATGGATCTCCTGCAAGGCTGCAACAATCAATAGCGGATTTTGCTTCGGAAAATGCCAACGGAGGCCGAGCTCCACGGAGCTCGGTATTTTGAAAAAAAATCAAAATTCATATTTCAAAGTTTCAAATAAATTCGAAAAAAAATCCACAGGAACTTATATGTTTTCTGCATGCACGTGTGAAAAAATCTTTTGAAATTTTATATTTTGTAGGCTCTATAAAAAAGAGAAAATTCCGGCCCAACAAGAACGAAAATCGGCCCATTTTAGAAATACGTTTTTGTCTTTTTTCTGTACGCCACGTTTGAAAGTATATGGTTATGAATTTTTGCGCATACGCAATACACATATGTGAGAGTGTATACAAAAATTTTCAAATTTTTTCATGAAGTGGAAATTTGTATTTTGAAAACGAGCTCCGTGGAGCTCAGCCTCCAAAAGCCCTCACTCCTTTCACTAATATTATTATATTAGCCAAGATTTCAAGATTAGACAAAAAAAGTACCTTCGGTTATTGAAGGCACAAATTATTAGTTTTGGGAATCCTTGGACTGAGAATTATATTTGTGGCCCATTGATCATGTGGATGGAATAAGATGGACATGACACACATTGAAGTAACTCTCACTTAGCAAAATAAGCAATGCAATTCGGAGTCAACAGTGGTGTCAGCCCATATTGTAGTATACAGATAAAGTAATTGGTCTCATGTTCTAGTATAGAAAATAAAGTAATCTTCAGAACTGATGTGCCACTCTTATCCCACGAACTGCATTTGACAAGATAATTAGTAAAAGAACCAAGCAGATTCTTTCTGGTGAAATAAAATATATTTGCATGCTTAGACGTGTATTGAACCCTGCATGTTTAATTCAATTGTGCATCATGTTTTCTGCTAACCCTGCTACATCCCTTGCCAAAGTTTCAACTATATTAAATCGTCAGCAAAGTAGTTCAGACTCTGAAAGAGGACAGGAAGTACCACTGTTTCCACCAAAACATTAATATACGTTAGGCATAATTTCGCATAGAAGAGTGAGAAAAATGGTTTCTTGTTCACTATAAAATATGAGCCTGAAAACCATTAGAGTACCAGGTTTATGGTTTTCGACATTCAACTCCCCTTAAACATACTGGTGCTTCTGTTCTGCTAACTGTACATGCTTTGTTTCTGTATCAGTACTGATACATTTGTAGCATGTGACATGCTTTCACTGTTCTGATGTTTCTCCTATCCTCAAGCTTTTTAGTAAATTTTATTTGTACTAATAAACCCAGCAGTCATAAAAAAACTGAAAGATTGAAAGACACTGATCTTATAAAACTTGTTCAAAGTATTCCTCTTGGCATCATTTTCTCTTAACTCGGTTAAATACGTTTCCAGTTGTGCACATATGGTGCCAGCAGTGTGAATACTTTAAGACCGAATATGATAAAATCACAAGTGCTTCTACATTTAATCCTACAAAAACAATTCAAGACATGTTTGTACTGAATATGTTAGATGCCAATACCAAGAGCATACCAATTTATCAAGAAGGGTGGTGAATTGTGAGCAGAACACGCTAGAAAGACAAAGCCCTTAAGATGTCCCTTTGGACATGAGATGGGGATCGTTTGTATTTACTGAATAGGTTCTGCTCCTGCCATTTACCTAACAAATGATTCAAGTTCCCCAGCTGCATCCAATTTTTTTAAGTAAAGATGTTAGATGTTAAGTTACTCACAGGGAATACAAATCTGCATCTCAAGCTCAGAGGTGCGGCATACAAGATTTTGTTCACTCATAGTCACACAATTTTTTCATAATTCATACAAACAATTGGTCGAATGGCACTCTCATTGAACAAGGCATTATCAAACACAATCATAAGCACAGAACAAACTCGCCTACATCTATCTCTCTGAACCAGCAAAAGACATCCAAAATCCCACAACAATTCCACCATATTGCCCAATGCCATGCAGCAGCCAGCGCCACTGCGTGCCCCCGCACAACCAGCAACAAAAGTAGCTCACCTAATGAGACATCGCAGTTTCAAAATGTTTGGGATGGATGGCAAATAAGCAGAAACGTATATGTACCTTCAACATGTAAAGCAGTGGGTACAAAATACTGCATGCACTGTCCAGTAGACACGAACTCCCTAGCATCATTTATGCACATAAAATCCCAGTCACACATATGCAGATCTTCAATTGTAAATAGCGTTCATGATCCAGGGGTCAGTGGATAAACATCCCTGTCACATACTTCCTGAGTAGTCATTAGAGTAAATCAGTAAATCTCTTTGAATAATTGCATACGTACCTGGCCTTTGTCTCTGATTGATGCGCAGGATGCACCTCGGCTGTGTCCCGGACCACCACCTCCTCGCTCTTTACCTCTGGTCCACGGGCGGCCTCAACGCCAAGGAGTTCGCGCTGCTCCGCTCCATCGTGGCCGCGCGCGCGCCCAACAGGCGACTTGTGTTCGGCCTCTCGCCGCAGCTCCTCGCGATCTCCGCGGTCAACTACGGGCAGGGCGCTGCCACCGCCTTCGTCACCGACAGCGCCGAGGACAACGCGCGGGGCGTGCTTGTTGGGCGAGGCCCCAGCAGCTCGGCGGCCGTCCATGTTTCAAGGTACCCCGACCTAGCCGGGGAGGCGTGGGCGGTGCTGCGGCGGACGGGGACGGTGAGTCGGCGCCAGACGGGGACGGTGCGCAAGTTGGGCTGCCGGCTGGCGCTGACCTCCTTGCCACGGGAGGTGCTCGACGCGAGGTGGGACATGGACGTCGTCGACGGGCCAAGCGGGGAAGGTCCCAGGGAGCGAGGGAGGATGGGCGCCATATACACCATGGCCGCACTCGCACGCGCGACGAGGGGCGAAGCGGTGGACGTGGCGGTGCACGAGATGAACCGTACGACGGGAAGATGAGATCTGACACCACCGCCAATCTTCTCCACCCAGCGGTGCCATGTCTGCCGGCTGACGAGCGCCTCACCGCGGCTGCTGGCCGACGAGCTCGCCGACGAGAGCCCCGCCGGAGCCGTCCCCCCTTCGACCTTCTTTGCCACTGGCTGGATAAGATGAACAAAGGAGTGCGGGCTAAATTCTAATAAATTGAGGGGTCAATTTGTAAAATCGAAACATTTTTTCAGATATCACTTAAAGAGGGACTGTTGGTGCAATTTCAATAAAACAGGAGGGCCTATTTGCAAAACAACCACGATGGGTGAACGGGCAGAAGCGGTAGCCGCTTTATTATGAGAGAAGAAATAAAGTAATCTTCAGAACTGATGTGCCACTCTTATCCCACGAACTGCATTTGACAAGATAATTAGTAAAAGAACCAAGCAGATTCTTTCTGGTGAAATAAAATATATTTGCATGCTTAGACGTGTATTGAACCTTGCATGTTTAATTCAATCGTGCATCATGTTTTCTGCTAACCCTGCTGCATCCCTTGCCAAAGTTTCAACTTTATTAAATCGTCAGGAAAGTAGTTTAGACTCTGAAAGACGAAAGGAAGTACCACGGTTTCCACCAAAACATTAATATACGTTAGGCATAATTTCGCATAAAAGAGTGAGAAAAATGGTTTCTTGTTCACTATAAAATATGAGCCTGAAAACCATTAAAGTACCAGGTTTGTGGTTTTTGACATTCAACTCCCCTTAAACATACTGGTGCTTCTAGTCTGCTAACTGTGCATGCTTTGTTTCTGGATCAGTACTGATACATCTGTAGCATGTGACATGCTTTCACTGTTCTGATGTTTCTCCTATCCTCAAGCTTTTTAGTAAATTTTATTTGTACTAATAAACCCAGCAGTAATAAAAAAACTGAAAGTTTGAAAGACACGTATAAAGATGATCTTATAAAACTTGTTCAAAGTATTCCTCTTGGCATCATTTTCTCTTAACTCGGTAAAATACGTTTTCAGTTGTACACATATGGTGCCAGCAGTGTGAATACTTTAAGACCGAATATGATAAAATCACAAGTGCTTCTACATTTAATCCTACAAAAACAATTCAAGACATGTTTGTACTGAATATGTTAGATGCCAATACCAAGAGCATACCAATTTATCAAGAAGGGTGGTGAATTGTGAGCAGAACACGCTAGAAAGACAAAGCCCTTAAGATGTCCCTTTGGACATGAGATGGGGATCGTTTGTATTTACTGAATATGTTCTGCTCCTGCCATTTACCTAACAAATGATTCAAGTACCCCAGTTGCATCCAATTTTTTTAAGTAAAGATGTCAGATGTTAAGTTACTCACAGGGAATATAAATATGCATCTCAAGCTCAAAGGTGCGGCACACAAGATTTTGTTCACTCATAGTCACACAATTTTTACAGAATTCATACAAACAATTGGTCGAATGGCACTCTCATTGAACAAGGCATTATCAACCACAATCATAAGCACAGAACAAACTCGCCTACATCTATCTCTCTGAACCAGCAAAGACATCCATAATCCCACATCAATTCCACCATATTGCCCAATGACATGCAGCAGCCAGCGCCACTGCGTGCCCCCGCACAACCAGCAACAAAAGTAGCCCAACTAATGAGACATCGCAGCTTTAAAATGTTTGGGATGGATGGTAAATAAGCAGAAACGTTATGTACCTCCAACATGTAAAGCAGTGGGTACGAAATACTGCATGCACTATCCAGTAGACACGAACTCCCTAGCATCATTTATGCACATAAAATCCCAGTCAGACATATGCAAATCTTCAATTGTAAATAGAGTTCATGATCTAGGGTCAGTGGAGAAACATTCCTGTCACATACTTCCTGAGTAGTCATTAGAGTAAATCAATAAATCTATTTGAATAATTGCATATGTACCTGGCCTTCGTCTCTGATTGATGCGCAGGATGCACCTCGGCTGTGTCCCGGACCACCAGCTCCTCGCTCTGCACCTCTGGTCCACGGGCGGCCTCAGCGCCAAGGAGTTCGCGTTGCTCCGCTTCATCGTGGCCGCGCGCACGCCCAACAGGCTGCTTGTGTTCGGCCTCTCGCCGCAGCTCCTCGCGCTCGCCGCGGTCAACTCTGGGCAGGGCGCTGCCACCGCCTTCGTCACGGACAGAGCCAAGGACGCGGACAGCACGCGGGGCGTGCTCGTTGGGCGAGGCCCCAACAGCTCGGCGGCCGTCCATGTTTCATGGTGCCCCGACCCAGCCGAGGAGGGGTGGGCGGTGCTGCGGCGCGTGAGGTCGAGCCCGGCGTGCCGGCGCCCGACGGGGACGGTGCGCAAGTTGGGGAGGTGCTCGACGCGAGGTGGGACATGGTCGTCGTCGACAGGGGCGGGCCCAGGATTTGAAGTGTGTGTATTCAAAAATTTAAGAACTCTTTTAAGGCTAAAATCTTATTTGTTGTGTGTATAACTGATTATAGCACTATATTGTACTATTTGTTTAATATATAAAGGATATAGCATAATACAGTAGATTCATAGAATTGACCAAAGCTTGAAACTATTTATCAACATATAAAAATACTAATAATTCTATGTATCAATGTGGCAACATCTAATACATATAGAGGATACTTCCTCCGTTCCATAATGTAGTGCCTATAGATTTTTGCAAAAAGTCAGACATTACAAACTTTAACCATATTTATAGAGAAAAGTAGGTACATCTAGAATACTAAATGCACATCACTGGATACATCGTGAGTTATATTTTCAGAATGTACATGTTTGATATTGTAGATGTAGACAGTTTTCTTTATACATTTGGTCAAAGTTGACAAAGTTTGACTTTCACAAAAATCTATAGGCACTACATTGTGGAATGGAGTAAAAAGTAGCAAATTCTCATGTCCAAACAATTCATAATTAATTGTAAATAGTCTTTAAATTTAATATACCAAAATAAGACACCAATTTCCCAAGTTTACTTACTGTTATAAGTATGTACTATTGTTGTTGTTCGATAGGGCTCAAGCAGCCTGATGAATAATGGGAGGAAAAAGGCAACGCTTCGATACTTACATGCTACAGCGATGCATGGATTTATCTGATCTAAGATTCAGCATGAGAAGAGCGAACTCAAATCTAACAGTTGCAGGATTAATGTATTGAGATGCATGAACACATCAAATTATCAATCAAACCTGAAGAAGCGATTGAATCTGTGGCTTTGGAATTGGAAAGCTTTACAGAGATGGATTCAGATAAAGTGAGGCTGTTGGGACGGCCGAGAGATTGATCTTGTCGGATGCATGTGTAGCGCCGCCCGTCTCCCCGTGTGTCCGTGCGGGCATTTCCTAAACGGCGCCTTAAGCGGCGCCCCTTAAAGGCCAACCGGTGCAGGGCGCACACCCCCCGCTGGGCCAGCCCATTTCCTTTACTTTTTTCTGTCAGCAAAAAGTTCGCTGAAGAGGTGGGATTCGAACACAGGACTTTCTTTTTTTAATTTTTTCTCTGTACCTTTTCTCAAAAAATGCGTGAACTTGTTTTCTGTAATATCCGTTGAACATTTTGCGATATCCATTGACATTTTCTTAAAATAAGCTGAATATTTTAAATAATACAGATGAACTTATTTTAATATACGATGAACACTTTAAAAAATAGGAATATATGCGCTGAAGAATTTTTGGACACATACTGAACATTTGTGAAAATACGTTGAACAATTTGCGAATATACATTGAACATTGTGTAATATATACTGAACAAAACCAAGAAACACAGTGAACAATTGTACACTCATTGAATAACCAAAACCAAAGTAGACATATATATATATATATATATATATATATATATATATATATATATATATATATATATATATATATATAAGACAAATTTTTCCTACTACCGGGTGTAGTTACTCCCACTTTTGTTTTATACGTTCTAGGTAGTATCTATCATATCGGAAAATATGTACGCGTAGTATGTAGTAAGAATGTTTAGGTAGTATATATATTATTTTTTATGTAGTATGTAGTATATTTTGAGCATTCTCCTTTTTACGTACAAATATGTACGTATTTCACAAATATTATAAAAACATGGGCTCACATGCAATTTTTTCACATAATTCGCTTTGCAGTATCTTACATATAGTATATGAGCATACTAAAAGTAATAAAGTAGAGTATATACTACCACATGGTAGTATAAGAAATGGATGTAACTACACCCGGTAGTAGGATGCATTTTCCTTATATATATATATATACATACATCCTGAACATTTATATCCTGCACATTTTTTATATCCATTGAACATTTTAAATAATACACGATGCACATTTTTGAAACAACATGAATATATGTGTTGAACAATTTACGCATTCAACATTTAGTAAAAACGTTGAAAATTTTCATAATATACAATGAACATTTTTATAATACACGATGAACATTTTTATACGAAAAGGTGAACAATTTTCATAATATACAATGAACATTTTTCTTAATACAATGAAATTTTATGTAATACACGGTGAATATAAATATACCAAATTGAGAAATAGTTCATCAATTGTGAAAAAATCAAGAATTAAAATAAAACCGTCGAACCAGGAAGAAGAAAAACGAAAAAAGAAAAAAGAAAAGTGAAAAGAAGTCAAAGAAGGAAACGATGTTAGAATTTTCGTGTGAGAACTGGTGGCCGGTAGGTTTGTGTGTGCTAGTCCAAACCTGAGGTCGCGTGTTCGAATGCAACCAGATCTGCTTTTTTTGTTCGTTTTGGAAAATAGGAAATAAATAGATAGGCTGGCCCACGCCAGGGAGCCCGTGAGCGCCGGTTTTGTTCGGCGGCGCGTAACGCGCCAGTTAGGAGCTCCCGTCCGTGCGCCTACCCTACTAGTACGAACAGAATTAGGGATGAGATTTAGGCAAATCCTATTTGCCGCCCGCGGGCGGCAAATGGTCAAGGCGTCGCTGAAGGGAGACTCTGCATGGGCCGGCCCACGTACGGATTACGTGTGCTGTTTTTAGTTCGCTGCTGTTTTCCACGCTGTTTCCTGTGGGGTTTTTATTTATTTTTCTTCTGATGTTTTTTGCTTTCGGATTTTTCACTCTTTTTTCGGTTTTCAGTTTTATTTTCATCTGTTTTGGTTTCTTTTTTCCTTTTTTACGTTTCTTTTTTGCTGTTTCTGTTTCTTTTTCTTTTTTCCTCTTTTTTTCATATTATATAAAAAGTTCACCATGTATTACAAATATGTTCATCATATATTAAGAAAATTTTCATCACATATTGATGAAATTTTCATCGTATATTGATGAAATGTTCATCGTATATTGATGAAATGTTCACCACACATTATAAATATGTTCATCTTGTATTACAAAATGTTTATTTTATATTCAAAAAATGTTCAAAGTATATTTTAAAACACAGTTGCTGTGTATCTCAAATTTGTTCATCGTATATTAAGAATTGTTCAATGTATACTACAAAATGTTCATCGTGTATTTTGTTCTGAATTTCTCCACAAAAAAGTTCACGATATTTTAAAAAAATTCGATATATATTACAAATGTTCAGTGTGCATTAAATACATGGATATATATTCATATTTCATAAAATGCTGGAAGTAAAAAAACCAAGCAAAATCGGGCTGCTACAGTGAACCAGAAGGTACAGTATCGTTTTGCTGCAGTACGAAGATGCTACAGCGTTCCTACATTGCTTTTTTCTTAGTTAAACGGCAAATGGGCCGGCCCATTCGGATCACCATGTGCGAAGCCACAGCTCATGGACGCACACGGGCGTCATACAGGGACTCTCTGAGATTTGGAGGTTGGAGCCACCGGTTCGTCTGTTTTTTTTAGCGACGGATGCGAATGCTGCAGCGATTTGGGCCAGTGGGCCATCTCGGGATGGTGAGGGAGAGCAGGAAGGTGGGCTACTCTTTCTTTTTGGGCTGGAACCCTTGTAGAGCCGTTTTCTCGTACCTCTTCCGTTTTCTTTTCATAATACACATGGTATATACTACATATACATAGTTATTTGCCAAAATTAATGGGTATTCAACTGAATACCCATGACTTGAAGTGGGCCCGCCCCTGGTCATCGACGGGCCGAGCAAGGAAGGTCCCGGGGAGCGGGGGAGGATGGGCGCCATATACACCATGGCCGCACTCGCGCGGGCGACGAGGGGCGAAGCGGTGGACGTGGCGGTGCACGAGATGAACCGTACGACGGGAAGATGAGATCTGACACCACCGCCAATCTTCTCCACCCAGCGGTGCCATATGTTCCGCTGGCCGACGAGCGCCATCATGTGGCCGTCGACGAGCTCGCCGACGAGACCCTCGCCGGAGCCGTCCCCCCTTCGTCCTTCTTTGTCACTGGCTGGATAAGATGAACAAAGGAGTGCGGGCCAAATTCTAATAAATTGAGGAGTCAGTTTGTAAAATCAAAACGTTTTTTGAAATATCACTTAAAAAGGGACTGCGGGTGCTATTTCAATAAAATAGGAGGGCCTATTTGCAAAACAACCACGACGGGTAAACGGGCGGAAGCGGTAGCCGCTTTATTATGAGAGAAGAAGAAGATAAAATATAGATAAAGATAGCAGCCATCTCAACAACTCCACATTCAAAAGTTTGTATTGTACTCCCTCCGGCCGGTAGTAGTTAGCAGCCATGCATAGATACAGCCGGCCGGCTATGAGTCTTCATGCACAAAAATCTTACCTACTGTCTAGCGTCAGCGCTGAGCATGCAGGTCACTTTCAAGTTTCAACTGCTGGAAAACTCTGTCATTCACCACCAACCTGGGACTTGTTAGTTATCTGTACACAGTATAAATGCAGGTTCTCTACAGAGTGGCAACATCCGGAGCAGTGAGCTAGCGAATCGTCGTTCCGTTTGGCAGGAGAGGTACTGATCGAGATGTCGGCGGCCGAGGGAAGGAAGACGGCGTGCGTCACCGGAGGGAGCGGCTACATCGCTGCAGTACTCATCAAGCTGCTGCTCGAGAAAGGCTACGCGGTCAAGACGACCGTCAGGGACCCCGGTTTGGTTCTTGTTTCTTCGTTTCTAGCTCTCTTTTTTATGTACTCCAGCAATCTTCCATTCAGAGTTACGTTCTTTGGACTTTTGCCATGTTTTTATTTATTCATTTGGTATATTTAGAATGCAAAACATGCCTTCCAAGTTCCAAATCAAAGTGTTTTGCATACTATCACTTGTGCTGAAATTGTTGGAAACTGTTTTTTGATCCAAAATTCCCAAGACTCTCAAGATTTTGTATTTTGTATGAAGATGACATGGAAAAGAACTCCCACCTCAAAGATTTGCAAGCGCTTGGCCCCTTGGAGGTCATCGGAGCCCAACTGGACGTAGAAGGTGTTGGAATATTAGGCAAGTTCATGATTAATTCCAGTAAATAATTCATGACTAGAAGAGATACTAGCATGCAATAATCTAGCAAACTAGAAGAACAGCAAGACATGCATAACAGCAGCAAACACGTAACAATAGCTGTAGAGACAGACATGAACAGAGGATGTTGGACGTACTGATCGTTAGCTATTATGGGTGCGACAGTGTTGATGACGATGTTGGCGATGATCTGCTGCTGACGGCGATGAATACGACGATTAGTAGCACCGCCCGACATGGACGGAAGACGACCCGAGATGACGAATTTAAGCGATCGCGCTGGCGCTTCCCAAAAAACCTAATTCGTCCTCTCCGGTGCAGGATCGCAAAGACGAACGGTTCCGGAGACCTGCTCTCCCACGCTACCGATGCACGCCGGCGTTTGGGATGGAGTAGACTAGGATGGCGGCGCAAGTTGTGAGATGAGACAAAACCCTAGGTGTTTTTTCGGTGTATCTCCGGCATGACCGTAGCTGTATATATATTAGGACCAGAGGCGGTATTGTGTCGCGACCACAATCCCAAACCGACTCGGTTTCTAATTCAGATACTTACCGGACAAGAAATCAAAAACTTGTCTGCCAAGACATAAAAATAAACGGCAAAGGAAGTCAAGGCCCCGCAAGGAGATGGACCGGATTTCGGACCATTCACGCCAAGTCGCATGTCGCTGGCTACCGCCGCCACGGCCAGGCGAGCGAGCGGAGCAGCTGTGGTTTTCCCTTTCTCTTCTCACACACCACTTAGAGTGGTGGAGAGGTCCAACTCTTCTTCAACTTCCAAGGTGGGACTAAACTTAGCACCACCACTTGCCATTTTACACATGGGCTTTGAGATTTCAGAAATTGCTATGGGCCTAGCCCATTAATTCTAACAATCCCCACCAGATCTCAAATACCCATTTAGAGATTTGCCTTCTGTCACCACTTGTTTAATATACCGGTGTTTCAAAGAGACTGTTAAGTTGAACTTCTGCCTAGAACTTTAAGCTACATCCATTCACAACTTGACAATGGACTATGCCTTGAATTGCTAGTTTTGTGTGAACAGGTTTCACTCAAAGTCTTAACCAGTACTGACCGCCAAAGAGGCTACCCCGCGGTTTGGAGCTTATACGTCATACTCCCCGGTCTCTTCGTGAGTTTACTAGAGATCACCCAAATCTCATATCTGCGACAATTACAAATCGAACTCATATAGATGTGTTCTTTCAAGACTGCTCAGTAAGACGCATCTTTGCTAATTATAGCCAATAGAACCACATTAAGGCATGTTGCCGACCTGCCTTCTGATCCGAGCCTTACAGCTCGAGAGTTTTGCATTTTCACTTGGAGACGATCATAAGTTATTACTCTCCTCGGTTAACCAACAGCTTGTTCTTCCTGTGATCCTAATTCACGGGATCTCCGATCACAAAGGTTGGGTTACTACTATGGTGTAACATCTATGGGTCTCATACCCATCTCCTCGATGCAATATCTATCACATTTCGTGATAGTCCCTTTGTAAAGGGATCTGCCAGTTTTTGTCTGCTTATATATATGCGTAATGCTTATTACTCCGAATTTCTCAACTTCTCGACAGACTTCAAACGTCTTTTCACGTGTCTTGATGACTTTGCATTATCTTTAGAATTGTTCACTTTAGCGATAACCGCTTGGTTATCACAATTCATAAGAATAGCCGTACAGGTTTTTCAACAACCGCAAGTCCATCAAGAGCTCACGCAGCCATTCCGCCTCAACAAAGAGTCGTGTCCAAAGCAGTTAATTCTGCTTCCATAGTTGACCTCGTCAATATGGTTTGCTTGCAAGACCTCCATGACATCAAGGCCACCACCATGAGTAAATACATACCCACTTGTTGCGTAAAGTACATCAACGCCGGAGATCCAATTTGACTCACTATATCCTTCTAGCAATGAGGATGCCTGAATAAGTAATTCCGTAACTCATAGTACCTCTCGAGATAGCGCAAGACCCTTTCTAGTGCATGCCAATGATCATCACCCGGGTTGGACATGAACCTACTCAGTTTGCTCACAAAGAAAAGAGATATCCGGTCTTGTAGCGCTAGCTAAGTACATGAGTGAATCGACAATTTGAGAGTATCTTAATTGATCTCTCGCTTCTTTATTGTTTTTCCGAGTGTCACGCTGGGATCATAAGGTGTTGGAGAAGGCTTGCTATCCATAAAACCGAATCGGTTCAAGACCTTCTCAACATAGTGAGATTGCGTTAATGTAATCCCACTCTCATCCTTAATAAGTTTGATGTTTAGAATTACATCGGCTTCTCCCAGATCTTTCATGTCAAAACTTTTTGATAGAAAAGACTTGACCTCATTAATTGCTTTAATGTTTGTACCAAAGATCAGTATGTTGTCCACATACAAACATAATATGACACTATTGCCCCCACCATGGCGATAGTAAACACACCTATCAGCCTCGTTAATGACAAATCCTGCAGAAGTCAAAGTGCTTTCAAACTTCTCATGCCATTGCTTAGGTGCCTGTTTCAGACTATACAAGGATTTTAACAACTTGCACACCTTTCTCTCTTCACCCTTTACCACAAACCCGTCAGTTGATCCATATAGATCTCCTCTTCCAACTCTCCATTGAGAAAAGTTGTCTTTACATCCATTTGATGAATGATAAGACCATAAGAGGCAGCCAAGGAAAGTAACACTCGAATGGTGGTCATTCTAGCAACGGGTGAATAGGTGTCAAAGTAATCTTCGCCTTCTTTCTCGAAAGTGTAGCCCTTGGCCACTAGCCGCCTTTGTACTTATCAATAGTACCATCAGGCTTTAGCTTCTTTTTGAACACTCCACTTACAGCCCACAGGTTTACAACCATATGGTCTATCGCTTAGTTCCCAAGTTCCATTAGAAAGAATTGAGTCCATCTCATTATGAACAGCTTCTTTCCAATCATCTACATCCGAAGATGCATATGCTTCGCAATCGTCTTGGGTGTGTCGTCCACAAGGTATACAATGAAATCATCACCAAAGGATTTTGCAATCCTTTGTCTCTTGTTCCTTATAGGAACTTCATTGTTATCCTTCTCAAGGACTTCCTCATGTGATTGTTCAAATATTCATCAGTTGTACTAGATTCAGGAATTATCTCGTAAGAAAATCTAGCAATGCTATGCATATCTTTCATAGGAAATATGTTCTCAAAAATGTTGCATCACGAGATTCCATTATAGTATCAACATGCATATCGTGTACTTCAGATTTTACCACTAAAAATCTATAAGCAATGCTCCGTGGAGCATACCCTAGAAAGACACAATCCACTGCCTTTGGTCCAAGTTTGTGTTTCTTAGGAATAGGAATATTGACCTTTGCCAAACATCCCCAAGTGCGCAAATAAGAAAGTGATGGTTTTCTCCCAACCCACTCCTCATAAGGGGTTTTCTCTTTATTATTGTTGGGAACTCTATTCAGGACATGACATGAAGTCAATAGAGCCTCCCCCCACCATGCCTTAGATAAACCGACAGTGTCTAACATGGCATTCACCAAGTCAGTCAATGTGCGGTTTTTCCTCTCGGCCACTCCATTTGATTGAGGTGAATAGGGGGGCGTCCTCTCATGAATAATACCATGTTCCTCACAAAATTCATCAAAAACTTTTGGAAAATACTCTCCACCACGATCGGACCTAAGACGCTTGATCTTTCTCTCTAGTTGATTTTCAACTTCAGCTTTATAGATTTTAAAGTAGTCTAATGCTTCATCTTTAGTTTGCAACAAATAAACATAGCAAAATCTAGTCGCATCATCAATCAAAGTCATGAAATATCTCTTTCCACCTTTTGTCAACACACCATTCATCTCACAAAGATCAGAATGTATGAGTTCTAGAGGTGCCAAGTTTCTCTCCTCGGCAGCCTTTTGAGGCTTTCGAGGTTGCTTAGATTGCACACAACTATGGCACTTAGAACCTTTAGCAACGGTGAAGTTCGGAATTAAACTCATGCTGGATAGCCGAGACATTAAACCAAAATTAATATGACATAAACGAGAGTGCCAAATACTTGCATCATCATTAACACTAGCACAAATTTTGTTTATTGACTTATTGCAAAAATCTGAAAGAGAAAAGCGGAACAAGCCTCCGCACTCATAGCCTTTTCCTATAAATTTTCCAAATCTTGACACGATTACTTTATTGGACTCTAAAACTACCTTAAATCCATCTCGACATAGAAGGGAGCCGCTAACTAGATTCTTGTTCATAGTAGGGACATGTTGCACGTTCCTTAGTTGCACGATCTTTCCAAGTAAACTTCAGATCCACCGTGCCAATGCCATGAGCGAAGCATGTGACCCATTCCCCATTAGGACGGAAGAATCCTCATGCGACACGATAAGAAGTAAACAGGAGATGTCAAGACACACATGAACGTTAGCACCGAATCAATCCACCACGAAGATGATTGAAATATCGAAAGCACAAGAGGTAAATTACCATACCCATCAAGATTGCTAGCGGTCGCCATGTTGACAGTCTTGGAGCTTGTTTTCCTCTCTCATGTCTGCACGCTCGTGGCATTCCTTGGAAAAGTGTCCAGGCTTCCCACAAAGCGTAGCACTCTAGCTCAGCCTTGTTGAACTTCTTCTTCTTGAAGGTAGTAGTCTTGGTAGGCTTGTTGAAAACAGGTTTGCTCTTCCCTTTGTTCTTATTCTGTGGGTACCTCTCGCACCATGTTAGCGTGAGGGCTGAACCTCACCTCCTTTTTCGGTGGTATCTTTAGCCCGAGCTTTTCTTCAACATCAAGAGATGCAATCAGATTTTCAACTGATATCTCCTGTCTCTTATGCTTCAGAGTTGTGGCGAAATTCCTTCATGAAGGAGGCAACTTTGCAATCATGCACCCAGCCACGAATTTGTCGGGTAGAACACATTTAAGGAGTTCAAGTTCCTTCACAATGCAATGTATCTCATGAGCTTGTTCAACCACGTAACGGTTATTCACCATCTTGTAGTCATGAAAACTCTCCATGATGTACAGCTTCCTTTGCATGCATCTGGTAATCAATTTTGCATTCAGTGCATCCCACAGAATTTTTCCGTCGCTTATGTGCATGTACACATCACACAGACGGTCAAGAAGAACACTCGTAATGCATCCCACAAACATAGTATTGGCTTCCTGGAATTTTCTCCGATCTTCGTCGGTCATTTCCTCTGGAGCACCAACACTAGCGTGGAAAACTTTCAGAGTAGTAAGCCAGAGCGTGGTCTTCACCTGCCACCTCTTAAAGTGCACACCGGTAAACTTATCCGCCTCAAAGGCATCAAATAATCCAGCCATAGTTAACTCAGGAAATTGCCTATAATTAGGTTTTTGGATTGTTGGAATATTAGGCAAGTTCATGATTAATTCCAGTAAATAATTCATGACTAGAAGAGATACTAGCATGCAATAATCTAGCAAACTAGAAGAACATCAAGACATGCATAACAACAGCAAACACATAACAATAGCTGTAGAAACATACATGAACACAGGATGTTGGACGTACTGATCGTTAGCTATTATGGGTGCGACAGTGTTGATGACGATGTTGGCGACGATCCGCTGGCCGACGGGCGATGAATACGACGATGAGTAGCACCGGCCGACTTAGACGGAAGACGATCCATGATGACGAATTTGAGCAGTCGCGCACAGTGCTTCCCAAAAACCTAATTCGTCCTCTCCCGGTGCAGGATCTCAAAGACGAACGGTTTCGGAGAACTGCTCTCCCACGCGCCGATGCACGCCGGCGTTTGGGATGGAGTAGACTAGGATGGCGGCGCAAGTTGTGAGATCAGGCAAAACCCTAGGTGTTTTCTCGGTGTATCTCTGGCCGCAGCCGGTAGCTGTATATATATTAGGACCAGAGGCGGTATTGTGTCGCGACCACAATCCCAAACCGACTCGGTTTCTAATTCGTATACTTACCGGACAAGAAATCAAAAACTTGTCTGCCAAGACATAAAAATAAAACGGCAAAGGAAAGCTGCGCCCCGCAAGGAGACGGACCGGATTTCGCGGACCATTCACGGGCATGTCGCATGCGCGCCGCCTCGCCTCGCCTCGCCACGCCAGCCAGCAAAGCAGGCCAGGCTGTGCCAGCCAAAGCCAAAGCCGAGGCCGAGGCGAGCGAGCAGTGTGGTTTTCCTTTCTCTTCTCACACACCACGTAGAGTGGTGGAGAGAACCCACTATATAAAGAGGTCCAACTCTTCTTCAACTTCCAAGGTGGGACTAAACTTAGCACCACCACTTGCCATTTTACACATGGGCTTTGAGATTTCAGAAATTGCTATGGGCCTAGCCCATTAATTCTAACAATCCCCCACCAGATCTCAAATAACCATTTAGAGATTTGCCTTCTCTCACCACTTGTTTAATATACCAGTTGTTTCAGCAGAGATCGTTAAGTTGAACTTCCGCCTAGAACTTTAAGCTACATCCATTCACAACTTGACAATGGACTATGCCTTGAATTGCTAGTTTCGTGTGAACAGGTTTCACTCAAAGTCTTAACCAAAGACTGACCGCCAAAGAGGCTACCCCGCTGTTTGGAGCTTATACGTCATACTCCCCGGTCTCTTCGTGAGTTTACTAGAGATCACCCAAATCTCATAGAATGCGACGCTTACAAATGTAACTCATATAGGTGTGTTCTTTCAAGACTGCTCAGAGGACAGCATCTTTGCTAATTATAGCCAATAGAACCACATTAAGGCATGTTGCCGACCTGCCTTATGATCTGAGCCTTACAGCTCGAGAGTTTTGCATCTTCACTTGGAGACGATCATAAGTTATTACTCTCCTCGCTTAACCAATAGCTTGTTCTTCCCGGATCCTAATTCACGGGATCTCCGATCACAAAGGTTGGGTTACTACTATGGTGTAACATCTATGGGTCTCATACCCATCTCCTCGATGCAATATCTATCACATTTCGTGATAGTCCCTTTGTAAAGGGATCTGCCAGGTTTTTGTCTGTTTGTATATACGTAATGCTTATTACTCCGGAATTTCTCAACTTCCCCGACAGACTTCAAACGTCTTTTCACGTGTCTTGATGACTTTGCATTATCTTTAGAATTGTTCACTTTAGCGATAACCGCTTGGTTATCACAATTCATAAGAATAGCGGTACAGGTTTTTCAACAACCGCAAGTCCATCAAGAGCTCACGCAGCCATTCTCGCCTCAACAAGAGTCGTGTCCAAAGCGATTAATTCTGCTTCCATAGTTGACCTCGTCAATATGGTTTGCTTGCAAGACCTCCATGACATCTGCGCCACCACCATGAGTAAATACATACCCACTTGTTGCGTAAAGTACATCAACATCGGAGATCCAATTTGAATCACTATATCCTTCTAGCACAAAGAGGATGCTCTGAATAAGTAATTTCAGAACTCATAGTACCTCTCGAGATAGCGCAAGACCCTTTCTAGTGCATGCCAATGATCATCACCCGGGTTGGACATGAACCTACTCAGTTTGCTCACAGCAAAAGAGATATCTGGTCTTGTAGCGCTAGCTAAGTACATGAGTGAACCGACAATTTGAGAGTATCTTAATTGATCTCTCGTTCTTTATTGTTTTTTCTGAGTGTCACGCTGGGATCATAAGGTGTTGGAGAAGGCTTGCTATCCATAAAACCGAATCGGTTCAAGACCTTCTCAACATAGTGAGATTGCGTTAATGTAATCCCACTCTCATCCTTAATAAGTTTGATGTTTAGAATTACGCCGCTTTCTCCCAGATCTTTCATGTCAAAACTTTTTGATAGAAAAGACTTGACCTCATTAATTGCATTAATGTTTGTACCAAAGATCAGTATGTCGTCCATATACAAACATAATATGACACTATTGCCCCACCATGGCGATAGTAAACACACCTATCAGCCTTGTTAATGACAAATCCTGCAGAAGTCAAAGTTCTTTCAAACTTCTCATGCCATTGCTTAGGTGCCTGCTTGAGGACCATACAAGGATTTTAACAACTTGCACACCTTTCTCTCTTCACCCTTTACCACAAACCCGTTAGGCTGATCCATATAGATCTCCTCTTCCAACTCTCCATTGAGAAAAGCTGTCTTTACATCCATTTGATGAATGATAAGACCATAAGAAGCAGCCAAGGAAAGTAACACTAATGGTGGTCATTCTAGCAACGGGTGAATAGGTGTCAAAGTAATCTTCGCCTTCTTTCTCGAGTGTAGCCCTTGGCCACTAGCTGCGCCTTTGTACTTATCAATAGTACCATCAGGCTTTAGCTTCTTTTTGAACACCCACTTACAGCCCATGTGTTTACAACCATATGGTCTATCGCTTAGTTCCCAAGTTCCATTAGAAAGAATTGAGTCCATCTCATTATGAACAGCTTCTTTCCAATCATCTACATCCGAAGATGCATATGCTTCGCAATCGTCTTGGGTGTGTCGTCCACAAGGTATACAATGAAATCATCACCAAAGGATTTTGCAATCCTTTGTCTCTTGTTCCTTCTAGGAACTTCATTGTTATCCTTCTCAAGGACTTCCTCATGTGATTGTTCGAAATATTCATCAGTTGTACTAGATTCAGGAATTATCTCGTAAGAAAATCTAGCAATGCTATGCATATGTTTCATAGGAAATATGTTCTCAAAAATGTTGCATCACGAGATTCCATTATAGTATCAACATGCATATCAGGTACTTCAGATTTTACCACTAAAAACCTATAAGCAATGCTCCGCTGAGCATCCCTAGAAAGACACAATCCACAGTCTTTGGTCCAAGTTTATGCTTTCTTAGGAATAGGAATATTGACCTTTGCCAAACATCCCCAAGTGCGCAAATAAGAAAGTGATGGTTTTCTCCCAACCCACTCCTCATAAGGGGTTTTCTTTATTATTGTTGGGAACTCTATTCAGGACATGACATGAAGTCAATAGAGCCTCCCCCCACCATGCCTTAGATAAACCAGCAGTGTCTAACATGGCATTCACCAAGTCAGTCAATGTGCGGTTTTTCCTCTCGGCCACTCCATTTGATTGAGGTGAATAGGGAGGCGCCCTCTCATGAATAATACCATGTTCCTCACAAAATTCATCAAAAACTTTTGGAAAATACTCTCCACCACGATCGGACCTAAGACGCTTGATCTTTCTCTCTAGTTGATTTTCAACTTCAGCTTTATAGATTTTAAAGTAGTCTAATGCTTCATCTTTAGTTTGCAACAAATAAACATAGCAAAATCTAGTCGCATCATCAATCAAAGTCATGAATATCTCTTTCCACCTTTTGTCAACACACCATTCATCTCACAAAGATCAGAATGTATGAGTTCTAGAGGTGCCAAGTTTCTCTCCTCGGCAGCCTTATGAGGCTTTCGAGGTTGCTTAGATTGCACACAACTATGGCACTTAGAACCTTTGGCAACTGTGAAGTTCGGAATTAAACTCATGCTGGATAGGCGAGACATTAAACCAAAATTAATATGACATAAACGAGAGTGCCAAATACTTGCATCATCATTAACCCTAGCACAAATTTGGTTTATTGACTTATTGCAAAAATCTGAAAGAGAAAAGCGGAACAAGCCTCCGCACTCATAGCCTTTTCCTATAAATTGTCCAAATCTTGACACGATTACTTTATTGGACTCTAAAACTACCTTAAATCCATCTCGACGTAGAAGGGAGCCGCTAACTAGATTCTTGTTCATAGTAGGGACATGCTGCACGTTCCTTAGTTGCACGATCTTTCCCAAGTAAACTTCAGATCCACCGTGCCAATGCCACGAGCGTAAGCATGTGACCCATTCCCCATTAGGACGGAAGAATCCCTTGCGACCTGATAAGAAGTAAACAGGAGATGTCAAGACACACATGAACGTTAGCACCGAATCAATCCACCACGAAGATGATTGAAATCTGAAAGCACAGTAGGTAAATTACCATACCCATCAAGATTGCTAGCGGTCACCATGTTGACAGTCTTGGAGCTTGTTTTCCCTCTCAAGGGTCTGCACGTTCAGGGCATTCCTTGAAAAAGTGTCCAGGCTTCCCACAGGCGTAGCACTCTAGCTCAGCCTTGTTGAACTTCTTCTTCTTGAAGGTAGTAGTCTTGGTAGGCTTGTTGAAAACAGGTTTGTTCTTCCCTTTGTTCTTATTCTGTGGGTACCTCTGCACCATGTTAGCAGTAGGCTGAACCTCACCTCCTTTTTCAGTGGTATCTTTAGCCCGAGCTTTTTCTTCAACATCAAGAGATGCAATCAGATTTTCAACTGATATCTCCTGTCTCTTATGCTTTAGAGTTGTGGCGAAATTCCTCCATGAAGGAGGCAACTTTGCAATCATGCACCCAGCCACGAATTTGTCGGGTAGAACACATTTAAGGAGTTCAAGTTCCTTCACAATGCACTGTATCTCATGAGCTTGTTCAACCACAGAACAGTTACTCACCATCTTGTAGTCATGAAAACTCTCCATGATGTACAGTTCACTGCATGCATCTGTTGCACCGAATTTTGCATTCGGTGCATCCCACAGAATTCACCTACCACCTCTTAAAGTGCACACCGGTAAACTTATCCGGCCTCAGTGCATCAGCGAATCCAGCCATAGTTAACTCAGGAAATTGCCTATAATTAGGTTTTTGGATTGTTGGAATATTAGGCAAGTTCATGATTAATTCTAGTAAATAATTCATGACTAGAAGAGATACTAGCATGCAATAATCTAGCAAACTAGAAGAACAGCAAGACATGCATAACAGCAGCAAACACGTAACAATAGCTGTAGAGACAGACATGAACAGAGGATGTTGGACGAACTGATCGTTAGCTATTATGGGTGCGACAGTGTTGATGATTTATGTTGGCGACGATCTGCTGCTGACGACGGCGATGAATACGACGATGAGTAGCACCGCCCGACTTGGACGGAAGGCGATCCGTGATGACGAATTTGAGCGATCGCAAGACAGCACTTCCCAAAACCTAATTCGTCCTCTCCGGTGCAGGATCGCAAAGACGAACGGTTCCGGAGACCTGCTCTTCCACGCTACCGATGCACGCCGGGCGTTTGGGATGGAGTAGACTAGGATGGCGGCGCAAGTTGTGAGATGAGGCAAAACCCTAGGTGTTTTTTCGATGTATCTTCGGCGCAGCCGGTAGCTGTATATATATTAGGACCAGAGGCGGTATTGTGTCGCGACCACAATCCCAAACCGACTCGGTTTCTAATTCGTATACTTACCGGACAAGAAATCAAAAACTTGTCTGCCAAGACATAAAAATAAAACCGCCTCGCCACGCCCCGGCCCGGCGAGGCGAGGCGAGCGAGCGCGCGCGTGTGGTTTTCCCTTTCTCTTCTCACACACCAATTAGAGTGGTGGAGAGAACCCACTATATAAAGAGGTCCAACTCTTCTTCAACTTCCAAGATGGGACTAAACTTAGCACCACCACTTGCCATTTTACACATGGGCTTTGAGATTTCAGAAATTGCTATGGACCTAGCCCATTAATTCTAACAGAAGGTAGCTTCGACAAAGCGGTTTCTGGCTGCGACTACGCCTTCCTTGTTGCTGCTCCGATGAACATGGATCCAGCAGATCCTGAGGTAAACATCCATCCCCAGCAATCTTCGCTTGCGTTATGCATGATCGCTCATCGATCTGGCAGGTGAAAATCGGCCTAGCGCGTGTTGGTTTTGGCGCTCCAGAGTGCGGGAAAGGTTCACGCGCGCGGGGAAAAAAGGCCTAGCGCGCGCTGGTTTTGGCGCTCCAGAGTGCAGGAAAGGTTCGCACACGCGGGGGAAAATCGGCCTAGCGCGTGCTGGTTTTGGCGCTTCAGGCACGAGAAAGGTTCACGCACTTGTTTTTGGCGCGTCACGGCCGGCGCTCGTTATAAGAAGGCGCACCGTCCACACAGGGGCGGAGCTGGGCACCGGGCACCCAGGGCCCAGGCCCGGGGCGTGAAAAGTTTCACAGGCTATTAATTATAGAGATTTTTTCCAGGCCCGGGGTGTAGCTGGGTGAAAAGACGAAGGCCCAAACCTGATGGGATGCCTTACCAGAATGAACGCACGCATGAGGCAACACAACCCCACGATCTAGCGCAGACGAAACGCTCCTGAGTCCGCCGCGGAGTCTGCACGCACACAGGACGACAAGATCGATCTCCCAGCGCTCATGCCGCCGTCCGCCGTGGTGTCGCCTCCGCACCTCCTCCCCTTTCCCTGCTCCCAGGCTCCCGGCCGCCGCCGTCCTGTCCTGTCCTGTGCTCGTTCGCCCTCGCCCGCGTGGCGCTTCTTCATTGCCGGCTGCTTCACTCTCGGCTGCCGCTGCCGCACCACGTAATTTTGTTTGATGCTCTCGCTGTTTCTCCCCTGATGCTCTCCATTTATACAATGTTTTACTTGTATTAATGTATAATTTGCTTTAAACTGAACGTTCATTGAAATAATGTGTGCGCGCGTGTGTGTATCCAGTCATTTTTTTTAAAAAGGAGGATGACCCTCGGTCTCTACATCTGGAAGATGCATACGACCACTTTATTGATTATTCTCGAGGACCTTACAAAGTGTTACAACAATAAGCCCGAATCCACCATCTAGGCAACATATGTCGCTACTCCTATCCATATGATGAAGGGCGATGCTAGGCGCCGGTACGCCGGCCGAACGTTTCGGCCAGTCGCACCCTAGCCGTCAGATCGGTCCGCCCTGAGCCGTTGGATCCTTATCCAACCAGGTCGTCGTCTTCCTCTCGCGAGCGCGTAACGAGCGGCGTCTTCCTCTCGCGAACCCCGTCTCGCAGGCCGCACGCGTCCCCCCTCGTCGCCGCCCCTCCCTCGCCTGCCCTCCTCATCCCTGGTCGCCGTCCTCGCCAGCCGTCTTTCCCGGCCGCCCTGGTCGCCGGTCCCAGTCCTCGGCGGCCATCCTCGTCACCGGCTTCGCCCCCATGCAACAGCCCATCCCTGCCGTTGTAGCTTCCATGGCCACCGTTGCAGCTCCGGTGGCGACGACCGGAGCTCACCGGCGTGCTCACCGGTGTGCTCGCCGCGCGCTCATATCCAGGTTGCAAACAAAAAAATCGAGCGCCAGGGGAGATGCCCAGTGCTGCAACCGACGATGGAAAAAGCTACAATCGCTGACGAAAAAAGCTTCAACCTGCTATGAAAAAAGTTTCAACTCGCACGACGGAAAACTATAAACGACCAAAGAAAAGCTACAACCGGCGATGTTAAAAGCTTCATCCGACGACGAAAAAAGCTTCAACCGGCTATGAAAAAAGTTTCAACTCGTACGACGGAAAACTATGAACGACCAAAGAAAAGCTACAACCGGCGATGAAAAAAGCTTCATCCGACAACGAAAAAAGCTTCAACCATGGAGCCGTAAGCCATGGACGACAAACGAAAAGCTACAACCTGCATTGGAAAAAGCTTCAAACTAATTGTCTTAGCTGTGAATCCCACGATGGCGATGACGTTGTTTTGCTGCAACCATAGTTGGTTTTGCTACAAACGGCGTTCAAATTTGCTACAACCATTTTCACAGCTACTTGCTGCTGCTCCGCCGAGCTCCCACGCCTGCCCATGGCCATCGTCGCCGCGGTGCCGTTCCGGGAGGAAAAAGGTTCAACGGTTGCAGCTCCGCGCGTGGTGGGTTGCAGCTCAGATGTGGTCGGGTCCGACGAGGGCAGGCAGAGCTCCGGTGGCGCGGATTCCAAGCAGATCTGGCCGAGGGCAGCCGGATGGGCTGATTCCCATGGCGGCGGCGCCCCTGGGAGCTCTCCGGCCGGCGAAGCTTGGCTATGGCAGCGGGAAGAGAGAGAGACAAGTGACGGGAAGAAGAGAAACAGAAGGAAGAAGACGCACGTGGGCGGGCCCCCCATCCTACGTGTCCCTAGGTGAGTCGCTCGGTACGTTCGCGCGTGGACGCGACCGGCCGAAGCTTCGGCCGGTGCCCCGTCGTGAAACGTTTCCCTATGATGAAGGGGTGCTAGCTGGGCCACTACCCAGACCACTCACCTAATCCTAACATCGAAAGCTGGAATCCCCAGCCTAGCCACATACCGGGTCTGGGGCATAAACCGGTCTCGACGCACTCACAGGTGTCGTCTCCACCATCTTCCACTGGTCCATCTCCAAGCAGATTGAGGTGCCAACCTTGGCAGGCTCCTCCGCCATCAACGCCACCATGACGCCAAATGACGACCACCACCTACGCTAGAACAAGTCCAAGCAAACAAGAAAACAAGGAAAGCCCAAAAGATACAAGGGGCACTCTGAACTTACAACACATCGGAGAGCTAGTTACAAGAGGTACTAAGAAAGGGCACTACTAGCATAAACCGATGACCGCAACCCTCAGGCGCCAAAGACACATGAGGAATGCCGCTGGGACACACCAAGCCGGCCACACCATCACGCGCCAAGAACGTCTGAAGGCTGCAGGAAAGCCACCGAGCAACAACAGAGCGGCGGACAACGGGACAGCGAGAGGCACTGCACCTGCTGCCGCCCAAAAACCCCACCTTCAGCAACCCTACGCCCGAAACCACACTCCCCAGACAACGCCTCCATGGAGGGAACGACACACACGGCGCCGCCGCTGCCCAATCCTGCCGGATTTTGGGTTTTCACCCGGGAGAGGGAACGGAGGTGGGGAGAAGGAGACCACGACATCGCCTCCAAGAAAGAAAAGTCGCCCAAGGCCGACGTCGATGCCGGGCCGAACCAGCCGGCCAGGGGTTTCCCCCGGTCACGATCTGCAACACCAGCCCCAAACTCCACCGGATCCAGTGACCAGCCGCGGGAAACCAAGCGCAGAGGGGGAGGGAGCGAATTGGGGGTGGCAAACCTCCAGATCTGGCGAGGAAGAGGAGGCCTCCACGCTGTAGCCACCGGCCGCCGACGCCCCACCGCCCCCGCAGTCGAAGACGCCGGCCAGAGCCCTCCGCGGCGCCTGCTCAGGCAAGAACGGCGACGCCATCGCCGGCAGAGGCCGCCTCGGGATCCAGATCCTCCGCTGCAGAACGACGAAGGCCTCGCCGCCACTGCCATCGGGCGGCCGCTGGCTTGCCCGGCGACCACCTCAGGTGGCGACGAGGAGGGAGAGGAGGGATGGGGGAGGCGGCGCTCGGGAACCCTAGCCGCCGCCCGAGTCGCCCGGTCAGGCGACGCGGGGGCCGAGAGCAAAGCAAAAGATTTTTCAATGTATCCAGTCATATATCTAGGGAATTGTTGAACTCAAATTAATGTAATTGTCAATTTCATTACATATTGTATATCGCTTTCAATCATAGGTCTCGCAAAGTGCTTTTACTCCATCGAAGTGGTAAGGTTTTAGATTTGAATCAATGATAATTGTTTCACTTATGTTTATGCCCTCTCTTATGAAATATTGCTTTTGATGTCTTGAAGGTGTTGGCTCTTCTTCCACGGTCGATGAGATTATGCGAGGTAATGATGAAGCAAACCATTGATTTGGTACTCCTTTTTATCATATACCGTTCTTTTTAGTTTTTGTCATGTTTTTATCTATTTTATTATATCATTAAGCATTGAGTTTAAATTCTAAAAAAAATATGCAATTGAACCATATTTTGTATGGGGTATCTTTTGAGGTAGTTAAATCCTTATGGAAGTTAAGATTTTTTCCCTTGCAGCAAAATTTTTTTGGGCCCGGGGCTTGCTCCAATCCTGGCTCCGCCGCTGCGTCCACACTCAGTCCGTCGCCCACTCGTCTCGCCCCCTCTCACTAGCCTCGCCGCCTCTGCGCCACCATGTCGATGCGCCGCCTCGGCGCTTCGGATTTTCACAGAGTCCGCGAGCGCCCCTCCCTCGCCTTCTTCTTCGAGATCTTGTTTGGCGAGAAACGCCTCATTCTCGGCACCTTCGACACCGCAGAGGAGGCGGCCCACGCGTACAACGCGGCGGCATGGCGCCTCTGGCGGCCTAGTCGGGAGATGAATTTTCCCGACGTGTCGAGCCAGCGGGCGCAGGATCTCGCGCCTCTCCCGCGGCTTTTCACCGATGAGGATCGTCGCGTCCACCGGAGGCGGCAACATCGCCTCGCCATCGCCGAGATTGACGTGGAAGCCTTGGTGGTGTGGCGCGAACGCTTCCCGCACGACATCATCAACGAGCGCCAGTTCTACGAGCAAAGAAGGATGGAGAGGGAGGCGAGGAGGATGGAGCGAGCCTCCTATCGGGAGGACAAGCGTGCGCGGAAGCAGGCCGCTTAATTGAGACTAAAGCTGCGAGAAACATCGGGGTGGGACTTCGAGGACGAGCAGGCTGCTAACTCCTACATTCAGACGTCGGAGGAGGACATTACCGAGTCGGAGTCGGAAACCGACGAGTAGTTGATCTTTTCTTTTATCTGTGTACGCAAGAACTATCTATGTATCCTTTTTTCATCGGAAAAAATAGCCGGCGGCATCGGCGACGAAGCAGGCGGTGGAGGGTGTGTGTCACAGACCAGCGGGCCCAGAAAGAAGAAGGGCGAGCGCACGTGCGTCCGTCTTGTGTCCGCGCCGACGCAAATCCGGCTAAAAAAGGACCAAAAATGGGTCGGCAGACGGACAAAAGCGGACGCACGTCCGTTTGGGTCGGCGAGTTGGGCCGATTTTTCGACACTTCTGTCCGTGCCGACTCAAACGAACGCGAATAAAATGGATCGCCCCATTAAAGTTGCTCTTAGACTTGGGATCTTGTTCACCCTGATATCATGTCCTTCTTGTGGCCTTCTGATCAAAAGCCAATGGTGCGCTCCGCAGCTGACGGAAAACGTGATGTCGGTCTTTTTTCAAATAGGAGGATTACCCCGGCTTTGCATCGAGCGATGCGCACAGCTATGATAAAGTATTTTTCTGAACTTTTTTAATTTTATATCGTTCTTTGTGTCTGGCGGCAGAAGGATATGATCGAAGCCGCCGTCCAAGGGACTCTCAACGTGATGAGGTCGTGCGTGAGAGCCGGGACGGTGAAACGGGTGGTCCTGACGTCTTCGGATGCCGCGGTGTCTAGGAGGCCGTTGCACGGTGGCGGCCATGTGATGGACGAGGGCTCATGGTCCGACGTCGAGTACCTCAGAACAAACAAGCCACCAATTTGGGTACATAATCTTTTGTATGTGTGCAGCTGCAAACTCTCTCCTAGACATTTACATTCATGGAAATAAATCACGTAACGTTGGTATCCCTTTTATGTACGTAATTTACATGGCAGGCGTATGCCGTCTCCAAGGTGCTTTTGGAAAAGGCGGCGAGTGAATTCGCGGAGGAGAACGGCATCAGCCTCGTCACCGTGTTTGCCTGTGTTCACCTTGGGTGCGGCGCCGCTCTCCAAGGCCAAAACTAGCGTCCCCCTCACCCTCTCCCTGTTGTCCGGTGAGTGAGGCGTCCATGCTATAGCATTTCTCGGTTAGTTTTTACAGTTCGGTCGGTGGTTGCCAACTGAGAGATGTGGCAACTGGCAAGCAAGCTCTGATTCCAGTCCCGTGTTCTTCTGACATGGTGTCCTCTTGACACGTGCATTTACCAGGCGACGAGACATTCCTGAACATGCTGATAGGCCTGCAATTGATCACCGACTCCATGGCAATAAGCCACGTTGAAGACCTATGCCGCGCCAAGGTGTTCGTGGCTGAGAATGAGTCCTCCTCCGGCAGGTACATCTGCTGCAGCCACAACACTACGGTCCTGCAGCTCTCCCGTTTCTTGGCAGAGAAGTATCCACAATACAATGTGCAAACCGAACGGTACGTGAGTAGGCTGTTTAAAGTTTCAAAACTGCTCGTACGCACGCAGGCACGCACATGTTTATTTTTTATGTGGGTTTAACGACATCCAATTATGCTTATGTAGCTTTGATGGATCCCCGGAGAAGCCGAAAGTGTGTCTGTCGTCTGACAAGCTCATCGGGGAAGGGTTCGTGTTCAAGTATAATGACCTGGGTGAGATATTTGACAACCTCGTCGAGTATGGCAGGACCATAGGGATTCTTCCCTACTGATATGTACATTAGCTGATGATTAATATGTGACCGGAACAAAATATTGTCTCAAATAAGCTAAAAGCCACGTGCTTGTGTTTTTGTAAAATAAAATGTTAGTTGCCCCCGCGTCAAAAAACTAATTGGAGGGCATAAAATCTCGCTCTTTGGGGGTTTCGTATCACCAAATCCCAACTTTTAAGATTAAGAGCTGGGGATTCCACCCACCTAAATATAATGTTTGATAAATTTGTTGATTGGTGGCATTATCACTAGGGCGATTAACATGGAGGAGGACCAAGTATTCACGCACCTACTCTCAAGGTACACACGGTTCGGTGGAACATGCCCCTTCCCCTAGTTTGTTGTTGCCCCTACGTGTGAATATAGAGGGCAATAAACCACCCAAAGCATGTGAAACGGAAACCAAACATTTGCGTTAACATCGGAGACCAGCCTATTGTCGTCGACTTTTTATGTGTTGTACAAGGATATATAGGTGTGTTAGAGTTGTTGGTCTATGTGGTCTAGCTAGATGGAGCAGGGAAGTCGCCTGGTAGTCGACGATAGAGGTCCTCCTCGTCATCATGTATTTTGTGGGTTGAGGCCCTATCCCCAGGTGAGAAGCTCATTACATTCATCTCTAAGACTTCTATTCGGGCCGAGTAGGGCTTGGACCGGACTTGGGTCGTGCTTTTTGGGCCGACACAAAGCATGGATAACGTTGTTGTTGGTGAGTAAGGGTACCAGCTCGGAGAGGGGGACTCTAAGGGTGTGACTAGGTCATCTCATCGGTCCGAGTGTCTAGGGACTCCCAAGTCCTGCACCCCATTGAACCTGATTAGGCACTCATAAGGGAAGGCCTAAGTTGCACTATCCCGAGGATCCTCGGGCCAACTACAGGATCACCCGAACATATTGTATCCATCGAATACAACTACCTAACCACCGGCCCTGGCGACTTATATAAAGGCGAACAAGTTTTCACTGGAAGAGAAGGTCACGCGGGTGCAAAATTCCGTAACTGCTTGATAAATCAGATCAAAAAACTCCATTGAAATTCTTTCATATTATCAACAAAGATAGGTAGGCATGTCATAGACTCTAACCCATACGAGGGTCTAAACCTGGGTAAAACCACTATGTCATCATCACTGCTGACAAGATCTCTTTGGGAACCCACCCCTCCCTATTATCTTTCATAACACGAGCGCTCATGAATGGTTTGGACGTGATTTGGACGTGTTCTTGTGGACGCAAATCAGGTGCAAATTTGGACCGAAAATGCGTCCAGACGAACATCGAGCAAACGTGATTTGGTTTGCGACTGCGGGTTGGGCCGGCGTTTTCGTCCGTTTCGACCCAAACAGACACGCGTGAACCAAATGCGTCAACGCGTTGAAGTTGCCCTAAGGATTTGCCTTGTCTTGTCGGTAGCATCTGATGGTGGGCAGGTGAAGCGGCGCCACAGAGCTAGCATATGTCAGCGCGGCAGCAGAGGGGAGACGGATCACTGCATGGGGACAGGGGCGGGCCGTAGAGCACGGGGATAGGGGCATGCCGAAATAGGCCTAATGCCGTGATGACATTTTTGTAATATTCTTGTTTTCAACAAACCTTTTTTTATTTATGGATGGCGTCGCGGGGAGCTCCTATTTGCCGCCCGTGGGCCGCAAATGGTTGAGCCTTTACTGAAGGAGCGCGCATACGGGCCGGCCCATTAACAGGCGTGCAACGGAAAATCAAGACACGCGTGAACCAAATGCATCTCAGACCTCCAGATTGACAAGAGCGGACCTAATCAGTTGAGCTGGAGACTGTTGTCAGGTAAACAGCAGCGTGAAACTTAAAGTACCCTAGCAGATCCGGGTTTTTTTCAAAACTTTCAACATTTCTTGGAAAAAATGTGAACAAGTTTTCATAAGAATGTGAATAATATTTAAAAATAATTATCAGATTTTGAAATTCGAATAAATTTTCAAAAAGATGAACATAAAAATGAAAAACATGAACACATGAAACTCTGAACAGTTATTTCTTTTTTTACATACGTTGAACAGTTTTTAAATATACATTGAAAAATTGTAAAATATTGTGAATATTTTTCAAATACACACTGAACATTTTTGTGATATACGCTGAACCAATTTTAAATATACATTGAACATTTTTGTAACATACCCTGAACAATTTTTAACTAAACATTGAACATTTTGGTTATATACGCTGAACAATATTTAAATACACACTGAATACTTTTGTGATATGCGTTAAACAAAGTTTGAATTGTGTACAAATTTCTAAAAAGTGAAGAAATTTGAAAACCATGAACAACTTTTGAAAACATGAACAAAATTTGGAATTTCAAACATTTTTTGGAAACAAAGGATAAAAATAAAAAGAAAAGGAAACAACAAAATAAATTAAAACAAAAATATAAAAAACAGAAATTAAAAAATGAAAAGGAACCTGGAAAAACCGAAAACCTGCAAAAGAAAAAAATTACAGAAAAACCCGGTTGCGGGAACAGGTTTGCCTCGCACTGCTAAGAACGCTTGTAGTGGGGCGACCCCTCTCGCGCCGTCGCTCGCGCGCTTCAGCGAAGCGGCAGCAGTCGGACGCATGCGATCGTCAAATAGGGTTCACCTGGCATGGTGGGTAATTTTTTAGCCGAGTTTCAGGGTAATTTAATGACGGACGGCCAGAAGCACAAATCCCTTTATTATCTCTATATATATCACTTAAAAAAACATAAGGTTCTCATGTCATCTTTTTTCTCACCATCCTTTGTCCAACCTTCCATGTATATCATAATCAATCATCTTAATTTACTTACCTTCTTCTCTATCTCTACTACCTAAAAAACACGTAAGGTTCCCTCTCCCCTCTTACGTCGTCTCACCCTTCGTCCTCCCTCCCCGTACAATATCCCACACCGGTTTTCCTCTCCTTTCTGGTTTTTCTATCTAGAATTGGTTTTCATCTGGCGGACATACCAGGATCAATCTTTGGTAAGACCAATCAATTCTTGTATGGTATGGTAATCAATTTGGTAACACAATCAATTCACATCAATCACAGACCGTATTCTTCTCTTCCTTCTCTTCTCTTCTATTTATTAACGCAGAACACAATCAATACAGGTCATTCTTTGGTAACACAAATAAATCGTATCATATGGTAATCAATTTCCTGCCTTTTCTGTCTATTTATTGTTTTGCTCATAAAATCTCTTCATTCCTTTCTTGATTTCCTCTAATTTATCCCATGATAATTAGAAGACCTTACATGGGAACGCAAGACCCTACATGCACTGCTGGTGGGATTGCACTCGCGCCATGCCTCAAGGTCACCATCCTCCTCGAGGAGAAGAGGCTTGAGCACCGTGACCAAGGAAGATCACGGCACTGTGAGTACCCGCCTCAAGTCTGCACCAACAATGGAGGACACTTGAGGCCCAGACCTCCGCCTCCTCCGCGCACCTATGTTGATCGCCGTCAAGCCCTCTTCCTGATGTAGTCGCCCTGAGCATCACCGCTGAACCCTCGGATGTGCGTCTTCCACCAGTTCATGATTGGAAGGCCGGACTCAGACTCGTGCCTTACTCTCTCTCGGCACAGAACCACAACCAACCCTTTTTATCACCGAGTCACCGGGAGATGGGAAGCAGAAAGAAGACGTCGCACATTTTTCTGGAAGGACCGAGGTTGACTAGACAGCAGACTCCCGGGCAAACGATCGGGCGAGCGTCAACTGCTAGCTAGAAGGATGCGGCAGCGAACAGCGCGACAAAAAATGACCATTGTTGAATCTAGCATGTATCCTAATAAGCAACATGTGGCGATGGACATTTTCTCTACCATATGAATGATAGTTGGTTATTTGTTTTCATGAGTTTCTTATTGTCAACTTATCATCCAATGCCACTGTCCATTGCTTTCTTCTTAAAAGTTTATTACTTAGTCTATCAATGTTTTCTGTATTTGAATGATTGTGTCCAGTATAAGGGTTAGTTTGTTGATAAATGAAACAGGCTGGTTTGGTGATTAAGAAAATGACACGATGAGGTCATGTGCATCACTAATAACATTCATTCTGGCCATATATGTGAGTTAGGAAGAATAGTATTAGGGACAATATTTGTGGGAGTATAATCAGAGAGAAGGATTGATGATGGAGATTTCATTCAGGGCGAACCAAAAATAGAACGAGGGTGACGATGGAGAAGAGACAACATGCATTTTCATGTGTAGTAACTCGGAGTTAAGCTTGCACACGTCGTTTGAGCTATACCTATTTTTCCCGTTGCAACGCACGGGCAATTACCTAGTACCACTTAAAAAAACGTAAGGTTCTCATTTCACCTTTCTTCCCACCACCCTTTGTCCAACCTTCCATGTATATCATAATCAATCACCTTAATTTACTTACCTTCTGAACCAATTCCACTTTAATTTACTTACAAAACTTCTAATTAAAATATAAGGTAATTCACGGACAGAATTTGATGAACATTTATTTACACAATCGCATTATTATTGAAAGGTAAATCACAAGCTAACGTACTAGAATATTTATATCCCGTTTCAACACATGAGCATTGTTCTAGTAGGTATAAATATAGATTGGGCCTCAAACAGGGGCGGATCCAGGATGAAAGTTGAGAGGGGGCAAAGATACATTTTTTACATGGAGATGTTTAGAAACTTATGACTATCATTTGCAATCATATATGAAGGACAATAACTGATCTTTCATTCCATGGAAGTTTTGAGCTATCACCTCTTTAATGATTTTTTTTCAAATAATTCATTTTGTACAAGCAAATAAGGCTAGTGCTAAAAAATGTCATCGTCCATTTCATTCTACTTTCACATACTCAAACTTATTTTAAATAAATTATTACGTGAAGCAAGACTCGATGAACCAAGCAACACGGAGCTCAAGCAATGCGACACCAGCAATTTTTGGAAATTCTTCACTAAGTTTGCACTTAATCATTTTTTATCTATAAAGATGACAACACTAATGTGGAGTTGCCTAATAGGATCTATGTTCTAGCTTCGTCCCAGAATCAACGTAATTAGCAGTTCGTATGTTACCACATAGTGGAAATTTTGATGAAACTCGCTAACTTTGCATGTGGAAATTGGAAAAGAAACAAGAACATAAAGCAAATAAAGAAGATAGTTTAATGAATTGACCCTAGGGTTTACCTTGATTGATAAAAAAATACGTAGTGCTTGTAGGGATCTTCTGAATTCCAAGAACCAAAGGACGGCAAGGACCAGCCGACGTGTGCGCAGATCGTTGCCGGAGCGATGAGGCAATCTGGCAAGGTCGCGTCGCCTCCACAAGTGGCCCGAAAATCAAGTGGGGGCATTCGCCCCCACAGAGCTGTACGTGCGTTCGCCCCTGGCCTCAAATACAAGCTATGCACTACAAATAGAACTATAACCGATATCCCCATAAAGCACAAATATCTTGAAACATTGGTACGCTCTTATATTATAGGACCGAGGGAGTATCTTACAGTCATGTTTACTGTGTTGTAATAATTTATTAAAAAAATTGTTCAATATAATGCCAGATAAGTGTAGAAGGATCCGACTTCTAAGGCTCAGAAAAAACAATATTTCTCAGTCAACTCCTCGCCCGCCGCCAGCCAAATCATATAACCCCTCCTTCCGTAACAATTCTAAGTTCAAACGTTTGTACTGTATAGTACAGCGCACATCAAACTTACCTACTGTCACTGCGTCATGGATGAGTGTGCAGATCCGTTTCAGCTGCTAGAAATTTCTTTGTCACTCGTCACGAACCTGCAACTTGTCTCGGTATGTGCAACATAAATGCAGATTCTCTACGGAGTGGCAACGAACAACCGGAGCAGACCTCGGTGCTTGAAGTGAGGTGAGCGAACGAATCGTCGTTCTCGATCTTTGCCAGGAGAGTTACTGAACTACTGATCGAGATGTCGGCGGCCGAGGGGAAGAAGACGGCGTGCGTCACCAGAGGTAGCGGCTATATTTGTCAGATGAATCGTAAAAGGACTCGGAGCATTGAAAGTGTCATACGTATTGTGGGGAATACGCAAGAGCCACGAGCACAGTCGTGTCGTGGTCATACAAGAGACGTGGTACTACATGATTAAATTCTAGCCAGAGCTCACCATGTTCAATAGTAAGTGGGACAGGAACATACAGTAAGTTGGTAGATGTTCGATGCAGGGTGGGTTTCTAACCTCCTTTCTTCCGGACGCTCGAGAGTCATGATCAATGGTGAGCTGGGCCCCCCATCCTCGCTAAGCGAGGGTTCCGGCAAGGTGATTCTCTGTCGCCATATCTCTTCATTCTGGTGGCAGATGTGCTGCAAAGACTGTGTTGCTCGAGCCATCAAAACGGCACCCTAAGACATCCACTTGGCATGGACAGTTTTTTTCCGGTGCTGCAGTACGCGGACGACACCCTGATAATCTTCAAAGGGGATCTCGAGCAGGCCACGGTGATCAAGAGTATTCTCACGTCCTTCTCGGCCTTCTCGGGTCTGACTATCAACTTTCACAAGAGCACGTTAGTACATGTGTCTGTGGATGAGACTGTGGCCTGAGAGATTGCTAGTTGCTTGGCTGCCCCCTATCCTCTACACCGTGCACATATCTTGGGCTGCCCCTGTCTCTAAGCAAGATCACGCATGGGATGTTGTTGCCGGTTATTCATAAAGTTGATCGCAGGCTCTCAGGTTGGTTGGCCACCTTTTTAACTTTGGGAGGGAGGCTCACACTTGTCAACTCTGTCCTGGCCGGCATACCTAGCTACTTCATGGCATGCTTCCCATGGCCCAAGGAGTCCATCAGCTCGCTTGAGAGTCTGTTGCGTGCTTTTCTTTGGCAGGGCAAGAACAGTGTTAAGGGTGGCCAGTACCTCGTAGCTTGGGACAAGGTTACGATTCATCAAAGGAATGGAGGTCTGGGAGTGAGAAATCTGCAAGCTCATAACCATGCTATGCTTTGCAAGTTTCTTTCCAAAGTTCTGCAGTCTTCCGATATTCGCTGCTACCAGTGGTTTGCTTTGCAGTACTGCAAGAAAGTCATACCTCGTGGCGCAAGCACCAGAGACACGACCTTGTGGCGTGGCTTCAAGGATCATATTCCCCTGGTCATAGATTTTACAAGGTGCACTCTGGGCTTTGGCGACCTCATATCCTTTTGGCACGATCTATGGCTCGAAGCTGGCAGGCTACACTTGCTGCTACCAGTCCTCTATTCTTTTGCCAGGAACCGCTGTTGCTCGGTTAGCTCACAATTCTTGGATGGTGCCTGGTCAGTGCAGCTCCACCCCAATCTCTCCCACACTGCGGAAAATGAGCTGCATCTGCTGTGTCAACTCATTGCACACATCACACCTGATGATTCGCGCCCGGACGTACGAACTCCAATCGTGTTTGCTAAGCTGACCACTACTGCTTTTTTCTACCGGCTGGTGACCTTCCGGGGTGTCACCTGTGTTTTCCATGGATGGGTTTGGGATGTGCTCATCCCTCTCAAGCACAAAACCTTTCTCTGGTTAGCCTTTTGGGATCGGCTCAACACCAAGCACAACATGGTCAAGAAACATTGGGTGGTTGTTGCTCCAAACGCAGATTGCGACCTCAGCCCTGCGGTGGAATCAGTTCATCACATAATGTTGCACTGCAGGGCAGCGTCTACCCTCTGGCATCGGCTGCACCTGGCATCTCTAGCTTGCAGATCACCGGACATACTATCCTTTGTTCAACAAGTTGCTACTCATCTAAGGTTCAGGCGCAAATGGAATAGGGCCTTTGCAGCTTGTGCCATCAGCCTCTGGCACGCAAGGAATGATCGGATCTTTAACTCACGCTCATGGACTGAATCTTACATAAGGTTCTATGCAGCAGATTTGCTCCGTCTCTGGTGCTGCAGAGCCACCAGGCAGCAGGATAAAGAGGATCTCATGTTTTGGGGCAATCTTCTAGCTACATAATCCCATAGCTCTGTCCTTTTCTGTTTTTTTGTTTCTGCTCATGCCTCCTCCCAACTCTCGCTTCCTGTCAGCTATTGTGGACTTGCACTAAAGTGCATCCCACAAGTTTCATGTATTTGTACTTTGATCTTCAGGCTGCAGCCTGGTTTTGAAATATAAAGGAGGCCCGGAGCCCCTTTCTATCTTCAAAAAAAATTTGGACAAGCTGATATTTCAAATATCAATCTTGACATCCAAGGAACTGAGGGGATTTCTCCTCAGGAGCAAGAGGACTTGATTAGACCTTTTACTATGGAAGAAATTCAGGTTGTGGTATTCTCTATGGAGAAAAATAAAAGCCCAGTACCTGATGGATTTGTGGTTGATTTCTATCAGCATTTCTGGGAGATGATTAAAATGGATTTAAAGGCCTTTTTGGATGACTTCCATAATGGTAAGATAGATCTAGCTAGCAATACTAGAAAAAAGGTTGTTAGTGACGCACTAGTTTTTGCTATTAATGGCGCACTATAGGTGCGCCACTATTAACACGCCACTAGTAACAAATAGTAATGGTGCACCTCTGGTGCGCCATTAGATCCCAGATAATAGTTGCGCACCACATAGTGCGTCATTACTATGCCTCCTAGGGGGCCATATTTACCTTCACGTATGCCCCCAAGTGCGCCATTACTATGCCCCATAAAATGCGCCACTGGTATTTAGCCTTGGTGCGCCACTAATGCTCAATATGTTGCGCCACTACTGGGGGCCATATTTGCCTTCACCTATGCCCCAAGTGCGCCATTACTATGCCCGATAATGCGCCACTGGTATTTATCTTGGTGTGCCACTAATTCTCAATATGGTGCGCCACTACTATGAATATTAGGAATTATTATTTTTTGCTTTTCTGGTATTTGCACATGTTACAAAATACGTTACAGCACAGAATATAAACATCACACAATAGAATTCATCATATTAGTCTGCAAATTCGAAATAGTGAACAAAGTTCAAACATTAGCCAAGTTTAGGTCTCGAGACATTAGCAAAGTTCATCATATTAGCCGAGTTTGTGGTCACATTACAAAGTCGATATCGATAATCTAAACTACCATCACATAGAAGAGGGTTGCGGTCACGATGAGCATCATCGCGATGGAACTGGTCTTCATCCGGTTCCTCCTCCGTTTCCTCCTCTCTCCCGCTAGATAGCGCGCGTATCTAGCTTCTGCATCCGCCCTAGTGGTGTACCCTTTGTAACTGTTACCGCTGAAACGGTGAACCTGTCTCCGACACTCCTCCCGATTAAATCGTGAGACTCCGGAACCTTATCCTTGTACACGACATACGACGGCATCTCTATGCACTAGACAAACAAAATGTTAGTAGCAATTCACAGATAATATATAAGCAATATATAAGTATTTAACAAAAGGATCGGAAGAGAAAAGCAACACATTAATAGCACGATTCATGGTCCTACTAATAAATAGCATCGATTACATATAAGTTGAACGACTGTCCAAACTAAAGAGACACACAAGTTCATTAAAGTTTAATTATAACATGAGCTAATCGATATTTCAGAACTACATAGCATCAATACTTTCGACTCAACTCAGGGACCGGAGCGTGGATGAAGCCGCCGTCTTTCGTGATGGTCATGAATGTGCGGTCGTTGTCAGCCTGCATTTGTAGCGTTGTTTCTATTTCACTGTTGGACGGTTGATATTTGAGGTAGAACTGCCCCGCAAACTCCGACTGGATGCGAAAGAATTCTTGTCTGATGTCCTCGTCCTGGATTGCCGACAAGCGTGCGGCCCAATCTTTGAGATTATTTGGTAGCATAAGGTGATTATGGTCCCGTACGATCGCCCGCATGTGATGAAGGGCGTATTAGGCATCCTTCTGACTGCCAGGCGGCTGCTTGACGCAGGGGAACGTCGTTACGTGGGTGAACACGTGCTTGCTGTACCTACAAATTGGCCTCCTGAAGGTGCCTCCAGAATGGGCGTAGCCGGGGAGAGCATCATCAAGAACTTTCTTGATATTTGTGTAGTCTTTCTTCGACTGACGGTCCGAGTCAAAATACGTGGCCATGGAATATTTCGGGCTTAAGAGGATGAGTGTGCAATGTGTGTCACTGCACAAAACACGGAATGTTAGAAACAAAAGAACGATCAAAATCTAAGAAATCATATGTTACAGGGAAGTGAGGGGATGACTTACTCGGAAAAGTAAGGCACGAGGAAGTTATCCATATCTGGGTTCGCCAGAATGACGCTTTCGAGGTATGAACTCGCGACTTGCCGGTCCCCAGTGCTGCCCAAGATCTTGGCACACATGTAGAAGGGGTCGACTATCACGATGTCCGGGGTCTTGTCTCTAATGATCCACATCTCCATACTGAGAAAAAAATAGCCGAATGAAGGTGTAGTGCAGCGGATGAAGGTTAAACTAGCTAAGATGTCATCAAACCGCAGGACGATCATACGCCCGATGGTGCTACCGACAAAGCCCTTGCTCTGGCACATTGGCCACGAAAACCGGGTATGCCACATCATTCTTGGAGAGACGCCGCTTCTCCATAGAAAGAACACTGTCATGCAGACTCCGCATAGCACCGGTTGTAGCATTGAGCAGATTAGTCGGTAGCATCGGCCTACCCGCCACATGCACCCTCCTCGAGATATCCTTAGGTGAAGGTGGCCCGTCCTGAGCACAGATCATACTCGGTGCCGGCTGGCTCGCACCCTTGTTATTTTTTATTTTCCGTCCCTTCTGCTTCTTCTGCTGTAATGGGATCGAGTTCTGCTCACAGACCACCTTCTTGAGTGTGTTGGGGCTGAAAATATTTCGCACCTCGGCTATTTGATTCTCGGTGAAGGCGGCAGCTGGAGGCGTCTCCTGAGAACTGAATGCCAGGCGACGCCTGTTGCAATTGGGTTTCTCCGCGGTACCAGCTAGATCGCGATCGTCTATTGCAGGGTTAGGATCTTGAGAAGGAGGCCCCAAGAATTCGTCACCGTACCCATGTTCGTTGAAGTACTTATCGATGTTGGAAAATGTACCATCGTTGTCGTCCAGATCCAGTGCCATATGCATGTCCGGATCAGCTGACGGAGGTAGCGTTGCAGCGGTCTTGTCATGGCTTGGCGTCGGCACGACTGGCGGTGTTGTCTGTGGGGTGGTGTCCCCCGCCCCACAACGAATATGGCTCTTCGGCCAAAGCATGGACCAGCTTAAGTAGGCGCCGAGGGTCATCACATCATCTTCGTTGGGCCCAGGGGGTCGATACGGAGGTAACAAGTCATCGCAGCCCCGCAGCACCCGAACCAGTTGAACCCTATACACGGTGGGTGGCATCGGATTACCGTGGAACACGCGGTTACCCGGTTGAATGATTTTGGCCTTGGCGACATCGATCAACTTGCCGTCCATGAAGTGCAGGAGAGTGCATGGAACGTCGGCGGCGCCCTGCGAAAACATGTAGGGCGTCAGGGATGCCCAGTCAAAGGCAAGGAGAAGAAGTTAGGGATGCCCAGAAAAGAGTCTTGATGACCCACAAGTATAGGGGATCTATCGTAGTCCTTTCGATAAGTAAGAGTGTCGAACCCAACGAGGAGCAGAAGGAAATGGTAAGCGGTTTTCAGCAAGGTATTCTCCGCAAGTACTAAAATGAGTGGTAACAGATAGTTTTGTGATAAGATAATTTGTAACAAGCAACAAGTAATAAAAGTAAATAAAGTGCAGCAAGGTGGCCCAATCCTTTTTGTAGCAAAGGACAATCCTGGACAAAATCTTATATAAGGAAAAGCGCTCCCGAGGACACATGGGAATATCGTCAAGCTGGTTTTCATCACGTTCATATGATTCGCGTTCGGTACTTTGATAATTTGATATGTGGGTGGACCGGTGCTTGGGTGCTGTTCTTACTTGAACAAGCATCCCACTTATGATTAACCTCTATTGCAAGCATCCGCAACTACAACAAAAGTATTAAGGTAAACCTAACCATAGCATGAAACATATGGATCCAAATCAGTCCCTTACGAAGCAACGCATAAACTAGGGTTTAAGCTTACGTCACTCTAGCAACCCATCATCTACTTATTACTTCCCAATGCCTTCCTCTAGGCCCAAATAATGGTGAAGTGTTATGTAGTCGACGTTCACATAACACCACTAGAGGCTGGACAACATACATCTCATCGAAATATCGAACGAATACCAAATTCACATGACTACTAATAGCAAGACTTCTCCCATGTCCTCAGGAACAAATGTAACTACTCACAAAGCATATTCATGTTCATAATCAGAGGGGTAATAATATGCATAAAGGACCTGAACATATGATCTTCCACCAAATAAACCAACTAGCATCAACTACAAGGAGTAATCAACACTACTAGCAACCTACTAGTACCAATACCGGACTTGGAGACAAGAATTGGATACAAGATATGAACTAGGGTTTTGAGAGGAGATGGTGCTGGTGAAGATGTTGATGGAGATTGCCCTCTCCCGATGAGAGGAGCGTTGGTGATGACGTTGGCAATGATTTCCCCTCCCGGAGGGAAGTGTCCCCGGCAGAACAGCTCGGCCGGAGCCCTAGATTGGTTCCGCCAAGGTTCCGCCTCGTGGCGGCGGAGTTTCGTCCCGAAAGGTTGCTTATGATTTTTTCCTATTTAAATACCTCATATAGCAGAAGCTGGCCATTGGAGAGCCAACAGGCCCACGAGGCGTGGGCGCGCCCAGGTAGGCGCGCCCACCCTCGTGGGATGATGGGCCCCTCCGTGAACTTCTTTCGCTCGATATTTTTTATTATTTCCAAAAATGACTTTCGTGGAGTTTCAGGACTTTTGGAGTTGTGCAGAATAGGTCTCTAATATTTGCTCCTTTTCCAAATTTCGTAATTCCACCTGCCAAAGATTCTCCCTCCTTATGTAAACCTTCTAAAATAAGAGAAAATAGGCACAAGTATTGTAACATAACGTGTAATAATAGCCCATAATGCAATAAATATCAATATAAAACCATGATGCAAAATGGACGTATCAGCGTTGTGCGAGTTGCTGCCCGTGAAGCTGGGAATCGGGGGCGGCCCCTGTTGGCCGCCCGTAATCCACGCTTGCAGCCCCTCAAGCAAGGTAGGCATAATGGCGGTGATCATCGCTCCCAGTTGGTCTCGCACTTGCTCTTGGACTATCTCCGGAATCCACGCCACTTGTGCCTTGAGTTCTTTAACCTCGCGCTCCTGGCTTTCTGAGCTGGTCTTTCTCTCCTTTCGCCCAGCCTTATAGTATTCCGACCATTTCGTGGACAAGCCTTTGTCGGCCACACGACCAGCTGACGACGGCTTACTAAACATATCCTTGTGTTTCATTACGCTCAACGCCCTATTTAAAGTGGTGTCCCAAGGGGAGCTCTGAGACCCCGCGCTACTGCTTTCTATTTCCTGCGGAAGGAACGTGAACCATTTAGAAATTTGGCTTCATTAATTAGAATGCAACCATATGGAGCTAATTACGTGGGGGTGTATTCCTTACCAGAACAAGCTCAAGCGCCTTGGTCTTTGGATCCGTGGTAAGCTCCTTTGTTACCGGGTCCACCTTGTACCGGGCCCTGACATAGTTCCTGGTCTGCTTGTCACGGTATTTATCGAAGAGGGGCGATAGGCCTTGCTCGGCACGCTCCGTGTCCTCCTTGTCCCATATAGGTTCCGCCACTCTGTAACCGCCGGGACCAAGTGTGTGGTTGCCTAAGTTCAAGTCACGCATATCTTTCCCCCACTGACTTGATTCCGCGGATGCGTTGCTCTCGCACTTGATCTTGAACTCCAGGTAGTCAGCTTCGCTGATCGAAGGATTTGTCTCCTTGATCTTCTCATAACTATCACCACTTAGAATCCTTCTCTTCACCGCGGCTCTCCAAGTAGCCAGGGCCATGCTCATCTTCGTGAGGGCGGCATTGTTCACTTTATTCCCTGAGAGGCGTGTGTTTGCGAAGTCACCGAGGAACTTGTATCATTCGTGCAGCTTCGTGAAGAGGAGGTTGCGCAAATTCCCTCGATCACGGTGTTGATCGATATGGTGCTCCGGAGAATGCACCCGAGTTGTCCCTCGTACACACTGACTAATTTTTTGGGCGCTGTTGGATGCCCACTGGAGGACACTTCAGTAAATTCCTCCTTGACGGTGACGAGCATGTTCGGGCGCCGGTCCTTCCGTTGCCTCTTCGGTTGGCTACCATCTGTGCGTGCGCTGCCATCATTAGTGGTGGCATCCACGGTGGCACCATCAGTGGTGTCATCCCCGACGCCACTAGGGGTTGTGTAGTCGGGATCGGTGTCTTCCGCGGCGTCCTCATAGCGGTGAGGTTCTTCCTCCATCTCCTGGGACAGCTCCCAGAATGACTTGCCCGAACCGCCGGCCTCATCGTTGTCGGCCATGTTCACTCTAAATAGGAAAAAAGGCTACTAGAGTTATTGGATGAGATCAGGGTAGCATCTATTCTTCTCAGATTTAGAGGAATATTTTTGTTTTGGTTGAGAATCGGGCACCTTCTTGGTCAAGGAAATTGGGCATGACCTATGCTAATTTTCTTGACCCAGGAGTGCCCCATTCTCAACCGAAACGGAAATTAATCAACATTTCAGGAGAAAGGGGTCATTTCACATCACAAGCTGCCAGCACTGGAATCAGAAGCTGCCAGCATTGGAACATCAGAAGCTGCCCGCATTGGAATCAGAAGCTGCCAGCATTGGAACATTAGAAGCTGCCAGCATTGGAATCATTTCATAAGATAATTTTATCAACCATCCACATCCACTCGAATCAATAGAGCAAACGGATCATTTCATCTAGCTCATGCCAGGCAATCAACCAAACCAAATATGTACAAGAAAGGCTCATCATGTTCACCTATCTCTATAACATTTAGGCCTATCTTCTATAGTATGACACCAGTAAGGAAACAATACTAAGCATGATTGATCTGTGTGATCTGGGTTACAGTATCAGCAACCTTGCATTTCATTTTATAAAAAATTGTACCCCATCACCAAATTCATTGATGTTTCTAAGCAAAATTCACAAGTTCAGAAGATCTACAGTAGCAGCAGCATCACAATATTGGGATCTTGCCACTGCCCAAAAAAATAGGTGCAGTAGACATGATTACATACATAAAACAGAGCACACTCTCTGTAATTCTCTGACCTTATAGCTAAATCTTCTTCTTACCCATGGAGCTTCCGCCCCTTCTTATCCATCGATTTCTAAGAATCGGTAGCATTACCAAATTATCAACTAGCACTAAGCAGCAAGGAGCAAGCGGCAAAAGGGCACTGATTTAGTACCATTGACAGTTCACAGCAGCAAAAATCTGAAACGTACTAACACGAGCTATCAATCACAGTAGCAAAACAAATCCATTCATCCATCTATTCAATATGCAACAGCAACATCCACCCAACCGGCTAACAAACTGAGGGGTTGGGAACAGGGAGAGATTCAAAATATCAATGTTGCTGCAATAATCGGCATTCACTATGAACAAGGGAGCGGGCGTGGCCCAGCGTGCGTCGGTGGCGCTGCATGATGAAGTCATGTACCTGGGGTAGGGTCATAGACCTACCCAAAGGTACCCTCCACAAGGAGACTCACAAGAGAAGCAACCTACCAGTCGACCAGGTAGGTTTCCACTCGACAGATTCAAAGACACTCGACTACGAAGACCCACTCGACCACCAGGAGTCCAAGAGCCACTCAGTACCCAAACGATCTGTAGTTAAATAGTCTTTATGGCCTTAATGACACTTTATGTAAGGCATAGCTTTAACGCACCTTAAACCCTCTACTACGTGGGCTGGCTGGGGTCCTGGCGCACTCTATATAAGCCACCCCCTCCACAGGTAGAAGGGTTCGCACCCCTGTAACACATACGCAGATAATCCAGTCGACCGCCTCCGAGCTCCGAGACGAGGGCTGTTACTTCCTCCCGAGAAGGGCCTGAACTTCGTAAATCCCTTTGCGTATACAACTACTCCATAGCTAGGATCTTGCCTCTCCATACCTACCCCCATTCTCTTTATCGGACTTAGAACCACGACAGTTGGCGCCCACCGTGGGGCAGGTGTTCTAGCGAATTGTTGGAGAAGTTGGGATTCTTTTGATCTCCGGCATCATGGTTTCAGGTGGAGTTCTGGTCGACGGCCACGAGATCCGTCTCGGTGCGCTCACGTTCGTCGCCGACGACTCCGCTTGGCTTCAGGAGGCTCCACTCGACGTGGACGCGCTCCCCGTCCGCGGGGCGACGCACTTTCGCGCGTGTGTTCGCGGCGTCCTCCTGCGGCAACCGTCGACCCAGTATGGGTCGGCTCCTGCGCTGTCTTCACTCCCGGGCCTCCCACCGCGCAAGCTGCCCGGTCGGTCGAGGCTTCAGCGGTGGGTGAGGCATGCGGTGGCCCGCCGATCGGCCATCCCCCAAGTCGCGGGCGATCGAGCCCGATTTAATCTCTCTACGGCCTGTTTGACCGCCGACCGGCTCAGAGAGAGCTGCGTCCGAATGCGATAGCGATGACCCGGCAGCAGAGGTTCTGATGGTCGATGGACCATGCAGTCCCCCTGGATTCACCCGCACCAACGAAGGTGGCGGTGGAGGCGATCCGGTGCAAGCCCACGAAGAGTACTTGCCCGAGCCCCTCACTTCGCTCCAGAGGGAGGAGCTTCGTCGTCGGAACATGGATGCACTTCACACTCCTATCTTTGGCCCCGAGGCTCGCGCCTTGGAGGATGCCCGCTTGGCCAACCTGGCTGAGCGCACTCGACTGGAGAATCTTCAGCGAGTACTCGACGAGCGTACGCGACCGAGGGTTCCAGAATCCAGTCGATGCCAGCTCTTTCAACCGCCAACCCAGGTATATCGAACTCCGATTCAGAATTTAGCAGTTGCCGCCCGTATAGCAGAGTCAATTCAGCCTTCCCAGTCGGAGGCAGGTAGAGGTTTGCAGCAAATCAGGGATTTGCTCCGGGCGGCAGGAGATCAAAACTCAGTTGTATCCCAGTCGCGGAACAGGGTTCACAGCCGATCCGTTGTTGCGAATTCATTCCAGTTGGCCCATAGTCCAAGATCGCCCCCGAGGCGTGAGGAACGTGGGGGCCGGCGTGATGATCAATACAAGGGTCGCGAGCAGTATGAGCACTGATTCGATCGCAACGATCGACGTCGAGTGCCCACTCCTCCCCCAAGGGGTGGATCATACGCTCCTCGGCAACAGGACGACAGACGCCAAAACAGTGCTGGGCGAAGAGTTCCAGTCGACCCCAGGGAACCAGGCTTTGATGCGAGATCTATTATCGTTCAAGGTTTGGTCGACAGGAACAGAGCTCACCGAGACGGCCGTGATAGAGATGTTCCTTCCAAAGAGTAGAGTTCATGTCTCGGGACCAGAGTGTTTCAACAGAGCCATCGTGGCCGCAGTGATTCCTCCCAACTTCAGGTTGGCGATCGGAGTCGACAAGTTCATCGGAGAATCCAAGCCCGACACTTGGCTTGAAGATTACCGAGTGGCGGTTCAGATCGGCGGTGGCAAGATGAGGTAGCCATGAAGCATTTACCTCTTATGTTGGAGGGTTCAGCCAGGCGTGGTTGAATCGATTAGCACCCAGCAAGATTTACACTTGGGAAGATCTTGCCCGCAGTGTTTGTCGTGACATTTGAAGGAACTTGCAAACGACCAACAGGTTTGACAGAGTTTGATGAGTTGCGCTGTATGCAAAAAGTCGAGTGAAACCTTGAGAGATTATATCCAGAGGTGGATCACTTTGCACCACACAGTCGAGAATGTATCTGACCATCAGGCAGTCTGTGCCTTCAAGGAAGGGGTCAAGAACAGAGAATTGAGTTTGAAATTTGGTCGAACCGGAGATATGACCCTGAGTCGGATGATGGAGATTGCCACCAAATATGCAAATGGTGAAGAAGAGGATCGGCTTCGGAGTGGTAAATATAAATCGGCCGCCACTGAGACCGGGCGGAGGAAATTCCAGTCGGAAGCGAAGCAAAAGCCGAGCCATGGCTCCGGAGAGGCCTTGGCAGTGACCCCAGGAAAGTTCAAGGGGAAACCCAAGGGTCCTTGAACCCTAATAAGGTGAAAGACCAGGATGGGAACGTTGTGTTGGATTTACCATGTCATATTCATACAAAGAAAGATGAAGAGGGTAAACTCATTTACCCTAAACATACCACTCGACAGTGTCGGCTCTTGATTCAGCAGCCCAAGGGAAATAGCCCAAGGATAAGGATAAGGAGGCAGACAAAGTTGAGGATGAGATGATGTGATGGTGGATATCCCTGTGTCAATTCCACCATGATGATTTTTGCTGACGTCGAGAGCAAAAGTCGATTGAAGGTTATCAATCGGGAAGTAAACTTGGTTGCTCCGGTGACTCCCAATTATCTGAAATGGTCCCAGACCGCCATCACATTCGACCATTCCGATCACCCGACGCACTTTGCCACCCCTGGGAGGCAAGCATTGGTGGTCGACCCAGTGGTCGAAGGCACTCGACTGACCAAAGTCCTGATGGATGGTGGTAGTGGCTTGAACATATTATACACGAAGACGTTGAAAGGGATGGGCATTCCGATGCGGACTCGATTACCGAGTATGAGCTTCCACGGAGTCATTCTCGAAAGAAGGCTGAGTCACTCGCCAAATTGCTCTTGATGTAGTTTTTGGTGATTCAAAGCATTTCGGAAAGAAAAGTTGACCTTTGAGGTCGTGGATTTCAAAGCGCTTATCACGCTATTCGGGAGACCAGCTTATGCACGCTTTCATGGACCGACCATGTTACGTGTATCTTAAACCGAAGATGCCTGGTCCCAAGGGCGTGATCAACATCACGGCAATCGGAAGAAGGCAGAAGATTGCTTCCAGAAGGCTCTAAGATCGCCGATGCTCGGTTGGCGATGGTAGAGCTACAAGAGTATCGTAAAACTGCAGATCCGAGTGATTTGTTGCGAGCTAAGAAGCCCGCCACGGAGTCGACATTCCAGCCGATCGGGCGAGACGAAACAGGTTCACATTCACCCGACCGATCCCGATGCTCCGACCAACATCTCAACAACACTCGACTCAAAATAGGAAGAAGCGCTCATCCGGTTCCTCCGTGAGAATCGGGACATCTTTGCATGGAAGCCCGCCGACATGCCGGTGTTCCTGTGGGCTGGCTGAGCATCGCCACGAGTCGACCCAAAATTCAAACCAGTTAAAGAGTATCTTGGCGGTCCGCCGTCGGAAGAGAAAGGCCATTGGAGAGGAGGTGGCTCGGCTCTTAGCAGCAGAGTTCATCCGAGAGATCTACTACTCCGAGTGGCTCACCAACGTTGTCATGGTCCCCAAGAAGGACAAGTCGTTGCGCATGTGCATCGATTTCAAGCATATCAATCGGGCCTGCCCGAAAGATCATTTCCCTCTTCCTCGCATCGATCAAATAGTCGATTCAACTGCGGGATGCGAGAGGTTGTCTTTTTTAGACGCCTATTCCGGGTACCATCAGATCCGTCTGTATGGACCCGATGAGATTAAAACAACATTCATCACTCCATTCGGGTGCTTCTGTTATGTCACCATGCCATTCGGTCTCAAGAATGCCGGAGCCACATTCATGAGGATGATTGAAGTGTTTGCTCACTCAAATCACCGGAATGTGGAAGCATACATGGATGATATAGTGGTCAAGTCACGAAAAGGTTCTCGACTTGTTGACCGACCTTGCTGAAACATTTGCCAATCTCGGGAGGTATGATATCAAGCTTAATCCATCAAAGTGTACATTTGGAGTTCTGGTGGAAAGTTACTCGGTTTTCTCATTTACGGCGAGGAATCGATGCTAACCCGAAAAGGTTGGCACCATACTCCAAATGAAGCGCCAGACGTGTGCACGATGTCCGTAAACTTCATCGGATGCTTGGCCGCTTTTAAGTCGATTCATCTCTCGCCTCGGTGAAAAGGCATTACCTCTTTACCGACTGATGAAGAAGTCAGACAAGTTCGAGTGGACTTTAGAAGCTGATGCAGCGTTTGCAGAGCTCAAAGCTTTGCTCTCCACCCAGCCGGTGCTTGCTGCTCCAATCAGCAAGGAGCCTTTGCTGCTTTACATTGCAGCCACTGGACAAGTCGTCCAAGACTGCATTTACGGTCGAGCGGGAAGAAGAAGGAAAAACCTTCAAAATTCAACGCCCAGTTTATTATCTTTCTGAAGTACTAACCCCATCAAAGCAAAGATACCCTCACTATCAGAAGCTTGTTTATGGGATCTATATGACCACGAAGAAGGTTGCTCATTATTTCTCTGATCATTCCATTACGATCGCCGACGCCTTTGTCGGAAATTCTTCATAACAGAGATGCAACCGGTCGAGTGGCAAAATGGGCGATTGAACTCCTTCCCCTTGATATCAAATTCGAGGCAAAGAAAGCCATCAAGTCCCAAGCAATAGCAGATTTCCTCGCCGAGTGGACTGAACAACAACTTCCGACCCAAGTTCACTCGAAACACTGGACTATGGTTTTCGATGGTTCCAAGATGCTGAACGGTTCTGGTGCAGGGGTTGTATTGGGTTTCCCCCGAGGAGATAGGCTCAAGTATGTTCTCCAGATTCACTTTGATTCTTCCAACAACGAAGCAGAATATGAAGCACTCCTGTATGGGTTGCGCATGGCCATTTCACTCGGTGTCCGTCGCCTTATGGTCTATGGCGACTCGGATCTGGTTGTTAATCAAGTGATGGAGTGGGATGTCAGAAGCCCAGCTATGACAGGTTATTGTAATGCAGTGAGAAAGGTGGAGAAGAAATTGAGGGTTAGAGCTTCATCATATACCCCGATCGAAAAATCAAGCTGCGGATGATTTGGCGAAGATAGGGTCCAAGAGGGAAGCCATTCCCAGTGATGTATTTTTGGAACACATTCATGTTCCATCAGTGCAGGAGGATCCTTTCATAGAAGAAGCCCCGCAGCAAAAGAGTGCCAATGATTCGACTGAAGTTGAGGTCCCAGCCGTGGTTGACCTGATTATGGAAGTTGTGGTCATCACTCCCGACTGGACAGTGCCGTACATCGCATATATCCTAAGGAAAGAGCTCCCATAGAATGAAGAAGAGGCGCGACAGATCGTCTGTCGATCTAAGGCCTTTACAGTGATCAAGGGACAATTGTACAGAGAAAGCGCGACTGGAGTCGGCCAGAAGTGTATCACGCCAGAAGAAGGTCAGATAATTCTTGAGGATATCCACTCGGGGACCTGTGGCCATCATGCATCCTCTCGGACCATTGTGGCTAAAGCATACCGAGCGGGATTTTCTTGGCCGAAAGCAAATGAAATGGCAAAAGAAATAGTCGACAAGTGTGAAGGATGTCGGTTCTATTCCAACATGTCGCACAAGCCAGCCTCAGCCTTGAAGACCATTCCACCTGCTTTGGCCCTTCGCTGTTTGGGGATTGGACATGATTGGACCGTTGAGAACTGGCAGAAGCGGTTTCACCAATTTGCTAGTAGCAGTCGACAAGTTCACCAAGTGGATCGAAGCCAAGAAAATCAAGAACCTCGATGCATGCACTGTTATCAGTTTCATCAGAGAGTTGATATTCAGATATGGAGTTCCGCATAGCATCATCACCGACAATGGGTCAAACTTCGATAATGACAAGTTCAAAGCCTTCTGCGCCTCTCAAGGCACACGGGTCGACTATGCTTCAGCGGCTCATGCTCATTCGAATGGACAAGCAGAACATGCAAACGGCCTCATTCTCAAAGGGCTAAAACCTCGGCTGATGCGTGATCTCAAACACGCAGCAGGAGCTTGGCCCATTTAACTTCCATCAGTTCTTCCGGGGATTGAGGACCGCTCCTAATCGGTCGATCGGGAGAACTCCATTCTTCCCGGTCTATGGAGCTTTGAAGCAGTTTTGCCGAAAGTGACCTGCTTCACAATGCGCCTCGAGTCGAGCTATACTCAAGAAGAAGCGTAACAAGCCCGGCAAGATGCAATCGACCTCTTGGAAGAGGAGAGAGATGACCTTGATCCGCTCGACTATCTATCAGCAAGACTTGCGTCGATTCCATGCCAGAAATGTGAAGAGTCGAGCCTTCCAAGAGGGAGATTTGGTCCTCCGAGTGGATCAACAGAAACCACACAAGCTTGCTCCCACTTGGGGGGGTGCCTTTTTCGTCACGAGAGTCCTCCACAACGGCAGACATATCATCTCTACAACGTTGATTGCCAGATCGACGAGCCTCGAGCTTGAACGCGGAGCTGCTCCGCCCCTTTTATACTTAAAAACTCACTCGGTTGAGATGTAATAAAAGTGCTTTTGAAGTTTGTTTATCCAAGACAAGAATGTTATAATTTTCCCAGTGATTGTTATTACTTTTTGTTGAAATTTCCCCCAGTGGGTGGCTTAGTCGCGAATCCGATTCGCCTAAGGTTGTAAAAAAACAATCCTTTCCGAGTGTGAGCCAGTCTCTCACTCGGGGGCTTAGCTGCGAATCCGCTTCGCCTAAGTGTACAAAAATCCTACCGAGTGGCGAACCAGCCTCCCACTCGGAGGCTTAGCTGCAGTCCAAGTACTCGCCTAAGTATACAAAATCCTACCGAGTGGCGAGCTAGCCTCCCACTCGGAGGCTTAGCTGCAGTCCAAGTACTCGCCTAAGTATACAAAATCCTACCGAGTGGCGAGCCAGCCTCCCACTCGGAGGCTTAGCTGCAGTCCAAGTACTCGCCTAAGTATACAAAAATCCTACCGAGTGGCGAACCAGCCTCCCACTCGGAGGCTTAGCTGCAGTCCAAGTACTCGCCTAAGTATACAAAAACCAACCGAGTGGCGAGCAAGCATCCCGATCGGTGGCTAAGGTGCTGTCCTAGTACTCGCCTGAGTATACAAAATCCCACCGAGTGGCGAGCCAGCTTCCCACTCGGAGGCTTAGCTGCAGTCCAAGTACTCGCCTAAGTATACAAAATCCTACTGAGTGGCGAGCCAGCCTCCCACTCGGAGGCTTAGCTGCAGTCCAAGTACTCGCCTAAGTATACAAAATCCCATCGAGTGGCGAGCCAGCCTCCCACACGGAGGCTTAGGCTGCAATCAAGTACTCGCCTAAGTATTCAACTCCGACCGAGTGGTGAGCCAGCCTCCCACTCGGGGACTTATAACAGCCCACGGATTCGCCTTAAAACCTCCAAAGTGATAAAAATCCGACCGAGTGGAGAGCAAACCTCCCACTTGGGGGCTTAGCTGCAGCCCAGTGCTCGCCTAAGTAATAGAAATCCTACCGAGTGGAGAGCAAACCTCCCACTCGGGGCTCACTGCAGCCCGGTGCTCGCCTAAGTAATAAAAATCCTACCGAGTGGAGAGCAAACCTCCCACTGGGGCTTAGCTGCAGCCCAATGCTCGCCTAAGTAATAAAAATCCTACCGAGTGGAGAGCAAACCTCCCACTCGGGGGCTTAGCTGCAGCCCAGTGCTCGCCTAAGTAAGGAATTCATCCCAATTCACAAGGACGACGAGGTGCAGGTCGACTGCAACCTCCTCCTTCGGAGCTTCGCCACAAGTACAACGTGCGGTCCATCCCAATACGCAAGGACGATGAGGTACATGTCGACTGCAACCTCCTCCTTCGGAGCTTCGCCACAAGCACAACGTGCGGTTCGTCCCGATCCGTAAGGACGACAAGGTCGGGCCGCGATCAGGTTCCACCTCTACCTGCAGGATAGATGAAGCACAAGTCGATTGGAATTTCAACGAAATATCTTCCGAATAAGGAATAAAGTTCTCTCGAAGGCAAGCAAAGCATGTTAAAGGAACAATCAAGTTCGGATAAATGTCCTACGAATCCAAAGGCGCTCAGGCGTTAAGCCTGTTAAAGTTTATCGGTTACAGAAACCACTCGGCATTCCGAGGCAAATTTAAAGTGGGACTTAGAAGTTTTTTACTCCTCCGGCGGAGGACTGGAAGGTGCAACAAACTGGTCGAGGTCGATTCCGGTAGCAGCAGCGATGAAAGTCTCCATGAAAGATCTGAAGTCGTGCTTCCTGGTATTGGCAACCTTGAGAGACGCCAGCTTGTCCTCTTGGCGCTTCTTTGCAGTGGACACGAACCAAAGATAGAGCAACATCAGCACCACACCGGCAGATGACTTTTTCCATTCTTGCACTCGACTTGGAATCTCATTCACCGAGTCATCAGGGATTCAAGATCATTCTGGAGAGTCTGTTCTGGCCAGAGAGTCGAGTCGATCCGCGACACTGCAACTTTTAGTTGAGCAAGATAATCCACCAGGCTAGCAACGCGAGACTCCAGTCGGAGCACATTCATAGAAGCTTCATCCTTCACAGGAGAGTTGATGGGGTCCAAGCTGGTTTCCACTCGACTGGTTTCTTCTTCAAAGTTTTGGCAGAATTCTGAAAATACAACTCAGACTCAAAATAAAGATCATGTGATGAGCCTGTGAGAGCAAGACAGTCGGATAAAAGAGATTACCTTCAAGCATGAGAAACAGCTTCTTGGCGAACCCTCCAAGATAAATCTCCAGGTCGTTTCACTTCCCCGCCATCTGGCCAACCTTGTCGATGTAACATTCTTGTCGTTCTTCAATGATCGACTTCCTTGTTAGTCACACAAGAGAGGCTTTCAGCTTGGTATTTTCATCTTCGAGTTTGTCGACCGAGGCAAGCTTCTCTTCAGCGAGCTTTGTTTTCTCCAAAGCCATATACGTGCCTCTCGCAAGGTCAAGGTCCTTCTTCTTCAAAGTCTCTTCCAGCTTTATCTCGCAAAGCAACAATGAGAACAGAGTTGAGAATTAGCAGAAAAACAGAGGCGATCGTCAAAATTCTCACCAGCCATACCTTTTGCTTCATCCTTTGCCTTCATACGCAAATTCTCCCGAGCAAGCTTCAAATCGAGGTTGAGCTGAATCTGCTTTTCTCTAGTTTCAAGATAGCGAGCCACAAGCTCGCAAGATTTCTACAAAGAGTCAACCAACGAAAGACATCAAAGACAGATCACTTCCGAGTGACTAAGGAAAAATAGTAGCATTTCTAAGACTACGGTCGAATAAAAACATTTGACAGTAGTCTCGGGGACTACACCCAGCGGGTGCACTCAGCGTGCCCCCACTGGTTTACCAATTTGGTTCGATCAGTCGACCAAAAGAGGCATATAGGTTATGATTCTAAAAACATGGCTAGTTGTCGGGTCAACCGCAGTAAAAAAACAGTTCTTTAGACTATAGTCGATCGCCTTGATCGACCATAGTCCCGGGACTACACTGGGTGCACTTAGCGTGCCCCCACCGGTTTTACTGATTCCATTCGACTTGGTCCGTCGGGTCGAGTGAAGAAGATCACAACATAAAGACTATAGCCGATCGCACGCAATCGACCATAGTCTCGGGGACTACACCCGGTGGGTGCACTCGGCGTGCCCCCACAAAAGTTCAACGACACACACACCCGGTGGGTGTACAGATATGGAAATCTCCGTAAGAAAGCAGTTTGAGATAGTATATCCTAACAAAGCAAGCGACGATCGACTTACTTGGACATTGCTCACGAAGAGCTGAACGGCATCATAGGCCGCTGACTAGCCTCTCGAGCCGCTTTCACCTGCTCCATCATGATCCCTGCGGCGTATGGCCTCCTTAGCAGCACTTACTTGGTCTTCCGGACGTGGTGGGTAGCAAAGAGAGATGGTGGATCAGCAATGACGAAGTGGGTTGAGCACTTGTCGCTGGTACAGCGAAAGACACGTAAGTCCGAGTGGGGTTGCCTCCTCGAAATCAGCGTCTCAGGAATCGCCGCGACTTGAGCAGCCTTGCCAGCAAGCGCTTTCTTGTCCTTCCTCTTCCTTAATGGCGCTTCCTCGTCATCATCGGGTAGATCAATGACGTGAGGCGGAACTACAAGAAAGATTCAGAAGTAAACATGGAAGTCCAATCGACTAAAAGCTCCAAATGACTAAAAGCGAAACCTCAGAGATCTTACCAAGGTTGGAGGTGGCCGCATCCTCCATTTCCTGATCTTCCTGCTTGGCTGAAGTCTCGGAGGTAGCGGCGCTGTAGATTTCAAGAATCGGCTGATCAGTCATCCTGTCGACCAAAAGTTCACTCATGTTGAACAAGGAAATACAAGGTTCTGTTAGTTACCCAGAGATGGTGGGGATGACCATTCGCATCTTGGGCAGGGCCTTCGCCGGCTTTGACGACGTTGCTCGAGGTTGCTTCGGCTGTTTCTCAGTCGGCGCGGGAGAAGTTGTCCTAGGTCGCTTCGTCGACTGACCGGTGGGCACAACAGCTTTACCACGCCCGGCCGCCGGGTCGTGCTTCAACTTGGACCTTCCCTCCGAGCGAGGAGGATCGACGTCTTCCTCCTCTTCCTCCTCCTCCTCTTCATCATCAGAGCCATCATCCTCCTCATCCTCCTCGCCGTTGGACTCCCATTCCTCCGGACTTTCACCTCCACTTCCTTCTTCTTCTTCGACTGTTTCCTGCGCCCCGTTGGGCATCGAGTACATCTCAGTGGTGACCTAGAAGACAACAAAACAAGGTGAAAGTCAGTCGACGAATTGGCATCAAAACAGAATGAATGCAGCAGAATCACAGTCGGAGATAAGTGGTTATACCTTGTCTGGTTGGTAACTCTGGTCGAGTGGTGGAATCCTCCTAGCTCCACGAGGGTTGTCTTTGTTTCCTGTGATGGCAGTCATCCACTTCTCCAGCGTGGCGTCTTCGACCTCCTCTGGATGGACCCGAGTGGTATCATCCGTACCAGAGTACATCCACATCGGATGACCTCGGTATTGAAGTGGCTGAATACGCCGTCGGAGAAAAACCTCCAGAGATCCATGCCGGTCACCCCATCGCGAATAAGCTTGACTACACGCTCCATCATCAACTTTACTTGGGCCCTCTCCTCTGGTAACACCTTCAGGGAAGATGGCTTGTTCACTCGACTCATGGAGAAAGGAGGGAGCCGAATGACCGCCTGGCGTCCGGGCTGGTCTTGGCAGTAAAACCAGGTCGACTGCCACCCTCTAACCGAGTCGGGGAGAGTCATAGCTGGAAAGGCGCTCTTCCCCCTCATCTGGACCCCGAGTCCCCCACACATCTGGATTACTTGGGTTCTCTCGTCATTCGGGCTCGTTTTCTTCACCGTCTGAGAGTGACAGGTGAATATGTGCTTGAAGAGACCCCAATGCGGTCGATAACCCAAGAAATTCTTGCAGAGCGAAACGAGAGCAGCAAGATACACAATGGAGTTTGGAGTGAAATGGTGGAGTTGCGCTCCAAAAAAGTTCAGAAACCCCCGGAAAAAAGGATTTGGCGGCATCTACGTGGGTGGCCAGGAGGACGCACTCACCCTCTTCAGGCTGCGGTTGCCACTCCGTGCCCGGAAGCCTCGCCGACCCATGGGGGATCAGTCCTTCGTTGGCCAGATCGGTGAGATCTTTCTCGGTGATGGTTGACCGGATCCAGTCTCCTTGGACCCAGCCCTGCGGCAGGTTGGACCGCGAAGAGGAACCGCCCCGACTGGGCGCTCTCCCCTTGGCCTTCGCCGCCGCCTTCTTCACCCATTCCAGGGCGGCAGTCTTGTCCTTCACCATGGTCGCCGGCGAGAAAAGTACCGAGCTTCAGCGTTGGACAGACAAAGAGCGCGGCGAGAAGGTTTGGAGGCGGAGAGAAGGGGAGTCTGAGGTCGCACTGTTCAAAATACCCTGACCAGCGCTTTATATGGGGTCGCTTCCGAGTGGCTGACCGGTAGGCCCAGGCAATCCCGTCGCAATCCCGCAACAGGCGCGCGCACGATACATGGCGAAAAAGGCGGCACGAAGATCGAGGCGTCATCGTCTTATCCCATCCGAGTGCCGTGGTTTTCTCCGCCTCACGCGCTTCCCAAAATTCGGATCCCGTGAAATCCGCTAACCGCAGAACAACTCGTCAGACAACAGATTTCCTCCGATCCGTCGCTCGGAAATCCTCAGGTTCACGAATTTCACTCGACAAACGTGGAGAATGGATCAAGGCGACTGAAAGAGAAGTTGATGCCATCACTAAAAGGTCGTTGATCCACAGTAAGACGCACTCACAACATGAAGAACAGGTCAGAAAGATTATCAACTCCTTCCTCACTCAAACCTCGATCCATTCGGGGGCTAATGATGAAGTCATGTACCTGGGTAGGGTCATAGACCTACCCAAAGGTACCCTCCACAAGGAGACTCACAAGAGAAGCAACCTACCAGTCGACCAGGTAGGTTTCCACTCGACAGATTCAAAGACACTCGACTACGAAGACCCACTCGACCACCAGGAGTCCAAGAGCCACTCAGTACCCAAACGATCTGTAGTTAAATAGTCTTTATGGCCTTAATGACACTTTATGTAAGGCGTTACCAGTAATGCCTAGCTTTAACGCACCTTAAACCCTCTACTACGTGGGCTGGCTGGGGTCTGGCGCACTCTATATAAGCCACCCTCCACGGTAGAAGGGTTCGCACCCTAACACATACGCAGATAATCCGATCGACCGCCTCCCGGCTCGAGACGTAGGGCTGTTACTTCCTCCGAGAAGGGCCTGAACTCGTAAATCCCTTGCGTATACAACTACTCCATAGCTAGGATCTTGCCTCTCCATACCTACCCCCATTCTACTGTCAGACTTAGAACCACGACACTGCACACGCAGGCGGGTGTGGGCAGGGACAGCGGCAACAGCAGCAAGCAACGAGCAAACCAGCATCAGCACTAGCAGCGGCGGCGCAGAAGCAGAGCGTTAGCGAGCAGCGGTGGCAAGCAAGGCATGCACAGAGGAGCAGGCAACCGCGAGCGGCTACAGGCGCGCGCGCGCGCATGACGCGGGTGAGCGGCGGGATGCACGCGGACGGCGCGGTGGCGGCAAGGACCGGCCAGGCGAGGCAAGGCAGTACACGCCCGGGAGAATCGAGCTCCCTGCCATGGCGGCCGAGCACCGGGTCGGCTAAACAGCGACGGATCAAGGCGGAGGAAGGGGAGAACGGGGAGAGGAGTTCACCGCGGTTCCGGGGACGAGCTCGAGGAGGCCGGAGGTGCAGTGAAGACGATGAATCCGTCGATGGCGTCGCGGTGGCCGGAGGTAGAGGACGAGGTGGTCGATGGCGACATTGCGGCGGCTCCTCAGCCTTGGCCCAGGGACGATGACGATGAAGAGGAACACCGGGCGGCGGTGCGAGTGGGTCCGGCGGCGGTGCGGTAGGGGCGGCGGCCGCGATGGGTCGGGCGGCGGCGCACGTCGGGAGCAGCAGGTCGACGGCTCGGGGGCAACAGTGGGGATTGGGGATTTGGGATCGAAGGTTTTTTTTTATCTTTGCCTTTTTTAGTGGGGAGAGAGTTAGCAATGGCGCACCGCGCCATAAAAGTTGGTATATCAATGGCGCATCTTTTAGGGGTGCGCCATAAACACCGTGATAACAATGGCGCACCTTCTCCTGGTGCGCCATTACTAACTTTTTTTATTTTTTTGGATTTTCAGGCGGGTATCCTCTGGCCTGCATCCTTCATACAATGGAGTAACCGTGTCTATCTTCAGTTGATCCAGCTTGGCTTTCTCTCGGGCGGCAGCTCTTGCGTTACCCGTCTGCTTGAGAAGCAGCTCTTGAATATGAGGGTCCTGCACCCAGCCCATCGATGGTCCATCATCGTCTGCTCTGGCATCTTCATCTTCATGATCATGCCCTTTGTCTTGATCTTCCTCATCATCATGTCCGGCATCTTCTACATGATGACTGTGTCCTGCATCTACTTCGTGATCATGTCCTGGAGATTCTCCGTCTTCTCGCCCGCCCTCGCCGAGGTTGTCTTGCTGCCCTTCCTTATTTCTTGCTCGGCCCCCATGGACGACTTCATAATCATCTTCATCACCTTGCCCCCGATAGCCATCCATGAAACCACGCACGAGCAGGTGGTCCCGCACCTGTCTGGAATACGGGTCCATAAGGCTCTTCAGCTTGCATCTTCGACACGGACATCTTATCTCTGTCTCGTTCTTTTGAAGCATCTCGGCCTTCGCGGAGCTCAAAAACCTATTCATGATGCCTTCGGTCATCGTGCGGACCATGGTCGCCTGCGGGGTAGAGCAAAACGATATTTTAGAACCAAATTTTTTTTGGCATGACTTTGCCTAAAAATAGGACAAAAAAGAATGCATAGTGCCAAATTCTCGCCGAAACGGAAATGAATCAACATTTCAGCAAAATATTGGCAACTATCGCATTTCAAATACCGGTACCTGCAAACACAAACATATGCAACACCACAAACATACGTAGATCTAGGCCATAAAAAGTGTGTACATTGTTGAAGGGAGAAAAAAGTAGATCTAGAACATAAAGAAAGCTTTCCCCTTACCTATCAAAAAAAGGAAATTTAACGACTTAATTTGGGTGAATCTATGATGCAAATGAGGTGAGGAGGAGGTGGCAGCCGAGACCAAGCTTGGTAGAGGTGGAGAGAATGAAGTGGGAAAAGTGAGTGTGGTAGGTGGCTGTCAAAAATATCTAGCTGCTCCTAGGTTACCAATGGCGCACCTACTAAGAATGCGCTATTGGTAACCAGGGTTACTAATGGCGCACCTGGCGTGTGGTGCGCCATTACTAGTTTTGAAAAAAAATAAAAAAAATTGTTAGTAGTGGCGCACTAAAACTAGTAATGACGCACTATCCCCTGGTGCGTCACTTCTAAGTCTGGGAAGGGGTGTGGGGCCAGGACAAAACTAGTAATGACGCACCACACATCAGGTGCGTCATTAGTAATATGGCCATTAATGGCGCACCTATATCTGGTGCGCCACTGCCAGTGGCGCACCACATACATGGTGCGTCATTAATGTCCATATTAGCTATAGCCATTTTTCTAGTAGTGTAGACTCAGTTATGGGATTATGACTCTGGTGCCCAAAACCAAAGAAGCCAAGCAAATTCAAAAGTTTAGGCCTATATGCCTCTTGAATGTGAGTTTTAAAATTATCACTATAAGGTTCTGATGAACAGACTCAGTAAAGCGGTAAACCCTATCATCTTTCCAATCCAAACCGCCTTTGTGAAAGGTAGATATATCATGGAAGGAGTGGTTATCCTACATGAAGCTTTGAACTCCATGCACAGTAAAAAAACAGAGTGCTATGCTATTCAAAGTTCATTTTGAAAAAGCATATGATAAACTTAAATGGCCTTTTGTGCACAAGATGTTAAGGCTTAAAAACTTTCCTGACAAGTGGTGTGATTGGGTTATGCACACTATGAGAGGAGGTCAGGTGGGAATAAAGGTCAATGATAATGTGGGCCCTTTTTTTAAAACTTTCAAAGGACTTAGACAGGGACATTCTTTGTCTCCTCTGCTCTTTGACTTAGTTTTTAATGCTCTAGCCATCATTCTTGACAAAGCTAGAACTGAAGGTTGTATAAAAGCGGTACTCACTGACTACCATGAAAATGGGGTGAATATGTTGCAATATGTTGATGACACTATATTCCTAATTCAGGATGATGAAGAATCTGCTAGAAATCTTAAATTCATTTTGACTGCTTTTGAACAAATGTCTGGGCTGACAATCAACTTTCATAAAAGTGAAATCTATTTGTTTGGGGAAGCTAGAGAAAAAAAGGATATATATCAGGAAATTTTCACATGTGTCCTAGGAGAAATGCCTCTGAAATATCTTGGTTTACCAGTTTCTAATAAGAGAACTAGAAACAATATGTGGAAAAATGTAACTAAGAAGATTGAAAAAATATGTGCATGTTGGCAAGGTAGATTACTTAACATAGCTGGCAGAGTCATACTAGTACAATCTTGTCTTTCAGATATACCTATATATATGATGTCCTTCTATCTTCTCCCTGCTGGAGTTCAGAAGAAGGTAGATTTCTATAGAGCTGGGATGGTGTGGCAGGCTGAAGAAGATAAAAAGAAATATCACTTGGTTAAATGGAGAACTTGTTGTCTCCCAAAACAACAAGGGGGGATGGGGGTTACTAACCTTGAATTATTCAACATTGCCCTTCTGGCCAAGTGGCTGTGGAAACTGGAAGATGAGGAAGGTCTTTGGAATAATATAATTAGAGAGAAATATGTTAAAGATAAATATCTTTCTGGGGTGGAACATAGGAATGGAGACTCCCAATTCTAGTCTGTCTCATCAAGATCAAAAAATATTTTTATCCTCATGTGAAAAAGAAACTTGGGGATGGTAACAACACCAGGTTTTGGGAAGATTGATGGGTGGGGGATAAACATTTAAAAGATGCTTATCCCTCACTCTACTTTATTAGTAATGATCATGGTATTTCTGTGCGAAATGCTATCGATAAATGATGGGATCTCTTCACCTTTAGAAGAACTCTGTTTGGTGATACTGAACAACTATGGGAAAGCCTCAGAGGGATTTGTGAGGAAGTGTTGATCTATGGAGGGAAAGATAAACCTATGTGGATGCTATCTGCTGACAGGAAATTCACTGTTAAATCTCTCTACCTTCATCTCATCAAAACTGACATTGGTTTCCCACAATTTTTTTGTGGAAAACAAAGGTCCCAGCAAAAATTAAATTCTTCTTGTGGTTGCTTAATAGAAAAAGCATTCTAACTAGAGACAATTTACTGAAAAGGGGATGGAAAGGTGATAAACATCGTGTACTATGTGGAAAAGAGGAAAGTATAGATCACCTTTTCTTTCCCTGTTCGGTTGCTAGGCTCATATGGAATTTGATGGTGTGCGCTTTTCATTTGAAACAAATCCCAGGGGATTTGAATGATTATTTTGGGAACTGGCTTAATAAATTCCAAAAATATGACAAGGGGCTGGTCTTGGTCGACATCTCTGCCTTACTTTGGGCGATCTGGATTTGTAGAAATAACATTATATTTGATAGAAAAAAGATTAATGACCCAATGGGGATAGTTAAAATGATGTGTAATTGGATTACTGATTGGGCCGTTTTGCAGAAAAAGGACCCAGAGGAAAAAACACTGATGTTGGGAGCAAGACTCATCGAATAGGTGGCAAGTGAAATTTACAGGGCGGCTCAAGGGTGGCGCTTTGGACCGATGCGACTGCAGGAGTGAAGATGCGTTTTTGATGGGAGACTACGACTTCTACCTAGTTGTCCCTTTCAGGGATTTCGCTGCTATTTTGAGATGTAATAGCTTAGACTTTCGTGACTCTTTATGATCTATCTGTAGTAGATGTTAAACTATTTAGCTCTCTTAGAAGGAGCTGGTTGTAATTCTACTCGCTACTGCACTTGGTTCGGTGGTTTCTTTAATAGAAATCGGAGGGGAAGCCTTCTTTCGCTAAAAAAAGGGTGTCCGACAGTACGCGCGCAGGTGTGTGGGAGTTGTGCGGTGGTTGGCCGGCCACCATCATATCCTCTTCAACATTTGCCTATGCTTGAGTCGAGGGGCTGGGTAGTTGGAGCCTTGGAGGATGAAGGTGAAGGGAGCATGGTAGACAAGAGGATACGTACTATACGACCCAGGCTTGACGTTACTGACTTACTGCTACAGAAAATTGCATGTGGTGTAAAAACCGAGGAATTACATCGTACTACTAGATGTTGTCCAGACATCGCTAAGAGCATGGTTAATAATGCAGCCAACGGCCGGCTATAAGGAGTTGCCATGTCATCTAGAGTCAAGCTCATAGCCGGCGTGTACAATAGCAAGTTTTAAATGTGTACTACGTTTTTAATAGTTGGGCCACCTTACATCCTTACAAAGTGTCTTGGATCTCGTGTTGCAACTGGCTACTAACCAAGTGCCCGCTTCTCTTCTCTCTCCTCCAACTAAGCAAAAATGTAATATTTTACTCCTTATAGCCTGCTCATGTCATCATATCGTACTTGCTCTAATTGGAAGTAGTAACTGAGAGGCGACATCCACCCGTACTCCAGCCTCCGGGCATTAAAGAGAGTGACCAGCCCAATGCGTCAATGATAAATTGATCAAAGTGAGCCCAAGAACTCTTACGTGATCTCTCCAATTATATGACACTGAAAACGATAGCGGTAATTCAAGTATGAGCCTGGATTCAGCTAAACCCTATGAATAGTAAAATTTTAAAACTTCAAAAAAACTTGAATTTTTTTGCATCGATTATGATCGGTATGCAAGGAGCGTGCGAATTTTCGTGATTTTCGGACATTCGAGGAGCTCTAGGAAAAAGAGACAAAATCGAGCACAAACAATATACTTTTTCAAAGTTTCTGTCACAACCATTTTTTTCCACCACCTACTCAAATGTCCAAACTTCATAGATTTTTAGACGCACATCATGCTTTCAATCATCTTGGATGTAAAAAAAGCAGATTTTTAAAGTTCCTATTTTAAACGATTTTACTGTTCATGCCCAGTTGCACCTGGCACCAAATTGCTGCTTCCCAACGGTAGTAACATCACTATTCCCTACTTCTTCTCACACTCCACTAGTCCCATTGTCAGGGTGGTAAATATCTTGCACTTCGGTTTAGAATACAACCTTCAAGACCGCCTAGACCATGCAGCTTCGCGTGAGCTTGTCTCGTTATCATTTGTGTTGCAGGACTATATGCTGATGACGGAGCCTGATTGTCGCCTCCTCATTGGTTGGAAAATTTTCCCTAACATGTTAGCCTATGATCTAGTTATGAGCCAGCAAGGTGGAGATCCCATTGCCAAGGCAATCTGGCATAATACAACTCCTAACAAAGTGATGATCTTTGCTTGGTTACTCTTCGGCACCAACTAAACTCAAGGCAAACCTTGCCTTCAAAAACATCATCAACACGACAAAATGTTCTCACCGCACCTCTGACTTTCAGGACATGGAACACATATTTACCTCTTGCCCTCTCACTACAAGTATGAGGTGACAACTTTTGGATCAGGTGTGCTGTGCGATTCGGGTGGTGTGAACCGGACATCATGGCCCGACTAGTTTTCCACGAGCGAAACGGATCGAGTATGCATCGACAACCCCAACTGATTCAAGCTCAGCGACAACCCATCGAGCCCCCGCCGTGGCCAGGCGAATCAGGTATGCATCGGATTCGTGCTGATCCATTTCTGAAATCTTGATTGAGGAACTTCCGTTCACGGCAGAGGGGGGCGTGTTCCCGTGCGGTTCTATTGATAGAACGATAGGTAACGATGCTGGTATCGAATTGGGGGTTTCCCTCATCGGTCTGTTATTCGTGAGGAACTGGGCGCTGTTTGTACAGCTGGGGGAACCTCGCCGGAGGTGTGCTCCGATGAGGTGCTCCGCCGCGAAAGTAGTTCTGAGGCCGTGTCTGGGGCAGCGACGCCCTGTCGTTTCCCCTGTTCAAATCCAGCATTGACGGGTCCACTTTCAAGGTGTGCCTCTCTGGGAAGAAGGCGGGGAATAAGGGTGGGTTACGTATTCCTGAAAACCTAGAAAGCGTGGAGGAGCATTTTGGCCAGCTCTGGCTCATTCCTTCCCCCCTCCCCCGCCGCCGCAACCCTAAATCTCACCATCCCCACCCTAGGCCCGAAATCAACTCCGGGTTCATTTGTTGGATCCGGAAAGACCTGATCGACAACAACACATTTACCGCCGCCGACTGCTTCCCAGACTCGGTTCGTTCGTTCGATCCTCCACCAAAAAAGCTTAAGGTTGCAAGAGAGGGGATTGGCCCCGGTTCTCTGTTGTTTGCGGAGGTAGTGAAGTGTGGTGTTACGATGGCTGATCGTCGGGCCGGGAGCAGCGGCAACCTACCGCCGGCCAGTCCAAGGTGCTGGTGCAGAAGGCTAACTCCTTTGCAGGGCGCAAGCAGCCATCTGCTCTGCCGGCAAAAGAACAAGCCCCTGCATCAAAACTAGCTAGATCCACTACTTCAACTACGGGCTCAGCTCAGGTACAATCATCCCAGTCTGTGGAAGTAGAGGTTGAGCAAGCCCTGGATCCGAGGTATAAGGATACGATATGTTTCAATTGCGGGGGTCCAGGCCATTATGTGGGGAACTGTGTGAAGCCAAAAACCTGTTTCATTTGCCAGCAAAACCATAATGTTAACAACTGTGCGGCTTGGTCAAAAGTTCAGCCCACTGCTGCATTCTTTAGTAGTGGGGCGCGAGGGCTTGGTTTCTACCATGTAGATGTGCCTATTGCTAATGAGTCAAAGTGGTTAAACTTACAGAATTGTGTTGTGGTTAATATACTGAAAGGAGAAGTTGACTGTCCCAAGTTGATGGAATTACTTACTGCAACTTTCTGCAAAACTAGACAGTGGCCTTGGCATATCAGAGGATTGTCTAATAATACCTTTTTGGTCAGGTTTCCCCCATGGAAGAAAGTGGAGGATCTCATTGAGTTGCCTGGGTTCTCCCTGCCTCAGGATGTTAATGTCACTCTGACTGAATGGAAAGGAGGATGTGAGCTTTTTGGTGAACTGGTTGAAGTTTGGGTACTAGTTGAGGGCATCCCTCCAAAGTGGTGTACATGGAAAGTATTTTCTCAGATTGCTTCTTTCTTTGGGGCTCTAACTGATGTTGCTTGGAATGGTATGTTTAGGACTTTCTTTGAAAATGTCAGGATTAAGATTGCTTGCAGAGACCCAACCAAGATACCTTTTGAGAGGTTGATTGAGATGAAAAAGAAACTTTTCTTGCTTGGATTTACTGTTGAGGGTTTTGAGCAGGTGGGTGGGATTGATTATGTCATTGATATTGAAGATGATGAGGATGGTAATGAAGAGAGAGGAGAAGCTGGAGAGGATCAACTGGAAGAAGGCAAGGAGAATCATGAAGAACATAATTCTGATGGATCAGGGGATGGAGGGTTGGCCATTGATGAACTGGACAAAGCTAACTTTCCTTCAAAACATGGATCTGCTAGCAAAAAGGGTGCAAAAGATTTGGTGTTCTCATCCATGGAACCCTACCATGACTCTGATCAGGACAGCTTTGTACTGGCATGTGATTTTGCTAAAACTGACAAAACTTCTACATCTTCTGATGTGATTGGGGAGCTGGGTAACCAAAACAAACAATTGGTGGGGCCACAAAACAGTGCTGATCCACATGCTGATCAGGATAGTGAGACTGTGATCCAAAGAACTCCTACTATCTGGAGAAAGAGGAGTGCAATATTGGATGGGGAAAAATCTGGGAACATGGAATACTGTGAGGACCTACTTAAATCTGTGGACTTATATGAGTCTGAAAATGAGGAGCTGGCAGAGGAGGATTGTGGGGTTCTTCCCCCTGAAGCGACCCATATCTTGCAAAGTGAGACACTGAAGAGATCTCTGCTGGATTCAATGAATCAAGCCAAGAAGGAGGGAGTTATCCCAGAGAAAGGTGTTAAGTGGGGGCCTGTGCTTGCAAAAAAACCTAACACAAGAGGACATGGAAACATCAACATCATGGAGAAAGCTGCTGCATATAAGAGGAAAAAGAATCTGGAGGTTCCTGAAACTTTTAAAGGTAAATCTTTTTCCACTGACTGTTCTTACTGACCACCTAGGGCAAATGAATTTAGTTATTGGTGGTGATGAATCTTACAAACTTAAAGTCATTGATGATATGGTAGCTGAGGAAAGAGAGAGGTGTCTGGTTTTTGCCAGTAATAATCCTGAGATAGTTCTCCCTGAGAATCTTGATATTGAAGTTGACAAGCTAGTTAGTTCTCCTGTGAGTGCCTCTTCCTGTAAGCCAGTTGGCACTGCTGATGCTTGCAGAAGAACACCCACTGTTCTAACCAAAGCCAAGCCTTGTGGCTTATCTCACCCTTCTAAAATTGCTTAAATATGATAGGTCTTATTTGGAATATTAGGGGTCTTGGACAACCTGGGAAAATTCAGTGCCTATGTGATACTATTGCTAAAGCTAACCCTGACTTTATTGGGTTTCAAGAAACTAAAAGGGAGGTTATTTCAGAGGGTTTCCTCAAATCTATTGACAGGTTTAATGAATTTGTTTGGCACTTTTTGCCTGCTGATAATACTGCTGGTGGGATTCTTCTGGGTTTTATGGACAATGTGTTTGAGGTTATTGGCTTTATTAACGAGAGGTTTTCTATTGTGGCTACTGTCAAAAATAAGAGTGATAGCTTTACTTGGCAGATGCTAGTGGTTTATGGTTCTGCTTACTTAGAATATAAGTTGGATTTTATAGCTGAGCTACATGATACCCTGAATATAGATACTTAACCTGTTATGATTTGTGGAGACTTCAATTTAGTCAGAAATGATGCTGAGAAAACTAGTGGGCAAATTAACCAACAGACTACCTTCCTGTTTAATGATTGGGTTAATAGATGGGCCCTGATGGAAATTTCTATTTCTAATAGAGTCTTCACATGGTCTAATAATCAGAGTTCTCCCATTTTTGCTGTTCTTGATAGAGTGTTCACTTCTGTGGACTGGGATGCTCACTTCCCCTTCTCAACACTGACTGCCCTACCTAGGGTGGGAAGTGATCACACACCCTTGGTCCTTGACACTGGGCTAGGACGCCAACTAACCCCAAACCATTTAGGTTTGAAAAATGGTGGCTGTCTCAACCTGGGTTTCACCAGATGGTTGCAGAGGCTCGGAACTCTGTGGCCTCTTCGACTTCATCTGCTGACAATTGGATGATTAAGGCAAAGATGCTTAGGAAAAAAACCAAAGGGTGGAGTATTAATAGAGAAGCTGATTTGAAGAAAAAGAAAAAGGCACTCCTTGTGGAGTTTGATGGCCTTGATGTCCTCTCTGAATCTCAGCAGCTTTCTGCTGAGGATTTTGAGAGGATGAAGATTGTCAGGAAGGAACTGGATGACATTTGGAAAAAAGAAGAGACTGCCTTATGGCAAAGATCTAGAGACATAAAAATCTTGGAGGGGGATAGAAATAATGCCTATTTTCAGGCTCTTGCTAACCATAGACATAGGAAAAATCATATTGCTGAGCTGAATAGTCCTAGGGGGGTAGTCACCTCCACCAAAGATATGCTGGATGTGGCCACTTCCTTTTATAAGGAGCTGTTTGCTTTTGAACCTAGACCTGACATTCACCTGGATTCTGATTTCTGGGCTGATGATTAAATGGTTAATGTGGAGGAAAAAGAACACCTGGAGAGATCTTTTTCTGAAGATGAAATAAAACAGGCTATTATGAGCTCCTATGCTAGTGGTGCTCCGGGCCCTGATGGCCTATCCTTTTTATTCTACCAAACCTTCTGGGATTTGATTAAAGAGGACTTTATGTGGATGGTTGAAGATTTTGAGGATGGGGTGTTGGATATGTATAAGCTGAACTATGCCATCATTACTCTTATACCTAAAGTGCCTTTGGCTAGAGATATGAAGAAGTTTAGACCTATTAGTTTAAGTAAATGTGCTGTTAAAATTTTCTCCAAAGCCATGACTACTAGGGTTTCCCCTCTATGTGACAGGCTTATTTCTTCTAATCAAACTGCCTTCATCAAAGGTAGGTTTATTTTGGAAAGCGTGGTTATTGCCCATGAGGTTATCCATGAGATTCATATATCTGGTTCAAGTGGGTTAATTCTTAAACTGGACTATGAGAAAGCCTATGACAGAGTTAGTTGGGATTTCCTGAAAGAGATGCTTCTTTCTAGAGGCTTTGGTAACAAGTGGGTAGGGTGGGTGATGTCTACTATTCACCAAAGGACTTCCCAGGTTAGGATTAATGACACTAATGGTCCTCAATTTGCTGGGGGGAAAGGTTTAAAACAAGGTGACCCCCATTCCCCCTTGTTGTTTAATTTGGTAGCTGATGTCTTTTCTAAGATGTTGCATAAAGCTGTTAATAACAACTTGATTTGTGGGCTTCTACCCAATGCAATTCCTGGGGTGTGGTCAGCCTACAGTATGCTGATGACACCATCCTTTTCTTGGATAACTCTATTGAATGTGCCAAGAACTTGAAATGGATCCTATCATGCTTTGAGAAACTTTCTGGTTTGAAAATTAATTTTCATAAAAGTGATTTGCATACTATAAATGTTCATGAGCAGAGGGATAAAGATCTTGCTCAGGTTTTTTGCTGCCAGCTTGGGGATTTCCCCTTTAAATATCTAGGTGTCCCTCTGCACTTTAAAAAACTTAGGAAAGAAGACTTGCAACCCATCATAGATAGGATTATTAAGAATATAGTTGGGTGGTTGGGGAGATTTCTCTCTTATAGAGGCAAACTGATCCTGCTTACTACATGTATTGCCAGTATCCCTACTTACTTGATGTCTATTGTCAAATTTCCTAAATGGGCTATTGACATGATTACTTCTCAGATGTCCCATTTCTTTTGGGGGAATATGGGAGATAGTCATAAATATCACCTTGCTAACTGGGGGTCTATTTCTAGAAGGAAAGAATATGGTGGTCTTGGGGTCCCTAATCTTAGGGATTTTAACATGGCCCTCCTGGCTTCATGGGGGAAAAGGTTTTTTGATGACAGAGCTAGTGATTGGAAAAAAATTGGCCTACAAATACAATATTGATAATCCCAATCTATTTAGTATTAGACCCACCTTGGGATCTCCTTTTGTGAAAAGCCTAGCTTGGGCTCGCGGCATTGCAAAAAACTTCTATAGATGGATCCCTGGGGATGGTAAAAACATTGCCTTCTGGCATGACACCTGGGCTGGGGATTGCTCCTTGAAAACTGCGTTTTAGGATCTGTTTGACATCTGTCAACAACAAGATGCTACTCTGGCCCAAGTGTGGGCTGGGGGTGAGCTCAAATTAACATTCAGGAGATGTGTGAATGGGGAGACCCTGGCTAGATGGGAGGAGCTGCAAAAAACTTCTATAGATGGATCCCTGGGGATGGTAAAAACATTGCCTTCTGGCATGACACCTGGGCTGGGGATTGCTCCTTGAAAACTGCCTTTTAGGATCTGTTTGACATCTGTCAACAACAAGATGCTACTCTGGCCCAAGTGTGGGCTGGGGGTGAGCTCAAATTAACATTCAGGAGATGTGTGAATGGGGAGACCCTGGCTAGATGGGAGGAGCTTGTGAATATTGTGAAGCAAGTGGTGCTGTCTAATGTACCAGATCAGCCTGTTTGGAGGCTGGACTCTTCTGGCAGATATTCAGTCAGGTCTTTTTACAAGCTAATTAACTTTGGAGGGATCATTTCTGTGATCAGAGATGACATCTGGAAAATTAAAGTTCCACCTAATATCCATGTGTTTCTTTGGTTGATTTACTACAATAAGAGTCTAACCAGAGACAACTTTGCCAAACGTAGACATGTAGAAGATAAGACGTGTGCCTTTTGTGATGAACTAGAAACCATTCAACATTTGTTTTTTGACTGCATTGTTGCTAAGCAGGTCTGGGCCCTGGTGGCTAAAGCCTTTAAGATTGCTATACCTGATTCTTTTGCTATGCTATCCTCTTTCTGGAGGAAACAAAAACAATGTGAAGCTTTGAATATAACTACTGCTGCTACCTTGTGGAGCTTATGGCGTTTGCCCAATGATTTTGTTTTCCAGGGGCGAAGATGGCGAAGTATTCACTGTGTCTTGAATCTGTTGGGAGCTACGGTCAGGCTGTGGAAAATCTTATGCTCAGAAGCTCAGGGTGCTCTTCTTCTCCGGTGCTTAAGGTTGCTGGACTACCGAAGGGGGGAGTTGCTTATAATCGCCTGGAGGTGAAGAGGAAATAAAATGAGGAGGGGAGCTGGCTCCATAGCTAGGGCATTTTGCTTTTACTGGTTATGCATCCAGTTCCTGAACCTATTTGGAAAACTCCTGATGTAATAGGATAGCTCGATCCCTGTTGGGTTCTGTCTGTGGCAGCTACTTTTAGGCTGTTGCCGAGCGTTGCTGAACAGTCTATGCGTCGGTTGGTTTTGCCTTGGCTTTCAATAAAAGTTGGGGCGGGGGGAAACCCATTTCATTTAAAAAAAAACAACTTTTGAATCAACCCTGGCCACTCTATTCAGGGTCTTTGGGATTGTTGCACTTCGAATGGACTGGATCGAGATGTGTGGCCCTTCGTCATGTTCACAATTTTGTAAAGATTTGGGATGCACGGAATGGCATGGCATTTAGGCAAGGCTACAAGAGGCTACAAGCTGTAACATGTCAATTAGGAACATTGCAGATGACATTGATCTTTGGTCACACCATATCTCTAGGCATTGTATAAGGTGGCCGTATACCTCTCCTCTAGATGCCTATGATTATGCAAAAACACCCCTAGACAGAAGACATTCGTTGATACATGCATGAAGCATACCTAGATACTCCACTTTGAACAGGGGCCATATCAAATCAAGGACTTATGTGGTGGCGACTAGTATAGGATCTCACATTAGGTGAGATCAATGAGACATTTAAAAAAAATACAAAACATGTTCAAAACTTCTAAAAGAGTTTGTAAAAAGTTTTAGCTAATTTCAGTTATTTTTTCTTCAAAATTCCTAAATATGAATTTTTTGGTTGATCTCATTGATCTCCCCCGACTTATGTGTACCTCTGTAATCAAATAAGTAGTAAAAAGCAACTACTTGTGTTGTTATCTTCTTTTCTTTGGATTACGTGCGTGAAAGCCTTCGAGCCTGGTAGCTAGGTCGTGAGCAGCAAAGCGCTAGAGACATGGCTACCCCTCCACGCATTGAATCTGACAGTAGATTAAATTGAAACACCGGAAAGTTGCACGTGCTTTTACTTTCAGAGGGGACAACAAGATTAATTCAATATGGCGGATGCCAGCAATACCGTCCTCTTATTTATATTATGTGACGGAGGGAGTAGTACTCTCCCGTTCGATAATGTAGTGTGTATATATTTTTTTAGAGGTCAAAGTTAAATTTAACTTTGACTAAGTATATCGAGAAAACTATTTATATCTATAATACAACGTATATAAAATATGAACTAAATGTTATGATAAATCTAATGATATATGTTTGCCGTCCTAGATGTAAATATTTTCATTCATAAATTTGATTAAAGTTGATAGGTTTGATTTTTGAGAAAATCTATATGCACTATATTATGAAACAGATGGAGTACCAATCAATTGTAGAATGTCGGTACTCGTCTATAGCACGGATAAAACGAAATCAGTCGATGTTGTCGCACTTGTTACATGCAGGCCTGCAAAGACAGTATGGTTGAGTGCTTCCATCCATTACATGCTTTTCATGATTCCACATTTCAAAACTTCTATTTAAATGTTTCAAACAGATCCGAATTCTTTGTTGATTTTCATGGGACATGAGTCCCCGCTCGCTTTGCCGTGTGCCGTGCACCAGCACCAATATACATCCAGCTCGATTGCTGTCATGAGCGTGACGCGATGCGAGAGAAAGGAGAAGGAGAGAGCGAGGTTAGGTACGAGGGGGGCTTTGTCTGAGAGCATCTCTAGTGGATCATCTATATGGACGTATATAGCAAATATACACGATGCCTGGTAAAAAATGGCTCCCAGCGACTCGTGTAAAAGGGCGTGTAAATATCCACGCCCAGTCCACGACGGTACGAGGCGTGCAAATATACACGAGCAAGCCACGCTCGTCAGCTGGCGAAAACGAGACGGCTGCTTCGTCCCGCGCCCGCCTGGAGGAAGAATCGGAGGAGCTCGCCCCCAGGTCGCCGTCGCCCAAGGTACAAATTCTTCCTCTTCGGCCTTGCTCACGAGCGGGAGGGCGGGGACGGGCAGGGTTGGGGGGGCGGCGACGCCTGCAGCTAGATCTCGCGGCGGCGGGAGGTCGGCCGCGAGGCGGAGGCGGGTGCAGGATGCAAGGGCGGGCGGCGTGCGGGCGGGCGGCGGGTGCGGGCGGGCGGCGGGAGGTCGGCCGCGTGGGAGGCGGCGCGGGTGCAGGATGCACGGGCGGGCGGCAGGGTGCGGGCGGGCGGCGGGGTGCGGGATGCGGGGTGCGGGATGCGGGCGGGGTGCGGGATGCGGGAGAGGTAGGAGGTGACGGGCTGGGGAGGCCGGCGGCCTGCGGCCTGGGGAGAGGACGGGCAGGGGAGAGGCAGGAAATTGCACTGTTTTCTCCATCAGATAGTCCAATTGGAGAGCATTTCTTGTAAATTGTTGCTTGTTGCTTGGCCATGTTAATTTGATGTCAGATTGTGGTCTAAAATAGCTGTGCATTGGTTGCTTGCAGATGGATACTGACCAAAGCTTCTTGGACACCCTTGGTTTTGGTTACACGCAAACACAACTAGAAAGTCCAATTGAAGAGCAGGCAACTCCATCAACTCAGCATCGTTCTGCAATAACAGAGAAAGGAAAATCCAACAAAGGCAAAAATTGGTCTAGTGATGAGGACAAGGTTCTCATAGCAGCATGGGAAAATACAAGTTTGGATATTGTTGGGACAGATCAAAACCGGGATGCTTATTGGGATAGAATTTCAGAGTACTACAACACACACAAGGAATCATCATGGCCGGAGCGTAATGCTAATGCAATCAATTGCCGTTACACAACGATTAACAGAGAGACCTCTAAATTTTGTGGTTGCCTTCAGCAGATTTTAAATAGGCAAGAAAGTGGAAGGACTATACAAGAAAAGGTATGCCCTTTCTTGTAATTCTATATGTGATGTGCAATATTCTATATGTGTTGTGCTTATTTTAACAACATATTTATATGTGCAGACAAACGATGCACACATTTTGTTCAAGGAAATGGATGTTAAAAAAGAAGCCTTTCACACTGATGCATTGCTATGTAGAGTTTTCAAGTATCCAAAGTGGCAGACAAGAGAAGTTGAAACTTCTCTTATTAAGAAACAAAAGAAGACCATTGATGCAAGTCCGGCACAGCCACCAATGATCCGGCTGATGCATCCTCGATGCATCTTGATGCTACCTCGATACACACTGATGCTCTTGAACATGAGAAAAGACCTGATGGTGTGAAGAGGGACAAGAGAGGTAAAGCTGATGACAGTGCTTGCAAGCTGTCATTAGAAACTGTGTGGGCAGCAAAGCTAGAGAAGGATGAGATCAAAGAGGCGGCAAGAAATGCTCGCTACGCACAGCAATTGGAATTGTGAAAAGAGGAGATTGCACTCAAAAAGAATGAGGATGCACGAAACGAGCGAGAGGATGCACGGAGACAGTTTGAATTAGATGAGAGGGTCATGCTCATCGACACAAGTGGTATGACTGATGTTCAAAAGCAGTTCTACCAAGCTAAGCAGAAGGAGATCCTTGCTCATGCCTAGGGTAATGTGAGCTATATGTTGTAGTTGTAAGAACTATTTACTGCTTTACGCTAGTTGAGGACATGGATTACATCACTCATTGCATAAATATTTTTATTGATAGCTGCATTACAAAGACATGGATTACTCGTTTCCAAACTTTTGCCACACATGGTCAACTAGATCAAGTTTAAGCTGATCATGTTCATCGAAATTTCTAATCCGTTGAGTCGTCTGAATAAAAGAGCTCAGTTCTTCCGCATGAGTACGAGAGACTGTGACTCTTTCTCCCATTGCGTCAAAAGTGCAGCTTTGCCGACCAGTTTGTCGCTCCTCTTCAACTATCATATTGTGCATTATGACACAAGCTTTCATGACATCAGTGATTTCTTTACGTTTCCATCCTTTAGCAGGTCCACGAACAATGGCAAAACGGGATTGCAGAACTCCAAAGGCTCGTTCCACATCTTTCCTAGCCCCTCTTGCTTCTTTGCAAAAGTTTTTTGCTTTCTGCTAGTTGGAGCTGAAATGCTCTTCACAAATGTTGCCCACCGTGGATAGATACCATCTGCAAGGTAATACCCCATTGTGTACTGATGGCCATTGATGCTATAATTCACTGGAGGAGTTTGGCCTTCGGCTAGCTTTGTAAAAACAGGAGAACGTTGAAGAACATTTATATCATTCAGAGACCCTGGTAAACCAAAATAAGCATGCCAAATCCAAAGATCTTGTGAAGCAACTGCTTCCAAGATCATAGTGGGCTCGCTCACATGGCCTTTAAACATGCCATGCCATTTTTTGGGGCAATTTTTCCACCCCCAGTGCATGCAATCTATGCTCCCTAACATACCGGAAAATCCTCTTTCCTCCCCTATTGCAAGTAACCTAGCAATGTCTTCTTCATTTGGAGATCTCAGGTACTTTTCCCCAAAAACTTCACAAATTTTGATCACAAATTTCTTGCAAGACTCTAAATTAGTAGACTCAGCGGACCGGATGTACTCATCAACATAATCACCTGCTATTCCATATGTTAGTATCCGCATCGCCATGGGTCATCTTTTGCAAAGGATGTAACCCAAGAGCTCCAGAAGCACTTCTTTTTTGCGTAAAATAATCATCATAGTCATGCTCAAGTATACCATCAGCTATGCGGTTGAACAAAGTACGCGACATCCTAAATCTATGCATAAAAATTAAATGAGACAGGGAAATGAAAAAAGGACCAAAGTAGAGAAGTGTACTAATTACGAACCTTCGTCGAAACAAATGTTCGGGAAAGTGAGGAACTTCTTCGAAGTAGTCATCCCATAGAAGAAGAAATCCGGCATCTCTTCCTCGATCGATTGACTGACGTCCATGCTTGGAACCGCCATGGCGTCGAGCGTTCTTCCTCTCTTCCTCCTCGCGCTCGGCAAATGCTGCAAGTATGAGTTCATCGTCGCCAGATGAAGATGACGAAGAACTCATGTCCCAAGTGGATGTGTTCATTGTGTTGCGTGAGAAACGATAGAAAAATCTAGGTGAAAAGAGAAGTGTGCTGGAAGAGGTGGTAGGAGTGGTTTATATAGATCGGAAATATGGCCGTTGGAAATATAGCCGTTTGAAAATATAGCCGTTGGAATATACACGTCCAAATTTACACGTTCCACTGAAAAACTGAGAGGTGTATAATTTAGCAAGGTGTATATGAACGTGTATATGAAGATATACACGTTCAAATTTACACGTTCCACTAGAGATGCTCTTAGCATCCCATTCTTAATTCGAATGTGCCTGGTAAGGGAGGTATGGAGCATCAATGAATATATTATTGGCAACGGTGTTTAAGCAACGTGTGCCTTTCAATGATTCGTTGCCAAAAGAAGACACCTACGGGCACTCCATCGCCATGATTCCCGGAGCGAGCAGAGCACAGCACACGGCGGCCCGACCTGACCGATCGTGGGCATATATTTCACGGTGCAGCAGTCTAAACTGTGTCCCCGACCGGGAAGCTAGCGATGGAGCCGACGGAGGACATCGAGTTCCTCTGGAAATGGCGCAAGTACCTGCTGCTGCTCGCCACGCTGGTCGCCAGCGTCACCTACGGCGCCGGCCTCAACCCGCCCGGCGGCGTGTGGTCCCAGGACCAGGAGGGGGGCACCACCAACGCCCGCGGCGGCGCCGTCCAGCCACCGGCCCCGCAGCTCCTGCCCCCGGCGCCAGCGCCGGCGGTGTACCCGAACCGCGTGGGTGACCCGGTGCTCGTGTCGACCTACATGCGCCGCTACACTGCCTTCTTCTACTGCAACGCCGCGGCCTTCGTTGCGTCCCTGGTCATCATCATGTTCTTGCTGGACCGGCGCATCAGCGGCAACCGCGTCGGCCTCACCGTGCTCCGCTCCGCCATGCTGCTCGACCTGCTCGCCCTCATGGCCGCCTTCGCCGCGGGGAGCTGCCGCGACGTTGTCGCGTCCATCTACGTCTCCGTGCTCTTCGCCGTCGTCTTCGTCTACGTCGCCCTCCACGTCGGCGTGGCCTCCGCCTCCTCCGGTTCCAGCCTGCTACTTCTACTCGGGAGGAAGGCGCCCAACTCGTGTCCTTGGGACGCGGAGGAGAACAAGTACATCAGGGAGCGCCGCAAATTCCTCTTCCTCCTGGCCACCTTCGCGACGTCGCTGACGTACGCGGCGGGGCTGGCGCCGCCGGGAGGCTTCTGGACCAAGACCGTGGCCGGACACCGCGCCGGCGCCCCGCTGCTCCACGACGGGCGCTACAAGATCCGCTACCACGCCTTCTTCTACGCCAACGCGACCTCCTTCGTCGCCTCCCTCGCCATCATCATGCTGCTCATGAGCAGGACGCTGAGGGACCGCCTCGCCCGGTCTTACGCGCTGCTCGTGTGCGTCCTGGTGGAGCTGCTCGGCCTCATGGCCGCCTACGCCGCCGGCAGCTGCAGATGGCCCACCACGACCGTGTACGTCTTCTCCCTCGTCGGCGCCGTGCTCCTGTACATTGTGCTGCAGATGGCCATCGCCGTGTTCGCCATGGACAAGTTCAAGAAATGGCGAGAAGCCATCTGTAATATAGTGACGACGTGCGCAGGCAAATCGGGGCCAAAGCAAGAGTAAGCTACGTGTTTCATTTTGCTAACAAACTCTCTATGTCTACGGTATACACTATCTTATTCATAATTTCATATTCTATATAGGATAGTGAAGCAAAAACGAGACAAGAAAATCGACTTCGACAATGGTCCAGAAGACAAGGTGGAGGCGTCGCGGTCCCTTGTTCTGCTGCTGGCGACCCTGGCGGCGACGGTGACCTACCAGGCTGGGCTGAGCCCGCCCGGCGGCGTCTGGCCGGAAGACGACGACCAAGGCCGCACGCATCACATCCCGGGGAACCCAGTTCTCCACGACATGCAGTCCAAGAGGTACAAGGCGTTCTACCACTGTAACACGGCGGCATTCGTGGCGTCGGTGGTTGTCATCATCATCGTCCAGAGCAAGCAGCTGAGCGCCGTCGGACGAGCCGCACTCAAGACGGCCATGATACTGGATCTGTTCAGCCTCATGGGCGCCTACGTCGCCGGGAGCTGCCGGGACAAAGTCACCACCATCTACGTCGCCGCCCTCGCCGTCGCCGTCTTTGTCTACTCCATCGCCAAGGTCGTGGCATTCACAGCTCAGGGGCGCCCGACCATGCCGATTGAATGTGTAAAGCGCTTGTCGGGGAGGCTTTCACGGTTGCTCAAACTCTCCTCCGACGAGCCGCCCCGGCCAGGAGGAGCAGAACCAGCGACACAAGGTCTCCCTGCCGTCGACGCTGGCCACCATCCGGACGAGCCGTCCACGCAAGGAGGAGAAGACACACCTCAAGGAGCGGCGCAAGTTCATGCTCCTGCTGGCCTACTTACCGACGACCTTTCTAGCATTCAAGGTCCGTACCGAGCAAATACCTATCCTCATTCGCTTTACCGTTTATTGTAGATGTTCATATATTTCACTATAAATTAAGTCAAACATTCACTTATAAATAACTAGCACACCGTATATTCTAGAACGGGGCTGCTCACATGTGCAGCGAATTTAAGTTACCTGTAAAGGTCTCACCACCTCTGCTATTCCTCCTATCCATTTTAATTGACAATAAATTAGTACAAACTGTCGCTAATTTCGTAGGGCCTCCGTTCCATATTAAGTTTGGAAGTACAATTTCATCGACAGTTGATATGGATAGGAGGGAGTAGCATTTTTTTCCTAGTCATTTATAGATGCTTCATATATTATAAATCAAAGAATTATTTGTTGATGTTTTTATATATATGGACCTGAGGATACTCTTTTCGACCAAGAGTATTATTGAATATATTTTTTATTCATTTAATTTTTACGGTTTAAGACATTGGTTGAAATAAATTTCACTTGCAATTTATTCTTGAAGAAACTCAGCCAGGCTCTGCGTCCGCAGGAAAGCTTGAAGAAAACCTGGAGAACAAGCATGTTATTCTTGAGAAAAAAAGCCTCGAGAGGAAGCGCAAGTTCTTGCTACAGCTTGCCATCCTCGCCGCTACCGTCACGTACCAGACCGGGCTGAACCCGCCGGGTGGGTTTTGGACAGAAAGCAATGGGGTCAGGAAGGTCACCGCCGGGGACCCAATCCTCCTCGACTACTACGGGGTCAGGTACCAAGTGTTCTACTACTGTAACGCGACGGGGTTCATGGCTTCCGTTGCCGTCATTCTCCTCTTGGTGAACCAGACGCTGTCGAAGCAGGGCATTCGGAGCAACGCGCTCCACGTCTGCGTCATGATCGGGCTTCTGGGCCTCATGGGTGCCTATGCCACCGGCAGCTGCCGGAAGTTGCGCACCTCCATCTATGTCTTTGCGCTCGTCGCTGCGGTGATCGCCTTCCTCATCCTGGAGATCCTGTTCTACGTGTACGCGGACCGCCGCAATCTATCAGAGCAACCATGGGTTCCGCAGTGGCTGCAAAGGCTGCTCAAGCCGCTATCTTCGGCGCCGATGGGGCCGGATGATGAGAACGACAAGGACAAGGTCTCTGCCTCCAAGCGACTGCAGCAGAAACGACGCCGCATGAAGTACGAGAAACGTAAGTCCCTGATGCTGCTTGGCATCCTTGCGGCGAGCGTGACGTACCAAGCAGGTCTCGCGCCTCCCGGCGGCACGTGGGGCGACGATGATAACGCGTCATCACCGTCCCCCTCGCCGTCGCCCTCGCCGCTATCGCCATCGCCGTCGGCTGCGTACATCTTCGTTGCCGGAACCCGATCCTACTCGACACCAACGCGGCACGGTACCAGGCCTTTTTCTACTGCAATGCGACGTCATTCGTCGCCTCCATCGTGGTCATCATGCTGGTGCTGCTGCGCACCGTGAAGAAGAAGCGCGGGGCACCGCTCTGGGCGATGCAAACCGCCGTGGTGCTGGACTTGTTGGGCTTGCTGGGCGCCTACGTCGCCGGCAGCTGCAGAGACTGGGAGACGTCCGGGTACGTAATCGCGCTCGTCGCCGTGGTGGTCGTCTTCATCACAATCTACGTGTTGCTATCATTCGACACGGTGCTGGGGAAGGCTAAGCAGCTCACTGTGTGGAAATACTTTTCTGACAAGAAAGAAAAGTTGTTGAAATACTTGGGAAGAAGCAATGATCATCCTGGGTGGCCGGTACCAGTCACTAGGGTGTAACTAACTAAGTCTCCTTGTTTACATTCCTCTCATTTGTTTTTTTATTATTACCTTGTATTTTTGTTCTTTCTGGTTATTCTCTTGATTTGAAATGCTGCTGATCGGAACTTGTGTCAGATTTTGATTGTACACTCTCTCTGTCCTCCGTGTGTGGGTTACAAACTATGTTGGATTTGCCTAGTTTGGCTTGTGCTCCCTCCGTTCTTAAATATAAGTTTTTTTAGACATTTCAAATGGACTACAATATACGAATGTATATAGACGTATTCTAGAGTGTAGATTCACTCATTTTACTTCATATATAATCACTTGTTGAAATCTATAAAAAGACTTATATTTAGGAACGGAGGGAGTATATTTTTTAGTTGTGCATGGAGAAGAGAAGCAACAACCATGCATGCATCTTTTGACCACGCAATGCACTCCGTATTTTATATTCGTACTTATTCTCTTATTTAGTTTATGTTGCACTGGTGTAACACGAGTAATTTACTAAATCTTGTGTGCGTCGAGCTGTTGGGGCAGCGGCGGTGTCTAGATGGTGTCCTTCACACGAGGAGTGGGTTGGTGGCGCCAAGGCCTACGCGTCCACATCCTGTCAAAGAGCTTGGCATAGCAGCTGAGAAAATTACACATTCACTTCATGAGTCTGGCCAAAAGAAAAATAGCATATGAAACATACACTTCACGGCCATCGATTTTTTTTGAGGGTACGGCCATCGATATTGGAAGTGGCATATACAGCTGCAAACAAATTGCTTGCTCGGCAACTACAAATTAAGTAATCTGCGAGTCTGTATTGGTGTTGAACTGCTTGCGGGCAGGGATGTGTCTGAGCTTGTTGTGATGTGATCTATGAAATCTGAAGTTTCATCTAAAGCAGCTTGCAAAAAGGGTACATTATGGGACGAAGGGAGTACTACATCTCAAGGGCCCTTTCGCTCAAACTGACTCATGCAAAAAGGATACATTATGGGACGAAGGGAGTACATCTCAACGGCACTAATTGGCTTTTCGTATGCTAGCGTGCGTCAACAGTGCCCACAGGTACGTGATGAGTTCGCCGCCGATTGCCAGCTTCTGGACGTAGCACGGCAGACAGCAATATCCCCATCCGCATCTTGGCAAGACCCTTCTACCGTAATCCATCCAGCATCTTCTGCAGTATCTGAATCTCTAGCCTTCTTTCATCGGCAAGTATGTCGGCGTAGCGTACATACAACTGAAATCCACTGATGGGATGAGGTCGCGGAGCCGGCCGGATAGCTACATGTCCCTTCTGACCGTCGTCCCCATGCCGCACGCTAGCATACCTGTGGGCACGTACCTGTGGGCACTGTCCCGAGGATGGGAGATGAGTCAAACTCGTGTTCACTCGTGCTAAACAGAGGAGGTGCAGAGGGCCATGGAGCATATGTGCGGGGTAAAGGAGGAGGCCGATATCAATCTTGGAGCAGAGTCTCGTGTGTAGCGGAAGGACAAGGGGAGGTTGTATGAGTGCACAGGCGGCGTAGGTGGTGGGCAGGGCCTAAGGGAAACTCCAACGCACGAACTCAAACAGATGTTCGTTTATTTTGCTTTTCGTCTGTTTCGGATGGCAATGCGGTCGTGTCCGTCCGGATTTATGGATGCGCGGCCATGCGCCCAACGCACGGCCGCTTTTCAGCCGCATCTCGTCCGTTGTGCATGTAAACAAAAAAGACGTAGTTAAATGGAAGTGGCCATAGTTCACGCCGGCGACCATGTTTGATCATGTCGGCCGGCAACAAAACCAGCGGACTACAGAATGGTCACCCCAAGTTTGGTGCGGGCAACAAAGCCAACGGTCGGCACATCAGTCAGTCTTCAAAATGAACAAGTTTTGGCACCGACAACAAAGCCAGCGGCCGGCACACGAGCCAGCCTTTAAAATGGACAAGTTTTGGCGCCGGCAACAAAGCCAGCGGCCTGCACACCAGGCAGCGGAGGAAATGGAGGGAAAGTGGCCGCATGTGCCACCGACGGGCGGGCAAGGGGAGGACAAGGGTGCGCGTCCCGCCCGTCCACGCGTTGTCCGTTCGCCCGCAAACTCGGCTCAAACTTGGGCCGAAAATGGGTCAAAAGCGGACAGAAAACTGACGGGGGTCCGTTTGCTCCCGCATGTTGGAGGGGCTGCTTTGTCCGTTTACCCCCAAATATGCACGGACGGACAGGATGGGGTCGTGCGTTGGAGTTGCCTAATGTCAACTTCAATGCGTCGACACAAAAGGACGCAGTGTTTGTCCATTTGGATCGGTCGAGCGGATGAGTGTGTCCGGTTTTAGCAATAGGGACATCGGTGCGCCTAGCACGGCCAACGCACTAGTCCGCGCGGTCTTAAAAGAATAGGCATATCAAACATTTAAATTTAAAACATACATATTAACAAAACATAATTAAACTTATTAAAAACTTTGGTCAAAGTTCACTTCAACATAATTAAACATAAAACATTAATAAAACTAAAAAAACGCAGGGTCCCGCCACTGCAGCCCGTAGCCCTAGGCATCGTCCTTCGAGTCGAAGTGGGTGAGGTCAAAGAACGCCGGCGGCGCAGGCGTGCAGCCCAAAGGAAGACGCTGTAAGCCGCCAGCACCACCTCCTTTGTCGCCTACTGCTGCGGCGGTCTGCTTAACATCCCGCACGCCTCCTCCTCCTGCTCCCGCCGCTACTCCTCCTCCTCGCGCGCCCTATGCAGCCAGCTCTCCCGCTGCATTTGGCGCTCGGCGTCGGCCCGCTCCTCCGCCAGCCAGTGGGCCTTCTAGACGTCTAGGTGTCGCGCTTCCTCCTCGGTCGTCGTGTCCATTCACACGGCCGAAGCATTGACCCACTCCTGCACGATGCCGGTCCACTGGTACGTCTCGCAGAGACATTGGTTGCAGGCGGTGCCGATGTGGGTGCTGGGGGTGCCGGTGGTGATCGTGGTGGCAGTGGTTAAACGTTGTCGCCGACTGAGGGAGTCCTGGACTAGGGGGTGTCCGGATAGCCGAACTATCATCTCTGGCCGGACTCCAAGACTACGAAGATACAAGATTGAAGACTTCGTCCCGTGTCCGGATGGGACTTTCCTTGGCGTGGAAGGCAAGCTTGGCGTCTGGATATGTAGATCTCCTACCATTGTAACCGACTCTGTGTAACCCTAACCCTATTCGGTGTCTATATAAACCGAAGGGTTTTAGTCCGTAGGACGAACAACAATCATACCACATGATAGCTTCTAGGGTTTAGCCTCCTTGATCTCATGGTAGATCTACTCTTGTACTACCCATATCCTCAATATTAATCAAGCAGGAGTAGGGTATTACCTCCATCGAGAGGGCCCGAACCTGGGTAAAAACATCGTGTCCCTTGTCTCTTGTTACCATCCGCCTAGACGCACAGTTCGGGACCCCTACCGAGATCCGCGGTTTTGACACCGACATTGGTGCTTTCATTGAGAGTTCCTACGTATGCGTCACCTATAGGCCCGATGGCTCCTTCAATCATCAGCAACGACGCAGTCCGGGTGAGACTTTAATCCCAGACAGATCTTCGTATTGGCGGCTTTGCCGCTGCGGGCAATTCACTTGGCCATCTGGAGCAGATCGAAGCTACGCCAGCCATCGTGTCAGATTTGGAAGCTTGAACTATACGGCCGATGTCCGCGGAGACTTGATCTTTGACGGATTCGAGCTACAGCCAAACGCGCCGCACTGTCTCGATGGGTACGATCTGGCTCTGCCGCCGAACAGTGCCCTGGAGGCCGCACCAATGCCCGCTCCGACCCTTAATCCGGAGCCGGTTTCGCCGATCGAGGAAGGTTGGTTGGACACCGCCTCGGGGGCTATGATCTCAACGGCGATTGAGCCGAACTCCATCCTGTCCTTTGCGAAGACCGTGACTCCAAGGTGCTGGACTCCTCTCCGGACTCCGAACCCTCCGCGCCCCTGCCAATCGAATTCGATTGGGTGCCGGTCATGGAGTTCACCGCCGGACATCTTCGGCACTCGCCCTTTGGCGACATCTTGAATTCACTAAAGTCTCTCTCTTTATCGAGAGCCCTGGCGGACTACGGTCGGGAAGGTTGAGAATGCAGACGGCGAAGAAATTCAACGCCCACCCACCACCCACTTTGTAGCCAGCGCCGATGATTTAACCAACATGCTCGACTTCGACTCGAAGACATCGGCGGTATGGACGACGATGCCGGAGGCGACCAAGACCCAGCGCCTACAGGGCCTTTGGAAGGCCACCTCGTCATCGACATATACATGGTGGACATCCCAAAAGATGGGAACGGCGATGGAACAGCGGAGGATGACCCCTCAAGAAACAGCCCAAGCGCCCGGCGTCGGGCGCCATTCTAAATCCGCCCACGGTAAAGCGGTGATTTCGCACGGAGACAATAATTCCCGGACGGTGCGAAGGCGACCCCTCCAGCAGGACTCGGCGCGGGAGGAGGAGAAGCAAGACCGCCTGACGGTGCGGCGAAAAAAGAGGTAGAGGGCGATAATTATGCACCCCCTCGAAGATGAGGCAAGCCTCGGCGACGATGAATTTGTCGTGCACGAGGACCCCGCCGAACAGAGCGTTTCAAACGCAGCTTATGGCCACGGCAAGTAGCCTCAAGAAAAGCAGCAGCAGCTTAGAGCTGACCAAGACTTGCTAGCTGACAAATGGACTGAAGTCCTTGCAGCCGAAGAGTATGAACTCGAACGCCCCTCCAAGAGATACCCCAAACGCAGGCTGCTGCCCCAATTAGAGGAAGCAGCACCCAAACCTACATCACCAGCGCATGATGCGACCGATTGGCCACCCCGTGGTCGCAACAGAGAGGCCTCTAGACCCTCCATTCAAGCCGCACTCCGGCGTCGCCCGAAAAGTACCAAGGCACGGGGAAACGCGCCAGACCTGCGAGACATATTGGAGGACAAGGCAAGGCAAACAAGATCGATCTACGGATCGGCGTGGGTGCCCACGACGCGTGGCGATAATAAATCACGCAGATACTGATAATTCGGCCGGGCGAACACGATGAGACAAAGCTCATTTGAGCTGCGTCGTGATATAGCTCAATATAGAGGCGCCGCACACCCACTATGCTTCACAGATGAAGTAATGGATCATCAAATCCCCGAGGGTTTCAAACCCGTAAACATCGAATCATACGATGGCACAACAGATCCTGCGGTCTGGATCGAGGACTACCTCCTCCATATCCACATGGCCCGCGGCGATGATCTACATGCCATCAAATACCTCCCACTCAAGCTCAAAGGACCAGCTCGGCATTGGCTCAACAGCTTGCCAGCAGAGTCAATCGGTTGTTGGGAGGACCTGGAAGCCGCATTCCTTGATAACTTCCAGGGCACATATGTGTGACCACCAGACTCAGATGACCTTAGCCATATAATTCAGCAGCCAGAAGAATCGGCCAGACAATTCTGGACACGGTTCCTAATCAAGAAAAATCAGATCGTCGACTGTCCGGATGCAGAGGCGCTAGCAGCCTTCAAACACAACATCCGCGACGAGTGGCTAGCCCGGCACCTAGGACAGGAAAAGCCGAAATCCATGGCAGCCCTCACCACACTCATGACCCGCTTTTGCGGCGGAGAGGACAGCTGGCTAGCTCGAAGCAACAACTTGGCCAAACACCCTGGTAGTTCGGATACCAAGGACAGCAATGGCAGGTCGCGTCGCAACAAGAACAAGCGCCGCATTAACGGCGATAATGCTGACGGTAGTCAATGCCGGATTCAGAGGCTCTAAAACCGGTCAGCGGAAGAAGCCATTCAAAAGAAATACCCAGGGCCCGTCCAACTTGGACTGAATACTCGATCGCCTGTGCCAGATACATGGCACCCCCGAAAAACTAGCCAACCACACCAACAGGGATTGTTGGGTGTTCAAGCAAGTAGGCAAGTTAAGTGCCAAACTCAATGACAAGGGTCTGCATAGCGAAGACGAGGAAGAGCCCGACGCCCGAACAATAGAGGACGAAGGGCTTCCCACACAAGTGCGGACGGTGAACATGATATACGCAACCCACATACCCAAAAGGGAGCGGAAGCGTGCACTAAGGGACGTATATGCGATGGAGCCAGTCGCCCGAAGTTCAACCCATGGTCCTCTGCCCGATCACATTTGATCGAAGGACCACCCACTAGCATCCGTCACGGCGGATTCGCTGCATTGGTTCTTGACCCAATCATCGACGGATTTCACCTCACTAGAGTCCTGATGGACGGCGGTAGCAGCCTGAACCTGCTTTATCAGGATACAGTGCGCAAAATGGGCATAGAACCCTTAAGGATTAAACCCACAAAGACGACCTTTAAAGGCGTCATACCAGGTGTAGAGGCCAATTTTACAGGCTCAGTTACACTCGAAGTGGTCTTCGGATCCCCGGATAACTTCCGAAGCGAAGACTTAATCTTCGACATAGTCCCGTTCCACAGCGGCTATCATGCACTGCTCGGACGAACCGCATTCGCAAAATTCAATGCGGTGCCGCACTACGCATACCTCAAGCTCAAGATGCCAGGTCCTCGAGGAGTAATCATGGTCAATGGAAACACTCTCTCCGAACGGAGGAGCACACGACGGCCCTCGCGGCGGAGGTGCAAAGCAACCTCTCACAACAATTCTCGAGTCCGGCCACTAAACGTCCGGACACTGTCAAGCGCGCCCGGAGTAACCTACAACAAGACCGCCTGGCACGATCCAAGCACGCGTAACAATCCGGCCCCAACCCCAGCCCTCGTGAAATTGCGAAGCAAGTACTACGCGTAAATAACTACGCTCTGGAGATACCATGGGCATAAGGGGACGGGCCACGACCACGGCATGCCCAGAATGCGGCTCAATCGCACCAGGGGATCCCAATTGTGTCATTCTTTTTCTTTCTTTTTTTTCTTACTTTCAGGACTCCGTTTTCCAGAAGTCCTGTCCGGCACTAGAATTGCCGAACTCACGATGCGACAGCCAGGGAAGCAGAAAGCTACGTCGAATGTCCAGGTGGTCTCTACTACGAGCATTATACCTGTTTTACATACTATCCATAGCTTACCCCTGGAGGGGGACATGTTAAATAGTCCCATCCCTTGCTTATCGCACTATTTGTATTGTTCTGCTTTCATTGCAGTACCTTTTTGAATAAACAATACATATCTTTTGCCTATTATTGCACTCCTTTCTTTATCTATATATATGTTCATTTCATGACATGTTGCACCCGTACACTTTGGTACGGCCAATACACCAGGGGCTTAAGTACCCCAAAATTATGGTGTGATAAGTCCGAACACTTACACAAGTGCGGCTCCCCGAACTTATAGCATTATATGCATCGGCTCCGAATCATGTCTTGGGTCAATAGGTGGGTTTGCCCGGCTCCTATGTTTTGGTACCTTACGTTCCGTTATATCGGCTAAGGTAGCATCGGGAGAACCACTGCGATTGTGCCCCGGTTGAGCTGGGTTGAGCACCTCAGTGGAGAAAGCTAAAACTGACCGTCATGATAGGGCGAGAGCCGGTCGCTGTTCGAGAGGTTTTTTCGGGTCCCTAAAGACTTATGCCGCTTAGAGCGAGGAACCGGCATTGTCCGGCCAAAGCGTGGATAGCGCCCCGAACTCGGTCTTCCGAATTCTAGGGGCTTCGCCGAAATTTAAAATTATAGAATTCTATGGCTAAGTGAGAGTGTTCAAGCATTATAAGTCCGGTTGCCTTGTTCGTTGCGTTGAGCGCCTCCCTCGATGGACCCAAGAATGGGAACAAGAGCGCTCAAGTTTATCCCGAACACCCAGCACTCGTGGCATGGGGGCTGAAGCCAACGACTTGCCATCTCTCAAATTTGATAAAAGGCCGCCTGAAGGTAATATTTTAAATTAACAATCGTTGCTTAGCGCATATGAACAAGTTTTCAGCGTACAGGATAATAAATGCGAGTCTATTCAAAATTACATCTTTGGAGCACTCATCCGCTATCTGGCGGGCACCCTTGAGACGCCCTCATAGTACATTTCGGGCTTGCGATGATCCTTGCCCTTCGGTGGCCCGTCCGTCACAAGCTTCTCCGCATCCAGCTTGCCCCAGTGCACTTTAGCACGGGCAAGGGCCCGACGGGCACCTTCAATGCATACGGAGCGCTTGATGACTTCAATCCATTGACAGGCCCACCAGCCGCTGCACTAACCGAAGTAGCTCCTGTGCATGGCTTCCAATGGCCACGGCCGAACTATGAGGCCCTTCATGGCCTGTTCGGCGACCTTGTGGAGCTCGACCAAGCTGCTTCGATTGGTCGCTCAGGCACCGGACGTTCGGCCTCGACATCGAGACAGAACACCTTCTCCGTCGAGCTCCCCTCCTTGGCGCGGTAGAACGCAGCGACATCGAGACACTACGGGGCAGATCTATGAATGCTCCTGGAGAGCTCCGAATCCGGGTAAGTAATAGGTAATTCACTTTCACATGCTTGCTTTGCATAAAGAATGCCTTACCCGCCGCTATCTTCTTTAATTATTCAATTTCTTGGAGTGATTTTTGGGCCTCGGCCTTAGTAGCTTTGGCACTCTCAAGAGCCGAGGCAAGCTCGGACTCTCGGGTCTTCGAGTCACGCTCCAAACCCTCGTGTTTTTCCACGAGAGCCTGGAGCTCTTGCCGTACCTCCACCAGCTGCGCCTCCCCTTTCTCTCGCTCGGTGCGCTCCGCAGCCGCTTTGTTTTCAGTCGCGGACACCGCCTCCTTCAGGGTCGCCACCTCGCTCGTGGCCCCTGCAGTACCCATGTTATTCCTGTTATCTTTTGCAACCAAATCCTTTCTATAAGGTATTTCTTTAATAAGGTATTACTTACCTTCCTTGTCCTCGAGCTGCTTCTTGGCAAGGCCGAGCTCGTTCTCGGACCGCTCGAGGCTCGCTTCAATGCATTGACCTCCGCATGATCGGTCTGGCAGAGGTCAGCGCAGCCTGCATTCCCATATTGACATACTTATGTTAGACTCCTGCGTATATCTTTTTAGATCCTTAGTCCGGCTTTTCTTTCCGAACACGGACTAAGCATCGAAACTACTGTCTATGCAGTAATATTTTTACATATTCTAAACTTACCTCAAAGCCTGTTAGAAGGCCGTTGCAGGCTTCAGTCAGCCCGCTCTTGGCGGACTGAACTTTCTGGATCACCAGACTCATAACAGTGCGGTGCTCCTCCTCGATGGAGGCGCTGCTAAGCGCCTCCAGTAAGCTATCCGGTGCCTCCGGTTGGACGGAGGACACCGGCGTCTTACCCTTCCTACGAAGGGGCCGCTTGCCGGACTTGGATCCGCTGAAGGTTCGGTATGGAGTCCGGACGAGGGTCGGGCTTAGAGCCTGGGGTCTCGCCCCCACGCCTGGAGTCCGGGAGGTTGCCTTGGCGCCTCCTGCGCCACCTCCTGTTGACCAGGCCCCTTGGGGCCCCACCTCAGCATCGTCCCGCAGCGTGAGGTGAGGAGGCGGCGAAGTGAAGTACTCTCCATTTCCGGCGAACTTCGAGGACCCGCTCGTGAAGCGGCGAACTCGTCCTTGGGCGGGCTGCATGATTGTTCGGCATTAGAGAACACTATGCAATGAGAAAAAACCATGGGTATCCGGACACTCATGATCTCGCCAGGGGATTGGCCCTTGTTGGCAACTCCTCCTCGTCATTTGTCGGCGTTGGCGGAGAAGTCCGGAGGAAGGGTCCTTCCTTGTTGGACCCTCCGGCCTCCCCGATTAGGCGGCCTTCCTTTCTTCTCCCCGGCTGGGGAGATGCTTCTTTTCCCTCCTCCTCTTCCTCGAGGAGGAGGATTCCGCCTCGAGGTTGTCGGGCGATGAGGCCGACAGCACTGGCGTTGGGAGCTCCTTCGAGTTTCCGTGGCCTCCTTCTTGGCCTTCTTCTCCGGCACCACATGAGGTACCGAAGCCAGCAGCCGCGTCAATCGGGCGTCCGCTGGGTCCTCTGGCAAAGGGGCGGATAGTTAATCTGTCCGGACGTCTTGATGATCTGTTAAAGGTTAGGGAGTTTTAGATCCGCATAGAGTCAAACTATGAAAAAGAGTCCGTAAAGGGTAAAATAACTTACCTCGCTGGCTTGGCTGCGAGCTGAATCCGCGATCTTCGGTAGCGGATGTAGAACCTCGGCGCCCTTGAACAACACCTTCCGGGCATCTTCGTACATAGTGTCGAAGAGCCTTTTCAGAGTTGAGTCTTTGTGCGGATCGAACTCCCACAATTTGAAGGCCCGTTGTTGGCATGGGAGAATCCGGCGGATGAGCATCACACGGATTACGTTGACAAGCCCGAGATTCTTGTCCACCAGGTTTGAGACGCAGGTTTGGAGTCCGGATAGCTCGTCCGAATTCCCCACGTCAGGCCCGTCTCTTTCCATGATGAGAGTCGTGTGGGAAGCCAGATCGAATTCGGGGCCGCCGCCCATTGAGAGTCGCGGCTCGGTGATGTAGAACCACCCCGATTGCCACCTTTATGGTCTCCACAAAGGAGCCCTCGAGCCATAGGACTTTGGCCATCTTGCCAACCATGGCGCCTCCGCACTGGCAGCAGCCGCCCACTACCTTCGGCTTGACATTGAAGATCTTAAGCCATAAGCGAAGTGGGGCTGGATGCGAGAGGAAGGCCTCGCACCTGACGATAAACGCCGAGATGTTCAGGATGAAGTTCGGGGCCAGATCATGGAAATCCAGGCCGTAGTAGAACATGAGCCCCGGACAAATGGGTGAAGTGGAAAACCTAGTCCATGGAGGAAGTGGGGAGAAACACCACCCTCTCATGGGGCCTGGGGGTTGGAACGAGCTGCCCCTTGTCGGGTAGCCGGTGCGCGATGTTGCTGGACAAGTATCCGGCCTCCCGCAGCTTTTCGATGTGCCCTCCGTGACGGAGGAGGCCATCCACCCGCCTCCCGCTCCGGACATAGTTGGAGAAGGTTGAGGTGGGATGTGTGGACTTGGGCGCTGGAGCTCGAGTGCGCGGAAATGGATGAGCAAAGGAGGAAGAAGGCGTAGGTGAAAAGGTGGATCCTTATCCCCTTATATGGACGGACGAAGGTATGTGTCCCCCGCCAGCCTGGTAAAACTCGCTTATCTCCCAAGCGTCGTAATCAATGGCGCGGATGGGTTACCCACGTCCGTATTGATGAGAAACCCGGAATAAGGGGGCACGATCTCCGCTTTGATAAGACGTGCCAAGGAAACCGCCTCGCTAAACGCGTTGAGGCAGGACAGTAAAAAACGATTCGAATAAAAGCTTGGCCGTGGTGTGATGCCACGCCGCGGAATACGTCAGTAGATCTTTGCAAAAATTATTCTCTCTACGGTGGTATGTGGAACTTGTTTTGCAGAGCCGGACACTATCCTTGTGTTCAAAATCTTCTATGAAGTATTCGGAGGAGGAACCCGCCTTGCAATGCCGAAGACAATATGCGCGTCGGACTCGTCGTCATTGAAGCCTGGTTCAGGGGCTACTGAGGGAGTCCTGGACTAGGGGGTGTCCGGATAGCCGAACTATCATCTTTGGCCAGACTCCAAGACTACGAAGATACAAGATTGAAGACTTCGTCCCGTGTCCGGATGGGACTTCCCTTGGCGTGGAAGGCAAGCTTGTCGATACGGATATGTAGATCTCCTACCATTGTAACCGACTCTGTGTAACCCTAACCCTATTAGGCGTCTATATAAACCGAAGGGTTTTAGTCCGTAGGACGAACAACAATCATACCACAGGCTAGCTTCTAGGTTTTAGCCTCCTTGATCTCGTGGTAGATCTACTCTTGTACTACCCATATCATCAATATTAATCAAGCAGGAGTAGGGTATTACCTCCATCGAGAGGGCCCGAACCTGGGTAAAAACATCGTGTCCCTTGTCTCCTGTTACCATCCGCCTAGACGCACAGTTCGGGACCCCCTACCCGAGATCCACCGGTTTTGACACCGACACCGACCACAGATAACTGGAGCGCCTCCTCGAGGCCAGACCAGTAGGCGTCTTCCTCACGCTTCAATTTATTGATGGCGCGCTGGAAGGACTCCTCCGGTGCCACCTAGTAGCAGCCTCCGCGTCCTCCTTGCTCACCACTAGCGGCGACGTGGAGGGAGGGCGTTGATCTAGACCGTGGTGCACGTCAGACATCCCAATGCGGAGAGTCTGGTGTTGGGGAACGTGGTAATTTCAAAAAAATTCCTACGCACACACAAGATCATGGTGATGCATAGCAACGAGAGGGAGAGTGTATCTTCATACCCTTGAAGATTGCTAAGCGGAAGCGTTTAATAACGCGGTTGATGTAGTCGTACACCTTCAAGATCCGCCCCGATCAAGTAAGGAACGTACGGCACCTCCGCGTTCAACACACGTTCAGCTCGATGATGTCCTCGCGTTCTTGATCCAGCAAGACGGGCGAAGTAGTGGATGAGTTCCGGCAGCACGACGACGTGGTGACGGTGTTGATGAAGAACAATCTCCGCAGGGCTTCGCCTAAGCACTACAGAAATATGACAGAGGATAAACTAGAGGGGACGGGGTTGCCGGCACACGGCTTGGTGTTTCTTGATCTGTCTTTGGTGCTAGCCCTGCCCCTCTATTTATATGTTGAGCCTTGGGGTCGAAACTTGGAGTAAAAGCCTCCACAAAGTCGGTTTCACCCGAAAGGCAAGAGTCCTTCTCGGACTCCAGGGCCAGACGCCAGGGTTCGGCTGCTGGACCCGCACGCCGAGGACCACGGCTTCGCCCCTGGACTCCACAAAACTTCCTTCTGCGCTTTCTAAAAACCTTGTGGGCTTTCCCCTTTGGCCCAAATAAAGTGTTCTCGTACCCAAACATTTCGGGAAACATCCGGAATCCCTTCCCGTGAATTTCGGAACCCTTCTGGAGACCAAACACTATTATCCCATATATCAATCCTTATCTCTGGACCATTCCGAAGTTCCTTGTCATGTTCGTGATCATATCCGGGACTCGGAACAACATTCGGTCACCAACATACATAAGTCACATAATACTATATCGTCAACAAACGTTAAGCGTGCGGACCCTACGGGTTCGAGAACTATGTAGACATGACCGAGACATCTCTCTGGTCAATAACCAATAGCGGAACCTGGATGCCCATATTGGCTCCTACATATTCTATGAAGATCTTTATCGGTCGAACCGCATAACAACATACGTTGTTCCCTTTGTCATAGGTATGTTACTTTCCCGAGATTCGATCATCGGTATCTCAATACCTAGTTCAATCTCGTTACCGTCAAGTCTCTTTACTCGTTCCGTAATGCATCATCCCGCAACTAACTCATTAGTCACATTGCTTGCAAGGCTTATAGTGATGTGCATTACCAAGAGGGCCCAGAGATACCTCTCCGACAATCGGAGTGACAAATCCTAATCTCGATCTATGCCAACTCAACAAGTACCATCGGAGACACCTCAGAGAGCACCTTTATAATCACCCAGTTACGTTGTGATGTTTGGTATCACACAAAGTGTTCCTCTGGTATTCGGGAGTTGCATAATCTCATAGTCATAGGAACATGTATAAGTCATGAGGAAAGCAATAGCAATATACTAAATGATCAAGTGTTAAGCTAACGGAATGGGTCAAGTGAATCACATCATTCTCCTAATGATGTGATCCCGTTTATCAAATGACAACTCATGTCTATGGTTAGGAAACCTTAACCATCTTTGATTAACGAGCTAGTCAAGTAGAGGCATAGTAGTGACACTATATTGTCTATGTATTCACACATGTATTACGCCAGTTAATACAATTCTAGCATGAATAATAAACTTTTATCATGAAATAAGGAAATAGATAATAACTTTATTATTGCCTCTAGGGCATATTTCCTTCAGTCTCCCACTTGCACTAGAGTCAATAATCTAGATTACACAGTAATGATTCTAACACCCATGGAGTCTTAGTGCTGATCATGTTTTGCTCGTGAGAGAGGCTTAGTCAATGGGTCTGCAACATTCAGATCCGTATATATCTTGCTAATCTCTATGTCTCGCACCTGGACTTGGTCACGGATGGAATTGAAGCGTCTCTTGATGTGCTTGGTTCATTTGTGAAACCTGGATTCCTTTGCCAAGGCAATTGCACCAGTATTGTCACAAAAGATTTTCATTGGACCTGATGCACTAGGTATGACACCTAGATCGGATATGAACTCCTTCATCCAGACTCCTTCATCTGCTTCTTCCAAAGCAGCTATGTACTCCACTTCACACGTAGATCCCGCCATGACGCTTTGTTTAGAACTGCACCAACTGACAGCTCCACCGTTCAATATAAACACGTATCTGGTTTGCTATTTAGAATCGTCCGGATCAATGTCCTTGCATCGACGTAACCATTTACGACGAGCTCTTTGTCACCTCCATAAACGAGAAACATATCTTTAGTCCTTTTCAGGTACTTCAAGATGTTCTTGACCGATGTCCAATGATCCACTCCTGGATTACTTTGGTACCTCCCTGCTAAACTAATAGCAAGGCACACATCAGGTCTGGTACACAACATTGCATACATGATAGAGCCTATGGCTGAAGCATAGGGAACATTTTTCGTTTTCTCTCTATCTTCTGTAGTGGTCGGCATTGAGTCTGACTCAACTTCACACCTTGTAACACAGGCAAGAACCCTTTCTTTGCTTGATCCATTTTGAACTTTTTCAAAACTTTGTCAAGGTATGTGCTTTGTGAAAGTCCAATTAAACGTGTTGATCTATCTCTATAGATCTTGATGCCCAACATGTAAGTAGCTTCACCGAGGTATTTCATTGAAAAACTCTTATTCAAGTATCCTTTTATGCTATCCAGAAATTCTATATCATTTCCAATCAACAATATGTCATCCACATATAGTATTAGAATTGCTACAGAGCTCCCACTCACTTTCTTGTAAATACAGGCTTCTCCAAAAGTATGTATAAAACCATATGCTTTGATCACACTATCAAAGCGTTTATTCCAACTCCGAGAGGCTTGCACCAGTCCGTAAATGGATCGTTGTAGCTTGCACACTTTGTTAGCACCAGTCCATAAATGGATCGCTGGAGCTTGAACAACTCTTCTTCCAGAAATCCATTCAGGAATGCAGTTTTGACATCGATTTGCCAAACTTCACAATCATAAAATTCGGCAATTGCTAACATGTTTCAGACAGGCTTAAGCATCGCTACGGGTGAGAAAGTCTCGTCATAGTCAACCCCTTGAACTTGTCGAAAACCTTTTGCAACGAGACGAGCTTTGTAGACAGTAACATTATCGTCAGCGTCAGTCTTCTTCTTGAAGATCCATTTATTCTCGATGGCTTGCCGATCATCAGGCAAGTCAACCAAAGTCCACACTTTGTTCTTATACATGGATCCCATCTCAGATTTCATGGCCTCAAGCCATTTTACGGAATCTGGCTCATCATCGCTTCCTCATAGTTCATAGGTTCGCCATGGTCAAGTAACATGACCTCCAGAATAGGATTACCGTACCACTCTGGTGCGGATCTTACTCTGGTTGACCTACGAGGTTCGGTAGCAACTTGATCTGAAGTTTCATGATCAATATCATTAGCTTCCCCACTAATTGGTGTGGGCGTCACAGGAACCGGTTTCTGTGATGAACTACTTTCAAATAAGGGAGCAGGTACAGTTACCTCATCAAGTTCTACTTTCCTCCCACTCTCTTCTTTCGAGAGAAACTCCTTCTCTAGAAAGGATCCAAATCTAGCAACAAATGTCTTGCCTTCGGATCTGTGATAGAAGGTGTACCCAATAGTCTCCTTTGGGTATCCTATGAAGACACATTTCTCCGATTTTTGTTCGAGCTTATCAGGTTGAAGCTTTTTCACATAAGCATCGCAGCCCCAAACTTTAAGAAATGACAACTTTGGTTTCTTGCCAAAACACAGTTCACAAGGTGTCGTCTCAACGGATTTTGATGGTGCCCTATTTAACGTGAAGGCAGCCGTCTCTAAAGCATAACCCCAAAAGATAGCGGTAAATCGGTAAGAGACATCATAGATCGCACCATATCTAGTAAAGTACGATTACGACGTTCGGACACACCATTACGCTGTGGTGTTCCGGGTGGCGTGAGTTGCAAAACTATTCCGCATTGTTTCAAATGAAGACCAAACTCGTAACTGTAACATCCCAAAATTCTAAATTTTGGAATGTTATATTAAATAAATAACTATGATTGTTGTCTGATTGTTTGTCTGATTGATTTAGTGAAATTTAGTGGAATTTGAAAACTTTTGAAAGTTGAATGAGAGGGAATGAAATGACTTTCCCAAACTTTCCCTTTTGCCTTTTGGATCCCAATGAGCTCAAGTTCATTGCAACAGCAAACCCTAGAGTGAAGTTGACATGACTTCATCCATGTTGAAATGAAAAGGGTTTTGGAAATAGATTTGAATTCCATTTGGGAATATTTCAAATTCAAAGCTTTATGCAACTCAATGATTTTCATGAGGGAAGATAAAATGACTTCTTCAATTATATGAAATATGAGTTGGAAGTTAAAAAGTATCAAGTTGAAAGTCATTTGAAAGTGCCTTGAAACCCTCTTTCAAATTTTGAGTTTTGAATTTGAATTCAAAACTTTGGCAAGTGGGAAACATTTCAAAACTAAACCTAATAAATACTTGATCAAAAGTATGAGAGGAGCAAACATGACACTCCAAATATGTCGAGAAGAAAACAATGCCAAAAGTTTTGGATTCAAATCTGAATTTTATTTGAATTTGAAAAAAATGGATTTTTATAAAGTTTGTTTTTTGCCTTTGGAAATATGTTCATATGATATGTAATATTACCCTGATATTTTTGGTATATATATAACCTATATAAAATATTTATAGATTATGTTTTATATCTGTTTTTGTTTTATTAAAAAAATTAATTCAAAAAAAAAATAGAAAACCCCGGCGCCGGCCAAAGCCACCCTGTGCCCAGCAGCGCCGCCTTCAGCCTAGCCTAGCTACCGCCCAGCCAATGGCCAGCCCAGCCTGACCGGCACTCCTCTCGCCAAACGCCACGCTGCGGCCACCCGCCGCCTCGCCTCTTTCTCTCTCATCGACCATGGCCCGCCCATCTTCTTCCTCGCCCGTCTGCCGTCGCCGCCATGATCGCCGGATCGAAGGATCCGGGATCCCGATCGCCCGATCGACTTCAAGCGAGGGCGACCCCAGCTATAAAAGCCGACCCCTCCGCACCCCATTCCCCGAGACCTCGGGACCCCTCGCCCTCCCGTTCGTGCTCACCGGAGACCCGAGCTCCCTCCGCCGCCAAAAGTCGCCGCCGACGCCTCTAGGCCACCCCGACCACCCCGACCCCACCGAAGCCTCACCGAGCCTCCCCGCACCCTTGCAGCAACTCCCGGACCTCCCCGATGCTCGGAACCCTCGACGCCCTCTCCCCGCCGCCGCCGCCGTCGCCGGCCTCCGGTAAGCCAGGAAAACTCCCTCCGTCCAGATCCTAAATAGACGGCTAGGATTAGAACCCCGAAGGGTAAGTTTTATTAGAAAACCGGCCGATTAAATGGGTTTATTAGTTAGGGTTTTAGTATTTAGCGGCCTGCTTTTAGTTTTAACCCGAGGCCCGTTTAGACTATTTGACGCTTCGAGGCAAAGTATAGGCCCATTAGGCCTTTTTCTTTTATTTTGATTTTCTGTTTTAGCGAGAATAGTTTACATTTTGAAAAAATTGATACCTTTTATTCTGTTTATTATTTTTAGATGATTCTTTTTTTTTGTTGGATTGCAAATTTTATGTAATTTCTGTAGAATATATATTTAGCTATGTTAAAATTAATTAAAATTGTTTTAATTTAGTCAGAATAGTAAATCTGATATAACTTGAGTTAGAAAAATTATTTTTGGATGATTCTTTTTGTCCCAACTTTATTTTGACATTGCCAAACCATAGAAATTAATTTGGGTATTTTAGGATTAATAAATAATTAGTTTTAAGCAGAATCTTGTTAATCCTAATTAATTAGCTAGCTACTGTTTTCCTATTAATTTAATTAGTAAATAAATTTATTTTTAACATGTGATTGATTATTCTAGGATAGTTTCTGTCACTTTATAGGATGAACTTTTATTTATAATAAATAAAAGTTTTATTTTATTTTCCTTAATAGAAATTGAATTAGGCCTAATAGGAGTTTCATATTAGATTTTAAATTAATTCTTTTTGCTCCTAGTTGCTTAATGCATCCTTTTCTGTTAAGTTAACATAAAACCATGATTAGGTTATGTTAGAAATTTTTTGTTATATAAATCTATTCTTGTTGTTATTTGAAGTAGGAAAACTTTGAGTTGTTTTTCTTTAAGTTTTCCCTTTGGGTTTTGCTTTGTTGGTTTTGGTGTGTTACTTTGTTATGTTATTGTGTTAAGTGATGTTATTCTATGTGCTTATTATAGTTATTGTTTGCCTCGGTAGAGTTTCCGGAGCGCGAAGATTGCTACTACGAAACCCTAGTTTTCGAAGATCGTCAACTGAGCAAGTTCACTTTGACCATGCTTTCATACCTATATTTTATTGCATTTAGTGACATCTTTGCAACCACCCCTCAGTAGTGATATTGAAATTCTTGTAGTTGAGTAGTATGCATGAGGTAGGAAGCCATCACCTGTTACCAAGCCCGGACGATATTTTATTTTAATGCTACGCTATAGTAGACGGGGTTTGGTATGAGTGCACGAGTGGTGTGAAGAAGGAGGATTCTACGTCAATGACGACAACTCCATGATGGAATCTGCAAGGACTGCATCTTCAAGACCTCAAGACTTCAAGACTCGAGACAGGAATTCAATACACACTCTTTGGGTGAAGGACGGTTGATGGGCACCTGGAGAACCCAATGGTTGGCGGGATGCATGGAGAAGCGCCATGACATCTTGCGGAAAGCTTCACCCAGACTCAAAGAGACGGAAGAATACTTCATGCCGGAAGCTTACCTGCAACCGCAAGTCATTATGGGCTCTGGCTTGGTTGACCTTAGTGGTGACTCTGGCTGGGGACGGTACTAGCAGATGTAGAACTACGGTAGGATGGGATGAGTACGGACGGTGGTCGAGGAACTCTTCGGAAGACCATGTTTGATCGTCTTGTTCTCAAACACCACGAAGTGCGAGAACGTAAAAGAGGGATGGAATCTTGCGGGTAAAGTGTACAAACCTCTGCAGAGGGTTTTAAACCTAATCGATTAGCCGTGTCCCGATTACGGACAATTTGAGCATCCGGACTTGGATCTATCTCGGAACTCTCAACACCGGATTGATAACTTAATTGTGGGCAACATATGATGAATTTTGGGCTATGAGACATCGGTTGGCGGAACCATGTCATGATAGAAAACTCCTTAGTACAGACTACATTCTATTCCTTCGATGTAGGTAAAATAAAATCAGCTTTTACGCAAACAAAACTCGAATCTGAGCCACAAAGCCAAATTGCATATAGTATAGTTTTACCATCTGTTTATTCATATTGTGATCTTGCCGGTACATTCAATGTCTTGACCTACACGGCTGCAACGTATCATGTTGCAGATATTTTCCTCGACAGTAAGAGTATGCAGTACAGGGTTACGGTCTACACTCAACTCCGCCGATGGCGTTGATGGGACTCCACACCCGTTTGATTGTTTCACTGAGTATTATGAGGTATATATCAGTTTTACGTTATTTATGCATGTGATTGCACTTTGATATATACATTGATGTCTGTGTGTGCCGACATACTGATCCGAGGATGGCATAGAACGGAGGCTTGACCGTCGAGGTCGGGTCGCTACAGAAATGGTATCAGAGCACATGTTGACTGTAGGACGTGACCCTAGAAACCGGAAAGCCCCTAGGACCGAAATCTCTAAAACTTTATTTTCAAAAAAGACTCTTACTTCTCATCTCTTCTGATTTTATCAAATAGACACTCTCACCTCAAATAGTTAGAATATACCCCTTTTCCCTTTTGATCACATGAAGAATCTCTCAAGCCGCTCCAAGAAGGACAAGATATCGGATAACCGATGGCCTCTTGAGTAAAGAGGATTTGACCATGCATTAGAAGAGTTGAAGCTACACCAGTTGAAGACTTCAGACGACTTGAAGAATCGGAAGAATTATTTGACCGTTAGAGGACCAAATCCATGTTATACACCTACGTTAGATGCGATGAATTGTGAGTTGTCATTTGTTTGATGTTTTCCGACAGCCACAAAGTAAAACCCGCTTTCTTCAAAAACTATTGTTTGTATTGTGTATCCCTCCCCACCTCTCTCATATCTCATCCCAAAACTTTTGGACCCCATAGATGATGATTGAAGTTGGACTGATATTCTCTGGACCGAAAACCCGGAGGCGAGCTATGGATTGAACATGGAGAATAACCCGGGAGCAATTTGGTTTCAAGGAAGAATGAAGTATCGTGACGCTCTTGATTACTTTGAAGGAAGTGCTGCAACATGGTGGCAGATGCATCAAGCTATCTGAGGATGGAATGGAGCAAAGACTTGGGAGGAATTCAAGAAGACCTGTTGGGATCACGTCTCATCCGGAGGCACCATGATAACTCAAGAAGAAACCTTATGCCTCCAAGATTTGTGGAGGAATAGGACACACCAGGAGGAACACAAGGATGGATGCCCTCATTGTGAGGAGAAACACCTAGCCGAGGAATTGGAAACTCCCGAGCATTGAAGACCTGAAGAAATGAGGACCTAGAAAGCGAAACCATAGTAGAACGGCCCATTACAAAAGATAATTTTGTTGATGAGTGGGTAATTGCTTTTCTCTTTCTATCTCAACAGGACCCGAAATCTTGAACCCATGGACAACTGAACACCAAACTTTTTCGGAGACAGTTGCAAATTCCCCATGGAGATACATCCCTTGTTACGAGCACCTCTCTTATCCTACACATGCAGATGACAACCCTTTATGAGTCTTTCCTTAAGGGCCTCAAGCGATCATGACCACGACAAGTGATCACGATTACCGAAGATCCTGAAGGACATGATGAAGCATATTCACCTTGAAGGAGATGCAGTCTACAAAGGCTACCCTTTCATGCAAAAGGAGTGGAACTTTGGTATGTGGAGGTACACCTCCACCATTTGAAAGGAGTTTGCCCAAAGAGGATGGGGCATTACTTTTTCATCTCACGTGTGCCACAAGCAACTTTCTTCGATGCTGTTCGTGAAGCAGCCATGGAAGCCATACGCCAGATCGGAGAAATACTTGAAGCAAGACTCCGTTATACTCGGGAATACCTAAGCGAAGTGCATGCAGAGATGATGTTGACGAAGCTCAAGACCACCATGATGAAAAGAAGATTGAAGATTTCAAGGCTCATGTCGCACAATTCCAGTGGGACTGAAGAATCCTCGAGGAGGAAAAATGAATAAAGTTGGAAGTAATGCCTGACCATACCAAATCATGTGGGTGGCAGCATTTGTAACAAAGTACTTTTGGAATTTGGATTTACGAAAATGATTAAGGATGTAATGAAGGATTGATATGAAAATAATGAGATTTTATGGATAAACTTGTGCACTTCTTTTGGTCATAGTACTCTGTAAAGCCACAAGATCAATGGAGAAAAAAAACATGTTATTCACGACGGTCCATAGAAGGGAGCTGGACAAAATAAGTTGGAGTTTTGTTCTTGATATGATGGTATGAAGTAACAGAGTACTATTGGATTTAAAGGAGGTGTAACATGAGAGTTACTCCAAGGATGAGTTAAAGCTGCACCAGTGTTGAAGTGGGCCATAACCCACAGGCCCGTGGATTTTGATATGGAACAGATGTAACCTTGATAAAGGAATAAATTTGGAAGAATCGGTGATCCAATCAGCATACGCTTTCGTAGGAGGTTACGCCAAAAACACGAGAGTGGTGAAGTAACGATAGATGTTTCGTTTGGCTTGCGAAACCATGGATTTACTCGAAACCAGTTCGAGAACAAGAGAAATTCTGTAATGCTTGTGAGTATGCCCAAGTGTTAGAATACGTGATTCACTGTTTACGTATGTGGTAATGATTCAAGTACGGGATGGACTGGCCCCCATACCGGAGACTTCTATCATGAACTATCATATGTTGATGGAAAATCAGAGAGCCTTGAAAACCTTAGAAGAGTGTCGACACGATAAGCCATAAAACCATAGAATGGTAGTACGATGGAACCCTTTACAGCAACCGTTGCCAATCGTAGGATATACGGTGAAGTTCAACCTGCAGACCCGTTTTCTGCAGGAGAAACCATTAATGGTAGACCACCATGAGTGTTTCGATAGTTGTCTAGAATGGACACAGACCTATCGACTAAGAAGATCCAAATTTCTGACGAACTTCAACTTTGACACACCGACCCAAGATTTTGAGGAACACCCTATACTTACGGCGTAAGAGCTTTAATGAAGGAGCTATTGTAAGATATGTGAAGGGACATACATTTTCAGCCCTCCAGAGGAAGTATCTGAGTTTATTGGAACCATGACCTTGTTTTTAAGCGTGGTAGCACCCACGACCTTCGACCAAAACATTTGCTAGAAGACCCCCAACCCCAACCTTTTTCTTGCTAGCCTCTTCGAATCTCGAGGACGAGATTCATTTTAAGTGTGGTAGGTTTGTAACATCCCAAAATTCTAAATTTTGGAATGTTATATTAAATAAATAACTATGATTGTTGTCGATTGTTTGTCCGATTGATTTAGTGAAATTTAGTGGAATTTGAAAACTTTTGAAAGTTGAATGAGAGGGAATGAAATGACTTTCCCAAACTTTCCCTTTTGCCTTTTGGATCCCAATGAGCTCAAGTTCATTGCAACAGCAAACCCTAGAGTGAAGTTGACATGACTTCATCCATGTTGAAATGAAAAGGGTTTTGGAAATAGATTTGAATTCCATTTGGGAATATTTCAAATTCAAAGCTTTATGCAACTCAATGATTTTCATGAGGGAAGATAAAATGACTTCTTCAATTATATGAAATATGAGTTGGAAGTTAAAAAGTATCAAGTTGAAAGTCATTTGAAAGTGCCTTGAAACCCTCTTTCAAATTTTGAGTTTTGAATTTGAATTCAAAACTTTGGCAAGTGGGAAACATTTCAAAAACTAAACCTGATAAATACTTGATCAAAAGTATGAGAGGAGCAAACATGACACTCCAAATATGTCAGAAGAAAACAATGCCAAAAGTTTTGGATTCAAATCTGAATTTTATTTGAATTTGAAAAATGGATTTTTATAAAGTTTGGATTTTGCCTTTGGAAAAATGTTCAAATGATAGGAATATTCCCCTGATAATTTTGGTATATATATACCCTATATAAAATATTTATAGATTATGTTTTATATCTGTTTTTGTTTTATTAAAAAATAAATTCAAAAAAATAGAAAACCCCCCGGGGCGCCAGCCAAACCACCCAGTGCCCACCCGCACCCAGCTGCAGCCTAGCCACTGCCCACTGCCAATGGCCAGCCCAGTCCGACCGCCACTCCTCGCCAACGCTTCTGGCCACCCGCCTTCGCCTCGCTCTCTCTCTCTCTCTCATCGACCATGAGGCCCGCCCATCTTCTTCCCCGCCCCACGTCTCGCCGTCGCCGCCGCGGATCGCCGGATCCCGAAGGATCCAGGATCCCGATCGCCCCGATCGACCCCCGAAGCGAGGACGGACCCCCGGCTATAAAAGCCGACCCTCCGCACCCCATTCCCACGAGACCTCGCTGGGACCTCGCCCTCCCGTTCGTGCTCACCGGAGACCCGAGCTCCTCCGCCGCCAAAGTCGCTTGCCGACGCCCTAGGCCACCCGACCACCCCGACCCCAGAAGCCTCACCGAGCTCCCCCGACTCAAGACGGCGACTCCCGGACCTCCCGATGCTCGGAACCTCGACGACTCTCACGCCGCCATTGCCGTCAGCCGGACTCCGGTAAGCCAGGAAAACTCCTCCGTCCAGATCCTAAATAGACGGCTAGGATTAGAACCCAAGGGGTAAGTTTTATTAGAAAACCGCCGATTCGTCCGGTTTATTAGTTAGGGTTTTTAGTATTTAGCGGCCCATTTTTAGTTTTAACCCGAGGCCCGTTTAGACTATTTGACGCCAGTATACAAAGATAGGCCCATTAGGCCTTTTTCTTTTATTTTGATTTTCTGTTTTAGCAGAATAGTTTCTATTTTGAAAAAAATTGATATCTTTTATTCTGTTTATTATTTTTAGATGATTCTTTTTTTTGTTGGATTGCAAATTTTATGTAATTTCTGTAGAATATATATTTAGCTATGTTAAAATTAATTAAAATTGCTTTAATTTAGTCAGAATAGTAAATCTGATATAACTTGAGTTAGAAAAATTATTTTTGTATGATTCTTTTTGTCCCAACTTTATTTTGACATTGCCAAACCATAGAAATTAATTTGGGTATTTTAGGATTAATAAATAATTAGTTTTAAGCAGAATCTTGTTAATCCTAATTAATTAGCTAGCTACTGTTTTCCTATTAATTTAATTAGTAAATAAATTTATTTTTAACATGTGATTGATTATTCTAGGATAGTTTCTGTCACTTTATAGGATGAACTTTTATTTATAATAAATAAAAGTTTTATTTTATTTTCCTTAATAGAAATTGAATTAGGCCTAATAGGAGTTTCATATTAGATTTTAAATTAATTCTTTTTGCTCCTAGTTGCTTAATGCATCCTTTTCTGTTAAGTTAACATAAAACCATGATTAGGTTATGTTAGAAAATTTTTTGTTATATAAATCTATTCTTGTTGTTATTTGAAGTAGGAAAACTTTGAGTTGTTTTTCTTTAAGTTTTCCCTTTGGGTTTTGCTTTGTTGGTTTTGGTGTGTTACTTTGTTATGTTATTGTGTTAAGTGATGTTATTCTATGTGCTTATTATAGTTATTGTTTGCCTCGGTAGAGTTTCCGGAGTGCGAAGATTGCTACTCTGAAACCCTAGTTTTGAAGATCGTCAACCGTGCAAGTTCACTTTGACCATGCTTTCATACCTATATTTTATTGCATTTAGTGACATCTTTACAACCACCCCTCAGTAGTGATATTGAAATTCTTGTAGTTGAGTAGTATGCATGAGGTAGGACGCCATCACACTGTTACCAAGCCCGGGACGATATTTTATTTTAATGCTACGCTATAGTAGACGGGGTTTGGTATGAGTGCACGAGAGTGGTGTGAAGAAGGAGGATTCTACGTCAATGACGACAACTCCATGATGGAATCTGCAAGGACTGCATCTTCAAGACCTCAAGACTTCAAGACTCGAGACAGAATTCAATACACACTCTTGGGTGAAGGGCGGTTGTGGGCACCTGGAGAACCCGGTGGTTGGCGGGATGCATGGAGAAGCGCCATGACATCTTGCGGAAAGCTTCACCCAGACTCAAAGAGGCGGAAGAATACTTCCTGCCGGAAGCTTACTGTGCAACCGCAAGTCATTATGGGCTCGCTTGGTTGACCTTAGTGGTGACTCTGGCTGGGACGGTACTAGCAGATGTAGAACTACGGTAGGATGGGATGAGTACGGACGGTGGTCGAGGAACTCTTCGAAGACCATGTTTGGTCGTCTTGTTCTCAAACACCCTGAAGTGCGAGAACGTAAAAGAGGGATGGAATCTTGCGGGTAAAGTGTACAAACCTCTGCAGAGGGTTTTAAACCTAATCGATTAGCCGTGTCCCGATTACGGACAATTTGAGCATCCGGACTTGGATCTATCTCGGAACTCTCAACACCGGATTGATAACTTAATTGTGGGCAACATATGATGAATTTTGGGCTATGAGACATCGGTTGGCGGAACCATGTCATGATAGAAAACTCCTTAGTACAGACTACATTCTATTCCTTTGATGTAGGTAAAATAAAATCAGCTTTTACGCAAACAAAACTCGAATCTGAGCCACAAAGCCAAATTGCATATAGTATAGTTTTACCATCTGTTTATTCATATTGTGATCTTGCGGTACATTCAATGTACTGACCTACACGGCTGCAACGTATCATGTTGCAGATATTTTCCTCGACGAGTAAGATGCAGTGCAGGGTTACGGTCTACACTCAACCTGCCGATGGCGTTGATGGGACTCCACACCCGTTTGATTGTTTCCGCTGAGTATTATGAGGTATATATCAGTTTTATGTTATTTATGCATGTGATTGCACTTTGATATATACATTGATGTACTGTGTGTGCCAGCATACTGATCCAGGGATGGCACTGTAACACAGAGGCTTGACCGTCGAGGTCGGGTCGCCATAAAGAACTCAAATATTCTCCTCCACGATCAGATCGTAGAAACTTTATTTTCTTGTTACGATGATTTTCCACTTCACTCTGAAATTCTTTGAACTTTTCAAATGTTTCAGACTTATGTTTCATTAAGTAGATATACCCATATCTGCTCAAATCATCTGTGAAGATGAGAAAATAACGATACCCGCCGTGAGCCTCAACTTTCATCGGACCAAATACATCAGTATGTATGATCTCCAACAAATCTGTTGCCCGCTCCATTGTTCTGAAGAACAGTGTTTTAGTCATCTTGCCCATGAGGCATGGTTCGCAAGTACCAAGTGATTCATAATCAAGTGATTCCGAAAGTACATCAGTATGGAGTTTCTTCATGCGCTTTACACCAATATGACCTAAACGGCAATGCCACAAATAAGTTGCACTATCATTATCAACTCTGCATCTTTTGGTTTCAATATTATGAATATGTGTATCACTACTATCGAGATTTAATATAAATAGACCACTCTTCAAGGGTGCATGACCATAAAAGATATTATTCATATAAATAGAACAACCATTATTCTCTGATTTAAAATAATAATCGTCTTACATCAAACAAGATCCAGATATAATGTTCATGCTCAACGCTGGCACCAAATAACAATTTCTTAGGTCTAAAACTAATCCTGAAGTTAGATGTAGAGGTAGCATACCGACCGCGATCACATCGACTTTGAAACCATTTCCCACGCGCATTGATGTCTACTACACAACCTTCTTCTTGTAGACGTTGTTGGGCCTGCAAGTGCATAGGTTTGTAGGACAGTAGTGATGACCCACAAGTGTAGGGGATCAATCGTAGTCCTTTCGATAAGTAAGAGTGTCGAACCCAACGTGGAGCAGAAGGAAATGATAAGCGGTTTTCAGTAAGGTTTTCTCTGCAAGCACTGAAATTGTAAGTGATAGATAGTTTTGTGATAAGATAAATAGTAATGAGTAAGAAGTAAATAAAGTAAATAAAGTGCAGCAAGGTGGCCCAATCCTTTATGTAGCAAAGGATAAGCCAGGACAATTTCTAATAATGATAAAGGAGCTCCCGAGGACACATGGGAATTATTGTCAAGCTAGTTTTCATCATGTTCATATGATTCGCGTTCGGTACTCTGATAATTTGATATGTGGGTGGACCGGTACTTGGGTACTGCCCTAACTTGGACAAGCATCCCACTTATGATTAACCCCTATTGCAAGCATCCGCAAATACAAAATAAGTATTAAGGTAAACCTATCCAGAACATTAAACTTATGGATCCATATCAGCCCCTAACGAAGCAACGCATAAACTAGGGTTTAAGCTTACATCACTCTAGCAACCCATCATCTACTTATTACTTCCCCATGCCTTCCTCTAGGCCCAAATAATGGTGAAGTGTCATGTAGTCGACGTTCACATAACACCACTAGAGGAAAAGACAACATACATCTCATCAAAATATCGAACGAATACCAAATTCACATGACTACTAATAGCAAGACTTCACCCATGTCCTCAGGAACAAACGTAACTACTCACAAAGCAAATTCATGTTCATAATCAGAGGAGTAATAATATGCATAAAGGATTTGAAGATATGATCTTCCACCAAGTAAACCAATTAGCATCAACTACAAGGAGTAATCAACACTACTAGCAACCCACATGTACCAATTTGTGGTTTTGATACAAGATTGGGTACAAGGGATGAACTAGGGTTTTGAGAGGAGATGGTGCTGGTCAAGATGTTGATGGAGATTGACCCCCTCCTGATGAGAGGATCATTGGTGATGACGTTGGTGATGACTTCCCCCTCCCGGAGGGAAGTGTCCCCAGCAGAACAGCTCCGCCGGAGCCCTAGATTGATTCCGCCAAGGTTCCGCCTCGTGGCGGCGGAGTTTCGTCCTGTAAGCTTGCCCACGATTTTTTCAGGGTAAAAGTGATGATATAGCAGAAGATGGACGCCGGAGGCCCACCAGAGGCCCAGGAGATAGGGGGCGCGCCCTATGGGGGGGCGCCCTCCTGTCTCCTGGACAGGGTGTGGGCCCCCTGGTGTATTTCTTTCGCTCAGAAATTCTTATTAATTCCAAAAAGTTGTTTCGTGGAGTTTCAGGACTTTTGGAGCTGTGCAGAATAGATTTCCAACATTTGATCATTTTCCAGCAAAAATTCCAGCTTCCGGCATTCCCCCTCTTCATGGTAATAGCAGCCCATAAGAGAGAATAGCCATAAGTATTGAGATATAATGTGTAATAGCAGCCCATAATGCAATAAATATTGATATAATTGCATCAGACGTATCAACTCCCCCAAGCTTAGACCTCGCTTGTCCTCAAGCGGAAGCCGAAATCGAAAAATATGTCCACATGTTTAGAGATAGAGGTGTCGATAAAAATAAAATACAGACATGAGGGCATTATGATCATTCAAATAACAGCAACATATATAGATTTTGTCATATGATTTCCTATGCTCAAGTAACAAGCAATTCACAATGTCAAGTATGGTTCAAAAACTTCATTGGGAACTAACAAACTATAATCTCAGTCATTGAAGCAATTGCAATTTATCGTAACATCAGAAAGAGTCAATAATAGAGCTTTTCAGCAAGCTCACATACTCAACTATCTCGTAGTCTCCTACAATTGCTAACACTCACGCAGTACTTGTGGTTATAGAGTTTCAGCCGGACACTGAGAAAGATAGGGGCTTATTGTGTTGCCTCCCAATGTATTCACCTTTAGGTGATGTCAACAATAATAGCCCATGCTAACTTACATCCAATTGGATATATATATATATATATATATATATATATATATATATATATATATATCATGATCTTTCAAACACGAGGAGCTTGCCAAAGGATAAAATGAAAAAGGGAAAGGTGAGGATCACCTTGACTCAAGCATAAAGTAAAAAACATAAAGTAAAAGATAGGCCCTTCGCAGAGGGAAGCAGAGGTTGTCATGCGCGTTTAGGGTTGATGCACAAAATCTTAATGCAAAAGAACGTCACTTTATATTGCCCTGGACCTTTATTATGCAGTCCGTCGCTTTTATTACTTCCACAACAAGTTCGTACAAAGCTTATTTTCTCTGCACTAATAAGTCATACATATTTAGAGAGCAATTTTTATTTTAATCACCGATGGCAACTTACTTGAAGGATCTTACTCAATCCACAGGTAGGTTGTTGGGGAACGTAGTAATTTCAAAAAAAATCCTACACACACACAAGGATCATGGTGATGCATAGCAACGAGAGGGGAGAGTGTTGTCCACGTACCCTCGTAGACCGAAAGCGGAAGCGTTAGAACAACGCGGTTGATGAAGTCATACGTCTTCACGATCCGACCGATCCAAGTACCGAACGTACGCACCTCCGAGTTCAGCACACGTTCAGCTCGATGACGATCCCCGGACTCCAATCCAGCAGGGTGTCGGGGAAGAGTTCCGTCAGCACGACGGCGTGGTGACGGTGATGATGTTCTATCGACGCAGGGCTTCGCCTAAGCACCGCTACGATATGACCGAGGTGGAATATGGTGGAGGGGGGCACCGCACACGGCTAAGGAACGATCACGAAGATCAACTTGTGTGTCATGGGGTGACCCTGCCCCGTGATATAAAGAAGGGAGGGGGAGGTGCGGCCGTGAGGTGCGCTGGAGGAGTCTTACTCCCACCGGGAGTAGGACTCCCCCCTCTTGCCTTGTTGGAGAAGGAAGGGGGAAGGGAGAAAGAGGAAAGGGGGGCGCCGCCCCCCCCCTTCCTTGTCCTATACGGACTAGGGGGGAGGGGGCGCGCGGTCTGCCCTGGCCGGTCCTCCTCTTCTCCCTTAGGGCCCATGTAGGCCCATTAACCCCTGGGGGGGGGGTCCGGTAACCCCCCGGTACTCCGGTAAAATCCCGATTTCACCCGGAACGATTCCGATATCCAAATATAGGTGTCGGTGTCAAAACCGGTGGATCTTGGGTAGGGGGTCCCGAACTGTGCGTCTAGGCGGATGGTAACAGGAGACAAGGGACACGATGTTTTGACCCAGGTTTGGGCCCTCTCGATGGAGGTAAAACCCTACTCCTGCTTGATTAATATTGATGATATGGGTAGTACAAGAGTAGATCTACCACGAGATCAGAGAGGCTAAACCCTAGAAGCTAGCCTATGGTATGATTGTTGTTCGTCCTACGGACTAAAACCCTCCGGTTTATATAGACACCGGAGAGAGTTAGGGTTACACAGAGTCGGTTACAATGGGAGGAGATCTACATATCCGTATCGCCAAGCTTGCCTTCCACGCCAAGGAAAGTCCTATCCGGACACGAGACGAAGTCTTCAATCTTGTATCTTCATAGTCCAGGAGTCTGGATAAAGGTTATAGTCCGGCCATCCGGACACCCCCTATCCAGGACTCCCTCAGTAGCCCCTGAACCAGGCTTCAATGACGACGAGTTCGGCGTGCAGTTTGTCTTAGGCATTGCAAGGCGGGTTCCTCCTCCGAATACTTCATAGAAGATTTTGAACACAAGGATAGTGTCCGGCTCTGCAAAATAATTTCCACATACCACCGTAGAGAGAATAATGTTTGCACAAATCCAAGCTGCTGACGTATTCCGCAATGTGACATCACACCACGGCCAAGCCTTTATTCGAATCGTTTTTACTGTCCCACCTCAGCGCGTTTAGCGAGGCAATTTCCTTGGCACGTCTTGTCAAAGCAGAGATCGTGTCCCCTTATTCCGAGATTCTCATCAATACGGGCGTGGGTAACCCAATCGTGCCCGTTGGCACGTCTCCTCTATCGAAGGCAAGTCCCAAACGGTCACGGGGAGGGCTCTTGGTATTCAACCTCTTTATAAAGAGACCAAGGCTCTACCCCTTTCTTTCAATCTCAATCGAATCCGCCCCTCGCCCCAGGTTCCAACACCCAGAGCTCCAGATTCAGGCGCTTCGGACCTTTGATGATGTCCGGCTCTGACCTTCAAGGCCGGTGGATGCCTTCCTCCATTACGGAAGAAGACGTGCTAAAGCTAAGAGATGCCAGATACTTAACCGGCGAAATTTTGCATAGGTTTCCTGCTCAAGGGCAGGTTATTCCCACTCCCAAGCCTGGTGAGAGCGTGGTGTTCGCGTCTCACTTCCTTCGGGGGTTAGGCTTCCCAACGGACCACTTCGTGAGGGGGCTCATGTTTTATTATGGGTTGGAATTTCACTACTTGGATCCGGAGTCCATCCTCCACATCTCATTGTTCATTGTCGTATGCGAAGCCGTCCTCCGCATTACTCCTCACTTCGGATTGTGGCTTAAGACCTCCAAAGTGGAGCCGAAGATGATCAAGGGGCAGCAAGTGGAGTGCAGAGGGGCTGTTATAAGCAAGAATGCTGACGCTCCATGGCCCAAGGGCTCTTTTCAAGAGGAGTTCAGCTTATGGCAACGAGAGTGGTTTTATATCACAGCTCCCAGGGGCACCAAGTGGGTGGCGCCACCTGCCTTTCGCTTGGGTCCTCCCCCGCGGCTGGCGTCATGGGTCAATAAAGGGCTCGACTGGGGCCGTCCAAGGACGTGCCCTTGTTGCAGGGTCGCATTCAAGATCTCCTGGAAAGAGACATCAACCTGGCCGTAGTGACGCAGGTCATGTTGATTCGCCACACTTTGCCCTGCAAACGCCGCCCCCTGCGCCCGTGGGAGTTTAATCCGGAGGGACCATGAGCTCTCCAACACTTTACGGGCGTGGCGCCCATGGAGATGTACAAATTGTTCTTCGGATCACAAGCAATGTGTCCGGACTTGACCGAGGACGCAGGTCTAAGCTGCAATCGCCCAGATACTCAAGTAAGTAGCCCTGTACCCGGACACGCTATTCGTATATTCATCATAAAATTGCGCTCAAAAGAGCTGTCCCTTTAAACAGGAGTGGATAGCGAAAGCAAAGCTAATCAGGTGTCCGGCCCCCCTCCCCGAGACCACGCCGGATCCCGTGTTAACCAGGATACTAGAGGTTGCGCCTTTGGAAGAAGGCGAAGGGGGGGACAAGGAAGCTACCATCTCCCCGAAGGAGGCTGTAAGGAAAGGAGGAATCGAGAATCCCTCTATCCAGGGAAAGAAGAGGACCGCCTCTGAAGACCCGGAGACCATATTCTCAAAGCGGGGGAAGAAATCTTCGTCAGAGGGTCCTGCGCCGGGAGGTGCCTCGGCCGCACTGTGCCCTCAAGGGGATCAGCCCTCCAAATGAGCCGTAAGTAGAGAGGGGTTTTAAAATAAGAGACATCCCTATTCTATTCACGAGAAAGATAACTGAATTTTTACATTGTAGTTCGGATCTCAGCCCTTCTCAGTGAGCTCATCTTCGAGGGATCTTCGTCCGGAGATGATGGAGAGCAGAACGCCTCCCACTGCCGTACCGCCTTGCGAGGCGGGCGACCCTGAGGTGTCGTCACGGAGGGTTTCTCCGAATCCAGCAGGGCCGGAAAGCAGCCGTATGGCTCCCCAAAGCCCTGTGTGTCCGGCCTTCGAAAAAGGCCATCGAACGAGTCCGGCACCGTCCGGTGCACGGTCGGAGGAGCTGAAGGATCTGCTCGGGCGAGCGTCTATCTCAGAAGAACACCGTGCATTGATGGGCACGGTGATTGAAAGGATTTCATCCGCGGAGAGCGGGTTGCACGAGGCCGTCAGGAGTTTACTGACAGGTTTTGAGGTACGCGAAATGATGTACCTTTTGACAGTTCCGCATATAAAAGATGCGCCCTGTATAGATAGTAGCCTCTGGGACTCGGTGCGTTGTCAAAAATGACAGTGCGCCGAGGATCATAATCCCAGGTATAATATGTCGCTCTTCCGATGTAGGTGGCGAAGTGTCCGGTGGCTAGCCGGACTGATGAATTTGCCGAGCTAAAGCGGCAACTTGACGTGGCGGATGCCGACATCGCGCTTGTCAACAAGCGGCTTGACGAGTCACAAGGTATGCAATTTCTCCGCGGACACCTGGTAAGGGGGCTTGATGCCCGTGTCTTACAACATGTATGCTTGATGCAGATGGTGCCGCTGCCATGGAGAACCTTCGGGCGGAACTCGCCCGAGCCAAGGAGCGAGCGGAAAAAGTGATGCGGCTGACTTAAAGGCGGCCAAGAGCCGATAGCCGAACAGGCTGCTCATCGCCAAGCAGGAAGGAAATGGCCGAGATGGCTGTGAAGTTGAAGGATGCTGCCGACCGCTGCATGCTTCTTGAAAAAGAAGATCGGGCGGAACAAAAGGATTCGGAGAAGGCCACTACCGAGGCCAAGGATGCTCGCTCTGCAATGAGAGCCATGAAGCAGGAGCTACGTCAGGTCGGAGATATCGCGGCTGGAAAGCCCTTTATGCTGCGAATGAAGTTCGGGGATCCTAAATATGCTCAGTTGGACCGGCTGTGGAGTGCGGCGGATACTTATCTGGACTTGGCGCAAGTGCCGCAGACGCGGCCGAACACTTCCGCGATCAACAGGATCACGAAGTGGAAAAGATTTTTTGGTTGCAGTTCCACAATCCAGAGCGCCCACTTCCATTAACCAAGCGTTTGGCCGAATGGGCGGAGCTGAATAGGTTATCCGGAGTCGCCATGAAGGATGTCATGAGTCATCTGTGGCCGGAAAGGCCCGAGCCGAAGAGTTATTTTGGTTTGGTGCAGCAGTTCCTTGGTGCGGTTCCGCATATCAATGCAATGAAGAGGTCAGCATGCATAGAGGGTGCGCGGATGGCTCTTGCCCATGTCAAGACATACTGGGCGGAGATGAAGGCCACCGATGTTGCATCCCAAGATTCGGACGGGAGCCGAGTACCTGCCGAGCACTATTTTCAGGAAGTTCTGCAGGGCGCTCGTTTAATAGAGACGCAGTGCTTGAAGGATATCATGTTCGAATAACATGTATAATTGTAAAACAATGTTTCGATGGAATATAAAAGCTTTTTATACTTGTGCCTGCAAGAATTAAAATACCTCCTGTGCGGCCATTAATGTATATGTGTATATAACCTGAAAGATTGCAGTCTTCGGCTTCAGCCCCCACACATATAATGCGGGGGTGTTCGCAGAAGGCGCATTTTCACACTTGATCCAACGTCTTGGTCCTATAAAGGAGGTGATAGCGCAGCGAACTAGGCAACCTGACTATAATGCTTTATCACTTTCACTTAGCCATAGGAGTTTGACAGTGGGGCTACCATATAGCCCCTAGGGGCACCGCGCTCGCCCGAATTCGGGGCGCGTGTGTGCCTGACCGAGAAACGGCCCTTCGTTAATGCGGAGGAATCCTAAAGATTCCGGTGGGTCATCGAATGGTTGACCAGTCTCACGCTATATCATGACAGTCAGTTTTCGGCTTTCTCTACTGAGGTGCTCGCCTGGCCGAACCGAGGCACAATCGCAGTAGTTCTCCTGGTGCCGCCTTAGCCGATAGAGCGGAACGTAAGGCAGCAAAACACAGGAGCCGGGCAAACCCAACATTTGACCAAAGACATGATTCAGAGCTGATGCATATAAGGCCAAACTCGTGACGCCGAACACTCCCTAAGGTATTCGGTCTTTATGAAAACGGGCTGAAGAACGCCCTTAGTAATAAGCCCCTGGTGTCCAGGTACGCGCAAAATCCTGACGTGGCCGATGCCAAGACGCCAGCCTCCACCTCGGTTATAGAAAGAAACTGGGGGATGTGTATCAACAAGAGACAGTAAAAAAGGTTTACACAGGGTCTTAATCTGAAAAGAATCCTTGGAACGGGTTCCTACTGCACGTCTGTGCCTGTGTCTCCGTTGTCTTGCGTATCCTCGGGCCGGGTGTAGCATGGTGTTCATCTGTAAAAGAGAGGAACTTAGTTGAAAAAGATCGTATGCGAAAATGTACGTTATATTAAATAAACAAAGTACAATTTAAAAATGAATAAAATTGAGCTTTATTGTCTCTTGTTGTACATGCGCGGAGCCCCTTGAACGGGGTATGCGGCTAGTAAGCCCTTGTATGTTTATGCGGACTCGTCTAGCCATGTCCGGGTCCGAACGACCTGTTTAGGTGCTTTGATTAGTGAAGCCGGTTTAGTGTGTGGCTGTTAAGGCAGCCGCACAATCTTCCGCGCTCGAGGAACACTCGATATTTCCCTTTAATGAGATGGTGCCTCGTGGACCGGGCATTTTAAGTATAAGGGATGCATAATGTGGTATTGCAATAAAGCGGGCGAAAGCTTCGCGTCCCAGTAGTGCTTGATAGCTACTTGTAAATGGAGCGATGTGGAAGGTTAGCTTTTCACGGCGGAAGTTGTCGGGTGAGCTGAACATAACTTCTAGCAGGAGAGAGCCCGTGCAATGGGCATCTGGGCCTGGCGTTACCCCTTGAAAGGAAGTGTTGCTATGGCGAATTGTTGTTGGGTCTATCACCATTTTGCGGATTGTGTCCTGATACAGCTGGTTTAAATCACTGCCGCCGTCCATTAGGACTTGTGTAAAGTGGAGTCCGTCAATTATCGGATCTAATACCAAGGCAGTCCAGCCTGCGTTCCGGATACTTCTAGAGTAATCCTGATGGCCGAAGGTGATTGGTTTTAACAACCAGTGGCGGGACTCCTCTGGAATAGGCCGTATGGCGCGTGTCTCTATGGGCGCCACTCTGTTCTCCCCTTTTGCCACGTGAAGTGAATTTACTGTTTTGACTTCTTGTGGGAAGTTCTTTTGTTTTCCGGTGCTCTGCTTGTGGGGTTCGTCATCGTCCTCGCTTGGTGTGTCGAGCCCCTTGTGTTCGGCGTTGAGTTTGCCGGATTGCTTGAAGACCCAACAATCTCTATGGGTATGGTTTGCAGGCTTCCCGGTAGTACTATGGATTTGACATATCTTGTCCAAGATTTTGTTTAGGTTAGATAGCTCGTCCATGTTATCCTTGAGGGGCAGCTTTTTCTGATTCTGCCGAGAGCTTTTGAATCCGGCGTTGATTGCCGTGCTCTTCGCGCTGTTTCCCTTGGTCCGGCGCTGGTCCTTGCTACGTCACGGTTTCCCGTATCCATCCCTAACTTCAGATGTACTTGGGTCGCTGGTACTGCATCTTGCCAACCAGCTATCCTCTCTTGTGCAAAAGCGGGTCATGAGGCTTGTTAATGTGGCCATTGTTCTTGGCTTTTCTTGGCCGAGGTGTCTGGCGAGCCATTCGTCTCGAACGCTATGTTTGAAAGCTGCTAAGGCTTCGGCGTCCGGACAGTCGACTATCTGGTTCTTTTTAGTAAGAAATATGTTCCAGAGCTTCTGGGCTGACTCTCCGGGTTGTTGAGTTATATGACTTAAATCATCTGCATCCGGAGGTCGGACATAGGTCCCTTGAAAATTTGCCTGAAAAGCATCCTCGAGCTCTTCCCAACTTCCAATGGTGTTTTCGGGAAGGCTTTTAAGCCAATGCCGGGCTGCCCTTTGAGTTTGAGGGGTAAGTATTTTATGGCATGGAGATCATCTCCTCTAGCCATGTGTATGTGGAGGATGTAATCTTCAATCCAGACTCCAGGGTCTGTTGTTCCGTCGTATGCCTCTATGTTTACGGGCTTGAATCCCGCTGGAAATTCATGATTCAGCACCTCATCGGTGAAACATAGGGAGTATGCGGCACCCCTATATCTGGGCGTACCGCGATATTCGGATATTTGATGTGTTGCATTGCTTACTAGAGCTTGCTTTCTTGGCCCATAGATAGAACTGGCTGGGCCATCTTTTTGATGCGAATCCCAGCGGATCGCGTCGGGCTTGTGTGCGGCGTCTTTTGCCAGACCGTGTTGGCCATGGGGTCGTTTGTCCGACCGGTGGCTTCCTTATTTTTGATTGCGGAGGCTCTAAGGCCTCATCATCAAATTCGGCAGTAATTTTCGCTTTGGATAGCTCTTTGTGTGGCGATCACGCCGTATTTGTCTGCGGTGTTGAGTACTTTGCTCCATCTAATTTCGAGTGCATCTTCCGCTGTTTTGAGCTTCCGCTTACGCTTTTTCGGGCTAAACGCAGTGGCGGCGAAGCCTTTTTGGAGGTTCTTCTGCCCAAAGAACTTGTCCGGCATGAGGTCGTCCGAATGTTGTCTTCGCCGGGGGCGGTGTCGCGACCAGACCGAATGGATCTAGCGCTCTGTACTCGGTGTCATCCTCGATCAAGAATGTCGACTGACCTGATTTCAAGGATTTATAGCAGAGTAGCAATCACACACTTATTACATCGTTGTCCACAAGGGAACTTAATACAATAATATGGCTTAAGGCCATCTAATAATAACAGCGGAAGGCTTGGAAAACGAGTGAGTCCATCAACTCCAGTGCATCACTGAGTATAGAACCACGACCTAACACCTTACTCGTCGTCTGAAAAGTCTGCAACATGAAAAGTTGCAGCCCGAAAACGGGTCAGCACATGGAATATGCTGGCAATGTAACACGTAAAGAGCAATGAAGCAATGAGCCTACACTACATGCATATTTGGCTGGTGGAAAGGCTCTCTGATTTACATTTTTGCGAAAAGCCAATTTTTCCCTACATCAAAGGAATAATTTTATTTAACTATCATGGTGGTTGTTAAACATTGAAGATGGTTGACAGCATCCTCAATCCCAATTAAAAAGTACTCATTAAAAACCCAATACATTTATTTTAGAAGTAACATGTTGAGATTCACATGATAATCAAGTACTAGATACTCAAGATGTCCATAACCGGGGACACGGCTAATCATGATTAGTTTATACACTCTGCAGAGGTTTGACTTTTCCCCACAAGACTTCGATCGCCTCCGCTTGGTTCTCGCACTACATGGTGTTTGAGAAACGGATGACCGAGACATAGTCTTTCGTAAGCGCTTAGCACCTTACATGTGGGTAGACCGTACCAACCTACATCCCCTACATCAGCTAGCCTACCCGTAAGAGTTCGCACAACTTAGTCAACTACGCCAGAGCCCATAATTGGCTTGTGGCTGCACACGGAAGTTTCTAGTTTGAATAATCTTATGATCCCTTTGAGCACGGGTGGCGGTCCGAAGAAATACAGTAAATCTCGATAGAAACCAGGTGCCTCAATCCACCCAGATGTGTGTTTAGGTTGCCACCTTAAATAAACCATTAATTAACAATCTCACATCTGTCATGGATATGCACTCACCCAATCCACGCCTACTAGCATAGCATGGCATAATCAAGCAAACGAGAAGTAACTCCCAAGGTTTCATAAGTAAACAGGTAATAGGTACTACCTCAATCTACTTCCCATCCCACAATTTAATTAGATCCTAAACATGCAAGTGTTTGAGGGTTTGATCTAATGCAATAAAACCGGGTAGTAGCAAAGGTATGATCAAAGTGTTACTTGCCTTGCCGATGATCCGTGAGTCCTAGAGATTCAAGTAACAAGCGGCGCACTCCGGGTGATCTAACGCAGACAAACAACAAGCATACAATAAGTACTCATCTAATGCACAGGAAATCTCGAATAAAAGATCTAACCAGATAGTTCAACTTAAGAACCCCGGTGGCAAAAGAATCGAATCAAATAAAGCATCGAAAGTCGGAACTCGAGAGAGAACGACTCGGTTTAGCAATCTGAAATTAGGTCAAAATTTCACAGTAGCAAAACTCTGTGAAAGTAGGGTAGTCGGAACGGCGTTTCACATTCTGAAACTCCAGCGCTTGAATCACCTGATTCGATAAACGAGCAAGAAATAAAACAGTTTTGAAAATCGGATCGAAATCGAATCAAAAAATAACGGATTAATTCCGATTTAAAAGAAAACGATTTAACGAGTTAAAAAGTGAGCGTTCGTTAACGTAATCGAATCTAACGAACGCTGTTCATTGAAACGAACGGGTCGGTGAACGTTCGCTAAATAAGAAAACCGAAAAAAATAAAACCAATCTAGGTTTTAAAAAAAAACCGAACATTTTTTTAAAATAAACCGGATCGGTTTATTGGGGAAAACCGGATCGGGCGGGGCTACCTCCGGTGGCTCTCTCGCCGGCGGGGTCCGGGCGGGCTCGCGGGTGGCGGGTCCGCGGGTCGGCGAGGGGCGGCGAGGGCGGCGAGGGCGGCGGGGTTCCGGCGACGGGAACGGCGGGCGGGCGGCTCATGGTGGCGGGTCGACGCCGGGCGCTGGGTGGCGGTCGGCTCAAGGGGCTGGGTTGGGGTGAGAGAGAGGCCGAGGGGGGGTTATAAAGGGGGCGGTGGCTTGGGGAGGGGGCAAGGGGGAGCCGGGTCCGGGCAGGACTCGGGGCGGCGGGGCGCTCGTGCGGCGGCGGGACACCGAGCGGGCGGCGGCCGCGCGCGAGGGAGGAGGCGGGAGGTGGGCTGGCTGGGCACTGGCCTGGCTGGCTTGGGCACTGGGCCTCGGTCCAGAAGCGCGTTTTTTTTAAATAAAATTAAAACAAAACAAATAAAATAAATATCAAATGAACTCCAAATTAATTAAAACAAATTTTCTCCGACTCCTAAAAATGAGTCGAACAAAATGAACTTTAAAAACAATATACATGCATAAAATTTTTAAAATGCTCATTTTTGCCTAAGCAAAATAAATCTTCCAAAACCAAATTTGGTTTATTTATAATATCTTCATTTTTCCTAATTGCTTGGGAAAGTCATATTATTCCCTCTCAAAATCTTTTTATAGGAAAAATGTTATGAAGATAATTTAAATAAATCCAATGATCCTATTTTCAAGATTTGGAAAATCCCAAATATGAAAATAATGAAACTTCCAACTCTCTCCGAGGGTCCTTGAGTTGCGTGAAATTTCTAGGATCGGAAAAATGCGAGAAAAATATGATATGCATGATGATCTAATGTATAACATTTCTCATTGAATATTTTGGATGTTTCAAACCTTCCCGATTCAGATGAATCTCGCCCTCGAGATTCGGGTTGGCTAGAAAATAGGTGAGGGTGGTCCTTGAGCAAAACTTCCTCTCTTTCCCAGGTGGCTTCATCCTCAGTGTGGTGGCTCCACTGAACTTTGCAAAACTTGATAACCTTGCTGCGGGTAACTCTGCCGGCATAATCGAGAATCTTAACCGGTTTTTCCTCATATGTCAAGTCATCCTTCAACTGAATTGCTTCCAATGGTAATGCGTGTCTCTTAACGGTACCTCTGCTATCTCGGGGTGACATTTCTTCAACTGAGAAACATGGAATACATCATGAACTCCTGACAGTCCTTCTGGTAATTCCAACTTATACGCAACTTCTCCCATGCGTTGCAAAATCTTATACGGTCCAACGAAACGTGGTGCTAACTTTCCTTTAACTCCAAAACGCTTAACTCCTCGAAGCGGGGATACTCTGAGATATACTGTCTCCAACTTCATACTCAATCGCTGGCGCTTTGAATCGGCATAGCTCTTTTGTCTGGACTGGGCTATCTTGAGCCTGTCTCGAATCAACTTAACTTTCTGTTCAGACTCCTTAATCAAATCTGGTCCGAACAACTGACGATCTCCAGTTTCGTCCCATAACAATGGTGTCCTGCACCTTCTTCCATACAAAGCTTCGAAAGGTGCCATCTTCAAACTGGTTTGGTAACTGTTGTTGTAGGAAAATTCTGCATACGGCAAATTATCATCCCAGCTAGATCCATAATCTAGGGCACAAGCTCTTAGCATGTCCTCCAAAATCTGATTGACTCTCTCGGTTCGTCCATCGGTACGTGGGTGGAAAGCTATCTTGAATTCCAATCTAGTTCCCAATGTTTCGCAACCGGGTTCCAAAATTTCAAGTAAATTGGGTTCCTTCGTTCGATACAATGCTTCTCGGAACTCCGTGTAAGCATACAATTCTGGTCATGTATATCTTTGCCAACTTAGCACTGCTATAGGTAGTCTTGATCGAATGAAATGGGCTACCTTTGTTAAACGGTCGACTATGACCCAAATCGAGTCATATCCTGAACGAAGTCTTTGGCAATCCTGTGATAAAATCCATGCCTAGTTTATCCCACTTCCATTCGGTATCGGCAATGGTTGTAACAATCCTCTTTGACGATGTTACGCCTTTACTTTCTCGACATACATCGCAAACTGCTACGTACTCGCAATATCCTTCTTCATTCCGTCCACCGAAAAGTATTCTTCAAATCCAAATACATCTTGGTATTTCCTGGGTGAATCGAATAGGGTGAATCATGGGCTTCTTGTAAAATCAACTTCCGATCTCCGGGTCATTGGGCACATAAACACGGTCTTCAAACCATAAGGTATCGTGCTCGTCCTCACGAAATCCTTTAGCTTTTCCTTTGCTCATTTTCTCCTTTATAGAGGCAACTTCCTTATTCCGCCTACGGGCCTCTACGATTTTGTCCATTAGTGTCATTGAATCTCCAATGCTGCTACATAGCCTCTCGGAACTATTTCCAAACATAGCTCTCGAAGGTCCTCGGCTAACTCATTGGGTATTCCTCCCATCATTAGGGTATTGACGTGGCTCTTACGGCTCAATGCGCCTGCTACGACATTAGCCTTCCCGGGTGATTATTCATTCTCATGTCATAATCCTTGATAAGCTCTAACCATCTCCTTTGTCTGAGATTCAATTCCTTCTGTGTGAAGATGTACTTCAAACTCTTGTGATCCGTATATACTTCACAATGATTTCCAAAAATGTCTCCACGTCTTCAAGGCATGCACAACGGCTGCTAACTCCAAATCATGAGTGGCATAATTCAACTCATGAGGCTTAAGTTGTCGTGAAGCATACGAAACAACTCTTCCTTCCTGCATAAGCACTGCTCCAAGTCCTCGGCGTGAAGCGCCGTAATACACCTCATAATCCTTAGTTTGATCCGGCAAGATCAAAACTGGTGAGGTAACCAATCTTTTCTTCAACTCCACGAAAACTTGCCTCACAGTCCTCGGTCCATATGAATTTATTTTCCTTCTTCAACAATTACATCATAGGCTTAGCAATCCTTGAGAAATTCTCAATGAATCTTCGATAGTATCCTGCGAGTCCAAGAAAACTTCGAATCTCTCCAACGGTCGTTGGTGCTTCCCATTTGGTTACGGTCTCAACTTTCGTGGGGTCAACTGCTATCCCTTCTCCGGAAATAACATGTCCGAGAAATCCAACTTCCTTTAACCAAAACTCACATTTGCTGAACTTGGCATACAACTGGTGTTCCCTCAGTTTCTCCAAAACCAATCGCAAATGTTCCTTGTGTTCCTCTTCATTCTTCGAGAAAATCAAAATGTCATCAATGAACACCACGATTTAACTTATCCAAAAACTCCATAAACACTTTGTTCATCAGGTTCATGAAATAGGCTGGTGCGTTAGTCAGTCCAAATGACATAACGGTATACTCGTATAGTCCATATCTCGTGGTAAATGCTGTCTTGGGTATGTCCTGCTCCCGAATCTTCAATTGATGGTACCCTGATCGCAAGTCGATCTTGGAAAACACCTTGGCTCCTTGCAAGCGATCAAACAGATCATTTATCATAGGTAGTGGGTACTTGTTCTTGATTGTTACTTCATTTAATCCACGGTAATCAACAACCATTCTCAAAGATCCATCCTTCTTCTCCACTAGCAAAACGGGTGATCCCCAAGGTGAAGAGCTTGGGCGTATAAAACCTTTATCCAAAAGTTCCTTAATCTGCTTCTTGATTTCCGCCAAATCCTGTGCTGGCATCCTATACGGTCGCTTCGATATAGGGCCTGTTCCTGGCAACAGCTCGATCAAAAACTCAATGTCTCTATCCGGTGGCATTCCTGGCAACTCTTCCGGAAATACATCAGGAAAATCCTTCACCACAGGTACTTCTTCCTGTACCACTCCTGATAAGAAATTAACTTGTGCTCTCCTCGGCTCGTGCCGTGATAATGCATTTCTTAATCCTTCTTCCTTCAGGTGTGGTGAGCAAAATTGACTTTGCGGTACAATCTATGTTTCCTCCATACTTTGATAACCAATCCATTCCTAATATCACATCCAATCCTTGGGATTCCAGAACTATTAGGTCCGAGGGGAAAACATAGGGTCCAATCCTTAATGGCAGTCGATCACACCATTTACTAGCCATGTACTCTGCTCCGGGTGAGGTTACTAGCATGGGTGACCTAAGGGCTTGGGTTGGTAACTTGTACTTATCCACAAATCCCTTGATATGTATGAATGCGATGCACCAAGATTTAAAAAGAACAACTACAAGAAATGACTTAACCAAAAACTTACCGACATCGCATCGGGCTGATCTTCAACCTCCTCCACTTCAATGTGGTTCACCTGTCCTCTATTGAAAGGGTTGGGCTTCTTTCCAGAGCTTCCATTGCCATTTCCATTCTGGCCTTCTGGATAGTCATTTGCATAGTGCCCAGTCTTGCGGCACTTAAAGCAAGTAACATGACTTAGGTCTACTTTGGATGGTGTTGACGGGTTGGTGCGATTCTGTCCGTTGCTTCCTCCATTCCTGTTCCCATTCTTAGTGCTGTTATGGTTATGCGAATTTCCTCCTCCATGGGTATGCTGAAACTGAATTCTGATTTAGGGGTATAACGAGGTTTCTGCTGAGCTCGAGTTATACTTCCCTTGTCCATACTTCCGCTTGCAGTTCTCAATTCTTCTGCTTTCCTTCAATCATGAGGGCTCGGTCTACTAACTCCCGGTAGTTGTTGAAACTTGCTACCATCAACGGCATCTTGAACTCATCATTCAGTCCTTCTAGAAACTTCTCCTGCTTAGATGCATCCGTTGAAACGTCATCTGGGTCATAACGTGGTAATTTACTAAAGTCATCCACGTAGTGGCCAACTGTCCTTCCTCCTTGGCGTAAGTTGCGAAACTCACGCTTCTTCTTGGCCATAGCTCCTGCTGAAACATGGGCTGTGCGAAAAGCTTCTTTGAACCGATCCCATGTGGCGGTGTCTACAGGATAAGTGGCTGTGAAATTCTCCCACCATGTTGCTGGGTCCTTCAAGTCGATGCGCCGCAAACTTCACTCTTTCTCCATCCGTGCATCCTGCGATGGTCAGCTCCTTCCTATCTTGCGGAGCGGTCATATCTGCTACAATTGGCTCGGTGCTCTTTGGAATACACCGGCGTGTTTAGTCTAAGGAAACGAGTCGAGATGATCCGCAGTGGTGGTGGTGGCGGTGGGTTGTTGTTGTTGTTGTTGTTGCTCGGTTCTCGCACCAATGTTTGAATCAGGGTATTCTCGTCTGAATCAATTGGGTGATCTCTGGCGGAAAACAAATCCGGGTCGCGTCTCGGAGGCATCGATGGGTTTAGAAAAGATGAGAATTTAGAATAGAATGAGGTCTAAGGGGAATCACTACCCAAATGCACATGAGCAAATGCACACAAAATCACTTCATTCAATCAAACAAGGGCTTACAACGATCTAACTATCGCAAAAGTGCGTGTACTATAATGTTTACATGGAGGAAATACTACTAATATGTGGGGACTTCTACTAATTTGAACCGTGGAAGACTCCATAATGTTCCGCTTCCAGCCGTCTTCAAAGTCGGGTTCGCTTGGATCCGAATTGGTGTCGCCGATGTTGATGTAGTCGCTTGGGTGATTGACATACTGGTCTTCATTCACGAGCGCCAACTTCTTCTTGAGTTCTTCAATCTCGTACTTAAGATCGTTATTGTGTCTTGCTAGAGCTACGATCTCGTCCATATAGTCCTTGCGAGTTGTCTTGAGTTCTTCTTCAAGCTCGATGATCCTTCCTTTTGCATTTTGCAACTCCAACATATCATTGCACATCCGGTTCTCCTGGCGTCGAATGTGCTGGTTTAACTCCTGGATAAATGCTGCAATGGATCTATCCTTCTTGGTGTTGACGACTTCCCATTTGTCGTCTCGGCGTCCGCAAATCTGGTAGATGGTGTCCTTGAGGTCTTCTTGATAAACTTCTCCAATGCGTCCCATGGTGATGTGAGCTGCCATGCTCTTTCCCAGACTCCAAGTTGGTGCAATCGAAAACACTATCTATAGGCTTGGTGATTGGGGCGAATGTCCTTCCCGAACGTGAGCATGAATCTTCCAGCTCCTCTTCGTGCAGAGTGGCGTTGAAAGTTCGGTGAAGCTTGGTAATCCAATGTTCGTGTACTTGGTAACTTCCTTCAAGTGAAATCCAAATGGTGTGCCTTCATATGGTTGGGTGTACTTGATCTTCGCGTCCGTCATCCTAAAGAGAGTAGAAAAGATGAGGAGTTAGAAAATGAGAAGAGAGTAGTGATCTATGGCTTTATCTTAGTGGTCGTGTCCTATAGTCGGCGTGTGCTCGATACCATCCTCTGTCGCGACTGGACCGAATGGATCTAGCGCTGTACTCAGTGTCATCCTCGGATCGATAATCTTGACAAAGACAAGATTTCGAAGGATTTATTGCAGAGTAGCAATCACACACTTATTACATCGTTGTCCACAAGGGAACTTAATACAATAATATGGCTTAAGGCCATCTAATAATAACAGCGGAAGGCTTGGAAAACGAGTGAGTCCATCAACTCCAGTGACATCACCGAGTATAGAACCACAACCTAACATCTTACTCGTAAATGCGAAAAGTCCGCAACATGAAAAGTTGCAGCCCGAAAACGGGTCAAGACATGGAATATGCTTGGCAATGTAACACGTAAGAGCAATGAAGCAATGAGCCTACACTACATGCATATATGGCTGGTGGTAAGGCTCTACGGTTACATTTTTGCGAAAAGCCAATTTTTCCCTACATCAAAGGAATAATTTTATTTAACTATCATGGTGGTTGTTAAACATTGAAGATGGTTGACAAGATCCTCAATCCCAATTAAAAAGTACTCATTAAAACCCAATACATTTATTTTAGAAGTAACATGTTGAGATTCACATGATAATCAAGTACTAGATACTCAAGATGTCCATAACCGGGGACACGACTAATCATGATTAGTTTATACACTCTGCAGAGGTTTGCACTTTTCCCCACAAGACTCGATCGCCTCCGCTTGGTTCTCGTGACTACATGGTGTTTGAGAAGCGGATGACCGAGACATAGTCTTTCGTAAGCGCTTAGCACCTTACATGTGGGTAGACCGTACCAACCTACATCCCCTACATCAGCTAGCCTACCCGTAAGAGTTCGCACAACTTAGTCAACTACGCCAGAGCCCATAATTGGCTTGTGGCTGCACACGGAAGTTTCTAGTTTGAATAATCTTATGATCCCTTTGAGCCTGGGTGGCGGTCCGAAGAAATACAGGCAAATCCTGATAGAAACCAGGTGCCTCAATCCACCCAGATGTGTGTTTAGGTTGCCACCTTAAATAAACCATTAATTAACAATCTCACATCTGTCATGGATATGCACTCACCCAATCCACGTCTACTAGCATAGCATGGCATAATCAAGCAAACGAGAAGTAACTCCCAAGGTTTCATAAGTAAGCAGTGTAATAGGTACTACCTCAATCTACTTCCCATCCCACAATTTAATTAGATCCTAAACATGCAAGTGTTTGAGGGTTTGATCTAATGCAATAAAACTGGGTAGTAGCAAAGGTATGATCAAAGTGTTACTTGCCTTGCTGATGATCCGTGAGTCCTAGAGATTCGAAGTAACAAGCGGCGCACTCCGGGTGATCTAACGCAGACAAACAACAAGCATACAATAAGTACTCATCTAATGCACAGGAAATCTCGAATAAAAGATCTAACCAGATAGTTCAACTTAAGAACCCTGGTGGCAAAAGAATCGAATCAAATAAAGCATCGAAAGTCGGAACTCGAGAGAGAACGACTCGGTTTAGCAATCTGAAATTAGGTCAAAATTTCACAGTAGCAAAACTCTGTGAAAGTAGGGTAGTCGAACGGCGGTTTCGATTTAAACTCGGTGCGCTGAATCACCGATTAGATAAACGAGCAAGAAATAAAACAGTTTTGAAAATCGGATCAGAAATCGAATCTGAAAAATAACGGATTAATTCCGATTTAAAAGAAAACGACGAACGAGTTAAAAAGTGAGCGTTCGTTAACAGAACGAATCTAACGAACGCGTTCATTGAAACGAACGGGTCGGTGAACGTTCGCTAAATAAGAAAACCGAAAAAAAATAAAACCAATCTAGGTTTTAAAAAAAAAACCGAACATTTTTTTTTAAAATAAACCGGATCGGTTTATTGGGGAAAACCGGATCGGGCGGGGCTACCTCCGGTGGCTCTCTCGCCGGCGGGGTCCGGCGGGGCTCCGGCGGGGTGGCGGGGTCCGGCGGGGTCGGCGAGGGGGCGGCGAGGGCGGCGGGGTTCCGCGACGGCGGGAAGCGGCGGGCGGCTTCTCGGTGGCGGGTCGACGCCGGGCGCTGGGTGGCGGCTCGGCGGGGCTGGGTTGGGGTGAGAGAGGGCCGAGGGGGGTTATAAAGGCGGTGGCTTGGGAGGGGCAAGGGGAGCCGGGTCCGGGCGGGACTCGGGCGGCGGGCGGGCGGCGGGACAGGGCGGGCGGCGATCACATGAGGGAGGAGGCGGGAGGTGGGCCGGGCTGGGCACAGGCCTGGCTGGCTTGGGCTGGGCCTCGTCCAGGGGGGCGTTTTTTAAATAAAATTAAAACAAAACAAATAAAATAAATATCAAATGAACTCCAAATTAATTAAAACAAATTTTCTCCGACTCCTAAAAATGAGTCGAACAAAATGAACTTTAAAAACAATATACATGCATAAAATTTTTAAAATGCTCATTTTGCCTAAGCAAAATAAATCTTCCAAAACCAAATTTGGTTTATTTATAATATCTTCATTTTTCCTAATTGCTTGGGAAAGTCATATTATTCCCTCTCAAATATTTTTATAGGAAAAATGTTATGAAGATAATTTAAATAAATCCAATGATCCTATTTTCAAGATTTGGAAAATCCCAAATATGAAAATAATGAAACTTCCAACTCTCTCCGAGGGTCCTTGAGTTGCGTGAAATTTCTAGGATCGGAAAAATGCGAGAAAAATATGATATGCATGATGATCTAATGTATAACATTCCAAATTGAAAATTTGGGATGTTACAACGGGTTGTTTATCCAAGTTGCCCTGTTCGGACGGTTGCTCGATGGCATGTTCGTCGTCCGCCGGTTCGCCCTGCTCTATGGCTGGGTCTGTATGGCTGCTTTCTCTGTCGAGGTGGGGTTTGGAGCGGCGCTTACGCCGCCGCTTTGATTGCTTTTCGAGGAAACGATCCCTCGTTGCGTCCCTTTGTTCCTCGTCGTCGTTTCCTTTAGGTGTATCCACCATGTATACATCGTGTGATGGGGTGGTTGTCCAGTGACCTATAGGCGCTGGTTCCTGTTCGTTTCCTACATCGTCGTCCATACCGTTGATGTCTTCGGAGTCGAAGTTGAGCATGTCGGTTAAATCATCGACAGTGGCTACAAAGTGGGTGGTAGGTGGGCTTTGAATTTCTTCGCCGTCCGCATCCCAACCTTCCTGACCATAGTCCGGCCAGGGCTCTCCTGATAAAGAGAGAGACTTTAGTGAATTCAGAATGTCGCCGAAGAGCGAGTGCTGAAAGATGTCCGCGGCGGTGAACTCCATGATCGGCGCCCAATCGGATTCGATTGGCAGGGGCGTGGAAGGTTCGGACTTCGGAGAGGAGTCTGGCACCATGGAGTTACAAGCTTCACAAATGACAGGTATGGTGTTCGGCTCGATCGCCGTAGAGATTGCAGCCCCCGAGGCGGTGTCCAGCCACCCGTCCTTGATTGGCGCAGTCAGCTCCGCGCTAAGGGTCGGAGCGGACACTGGTGCGGCCTCCAGGACACTGTTCGGTGGCAGAGCTAGATCATGCCCATCGTGACAGTGCGGCGCGCTTGGCTGTGGTTCGAACCCGTCGAAGATCAAGTCTCCGCGGACGTCGGCCGTGTAGTTCAATCTTCCAAATCTGACCTGACGGCCAGGGGCGTAGTTTTTGATCTGCTCCAGATGGACAAGCGAATTGGCCCGCAGTGCAAAGCCGCCGAATACGAAGATCTGTCCGGGGAGAAAAGTCTCACCCTGGACCGCATCGTTGTTGATGATCGGATGAGCCATCAGGCCTAAAGATGACGACACAGAGGAACTCTCAATGAAAGAACCAATGTCGGTGTCAAAACCGGCGGATCTCGGGTAGGGGGTCCCGAACTGTGCGTCTAGGCGGATGGTGACAGGAGACAAGGGACACGATGTTTTTATCCAGGTTCGGGCCCTCTCGATGGAGGTAAAACCCTACTCTGCTTGATTAATATTGATTATATGGGTAGTACAAGAGTAGATCTACCACGAGATCGAGAGAGGCTAAACCCTAGAAGCTAGCCTATGGTATGATTGTTGTTCGTCCCCACGGACTAAAACCCTCCGGTTTATATAGATACCAGAGAGGGTTAGGGTTACACAGAGTCGGTTACAATGGGAGGAGATCTACATATCCGTATCGCCAAGCTTGCCTTCCACGCCAAGGAAAGTCCTATCCGGACACGGGACGAAGTCTTCAATCTTGTATCTTCAAAGTCCAGGAGTCCGGCCAAAGGTTATAGTCCGGCCATCCAGACACCCCCTATCCAGGACTCCCTCAATAGGCTTCCAATATATCAATATTTATGTCTCGACCATTTCGAGACTCCTCGTCATGTCCGTGATCACATCCGGGACTCCGAACAACCTTCGGTACATCAAAAACTATAAAGTCATAATATAAATGTCATCGTAACGTTAAGCGTGAGGACCCTACGGGTTCGAGAACTATGTAGACATGACCTAGAAATGTTTCCGGTCAATAACCAATAGCGGAACCTGGATGCTCATACTGGCTCCTACATATTCTACGAAGATCTTTATCGGTCAAACCTCATAACAACATACGTTGTTCCCTTTGTCATCGGTATGTTACTTTCCCGAGATTCGATCGTCGGTATCCAATACCTAGTTCAATCTCGTTACCGGCAAGTCTCTTTACTCGTTACGTAATACATCATTTCGTAACTAACTCATTAGTTACATTGCTTGCAAGGCCTATAGTTATGTGCATTACCGAGAGGGCCCAGAGATACCTTTCCGACAATCGGAGTGACAAAACCTAATCTCGAAATACGCCAACTCAACATGTACCTTTGGAGAGACCTGTAGAGCTCCTTTATAATCACCCAGTTACGTTGTGACGTTTGGTAGCACATAAAGTGTTCCTCCGGTAAACAGGAGTTGCATAATCTCATAGTTATAGGAACTTTGTATAAGTCATGAAGAAAGCAATAGCAACATACTAAACGATCAACTGCTAAGCTAACGGAATGGGTCAAGTCAATCACATCATTCTCCTAATGATGTGATCCCGTTAATCAAATGACAACACATGTCTATGGCTAGGAAACATAACCATCTTTGATTAATGAGCTAGTCAAGTAGAGGCATACTAGTGACATTTAGTTTGTCTATGTATTCACACATGTATCATGTTTCCGGTTAATACATTTATAGCATGAATAATAAACATTTATCATGATATGAGGAAATAAATAATAACTTCATTATTGCCTCTAGGGCATATTTCCTTCATAGGTATGGTGGACTCTCATGGCAAAATTGGGTTTAGGGATATTAGGAAGCACAAGTAGTATCTCTACTTGGTGCAAGGGATTTGGCTAGCATGAGGGGAAAGGCAAGCTCAACATGTTTGGACGGTCAATGACAATATACTTTAACTGAGATGTCCGAAAACATAAACCATTACATTGTCTTCCTTGTCCAACATCAACTCTTTTAGCATGTCATACTTAATGAGTGCTCCCAATTATAAAAGGTGTCCAAGATAACATATTTATATGTGAACCCCGCTTTCCTAATCACTTCCTATTAATTGCAACGATGACCAAGGCTACGTTCATCAACTCTCAACAAATTTTATGCCTCTTACTTTCTATGTGTGAAGTTATCACTATCCAAAAGATCAATATGAACTCTTTTATTATTTCTACTTTCTCAAGATCATAGCAACATAACAAAGCCCTTGACTCAACACTAATCTTTATTATAGATAGCTCACGGACTCGATTACAAAAAGAGATCACAATGCAAAACTCAAACTACTTGATATCAAAACTTCAATCTCCTAGATCAAGATACTACTAAAAGGATCGAACTAAATAAAGCGGTAAAGATAGGAGTGTGATGGTGATACGATACCGGGGCACATCCCCCAAGCGTGGCAGTTGCCAAGGGGAGTGCCCATACCCATGTGATTATTTCTCCTTCTTCACGGTTGGTGTTATGATCTTCTTGGCGATAATTCCCTTCAGGATACGGTTCTCCTCCTCGAGCTTATTGACTTGTTGTTTGAGGTCCATAATTTCTTTACGGAGCTTGCCCATAACGGCCAAAGATCCTTTTACCCAAGGATGTTGCATAGCTTCTGGAGAACAAGTGAAACTCTTTTTCATATTTTCATAAGAAAGAAATCTAGAGTTGGAAGGGATGACCGAAGCTGGAATAGCCATGCTAGGTAGTTCCCCCATCATGAATTCTACTCGGAGACAAGAGGTGACTTCTTGATCTTCATCCATGGCATCTATCCTTTTCAAATCATCCTCCATCTCATCCTCCGTTGATGGTCCAAAGTGATAGGCATCGCTATTTGCTCCTGGACCTGGTGTTGGGTGAGACACCCGACTCTCCCTGACTGATTCCTAAGAAGACATCTTGCTTTATTCTGCAACAGTAATAGCTCGAAACGAAAACAGAGGATATTTGCGTGATATGGTGGTCAAAACCTTCGGGAGTATATATAATGAATTTTTACCGACCAAAATACATAATATACAAGAAAACGGAGTCCGGGAGGCACACGAGGTGCCCACGAGACAGGGGGCACGCATTACAGGGGGGCGCCCTACAGGGGGGGGCGCGCCCTCCACTCTCGTGGGAGCCTCGTGTCCCTTTCGGACTACTTCTTTCTTCCTAAAATTCGAAAATATTCCAAAACTGATAAAAATTGCCATTGGAGTTGTTTTGGAGTCGGTTTACTTAGCGTACCACATACCTATACCTTTTCGGAGTCCGGAACGTTCTGGAAAGTGTTCCTTATGTATTCCTCAGGGGTTACGGTTTCAATAATATTAGTTTCAACATTGATAGGATTACCTGAAATATAATGTTTAATTCTTTGACCGTTTACCACCCTCGGATTTGTGCCTTTGAAGTTGTTGATTTTTATAGCACCAGAACGATAGACCTCCTCGATAACGTAGGGTCCTTCCCATTTTGAGAGAAGTTTTCCTGCAAAAAATCTTAAACGAGAGTTGAATAATAAAACATAATCTCCTACGTTAAACTCACGCTTTTCTATCCTCTTAGCATGCCAGTGTTTGACTTTTTATTTGAAAAGCTTGGCATTCTCATAGGCTTGGGTTCTCCATTCATCAAGTGAGCTAATATCAAACAACCTCTTCTCACCGGCAAGTTTGAAATCATAGTTGATCTCTTTCATAGCCTAATATGCCTTATGTTCAAGTTCAAGAGGTAAATGACACACTTTTCCATAAACCATCTTATAAGGAGACATACCCATATGATTTTTGTATGCAGTTCAATAGGCCCATAAAGCATCATCAAGTTTTTTGGACCAATTCTTTCTAGATCTATTCACAGTCTTTTGCAAAATTAATTTGAGCTCTCTATTGCTCAACTCTACTTGACCACCGGATCATGGATGATAAGGAGATGTGATTATATGATTGACATCATACTTAGCAAGCATCTTACAGAAAGCACCATGAATAAAATGTGAACCACCATCAGTCATAAGATATCTGGGGACTCCAAACCTCGGAAAAATAACTTCCTTAAGCATTTTAATAGAAGTGTTATGATCAGCACTACTAGTTGGAATAGCTTCTACCCACTTAGTAACGTAATCAACAACAACTAAAATATGTGTATAACCATTAGAGGCAGGAAAAGGTCCCATATAATCAAAGCCCCAAACATCAAACGGTTCAATAACAAGAGAATAATTTATAGGCATTTGTTGACGTCTACTAATGTTACCTATTCTTTGACATTCATCACAAGCTAAGACAAACTTACGAGCATCTTTGAAGAGAGTAGGCCAATAAAAACCAGATTGTAGTACCTTGTGTGCAGTTCTATCTCCAGCGTGGTGTCCTCCATAAGATTCAGAGTGACCCTTACGTAGGATCTGTTCCTGTTCATGCTCAAGCACACAACGTGTAATAACACCATATACTCCTCTATAAAGGTGTGGATCATCCCAGAAGTAATGTCTTAAATCATAAAAGAACTTTTTCTTTTGCTGGTATATGAAACTAGGAGGTATAAATTTAGCAACAATATAATTAGCATAATCAGCATACCAAGTAGCAGTACGAGAAGCATTGACGACCGCTAATTGTTTATCATGAAAGCTATCATTAATAGGCAGTGTGTCATCAAGAACATTCTCTAACCTAGACAAGTTATCTGCAACGGGGTTCTCAGCTCCCTTTCTATCAATAATATGCAAGTCAAATTCTTGGAGCAGGAGAACCCATCTAATGAGCCTAGGCTTAGCATCTTTCTTTTCCATAAGATATTTAATAGCAGCATGATCAGTGTAAATAGTAACTTTGGAATCAACAATATAAGGTCTAAACTTATCACATGCAAACACAACTGCTAAAAACTCTTTTTCAGTAGTAGCATAATTTCTCTGGGTAGTATCAAGAGTCTTACTAGCATACTGGATAACATTCAATTTCTTATCAACTCTTTGCCCTAGAATAACACCTACAGCATAATCACTAGCATCGCACATAAGTTCAAAAGGTAAATTCCAATCAGGCGGCTGAACAATAGGTGTAGTGATCAAAGCTTTCTTAAGTACTTCAAATGCTTCTACACAATCATCATAAAAGACAAATGGAATATCTTTTTGCAATAAATTAGTCAGAGGCCTAGAGATTTTAGAAAAGTCCTTAATGAACCTCCTATAAAAACCGGCATGATCAAGGAAACTTCTTATACCTTTTATGTCCTTGGGACATGGCATCTTTCAATAGCATCAACTTTGGCTTTATCAACTTCAATACCTCTCTTGGAGATCTTGTGCCCCAAGACAATGCCTTCATTAACCATAAAGTGACACTTTTCCCAATTCAGGACGAGACTAGTGTCTTCGCATCTACGCAAAACTTCGATCAAGGTTGCTCAAACAATCATCAAAAGAGGATCCATAAACGGAAAAGTCATCCATGAATACCTCACAAATCTTTTCACAAAAATCAGAGAATATAGCCATCATGCATCTTTGAAAGGTAGCAGGTGCATTACATAAACCAATAGGCATACGTCTATAAGCATAAGTACCAAAAAGGTAAGTAAAAGTAGTTTTAGATTGATCCTTCGCTGACACAGGTATCTGAGAGAAACCAGAATAACCATCTAGAAAGCAAAAATGTGTGTGTTTGGATAGCCTTTCTAGCATTTGATCAATAAAAGTTAAAGGGTAATGATCTTTCTTAGTAGCTTTATTTAACTTACGGAAATCAATTACCATCCTATAACCTTTAATAATTCTTTGCGGGATCAATCCATCTTTATCATTAGGAACAACGGTAATACCTCCCTTTTTAGGAACACAATGAACAGGGCTTACCCATTCACTATCAACAACGGGATAAATAATACCTGCCTCAAGGAGCTTTAGAATCTCCTTTCTTACCACTTCCTTCATCTTGGGATTTAATCATCTTTGAGGATCTCTAACTGGTTTGGCATCGTCCTCCAATGTAATCTTGTGTTGACATAACGTGGGACTAACGCCCTTAAGATCATCCAGAGTATATCAAATAGCTGCTCGATGCTTCTTCAGAGTTTTCAATAATCTTTCTTCTTCTTTCTCTGAAAGGTTAGAACTAATAATAACATGATATATTTCTTTTTCATCAAGATATACTTAAGATTATCAGGTAATGGTTTGAGTTCAAATACAGGATCACCCTTGGGTGGAGGGGGATCCCCAAGAATTTCAACGGGAAGGTTATGTTTCAGCACAGGTTCCTGTTTAAGGAACACTTCATCTATTTCCTCCCTTTCCTTCATAAACATATCGTTTTCATGGTCTAGCAAATATTGTTCTAACGGATCGGTTGGAGGAACAACAATGGAAGCAAGACCAATAATTTCATCCTTACTAGGTGGTTCCCTTTCACGAGGTTGTCTACTAAACTTAGCGAAATTAAACTCATGAAACATACCATCAATGCCAACAGTGACAATATTCTTTTCACAATTAATCTTAGCACTAGCTGTATTCAAGAAGGGTCTACCAAAAATAATGGGCAAAAATCATCTTGTGGGGAACCAAGAACAAGAAAATCTGTAGGGTATTTAACCTTCCCACACAAAACTTCAACATCTCTAACAACCCCAATAGGTTTAATGGTATCCCTATTAGCAAGCTTAATAGTAACATCAATGTATTCTAGTTCAACGGGTGCAATGTCGTGCATAATTTCTTTATAAAGATCATAAGGTATCGCACTAGCACTAGCACCCATATCACATAAGCCATGATAACAATGATCTCCTATTTTAACAGAAATAACAGGCATGCCTACGACAGGTCTACGTGTCTTAGTATCAGGTCTAGCAATATTGGCAGTCTCACCCAAGAAAGAAATAACATGCCCATCTAAATCCTCATCCAAGAGATATTTAACCATAGCAATACTAGGTTCAACATTAATTTGCTCAGGAGGTGTATAAGTCCTAGTATTACTCTTACGAACAACAGTCAAAGTTTTAGCATGATCCTTTATCCTAACAGGAAAATGAGGTTTTTCAACATAAGCAGTAGGAACAATAGGATCACTATAGGTAATAGCCTTTTTTTCGACTGTAATAGGTGCAACTACTTTAAATTCAACGGGAGGATTATATTTAAACCACTTCTCTTTAGGGAGATCAACATGAGTAGCAAAATATTCACAGAAAGTAGCTACTATCTCAGAGTCAAGTCCATACTTAGAGCTAAATCCACGGAAAGCATCGGTATCCATAAAAGATTTAACAAAATCGAACATAGGTGTCATACCTGACTCCTTACCATCGTCGGAACCCCAATCTTCAGAGTTGCGTTTAATTCTTTCCAATAAGTCCCATTTGAAATCAATATAAGAACCAGAACAGGAAGTATCGAGCAGGTTGCGATTATCAAGAGAAAGCCGAGCATAAAAATTATAATCATTTCCCGAGAGAGCTCATGATTGGGGCATGAATATAACATTGACTTAAGCCTCCCCCAAGCTTGAGCGATGATTTCTCCTTCGCGAGGCCAGAAATTATATATGTAATTACGATTACGATGAACAAGATGCATAGGATAGAACTTCTGGTGAAATTCCAACTTCAATCGCTTATAATTCCAAGATCTCGTATCATCACGTAGCCTATACCATGTCAATGCATCTCCATTAAAAGATAAAGGGAAGACCTTCCTTTTGACAACATCATCGGGAATACCTGCAAGCTTAAATAATCCACAAACTTCATCCACAAAGATAAGGTGTAAATCGGGATGCAATGTTCCGTCTCCTGCAAATGGATTAGCTAGCAGTTTTTCTATCATACCCGAAGGAATCTCAAAGTGAATATTTTCATAAAATTCAGTAGGTTGAGGAGCAACTCTTTTCTCTTCTGGTTGGGGTGAAGATACCCCAAACAAGCCCCTCAAAGGATTAGTTTCCATAGTGACAAGTAATGAAAAATTTCAGCACACTATATAAATGTTTCCTTACCAAGTTCCACTCACCAAAAGCGCTACACTCCCCGGCAACGGCGCCAGAAAAGAGTCTTGATGACCCACAAGTGTAGGGTATCAATCGTAGTCCTTTCGATAAGTAAGAGTGTCGAACCCAACATGGAGCAGAAGGAAATGATAAGCGGTTTTCAGTAAGGTTTTCTCTGCAAGCACTGAAATTGTAAGTGATAGATAGTTTTGTGATAAGATAAATAGTAACGAGTAACAAGTAAATAAAGTAAATAAAGTGCAGCAAGGTGTCCCAATCCTTTATGCAATAAAGGATAAGCCTGGACAATTTCTAATAATGATAAAGGAGCTCCCGAGGACACATGGGAATTATCGTCAAGCTAGTTTTCATCGCGTTCATATGATTCACGTTCGGTACTTTGATAATTTGATACGTGGGTGGACCGGTAATTGGGTACTGCCCTAACTTGGACAAGCATCCCACTTATGATTAACCCCTATTGCAAGCATCCGCAACTACAAAAGAAGTATTAAGGTAAACCTAACCACAACATTAAACATATGGATCCAGATCAGCCCCTAACGAAGCAACGCATAAACTAGGGTTTAAGCTTCTGTCATTCTAGCAACCCATCATCTACTTATTACTTCCCCATGCCTTCCTCTAGGCCCAAATAATGGTGAAGTGTCATGTAGTCGACGTTCACATAACACCACTAGAGGAAAAGACAACATACATCTCATCAAAATATCGAATGAATACCAAATTCACATGACTACTAATAGCAAGACTTCACCCATGTCCTCAGGAAAAAATGTAACTACTCACAAAGCATATTCATGTTCATAATCAGAGGAGTAATAATATGCATAAAGGATCTGAACATATGATCTTCCACCAAGTAAACCAATTAGCATCAACTACAAGGAGTAATCAACACTACTACGCAACCCACAGGTACCAATTTCTGGTTTTGATACAAGATTGGATACAAGAGATGAACTAGGGTTTTGAGAGGAGATGGTGTTGGTGAAGATGTTGATGGAGATTGACCCCTTCCCGATGAGAGGATCATTGGTGATGACATTGGTGATGATTTCCCCCTCCCGGAGGGAAGTGTCCCCGGCAGAACAGCTCCGCCGGAGCCCTAGATTGATTCCGCCAAGGTTCTGCCTCGTGGGGCGGATTTTCGTCCCGTAAGCTTGCCCACGATTTTTTCCAGGGTAAAAGTGATGATATAGCAGAAGATGGACGCTGGAGGCCCACCAGGGGGCCCAGGAGATAGGGGGCGCGCCCTATAGGGGGGGGGGGCGCCCCCCTGTCTCCTGGACAGGGTGTGGGCCCCGTGGTGTATTTCTTTCGCTCATAAATTCTTATTAATTCCAAAGGTTGTTTCGTGGAGTTTCAGGACTTTTGGAGCTGTGCAGAATAGGTTTCCAACGTTTTCTCCTTTTCCAGCCAGAATTCCAGCTGTCGGCATTCCCCCTCTTCATGGTAAACCTTGTAAAATAAGAGAGAATAGCCATAAGTATTGAGATATAATGTGTAATAACAGCCCATAATGCATAGATATTGATATAAACGCATGATGCAAAATGGACGTATCAAGTAGCAAATTTCCCTCAAGTGGATGACCTAAGGTTTATCAATCCGTGGGAGGCGTAGGATGAAGATGGTCTCTCTCAAGCAACCCTGCAACCAAATAACAAAGAATCGCTTGTGTCCCCAACACACCCAATACAATGGTAGATTGTGTAGGTGCACTAGTTCAGCGAAGAGATGGTGATACAAGTGCAATATGGATAGTAGATATAGGTTTTTGTAATCTGAAACAATAAAAATAGCAAGGTAACTAATGATAAAAGTGAGCGTAAACGGTATTGCAATGATAGGAAACAAGGCCTAGGGTTCATATTTTCACTAGTGCAAGTTCTCTCAACAATAATAACATAGATAGATCATATAACAATCCCTCAACATGCAACAAAGAGTCACTCCAAAGCCACTAATAGCGGAGAACAAACGTAGAGATTATGGTAGGGTACGAAACCACCTCAAAGTTATCCTTTTTGATCGATCTATTCAAGAGTTCGTAGTAAATAACATAGAGCTATTCTTTCCGCTCGATCCATCATAGAGTTCATACTAGAATAACACCTTAAGACACTAATCAGCCAAAACCGTAATTTCACCTAGATACTCCATTGTTACCTCAAGTATCCATGGGCATGATTATACGATATGCGTCACACAATCTCAAATTCATCGAACCAACACAAAGTACTTCAAAGAGTGCCCCAAAGTTTATACCGGAGAGTCAAGAAAACGTGTGCCAACCCCTATGCATAGGTTCATGGGCGGAACCCGCAAGTTGATCACCAAAACATACATCAAGTGGCACGTGATATCCCATTGTCACCACAGATAAACACGACAAGACATACATCAAGTGTTCTCAAATAAAAGACTCAATCCGATAAGATAACTTCAAGAGGGAAACTCAATTCATCACAAGAGAGTAGAGGGGAAGAAACATCATAAGATCCAACTATAATAGCAAAGCTCGTGATACATCAAGATCGTGCCATAGAGAGAACATGAGAGAGAGAGAGATCAAACACATAGCTACTGGTACATACCCTCAGCCCCAAGGGTGAACTAATCCCTCCTCGTCATGGAGAGCGCCGGGATGATGAAGATGGCCACCGGTGATGGGTTCCCCCTCCGGCAGGGTGCCGGAACGGGCTCCCGAGAGGTGTTTGGTGGCTATAAAGGCTTGCGGCGGCGGAACTCCCGATCTATCTTGTTCGTGGATGTTTTTAGGGTACGTGGGACTATATAGGCGAAAGAAGTCAGTCGGGGGGGGGGGGGTGCTCGAGGGGGCCATGAGACAGGGGGGCGCCCCCTATCTCCTAGCCTCCTCGAGGATCTTCTGACGTGAACTCCAAGTCTCCAGGATCATATTCTTCCAAAAAATCACTCTGCCGAAGGTTTCATTCTGTTTGGACTCCGTTTGATATTCCTTTTCTTCGAAATACTGAAACAGGCAATAAAACAACAATATGGGATGGGCCTCCGGTTAATAGGTTAGTCCCAAAAGTAATATAAAAGTGTATAATAAAGCCCATAATCATTCAAAATAGATAATAAAATAGCATGAATGCTTCATAAATTATAGATACGTTGGAGACGTATCAGCATCCCCAAGCTTAATTCCTACTTGTCCTTGAGTAGGTAAATGATAAAAGAAAGAATTTATGAAGTGTGAATGCTAGAAGGTGCACAAGTTTGATCAATGATAATTTCAATCACCTTTTCTAGCATGATAATATGTCATAACAGTTGTTCATCTCATAAAACTTCTCACGATAAAGTAACAAGCAATTCACATGTCAAAGCATAGACCATAAACTTTCTTGAAAACTAGCAAACTTCATTCTCAGTCATCAAACAATTGCAATTCATCTTATTTTCAGGAATAGCAAACTCCACATACTCAACTATCATATAGTCTTCTACAATTGCTAACACTCACACAATACTAATGGTTATGGAGTTTCAAATGAACCGAGAAAGATAGGGGCTTATAGTGTTGCCTCCCAACGTATTCACCTTTGGGTGATGTCAACAATAATAGTTCATGCTAACTTACATCCAATTGGATATATATATATATATATATATATATATATATATATATATATATATATATCAGGATCTTCCCAACATGAGGTGCTTGCCAAAGGATAAAATGAAAAAGGGAAAGGTGAAGATCACCTTGACTCTTGCATAAATTAAAACACGTAAAGTAAAAGATAGGCCCTTCGCAGAGGGAAGCAGAGGTTGTCATGCGCTTTTAGGGTTGAATGCACAAAATCTTAGTGCGAATGAACGTCACTTTATATTGCCACTTGTATATGGACCTTTATTATGAAGTCCGTCACTTTTATTGCTTCCATAACAAGATCGTATAAAGCTATTTTCTTCACACCAAAAGATCGTACATATTTAGAGAGCAATTTTAATTGCTTGCACCGATGACAACTTACTTGAAGGATCTTACTCAATCCATAGGTAGGTATGGTGGACTCTCATGGCAAAACTGGGTTTAACGATATTTGGAAGCACAAGTAGTATCTCTACTTGGTGAAAGGAATTTTGGCTAGCATGAGGGAGAAAGGCAAGCTCAACATGTTTGAATGATCCATGACAATATACTTTAACTGAGATGTCGGAAAACATAAACCATTACGTTGTCTTCCTTGTCCAACATCAACTCTTTAGCATGTCATACTTAATGAGCGCTCCCAATTATAAAAGATGTCTAGGATTAGTATATTTATATGTGGAATCTCTCTTCATTCAATATTCTTTCATGAATTGTTCAAATGACCAATACAATGCTTGCTAACCTTCAATAAATTTACAACCTCTACTTCTTAGATGTGAAGTCATTACTCCCCATGGGATAAGCAAATGAGACATATATAATTTCATATTTATGAAAATCAACTCATTCAACCATTTACTCATAGGATAAAAGTGAAGCACACGAGTAAATGACAAACTACTCCAAAAAGATATAAGTGAAGATCAATGAGTAGCTAAATAATTATGCAACTATGCGAAGACTCTCTCTCATTAAAGAATTTCAGATCTTGGTATTTCATTCAAACAGCAAGCAAAGCAAAATAAAATGATATTGCAAGGATAGCACAACTCATGTGAAGAAGCAAAAACTTAGGTTCAACCGATACTAACCGATAGTTGTTGAAGAAGAAAGGTGAGATGCCTAGTGGGGCATCCCCAAGCTTAGATGCTTGAGACTTTTTGGAATGTTATCTTGGGGTGCCTTGGGCATCTCCAAGCTTGAACTTTTGTGTCTCCTTAATTCCTCTCATACCATGGTTTCTCTTTTTATCAAATGCTTCATCCACAACAAACTCAACAAGAACTCGTGAGATAGGTTAGTATAAACCAATGAAAAACCTATCATTTTCTACTGTAACAAATCACTACAATTATTATTAAACATTTCATACTAAATGCCTCTGCATATTTAATACTCCTATCCTCAAATAGAATAATTAAACAAGCAAACATATGCAAACAATGCAAACATAACAGCAATCTGTCAAAACAGTACAGTCTGTAAAGAATGCAAGATTCATCATACTTCCCTAACTCCCAAATTTATGAAATAAAATTCCCACTGTATTAAATTTATCAGATCTCATTATGCAAAAGGTTTCAACATTATATCATGCTCTGACTTTTCTAGGGAATTTTTGCAACAGCAGTAAACTTTCTATTTTCAAACAGCAACATGTACACTAACAAAATAAGCATGGTAAAGGCTATCCTTGACAATTTTATTGAAAATAAAGATGCAAAACATTATTCTAAATAACAGCAAGCTAATACTAACAAAAGAAAATGACGCTCCAAGCAAAACACATATCATGTGGTGAATAAAAATATAGCTCCAAGTAAAGTTACCGATGAACGAAGACGAAAGAGGGGATGCCTTCCGGGGCATCCCCAAGCTTAGGCTCTTGCCACTCCTTATTCCACAGTCCATCGAATCTTTACCCAAAACTTGAAAACTCCACAACACAAAACTCAATAGAAAACTCGTAAGCTCCGTTAGTATAACAAAATAAAACCACCACTTAGGTACTGTAATGAACTCATTCTAAATTCATATTAGTGTAATATCTACTGTATTACAACTTCTCTATGGTTCATACCCTCCGATACTACTCATAGATTCATCAAAATAAGCAAACAACACATAGAAAACAGAATCTGTCAAAAACAGAACAGTCTGTAGTAATCTGTATCAAACGTATACTTCTGGAAACCCAAAAATTCTACCAAATTAGGAAGTCCTAAGCAATTTGTGTACCAATCCAGAGCAAAAAGAATCAGATCATAAGCATGTTCCTGTGAATTAACAAAACTAATTTACTGGGTGCAAAAGTTTCTGATTTTCAGCAGGATCAACACAACTATCACCGTAAGCTATCCTAAAGGTCTTACTTGGCACTTTATTGAATCAAAAGCTATAAAACATGATTACTAAAGTAGCATAATCATTTGGACACACAAAAACTGTAAGGGTAAATATTGGGTTGTCTCCCAACAAGCGCTTTTCTTTAATGCATTTCTAGCTAGGCATGATGATGACAATGATGCTCAAATAAAAGATAAGAATTGAAACATAACGGGAGCATCATGAAGCATATGACTAGCACATTTAAGTCTAACCCACTTCCTATGCATAGGTATTTTTTGAGCAAACAACTTATGGGAACAATAATCAACAAGCATAGGAAGGCAAAACAAGCATAGCTTCAAGATTTTCAACACATAGAGAGGAAACTTGACATTATTGCAATTCCTACAAGCATATATTCCTCCCTCATAATAATTTTCAGTAGCATCATGAATGAATTCAACAATATAACCAGCACCCAAAGCATTCTTTTCATGATCGAATTGCATAGAAATTTTACTATTCACCACATAAGCAAAATTCTTCTCATTCGGAATATTGGAAGTATCATAAAAGACTTGAACACTAAAAATTGTTTCCACATTAAAAGAGTAATGTGCAGAAAAAGGGTAATCATAATCCTGACAAGTTTTATAAATATAATCATCACTACTTTTTATATCATAAGTTTCATCACAATAATCATCATAAGTAGCAACTTCGTTCTCATCATAATCGATTGAAACCTCTCCCAAGATAGTGGAATCACTAAATAAAGTTGACACTCTTCCAAATGCACTTTCATATTCATCACAATAAGATTCAACATCCTCCAAAATAGTGGGATCACTAGTTACTAAAGTTGACACTCTTCCAAACCCACTTTCATCAATATAATCATCATAAATAGGAGGCATGCTTTCATCATAACAACTTTGCATATCAAAACTTGGGATGCTAAAAATATCATCTTCATTAAACATAGCATCCTCAAGCTTGGGACAAACATTAATTTCATCAAATATATTCTCAAATATTTCATCCTCATAAAACATAGCTTCCCCAAGCTTGGGCCTTTTCATATCATAAGCATAATCACTCTCATCATTAAAAATATGGATAGCACCAATAGTATAGCAATTATCATCATCACAATGAGTAGTAGGAGCAACATCATTTGGGAGGGATACCTTTGTACCTTTGTTGCTCCTTCTTTCCTTTTTCTTCTTCACATTATGTGTGGGTTCAACGTTCCTCTTTGAGCTCCTTATTGATGAGATTGGTTGAATAGAAAGCTCCTCCTCGTTACCTGATTCATCATAAGAAATAATAGGAGGATATTGGGAAGTCTCTTCCCTTTCATTAGTATTCTCATCATCTTCTATTTTCTTTCTTTTCTTTAGTTAATTGGCAATATAAGGATTTTCAATGCAATTCTCCGCACAGAACATATAAATCTTTTCTAGATCAATATCAAGGAAATGCTCAAGATTAAATTCTGGAATGTGCTTAGTTAAACATTTCAACTCTTCATAACCCAAAAGCAAACTAAGTTCATTATAATGTGCAAGGGAGATCAAATCATCACAATTTTTGGACACGATTCGATCATGAAACAATTTGCATCGGAGATGTAAATGACCACGTTCATTGCAAAGTTCACAAGTACGGCAAAGGAAGTGTAAATTTTCAGCACTCCCATTTAACTTTTCTTGCAACAATTTAGTTTCTAAATGCTTGTGCCTCTTGCAATATATATCTTCTCTATTTCGTGTGTTCATGCAAGCATGCACTCCACAAAAATCAACATGCTTATAGGATACATTTTTATCATAACTAGTGCAATCATCATTAGTACTATGGATATTCAAAGAGTTTATACTAACAACATTGCAATCATGATCATCATTCAAAGATTTAGTACCAAGCATTTTAATGCACTCTTCTTCTAGCACTTGAGCACAATTTCCCTTTCCATCAAACTCATGAAAGATATTAAAAAGATGAAGCGTAAGAGACAAACTTAACTCCATTTTTTAAACAAGAAACAAAAAGATTCGGTTGCAAGATCTAAAGATGTACCTTCAAGTACTGACCTCCCCGGCAACGGCGCCAGAAAAGAGCTTGATGTCTACTACACAACCTTCTTCTTGTAGACGTTGTTGGGCCTGCAAGTGCACAGGTTTGTAGGACAGTAGCAAATTTCCCTCAAGTGGATGACCTAAGGTTTATCAATTCGTGGGAGGCGTAGGATGAAGATGGTCTCTCTCAAGCAACCCTGCAACCAAATAACAAAGAATCTCTTGTATCCCCAACACACCCAATACAATGGTAGACTGTATAGGTGCACTAGTTCGGCGAAGAGATGGTGATACAAGTGCAATATGGATAGTAGATATAGGTTTTTGTAATCTGAAATAAAAAAACAGCAAGGTAACTAATGATAAAAGTGAGCGTAAACGCTATTGCAATGATAGGAAACAAGGCCTGGGGTTCATACTTTCACTAGTGAAAGTTCTCTCAACAATAATAACATAGATAGATCATATAACAATCCCTTAACATGAAACAAAGAGTCACTCCAAAGCCACTAATAGTGGAGAACAAACGTAGAGATTATGGTAGGGTACGAAACCACCTCAAAGTTATCCTTTTTGATCATCTATTCAAGAGTTCGTAGTAAAATAACATAGAGCTATTCTTTCTGCTCGATCCATCATAGAGTTCATACTAGAATAACACCTTAAGACACAAATCAACCAAAACCCTAATGTCACCTAGATACTCCATTGTCACCTCAAGTATCCGTGGGCATGATTATACGATATGCGTCACACAATCTCAAATTCATCCAACCAACACAAAGTACTTCAAAGAGTGCCCCAAAGTTTCTACCGGAGAGTCAAGAAAACGTGTGTCAACCCCTATGCATAGGTTCATGGGCGGAACCCGCAAGTTGGTCACCAAAACATACATCAAGTGGCACGTGATATCCCATTGTCACCACAAATAAACACGGCAAGACATACATCAAGTGTTCTCAAATCAAAGACTCAATCCGATAAGATAACTTCAAGAGGGAAACTCAATTCATCACAAGAGAGCAGAGGGGGAGAAACATCATAAGATCCAACTATAATAGCAAAGCTCGCGATACATCAAGATCGTGCCATAGAGAGAACACGAGAGACAGAGATCAAACACATAGCTACTGGTACATACCCTCAGCCCCGAGGGTGAACTACTCCCTCCTTGTCATGGAGAGCGCCGGGATGATGAAGATGGCCACCGGTGATGGGTTCCCCCTCCTGCAGGGTGCCGGAACGAGCTCCCGAGAGGTTTTTTTGGTGGCTACAAAGTCTTGCGGCGGCGGAACTCCCGATCTATCTTGTCCGTGGATGTTTTTTGGGTACGTAGGACTATATAGGCGAAAGAAGTTGGTGGTGGTGGTGGGGGGTGCTCGAGGGGCCCACGAGACAGGGGACGCGCCTAGTAGGGGGGTGCCCCCTATCTCCTGGCCTCCTCGAGGATCTTCTGACGTGAACTCCAAGTCTCCAGGATCATATTCTTCCAAAAAAATCATGTTGCTGAAGGTTTCATTCCGTTTGGACTCCGTTTGATATTCCTTTTCTTCGAAATAATGAAACAGGCAATAAAACAACAATATGGGTTGGGCCTCCGGTTAATAGGTTAGTCCCAAAAGTAATATAAAAGTGTATAATAAAGCCCATAATCATTCAAAATAGATAATAAAATAGCATGAATGCTTCATAAATTATAGATACGTTGGAGACATATCACGCATCGTCACCTTGTCCTTAGCCAATCTTCGCTTAATCCGTAGTCCCTATTTCGAGTTGCAAATATTAGCAAAAGAACCTGTATCAAATACCCAGGTGCTACTGCAAGCATTAATAAGGTACACATAAATAACATATACCTTTGTTCACCTTGCCATCCTTCTTATCCGCCAAATACTTGGGGCAGTTCCGCTTCCAGTGGCCAGTCCCTTTGCAGTAGAAGCACTCAGTCTCAGGCTTAGGTCCAGACTTGGGTTTCTTCTCCTGAGCGGAAACTTGCTTGCCGTTCTTCTTTAAGTTCCCCTTCTTCTTCCCTTTACCCTTTTTCTGTAAACTGGTGGTCTTGTTGACCATCAACACTTGATGCTCCTTCTTGATTTCTACCTCCGCAGCCTTTAGCATTGCGAAGAGCTCGGAAATAGTCTTGTTCATCCCTTGCATATTATAGTTCATCACGAAGCTCTTGTAGCTTGGTGGCAGTGATTGAAGAATTCTGTCAATGACACTATCATCGTGAAGATTAACTCCCGGTTGAATCAAGTGATTATTATACCCAGACATTACGAGTATATGTTCACCGATGTAACTATTCTCCTCCTCCTTGCAGCTATAGAACTTATTGGAGACTTCATATCTTTCAATCCGGGCATTTGCTTGAAATATTAACTTCAACTCCTGGAACATCTCATATGCTCCATGACGTTCAAAACGTCGTTGAAGTCCCGGTTCTAAGCCGTAAAGCATGGCACACTGAACTATCGAGTAGTCATCAGCTTTGCTCTGTGAGACGTTCACAACGTCTGTAGTTGCATCTGCAGCAGGCCTGGCACCTAGCGGTGCTTCCATGACGTAATTCTTCTGTGCAGCAATGAGGATAATCCTCAAGTTACGGACCCAGTCCGTCTAATTGCTACCATCATCTTTCAACTTAGCTTTCTCAAGGAACGCATTAAAATTCAACGGAACAACAGCACGGGCCATCTATCTACAACAGCATAGACAAGCAAAAATACTATCAGGTACTAAGTTCATGATAAATTAAAGTTCAATTAATCATATTACTTAAGGACTCACACTTAGATAGACATCCCTCTAATCACCTAAGTGATCACGTGATCCAAATCAACTAAACCATGTCCGATCATTGATACGTCTCCAACGTATCTACTTTTCCAAACACTTTTGCCCTTGTTTTGGACTCTAACTTGCATGATTTGAATGAAACTAACCCGGACTGACGCTGTTTTCAGCAGAACTACCATGATGTTGTTTTTTGTGTAGAAAAGAAAAGTTCTCGGAATGTCCTGAAAATCCACGGAGGCACTTTTTGGAATTAACAAGAATTTCTGGGCGAAAGAAATACACCAGGGGGCCCAAGGCCTGTCCACGAGATAGGGGGCGCGCCCCCCTGTAGGGCGCGCCCCCCTATCTCGTGGGCCCCCTGGACCTCCACCGACCTCAACTCCAACTCCATATATTCATGTTCGGGGAGAAAAAAATCAAAGAGAAAGTTTCATCACGTTTTACGACACGGAGCCGCCGCCAAGCCCTAATCTCTCTCAGGAGGGCTGATCTGGAGTCCGTTCGGGGCTTCGGAGAGGGGGATTCGTCGCCGTCGTCATCATCAACCATCCTCCATCACCAATTTCATGATGCTCACGCCGATGCGTGAGTAATTCCATCGTGAGGCTTGCTGGGCCGGTGATGGGTTGGATGAGATTTACCATGTAATCAAGTTAGTTTTCTTAGGGTTTGATCCCTAGTATCCACTATGTTCTGAGATTGATGTTGCTATGACTTTGCTATGCTTAATGCTTGTCACTAGGGCCCAAGTGCCATGATTCCAGATCTGAACCTATTATGTTTTCATGAATATATGTGTGTTCTTGATCCTATCTTGCAACTCTATAGTCACCTATTATGTGTTATGATCCGACAACCCCGAAGTGACAATAATCAGGATACTTCTCGGTGATGACCGTACTTTGTGGAGTTCATGTATTCACTATGTGCTAATGCTTTGTTCCGGTTCTCTATTAAAAGGAGGCCTTAATATCCCTTAGTTTCCGCTAGGACCCCGCTCCCACGGGAGGGTAGGACAAAAGATGCCATGCAAGTTCTTTTCCATAAGCATGTATGACTATTTACGGAATACATGCCTACATTACATTGATGAATTGGATCTAGTTCTGTGTCACCCTATGTTATAGCTATTACATGAGGAATCACATCCGGCATAATTATCCATCACTGATCCATTGCCTACGAGCTTTTTCACATATTATTCTTAGCTTATTTACTTTTCCGTTGCTACTGTTACAACTACTACAAAAACCCAAAAACAATTATCTTTACTTTTGCCACCGTTACTTTTATTATCATACCAATTTTGCTACTAAATACTTTGCTGCAGATACTAAGTTATCCAGGTGTGGTTGAATTGACAACTCAGCTGCTAATACTCAAGAATATTCTTTGGCTCCCCTTGTGTCGAATCAATAAATTTGGGTTGAATAATTTACCCTCGAAAGCTATTGCGATCCCCTACACTTGTGGGTTATCAAGACTAATTTCTGGCGCCGTTGTCGGGGAGCATAGCTCTATTCTCTGAGTCACTTGGGATTTATATCTGTTGATCAGTATGAAGAACTTGAAAGACGACCGAACTACTATTTTGCCCTCAACTACGAGGGGAGGTAAGGAACTGCCATCTAGCTCTGCACTATATTCTCCTTCCGTTATTAGTAGGCTTGCGACACCTAAACCTGCTACTGCCATGAATTTTGATATGTCGCATTTTATTGATGATGCCACTTCTGCTATGCATGATGAAACTACTTCTGTGCTTGATACTACTTTGCCATTAGGTGAATTTCTTGATGAACAACTTGCTAGAGTTAGGGGGAATGAAATTACTGAAGAACCTATTATTGATGATAGTGATGATGAAGGTTCTCCCAATGATTATGTATTGCCTGTCGTTCCTAAGGGTTATGTTATGAATGAAGAAGCTGCTAGGGAAATCTTTGCTTGCAATGATAGATATGATCTTAAGAAATTATTAGCTAAATGGAAGCAGTAGTCTCTTAATGCTAGAATGAAACCCGACCCAACTTTTTCTACTTCACCTATCTGTGCTACTGATAAGGATTACGAATTCTCTTTTGATCCTAAGATTATTACTTTAGTTGAATCTGATCCTTTTTATGGCCTTGAATCTGAAACTGTTGTGGCACATCTTACCAAGTTAAATGATATAGCTACCCTGTTTACTCATGATGAGAAGTCTTGTTATTTTTATATCCTTAAGATATTTCTGTTCTCATTAAAGGGTGATGCTAAGACTTGGTATAATTCTCTTGCTCCTGGTTGTGTGTATAGTCCCCAGGATATGATTTATTACTTCTCTGCTAAATATTTCCCTGCTCATAAGAAACAAGCTGCCTTGCGGGAAATATATAATTTTGTGCAAATTAAAGAAGAGAGTCTCCCCCAAGCTTGGGGGAGGCTTCTCTGGTTACTTAATGCTTTGCCTGATCATCCTTTCAAGAAAAATGAAATACTTGATATCTTTTATAATGGACTAACCTATTCCAAGGACTACTTGGATAGTTGTGTTGGTTGTGTTTTCAGGGAAAGAACAGTCGACGAAGCTGAATTACTATTGAATAATATGTTGACTAATGAAAATAATTGCACTCTCCCTGTGCCAATTCCTGAGGCAATTCCTGAACCAGTTGAGCCAACTCCTAAGCCTATTCCTAAACCCACTCCGAAGAAGAGAGGTGTTTTATTTCTCAGTCCTGAAGATATGCAAGAGGCAAAGAAATCAATGAAAGAAAAAGGTATTAAAGCTGAAGATGTTAAGAATTTACCTCCTATTGAAGAAATACATGGTCTTAATATACCGCCTGTTGAAGAACCACATTGTCTTGATAACCCGACACAGGTAGTAAAGATAAATTCTCTCTATAGATATGATAAAGTTGAAATCCCCTCTATTAATTTTATAGCCCATGCTTAGATGAATTTGATGAATTTATGGCTAGACAAGAAAGTTTTAATGCTTATGTTGGTAGAGAGTTAAAGAATAATGCTTTCGAGATAGGACGTGTGAGCGATAATATGGCTAGAATTAAAGATGAACTCAAACTCGTTAGCAAATATGCTTCTATGGTTGCTACTCAAGCTGAGCAAGTACTTAAAGCTCAAAACGATTTGCTTGAGGAATTAAATAATAAAAATGACTTTGCTATTAGAGTGGCTACTAGAACTGGTAGAATGACTCAGGAACCTTTGTATCCTGAAGGCCACCCTAAGAGAATCGAGCAAGATTCTCAGAGAGATAATTTAGAGGCACCTAGTTCTTCTGAAAAGAAGAAGAAGATAAACGATAGGACTTTGCATGCTTCTAGTGAACGTACTATAGACACACCTGAGAATCTCAATGATATTTCTATCTCTGATGCTGAATCACAATCAGGTGATGAACATGAACCTAGTGATAATGTTAATGATAATGTTCATGTTGATGCTCAACCTAGCAAAAACAGTGATGTAGAGACTGAACCTGCTGTTGATCTTGATAACCCACAATCAAATAATCAACGTTATGATAAGAGAGATTTTGTTGCTAGGAAGCACGGTAGAGAAAGAGAACCATGGGTTCAGAAACCCATGCCCTTTCCTCCTAAACCATCCAAGTCAAAGGATGATGAGGATTTTGAGCGCTTTGCTTTGAAATGATTAGACCTATTTTCTTACGTATGCGCTTAAGCGATATGCTTAAAGTAAATCCTTATGCTAAGTATATGAAGGATATCATTACAAACAAAAGAAAGATACCGGAAGCTGAAATTTCCACCATGCTTGCTAATTATAATTTTAAGGGTGGAATACCAAAGAAACTTGGAGATCCGGGTGTACCAACTATACCATGCTCCGTTAAAAGAAATTATGTTAGAACTGCTTTATGTGATCCTGGAGATGGTGTTAGTGTTATGCCCCTCTTTATATCGTCGACTTGAACTGAATAAGTTGACACCTACTGAAATATCTTTGCTTGGCTGATAAATCAACTGCTATACCTGTCGGTATTTGTGAGGATGTGCCTGTTGTGGTTGCAAATGTCACTATCTTAACGGACTTTGTTATTCTTGATATTCCCGAGGGCGATAGTATGTCTATTATCCTTGGTAGACCTTTTCTTAATACTGCAGGGGCTGTTATTGATTGCAACAAAGGCAATGTCACTTTTCATGTTAATGGTAAGGAGCATACGGTACACTTTCCGAGGAAACAATCTCAAGTTCGTAGCATCAATTCTATTGGAAAAGTTCCAACTATTATTATTGGAGGTTTTGAATTTCCTCTCACTATTGTCAATAAAAAGTATGATATTCTTATTGTTGGGGATTTTCATATCCCCTTTGATGTAACTTAGTGTTATTCGAAATTTCTCCGGTTCCGTGTTATTCGGAATGAGTTTGTTAAGAAGACTTGATCAATCTTGTTAGTGGATGCATTTTGGTGATCATGAGATGGATGAAACTAGAAGGCACAACCTTCTGTACCCTCTTTTTACTTTCTGTTATTTAGAATAAATAAAGCAAAAATAGTATTATCCGTCTGTTTTCTGAATTATCCGTGCATTAAAAAATATCCCAAAAATAAAAGTGCTCCAAATGCCCTGCAAATTTAGTATGATTTTTTATGGAATATTGAGGATTTTAGGCACTGAAAACATTGCAGGAGGGGCAAGCGCCAAGCCACGAGAGTGGAGGGCGCCCCCCCTGTAGGGCGCGCCCCCTGTCTCGTGGGCCCTAGGTGGCCCCCTCCACTTATGCCAGCACCCACACACTTCATCTTCTACCCAAAAGAATCACCATCCAGCTCAAGCACGAGTTCTAGCTCATTTTGCTGCGATTTTCGATCTCCTTGCTCAAAGCTCCATTCACAAAACTGCTTTGGGAGATTGTTGCTTGGTATGTGACTCCTCCATTGGTCCAATTAGTTTTTGTTCTAGTGCTTTATTCATTGCAATTTTTTGCTGCATAGGTGACCATGTTCTTGAGCTTGCATGTTAAATTTATGAGGTCCCAAGCAATTCCAATGCTTGATATAGGCTCTAGGCACTTGTAGGAGTAGTTGCTACCAATCTTGTTTAGTTTTATTCACTTTTATTTTGAAGTTACTAAAATTTCAGAAATTTTCAGAGAAATAATTATGCTTAGAAGAATGTACCAAGGTGGTTCCTCGGTGAAGAAAGGGCCCATGATTGCCATACGTGAGCAAGATGTTGAATTGCCGAGGGACGCGGATGTACGAGCTTGTGAGTGGCCATCCGATAATTTTGTGGTCGAAGCAGGCTTCAAGGAGGAATTTGACGCGTATGTGCGTAATGCCGAGCTGGAGGACTTCTTACAAGATAAGTGTCCTCAGTACTATCAATTGACTGATTCCTTTGTGCGGAGGTTCCAATATAACCGTGCGCGTAGTTCTCCTAGTGTCATGTTTGATATTTATGATACATCTTATACCATGGATTTAGAGGATTTCACAACTGCTTGCAAACTCCTGCAGTGGGGTAATATTAATGATCCCAGCAAATCTGAATTTAGAGATTTTCTTGCTAGCATTACTGTGGGAGAATCTAGGGACATAGCACAAGCTACCATAGGGAGCATTCATTTTCCTGCTATACATTATTTTGCTCTTTTTATTGGTAAATGCATTAACGGTAAAGACGAAGCATGTCACATGTGTGTCCCTGATCTGTGTGTCCTCAAGAGTGCTGTATCAGGTTATAAAGGTTATAACTTGGGGGGCAATAGTTGCACGTAGGTTGCAGAATAATAGTAGAAAGGGAAATTTATTTGGAGGAATTTATGCAACCCGTGTGGCTAATTATCTTAATATAGCCCCACGAGAGGGGATATGATTTTACCTCCTGTTTATTTGGATAAAGAAGCTATGTTCAATCATCAATTTCTTGCGAGGAATGAACAATTCCTCCATTATCGACTAACCTATGACAGACGCAACGTCGTCCATGTTACTCTTCCTGCTCCCTACCTTTTTGATTATCAGGCAAAAGGAAGATATGTTGTCACCAGGGAAGAAGCAGCTGAACACGAGAGGGGAGCGGAGGCAGCTCGCCAACACGCTGCAGCTCAGGAGGCGGTTGCCGCTGCATCTCAGTACGACCCCAGTTTCACTTATGGATATCAGCCAGGCGGTCCTTGGTACTAGACCAACTTAGGCCAAAAGCCTAAGCTTGGGGAGTACGTATTTCTCACCGACTTTACATTCATGTTCACACACTAGTCGTCGGTGCTCATACTCTTTCATTGTATTATCCATGCTAGTTTAATTTTCTTTTTCTAGTTTTCTTCTTGTGTGTTTGATAAACCTTAAGAAAAATAAAAAAAAATAGTTATTTTAATTTCCATGCTTGTATTAGAAATTAAAATGAAAACCCAAAAAGATTTCTAGCTCTTCTTCTTACTTGTTGGGATCTTTCCCATGTAAATAGTTTTATTTTCTTTTCTTTCCTTTGGGGGTCGAGAAGACCATATTGAAAATGTTTAGTGGCTCTCATATGCATGATTTTTTATTTAATTTAGAGCCCATATTACCCTGTCTTCTCTCTTGAGTTGAATGCTTGCAGATTCCAGCTTAGTCCAATGCACGTGCACTCTTATTATTATTATACACATCATTCGGTCGTGCAAGTGAAATGCAATAATGACGACATATGATGGACTTATTGAGATGAGAAAAGCTGGTATGAACTCGACCTCTCTTGTTTTTGTAAATATGATGAGTTCATCGTTTCTGAGTCAGCTTATTATGAAGTAAACATATTTGCAATGACATTTAGAGATTATAGTTGCTTGTGCCATGCTTGATTAGCTATGATTTATAATGGTTTACCTTGCGTGCCAACATGCTATTAGAAAGATCATGATGTGGTATGATGGGATGGTATCCTCCTTTGAATGAATTGAGTGACTTGACTTGGTACATGTTCATGCATGTAGTTGAAACAAATCAACATAGCCTTCATGATATTTATGTTCATGGTAGATTATATCCTACTCATGCTTGTACTCGGTGTAAATTAATTTTAATGCATGTTCATGACTGTTGTCGCTCTCTCACTTGGTCGCTTCCCAGTCTTTTGCTAGCCTTCACCTGTACTAAGCGGGAATACTGCGTGTGAATGCAAACTCCTTAAACCCCAAAGTTGTTCCATATGAGTCCACCATACCTTCCTATATGCGGTATTTACCTACCGTTCCAAGTAAATTTGTATGTGCCAAACTCCAAACCTTCAAATGAAATTCTGTTTTGTATGCTTGAGCAGCTCATGTTACCACTAGGGCTGCCTATATCTTCCATGCTAGGTGGGTTATTCTCAAGAGGAGTGGACTCCGCTCCTCATTCACGAGAAAGGGCCGGTAACCGGGATGCCCAGTCCCATGATCCAAAAAGATAAAAGAAATCAAAATAATTAAACAAAACTCCCCCAGGGCTGTTGTTAGTTGGAGGCACTCGTTGTTTCGAGCAAGCCATGGATTGATGCTTGTTGGTGGTTGGGGGAGTATAAACCTTTACCATTCTGTTTGGGAACTGCCTATAATGCATGTAGTATGGAAGATACAGCCATCTCATAGTTGTTGCGTTGACAGCAAAAGTATGCCGCTCAAAATGTTATTCAATCTCTATTTTAAAATCGAGCTCTGGCACCTCTACAAATCCCCGCTTCCCTCTGCGAAGGGCCTATCTATTTACTTTTATGTTGAGTCATCACCTTCTTATTAAAAAGCACCCACTGGAGAGCACACTGTCATTTGCATTCATTACTATTGGTTTATATTGGGTATGACTTGATTGGATCTCTTTTACCATGAATTACAATGTTTAGTCAGTCCTTGATCTTTAAAGGTGCTCTGCATTTATGTTTTGCGGTCTCAGAAAGGGCTAGCGAGATACCATTTTGTTATATCATGTTATGATTATTTTGAGAAAGTGTTGTCATCCGAGTTTTATTATTATGGCTCGTTAGCTGATTATGCTATTGATATGAGTAATTGTGAGACCTAAGTATTATTGTGAGTATGGTTAGTTCATAATATTTGCTGAAACTTGAATGCTGGCTTTTCATGTTTACAACAACAAGAGCAAACAGAGTTTGTAAAAGTTTTTCTTTATCACTTTCAGTTTATCAACTGAATTGCTTGAGGACAAGCAAAGGTTTAAGCTTGGGGGAGTTGATACGTCTCCAATGTATCTACATTTCCAAGCACTTTTGCCCTTGTTTTGGACTCTAACTTGCATGATTTGAATGAAACTAACCCGGAGTGACGCTGTTTTCAGCAGAACTGCCATGATGTTGTTTTATGTGTAGAAAAGAAAAGTTCTCGGAATGTCCTGAAAATCCACAGAGGCACTTTTTGGAATTAATAAGAATTTCTGGGCGAAAGAAATACACCAGGGGGCCCAGGGCCTGTCCACGAGACAGGGGGCGTGCCCCCCCTGGACCTCCACCGACTTCAACTCCAACTCCATATATTCACGTCAGGGAGGAAAAATCAGAGAGAAAGTTTCATCGCGTTTTACGACACGGAGCCGCCGCCAAGCCCTAATCTCTCTCGGGAGGGCTGATCTGGAGTCCGTTCGGGGCTCCGGAGAGGGGGATTCGTCGCCGTCGTCATCATCAACTATCCTCCATCACCAATTTCATGATGCTCACTGTCGTGCGTGAGTAATTCCATCGTAGGCTTGCTGGACGGTGATGGGTTGGATGAGATTTACCATGTAATCAAGTTAGTTTTGTTAGGGTTTGATTCCTAGTATCCACTATGTTCAGAGATTGATGTTGCTATGACTTTTCTATGCTTAATGCTTGTCACTAGTGCCCGAGTGCCATGATTTCAGATCTGAACCTATTATGTTTTCATGAATATATGTGTGTTCTTAATCCTATCTTGCAAGTCTATAGTAACCTATTATGTGTTATGATCCGACAACCCCGAAGTGACAATAATCGGGATACTTCTCGGTGATGACCGTAGTTTGAGGAGTTCATGTATTCACTATGTGCTAATGCTTTGTTCGGTTCTCTATTAAAAGGAGGCCTTAATATCCCTTAGTTTCCGCTAGGACCCGCTGCCACGGAGGGTAGGACAAAAGATGTCATGCAAGTTCTTTTCCATAAGCATGTATGACTATTTACGGAATACATGCCTACATTACATTGATGAATTGGATCTAGTTCTGTGTCACCCTATGTTATAGCTATTACATGAGGAATCACATCCGGCATAATTATCCATCACTGATCCATTGCCTACGAGCTTTTCACATATTGTTCTTCTCTTATTTACTTTTCCGTTGCTACTGTTACAACTACTACAAAAACCCAAAAACAATTATCTTTACTTTTGCCACCGTTAATTTTATTATCATACCACTTTTGCTACTAAATACTTTGATGCAGATACTAAGTTATCCAGGTGTGGTTGAATTGACAACTCAACTGCTAATACTGAAGAATATTCTTTGGCTCCCCTTATGTCGAATCAATAAATTTGGGTTGAATACTTTACCCTCGAAAGCTGTTGCGATCCCCTACACTTGTGGGTTATCAATCATCACGTGAGATGGAGTAGTTTTCAATGGTGAACATCACTATGTTGATCATATCTACTATATGATTCATGCTCGACCTATCGGTCTCAGTGTTCCGAGGCCATATCTGCATATGCTAGGCTCGTTAAGTTTAACCTGAGTATTCTGCGTGTGTAAAACTGTCTTACACCCGTTGTATTTGAACGTAGAGCTTATCACACCCGATCATCACGTGGTGTCTCGGCACGAAGAACTTTCGCAACGGTGCATACTCAGGGAGAACACTTATACCTTGAAATTTAGTGAGAGATCATCTTATAATGCTACATCAATCAAAGCAGAATAAGATGCATAAAAGATAAACATCACATGGAATCAATATAAGTGATATGATATGGCCATCATCAACTTGTGCCTTTGATCTCCATCTTCCGTCATGATCACCGTCGTCACCGGCGCGACACCTTGATCTCCATCGTAGAATCGTTGTCGTCTCGCCAACTATTGCTTCTACGACTATCGCTACCGCTTAGTGATAAAGTAAAGCAATTACGCGGCGATTGCATTGCATACAATAAAACGGCAACCATATGGCTCCTGCCAGTTGCCGATAACTCTGTTACAAAACATGATCATCTCATACAATAAAATTTAGCATCATGTCTTGACCATATCACATCACAACATGCCCTGCAAAAACAAGTTAGACGTCCTCTACATTGTTGTTGCAAGTTTTACGTGGCTGCTACGGGCTGAGCAAGAACCGTTCTTACCTACGTATCAACACCACAATGATATTTCGTCAAGTTAGTGTTGTTTTAACCTTCAACAAGGACCGGGCGTAGCCACACTTGGTTCAACTAAAGTTGGAGAAACTGACACCCGCCAGCCACCTATGTGCAAAGCACGTCGGTAGAACCAGTCTCGCGTAAGCGTACGCCTAATGTCGGTCCGGGCCGCTTCATCCAACAATACCGCTGAACAAAAGTATGACATGCTGGTAAGCAGAATGACTTGTATCGCCCACAACTCACTTTTTTTCTACTCGTGTATACAACATCTACGCATAAACCTGGCACGGATGCCACTGTTGGGCAACGTGGTAATTTCAAGAAAATTCCTACGCACACGCAAGATCATGGTGATGCATAGCAACGAGAGGGAGAGTGTGTCTTCATACCCTTGAAGATCGCTAAGATGAAGCGTTTAATAACTCGGTTGATGTAGTCGTAGACCTTCGCGATCCGCCCCGATCAAGTACCGAACGTACGGCACCTCCGCGTTTGATACGTCTCCAACGTATCTATAATTTATGAAGCAATCATGTTATTTCATTATCTATTTTGAATGTTTATGGGCTTTATTATACACTTTTATATTATTTTTGGGACTAACCTATTAACCGGAGGCCCGGCCCATATTGCTGTTTTCTGGCCTATTTCAGTATTTCAAAGGAAAGGAATATCAAACGGAGTCCAAACGGAATGAAACCTTCGGGAGCGTGATTTTTGGAACGAACGTGATCCAGGAGACTAGGAGTTGAAGGCAAGGAAGCTTCGAGGTGGCCACGAGGGTGGGGGCGCGCCCACCCACCTAGGCGCGCCCCCTGTCTCGTGGGCCCCTCGAGGCTCCCCCGACCGACTTCTTTCGCCTATATATTCCCATATACCCTAAAACCATCGAAGAACAATAGATCGGGAGTTCTGCCGCCGCAAGCCTCTGTAGCCACCAAAAACCTCTCGGGAGCCCGTTTCGGCACCCTGCCGGAGGGGGGATCCCTCACCGGTGGCCATCTTCATCATCCCGGCGCTCTCCATGCACTAGTGCAGAACCGGGCAATAGCACCGGTTCGTAAGGCCCTTTAGTGCCAGTTCCATAACCGGCACTAAAGTGTGGGCACTAAAGCCCCCCCCCCCTTTAGTACCGGTTCAGCATGAATCGGTGCTAAAGGGAAACCACGTGTACGAGCCAGCTCCGAGGCACAGAGCCCTTTAGTACCGGTTGGTAAGACCAACCGGTACTATAAGGTTTGGGGGTTTTAGTTTTATGATTTCTTTTCATTTAATTTTGTGTTTCCATTTTAATTCTTTTTCGTTTGCTGGTATTTTACGATGCTACACATTGTACACGTTATATATATATATATATATATATATATATATATATATATATATATCATCAGTGTCTCACAAACCATCATATTAATTAATTCACACATACACATGTATAGCTATATACAATTTCTCCTACATATGCATGTTGCCTTCGGAGCCAGTGGCATTAGCCTAATTGGTGCCTTGAGCACGATGACAATTGGAAGTGGTTTTCATGGGGGCGGTAGCGGGTAATAGTATTCTCCTTCGGATTTATGACCTGGTCGAGCAAAAATCCCGCTATTTCCTCTTGAAGTGCTTCTACGCTCCGCTTTCTAGGAGCTTCTCCGCACCTCTATGAACTGTTAAGAAGGAGATCAATATGCATGTGTATTAGTTGTGTGACTAGATATCGATAATGGTGTAAAAATTGTGAATAGTGTTTTGACAAGCGTACCCATTCCTGTCTTTGAGATCTGCTCCTTTGGACGCCATCATGCGAATGTTCTCATAAGCGCAGAATGCACACAGATCAGTCCCTACCGCTGCTTGAGGGCCTTTACGAGAATGGAATTTGATCAGATAATAATTAATCAAGCATGATAATTAAAGAGATGGCAGCTAGCTAGCTAGCTAGTACTATAATTACTTACCTTGGGTGAAACCATTTAAGCTTTTTCCATTCTCCACGGGGTCACGTTGATGAACCTTGCCCAAGCCCTGCCCATGAGACAAAGAAAATGAATAAAGGGGTTATTAAATAGTTCATATCATGAAAAATGACGAACTAAATAGGCCGAGATATATAGTTAATAATGATTGAAATTACATGTTGACTATCCCAAACAAGATGTTATAGTCAGTTTTTTCTTTGAGTAGTGAGTCAAGTATTTCAACTGTTCCGGCGTCAACTTTAATGATACACAAGACCTAGTGAAATCTGGATGCACACACGTTTGCATGTCTTAATTAAGCGGACATATGTAAGCAAAAACATGAAGCTAGCTAGTAGGCAAAAACAGAGAATTTGTAGTACAAGACAGTGTGACTCACTGGAAGTTGTAAGGAAGTAGTATATCTTCATTGTATTTGAGGCGCTTCAAGAACTCTAGCATGTTGTCCTCTACGGCCTTTTGATGATGTGCATTTATTTTCCATGTGTATTTATTAACGGTGTTTGGGTCAATGAACCCAATGCCAAAGCGTCCACCTTTTCTCATTTCATATATCTTCATCCTGCATAATGCCACAGAAAATAATATAGTGAGGATAATTACAGGTAATGATTGATCAAAAGGATCACTACAGCTAGCTTGAGACTTAAATTACGTAAAAGAAATCACTTACGGACAATAGCAAGCGGCGATAGATTTGTCGAGTGCATCTTGATTGTATAAGCGAAACAGTTCAAAATACTCAGCAGATGAGCTTTCTCATGGAAGTAATGCTCCTCCTTGACATTCACCATGAGGACAATCGATTGGAAATCTTGGTAATGTTCATGTACCATTGATGCAATTCATACATTCTCGTTGGGAGGTTCTTGACCTTGTGCGGCTTGACCAAAGGTTGGCCCGGACATATTTCCGTTTTATTTCATCCTCTGTAAACACAGGCATGGGCTCGATCTCGAGGAGTTGTCCAATGATGATGTTGAGAACTTCCTTTGCATTATATGGTCCTTGGTTATTACCACATTGCCTACATCGAACGTAAACTGTTTGCCCACAATAATATTGCCACAGATCTTTATCACGTGTTGTTGGCACAACAAGCGAGGGATCGATTGCGCCGCTGTTCTCCCGGTGGGAATGGTTTTCCGCATTTTTCGACAAATGCTTGTTGTTTGCTCGATCTGAGCTCGCCTCCTTACGTAGACGCGTGCTCGATTTAACTTCCCCGATGTGCCGCTCATAGTCTGTGTCAGCGGGCTTGGGAGCTGGTGGTTGAGCCATACTGAATGAAGTGGTCAATCGTTTCCTTAGGCACTTTCTCCCTTGGCGGCGGTTGCGGTTTCGGTGCAAAATGGGCTTCCACCTGGGCCTTCGATATGGCTGCGTTTTCCTCCTCGGACCTGTCATAAGGCCTCTGGGGAAGAGGCGTGAGGCTTGGACCATAGTTATATCGCTTGCCTCCGCATGTACTTCCTCTACTACCTCGACTCGTACCGCTACGCACCAAAGCTGCGGGGTGTCTCTTCTGCGATTGATGAGGCGGCGGAGACGGCTGACGGGGCTGAGTTGGTCGAGGAGGAGTGGCCTGAAGCTGTGCCGACTTGGAGGAGGAGCGGCCTGAGGTTGTGCCGGACTTGGAGGAGGAGTGGACGTCGGCGCCGTGGCGGACTTGGAGGAGGAGGTGACTGACACTTTGCCGGACTTGGAGGAGGAGTGGCCTGAGGTTGTGCCGGACTTGGAGGAGGAGTGGACGTCCCGACGCTGTGGGCGGACTTGGAGGAAGAGGAGTGGCCTGAAACTTTGCGGACTTGGAGGAGGAGTGGCTGACACTTTGCTGGACTTGGTGGACTTGCAGGAGCGGGAGTCTGCTGACTCGGTGGCGGACTTCGACGAGGAGTCGGCTGATGCGGTGTCGGTGGCCTTCGAAAGATGATGCAATCCTTTTTCCATAGGATGACACGATGTTTGGCCTCTCCGAGAAAGTGCTCGTCGTCACCTCCAGGAATGTCAAGCTCTAGGTCCGAATATGGGTCCACCACCTCATCAACCAAGACACGAGCATAGCCCGCTGGAATCGGGTTGCAATGGAAGGTTGCCTTGGGGGGATTTTTAAAAGCAACGGCGTCCGCCACCTTCATGGATATGTTCTTCATTTTGACGTGTAGCTCGCAGTTAGTGTTATCCGTGATGTCATCCATGGGGTATCTATCCAGCATTGCGTCGTCCGGGGAAGGATGGTTGAGCCATACGAATGAAGTGGTCAATCGTTTCCTCAGGCACTTTCTCCCTTGGTGGCGGTTTCGGTGCAAAATGGGCTTCCACCTCAGACTTTGATATGGCTGCGATTTCCTCCTCGGACCTGTCATAAGACCTCTGCGGAAGAGGCATGAGGCTTGGACCATATTTATATCGCTTGCCTCCGCTGTACTTCTGTACTACCTCGATTGCCGCTCGCACCATAGTTGCGGGTGTCTCTTCTGCGATTGTTGAGGCGGGCGGAGACGCAGCCGACGGGCTGAGTTGGACGAGGAGGAGTGGCCGCTGAAGCTGTGCGGACTTGGAGGAGGAGTGGCACGAGGTTGTGCCGGACTTGGAGGAGGTGGACGTCGACACTGTGGCGGACTTGGAGGAGGAGGAGTGGCGACACTTTGCGGACTTGGAGGAGGTGGCACGACACTTTGCGGACTTGGAGGAGGTGGCCTGACACTTTGCGGACTTGGTGGACTTGCAGGAGCGGGAGACTGCTGACTCGGTGGCGGACTTGACGAGGAGTCGGATGACGCAGTGTCGGTGGCCTTGAAAGATGATGCAATCCTTTTTCCATAGGATGATACGATGGTTGGCGTCTCCGAGAAAGCGCCGTCGTCACCTCCGTGAATGTCAAGCTCTAGCCCGAATATGGGTGCACCACCTCGTCAACCATGACACGAGCATAGCCCTCTGGAATCGGGATGCAATGGTAGGTTGCTTTGGGGGTAACTGGAAAAGCAACGCCGTCCGCCACCTTCATGGATATGTTCTTCATTTTGACGTGTAGCTCGCAGCTAGTGTTCTCCGTGATGTCATCCACGGGGTATCTACCCAGCATTGCGTCGTCCGGGGTGGAACCCACGCTGCTTCTCGGCATGGATGGGGCGGTGCTATCCAATGCTGGATCATTCGCTAGCTGCTGCAGCTGCTGAGACCCCCTTTGTTGGGTAAGTGAGTCGATCTGCTCCTGCTGCCGCTGGAATTTGACTACCAATTCCGCTTGACTTGCTTCTAGGCCTTGAAGGCGTTCATAGTCCCGCTTCCTCTGCTCCTCCTCCATCTTCCTCTTCTTCTCCTCTGCAATCTTCTTTCTCGCACGGGTTACGTAGTTGGTGTTCGATCTGAAAACCCCTCATACCACGGAATAGCGCCCTTGCCTCGTGTTCTTCCGGGTGTTCAGGATTTCCCGAGCACGCGTAAGCTCGTCGTTCTCTCTGTTGGGATGGAACACCCCGATCGTGCCTCTTCTATTGCAACAAGTATCGCATCGTCGGCTCCCTTCAGACTTGCCCTCGTCGAAACATTGCGGTCTTGGGTCCAACCCCCCATGCGCATAGAACCAAGTCCACGACTGGGGGCCAGCTCTTAGTAACCGGAGTGGCACCTACATCCTCCATCTCTTTCTCAGACTTATCCCACTTAGGCATTGCCACCGCATAGCCACCTGGCCCCAACTTATGGAACTTATCCTTTTTTCGGCATTCTTCTTGTTTATTCTCGATCGTTCCTTAGCTAATTCTGAATCCTTGAATTTCACGAAATCGTCCCAGTGAGCACGTTGGTTCTCTAGTGTTCCCTCGAATCTGAGTCTTCCTTCCTCCCTTGACGTACTTGTCCCATTCACGATTCTTGTGGTTCTTGAATGCAACCGCCATCTTCCTAAGAGCAGCGTCCTTGACTTTCTGCACATACGCTTCGTGAAATGATCTGGTAGGGTGAAATGTTCCATGAGAGTATCCCAAAGCAGATCTTTTTGATTCTTGTCGACAAAAGTAACATCTGTGACGTGGAGCAGCGTCCTCTTTGCCTTTTGTCCTTTGTCTTTTGCTGGCTCTCTCCATTCTTGAAGGGAGGTCGGGAGTTGGTCCTTCACAAGAACTCCTTGACCGACGAATGAACTTGTCCGCAATCTTCTTAGGCGCTAATGGTTCGCCATTAGGTCCGACTGCCTCGATATTTTACTTTACGCCCTCCTTCAACTTTTTGTTCGGCCCTTGTTTCGTCCTTTTGCCTGAAGATTTGCTCGATCCGGATGGCTGAAAGAACAAAGATCGATTCGTTAATATATCTTCAAGTCATTTAAAACATGTGATGATCACCAGATACCTGTTTATATAAATATATATACCTCGCCGGTCTTTGTTGTTTCAGGATCAACATGTTCTTCGTCATCGTCATAATCGTAGTTCATGACTTCATCAATTCGGTTGTCGCGATCGAATATCATATCACCCTCTCCGGTGTTGTTTAGAAATTGAGCCGTCATAATCTTCTTCATTACGATCATCATCGGCTGCGTATCATATCGAACATGGTCTGTTCTCCTCTCTGTCGGTATTATGCCGCCATAGCTTTTATTTAACTAATTCAAAAGAAATATAAAACAATTTAGTATTCAAATTACATCGTCTCGAATAATAGATATAATCTCGAATACTTCGTCTAGAATAATAGATATAATCTCGAATACATCGTCTCGAATAATATATAATATTGAATAGTACATCATTGGCTAGCTAATTAAAGATCGAATACTACAGAAGAATCTAGGACACTCGCGGTTCTGCGTCATGGGCGGTGGACACCCAAAGAGAAGGAACCCTCACGGGATCATAGCTGAAGTGAGATCCCGAAGATACTTGCCAGTGTATTGGAGAACCTGCCGCCCTCTAACGCAAACCATGTAGCGATGGGCGTGCTCGTCCTCCTCCGACACGGCGACGTACCTCCTCCGGCGGGGGCCGGGTCCCTCACCAAACTGGCCCACGCGAACGCCACCAAACGAGATCAGGGTCGACGACGGGACCCGGGGCGGGTTCCTCATCAAGCGGCGCCCCTCCAGCAGCACCTCCAGTGCCAGCCAGGCGGAGCCAGTCCCGGACATGGGTCGGCTGGGCGTCGTCATGACGGGTCAACGGCGAGGATGCGGGCGGGCATCGTCGAGAACAAATACTAGCTATATGCCCATAAAAAGTAATATTTTTTTAATGATTGGATTTTGATAACTAAAATTTCTAACATTTCTACTATTTCAAAAATCTATATACTATTTCATACTAATTAAGCATCTAACACTAAAAACAAAAACACAACTTCTATACATCCATTAAAAACTGAAAAACAACATTATATAAAAAATTTCCATACTAATTAAACACTAATTATATCCATCTAACATGCATTCATACATATATAATAGTGAAAAAATAATAATCTAAATAATCTAAACTAATTTACAAAATACGTATATACTAATATATACATGCATTAATTCATACGTATGTGTGTGTGTGTGTTCATCATGCTTGTGTGTGTGTGTATGGGCTCGGGGAGGGGCGGCGCCCATGGTGGCCAGGGGCGAGAGAGGGTTAGAGGGGAGAGCTCACAGCGGGCGACGGCGACGGCAGGCGACGGCGAGGCAATGGCGGTGACGGGCAGGCGGCGGCGGGACGGCGCGATGGGGACGGGCAGGGCGGCGATGGAGACGAGGGCGGCGACGGGACGGGGGCGGGACGGGGCAAGGCGGCGGGACGAGGGCGGCGACGGGACGGGGCGGCGGCGGAGACGACGGAAACAGAGGAAGAAGCAGAGGGGAATGAAATTTTCAAAGTGTTGTATATATAGAAGGCACCTTTAGTACGGTTGGAGCCACCAACCCGGTACTAAAGGCCAATTTTGCCAGCCCCAGCGGCGGGAAGCGACCCCCTTTAGGACCGGGTGGTGGCACAAACCGGAACTAAAGGCCCCCCCTTTAGGACCGGTAGGGGCCACGACCCGGTACTAAAGGCCTCGCGCTGCCACCCCAAAGTTTAGTCCCACCTCGCCGGGCGAAGGCAGTCGCCTGGTTTATAAACCCAGCCGGCTACCACTTGAACTCCTCTGTATAGCAGGCTTGTGGGCCTAAACTCAGACGCTGCCACTGTGAGTCTGCTTTGGGCCTTTAAGGCCTGTAAATACACACTGTGGCCTATCAGGGCCCAGTATGGCCTTAATTTTTTATAGTTTTTTCTTTTACGCTTTATTTTCTTCTATTTATTTTTGCGTAGTTTTTGTATAGTTTTTCTTTTCTGTTATATTTATTTTCTTCTATTTATTTGTGAGTAGTTTTTCATCTAGTTTGCCAAAATTCAACATTTTGAGTTCATTTTGTAGTGATTTTCAATTTCACGGTCATTTTGTAAACGATTGAAAAATAGCAAATATAATTTTTTCTTTTCTGCTTTATTTTTTCTTCTATTTATTTCTGAGTAGTTTTTTTCTGCTATATTTATTTTCTTCTATTTATTTTTCAGTAGTTTTTTATATAGTTTTTTCTTTTCAGCTATAGTTTTCTTTCTTTTCTGCTATTTTTCTTTTACGCAAAACTTGATGGTCAAAGCGGAGTTATAACTTAAAAAAAGAAATGTCGACGTGCAATTAGTTTTTGCCATAACGAAGAAGTCCGGAGTTGTAATAAGTTATTAAAAATAAAAAGAGGTGCAATGCTCGTTAATTTGCTTCAAGCCTTTGAATAGTGTAAACTGCACCGCGCATAGCTCCGTGCAGTCTACCGTATTCCTGAAGGCTTGAAACTAAGCAACGTGAGCATTGATCCTCTTCTTCATCGTCTCTGCACTCAGGGCTTATAAACCGCTCCTAGTCCCTCTCACTTCGTGAGGTGGGACTAAAAAACAGCTTACGTCTGGTTCATCCATGAACCGGTACTAAAGGTGCTCGTGGGGCCTGACCTTACGACACAACCTCATTAGTACCGGTTAGGTAGTAACCAGCACTAAATGGTGATGGTGGGGCCATAGCTTTGACCGGAGGCTGACATAGCCTCTTTAGGTACAAAAATTACAAACTTTTACGTTAGTGCCCGTAGTTTTCAAATTTGAATAGTTTAAATTTTGAATTATTTGAAATTAGTGTGAATTTGTTTGCACATAAAATTTCTTCGCGTTTCAAATGCCAAAACACATAACTACCCTAACTATTACAGAGATTCCCCTCTCGGTGCGAAACACAGAAGAAAGTGATGATAGCTAGTGAAGCCGATCACATCCCAGATCTTTGGGTGTGAAACTTTTTCTTCGCGTGTGTCCCTTTGCGCCATAACCATGGAAAATCTTCATCATTTAACGGGATGCTCGGGTCAATATTCACTGTGAATGGAGCAATTTCATCAAACTTTTCATAATCTTACTTGTCTATCTTGTCATCCACTCTCACGATGTTTCTCTTCCCAGAAAGAACTATGTGCCGCTTTGGCTCATCGTACGATGCATTCGCTTCCTTATCTTTTCTTTTTCTTGGCTTGGTAGACATGTCCTTCACATATAAAACCTGTGCCACATCATTGGCTAGGACGAATGGTTCGTCTGCATACGCAAGATTGTTGAGATCCACTGTTGTCATTCCGCATCTGCGGGTCTTCCGTTACCCGCCTCGTGTCATATTCACCCATTTGCACGAAACAAAGGACCTTTAAACCACGTCGATAGTCAAGTTCCCATATGTCCTGTATATAACCATAATATGTTTCCTTTCCGTCTTGGTTTTACGCATCAAAGCGGACACCACTGTTTTGGTTGGTGCTCCTCTTATCTTGGGCGATCGTGTAAAATGTATTACCATTTATCTCGTACCCTTTGAAAGTCATTATATTCAAGATGGTAATCGGGACAACAAGTACATGTCATCTTCAATAGAGGTGTCATGCATGGTGCGATATGCGCAACCAGGTGGCGAAACTCCTGGTTTGTTCACGTGTAATCCGGTCATCGAGACCGCTCCGGGTGTTTGGAGCGTAGCAAATTCTTGTGTTCATCCATATACGGAGCCACCAAGGCGAATTTCAGTAGAAGCGTATCGTGCTTGGTGAGAGAATGTCCGTCCATACATATTATTTGTTCCTCCTAGCGTGCCTTTTCCATCCACCTGCCCTTATGCCGCGATTCAGGAACACCAATCGGCTTAAGGTCAGGAATAAAGTCAATACAAAACTCAATGACCTCCTCATTTTGATGGCCCTTGGAGAAGCTTCCTTACGGCCTAGCACGGTTATGAACATATTTCTTTAAGACTCCCATGAACCTCTCAAAGGGAACATATTGTGTAGAAATACAGGACCCAAAATGTTAATCTCTTCGCATAGGTGAACTAGGATGTGCGTCATGATGTTGAAGAAGGATGGTGGGAACACCAACTCGAAACTGACAAGACATTGCACCAAATCATTTTGTAACCTTGGTATGATTTCTGGATCGATTACCTTACGAGAGATTGCATTGAGAAATGCACATAGCTTCACAATGGCTAATCGAGCGTTTTTCGGTAGAAGCCCCTCAATGCAACCGGAAGCAGTTGCGTCATAATCACGTGGCAGTCATGAGACTTTAGGTTACGGAACTTTTTCTACGCCATGTTTATTATTCCCTTTATATTGACGAGAAGCCGACGGTACCTTAATATTGAGCAGGCATTCAAAGAAGATTTTCTTCTCTTCTTTGGTAAGAGCGTAGCTTGCATGACCACGATGTATGCCGTCTTCTCCGTGCATACGTTGCTGGTCCTCCCGTGCCTCGTGTGTATCTTTTGTCTTCCCATACACGCCCAAGAAGCCAAGCAGGGTCACGCAAAGATTCTTCGCCACGTGCATCACGTCGATTGCGGAGCGGACCTCTAGGTCTTTCCAATATGGCAGGTCCCAAAATATAGATTTCTTCTTCCACATGGGTGCGCGTCCGTCGGCGTCCTTTGGAACAGGTTGTCCGCCAGACCTTTCCAAATATCACCTTCAAACCCTTGACCATATCATGTACATCAGCACCAAGACGGTGGCGAGGCTTCGTCCGGTGATCCGCCTCACCTTTGAAATGCTTGCCTTTCTTTCTTACGGGATGCTGCTCGGAAGAAATCGGCGATGTCCTGTACACATTCTTCATACAACTATTCAAATATATCTGTCGGTATCATCCAAACAGTGCGTGCATCCACGGTATCCCTTGTTTGTCCGTCACGAAAGGTTACCGAGAGCAGGCCAATCATTGATGGTCACGAACAGCAACGCCTTTAGGTCAAATTCTTCCCCATGTGCTCATCCCACGACGTACACCTGTTCCATTCCACAGTTGTAAGAGTTCTTCAACTAATGGCCTTAGGTACACATCAATGTCGTTGCCGGGTTGCTTAGGGCCTTGGATGAGCACTGGCATCATAATGAACTTCCGCTTCATGCACAACCAAGGAGGAAGGTTATACAAACATAGAGTCACAGGCCAGGTGCTATGGTTGCTGCTCTGCTCCCCAAAAGGATTAATGCCATCTGCGCTTAGACCAAACCATACGCTCCTTGCGTCATCTGCAAACTCCTTCCCGTACTTTCTTTCGATTTTTCTCCACTGCGACCCGTCAGCTGGTACTCTCAACTTTCCGTCTTTGTTACGGTTTTCTCTGTGCCATCGCATCGCCTTGGCATGCTCTTTGTTTTGGAACAAATGTTTCAATCGTGGTATTATAGGAGAATACCACATCACCTTGGCAGGAATCTTCTTCCTGGGGCGCTCGCCCTCGACATCACCATGCTCATCGCGGCTGATCTTATAGCGCAATGCACCACATACCGCAAGCGTTCAAATCCTCGTACTCACCGCGGTAGAGGATGCAATCATTAGGGCATGCATGTATCTTACGCACCTCTAACCCTAGAGGGCAGACAGCCTTCTTTGCTTCAGACGTACTCTCGGGCAATTCGTTGTCCTTTGGAAGCATATCCTTTATTATTACCGGCAACTTTCCAAATCCCGTGTCGGATACACCATTCTACGCCTTCCATTGCAGCAATTCCGATTGTGGTGCCCAGCTTTTTCTTGTCACCTACGCAATTCGGGTACAACAATTTTTGTGATCCTCTAACATGCGCTGCAACTTCTTCTTCTCCAAATCACTTGCTAGCTTTCTCTTTGCATCGGCAATGGCCCGACCTAGATCATCAACGGGCTCATCTGATGCCTCTTCTTCAGCTTCTTCCCGCATTGTCGGCCCAGCTTCTTCCCGCATTACCGGCTCAGCTTCTTCCCCCATTGTTGTATCATCGTATTCAGGGAACCCATGGCCAGGATAGTTGTCGTCGTCCTCTTCTTCTTCATTGTCTTCCATCATAACCCCTCTTTCTCCGTGCTTGGTCCAAACATTATAGTGGGGCATGAAACCGGACTCAAACAGGTGGACGTGAATGGTTCTTGACGTAGAGTAATTGCGACCATTCTTACAGCCACACATGGACAAGGCATAAAACCATCCACCGCTTGTTTGCCTCGGCCATAAGCGAGAAAAGTATGCACGCTCTCAACGAGGGGGAGAGCATGGGTCATCGTACATCCATTGCCGGCTCATCTTCATTACACATCAACGAATAGACCAAATTAATACAAGTTCATACATAAAGTTCATACAACACTTAAATGCAACAAACAAATAACTCTCTAGCTAAAGCATTTAAATGCAACAACAAATGCGATCAAGATCGCAACTAAGGTAACAATTGATCCAACAACATAATGATACCAAGCCTCACTATCGATGGCATATTTTCTAATCTTTCTAATCTTCAAGCGCATTTTCTCCATCTTGATCTTGTGATCATCGATTTACATCGGTAACATGCAACTCCAATTCCATCTTCTCCCCTCAATTCTTTTCAATTTTTCTTTCAAGTACTCGCTTTTCTCTTTCAACTAAATTTAACCTCTCGACAATAGGGTCGGTTGGAATTTCCGGTTCACATACCTCCTAGATAAAAATATCTATGTCAACTTGATGGGCATAATTTGTCATAAACACGAAATGCAACAAACAGTTTTAAAAGAGAATATACCACATCCGAATCATAACAAGGACGAGGGCCGACGGGACGGATATCAAAACCATGGCACTATGTATAACAAACAACGACGGGTAAGATAATTATTATCTGAGTAACTATATATCCAAATCACACAAACATCAATTTTTTATATAAAATTTCATGAACAAGAGGCTCACCACAAGGTGGTGCCATGACAGACGATGCAAGGGCGATCGACGGTGGTTTCTGACAGAGATTTAAAAGGCACTAAGTAAACCACACCTACATATGCAAACTAAGTGTTATTTTGACCTCAAATTGCATATAAATCAAATACTACCACATATAATTCCTCCCAAATTACTAAAACCCACAATTAATCACTATATAAACCAATGCAAGAGCTAATCTAGCAATGAGAGATGAAAGGACAAAGTTGCTAACCTTGGTGATCATTTGAATGGATGAGGGCTGCAAATCTTGACAAATTTGGGGCAAATTTTGTGATGAACTCGAGAGGAAGAAGGGAAGAACAGAGGAGAGGGAGAGGGAAAGGGGAAGAACAGAGTGCGGGTGGGCCGAAGGATTTATATAGGGCGACATTTAGTACCGGTTCGTGCCACGAACCGTACTAAAGGTGTTGGAATGGCCCCATTCTCGACAACATCCTGCCACCACTCTCATTAGTATGGTTCGTGGCACGAACCGGTGCTAAAGGTTTGCCACGAACCGGTACTAAAGAGCTCCTCCCGGCTAGCCGTTGGAACCGGCACTAATGGCCACATTAGTGCCGGTGCTGTTACAAACCGGGACTAATGTGTCTCACATTTGACCCTTTTTCTACTAGTGATGACGAGGAGGGAGTAGGTCACCCTCGGGGCTGAGGGTATGTACAGTAGCTATGTGTTTGATCTCTCTCTCTCGTGTTCTCTCTATGGCACAATCTTGATGTATCGCGAGCTTTGCTATTATAGTTGGATCTTATGATGTTTCTCCCCTCTACTCTCTTGTGATGAATTGAGTTTTCCTTTGAAGTTATCTTATCGGATTGAGTCTTTAAGGATTTGAGAACACTTGATGTATGTCTTGCCGTGCTTATCTGTGGTGACAATGGGATATCACATGATCCACTTGATGTATGTTTTGGTGATCAAATTGCGGGTTCCACCCATGAACCTATGCATAGGGGTTGGCACACGTTTTCGTCTTGACTCTCCGGTAGAAACTTTGGGGCACTCTTTGAAGTACTTTGTGTTGGTTGAATAGATGAATCTGAGATTGTGTGATGCATATCGTATAATCATGCCCACGGATACTTGAGGTGACAATGGAGTATCTAGGTGACATTAGGGTTTTGGTTGATTTGTGTCGTAAGGTGTTATTCTAGTATGAACTCTATGATAGATTGAACGGAAAGAATAGCTTTGTGTTATTTTACTACGGACTCTTGAATAGATAGAACAGAAAGGATAACTTTGAGGTAGTTTCGTACCCTACCATAATCTCTTCGTTTGTTCTCCGCTATTAGTGGCTTTGGAGTGACTCTTTGTTGCATGTTGAGGGATACTTATATGATCCAGTTATGTTATTATTGTTGAGAGAACTTGCACTAGTGAACGTATGAACCTTCGGCCTTGTTTCCTATAATTGCAATACCGTTTGTGCTCACTTTTATCATTAGTTACCTTGCTGTTTTTATATTTTCAGATTACAAAAACCTATATCTACCATCCATATTGCACTTGTATCACCATCTCTTCGCCGAACTAGTGCACCTATACAATTCACCATTGTATTGGGTGTGTTGGGGACACAAGAGACTCTTTGTTATTTGGTTGCAGGGTTGCTTGAGAGAGACCATCTTCATCCTATGCCTCCCACGGATTGATAAACCTTAGGTCACCCACTTGAGGGAAATTTGCTACTGTCCTACAAACCTCTGCACTTGGAGGCCCAATAACGACTGCAAGACGAAGGTTGTGTAGTAGACATCAAGCTCTTTTCTGGCGCCGTTGGCGGGGAGGTCAGTGCTTGAAGGTATATCTTTAGATCTTGCAATCGAATCTTTTTGTTTCTTGTTTTATCACTAGTTTAGTCTATAAAAGAAAACTACCAAAAAATGGAATTGAGTTTGCCTCATATGCTTCATCTTTTTAATATCTTTCGTGAGAATGATGGAAAGGAAAATTGTGCTTAAGTGCTAGAAGAAGAAGTCTATAAAATGTTTGATACTAAATCTTTGAATGATGAGCATGATTGCAATGTTGTTAGTATGAATTCCTTGAATATCCATGATGCTAATGATATGCAAAGACACAAGCTTGGGGAAGCTATGTTTGATGAAGATGATATGTTTAGTCCCCCAAGTTTTGATGAGAATATTTATTATGATGAAAGCATGCCTCCTATTTATGATGATTATATTGATGAAAGTGGGTTTGGAAGAGTGTCAACTTTAGGAAGTAGTGATCCCACTATTTTGGAGGATGTTGAATCTTATTGTGATGAATATGGAAGTGGATTTGGAAGAGTGTCAACTTTATTTAGTGATGATTCCACTATTTCAGAAGAGGTTCCAATTGATTATGAGAACAAAGTTGCTATCTATGATGATTATTGTGATGACTTGTATGCTATTAGGAATAATGATTACCATGAAACTTGTCATCATGATTTTAGTTTTGAATTGGATTATGCCTCACATGATAGTTATTTTGTTGAGTTTGCTTCCACTACTATTCATGAGAAGAATTTTGCCTATGTGGAGAGTAGTAAAATTTCTATGCTTGTAGATCATGAAAAGAATTCTTTAGGTGCTGGTTATATTGTTGAATTCATTCATGATTCTACTGAAAATTCTTATGAGGGAGGAACATATGCTTGTAGGAATTGCAATAATGTCAAGTTTCTCTCTATGTGTTGAAAGTTTTGAAGCTATGCTTGTTTTACCTTCCTATGCTAGTTGATTATTGTTCCAAGAAGGTGTTTGCTCACAAAATCCCTATGCATAGGAAGTGAGTTATACTTAAATGTGCTAGTCATATGCTTCATGATGCTCCCGTTATGTTTCAATTCTTATCTTTTATGTGAGCATCATTGTCATCATCATGCCTAGCTAGAAAGGCATTAAAGAAAAGCGCTTCTTGGGAGACAACCCAATATTTACATTTACTGTTTTTGTGTGTCCACATGATTATGCTACTGTATTAATCATGTTTTATAGCTTTTGTTTCAATAAAGTGCCAATTAAGACCTTTAGGATAACTTACGGTGATAGTTGTGTTGATCCTGCTGAAAATCAGAAACTTTTGCACCCAGTAAATTAGTTTTGATAATTCACAGAAATGTGCTTCTGATCTGATTATTTTTGCTATGGATGTTTATACAAATTTATTAGGACTTCCTAATTTGGTAGAATTTTTAGAGTTCCATAAGTATACGTTTGATACAGATTACTACAGACTGCTCTGTTTTTGACAGATTCTGTTATCTATGTGTTGTTTGCTTATTTTGATGAATCTATGAGTAGTATCGGAGGGTACGAACCATAGATAAGTTGGATTAAGTAGATATTACACCAATATGAATTTATAATGAGTTCATTACAGTACCTAAGTGGTGGTTTTATTTTCTTATACTAACGGAGCTTACGAGTTTTCTGTTGAGTTTTGTGTTGTGAAGTTTTCAAGTTTTGGGTAAAGATTCGATGGACTATGGAATAAGGAGTGGAAAGAGCCTAAGCTTGGGGATTCCCAAGGCACCCCAAGGTAATATTCAAGGAGAACCAAGAGCCTAAGCTTGGGGATGCCCCGGCTGGCATCCCCTCTTTCGTCTTCGTTCATCGGTAACTTTACTTGGAGCTATATTTTTATTCACCACATGATATGTGTTTTGCTTGGAGCATCATTTTCTCTCGTTAGTATTTGCTTTCTGTTATTTAGAATAATATTTTGCATCTATATTTTCAATAAAAATGTCAAGGATAGCCTTTACCATGCTTATTTTGCTAGTATACATGTTGCTGTTTGAAAACAGAAAGTTTACCGTTGTTGCAAAAATTCCCTAGAAAAGTCAAAGACTGGTATAATGTTGAAACTTTTTTCATATTGAGATCTGATAAATCTTCTACAGTGAGGTATTTTTCTCATAACTTTCAAATTTAGGGAAGTATGATGAATCTTGCATTCTTTATAGACTATACTGTTTTGGCAGATTGCGGTTATGTTTGCATTGTTTGCATATGTTAGCTTGTTTATTGATTCTATTTTAGGATAGGAGTATTAAATATGCAGAGGCATTTACTATGCAATGTTGAATAATAATTTTAGTAATTTGTTACACTATAAAATGATAAGGTTTTGCATTGGTTTATCGGTAATATGCAAAGTATTAAGTAATTTTAATAACTTATCTCACGAGTTCTTGTTGAGTTTGGTGTGGATGAAGCTTTTGATAAAAAGAGAAACCATGATATGAGAGGAATTAAGGAGACACAAAAGTTCAAGCTTGGGGATGCCCAAGGCACCCCAAGATAATATTTCAAGAAGTCTCAAGCATCTAAGCTTGGGGATGCCCCATTAGGCATCTCCCACCTTTCTTCTTCATCAATTATCGGTTAGTATCGTTTGAACCTAAGTTTTTGCTTCTTCACATGAGTTGTTCTATCCTTCAATGTCATTTTATTTTGTTTTGCTTGTTGTTTGAATACATTACCAAGATCTGAAATTCTTAAATGAGAGAGAGTCTTCACATAGTTACATAATTATTTAGCTACTCATTGATCTTCGCTTATATCTTTTTGGAGTAGTTTGTCATTTACTCGTGTGCTTCATTTATATCCTATGAGTAAATGGTTGAATTAGTTGAATGTCATAAATCTGAAATTATATATGTTTCATATGCTTATCCCATGGGGAGTAAATGATTTCACATCTAAGAAGTAGAGGTTGTAAATTTAATGAAGGTTAGCAAGCATTGTATTGGTCATTTGAACAATTCATGAAAGAATATTGAAGGAAGAGAGATCTCACATATAAATATACTATCTTAGACATCTTTTATAACTGTGAGCACTCATTAAGTATGACATGCTAAAGAGTTGATGTTGGACAAGGAAGACAACGTAATGGGTTATGTTTTCTCATACCTCGGTTAAAGTATATTGTCATGGATCATTCAAACATGTTGAGCTTTCCTTTCCCCCTCATGCTAGCCAAATTCATTGCACCAAGTAGAGATACTACTTGTGCTTCCAAATATCCATAAACCCAGTTTTGCCATGAGAGTCCACCATACCTACTTATGGATTGAGTAAGATCCTTCAAGTAAGTTGTCATCGGTGCAAGCAATAAAAATTGCTCTCTAAATATGTATGATCTATTAGTGTGAAGAAAATAAGCTTTATACGATCTTGTTATGGAAGCAATAAAAGCGACGGACTTCATAATAAAGGTCCATATACAAGTGGCAATATAAAGTGACGTTCTTTTGCATTAAGATTTTGTGCATCCAACCATAAAAGCGCATGACCACCTCTGCTTCCCTCTGCGAAGGGCCTATCTTTTACTTTATGTCTTTTACTTTATGCAAGAGTCAAGGTGATCTTCACGTTTCCCTTTTTCATTTTATCCTTTGGCAAGCACCTCGTGTTGGAAAGATCCTGATATATATATCCAATTGGATGTAAGTTAGCATGAACTATTATTGTGTAACATCCCAAAATTCTAAATTTTGGAATGTTATAAACAAATAGATAGTTTTGATTGATTGCTTGATTGATTGACTGAAAGTGAGTGAATTCGAAACTTTTTGAAAGTTAAATGAGAGGGAATAAAAGGACTTTCCCAAACTTTCATTTTGCTTTTATGATCTTCAGGAATTCAAATTCTTTTCATCACAAAACCCTGGAGAGAAGATGACATGACTTCTTCCATTTATTTAAATGACAAGGGGTGTTGAAAATATTTGAATTTCATTTGAGAATATTTTCAATTCTGAAACTTTATGCAACTCAATGATTTTCACGGCGAAGATAAAATGACTTCTTCAAATTATATGAAATATGAGTTGGGAGTTTCAAAGAATTAAATTCAAAGTTCCTTTGTATTATTTTCAATTTGGAGTTATTTGAGTTTTATTCAAATTATTTTCTCCAAAAATAAAATATATGGAAAATAGGGTAACATGATTCCCTACATCAGAAAATTGGAGAGAAATTAATTTGAAGTCATTTTGGTATTTTTTAAATGATTTTTGATTAGATTTTATTAGAGCAGAAGCACTCTTTGTTTTATTTGAATTTGTATGGATTTTATTTGACATTAGAATAATGTTCATCTTGTAGGAAATATTTTTCTGCAAATTTTGATATATTATATGCCTATATAAAAGTTTTAATTATTTTGTTTTTATTTTAGTTCTGTGAAATTTTGTTTAAAAAAAAACCTCAGCGCCTTGGGCCAAAGGCCCAAGCCGCCAAAGCCACCGGCCGGCCAGGAGGCCAACACCACCACGCGCGCCGCACCAAGGGAGCCAGGGAGCCGCCGCTTCCTTTTTCCTAATCCTAGTAGGACTTTTGTCCTACTTCCGTTTATTCCGTATCTATTTCTAGATCTTTTCCTCTTGTTTCCTAATCCTAGTCTATTTCTTGTCCCCTACCCCAAGCAAAACCCTCCCCTCCCCAATATAAATACCCAAGCACCCCCCCTCTAACACATCAAACCAACACCTCTCCTCTCCTCTCCTCTCCTCCGCAGCAGCAGCAGTGCCGCCGCCCCCTTACACCGTCGCCGCCGCCCTACGCCGCCGCCGCCGCCCCACACCACCGCCGCCGCCAAGTGCCGCCTCCGCCACCTAGCCGCCGCTGGAGCCCCTCGCTTCTTCGAGGTACTAGCCCCGCGCCGCGTCACCTTTTCTTTTCCTCGGTTCGGTTTTTCAGAATCGTTCGGTTTCCGTTCAGTTTTCTAGATCGGTTTTTCGTTTCGGTTTTCTTTCCGAAACCCTAGATCGGTTTTCTCGCGGTTTTTGTTTCCAGTTTTGTTTAGCGGCGTCGCTCGATAGATTTTTATTTTTAATTTCCGTCAGGGACCTATCCGTAGTGTTATTTTTTTGTCCCTAATCTTCAAACGCTCATAACTTTTTACTCGTAAGTCGGAATCCAACGAAACCAACGCCCACTTCTTCGTTACGATCCCCTCTATCCAGTAATACAACTCAAACATGTTTTTGAAAATTTAAAATTTGAATTAGATCAAATTTGAATTCAAACTTCGTTCGATCATAACTTGAGTTTCGTAACTCCGATTTAGTTGATTCTTTTTGCAAATCGAAGCTCTTGACCTAAACTTTATGATAAGGCCAAATTCACATAATTTTGGTACTGTTAGAAATTGTTTTATGTTGCAAGAGTTATTTGCTTGTTTTTGATGTTTTTCGATTTGTTTTCTTAGTTCTTTCCGACCTTTTTAGAGATTGCTTATGTGTGGTTACTATTGCTTGCTTACGATAGATTGACCGGAGTGTGACGTAGAGCTATCAAGAGTTTGAGAGCGAATCATCTTCATCAAATTTGCGGGCAAGTAACACTTGATCATACTTTTTCTACTACCCAGCTTTTTATGCATTAGATCTATTCCTCAAACACTCGCATGATTAGGATCTAATTAAATTGTGGGATGGGAAGTAGATGAGGTAGTACCTATTACCTGTTTTATTACTAAACCTTTGGGAGTTACTTCTACGTTGCTTGTTATGCTATGCTATGCTAGTAGACGTGGATTGGGTGAGTGTATTCCATGACGGATGTGAGATTGTTAAATTAATGGTTTATTTAAGGTGGCAACTTAAACACACATCTGGGTGGATTGAGGCACCTGGTTTCTATCAGGACTTGCCTGTTTTTGTTCGGACCGCCACCCAGGCTCAAAGGGATCATAAGATTATTCATACCATTATGGGCTCTGGCATAGTTGACTAAGTCGTGCGAACTCTTATAGTGGTGGACTAGCAGATGTAGGGGATGTAGGTGTACCGGTCCACCCATCGTAAGGTGCTAGCGCTTCTGAAAGACTATGTCTCGGTCATCCGTCTCTCAAACACCATGTAGTGCGAGAAACCAAACTGAGGCGATCGAGTCTTGTGGGGAAAAGTGCGCAAACCTCTGCAGAGTGTATAAACTAATCATGATTAGCCGTGTCCCCGGTTATGGACAATCTTGAGTATCTAGTACACGGATATCCTGTTGATCTCATCACGTTAATTAATATAATTTGTTTGGGTTTAATGAGTACTTTTAATTGGGATTGAGGATGTCAACCATTCTCAATGTTCAACAACCACCATGATAGTTAATTAAATTTATTCCTTTGCGGTAGGGAAAAATTAGCTTTTCATAAAAGCTGTAACCATAGAGCTTTCCACCAGCCATATATGCATGTAGTATAGCTTATTCTTTCATTACTCTCTATGTGTTACATTGCGGCATATTCCATGTCTTGACCCGTTTCGGCTGCAACTTTTCATGTTGCGAGACTTTTAGAACGACGAGTAAGTGATACGTTAGGGTTACGATTTCCTATACTCAACTTTGCCGTTGGTGTTGATGGGAATCCACAACCTGTTGCTTCCGCTTATATTTGGATTGAGGTAATAGTATTTACGCTACTTTATACATGTGATTTACCTCTGTTATAAATCATTCGAGTACTGTGTGTGTCAGCATACCGATCCAGGGATGACACGAAAGCATAGAGACTTGATCCATTCGGGTAGGGTCGCTACAAGATGGTATCAGAGCACATGTTGACTGTAGGACGTGACCCTAGAAACTGACAAGCCCATAGGAAAGATTTTCTCTACAACTTCATTTTCAAAAGGATCTTTTACCCCTCTTCTCTTCTGAGCTTATTCAAATATCCCCTTTTAGTGAGACCATACCCCTTTTTCCTTTTGACCACTCGAAGATTCGACTGATGAGACCACTCCAAGGAGACAAGATATCGGACAACTAAGACCATTTGGAATGAAGAAGATTTTACTGTGTAAATGGAAACTACAACTGTTGAAGACTCCGAAGACTTGGAGAATTTGAAGGCTCTGAAGAATTCCCAAATTTTTATGACCCAGGAAGGCTACCTTTATGGAACCTGGCAGACTATGGAAGTTGTCAATATCCGAGGTCAAGGTGTATCAGAGAAAGACTGGAACATGGAGCATTAGAATTCAAAGTTCTGTCAAGGAAAACCCTAAGGCAGGAGATATCAACTAGGGAATGCTAGCTCATGGAAATGACAAGAGCAGAAACACGCTATCCATGATGTTATCGCCCGCTTATGCTATTGTCACCGTGCGGAGTTAAGTATGTAGATACATGGAAGGATGGATGGTAGAAGGCTGATGGAGCATTTGTCAGCAAAAGATGCAGTTTTAAATCTTAGCTGGTGTATCACCAGGATCTGGAGTGTTACATCAGGAAGTTAAGATGGACCTACAAGAAGCAATATTTGACAAGAAGGCAATTGGTGAAGGACTCAGGAATCGGAAGCTGAAGTAACCAAACTAGAGGAACAAAATCTCGAGATACAGGAGATTAAATCGGGGCCGAAGGATGATGGGATCATGGTTCATGTCAAGGAAGTTGAAGTCAGAAGTTTGGAATGCCACTCCAGAAATATTAAAGGACGTCGCGAGAGACTTCGCGTCAAAAGAGATGATTTGACAAAAGAACTTGAGCAGGACAAGCATGATCAGAAGGAGCCATCAGAGACATGACCAAGACTTCAAGAGTTTGATGGCTTTGAGATCTATTGACCTTTAGAAGACCAAACCCCTGTTACATACCTGCGTTAGATGCGACGATTGTGAGCTGTCATTTGTTTGATGTTTTTCCAACAGCCACAATAAAATATGTCTTTTCAAAACCATTGTTTGTATTGTGTGCATCCCTCTCGATCTCTCTTATCCCACCCCAAACCCATGGACCCAATAGAGGATGAATGGAGATGAGCTTGTATTGTATGGACCGATGAGTCAATTGGAGACAGACCAATGGATTCAGAACATGGAGGATCAAATGGAGAACAACCCTATAGTCAGAAAGGATATGGCCCAACATGCTCTAGAGTGCTTTGAAAGAAGTGCTGCTACCCGGTGGAGGATGTACCAAACCATCAACGGATGGCAAGGAGTAACCACTTGGGGAGAAATTAAGTTGACTTTGCTAATGTCTCGGTTTGTGTCTTAGAAATTGAAGCCTTCGGGAAAGGATATGAAGAAACCTTGTGCATGCAAGCTCTATGGAGAAATAGGACACACCCATAACGAACACAAGGATGGATGCCCAAATTGTGAAGGAAGTCATCCAGCTGAAGAATGCCCAACTAGGAAGATCACTTGTTTCTTGTGGGAAGGGACTACCCACTACCCTGCTCAGTGTCACATTTACCCCATGGTACAAAGAACCATCCAGCAGAAGAAAGAAGAAATGAAAGGAGCCCTCAGGAAGATGTTGAGGACACACACAAAGGAAACAAAATTAAAGCCCGCACCAAGTCATGCTATTCATGTGGAGAAGAGGGACACATCTCCCAAGATTGTCTGAATGGAGATCTAGTAGAATTCCCGACAGAGGAAGTAGAGTATGACCCACAGGAAATAGAAGCCCTGATTGGAATGGAAAGGTCCAGGAAGAGGAATAGGTTGGACTCCAGGAACAACCAAATTTCTACAAAGAAAGACCTGAGTCATATCACATGTTTCAGGTGCAAAAATTCAGGGCACTACTTCAATGATTGCCCAAGAGGGAAGCCGAGGACCCAAAGAGGCTATGTGATCATGAGGAAACCTTGAAACCCGTCAGAAGTAATATGTTTCCGTTGTAATGTAGCAGGGCACTTTGCCAGAGATTGTCCGAAGGAGAAGGAGACTGATGATATACAGTTGAAGTTGTAACAAAATAAATGGAGTAGTAGAAGTGAGAGCTTTTTCTTTTATATTGAGGTGTTAATTTGAGACATGTAATGGAAAAGCGAGAGATTGTAATAATTTAAGAATCAATAAAGTTAGCAGTGTTGGTACTGCTTTGGATTTTATGAGTTACCCTATGAGGAAAGATGTTGACCAATTTCGAGGATATGAGAAATATGGTCTATGGAATATTGGAACATTTTAAGGGTGGTAGTACCCTGTAAGAACCGTTGACCCCTGGAAAAGATAAGGATACCCACTGAATGGATTTCAGACAAAAGGAATAGGAGTTTTGTCTTGATATGTTTGATACCCCAAGAGAGTGTGGGATGACGTTGGAGACCGTCAGTTGTTTGGACCAAATGTGATCAAGGATTCGGAAGAGAATGTTAAGTTGATTCGAGATAGACTGAAGGTAGCTCAGTCCAGGCAGAATAGTTATACATACTCAATAACGCAAGGAGGTAGTCTATGAAACGGAGACATAGCATATCTTTGTGTGCCACCTCTGTGAGGAGTTAAACGATTTGGAGTTAAGGGAAAGTTAGCCCCGAGGTTTGTAGGACCATACCGAGTTGGAACGTATGGGAGAATTGGCCAACAAGTTGGAGTCACCCGAAGGACTGCCAGGAGTTCATGATGTGTATCACGTTTCCCAGTTGAAGAAGTGCCATGCAGAGATGGCCAATATTCCCCTGTAAGGACGCTTGACCCTGGAAAGGATAATGATGTTCCATGAAGTGGAGTATGGACTTCATAAGTATAAGTTTTTATCTCGGTATGTGGGACATCCCACGAGGATGAAGAGATGAATAGAAGGAAGGAAGACACTACAATTGGATGGATTTTAAGTATACTAGGAAGTTGGAAGTTGGAATAATGATCAGTTGCCCCGAGGATGTGTTCAAGGATTATAAGTGATGAGATGGGCCATAACCCACAGGCCCCAGGACCTGCCAAGAAGCAAGCACATTCTTGCTGAAGGAAAAACCCTGGAAGAAGTTACGATTTTATCGACAGACGATCTTATAGGAGTTTACGCAAAACCTGAGAGTTGTTAAGGACCGATAGATGTTTGTTTGGCTTGCAGAATCAATGGATTTATCCGAACTTGGTACGTCGACAAGAGAAAATTCTGCAATGCTCGTGAGGATGACCGAGTGTTAGAATGCGAGATTCGCTAAACCATGTACAAGGTAATGATTTGGGTGCGGGATGGATTGATCACCATACCGACTTACTCTTATTATTCGCTTTGCTATATGGGATGGTAAATCTGAGTAACCTACCTATAGTAGAGTGACGACGATCTAAACCTTGTTTGAACCTTAGAATGGTATAAGCATTTTTCCCTTGTACAAGGCAGTTGTTGCCAACCGTAGGTTATACGGTGAGGATCAACCCAGACCCGTTTTCTGCAGGAGAAACCATAAATTGTTGACCACCATGAGATATCGATAGTTCTTTAGAATTGGCGCCAGACCCGTCAGCTATGAAGACCCAGTTTCGGGATAACCTTACCAAGAAGTAAAGGACAAAGGAATTGAGGAAAGGGTTATGCCACTACCAGAAGAGCCCAGAGAAGGAATTTTCCTTACGATCTGAGAAGACCGACATTGTCAGTAATAAGGATGGAGTATATGAGTTTTGACGGAACCGTAACCATGTTTTTAAGGGTAGTAGCACCCCAGACCCCCTTGTGATGATCGATGGATTTGAAGACCCCCAAACCCTAACCTATTTCTTGCTAGCCTCTCCGAATCTCGAGGAAGAGATTCATTTTAAGGGTGGTAGTTTGTAACATCCCAAAATTCTAAATTTTGGAATGTTATAAACAAATAGATAGTTTTGATTAATTGCTTGATTGATTGACTGAAAGTGAGTGAATTCGAAACTTTTGAAAGTTAAATGAGAGGGAATAAAAGGACTTTCCCAAACTTTCATTTTGCTTTTATGATCTTCGGGAATTCAAATTCTTTTCATCACAAAACCACTGAGAGAAGATGACATGACTTCTTCCATTTATTTAAATGACAAGGGGTGTTGAAAATATTTGAATTTCATTTGAGAATATTTTCAGTTCTGAAACTTTATGCAACTCAATGATTTTCACGAGCGAAGATAAAATGACTTCTTCAAATTATATGAAATATGAGTTGGGAGTTTCAAAGAACTAAATTTAAAGTTCCTTTGTATTATTTTCAATTTGGAGTTATTTGAGTTTTATTCAAATTATTTTTCTCCAAAAATAAAATATATGGAAAATAGGGTAACATGATTCCCTACATCAGAAAATTGGAGAGAAATTAATTTGAAGTCATTTTGGTATTTTTTAAATGATTTTTGGTTAGATTTTATTAGAGCAGAAGCACTCTTTGTTTTATTTGAATTTGTGTGGATTTTATTTGACATTAGAATAATGTTCATCTTGTAGGAAATATTTTTCTGCAAATTTTGATATATTATATGCCTATATAAAAGTTTTAATTATTTTGTTTTTATTTTAGTTCTGTGAAATTTTGTTTTTTAAAAAAAACCTCAGCGCCTTGGGCCAAAGGCCCAAGCCGCCAAAGCAACCGGCCGGCCAGGAGGCCAACACCACCACGCGCGCCGCACCAAGGGAGCCAGGGAGCCGCCGCTTCCTTTTTCCTAATCCTAGTAGGACTTTTGTCCTACTTCCGTTTATTCCGTATTTATTTCTAGATCTTTTCCTCTTGTTTCCTAATCCTAGTTTATTTCTTGTCCCCTACCCCAAGCAAAACCCTTCCCTCCCCAATATAAATACCCAAGCACCCCCCCCCCCCCCTCTAACACATCAAACCAACACCTCTCCTCTCCTCTCCTCTCCTCCGCAGCAGCAGCACTTCCGCCGCCCCATTACACTGCCGCCGCCGCCCTACGCCGCCGCCGCCGCCCCACACCGCCGCCGCCGCCAAGTGCCGATGCCGCCACCTAGCCGCCGCCGGAGCCCCTCGCTTCTTCGAGGAACTATCCCAGCGACGCGTCAACTGTTCTTTTCCTCGGATCGGTTTTTTCAGAATCGTTCGGTTTCCGTTCAGTTTCTAGATCGGTTTTTCGTTTCGGTTTTCTTTCGAAACCCTAGATCGGTTTTCTTGCGGTTTTCTTTCCGGTTTTGTTTAGCGAGCATTCGCCGATAGATTTTCTTTTATTTTTAATTTCCGTCAGGACCTATCCGTAGTGTTATTTTTTTGTCCCTAATCTTCAAACGCTCATAACTTTTTACTCGTAAGTCGGAATCCATGAAACCAACACCCACTTCTTCGTTACGATCCCCTCTATCCAGTAATACAACTCAAACATGTTTTTGAAAATTTAAAATTTGAATTAGATCAGATTTGAATTCAAACTTCGTTCGATCATAACTTGAGTTTCGTAACTCCGATTTAGTTGATTATTTTTGCAAATCGAAGCTCTTGACCTAAACTTTCTGATAAGGCCAAATTCACATAATTTTGGTACTGTTAGAAATTGTTTTATGTTGCAAGAGTTATTTTCTTGTTTTTGATGTTTTTCGATTTGTTTTCTTCGTTCTTTCCGACCTTTTTAGAGATTGCTTATGTGTGGTTACTATTGCTTGCTTACGATAGATTGACCGGAGTGTGACGAGTAGAGCTATCAAGAGTTTGAGAGCGAATCATCTTCATCAAATTTGCAGGCAAGTAACACTTGATCATACTTTTTCTACTACCCAGTTTTATGCATTAGATCTATTCCTCAAACACTCGCATGATTAGGATCTAATTAAATTGTGGGATGGGAAGTAGATGAGGTAGTACCTATTACCTGTTTTATTACTAAACCTTTGGGAGTTACTTCTACGTTGCTTGTTATGCTATGCTATGCTAGTAGACGTGGATTGGGTGAGTGTATTCCATGACAGATGTGAGATTGTTAAATTAATGGTTTATTTAAGGTGGCAACTTAAACACACATCTGGGTGGATTGAGGCACCTGGTTTCTATCAGGACTTGCCTGTTTTTGTTCGGACCGCCACCAATGCTCAAAGGGATCATAAGATTATTCATACTAGTAACTTACGTGTGCAGACACAAGCCATTATGGGCTCGCATAGTTGACTAAGTCGTGCGAACTCTTATAGTGGTGGACTAGCGGATGTAGGGGATGTAGGTGTACCGGTCCACCCATCGTAAGGTGCTAAGCGCTTACGAAAGACTATGTCTCGGTCATCCGTCTCTCAAACACCATGTAGTGCGAGAAACCAAACAGAGGCGATCGTGTCTTGTGGGGAAAAGTGCGCAAACCTCTGCAGAGTGTATAAACTAATCATGATTAGCCGTGTCCCCGGTTATGGACAATTTTGAGTATCTAGTACCTGGATATCCTGTTGATCTCATCACGTTAATTAATATAATTTGTTTGGGTTTAATGAGTACTTTTAATTGGGATTGAGGATGCTGTCAACCATTCTCAATGTTCAACAACCACCATGATAGTTAATTAAATTTATTCCTTTGCAGTAGGGAAAAATTAGCTTTTCTCAAAAACTGTAACCATAGAGCTTTCCACCAGCCATATATGCATGTAGTATAGCTTATTCTTTCATTACTCTCTATGTGTTACATTGCCGCATATTCCATGTGTCAATTGCTTTTTGGGCTGCAACTTTTCATGTTGCAGAATTTTCAGACGACGAGTAAGTGATACGTTAGGGTTACGATTTCCTATACTCAACTTGCCGTTGGTGTTGATGGGAATCCATAACCTTGTTGCTTCCGCTATATTTGGATTGAAGTAATAGTATTTACGCTACTTTATACATGTGATTTACCTCTGTTATAAATCCTTCGAGTACTATGTGTGTCAGCATACCGATCCAGGGATGACACGAAAGCACAGAGACTTGATCCATTCGGGTCGGGTCGCTGCATATTGTTGACATCACCCAAAGGTGAATGCATTGGGAGGCAACACTATAAGCCCCTATCTTTCTCAGTGTCCGATTGCAACTCCATAACCATTAGTATTGCGTGAGTGTTAGCAATTATAGAAGACTATATGATAGTTGAGTATGTGGAGTTTGCTAAATCAAAGCTCTGACATAGACCCTTCCTGAAAATAAGATGAATTGTAATTGTTTGATGACTGAGAATGAAGTTTTCTTGCTTTCAAGAAAGTTTATGGTCTATGCTTTAACATGTGAATTGCTTGTTACTTGATCTTGAGAAGTTTTATGAGATGAACTACTGACATATAATCATGCTAGAAAAGGTGATTGAAATTATCATTCATTAAACTTGTGCACCTTCTAGCATTCACACTTCATAAATTCTTTATTTTATCATTTACCTACTCGAGGACGAGCAGGAATTAAGCTTGGGGATGCTGATACGTCTCCAGCGTATCTATAATTTATGAAGCATTCATGCTATTTCATTATCTGTTTTGAATGTTTATGGGCTTTATTATACACTTTTATATTATTTTTCGGACTAACCTATTAACCGGAGGCCCAGCCCATATTGCTATTTTCTGGCCTATTTCAGTGTTTCGAAGAAAAGGAATATCAAACGGAGTCCAAACGGAATGAAACCTTCGGGAGCGTGATTTTTGGAACGAACGTGATCCAGGAGACTTGGAGTTGAAGGCAAGGAAGCTTCGAGGTGGCCAAGAGGGTGGGGGCGCGCCCACCCCCTGGGCGCGCCCCCTGCCTCGTGGGACCCATGAGGCTCCCCCGACCGACTTCTTTCGCCTATATATTCCCATATACCCTAAAACCATCGAAGAACAATAGATCGGGAGTTCCGCCTTCGCAAGCCTCTGTAGCCACCAAAAACCTCTCGGGAGCCCGTTCCGGCACCCTGCCGGAGGAGGGATCCCTCACCGGTGGCCATCTTCATCATCCCGGCGCTCTCCATGACGAGGAGGGAGTAGTTCACCCTCGGGGCTGAGGGTATGTACCAGTAGCTATGTGTTTGATCTCTCTCTCTCTCTCGTGTTCTCCCTATGGCACGATCTTATGATGTTTCTCCCCCTCTACTCTCTTGTGATGAATTGAGTTTTCCCTTTGAAGTTATCTTATCGGATTGAGTCTTTAAGGATTTGAGAACACTTGATGTATGTCTTGCCGTGCTTATCTGTGGTGACAATGGGATATCACGTGATCCACTTGATGTATGTTTTGGTGATCAAATTGCGGGTTCCGCCCATGAACCTATGCATAGGGGTTGGCACACGTTTTCGTCTTGACTCTCCGGTAGAAACTTTGGGGCACTCTTTGAAGTACTTAGTGTTGGTTGAATAGATGAATCTGAGATTGTGTGATGCATATCATATAATCATGCCCACGGATACTTGAGGTGACAATGGAGTATCTAGGGGAAGCGGAGTTTCTGCGCTCGAGTGCAGGTGAGCGCGTTATCTGGTCGCTACGTTTACGTTCATCCGAGACGATGCATTCAATGTTGCGGGCGAGTGCGGTCGGGAGGTTATCCGAGTAAGCGAATGGTTACGCGTGACAAATGAACCTGGGCGGTGGGCCATGTAACGGAGGACGGACGGCCGCCGTAACGCTCCTGGAGTTGAGCCATGGACCTGGAAGCTGCCCGACGTCCTGTTCTGTGGTTCAGGAAAGTACCTTTCCTTCCATCCCAGGTACAGTAAATGTTAATTGCTACGGCGAGCGGTGGGAGCTGCCGAGTCCATCCACTCACCCCAAGAACAGAGCTGGCGGCGGAGGAAGCTGCCCTCATGGCGGCTATGGAATTCCTGATGCAGCCCATACGCAGGTGAGGGGCCGTTTCTAAGATGCTTGAGGGTGTTTGTGCGAATCGTTGATTGGATTCTTGTAGCGACTGAATCCTCTTTTTGGTTTGTGCATCGTCAGGACGACAATACTATAGGAGGTTAATGATAGCGAAATCCCCCTGGAGCCACTGAGATACCCAGTGCCAGTGCAGCTGGTGGAGTAGCAGCAATCGATGGTGGAAGCAGGGAGCGCGGATGGCCAGCTGACCACATCTGCGCTCAGCAGGGGAGGACGGCGGCGGAGGGTGCGGATCCTCCACCGGCGTCTGGACTGTCGGCTTGAACGGTGAATCCGCAGGCCCCAGGCTAGCGGAAAAAGGTGTGAATCTGAACCCATTTTGTTCAGTGGTGGTGTTGTACAGATCTACCGGCTACTATTCGGTTAGTTGGTCTGCAAGATTATGCTGCCTGCTTTAGTGTGTATGAATGGTGGTGACAGTGTAGGATTCTTTGGATTTCAAACCGCCGCCTGTTAAATTTGGTGTTGATTTCAGATAGTTTGGTTGCATTAACCGAGGGAACAGGGGATATAGGTTTGTGGTGGGTGTCTGAGCCTGATTGCAAGGGTCATCCTGTATGATGGAACGCCAACTTAGCATTTGCAAAACAACCCTGGAGCACGCATGGTGATTTTTGTGTGTGCTGCGTCTGAAAACAATGAGTAGGAGCTATTAAACAGGGCGTTCATAGTGATGAAAACATACACGAGGGAACACTTTCTGTAACTAAGCATATGTTAATACTTAATTAATACATGCAGTTACGATTTACCTGTATCTCATACGGCACTTCCGATACGATTTTCTGAAATTTGTGGCTGTTACAGACATGGTCGAGTACCCTCCTGATGCAAAATATGGATTTTCTCTGGCTGTTGTTGGTGTGCAGGGTGCGAGTTGGTGCTGCTGCTCCAGGAAGAACGCGTGTTCGAAGAGAAAACGATCCGGTCTTTTGCAGATAATCCGGCTAATAATTTGGTTGTTCCAGCGCTAGGAACGAGTTTTGACCCGCTGGGGAAGTGTATGATTTCTACACTTTGTACTAGTTAACTGCACGTGGTTTGAAACGGGGCCATACATTTTTTATTTTTATTTTTTTGGGCGACATATTTTAGGGGTTTAACATCAATTGTGTCAAACATCTACCTCATAATACAATCCAATCTTTTTTGATAGATATTATATTTAAGGATTGAACTCTAAGCAATATAAATTGAAACAATTCATAATGAAATATAAATATACTCTTCAGTTATTTTCACATTAAGAGGATGGCCACAGCCTGGATAGAACTAAGATAATTTAACTTCTAAAAAATATGTCAACATAGAAATCGATGGATTGGCATATCAAAGAAAAGTGAGCCTCTTCTGGAGATAGATAGAACATAAACTAATTTACAGTCTCAAATTTCTTGTCCAAATGAAGCATCATTGGAATGACTTGGTCCTAGTGTAAAAAGCATCCGATGTGAGGCGTTGAGTTAACGAAACAAACCTACAAAGTCAATTGTCTATCGACCAACAAAAGGGGGAAAGGGAAGCACCATACTTTTCATGAAGAGGCATACATTGCTCATTGTCCCTCAAACAGTTCCATTGTGGACCATCTATTCCATGTTTTTGCATCTTTAACTTTGTTATTATACTCGTCCTATAGACCAATGCCAAGATTTTTTAAGCAAGATTCAACATCATCCTGACTCCTGTGAAGGTGCGACTTCAAAGATCGTAGTCTTCTTGATCAATTCCATCAGCAACTGATGGTTCTATTATTTGTTAGACACTTCGTTCGTTTTAGCCTTTTCTACAAGGAATCAAACCAACTGCTCCAGCTTACACCTTCAGGTTCTTCAGGATTTTCTTGCATAACCATATTTTGTTGACTCTCCTCATCCTTTCTAACCATGTAGACCATTCAAGAGCCCCCATCTTCTCCAGTTCTGGCACTGCCACTATTTCAAACCGGCAAAGATTTACAAATATAAAACCAAGTTCAAGTTGAATTATAGTTGGTTGGTTCAGATCAGCATTTTGAGTACCCCATGGATAAATTCAGAACAAGAAATAATAATGGCTACAATAAGTTCATGCAAATAGAGGGGGGGATGGGGTATATAGCTGGGCACAAGCTGCAGATATAGCATGTACTGCGTGTTGTAAGACTTCCCTACATCGGATGCTTTGAATGGAGAATTCCCTTAACCTTTGAAATAGTTATTGTTTCCATAACATACAACCATCAGGGTGTTCCATAAGTATTTTATCCATTTACGAAAGAGATTCTCAGAGCTATCATATGACTTCGGTCAACAAAGAAGCAATTCCACGACATGCTGCTTTATGTCGCTGGGTACTAGCGACTTTGTCCTGCAATTCAAAAGCAAAAAAAGGTGAAAAGTACCTATTAAGGCGGAAGAGGGAAAGGTGGACTAAACTAATACTTTAAAATAAGGTTGGATAGTTTAAGGTTATGTTTGACACTTAACTGTATGTTGTAAAAAGGAATCAAATATGCAATATACAGTATGCAATATGCAATATGCATAGCGTGGTGAAATAAATATTTCTTATGAATTGGTGAATAAGAATTCACATCATGAGGTCATTCTCGACATCTTATTCATTTCGTCGCCTCCAAAATATTTCATCTTCCCAAGAGTCATAAAGCTCATATTGCACAGTTGTGCTTTTGGGAGGAATAGATGATGTCTCTACGGGATAAAATCTTCAAGGAGAATTGACATCATATCTCTTTTCAACACTTTCAGCCTTTCAGGTACTTGAAACACTTTTCTTCTAAAATGGCATGTTCTGCAGGAATGCATGGGATGAACACAGATGAAAACGCAATCAGTGGTAACAACAAAGCAGTGCTTTTTTTAACACAAGGAAAGCGCCTGCAAGCGCCAAATTTTGATTCAACTCATAGGCAATGTACAACATGTATTACATATCTCTGTATATGGAAATTGAGTACCTGATGAGCAAAACAGGGCAAGAGCCATTGGTATGAGCAGAATCAGTTCAATTGAAAACAGGTTCTACTCTTGAGTTGAGTACCTGATGAGCACAGTTGTGAGCAATTCCATTAGTATTCCTAGAGATGTGGTAAACAGCAAAAGGGAATTGTGAAGTGTCTTGAAAGAACTCGCTAATAGGTTGTCTGCATCTCCAAGTAATGATGGGGCTGTTGATATCTCTGGATGCAGCCACCTTGGCCAAAGAAAGATTGTCTGTATTGAAAGTAATCCGCTGAAGTTGAAGCCTACAAGCAACCTTTGCAGCAAACTGAAAGTGCAAGAGCTTCAGTGACGAGAGGCGAGGCAGCAGAGTCAGTAGAAGCTTGGATCATAATCATCGAATCTGTCCAGTCACGATCAAATCCCCCTGACCTGGTATGTTCTTTTTCTTTTTTGGAACGAGGTATGTTCTTTTTCTTCCAAGAAGCTTCAGGAAAAATCTTGGTACCTGCAATTGCTAGATCGGACTTGAGTGTACAGCCTTCTTTGGACATTTTCATGGCATTGAGGGAACATGGTAGAAGACTCATGACGAGGAGCAGGTTGGCTTCCTGGATTGTGTTGTTGGGTGTCCTGCATAATTTGAGTTGATGCAATGGCAAGCGCAGCCTGATGAACCTGATGTAGATACGAGGTTTTCCTGCAAAACAGAGTATCGTTTCTTGCTTTCCATAAACGCCACAAGAAAGTAAATATGTTAGGGATCGATGCTTGTGGGTGATTCATGTTAATTAGAGCCAAAACAATAACAACAACAGAATTATGAGGTTGTGCAAGAAGGTCAGATTTTATATACCAAGGATGTCCAAATCAAGCGGCTCTAGAAGAACTGTAAAGAATAACAATTTAGATGGCAGGGTTATTTCCCCCAGCTAAAAGGAAGTAGATTGGATGACCGACAACCAACAGGCGGAAGGCGCCATACGAAGATTTGAGTAAGAGGTCCAGATTTTGCACTATCTGTTAGAAACAGGGGCACAAAGTGGACCACCTGCCCGGATAGAGGAGACATGTTGAAGCAGCCGCACAAACAGCAAGATGCAAGAATTGCAGGGTGGAGGGGCACAGGAGGAACAACTGCACTAGGGCTGGTGAACAGTGCATGCAACTAGGAGGCTGAAGAATTGTCTTAAAATCTTTGACAAGGAGAAATTTTTGTAGGCTATGTTCTGAAATTTATAGTTTTCATGCCGATGACCTGGTATGTGATGCGGATGTCTTGGAATGAATTGATTTTTTTTTTTTGCTTTGAAATGTACGCAGTCATTGTGATTGCAAGAAGATCATGTGTTTGCCTTGTTAACAGTAACGAAATTTTGATGCACATGTACTTGTCGTCAGGTTCGTTGGGGAATCTTGTAATGTGGAAATTTAATTTTCGTAGCAGCATTTACCGGATGGCCCATGCAACGTTAGTCCAGAATATGCGTCCTTACGGCCCGTGACATTAGCAGACGTTTGAGCTGTCCCACCTCTCATTGACAAAGTTGCAATTATGGTTCGTGTCGTGCGTTCTAGTGAGCCCATGATTAGGTGACCGGCCCTCATTAAGTCTGAACTTTCACGTGGCCTGTTGGGGATCTCGAAGCATAGAAACGGTATGGATACCGAGTGCAGGTGAGCTCGAGCGCATAATAGCACTTTCGGTATCTAGGTGACATTTGGGTTTTGGTTGATTTGTGTCTTAAGGTGTTATTCTAGTATGAACTCTATGATAGATTGAACGGAAAGAATAGCTTTGTGTTATTTTACTACGGACTCTTGAATAGATAGAACAGAAAGGATAACTTTGAGGTGGTTTCGTACCCTACCATAATATATTCGTTTGTTCTCTGCTATTAGTGGCTTTGGAGTGACTCTTTGTTGCTTGTTGAGGGATAGTTATATGATCCAGTTATGTTATTATTGTTGAGAGAACTTGCACTAGTGAAAGTATGAACCTTAGGCCTTATTTCCTATCATTGCAATACCGTTTGTGCTCACTTTTATCATTAGTTACCTTGCTGTTTTTATATTTTTCAGATTGCAAAAACCTATATCTACCATCCATATTGCACTTGTATCACCATCTCTTCGCCGAACTAGTGCACCTATACAATTCACCATTGTATTGGGTGTGTTGGGGACACAAGAGATTCTTTGTTATTTCGTTGCAAGGTTGCTTGAGAGAGACCATCTTCATCCTACGCCTCCCACGGATTGATAAACCTTAGGTCACCCACTTGAGGGAAATTTGCTACTGTCCTATAAACCTCTGCACTTGGAGGCCCAACAACGTCTACAAGAAGAAGGTTGTGTAGTAGACATCAACGTTCAGCACACGTTCAGCTCGATGACGTCCTCGCCTTCTTGATCCAGCAAGACGGGCGAAGTAGTAGATGAGTTCCGGCAGCACGACGGTGTGGTGACGGTGTTGATGAAGAACAATCTCCGCAGGGCTTCGCCTAAGCACTATGAAACTATGACGGAGGATAAACTAGAGGGGACGAGGTTGCCAAAGACACGGCTTGGTGTTTCTTGATCATCTTTGGTGCTAGCCCTGCCTCTATTTATATGTTGAGCCTTGGGGTCGAAACTTGGAGTAAAAGCCTCCACAAAGTCAGTTTCACCCGAAGGCAAGAGTCCTTCTCGGACTCGGGGCGAACGCTTGAGGTTCCGGCGTCTGGACCTGCACGCCGAGGACCTGGCGTCGGCCTCGGACTCCGCAAAACTTCCTTTTGCGCTTTCCAAAAACCTTGCGGGCTTTCCCCTTTGGCCCAAATAAAGTGTTCTCGTACCCAAACATTTCGGGAAACATCCGGAATCCCTTCCGGTGAATTTCGGAACCCTTCCGGAGACCAAACACTATTATCCCACATATCAATCTTTATCTCCTGACCATTCCGGAGTTCCTCGTCATGTCCGTGATCATATCCGGGACTCCGAACAACATTCGGTCACCAATATACATAACTCATATAATACTATATCATCAACGAACGTTAAGTATGCGGACCCTACGGGTTCGAGAACTATGTAGACATGATCGAGACATCTCTCTGGTCAATAACCAATAGTGGAACCTGGATGCCCATATTGGCTCATACATATTCTACGAAGATCTTTATCGGTCGAACCGCATAACAACATACGTTGTTCCCTTTGTCATCGGTATGTTACTTGCCCGAGATTCGATCGTCGGTATCTCAATACCTAGTTCAATCTCGTTACCGGCAAGTCTATTTACTCGTTCCGTAATGCATCATCCCGCAACTAACTCATTAGTCACATTTCTTGCAAGGCTTATAGTGATGTGCATTACCGAGAGGGCAGAGATACCTCTCCGACAATCGTGAGTGACAAATCCTAATCTCGATCTATGCCAACTCAACAAGTACCATCGGAGACACCTGTAGAGCACCTTTATAATCACCCAGTTACGTTGTGGCGTTTGGTAGCACACAAAGTGTTCCTCCGGTATTCGGGAGTTGCATAATCTCATAGTCATAGGAACATGTATAAGTCATGAAGAAAGCAATAGCAATATACTAAATGATCAAGTGCTAAGCTAACGGAATGCGTCAAGTCAATCACATCATTCTCTTAATGATGTGATCCCGTTTATCAAATGACAACTCATGTCTATGGTTAGGAAACCTTAACCATCTTTGATTAACGAGCTAGTCAAGTAGAGGCATACTAGTGACACTATATTGTCTATGTATTTACATATGTATTACGTTTCCAGTTAATACAATTCTAGCATGAATAATAAACATTTATCATGAAATAAGGAAATAAATAATAACTTTATTATTGCCTCTAGGGCATATTTCCTTCATCCGCGCTGCGTCTTGTTGAGTGGCGGTGTTGCTCCGCCGTGAGCAGAGCACACCGCTTGCAGATCTCCTCCACGCGTGTCTGCTCTTATTTTAGCGCGGCTAGCACCGGAACGCGGTGGGGGTCGAGGTGCCAGTCGTGGGGAAGATTGACGTCCAGAAGCGGCACGCGGTACTTCCAGTGGTACTGCGCATGGCGCACCAGGATGTACAGCCAGTCGCCTGGCCGGCTCGCCTCCCCCCTCCCCCGGTAGCGCCAAGGTCAACCTCGTCGGACCGTGCCTAAGAAGCCAGCCATGGCATCTGGGGTTTCTATCAGCCGGCAAGGAAGCACGAGTGGCCAGAACCCCCCACCCCCCGGCACGCTTATAATTTAAAAGGGTGTGGGCTCTTGATGCTTCCACTCACTAGTATGCGGGCCCGAGGTAGGTGGACGACATTGACTATGACCTAGGTAGTGGTTGGACGGCAGACATGCGGGCCTGAAGCGGACACTGAGAGGACACGTGGGGGCATCTGTCTCGTGTCCGTGTGGACACATATTATGTGCAAATTTGGGCCGGAAATGCGTCCAGACGGACAGCGAGTGAACTTGATTTTGGTTTGCGTCCGCGTGTTGGGCAGGCGTTTTCGTTCGTTTCCACCCAAACAGACACGTGCAGACCAAATACGTCAGCGTGTTGGAGTTACCCTAAGATTTGCCTTGCCTTGTCTGTCGCATCTTATAGTGGGCGGGTGAAGCAGCGCCACAGATATAGATTGTCTCAAAACCAAGGGATGCACTGCAGATAAAACTCTAATCGCTATCCCCATAAAACACAAATATGTTGAAACATTGCTATTTATTTTACAGTTATGTTCACTGTGTTGTATAATAATTTATCCAACCTAATGTCAAAAAAAAATGTAGAAGAATCTGACTTCTAAGGCTCAGAAAAAAAAAACAATATTTCTCAGTCAACTCCTCGCCCGCCGCCAGCCAAATCATATAACCCCTCCTTTCCATACCAGTTGCTCGCTGTTGAGCTCGACAGCAGCGTCAACAATTCCAAGTTCAAATGTTTGTATTGTATCGTACAGCGCACATCAACCTTACCGACTGCCACTGCGTCATCGATGAGCGTGCAGATCACTTTCAACTGCTAGAAATTTCTTTGTAGTTCGTCACGAACCTGCAACTTGTCTGGGTATGTGCAGTATAAATGCAGATTCTCTACGGAGTGGCAACGAACAACCGGAGCGAGCGAACCGTCGTTCTCGATCTTTGCCAGGAGAGGTACTGATCGAGATGTCGGTGGCCGAGGGGAAGAAGACAGCGTGCGTCACCGGAGGGAGCGGCTACATCGCTTCAGCACTCATCAAGCTGCTGCTCGAGAAAGGCTACGCTGTCAAGACGACTGTCAGAGACCCCGGTTGGATTATTGTTTGCTTCCGTGTTTCTATTTCTATCTTGTAGAATTTGAGCTGGAATCTTAGGTTCTTCAGAGTTCAGACTCGACTGGATAAAGACTCTGTGTTTTGATCCAAATTTCCCAAGAGTCTCATGATTCTCTATTTTGTTTTGTATGAAGATAACGTGGAGAAGAACTCTCACCTTAAGGACTTGCGAACACTTGGCCCTTGGAGATCATCCATGCTCAGCTGGATGAAGAAGGCAGCTTTGATAACGCAGTTTCCGGCTGCAACTACGTCTTCCTCGTCGCAGCTCCGACCAACCTCGGATCAGCAGATCCTGAGGTAAACAGACATTTCTACCATGTTTCTTTTTCTTTTCTTTTCTTTTGCGGGGATACCATGTTTCTTTTTCATTTGCACGATTGTTAGGAGTGAGTCGGGACACAATTTAAGTTGTCAGCCATGACCCCACTCTGACAAATTATTATCGGCCATAAAAAGCTTCAGTTCACCCCACAGTTGACATTTCACATGTGGTAACACAATTATGTCAGTTTATTTTCTTTTGGGAGATAACCTGGTGTTCGACGGCAGAGAGATCTGATCGAAGCTGGCGTCCAAGGAACACTTAACGTGATGAGGTCCTGCGTGAGAGCGGGGACGGTGAAGCGGGTGATACTCACATCTTCAGACGCCGCGGTGTCGAGGAGACCCCTGCACGGCGGCGCACACGTGCTGGACGAGAGCTCCTGGTCCGACGTCGAGTATCTCAGAGCCAACAAGCCACCAACTTGGGTACATAAATCTTTTTATTCTGTCTCTCTGACAAGGACATACACAATCCATAGAAGGCAATATTGGTTATATGTAATTTGCATGGCAGGGATACGCGGTGTCCAAGGTGCTTCTGGAGAAGGCGGCGAACGAATTCGCGGAGGAGAACAACATGAGCCTTGTCACCATGTTGCCCGTGTACACCTTGGGTGCATCGCCGGACTCCAAGGCCAGAACCAGCGTCCCCATCACCCTTTCCCTGTTGTCCGGTGAGAGAGAGGCATCCCTGCTTGCACTTCTCTTGTGTTTTTACAGCTTGGTCAGCACTTGCTAACTGAAAGATGCAGGAAGGCAAGTTTTGGTTTCAGGCAAGTGTTACTTCGACTGGTGACATATCATGTAAATTTTTCAGGCGACGAGAAACAGCTGGACATCCTGCTAGGCCTGCAGGCGGTCACAGATGACTCCATGGCGATATGCCACGTGGACGACCTCTGCCGCGCCAAGGTGTTCCTCGCCGAGAACGAGTCCTCAGCGGGAAGGTACATCTGCTGCAGCAACAACACCACCATCCTGCAACTTGCTCGTCTTCTTGCAGAGAAGTACCCACAATACAACTTGAAACCTGAACGGTATGTGAATCGGTTGTCTAAACTACTCGACACACACTCATGCATATTTTTGTTGTTGGTTTAAAAGCATCTATATATGCTTTGCAGCTTTGATGGGTACCCAGAGAAGCCGAGAGTGAGTCTGTCGTCCGAGAAGCTCATCGGGGAAGGATTCGCGTTCAAGTACAATGACCTGAGTGAAATCTTCGATGACCTCGTCGAGTACGGCAGGACCACAGGGATTCTTCCCTACTGATATGTATGTGGGGGATGCAGCTTCGGTGCCTTAAAGGCACCTGCCTTTGGGTCATTGACATATGGGCCAGCTACCTGTTGGACCCACATGTCATAGACACAAAGGTAGGTGCCTTAAGGCACCGAAGCATTGTTCGTATGTGGGCTGCTGATCAATATGTGATCAGAACTAAAATGTCATCTGAAACAAGCCATAAAAACTCGTGCTTGTGTTTTGATGCCTTAAGATGCTAGTTCTTCCTTGTGTGAAAAATAAAACAGACGGGATAGCGCAAAACCTCAATCTTTGGGGTTACTGTATCACCAAAATACCAATTTTCAAGTTTTTTGTTGCATAACCACATGTTTAGAGCAGGGAACCTCAACCCATCTAAATCTCATGTTTGAGAGACTCATCTGTTTTTGCAAAGTAAAAAAAATATTCGTTCATTGGTGGGACTAGTGTGAGGGTGACCTGCCGCTAAAAGTTGCCACTAGGGATTGACATGGAGGAGGATCAGGCCTTCACACCCTCCGTCCTCCCCCCGCCCTCGTGGTACACACAATTTTGCATCGTGCTTGGGCCTCTTGTTAAACACTCTTGCTGGCATGGAACGATGGGTTGTCTGGGCCGACTAGCCCAAGCCAGATGCAACATCTGCCACGACGAGGCATGTCGAATCCCAACACTAAGATAGAGTGTGGCGTGTAACAAGAGGAGAAGTGGTGGTCATTGCGGTGTGTTTTTGTTCTACGGTTCCATTTCCGTCCGATGAGGCTCAGCCAGACGTGACTCCATCGGGAGACGTCTGAGATGTTGTCCCCCTCTAATGTCTAGCTAGAGTCGAGATTATCTCTTGGCCCTCCTTGGTGCGTGCTTCTCTCGAACGACAATCTTTTTCAATTTGTGGTTGCCATCGTCTTCTTGCCTACATTGATGGTTTCCCGGTCGTTGCTTCTACAAGATCATGACTGTCAACAAGATTGCTCCGATGAGACAAAGGCCTAGAGGAGGCAACGAGTTTCTCTCACACGGCGCTTCGCCAATGGATACAGAGGAAGATGGTGATTATTTCTTAAAAAACTTGCTTTTCATTTCTTGTTTTTTGTAAGGAAGTTCTAGTAAGGGTTGGCTTTATTTAATTTATGGCTTTCAGCCTTTTCACAAGAAAAACTAGATGCACGTGTGGCGACTATAAACACCACATCACCTGAAGTGAACCAACTGCCAACAAACATGTCAAACCTACTAAACCATGACCAAATAAGTTGAAATTAACTAGTCGAGAAACTATGTTTAAGTGATAAACCCTACGAAAGACAAGGCTTCACGATGATTGGGATTTTGGTTTTAGGGAAAATTAGGGTTTTGCGATACTCACTTATTACTTAAAATTTGGTGGCCCGTGCCCACAAATGGTCCCCTAGCCTATGACACACCAAATTATTGGATTTATTGGGATACAATTTGGTGGCCATTAACACAACAATTTTTAGCACCATTCTTTTGAATTACAACAAGTTGTAGCAAATGTAATTTATCCCAGTAAATCTAAAAATATAAGATAAACCAAATGACCCGAGCGCAAAATATTTTATGGTGCGAGGAGTCCGAAAATTCTTTATGCCAAAGAATGGTGCAAGGAGCAGCCGCAAAAAAATGATGCAAGGGAGTATTATGTTTTGTTTCTAAAGTCAGTTTTTTTTAACATAGTACAGACGCAACCGCTCATATACACGCGTATATACTAATTTCTATGAGCACCATAGTTCCTCTAACCATTCAACCATAAATTGGTTCGCGTTCTTGAAGTAGCAATGGGAAGAACAAGACAGAGGCGCCGAAGTACATAGGCGACCACGGGGACGAATCCTTTTTTTGGACACGATCGAGGGCCGATATTCCCGCACGATCCGTCGCTGGAATATAGGATCGTTCCGGCCGGTCCTATACTTCTGGCTCTATAACGACACCGGCTCCGGCTGGGCTCCTCCTCCCCCACGTCGGGCTCTATAGGGTTCCTCAATCCTCCCCAAAATCTCGCGGCGCGGTAGATCACATCGACCAAAACCGATGGCCGGCGAGGAGGTTTCGTCTCCGTCCTGCCGGCGAGGAGGTTTCGTCTCCGTCCTGCCGGCGCACCACAAGGAGCATGACGGCGAACGGGCGTGCCGCCAAGGAAGCGGCGCCCACCGGCGATGAGCGCGCGCAGAAGCGGCACCAGCGTGGCACCGCCAAAAAGAAGGCTCCACGTCCACTCAAGGTGCGCAAAAACAGAAGGAAAGCGGCCGCGGCCGGGGCCGGGATCGGCTTCTCGGAGCTATACGAGGGGGCGAGGGCATCCGGGAAGAAGCTGGCGCGGCTGCCGCAGGAGGAGGTCGACTGGATCCTCGCCCAGGACCACGGCGACGACCCCGACCACGACCCTCCCGAGGTCAAGGCCCTGAGACGCCTGAGCCGCGACCTGTGGCCGTCGCTGGAGGAGGAGGAGAAGACGGACATGTACGGCCCGCGCGCGCAGATCGAGACCCAGGAGGAGGCCCGCAGGTTCCAGGACTGGGTCCGCAGCGAGTACGCCGAGCGCGGCTACGTCGAGGTCGCCGAGGAGTACATCGTCGGCAGGGACCAGACCCGGGCGTATATGGACGAGGCGCGGGTGGAGGCCATGAACTCCATCGACTTCTCCGGCGGCAACGAGGATCTGAAGCGTTTCTTTGAAAAGACATGGCCCTGAAGAGTGAAGAACCACACGTTGTCTGTCTTCCGCGATGATCAGCATGTTGCAGTTTTATGTTTTGCCGTCTGTCATGTTTTCATTTCTTCTTCAGCTGTCAGCAGGTGAACAGTCCTTATCTATCTGGAACTTGCAGGTCTCATCCTATACTCTTTTTTCTTCTGGTTTATCATATCAGAGTTGGCAGACGACTGTTTCCATTTTCAATACGAAAATGAAACCTCTGGCAACCAAGTTCAGGTTCAGTTCAAGAACATTGCACAGGCCTATAAACAAAGGGAAACGTCAAGGTTATTACATCCATTAGAAGGCAAAACTGTTCACAGATGCTTGCAAATCCCTTTGCGGTGGGCTTGCACAAGACCAACCTAACAGCAAACAGAGGACACAGTATAAAATTGAGGGAAGTTTCTGTGTTTTCTTTGGTAGTGGTTATGTGCGTCAAGCTTTTTCAAAACATGAGGTATCAAACTTACTGAAGAAAAAAAATAGCACGTCGCTAATAGCACACTATAGCATGTACAAAACTGTCAATTGATCAATGTAGAATGTCTCGCTAATAGCACCCTACTAGCATATTTTCAGGGGCGATGCTATTTTGTATAGCGCGTTATTTTTTTCCTTGATCAAACTTGATGAATTTTAAATTTAAGCAACACCAGTCATGCAAAAGAAAAAACTGAAACGTGTAGCCAATACTAACTTAAAAGCAGCGTGAGCAAACGGATAATAAGTAGTTCAGCCTACAAATTGCTCAGATCAAGTTATTCAACAAAACATGCACATCAGTAGAAAATATGCATCACACCAGTGTCAGTCGACCACTAAAAGGCCGGCTAAACTATGAAAGTTAGAATGCCCCGCATATGTAGGAACCAACCATCAACTACGTATCAGCTTCTGAAAGCTTCACTTCACAAGCAGACCATAGGGTGTCGTCTTTCAAGTTCTAACAGGGCTTCTAACTAACTGATTGTTTGTTAATATAGTTATTACTACCATGACCACGAGTGATCGACGCACCATCTTTCTTGTCCCATCAGAAAAAAAAATCAACGGAATAATGCCTTTATGTCAAAGCTTGTAACCACTTAGAACTTGGAACAGAAACCATTATTCAGACACATATCTACAGTTACTCGTTCGCATTAGATGGTCATCATACATACTATATATCAAGCTGTCACTACTTGTCAGAATGTGATGATTGTCAACAAAATAAGGTGCCAATACAGTAAAAGACCGGCTTTCTTGCCCCATCAGAATAAGATTGGAAACAAAACAGTTTTTGCACTCTTTGGACTCGGAACAGAAATCAATTTTCAGACACATATCTACAGTTTCGGTTTTCTTGTTCCTCATTTCAGAGTCTACAATACAATTGCACAACAAATTTCACATATCTGCAGTCATCCATTGCCCATTGGCGTTCACCACTCTACATTTATCCCTTCCAAAACAACACTTTTACCTTGTAGCCAATATCTCCCCCCCCCCCCCCCCCTAATCCCCTAATTCCTTTCCTATATCTGATCCATTTCTCATGCGGCAGCACATCTCTCCCACCCGCCAAATATCGAGTTGACCGTCCCCCCGCCGAGCCGGTGTGCAAACTGTGTCACGGCCTTTCGCACGCAGGCATCCCATGCCCTGGCCACCGCCTCAATCGACCAGGGTTCCAGGAGACTACGGAGGGCGTGCCGGAATGCCACGTCTACCGAGGCTGAGATGGCGCTGGAATTCCTCCTGTGGGTAGGCAAAGCTATTGTGAAGCAGGGGCAACTTTGGACACCCTGATGATGCAGTAGTAGTAGACTACATGGACAGGCTCAACTCACCTTGGCACCTCATCTCCTTCGTCACTGATAGGCACCGGAGAGCTGCTCGGATAATCTGCTGGGACGAATAACTTCACGGGCAAGACAAGGTACTGCATCAGAAGAAAATCAGTCAGTACATCGGGGTAACTACGGGATGTGGCGTAACGTGCGGCAAAGTGTCTGAACTTTGAAATATAAAATACCGTTTCAGATGTTGCAAAGAGCGATTTCACGGTCGGTGAAAGCGACACGGCGGTGTAAGACAGTTTGATTGTTGTCCCGCCATCGTAAGGGGCGATCCCATCCATAGATATGCTGACCACTGTGTCGATCAGTGTGTCATTAATAGATTTAATTTCTTTCAACAGAGCATCATTAGCATTCTGCCAAGAAATGTTCAAGGTATGTTAAGACTGTCATGAGGTGATGACAAACAGAAAGTCAAGTGGGCTTCAATAGATAAAAGAACATGTGGGCATTTGGTTGGAAACTTAATAAGAAACTAATGACCAAGCGTGTTACCTGTGTTTTCGGCCGCTTAATGTTCTGCTCGCTGCTGGATCCAGAGTCTGAGGCGTCACACTCAAATGTCATGCAACTGCCATCCATGCTTCCCAGTGGTAGCGATTCTGGGTGTGCTGCTGTATCATTGAAAACTCGCTTCATTTTTCTCGCAGTATTAGATCCACCCCGCTGCTGCTGAGAGGATGTGCCATCCAAAACTGTGCCAATTTGCCCATGTGGTATAGTGTCGCTCATGCTGAGGACAGACCAAATTGAATTAGCTGAGCTGCGAGAGCTGCCGGTGATGAAGCTCGTATCTGATGTTACATACAAAATAAGCACAGAACCGTCAGTATAAGTGATTGCAACAGTTCATGAACTTGGACTGAGCTCAGCCATGTGGTACACTTACCGCAGCCATTAGGCGGTCGATGGGCTTTTCAGTCACGGTGTTCTGTCTCCACCTCCCGCCTGAACCTCTGCTTGACCAGCTGCTATGTCTGCCTGACGTGGTGAGGCTGGTAATGTCGGTTTAGTAGGAGTGACTTGGTTAGAACCGTTTGCTTGTGGTGCTGGTGCTGCTGAATTGCCGTGCAACAAGAAGGCAGATATGCTGTCAACGTCCATTGGGATCAGCGGATCACAACGTGATGCTGGTGCTATCACCGGATTTGCAACTGGTGAGGGGGTCAAGGACTCAAGCATACTGGAAGAACAAGATGGCAATGATCCTGGTGAAGAGAAAGGACTTGCTATTCCTACAAAGTGGTTGCCATTGCTCTGTTCATGAGGTGGTGGTGTTCTAGCTATATTTGTTTGCCTTGACTGCAAAATGCTTGTGTCTGCAGGTTGCTTTTGCTGTCTACTGCAAATGAAATAGGAGAAACACATTAAATAAAGGGAATTACACACATTTGTCATGTCAAGTTCTGAAGAATAGGGAGTAAGAGTGAACAGAATTGCTAGACTTTGGTTACTTTAAAAATGTTAAACAGAAATAAAATTCATGTTATTAAGGATGACATATTGTTCAGAATAAATGTTTCTTAGCATTCTGTTTTGATATTTCTTAGCATTCTGTTTCGATATTTCAGAATAAACACATAGAATTGCATCAAACAAAAGAGTTGATCTTAATATCTCCAGATTTTTCCAAGCTACCGCTTTTTTCCCACCTTTTACCACCGCTGATTGAGGATGCATTGCCAGTAAGATTAATTACTTGAGGCTGCTCACGACAGTTCCGCAACTGATATCCTGTATTCATCTCTGCATTGTGAGTTTTACCCCTCTCAATATAAGCCACCAATTTCTGTATGTCTTCTTTGTACTTGGGGAAGTCCAACTTCAAACCCTCATTTACATCACTTTTCTCCAACAGCAAGAAATTCAGTATCTTTCTGATTGATCTCTTGGCATATGCTTTACGTTTGTATTCATTAGCTTTTGCTGCAGGTAGTGACAAGAACTGTTCCTGTATGGAGATGGAACAAAGGTTGTGGCGACAGAGATGCGCTGCAAATTATCAATGAATGAAGATTCATCTCTAGGAAAAGAACAGGGACCTCTGTTAGTGTTGTAATAACAATTGACGCTCCAGTTCCACAAACTGCGAAAAATAAGCATCCTTCCAAGACTTGATCTGCAATGAAACATTGCAACAATATAATTAGCGCGAGCTGTACGAATTTAACAAAACAACCATCAACAACCTCAACTTGATTCAGTCATTCAGCTAGTAACACTTTGTTTAAATACAAGGACAGGAAAACCAACACCCATTATATATACAAGAACCTTAAATTACTAAACAGTGTTTACTCAACACGCATACAAAATAGAGGATTCTCACCTGCGAAAACATCCCCTCAATTAGATCGTATTCTCTAGCACTGCCCATCATAGCTGAAATAACAAATACTGTTAACTTATGAACAACAACTAATGCAAAGGAAAACATTGAGCAAGGTTTTATGGCATTCACAGTTTTTTATTAAAGAAAGCAGCAGTCAGTACCAGTATTCTGGGAGTTCTGACAAAGCAAAGTGCTTTGTTGAGCACCGGTAATCTTTTGTAGAGGTGGAGTCATAGGCTCATGTTCAGATGCCTCGACCGGTGACCGTAACAGATTTGTCTGCCTAGTATCCTTCTGATTATTCCATCCTCCAAGCTGACTGGGCTGCATCTTGGAGATATCAGTTTGTTGTGCTCCAAGCATTTGGTACTTTTGCATGTCCATCTCTTGTTTGTTGGCTCTTGAACTTCGCTGATTCATCCTTGTCAGCTGTGGCTGCTGCTTTCCAACGGAACTACCATTTTGGCCAAGTAGGTGATTTTGCAGAGAATTCGGTCCCCAGCAGGCTTTGACACACTTGGTGGGCTGCAACCTACAAAGTTTGTAGTCTGTGCTTGCCTGGACGCGTGTTGGCTCTGACTCTGACTGACACCTGGCCCTACTGTAGTGATCCCTTTGGGTTGAAACTTTGGACGCTGATCCAGAATTGTCATGACGCCAGGGTGCTTTTGCTCAACCTCGGTCTGCAAGTTTGTGTTGCGAGGGTAAACCATGTGCTGGTTGGGCACTAGGCCTGAAGTTTGAGGCGTCATAGGCTGAGAAGTTGGCCCTGGAGTAGCCATCGTCCCTGCCTCTGGCCTTACAGAAGGATTGCCTCCCTGTGAAGCTTGAGCTGTATTATCAAGTTGCAATTGCCTACGTAACTGCATTCGTCGTTCTAGAAGTCCACTTGTTTTTTTCTCCATAATGAGCAACTTGCTTGATATGTTTCTCATGTAGTCTTCCTGGACAGATAAAAAAATTAAATTAAATCCTTAGAGCATGACACAAAGTGAATAAAATTCAGATGTGGTCCGAGTAAAGAAAACAACTAGTGCAGCTAAGTAACGTTGCTTCCTCACATTGTCCAAATAAGTAGCAGGAGCATATAAATTGGATACACGATATGAAAAATTCTAGATTCCCTTGATTTGAAACATAACAGGAAAATGCTAACTGACTGGTGCAAGAAAGCACAAGCGGGTAAACACACCTTACTGTTGGTCCCCCTGAATGCCACCTCCTCGAAGTTGGCAACAAATCTCTGGGCCTCCTGGGAATCAGGGGCATACCTAGGCTGATAATATCGGGCCAATTTGCTCGTCCTGAATAAAATTAGAAGGAAATGGGGTTATAATACATCAAAGCAAGAGCTCGTATTATAAAAGCACTCTGAGGCTCTGAGCACGACTTGTGCATTTGGCATATGACCCCACAATCAAGCATAAATACTTACAAACTCATCACCTGGCAGCATAGAACCATTTTCAGTTTCTTGAGGTGTGTCAACAGTTGAGACACACCATCAAATTAAGCATTAACAATGTACTTAGCAGGGGAGCGAACCAACTAAACAGCATTGCTAAAACACCCAAAAAATCAATCGATAGACACCCTACTGCCTCCGGATCAAAACCAAGCTGAGCTCAAGTGGCACTCAGCACTGACAAACCCGTCATCGGCGCGCGCGCGCACGCACCCGATGGATTCACCGATTCCCGACCTGCATAAACTAAATAGCATCGCCGCAGCAGCAAGCAGGAATACATGGTTGCTCAAAATCGACCGGGGAGGAAGGCTTGAACCCCCGCCGGCTACGCGAAACCCCTAACCCCTCAACCAATCCGCTCAATTCCATTCGACCCAACCCCCAGATCCGGACGTGGCCTGAGGATCCACCAGAAATTCGAGCCCCCAGGCGATCGACCGCGGGCGGGATCCGGCGGGGGACGCGGTACGGGCTGGCGACGGGGGTACACGGACAGGGGGGGAGCTGAGGGAGGAGTGGTGGCTGCTCACAGGGTTTGGCGGATGCGGGAGCGGAGGTCGGGCGCCTCGTCCTCGAGCCAGTGGCGGCCTCCGCCGGTGCGGCCGCCGGTGGAGGCCATCGGAGTACCTCGAGGCGGCGGCGGCGGCGGCGGCGGTAACGGCGAGCCTGCTGGCGTGCGAGGTAAGGGACCGCGTGGGGCTTGTGAACGCGGTCGCTGTCGCTCTTTCGCGGAAGCCAGCCGGGTTTTATACCGTGCCTCGCGGCGTCCACTTGTGCTGCCTGCTTTTATTGTTTTCCTTTGAATTTCAAATTTTGGGTGATTCGATTTTCCGAAGGTTTTCAATCGGGTATATGGTTGTATCCACGTGCGTGATCCGGCCACACGTGCCCATTCTCATTGATAAATGCAATTTCACTTTGGACCAAGTTTCAAGCAGCACGCTTCTCTCTCTATCCCCAGTAGTAAATGTTTGCGTGTCATACATCCTAAATTAACATTGTCTTTAAATTTATGCAGAATGCGGGTGTATCTAATACTAAAACGTAACTCTATACATCCGTATTTAGACAAATTGAAGACAAGAATTATGAGACGGAAGGAGTAGAATATTAACTGCATGTACTAGTATTATGTAGGATATCAATTGCATGCTAATTCTTTAATTAATGTTGGTATTTATATTTGATACGCTCTGTGTCCTAAAATAAGTGTCTTGACTTTAGAATGATATTAATTACACACTAAACATGTTGAGCGCATCATTGGAGCAATCTAGATCGTTGGATAAACATAGTTTGATGGCTGAGATTAGTTGTATCTGCTCCTTTGGGTCCTTTTAAAGATTTTAATATGGACTACATATGAAGCAAAATGGGTGAATCTCGCTCTAAAATCCGTCTATATGCATCAGCGGCGGAGCTAGACAAGATTGATTGGGAGGGCCAATGAGAAAATACAGTTTCTAATGAGGGTAAAAGCTCTATTTTTTCTAATATAAAACTTACTATATGAATTTCCTTCACTAAAGTCGTCTAGGCTGGTGGGGGGGGGGGGGCACGGCCCCTGCAGCCATGCACGTAGCTCCGCCACTGATATGCATCTTCATGTAGTCTGCATTGAAATCTCTAAAAAGATTTGTATTTAGAAACGAAGGGAGTAGATGTCATGCGAAGTGTGCTTCTCGGCAGTGGTCCGACTCGTGAAACAATATAACAAAGGCGCGCTAGGCGTCGGCCGTTTGGCCAGTCGCCGCGTGGTCGTCTGGTTGCTATGACGATAGTCGTCTGATTTATTTCCCCACACTCATGAGAAAGGCATCCTTCCTCCTCGCCGGTACCCTCGAGTTCCACGCGTCGTCATGCCCCACCGCAACATGCCTCCGCGGCTCTCCCCTTGACGCTGACGACCGTAACCCGATGATAGGGCTCAAGACGGTCGCGCGCTTCCTAATCTACAGCTCTGCCTGCACGGCCGTTGTAGCAGCACCATCGTGGTGTGCGCATCTCCCTCCACTAGCGATTGGAACAAAAAATGCAAATGATGGCCCCATCAAGGTCCCATCCCCTGGTCGTAGCACCGCGACGCGTAGGTCCAGCATGGCGGACGCGAGTTGAACGCAGCACGACTGCATCGGTAGTGGCACCCAACATTTGACGCTCGCCGCCTCATTGGGGGGTCACCCACATCGATTGTCTGCCACCGCAGCAAAAAGTAGTGTCGATTCCAGCAAATTACTTTGCCGGTTGTAGCATTGTGTTGCGTGTTCTCCGTGTACACAACAAAATCGAACATGGGTTCGAGCAAAACTCGTCGCCGGTTCCAGCATTTACGGTCACATGGTTGCCTATGCGCAACACCGATAGTTTAGGGGTTTCAGCAAATAAATGCTAACTGCACCAACAAAGCTCATCGACGGTTCCAGCATTGGGGTCGCGTGGTCACCATGCGCATCACCATGGGTGCAAAAAAGATTTTAGCAAAGAAGCCTACGGTTCAGCAAAACTCATTGCCGGTTCCAGCATTGGGGTTGTGTGGTCGTCCTATGAAGCACCGGCAACGCATGCTTACCAGCTCCTAGTACGGGCAGTTGCAGCACGACGCCTTGCTGTTTCGAGCATGACGTCTCTCTGTGCCGGGAGCTTGCACCATGATCCCAACAACCTCTAGGGGCTAGTTGTAGCATCTGCAGCCGCCGATGCCAGCTACAACTCCTTGTCGAAGAGCACAAAAAACCCACTGGTCACCGGCTTCACCAAACAGGAGGTGCATCTCCATGGACAGCTCGAAGCCGGCCATGGCCTCCGCTTGCAGCGGCGAGGGCATCATGGAGCAGGGGCAGTCTATGGGGAAGTGGACGGAAGGAGGAGAGGAAGGCATCAATTCGGGCCGCCTCATCTATGCGTCTTGAGAGAGCGAGAGGAAGATGATATGAGGAAAAGGACGTGCGGCTGAAAATAAATGCGTGAAAGGATAAGGACCGTGCGGAGAGGACGTGAGTAGTGTTGTAGCTGAATAAGTGTGACCGGCACGCTCATTCGGCCGATCGGGCGGAAGCAAGCATTACCCTGTAAAGAACCGGCCAAGGACGAGTCAGGAGTTTAGTCAGTGGGTCATTCACATACCCAATTATAAGAGCAAGCACCGAAAAAAGGACGTGTCGTGGCCTGGTATGGTCATCACTACACTCCATCCCTGCTTCTCGGCACGACGAAGATAAAAGAAGATGATGTGTGTTCAAGAGGTTCCGACAAGAGGACAATAAACCCTAGTCGTGAGAGAGGGGGAGGGGGTGGGGGCGGATTAAACTTCCTTCATATCAAAATAAGTGTTTTAAACTTTAAAGTAACTTTAGATTAAGTAGCAATCATGGATCCACACATCTAGTTGAGTTGCACGCCTAGTGATTCTCCACGCATTATGCTGCTATTCGATTACAACTAATGATAAATATCAATAACAACATTGATTCTCCGGTTTAGTTGTAACATCATCCAATCCGCTGACTAGATCGTTTCAATAAAACAAATTACATGTGAGGACAAATTGCCCACCAAATACCAATAACAACATTTGATTCTCCAGTTTGTACTAACATCATTCATTCCGCCGACCGCCGAATAGATGGTTTCAGAAAACGTATTACCACATGTGAGGTAAACTTGCCGGATTAGTTCTGGCCATGCCGCGCTTTCAGAAAAGTACATTGCGCCTTACAAATCGCACGTTCAAAGATGTTTACGAAATTAACCAAAGAAGTCGTTGTAGTATAGTGGTAAGTATTCCCGCCTGTCACGCGGGTGACCCGGGTTCGATCCCCGGCAACGGCGTATTTTTTTGTAACTATTGCCCTGTTCCTCTGAATCCAGCTCTCTAGTAGCTCAGCATGGGGCATTTCTTCAGATTACGCAGCTGAATTTATCTGTCTATGGAACTGAGGCTTAACAAAATGACTGGAATTCATAAGGACTTGCGAATAGGCGAAGGGCTTGACACATGTTCCCGCAATACCCTGATTCTCTGAAAGACCAGCAACTTCTCTGGGGAGTTGAATCCAGCACTCTACTAGCTCAATGCAGAATTAGGAGCTCAATTTATCTGTCTGTTCATCTATGCAACTCTGTCTCGGCTACAACTTACGAATGGCCAACTACAAACTACATGTTCTTGCGATATCCTGAAAGAACATCAAGCTGTTTCGTCGAATGTGCTAGATAGATGGAATCAAAACCTGGAGATAGATGGAATTCGAAAACCCTTCTTGTCCGATTGATCGATGGCAATGTCACAAGGGCTCTCTTGAACGATGTACGTAGGAACAAGTGAATTTTCTATCTTGTGGCTTACCAGCTTGCGGCCGTCGAGGAGGACAGTTGAGGAGTTACAACAGGTCTGAATTATTATCTTGAAAGAAGGATAGATAAAATTCTTTTTTTCTTTTTGCGGGGAAGGATAGATAAAATTCCAGTGGTCGTTGGACATGATTTGATATTTCGATTCGTCCATACCTGAGAGCAACTCTAGCAGACCCCGCAAAAGTCGCGATCCCGCAAAATTCCGGCGAGTATATTGGCTCGGCCCAATTTTCTGACCAAAACAAAGCCCGTATACTCGCCCGGCCCGTAATTTTTTTTTATCACAGCCCGCAAACCGCCACCCCAACCAGTATATCTACGGGTTCACGGTGCATATGCGGGTCGAAACCCTATCCCCACCGCCGCCGCGTCTCGTCGCAATTTCCCACCCCCCTCCTCACATTTCTCGCCGACGGTGAGCCCCTTCCGCCTGCGGCCGCCATGTGGGCCGCATGTGGAGCTTTGGCCGGGGCTTCGGCAGCAGCTTCGGCGGGGGCGGCGACCCTGAGCGCGAGCGGCGTGTCCGCTCGGACGGCGCGAGGAAGCGCGGGGCGAGGAAGTGGACGAACAGGGGCTTCGAGCCGCCGCCGAGCTTCCTCGTCCGCGAGACGGAGGAATACGACCGTTGGCACGGTTGTGGGCTCGTCCTCCGCCGCGAGATCTTCCCATGCCGTGAGCTCTTCCTCTTCCAGCGCGGGGCTTCTCCCTGTGAAGAGGGAGTGGTCGGAGGAGCCAGAGGAGATCGAGGTTGTCGCCGTCAAGCAGGTACCGGAGGAGATCAAGCGTTGAGGGGTCGTCGAGCCCGAAGATTTCGTGGCCGATTTCGACGCGGTAGCGGCCGCCATTGCCGAGCGGAGCTTGCGCGAGGAGGCGGAGCGCCGGCGCCGCAACAACGAGCTCGACGACCTCATCCTCAAGCAGGCGGTCGCGCCCAAGCTTGCCGCGAAGGAGAAGGACGACGAGTGGCGGCGCATCCGCGACGATCAGAGGTCGAAGTTCATCGATCTTGTCAGCTCCGACGAGGACTGAGCTCCTCCACCGCGTCGTCCTCGGCCGTGAGCTCGTCCATTCTGGTATATTGATACGTCTCCAACGTATCTATAATTTTTGATTGTTCCATGCTATTATTTTACCTGTTTTAGATGTTTATGGGCTTTACTATACACTTTTATATCATTTTGGGACTAACCTATTAACCTAGAGAGATTCTGTTTTTTCCTTGTTTTTGAGTTCTACAGAAAAATAATACCAAATGGAGTCCAATTGACGTGCCAATTTTTGACGATTTTTTGTGGACCAAAAGAAGCCCTTGGAATGAAAGAGTTGGGCTAGGAGAGTCCCGGGCTGCCCACGAGGGTGGGCCGCGCGCCCACTCCCCCTGGGCGCCCCCCTGCCTCGTGGACAGCCCGGAAACCCCCCTGACGTGAGACCTACGCCAAAAATTCCTATAAATACTGAAACCTTCAGAAAGCACAATAGATCGGGAGTTCTGCCGCGCAAGGCCATGTAGCCACCAAAAACCTCTCGGGGGCGCGTTCCGGCACCCTGCCGGAGGGGGAATCCATCACCGGTGGCCATCTTCATCATCCTGGCGCTCTCCATGACGAGGAGGGAGTAGTTCACCCTCGGGGCTGAGGGTATGTACCAGTAGCTATGTGTTTGATCTCTCTCTCCCGCGTGTTCTTGATTTGGCACGATCTTTATGTATTACGAGCTTGCTATTATAGTTGGATCTTATGATGTTTCTCCCCCTCTACTCTCTTGTAATGGATTGAGTTTTCCCTTTAAAATTATCTTATCGGATTGAGTCTTTAAGGATTTGAGAACACTTGATGTATGTCTTGCCGTGCTTATCTGTGGTGACAATGGGATATTCACGTGATCTACTTGATGTATGTTTTGGTGATCAACTTGCGGGTTCACCTTGTGAACTTATGCATAGGGGTTAGCACACGTTTTCGTCTTGACTCTCCGGTAGAAACTTTGGGGCACTCTTTGAAGTACTTTGTGTTGGTTGAATAGATGAATCTGAGATTGTGTGATGCATATCATATAATCATGCCCACGGATACTTGAGGTGACATTGGAGTATCTAGGTGACATTAGGGTTTTGGTTGATTTGTGTCTTAAGGTGTTATTCTAGTACGAAGTCTATGATAGATCGAAGGAAAGAATAGTTCGTGTTATTTTATTACGGACTCTTGAATAGATCGATCAGAAAGGATAACTTTGAGGTGGTTTCGTACCCTACCATAATCTCTTCGTTTGTTCTCCACTATTAGTGAATTTGGAGTGACTCTTTGTTGCATGTTGATGGATAGTTATATGATCCGGTTATGTTATTATTGTTGAGAGAACTTGCACTAGTGAAAGTATGAACCCTATGCCTTGTTTCCTAGCATTGCAATACTGTTTACGCTCACTTTTATCATTAGTTACCTTGCTGTTTTTATATTTTCAGATTAAAAAACCTATATCTACCATCCATATTGCACGTGTATCACCATCTCTTCGCCAAACTAGTGCACCTATACAATTTATCATTGTACTGGGTGTGTTGGGGACACAAGAGACTCTTTGTTATTTGGTTGCAGGGTTGTTTGAGAGAGACCATCTTCATCCTACGCCTCCCACAGATTGATAAACCTTAGGTCATCCACTTGAGGGAAATTTGCTACTGTCCTACAAACCTATGCACTTGGAGGCCCAACAACGTCTACAAGAAGAAGGTTGTGTAGTAGACATCAAGCTCTTTTCTGGCGCCGTTGCCGGGGAGGTGAGTGCTTGAAGGTATATATTTAGATCTTGCAATCGAATCTTTTTGTTTCTTGTTTTATCACTAGTTTAGTGTATATAAAGAACTACAAAAAATGGAATTAAGTTTGCCTCATACGGTTAATCTTTTGAATATCTTTTGTGAAAATGATGGAAAGGAAAATTGTGCTCAATTGCTAGAAGAAGAATGCATTAAAATGTTTGGTACTAGATCTTTGTATGATGAGCATGATTGCAATGTTGTTAGTATGAATTCCTTAAATATCCAAGATGCTAATAATATGCAAAGACATAAGCTTGGGGAAGCTATGTTTGATGAAGATGATATTTTTTGTCCCCCAAGTTTTGATGAGCAAATTTATTATGATGAAAGCATGCCTCCTATCTATGATGATTATTGTGATGACACGTATGCTCTAAAGAATAAAGATAACCATGAAACTTGTCATCATGATTTTAATTTTCAATTGGATTATGCTTCACATGATAATTATTTTGTTGAGTTTGCTCCCACTACTATTGATGAGAATAAACTTGCTTATGTGGAGAGTAGTAAATTTTCTATGCAAGTAGATCATGAAAAGAATGCTTTAGGTGCTAGTTATATTGTTGAATTCATTCATGATGCTACTGAAAATTATTATGAGGGAGGAACATATTCTTGTAGGAATTGCAATAATATCAAGTCTCCTCTCTATGTGCTTAAATTCTTGAAGTTATGCTTGTTTTGCTTCCTATGCTAGTTGATTATTGTTTCCATAAGTTGTTTTCTCACAAAATCCCTATGCATAGGAAGTGGGTTAGCCTTAAATGTACTAGTCATATTCTTCATGATGCTCTCTTTATGTTTCAATTCTTATTTTTTTATGTGAGCATCATTGAAATCATCATGCCTAGCTAAAAAGGCATTAAAGAAAAACGCTTGTTGGGAGACAACCCAATATTTACCCCTACTGTTTTTGTGTGTTCACATGATTATGCTACTGTAGTAATCATGTTTTATAGCTTTTGTTTCAATAAAGTGCCAAGTAAGACCTTTAGGATAGCTTACGGTGATAGTTGTGTTGATCCTGCTGAAAATCAGAAACTTTTGCACTCAGTAGATTAGTTTTGATAATTCACAGAATCATGCTTTTGATCTGATTCTTTTTGCTCTGGATTGGTACATAAATTGCTCAGGTTTTCCTAATTTGGTAGGATGTTTGGAGGTACAGAAGTATACGTTTGATACAGATTACTACAGACTGTTCTGTTTTTGACAGATTCTGTTTTCTATGTGCTGTTTGCTTATTTTGATGAATCTATGAGTAGTATCGGAGGGTATGAACCATAGAGAAGTTGGAATACAGTAGATGTTACACCAGTATGAATTTAGAATGAGTTCATAACAGTACCTAAGTGTTGATTTATTTTCTTATACTAACGGAGCTTACGAGTTTTCTGTTGAGTTTTGTGTTGTGAAGTTTTCAAGTTTTGGGTAAAGATTCGATGGACTATGGAATAAGGAGTGGCAAGAGCCGAAGCTTGGGGATGTCCAAGGCACCCCAAGGTAATATTAAAAGACAACCAAGAGCCTAAGCTTGGGGATGCCCCGTATGGCATCCCCTCTTTCGTCTTCGTTCATCGGTAACTTTACTTGGAGCTATATTTTTATTCACCACATGATATGTGTTTTGCTTGGAGCGTCATGTCATTTTATTTTGTTTTGCTTGCTGTTTGAATAAAGTACCAAGATCTGAAATTCTCAAATGTTAGAGAGTCTTTACATAGTTGCACAATTATTTGACTACTCATTTATCTTCACTTATATCTTTCGAAGTAGTTTGTCATTTTCTCTAGTGCTTCACTTATATCTTTTAGAGCAGAGCGGTGGCTTTATTTTGTAGAAAGTGTTAATCTCTCATGCTTCACTCATATTATTTTGAGAGTCTTTTAGAACAACATGGTATTTGCTATGGTTATAAAATTGGTCCCAGAATGATGGCCATCCAAGTTGGGTATAATAAAAACTTTCATAGAAAGTGAATTGGATGCTATGATCAATTTGATGCTTTATAATTGTTTTGAGATATGAGAATGGTGATATTAGAGTCATGCTAGTGGGGTAATTATGAATTTGAGAAATACTTGTGTTGAAGTTTGTGATTCCCGTAGCATGCATGTATGGTGAACCGCTTTGTGATGAAATTGGAGCATAATTTATTTATTGATTGTCTTCCTTATGAGTGGCGGTCGGGATGAGCGATGGTCTTTTCCTACCAATCTATTCCCCTAGGAGCATGCGCGTAATACTTTGTATTCAATGGCTTGTAGATTTTTGCAATACTTATATGAGTTCTTTATGACTAATGTTGAGTCCATGGATTATACGCACTCTCACCCTTCCACCATTGCTAGCCTCTCTTGTGCCGCGCAACTTTCGCCGGTACCATACACCCACCCTATACCTTCCTCAAAACAGCCACCATACCTACCTATCATGGCATTTCCATAGCCATTCCGAGATATATTGCCATGCAACTTTCCACCGTTTCGTTTATTATGACAGGCATCATCATTGTCATATTGCTCTTTGCATGATCATGTAGTTGACATTGTGGCAAAGACACTTTCATAATTCTTCCATACATGTCACTCTTGATTCATTGCATATCCCGGTACACCACCGGAGGCATTCATATAGAGTCATATTTTGTTCTAAGTATCGAGTTGTAATCTTGAGTTGTAATAAGTAAATAAAAGTGTGATGATCTTCATTATTAGGGCATTGTCCCAAGTGAGGAAAGGATGATGGAGACTAAGATTCCCCCACAAGTCGGGATGAGACTCCGGACTTTATGAAAAAAACAAAAAAAAGAGAAAGGCCATAAAAAAAGAGAAAGGCCCCAAAAAAATGAGAGAAAAAGAGAGAAGGGACAATGCTACTATCCTTTTACCACACTTGTTCTTCAAAGTAGCACCATGATCTTCATGATAGAGAGTCTCCTATGTTGTCACTTTCATATACTAGTGGGAATTTTTCATTATAGAACTTGGCTTGTATATTCCAATGATGGGCTTCCTCAAAGTGCCCTAGGTCTTCATGAGCAAGCAAGTTGGATGCACACCCACTTAGTTTCTTTTTGAGCTTTCATACACTTATAGCTCTAGTGCATCCGTTGCATGGCAATCCCTACTCACTCACATCGATATCTATTAATGGGCATCTCCATAGCCCGTTGATACGCCTAGTTGATGTGAAACTATCTTCTCCCTTTTTGTCTTCTCCACAACAACCATTCTATTCCACATATAGTGCTATGTCCATGGCTCGCGCTCATGTATTGCGTGAAAATTGAAAAAGTTTGAGAATACTAAAGTATGAAACAATTTCTTGGCTTGTCATCAGGGTTGTGCATGATTAAATACTTTGTGTGATGAAGATAGAGCATAGCCAGACTATATGATTTTGTAAGGATAGTTTTCTTTAGCCATGTTATTTTGAGAAGACATGATTGCTTTGTTAGCATTCTTGAAGAATTATTGTTTTCATGTCAATATGAACTTTTATATTGAATCATTTGGATCTGAACATTCATGCCACAATAAATAAAGTTACATTGAGAAATATGCTAGGTAGCATTCCACATCAAAAATTCTGTTTTTATCATTTACCTACTCGAGGACGAGCAGAAATTAAGCTTGGGGATGCTTGATACGTCTCCAACGTATCTATAATTTTTGATTGTTCCGTGCCATTATATTACCTGTTTTGGATGTTTATGGGCTTTACTATACACTTTTATATCATTTTTGGGACTAACCTATTAACCTAGAGCCCAGTACCAGTTTCTGTTTTGTTTCCTTGTTTTTGAGTTTTACAGAAAAGGAATACCAAACGGAGTCCAATTGACGTGCCAATTTTTGACGATTTTTTGGACCAAAAGAAGCCCCTGGAGTGAAAGAGTTGGGCCAGGAGAGTCCCGGGCTGCCCACGAGGGTGGGCCGCGCGCCCACTCCCCCTGGGCGTGCCCCTTTCCTCGTGGACAGCCCGGAAACCCCCCTGACGTGAGACCTACGCCAAAAATTCCTATAAATATTGAAACCTCCATAAAGCACAATAGATCGGGAGTTCCGCCGCCGCAAGCCTCTGTAGCCACCAAAAACCTCTCGGGAGCCCGTTCCGGCACCCTGCCGGAGGGGTAATCCATCACCGGTGGCCATCTTCATCATCCCGGCGCTCTCCATGACGAGGAGGGAGAAGTTCACCCTCGGGGCTGAGGGTACGTACCAGTAGTTATGTGTTTGATCTCTCTCTCTCTCTCTCTCGTGTTCTTGATTTGGCACGATCTTGATATATCGCGAGCTTTGCTATTATATTTGGATCTTATGATGTTTCTCCCCCTCTACTCTCTTGTAATGGATTGAGTTTTTCCTTTGAAGTTATCTTATCGGATTGAGTCTTTAAGGATTTGAGAACACTTGATGTATGTCTTGCCGTGCTTATCTGTGGTGACAATGGGATATTCACGTGATCTACTTGATGTATGCTTTGGTGATCAACTTGCGGGTTCACCTTGTGAACTTATGCATAGGGGTTGGCACTGCGTTTTAAATCTTGTCTCTCCGGTAGAAACATTGGGGCACTCTTTGAAGTACTTTGTGTTGGTTGAATAGATGAATATGAGATTGTGTGATGCATATCGTATAATCATGCCCACGGATACTTGAGGTGACATTGGAGTATCTAGGTGACATTAGGGTTTTGGTTGATTTGTGTCTTAAGGTGTTATTCTAGTACGAACTCTATGATAGATCAAACAGAAAGACTAGCTTCGTGTTATTTTACTACGGAGTCTTGAATAGATCGATCAGAAAGGATAACTTTGAGGTGGTGATACGTCTCCAACGTATCTATAATTTTTGATTGTTCCATGCTATAATATTACCCGTTTTGGATGTTTATGGGCTTAACTTTACACTTTTATATCATTTTTGGGACTAACCTACTAACCGGAGGCCTAGCCCGAATTGCTGTTTTTTTGGCTATTTCAGTGTTTTGAAGAAAAGGAATATCAAAGAGAGTCCAAACGGAATGAAACCATCGGGAGCGATCTTTTTGGAAGAAACGTGATCCAGAGGACTTGGAGTGGAAGTAAAGAAACAAGCGAGACGACCACGAGGGTGCCCGGCGTGCCCCCTACAGGTGGGCGCGCCCCCCACCCTCGTGGGACCCTCGAGCGTCCACCGACCTACTTCTTCCTCCTACATATACCCATGTACCCCGAAAACATCAGAAGCGACCACGAAAAACTATTTCCACCGCCGTAACCTTCTGTATCCGCGAGATCCCATCTTGGAGCCTTGGCCGGCGCTCCGCCGGAGGGGGAATTGACCACGGAGGGCCTCTACATCATCTCCAAGGCCCCTCTGATGAGTTGTTAGTAGTTTACCACAGACCTTCGGGTCCATAGTTATTAGCTAGATGGCTTCTTCTTTCTCTTTGAATCTCAATACAAAGTTCTCCTCGATCTTCTTGGAGATCTATTCGATGTAACTCTTTTTGCGGTGTGTTTGGTCGAGATCCGATGAATTGTGGGTTTATGATCAAGTTTATCTATGAGAAATATTTGAATCTCCTCTGAATTCTTTTATGTGTGATTAAGTTATCTTTGCAAGTCTCTTCGAATTATCAGTTTGGTTTGGCCTACTAGATTGATCTTTCTTACAATAGGAGAAGTGCTTAGCTTTGGGTTCAATCTTGCGGTGTCCTTTCCTAGTGACAGCATGGGCAGCAAGGCACGTATTGTATTGTTGCCATTGAGGATAAAAAGATGGCGTTTATATCATATTGCATGAGTTTATCCCTCTACATCATGTCATCTTTCTTAATGCGTTACTCTGTTCTTTATGAACTTAATACTCTAGATGCATGCTGGATAGCGGTCAATGTGTGGAGTAATAGTAGTAGATGCACGGTGAGTCGGTCTACTTCACGGACGTGATGCCTATATACATGATCATGCCTAGATAATCTCATAATTATTCACTTTTCTATCAATTGCTCGACAGTAATTTGTTCACCCACTGTAATACTTATGCTATCTTGAGAGAAGCCACTAGTGAAACCTATGGCCCCGGGTCTATCTCTTATCATATAAGATTTCAATCTACTTTTATTTGCATCTTTACTTTTCCAATCTATATCAAAAAATACCAAAAATATATTTATCTTATCATATTATCTCTATCGGATCTCACTTTCCATGAAGTGGCCGTGAAGGGATTGACAACCCCTTTATTGCGTTGGTTGCGAGTTCTTGTTTGTTTGTGTAGGTGCAAGGGACTTCTGAGGAGCCTCCTACTGGATTGATACCTTGGTTCTCAAAAACTGAGGGAAATACTTACGCTACTATTGCTGCATCACCCTTTCCTCTTCAAGGAAAACCAATGCAAGCTCAAGACGTAGCAAGAAGGATTTCTGGCGCCGTTGCCGGGGAGGTCTTCGCTCAAGTCAAGACATACCAAGTACCCATCACAAACTCATCTCCCTCGCATTACATTATTTGCCATTTGCCTCTCGTTTTCCTCTCCCCCACTTCACCCTTGCTGTTTTATTTGCCCTCTCTTTCTCTTATGGTAATTATAATAAGATGCCCTCTGATTTTGAGAATAGAGTTAAAGAATTTATGATCTCTCAAAAGAATTTCAATGCTTTGCTTGAAGAAAAATTGCTTAAAGCTGATGATTTGGCTAGGAACGTTGATAGACTTTCGCTTGACGTTGATTCTTTGAAACTTAGATCTACTCCTCCTAAGCATGATATCAATGAGTCTCTCAAAGCTATGAGCATTTCCATTGATGAGTGCAAAGAAAGAACCGCTAGATTGCGTGCTAAGAAAGATTGCTTTGTAAAAGCGTGTTCTTCTAATTTTCATGAAAATAATGATGAAGATCTAAAAGTTATTGATGTGTCCCCTATTAAATCTTTGTTTACCAATATGAATCTTATTAATTATGGGACTGGAGATGAGTCAACTGTTGGGGAACGCAGTAATTTCAAAAATTTTCCTACGATCACGCAAGACCATGGTGATGGCATAGCAACGAGAGGGAAGAGTGTCCGTCCACGTACCCTCGTAGACCGAAAGCGGAAGCGTTATAACAACGCGGTTGATGTAGTCGACGTCTTCACGATCCGACCGATCCAAGCACCGAACGACGGCACCTCCGAGTTACGCACATCGCGTTCGGCTCGATGGCGATCCCGGACTCCGATCCAAAGAAAGTGTCGGGGATGAGTTCCACAAGACGACGGCGTGGTGACGATGTTGATGCTCCACCGACGCAGGGCTTCGCCTAAGCTCATGACGATATGACTTCTCCGCGCAGGCTTCGCCTAAGCTCTACGATGATATGACCAAGTGGAATATGGTGGAAGGGGCACCGCTGCACGGCTAAGGAAAGATCCGTAGATCAACTTGTGTGTATTGGGGTGCCCCTGCCCCGTATATAAAGGAGCCAAGGGGAGGTGGCGGCCCTATAGGAGGCGCGCAAGGAGGAGTCCTACTCCCACCGAGTAGGACTCCCCTTCTCCTAGTTGGAGTAGGATTGGGGAGGGGAAAGGGGAAGGCGCCGCCCCTCTCCTTGTCCTATTCGGACTGGAAGGGGAGGGGCGCGCAGCCCACCTGGCCGGCCCTTCTCCTTCTCCCTCAAGGCCCATGAGGGCCCATATACCCCGGGGTTCCGTAACCCCGGTGTTAGGTAATATCCTGTTTTCACTCGGAACCATTCCAAGTCCAAACATAGGCTTCCAATATATCAATCTTTATGTCTCGACCATTTCGAGACTCCTCGTCATGTCCGTGATCACATCCGGGACTCGAACAACCTTCGGTGCATCAATACTTATAAACTCATTATGAACTGTCATCGAAGCGTTAAGCGTGCGGACCCTACGGGTTCGAGAACTATGTAGACATGACCTAGAACCATTCTCGGTCAATAACCAATAGCGGAACCTGGATGCCCATATTGGTTCCTACATATTCTCGAAGATCTTTATCGGTCAAACCGCATAACAACATACGTTGTTCCCTTTGTCATCGGTATGTTACTTACCCGAGATTCGATCGTCGGTATCCAATACCTAGTTCAATCTCGTTCTTGGTAAGTCTCTTTACTCGTTCCGTAATACATCATCTCACAACTAACTCATTAGTTGTAATGCTTGCAAGGCTTAAGTGATGTGCATTACCGAGAAGGCTCGGAGATACCTCTCCGACAATCGGATGACAAAACCTAATCTCGAAATACGCCAACCCAACAAGTACCTTTGGAGACACCTGTAGTACTCCTTTATAATCACCCGATTACGTTGTGACGTTTGGTAGTACGCAAAGTGTTCCTCCGGTAAACGGGAGTTGCATAATCTCATAGTTATAGGAACATGTATGGGTCATGAAGAAAGCATTAACATACTAAACGATCAAGTGTTAAGCTAACGGAATGGGTCATGTCAATCAGATCATTCTACTAATGATGTGACCTTGTTAATCAAATAACAACTCCTTGTTCATGGTTAGGAAACATAACCATCTTTGATTAACAAGCTAGTCAAGTAGAGGCATACTAGTGACATACTGTTTGTCTATATATTCACACATGTATTATGTTTCCGGTTAATACAATTCTAGCATGAATAATAAACATTTATCATGATATAAGGAAATAAATAATAACTTTATTATTGCCTCTAGGGCATATTTCCTTCATCAACTTTAGTTAAAAGACGTCCCAATGATCCTGAGTTTTTAGATCTTGATGCTAAATTTGGTAAAAGTGGGATTGGAGAGGTCAAGACTTTAAATAACATTGAACCAACTATCTTGGATTTCAAGGAATTCAATTATGATAATTGTTGTTTAGTAGATTGTATTTCCCATTTGCAATCCGTTTTGAATTCTCCTCATGCTTATTATCAAAATAAAGCTGTTACCAAACATATTGTTGATGCGTTGATGCAATCTTATGATGAAAAACTTAATTTGGAAGTTTCTATACCTAGAAAACTTAATGATGAGTGGGAACCTACTATAAAGATTAAAATTAAAGATCATTAGTGTTATGCTTTTTGTGATTTGGGTGCTAGTGTTTCCACAATTCCGAAAACTTTATGTGATATTCTAGGTTTCCATGATCTTGATGATTGCTCTTTAAATTTGCACCTTGCGGATTCCACCATTAAAAAGCCTATGGGAAGGATCAATGGTGTTCTTATTGTTGCAAATAGGAACTATGTGCCCATAGATTTTATTGTTCTTGACATAGATTACAATCTTTCATGTCCTATTATTCTTGGTAGACCTTTCCTTAGAACGATTGCTGCAATTATTGATATGAAGGAAGGGAATATTAGATTTTGATGACCCACAAGTATAGGGGATCTATCGTAGTCCTTTCGATAAGTAAGAGTGTCGAACCCAACGAGGAGCAGAAGGAAATGACAAGCGGTTTTCAGTAAGGTATTCTCTGCAAGCACTGAAATTGTAGGTAACACATAGTTTTGTGATAAGATAATTTGTAACGGGGAACAAGTAATGAAGGTAAATAAAGTGCAGCGAGGTGGCCCAATCCTTTTTGTAGCAAAAGACAAGCCTGGACAATTTCTTATAATGAGAAAAGCACTCCCGAGGACACATGGGAATTATCGTCAAGCTAGTTTTCATCACGCTCATATGATTCGCGTTCGGTACTTTGATAATTTGATATGTGGGTGGACCGGTGCTTGGGTGATGCCCTTACTTGGACAAGCATCACAATTATGATTAACCCCTATTGCAAGCATCCGCAACTACAAAAGAAGTATTAAGGTAAACCTAACCACAACATTAGACATATGGATCCAAATCAGCCCCTTACGAAGCAACGCATAAACTAGGGTTTAAGCTCATCACTCTAGCAACCCATCATCTACTTATTACTTCCCAATGCCTTCCTCTAGGCCCAAATAATGGTGAAATGTCATGTAGTCGACATTCACATAACACCACTAGAGGCGAGACAACATACATCTCATCAAAATATTGAACAAATACCAAATTCACATGACTTCTAATAGCAAGACTTCTCCCATGTCCTCAGGAACAAAAGTAACTACTCACAAAGCATATTCATGTTCATAATCAGAGGAGTATTAATATGCATTAACGATCTGAACATATGATCTTCCACCAAGTAAACCAATTAGCATCAACTACAAGGAGTAATCAACACTACTAGCAACCCACAGGTACCAATTTGTTGTTTTGATACAAGATTGGATACAAGAGATGAACTAGGGGTTTGAGAGGAGATGGTGCTGGTGAAGATGTTGATGGAGATTGACCCCCTCCCGATGAGAGGATTGTTGGTGATGACGATGGTGATGATTTGCCCCTCCCGGAGGGAAGTTTCCCTGACAGAACAGCTCCACCGGAGCCCTAGATTGGTTCCGCCAAGGTTCCGCCTCGTGGCGGCGGAGTTTCGTCCCGTAAGCTTGCTTATGATTTTTTCCAGGGTAAAAGACTTCATATAGAAGAAGATGGGCACCGGAGGGCCACCAGGGTGCCCAGGAGACAGGCGCGCCCAGTAGGGGTGGGTGCGCCCCCACCCTCCTGGCCAGGGTGTGGGCCCCCTCTGGTGTTTTCTTCGCTCAATAATTCTTATTAATTCCAAAAATATCTTCCGTGGATTTTCAGGATTTTCGGAGCTGTGCAGAATAGGTTTCCAATATTTGCTCCTTTTCCAGCCAGAATTCCAGCTGCCGGCATTCCCCCTCTTCATGGTAAACCTTGTAAAATAAGAGAGAATAGCCATAAGTATTGAGATATAATGTGCAATAACAGCCCATAATGCAATAAATATTGATATAAAAGCATGATGCAAAATGGACGTATCAACTCCCCCAAGCTTAGACCTTGCTTGTCCTCAAGCAGAAGCCGAAATCGATAAATATGTCCACATGTTTAGAGATAGAGGTGTCGATAAAAATAAAATACAGACATGAGGGAATCATGATCATTCTTATAACAACAACATATCAGGATTTTGTCATATGATTTCTTATGCTCAAGTAACGATCAATTCACAATATCAAGTATGGTTCATAAACTTCATGGGGAACTAACAAACTATAATCTCAGTCATTGAAGCAATTCCAATTTATGATAACATCAGAAAGAGTCAAAAATAGAGCTTTTCAGCAAGTCCACCTACTCAACTAACATGTAGTCTTCTAAAATTGCTAACACTCACGCAATACTTGTGGTTATGGAGTTTCAACCAGACACTGAGAAAGATAGGGGCCTATTGTGTTGCCTCCCAACGCATTCACCTTTGGGTGATGTCAACAATAATAATTCATGCTAACTTACATCCAATTGGATATATATATATCAAGATCTTTCAAACACGAGGAGCTTGCCAAAGGATAAAATGAAAAAGGAAAGGTTAAAATCACCTTGAATCAAGCATAAAGTAGAAACATAAAGTAAAAGATAGGCCCTTCGCAGAGGGAAGTAGAGGTTGTCATGTGCTTTTAGGGTTGGATGCATAAAATCTTAATGCAAAAGAACGTCACTTTATATTGCCACTTGTATATGGACCTTTATTATGTAGTCCGTCGCTTTTATTGCTTCCATAATAAGATCGTATAAATCTTATTTTCTCTGCACTAATAAGTCATACATATTTAGAGAGCATTTTTTATTGCTCGCAGCATGACAATTTACTTGAAGGATCTTACTCAATCCATAGGTAGGTATGGTGGACCCTCATGGCAAAACTGGGTTTAAGGATAGTTGGAAGCACAAGTAGTATCTCTACTTGGTGCAAGGAATTTGGCTAGCATGAGGGGGAAAGGCAAGCTCAACATGTTGGGAAGATCAATGACAATATACTTTGACTGAGATGTGAGAAAACATAAACCATTACGTTGTCTTCCTTGTCCAACATCAACTCTTTTAGCATGTCGTACTTAATGAGTGCTCACAATCATAAAAGATGTCCAAGATAGTATATTTGTATGTGAAAACCTCTCTTTCCTTATTACTTCCTATTAATTGCAACGATGACCAAAACTATGTTTGTCAACTCTCAACAACTTTTATGCTTCATACTTTTTATGTGTAAAGTCATTACTATCCATAAGATCAATATGAACTCTTTATTCTTTTTATTCTTTCTACTTTGTCACGATCATAGAAAGATAGCAAAGCCCTTGACTCAACACTAAACTTTATTATAGATAGCTCACGAACTCGATTACAAAAAGAGATCAAAAAGCAAAACTCAAAACTACTTGATACCAAAACTTCAATCTACTAGATCAAGATATTACTAAAGGGATCGAATTAAGTAAAACGGTAAAGATAGGAGTGTGATGGTGATACGACACCGGGGCACCTCCCCCAAGCTTGGCAGTTGCCAAGGGGAGTGCCCATACCATGTGATTATGTCCTCGGAGGTGATGGAGGTGGTGATGATGATGGCGTGTTCCTCAATTTACGCTTGAGGATAATATTTTGCTCCTTCAGGTCATCAATCTCTTGCTCAAGACTTAATATTCTTTTGCATAGTTCCTGCTTATTTTCCTGCAAGAGACAAAAAGGGATAAACTCGATCTTTGTCTTCTTTGCTCTGTCAGGGAGGCTTGACTTTTTAAACTCCACATGCATGTCCCCAGGTTGAGGTAATGGGGCTTCGTCTTCGTCTGAACTCGTCTCCTCCTATCCCTTAGGCTCGTAGTCTTCCTCTCCTTCAATGGTCCAGCCACCATGCTCCAAGTCCCCGTAGACCTTAGGGTCTGCAAGGTAATCAACCACATAGCTCTCCCCTTCCGAATCCTGAGACGACACATTGCTCTAAATCTGCGACAGAAACAGTTCGAAACAAAAACATAGGATAATTGCGTGATACGGTGGTCAAAACCTTCGGGAGATTATATAATGAATTTTTACCGACCAAAATACGTAACATGCAAGAAAACGGAGTCCGGGAGGCACACGAGGTAGTCACGAGACAGGGGGGCGCGCCCAATAAGGGTGGGCGCGCCCTCCACCCTCGTGGAGGCCTCGTGTCCTTCCTGGATTACTTCTTTCTTCCTAAAATTCTTAAATATTCCAAAACAGAGGAAAATTGCCATTAGAATTGTTTTGGAGTCGGTTTACTTACCGTACCACATACCTATTTCTTTTCGGAGTCTGAAACGTTCTGGAAAGTGTCCCTTATGTATTCTTCCGGGGTTACAGTCTCAATAATATTAGTTTCAACACTGATAGGGTTACCTGAGATATAATGTCTGACTCTTTGACCGTTCACAACCCTCGAACTTGTGCCTTCGAAGTTGTTGATTTTTATGGCACCGGAACGATAGACCTCCTCGATAACGTAATGACCTTCCCATTCAGAGAGAAGTTTTCCTGCAAAAAATCTTAAGCGAGAGTTGAATAATAACACATAATCACCTACGTTAAACTCACGCTTTTGTATCCTTTTGTCATGCCATCGTTTAACTTTTTCTTTAAATAGCTTGGCATTCTCATAGGCTTGGGTTCTCCATTCATCAAGTGAGCTAATATCAAACAACCTCTTCTCACCGGCAAGTTTGAAGTCATAGTTGATCTCTTTAATAGCCCAATATGCTTTATGTTCAAGTTCAAGAGGTAAGTGACATGTTTTTCCATAAACCATCTTATACGAAGACATACCCATAGGATTTTTATATGCAGTTCTATAGGCCCATAATGCATCATCAAGTTTCTTGGACCAATTCTTTCTAGATCTATTCACAGTCTTTTGCAAAATTAATTCGAGCTCTCTATTGCTCAACTCTACTTGGCCACTAGACTGCGGGTGATAAGGATATGCGATTCTATGATTAACATCATACTTAGCAAGCATCTTACGGAAAGCACCATGAATAAAATGTGAACCACCGTCAGTCATAAGATATCTAGGGACTCCAAACCTCGGAAAAACAACTTCTTTAAGCATCTTAAAAGAGGTGTTATGATTAGCACTACTAGTTGGAATAGCTTCTACTCACTTAGTAACGTAATCAACAGCAACTAAAATATGTGTGTAACCATTAGAGGCAGGAAAAGGTCCCATATAATCAAAGCCCCAAACATCAAATGATTCAATAACAAGAGAATAATTCATAGGCATTTCTTGATGTCTACTAATATTACCTATTCTTTGACATTCATCACAAGATAAGACAAACTTACGAGCATCTTTGAAGAGAGTAGGCCAATAAAAACCGGATTGGAATACCTTATGTGCAGTTCTATCTCCAGCGTGGTGTCCTCCATACGATTCAGAGTGACACTTGCGTAGGATATGTTCCTGTTCATGCTCAGGTACACAACGTCTAATAACACCATCTACTCCTTCCTTATAAAGGTGTGGGTCATCTCAGAAGTAATGTCTTAAATCATAAAAGAACTTTTTCTTTTGCTGGTATGTGAAACTAGGTGGTATAAATTTAGCACCAATGTAATTAGCATAATCAGCATACCAAGGAGCAGTACGAGAAGCATTAATGACCGATAATTGTTCATCAGGAAAGCTATCATCAATAGGTAGTGGGTCATCAAGAACATTCTCTAACCTAGACAAGTTGTCAGCAACGGGGTTCTCAGCTCCCTTTCTATCAATAATATGCAAATCAAATTCTTGGAGCAAGAGAACCCATCTAATGAGTCTAGGCTTAGCATCTTTCTTTTCCATAAGATATTTAATAGCAGCATGATAGGTGTGAATAGTAACTTTGGAATCAACAATATAAGGTCTAAACTTATCACATGCAAACACAACTGCTAAGAACTCTTTTTCGGTAGTAGCATAATTTCTCTGGGCAGCATCAAGAGTTTTACTAGCATACTGGATAACATTCAATTTATTATCAACTCTTTGCCCTAGAACAGCACCTACAACATAATCACTAGCATCACACATAATTTCAAAGGGTAAATTCCAATCAGGTGGCGGAACAATAGGTGCAGTGATCAAAGCTTTCTTAAGTATTTCAAATGCTTCTACACAATCATCATCAAAGACAAAAGGAATATCTTTTTGCAATAAATTAGTCAGAGGCCTAGAGATTTTAGAGAAGTCCTTAATGAACCTCCTATAAAACCGGCATGACCAAGGAAACTTCTTATACCTTTTATGTCCTTGGGACATGGCATCTTTTCAATAGCATCAACTTTAGCTTTATCAACTTCAATACCTCTCTCGGAAATCTTATGCCCCAAGACAATGCCTTCATTAACCATAAAGTGGCACTTTTCCCAATTCAAGATTAGACTAGTGTCTTCACATCTCTGCAAAACTCGATCAAGGTTGCTTAAGCAATCATATAAAGAGGATCCATAAACGGAGAAATCATCCATGAATACCTCAAAAATATTTTCACAAAAGTCAGAGAATATAGCCATCATACATCTTTGAAAGGTAGCAGATGCATTACATAAACCAAAAGGCATACATCTATAAGCAAAAGTACCGAAAGGGCGAGTAAAAGTAGTTTTTGATTGATCCTTCGCTGACACAGGTATTTGAGAGAAACCAGAATAACCATCTACAAAGCAGAAATGTGTGTGTTTGGATAGTCTTTCTAGCATTTGATCAATAAAAGGTAAAGGGTAATGATCTTTCTTAGCATCCTTATTTAATTTACGGAAATCAATTACCATCCTATAAGCTGTAATAATTCTTTGCGGGATCAATTCATCTTTATCATTAGGAACGACAGTAATACCTCCCTTCTTAGGAACACAATGAGCATGACTTACCCATTCACTATCAGCAACGGGATAAATTATACCTGCCTCGAGGAGCTTTAGTATCTCCTTTCTTACCACTTCCTTCATCTTAGGATTTAGTTGTCGTTGAGGATCTCTAACTGGTTTGGCATCTTCCTCCACTTTAATTTTGTGTTGGCATAGAGTGGGATTAATGCCCTTAAGATCATCCAGAGTATATCCAATAGCATCACGGTGCTTCTTCAGAGTTTTTAATAATCTTTCTTCTTCTTTCTCTGAAAGGTTAGCACTAATAATAACATGATATATTTTCTTTTCATCAAGATAAGCATACTTAAGATTATCAGGTAATGGTTTGAGTTCAAACACGGGATCACCCTTGGTGGAGGAGGATCCCCTAGGATTTCAAGTTTTCAATAGGTAAGTTGTGTTTCAGAATAGGACCCTGTTGAAGGAACACTTCACCTATTTCCCTTCTTTCATTCATAAATATATCATTTTCATGGTCTAGCAAATATTGTTCTAACGGATCAGTAGGAGGCATGACAATAGAAGCATGACCAATAATCTCATCCTTACTAGGTGGTTCTTTATCACGGGGTTGTCTACGAAACTTAGCAAAATTAAACTTATGAGACATATCCCCTAAGCCAATTTCAACAATATCCTTTTCACAATCAATCCTAGCATTAACAGTATTCAAGAAGGGTCTACCAAATATAATGGGACAAAATTCATCTTGTGGGGAACAAAGAACAAGAAAATCAGCAAGATATTTAACCTTCCCACACAAGACTTCGACATCTCTAACAATACCAACTGGTTTAATGGTGTCCCTATTGGCAAGTTTAATGGTAACATCAATACCTTCTATTTTAGTGTTTGCAATATCATGCATAATTTCTTTATATAAGTCATAGGGTATTGCGCTAGCACTAGCACCCATATCACATAAGCCACGATAACAATGATCTCCTATTTTAACAGAAATAACAGGCATGCCTACCACAGGTCTATTTATCTTAGCATCTGGTCTGACAATATTAGCAGTCTCACCACAGAAATAAATAACATGCCCGTCTAAATTATCATCCAAGAGATCTTTAATCATAGCAATACTAGGTTCAACTTTGATTTGCTCCGGAGGTGTATAAGTCCTAGTATTACTATTACGAACAACAGTCGAATCTTTAGCATGATCCTTTATCCTAACAGGAAAAGGAGGTTTCTCAACATAGGTAGTAGGAACAATAGGATCACTATAAGTGACAGTCTTTTCTTCAACTGTAATAGGTGCTACTACTTTTACTTCAATGGGAGGATTATATTTAAACCAGTTCTCCTTAGGGAGATCAACGTGAGTAGCAAAAGATTCACAAAATGCAGATACTATCTCACAGTCAAGTCCATACTTAGTGCTAAATTAACGAAAAGCATCGGTATCCATAAAAGATTTAACACAATCAAACTTAGGTGTTATACCTGACTCCTTACTATCGTCGGAACCCCAATCTTCAGTGTTGTGTTTAATTCTGTCCAATAAATCCCACTTGAATTCAATAGTCTTTAGCATATAAGAATCAACACAGGAAGTATCGAGCATGTTGCGATCATTGGGAGAAAGCCGAGCATAAATTTTTTGAATAATCATTTCTCTTGAGAGCTCATGATTGGGGGCATGAATATACCATTGACTTAAGCCTCCCCCAAGCTTGAGCGATGCTTTTCTCCTTCGCGAGGCCACAAATTATATATGTAATTACGAGCACGATGAACAAGATGCATATGATAGAACTTCTGGTGAAATTCCAACTTCAATAAGAAATAATCCCAAGATCCCGTATCATCACATAGCCTATATCATGTCAATGCATCTCCCTTCAAAGATAAAGGTGTAATGCCCCGGATTCGATGCGCCAGGTGTCTGTCAGTTATTCGCCGTCGTTGCCTTGTCATTTGCTTGCGTGTTGCATAATGCCATGTCATCATGTGCATTTCATTTTGCATACATGTTTGTTTCTTGCATCCGAGCATTTTCACCGTTGTCCGTTTTGTAATCCGGCACTCCTATGCCCTCCGGCGTTCCCCTTTTGTCTCCTGTTGTGAGCGGGTGTTAAACATTCTCGGAATGGACCACGATTTGCCAAGCAGCCTTGGTATACCACCGGTAGACCGCCTGTCAAGTTTCGTGCCATTTGGAATCCGTTTGATACTCGAACGGTTAACCGGGTAACCGCAAAGGCCTCTTTTGTGATGCAGCCCAACACCCCCTCCAAAGTGGCCCATAACCCATCCAAATCCCCTCCATGCTCTCGGTCATTCGATCACGATCGTGTGGGCGAAAACCGCTCCTCATTTGGAGTCTCCTAGCTCCCTCTACCTATAAATGTGCCTCCCCCTTCCAAATTCGCGGTCTAATCCTACCCTAACCCTAGCCCCGCTCCCCTCGCGCCGCCGGACACGTCCAACTCCGGCCGGATGCGTCCAGCTTCCACCTCACCCCGGTGAATCACGCGCCGCCACATCATCCCGCCGCCCCTCTCCTCCAACCGCCCCTCGCCACTAGCCGCAGCTCCCATAGCGCCGCAGCCCGCCCACAGCGGCCCGCCCAGCGCCGACCGGCCCGAGCAGCCCCGCCGTCTTGCGCCGCCGCCGCCTGCCGGCGCCTCCCCACTCCGCCGCCCGGCGCCGCCGCCCGCTTCCCTCCGCCTCCTCGCGGCCGCCCGCGCGCGCATCCTCCGCCACGCCGCCCAGCCTCTCCCTCGCCGAGCAGCGAGCTCTCAGCTTCGACCCGCCGCCGTCGCCGCGGTGCCGCCCGCCACCGCACTGGGCAACCCGTTCGCCGGCGCCTACGCCTCCTCGCCCGGCGCCGCCACCGCCCGCTTCGTCTCCTCCACGCGCCTCCCGCGCCCGGCCGGATCGGCGCCGCCCGTCCCGCCGGATCCGGCGCCGCCCGTCCCGGCCGTCTTCCCCATCCACGGCCATCCTCATCACCCGTGCCAGATCTGGATCCCGCAGGTTGACCCCGAATTTTGCCCGTCCCTGAGTTTTTCAACATTTTGTGCCCATGTTCATTGCATGATAACTTTGCATCCATAACTCCGTTTTGCGTGCATGATATATCAGAATGTTCATCATGAGATGCTCTACATTTCATTCCATTGTGACATGCTTGTTTGAGTCCATCTTGATGCCTGAATCATCGTTGCAAGAGTGCTTTATGACGTTAATCTGCTGAAACTATTATAACTTGGTGATTTGTCATTTTTGTTGCATTTGATGTGTGCATCCTATGAGCATGAGCTCTACATGTGTTTTGAACAACGTCATGCCATATTTACGTATGTGCCATCTATTTATTTTTGTGAGTCTTGTACTGAGTGCATCATGCTTGTTAAGTAGGGTACTTGCTGTTGCTGTTTTGCTAGGGCGAATCTGTTATTTCGTGATGCTATGTAAATCTGCTGCTAAAAGGCATTGTATGCATAATCTGAAGAAGTTCACTAAGGATGTTTTGTTATACATGTCATGCTCCATCCATTCATGCCCCTGGTTACATTTATAGCCTGCTGTATCTTGTTGTTATATTGCTCCAAACTTGCTAAATAATGTTCTTTATCGACCTTTTAACATTAAGTGCAGTTTTTGCCATGTATTTTGCTAGTGATCCATGCACACTATGAACTTGATCTTGCCATGCTTAGCTTCATAAACATGTCTTCTTACTGTTGGTTGCCTTGCCATGCCATGTTTTGCTCTGTGGTGATTGGTTCAAGCTCACCAACATGCCTACTTATTGTTGTTCCTGCCATGTATGAATCTGTCATCATTTGCCATGTTTACATGGGTGCCATCATATTTTCTGTGCCCTTTTGGCTCATGGCCAGTAAGGGACAGCTCGGAAACCCCCCTGACGTGAGACCTACGCCAAAAATTCCTATAAATACTGAAACCTCCAGAAAGCACAATAGATCGGGAGTTCCGCCGCCGCAAGCCTTTGTAGCCACCAAAAACCTCTCGGGAGCCCGTTCCGGCACCCTGCCGGAGGGGGAATCCATCACCGGTGGCCATCTTCATCATCCCGGCGCTCTCCATGACGAGGAGGGAGTAGTTCACCCTCGGGGCTGAGGGTATGTACAAGTAGTTATGTGTTTGATGTCTCTCTCTCTCTCTCTCTCTCTCTCTCTCTCGTGTTCTTGATTTGGCACGATCTTGACATATCACGAGCTTTGCTATTATAGTTGGATCTTATGATGTTTCTCCCCCTGTACTCTCTTGTAATGGATTGAGTTTTCCCTTTGAAGTTATCTTATCGGATTGAGTCTTTAAGGATTTGAGAACACTTGATGTATGTCTTGCCGTGCTTAGATCTACTCCACGAAGTTATTGATGTATTCGCCCTCTCTTTCCCAATCTTCTCTCTCTTTCGCTTGCCTTTTTGTTTGCTCGTGTGTTGGATTGCTTGTCGCTATGGCGTAGGATAATACAAATGGTGTGACTTTTCCAATACCAATAATAATGATTTCCTTAGTACTCCGATTGCTTATCTTAATGATGTTGAGTCTTGTGAAATCAATGCTGCTTTGTTGAACCTTGTTATGAAAGATCAATTCTCCGGCCTTCCTAGTGAAGATGCCGCTACCTATCTAAGCAACTTTGTTGATTTGTGTGAGATGCAAAAGAAGAAAGATATGGATAATGATATTGTTAAATTGAAGTTATTTCCGTTTTCACTTTGAGATCATGCTAAAGTTTGGTTTTCGTCTTTGCCTAAGAATAGTATTGATTCGTGGAATAAGTGCAAGTATGCTTTTATCTCCAAGTATTTTCCTCCCGCTAGGATCATCTCTCTTAGAAACGATATTATGAATTTCAAACAACTTGATCATGAGCATGTTGCCCAATCTTGGAAAAGAATTAAATTGATGATTCGCAATTGCCCTACTCATGGTTTGAATTTATGGATGATCATACAAATTTTTTATGCCGGATTGAATTTTGCTTCTAGAAATCTTTTAGATTTGGCCGCGGGAGGCACGTTTATGGAAATAACCTTAGGAGAAGCTACTAAACTCCTTTATAACATTATGGCTAATTATTCTCAATGGCACACCGAAAGATCTACTAGTAAAAAAGTGCATGCTATAGAAGAAATTAATGTTTTGAGTGGAAAGATGGATGAACTTATGAAATTGTTTGCTACTAAGAGTGCTCCTATTGATCCCAATGATATGCCTTTGTCTACTTTGATTGAGAATAATAATGAATCTATGGATGTGAATTTTGTTGGTAGCAATAATTTTGGTAACAATGCTTATAGAGGAAACTTTAATCCTATCCTCTAATAATTATGGAAATTCCTACAACAATTCTTATGGTAATTAAGATTCCCTCTGATTTTGAGAATAGCGTTAAAGAATTTATGATCTCTCAAAAGAATTTCAATGCTTTGCTTGAAGAAAAATTGCTTAAAGCTGATGATTTGGCTAGGAATGTTGATAGACTTTAAGCGGACGTTGATTCTTTGAAACTTAGATCTACTCCTCCTAAGCATGATATCAATGAGTCTCTCAAAGCTATGAGAATTTCCATTGATGAGTGCAAAGAAAGAACCACTAGATTGCGTGCTAAGAAAGATTGCTTTGTAAAAGCGTGTTCTTCTAATTTTCATGAAAATAATGATGAAGATCTAAAAGTTATTGATGTGTCCCCTATTAAATCTTTGTTTATAAATATGAATCTTATTAATGATGGGACTGGAGATGAGTCAACTTTAGTTAAAAGACGTCCCAACTTTAGTTAAAAGACGTCCCAACTTTCGCTTGACCCCGAATTTTGCCCAAGTCCCTGAGTTTTTCAACATTTTGTGCCCATGTTCATTGCATCATAACTTTGCATCCATAACTCCGTTTTGCGTGGATGATATATCAGAATGTTCATCATGAGATGCTCTACATTTCATTCCATTGTGACATGCTTGTTTGAGTCCATCTTGATGCCTGAATCATCGTTGCAAGAGTGCTTTATGACGTTAATCTGCTGAAACTGTTATAACTTGGTGATTTGTCATTTTTGTTGCATTTGATGTGTGCATCGTATGAGCATGAACTCTACATGTGTTTTGAACAATGTCATGCCATCTTTACGTACGTACCATCCATTTATTTTTGTGAGTCTTGTACTGAGTGCATCAAGCTTGTTAAGTAGGGTACTTGTTGTTGCTGTTTTGCTAGGGTGAATCTGTTATTTCGTGATGCTATGTAAATCTGCTGCTAAAAGGCATTGTATGCATAATCTGAAGATGTTCACTAAGGATGTTTTGTTATACATGTCATGCTCCATCCATTCATGCCCCTGGTTGCATTTATAGCCTGCTGTATCTTGTTGTTATATTGCTCCAAACTTGCTAAATAATGTTGCTGTCAGCCTTTTAACATTAAGTGCAGTTTTTGCCATGTGTTTTGCTAGTGATCCATGCACACTATGAACTTGATCTTGCCATTCTTAGCTTCATAAACATGTCTTCTTACTGTTGGTTGTCTTGCCATGCCATGTTTTGCTCTGTGGTGATTAGTTCAAGCTCACCAACATGCCTACTTATTGTTGTTCCTGCCATGTATGAATCTGTCATCATTTGCCATGTTTACATGGGTGCCATCATATTTTCTGTGCCCTTTTGGCTCATGGTCAGTAAGGGACAGCCCGGAAACCCCCCTGATGTGAGACCTACGCCAAAAATTCCTATAAATACTGAAACCTCCAGAAAGGACAATAGATCGGGAGTTCCGCCGCCGCAAGCCTCTGTAGCCACCAAAAACCTCTCGGGGGCCCCTTCCGGCACCCTGCCGGAGGGGGAATCCATCACCGGTGGCCATCTTCATCATCACGGCGCTCTCCATGACGAGGAGGGAGAAGTTCACCCTCGGGGCTGAGGGTATGTACTAGTAGTTATGTGTTCGATTTCTCTCTCTATCTCTCTCGTGTTCTTGATTTGGCACGATCTTGATATATCGCGAGCTTTGCTATTATAGTTGGACCTTATGATGTTTCTCCCCCTCTACTCTCTTGTAATGGATTGAGTTTTCCCTTTGAAGTTATCTTATCGGATTGAGTCTTTAAGGATTTGAGAACACTTGATGTATGTCTCGCCGTGCTTATCTGTGGTGACAATGGGATATTCACGTGATCTACTTGATGTATGCTTTGGTGATCAACTTGCGGGTTCACCTTGTGAACTTATGCATAGTGGTTGGCACACATTTTCGTCTTGACTCTCCGGTAGAAACATTGGGGCACTCTTTGAAGTACTTTGTGTTGGTTGAATTGTTGAATATGAGATTGTGTGATGCATATCGTATAATCATGCCCACGGATACTTGAGGTGACATTGGAGTATCTAGGTGAAATTAGGGTTTTGGTTGATTTGTGTCTTAAGGTGTTATTCTAGTACGAACTCTATGATAGATCAAAAGAAAAGACTAGCTTCGTGTTATTTTACTACAGAGTCTTGAATAGATCGATCAGAAAGGATAACTTTGAGGTGGTGATACGTCTCCAACGTATCTATAATTTTTGATTGTTCCATGCTATAATATTACCCGTTTTGGATGTTTATGGGCTCTACTTTACACTTTTATATAATTTTAGGGACTAACCTACTAACCGGAGGCCTAGCCCGAATTGCTGTTTTTTTGCCTATTTCAGTGTTTCGAAGAAAAGGAATATCAAACAGAGTCCAAACGGAATGAAACCATCGGGAGCGATCTTTTTGGAAGAAACGTGATCCAGAGGACTTGGAGTGGAAGTCAAGAAACAAGCGAGACGACCACGAGGGTGCCCGGCGTGCCCCCTACAGGTGGGCGTGCCCCCACCCTCGTGGGCCCCTCGAGCGTCCACCGACCTACTTCTTCCTCCTACATATACCCATGTACCCCGAAAACATCAGAAGCGACCACGAAAAACTATTTCCACCGCTGTAACCTTCTGTATCCGCGAGATCCCATCTTGGAGCCGTGGCCGGCGCTCCGCTGGAGGGGGAATCGACCACGGAGGGCCTCTACATCATCTCCAAGGCCCCTCCGATGAGTTGTGAGTAGTTTACCACAGACCTTCGGGTCCATAATTATTAGCTAGATGGCTTCTTCTCTCTCTTTGAATCTCAATACAAAGTTCTCCTCGATCTTCTTGGAGATCTATTCGATGTAACTCTTTTTGCGGTGTGTTTGTCGAGATCCGATGAATTGTGGGTTTATGATCAAGTTTATCTATGAGAAATATTTGAATCTCCTCTGAATTCTTTTATGTGTGATTAAGTTATCTTTGCAAGTCTCTTCGAATTATCAGTTTGGTTTGGCTTACTAGATTGATCTTTCTTACAATAGGAGAAGTGCTTACCTTTGGGTTCAATCTTGCGGTGTCCTTTCCCAAAGTGATGTGAGGGCAGCAAAGGCACGTATTGTATTGTTGCCATCGAGGATAAAAAGATGGGGCTTATATCATATTGCATGAGTTTATCCCTCTACATCATGTCATCTTTCTTAATGCGTTACTCTGTTCTTTATGAACTTAATACTCTAGATGCATGCTGGATAGCGGTCGATGTGTGGAGTAATAGTAGTAGATGCAGGCAGCAGTCGGTCTACTTTTCACAGACGTGATGCCTATATACATGATCATGCCTAGATAATCTCATAATTATTCGCTTTTCTATCAATTGCTCGTGATAATTTGTTCACCTTTGTAATACTTATGCTATCTTGAGAAGCCACTAGTGAAACCTATGGCCCCGGGTCTATCTCTTATCATATAAGATTTCAATCTACTTTTATTTGCATCTTTACTTTTCCAATCTATATCACAAAATACCAAAAATATATTTATCTTATCATATTATCTCTATCAGATCTCACTTTCGCAAGTGGCCGTGAAGGGATTGACAACCCCTTTATTGCGTTGGTTGCGAGTTCTTGTTTGTTTGTGTAGGTGTGTGGGACTTACGAGGAGCCTCCTCTTGGATTGATACCTTGGTTCTCAAAAACTGAGGGAAATACTTACGCTACTATTGTTGCATCACCCTTTCCTCTTCAAGGAAAACCAATGCAAGCTCAAGACGTAGCAAGAAGAATTTCTGGCGCTGTTGTTGGGGAGGTCTTCGCTCAAGTCAAGACATACCAAGTACCCATCATAAACTCATCTCCCTCGCATTACATTATTTTCCATTTGCCTCTCGTTTTCCTCTCCCCCACTTCACCCTTGCTGTTTTATTCGCCCTCTCTTTCCCAATCTCCTCTCTCTTTCGCTTGCCTTTTTGTTTGCTCGTGTGTTGGATTGCTTGTCGCTATGGCGCAGGATAATACAAATTGTGTGACTTTTCCAATACCAATAATAATGATTTCCTTAGTACTCCGATTGCTTATCTTAATGATGTTGAGTCTTGTGAAATCAATGCTGCTTTGTTAAACCTTGTTATGAAAGATCAATTCTCCGGCCTTCCTAGTGAACATGCCGCTACCTATCTAAGCAACTTTGTTGATTTGTGTGAGATGCAAAAGAAGAAAGATATGGATAATGTTATTGTTAAATTGAAGTTATTTCCGTTTTCACTTAGAGATCGTGCTAAAGTTTGGTTTTCGTCTTTGCCTAAGAATAGTATTGATTCGTGGAATAAGTGCAAATATGCTTTTATCTCCAAGTATTTTCCTCCCGCTAGGATCATCTCTCTTAGAAACGGTATTATGAATTTCAAACAACTTGATCATGAGCATGTTGCCCAATCTTGGGAAAGAATGAAATTGATGATTCGCAATTGCCCTACTCATGGTTTGAATTTATGGATGATCATACAAATTTTTTATGCCGGATTGAATTTTGCTTCTAGAAATCTTTTAGATTTGGCCGCGGGAGGCACGTTTATGGAAATAACCTTAGGAGAAGCTACTAAACTCCTTTATAACATTATGGCTAATTATTCTCAATGGCACAATCGAAAGATCTACTAGTAAAAAGTGCATGCTATAGAAGAAATTAATGTTTTGAGTGGAAAGATGGATGAACTTATGAAATTGTTTGCTACTAAGAGTGCTCCTATTGATCCCAATGATATGCCTTTGTCTACTTTGATTGAGAATAATAATGAATCTATGGATGTGAATTTTGTTGGTAGCAATAATTTTGGTAACAATGCTTATAGAGGAAACTTTAATCCTATCCTTTAATAATTATGGAAATTCCTACAACAATTCTTATGGTAATTAAGATGCCCTCTGATTTTGAGAATAGCGTTAAAGAATTTATGATCTCTCAAAAGAATTTCAATGCTTTGCTTGAAGAAAAATTGCTTAAAGCTGATGATTTGGCTAGGAACGTTGATAGACTTTCGCTTGACGTTGATTCTTTGAAACTTAGATCTACTCCACCTAAGCATGATATCAATGAGTCTCTCAAAGCTATGAGAATTTCCATTGATGAGTGCAAAGAAAGAACCGCTAGATTGCGTGCTAAGAAAGGTTGCTTTGTAAAAGCGTGTTCTTCTAATTTTCATGAAAATAATGATGAAGATCTAAAAGTTATTGATGTGTCCCCTATTAAATATTTGTTTAGCAATATGAATCTTATTAATGATGGGACTGGAGATGAGTCAACTTTAGTTAAAAGACGTCCTAATGATTCGGAGTTTTTAGAACTTGATGCTAAATTTGGTAAAAGTGGGATTGGAGAGGTCAAGACTTTAAATAACATTGAACCAACTATCTTGGATTTCAAGGAATTTAATTATGAGAATTGTTCTTTAGTAGATTGTATTTCCCATTTGCAATCCGTTTTGAATTCTCCTCATGCTTATTATCAAAATAAAGCTGTTACCAAACATATTGTTGATGCGTTGATGCAATCTTATGATGAAAAACTTAATTTGGAAGTTTCTATACCTAGAAAACTTAATGATGAGTGGGAACCTACTATAAAGATTAAAATTAAAGATCATGAGTGTTATGCTTTTTGTGATTTGGGTGCTAGTGTTTCCACAATTCCGAAAACTTTATGTGATATTCTAGGTTTCCATGATCTTGATGATTGCTCTTTAAATTTGCACCTTGCGGATTCCACCATTAAAAAGCCTATGGGAAGGATCAATGATGTTCTTATTGTTGCAAATAGGAACTATGTGCCCATAGATTTTATCGTTCTTGACATAGATTACAATCTTTCATGTCCTATTATTCTTGGTAGACCTTTCCTTAGAACGATTGCTGCAATTATTGATATGAAGGAAGGGAATATTAGATTCTGATGACCCACAAGTATAGGGGATCTATCGTAGTCCTTTAGATAAGTAAGAGTGTCAAACCCAACGAGGAGCAGAAGGAAATGTCAAGCGGTTTCCAGTAAGGTATTCTCTGCAAGCACTGAAATTGTAGGTAACATATAGTTTTGTGATAAGATAATTTGTAACGGGTAACAAGTAATGAAGGTAAATAAAGTGCAGCGAGCTGGACCAATCCTTTTTGTAGCAAAAGACAAGCCTGGACAATTTCTTATAATGAGGAAAGCGCTCCCGAGGACACATGGGAATTATCGTCAAGCTAGTTTTCATCACGCTCATATGATTCGCGTTCGGTACTTTGATAATTTGATATGTGGGTGGACTGGTGCTTGGGTGATGCCCTTACTTGGACAAGCATCCCACTTATGATTAACCCCTATTGCAAGCATCCGCAACTACAAAAGAAGTATTAAGGTAAACCTAACCACAACATTAGACATATGGATCCAAATCAGCCCTTACACGGCAACGCATAAACTAGGCTTTAAGCTTCTGTCACTCTAGCAACCCATCATCTACTTATTACTTCCCAATGCCTTCCTCTAGGCCCAAATAATGGTGAAGTGTCATGTAGTCGATGTTCACGTAACACCACTAAAGGCGAGACAACATACATCTCATCAAAATATCGAACAAATACAAAATTTACATGACTTCTAATAGCAAGACTTCTCCCATGTCCTCAGGAACAAAAGTAACTACTCACAAAGCATATTCATGTTCATAATCAGAGGAGTATTAATATGCATTAACGATCTGAACATATGATCTTCCACCAAGTAAACCAATTAGCATCAACTACAAGGAGTAATCAACACTACTAGCAACCCACATGTACCAATTTGTGGTTTTGATACAAGATTGGATACAAGAGATGAACTAGGGTTTTGAGAGGAGATGGTGCTGGTGAAGATGTTGATGGAGATTGACCCCTCCCGATGAGAGGATCGTTGGTGATGACGATGGTGATGATTTCCCCCTCCCGGAGGGAAGTTTCCCCGGCAGAACAGCTCCGCCGGAGCCCTAGATTGGTTCCGCCAAGGTTCCGCCTCGTGGCGGCGGAGTTTCGTCCCGTAAGCTTGCTTATGATTTTTTCCAGGGTAAAAGACTTCATATAGAAGAAGATGGGCACCGGAGGGCCACCAGGGTGCCCAGGAGACAGGGGGCGCGCCCAGTAGGGGTGGGTGCGCCCCCCACCCTCCCGGCCAGGGTGTGGGCCCCCTCTGGTGTTTTCTTCGCTCAATAATTCTTATTAATTCCAAAAATATCTTCCGTGGATTTTCAGGATTTTGAATTTGTGCGAGAATAGGTTTCAATATTTGCTCCTTTTCCGGCCGAATTCCAGCTGAAGGCATTCCCCCTCTTCATGGTAAACCTTGTAAAATAAGAGAGAATAGCCATAAGTATTGAGATATAATGTGTAATAACAGCCCATAATGCAATAAATATTGATATAAAAGCATGATGCAAAATGGACGTATCAACTCCCCAAGCTTAGACCTCGCTTGTCCTCAAGCGGAAGCCGAAATCGATAAATATGTCCACATGTTTAGAGATAGAGGTGTCGATAAAAATAAAATACGGACATGAGGGAATCATGATCATTCTTATAACAACAACATATAAGGATTTTGTCATATGATTTCTTATGCTCAAGTAACGATCAATTCACAATATCAAGTATGGTTCATAAACTTCATGGGGAACTAACAAACTATAATCTCAGTCATTGAAGCAATTGCAATTTATCATAACATCAGAAAGAGTCAAAAATAGAGCTTTTCAGAAAGTCCACCTACTCAACTATCATGTAGTCTTCTACAATTGCTAACACTCACGCAATACTTGTGGTTATGGAGTTTCAACCGGACACTGAGAAAGATAGGGGCCTATTGTGTTGCCTCCCAACGCATTCACCTTTGGGTGATGTCAAAAATAACAATTCATGCTAACTTACATCCAATTGGATATATATATCAAGATCTTTCAAACACGAGGAGCTTGCCAAAGGATAAAATGAAAAAGGAAAGGTGAAGATCACCTTGACTCAAGCATAAAGTAAAAACATAAAGTAAAAGATAGGCCCTTCGCAAAGGGAAGTAGAGGTTGTCATGTGCTTTTAGGGTTGGATGCACACAATCTTAATGCAAAAGAACATCACTTTATATTGCCACTTGTATATGGACCTTTATTATGCAGTCCGTCGCTTTTATTGCTTCCATAATAAGATCGTATAAATCTTATTTTCTCTGCACTAATAAGTCATACATATTTAGAGAGCATTTTTATTGCTCGCATGACATGACAATTTACTTGAAGGATCTTACTCAATCCATAGGTAGGTATGGTGGACCCTCATGGCAAAACTGGGTTTAAGGATAGTTGGAAGCACAAGTAGTATCTCTACTTGGTGCAAGGAATTTAGCTAGCATGAGGGGAAAGGCAAGCTCAACATGTTGGGAAGATCAATGACAATATACTTTAACTGAGATGTGAGAAAACATAAACCATTACGTTGTCTTCCTTGTCCAACATCAATTCTTTTAGCATGTCGTACTTAATGAGTGCTCACAATCATAAAAGATGTCCAAGATAGTATATTTGTATGTGAAAACCTCTCTTTCCTTATTACTTCCTATTAATTGCAACGATGACCAAAACTATGTTTGTCAACTCTCAACAACTTTTATGCCTTATACTTTTTACGTGTAAAGTCATTACTATCCATAAGATCAATATGAACTCTTTATTCTTTTTATTCTTTCTACTTTGTCAAGATCATAGAAAGATAGCAAAGCCCTTGACTCAACACTAAACTTTATTATAGATAGCTCACGGACTCGATTACAAAAAGAGATCAAAAATCAAAACTCAAAACTACTTGATACCAAAACTTCAATCTACTAGATCAAGATATTACTAAAGGGATCGAATTAAGTAAAATGGTAAAGATAGGAGTGTGATGGTGATACGACACCGGGGCACCTCCCCCAAGCTTGGCAGTTGCCAAGGGGAGTGCCCATATATACCATGTGATTATGTCCTCAAAGGTGATGGAGGTGGTGATGATGATGGCTTGTTCCTCAATTTACGCTTGAGGATAATATTTTGCTCCTTCAGGTCATCAATCTCTTGCTCAAGACTTAATATTCTTTTGCATAGTTCCTGCTTATTTTCCTGCAAGAGACAAAAAGGGATAAACTCGATCTTTGTCTTCTTTGCTCTGTCAGGGAGGCTTGACTTTTTAAACTCCACATGCATGTCCCCAGGTTGAGGTAATGGGGCTTCGTCTTCGTCTGAACTCGTCTCCTCCTTTCCCTTAGGCTCATAGTCTTCCTCTCCTTCAATGGTCCAGCCACCATGCTCCAAGTCCCCGTAGACCTTAGGGTCTGCAAGGTAATCAACCACATAGCTCTCCCCTTCTGAATCCTGAGACGACATATTGCTCTAAATCTGTGACAGAAACAGTTCGAAACAAAAACATAGGATAATTGAGTGATACGGTTGTCAAAACCTTCGGGAGATTATATAATGAATTTTTACCGACCAAAATACGTAACGTGCAAGAAAACGGAGTCCGGGAGGCACACGAGGTAGTCACGAGACAGGGGGCGCGCCCAATAAGGGTGGGCGTGCCCTCCACCCTCGTGGAGGCCTCGTGTCCTTCCTGGATTACTTCTTTCTTCCTAAAATTCTTAAATATTCCAAAACAGAGGAAAATTGCCATTAGAATTGTTTTGGAGTCGGTTTACTTACCGTACCACATACCTATTTCTTTTGAGTCGAAAGCGTTACGGAAAGTGTCCCTTATGTATTCTTAGGGTTCTGGTCTCAATAATATTAGTTTCAACACTGATAGGGTTACCTGAGATATAATGTCTGACTCTTTGACCGTTCACAACCCTCGGACTTGTGCCTTCGAAGTTGTTGATTTTTATGGCACCGGAACGATAGACCTCCTCGATAACGTAATGACCTTCCCATTTAGAGAGAAGTTTTCCTGCAAAAAATCTTAAGCGAGAGTTGAATAATAACACATAATCACCTACGTTAAACTCACGCTTTTGTATCCTTTTGTCATGCCATCGTTTAACTTTTTCTTTAAATAGCTTGGCATTCTCATAGGCTTGGGTTCTCCATTCATCAAGTGAGCTAATATCAAACAACCTCTTCTCACCGGCAAGTTTGAAGTCATAGTTGATCTCTTTAATAGCCCAATATGCTTTATGTTCAAGTTCAAGAGGTAAGTGACATGTTTTTCCATAAACCATCTTATATGGAGACATACCCATAGGATTTTTATATGCAGTTCTATAGGCCCATAATGCATCATCAAGTTTCTTGGACCAATTCTTTCTAGATCTATTCATAGTCTTTTGCAAAATTAATTCGAGCTCTCTATTGCTCAACTCTACTTGGCCACTAGACTGCGGGTGATAAGGAGATGCGATTCGATGATTAACATCATACTTAGCAAGCATCTTACGGAAAGCACCATGAATAAAATGTGAACCACCGTCAGTCATAAGATATCTAGGGACTCCAAACCTCGGAAAAACAACTTCTTTAAGCATCTTAAAAGAGGTGTTATGATCAGCACTACTAGTTGGAATAGCTTCTACTCACTTAGTAACGTAATCAACAGCAACTAAAATATGTGTGTAACCATTAGAGGCAGGAAAAGGTCCCATATAATCAAAGCCCCAAACATCAAATGATTCAATAACAAGAGAATAATTCATAGGCATTTCTTGACGTCTACTAATATTACCTATTCTTTGACATTCATCACAAGATAAGACAAACTTACGAGCATCTTTGAAGAGAGTAGGCCAATAAAAACCGGATTGCAATACCTTATGTGCAGTTCTATCTCCGGTGGTGTCCTCCATACGATTCAGAGTGACACTTGCGTAGGATATGTTCCCGTTCATGCTCAGGTACACAACGTCTAATAACACCATCTACTCCTTCCTTATAAAGGTGTGGGTCATCCCAGAAGTAATGTCTTAAATCATAAAAGAACTTTTCTTTTGCTGGTATGTGAAACTAGGTGGTATAAATTTAGCAACAATGTAATTAGCATAATCAGCATACCAAGGAGCAGTACGAGAAGCATTAATGACCGATAATTGTTCATCAGGAAAGTTATCATCAATAGGTAGTGGGTCATCAAGAACATTCTCTAACCTAGACAAGTTGTCAGCAACGGGGTTCTCAGCTCCCTTTCTATCAATAATATGCAAATCAAATTCTTGGAGCAAGAGAACCCATCTAATGAGTCTAGGCTTAGCATCTTTCTTTTCCATAAGATATTTAATAGCAGCATGATAGGTGTGAATAGTAACTTTGGAATCAACAATATAAAGTCTAAACTTATCACATGCAAACACAACTGCTAAGAACTCTTTTTCGGCAGTAGCATAATTTCTCTGGGCAGCATCAAGAGTTTTACTAGCATACTGGATAACATTCAATTTATTATCAACTCTTTGCCCTAGAACAGCACCTACATCACAATCACTAGCATCACACATAATTTCAAAGGGTAAATTCCAATCAGGTGGCGGAACAATAGGAGCAGTGATCAAAGCTTTCTTAAGTATTTCAAATGCTTCTACACAATCATCATCAAAGACAAAAGGAATATCTTTTTGCAATAAATTAGTGAGAGGCCTAGAGATTTTAGAAAAGTCCTTAATGAACCTCCTATAAAAACCGGCATGACCAACGAAACTTCTTATTCCTTTTATGTCCTTGGGACATGGCATCTTTTCAATAGCATCAACTTTAGCTTTATCAACTTCAATACCTCTCTAAAATCTTATGCCCCAAGACAATGCCTTCATTAACCATAAAGTGGCACTTTTCCCAATTCAAGACTAGACTAGTGTCTTCACATCTCTGCAAAACTCGATCAAGGTTGCTTAAGCAATCATCAAAATAGGATCCATAAACGGAGAAATCATCCATGAATACCTCAAAAATCTTTTCACAAAAGTCAGAGAATATAGCCATCATACATCTTTGAAAGGTAGCAGATGCATTACATAAACCAAAAGGCATACGTCTATAAGCAAAAGTACCGAAAGGGTGAGTAAAAGTAGTTTTTGATTGATCCTTCGCTGACACAGGTATTTGAGAGAAACCAGAATAACCATCTACAAAGCAGAAATGTGTGTGTTTGGATAGTATTTCTAGCATTTGATCAATAAAAGGTAAAGGGTAATGATCTTTCTTAGCAGCCTTATTTAATTTACGGAAATCAATTACCATCCTATAACCTGTAATAATTCTTTGCGGGATCAATTCATCTTTATCATTAGGAACGACAGTAATACCTGCCCCGAGGAGCTTTAGTATCTCCTTTCTTACCACTTCCTTCATCTTAGGATTTAATTGTCGTTGATGATCTCTAACTGGTTTGGCATCTTCCTCCACTTTAATTTTGTGTTGGCATAGAGTGGGATTAATGCCCTTAAGATCATCCAGAGTATATCCAATAGCATCACGGTGCTTCTTCAGAGTTTTTAATAATCTTTCTTCTTCTTTCTCTGAAAGGTTAGCACTAATAATAACAGGATATATTTTCTTTTCATCAAGATAAGCATAGTTAAGATTATCAGGTAATGGTTTGAGTTCAAACACGGGATCACCCTTGGTGGAGGAGGATCCCCTAGGATTTCAAGTTTTCAACAGGTAAGTTGTGTTTCAGAAGAGGACCCTGTTGAAGGAACACTTCACCTATTTCCCTTCTTTCATTCATAAACATATCATTTTCATGGTCTAGCAAATATTGTTCTAACGGATCAGTAGGAGGCATGGCAATAGAAGCATGACCAATAATCTCATCCTTACTAGGTGGTTCTTTATCACGGGGTTGTCTACGAAACTTAGCAAAATTAAACTTATGAGACATATCCCCTAAGCCAATTTCAACAATATCCTTTTCACAATCAATCCTAGCATTAACAGTATTCAAGAAGGGTCTACCAAATATAATGGGACAAAATTCATCTTGTGGGGAACAAAGAACAAGAAAATCAGCAGGATATTTAACCTTCCCACACAAGACTTCGACATCTCTAACAATCCCAACTGGTTTAATGGTGTCCCTGTTGGCAAGCTTAATGGTAACATCAATACCTTCTATTTTAGTGTTTGCAATATCATGCATAATTTCTTTATATAAGTCATAGGGTATTGCGCTAGCACTAGCACCCATATAACATAAGCCACGATAACAATGATCTCCTATTTTAACAGAAATAACAGGCATGCCTACCACAGGTCTATGTATCTTAGCATGCAGTGCGACAATATTAGCAGTCTCACCACAGAAATAAATAACATGCCCATCTAAATTATCATCCAAGAGATCTTTAATCATAGCAATACTAGGTTCAACTTTGATTTTCTCAGGAGGTGTATAAGTCCTAGTATTACTATTACGAACAACAGTCGAAGCTTTAGCATGATCCTTTATCCTAACAGGAAAAGGAGGTTTCTCAACATAGGTAGTAGGAACAATAGGATCACTATAAGCGACAGTCTTTTCTTCAACTGTAATAGGTGCTACTACTTTTACTTCAATGGGAGGATTATATTTGAACCACTTCTCCTTAGGGAGATCAACGTGAGTAGCAAAAGATTCACAAAAAGCAGCTACTATCTCACAGTCAAGTCCATACTTAGCGCTAAATCAACGAAAAGCATCGGTATCCATAAAAGATTTAACACAATCAAACTTAGGTGTTATACCTGACTCCTTACTATCGTCGGAACCCCAATCTTCAGAGTTGCGTTTAATTCTGTCCAATAAATCCCACTTGTATTCAATAGTCTTCAGCATATAAGAATCAACACAGGAAGTATCGAGCATGTTGCGATCATTGGGAGAAAGCCGAGCATAAATTTTTTGAATAATCATTTCTCTTGAGAGCTCATGATTGGGGGCATGAATATAACATTGACTTAAGCCTCCCCCAAGCTTGAGCGATGCTTTCTCCTTCGTGAGGCCAGAAATTATATATGTAATTATGATCACGATGAACAAGATGCATATGATAGAACTTCTGGTGAAATTCCAACTTCAATAAGAAATAATCCCAAGATCCCGTATCATCACATAGCCTATATCATGTCAATGCATCTCCCTTCAAAGATAAAGGTGTAACGCCCCGGATTCGATGCGCCAGGTGTCTGTCAGTTATTCGCCGTCGTTGCCTTGTCATTTGCTTGCGTGTTGCATATTGCCATGTCATCATGTGCATTTCATTTTGCATGTGTGTTTTTTTATTGCATCCGAGCATTTTCCCCGTTGTCCGTTTTGTAATCCGGCACTCCTATGCCCTCCGGCGTTCCCCTTTTGTCTCCTGTTGTGAGCGGGTGTTAAACATTCTTGGAATGGACCACGATTTGCCAAGCGGCCTTGGTATACCACCGGTAGACCGCCTGTCAAGTTTCGTGCCATTTGGAGTCCGTTTGATACTCCAATGGTTAACCGGGTGATGCAGCCCAACACCCCCTCCAAAGTGGCCCATAACCCATCCAAATCCCCTCCATGCTCTCGGTCGTTCGATCACGATCGTGTGGGCGAAAACCGCTCCTCATTTGGAGTCTCCTAGATCCCTCTACCTATAAATGTGCGTCCCCCTTCCAAATTCGCGGTCTAATCCTACCCTAACCCTAGCCCCGCTCCCCTCGCGCCGCCGGACATGTCCAACTCCGGCCGGACGCGTCCAGCTTCCACCTTACCCCGGCTAATCACGCGCCGCCACGTCACCCCGCCGCCCCTCTCCTCCAACCGCGCCTCGCCACCTGTCGCCCGCAGATCCCAGCGCGCCGCCCGCTTGGCAACGACAGGCCGGCCCGAGGCGGCGGCGACCCGGCGCCCAGCGCCGCCCGGCCCGGCGGCCCGCCGTCGCGCGCCGCCGCCTCCTCGCAGTGCCTCCCCACTCCGCCGCCCGGCGCAGCCTGCCGCTCCCTCCGCCTCCTCGCCGCCGGCCCGGCCTCGCTGTAGCATCCTCCGGCCACGCCGCCCGGCCTCTCCCTCGCCGGGCGGAGTTCTCCAGCTCGACCCGCCACCGTCCTTCGCCGGTGCCGCCCGCCACCGCACCGCCCGCTCGCCGCCTCCACGCGCCTCCCTGCGCCCCGGTCGGATCCGGCGCCGCCCGTCCCCGGCCGTCTTCCTCAGCCACGGCCATCCTCGTCACCCGCGCCAGATCTGGATTCCGCAGGTTGACCCCGAATTTTGCCTAAGTCCCTGAGTTTTTCAACATTTTGTGCCCATGTTCATTGCATCATAACTTTGCATCCGTAACTACGTTTTGTGTGCATGATATATCAGATTGTCCATCATGAGATTCTTTACATTTCATTCTATTGTGATATGCTTGTTTGAGTCCATCTTGATGCCTGAATCATCGTTGCAGGAGTGCTTTATGACGTTAATCTGCTGAAACTGTTATAACTTGGTGATTTGTCATTTTTGTTGCATTTGATGTGTGCATCCTATGAGCAAGAGCTCTACATGTGTTTTGAACAATGTCATGCCATCCTTACATAGGTGCCATCCATGTATTTTTGTGAGTCTTGTACTGTGTGCATCAAGCTTGTTAAGTAGGGTACTTGCTGTTGCTGTTTTGCTAGGCTGAATCTGTTATTTCGTGATCCTATGTAAATCTGCTGCTACAAGTCATTCTATGGATAATCTGAAGATGTTTACTAAGGATGTTTTTTATACATGTCATGCTTTATCCATCCGTTCCCCTGGTTGCATTTATAGCCTGCTGTATCGTGTTGTTATATTGCTCCAAAGTTGCTAAATAATGTTGCTGTCAGCCTGTTAACATTAAGTGCAGTTTTTGCCATGTGTTTTGCTAGTGATCCATGCACCCTATGAACTTGATCTTGCCATGATTAGCTTCATAAACATGTCTTTGTACTGTTGGTTGCCTTGCCATGCCATGTTTTGCTCTGTGGTGATTGGTTCAAGCTCACCAACATACCTATTTATTGTTGTTCCTGCCATGTATGAATCTGTCATATCATTTGCCATGTTTACATGGGTGCCATCATATTTACTGTGCCCTTTTGGCTCATGGTCAGTAAGGTACATTTGTTCTATGCAATTAGTAGATTTATGCCATGCCTTTGTTTGCCATGATAAGTTCCTTAGCATGTTTTTTAATAGCTCTAAACATTGCAACCTGGTGTTATTTCTGCAAAGTCTGAAACTGTTATTATTTGCAATCTTGCCATGTCTTTTTGAGCATGTTCTAGTGATTTCTGGAGATAGCTCAGTGTTCATGTTTTGTCATGCTGTACCTGTACATCATGTCCATGCCTTTTGTTCTTATGTTGGGGTGCTGTAGCATGTTGTTTTGGTGCTTGCAATATGCCTAGTTGCTGTTTTGGACAGCTTGTCCTTTAAACTATGTGTTGAACCGTTGCTCCGTTGTGAGTGTGCTCTATATGAAACTTGCTTGATTTTGCATGTAGCTTCATATTATCATGTTGCATCCTTGTTTGAGGTGTTTGCTTGATGTTTGTGTGCATTTTGCATCAATGTCATGTTTAACTTGTTTTGCTCATATCTTGTAGGCCGTAGCTCCGAATCTAATGAACTTTATATGTATCTTGACTAGAATTTCGTGTAGATCCTCTTGGTGCTCCTTAACTTGCTGTTTAACAAATTCAACTTAATATTTGTTCAGATCTGGACCAATTTCGAAATATGCATATGAGGACTTACCGGATTTGTTATATGTTGTTACCGGCCTCATTTAAACTTGCCTTGATGTGTTGCTCTTGTTTGCATCATCTCTTGCCATGAGTAGCTTCTTGTAGTCTTGTCTTTCATCATGCTTGTTTGTGCATCATGTCATGTTCATGTGTGGTGTGTTTACCATGTTGTGTGCTTCTTCTCGATAGTTCCCGTTTTGTTGCGATCGTGAGGATTCGTTCGTCTACGCTTGGTTCATCTTCATGGCTTCATCTTCTTCATGGACTCGTTCTTCTTCCTTGCGGGATTTCAGGCAAGATGACTACTATCATTGCTATGCTAGTTGCTTCGTTCTACCGCTATGCTGCGTTACCTACCACCTGTTTATCAAGCCTCCCAAATTGCCATGAACCTCTGACCTTTGTCACCCTTCCTAGCAAAACCGTTGTTTGGCTATGTTACCGCTTTTGCTCAGCCCCTCTTACAGCGTTGCTAGTTGCAGGTGAAGATGAAGATTGCTCCATCTTCGATTATGTTCATGTTGGGATATCACAATATCTCTTATTTAATTAATGCATCTATATACTTGGTAAAGGGTGGAAGGCTCGGCCTTATGCCTGGTGTTTTGTTCCACTCTTGCCGCCCTAGTTTCCGTCATATCGGTATTATGTTCCCGGATTTTGCGTCCCTAACGCGGTTGGGTGATTTATGGGACCCGCTTGACAGTTCGCTTTGAATAAAACTCCTCCAGCAAGGCCCAACCTTGGTTTTACCATTTGCCTCACCACCACCTACTTTTCCCTTGGGAGTCGCTCTCTCGAGGGTCATCTTTATTTTAGCCCCCCCGGGCCAATGCTTCTCTAAGTGTTGGCCCGAAACGAGCAGACTGCTGGGCCACCTTGGGGAAACTTGAGGGTTGGTGTCGGTGTCAAAACCGGCGGATCTCGGGTAGGGGGTCCCGAACTGTGCGTCTAGGCGGATGGTAACAGGAGACGAGGGACATGATGTTTTACCCAGGTTCGGGCCCTCTTGAGGGAGGTAAAACCCTCGTCCTGCTAGATTAATATTGATGATGTGTGTTACAAGAGTGGATCTACCACGAGATCAAAGAGGCTAAACCGTAGAAGCTAGTCTATGGTATGATTGTTGTTAAGTCCTCACGGACTAAAACCCTCCGGTTTATATAGACACGGATAGGGTTAGGGTTACAGAGTCGGTTACAATGGTAGGAGATCTACATATCCGTATCGCCAAGCTTGCCTTCCACGCCAAGGAAAGTCCGATCCGGACACGGGATGAAGTCTTCAATCTTGTATCTTCATAGTCTTGGAGTCTGGCCGATGATGATAGTTCGGCTATCCGGACACCCCCTAGTCCGGAACTCCCACAGTAGCCCCTGAACCAGGCTTCAATGACGACGAGTCCGGCGTGCATATTGGCTTCGGCATTGCAAGGCGGGTTCTTCCTCCGAATAATTTATAGAAGATTGTGAACACCAGGATAGTTTCCGGCTCTGCAAACAAGTTCCACATAACACCGTAGAGAGAATAGATTTTGCACAGATCTGTTGGCGCATTCCGCGGCGTGACATCACACCACGGCCAGGCCTTCATATGAATCATTTTTTATTGTTCCACCTCAGCGTGTTTAGCGAGGCGGTTTCCTTGGCACGTCTTATCAAAGCGTAGATCGTGCCCCTTATTCCGGGATTCTCATCAATACGGACGTGGGTAACCCAACCGTGCCCGTTGGCCTGCCTTCTCTATCAAAGGCGAGTCCTAATCGACCACGGGGTGGGCTCTTGGTATTCAACCTCTTTATAACGAGACCAAGGCCCTCTCCTTTTTACACCCTCTATCGAGTTCGCCTTGCGCCAATTCCAACACCCCAAAGCTTCAGATTCAGGCGCTTCGGACTTTCGATGATGTCCGGCTCCGACCAGCATGGCCGATGGGTGTCTTCCTACGTTACAGAAGAAGACGTGCTAAAGCTGCGAGACGCCAGGTATCTAATAGGCGAGATCTCGCATAGGCTGCCTGCTCCAGGGCAGGTCATTCCCACTCCTGAGCCCGTTGAGAACGTGGTGTTCGTGTCTCACTTCCGTCGGGGTTTAGGCTTCCCGATGGACCCCTTTGTGCGGGGGCTCATGTTTTATTATGGCCTTGATTTCCATGACTTGAATCCGGAGTCCATCCTCCATATCTCCACATTCATTGTTGTATGTGAGGCCTTCCTCCATATTACCCCTCACTTTGGATTGTGGCTCAAGACCTTCAAGGTGGAGCCAAAGGCGATCAAGGGGCAGCAAACAGAGTGCGGAGGGGCGGTCATAAGCAAATGTGCTTTGGTGCTCCGTGGCCCGAGGGCTCTTTTCAAGAGGAGCTTGGTTTATGGCAGGGAGTGGTTTTATATCACCGCTCCCGGGGGCACCAAATGGGCGGCGCTCCACGCCTTCCGCTCAGGTCCACCACAGTGGTTGGCGTCATGGGTCAATAAGGGGCTCGACTGGGGGTCGTCCAAGGACGTTCCCCTGCTGCAGGGCCGTATTCGAGATCTCCAGGAAAGAGGGATCAATCTGGTTGCAGTGGCGCAGGTTGTTGTGATCCAGCGTCTTCAGCCCTGCAAACATCGCCCCCTCCTCCTGTGGGAATTCAATCCTGAGGGACCACCAGCTCTCCAAAATTTTATGGGCACGATGCCCGTGGAGATGTATAAATTGTTCTTCGGATCACGAGAGAAGTGTCCGGACTTGACCAAGGACGCAGGACTAAGCTGCAATCGCCCAGATGCTCAAGTAAGTAGTCCTGTAATCGGACAAGCTGTTCATTCATTTATTATATATATGCCCTTTAAAGGAGCCGTTTCTTGAACAGGAGTGGATAGCCAAGGCAAAGTTGATAAGGTGTCGGCTCCCTCCGGAGACCACGCCTTGGATCCCATGTTGACCAATATGTTGAAGGTCGCGCCCTTTGAAGAAGGCGAAGGGAGGAGTGGGGAGCAAGCGCCTCTGCGAAGGAGGCTATCAAGGAAGGAGGGATTAAGAGTCCCACCTTCCGAGGAGAGAAGAGGATCGCTTGGAAGATCCGGAGGTCAAGGCCTCAAAGAAAGGAAGGGAATCTTCGACAGAGTCCGGCTGGGAAGTAACCCAGCCGCATTATTTCCCCAAGAGGATCAGCCCTCCAGCGAGCCGTAAGTAGAAAGAAGGGGTCTTGTAAATAAGGAGCATCCCCGTATTTATTTATGAAGATAACCGGAATTGTACCTTGTAGTTCGGACCTCAGCCCTTATCGTGAGCTCGTCTCGGAAAATCTTCTTACGGAGATGATGGAGAGCCAACGCCTCCACCTGTCGCACCCTCATGTGAAGCGGACGACCGGAGGTGTCGTCGCGAGGGTTCCCCAAGTCCGTGAGGCGGAAGGTCCGGCGCCAAGTGGTGTGCGGTCGGAGGATCTGAAGGATCTGCCGGGCGAGTGGCTATCTCGAGAAGATCACCGTGCTCTAATGGAGTACGGTGATTGAAAGAATTGCATCCGCAGAGAGCGGATTGCATGAAGCCGTCGAAGCTTCTTGATGGGGTTTGAGATGCACGCAAAAATGATGTACCTTCGGCGATTATGCATATAAAATGCACCTGTATAGATAGTAGCCCACGAGACTCGGTATGTTGTCAAAATTGACAGCGTGCGAGGATCAAAGTCTCAGATTTTAACATATCGCCGCTTCTAAACAGGTGGCGGGCGTCCGGAGGCCAGCCGGACTGATGAATATGCCGAATCAGGCGACAACTTGACGAGGCAGATGCGGACATCGCGCTGGTCAATAAGCGGTTTGACGAGTCACAAGGTATGTGACTTCTATGCGGACACTGTTAAGGGAGCTTGGCGCCCATGTCTTCTTGTGTGTATGCTTTAATGCAGATGGTGTCGCTGCCGTTGAGGAGCTGCGGCGAGAACTTGCCCGGCGAAAGAGCAAGCCAGAGTAGTAATGTCGGCTGCTTTAAAGGCGCATCAAGAGCTAGAAGCTGATCGGGCTGCTCACTGCCGAAGCAAAGAGGAGATGGCCGAGATGGCCAAAAAGTTAAGGAATGCTACCGATCGCTGCGAGGTTCTTGAAAAAGAGCGTCTAGCGGAATAGGAGGGCCTAAAAAAGGCCGCCGCTGAATCCAAGAATGCCCAATCGGCTTTGAGAGCTGCCAAGGAGGAGCTGAGTCAGGCCAGGGCAATTGCGGCTGGAAAACCGTTTCTGCTGCGGAGGAAATATACAGATCCAAAGTATGCTCCGTTGGATAAATTATGGAGTTCAGAGGATGCTTATCTGGACTAGGCGGCGAGCGCTGTGGACGCGGTTGAGCACTTCCTGGGCCAGAAGGGGCACAAAAGGGAAGAGCTATATTGGTCGCAATTCCATATTCCGGAGCGTCCTCTGCCGTTGACCGATCGGTTGGCCGAGTGGGCCGAGCTGAATCGATTGTCCGGATTGGCCATGAAGCATGTCTTGACTCACTTGTGGCCGGCCGGACCCCAGCTGAAGAGTTATTTTGGTGTTGTGCCGCGTATCGACGCAATGAAGCGATCGGCGTGTATTGAGGGAGCGCGGATGGCTCTTGCCCGTGTCAAGACATACTGGGCAGAGATGAAGGCCACCGACGTTGCATCCCAAGACTCGAGACGGAAAGGCGAGTACTGCCGAGCACTACTTTGAAGAAGTCTGTCGAGCGCTCGTTTAATAGAGACGCAGTGCTTTCGAAGGATATTATGTTGGAATGACATGTATGATTTGTGAAAACAATGTTTTAATGTAATATGAGTGCTTTTTATACTTGTGCGTTCAAGTAGTAAACTACTCCTGTGCGGTCGTGTATGTATATGTGTGTATAAACAGTAATATTGCAGTCCTTGGCTTCAGCCCCCACGCACATAGTGCGGGGGTGTTTGCAAAAAGAAGCGCTTTTTCACTCTTAATCCAACGTCTTGGTCCTATTAAGGAGGTGACAGCGTAGCAAACCAGGCAACCGGACTATAATGCTTTATCACTTTCACTTAGCCATAGGAGTTCGAGGGTGGGGCTACTATATAGCCCCTGGGGGCACCGCACTCTCCTGAATTAAAGTGCGTATGTGCTGACCGAAAACCTGTCCTTCATTAATGCGGAGGAATTCTAAACATTCACATGAGTCATCAGTGGTTGACGGTCTCTCGCTATATCATGATCAGTTTTCGGCTTTCTCTCTTGAGGTGCTTTCGCCCGGCGAACCGGGGCACAATCGCGATGTAGTTCTCCTGGTGCGCGTTAGCCGTGAAAGCGGGCGTAAGGCAGCAAAACACGAGAGCCGGGCAACCCAACATTTGACCAAAGACATGATTCGGAGCTGATGCATATAAGGCCTAACTTTCGAGACGCGAATACTCCCTAAGGTATTCGGTCTTTATGAAAATGGGCGAGTAATGCCCTAAGCCCACAGTGTCTAGATGCAGCATAAAAATTCAGTGCGGCCAATGCCAAAGCACCAGCCTCCTCCTCGGTTATATTAAGGAACTGGGGGGAAGTGTATCAACAAGAGACAGTGAAAAGAGGTTTATGCAGGGTCTTAATCTGAAAAGAATCCTTGCAACGGGTCCCTCTTGCGTCTGCTTTGTGTCTCCGTTGTGCCGTATCACGGATGGGTGTATACGTTGTTCATCTGTAAAAGAGAGGAACTTAGTTTAAAAGAAAAAGGATCGTGCGAAAGATGTACTTAATATTTAAAGAAACAAAGTACGGTTCGAAGAAGTGAATAAAATTTGAGCTTTATTGTCTCTTGTTATACATGCATGCAGCCCCTTGTATGGGGGTATGCCGCTAGTGGGCGCCGGACTCGTCTAGCCGTATCCGGGTTTAAATGACCTATTGCGGGTTCTTTGCCTAGTGGAGCCGGATAGCTGTGGAGCTGTCGATGCAGTCTCCCCTTCTTCCGCGCTCGAGTAACACTTAATACTTCCTTTCAACGAGATGATGCCGCGTGGACCGGGCATTTTAAGTGTTAGAGATGCATAATGCGGTATTGCGTTAAAGCGGGCGAAAGCTTGGCGTCCCAATAGTGCTTGATGGCTACTTTTAAGCGGGCGACATGGAAGAGTAACCTTTTCGCGACGGAAGTTGTCGGATGAACCAAACACAACTTCTAGCAGTATGGAGCCCGTGCAAAGGGCGTATGGGCCTGGCAGTACTCCTTTAAAGGAGGTGTTGCTATGGAAAATTTTGGTTGGGTTTATCCCCATCCTGTGGATTGTGTCCTGATATATCAGGTTTATGTCACTGCCGCCATCCATGACGACATGTGTAAATTGGAATCCGTCGATTATAGGATCCAATATCAAGGCAGTCCATCCTGCGTTCCGGATATTATCGGAATAGTCCTGATGGTCGAAGGTGATTGGTTTTGACAACCGGTGTATGGCGCGCCTTTTAGGGGCGCCGCTTTGTTCCTTTGATCACGTGAAGTGAGTTTACTGTTTTAACCTCCCGTGGGAATGTTTTTCGTTTTCCGAGTGCTGGTTTTGGGTTTCGTCACTTTCGCATTTGGTGTGTCGAGCCCCTTGTGTTCGGCGTTAAGTCGGCTGGCCTTGAAGACCCATCAATCTCTGTGGGTATGGTTTGCAGGCTTCCGGAGGTACCATGTATTTGACACAGTCTATCCAAAATCTTGTTTAGGTTGGATAGCTCGTCCTTTATTATCCTTTAGGGGCAGTGTTTTGTTGTTTGGCGAGAGCTTTTGAATCCGGGTTGACCGCCGTACTATTTGGGCCATTTTCCTTATTCAGCGTTGATCTTTTCTGCGTCGTGATTTCCCATTTCCATCCCTGATTTGGATGTACTCGAATTATTTGGTCTTTGCATCTAGCCAGCCAGCTGTCCTCTCCAGCAAAAGCGGGTCATGAGGCTTGTTAATGCGGCCATTGTTCTTGGCTTTTCTTGGCCAAGGTGTGCGGCGAAACCATTCGTCTCGGACGTTGTGTTTGAAAGCTGCTAAGGCTTGGCGTCCGGACAATCGACTATTTGGTTCTTTTAGTAAGGAACCTGTTCGAATTTCGGGCTGACTCTCCGGGCTGTTGAGTTATGTGACTTAGATAAATGCGCATCCGGAGGCGGACATAAGTCCCCTGAAAATTTGCGAAATGCATCCTCGAGCTCTCCCGGCTTCCAATGGTATTTTCGGGAGGCTTTTAAGCCAATGCCGAGCTGGGCCTTTGAGTTTAAGGGGTAAGTATTTTATGGCGTGGAGATCGTCTCCTCTAGCCATGTGTATGTGGAGGATGTAGTCCTCGATCCAGACTCCAGGGTCTGTTGTTCCGTCGTATGCCTCTATGTTTACGGGTTTGAATCCCGCTGGAAATTCATGACCCAGCACCTCATCGGTGAAACATAGGGGTGTCTGGCGCCCTATATTTGAGTGTGCCATGATCTTGAATTTTGGCGTATTGCATTGCTTTGACGAGCCTGCTTTCTTGGCCCATAGATGGACCTAACTGGGCCATCCTCTTGATGTGAATCCTTATGCGGATCGCATATTGGCTTGTGTGCGGCGCCATTCGCTGCTCTCTTTTTGCCATGAGGTCGTTCATCCGACCGGGTGCCCTTCTTGCTTTTTATTGTGGGGCTCTAAGGCCTCCTCGTCGGTCGGGCGATAGCTTTCTTTTCGGGTAGCTCTTTGTTCGTTGTCGCCCGTACTTGTCTGCGGTGCTGAATACTTTGCTCCATCTACTCCTGAGTGCATCTTCCGCTGTTTTGAGCTTCCGCTTCTGCTTTTTCAGGCTACGCGTAGTGGCGACGAGCCTTTTCTGGAGGTCATTTTGCTCCGGTGGTTTGTCCGGTGTGAGATCGCCCGGACTGTTGTCTTCGCCGGGGACAGATTGTTTATCCAAGTTGTCTTGTTCGGACGATCGCCGATAGCTTGTTCGTTGTCCACCGGTTCGCCCTGCTCTATGGCTGGGTCTTTGTTGAGGCGGGACTTTGTTTGGCGTTTACGTTGCCGTTTTGACTGCTTTTCGAGGGATTTATCCTTCGTAGCGTCCTGTTGCTCCTCGTCTTCATTTGCTTTAGGTGTATCCACCATGTATACATCATGGGGTGAGGTTGTCCGACATCCTATAGGTGCTTTGGTTCATTGTTGTCTCCTACATCGTCGTCCATACCGTCGATGTCTTCGGAGTCGAAATCGAGCACGTCGTGTAGGCTATCGACAGTGGCTACAAGTGGGTGGTGGGTGGGCGTTGAATTTCTTCATCGTCCGTATCCCAACCTTCCTGACTGTGGTCCGGCCAGGGCTTTCCGGATAAAGAGATAGACTTTAGTGAATTCGGGATGTCGCCAAAGGGCGAGTGCTGAAAGATGTCATGACCATGAACTCCATAACGGGCACCCAATTGGATTCGATTGGCAAGGCGTGGATGGTTCGAGTCCGGAGAGGAGTCCGGCACCTGGAGTCGAGGTCTTCGCAAAGGGCGAGGATGGAGTTCGCTCGATCACCGTAGAGATTAAAGCCCCGAGGCGGTGTCCAACCACTCGTCCCCGATCGGGAGTCCGGCTCCGGATTAAGGGTCGAGCGGATGCAGTGCGGCTGGGCACTGTTCGACTCTGAGCTAGATCATGCCCATCGAGACGGTCTGGCGGCGCTTGGCTGTGGCTCGAATCCGTCGAAGATCAAGTCTCCGCGGATATCGGCCGTATAGTTTAAACTTCGAATCTGACACGACGGTCGGGGGTAGCTTCGATCTGCTCTAGATGGCTGCGAATTGGCCCATGATGCAAAGCCGCGGACACGAAGATCTGTCTGGGGAGAAGTCTCACCCTGGACCGCGTCGTTGTTGATGATCGAAGGAGCCATCGGGCCTATCGGTGACGACACAGAGGAACTCTCAATGAAAGCACCAATGTCGGTGTCAAAACCGGCGGATCTCGGGTAGGGGGTCCCGAACGTCTAGGTGGATGGTAACAGGAGACTAGCGACACGATGTTTTACCCAGGTTCGGGCCCTCTTGATAGAGGTAAAACCCTACGTCCTGCTAGATTAATATTGATGATGTGTGTTACAAGAGTGGATCTACCACGAGATCAAAGAGGCTAAACCCTAGAAGCTAGCCTATGGTATGATTGTTGTTCGTCTTACGGACTAAAACCCTCCGGTTTATATAGACACCGGATATGGTTAGGGTTACACAGAGTCGGTTACAATGGTAGGAGATCTACATATCTGTATCGCCAAGCTTGCCTTCCACGCCAAGGAAAGTCCCATGCAGACACGGGACGAAATCTTCAATCTTGTATCTTCATAGTCTTGGAGTCCGGCCGATGATGATAGTTCGGCTATCCGGACACCCCCTAGTCCAGAACTCCCTCAGTTTGTTTTACTCGTAGGATGTCTCATCTGGTGTTGCCCTGAGAACGAGATATGTGCAGCTCCTATCGGGATTGTCGGCGCATCGGGCGGTCTTGCTGGTCTTGTTTTACCATTGTCGAAATGTCTTGTAAACCGGGATTCCGAGACTGATCGGGTCTTCCTGGGAGAAGGAATATCCTTCATTGATCGCGAGAGCTTATCATGGGCTAAGTTGGGACACCCCTGCAGGGTATAAACTTTTGAAAGCCGTGCCCGCGGTTATGTGGCAGATGGGAATTTTTTAATGTCCGGTTGTAGATAACTTGACACCAGATCCGAATTAAAACGCATCAACCGTGTGTGTAGCCGTGATGGTCTCTTTTAGTGAGTCCGGGAAGTGAACACGGTTTTGGGTTATGTTTGACGTAAGTAGGAGTTCAGGATCACTTCTTGATCATTGCTAGCTTCACGGCCGTTCCGCTTGCTCTCTTCTCGCTCTTATTTGCGTATGTTAGCCACCATATATGCTTAGTCACGGCTGCAACCTCACCACTTTACCCCTTCCTTTCCCTTTAAGATTTGCTAGTCTTGATACCCATGGTAATGGGATTGCTGAGTCCTCGTGGCTCACAGTTTAATACACCAACAGTTGCAGGTTCAGGTTATGCGATGACCTTGACGCGAGAGCGATGTTACTTGTTCTGGAGTTATTCTTCTGCTTCTTCTTCGATCAGGGGATAGGTTCCAGGTCGGCAGCCCGGGCTAGCAGGGTGGATGTCGTTTGAATTTCTGCTTATGTTTCACCCGTAGTCGAATGTTGATCTTGTATATGATGTATTGTTGTATTCATGTGACACTGTATGTCTTGGATGTATCCCCGCTATTATGCAATGTTGATGTAATGATATCCACCTTGCAAAAGCGTCTTCAAGATGTGCTTCTATCCTTGGTGGGACCTTCGAGTTCCTTTAGGATAGGGTCGCATCTTGGGCGTGACAAAAGGGAAGACCTTCCTTTTGACAACATCATCGGGAATATCTGCAAGTTTAAATAATCCACAAACTTCATCCACAAAGATAAGGTGTAAATCGGGATGCAACGTTCCATCTCCTGCAAAGGGATTAGCTAGCAGTTTCTCTATCATAGCCGAAGGAATCTCAAAGTAAATATTTTCAGTAGGTTCGATGGGTTGAGGAGCAACTCTTTGCTCTTACGGTCGGGGTGAAGATACCCCGAACAAGCCCCTCAAAGGATTAGTTTCCATAGTAACAAGTGACATAAAATTTCAACACACTATATAAATATTTCCTTACCAAGTTCCACTCACCAAAGGCGCTTCACTCCCCGGCAACGGCGCCAGAAAAGAGTCTTGATGACTCACAAGTATAGGGAATCTATCATAGTCCTTTCGATAAGTAAGAGTGTCGAACCCAGCGAGGAGCAGAAGGAAATGACAAGCGGTTTTCAGTAAGGTATTCTCTGCAAGCATTGAAATTGTAGGTAACAGATAGTTTTGTGATAAGATAATTTGTAACGGGTAACAAGCAATGAAAGTAAATAAAGTGCAGCAAGGTGGCCCAATCCTTTTTGTAGCAAAGGACAAGCCTAGACAATTTCTTATAATGAGAAAAGCGCTCCCGAGGACACGTGCGAATTATCGTCAAGCTAGTTTTCATCACGCTCATATGATTCGCGTTCGGTACTTTGATAATTTGATATGTAGGTGGACCGGTGCTTGGGTGCTGCCCTTACTTGGACAAGCATCCCACTTATGATTAACCCCTATTGCAAGCATCCGCAAATACAAAATAAGTATTAAGGTAAACCTAACCACATCATTAGACATATGGATCCAAACCAGCCCCTTACGAAGCAACGCATAGACTAGGGTTTAAGCTTTTATTACTCTAGCAACCCATCATATACTTATTACTTCCCAATGCCTTCCTCTAGGCCCAAATAATGGTGAAGTGTCATGTAGCCGACGTTCACATAACACCACTAGAGGAGAGACAACACACATCTCATCAAAATATCGAACGAATACCAAATTCACATGACTAATAATAGCAAGACTTCTCCCATGTCCTTAGGAACAAAAGTAACTACTCAGAAAGCATATTCATGTTCATAATCAGAGGAGTATTAATATGCATTAAGGATCTGAACATATGATCTTCCACCAAGTAAACCAATTAGCATCAACTACAAGGAGTAATCAACACTACTAGCAACCCACATGTACCAATTTGTGGTTTTGATACAAGATTGGATACAAGAGATGAACTAGGGTTTTGAGAGGAGATGGTGCTGGTGAAGATGTTGATGGAGATTGACCCCCTCCCGATGAGAGAATCGTTGGTGATGACGATGGTGATGATTTCCCCCTCCCGGAGGGAAGTTTCCCCGGCAGAACAGCTCCGCCGGAGCCCTAGATTGGTTCCGCCTCGTGGCGGCGGAGTTTCGTCCCGTAAGCTTGCTTATGATTTTTTCCAGGGTAAAAGCCTTCATATAGCAGAAGATGGGCACCGGAGGGCCACCAGGGGCCCCCAGGAGACAGGGGGCACGCCTAGTATTGGTGGGCGCGCCCCCACCCTCCTGGCCAGGGTGTGGGCCCCCTCTGGTGTTTTCTTTGCTCAATAATTCTTATTAATTCCAAAAATAACTTCCGTGGAGTTTCAGGATTTTTGGAGCTGTGCAGAATAGGTTTCCAATATTTGCTCCTTTTCCAGCCAGAATTCCAGCTGTCGGCATTCCCCCTCTTCATGGTAAACCTTGTAAAATAAGAGAGAATAGCCATAAGTATTGAGATATAATGTGTAATAACAACCCATAATGCAATAAATATTGATATAAAAGCATGATGCAAAATGGACGTATCAGATTCCAATTTCCATTAAGGAAAGGCATGGAGCACTTTCCGAGAAATAAAGTCAAATTACCATATGAATCTATCGTGCGAGCCATTTATGAATTGAGTGCCAAAGATGGCAATACTTAGATCTATCCTCGCTTTTATGCCTAGCTAGGGGCGTTAAAGGATAGCGCTAGTTGGGAGGCAACCCAATTTTTTTGTTTTTTGTTTTTGCTTCTGGTTGGTAATAAATATTTCATCCAGCTTCTGTTTAGATGTGGTTTTATGCTTTAATTAGTGTTTGTGCCAAGTAGAACCTTTGGGAAGACTTGGGTGAAGTTTATATGATCTTGCTGTAAAAAACAGAAACTTTAGCGCTCACGAGATTTGCTGTAATATTTTACTGGAAAGTGATTTTTAGTTTATTCTTTTTGCATATGATTAATAGACAAATTCCCCATGTCCACCAATTTAGTTTAGATTTTTTGGAGTTCCAGAAGTATTCGAAGTTATAGATTGCTACAGTCTGTTCTGTTTTTGACAAATTCTGCTTTTCGTGTGTTGTTTGCTTATTTTGATGCATCTATGGCTAGTATTGAGTGGTATGAACCATAGAGAAGTTGGAATACAGTAGGTTTAACACCAATATAAATAAAGAATGAGTTCACTACAGTACCTTATGTGGTGGTTTTTCTTTCTTGCACTAATGGAGCTTACGAGATTTTTGCTGAGTTTTGTGTTGTGAAGTTTTCAAGGTTTGGGTAAAGATTTGATGGACTATGGAATAAGGATGCCCATGGCACCCCAAGATATTCAAGGATAACCAAAAGCCTAAGCTTGGGGATGCCCCGGAAGGCATCCCCTCTTTAAATCTTAAATCTATCGGTAACTTTACTTGGAGCTATATTTTTATTCGCCACATGATATGTGTTTTGCTTGGAGCGTCTTGCATGATATTAGTATTTGCTTTTTAGATTACCACAATCATCCTTTCTGTACACACCTTTTGGGAGAAGCCCACCTGATTAGAATTTATTAGAACACTCTATGTGCTTCACTTATATCTTTTGAGCTAGATAGTTTTTGCTCTAGTACTTCACTTAAATCTTTTAGAGCACGGCGGTGGCTTAATTTTGAAGAAATTGTTGATCTCTCACGCTTCACTTATACTTTTTTGAGAGTCTTTTAGAACAGCATGGTATTTGCTATGGTTATAAATTTGGTCCTAGAATGAGGAGCATCCAAGTTGGGTAAAAACTATCATAGAAATGCATTAAAAACTATGATCAATTTGATGCTTGATAATTGTTTTGAGATATAAAGGTAATACTGCTAGAGTCATGCTAGTTGGGTATTTATGAAATTGAGAAATACTTGTGTTGAAGTTGGCAAGTCCCGTAGCATGCACGTATGGTAAAAGTTGTGTGACAAATTTTTTGCATGGAGTGCTCTTTTGATTGTCTTCCTTTATGAGTGGCGGTTGGGGACGAGCGAGGGTCTTTTTCTACCAATCTATCCCTCTAGGGGCATGTGTAGTAGTACTTTGCTTCGAGGGCTAATAAACTTTTGCAATAAGTATATGAGTTCTTTATAACTAATGTGAGTCCATGGATATACGCACACTTACCCTTCCACTTTGCTTGCCTTTATTATGCCAAGCAACTTTCGCCGGTATCATGCACCCATTATTTACCTTTCTTAAAACAGCCACCATACCTACCTATTATGGCATTTCCATAGCCATTCCGAGATATATTTCCATGCAACTTTCCACCGTTCCATTTATTATTACACACTCCATCATTGTCATATTGCTCTTTGCATGATCATGTAGTTGACATCGTATTTGTGGCAAGGCCACCTTCATAATTGTTCATACATGTCACTCTTGATTCATTGCATATCCCGGTACACCGCCAGAGGCATTCACATAGAGACTTATTTTGTTCTAAGTATTGAGTTGTAATTCTTGAGTTGTAAATCAATCAAAGTGTGATGATCTTCATTATTAGCGCATTGTCCCAAGTGAGGAAAGGATGATGAAGACTATGATTCCCCCACAAGTCGGGATGAGACTTTGGACTTCATAAAAAAAGAGGCCAAATAAGACTACAAATAAAAAAAAGAGGCCAAAGAAGCCCACCAAAAAAATGAGAGAAAAGAGAGAGGGGACAATGCTACTATCTCTTTTCCACACTTGTGCTTCAAAATAGTACCATGATCTTCATGATAGAGAGTCTCCTATGTTGTCACTTTCATATACTAGTGGGAATTTTTCATTATAGAACTTGGCTTGCATATTCCAATGATGGGCTTCCTCAAAATGACCTAGGTCTTCGTGAGCAAGCAAGTTGGATGCACACCCACTTAGTTTCTTTTGTTGAGCTTTCATACATTTATAGCTCTAGTGCATCCGTTGCATGGCAATCCCTACTCGCTCACATTGATATCTATTAATGGGCATCTCCATAGCCCATTGATACACCTAGTTGATGTGAGACTATCTTCTCCCTTTTTGTCCTCACAACCACCATATACCACCATAGTGCTATGTCCATGGCTTGCGCTCATGTATTGCGTAAGAGTTGAAGAGGCTGAAGCGCGTTAAAAAGTATGAACCAATTGCTCGGCTTGTCATCGGGTTTGTGCATGATGGGAGTATTTTGTGTAATGAAAATGAAGCATGGCCTAACTATATGATTTTGTAGGGATAAGCTTTCTTTGGCTATGCTATTTTGATAAGACATGATTATTTGTTAGTATGCGCTTCAAGTATTACTATTTTTATGTTTTATAAGCTTTTATTTTGTATCATTTGGATCTGAACAATCATGCCACAATAAAGAAAATTACATTGAGAATTATGCTAGGTAGCATTCCACATCAAAAATTCTATTTTTATCATTTACCTACTCGAGGACGAGCAGGAATTAAGCTTGGGGATGCTTGACACGTCTCCAACGTATCTATAATTTTTGATTGTTCCATGCTATTATATAACCCGTCTTGGATGTTTATGGGCTTTACTTTACACTTTTATATCATTTTTGGGACTAACCTACTAACCGGAGGCCCAGCCCGAATTGCTATTTTTTTTGCCTATTTCAGTGTTTCGAAGAAAAGGACTATCAAACGGAGTCCAAATGGAATGAAACCTCCGGGAGCGATCTTTTTGGAACAAACGTGATCCAGAGGACTTGGAGTGGAAGTCAAGAAACAAGCAAGATGGCCACGAGGGTGCCCGGCGCGCCCCCCACCCTCGCGGCCCCCTCGAGCATCCACCGACCTACTTCTTCCTCCTACATATACCCATGTACCCTGAAAACATCAGAAGCGACCAGAAAAACTATTTCCACCGCCGTAACCTTCTGTATCTGCGAGATCCCATCTTGGAGCCTTCGCTGGTGCTCCGCCGGAGGGGGAGTCGACCACGAAGGGACTCTACATCATCTCCAAGGCCCCTCCGATGAGTTGTGAGTAGTTTACCACAGACCTTCGGGTCCATAGTTATTAGCTAGATGGCTTCTTATCTCTCTTTGAATCTCAATACATAGTTCTCCTCGATCTTCTTGGAGATCTATTCGATGTAACTCTTTTTAGGGTGTGTTTGTCGAGATCCGATGAATTGTGGGTTTATGATAAAGTTTATCTATGAGAAATATTTGAATCTCCTCTGAATTCTTTGATGTGTTATTAAGTTATCTTTGCAAGTCTCTTAGAATTATCAGTTTGGTTTGGCCTACTAGATTGATCTTTCTTACAATAGGAGAAGTGCTTAGCTTTGGGTTCAATCTTGCGGTGTCCTTTCCTAGTGACAGCAGGGGAAGCAAGGCACGTATTGTATTCTTGCCATCGAGGATAAAAAGATGGGGTTTATATCATATTGCATGAGTTTATCCCTCTACATCATGTCATCTTTCTTAATGCGTTACTCTGTTCTTTATGAACTTAATACTCTAGATGCATGCTTTGGATAGCGGTCGATGTGTGGAGTAATAGTAGTAGATGCAGGCAGGAGTCGGTCTACTTGTCACGGACGTGATGCCTATATACATGATCATGCCTAGATAATCTCATAATTATTCGCTTTTCTATCAATTGCTCGACAGTAATTTGTTCACCCATCATAATACTTATGCTATCTTGAGAGAAGCCAGTAGTGAAACCTATGGCCCCGGGTCTATCTCTTATCATATAAGCTTTCAATCTACTTTTATTTGCATCTTTACTTTTCCAATCTATATCACAAAATACCAGAAATATATTTATCTTATCATATTATCTCTATCAGATCTCACTTTCGCAAGTGGCCGTGAAGGGATTGACAAACCCTTGATTGCGTTGGTTGCAAGTTCTTGTTTGTTTGTGTAGGTGCATGGGACTTCTGAGGAGCCTCCTACTGGATTGATACCTTGGTTCTCAAAAACTGAGGGAAATACTTATGCTACTATTGCTGCATCACCCTTTCCTCTTCAAGGAAAACCAACACAAGCTCAAGCCGTAGCAGGTGGTTTCGTACCCTACCATAATCTATTTCTTTGTTCTCCGCTATTAGTGACTTTGGAGTGACTCTTTGTTGCATGTTGACGGATAGTTATATGATCCAGTTATGTTATTATTGTTGAGAGAACTTGCACTAGTGAAAGTATGAACCCTAGGCCTTGTTTCCTAGCATTGTAATACCGTTTACGCTCACTTTTATCATTAGTCACCTTGCTGTTTTTATATTTTCTGATTACAAAAACCTATATCTACCATCCATATTGCACTTGTATCACCATTGTCGGATTTCGGGTTTCGGCAGACCCTTGAGGTTCGAACTCTGGGGTGCGCACGAAGATCCTTCCCCTACCAGCTCACGTTTCAAAGCCTCGCAAGGAATCTAGGCTAGAAAGAAGAACACACAAGGGACACGAGATTTATACTGGTTCAGGCCACCGTTGTGGTGTAATACCCTACTCCAGTGTGTGGTGTGGTGGATTGCCTCAGGGGCTGATGATGAACAGTACAAAGGGAGAACAACCTCGCGAGGGGCTGTTCTTGAGCTGGTGCGATGAACTGCTTGGCAAGTTCAGTCGCCTCTCTCTAGTCTAAGAGCAATCTGGATCCGATCCCCTTCTACTGTGGTGGCTAGTCCTATTTATAGAGGGAGGCCCTGGGCCTCTTCCCAAATAATGAGCGGGAAGGGTGCCAACAATTGGCCATTTTGAAGGGGAACGTCTAGTACACTTATCCTGACTAAAGTTGGTCTACGGTTGCCAAAGGCTCTGACGATGTCGCCGTCCTGGGCTCCACGATGACCTCCATCCTGCTGTTCTGCTGGTCTTGGTCTTGTTGCACCGAAAGGGTAACCTTTGTCTGATGCCTTGGCCCGTGCTTGCCCCCTTTGCAATCAAGGAAATAAGGACCTTTAGACAGGCCGGGCGCCGCTTGGCGCCCGCCTGGTCTCGATCGTCATGGCTTGCGTCACAGGCTCCTCGCGAGGTGCTCTGCCTTGATCTCTCCGCCTCCTCGCGAGCCTGCCTGATGAAGCTGCTCCTGAGGAAGCTTCCTGTTGTCCGCCCCGTGAGGCTTGGCCCCTCGCGAGGGTCTTGAGCTTGAGATGGTGAAGCTGGGCTGCACTTGGCCCCCACTTGAGCCACGCCGCAGGCCGCAGGCAGGCAAGTCTGGGGACCCCCGTTCCCAGAATGCCAACAGTAGCCCCCGGGCCCAAGGCGCGCCCGGACTTGGCTTAGCAGAGAAGCGAAGGGGCAAGTCTGGCATGCTGGCCCCAATAGCTCTGACCTTAGGCGCCAGCGTGGCGGCTGATTGGACGTGTGCGTCTCCGCTTCCCCATGATGCCTCATTACACGCCCGTCTAGGCGTACCCGTGGTTGCACACAACCATTCCCCTTTCGCCGTCTGCGTGCTTCTTGCCCTTCCTTCTTCCTCAGGCTCCAACCTCCGCCTCCAATCCAACTCGAACTCTCTCCCCCCTTCCCATTGCCATGGCGCCACCGAAGAAGGAAAGGGGGAAGAAGCCCGCGCCTTCGTCCCGCTCGCCTCCGGCGGCGGCTCCCGCCATTGATCGGTCAATCATACTCAATCCCGAAGCCTTGAACAAGGTCCGCTCTGCTCTTGCCACCATCTTCAACGAGTGCGGCAGGACCACGGTCTGGCCTGCGTCCCATGCCTCCTTTGATAGGGTCGTCACGGAGGTCCGGTTCTTCGCCGATGCCCTGTGGGCGGGTCTGGTTCCCCCTTTTCCCGCTTTCTTCAATGGAGTGATCTCCCATTATCAGATCCACATGATGCACCTCGGGCCTGAGTCCATTACCCTCCTGGCTGTCTTTGCTTTCGTTTGTGAGCAAATGATGGGCATTCCTCCTTCCGTTACCCTGCTGCGCCACTTCTTCTCTTTGCGCCTGAGCGACCCCACTCAATGCTCGGGGTGTGTTAGCTTCCACGCCGTGCTAGAGACGGCTGCTTCGGGGATCGATTTCGGCCTTCCTCCTCCTAAGGCCAGGTTCAGAGAGCAATGGCTGTATGTGGATGCCGGAGTGCCCAACCCCCTGCTCTCGCACCCAACGTTGCCTGTTGTTCCCAACTCAGGCTGGGATCATGAGACGCTCGCAAGCCCCCGGCTTGCCTTCGTCTGGCGCCGCTTCCAGAGTTTGAGGGCGCTCGACGTGATGGTGCCCAAGGTGGTGAAGGAGTTCCTCCAACGTCGCGTTGCTCCTCTCCAGCGCCACTCTCGCCGGATGTGGGACTTTGCGGGGCACAAAGACCGCATGCGGCTTCAGGAGGAGGACCTGGCGCCTGAAGCGCTGCGGACGGTGCTCAGGGTCCTGACCGGCGACCCTTCCCTAGGTAGCCTTCGACACGACGCTGCCCTCTTGTATCTTTTCTCGGGCTGGGCCGATTTTGTGAGGCAGATGCCCAATTTTGACTAGTGGGGGCTGCGCCTGGCTGGCCTCACGGGGCCCGCGAGAACCCAGTCGCTGTGGTTGTTCTTCCGGTCGCCCAAAGCGGCTCTGTCTCAGGCGATGGAGCGGGGAGACAAGAACCGCCAGGAGCTGAAGGGGCTGATGTCGAGATGCTGACGCCGCGCGGAGCTCCAAAGGCGGCATCTCCCGAAGCCCGTCCCGGAGCAGTGGCAGGCGTGGATTTGCGGCCTATGGCTCCTGAGGCCAGGGCTCCCGAGGCCCCGGCCGTCCCTCGCGAGGCGGCGCCCCGCGGCGTCCCCAGGCCGGTTCCCTCGGCGCTGATCACCTTGACGCCTCCTCCGTGCCACAGGCCGACCCGTGCGCCGAGCACTTAGGCCGGTTCCGCGTAGACTTCGAGGCCCTCCGCAAGAGGAAGGAGGCCTTGGGTGGTGACGATCGCCCTTGCCGCCTGTTGAAGCGCAGGAAGTACTTTGCCATGGACGAGTAAGTACTCTTCTCTCTTTGCTCCTTTACCTCTCTATTCTTGTAGCTGATGGCGACCTTTCAGGGCCCTTCCTGCCGAACTCGCGGAGACGGCCAAGGAGCCATCCCCCCAAGCTTTGTCCTCTTTGCTGACCCTAGGCGCGTCGAGCTCGAGCGGCACCCCTGCCACTCGGCCGGTCAGAGAAGTGGCCCGTCCCGCTGGGCACCTCGAGCCTGCGCGCCTGCTGTCCTCCCTTCACGAGTCCTCCTGGGGCACAGCAGGCTTGCCCCGCGTTCCTCCTCTGATCGTGGATGGTGACTGGCTGAAGTCTGTCTTCAGTTCCTCCTCTGGGGATGGACCGCCGCCAGGATGGATTCCTGGAGGGGTCCATCCGGCGATTGCTGGGGCGGCAGCCCCCAGTCCCGCGTCGGGAGGGGGCATGCCGCCGCAGGGCCCCCCGCATACACCAGTGATAGAGGGTGATGCGAAAGACGTGCTCAGGCGTGCTCGGAAGCATCGCGCCCTTCGTCAAGAGTTCCTCCAGGGGCCGGCGGATGCGGTGAGCCGGATTGGCGCGGAGCTTGCTGGTGAGGATGCACACCTTGTGGCGAAAGGCCTGCGCCTCGCTGAGGAGAGGCGCAAGCTGAAGGTAGCCGTCGCCCTTTCATGCCACCAGCGTGACCTTGATAACGCGAAGGCTAACACTACAAAAAAAAGACACATCCGTGACATTTTGGGCCGAACGAATTTTTTTCCTGTTATACATATGACACTTCTATGACGATAATTGTGACAGAACCCGGTATCATCATAGATGTAGTGGGCTCCTACTTCTATGAAAAAAAATCATGACAGAAAATGGGCTTTTAAATCTGGGCAGGCCGGAGACGCAGCTGCATGACATTCTTTGGGCCGTCCATGACGGAAAAAACCGTGGTAGAAGCGAGGGGTAGGAAAATTTCGGGGAGTTGCCGGTTATGATGGGAGGTCGGGGGCCGAGGGATGCGCGTTTCTCTCGTACGTACGCGCGTGTGTGTGAGGCGTTGGCTCTAACCCGAGCGAGGCGTTGGGCTCTAACTGAACCCGAGCGATTGCACTGCAGGCTACGCGTTACTAAACCCGAGTGATCGATCGATTGCTGTTAACTGAACCCAATGGAGCGATTCCTTCGCTACTGCTGCTAACTAAAGCCGATCGATGCTGCCTCTGGGATGAATAGTGAGCGTTGCGGGGGGTTGGATGAGCAGTGAGCGGTGGCGTTGCCTCTGGATGAACAGGAACCCGTGGTGTGGAGGGCTGGATGAGCGATGAGCGGTGGAGGGTGGCCGTGGAGGGGTGGTTGAACAGGACCCGTGGTGTGGAGGGCTGGATGAGCGATGAGCGGTGGAGGGTGCCCGTGGAGGGGTGGTTGAATAGTAGCCGGTGGAGTAGCGCGCGATGGAGGCTGGATGAATAGGAGCCCGTGGAGGCTGGATGAACAGGAGCCCGTGGAGGCTGGAGGAGGTCGATGGTAGCCCGTGGAGGCTGGAGGAGGTCGACGGTGGAGATGAACAATATCCAGTGGAGTCCTGTTTTGCGGTACGCCACACCCCTCCCCCCGTTTCGACCGTAGCACTCCAACACAAGTCCGTTTCGTCCGTTTTGCGGTACGCCACACCCCTCTCGATCAACAGGACCCCCTTTCGACCGTAGGAGGTCCGTTTCCTCCATTTTGCGATACGCCACACCCCTCCCGATCAACAGGACCCGTTCCGAATGTTACCGGTCGAACACAAGGCCGTTTCCTCCGTTCTGCGGTATGCCGGGCCTTGTTTCCATCGCCTGTTCCGTCCAAGCCGGTTGGCTCCCATGCGTTCCGTTGCCTCCCAATGAACACGGCGCATTCCGTTGCCTCCCCATGAACACGACGCATTCCGTTGCATCCCCATGAACACGACGCATTCCGTTGCCTCCCCATGAACACGAGCCCTCACCGTACGTATGCGCGACTAGGCGATTGAGACCCCGCCCGTATGTACACATACGTGGGCGTATTTTCTTTCTTGCACCCTGGCCGCTGTACGTACGTGTACATGCTACGTGCGCGCCTCTACTACGACACGTGCGCGCCTCTACATCGACCAGTATGTACGTACACGTTCGCGACTAGGATGACAACGCTACGTACGCTTCGACCAGGTGGGTCCCGACTGTCAGGCACTTCCTTGCCTGCGAAGATGTAGCTGGTGGGTCCCAGCAGTTAGGGGGTGAATCATTTTGGTTTTTTTTGCCCGGACGCACTTCCTTGCGTGCGAAGGTGTAGCTGCTGGGTCCCAGCGATCGAAGCGAATCATTTTTTTCCGGACGCATTCCTTGCGTGCGAAGGTGTATTCTTGGGTCCCGGCTGTCGAAGCGAATCATTTTTGCGGACGCACTTCCTTGCGTGTGAAGGTGTAGCTGGTGGGTCCCAGCAGTCGGGGGGCGAATCATTTTTTTCGGACGCACTTCCTTGCGTGCGAAGATGTAGCTGGTGGGTCCCAGCAGTCAGGGGGGCGAATCGTTTTTTTCCCGAACGCACTTCCTTGCGTGCGGAGATGTAGCTCGTGGGTCCCAGGAGTCAGGAGGCGAATCATTTTTTTCGCGAAATACGATGGCCCGTCCGATGGATCCCCGCTGTCAGGTGGACGAATAATTATTTTGCGTGTAATAAGGAGGCACTTCCTTGCGGCTGCCGTGGACCCGGTATCGGCCTCTCCACGTCTGATCCACGTCCGATGGAAGTCGTTCCTTGACCACGTTGACCACGCCGCGCCGAGAGCACCACGGCGGTGGCGACGGCGAGGCCTAGGAAGGGGACGACGCGGAGCTGGGGAAGACGCGACAGTGGATGCACACGCGGAGAGGAGTACGAGGGTTCACTGGTTCGGCTGCGCTGCCGTCACCGCAGACTAACAGGGGTGTGGGTGAGTGGAGGATGGCACGGCCGGTGGTGGGAGTAGTAGGCGGTGAGGCCTCATGGCAAAGACCTGGTAGCCCGCAGGGAGGTAGGAAGCGGTGACACGACCGATGCTGCTTTGGCCATGGAGCAACAAGACCGAGAGGTTGAAGAAGCACGACGGCCGTTGGATGGACATCGTCTGATCCTGCTGCTAGAATCGTTTATATTGACTAAGTTGACAAAGCCCTTGGTACGTCAACTTAGTAGGCCCACATGTCGACTTCGAAGCAGTGCGCGAGATGTCGGGGAGGAATCATTTTTTGGGCGGGTGAAGCTAGAATATCTGAGATTGAAGAAGAAGCACGGCATCCGTTGGATGGACATCCAACGGCCACTGCTGCTAGAACCGTGTGTTGACTATAAGTTGACAAAGCCTTGCATACACGTCAATTCTGTTTTTTTAGGGGACGCGTCAACTTAGTAAGGCCAGAAGTGTGTGGCAGAGAACTTATAGCCCATTTGAGATTTGTAAGAATGTGTAGCCCATTCTTGAATTCTAACGGAATTTACTACAACCCATTTACAGTTTGTTAAAAGTACAACCCATTTCAACCAACCGTTCAAAACATAATTCAATAAAATTTCCCACATTTTGATGGGATCCGAATATTTTTATCCCGAAATTTCTAGTCAGATTAAATACAATTTCAATATAAATTTATATTACGTAAAAATCCAACGAAACATTGCGCTCGCAACAATTAATGAAATTAAAATTTCCAATATTCCAAAAATAATATTTTATAAAGTAATCACTGTTTGGTGCATTTTTTATAGTTACTACCCAGTTTTTATAATTACATTCCATTTATTATTTCTTAAAGCCCATTTTCTTGTTAAGCCTAATGCATCCCTTCTAGGAAAGATTTGCAGCCAGTGAGCGGAGAATAACAACTTGACCTTGCACGGTATTCCTAAAAAGTATAGCTGGGCTAGCTATTTTCAGCTTGAAATAAATTAATATCCGGGCTGGATATACGCTTTGGGCTAGACGGGCCACAGCCGCCATGATTAATACACTGCAGCGATGTTTTCGTTGTTGTTCGTGAGGAGAAAAATTAATATCTGGAGTAAACATCAAAAACTCTGCAGTGCTCACACCTCAAAAACATAAATCTTGCTCGAGCTGCTTGGTCCCAAATTGCCGGCCGCTTCTTGTGCAATTCTCTCATTTATTGACTACTCCCTCCTTTCTGGTTTATAATGTTCAATTCAAAAATCTCACCAATCAAGGTAGATGACGAGTGGTGGAATACTTTTTATAGTTTTGCAAAAGCACCTAATTAATGCTCTTGTTATCCTGAAATAATTATGTTTATCAATGCATTAATTGCAATGCATGCATGCATAAAATACATGCATTGGTCAGTTTTCTCTTAATACTTGCATGCAATGATTTAATGCACCTTGGAATCTGAACATGTGATGGAAAACAACCAAATTGAGCCTTATAAAATGGAAAAACTAAAATTTTGAGATAAGCCCTATAAACCGGAAAGGAAGGAGTACATAGGTTGACAATGGTGTGGGACCGTGATGTCAGGAAACCAGGAGGAAGCAAAATAAATTATAGTTTTACATATATATATAATAAGGAGACACTTGCGTACGTGAGGCTATGGACCTGGTGGGTCCCCATTGTCATCCTATACAAGTAAAGTCATCTCCTCGCCCGCGCGCGCTTTCCGCCCGAAACAGTCAGCACCGGCCGCCCCACTTCCCGGTGCAGGCGATTGCTCCGCCTTCAAACGACACAAGTGCCATCCGTCCGTCCATCTGCTGCACACATTAATAATACGCGGTTGCCGAGGCCGCTACTCCAGCGCCACACGTCTGTCCCTCCGCCCGCCCACCATTGCTATATAAACTGTTGTGCCGGCCATAGCCGCAGTCATCCGCATCCGTTCCCTTTCTCCTGTCCACACCACTACTGCCCACCATGGCTTCCACTCGCTCCAGCGCTCTTGAGACGGCGGACGACGGACCACAAGGAGATGGCAGCCATTGCTGCTGACCGGCTAGCCGACAGGCAGCCGGAGGACGACGACGTCCCAATGGAGAACATGGTAGTCGACGATCTGGCGCCAACCCCCTCCTCCGTGCCATCCTCGCCGGTGCATTGCACCAGGACCATCGGCGAGGCCCGTGCCCAATATATGGACATGGTGAGGCAGATGCGTGAGGAGCAGTTCCGGGAGGCGCAGGCCGACGCCGCCTACAACCACCATCTCCTCCAGGAGCACCTGCAGGCGGAGGAGCAGATCACCGCAGAGCCGGCGGAGTAGGAGGCGCTGCTCGACTCGTACCGCTCCGCCCGCAAGGGCCGCCTCGAGCGCTGGCGGTACCGCATGCGGGTGGCGGAGGCTGCGGCCGCCTACAAAGAGGCTAGCAAAGAGGGCGATGAAGCGGGCGAGGCGCTGTTTGGCGAGACCGAGGCCGAGGCAGAGGACAATGCCGACTTCGACGAGTCCCAACTCCGCTGGCGTCGACGACGCCCTGCTCCGCTGAGGCCCCATGGCGCCAACAACGAGGCAGAGGACACCGCCGGCTCCGCCGAGGCCCCGCCCAGCCAACAACGAGGCAGAGGACATCGCCGGCTCACCCGAGGCCCCACCCTGCCGGCAACGTGGGGAGGATTTCCTCGCTCATTGGCGCGCCGCACGACAACGAGGCGAGGACATCGCGCCCGGCTCCGCCGAGGCCTCGCCCGCTTCCAACGAGGCCGCGCCACATAGAAAACGAGGAAGAGTAGAACACGGTTGGTCGCGGCCGCTCGGGTCCAAGTAAGGCCACCGCTGCTACCCTCCGGTTGAAGCCAAGCTAGGCGGGTTGACCATTGACGGCCAGTTAGCTTCTTGACGGCGACGTGGAGTCGGAGAGCTGCGCTGGAGAAGAACGCTGCTTCTACTTAACTACTGGTGCACCTGTCAGTTACGCAACTGCACCTATAGTTAAGTCACTGAAGCTTCTGTTCGGCTCAGCGGGACACAGGTGGGTAGCTTCTGTTAATTAATTATACCTCTAGCGCACCCCTTTTTAGTTTTTTTTAGAAAAGGAGGATGACCCCCGGCCTCTGCATCTGGGAGATGCATGCGGCCTAAACACCTTTTAGTTGAAGAATGTATGAAATGTAATGAAATCCGGCATGTTTATATGAAATCCGACCGTGTATGAATGAATTTATTTCGATTAGTTCGAATTCCTGTATCATTGGCATTGGATGAACATGCAAAACAATACGTACTAGCATTATTCCTAGGGTGATCACCACGTTTGCAGCAGTTTCACATGTACTCCCTCCGGTCCTTTCTAGTCTGCATACAAGTTTTGTCTGCAGTCAAAGTATCTCTAGTTTGACCAATCTTATACAAAAAAGTATGCACTTTCACAATGTGCGAAGTAAAAAGGAACATAAGGAGTACAAAGAGTTTGAGCAGCTTTTTAGCGTTTCTGTACATTGCAATCAAATACACAGGCCTGGCAATTCATAGAGAACATTCAAAACATTCGATGATTATGCATCTCAGTGACTCACATGTGAGAGGAAATATTTACTTCACAACTAAAGAATAAAGAAAAAATTGATCAACGCTGCTGACAGCAAAGGGAGTCACATTCAAAAATATCAAATGCATATCTTGCTAAAATCAATGAGCAAAATTTGACAAGGTTGTCCCATTCCAAAATATCAAATGCCTACGATTGTGGAATGGGCAGGGTTTGCCATCAGTTCGGACATTGACATGGCACCTCGTGCTAAGTAAACCTGCTGTTCTTTTTGTGCAGTTCCACCAAAATCAACCAAATTCGCGCATAGTTTGTATGATTTCGCCCTTATATGTTGCAACGCTTTGAACTTATGGGCACCTCCTTTCTTGTGGTGGAAATGAATGATTCGATGTATTCATGAACATTTTGTGCAGTTCCCGTTGAAATCAAGCTGAGCACCCTTGTTTGCACAAATACAAAAAAGTGATTAGTATAAAGCAAATTGTACTATGAATTGACAGTTTCAACAGGCACATACATGGTCCATGTAGAGCACACTTTTAGAAAAATGGAACTCACCAGAAAGAATCCTAGAACAACATTGTACTCGCGCATCACAGCAAAAAATGGAGATTTGTTAGTCCTTCTGAGCTGAAGTTAGTTTGGTCTTGTGGGGAGTAATGTAACCATCCTTCAACTTCTCCTTCATACGAGAAGATAGACAGTGCTTCTTCATCCTGGAATAATCGGAACTAGTCACTTCACGTACTCCATATTCTTCTTCAGAGGAAGATGATCCCTGTTTGCTCGAAAAAAGGGAAGGAAATATTTAAAATAGCACAGATGAAGCACTTCTCAAGGACAATACCACTTTTTCATGACAGTATCTAAAAAGTAGCACAACACCAATAGAGATGACAAAGCTCAATCATATGGATGAAATCAGTGGTCGAGTACCAACATTTGTCAGGAGGCTGATTGTGTAGAGCATACAGATGAAGCACTTCTCCGGAACCATCTGTTGCTATCTACGGGGGTGGTCATGCTTACTATATACTCCTCGATTAGTTTAATGTTTCCAACATCTTCTTGTGCAGTTCCACTAAAATATATGGCATATTCAAAGAAGATCCCTGTTTGCACAAGTAGAGATAATTACGTATGGCATCAAATCAGTGGCAAAACAATTGCTCGTTCCAGCCATAGCAATAAATTAAGATGCAAAACTATATCATTACTTGTGTCATCACAGTTCTATTGCTTCATTACAGCACCGGGAGTTGATTTTTGTTTTTCTTCCACTTGTTCTTCCCCTTCATCACTTGGTTCAATAACAGACAAGCTTCGCCTTCAATGTAAGATTTGGCATGTCAATTAGGGAGCACAAGTATAGGACTAAACTTAATTTTCTGATGAAAGTGGCAAAATACAAGCCAGCAGTTGTGAAATATCCTTATCTTACCTCAATGGGATATTATGGTGCACATACAGATTGGAAGTCTTGTCTCCATTTGTGCAGTTCACTAAAATCAAGCAACATTAACGTACAAGTAGCACAACATATGAAAGCACACTGCACAATCATGTGAAAGAAGGCTAGTACTGACCTCTCATAATGCGGAATTCAAACAACTCACAAGAAGAAGATCTGAACCAAATTCGCCTTAACGGATAGGAAGTAAGATCTCCTCTTGTGCAATTCCACTAAGATCAAGCAATCAAGCAACATTGTCGGTGTGACATTTTGGTTGAACTGCACAAAACACTCTTAAAACAAAAGTGTTTTGTGCAGTGCAACAAAAGGTCACAATGGCAACGAGGTGAAGTAGATAACCTTGTTTACACAGAGGTGCAAAGGAAACAATTAGTGGTCAATAACGGTGGATGACATAGAAGCCAACAAAAAGAAGCATCTACCTTATCTTAATGGGAAAGAAAGCAAGACAGTAGCATTTCTCAAACGGTGGCATTGATTAATATTAACATAGAGATTATATTAACAATAAAATTCGTTAAACATGTAATTTGCTTTTAACTGTGGCATTGCATCAATTTTCCAGCGGCATTATAAGAGGGTGTCTGTTTACAGGGACAATTTGGTGTAGGGACTAAAAAAACTCCATGTCAGTCACATCTAAACCAAATAGGAGGGACTTTTAGGGACTAAAAGTGGTCATTTGGGACTAAACAAAGAAGACCCTGAGGGAGTCTTTTTGGGACTTTTTCCAACAGTTGCCCCTGCCACGCATTGCACCTTGTTTCTATTAGTTCATTACTAGGGGTAACATGGTCTTTTATCATGTCATTTAATAACCTCTAGTCCATGTTTAGTCCATGGAACCAAGCAGGTAGGGACTAGGGAGTTTTTAACCAAACAGGGCCTTAGATTAACAACAACTAATGAGTTGCAGGACGGTGGGCCACTAGCACCATGTGCATCTACCGATGTAATGTGGTCATGCACGATCTGTTGTAACAAAGAACAAACAACCAAGGAACATATTTGTGTTGGTCCCAGTTTTGTTATCTTTAGACACCTTTCCCTATGTGAGCGCAGCAAATCTAGTCCTGCTCAAACTCTACAGCCTTGTCCCTTCCTTTCCTTTTTGAACTAGTACTTTCGCCCTTCCTTTCCTCTTTGAACCACGTCCTAGATTTATGCGATACAACTTTCCCCACTACTTTCCCCCATTCCTTTCCTCTTTGAACCACGTCCTAGATTCATGCTATACAACTTTCCCCCTTCATTTCCTCTTTGAACCACGTCCTAGATTCATGCTATATACAACTTTTCCCACTACTTTACCCCACTCCTTTCCTCTTTGAACCAAGTCCTAGATTCATGGTATACATGCAGCTAGAGCAATGCATGTGGAGTAAGTAAAATATACCTTAAGGTTCTTGGGGCGTGGTTCGGTGGGCGACGCGACGACGGCGAAGAAGAAGGGGTCGGAGGCCCTCCTGCGCCGCCGCTGGGTGGAAAGTGAACAGCTGCGCTGGTAGTGGATAACCTCCCTCGCCGACGACGACAGCATTAAGCCTCCTTCCCTTCCCGGTGGACAGATCCTACCGGCTCTTTGAGCAGCAGTGAGGGGAGAGAGAGAGGCCAACAAAGTCTTGTTTAGATCTGGAGAGGGTGAGAGAGTGTGAAGAGAGCAACTACAAGCGCTAAGGCTCCAGCGGGAGAGAGGCGAGAGAGTGTGAAGAGAGCAACTACAAGCGCCGAGGCTCCAGCGTGTATATATATCTTTGGAGAGAGAGAGGGTGAAGCGTGCAAACCCTAGAAAACATTTTGACCAGTCAAAGAATCCTCCTGGCAAAAATTATGCTCAAGTGTAGTTATCGAACCCGAGACCTCAAGTTTGATGAGTGAATAGGCTAACCAGCTACACAACCCTGCCGTTATGTTCAACGAGAGGAAAATAACCTTTTATACATTCCTGCATTCGTGTGACAGGCATGTCGTGTTTTGTGTGTGTGTGTGTGGGAGTCATTAGGATTTCAGTCATAATCGTGTCATGTGGCTTTGGTGGTAAGACTATCCACAGTGGTGCAGAAATAATGCAGCCTTAGTCACCTTACCTCTCTCCACGTAGTACATTGGGTCCCACCAGTCAGATGGTGAAACAAACAAATTAATAAGAAAAATTAAAAGCGCGAACGATGTATCTTACTACCTCACACATCTCGCTACTGCTCGGGAACACTGTCCAATTGATCCCTCTGTTCGCTCACGTACTATTTTAAGTGAATCCTTATTATAACATGCACACAAATTATGGGCACTTGTATTCGACTTAAGTCAGTGTGCCACCGTATCTCGTATACTTACTACTCCCTCCGTCTAGGTGTAATAAGTCACGTTAGATGGTGCAATGGGACCAAGGTGCGTGCGTGTGCGTGTGTGTGTCTAACAGCATGTGTGTGTTAGAGAGTGCGACAGATCGACCTACTCCTACAGAGAGATGGTGTGTAGTGTACGATTTTAGCCGCGAGAGTCGGTGCATCCTCTCGTTTCTGGGCGTGTCCGGTAGGGACATGCGGATAGCTGCCATGCCCGCTCCTGACCAGCCTGGCCCACCCAAAGCCCCTCCATCGCCCGCGCGCGCTTCCCGTCCGAAACGGTCAGCACCGCTCCAAAGAATCGGTGCCGCATTCATGCCCGGGCAGAGCAGACGCGACCTCTCACTGGCGCAAGAGTGATGGTTGCTTCATCCGTCCAACTTACTGCTGGGTCTATGTGATTTGACGGCTCATTGGTCTTTATTACTGAGGTGGTAGGACTGCTGGTTGTCCCACGCTTTCGGCGAAAGGAGGTAGTAGATTACAATTTTCTCCATTCTTACAGCGGAGGAGTGCAAGAGCAGTGAAAACACGCAGGCTCAGTGATTACATGGCCCACCTCACACTATCACTGTCGACACCTAACTCTTTACATAGTACTCCCTCTGTTCCTAAATATTACTAGGCCGAGTCCCATGGCGTTGCCATGAACAACGCAGTATATCTCTCTGCATAAAATTATCGATTTCATAGAACTAAAAAATAATCTATAACCTCATGACAAATGTGGTAGCCAAACTAAATAAACTCCCATCATCATTTAGATCATCCCACGTATGGAAAAAGATCAGCCAACTCCTCGCATAAGGCTGGTCATAGTGGGAGTAACTTAGCAAGTAACATAGCGCATTTCAAGACAGGTTTGCTTATGTGGCATAGAGTTAATGAGGAAAGAGGTGTTTGGAGTAACATAATATGTTACTGTAACATAACGCAACCCAAAGCAAAATGAGTCTATAATGTAATAAATGTTATCATCTATGATATTGCACTATGAAGGTAGTAACAAAGACTAGTGTCATATGCATGACACTAGTCTAAGTTACTCCCCACTATGACTAGCCTAATGGGATTATATTTTTCTTTTTGACATGTTAATGGGACTTAAAATCTCACTTACATGCATGATACCGGTGCATGCTTGCATGCAGACATGTTGATGTGATTTAAAACCCACTCACATGCATGTGGCACGGTATTTCTGCATGCTTGCATGTGGCTTAGTGCGGAGCCTCTCAACGTCTAGATCAGACGGCTATTATGACTGATTTACTTCATCTAACGGCTACGTCAATTTTGATGATGTGGCTCAAGGAGAGGATAGAGAATTCCTAGTAGTGGGGGCTAGCTATTACTAGTAGAGAAGTCTTTGTAGAGATTCCACTAGGTGAACTACATACGGAACAAAATGAATGAATCTACACTTAAAATGCATCTATATACATCCGCATGTGGTTCATGGTGAAATCTCTACAAAGACTTATATTTAGGAACGGAGGAAGTACTAGTATAGTACTAGTACGTGCTGTAATTTACCAGCGAGATAAATTTGTACAATGCTATGAAGCTTCCGACTCTGTTACATCTATCTTGCGTCCAAGGTTGCCCGTTGCAACATTTCATCAAATACAAAGGAGACTAACATGCATGCTATTGCATCTCAATGATTGACAGATCATAGCAAATATGTACTCCCTCCGTTCCAAAATAAGTGTCTCAAATTTGTGCAAACTTTAGTACAAAGTTGTACTACTACTAAAGTTGACACTTATTTTTGGAACAGAGGCAGCTGAAGAAAAAAACGATCCATGCAGTCCCTAGCCCTTGAACTGTGAACCCTGACCAGGCTTCAATTTGCTGGCAACGTTCGAGCTTCCTAATAAATGAAGTTTGGAACCTTTTGACCATCGGATCATTTTGTGCAGTTTCACCAAAATCGAGATGAGCATCCCTGTGGCAAAGAAATTGAAGAAGCACGATTAGAATAAGATTACTGGGACTAGTTGATGAGACATAAACTCATCACAAATCTGATGACGTAGAAGCGAGAGGTATCGGTATGTGCGGGGGCAAAGAAGTAGAGAAATATCCACGAGGAGTGATGTGGGCAGCTGGAGCGATGGTGCAAGCCCGGCTGTAAAGGAGTTGTACACGAGGGACGTAGCTCAACCTTGAGGAGGGTGGCGGAGGCGGCAACTGCCCACGCCGCGGCGATGAGCAAGGGACGAAGGCAACCTCACCGGCTTTGTGAGAGAAAACGGCGGGGACCCACGATCGACGTGCCGGCGGTGGGTTTTCGGCGTCGGTAGCCACCGCATCTACACTAAGCATCCACCTTCCCCAGCGGACGTGATCCGCCGGGATGTTAGAGATGTGGCCACACGATCGTTTTGTGCGAGACTGTGAAGAGAGCAACTGACAGCAAGCAACCGTGTAGGCTAGCCCGTCCTGACTATGTATATAGTGGAGCCGTTTCCTTTTCTCTCCATATGAACCTATCATATTGCGTACGTGCCACTGAAGAAAAAAAAATATTTATAAATGACGCGGCACCTATTACTCGTTCTCCTATAACCTTGCGCTTGGCATCTCCAAAATATTAACCTTGCGATTGTCTCTTCGCCTCTTCGGGAAGTCGAGCAATAATGGTAGTGCAGTATATATCGTTCTGGCTATATGAGATTGAATGAATTTATGCACGTCCACCACGTGGGCGAGGGTCGAGGGGCGAGGGAGAGTGCTACTCCTCCGTCTAGGTGAGTAAGTCATCTTAGGCTGTGCACCGTGACCAAGGAGGAGAGAAAAACGAGAGACATTAATGTCTATTTGCTAATTAATAGTATTGCATGCAATGAACTAACCACTGCATGTCGTGTTTGATAGTCTCAAGTCATTAAAAGCATGCACACCCTCATCTCTTATTGGTTGATATGTCAAGAAACAAGAAACGAGGTAGAAGTTAATGCACCGCGCCTACGTGTTTTGGGATTATTTGGTTTTCGTAAGATGACTTACACACCTAGACGGAGGGAGTACTACATACGGAGCAAAATGAGTGAATTTACACTCTAAAATATGTCTATATACATCAGTGTTTGGAGTATGTACTAGTAGTTCATATTGAAATCTACTAAAGGACATATATATTCCAAACAATATGATATAATCTCTATAACCAAGGAAGTAGGGACGAGGAGTAAACGGAGGGAGTAGTAAAAATTTTCTCCCTGTCTTGCGAGCCACCGCGCCCGTGGGCGAGGGAGCGGGTGTAAGGCGGAGCAAGCTTCACCTCATCCTGTGAGCCACCGCGCCCGTGGGCGGGGGAGTACTAAGCAAGCTTCTCCTCGTTCTGCGAGTTGACGGGACACATCAAAAGTACTCCAGTGTATAGAGCCTTGCCTCTAAGGTAGGCCCCACATGGTTTGCCTCTTTTTTAAATTTAACATAACGTGTCAAGTCGCAATTTGTTTGTTCACCCGTGGTAGGCGATCCCCCTCCACCAAGTGGACAACCAGTACACGTGCCAAATTACCATGTGGGCTGCCTTTTTCGTATAGAAATGAGTAGCACCGCGTACCCGCGCGGGTGTGGTTGGGAAAGAGACGGGAGTACGTGCACTGTGCATGCATCTCTTCTCTTCGTGCACGTCCCCCACCTACATGTGTGTGTGAGAGATACAAACCGCGTTCGTAATTGTTTTTTGTTTTGTGGTGGGGGTGGGGGTGGGGTGGGGGTTGATTTCGTGAATTATTTGTGGGAATATGTGTCGATGACATCTCAAACAAAATTTTGCATGCAATGTGTGTGAAATGGAGGCCTATCCATATCATAAATAGAGGGTCGGGCAATCCACGAGAAGAGAGGGAGGAGACATAGCTATCGATAGAGTCGAAGAGAGGATCAAGTGGGTGGGTGTGAGATCGATGAAGAGAGCCATAAAAATTGTGTGTGTGTGCAAGTCAAAGATATAGGGGCGGTGGCCTACTGGAACGTTAGAGGGCACATGTCAAGTTTGTGTGTGGCGGAGAGACATGACTAGAGTGCTTGATGTATCGGTGTGTGTGGGGGGAGGGGGTGGGGGGAGGGGTAGGCAGAGGCCTAGCTATAGAGGTAGAACGACTCATATATGTGTTGAGAAGGAGAGACCCAGCTATGTCTTGAGGGAGATCGATCGACATCCATACATAACTGAAGGACGGGAAATATGATGGGACAGAGAGAGAGAGAGAGAGAGAGAGAGGGACGGAGAGGGAGGGAGAGGGGTAGAGGCTGGATGGGTGATGGAGTTGCTTCTCGGAGATGTTGGGAGAGGCCTACTAGACAAACCGAGGATGGAACTGCAATGTTATCAATAAGAGTGGGGATGTGTTTACGTGTGTGCACATGCGTGATAGATCTGTCGGGACGCATCCATGGATGATGAAGGGGAACCATGTGTTTGGTAAGCAAACCTAACTAGATCGGTAGATCAATTTTTTTGTCGGAGGAAGGGAGAGACACAACTAATGAGGTAGATCGATCGATGTGTGGGTAAAAACGAGTTATAAGGACCTAGCTGGCTATATGCATAGCGAGAGATCGGTTGGTGTACGTCCATTTGTTAGAGGCAAATAAGGCCCAGCGAGACGGATAGACAGAGAGAATGGAGCTAGGAGGTGCTGCGAGAGGCCCAACTACTAGCTAGATAGGGGGAGGAGTGTGCGGTTGTGAGATCGATGAAAAGAGGGGCGAGAGTTTACACGTGTGTCTGACCATATGAGAGACACGAGGCAAGGACACATAAAGGAGGAGATTGAAGCTGTGTGTGTATGTTATAGGCAGGCATCACTGGAGAGGTTTATCGATCGGTGTGTGTCGGAAAGGAGTTGTGGAGACTCTGGGAGAACGTCCTAAAGAAAAAAATGAATGTGCCCGGTGGATAGAATGCCGAGGGAGGGGAGGGTGAGGAGGGCGTGTGCATGCACGAGAGAAAGTTAGTATTAGCTACGAAGGTTAGAGGATTGTGTGGGTGTAAGAGACTAACAAAGATCATAATTTGATATGAAAGCGGATTCATATATTTGAGTAGGAGGTTTCAAACATTGCATGCATGAATATAGCGGTGATACACGTGTTGTGCACATGTTATACCATAATGTGATAATACATGGCGTTTGCAACTCACAGCTAAATGCCGAACAATCTAAACCATACTATACATCAAACAATCTCACATTTTATTTGAATTTGTGATAATGTATGCGCGTTTGCAGCTTACAACTAAATATCGAGCAATCTAAACAATACTATATGTCGAACATTCTCACATTTTATTTGAATTTGTGGTAATGTGTGGTGTTTGCAACTCACATCTAAATACTTGTAGGCGTAGGGGGCGGGGCACCATACATAATGTGATAAACGCATTATACATATGAGACATGGTTTAGATTATGAAGATCTAGCTAGAGCTAGAAATGTAATGTGATTTGAAATCAAAATAAAGTCGATTCAAAAAATCTAGTTCGAGTTCATATAGTACACATAGTTCATATGTAATTAACTCGAGACTAATCATGTGGTGTGCTGTGAAGATAATACACAAACGATGGTTTAACTTGACAATAATGATGATTGTAGATCTTATCAAAACAGAGAAACGAATTCAAATGCTTTGACTTCACAACAATCATTACTGTAGATCTTATTCAAATTTAGTTCATATTGAAGCGGTAGTATATACGTTTGGAATGCACTAAAACATTCATTTGAGTAGTAGGTTTCATGCATTATACACGTAGCGAAATATTTTAATTGAACATAACATGAATTCAAAGTTTTGAATGAAATTCGTAGTGCGCATTGATTTGGTACAATACACGTTAGGCTTGTCCGGAAATTTCAACCCGCGCCTTGTTAGCCTGAAACATTAAAGATATATCTTTGTCTCGTTGTGCTCCGGCAACTCCCTCCATCTCAACCCGCGCCTTGCTATTCCGAAATTACAACGCGCGCGAAAACTCCCACCTCCTGTGAAATCCCGACATGCTAAATGCTCGTGGTACCCCTGAACCGAAAGAACCGCCTCAAATCGGTGGGGGTACTTTCATAACTTACCCCACATTTCGGACAAGCGCGTCTCTAAGCCATGGTTCCCCACTGACATCCCATCCGCCCACCCATTCATACACCGAGGCCGCGAAAACCCGCGACGAAACCCCACACCCTGCTCCGTCCACCACCCAGTCGGAGCCTCTTCCCAGACGACATCGTCCATAGCAACACCTCGACGTCCCTCATCCACCGTACGGGATGAGGATCCGTCGTCAATCTCATCGTCCCGCCGGTTCAGCCACCCCGTCCTCCACCTCCAAGGAGCTGCCCCGACGTTCCGCTCGTCTTTCGCGCAACCTCCATTCCCACACCGCCGTCTTCACCTGCACCACCGGAAGAGCATCATCACCACAGTTTCCTCGGATGAAGCTGCGGCCTAATCGGCGCCACGAAAGAGGTTGTACACTAATCGCCACATTTTCTTCTTGATTCGATCTCACGGTGCTATCGGCGCTCGGTCCCGAGCCGACACGGCGCGACTCCATCCACGGCGGCGTCGCCGGACACTTCCTCCATGGCGTCGCTCCCTCGGCGGCGACGCCCACATCAGTAGGAGCTGCTACTGCTTTAGCTCTCGCTCGCGCTGCTGCTCTGCTCTTGCTCTCGGTCCCCTGCATGGTCTGCTCTTGCTATTGCTCTTGCTCGCGCTGCTACTCTCGCTCTTGCTCTTGCTTGCGATGCTACTCCGATTTGGCTACACTTAAGTCGACTGAATCGACTTTTGGGTGATCGATTTTCAAGGGTGGGCTCATGGGGTGAAGGAAGAACCAGCCGCGTGGGAGGGGGGGCTCACGGGAGAGGTACCCACTATCTATCTTAGGGTTCAGGATGGGGCGGTGGTCGCCGGTGGCGGCGTGGGCGGAGCGGTGGCGGGGGGATCGCCGGAGAAAAAGCTCGGCACGGGGGGGCCTAGAGGGATGGCCAGGGCGTCGGCGGACCAGCGGTGGGGAGTGTTTTCGGGGCGGGCGGGGCGGCGCACCGCCGATCGCGGGCGGCGGGGGGCTGCTATTTGGCCGGTGGTGGTTGGCGGCTCAAGGGGGTGGAGGTTGAAGATGAACCGCATGCCCTTGATTTCGTATCCAACGGCTGCAAAATTGAGTGACCAGAGATGAAAAAGTCAGTCGACCGACGTGTAGCCTCACCTTGCTAGTACGTTCAGTTTCGACAGCAAAATTCAGTTTTGACAGCAAAATTCAGTTTCAACGGTTAGGTTCAGTTTCAACAGTTAAGTTCAGTTTCTATAGTTAAGTTCAGTTTCGACAGTTAAGTTCAAAGATGAGCCGCTGATGTATTTTACATCTAGCACTTTGTGGTTATGTAGTTTACGTCATGTATTGGAGATGCTATTAGAATTCCACTCAGGGTTGTTTGTTGTCTCTCTTGTCCTGCTTCAGCCTCGGCAACGTACAACTCACCGAAGCTGCTCCAACGACGAAACCCTCCATCATAGGGGAGCAGTACCTCGAGCTCCATCTCCAGACGCCTAAGATCTTCTTCCCCTCGTCCGACAGCAATGTCAGCCGGAGCATCCTCACCGGCCAACCCAATCACGCTGAGATCGACATGGCTTCGCCAAAGAGGTTGTACACTTGTTGCATCTCTTTTTTACTCTACATGTTATATATATTGTCCAGTGAGCACACGGATTTGTTCCTTTAGTGTCTCCTTGAAAGAAAAAACGTAGGAATTTTAATTTTCACTTGTCCTCCTTTTCAAATTCCTATTCATGAAGCACAAGACTAAGAGATAGTAGCATAATAGCATTATAACCGTACATTTTCTTGTGTTTTTAAATTCTCTGTTTTGCACGTGCATTACTATCCTATTCCTGTCTATTTCCTATCCCTGCATTGTTGGAATCCTCCAATTCAAACGAGCCCTTACAGAATTACTTCTCTTACAGATAGTTGTCAAAGAAAATCTTCGTGGTTTGTCCCGCTCTGCTGCGCCGTCGTCCACCCCAGCTCAGCTGCTCCAACGATAGAAGGGTCCAACACAGTGAGGATCCGCCTCCACTGTCTTTCGCCGCCTAGATCTTCTTCCCTTGGCCGCAGCCATGAAAACTGCATTACCATCATCAACCGAAGCAGATGACCTCGAGGACTACACGGGTCCGCAAGAGAGGTCGCACTCTTCGTGGTTCCGCTTACGTTATGCTTCGCTTAATATTACATGCTACTTTATCGTCCTGTTCACCGATTAGGCTCTGAGTCAGCTCCAAAGTAATGGTCAAACTTGAGTTTTTAAATGGTTGTGGGGTACATATCGGGGCCTCTATCAATAGTATCTATCTACTATCTGGTTAATCTCCGGTGTCTACTATGAGTTTCATGTTGGGTGGGAAACAAACAGTGAAGAAGCCATTATCTGTATTTTTTAACTGAAGCCATTATCACTGCTATTATTGGTTTTGGGTCTATCCACAGGTTGCTACCATCACTCTGGATTTCTGCATGCACTCCTTACATAATCTCACTATGTTTTATTCCTATGCATGACAGTTATTGTAAACAATGGAACTGAACATGTAGAGCAAAAGAGACGAGCCTTGCGTGGCAATATAATTTCATGCAGGCGTCGCTCCATGGTAGGCGCAAAGGCAGCCCCCCTCCACGCATTTCGGATTGTAATTGAGAGGAAGATATATGTTCTGAGGGGGATTCAGAAGGAGAAGATAACTCCTATTTACCCCCTGAGGTCTTGGCTCTAACTTGGCATGCTGATATTGGTTATATCATGCATATGGTGTCTTGCATTGCTTACTTTATACATCAAATATGCCATCTGCTTAGTTTAGACATCCTTTGTGCGAATGCCATCTGTTTAGTTTGTTCATCGTTTATGTGAATTATGCAACGCCATCTTGTTTAGCCAGGCATCATATATGTGAATTTTGCAATGCCATCCTGCTTAGCCATCATCTTATATGTAAATTATATCAGGCCATCCTTTTTTTCCGTTACATATTACATTTGTCAACAATGTTAGTACATTCAACCGCTCTTCGTATGCATCAGCCATTTGACACGGTGATGACAAATTCTGGAGTGAAAACAAGGTCTTCTGAGCAGACTATGCTATCTGACGAAGCGCATATCTCGCTGGTTACGGATAGCTCCTCGGAAGGAGGATTAGAGGCAGATGACCAGTCCTATTCCCCCCCCCCGAGGTGTATGCTCTAACTTGGCAGGGTTATGTTGCTCATATCGTGCGTATGGTGTCTCGCATTGCTATGTCATTTGATTAGTTTAGACATGCTTTGTGTGAATGCCACCTGTTCAGTGTCTAATTACCATATATGTGAATTTTGCATTGCCATCTTGTTGCAAGACATTATATATGTGAATTATACAATGCTATCTTGTTGAAAAGGCATTATATATGTGAATTATGCAGTGCCATGCTGTTTAGCCAATCATCATGTATGTGAATTATATCATGCTATCATTTTTTTGTATTACGTGTTCCATTTATCGACAATGTTTGTATATTCAACTACTCTTCCTGTGCATCAGCCATTTGAAGCGGTGATGGAAGTATCTGGAGTGAAAACAAGGTATTGAGCAGACAATGCTACTATTTGAAGCAGACATCTTCTTGGTTCTGAGAGAGCTCCTCGAGAGGAGGATTCGTAGAGGCCGATGACCAGTCCTATTTCCCCAGAGTTCTATGCTCAAACTTGGCAGGGTTATATTACCCATGTCATGCATGTTGTCTTACATTGCTTAGTTTTACATCATATATGGATTGCCATCTGCTTACTTGCTTACTATATAAATCATATATTTGAATTATATCATGCCATCATGTTTACATAGTACATACACATCATCATCTGAATTATGGCATGGCAACCCATTTAATAAAGACATCATATAGTTATATCATCTCATCCTATTTAGTGTTTACAGTCATCATATTTAGAATTATGGCATTCTATCCATGAATGTATGTGAATTATGGCATGCCAACCTATTTAATAAACACATTATATAGTTATGTCATGTCATCGTGTTTACATAGTCTCATATTTTGAACTATGTCTTTCCATCTTTTTAGTTAGCCATCATAATGTGAAATTGTGTCATGCTATCCTGTTTAGTTAGCCATCATATATGTGAAATTGTGTCATGCTATCCTGTTTGGTTAGACAACATAAATATGAATTATTTCATGCCCTCTTTTATTCCCCACTATCCATTGCACCTGTCTATCATACAAAGTCTATACTTTCAATTACTTTTCTTGTTTATCAGCCATTTGAATTGGAGAGCGTGATGGCAGTATCTAAGGGAGTAACAACACGGTCTTCAGAAAAGATAGTGCTACCATTGATGCAGATAGAACCACGGTTGTACTTGCCCAAGGACCAGATCCACCACACATAACCCAGACTCTCGCAGATTGTACCCCTACCCAGTTGGACAGAGAACCAGCTACACCCCTTCTAACCCCAACCACGACAGATAGTAACCCATTTCCAGTTGACACATCACCGTCTCCACCACAGAGCACCCAAACACGAGCAGTTAGTAAGGGAACTGCAGTGCCCAAAGCACGAGGACCGCCACTCCGAATCCCAACTCAACGCTTAAAGGAGAAGAAGATTTGTTCTCAGGTCAGGTTCTGTAGCTATGGTTCATACTCCTTTTCTCTTGCATTATTGTATTTACTCATACAAACTATTCTCAAATTTGAAGGATGGAATTGAAACTCCAATGGTGCAACAGGTATGTTTTAAACCTGTTTCTTTAACTGGTTTGCTGTTGTAACCTGCTCTATGTTGATTCCAGTTTCAATTGAATAAACAGTTATGTTCTCATGTCATGCACATTACAAGTGTTGTTATTGCTCTATAGTTACCCACACTTATATTCTGTCTATTCTGCTTTGTCTTGAACAAATATTATTTGAACTGTGTCTCTATCTTGATTTGGCAACAAACACTAGAATGATATAGACCATAAAGTGACCATGGTACATAGATATATGTTTGTTTCATGCTGTTATCCTATCCACTTTACTACTGAACTCATTTACCAAAATGAGTTTCATATACAACATGGTAAACATGTGATGTGTCTGCTTGTTTCTCTTTTAGAATGCGGACAAAATATTGGAGAAACGATGGGGTTATCCAATGGTAAAGGAAGTAATGCAGATAAGGTTCAAGATAGTGAGACATCCCTATTGGTCTCCAAGAAAGCTGATAAAAACTATATTGATGACAGTGAGGGAACCCAAAAGTCCTGTCTTGATGTAGTGTTCGAGTTCTTGGCCACTCTGGCCGGCACAAGCTCTTGAACTCGCTGCTGAATCAGTTCGTCTTCTTGAGTCTCAACTTCAAGTTGAAAGACATCGATCAGATGTGCTGACAGGAAGTGAAGGACCGAGGAAGTCCCAGCAGAATTCAGATGCATATTTTACGGTGCAACAAGTTACTGGAGGATTTAAGCGCCAAACAAGAGAAAGTTAATAAGCTTGCTAAGCATCTTGCTAGCATTATGGGTACCCAGGATATTGTTTCTTGAGATCTTCTGAAGTTGTTTCAGTTATGGATTTGTTTTGCTGCGGCGTTTTGCGCTGGTCGCCAACTTTGACAACCAGTGTATATGATATGCTGCTTTGTTCCCTATATTTGCACTGGTGGCGAACTTTGATGCCCAGTGGATGTAATATGTGTAATGTACCGTGATAGCCTAGCATAAGTTGCTTGCTTATTTATTTCCTTGTTGTCTTGTTTATTTGTTTGCTTGTAGTCGATGCAGTTCTTTTTAAAACTAGGCCACAATAACCATGGGCTAATATTCTTGTAGTGACCTTTGGGCCTTCTACGGGTCAGAAGCGATGGGACTTCTATGGGTCAGAGAAACGAGTGGGCCTTCTACGGGCCGTATCATCAATGGGCCTTATACGGGTCGTATGACCATAACGGGCCATCGTTAATAGGCCGTATTTGATGACGCTATGAAAACGGCCCAACGTATTAACGGACCACAAACGAGCCGATGTAACCACGGGCTGAATTTGGCCCACAAGCAGAAAATGACAGTAACGGGCCGTAAGTAAACGAATGCTGGAAATGAGCCCAAGAATAAATGGGCTCTGAGAAGGCCGAAAGATAACATTTGCTGGAAACGGCCCAACTGAATAACAGGCCCTTAATGGGTATAAAGTGATATACTGTTCATTACGGGCCAGTTTCACCACGGGTCGTTAATGGGTGTAAAGTGATACACTATTCATTGCGGGCCAGTTTTACCACGGGCCGTTAATAGGCCAAGAGTTACATAGGGCCTCATATGGGCCGAAAGACGTCATGGGCCAGAAGTGAAAACGGGCTGGAATCATATTGGATGGCCCAGATGACGCTACTGGGCCTAATTCGGATAGGGAGTAACGGGCCTTGGGTTAGCGGGCTGTAAATGGGCCATATGCGAGCAGGCCGTTAACAGGCCTTCCATGGGCCGGCCCGCCACCTTTTGACCAAGTCAAACGGGTCGGCCTTTTCACAGGAATGGGCCTCTGTTGGGCCGTGCCACGTGTCGACGTATCATAGGCGCCTTCTATCCAATGTGTGGATGACATCTGTCCCAACGGTGAGCCGACACGTGTTTCCTCCAACCAATGATGATTTTACACGTGGAAAATCCCCATTGGTCGGGGTTGTTAACGGGTTATCGGATCCAAAACCCGACCCGATAGCTTAATAGCGTTCCTTTACGGTGGATGCCACGTGTCGGTCACCCTTGACGAAAGCACTTTTGTGACGCGCGATTTATCGTCATGGAAGTGGACACTTCCGTGATGATAATTTTGGTAATGTCATGGAACACTTCTACGACAGCACATGTATGACTATCTTGATTCTATCATAAATTTGTCATGGATGTACATGCATGAAAAAAACGCGACCTACTATGACAAACACGTGTCATCACGGAAGTGTATTTTTTTTGTAGTGTAAAGCGTCGCTGGTGGCCTCGCGAGAGGCCTGCTCCCAGGCCGTCGAGGAGGCCCGAGAAGCAGACCGACGACGCAGGTATGCGGAGGAGCGCGCGTGGGAGCTCCAAGCCTGGAGCAGCTCTCTGGAGCGGCAAGTGGAACTGCGCCAGGCGGCCCTTGTGTCGCTGAAGGAGGCTTCCGTCGACCAGGCGTAGCTCCTGAAGCGCGAGGAGGCGCTGACGCTGGAGGCCGCCGAGCGCAATCTTGACCTTGAACGGTTGGAAACAAGGGAGCGCCTGGTGACGTAGGCGGAGGATGACGTCGCCGCACAGGAAGCCCGAGCCCAAGAAGAGGTCGACCACCGCGTGGCGGTAGCTCGCTCGGATCTTGAGTGCGAATACGAAGTGAGGCTGGAGCTGATCAGGGCCGAAGCTGAGGGTAGGACCGTGGCCCTCAGGGCCAGGCTGGCTGAAGTGACGCGGATTGCGGACTCCTCCGCAGCCGCCCTCGGCACAACACAGGTGGAGCTGGCCTTTTCCCGCGTCGAGCTGCTACTTCTCCAACAGCGGGTCGATGGCACCGAGGCCGTCGCGCGGCGGAATGAGGACGAGATCCGTCAGCGGCGGATTCTGGAGCACGAGCACGCCCCCATGCTTCGAACGCTCAGGGAACGGGCTAACACGGCCTTGGGCAACATCTGCGAGGCCGTCGCCGAGGTGCCGCATGAGACCAACTACGCCGGCAACCTCCAGTTTTTCACTGACGTGGTGACGCTTCTGGAGAACCGCTCTGAGAGGTCTCGTTGGCTTGTCGAGGAGAGGAGCCGAGCCTTGCTCGGGCGTGCCTTCTCCCGTGTCTTCAGCTATCTGCAGGACAGGGACCCCCACTTCAATTTCGATGCCACCATCTCACCTGTTCCCATAGCCATCCGGGGCGACCTGGCGCAATGGGTGATGACAACGTGGACGCCCTCGTCAGGGCCTTCGCATCTAATGATGACGGCGTGATCGTGGCCGCCGATGAAGGCGGCGTTGTGGACGAGCCTGGCGCTGGCGGAGGTGTTGGCGGTGGTGGTGATGATGTTAGTGACGCCAGCGACGCCTCTGGAGGCGCCCCAGAAGACGTGGTGAGTGATATGTCCGACTGATTGTATGTCACCGCTATTTACCCTGCATGAAGAAGGTTCGGGCTCGGCCCTGAAGATTGTAAGAGCATTTTGGGAGGGGAAGCCCCTCATGTAAAGGTTTGCGATCAGTACCCCGGTAAGTATAACGCTGCGTGTGAGCTTAGCCACTGGCTCGGTGATGGGTCAGCTGACTTGTTTACCATTTGACCCCGACGAGTCCCGAGCGGGCCTGTGGGGGGGGGGGGCGCAGCGCCTTGAGTGTCTTCTGGGTGAACCCATTGATCCTGCAATGAGAACCTCCGGAGAGGGTGCGGCGACAGCGGTCCTGATTGTAGACGTGCTTGGCCTGGCCCGGCTCGCGAGGGGCTCACGAGGGGAGGCTGCTGACGCTAACTTTGGACGCAAAGCCGAAACGAGAACACGAGAGATTGCTCGAACGAGACTAAACACCCCTCCCCCAAACACACGCAAGTCTCAATCTCAAATCCAACTTAAACTCGAATCGAAGAACCTTGACAACAGAGGAAAAGGAAAAAAGGCAAAAAGCCGCGTCCGGCACCTAGTCTAGTCTTCGACGTCTTCTCACCAGCGCGGAGCTAAGTGCTGCCATTAGGCGTGGGTGGGAGCCCCCGAGGCCCAAGGGCGGCTCTCCGGAGACTCCGGGGCGTGTACATCCCCACTCATTATTACGTGAGAGTGTCACGGGCGGCGAGCTTCATAGGCACTGGGCCTTCTTCACAGGTACCGGCCTTGCTTCATATCGCCAGACGAGGGCCCCGCCTTGCGCCACACTCTACCGCCATTGACGGCGGCCGGAGACCAAGGACAACGCCAATGGGGTAGAGCGGTCGCCAGCGGTTCCCCCGACGACCATGGGTCCTCTGCCGGGGGCAGGCCCTGAGGCACCTCCCCGGCAGAGGGCCTACCTCCTGAGAACGCCTTGCCCCGAAAGGCCATGGGAAACCCGGATCTCGGCCCCTCTCCTGCAGCCCCCGGTGCCCTCCTCCTGAGGGGTAAGAGGCTGCAGCATTGGAGCAGCCATCTGCTGCGGCGACCTGTACCTCCTGCGACCCATGGTTAGCATAAGCTTGCTCCTGAGGAATTAGTGGTACCCGATAGTTGCTGCCACCAGCGTGGTTGTCGAGGCTCTCTTGGGGTTCCTGAAAGAGCTCAGCCAGTGCCTCCTCGCTTCGGCCCGAGGAACGAGCCATGGTCTTCTTCCAGTGCGCACTCTTGATCCACCATGTGGGGCACATAAGCCTCAGGGGCCACCGCCCCATGGGTCTCGCCGTAATGCCCCATATACCATGCAGTCTGGCCTGGAGCATTGTCTTGGGGTGGTGGCGTGGTGGTCCGCCGAGGCCGAAGGTCGCGGCGTGCATTCCTTCGCTGGCCGGGGATGGGGCCGGCGCGACTTGTCGTCTGGTGCTGCCGGCCGGGTTGGCGTCGAGTAGGCCCTGGTGCCCGCTTGGAGTTGCGTGGGCGCATATGGGGCCGCCATATGGCCCGCTCTGGATATGGGGCGGCAACTGGACGCAGAAAGGAGGTGCTCCCGAGGCGGCGGCGGCCAGGAGCTCGGCCACTCGCTCTAACAACACGTCGCGGCCGCCCTCCTGCAACCGGCACCTTAGCAGCTCTCGGTTCAGGCCACCATTGTGGTGTAATACCCTACTCTAGTGTGTGGTGTGGTGGATTGCCTCAGGGGTTGATGATGAACAATACAAAGGGAGAACAGTCTCGCGAGGGGCTGTTCTTGAGCTGGTGCGATGAACTGCTTGGGCGAGTACAGTCGCCTCTCTCTAGTCTAAGTGCAATATGGATCCGATCCCTTCTACTGTGGTGGCTAGTCCTATTTATAGAGGGAGGCCCTGGGCCTCTTCCCAAATAATGAGCGGGAAGGGCGCTAACAATTGGCCATTTTGAAGGGGAACATCTAGTACACTTATCCTGACTAAAGTTGGTCTACGGCTGCCAAAGGCTCTGACGATGACGCCGTCCTGGGCTCCACGATGACCTCCATCCTGTCGTTCTGCTGGTCTTGGTCAATGTAGTAGTAGTAGAATGTAGTATGTATGACAATGTAGTATGTGATGATGAACTATGAATGGTCATGTAGTATGTGATGAACTAGTGTGGTTGCAGTTTCTCCCGAGAAAGTTTGTTTTTCAAATTATGCAGTTTCATATACAGGTTCTACGTTGCCGCACACAATTTTGACCCGCAAAACAGTTCTTTGTCGAACTGTAGACGCCTTATGCGGGTCATGTTTTTATGGGGTCTGCTAGAGTTGCTCTGACACGCTCACATAGCCAACGGAATCAAACAGTTAGAGAATCTCCAGCCGTTCGGCCCCCCAGGGCGCCGAAAAAGAGCGGCCAGGGGCGAACCGGCGCTAGATTGGCCCCTGGGGTTCGCTCCCAGTCATAGGCCCAGGGTCGACGCGGGTTTGGCGAAGTTCGTTTCATTTTTTTTGCAAACTCGGCGACTTTTAGCAGGAACTCGGCCAAACTTCGTCGAAATTTGTACAAGAACTTAAAAACATGCAAGAACTACGCCTAATAACTTAAAAACAAACTAAGAAGCCTAGCCGCCGTTGTCACCATCGCCGCCGCCATCGTCTACATGCCAAGAAGCCTGTAGAAGCGGGTGTAGTCGCCACCGTCGCCGTCGTCGTCGTCGTCATCGCCGCGTGCCTCGCCTGCGGCGTCCCTGCTGCAGCCCTGGCCGGGTTCGCCGACACGTGGTGGGGCGCTTGACGGCCCAGCCTCGCCCTCGTCGTCGCTGTCGATTACGATGACGCCACCCTCCTCGGGGTGGCGACGGGCCTCGGCGCGGCTACAAGCCTGGGTCTCCAGGTACGCCTGACGCTGGTGGCGTACCTACTCGCGGACGTAGTCCTCCTTCGCCCATTTGAGGGTGGACTCGTCGTCGGGGGCCACCATTGTGGTGTGCTCCGGCTTCATAGGGAGCAATCGCGGCTCGGGCTTCGGCCGGACCAGGCGCAGGGAGCGCCTCGTCGGTGCCGTCGTAGGCGAGGGCTCGTTGATAATGAGGGTGCCGCTGCGAGCACGGCGCCCGAGCAGTGTCCCCTCCGGCGCGGGCTTGACGGGGCGGAGGGCCGGCGAGCCGGAGCCCGACGACGAGGACAACCCCGGCTCCATTCGCCGCGGCATCCAGAAACTGCCGCAACGGCGAGAGAAGGAGGACCACGTCGGGTACTCCAGATGCGGCACATTGCCGGTCTCGATGTGGTCGAGTACGGCGTCGAGTGTGTGGCCAAGGATGCCCCACAACTCGCGCCGTCCTTTGGAGTTGAGGCGGTCGCGGGGGATGATGCCGTTGACGGAGGCGACCGCTTCCTCGCGGGCGGCGCTGGCGTGGCGTCCATGGCGTTTATTGTCGGGCGCCAGACTCGCTGCTCCGCTGCTCCTTCGCCAGCGAAGCGGACGCTGGTGCTCTCGCCCGCATTGCGGTTGCCCCTTCGGCACCGGGCGGCACCGGACGCTGCCGCGCAGATCTCCACGCCCAAGACGCTGCATGTTGGGCGATGCCAGGTACTCGGCCTCATATAGAAGGCGCGCCTCCGGCTCCTGGAGGTGTCGGCGGCCATAGTCGTTCACCGTTGCGCCGTCGCCTGGGAATCTCTCGTCCATGCTTTTGCTCGTCGGCGGGGGAGGGGAGTTGTGGGAAGCTTCCCGGCGGGGAGAAGGCTTTTTGCGGGAGGGAGAGGGGGAGGCGGTGCCGCTCACTGGCGGGGATGGGGCGCCTTTTATAGCCGAAGCGGAGCGGCGGGGAGGCGGCATGCTGGAGGACGCGTGCCGGGAACGGGCGGGACACGCGTCGGCGACGCATTCAATGCGCCGCCCGTGAGGCATCAATGAAGGCTGACCGGCTCGGCAGCCTTCGCACTGATTCCCGCAGGAACCGAGGTGATAAGGGCGACGAAGCGGCCATTGCGCTAACTCGGCGGGCCCACGACTATTTCATGCCAAAACGCTCGCCCCGGCGCCCCCCGGCGCGTCGGGTTCGGCTTGGGTCCGCCGGCGCTGATTTCCGGTCAAGCCGGCGAAAAATGGGCACCTGAGGTGCGACTGGGCCTTTTTTCGGCGTCGGCCTAAAAATCGCCTTAGGGAGGGCGCGGCTGGAGATGCTCTTATCCGACTCCGACTTATACTCTCCGAGCTCCCATGCGCAAAGGCCCTCCGCCTTTATATTCTCCAGAAAAATGTCGGTTCCTCCCTCAACTCAACAGCTATAAGGTTCCTCTGTTCCCCCTCAGATCTCGTGGCGGCTGTGTGAGGCTTCCCCGGGTGATCAGATCAGCGACCAATGGCCCGCGAGAAGGGTTCGCTCATCACCGGGAGCATGACGTCCGGCGAGAGCACGACTAAGCATGTGTTGGCCGCCGGCGAGGAGCGCCCGCTGAAGCGATGCCGGCATGCTTCGACGGAGAAGCATCCACTGAAGTCGTGCGCCGCCAAAAGGAAGGCCGAGGCCGACGACGAGGAGTTGCGGGCCGCCAAAAGGAAGGCCTTCTACACGAAGTCAGGTCCAAGCAAGAAGATGACGCGGCTGCCGCGGGCGGATGTGGCCTCGATCCTCTCCAGCCAGACACATCCCGATCGGGCCCCTTCTTTCTTCAAGGCGCTGAAGCTCCAGAACCCCGACCTGATTCCCTCGCCAGAAGATCCTCGCGGGCGGATTTGGTTCTTCTATCTTCCTTTTGCCATCTTGTTGATCGCCTTCCATCACTGTCGGAAAATCATATACGCCGCTCGCTGCGTCGTAATGTCGACGCTTCGCACAGGGGGTGCGGGAGCAAACGACGCAGTGGGCCGGCCCAACTGCTAGCGAAGCTTTTTGCTTTTTTCTTTTTGATCTTAGTCATTTCTGTTTCTTTTTTCTTTTCTTCCTTTTTCGTTTTTGTTTGTTCTCTTTCTTTTTCTTTGGTTTGTTATTTATTTTCCTTTTCCTTTTCTCCTTTTTTTTCAAAATATTCAAATTTTGTTTGTGTTCCCATGAAATGTTCAGTTTTCGAAAAAATGTTCTCAAAATTTAAAAAAATGTTCTTGTTACACAAAAAAGTTCAAAACTTTCGAAATTCATATAATGTACCAGATTTCAATTTTTTGTTCACGTTTTCAAAAAATGTACGCACTTCCAAATTTGTTCGGGATTTTTTAAATTTGTTTTCCGTTTCAAAATTTGTTCTCAATATTCAAAAAAGTTCCTGTTTTAAGAAATTGTCCGCGCTTCCAAATTTTGTTCTCCGATTTAAAATTTGTTCTCAAGATTAAAAAAATGTTCATGCTTTAAAAAATTCTTCACGCTTCCAAATTTGTTCTCCTTTTCAAAAAAAATTCTCAAGATTAAAAGAATGTTCGTGCTATGTCCATGTTCAATTTTTTTTCTCGATTTCGAAATTTTGTTCTCTAAATTCATAAAAATGTTCTGGATTTTAATTTTTAGTTCAAAATTAAAAAATATTTTCAGAAGTTTACAAAATTTGATCGTGTTTGTCAAGATTGTTCACAGGTACAATTAAAAAATATTCAGAAATTTTCAAAATGTTCTGGTTTTCAATTTATTTTTCCTTTTTTAAATGTTTGAGGTTCCAAAAATGTTATAATTTATTTTCACAATTTTGAAAGTGTTCGCATTTTCTAAAATTGTTTGCAATTTCAAATAATGTTCTTGTTTTCAATTTTGTTCTTTTTTATGCCCGAAAATGTTTGCATTTTCACACACTGTTCTAGTTTTAAAATTTTGTTCAAAAATTATAAATGGTTGCATTAGTGAAAGTATTTACTTTTTTCAAACTGAAAGTAACATTTGATTTTTTTTAAATATTGCGGTCTTTTTCGCGGCGGGTTCGATTCCCAGCGGCTGCAATCCTTTAAGTGATTTTTTACCTCGTGCCTTTTTTACCTCGAGGACGTGGTGCTCCCGCAACATGGGCCGTCCAAGGTGAGCTGATCCTGTGTGAACTGCCGATTCCTTGCCGCAACGAGCGGCGTATAGAAGCTCTCATCAGTGTCGACAGACCAACATGCTTGTTGTTAGTGTTGTTGAAATTTGTTAGTCGGCCTTTGGCCGAAAGACCAACCAAAAATCTGAAATTCTCATGACCCATTTATATATGGCTCTGAGTGGTGTGAGTCACACTAAGTTTAGTCACACCCGAAAGTTGAATGGGAGTTGCACCTCTTTATAAGGTGAGCTCTTTTACCACTTGTATGAGCATGAGAAAACTAGACCTACACGCGTGCTCCTTCTCCTTGCTCACCCTGTCGCGGACGGGCTAATTAGTCAGGCAGACGTCTATCCTAGCCGCCGCTGCATCATATGGTTTCGCACCACCGTTTTAGATCATTGCGCCGCCACACAAGTCTTCTCCATCCCTTCTTTTGGCGTGCACCTCGAGAAGGGCAATCAGGTTTTTGGGAGCGACAACTTCGCCACGACCTCGGCAACCTCTTCCTCAATGACATGGATGACAACATCAACGCCAACGGCGCTGCTCCCGTTGCACCGTATGTGATTCTGTCTTTTTTGTTCGAGATCGTGGTAGAATTCATATTTCTAGTCTGTGCCCTAGATTCGATCCGTTCATCTACTCCCTTCGCCCAGAAATACTTTTCGCATGATTGGATGTATCTAGACGTTTTTAGTGTTAGGTACATTCATTTTTAGTCATTTCTACGACAAGTATTTATGTATGGAGGAAGTACTATGCTACTCCCTCCGTTCCTAAATGTAAGTTTTTTTAGACATTTTAAATGGACTACAAGATACAGATGTATGTTGACATATTTTAATGTGTAGATTCATTCATTTTACTCCGTACATAGTCAGTTGTTGAAATATGTAAAAAGACCTATATATTTGGGAACAGAGGGAGTAGTTCGCATGATTCGTTCAACCTCTGTTATTGATGTCATAATTTATTTTATGCTTATTCGAATTAAATCTTGTAGTAATCTGCTCACATATTTAACAATCCAAAAACCTTATTAAAAAAACTTTATTATAAGCAATTTACTCCTGGATTTGCTTCGCATCTGAACTCCCGAGTCCCGAGCGAACCCAGCGAGAGCAAATCCCTAACCCTAACCCTAGCTAGGAGGATGATTGAGGCGGAGGGGGAGGGCTTGCAGTCGATGATGGCGGCGGAGACGGAGACGGAGGAGGAGACGGCGGAGGAGTCGAAGCTGGCGCGTGAGTCCGAGTGCCGTTTGCGCAATTGCGAGTGCCTCTGGCGTCGTCTCTGCTCCCCCCGGATCCCCCGCGTGGCCCCCGGGAGGGATTACTCTTCCACCCCCGCCGGTGCCGGTGCCGGCGCCGGCGGTCGACGGGCCCGCCTGGTCGCTGCTCGTCGGCCTCAAGGACGGCGCCATCCTACGGCTCAAACGCCTCCGCGTGGCGCGGTCCGGGCGGATCCTCGGCCGGAGCGACGACGCGCTTGAGGCTTTCCACGACATCAAGACGCCGACTGGTCGCAGGTTCGACGCCAGCGCCGCCCTGGCTCCCGACGGCCGCTCGCTCTGCGTCCTGCGCCAGGAGGACGACGGTGCCGGCGAGCAACCCCAGGCCCTGCACCTAACTCTGCAGCAGCCCCAGACAGACACATCTCCGGAGCATCTTCCTTTGCCGCCGGAGATTCAAGCAGGGAGGAGCCGTAACTGCATGCCCATCTCCGCCGCTGGCCACATCTTTGCTCTGTGCCCCATCGTGGAATATGGCGTCAAGTTTAACCTCCTCATGCGACCCCTGCATCCGCTCCCCGAGGGCGGGGGCGGGGGCCAATAGGAGCAGGTCGGCCAAGACAAACACGACAAGGACAGTTACCGGTGGTTGGGCGGCGGGTTCCTCCAGGGCTACGCCGTGCTCCCCGGCCCCCTCATCCTCGTCTCCTTGAAGCAAGACCGCGGCTTCTTCACCTTCGCCCCTGGCTCCGGCTCCCGCGACTGGACCCCGGTGCTCACGGACGAAACAAGGCCGACGCGAGACTACGACCCTATCGTCGGCCGCGGCGTCTACATGGAGCAAGACAATGCCATCTACATGCTCCGTGGCAACACCATCTATGCCTACAAGCTCAGCTACATACACCAGGATCAGGGTGATGATCAGGGGAGGGGGAGGCTCAGGCTGGATCCGCCCGTCACCATCGACTCTGTATGTCCTTACAGTTCCTGTCATGGGTGTGGCTTTCTTACCCGTCTCGATGGTCGGCTCATGTGCTCCGTGTGGATCAGCCTGGCACCACGTCAACAATTAGAAGATTGCCGGTGTGACAACCTACATGCCATTGTCACCACTTTCAACCTCCAAGATCCGGCTCAGGGGGGAATAGAGGTGCTGCATTCCTCTTTCCGCCGGGTAGACATGGAGCCCAATCGCGCGAATCCACAGGACCAGGAATTCTACTTTCTACAGTAAGCAGCAAACTAGCTAGTTTACTTTTTTCCACGCAAAGATTATTCGACCATTTATTTATTTGGTCGCCTTGTTTACGTATTTGTTGTCTACTGTCAACTAATCATGGATCAATTAGGGAGTACGAGGACAAGGATTGTCCGGTGCTGCTGCAACACCAACAGGGGCAAGAGAAGGATCTAACCAGCTGTTCCCAGCTGCAACACGTCGACCAACCCTCCAAGATGCTTGATTGTTGCAGGTCTTGCTTGATCTGAATTAATTTAGATTCATGTTTAACCTAGCTTATTATTACATCTTTCTTAGTAAGTTTCTCTTGGTGAGTGGAGTGATGACATGTTTCATTTGGTTGTTGCTGCAGACGGTTTCTCGAAATGAAAGACGATCCATGCCTTTGCTTTTCCTGCGGCACCAAAGGTCACGTTGCCCGCGACTGCTCTCTCCCGTCACAGCAGCCCTTGCCGGCAATGCCTCACCGCACGCTGGTTGGCCGTGCTTCAATGCAACACCGGGTCCCTTTTGAAAGGCGTCCGGTTGCTACAACAACAATTATCAATAAAGATCTGTTTATCATCTGCCAAGCTGGCTCACAACTAGTCATCTACCATACAGGCGTCATGGATGAGACTTCACTGTTGCAAGGAGGAGGAGACGATGGCAAGCCTCTCCAACCTTCGTGTTATGTTGCAGCATATGTTGGTGGTGGTGACTATTGGCACTTTTTCCTTCACAGTGGCTCAAAAATACGCGCCGTATCGAGGAAAAAAGATGGCATGCTTGAGTTTAGTCTGAACAAGGACCGTACGATGGCTACGGATCGTCTACCTGTACGGCGGCTGCCAAGTGCTGATACTTTTGTTTTGTTTATCACAGTTGGTGGAGAGACCATTGCCCTTACTGATGCTCTGAAAGTTTTCCATCAGCCAAGGTTCAGTTATGGATCCACCACGTGGCTGCTTTGCAAGACAGATCAGTCGCATGTTCTCCACAGGAAGGTTATGATATCTGGATATGTAGCAGTGAATGACGATTCCTTTATAGTCAGTGATGCTCTCACAGGTTCCTGTCTTTTGTTTGACCTGGGTGCCAAGCAATGGCGTGTTGTCATGCCTTGGGCCGCATTCGCAGAGGACCTGCCAAGGACTAACCCTACAAAGTGCCCTTTAAATGGTAGATGTGTGTCTGTCGATGGCTTTATCTACACATGCAGAGATGGAGGGCTTGCTGCTTATCGGCTGCTTGATAAAGATCATTCTGTGTATCTCAGCGACCCCATCCTTTTGCCATTCTCATGGCTTGTGGATGATTGTGTGGGTGAGGACATGTGCTTGGATTATGCTGGCAAAGATGTGGACTCTGGTGCTATTTTGTTTTACGTGGTGCAACTGCAAAGTGAGTATATATAACTCTCTGTCTCTCTCGATCTCTGATGTCATTTGTGCATGCATTGCATGGTTTTTGTGATCAGTCAGTTCGTGGAAGATATATATAGTGTTGCTGTACTAACATATGTGTACGTACGTATATGCTGCTAGGCGGATATCGTCCGCCCAGGCATGATGTACAGATCACCATTGTCCAGGTTAAGACTAAAGCAACAACCAGCAGCAAGAAAAGGGAACCAGTGCGAGTCGCCCCCGTGGACTGTGTCACGCGTTTCATACATCACGAGGAAGCCGTCGATGCCAGATGCTGCTTTGCGCTCTAGCTCCATCTTGTTTGTGATGGATGTTTGCATGCATGAGTTGCCCTATTATTATTTATATGTTCCCGGCATGCAATGTTTGTAACCTCTAACCTTGCTTGCATGGCATCTTTTGGAAGCTGCAACTAGTTGTATATTTTGGTGGTGTATAACTTATATTTATCTAGACTACATTAGTTGTATTTTGGTGGTGGTGAAACTTATATTTATCTAGACTAGAGGGCCTGTATGTAATGGCTGGTGACCTTGGTTGAATTAATGATCCCAAACATTTGCTACCTGTAGCCAAGTATTAAGGCTTGACAAGAAAAACGGCACTAGTGCTTAATTTTGCTCATAAGGTTAAGCTAGCTGTGGAATAACTATTATTTGTTGGAGTAGTTTTTATTATTTATGCCTGGAGAACTTCTTTTTATTTTCTCTATCTATTGTTGGCAGTCTTTATTGATTGTATTTATACCTATTAATTATATATGTCCACTAGTGGAGAACCGGGCTATAGGTTTTGGTTTTATTATTTATTTTCCCTTTAATTTTGTGTTTTGCATTTAATTCTTTTTCGTTTGCTGGTATTTTACGATACTACATATTGTACACGTTATACATATATATAAATAAAATTTCTCGTAGAACCGATCATTATTCACATACATACACATGCATATATATATACATATATATCATCGAATGTCTCACAACCACCATTATTCACATACATACACATGTATATATACAATTAGGTATATATACAATTTCTCCTACATGTTGTCTTCAGAGCCAGTGACATTTGCCTTGGTGCCTTCGGAGCGTCTCCGGCACCTCATTGAACTGTTAAGAAGGAGATCAATATGCATGTGTATTAGTTATGTGACTAGATATCAATAATGATGTAAAAATTGTGAATATTGTTCTGTCAAACGTACCCATAGTTGTCTATTAGATTTGGTCCTTTCGGATGCCATCATGCGAATGTTCTCGCAAACATAGTATGCACACACATCAGTCCCCTTTGCCTGCTTCACGGCCTTTACGAGAATAGAATTTGATCAGATAACAATTAATCAAGCATAATAATTAATGGTATTGAAACTAGAATTAAAGAGATGCATGGTAGCGCTAGTACTACTTAATTAATTATACCTTGGGCCGAAACCAATACAGCTTTTGTTTCCATGGACCTGGAACCTCTTTCCTGAACTTTTCCCAAACCTTGTCCGTCGGCAAAGAAAATGAATAAAGGAGTTATTAAATAGTTGATATCAGGAAATGACGAACTAAGAGGCTGACACATAGTTAATAATGATTGAAATTACCTGTTGACTATCCCCTTCACGATTGAGTAGTCACTTCGTTTTTTAAGTAGTGAGTCCAGTACTTCAACAGTTCCTTCGTCAACTTTAATGATTAACAAGATCCAATGGTAACTACATGCACACACGTTTGCATATCTTAATTAAGCGGGCATGTGCATAACACTCATCAACTACCCTAAACCATATACACTTAATTATTAACATCTAGCTAGCTTGTAAGCAAAAATAAAATTTGTAGTACAAGACAGTGTGACTGACCTGAAGTTGTAAGGAAGTAGTATATCTTCATTGGTATTGAGGCGCTTCAAGAACTCTAGCATGTTTTTCTCTACATCTGCTTGATACCATGGATATGTCCATGTTTGTTCATTAACGTTATTTGGGTCAATGAACCCAATGCCATAGCATCCACCTTTTTTCATTTCATACATCTTCATCCTGCATAATACCACAGAAAAGAATATAGTGAGGACAATTACAGGTAATGATTGATCAATGAGCACTACAGCTAGCTTGAGACTTAAATTACAGAAAGAAATCACTTACAGACAATAGCACCTGACGAGAGCTTTGTCGAGTGCGTCTTGATTGAATAACTGAAATAATTCTGAATACTCAACGGTCAGAGCTAGCTTATGGAAGTAATACTCTTCCTTGACTTTCACCATGAGGGACTCTCGATTGGAACTCTTGGTAATTTTCATGTACCAATCATGCAATTCATACATTCTCGTTGGGAGCTTCTTGACCTCCTCAGGCTTGACCAAAGGTTCGTCGCAGACATATTTCCGTTTTATGTCCTCCTCTCTAAGTGGCGACATGGGCTCAATCTCGAGGAGTTGTCCAATAGTGATACCGAGCATTTCAGCCTGCCTTCTATGCTCGTCGGTTATTACCAGCTGACCGGCGCCGGTACTCTCATGTGTTGGTACAACAAGCGGGGGGATCGACTGCGCCGCCTGTTCTCCCAGCTGGGGAACGGTTTTCCCGCATTTTTGGCCAACTGCTTGGCTCGAGCTCGAGCTCGACTCCTTTTGTCGTGCTTGATGTGCCTTCCTGATTTGGTGCTCATTGTCCGAGTCAACATGCTTGGGAGGTGGTGCTTTAGCCATACGAATAAAGTGGTCAATCTTATCCTCAGGCACTTTCTCCCTTGGCAGCGGTGGTGGTTTCGGTCCAAAATGGGCGTCCACTTGGGCCCTCACTATGGCTTCGTTTTGCTCCTCGGTCATGTCGTAAGGCCTCTGCAGAAGAGGCCCGAGGCTTGGACCATATTGAAATCGCTTGCCTCCGCCTGTACCTCCTATACTACCACGACTTGTAGCGCTACGCACCATAGCTATGGCGGTTCTCTTCCGCGATTGCTGGGGCAGCGGAGACGGCTGACGGGGTGTCGGACTTGGAGGAGGAGTGGCACGCGTTGGTGGACTTGGAGGAGGACGAGTGGCCTCACGCGTTGGCTGAGTTGAAGCAGGAGGAGTGGCCTGAAGCTGTGCCGGACTTGAAGGAGCGGGAGCCGTCTGCTTCTCGTCACCTGCAGGAATGTCAAGCTCTAGCTGACGCGGTGTCGGTGGCCTTCGAAAGATGATGCAATCCTTTCTTCAAAGGATGATACGATGTATGGCCTCTCCCAGTGTGTGCTCCTCGCCATCTCCAGGAATGTCAAGAAGTAGCCCCGAATATTGGTCGTCCACCACCTCATCAACCACGACACGAGCATAGCCGGCTGGAATCGGGCTGCAATGGAAGGTTGCTTCGGGGGGATTTGTATAAGCAACGACGTCCGCCACATTCACGGTTATGTTCTTTATTTTGAAGTGTAGCTCACAATTAGTGTTCTCCATGATGTCATCCACATTGTATCTATCCAGCAGTGCGTCGCTCGGAGCGGAACCCACGCTGCTTCTCGGCATCGATGAGACAGTGCTATCCAATGCTGGATCATCCGCTAGCTGCTGCCGCTGCTGAGACCCCCTTTCCTGGCTAAGTGAGTCGATCTGCTGCTGCTACCGCTGGAATTTGAGTACCAAGTCCGCGTGCGTTGATTCTAGGCCTTGAAGGCTTTCTGCTTCATGTTTCCTCTGCTCCTCCTCCAGCTTATTCTTCTTCTCCTCCTCCATCTTCCTTCTCGCACGGCTTTTGTAGTCGGCGTTCCAGTCCAAAAATCCCTCATACCACGGGACAACGCCCTTGCCTCGTGTTCTTCCCGGGTGTTCAGGATCTCCCGGGGCGCGCGTAAGCTCGTCGTTCTCTCTGTTGGGCATGAACACCCCCTTTCGAGTAGCTTCTATTGCATCAATCAACTTATCTTTGGCTCCTTTAAGACATGCCTTCTTCGAAACCAGGCCTGTCTTCGGGTCCAACGCCTGCAGGCAAGATAGAACCAAGTTCTGCACCCGGGGGCCCAGCTCAATGTAATTGGAGTGACCTGTGCAGCCTGCATCTCTTGCTCAGACTTATCCCACTTAGGCATTGCCACCGCATAGCCACCTGGCCCCAGCCTATGGAACTGCTCCTTTTTGCGGCATTGGCTTTGTTTTTTCTGAACCATTCCTTAGATAATTTTGATTCCTTGAATTTTACAAAAGCGGGCCAGTGTTCTCTTTGCTTCTCCAGTGTTCCCTTGAATTCTGGAGTCTTCTTTCCTCCTTTGACGTAGTTGGCCCATACAGTTTTCTTGTGGTTGTTGAATGCAATTGCCATCTTCTTAAGAGCAGCCTTCTTGACTTTCTCCACATCTGCAGCTGTGAAATGATCTGGTAGGGTGAACTGTTTCATGAGTTTTTCCCAAAGCAGAGTTTTTGCTCTGTCATCGACAAAAGTAAGATCTGGACGTTTCTTTGCTGGCTCTTTCCATTCTTGAAGGGAGATCGGGAGTTGGTCCTTCACAAGAACTCCAAGACCGATTTAACGAACTTGTTCGCAATGTTCTTAGGTGCTAGTGGTTCGCCATTAGTTTTGATGGCATCGATGTTGTACTTTACGCCCTCCTTCAACTTTTTGCCCGGGCCTCGCACTCTGCATGTAGAAGATTTGCTCAATCCGGAGGGCTGAAAGAAGAAAGATCGATTCGTTAATATATCTTAAAATCATTTAAAACATGTGATGATCACCAGATGCCTGCTTATATAAATAAACCTCGCCGGTCTCTGTTATTTCAAGATCAACATTTTCTTCGCCATCAAAATCATAGTCGTCCATGACTTCATCAATTTGGTCGTCGTGATCGAATATCATATCATCACCCTCCCCGGTATTGTTCGGATATTGGGAGCCGTCATCTTCTTCATTTCGATCATCTGGCCTGCGAGGGGAGCGTATGATCTCGAACAGGGCCTCTTCTCCCTCTCTGCCGGTATTGTCCACCATAGCTTTTATTTAACTAACCCGGAAGAAATATAAACCAATTTTGTATTCAAATTACAATGCATGCATGCAATCAATAAGGAAATCCTGAATCATAATACATAATATGCATCATCTCGAATAATATATAATCTTGAATACATCGTCTCGAATATTATATATTGAATACATCACTAGCTAGCTAGCTAATAAAGATCGAATACTAAAGAATAATCTAGGCCACTCGCGGTTCCTGAGGCTGTTGGGGATCGTTGCAGAAAATAAATAAAATTCTATGCATCACCAAGATCAATCTATGGAGTCATCTAGCAACGTGAGAGATAGAAGTGCATCTACATACCCTTGTAGATCGCGAGAGGAAGCGTTCAAGAGAACGGGGTTGATGGAGTTGTACTCGTCGTGATCCAAATCACCGAAGATCCTAGTGCCGAACGGACGACACCTCCGCGTTCAACACATGTACGGAGCGGAGACGTCTCCCGCGCCTTGATCCAGCAAGGAGGAGGGAGAGGTCGAGGAAGAGAGCTCCAGTAGCAGCACGACGACGTGGTGGTGGTGGAGAGGCAGTACTCCGGCAGGGCTTCGCCAAGCTCTTAACGGAGGAGGAGAGGTGTTGGGGAGGGGAGGGGCTGCGCCTTGGATGTGGTTTGCAGCCCTCCCCTCGCCCATCTGTTTATAGGGGAAGGGGGAAGGGGGCCGGGCCCCTCTAGATGAGATCTAGAGGGGGGGGGGGGCGGCGGCCAAGGGGAGGGGGCTTGCCCCCCAAGCAATGGGGCGCCCCCTCTAGGGTTCCCCCAAACCCTAGGCGCATGGGCCCAAGGAGGGGGGGTGCGCCCAGCCCTCTAGGGGCTGGTTCCCTGCCCACTACAGCCCATGAGGCCCTCCGAGAGAGGTGGCCCCTCTCGGTGGACCCTCGGAACCCCTCCGGTGGCCCCGGTACAATACGACTAAGCCCCCGAACTTTTCCGGTGACCGTATGACAACTTCCCACATATAAATCTTCACCTCCGGACCATTCCGGAACTCCTCATGACGTCCGGGATCTCATCCGGGACTCCGAACAACATTCGGTAATCACTTACAAGTCTTCCTAATAACCCTAGCGTCACCGAACCTTAAGTGTGTAGACCCTACGGGTTCGGGAATCATGCAGACATGACCGAGACAGCTCTCCGGCCAATAAACAACAGCGGGATCTGGATACCCATGTTGGCTCCCACATGTCGAGGATTCAAGTAATCTCGTATACAATTCCCTTTGTCAATTGGTGCGTTACTTGCCCGAGATTCGATCGTCGGTATCCCAACACCTCGTTCAATCTCGTTACCGGCAAGTCACTTTACTCGTCACGTAATGCATGATCCCGTGACCAACCACTTGGTCACATTGAGCTCATTATGATGATGCATTACCGAGTGGGCCCAGAGATACCTCTCCGTCATACGGAGTGACAAATACCAGTCTCGATCCGTGTCAACCCAATAGACACTTTCGGAGATACCTATAGTATACCTTTATAGCCACCCAGTTACGTTGTGACGTTTGGTACACCCAAAGCACTCCTACGATATCCGGGAGTTACACGATCTCATGGTCTAAGCTCTGTTGGAAAAGGCAGTGCCTAGGAGGCGCTTAGGCATGCCTAGGCTCTAGGCAATGGCCAAACGCCTCGCCTAGGGCATAAATGGAGGTCTAGGCAGGGCAAGCAAGGAATTGCCTACCCAAGCAAGAAATCATGCCACATACTACACTGATATGCCAAACGGGTTATATTCCAATGGTAGTAGACGGTAATTAACTTATTTATATGCCCTAAACTAATATCAACACCCATATAATAATCACAAATACACTACGAGTAAAAACTATATCATTGTCTAGGCCGCGCCTAGGGCGCTTAGGCACTGCCTAGGCACTAGGCGAAGGCCAACCGCCTCGCTTACGCCTACCGCTTTTTCCAACCTTGGGTCTAAGGAAATGATATTTGACATTAGAAAAGCTCTAGCAAACGAACTACACGATCTTGTGCTATGCTTAGGATTGGGTCTTGTCCATCACATCATTCTCCTAATGATGTGATCCCGTTATCAATGACATCCAATGTCCATAGTCAGGAAACCATGAATATCTGTTGATCAACGAGCTAGTCAACTAGAGGCTCACTAGGGACATGTTGTGGTCTATGTATTCACACATGTATTATGATTTCCGGATAACACAATTATAGCATGAATAATAGACAATTATCATGAACAAGGAAATATAATAATAATCATTTTATTATTGCCTCTGGGGCATATTTCCAACAGTCTCCCACTTGCACTAGAGTCAATAATCTAGTTACATTGTAATGAATCGAACACCCATAGAGTTCTGGTGTTGATCATGTTTTGCTCGCGGAAGAGCTTTAGTCAACGGATCTGCGACATTCAGATCCGTATGCACTTTGCAAATATCTATGTCTCCATCTTGAACATTTTCACGAATGGAGTTGAAGTGACGCTTGATGTGCCTGGTCTTCTTGTGAAACCTGGCCTCCTTGGCAAGGGCAATAGCTCCAGTGTTGTCATAGAAGAGAGTGATCGGCCCCGACGCATTGGGTATGACTCGTAGGTCGGTGATGAACTCCTTCATCCAGATTGCTTCATGCACTGCCTCCGAGGCTGCCATGTACTCCGCTTCACATGTAGATCCCGCCACGATGCTTTGCTTGCAACTGCACTTACCATCGCCCCACCATTCAAAATATACATGTATCCAGTTTGTGACTTAGAGTCATCCAGATCTGTGTCGAAGCTAGCGTCGACGTAACCCTTTACGACGAGCTCTTCGTCACCTCCATAAACAAGAAACATATCCTTAGTCCTTTTCAGGTACTTCAGGATATTCTTGACCGCTGTCCAGTGTTCCATGTCGGGATTACTTTGGTACCTTCCTACCAAACTTACGGCAAGGTTTACATCAGGTCTGGTACACATCATGGCATACATAATAGACCCTATAGCCGAGGCATAGGGGATGACACTCATCTTTTCTCTATCTTCTGCCGTGGTCGGGCATTGAGCCGAGCTCAATTTCACACCTTGCAACACAGGCAAGAACCCCTTCTTGGGCTGATCCATATTGAACTTCTTCAATATCTTATCAAGGTATGTGCTTTGTGAAATACCTATGAGGTGTCTCGATCTATCTCTATAGATCTTGATGCCTAATACGTAAGCAGCTTCTCCAAGGTCCTTCATTGAAAAACACTTATTTAAGTAGGCCTTAATGCTGTCCAAAAGTTATATATCATTTCCCATCAAAAGTATGTCATCTACATATAATATGAGAAATGCTACAGAGCTCCCACTCACTTTCTTGTAAACGCAGGCTTCTCCATAAGTCTGCATAAACCCAAATGCTTTGATCATTTCATCAAAGCGAATGTTCCAACTCCGAGATGCTTGCTGATACGTCTCCAACGTATCTATAATTTATGAAGCATTCATGCTATATTATTATCTGTTTTGAATGATTACGGGCTTTATTTTACACTTCCATATTACTTTTGGGACTAACCTATTAACCGGAGGCCCAGCCCATATTGTCGCTTTTATTGCTGTTTAAAGATTTCAAGAAAAGGAATATCAACCAGAGTCCAAACGGAATGAAACCTTCGGCATCGTGATTTTTTGGAAGAATATGATCCCGGAGACTTGGAGATCAAGTCGGAAGATCCTCGAGGAGCCCAGGAGATAGGGGGCGCCCCCCCCCTACAGGGCGCGGCCCCCTGTCTCGTGGACCCCTCGAGCACCCCCCGACCGACTTCTTTCGCCTATATAACCCTATGTACCCTAAAACTATCGGAGATCAAGATAGATCGGGAGTTCCGCCGCCGCAAGTCTCTGTAGCCACCAAAAACCTCTCGGGAGCCCGTTCAAGGCACCACGGGAGAACCCATCAGTGGCCCTCTTCATCATCCCGGTGCTCTCCATGACGAGGAGGGAGTAGTTCACCCTCGAGGCTGAGGGTATGTACCAGTAGCTATGTGTTTGATCTCTCTCTCTCTCTCTCTCTCTCTCTCTCTCTCTCTCTCTCGTGTTCTCTCTCGTGTTTCCTCTATGGCATGATCTTGATGTATCCCGAGCTTTGCTATTATAGTTGGATCTTATGATGTTTCTCCCCCTCTACTCTCTTGTGATGAATTGAGTTTTCCCTTTGAAGTTATCTTATCGGATTGAGTCTTTTATGAGAACACTTGATGTATGTCTTGCCGTGCTTATCTGTGGTGACAATGGGATATCATGTGCCTCTTGATGTATGTTTTGGTGTCCAACTTGCGGGTTCCGCCCATGAACCTATGCATAGGGGTTGGCACACGTTCTTGACTCTCCGGTAGAAACTTTGGGGCACTCTTTGAAGTACTTTGTGTTGGTTGAATAGATGAATCTGAGATTGTGTGATGCATATCGTATAATCATGCCCACGGATACTTGAGGTGACAATGGAGTATCTAGGTGACATTAGGGTTTTGGTTGATTTGTGTCTTAAGGTGTTATTCTAGTATGAAATCTTGAATAGATTGATCCGAAAGAATAACTTTGAGGTGGTTTCGTACCCTACCATAATCTCTTCGTTTGTTCTCCGATATTAGTGTCTTTGGAGTGACTCTTTCTTGCATGTTGAGGGATTGTTATATGATCTATCTATGTTATATTGTTGAGAGAACTTGCACTAGTGACAGTATGAACCCTAGGCCTTGTTTCCTATCATTGCAATACCGTTTACGCTCACTTTTATCATTAGTTACCTTGCTGTTTTTATTTCAGATTACAAATATCTATATCTACTATCTATTTTGCACTTGTATCACCATCTCTTCGCCGAACTAGTGCACCTATACAAATTACCATTGTATTGGGTGTGTTGGGGACACAAGAGACTCTTTGTTATTTGGTTGCAGGGTTGTTTGAGAGAAACCATCTTCATCCTACGCCTCCTACGGATTGATAAACCTTAGGTCACCCACTCGAGAGAAATTTGCTACTGTCCTACAAACATGTGCACTTGCAGGCCCAACAACGTCTACATGAAGAAGGTTGTGTAGTAGACATCACTTGCACCAGCCCATAGATGGAGCGCTGGAGCTTGCATACCTGGTTAGCATTCTTAGGATCGACAAAACCTTCCGGCTGCATCATATACAATTCTTCCTTAAGATAGCCGTTAAGGAATGCCGTTTTGACGTCCATTTGCCATATCTCATAATCATAGTATGCGGCAATTGCTAACATAATTCAGACGGACTTCAGCTTTGCTACGGGAGGGAAAGTCTCATCTTAGTCAATGATGTCTACTACACAACCTTATTCTTGTAGACGTTGTTGGGCCTGCAAGTGCACAGGTTTGTAGGACAGTAGCAAATTTCCCTCAAGTGGATGACCTAAGGTTTATCAGTCCGCGAGAGGAGTAGGAGGAAGATGGTCTCTCTCAAACAACCTTGCAACCAAATAACAAAAAGTCTCTTGTGTCCCCAACACACCCAATACAATGGTAAATTGTATAGGTGCACTAGTTCGGCGAAGAGATGGTGATACAAGTGCAATATGGATGGTAGATATAGGTTTTTGTAATCTGAAAATATAAAAACAGCAAGGTAACAAGCGGTAAATGTGAGCGTAAACGGTATTGCAATGGTAGGAAACAAGGCCTAGGGTTCATACTTTCACTAGTGCAAGTTCTCTGAACAATAATAACATAGATAGAACATATGACAAGCCCTCAACATGCAACAAAGAGTCATTCCAAAGACACTAATAGCGGAGAACAAACGTAGAGATTATGGTCGGGTACGAAACCACCACAAAGCTATTCTTTCGGATCAATCTATAAAAGAGTTCGTACTAGAATAACACCTTAAGATACAAATCAACCAAAACCCTAATGTCACCTAGATACTCCATTGTCACCTCAAGTATCCGTGGGCATGATTATACGATATGCATCACACAATCTCAGATTCATCCAACCAACATAAAAGTACTTCAAAGAGTGCCCCAAAGTTTCTACCGGAGAGTCAAGAACGTGTGCCAACCCCTATGCATAGGTTCCCAATGTCACGAAACCCGCAAGTTGATCACCAAGACATACATCAAGTGTTCTCATAAAAGACTCAATCCGATAAGATAACTTCAAAGGGGAAACTCAATTCATCACAAGAGAGTAGAGGCGGAGAAAAATCATAAGATCCAAGTACAATAGCAAAGCTCGGGATACATCAAGATCGTGCCATAGAAGAACACGAGAGAGAACACGAGAGAGAGAGAGAGAGAGAGAGATCAAACACATAGCTACTGGTACATACCCTCAGCCCCGAGGGTGAACTACTCCCTCCTCGTCATGGAGAGCGTCGGGATGATGAAGATGGCCTCCGGTGATGGATCCCCCCTCCGGCAGGGTATCGGAAAGGGGTCCCGATTGGTTTTTCGTGGCTCTGGAGGCTTGCGGCGGCGGAACTCCCGATCTAGGTTCTGTTCTAGAAGTTTTAGGGTACGTAGGTATATATGGGTGAAAGGAGTACGTCGGTGGAGCTACAGGGGCCCCACGAGGCAGGGGGCGCGCCCAGGGGGGAGGGCGCACCCCCACCCTCGTGAGCACCTCTCGTATCTTCTGACGTGGGGTCCAAGTCCATCAGGTGAGTTTCCTTCCAAAAATAACTTCTCCAGCTGATTTCGTTCTGTTTTGACTCTGTCAGATATTCCTTTTCCTCCAAACACTGAAATAGGCATAAAACAGCAAATCTGGGCTGGGCCTCCGATTAATAGGTTAGTCCCAAAAATAATATAAAAGTGGATAATAAAGCCCAATATTGCCTAAAACAGTAGATAAAGTAGCATGGAGCAATCAAAAATTATAGATACGTTGGAGACGTATCAAGCATCCCCAAGCTTAATTCCTGCTCGTCCTCAAGTAGGTAAATGATAGAAAATAATTTTTGATGCGGAGTGATACTTTGGCATAATTTCAATGTAATTCTTCTTACTTGTGATATGAATATTCAGATCCGAAAGATTCAAGACAAAATTTCATATTGACATAAAAATAATAATACTTCAAGCATACTAATCAAAGCAATTATGTCTTCTCAAAATAGCATGGCAAAAGAAAGTTCATCCCTACAAAATCATATAGTTAGGCTATGCTTCATTTTCGTCACACAAATATGTTCCCAACTTCTATACCCCTGATGACAAGCCAAGCAATTGTTTCATACTCAAATAATCTCAAACTTTTCAACCTTCACGCAATACATGAGCGCGAGCCATGGATATAGCACTATGGGTGGAATAGAATATGATGATGGGATTGTGTGGAGAAGACAAAAAAGGAGAAAGTCTCACATTGACGAGGCTAATCAATTGGCTATGGAGATGCCCATAAATTGATGTCAACATGAGGAGTAGGGATTGCCATGCAACGGATGCACTAGAGCTATGAATGCTCAACAAAAGAAAACTAGTGGGTGTGCATCCAACTTGCTTGCTCACGAAGACCTAGGGCATTTGAGGAAGCCCATCGTAGGAATATACAAGCCAAGTTCTATAATAAAAAATTCCCACTAGTATATGAAAGTGACAATATATAAGACTCACTAAATGAAAAACATGGTGCTACTTTGAAGCACAATATATGAGACTCACTACATGAAGAACAAGGTGCTACTTTGAAGCACAAGTGTGGAAAAAGAGATAGTAGCATTGCCCTTTTTATTTATTTTCTTTTTTTGGGCCTTTCTTTTTTTTTCTTTTTGGACTTTCTCTTTTTTTTGGGCCTTTCTTTTTTTTTGGCCTTTCTCTTTTTTTATTTGGGCAATGCTCTAATAATGATGATCATCACACTTCTATTGATTACAACATAAGGATTACAACTCGAAACTAGAACAAGATATGACTCTATATGAATGCCTCCAGCGGTGTACCGGGATGGTGCAATGAATCAAGAGTGACATGTATGAAAAATAATGCATGGTGGATTTGCCACAAATACGATGTCAACTACATGATCATGCAATGGCAATATGACAAAAGTAAAGTATGTCATGATGATGATGGTGGAAGTTGCATGGCAATATATCTCGGAATGGCTATGGAAATGCCATAATAGGTAGGTATGGTGGCTGTTTTGAGGAAGGTATAAGGAGGTTTATGTGTGATAGAGCGTATCATATCATGGGGTTTGGATGCACCGTGAAGTTTGCACCAACTCTCAAGGTGAGAAAGGGCAATGCAGTCTTGAAGAGGCTAGCAAAGGCGGAAAGGTAAAAGTGCGTATAATCCATGGACTCAACATTAGTCAAAAGAACTCATATACTTATTGCAAAAATTTAGAAGTCATCAAAAATCAAGTACTACGCGCATGCTCCTAGGGGATAGATTGGTAGGAAAAGACCATCACTCGTCCCCGACCGCCACTCATAAGGATGCACAAGCCAGGTACACTTCATGTTTCAAATTTGTTACACAACTTTAACCATACGTGCATGCTACGGGACTTGCTAACTTCAACACAAGAATTTCTCAAATTCACAACTACTCAACTAGCACGACTTTGATATTATCACCTCCATATCTCAAAACAATTATCGAGCATCAAACTTATCTTAGTATTCAACACACTCATAAGAATTCTTACAAATCTTGTATGCTTAGCATATTATGATTATTTAAGAAAATTACCATGCTATTTAAGGCTCTCAAAATAATATAAGTGAAGCATGAGAGATCAATAGTTTCTTTAAAACAAATCCACCACCGTGCTCTAAAAGATATAAGTGAAGTACTAGAGCAAAAACAAACTACTCCGAAAGATATAAGTGAAGATCAATGAGTAGTCGAATAATTATGCAACTATGTGAAGACTCTCCCATTTAGTAATTTCAGATCTTTATACTTTATTCAAACAGCAAGCAAAGCTAAATAAAACTACATTGCAAGGATAGCACAACTCATGTGAAGAAGCAAAAACTTAGGCTCAACCGATACTAACCGATAGTTGTTGAAGAAGAAAGGTGGGATGCCTACCGGGGCATCCCCAAGCTTAGATGCTTGAGACTTCTTGAAATATTATCTTGGGGTGCCTTGGGAATCCCCAATCTTTAACTTTTGTGTGTCCTTAATTCCTTTCATATCATGGTTTCTCTTTTTATCAAAAGCTTCATTCACAACAAACTCAACAAGAACTCGTGAGATAGGTTAGTATAAACCAATGCAAAACCTTATCATTTTCTACTGTAACAAATCACTAACATTATTATTCAACATTTAATACTAAATGCCTCTGCATATTTAATACTCCTATCATCAAATAGAATCATTAAACAAGCAAACATATGCAAACAATGCAAACATAACAGCAATCTGCCAAAACAGTACAGTCTGTAAAGAATGCAAGATTCATCATACTTCCCTAACTCCAAAAATTATGAACTAAAATTCCCACTGTCATAAATTTATCATATCTCAATATGCAAAAAGATTCAACATTATAACACTCTCTTAAGTTTCTAGAGAATTTTTGCAACAGCGGTAAACTTTCTGTTTTCAAACAGCAACATGTATACTAGCAAAATAAGCATGGCAAAGGCTATCCTTGAATTTTTTATTGAAACTAAAGATGCAAAACATTAATATAATTAACAGCAAGAAAAAGAAAACAAAATTACATGACGCTCCAAGCAAAACACATATCATGTGGTGAATAAAAATATAGCTCCAAGTAAAGTTACCGATGAACGAAGACGAAAGAGGGGATGCCTTCCGGGGCATCCCCAAGCTTAGGCTCTTGGTTGTCCTTGAATATTACCTTGGGGTGCCTTGGGCATCCCCAAGCTTAGGCTCTTGCCACTCCTTATTCTGTAGTCCATCGAATCTTTACCCAAAACTTGAAAACTTCACAACACAAAACTTAACAGAAAACTCGTGAGCTCCGTTAGCGAAAGAAAACAAAACACCACTTCAAGGTACTGTAATGAACTCATTCTTTATTTATTTTGGTGTTAAACCTACTGTATTCCAACTTCTCTATGGTTTATAAACTATTTTACTAGCCATAGAGTCATCAAAATAAGCAAACAACACACGAAAAACTGAATCTGTAGTAATCTGCAACTAACGCAAACTTCTGGAACTCCAAAAATTCTAAAATAAATTGGTGGGCCTGAGGAATTTATCTAGTAATCATTTGCAAAAAGAATCAACTAAATAGAACTCTCCAGCAAAAAGTTATAGCTAATCTCATGAGCGCTAACGTTTCTGTTTTTTACAGCATGATCATAAAGACTTCACCCAAGTCTTACCAAAGGTTTTACTTGGCACAAACACTAATTAAAACATAAAACCACATCTAAACATAAGATAGATGGATTATTTATTCCTAAACAGAACCAAAAATCAAGAAACTAAAACAAAATTGGGTTGCCTCCCAACAAGCGCTATCGTTTAACGCCCCTAGCTAGGCATTATGATTTCAATGATGTTCACATAAAAGATAAGAATTGAAACATAAAGAGAGCATCATGAAGAATATGACTAGCACATTTAAATCTAACCCACTTCCTATGCATAGGGATTTTGTGAACAAACAACTTATGGGAACAAGAATCATCTTGCATAGGAAGGTAAAACAAGCATAACTTCAAAACTTTAAGCACATAGAGAGGAAACTTGATATTATTGCAATTCCTACAAGCATATGTTCCTCCCTCATAATAATTTTCAGTAGCATCATGAATGAATTCAACAATATAACCAGCACCTAAAGCATTCTTTTCATGATCTACTGACCTAGAAATTTCATTACTCTCCACATAAGCAAAATTCTTCTCATTCGGAATAGTAGTGGGAGCAAACTCAACAAAATAACTATCATGTGATTGAAAATTAAGATCAAGATGACAAGTTTCATGGTTATCATTATTCTTTATAGCATATGTGTCATCACAATAATCAACATAGATAGGAGGCATGCTTTCATCATAGTAAATTTGCTCATCCAAGCTTGGGGGACAAAAAATATCATCTTCATCAAACATAGCTTCCCCAAGCTTGTGGCTTTGCATATCATTAGCATCATGGATATTCAAGGAATTCATAATAACAACATTGCAATTATGCTCATCATTCACATATTTAGTTCCAAACATTTTATAGATTTCTTCTTCTAAAACTTTGGCACAATTTTCTTTTCCATCATACTCACGAAAGATATTAAAAAGGTGAAGCGTATGAGACAAACTCAATTCCATTTTTTTGTAGTTTTCTTTTATAAACTAAACTAGTGCTAAAAATAAAACAAAAAGATTCTATTCCAAGATCTAAAGATATACCTTCACTTACCTAGCCTCCCCTGCAACAGCGCCAAAAAAGAGCTTGATGTCTACTACACAACCTTCTTCTTGTAGACCTTGTTGGGCCTGCAAGTGCACATGTTTGTAGGACAGTAGCAAATTTCCCTCAAGTGGATGACCTAAGGTTTATCAATCCGCGAGAGGCGTAGGAGGAAGATGGTCTCTCTCAAACAACCTTGCAACCAAATAACAAAAAGTCTCTTGTGTCCCCAACACACCCAATACAATGGTAAATTGTATAGGTGCACTAGTTCGGCGAAGAGATGGTGATACAAGTGCAATATGCATGTAGATATAGGTTTTTCTAATCTGAAAATATAAACACAGCAAGGTAACAAGTGGTAAAAGTGAGCGTAAACGGTATTGCAATGATAGGAAACAAGGCCTAGGGTTCATACTTTCGCTAGTGCAAGTTCTCTCAACAATAATAACATAGATAGAACATATGACAAGCCCTCAACATGCAACAAAGAGTCACTCCAAAGACATTAATAGCGGAGAACAAACGTAGAGATTATGGTCAGGTACGAAACCACCACAAAGCTATTCTTTCAGATCAATCTATAGAAGAGTTCGTACTTGAATAACACCTTAAGATACAAATCAACCAAAACCCTAATGTCACCTAGATACTCCATTGTCACCTCAAGTATCCGTGGGCATGATTATACGATATGCATTACACAATCTCAGATTCATCCAACCAACATAAAAGTACTTCAAAGAGTGCCCCAAAGTTTCTACCGGAGAGTCAAGAACGTGTGCCAATCCCTATGCATAGGTTCCCAATGTCACGAGACCCGCAAGTTGATCACCAAGACATACATCAAGTGTTCTCATAAAAGACTCAATCCGATAAGATAACTTCAAAGGGGAAATTCAATTCATCACAAGAGAGTAGAGGGGGAGAAACATCATAAGATCCAACTACAATAGCAAAGCTCGGGATACATCAAGATCGTGCCATAGAGGGAACACGAGAGAGAACGAGAGAGAGAGAGATCAAACACATAGCTACTGGTACATACCCTCAGCCCCGAGGGTGAACTACTCCCTCCTCGTCATGGAGAGCGCCGGGATGATGAAGATGGCCTCCGGTGATGGATCCCCCCTCCGGCAGGGTACCGGAAAGGGGTCCCGATTGGTATTTCGTGGCTTTGGAGGCTTGCGGCGGCGGAACTCCCGATCTAGGTTCTGTTACGGAAGTTTTAGGAATGCGTAGGTATATATGGGTGAAAGGAGTACGTCGGTGGAGCTACGGGGCCCCACGAGGCGTGGGGCGTGCCTGGGGGAGGCGCGCCCCACCCTCGTGAGCACCTCTCGTATCTTCCGACGTGGGGTCCAAGTCCATCGGTGGGTTTCCTTCCAAATATAACTTCTCCAGTTGATTTCGTTCCGTTTTGACTCCGTCGATATTCCTTTTTCCTCGAAACCTTTGAAATAGGCATAAACAAAGAAATCTGGGCTGGGCCTCCGGTTAATAGGTTAGTCCCAAAAATAATATAAAAGTGGATAATAAAGCCCAATATTGCCTAAAACAGTAGATAAAGTAGCATGGAGCAATCAAAAATTATAGATACGTTGGAGACGTATCAGTCAACTCCTTGAACTTGGCGATAACCCTTAGCAACAAGTCGAGCTTTATAGATGGTAACATTGCCATCCGCGTCCGTCTTCTTCTTAAAGATCCATTTATTTTCTATCGCTCGCCGATCATCGGGAAAGTCTGTCAAAGTCCATACTTTGTTTTCGTACATGGATCCTATCTGGGATTGCATGGCTTCAAGCCATTTGTTGGAATCTGGGCCCGCCATCGCTTCTTCATAGTTCGAAGGTTCACCGTTGTCTGACAACATGATTTCCAAGACAGGGTTGCCATACCATTCTAGTGTGGAACGTGTCCTTGTGGACCTTTGAAGTTCAGTAGCAACTTGATCCGAAGTACCTTCAACATCATCACTAACGTCCTCTCTAGTCGGTGCAGGCACCACAGGAACATCTTCCTGAGTTGTGCTACTTTCCGGTTCAAGAGGCAGTACTTCATCGAGTTCTACTTTCCTCCCACATATTTCTTTTGAGAGAAACTCTTTCTCCAGAAAGGACCCGTTCTTGGCAACAAAGATCTTGCCTTCGGATCTAAGGTAGAAGGTATACCCAATGGTTTCCTTAGGGTATCCTATGAAGATGCAATTTTTCCGAATTGGGTTCGAGCTTTTCAGGTTGAAGTTTCTTGACATAAGCATCGCATCCCCAAACTTTTAGAAACGACAGCTTAGGTTTCTTCCCAAACCATAGTTCATATGGTGTCATCTCAATGGATTTAGACGGTGCCCTATTTCAAGTGAATGTAGCTGTCTCTAGAGCGTATCCCCAAAATGATAGCGGTAAATCGATGAGTGACATCATAGATCGCACCATATCCAATAGAGTGCGATTACGATGTTCGGACACACCATTACGCTGAGGTGTTCCATGCGGCGTGAGTTGTGAAACGATTCCACATTTCCTTAAGTGCGTACCAAATTCGTGACTTAAATATTCTCCTCCACAATCTGATCGTAAGAACTTTATTTTTCGATCACGTTGATTCTCTACCTCATTCTAAAATTCGTTGAACATTTCAAAGGTCTCAGACTTGTGTTTCATCAAGTAGACATACCCATGTCTACTTAAGTCATCAGTGAGAGTGAGAACATAACGATAGCCACCGCGAGCCTCAACGCTCATTGGACCGCACACATCAGTATGTATAATTTCCAATAAGTTGATTGCTGCTACGTCTTGAGCTAGCGTTGGTTTTCCCCGAAGAGGAGAGGGTGATGCAGCAAAGTGTAGCGTAAGTATTTCCCTCAGTTTTGAGAACCAAGGTATCAATCCAGTAGGAGGCTCCTCAAAAGTCCCACGCGCCTACACAAACAAACTGAGAACTCGCAACCAACGCAATAAAGGGGTTGTCAATCCCTTCACGGCCACTTGCGAAAGTGAGATCTGATAGAGAGATAATAATATTTTTGGGATTTTGTGATATAGATGCAGAAAAGTAAAGATGCAAATAAAAGTAGATTGAAAGCAAATATGATAAGAGATAGACCCGGGGGACATAGGTTTCACTAGAGGCTTCTCTCAAGAGCATAAGTATTACGGTGGGTGAACAAATTACTCTCGAGCAATTGATAGAAAAGAGAATAATTATGACGTTATCTAGGCATGATCATGTATATAGGCATCACATCCATAACAAGTAGACCGACTCCTGCCTGCATCTACTACTATTACTCCACTCATCGACCGCTATCCAGCATGCATCTAGAGTATTAAGTTCATAAGAACAGAGCAGCGCATTAAGCAAGATGATATGATGTAGAGGGATAAACTCATGCAATATGACATAAAACCCATCTTGTTATCCTCAATGGCAACAATACAATACGTGTCTTGCAACCATTTCTGTCACTGGGTAAGAACACCGCAAGATTGAACCCAAAGCTAAGCACTTCTCCCATGGCAAGAAAGATCAATCTAGTAGGCCAAACCAAACCGATAATTCGAAGAGGCTTGCAAAGATAACTCAATCATACATAAAAGAATTCAGAGAAGATTCAATTAATAACCATAGATAAATCTGAACTTAAACTCACAATTCATCGGATCTCGACAAACACACTGCAAAAAGAGATTACATCGAATAGATCTCCACAAGAGAGGGGGAGAACATTGTATTGAGATCCAAAAAGAGAGAAGAAGCCATCTAGTTAATAACTATGGACCCGTAGGTCTGTGGTAAACTACTCACAACTCATAGGAGGGGCAAGGATGTTGATGTAGAGGCCCTCCTTGGTCGATTCCCCCTCCGGCAGAGTGCCGGCGAAGGCTCCAAGATGGGATCTCGCGGATACAAAAGGTTACAGTGGTGGAAATTGTGTTTCGTGGTGCCCCTGGATGTTTTCGGGGTATGTAGGTATATATAGGAGGAAGAAGTACGTCGGTGGACACCCGAGGGCCACGAGGGCGGTGGCGTCCTCTGGGGGCGCCCTCCTATCTCGTGGGGCCCTTGGAGCTTTCTTGACTTGCACTCCAGGCTCTCCGGATCAGATTTGTTCCAAAAATAACGCTCCCGAAGGTTTCATTCCGTTTGGACTCCGTTTGATATTCCTTTTCTTCGAAATACTGAAATAGGCAAAAAAACAGCAATATGGGCTGGGCCTCCAGTTAGTAGGTTAGTCCCAAAATGATAATTATGTATAAAATAAAGCCCATAAGCATCCAAAAAAGGTAGCATGGAACAATAAAAAATTATAGATACGTTGGAGACGTATCAAGCATCCCCAAGCTTAATTCCTGCTCGTCCTCAAGTAGGTAAATGATAAAAGAGAATTTTTGATGTGGAATGCTACCTAGCATAATTCATAATGTAATTTTCTTTCATGTGGCATGAATGTTCAGATCCAAATAATACAAAATAAAAGTTCATATTGACATAAGAAATAGTAATACTTCAAGCATACTAATCAAGTAATCATGTCTTCTCAAAATAGCATGTCTAAAACAAAGTTATCCCTACAAAATCATATAGTCTGGCTATGCTTCATCTTCATCACACAAAGTATTTAATCATGCACAACCCCGATGACGAGCCAAGCAATCGTTTCATACTTTAATAATCCCAAACTCTTTCAACTTTCATGCAATACATGAGCGTGAGCCATGGACATAGCACTATATGTGGAATAGAATGGTGGTTGTGGAGAAGACAAAAAAGGAGAAGATAATCTCACATCAACTAGGCGTATCAACGAGCTATGGAGATGCCCATTAATAGATATCAATGTGAGTGAGTAGGGATTGCCATGCAACGGATGCACTAGAGCTATAAATATATGAAAGCTCAACAAAAGAAAACTAGTGGGGTGCATCCAACTTGCTTGCTCCACGAAGACCTAGGGCATTTTGAGGAAGCCCATCATTGGAATATACAAGCCAAGTTCTATAATGAAAAATTCCCACTAGTATATGAAAGTGACAACATATGAGACTCTCTATCATGAAGATCATGGTGCTATTTTGAAGCACAAGTGTGGAAAAAGAGATAGTAGCATTGTCCTTTCTATCTTTTTCTCTCATTCTTTTTTTCTTTTTTCTTTCTCCTTTTTTTTCTTTGGCCTTTCTGTTTTTTTTCTTTTTGGCCTTTCTCTTTTTCCTTTTTTTTTTCTTTTTTTTGTAAAGTCCGAAGTCTCATCCCGACTTGTGGGGGAATCATAGTCTTCATCATCCTTTCCTCACTGGGACAATGCTCTAATAATGAAGATCATCACACTTTTATGGATTTACAACTCAAAGCTAGAACAAGATATGACTCTATGTGAATGCCTACAGCGGTATACCGGGATATGCAATGAATCAAGAGCGACATGTATGAAGATTATGATGGTGGCTTTGCCACAAATACGATGCCAACTACATGATCATACAAAGAGCAATATGACAATGATGAAACGTGTCATAATAAACGGAACGGTGGAAAGTTGCATGGCAATATATCTCGGAATGGCTATGGAAATGCCATAATAGGTAGGTATGGTGGCTGTTTTGAGGAAGGTATATGGTGGGTGTATGGTACCAGCGAAAGTTGCACGGTACAAGAGAGGCAAGCAATAATGGAGGGGTGAAAGGGTGCGTATAATCCATGGACTCAACATTAATCAAAAGAACTCATATACTTGTTGTAAAAATTTAGAAGTCATCAAAAACCAAAGCACTACGCGCATGCTCCTAGGGGGATAGATTGGTAGGAAAAGACCATCGCTTGTCCCCGACTGCCACTCATAAGGAAGACAATCAATAAATAAAATTGTGCTCCAACTTCATCACAAAGTGGTTCACCATACGTGCATGCTACGGGAATCACAAACCTCAACAAAAGCATTCTTTAAAACCGTAATTACCCAACTAGCATGAATTTAATATTACTACCTCCATATCTCAAAACAATTATCATGTATCAAGTTGATCATAGCATCCAATTATCATGTATCACTTTCTATGGAACAACATTACCTAAAGAACAAGTATCTTAGCTGAACTATGGAACAGCGTGAACTCCTGAACAAGACCCTAAGAGATCAGCATGAATATACAGTGAAATGTGATGATCTATTTTCCGTGCTTAGATGAATAACAAAGCCATAAATGTTGCACACAAGTAAGATGAGGGTACAACCTATCTGGCTGCCATCCATAGGAGTGAGCATCATGTGCTGACTTGTCGATGGCCCTGCAGTTGTTGTGGTTGTCCATGTCGGGCACGCGCATTCGATGCAGGGAACTGTTGAGTGGGGACTGTAGCTCCCTTCTGGTGTATGCTTCCCTTGTTGGAGCAGTTGCGGTGAGTCGGAAGACGGTGTGTCTGAAGATGCAGATAACGCATAAAGTTAAGAACGACATATCTCTTTGATCCGAAGAAATACACTAAGAGATCAACAACAAGGTACGAGAGTGGTCACACGTCTGTTGACTGAAGACTAAATTGGTTCACACGATTTTATTTTATTTTGGTTTGTCTATCCGATCTACGCTGGATGGCTTGATGGCGCCTTGTGCCTCCCGGTGACATCGCTCGGAATCTTCCCCGAAGAGCCAGCGACCAATGGCAGAGCAGCCTGCCTTCGCCGTCCGTGGCCCCGTCCAAAACCCCGCTCCCCGCCCCACCGCACTGCCGTGGTTGCGCCGCCCCCGGGACAATCCACAAAGACTCCCCGTCATCCAGATCCGGTGGCGGCAGTACCTTCAACCCACGCAACTCTAAAAGATAGCCATCTAAGCGGCGCTTCGCGGCCGAACTTGCGACCCGCACCCTTTCGATAGACACCAGCCAACCGGCAGCCTAGGAGCTCCGCCGCCTCGAGGGGTGCTGCTTCCCACTGGGAATCGATTGGCCCAGAATAAAAATTCAGACAACTGACGCCTAAATGAAGTGATTTCAGATGTGGGTGCGACCTATCTGGCGGCATGGTGAAGTAGGCAGGTCCAGCTGCCGAGTCGGTGAGGCCGGAGCGGTTGCGGTGGTGACCGGCGGCAGGGAAAGAGCAACGTCGCGATGGTCGACGGCTATGCGGAAGCAGCGCCAGGACTCTGGACGGATCCGAAGTTGGAGCCGCTCCGGCGCCGTGAACAACGGCGGGGGTGAATCGGCTCCGGTACGGTTCACGCGGCCATCGTCGAGGCAGCACCAGCAGCACGGAGTAAGAGGCACACAGCCCAGTGCACGACGGCAATTGGACAGCATCTCCGGCATTAGGGAGGAGGGCGGCTGTGAAATTGGTGCGGTGGGGGCGCCATGGAGGTGGGGCCGAGGTTTCGCGGCTCGGGAGAAGGGAGCTTCCCGAGGAGAAGGTGATTTGGCGCCCACGAGGTATGAATGGGGGCGGGCGGGGAATTGGGAGGAGTGGAACCATGTCTTATGGACGCATTTATGCGAAATGTGAGGGGGAGTTACAGTTCTACCCTTGCTTATAGGCTTCTCATCTTGGGTCTGTGTACTGAGGGTCGGGGATAGTAGAGTAACTTTGCTTCTCCCCAAATAGTGGGCGGGAGCGATTTCGGGCGAGGAGGGCGTGTTTTGAACTATAGTGGGCGTGAGCGAATTCGGGCGAGGAGAGCGTGTTTTGAAATAGTGGGTGCGAGCTATTTCGGGCGAGGAGAGCGTGTTTTGCCGACCATGGTCTATGAATTATTCGGCACATGTCATTTCGGCCGAGGAGAAGGCGCGCTTGGATGAAGTTACGAACCTACCCTCGATGTACAACGGGCAATTGATGCGTGTCCCACATAGGATGGTAATTTCGCGTCTCCCATTTATTTGCTCGGGCGAATTCCACCGAGCAGAGAGAATGTTTAACGGTTCGTTCAAATTTTGGGAGAACGAGCATCCACGTCTACCTTACCAAGTCGATTCGAATCAAAATTTGAAATATTAGCTTTCCACTTCTTTTTTTGATGGAGAGATGATGCTCGGGAGTAATGTGTTTTTACATGCTCGTTGCTAGCGATTTACTATATGACAAATAGTTGACCCACTCAAAAACGCGAATCAAACCCAAAATGAAATATCTCGATTCAATGAACTAGCTCGTTCAGTAGGTCAAAATAGTGAACTAAGTCCAAAATTGAACACATCAATCGAGTAGCATGTTGTACAGTATTATAGTACTCCATGAACATGTTGAAAGTCAAATTAATGAACTTGTTTGCTATATGCATATATCCGTTCATGTGTGGATTGCAGACAACATGGTCTCCAATTTAAATATTTAAATGCAGGTTTATATCAGTCTTTGATGCATAAAACGCGACCTCCCCTCTCCGGGACTCCTGTTCTCTCTCCCTCTCTCTCTCTCTCTCTCTCTCTGCGACAATCTTCAATTCTGTCGCACGCATCTGACACAAAAATCTTGTTGGTCCCTCTCCCTCTCTCTCTCTCTCTCTCTCTCTCTCTCTCTCTCTCTCTCTCTCTCTTTGTGTGTGTATGTGTGTGTGGGGGGGGGTCTTTCTAGTCCGCATTCATATATACACCATCTATAGGTCTCTCTCGCACACTATGTATGATACTATAGCTAGTCCAAGCTAGATATCTTGAGTGCACTCATCGTACGCACACAAATTCCTTGTCTCTTTGCCCGTAACTCTCTCACGCACCACTATGTCGTCTCGGAGCTCTTCCTCCCCTCTCTAAAACTCTCCATCCACCTGGGTCACACATACACATGCATATCTCACTCGCACTCGATAGGCCCATCTAAAACTCTATCTCTCTCCATCTCACACGCACACACACACACAATCTCATGCCCAGCTAGCCAAGTATGATGGTCTCTCACTCAATTGTAGGCACACGCAGTCCCCCGTATATGTATATGACTAGCTAATCTTAGTCTCCATCACAAGCATGTGCATGGTCTATCTCGATTTCTCTCGGGGCATCTTTCTATCGTGCACGCACTCCCTCGATCTCCCACCCATATAGTCCCCTCACGATCTCGAGGGGATCTCTCTATCACAAACACACCCTCTCTCCCTCCCCATGCATCCATGCTATCCATGTGTCCCTCTCGACCTTTTTATCTTGTTGGCCAGACCTCTATTGGACATGTGCTACAGGGGTGTCTCTCTCCGTTGCAAACAATCACACACTAGCTATCTTCGTGTATCTCCTCGCCTCGCTTTTCCATCTCAGAGATGCATGCGTGATATGTTCGCATAAGAAACGAAAAAACACACACTCTCTCTAATTTATCGTTTGTTGTCACTTTCTCTTTCACACACATACTCTTTTTGCATACTTTCTCATTCTCCTTCACACGCACTTGATCTGTTTCGACTGAGGCACTCACCTCCGTCCATAGCACATAGATTTATTGAAAAGTCAAACATCACAAAGTTTGACCATGTACGTGGAGAAAAAGAATTACATCTAGTACGGCAAACATATACCATTAGATTCACCATGAGATGTAGTTTTGTATGATGTATCTTTGGTATTGTAGATATAAATAACATTTGCGTAAACCTGATCAAAGTTTCCAAACTTTGACTTCTAAAAATTTACATACCTTTGCATTATCGGCCGGATGGAATATCTCTTTCCCCTCTCAGCTATCTCGACGCACCACTCAGCCTTATCGGGGCTCCTCAATCTCTCTCAAACTTTATTGGTCAGTTTGGTTCGTGACTGACCCTCATGCCTTGATGGTCGGTCTTTTGCTTGTGGACGTGAGATGTAAAATATTTCTACCTGGCCAGGCTTGTGTGGTGCTGAAGCGTTTGGTTCATGCCTGGGCCAGGCAAAGCATCAACGTCTCATCAATCAATCCATGCATCAATTATTTAATGCTAATATCCATCGATGTTGCTGTTAGTCTCGTGGCCGCACGACCAGGCACGGCCAGGCGTTCGAAATCGGTCGCTTGGGCCAGGCTACTTGCAGCATCTGGAGTTCAGCCAGGCTAATTAAAGTGCAAGAGGGAACCCAGCCTAGGCAGGCTTTCTTTTTCACAGGGTAGCAACCAAACAAGCGTGCATGAAATCCAGCCACAACCCCAGGCCACGCAAAAGATGCTCATGACGCAAGCCAAACGGGCCTCATATCTCCCTAGTTCACACATACACATGTCTGCTTTCGCGCTATACATATAGACCCATCCAACACTCTCCGCCTTGTTATCTCTCCATGTGACACGCACCCCCTAAGTACCATAATCCCTCACTCCATCATAGGCTCATTGGATCCATGGGTTAGAGTTAGTTTGGGTTAGTTTGGAGTCAACTAACCCAAAAAGATCCAAACAGGAGGGTTAGTTTAGGTTAGATGCATCTAACCTATCCAAAAAAACTAACCCATCCAAGAGGTACTTATTTGGGTTAGTTCTTCTCGGGACCACTAATAAACATTTTTTTCTCTTGCTCTCCCCGCAGCAGATCCCTCCCCACTTCCTCGAAGCTTCTCGTCCTCTCCCTCCCTCCCTCTCGCACCGCCCGTGAAGGTGCCTCGCCATATCCGCGCTCCATCTAACCCTGCCATCCAAACACCTCTTTACTTAGAGTTAGTTCAGGTTAGAATCTAACTCTAACCTCTAACTGAGTTAGAGTATCCAAACAGGGCCATAGGCGCAAGCACTCCCCCCCTCCTAAGTATGATTATCTCTTACTAGCCATCAGGAACACACGTATTGTCTCCTTCCATCCATATGTCTATCTCGATATCTCTCGGGGCATCTTCTATTGCGCACACACCTTGTCACTCGATCTCCCACCCATGTAGTCCCATCCACGATCTCCGTGGGGATCTCTCTATGACAAACATACACTCTCTCCTCCCCATGTCTGCATTTTCTCCGTAGGTCTCTCTCGACCTCTCTCCCTTGTTTGTCAGACCCCTCTTGGCCACGTGCTAGGGGTCTTCCTCTCTCGGTTCCAAACAACCACACACTATCTCCTCACCTTGCCTCTGTTGTCGAAGATGCATGTGTGATATGTTTGCACAAGACACGCATGCTTTTTCTCCACTTTTATCGTGTGTTGTCCATGTCTCTTTCACACACGCACACACACTTTTTTCACTCTCTCTCTCTCTCTCTCTCTCTCTCTCTCTCGTCAGGGACTCTGTCACGTCCATAAGCATATGGATGTTTTGAAAAGTCAAACCTCAGAAAAGTTTGACTAGGTATATGTGGAGAAAAACATTTACATCTAGAACGATCATTAGATTCATCACAACATGTACTTACTTCATACTATCATTTATCTTTGGTATTGCCGATATAAGTAATTTCTTTATAAACTTGGTCAAAGTTTCAAAAGTTTGACTTTAAAAAAATGTTGTAACTACATTATCGAACGGAGGGAGTAGCTCTTTCTCTCTCTCTGCTATCTCTCACGGGCCTCCCCTCTCACTCGAACTCTCTATACCGATGGATTATACGCTCACTGCGTCAGCATATAGCTCTGTATATTGTTTAGTTGACCGGTCAACCAATCCACATGCTGTGTTGTCAGCTCGTGTTCTGTATCTTGGCGTGCTGGCCCATGTGGCAGTGGGTGAAAATAAGTAAACTAGAGGCCCATCTGACACGCGGTGAAGGAAACAAAGTTGAAACCACTCGGGGTAGCACCCCGCATGCTAGTAAATTGAGGGCGCATTGAGGACAAACTTCTTGCACGCGAAGGACGCACTCGCGCACAATTCACAACTGTGCGGCGACATGCATAGAAGGATGCACTTGCACACACCCAGCACACAACAAACACCAGCACACGTGTACACCGGCATCGCCGCCGGTTGAGATGGACGGCGAGGCAGCCAACAAGTGGAGGCCTCTCAAGCCAAAACCACATCCGGCGAGCCTGGACTTCATCAGCAGCCTCCCGACGACATGCTGCTCGTCATCATCAGCCTCTTCCCCACCAAATCTGTCGTGCGGACCGCCCTGCTCTCCCGGCGGTGGCGCCCCCTCTGGCGCTGCGTCCCCCTCAACCTCACCGTCGACAGCTGCCTCTGCGACAGGGATTGCAAACGCATGGTCACAGTCTCCAAGATCCTTTCATCGCACCACAGGCGGCCAGACGCCTTGACATCCGCATGTTCAGTACCAACTGCAAGGTCCAACCCAAGTTAGACGAGTGGTTCTTATCCCCCACCCAAGATCAGCTCGAGGAGCTCAGCTTTGAAGCTGGACGATGTCGCTCTCTGCCGCCGTCCACGCTCCGCCTCACGCCAACGCTGCGCCGCGCCAGCTTCAGCTCCTGCTATCTTCCCCAGATTAATGCCGCGCCCGCCGTTCTTCTCCCTCAACTCAAGCCGCTCGACCCCTTCGACGTTGTCATCTCGAATAAGGCTATGTAGCACCTGCTCCGTAGCTGTACTGCGCTCGAGTACCTTCGTCTTGAGCAGATCCACGGGTTCATTAGCCTCCACATCGCCTCGACGAATCTCCGATGGATTTATGTGTCTTGCTGGCACCGCAACAAGACATCAATTGGGAAGAGATCACTCTAGCTGTTCCACGTTATGGTCATTGAGAATGCGCCTTTCCTTGAGAGATTGCTTGTATCGGATCTAGAAGGTCCAACAAAAATCAGGGTCATTGTGGCCCGAACTTGACAGCGTTGGTGTACTCGTCTGCCAAATTATCCGAACTCTTTATTGGATCCGTAATCGTTCAAGTACAACACTCATCTTCTTCTCCGTCTTCTTGAAATTCAAATTTTTAAATTTCTTCTTGATGTATTTATGACCGTCTTCCAGAAAATGATTCCCACAAGCTTGACCCAGTCCATGCGCACAGTGAAGATCTTAGCACTAAAATATATCGGCCCAATCTGGATCAAGTTGTTGGATTCCTTACATGCTTTCCATGCACGGAGAAGCTACTCATCGAGGTGAAACTTCTTTCCTATTAGTAAACGGTAATCACAACGTAGCTCAATTGTTTCGTAATTTTCCCAAATTACGATGACAAGTGTAGTGTTCAAAACTACATCTACGCACTGCACCAAAAAAAATTAGTATTTTTTCTCACGTGATCACCTGCGTCATTTTTATGCTGTACTACTATAGTAGCCTAGGCTAGTCGTAGTGGAAAGTAACTTAGACTACTCCAGTAACTCTATGGTTACCCTAAGGGCAAGTACTACCTCCGTCCTGGTTTACTCTTCCAATTTTGTAGTATCAAAATTTGACCATAGATTTAACTGACAAAATGTTAATGCAGGTCACTAAGAACTATATCGTTGGATTCGTATTTGAACATAATTTCAAATGGTGTAATTTTTAGTGACATGCATTGGCATTTTCTTAGGTAAATCTATGGTCAAAATTTTATACTAAATATGAGGTAGTATTCCCTCCGTCCCAAAATTCTTGTCTTACATTTGTTTAGATACGGATGTATCTAACACTAAAAATGTAACTAGATACATCCGTATTTAGACAAATTTAAGACAAGAATTTTGGGACGGAGGGAGTACAAAAGTGGGCTATGTAGGCCAAAACATGTGCCAAATTCACTTGTGATGCATTTGGCATCGATGCCCCTTCATTGCTCACCTGGTGCCCCAATCTGGAGCACCTACTTTGATCCGGTGCCAAATTAACTCACGCAATGAAAAAACACTGCGTGGGAGAGAGAGAGGACTGAGGTAATAAAAAACACTTGTTTGGGAGAGTGAGAGGCTGGTGTAGTTGGTTTGATTGATTTGTTTATACATGTGGGTCTGTGTGCACAGCGGTGCCAACTCTCTCACATCGCGAGAGCGGTGCCAAAATCTTTTGATTTGACATCGATGCTATTATGTGGCATACTTTTGCGAAATATGGCATCCGCCACATAGTGGAAGGCAAGAAATGCCCAAGCTCTTCACATGCTCCTAGTTAAATGAGAGGAAGCCGAAATGGAGAGAGAGAGAGAGAGGGAGAGAGAGAGTGTGTGTGTGTGAAAAAATATCACTAGCCAGCCAACCCTATCGTATGAGCGAATGATATTGGTACCTCTTGATGACACAACAATCTTATGCAGCCAGCTGCTCTAATATGTTCTCTTCTTTTGCAGATAAAAAAGACCGAAAGTGAAAAATGTGCTGCACTATAACAATCTCATCGAATGCCTTGATCTCCATCTTACGAAATTGATTTGATCGACTACCGAGGTAGCACATCCGAGATTAAATTGGCCAGGTTCTTTTTTCTCGGAGGCAAGTGTGCTCAAGGTAATGAGGTTTGGCGTTCTCTGGCGCAACAATGAATGGCGTCTTGATCACCGCATAGCGTCTAAGCCTAAATGACAAAGTCTCATGAAGCTGAATTTGTTTTTGAAACATCAAGTGGCCAGAGACTCGAAAATTTATTTGCCCATTAGTGACTTGTCAGGGCAGTGGATTTTAGTTTGTACGATAACGCTGCATCCACCTAAAGTAACGAAATTTCTTACGTGAACTTCCTAGTAATTCCCTCTTCCTAGGTGCAGCATTACTCCTAACATTTGTAATATCAGTTTGAAACTTGTAATATTGTCGTGTCCTATTCCTGCGGTTTCAAAATCCTGCTAATCAAACAGGTCATGAGTTGGTGATGATGTTGTGCCTCCCATCTTTCACCAGTAGCCGTCGGATCTAGATCTGACGCATACAAACCATGCTTCTCCATTTTTGCAAAAAGATGCCCGCACTTGTTCCCTATTTACAAACAACTCCTTGTCTCTCACAATCAGCCTTATCTCCTCCCCACCACATCTAGAAGGCCGTGGAAAATTCTGGCGCGATGGCCGCTGACGGAGCAGTCCACCCCCAATCTTGGTGTTCCGTGCAATGCACGGGCATCTACGCACGGGAAATTATGTCGAACAGGGCTAGTTGTAAGCAGGCTAGCTCTACAGCCATGATGATAGTGACTGCAGACGGTGAGGCTGACTATGGTATGCCGAACACGGCGCCTATACTCAGGTGTCATCTCCATCGCAGGGTCTTGTCACTTCACTGTGAGGAGCAGCACGTAATAATTTGACCAACGGGTAGTACAACGCTAGTACTCCTAGGAGTACTACATTAGTAGTACTACTACTAGTACTAGTAGCACCACCGTCTGGATTTAGGAGTACTACCACGTCTATCTGGATTTTAGTATTTGACTAGCAATATCTAGTAATGCATGTCACAAAAAATGTACTACTCCCTCTGTAAATAAATACATGGAGTTTTATTCCTATCGACGAGAGAACTTAATGTTTTCTTGCTAACTAGAGTCTTAATAGGATTACATGCAATGATGCAATGAACTAAACACTGCATGTCATGTTTGGTAGTCTCAAGTCATTGAAAGCATGCATGACCCACATCTCTCATTGGTTGATATGTCACGAAATAAGAAACAAGGAGGGAGTTAATGCACCGTGCCTAAGTGTTTTGGGATTATTTGGTTTTCGTAATGTGACTTACACAACATTTTTGTTTACATGCATTAACATTTTATTAGTTAAATCAAAGGTCAAAACTCGGCATAAAATGCAAAGGGACCAATAAACGATAAACATCAAACTTCTCTCGTTTGGCCCCAACTAGAGGTCCGATGAGATGACTATACTGCACCGGCACGGAGGGGGCGCAGCTTTATTGACTTACGGCAACTGCCTTCGGGTGAATGACACGTGGGCCCAGGGGGTGGCTGACCCACCTATCATACAACCAAAGGCAGGTGCAGTAGAGGGCCGAGGACTTGTATGAAATCCTACGCACCTACGCACGCTAACCAAGGGCAAGAGTGATCACTCGAATCGCAAGATCAGTTGACTAGTAGAAGCTAAGCTAGACCCATGGAGGCGATGAGCGCGAGCATCAGCCGGCTGTGCCAGATGGTCCATGACGCCAGCCTGTGGCCCGGCAACGAGGAATGTCTCCAGGTAGTATTGCTTGAGGCCGGCAGGGCAAGGGGCCGCTTGGACGACAGGTTCATCTCCTTGTTCGACGAGGCCCTCGTCGGTTTCCTCGACAAGTTCACCGTCGTCAAGAAGCTCGCGGACGACTTTGACGTAAGCCTTCAACCGACGCGCCTAGGCTCTGCGATGCCCGCCACCCTCAACGGCCACTATGGTGACAACCTCTTCGACGCACTGGTGGCCCTGCGACTGCCCGCCGTCGCGCCGGAGAATGTCCACCTTGAGGTCGCGCTTGCCGCGCAGCGCCTGACGCAGCAAGACACCATGGACATAATCACCCACGTCTATGTGCATGCAAGAGGAGGACGATAGGACGCTGGCCTTCTTGGACTGCATGGCAACCTTGGCCGCACTGTTCAGAAGCACGTTGAGCTCGCCGCCAATGCCGCTGCTCCTCACACGTCGGTTGGTGACCCGGCACACTAGGGCGTGAGGATGTCGTTGATGGATCCGTATGTATTTTTATCTTTCCTTCAAATCCATGTAGTAGTATATGATACTACAGTAATTATCTTACCTTTCGCATCAACTTCATAATTTTCATACGTACTCCATGCATGAACGGCGCCAGAACCAAACTTCTCATTACTCTAGGCAAAATCGTTATTTTCTATCTATCGATCGCGCCATGGAGCAGAACCAAATTTTACAAGTTACGAGTTCAAAAGGAAAAGCCTGCCTGCTCGGCCGCACCCCCACACGGTTGGTCCGGCACGCCGCTCAAGCGGGAATGCATGCGGTGTTGCATCTTCACTTACAAGTGGGACCGTAGTTGAGCAAACCGACTATCGGCAAACCCCCACCCCGCCGACCGCGTGATGGCTGAGAAAACAGGAGCGAGAAGAGATGGTTGTAGCACGGACTCTAAGAAAATTGGTGTCGGATGGGACTCGTGTGGGTGGCGTGTGCTGTAGTGCTAGACGTGAATGCTAGTTATGGCCCATGCCACCCCACTATATCGAGCCCATATCGAGGTACAATACGTAGAACAAATTTCCTGCAGTCCCTGCTCAGCACTCCTCTATCTCTCTTCTCAGCCAACCAGCGGATGCACGGAGCCCATCGTCTGTTTGCTCACATGCGGTCCCACATGTCAGTGAAAACGCAAGCGGACCCACTGAACCTGCACATCTTTCACCTCGACATGCTGGTGATGAAAAACAAATCCAAGAAAGATCTTCGGTGGCCGCTTTTGGAGTTACTCAAGAGTAGTAAGATTCTATTTACAGTTTAACCCAAGATGCACATCTCGTGGCTTCAACTTATCAACTACCACTCTATTTTCTTTCATGACACGACCTAGATGCTGGATGTCCCACGTGTCGGCAAAAGGAGGAAGAACCCGACCAAATCTTTGGTTGTGCTCTCGGATTAGACTAGTTGTGCTAACTTAAATTTTTTATTGTGTACTCCCTCCGTTCCAAAATACTTGACTTCCATTTGTCCAAATATGGATGTGCCTATATACTAAAAAATGTCTAGATACATATATATTTTGACAAATAGAAGGCATGTATTGTGCAACGGAAGGAGTAGAATGGATGCAAGTTTTTGTATTGGGAAGAAGAGTACATCAATATATTGATAGAGCGCAATTTAGTAGATGTTCTATCACTTTTAGCTAGCACAGAGGCTATAGATGAGATTAGTGCACTTGTTGTTGATACTCCTACTTGGTATGCGTGTTGCTGCTTAGGCCTTGAGAGAAAACGGACCGGAGGGAGTACTAGAATAGAGGCTAGACATGAGACTAGATGCGAGGAAGCAACGTCTACTTCTTTACACTCGAAGAAGAAAGAAGCACGCAAGATCGAGCCTCCATGCAGATCAACAATGAATGCATCTAGAAGGCACTAATCCAACTTACAGGAGTAGTAAAATGTATTCTTATGGTTCTTGTTTTCTTTGGTCTTGCTTTTCTAGTCAAAATTATCGTTGGAGTTCGTGCAAAACGGAGGTCTGTTTGGGGTCGTGCGTTGCAGTTGGCCTTACAAGTGGGACCACAGTTAAGGAAACCGACTATCGGCAAACCCCCACCTCGCCCGCCGCGCGATGGCTGAGTTAGATAAACGATGAGGTTGAAGAGATTGCTCTAGCACGGACTCCAAGAAATATGATATCAGATGGAAGTTGTGCTGCTGGCGTGTGTCGTACTCCTGGATGCGAATGCTTGTTCTGGCCCATGCCACCCTACTACTCCTACTAGTTAGTTCTATATAGTACTACTAGTATCGAGGATTCGAGGTGCTGGTTACGTAGTACAGTATGGCTACAGTAAAAACACCACGACGCCAGCATAAAGCATGTGAAGCTAGTACAAATAGTGTACTACTATTGTTGATTGTCCTCATCCGATAACCTGTTGCAATGCACGTACAATTATGTATTCGGAAAATATATTTTTGCCTCGTCGCACCACTCACTCACAGAAGCAACTCGAAAGCCATTCATAAATTCAGTAAGTTTATCATAGGCATATCATTTTATTACATACAACAGGTCATCAACCCACATCGACAACAAGGATACATTATAAATACTAAAGTTTTCACCATACAACAAATAACAAGCAATGAAATGAACTTCAACTCAACCATTCCTCGGCGTGGGAACGCTTGCTTTGAACCACAAGTGATTCTGCGGGACGGGCCATCCATTGTCGATCTGGAGACCAACGTGGGACTGATCATCCAGCTGAAGCGGCCTACTATATCGATGCAGGGTAGGGAACCACCCAAATGTCCGAGGTATAGACACAGTTGCTTCTCATAAATGGTAGTAATGTTGTGTCAACAACAGTTGGATCGCCTTTCACCATCATTGGATAGTTTTGTCCAAGGAAGAGCGAGTTTTCTCCAAGACTATCAATTCTGTACCTGGGAGAAGGAGTTGGCGCTAGCACACTAGTATCCATCCTGAATACCATGCAACGGGTGTTGGAATAGGTCCGGAGAGTGCGACCATGGGAGACTACACCTGCTTCCTTAGCAGTAACATCATCAGTGGGCTGTATACACACGAGAAGAGGTGATCCATCAGAATTAGTTGCCAGGCGCCAAATAGTATATGGGCGCTGCTCGTCCTCATGCTCGTGATCATCACCGTCATCATCTCCCCCTTGGTTATAAAAATCTTCAAGTATAGGTGGTGGAATGTTCACAGGACCTTGGAAACACAAGAAAAAGGTTAATTAGTAAGGCTGGCCATAGTGGGGGTAACATAATAAGTAGTATCATGCACTTGGGACTCGCAAACATGCTAATGTGGCAGGCAATTAAGGAAGAGAGAGATGGTTATAGTAACATAGGTAGATACCGTAACATAATAAATGTGATGCTACTATGTGTCATGCATGGCAATAAATGAGAGCACCTATGATACTAATCTAAGATATTATGCACTATAGAGGTAGTAACATATGCATGTTACTAGTCTAAGTTACTCCCCACTATGACCAGCCTTGCTAACCCGCATGCATGTGGATGAAACAATTATAATTACGGTGGAAGACAAACGTACCGAAACAACGCGGATGCCATGCAAAAACAGTGCCACGAGTGGTGGCAGCAAACACAAGGCCCTCGTATTGAATTGCATCATAGTACTCATCCGTGTATAGAAACTGATTTTTGAGCAATATCCATCCAGTCAAACCACTGACGACGGCAACAAGCTTGTCGAACATAGCAACAACTTCATAGTTGTTTTAATTCCAAGAGCGGTTGGGGACTCGAGAAATTTCTATCTTCCGTAGAAGACAGTCACCATGATTTTATTTGAACGTGCGTACAATACCGGTGTGCTCAACCTCTGGGCAATCTGCTGAGATTTTTGGAAGTGGAACCCGGTCACGAGTGTACACATTCACAAGTTCCCACTCGCAGTTGGACCCAATGTAAACAACCCAATCTCCATTTGCGCCTTCCCAAGCCTTGCCCTCAAGCGATGGCATCTTAACATCATACGTATGGTTATCAAGCGGCATCAACTTGCACAGGGCGAGGCCTCCGTCGTGATGGCGCCAGTCATCAGGGTCACGGCGAAGAACATAGGGAGATCAAACCGCTCCTTGACTCTTGGGTTCCTTATAATGATGTTATTAGTTGAGTCGAGAATGGGCTTGAACGAACCTGCCATGCTAGCCGAGGTGATGACATCGCACCGATCAATGAGTTCCTCCACCACGTCATCTTTCAGATCGGGGCAAGAATAACGGGTCAAGCTTCCGTCCTGTTCCCTCCATGGAGAAGACGATCGAACAATGGCAGAAGAAAGGGTTAAGGCTTGAAGGAAAATGGAGGAGGGAGAGGAAGAGCGCATGACAGCAGTTCCAAATCGAGAGGGAAAGGCGAGCGATCGGTGGGCGGTTGCCAGTTTGCCACGGTTCACGAAGGGGCGCCCCGGCCTACACGTCGGTTCGGAAATACTCCTACTACTCGCCGTCGTCTCACTGATATGTGGAACAGGACCACATGTCCACGAGACATGGTATGTAATTTCTCGTGCAAAATGCGATCTGGCCGCGTTGGCCCGAGGTGCCGCATTAGTTATCGGCCTTTATTTTTTTAATTGCGCGCCATTCAGTTTTGAAGCATGACTAACTGGTACTGTACGCAGAGAAAATATAAACTACTCTACCACTACTCCACCTCCAGTACTAGTAGTATAAAGAAGATATATAGGATGGAGCTTCAGCGCTTTCTTGCCAAGGGCTGCCCACTTGCTTCTCACACTACCACCCTCTCTCCAGATCTAAAAAAGATGGCCCCTCTCTCCCTCCTCACCGGTGGTCACAGATCCGCCGGGGAAAAAAAGGACGTGCAGCGTGGACGCACTCGTCGTCGACGAGCGAGGTCATGCACTGACGACAAGGCCGTCCTCTCAGACCTAGCGCCCGCGCGGGATCGCTACCGTAGTGTGTGCGGAGGATGGCGACCACGAGTGAAGCCACTTCCCGCCGACCCTCAGGTATGCTACCTCTTTTCGAACCATACCCTTGTTCTATTGCCCCATATGGCACGTTGTTGCATGTGGATCTTTTTCCACTCCACCATCTTCCCAATTTGCCATCCTCTGCTCTGCTGGCCACGCAGACGAAAACCATAATTTGCACTATTAAAGGAAAACCTACTTCATGCAGACTAATGCATGTCTGGGTTGAATAAGGAAAGGAAGGGAGACTGTACTGTCCAAGAGAGTAGGCATTGAACCCGCATCTAGGTTGAAAAGGGGAAAATCAGTAGCTAAGGAACGAGTCTCGTGTCTCTTGGTTGAAGAAGGGTAGAAAGGCATGACAACGCAATAGAGAATGACCAGGTCGATCGGTTTGTTGTCCTCGCATAGGAAAAAAGGTGGCTAAAGAGAACAAAATGGGACGTAATCCACATATGCTGCCTGGATATTTGTTGCTCTGGGCAACCATACCTCCCTCACCACTCTGCGTCTGTGGAGGTACATCATACTGGTGCACCCACTGTCCGAATGGGCCTCCCATGCTCTTATTGCCAATTTTTTTGCTGTTAGTATAACGCCAGCAGTCAAGTCAAGCAATGCTACTGCTAAAGTGAAGCCACATTTAACTAATGCCGCTCTTAGTCTAATGCCACCGATAAATTTAAGCAATGCCATTTAATGTCACTGGATTATTTCAGGGTTAGCTGTTGATTGTGGATGTATTAAAGATTTTTTAGTTAAGGCATTATAATGTTGTTGCACAGCCAGTATACCAACGATGAAACTTGTTACTACCTTCAGATTTTTGCACTGTTAATGCTTATAGATTACATACCTCACTTTCATGAAATAAGTTAATTTTTTTGTACAGTGTCACCAAAATGCCAAGGCGCTGATGTCATTTTATTTTGGTTAAACTGCACAAACAATTATGAAGAGAAAAGGAAAGGTCAAGAGTGGGCACTTCCTCCTCCGGCTGTTCTCTTGATTCGTTCGATCAAGTTTTTATGTTTGATCGATTATCAAGATTGGGATAGCAATTTTTAAGGTCCCCCCGAGTTCGAAATGATATTTACCTTGGAGGTACACGGTTTGCAATTTTTTATACTGTCATTAGTTAATAATGCTAGTTACCTTCAGACTTTTGTATTTGGTTTAATGCTCATGCACAGCTAGTATACCAATGCTGAAACTTGTTACCTTTACATTTTGTATTGTTAATTCTTATAGAAACCTTCCAGTGCTAGAGTTTATTGAAATTTGTTCAGTAAAACCATTGTAATTGTCAGGACCCCGATTCCAAATCACATTGACCTAGCCGGTAACACCTCATATCACTTTGCGGCCTCACGCACGGTATTCCCACGGGTGTCGCCTTACCATGGCCCGGGACCGTTTACGTCTTTTGGCTCACGTATATGACAGTGTCGCTAGCATCCACATGATAAAGAACCCGGGCCGACATGGCTAGTCGTGAACCCAAAGCGGCGCTAACCTATGGGGACAGGCATACATGAATCACATCGAACATGTCGGTCATCAACGTATAAATTCGGGCTGTAGCACTGGGCTAACAGGACTCCGGTGTCCCGGGCTGTAGCAGGCTAGGCAGGACTCCGAATAACACCACGCGACATTTCCCCGAAGGGGATGTATATAGGAACGAAATGAAACACATGCCGGCCAGTCAAGTGTCCAAGCAGTAGTGCTGGGCTAGCAGGACTCCCGTGAACCGGGCTGTAGCGGACTACTATCGCTCAGAAGCACGAGACTACATTTCCCCATATGAGAGGCTGCCAAGGATAAACAACTAGTTTGTCGGATCCCACACATACCAAGCATTTCAAACGTACACACAATATGCTCAATATGTGTAGATACAACATGGCATCACAACATAACTCTACGACTCAAATATTTATTCATTAGGCTCCGAGGAGCGAGATATTACAAACATGGGTCTCATGACCCAACACTCGTGAGCATACAAGTCAAAGCACAAGCGGAAGCTAAACATGTCTCGAGTACGCACAGCTATACATGAAAAAGGCTGAGAAGCCCCGACTATCTACCAGATCTCGCCGAGGGCACAAGATCGTAGCTAAGGTAACAAGCTAACCGTCAAGTCCAAGCGGAACTACTAGCGAGACCGAAGTCTCTGCAAAACATAAAATAAGCAACGTGAGTACAAACGTACTCAAAGCAAGACTTACATCGTAACTAGCTACATATGCATCATTATCAAAAGGGGTGGTGGAGTTTGACCCCAGCAAGCCAACTTTGACTCGGTGGCTATCCTGAACTACGACTACAAGTAACTCTTTTGAGGTGGCGCACACGAGTCCACATATTCACCATATCAATACACCACTATGGACCCGCTCCCGCCTCCCTCACGAGAACGCCATCCATAGCACTCACGCTTATCTTGCGCATTTTAGAGTATCCACTTTCACTTGTCTATGAACTGATATAGGCAACCCAGAAGTCCTTCTCCGTGGACACGGCTATTCGAATAGATCATATTAACCTGCAGGGTGTACTTCTTCACACACGCTCACCACTTACCGCCGTTTACACGACATGTACTCGGCAACCTTCAAGCGGAAGCCCAACGTGGGTGTCGGCCACGACCTACCTAAACACACAAGTCCCAAGTCCAGGTTTATCGCCTATTCGGGTTCCATCCGCAGGGAGTCCGGCCGAGGTTTCCCATACGGCCCCGAACGATGTGTACAGGGTTCCCGAGACACCAACGGGCGAATCGCAGACACGGTGCCTACCGCAACACAACCCACCCCTACGGTCGGCGTTGCGTCACGGCCCCCAGCTTGCTACAAACACCAGAAACTACTTGCACCTCCCGGACTGAGGACAAGGGTGGTTAAGAAGCCGAGAGGGTCCATTGGTTTCGGGCCCAATGCTTGGTAGTAACTGTTTCATGGATCACAAACACAGAACTCAGTTCCTGAGGACGGCTGCAATGAGACAACCCACCATGTACTCCTACATGGCCTCTCACCGCTACCTTTACCAAATTGTGTTCACACACTTAGCTCACACACAGTAGGACATGTTCACACACCTCCGATTCATTCCCGATGAATCAGACCTGACTCAACTCTAAGCAGTAGCAGGCATGACAACAAGCATGAATGAGTAGGCACAACATGGCTCAAACAACTCCTACTCATGCTAGTGGGTTCCATCTAATTCTTGTGGAATGACAGGTCATGCAGAGGATAAGGGGTTCAGCCATCGCAGCAAGTAACACATGAGTCGTTGTTGTCCTAATGCAGTAAAATAGAGCAGGAGCGAGAGAGTGGGATTATATCGGAATGAACAAGGGGTTTTGCTTGTTGGCACTTCGAAGATAATATAGTTCTTCATCGGTGTCATCGAACAATCGCCTAACGCCGCTTCATCGAGAGGGACAAATACCGCAAACAAGAGAGAACACAATCAATGCAATGCACATTCACATGAATGACATGTCATGTTAAGGTACTGAATTCACCTAATGCAAAATCTAGCCAAGTTAATTGAAGTGGAATTCAAACAAGAACAAATTCCAACTCCAAATGTTATTTCATAAATTGCCCTAATCATGATTCATCCTATTCAGTGAGGTTAACTTGTTTAATCATGCATGAAAGTGCCATAAACAGATTCTTCATATTTTTCCGATCATTTTTCATATATAAATTATTTAATTTGGAGTTACGGATTAAAAGTTATGAATATTTGAAGTTTGGGGTATTTTCTGAAATTTCCTGAATTAAATTAAATCCAGAAAAGAGTATTACTGCGTCAGCCTGACATCAGTGTGACGTCAGTGGTCAACGAGACATGGTCCGGGTCAAACCTGACAGTGGGTCCCGTGTGTCAGAGTAATTAGCTTAACTAAATTTTAATTAAAACTAAACCTATTTAGTTACTGTGGGCCCCACATCATTGACTCAGGAGAGTCAACCAGGGCCCACCCGTGGTCAAAGTCCACGTCGGCTGCCGGCGTTTAGTCACGGCGAGCAGCCGGCGGCTTAAGTGAATTTTGCCATTCCGGCGACCAAATGGCCTGGAGGGCATCTAGGAGGAGCTGGGAGGAGCCAAGCTCTTGGTGGAGTTAATGGGTCGGGTGGCGAATCGGCGCCATGACGTGTTTGGCGGCGGCCGGAGCTCGGCGAAGTTCGGGCACGTCGCTAGGAGGCACAGCAGGAGGTGCGGAGGGTGTCATGGTTCTCGGTGCTGCGCTGAGCTCAGAGGTGGGGTTGGCTTCGAGCCATTTTGGCTCTAGCCATGCCGGGCGATTTAGGCACGGCGTGGCGAAGCCGGCCATGGTGGGAACGGTGGCTAGAGGAGGAAAGCGAGTCGGGAGAGGGGAACGACAGAGGAGCTCACGGCGGGTGCAGCGATGCCATCGGCGAAGCCTGGGAGGCACCGGAGCCGACGACCGGGCGACGGCATCAAGTGGTCCGAGGAGGGGAAAAGCGGGGCGGCGCCTGGGGCTTCTCCGCGTGCAGACGGCGGGGAGGGCGAGGATGGAGTGGCGGAGCTTGTGGGCTAGTCGGGGAGCGAGGGAGGCCCCGTGGTCATGGTGGTGGCGGCGGCGCGACGAGCTCCGCTCGGTGGGAGAGAGAGGGAGCCAGAGGAGGGAGAGGCCACAGGCGAGGGAGAGAGGGATCGGGGTGCGTGGCGCTCGGGAAGCGCCCAGGGGAGGAGGAGGCAGCCAAAGCGGGAGGAGGTGGCGGCGTGTGGCCACGCGGCCGGGCACGCGCGCCCGCCATCTTGGCGCGAGGAGGAAGGCGACAGGGGAGCCAGCGGTGGTGGGCTGGGCGGCTGGGCTGGGCCGGTTGGTGGGCCAGATAATTCAGGTAAGATTCTCTCTCTTCTTTTTTTATTTGTTTTAGTTTTCTAATTTTCTGTAACTTTCGTGGCTTTATTAAAAATACTAATGCTACCCCAAAAATCATGAAACTTGTTTCAGCCTACTGCTTGGAAAATATCCAACAGCAAACATTTAGGTTTATGATTATTTGAGCATTTAAAATATTTTATAGCATTTAAATGCCCAAATGCAAATACTTAATGAATTAATCCAAAGGACCAAATATGTCATGAAAAATGTGCGGCACCTGTGGTTCTGGTTTAAAGCATTTTTCCAGAGATGATGAACATTTTCTAAAGCCATTTGAAATCACTGAAAAATATTTTTGGTTGAGCCTATTTGAATTCCTTTAATGCTAGGGTTTAGGCAATCCCCATTTCAAATTTCATGAAAATTAAACATGATGCATGGATGCAATGCCACTAGGTTACAAGCAAGCTCTAGGGCTGTGACAGTAATGTACCCTGTAATAAACTAACTACTCTACTGTTGCACTAGCCACTAGATTAGTGTATATTTGTAGTATTCGAATGGTGTTGCATTAGCGTATGGACATAAATAAAGTGTGGCAAGCTTTCCCAGATATGTGCTCAAGAAAACTACTACCTGTTTTTCTAAATACTAGACGTTTGGGTACTTTAAATTGAACCACGAAAACATCTTATATTAAGGAACAGAGGGTGTAGAGTTCACTCAAATTATCCCGGTAAAGCTAGTCACACCTTTGTTAAAATTAATGTTCATTATGTTATCGGAGGAGGTCTGTATGTTTTTCTCTAATGCATGTCTACTACATACCCGACATCATGATGTAATGTTAAGTCATTTCCTTTTGTACAGTGTAACTTAATTGTCAAGGTGGTGATGGCATTTTATTTTAGTAGAGCTGCACAAAATCTGCTTAAAAGAAGAGGAAAGGTCAGGAATGGCTCAGTTTTTCAGAAAAAAACTATGTATGCCTTCCTGACATCAGCCGATGTTGCTTTATTTATTCCTTCAAACAGGTGGTTAGAAACAGTCTTGCTACCTTTTCCCATTAAGAAATTGGAATGCTTATATTTGTGAGTCTATGCTTCAACTAGTGCCACTTTTATAGTTATCACACTTTCAATATCTATGCAAACAGGGATGCTCGATTTTAGTGGAGCTGCACAAAAAGTCCAACTGGTTCAACATTAGGAGCATGTTTTTTCCAAACCTTTATATCCAATTGGTGGCACTATGAGTTGTTCATTACGAAGGTACATGGTTTGCTACTATCTTGCTACTCTTTTTCTACTGTCATTAGATAGTAATACTAGTGGTTTGCATGTGAATTTATTGGCAGGGTGGACCTACATTGGAGGTGTAGGACAGGATTAAATGATTGGATGCTCAATTTCAGTTGTATCGATTTCACCTCTTCCATCACTGCGAACATGGTGTGGTATATGTTTACTAGCTTCTTGATATTTGTGCAGACAGAGATGTCTGCCCGCTGCTATTTGGCAAACAAACAAAGTGTCCGCAATTTTGGTTGAACTGCACAAGAGAATAGTATAGTCACTTGCTTGCGATTGCCATTTGAAAATAGACACAAAGATTGGATAGTCACTTCATGGACTGCAGAAAAGTAGTAATCTTGTACTATTTATCGCCAACAGTTGGTGCTTCATTGCTTTGGTCTGATTATACAATGGGCATCATTTTCCCTAAGTTAAAGTTTGTATTCCGAAAATAGTCTCGCGGTTTGATCGAGAGAAGACCAAATCATATTGCAGTGGATGTTCCTCCATCATGTGTAGTTCATTCTCATGGTTCCAGCTGTTGGTGAAACCACTTACGTTTGCAAGAGGAATTGTAGACTTCACAAACATATTTGTCTTTCAGTCTGTACTGAATGTTGGCCAAGAGAAGCATCCATGTTAGTAGGAAGAACATATGTTTTTTCTAGATCTTTGCTTTTGGTGCTACATATTTGTATATGATCTGTGAATCATTGAGATGCATTAACATGTTAATCTTATGTATGGAATCGTACTAGTTAGTTTTAGTTGCGATGCAAGATCCGAACTGGCTGATCTTTGCTTTTGGAGCTACATATTTGTATATGATCTGTGAATCATTGATTAACAGTTACTTATTTCTGTTAGCTCAGTGCTTACAAGTTACTGATTGATCACTAGCTAGCCTACAAATGCGCACCTGGCAGTTTTATTTGCGACGCAAGATGCGAAGTGGCAGTTTTTTGAATAAAAATGCCTACCTGTGAAGAAACTGACAAGCTACACTATCGATCCTACACGGATAAAAATGCCTACCTCTGAAGAAACTGACAAGCTACACTATCGATCCTACACGGATAAATAGCGTATCACGCACGTACTACCTCCTTTCCGGTTTGCAGGGCTCAATTCAAGAAACGACCTACTCGATCCTACACGAATAAATAGCGGATCACGCACGTACTAGTACCTCCTTTCCGGTTTGCAGGGCTTAATTCAAACCTCTCACCAACGAAGGTACTCCCTCCATCCGGGTTTATTAGTCCCGTGAGCAAAGCAGCAAGACCAAGGCATGGCAATAATTAATGGCATGCAGAAGTTTAAGCCTAATTAATTCCAGCGATTTAAGTGGCTGCATGCGTGCCCTCGGCTGCGACTCGTTGCATGCTGCTTCGCATCGCCCGCGAGTGATTACGAGAGCTCGCATGCAGCCGGCCGTAATTAAGGCAGCTAACTGATGCGAAAAAGATATGCTTTAATTGTTGCGGGATTTTTAAATCCGTGAAATCATTATTGACAAGGAGGGAGATGATTCGAGTGCACTCGTTTGACCGCCATCTTTGGCGTCAAGGCGAACCAGCACGGACGGACGGCACAGTCATAAGTTCAGTTTCCCTAGTTTTCCACGGCAAGCGGGCGCGCTAAGCCATTATGCATTGAATTCCGATGACCGTCGCGCTACCTTCCCCCTATAAGTACAGGTTCCCGGCATTCTCCAGTGCCACCGTGACCCAACTTGCCATATCCTCATAAGCCCCCACCAGCCCGACGTTGCTCGCCACGTCCGCCATGCCCCCGCCCGTCCGCGGTAGGCGACGCCGGAGGCGGTCACCGCCGAAACTAGTGTTCGGTTCTTCACCGGAAGGCAGACGGAGGGAGGAGGCATTCTATCTGTCTTTAGATGACAATGCGTAGATCGAGGAGTTGTTGGAGCGCGACCGCATGGCAGAGGAGCAGGAGTTCTTGGAGCGCGATCGCCTGGCGGAGGAGCAGCGTAACACCGATTTGCACCGCCAGCGGGACATGGAGCAGCAGCCCACCGGCGCTCTGAGTCGCGAGCAGAGCGCTTGCAACTGGGCCGACTATGTGGAGGCCGGTGCCCGGCAAATAGCCCTGGAGGCTGTCGGGCATGCACCTGTTCGCGAGCCGATTTTTACTACCAGCTCGTCAAGTGGGTTTCCCGCTTGGAAGCCGAAGCTTCGGTGGACCACGCCGGCATGGAAAGGGCCAACGCGTGCGAGCAACGCGCCCTATCGCACCTCTGGCAAGTCCGAGGCGAGGCGCAGGACGCCGGTGCCGGCGTTTAGCGTGTACCGCCGGCATCGTCTAGTTAGCTAAGAGTAAGTTAGTACATGTCTAGTGGGAGTAGATAGTTAACTTGGCTATGATGGTTGTCAACGTGGAAGTTTAGTACTCTATATGTGGATCGGACACATTACTTTGCTCTGAATGTTGAACTTTCCGTTTGAACGTATGGAATGGGCTGTTATTTTTTTAAATGGGTTGTATTTGTCCTCCACGGGTTTAGAGGCTGACTTGTGGGCCTAGCAAGTTGATGCGTACACAATCAGGAGATGATTGTACGTAGAGAGGATGACAGCAGGGACACGCCAAGGTCATGGCAGAACGCAAGCAAGTGCCTCATTGTTTCAAGCCAATAAAAAATGGCTCCTCCTAGTGGATTTCTGACATCTGGGTCCCATGCCATTGTCAACGTAGTCAATAAACGAGAGAATTGCACAACGAGCGGCTGACACCAGGGACCCAGCAGCTCGCCCAGTTATTTTTGTTTTGGGTTAATTTGATAAATGCCACTGCAATTTCCAAACTTTGAAAAATGCCATTTCATGCCATTTCTAGTGGCATTTTTTGAAGTCTGGAGTGGCGTTTTTCAAAGTTTGCAAACGGCAGTGGCGTTTTTCAAAGTTTGCAAAAATTGCAGTGGCATTTTTCAGTTTGGAAATTGCAGTGGCATTTTTATGAATCGCCATAATTTGAGTGGCATTTATCTAATATGTTTTTGAGACGGAAGTGGTGTCAAGCTGGCTGTGTGGGACACTCGCCTGTCTAGACAGCCTTTTTCTTTTATGTTTACCCTGCACCAGCCCAAGAGTTTTTTTTTCTTTTTGAAAATGGCTAGCCCAGTTTTTGTGATTTGTCAAGTAAGTCACTTTATCAGGCCTGTTGGGCTATCTGAGGAGAGCTTCATTAAATTTGGGCGAGAAAATGGCCTATCAAGAATGAGAAATAGGATGTACATTTTAAAACACATCAAACCGGCAATTAGTTTCAAATATCTTTTTTCATTTCGAGATTTTAAATTGCATTGATTTTTATGCGTGGACAATTTATTGGATTTTATATTGATATACATTTATTTTTATCAGTCTGAATGTGAATCGAAATTTCGGGATTAAAAATAGTTCAGACCGCACCGACATATGCAAAATTTCGTATAATTTTTTAACCGTGGCCACAATATGAGCTGTAATGCTAACAAAAAGAATATGGGCTCCAAAAAAACCCGTAAGAATTAGCAAATGGGCTATAAACTATTTGAAATAATGGCAGATGGGTTGTAAGCTGTTTTCCACATATTTGAGGCTTTCCACAGATGGTTCAGATATCGTTGGATGTCCATCCAACGGCCGTCGTCTTCTTCAATCTCTGCTCTTCCTGCTCCGGCCGCTCAAACAAGTGCCGGCAGGACTGCCGCTCCCTCCTCCCTCATGACCGGCTGTGCTGCCAAGCAGCCTCACCGCCCACCGCATCTCCATCGCTGGCCTAGCTATCCCTATACTCACCCTCAGTCCCACACATGCTGTTATTCTCCGGCGACGGTAGACGAACTAGTAAACCCTCGTAATCCTCCGCGTGGGAAATAACTGCCGAGTATTCCCTGGCTTCGTGGCGTTCCCTTCCTAGGCCTCGCCGTCGTCCACGGCCTTGGTGCTCTCGGCACGGCCTGGTCAACGTGGTCAATGAACGACATCCATCGGAATGGACTGTACGTGGAGAGGCTCACAGCTGGGTCCACGGCCGCACGCAAGGAAATGCCTCCTTATTACGCGCAAAATAATGATTCCTCCACCTGACATCTGGGACCCACCGAAAGAGCCTCTGTATTTGACAAAAAAATGTTACCGCCGCTGACAGCTCGGACCCACCAACTATATCTTCGCACGCAAGGAAGTGCCTCCTTATTACGCCCAAAAAAAAGAATACTCCCCCTGCTATCTGGAACCCAGTATAGTGGGCCTACTAAGTTGACAGGGACGAAGGGCTTTGTCAACTTAGTCAATATGCACGATTCTAGCTTGACTGACCACACGATGTCCATCCAACGGCCGTAGTGGTTCTTCAACCTTTGGTCTTCTTGCTCCAGCGGCCCAAAGCAGCGCCGGTCGTGCCGCCTGCTCCTGCCTCCCGTGGCCGGCTGTGCTGCCGCGGAGGCCTCACCGCCCCCATACTACTCCCACCGCTGGCCAGGCCATCCCTCCACTCCACTCACCCACACCCCCTGTTATTCTACGGCGACGGCAGCGCAGCCGAACCAGTGAACCCTCGTACTCCTCTCCGCGTGGGCATCCACTGCCGCGTCTTCCCCGGCTCCGCGTCGTCCCCTTCCTAGGCCTTGCCGTCGTCCAACGCCGTGGTGCTCTCAGTGCGGCGTGGTCAATGTGGTCAACGACCGAATTCCATCAGAAGAATATCAGACGTGGAGAGGCCGATACCGGGTCCACGGCAGCCGCAAGGAAGTGCCTCCTTATTATGCGGAAAATAATTATTCCACCACCTGACAGCAGGGACCCACCGGACGGGCCACCAGTATTTCATGAAAAAACGTATGCCCCTGACTGCTGGGACCCACCCGACGGGCCACCGTATTTCGCGAAAAAAACGTTCCCCCTGCTGCAGCTCGGACCCACCGGAAGTGCCTCCTTATTACGCATAAAAAAATGAATACCCCCCTCCTAGCTGGGACCCACCTTGGTGGGAGGCTGACTTGTGGGCCTACTAAGTTAACGGGGACGAAGGGCTTTGTCAACTTAGTCAATATAAACGATTCTAGCTCCAGTGACCGTACGATGTCCATCCAACGGCCAGAGTGCTTCTTCAACCTCTGGTCTTCTTGCTCCCGCCCAAAGCAGCACCGGTCGTGCCGCATGCTCCCGCCTCCCGTGGCGGATGTCTGCCGCGGAGGCCTCACCGCCCTACTATTCCCATCGCTGGCCAGGCCCTGCGGCGACGGCAGCCTCACACCATAGCGGAACCACTGAACCCTCGTACTCCTCTCCGCGCGGGCTTCCTCTGTCGCGTCTTCCCGGCTCCCGTTGTCCCCTTCCTAGGCCTCGCCGTGCGTCCACCGCCTCTGGTGCTCTCGGCCGCATGGTCAACGTGGTCAAGGAACGATTTCCATCGGACGTGGACTGTATGTGGAGAGGCTGACAGCTGGGTCCACAACCGCAGCAAGGAAGTGCCTCCTTATTACGCGGAAAATAATTATTCCTCCACCTGACAGTGGGGACCCACTGGACGGGCCACCGTATTTCGCGAAAAAAATGTTTCCCCCCTGACTGCTGGGACCCACCGGCTACACCTTCGCACACAAGGAAGGGCGTCTGGGCAAAAAAAATGATTCGCCCCTCTGACTGCTGGGACCCACCAGCTACATTTTTGCACGCAAGGAAGTGCCTGACAGTCGGGACCCACCTGCTCGAAGCGTACGCAGCATTGTCATTCTGGTCGCAAACGTGTATGTACATACTAGTCGTTGTTGAGGCGCCGCGACGAAATCGTAGTAGAGGCGCCGACGTAGCATGTACACGCACGCATGCAGCTGTGGTGGAAGAAAGAAAATACGGCCACGTATGTGTACATACAGACGGGGTCTCGAACGCCTAGTCGCGCATACGTACGGCGAGGGCTCGTGTTCATGGGGAGGCAACGTAATGCGTCGTGTTCATGGGGAGGCAACGGAATGCGTTGTGTTCATCGGGAGGCAACGGAATGCGTCGTGTTCATGGGGATGCAACAGAATGCGTCGTGTTCATCGGGAGGCAACAGAACGCGTGGGAGCCAACCGGCTTGGACGGAACAGGCGATGGAAACGAGGCTGGCGCATCGCTGACAACGGAGGAAACGGACCTCCTACGGTCGAAATGGGGGTCCTGTTGATCGGGAGGGTGTGGCGCCGCATAAAACGGAGAAAGCGGACCTCCTACGGTCCGAAACGGGGTCCCGTTGATCGGGAGGGTGTGGCGCATCGCAAAACGGACGAAACAGACTTGTGTTGGAGCGCCACGGTCAAAACGGGGGTCCTGTTCATTGGGAGGGTGTGGCATCAAAAACGGATTTAAACACACTTGTGTTGGAGCCCTACGGTCGAAACGGGGGGGAGGGGTGTGGGGTACCGCAAAACGGGACTCCACGAGATACTGTTCATCTCCACCATCGACCTCCTCCAGCCTCCACGGGCTCCTGTTCATCCAGCCTCCACCGCGCGCTACTCCACCGGCTACTGTTCAACCACCCCTCCACGGGCACCCCTCCACCGTCTACTGTTCATCCAGCCCTCCACACCACGGGGTCCTGTTCAACCACCCCTCCACGGCAACCCCTCCACCGTCTACTGTTCATCCAGCCCTCCACACCACGGGTTCCTGTTCATCCAGAGGCAACGCCACCGCTCAATGTTCATCCAAACCCCCCGCAACACTCACTGTTCAACCCAGAGGCAGCATCGATCGGCTTCAGTTAGCAGCAGTAGCGAAGGAATCGCTCCATCGGGTTCAGTTAACAGCCATCGATCGATCACTCGGGTTCAGTAACGCGTAGCCTGCAGTGCAATCACTCGGGTTCAGTTAGAGCCCAACGCCTCGCTCGGCTTCAGTTAGAGCCAACGCCACACACACGCCACAGACGCACGAGAGGAACGCGCATCGCTCCGCCCCCGACCTCCCACCGTAACCGGCAACTCCCCAAAATTTTCCTCCCCCTCGCTTCTACCACGGTTTTTTCAGTCATGGACGGCCCAAAGAATGTCATGCAGCTGCGTCTCCGGCCCGCCCAGGACGAAAAGCCCATCTTCTGTCATGATTTTTTGTCATAGAAGTAGGAGCCCACCACATCTATGATGATACTGGGTTTTGTCACAATTATCGTCATAGAAGTGTCATATGTATGACAAAAATAAATTTCGATCGGCCCAAAATGTCACGGATGTGTCTTTTTTTTAGTGAGAGGGTGATGAAGCAAAGTGTAGCGTAAGTATTTTCCTCAGTTTTGAGAACCAAGGTATCAAAGCAGTAGGAGGCTCCTCAAAAGTCCCACGCGCCTACACAAACAAACTGAGAACTCGCAACCAACGCAATAAATGGGTTGTCAATCCCTTCACGGCCACTTGCGAAAGTGAGATCTGATAGATCGATAATAATATTTTTGGTATTTTGTGATATAGATGCAGAAAAGTAAAGATGCAAATAAAAGTAGACTGAAAGCAAATATGATAAGAGATAGACCCGGGGGCCATAGGTTTCACTAGAGGCTTCTCTCAAGAGCATAAGTATTACGGTGGGTGAACAAATTACTGTCGAGCAATTGACAGAAAAGCGAATAATTATGATGTTATCTAGGCATGATCATGTATATAGGCATCACATCCATAACAAGTAGACCGACTCCTGCCTGCATCTACTACTATTACTCCACTCATCGACCGCTATCCAGCATGCATCTAGAGTATTAAGTTCATAAGAACAGAGCAACGCATTAAGCAAGATGATATGATGTAGAGGGATAAACTCATGCAATATGATATAAACCCCATCTTGTTATCCTCGATGGCAACAATACAATATGTGTCTTGCAACCCTTTCTGTCACTGGGTAAGAACACCGCAAGATTGAACCCAAAGCTAAGCACTTCTCCCATGGCAAGAAAGATCAATCTAGTAGGCCAAACCAAACCGATAATTCGAAGAGACTTGCAAAGATAACTCAATCATACATAAAAGAATTCAGAGAAGATTCAATTAATAACCATAGATAAATCTGAACATAAACTAACAATTCATCGGATCTCGACAAACACACCGCAAAAAGAGATTACATCGAATAGATCTCCACAAGAGAGGGGGAGAACATTGTATTGAGATCCAAAAAGAGAGAAGAAGCCATCTAGCTAATAACTATGGACCCGTAGGTATGTGGTAAACTACTCACAACTCATAGGAGGGGCAAGGATGTTGCTGTAGAGGCCCTCCGTGGTCGATTCCCCCTCCGGCAGAGTGCCGCCGAAGGCTCCAAGACGGGATCTCGCGAATACAGAAGGTTACGGTGGTGGAAATTGTGTTTCGCGGTGCCCCTGGATGTTTTCGGGGTCTGTAGGTATATATAGGAGGAAGAAGTACGTCGGTGGACGCCCGAGGGGCCCACAAGACAGGGGGTGCGCCCTACAGGGGGGGCGCGCCCTCCTATCTCATGGGGCCCTCGGAGCTTTCTTGACTTGCACTCCAGGCTCTCCGGATCAGATTTGTTCCAAAAATAACGCTCCCGAAGGTTTCATTCCGTTTGGACTCCGTTTGATATTCCTTTTCTTGAAATACCGAAATAGGCAAAAAACAGCAATATGGGCTGGGCCTCCGGTTAGTAGGTTAGTCCCAAAAATGATAATAATGTATAAAATAAAGTCCATAAGCATCCAAAACAGGTAATATAATAGCATGGAACAATCAAAAATTATAGATATGTTGGAGACGTATCAGTTGCTCGCTCCATTGTTCCGGAGAATGGAGTCTTAGTCATTTTACCCATGAGGCATGGTTCACACGTGTCAAATGATTCGAAATCAAGAGACTCCAAAAGTCCATCTGTATGGAGCTTCTTCATGCGTTTGACACCAATGTGACCAAGGCGGCAGTGCCACAAGTATGTGGGACTATCGTTATCAACCTTACGTCTTTTGGTATTCACACTATGAATGTGTGTAACATCACGTTCGTGATTCATTAGAATAAACCATTGACCAGCGGGGCATGACCATAAAACATATCTCTCATATAAATAGAACAACCATTATTCTCGGATTTAAATGAGTAGCCATCTCGTATTAAACGAGATCCAGATACAATGTTCATGCTCAAAGCTGGCACTAAATAACAATTATTGAGGTTTAAAACTAATCTCATAGGTAAATGTAGAGGTAGCATGCCGACGGCGATCACATCGACCTTGGAACCATTCCCGACGCGCATCGTCACCTCGTCCTTCGCTAGTCTCCGCTTATTCCGCAGCTCCTATTTTGAGTTACAAATATGAGCAATCGCACCGGTATCAAATACCCAGGAGCTACTATGAGTACTGGTAAGGTACACGTCAATTACATGTATATCACATATACCTTTGGTGTTGCCGGCCTTCTTGTCCGCTAAGTACTTGGGGCAGTTCCGCTTCGAGTGCCCGCTTCCCTTGCAATAAAAGCACTCGGTCCTCGTGTTTGGGTCCATGCTTTGGCTTCTTCCCCGGCAATCGGCTTACGGTAGCGGCAACTCCCTTGCCGTCCTTCTTGAAGTTCTTCTTACCCTTGCCTTTCTTGAAACTAGTGGTTTTATTGACCATCAACACTTGATGTTCCTTTTTTATTTCTACCTCCGCTGATTTCAGCATTGAAAATACCTCAGGAATAGTTTTCACCATCCCCTGCATATTGTAGTTCATCACAAAGCTCTTGTAGCTAGGTGGGAGCGACTGAAGGATTCTGTCAATGACCGCCTCATCCGGGAGGTTAATGTCCAGCTGGGACAAGCGGTTGTGCAACCTACACATTTTGAGTATGTGCTCACCGACGTAACTATTTTCCTCCATCTTACAATCAGTAGAACTTGTCGGAGACTTCATATCTCTCGACCGGGCATGAACTTGGAAAACCATTTTCAGCTCTTGAACATCTCATATGCTCCGTGTTGCTCAAAACGCTTTTGGAGCCCCGGTTCTAAGCTGTAAAGCATGCCGCATCGAACGAGGGAGTAGTCATCAACACGCGATCGCCAAAGTGCTCATAACATCTTGAGTTGCGGGGAAAACGGGTGCTTCACCTAGCGGTGCATCTAGGACATATGCTCTTTTGGCAGCTATGAGGATGATCCTCAAGTTCTGGACCCAGTCCGTGTAGTTGCTGCCATCATCTTTCAGCTTGGTTTTCTCTAGGAACGCGTTGAAGTTGAGGGCAACATTAGCGTGGGCCATTTGATCTACAAGACATATTGCAAAAGTTTTAGACTAAGTTCATGATGATTAAGTTCATCTAATCAAATTATTTAATGAACTCCCACTCAGATAGACGTCCCTCTAGTCATCTAAGTGATCCATGATCCGAGTCAACTAGGCCGTGTCCGATCATCACGTGAGACGGACTAGTCATCATCAGTGAACATCTTCTTGTTGATCGTATCTTCTATACGACTCATGTTCGACCTTTCTGTCTCTTGTGTTCCGAGGCCATGTCTGTACATGCCAGGCTCGTCAAGTCAACCTAAGTGTTTTGCATGTGTAAATCTGTCTTACACCCGTTGTATGTGAACGTTAGAATCTATCAGATCCGATCATCACGTGGTGCTTCGAAACAACGAACTTTCAAGAACGGCGCACGCTTAGGGGAGCACTTTCTTGAAATTATTATGAGGGATCATCTTATTTACTACCGTCGTTCTAAGCAAATAAGATGCAAAAACATGATAAACATCACATGCAATCAAATAGTGACATGATATGGCCAATATCATTTTGCTCCTTTTGATCTCCATCTTCGGGGCGCCATGATCATCATCGTCACCGGCATGACACCATGATCTCCATCATCATGATCTCCGTCATCGTGTCTTCATGAAGTTGTCACGCCAACGATTACTTCTACTACTATGGCTAACGGTTTAGCAATAAAGTAAAGTAATTTCATGGCGTTTATTCAATGACACGTAGGTCATACAATAATTAAGACAACTCCTATGGCTCCTGCCGGTTGTCATACTCATCGACATGCAAGTCGTGATCTATTATATACTTAAAACGATAGAAAACGAACGGTGAAGATTTAGGTGAAGATTTAGCATCTATCTATTATATACTTAAAACGATAGAAAACGAACGGTGAAGATTTAGGTGAAGATTTAGCAGTCTAGAACATATATATTTTAACGGTTGAGATTTGTGAAAAGCCTTTGTAAATTCTGCGGTCCAGCCCTGTCTCACGTAGGCCCAAAAGAGTTTCCATCTATCACGACTTTATATATTATTAGGCTTAGCGCACATGAGTTCCCATAAAGAAAACAAAAGCCCTGTCTCACGTAGGCCCAAAAGAGTTTCCATCTATCACGACTTTATATATTATTAGGCTTAGCGCACATGAATTCCCATAAAGAACACAAAATAAAGGTTCCCAGGTCCCTCAACGGTGAAGATTTAGGTGAAGATTTAGCAGTCTAGAACATATATATTTTAACGGTTGAGATTTGTGAAAAGCCTTTGTAAATTCTGCAGTCCAGCCCTGTCTCACGTAGGCCCAAAAGAGTTTCCATCTATCACGACTTTATATATTATTAGGCTTAGCGCACATGAATTCCCATAAAGAACACAAAATAAAGGTTCCCAGGTCCCTCAACGGTGAAGATTTAGGTGAAGATTTAGCAGTCTAGAACATATATATTTTAACGGTTGAGATTTGTGAAAAGCCTTTGTAAATTCTGCAGTCCAGCCCTGTCTCACGTAGGCCCAAAAGAGTTTCCATCTATCACGACTTTATATATTATTAGGTTTAGCGCACATGAGTTCCCATAAAGAAAACAAAAGCCCTGTCTCACGTAGGCCCAAAAGAGTTTCCATCTATCACGACTTTATATATTATTAGGCTTAGCGCACATGAGTTCCCATAAAGAAAACAAAATAAAGGTTCCCAGGTCCCTCACGTATCATCAAGTAATAAAGGTAGATAGAAAACGAACGGTGAGGATTTAGCAGTCTAAAACATAAATATTTTAACGGTGGAGATTTGTGAAAAGCCTTTGTAAATTCTGCAGTCCAGCCGTGTCTCACGTAGGCCCAAAAGAGTTTCCAGCTATCACGACTTTATATATTATTAGGCTTAGCGCACATGAGTTCCCATAAAGAAAATAAAATAAAGGCTCCCAGGTCCCTCACGTATCATCAAGTAATAAAGGTAGTCAACTTGGATTAAACCGCACATACTAGGATAGTACTGGTCGGATTGGAATAGGTTAGACCGGCAAGTACTATTCTTTTTTTGTGTGGCATCAAGTACTATTCATTTATTCATAAGCGCACTTCCATGCAGGCTTTCTCGGCAATCGTTTTGGGAGTCCAGTCTACATGCATGCAGCACGCACACAACTGACTCTCAGGGTCCCCAAACCAGTGATCGATCTGATCATGCCGAGATGATTAGCGACTGCACAGGATTCCGATCTGCTTCGTAATCTTTGAATCGAGAACTTAAAATGGGTTGCAAGACAATTGTAGGAGCTGCGGCACCATCCATGATGACACACGTGTAAGCAGTAGACAAGAGTTGCACGGCAAGACCGGCCGACGCCGCTGAGAAGTACTAAAAATCCCAGCGAGCTTCTATTTAAAAAAAGTGTGTTTGAGTATAAACATTACAAAGTTATTCAATTAAAAAAAACTACTATATTGTATAATTACTATTTTTATGTACATCTTCTGTGTACTTATGCATCAGATAAAACTCAATTTTATTACTAATGCGAGCTACTATTTAAAAAAGAGTATGTTTGCTTATACACATTACAAAATTCTTCTTCTTAAAAAATACACTACTATATTAGATAATTATTATCTTTATGTACATCTTTTGTGTACGTATGTATCAGTTCACCTTTTTTTGCGCGGATTGCTCCACTTTTCTCAATTCACCTTCCTCTATGGATCATCAAATTTCATGACAAATACCATGCGTAAATTAATAATCATGTGTTGTTATCTTTTGTAGATTAAACGTATACCATTGGATTTTTATTAGATACTACCCCTCGCCTTTTATGTAATTATATTGTCGTCATTATTAATTAAGTATAGTACATAAACATTTGTGATCAAAGTTTACAATTAGAAAATATGTGCCTTAAAATTGTAAAGGAGGGACTATGCAGTTACTTCTTTTTATCATGCTAAACTCATAATTTGTACATAAACTGCAAGGTCCCTGTCATAAAGAGATCAATGTGGTCTTGGCTTACCGTGCCATAGATAGACAAGTGAAACAGGCATAAGGATGTGGGCATAAAATGAAAAAGGAAAATATGATCAAAGTAGTGAACAGAGAACATGTAAGCAAGATATCATGTCAAGTATGTAATATAATATTTGAGTTGTGCAAAAAATACAAATTGCTGCAACCAATATAGACATGATTGTACAGAATAATCATGTGCATGCCCGTGTAATAGAAGTCAAGTACATGACAAAAGTTAAGAATAATAAACAGTTGGATGAGTGTGCCATAGACAATCATAGATGAAGAAAGGGAATGATTTTTTCCTCTATATTTGTGAAGATTTGAAATGAAAGCCCATGTGATGTACATAAAAATCATTTTAGCTGTGCTAAATAACATATGTTGGACCAAAAAACGATGGCACGATCAATGAAGGTAAGTTATGACACATATAATATGGACGCGGTTAGATAGATTATAAAAACCAGATATGAAAAATTTATCAGAGAGATAATGTTTTAGCATTTTTTTAGTGAATACATATACATTAAATTGATAGGCACAAGATAAAGGAAACTCGAGAAAGGATTGCATGTTTGGATGAATTTTGATGCATGGCAATTCAGTAGCCAAGCCTAACCGCGATAGCACTAATGATGAGAAAGGGATGAAAATAAACGAAGGACTTTAATATGTGAAATCTCTATAATGTGATGTTATATTTTGGTGTCCAATTTCCTAAGGACAATGAACAGAATTGATAAGAAATAACAAAGTCAAAGTTAATACTACAAATATGCTAAAACCCAAAAAAATTAAAAAAATGGAAAATCTAGCCGCACAAATGCGCGGGTCACCCCGCTAGTTCCTATTACAAGAACATGATCAATCTCATACATCACATATATATCATTCATCACATCCTTTTGGCCATATCACATCACAAGGCATATGCTGCAAAAACAAGTTAGACATCCTCTAATTGTTGTTGCATGTTTTTACGTGGCTGCAATAGGGTTCTAGCAAGAAGGTTTCTTACCTACGTCAAAACCACAACGTGATATGCCAATTTCTATTTACCCTTCATAAGGACCCTTTTCATCGAATCCGATCCGACTAAAATGGGAGAGACAGACACCCGCTAGCCACCTTATGCAACTAGTGCATGTCAGTCGGTGGAACCTGTCTCACGTAAGCGTACGTGTAAGGTCGGTCCGGGCCGCTTCATCCCACGATGCCGCCGAAACAAGATAAGACTAGTAGTGTCAAGTAAATTGACAACATCTACGCCCACAACAAAATTGTGATCTACCCGTGCATAGAAACTACTCATAGACCTAGCTCATGATGCCACTGTTGGGGATCGTTGCAGAAAATAAAAAAAATTCTACGCATCACCAAGATCAATCTATGGAGTCATCTAGAAATGAGAGAGATAGGAGTGCATCTACATACCCTTGTAGATCGCGAGCGGAGCGTTCAAGATAACGGGGTTGATGGAGTCGTACTCGTCATGATCCAAATCACCGAAGATCCTAGTGCCGAACAGACGGCACCTCCGCGTTCAACATACTTACAGAGCAGAGACGTCTCCCGCGCCTTGATCCAGCAAGGAGGAGGGAGAGGTTGAGGAAGAGAGCTCCAACAGCAGCACGACGGCGTGGTGGTGGTGGAGAGGCAAGATTCGGTGAGGGCTTCGCCAAGCTCTTAACGGAGGGAGGAGAGAGGTGTTGGGAGGGAGGCTGCGCCTTGATGTGGTTTGCAGCCCTCCCTCGCCCATCTGTTTATAGGGAAGGGGAAGGCGCCCCCTCTAGATGAGATCTAGAGGGGGCGGCGGCCAAGGGAGGGGCTTGCCCTGCCAAGGGGCGCCTCTAGGGTTCCCCCCAAACCCTAGGCGCATGGGCCCAAGGGGGGGTGCGCCCAGCCCTCTAGGGGCTGGTTCCCTGCCCACTACAGCCCATGAGGCCCACCGAGAGAGGTGGCCCCTCCCGGTGGACCCCAGAACCCCTCCGGTGGCCCCGGTACAATACCGATAAGCCCCCGAACTTTTCCGGTGACCGTATGACAACTTCCCACATATAAATCTTCACCTCCGGACCATTCTGGAACTCCTCGTGACGTCCGGGATCTCATCCGGGACTCCGAACAACATTCGATATTCACTTACAAGTCTTCCTAATAAACCTGGCGTCACCGAACCTTATGTGTGTAGACCCTACGGGTTCGGGAATCATGCAGACATGACCGAGACAGCTCTCCGGCCAATAACCAACAGCGGGATCTGGATACCCATGTTGGCTCCCACATGTTCCACGATGATCTCATCGGATGAACCACGATGTTGAGGATTCAAGTAATCCCGTATACAGTTCCCTTTGTCAACCGGTACGTTAGTTGCCCGAGATTCGATCGTCGGTATCCCAATACCTCGTTCAATCTCGTTACCGGCAAGTCACTTTACTCGCCACGTAATACATGATCCCGTGACCAACCACTTGGTCACATTGAGCTCATTATGATGATGCATTACCGAGTAGTCCTAGAGATACCTCTCCGTCATACGGAGTGACAAATCCCAGTCTCGATCCGTGTCAACCCAACAGACACTTTCAGAGATACATGTAGTATACCTTTATAGCCACCCAGTTACGATGTGACGTTTGGTACACCCAAAGCACTCCTACGGTATCCGGGAGTTACACGATCTCATGGTCTAAGGAAATGATAATTGACATTAGAAAAGCTCTAGCAAACGAACTACACGATCTTGTGCTATGCTTAGGATTGGGTCTTGTCCATCACATCATTCTCCTAATGATGTGATCCCGTTATCAATGACATCCAATGTCCATAGTCAGGAAACCATGACTATCTGTTGATCAACGAGCTAGTCAACTAGAGGCTCACTAGGGACACGTTGTGGTCTATGTATTCACACATGTATTACGATTTCCGGATAACACAATTATAGCATGAATAATAAACAATTGTCATGAACAAGGAAATATAATAATAATAATCATTTTATTATTGCCTCTAGGGCATATTTCCAACAGAGGCGCGAGCGGTGGACAACCAAAGAGAAGGAACCATCACAGGATCATAGCTCCGGTCATCTCCCCAAAGAACCTACCAGGTATTGGAGAACCTGACGTCCATAGCAGCCATGTAGCGACGGACGTGCTCGTCCTCCTCCCTGACACGGTGACGCACCACCTCCGGCGGGGCCGGCTCCCTCCGCACCGAAAGTGGCCCACGGGAACGCCACTAAAGGAGCTTAGGGTCGACGACGGGACCCGGGGGCGGGTTCCTCACCAAGCGGCGAGCCCCTGAAGGTAGCACCTCCCAGTGCCAGCCCAGCGGAGCCTAGTCCCGGACATGGGTCCTCGGAAGCAGGACGTCGTCGTGAACGGGTCGACAGCAAGGATGCGGGTCGGGCATCGTCGAGAAAAAATACTATATGCCGCAAGGGTAACATTTTTTAAATGATTGGATTGTGATTTCTTATATGCAAATTCTAAATTTCTATAACTAAAATTATAAGAAACTAAAAACTAACATTTTATAACATTTCTATAATAATTTTAAATTAATCTAATTCATCTAGCTAAAACTAACATTTCTATATAACTAATATTTTTATAACATTTCTAACATTTCTATATACTATTTGACATTAATCTAATCTAATTAATTAATTCATCTAAAACATTTGTATAAAAAACAAAAAAACAAAAAATTAAAATACAGAATCGTGTGTGTATGCGTGCGTGTGTGTATGCATGCGCGTGTGCAGCTACGGCGCTGGTGGCGAGGCGGCTTCGATTGGAGGGAGGAAAGGGGCCGGGGAGAGGGGCTCACAGCGCGGGCGAGGTCGAGGTGACGGCGACGGTGACGGCGACGGCGACGGCGAGGCGAGGGGACGGCGAGGCAGAGGGGACGGTGACGGGGACGGTGAGGCAAAGGGGACAGCGACGGGGACGGGCCGGTGACGGGGACGGGGACGGGCCGGCGACGGGGATGGCGATGGGCAGCGACTGGGACGGGGGCGGCGGCGACGGGGCAGAGGAGAATAAGCAAAGGGAGAGAACGAAACTGAGGAATTTTTGAAGTGTTACTTATATAGGACCCCCCCCCCCCTTTAGTACTGGTTGGAGCCACCAACCGGTACTAAAGAGCTGTTTTCGCCAGGCGAAGCGGCGGGAAGCGCACCCCCTTTTGTACCGGGTGGTGGCTTCAACCGGTACTAAAGACCCCCCTTTAGTACTGGGTGCAGCCACCACCCGGTACTAAAGGTGCGCGCTGGCGCAGGTGCGGTGCGGGCAAGTTTAGTCCCACCTCACTAGCCGAGGGGCGCCTGCACCTGTTTAAAAGCCCCAGCGCGGCAGCTCTGTTGAACTCCTCTCTATAGCAGGCTTCTAGGCCTAACTCTACCACTCTGTCCTCTGGGCCTATTGGCCATTGCAGGCCTGCATACTGGCCCAACTACAAGTTGGGTTTCTAGTCGTAAGCAGGCCGCTGTGGCCCAGTAGGTGGGCTTTCTTATTTTGTTTTTGTCTCAAAAAAAATTTAGTTTTTTTCTTTTCTGCTTTATTTATTTTCATTTATTTATTTCTGAGTTGTTTTTTGTTGTATTTAGAGTTCCTTTGTGAATATTTTTTCTTTAGGTACCAAAAATTACAAACTTTCTATTAGTGCCAGTAGTTTTCAAATTTGAATTATTTGACGAACTTTATAGGCAGAAGTGCATCCAGTTTTTGCCGTAAATGCATTGAAGAATTTGTAAGATGACCTTTACTACCGGTTCGTGGCACGAACCGGTACTAAAGGTGCAGGAGGGGCCTCAGTCTGACAACATACTGCCACCATGCTCTTTAGTACCAGTTTGTGGCACGAACCGGTGCTAAAGGTTCGCCACGAACAGGTACTACTGAGAGCGGCCCGCCTAGCCGTTGGAACCGGCACTAATGGTCACATTAGTGCCGGCTCAAATACAAACCGGGACTAATGAGCTGCACATTAGACCCTTTTTCTAGTTGTGGTCTTTGCATATTTAACCAAGGGCACATAGACCCAAGATTAGGAATTAATCCTGTGAAATTTCTGATGACAAAATTTTATACTTCAATCTTGCACTTTATCTCTCAAGTGACATCTCTTTGATTCCATGATTAATGTGTAATACATCAAAAAAATCATGTGTATTACTGCACTTAAAATGTAGCTTTCCGGTGGCAGTCACAAGCCTTGGTTTATTTGTCGGTGCAGTCTAGTGGGAGGGTCAGACCTACCTGCTAAATCATGTGTGAAATATGATGTGTTATCGCAAGGCTGAAAAAATTATTTGTTGGTTTAATTTTCTATATGGAAACTCTTTTCTGCTAAGGCATGTGCAGCTATGATCCGATTTAAATCAATTCATTCTATAGTTTGATAGCTATTCACCAATTTCAGCTATGATCCCATCATCTTACTATAATCTTGGGTGCCTATGATTTCAGGCACCCCAGCCATTCCCATGCTTTAATAATTGCAATGGAGCCAGCTACCAGCTTTCTGCCCCTAACTCATTTGCTTATGGAACTACCAACAACAGTGGCAGCAGCTCCCCCCTACTCTGGACCTGCCTATTAGTGCATTGATAGCATCCACCTCCTCTGGTGCAGGGTCAGTCAACACCTCCTCTGGTTGAGGCGTGAGTTTACGCACTAATCGGTTGTTTTAGTTGTTAATTAACATTTGTGTGCAGACCACATGAGCGCCAGTTGCTAAATATATATATTTAATATACACTACTAGGAAAAGGGCTATAGATGAAATGGCCACTAATGGCGCACCAGACATGTGGTGCACCACTACTATATAGTAGTTGCGCACCATGTGCTGGTGCGCCATTAGTGTGAAAGACGCTAATGGCGCACCAGACACATGGTGCGCCACTAGTAACAATTATTTTTCCAAACATACTAATGGTGCACCAGGGCACAGTGCGCCATTACTAGTTCTAACTAGTAATGGCGCACCAGCCACATAGTGCGCCACTACTATATTTTTTTATTCTTTTTTTTTTGCAAAACTACTAATGGAGCACCGGGGAATAGTGCGCCATTACTAGTTTAAACTAGTAATGGCGCATTGTGCCCCGGTGCGCCATTAGTATTTTTTCCCCAAAACTACTAATGGCGCACCACCAGCATGTGCGCCATTAGTAACCAGGGTTACTAATGGCGCATTTGTAGGTGGTGCGCCATTAGTAACCTGGGACCAGCTAGATATTTTGGACAGCCACACCTACCCACTCACTTTCCCCACTTCATTCTCTCCACCTCCTCCTCCCAACTTGTCTCGGCTGCCTCCTCCTCCTCACCTCATTTGCACCATAGATTCATCCAAGTTAAGTGGTTAAATTACCTTTTTTTGATAGGTAAGTAAGGGTGAAGCTATCTTTATGTTGTTCTCCCTCCAACAACATGCACATGCACTTTTTATGGCCTAGCTAGATCTATGTATGTTCGTGGTGTTGCATATGTTTGTGGTGTTGCATATATGTTTGTGTTTGCAGGTACCGGTATTTGAAATGCAATAGTTGCCAATATTTTGCCGGAATGTTGATTCATTTCCGTTTTGGCGAGAATTTTGGCACTATGCATTCTTTATGGTCCTATTTTTAGGGAAAGTCATGCCAAATTTTTTCTTGGTTCTAAAATATCGTTTTGCTCTACTCTCAGCGACCATATGGTCCGCATGATGACCGAAGGCATCATGAATAGGTTTTGAGCTCCTTGAAGGCCGAGATGCTTCAAAAGAACGAGGCGGAGATAAGATGTCCGTGTCGAAGATGCAAGTGAAGAGCCTTATTGCGGACCTGGATTCTGGGCAGGTGCGGGACCACCTGCTCTTGCGTGGTTTCATGGATGGCTATCGGTGGCAAGGTGATGAAGATGACTATGAAGTCGTCCATGGGGGCCGGGCAAGAAATGAGGAAGGCTAGCAAGGCAACCACCGCGGCTCGGGCAGGCGAGAAGACGAAGAATCTCTAGAACATGATCACGATGGTAATGCTGTACACAGTCATCATGTAGAAGATGCAGGACATGATGATGAGGAAGATGCCGGAGCAGACGAAGGGCATGATCATGAAGATGAAGATGTCGGTGGAGCAGACGACGATGGACCATCGATGGGCTGGGTGCAGGACCCTCATATTCAAGAGCTGCTTCTCAAGCAGACAGATAACGCAAGAGCTGCCGCCCGAGAGAAAGCCATGCTGGATCAACTGGAGATAGACGCGGTTACTCCATTGTATGAAGGATGCAGGCCCGAGGATACCCGCATGTAAGTGCATCTAGTACCCCTTAGTGATTTTGGTGTATTGAAGACTTATAGGTTAAGGGACTAATGTGTTTACGAGTGTAGACAGGTCTATAAGTCTATGAGGAGTTTGATATTTACAGAGAAAGTCGACCCTAAAATGAAGTTCTTCGATCAAGACTTTGATATTCGATGACTTTACGAAGACTTTGAAAGTGAAGAAATTGGTGTGACCTTGAAGACTTAATATTCATTTGAGGAACATGAAGCGTGAAGACTTACTGTTTTTCGTAGTTTCATTTTCTCTTTCTTGAGTCATAGGAAACACCAGATCGTTAAAGGGGGTCGAGGAAATACTAAGGAAAAATTTCCATGTGATGCTCAACTCAAAATCCTACACCTACCAATCCCTTCGAGTGAAGCCATTGAAATCTCATACAGTTCAGTCAATTTCTTGATGTGAGACGAAGTTCTTCCGGTATTTGAGAATTTGTTCGACCGAGGAGTTAGGAATTCGCCAAAGGCGGATTGCCTACAGTGAGGAACATGATAGCCCCGAGGAATTTGTACCTCAAATTTCCGACCGCTCTTGTACATGCTACCACCTGTCTCAAAATATCTTATCCACCTAACGGTCATATCATTGAAGGGCATTTATGTCTTATCATGTCGGGCTGCTCCCTAGGCTAAAAATAGCCGCCCCCTACAACCACTAGCTGGTAGGCTGCTCCGAGAGATCTTGACACTTGTCATTTGAGAGCAACCCATCCTCTGAGGACTTTGAGCGAAAATCATCGAGTGAGGAAAAACCCAAAACCAAACCCCTACAAACCCAAAGTGATTGAGCATGACTGAAGAGATTGATCCTGCGTGGATCCGACGCTTGTTACCTTTGAAGACTGTGCTTCTTCAGACGGTTAGGCGTCATGGTCTAGAGCATCCAAGAGGAATTGTGGATCGCCGAGTGACCGAGTCTGTGAAGGTTTGGAAGTCGCTCAAGACTTACCACGAGTGATTGGACGAGGTCTGTGACCTTAGTTCAAGGACAATCTGATGAGGACTTGGTGTCCTGAGCTGCGAGCTCGGCGACTGGGTGTCCGGACTGTGTGTCCTCGAGTTTAAATACTCAGCCGCTCCAACCAGAGGTACAACCGAGATGAAGTTGGAACTGGTCTACCAAATCATTGTCTTCACCAAGCTTATCGGTTCTATTCCTCAACTCTTTCATTTCCTCATTCTTGTGTTGAGTGTTTGTTCATATCTGTGTTTGAAGACTTTGACTGAAGACTTTCTCAATTTCCTCAGTTCAATTTCTTCAGTTTGTTTGTCTTCATCTTGTGTTATACTGTGTTTACGCTTTCTGTACTCCGTGCGTGTCTTCATTTCCTCATGATGACCATGCCTGTATTCTGTTATGCTTACTTCTGAGTACTTATTCTGCTGCAAGTAGTTCTTTGCTTAGGAATTTCCTCACCGGCAAATTCCTCAGTGAAGAATTCATTAAAATCGGCTATTCACCCTCCCCTCTAGTCGATATAACACACTTTTAATTGGTATCAGAGCAAGGTACTCCCTTGTTCTGTGTGATTTTGGTTTAACCACCTGGAGTTTTAGTTATGTCGAATCGCAGGTATGAAGAAAGTGACATGCCCTTTCTTTGACGGTCATGATTATCCCAAGTGGAAGGCCATGATGAGGAAGCGCCTCATGGCTATGAACAGCGAGCTGTGGACCGTCACTGAGATTGGTCTTACTAATCTATGTAAGAAGGCAGGCGCTGATGACATTCGCAAGTACACTCGACTTGACATCATGGCGAAGGACATCATATGTTCCTGCCTATCCAGAGATGAATTCAAGCGCATTATGCATCTTTGCAATGCGAAGCTTATCTGGGACCGAATCTCTAACGTCTATGAAGGTCATCGAACCCGTCATGATCCTTGGTTTGAGGACTTCAAGGAATCACTCAATACGATGACTTACGAACCAGAATCATCATCTTCGGCATCATGTCTCATGGCAAACGATGACAAGGTAACCAAATGTTCCTCATCCGAGTTTAGTGACGATGAATCGGATGATGATATTGAACCTTGTTATACCAAACTTGTTTGCATTGCCACTAAACAACAAACGGCCTTGGAAAAAGGTTCAAAACATGCTAGATAAAAGTGATGATATGTTGGGTGAAGAAATGGATCGCACTAAAGCCCTGACTGAAAATCTTCAGAGACTTCAGTCTAGGTTTGACAGCCTTCAAGTTCATCATAACACTCTCTTATCTGATCATGAGAAGCTTTCTTATGAATTTCTTCAAAGAAAGCAAGATCTTGAGAAGCTAAGAGTGAGTTATGAAGATCTTCAGAAGGAGCACGATTCATTGCTAGCTCAACAAATCAGCGCTTCTTAGGAAGAATTTGCTCCTCCATGCTTAAAGTGCATTGAACGTGAATCTGCTAATTCTTCACCTGAATGTTGAAATGCTTCAACTGTTACAAATTCTTCACCTGTCCCTGCTTTCACTAATTCCTCATCTGAGGACATTGCTAGTATCACTGACGATGCAGGGCTGAAGGAATTGTCCATGACAGGCGTGTACAAAAGCCTCAAAGGGCATCAGACTCTTTGTGATGTGCTTAAAAAGAAGATCCTCAATAGAACCCTAGAAAAGAGGGTATCGCCTTTGAGAGGAAACTCAATGCTGATGGAACATATTGGAAGCCTGAGCAGTACCCCAAAACCTCATGGGTTGCTGCAAAGGGACCTCCAGTTGATCCATCTAACTTATCTGGCTTTATATGTGAATCTCCTCATTCTTCTGATGAGTCATTTGACTCCAACTATAAACTGTTCAAAAATCAGAACGGTGAAGTATTTGCTAGATATGTTGGCACTAACTGCAGGAACGGTTCTCCTATGAAGAAAATCTGGGTTCCCAAGAAGTGCCTTGAAAGTCTTCAGGTGAGTGTCCTCATGACACCACCTGTGAAGAATAGGAACCCCGGATCAAACTCGTCATATGGACCAAATTCTTCATATGGATCCAAGTCCTCATACGGACCAAATTCCTCACGTGGATCAAATTCCTCAAAAGGATCAAAGTCCTCATATGATTATCATCGTGCTAACAACTCTGTTTCGCAGGGTAGAGCTAAGGGCTATGAATATGTGCAGTATTCTTCAAACCAATATGTTCATAAGTCCTCGAAGAATTTCTCTGCTTATTCATATGCTTACCCTAACCCCTCTTATGTGAAACGAAATGGATTGGCTTCTATGCCACCATTCTCATATGGAGCTCGTAGAGTGATGAACTCTTTGCCACCCCTTCAGATGTGGGTGGTGAAGAAAAAGAACTAATCTCTTCTGCAGGGTCAGGTCTCCAGACGAGCTTTAACTTCTGAAGAATTTGTTGGGGACCTGACAAAAGTGCCTGAAAGGACACAGGCTAATCATGAAGAAATGAACTTTCACTTGACATGTCCTCATACTGCTATATCTGTTTTACTGCTTGATGAAATTCATCTGATGAAATTGGTATCATATTCTTCACTAATGAAGTATATGAGATCGTAAGTTGCACTAATTCATCTGCATGATGATCAACCCAAAGCCAATGAGTGGGTCCTCGATAGTGGATGTACGAATCACATGACTGGTGACAAGAATCTATTGATGGATGCTCCCTTATCACCGTCACATCTGAAGCATATCATCTTTGCTGACAAAGGCAAAAGTCAGGTATTGGGTCTTGGTAAGGTTGCGATCTCTAAGGACATACACATGGACAAAGTCATGATTGTTGAGTCCTTAGGATACAACCTCATGTCAGTCTCAATGCTTTGTGATCTTGATATGGTTGTTGTCTTTGGCAAGTATCGTTGTGTTGTGATTATGGAAGCTGACAATTCCAAAGTCTTAGAAGGCTTTAGGAGAGGAGACCTGTATATTGTTGATTTCTCTACAGGTCCACAACCAGCCGTGTGCCTACTTGTAAAAGCTTCAGAAGGCTGGCTATGGCATCGACGACTTGGTCACGCAGGCATGAGGAATTTGCACACGCTTGCGAAGAAGAAGCATGTCATTGGCATTGAAAATGTCAAATTCCTCAAGGATCACTTGTGTGGATCCTGTGAAGCTGGAAAAATGACCAAGGCCAAGCATCCAGCGAAAACTATCATGACCACTACTCGTCCATTCGAGTTGCTTCACATGGACCTCTTTGGTCCTAATCATTACTCAGCAGTCACTAATGATGCATCTCTCTATGGCTTTGTTATTGTTGATGATTACTCTCGTTACACATGGGTACACATTGTTACTTACAAGCATGAAGTGCAGGAAGTCTTCAAACAATTTTCCTCGAGGGCTTCAACCAACTTTGGTGTGAAGATCAAGCACATCAGGAGTGACAATGGAACTGAGTTCAAGAATTCTGGTCTTGATGACAATCTTGATGAACTTCGTATTACTCATGAGTTATCTCGCTCCTTATACTCCTCGGCAAAATGGCGTCGTGGAGCGCAAGAACAGAACTCTTGTTGAGATGGCTCGCACTATGCTTGATGAATACAAAACGCCTCGTCGTTTTTGGATTGATGCAATCGATACCGCGTGCCACATCATTAACAGAGTATATCTTCACAAATTCTTCAAGAAGACTGCCTATGAACACCACACAGACAAGAAAACCAAAGTGTGTTATTTCAAAGTGTTGATTGCTAAATGTTGGATTAGAGATCCTCATCACAATGCTAAATTTGCACCGAAAGCACATGAAGGTTTTATGCTTGGTTACGGAAGGACTCGCACACCTCTGAGTCTTCAACATCGCTCTTCACAAGGTTGTTGAAACTGTAGATGTGTGGTTCGATGAAACTAATGGCTCGCAAAGAAAGCACCTACCTTCTGTGATAGATGAACCAGCACCTGAGGAATCTATCAAGTTCAAGGCAACTGAGGATGTCATTCCTACTGAATAATCTGCTGAAGAATTCATTCCAGAACGCGAAGAACGTCGAGCTGATGCACCGAAGATAATCTTTGAAGAAAATGGTGATGAAGAAAATGCTGATCAAATTCCTCGACGACAACCAGCTCATCCTCGCGTTGCAAAAGAAGTGCAAGTTGACAAGATCATCGATGACATTGAAGCACCAGGTCCTCTCACACGCTCAAAAGCTTCACATTTATCTAAATTATGTGGGCACTATGCTTTTGTCTCTATCACAGAGCCCACTAAGGTAGATGAAGCATTTCTGGAGTCTGAGTGGATTCAGGCCATGCAAGAAGAATTACATCAGTTCGAGCTCAACAATGTCTGGGAACTGGTTAAACGTCTAGATCCTCGCAAGCATAATATCATTGGCACAAAGTGGATCTACTGCAACAAGCAAGATGAAAATGGCCTTGTGGTGAGGAATAAGGCACGATTTGTAGCTCAAGGCTACACACAGGTTGAAGGAATTGATTTCGATGAAACTTTTGCACTGTTGCTAGACTTGAGGCTATTCGTGATATTACTTGCTTATGCTAACCATCATAATATCACTTTATATCAAATGGATGTGAAAAGTGCATTCCTCAATGGTAAGCTTGAGGAAGAAGTATATGTTGCTCAACCCCCAGGTTTTGAAGATCCAAAGAATCCCCACAAAGTCTTCAGACTCAACAAGGCCCTCTATGGCCTCAAGCAGGCCCCTCGGGCATGGTATGATACTTTGAAGGAACTCTTTGTGAAGAATGGCTTCACACCCGGTTCACTCGACCCTACTCTCTTTACTAAATCTTATGATGGTGAACTGTTTGTGTCCAAATATACGTTGATGATATTATCTTTGGTTGTACTGACCAACGTTATAGTGATGAATTTGCCTATATGATGAGTGAAGAATATCAAATGTCTATGATGGGAGAGTTGAAATTCTTCTTAGGTCTTCAAATTCGTCAACAACACAATGGCATATTCATATCTCAAGAGAAATACCTCAAGGATGTTCTGAGGAAATTCGGCATGCAAGATTGCAAAGGCGTCAAAATTCCTATGCCCACAAATGGCCATCTATGCACTGATGAAAATGGTATTGACTTCGATCACAAGGTATGCTGCTCCATGATTGGTTCTTTATTGTACTTATGTGCATCTAGGCCAGATATAATGCTTAGTGTTTGCATGTGTGCCCGATTTCAAGCTACACCGAAGGAATCACACCATAAGGCTGTGAAGCATATTCTTTGATATCTAGCTCACACACCAACACTAGGATTATGGTACCCCAAGGGCTCTACTTTTGATCTCATTGGATATTCTGACTCTAACTATGCTGGTGATCGTGTGGACCGCAAGTCAACATCTGGTACTTGTCATTTCCTCGGACGATCTTTGGTCTGTTGGTCCTCGAAGAAACAGAACTGCGTATCACTGTCTACTGCAGAAGCTGAGTACATTGCTGCTGGTTCTTGTTGTGCTCAATTGCTGTGGATGAAGCAAACCCTCAAGGACTACGGCATCAACGTGAAGAATGTGCCTCTCTACTGTGACAATGAGAGTGCCATCAAGATTGCTCACAACCCAGTTCAGCACTTGAAGACAAAGCACATTCAGATTCGTCATCATTTTCTTCGCGATCATGTGTTGAAGGCGACATCTTTATTGATCATGTGAAGGCGAAGAACAGCTAGCCGATATCTTCACAAAGCCCTTGGATGAGAAGAGATTTAGCAAGTTGCGGTGTGAGCTAAATATCCTAGAATCTTCGAATGTTCTTTGAAAAGGACACACATCCTGACACTTATGCAAAAATTGATGACTTAGATGTGCAACACATGAAGAAACGTTTTTCTTCGATCAATGAAGAATAACACTCTAGGTGTGAAGAAATTAATGAAGAATTTGATTCTCAGAACCCTACGACAATTGTAATGCTGTGTCTGAAATCATCATTCTTATACAGTGGAACACGCCACCACCAAAGTTGAAAATCTTCAATTTGAGTTTTTCCTCAGTTTTGAAATTCTTCAATTTTTCAAATTCTTCAACTTTGCAAAATCTTCGCTGTTTCCGTTGTCTTTCTTCATTGGCTATATATATATATATATATATATATATATATATATCTATATATATATAGATATGGGTTTATGTCCTCTACAAAGCATTCACTTATGGCTATTTCTTCAAGTTGCATTTTACGCTAAGTGAATGTGATCGGACCCTTCCCCTCTATGCTATACTCAACCCAATCTATTCACAAATTCTTCATGTGCGTTCTATTTGAAACTCGTTCAAAATCTTCACTGTGTCCTTGTCAGCTGAAGAAATTGTGAACGGAACTTTTAACTTATCTTATCCAAATTTCCGGCTTTGCCGCTCAAACTGTTTCGCTTCCTACGATAGACTTATCTATTCACTCACGATCTAACACGGCCTTCACTTTTCAGTACGTGGGTGACACATGTCAAGCGAATGAGAAGGGTCAGGGGCACGTTCGTCCTAAATCTTTGGGCGAACAGTTTTTCACTGCGACTATAAATACCCCCTCTCCCCTTCCTCACTTCCTTTACTCCGCTCGACCGCTCTCTCTCTCTCGCTCGAGCTTCTCAAACCCTAGCGCCGCCGCTACTCCATCGTCGCCACCGAGGAAGAGCTTCACCGCCTCGACCTCGTCATTGTCAGATTTCGCGGACGCGGAAATCTTCACTCCGCCACCGCCGTAGATGTCTTCCTCCGCCGAGTTAGGGCGTGGGAGATCTGAACTGACGAACTTCTAATCTACACTTCTCAGTTCGTCGTGTTCTTCAGTTCGGGTAATTAAAAGTTACTTTTATTACTCGCTTTGATTCTCAAACCTTCACGAAAATCTTCAAAGGTGTTTATTCTTCAAATCTTCACACATATGAACACCTCAAACGTAATATGCTCTTGATTCGTTTCTCTAAGCAATGATTTTTCTTCAAGATTCCTCAATTGTGTGGATCCTCGATCTATACAACTCTGGAACCTAAGACAAAGAACGCTTAGTGAAATTCCTCAAGGCTCATCTGGTCAAATTCCTCAAACTTGTTCTTTTTGAAAAACCTTCTGAGGATGCATATGACCTCTCCAAATTCCTCGCAACTATACTCTGTTCACAGGTACTCATGTCCGCTGCTGAATCACTAGGTTCTCATCAACTTAACTCATTTGCAGCGTTCCTCGAAGAAAAGTTGCATACTTCTTCAGAGAATTCTATTGTTCAAATTCCTCATCTGAAGACTATGGCTGACGGTAAGAAGCCCCAGAAAGGAGGAAAGAGGCCTGAGGTCATGACTGCTTTTGAAATACCTGAGGACTTATATGCTGACTATTGCACACCTGATGAGGCCAAGTTCGGAAAGGAGAACAAAAATCAGCGCAAGGTGCGCATACAGAGGATTGAAAGGAGATGGGCAAGAGAATGGAGGGACTACAGGTATGTTACTCCAGAGTATATGAAGAAATTCGCACTAAATCCTCCATGCCCAAGAGCTCCATTGGCGCCTGGCCAAGAAGTTGACCCCACCAGCATCAAGCGTGGTGAGGATTTTCCTGAAGAATGGGCCAAACGCCAAGCCAAGTTGGCGAGACAAGCCAAAGAAGCAGTGAGGAAATTCAATGAAGACTCGCCATCTGCTGCTGCCATCGAGGCCCCTGTCAAGCCCGTAAAATCAATGACAAAGAAGCCAGCGCACAAGCCAAGTGCTTCACCAACAGTGCCTTCACGGCCAAAATCCTCAGCAATGCCCTCACGGCCAGTTCCTCATGCTGCTCCTGCTCCTCCCAAATCCTCAGCTCCTCCTCCAAAGTCCTCAGCAGCTCTTCCAAAGTCCTCAGCACCTGTGCATCTGGCCACGTGCCAAAGGACTGCAGGCATCTCTATTACCTCTCGTGTCTCAGCAAGTTCCTCAGTTGCACAAAATTCTTCATCAGGCCCCACTCTGCTGAAGAAAAAGGCAACGGCTGGTCGAGGTCCTCGGCCAAGTCCGAAGAAGAAACAGGTTGCCTTCCAAGTGCCATCTGATGATGAAGCTGATGATGATGAACTTGCAGAAATCATCAAAGACAGACAAGAAAGGGCCGCTAGAGCCAAAGGCACACCTGTGCCACTGCTTTTGGATCCAAAGGCGATCCTCGAGTACATTGATCTCTGGCACAAGGATCCAGACACCCCTATGCCTGATTTTCATTTGACTCCTGGCCAAAGTCACATGCTGACCCATTTCATCACTGAAGAGAAATGGAAATTTGAGAAGGCTAGGCAGATCAAGAAGGCTCAGTTCAGGAAAGAGAAGTTCCTGAGGAAAAATGTTGTCAGAATGACACCTGATGATCTTCTCAAAATCCAGTCTGAAATCAAAGCCCTCAGTGATGACTTTGATGCCTACTATGCTGATTGGCAAGGAGCCAAAGTCAGATTTGTCAACCTGACTAAGAAGTTCACCAATGTTGCAACTCCAACGCAACAAGAAGTTCCTCAGGCTGGAGCCTCTGCTCAGCCTACTGAAGAACATGCCAGCACCGCTGATGATTTTCAGCCTGCTGAAGAAAAATGCTAGTTCTAGGGTTGATGACTCCATTCCAGCCGCTGAAGAAATTGCCAGGGCATCCACTAGTGGTGTGCCAGAAGAAACTGAAGAAGTCAGGGCAACTGCATCGATTGCTTTGAAGAAAATCAATCAGATTCCTCAGCTCCTCCTGCGCCTACACCAACTTCAATCCTTGCATCTGCATCAGATGTGAAGAAGACCAAGGCTGCTGAGCGAGCTGCAGTGAAGGAAAGGAAAGCATCAGCTGCTTCAGAATCTTCAGCTCCAAAGAAGATGAAGCCTATGACAAGCTCTTTTGAAAATCCAATTGATGTTGTTCCGATTTCCTCCATTCCATCAAAGGACCTTGTTCCTTTTGGTGAAGAATATGAGATCCCTAGCGGATCTGATGAAGAAAATCATTCTACTGCTTCGTCAGAGCAGATTGATGAAGAAATTGAAGTGGATGCGATCCCTTCAACACCAATCATTTCCTCGCCAATGCCTCAGTTCACAGCTGAAGAGGCTGGCGTTGAAGAAATTGATGAAGATGTGGATATTGGAAGCACAACGCCCGGTGATGAGCGATGACTTTTGGGACGATCGACATCCAAATTCCCCACTCTTCACTCCAATACAACAAATTCCTCAGTCCCCTGCACCAACAGTTCAAATGGGCTCTGAAGAAACTCATCCCACCTCGTCCGTGCATGAAGAAATTCCAGCCACTAGTGCTGAAGAACCTGCTGCTGCTACTCCTTTGAACACGCAGACTGCATATGAAGAGGAACCAGAAAATCCTCAGCCTGAAGAACCTGAGATTGCGATTCCTGAGGTTGTGATGCAACTCACTGACACTCCACTGCCAAAACCAAAGAATCCATTCTCAACGAAGCAAAAGTTCAAGACTGAAGATTTCTTCGGCGAGCATGTATTCTTCACTGACTACAACCCATATGACTTCTGCCGCATAAGGAAGAGGCGATTCTGGACTGCTAGTCAAGCCAACTTCTATTCCTCTGTGCTATTCAACAAAGACAAAATCTTCGATCATGCACACATTCCTCACGTGGACACGGAATCTCTGCAAGGCTTCGAGCCAGTCCTCAGTGTTCTTCATGATGCTGGATTGCTGAATTTCTGCACTGACATCTGTGATTGGAATGAAGAACTCATTCTTCAATTCTATGCGACGCTGCACATCACCGGAGATTCTGAAGATGTGAACTCATGGGTATTGGACTGGATGACAGAAAATACTCACTACAAGGCACCAGCAACTGAATTGCTTCGTGCCCTCCCACTCAGTCCTCCCCTTGATGGTGCTCGTTGCATCTACAGCGAACCTGAGCTTACAAATCACTACATGCAAGTTCTGATGAAGCCTTTGAAGCCAGGGCAGGCCCCACGAACCAAATTCCTCGTCAAGGAATTACTATATGTGCCTCGGACTGTCTATCGCATTCTGACGAAGACAATGAGTCCTATCAAAGGCCATGACTCAAATGATGAAGAAGTCGTTGGCATCATGAAGAATATGCTTTTCAATATCATTCATGGCGTTCCCGTCAACTTCCATGATTTCTTCATGAGGACTCTGGCAAACATTGCTATGTCATCTTTTGAGCTGAAGCCTTATGCACCATGGATTATGAGGTTCATCAGGACAAGGTATTCACTCAATTACAAGGCTGATACACTGAACCACTGCAGCTACTTGCCTCCAATTGAAGTCCTCAAACGGACATTTTCCTCAGCTGATGACAAAGGCAAGGCAACTACTGTGATAGATGAAGGCATTCGTCCATTGGATGGTCAATTTCGCAAGGCTGCATCCTACTCCACCAATGACGACTCCGCCACACATGACTCTGCCGCCAACAACTCTGCCAAGCAAAATCCTCAAGCCACAGCACCCAGGGTGATGACTCATCGTGATTTACTCCTCAGTCTTCATCAGAAAGTTGATCGCAATCATAAATGGGTCAAGCATCAGTTTGGTTCAATTCTTCACAACATGACCTCAACACACAATGCAGTGAAGAAAAACCAATACTACCTCCATGAAACCTTCAACTGCACTGGGCTGTTCTATCTCATCTCTGTTGTGAAGATCTGAAGAACATGGGTCTCAAGGAAGAATTTGAGTTGTCTGTACCTCCACCGAAGAAATTCAAAAAGGTCAAGGTTCCTTCCATGGTGGCCAGCTCCTATTCTTCATCGCGTGACACAGATGAAAATGAAGACTTGGACGACACTGCGGCAGGCCCTACTACGACAACCGACCCCGACAACGCTGGCGCTCCTCCATCAACTTGATATTCTTCAGGGGCGTTAGTCCTCGGTTTCGATCCTTTTGGTCATTCGATGACAAAGGGGGAGAAATTTGAGTTAGTCTTCAAGCGGGTCTACTATATGGGCGTTTTTTTTCTAAGTTACAACTCTCGTTCTTACGAAACTTTATTGGATCGAGTTGTAATCTTAAACCCGATGGTGCTCGATACTTTTGATGTGGTCCTCTGCATGCTTATTCTTCGTTATATGTTAATACACGCATGCTGAATTACATCACCACCATATTTCATCATGCATTTCAAATTCTTCATATTATATGGCAAATGCGTGTATGAATTACAAGATATAGGGGGAGATCTCCATGATTCAACTCTTCAAATGTGCATTGCCTCAAAAGCAAATTCCTCACTATGCACATCGTCAGGGGGAGTTCTTCTATATCTTGCAATCAAATTCCTCAATATCAGTATTTACACTTCATAAGTTTATCCCCATTGAAAACTTAACCTATATTGTCATCAATCACCAAAAAGGGGGAGATTGTAAGTGCATCTAGTGCCCCTTAGTGATTTTGGTGTATTGAAGACTTATAGGTTAAGGGACTAATGTGTTTATGAGTGTAGACAGGTCTATAAGTCTATGAGGAGTTTGATATTTACAGAGAAAGTCGACCCCTAAAAATGAAGTTCTTCAACTGAAGACTTTAATATTCCGAAGACTTTCTGAAGACTTTGAAAGTGAAGAAATTGGTGTGACCTTGAAGACTTGATATTCATTTGAGGAACATGAAGCATGAAGAATTTTGTTTTCATAGTTTCGTTTTCTCTTTCTTGAGTCATAGGAAACACCGTACTGTTAAAGGGGGTCGAGGAAATACTAAGAAAAAATTTCCATGTGATGCTCAACTCAAAATCCTACACCTACCAATCCCTTCGAGTGAAGCCATTGGAAATCTCATACAGTTCAGTCAATTTCTTCAGTGACAGAGACAAAGTTCTTCTGGTCGCTGAGGAATTTGTTCTGACTGAGGAGTTAGGAATTCTCCAGTGCGGATTGCCTACACGGTGAGGAACATGATAGCCCTGAGGAATTTGTACCTCAAATTTCCGACCGTTGTTGTGCTACGCGCCAGCTCTCTCAAAATATCTTATCCACCTAACGGTCATATCATTGAAGGGCATTTATGTCTTATCATGTCGGGTTGCTCCCTAGGCTATAAATAGCCGCCCCCTACAACCACTAGCTGGTTGGCTGCTCCGAGAAGAACTTGACACTTGTCATTTGAGAGCAACCCATCCTCCGAGGACTTTGAGCGAAAATCATCGAGTGAGGAAAACCCAAAACCAAACCCTACAAACCCAAAGTGATTGAGCATCACTGAAGATATTGATCCTGCGTGGATCCGACGCTTGTTACCTTTGAAGACTGTGCTTCTTCCAGACGGTTAGGCGTCATGGTCTAGAGCATCCAAGAGGAATTGTGGATCGCCGAGTGACCGAGTCTGTAAAGGTTTGGAAGTCGCCTGAAGACTTACCACGAGTGATTGGACGAGGTCTATGTGACCTTATTTCAAGGAGAATATGGTGAGCACTTGGTGTCCTGAGCTGCGAGCTCAGCGACTGGGTGTCCAGGACTGTGTGTCCTCGAGTTTAAATACTCAGCCGCTCCAACCAGACGTACAACTGAGACAGCAGTTGGAACTGGTCTACCAAATCACTGTCTTCACCAAGCTTACTGGTTCTATTCCCTCAACTCTTTCATTTCCTCATTACTGTGTTGAGTGTTTGTTCATATCTGTGTTTGAAGACTTTGACTGAAGACTTTCTCAATTTCCTCAGTTCAATTTCTTCAGTTTGTTTGTCTTCATCTTGTGTTATCCTGTGTTTACGCTTTCTGTACTCCGTGCGTGTCTTCATTTCATCATGATGACCATGCCTGTATTCTGTTATGCTTACTTCTGAGTACTTATTCTGCTGCAAGTAGTTCTTCACTTAGGAATTTCCTCACCAGCAAATTCCTCAGTGAAGAATTCACGAAAATCGCCTATTCACCCCCCTCTAGTCGATATAACGCACTTTCACCGCCTGAAAGTAACGCTCATGGCTCTGGAGATGAAGGTAAAACACAAAATGACCGGCACATGCTTCGACGAGAACATGTCGTTCTGGCACGAACGTCTTCCCAAGGGGAACAAGTGCCCGACCAGTTTCGAGGAGGCGAAGAAAATCGTGTGTCCTCTGGATTTACCGCACGTGAAATACCATGTGTGCATGAACAATTGCATCATTTATCGGGACGAGCATGCGGAGTCTACCATATGTACGGTGTGCGGCGTCACTCGATACAAGAAGAGAAAGAAAGCTCCTCGAAAAGTGGTGTGGTACTTTCCGATCACTCCTCGTCTACAGCGGTATTTCACGGACCCTAAGGTAGCAAAGCTCCTGCATTGACACGCGGGTAGGGAGGAGAAGAAGTGAGAAGATGACGCAAATGATCCGGAGATAAATAAAAAAGACAAGATGCTGAGTCACCCTAAGGATGGGAGCCAGTGGCAAGCGTTGAACTTCGAACACTCAGAATTTGGGAAGGATCCAAGGAATATCATGCTGGGCGCGAGCACCGATGGAGTCAATCCATTTGGCAGCCAGAGAAGCACACATAGCACCTGGTCTGTGTTTGTGTGGATGTACAAGCTTCCCCCACAGTTTGTGCATGAAGAGGAAGTACATTCACATGAGTATGCTAATTGAAGGGCGAAACAACCAGGGAGCGACATCAATCATATCTGGGGCTGCTGAAAGTGGAGCAGGAAATGCCAGCCAATACGTGGGACGCCGCAGAAAGAATATTTCTCTATGAGAGCCGCCTTTGCTCCACGACGGTGCACGACTATCTCGATTCTGGATATCTCGCGGGGCAGGTGGTCCACTTATTTTCTGGATGCGTCAGGTGCATGGATGACACAACGTATCGCCAGCTAGATAGAGATCTCGGGTCTTTGAAAACCGTGTTCATGGGACATCAAAGGTGGCTTCGCGATGATGACCCGTGGAGGAAACGCAAGGATCTGTTTGATGGTGAAACCGAACCCCAAAGACGCCCGCGTACGAGGAGCGGCGAGGAAATATATGAGCTATTGAAAAATTGGAAAGATTGCCCACTGCCGGGAAAGAAGCAAAAGGCGCCAGAGCCGGGAAAGAAGCGAAAGGCGCCAGAGCGGCTGAAGGTATGGAAAACGAGGTCTGTTTTCTGGGACTTGCCGTACTGGAAAATCCACCGTGTGCCTCACAGCCTTGATGTCATGCATATCACGAAGAACGTGTGCGAGAGTCTGCTTGGTACCCTGATCAACATGCCGAGAGGACCAAAGATGGGCTGAAAGCAAGGGCAGACTTGAAATCAATGGGCATCAGGGAGGAGCTTCACACTAATGATGATGATGATGATGATGATGATGATGAGGCAAAGCAGGACACGGAAAGTCGTCGCAAAGGCAAAAAGGCCAAGAAGACCGGAAATGAATACCCTCCCGCGTGCTTCACTCTAAGTCAGGAGGAGATCGATCAATTTTTCACACCGCCTCATAGGAGTAAAACTTCCTTACCATTATCGGGAAGATAAGCAGATACCTAGACCCAAATGAAGCAGAAGTTCAGCGTGATGAAGTCTCACGACTGTCACATGCTGATGACGCAGATACTTCCAGTTGCAATCCTTGGGATCATGGACGCGCACGTCCGTGAAACGCTATTTGGCCTATGCAAATTTTTCGATGTCATCTCTCGGAAGTCGGCTGGCGTGAGGCAACTCAGAAGGCTACATGACGAGATCGTGGTGATACTATGCGAGCTTGAGATGTACTTCCCTCCCGCATTCTTCGACGTTATGGTGCATCTGCTGGTCCATATCATGGAGGATATCATCCAACTTGGGCCGACGTTCCTGCACAGCATGATGCCGTTCGAAAGGATGAATGGTGTCATCAAAGGATACGTTCGCAACATGTCACGTCCAGAGGGAAGCATAGCCAGGGGCTTTCTGACCAAAGAGTGCATCTCCTACTGCACAAATTATCTAGGCATCGAGAACCCCGTTCTTCTGCCCGTCAACAGGCACCTCGGCAGGCTCGCTGGATGGGGTCACCGTGAGGGTCGCCGTGAAATGCATGTCGACTTCAAGGGTCGACTCGCCGACTTTGAAAGAGCAAACCTAGTCGCGCTACAACACATAGACGTGGTCGATCCTTGGGTGGTAGAGCACAAAACCTTTATTGAGAATATGTACAATGACCGAGGCCAACAGAGGACGGACGGAGATATAATCAAAGAGCACAACTCATGTTTCACGCGTTGGTTCAAGCAGAAGCTTCTGTCGTACCCTTTACATGAGGATTCTTCCGCGGAAGAACAACTCATATTCGCCTTGTCACAGAGCGGCGAGCACAACTTGATGACGTATGAGGCATACGATATCAACGGCTACACATTCTACACCGAGGGAAAGGACATGAAGAGCGATGGTTATCAGAACTCCGGGGTAACGATGGAATCCTACACCGGTAACGACAAGGACAGATACTACGGAAGGATCGAGGAGATCTGGGAGCTGAGCTACGCTGGAGAGAAGGTCCCAATGTTCCGTGTCAGATGGGCCAAGAGCGTCATAAAAGAAGACCGGTATTTCACCACCATGGTTATACGAAGCCAAATCCAAGACCTGGGCGCATAAGCGTCACCGCGAAAAATGAGCCATGGGTACTGGCTTCCCACTTGGACCAATGCTTCTTCATTACCGACCCACCAAAGCCCAGTCGTGTTGTCGTGAGGAGAGGCAAAAGGAAGATCATCGGAATGGATGGAGTCGCCAATGAGCAAGACTTCGACAAGTACGGCGACCCGAAGATGGAACATGACGACGACGATGAAGTATTAGCATACACCACAAGAGGAAGCAGGACCACCCTACCTAAAGGACGTCTGTTCAAGAGAAGAACTCCATTTACGAAAAACAAGGGCAAGAACATTGTGAACAGATAGCTAGCTAAGATCGATTGTATTTAAATTGTAGCCTTCATTTCTTGATTGTATTTCATGGGCACTTTTTGAACTCATGAATATTTTTAAATTTCATGGACACTCAATCTCGACCCCCCTCCATCTCGATCGCTATCCCACCTCGCCAGATCCGGTTACCCTCGCCGCCGAGCACCCCCCACACCCTCTCCCCGCCTCCACCGGCCGCCATGCACTTCAAGACCTCCCCGCCTCCACCGCCGACGACCCACCGCACCTCCCCGCACCACCGCCGACGACCCCCGCACCTCCCCGCACCCTCCCCGGCCCGCTCCACCGTCACAAATGAATGCAACTAAAATTGAAAAAAAAACAAATTTGATTATATTTTCAAATAACAAATTTGACGATATTTTTAAATAATAAATTTGATGATATTTTTTCATATACATAAATATTTTCAAATAACAAATTTGATGATATTTTTTAAAAATTATTATTGTTTTTATCAAAAATTATTACTGTTTCATATTCATTTTCTAAAAATTATTAGATGCAACAAAAAATAATTAAAAAAAATTACTTATGGCGCACCTCTCGCTAGTGCGCCGTTGCTATATAAAAAAAGATTACTTATGACGCATCGTCCCGGGGGTGCGCCATTGCTATAAAAAACATACTAATGGCGCACCGCCAGGGGGTGCGCCATTAGTAATCTTCCCTCCTATAGCTAGTCGCCCGATCCCTTCGTCCCTCCCTTGCCAGATCCACTCCCCCTCGCCACACCCTCACGCCCCCTCCTTCCGCCGCTCCACACCCGCTCCGACGACCCCCGCGCCCCGCCTCGCCATCTCGGTCCTCACCGCTGACGGCCTGCCCCGCTCCTGAACCCACCACCACGACACAGCCAGGCTGCTCAAGGCCTTCACCAAGACTGTCGAGCCGCAAGAACCGGCATCGTCCTCATCGCCGGCTTCCTTCTGGTCACCTGCGCATACTTCTCCACCGCCAAGTTCGACACCATCCACATCGCACCCCTCGGTAAGCCACGTCCCTCTCCTCCTCCTCCCCTTCCTCCGCGCATCTGCATTCACCTCCCGCTTCGTCCCTCCCCTCGTCGACCGCGGCTCTGACTGACCAATCTCGATGTGTGTGTTTGTGTGTGCAGTCAGCCCCTTGGAGACCCGGATTGGTTCGCCGGTGACTGCCGCCGCCGCCGCCAGCGGCTCCAAGAGCTAATTAGGTGCTTAATCCACCCCCCGCGCCAACGTTTCGCCCGAATCTGCTGCGCCAATCGACAAGTTTGACTCATTGACTGGCGCCGTGTTCGTTCCCCACTCTTCTTCTTGTCTTCAAATTTAGGCGTGTCAGGGCTGGACGCGGCATCATCCAGGGAGGGGAGCAAGGCCGAGGTGCTGGACACAGACGGCGAGGACCATACGACCACATCCCCCTCCTCCTCCTCCTCGGCGCAAGGTACTGCAAGCTTATATTGCAAGAAAGTTTAAGATTAAATCTAAAACTCAATCTAAAATTCAGTTAAAGTGATCTAAATATAAAAACTCTTGGAGTAAAAATTCAGTCTAAAAGTCAGTTAAAGTTTCAGTTTTAGAGTAATTTTCAGTTTGTAAAACTGAGAAGTGTATTTTTCTATTTTGAAACTTAGTGTAACTATTTTCAATTTTGATGGAAAATCAGTCTAAAAGTCAGTTTAGACTGCATTTAATCAAAAAATGTTGCATCATCATGCACACATGTATCCCCTACTTCATGGTCCAACCTTCAGTTAGGTAGCAGCACAACTGGCCCAATTTGGTCATGGTTCCAGACCTAACTATTGCAGCTGGACCCATTCACCACATGTGTGCTAAAACCAAACTAGATTGATTAAGTCAACTGTCACCACCACCATCTGCTTAAATAATACACACTTTTTGAAATAATCTGATTGGATGGCAGGTGATCTATGCATTCATATAATGATCTAGCAGCATATATAATGATCTAGCAGCTAGATCAACAGCCATGTGCTCTGTACTTTGTATACCAGCAGGTCAATGGCCAGCAGTATCTCTGTAGATTGCATATACAGATTTCTTGAACAGTGCTATTAATTACAAATAGAGCAATGTTGAAAATGAAATGAAAGGAATTGGAAAACCAGAAAGATAGGCATTCTGTTGTAAGTAAGCTAAGATAAAAAAAAGTGTTTATTTTAAGTAATTATTTACAACAAGCATTGTGTAGGAAAATGTCATGCCGGCTGTAACTTGAACTTGAAGAACTCCTTAGATAGTTTTTTAGTCTCCTTATACAAAACAAGCTGAAGTTTGAAACCTATTTCTCCTAAGAAGACACTGAAAAATTGCAGATAAGTAGACACTGAAAATTGCAGCCATGTCAAAGTGTCATTTGGGAGTAGTAACTATAAGAAAAGTAAGTGAGTTGAATTGCAAAAAAATGGAAGGTGAAATGAAAAGAACATTGCTCTATGTGAAAACTGTATGTGCAATCTACAAATGTGAAAAACTGTATGTGCTGTCATAGGTGTGGTGCTGTCAAAAACTGTATGTGCATCTCCAGAACAATTATGCTTATGTGAAAACTGTATGTGCAATCTCCAAATGTATCATCATAATGTAGGTGATGTGTTGTGTGATTCTTCATGCTGAGAACTTCAGCTTTTTCAACTTGCTGGACTATATGTTCATTGGTACTACTTGTGATGCAGCTGCTGTACTACTTGAGAATTTTGTTAACTTGTGATGCTGCTGCTTGTACTCGAGAGACCCTTGAGTTTGCCGGAATGTCGATTAACTTCCGTTCCGGCAAATTCGGGTACTCCATATGTCCTATTTTCAGCAAAGGTCGTGCTGAAATTTTCCGTGAATTTTAGCATGACTTTGCTAAAAATAGGACATATGGGGTACTTGCGACTAATGCATGGGCCGGGGTATCTTAGTACTTAATTAAGTAGGATCGACTGCCCCTTTATTCTTGCTGCATTAAACCATAGGTGGCTATAGAGCCATGTGATTAGGCCCAACTTAGAATTCCCCTTCCCTTTTCTTGATAGGATATATTATTAGAAGATACCCATATATACCAGTCAACCTAGGGTGCCTCGGCATCGATAAACCCTAAATGATGAAAACTTAACTTAGCATTTAGGGTGCCTCGGCGTCGACAAACCCTAAATGATAAAACCTTGGCTTTTAGGGTGCCTCGGTGTCGATGAGAACCTAAATCATGTACGCTTAGGCTTTTAGGGTGCCTCGGCGTCGACAAACCCTAAATGATAAAAGCTTAGCTTTTAGGATGCCTCGGTGTCGACAAACCCTAGACCATGATCTTGTTCCTTGATAATAACCAACTTTTTGACCAAACTTTTTTCCTATTTAGAGTGAAACATGGCCCACAACGATGAGGCCAGCGGTTCGGGCGGCAAGCAATTCTGGGGGTTGTCCCAGGAGATGGAGGAAGAACCTCACCGCTATGAGGACGCCGCGGAAGACACCGATCCTGACTACACAACCCCTAGTAGCGTCAGGGATGACACCACTGATGGTGTCGCCGAGGATGCCACCACTGATGATGGCGACGCACACACAGATGGCAGCCAACCGAAGAGGCAACGGAAGGACCGGCGCCCGAGCGTGCTCGGCACCGTCAAGGAGGAATTTACTGAAGTGAACTCCTACGGGCATCCAACGGCGCCCAAAGAATTATGTCAAGGGGTACTCGGTTCAGCTCGGGTGCATTCTCCGGAGCACCATCTCGATCAACACCGAGAACCTAAGGCATAAGGACCGAGGGAATTTGCGCAGCCTCCTCTTCACGAAGCTGCACGAACTATACAAGTTCCCCGCTGACTTTGCAAACACACGCCTCTCAGGGAATAAAGTGAATAGTGCCACCCTCACGAGGATGAGCACGGCCCTGCCTACTTGGAGAAGCACGGTGAAGGCAATGATTGAAAAAGGTGATAGTTATGAGAAGATCCAGGTGAAATATCCTTTGATCAGCGAAGATGACTACAAGGAGTTCAAGATCACGTGCGAGAGCAGCACAACCTCCGAATCAAGTCAGTGGGGGAAAGAAATGCGGCAGTTGAACTTAGGGGTCCACCAACTCGGTCCCGGCAGTTACAGAGTGGCGGAGCCTATATGGGACAAGGAGGACGCGGAGCGTGCCGAGCAAGGCCTACCGCCCCGCTTCGAGAAATACTGTGACAAGCAGACCAGGAACTTTGTCAGGGCCCGGTACAAGGAGGACCCGGTAACAAAGGAGCTTACCACGGATCCGAAGACCAGGGAGCTTAAGCTTGTTCTGGTAAGGAATACACCCCCGCATAATTAGCTCCATATGGTTACATTCTAATTAATCCCCAATATTTCTAAATGGTTCACGTTCCTTCCGCAGGACACTGAAAGCAGTAGCGCGGGGTCGTCTCAGAGCTCCCCTTTCGACACCCCTTTAAATAGGGCGTTGAACATAATGAAAAACAAGGATAAGCTCAGTAAGCCATCGTCAACTGGTCGTGTGGCCGGCAAAGGCTTGTCCACAAAATGGTCATCATACTATATCGCTGGTGGGCGAAAGGAGAAAAAGACCAGCTCGGAAAGCCAGTCGCGCGAGGTTGAAGCACTCAAGGCACAAGTGGCGTGGATTCTGGAGATTATCCAAGAGCAAGTGCAACAACAACTGGGAACGACACTCACCGCCATGGTGCCTACGTTGATTCAGGGGCTGACGACGTGGATTGCGGGCGGCCAACAGGGGCCTCCCCCGGTTCCCAGCTTCACGGCCAGCAACTCGCACAACGCGCAGGCGGCACCATTGGTGTCTCTGACGGAGGCGGTATTCGTGTCTCCGGCGTCGGCACGGGCATTGGAGCTTAATACACCCGGGTGTACGCCGGTCGACACCTCGCCAGCAAGCGGCCCCTCCGTCAGTTGCACGCCCGCTGTTTGCGGTGCCTCGAAATTAGCCGAGCTCGACGGCATCACGGTAACTAAGCCTCTCGGCCGATGACTTCGTCTCCTTGCCTTTGATTGGGCATCCCGGACGCCCTACATGTTTTCGCAGGGCGCCGCCGACGTTCCTTGCACTCTCTTGCACTTCGTGGGTGGCGAGTTGGTCGATGTCGCCAAGGGTAGAATCGTTCAACCGGGCAACCCCGTGTTCCACGGTAATCCGATGCCACCCACAGTGTATAGGGTTGAATTGGTTCATGTGCTGCCAGGCTGCGATGAGTTGTTACCTCCGATTCGACCCGCTGGGGCCGACGAAGATGATGAGATGACCCTCAGCGCCTGCGTAAGCTGGCCCCTGCTTTGTCCGAAGAGCCAGATTCGTTTGGGGGCGGGGGACACCACCCCACAGACAAGACCGCCAGTCGTGCCGGCGTCAAGCCATGGCAAGAACGCCGCAACGCTACCGGACATGCCGGACATCCCTATGGCATAGGATCCGGACATGCATATGGCACATGATCCGGACGATGACGACACCGACGACTGTACATTTACCAACGTCGATAAGTACTTTGCCGAACATGGGTACGGTGACGAGTTCTGCGGGCCTCCTTCTCAAGAACCCAACCAAGACGACCGCGATCTAGCTGGTACTGCGGAGAAAGCTAATTGCAACAGGCGTCGTCTAGCGCTCAGTTCTCAGGAGACGCCTCCAGCTGCCGCCTTCACCGAGCCTCAAATAGCCGAGGTGCAAAATATTGTCAGCCCCAACACGCTCAAGAAGGCGGTCTGTGAGCAGAACTCGATCCCATTATAGCAGATCAAGAAGAAGGGACGGAAACGAAAGACTAACAAGGGCGCCGGTGCGAGCCAGCCGGCACCGAGTATGATCTATGCTCAGGACGGGCCACCTTCACCTAAGGATATCTCGAGGAGGGTGCATGTGGCGGGTAGGGTGATGCTACCGACAAATATGCTCAATGCTGCAACCGGTGCTATGCGGAGTCTGCATGACAGTGTTCTTTCTTTGGAGAAGCGGCGTCTCTCCCAGAATGATGTGGCATACCCGGTTTTCGTGGCCAAGGTGCCAGAGGGCAAGGGCTTTGTGGATGGCGCCATCGGGGGTACGATCGTCCTACGGTTTGATGACATCTTTGCTATGTTTAACCTTCATCCGCTGCACTACACCTTCGTTCGGCTGTTTTCGCTGAGTATGGAGATGCGGATCATTCGAGACAAGACACCGGACATCGTGATAGTCGACCCCTTCTACATGCGTGCCAAGATCTTGGGCAGCGCTAGGGACCGGCAAGTCGCGAGTTCACACCTCGGAGACGTCATTCTGGCAAACCCAGATAAGGATAACTTCCTCGTGCCTTACTTTCCCGAGTAAGTCATCCCCTCACCGCCCCGTAACATATGATTTATTATATTTCAATCGTTCTTTTTTTTCTAACATTCCGTGTTCTGTGCAGTGACACCCATTGCACACTCATCCTCTTAAGCTCGAAATATTCCATGGCCACGTATTTCGACCCGGAACGTGACTCCAAGATAGACTACACAAATATCAAGAAAGTTCTTGATGATGCTCTCCCCGGCTACGCCACATCTGGAGGCACCTTTAAGAGGCCAGTTAGAGGGTATGGCAGGCACGGTTCACCCACAATACGACATTCCCCTCGTCAAGCGGCGCTTTGGCGGTCGAAGGATGCCTACTACGCCCTCCATCACATGCAAAGCGATCGTGACGGGACCATAATCACCTTCTGCTACCAAATAATCTCAAAGATTGGGCCGCAAGCTTGGCGGCAATCCAGGACGCGGACCTCCGACAAGAATTCTTCCGCATCCAATCGGAGTTTGCAGAAATCATCCATCAAGATGTCCTTCGTACCTCGGGGCAGTTCTACCTCAGAGATCAACCGTCCAACAGTGAGATAGAAACAACGCTACAAATGCAGGCTGACAACGCCCGCGACTTCATGACCATCACGAAAGACGAAGGCTTCATCCACGCTCCGGTCCCATGAGTCGAGTCGAAAGTAGTGATGCTATTTGTAGTTCTGAAACATCGATTAGCTCATGTTGTAATTAAACTTTAATGAACTTGTATGTCTCTTTGGTTTGGACAGTCGTTCAACTTAGATGTAATAGATGCTATTTATTAGTAGGACCATGAATCGTGCTATTAATGTCTTGCTTTTCTCTTCCGATCCTTTTGTTGCATACTTATATTTTGCTTATGTATTGTCTGTTGTTTGGCTTGTGCATAGAGATGCCGTCGTATGTCGTGTACAAGGGTAAGGTTCCCGGAGTCTACGACGACTGGGAGGAGTGTCGGAGACAGGTTCACCGTTTCAGCGGTAACAGTTACAAAGGGTACACCACTAGGGCAGAGGCGGAATCTAGATACGCGCGCTATCTAGCGGGAGAGAGGAGGGAGCGTTGGAGGAACCGGATGAAGACCAGTTTCATCGCGATGATGCTCATCGTGATGACCGCAGCTCTTCTATGTGATGGTAGTTTAGATGATCGATATCGACTTGTAATGTGAAGACAAACTCGCTACTCGCGGTCTCAAGACTTGTAATGTTCTATCTTTGTTCGGTCTTTTGAATTCGGAGACTAATATGATGAATTGTATTCGCAGACTAATCTTCTATTGTATTCGATGAATCTGCTGTTGCTGTGTGGTGTTGTCTATATTCTATCCAATAATATATTTTGTAACCCGCTCAAATATCAGAAAAGAAAAAAATCCCTAATATTCATACTAATGGCGCACCACTCAGCACTCTAATGGCGCACTGTAGAAAGGATACTAATGGCGCATCACCCCAAAGTGCGCCATTAGTATGCCAAAGCACATGGGTAAATATGGCCCCCTGGGAGGCATACTAATGGCGCATGTTGGTCTATACTAATGGCGCACGGCGTGGTGCGCTATTAGTATTTAATACTAGTGGCGTGGTACTAGTGGCGCACCAGTAGTGCGCCATTAGTAGGCAAAACCGATGCGCCACTAATAGGCCTTTTCCTAGTAGTGATAGCTGCAGCAGTAGACTATTCAGTCATAATGCATAGCAAGCTAGCAGACATGTACATGGAAGTGTTGGTCAACTCGTGTGACGATTGTTGAAAACTGCAGCAGCAGAGTGTCCCCTCATAAAGCAGAGCCAGCTAATGGGTCTATTAACATAGAGGCGACAATCTTACAAGATGGATGACTGCAAATACACAGCCATCCTTTCCTTTAGTCAACACAGGCATATAAAAAAATTAGAAAAGAAGGATTACCCGGTCTCTGCATTAGAGTGATGCATTCGCCCCAGGCATACCAAATTGCATGCATGCAAAAAAACTAACAAGAGGTAATAACTGGTTACCACAGACTGAAATAGACAACCATGAACATCACAACAATGCAGATGCCTAAAAGCTAATCTACAAATAAATCCGATCTATTAGGTCTAAAACAGGAAGAGTGGATAATGAAAAGAGCAAAAGAATCTGTCGTGGATCTTCCTGAAGGTCTTGCGCAGACGGTATGGCACATAGACCAGAACGGCCTTCCTGTTCCCAACAACATCCATCTGGATTATCTACTTACATTCCAGTGTTGATGTACATGTCTTTGGTCACCCTTGAGCTCCTGATTGCCTTTCTCAAAGTGAAATAAAGCCTACAGAGATATTAAGCAGCACAAGCATGTCAAACCTTGACAAACGAAAATGAAAGAGAAGTTCTATATACAGAAACGAAACACATGAATGGCACAAAGCCAACGATGAGAGGGACGCAGGATAGAAGCTCACCTGCACGACGCTAGCCTCGAATTCGGAGGGCTCGACGCCCTTGTTCTTCCGGGTCTTCTTCCTGGCGGTGTACATCTTGATCAATGTCGTTACAAGAGATGAAATCAAACCCTTCTCTACATCTTTTTGCAAATAGGAGTTTATGCAATATGGTAAACAAACTACATTCCTATTTGGTTGTCCTTGCAAAAATGGTTGTTCTTTGACATGCATAAAACCTTTTTATGCCAAAATTTCTTTTGCAAATGGAAGGGTGATCCAATAGTACATCGACGGCTTAATGCCCAGCCATCTACAGCACCCTAAGGTCACACATGGCACCATCATGAGGCACCTTTTGCTTGTGATCTATTATTGTGATCTGTTGGGGGCACATGATAAAAAAATAACAGAAATTGAATGCATGAACTACAAAATATAACACTGGATAATAATTGACCTGAACCAGTGTCGTAATAGCAGGGAAAAGGCCTCCATGTACACTGAAGATTTTGTTCTCAATAAGTGCAGACAAATTGAAAATAACAAATACATCAGCTCTTGTAGATTATGATTTTAATTCAAAGAAACAGAGTGGCAGCCTCATAGCATTACCGCATGGAATATAAAGCAGCCCCATAGAATTACTGCATGCAATATAAAAGCAACATAGAAATATTACCTTAAATAGTCAAATATTTCGGTGTAACATCTCCAGACATTCACCGAGACGTATTTGTGAAGACACTCATCATATAAGCCATAAACCAACATCAATGCATGAGTTTAAAGAATAAATGACAACTATCGTAACATCACTAAGAAATATCCAACTTGAAAAAGGTCCCTCACTTGTCTAATCTGCCTACTCATGATTTACTCATATTAAAGTTATACAATCTGGGTACCTAATCCTGGAGATAATTTGATTGAAACGGTTAAGACATGAGATTAAATGGCACATAATGTAACTTGAAGTAGAACAACTCAAAGTGTTTAACTACAGAAGTTGGATTACAAAACTTGAATGCGAGGAACCGGATTATTTTGCCTTCTATCTTCAGGATACGGGTGTGAACAATCTTCAGCGCACATAAACAACCAAAACAACAGATTGCTCCTTCCCTTGTTCTGCAGTAGCCGACCATCTTTCCCCTATACAATTTGCTCATAAGTCCAGCAACTATTGTATCTTGGTTTCATTTCAGTTGGTTAAATCCTAAAAAGGACCCGACTCACCCGTGAAATCTTCATAAACATATGTATAACTAATTTTGAGTAGTAGCCTTGTGTATCTTACGGACATATATAAAATACAATTATGTTAACCTTGAACATTGAATTCCTGGGCTATGAAGAATCAAAGGAAAATTTTGTTTTTGCCACTCTAGTTTTTGCCCACTTTGATTATGCCCCTCTAATTTGACATCTCACTTTTTCCACTCCTAGATTTTGACAATACATCACAAATGCCATTGCATGGCAAAAGCAATAATTTTTCATTTCACTTTTGCCACTCTTAGATTTTGAAAATGTATCACAATTGCCACTCTGAAAATTTTGCTTTTGCCACGGAATGGTAATTGTGATCATTGTCAAAAGCTAAGAGTGGCAAAAGTGATATGTCAAATTCTGGAGTGGCATAAGCAAAGTGGGCAAAAGCTAGAGTGGCAAAAACAAAGTTCTCCAAAGAATCAATCGAGAAAAAAAACCTAGAGGCACCAACTCCGAACATAAGACTGCAACCAGTGGCCCTGTGCATCAACCAAATAAATGAATTAGCTTCCCATGGATACCAACTCTAAACAACACTCTATGTTTCCAGGGAAGACTCGCTAGGAGTTAAGACTTGCTTGGAGCATAATTGGTTAGGAAGAGATGCTTGATGGTTGAAAAACAAAATTACATAATCGAGCAAAGTCTATATAATCGAAGTAGATTTCTTACGGAACAAATAGCCATGTAGCATCATACATTCCAAACCAAATCAAGACTTGGATTCTCGTCACCTAGTACACGCTCCAGTGTTGATATCTATCAGCAGCACCCCTATATGTGAAGCAGAATCGAAGACATATCAGCTGCACTTGCATACTACAGGCGAGGAAGACGCTGAATCTAGTTCAATGATGTATCCCACGTGACATTAATTAATGAATCTATCTCGATATGTAAAGCAGAATAGAAGACATGAATATTTAACCGGCTATGATATAATAGGGAAAGACTCAAATTTTACATGACCATTATATTATTGGAAGTAACAAGTAAGTGAAATAACACACTACTGCTGACATGATGTAATGAACACATCAAACTAAACGAAGTGTAAGTAGAAGTTGAACACACATCATTGCATAACTAAAGCATCCTTAGAGTAGTCATCTTGCAGTAATAAATATGGTTATATAGAGGTTAGTAACAAAACTTATCAGTACAGTCAGTTTTCCAATACAATGAAAACATGGCATTGACTGTCCTGGGATACATCCCTTTATGAACTATAGAGGAGCAGACATTTCACTAGTAGAAAAAACCCCATTAGTCCCGGTTAGTTAGGGCCTTTTGTCCCGGTTCTTGAACCGGGACTAAAGGGTCGTTACTAATGCCCTAGACCTTTAGTCCCGGTTCTAACACGAACCAGGACAGATGGGCCTCCACGTGTCCGGTGCGCCGAGAGCATTTCAGGGGCTGGGGTTTTTGTTTTTTAAAGGGGGGGTAGGGGGTTTTGGGGGGTTAATTTAGGTGTTTCATATATTGTGTTAGCTAGCTAATTAATAGAGAGAAGTGTCCTCTCTTATGTCCGTGCTTGGTCGACGCTACGTACTATACATAGAGAGGCCCTCGACATGCTAGCTAGTAAGAAAATGAAGGAACCATTAAGTACAGAAGTTCGTCATGCATACCGAGAGAAGTGATCGATCGACCTCTCCTTCTCCGAGAGATTGGTCAAACAACAAGTTTTCGTATTATCTATCCGACGCTACTGGCTACACACATATACAATATGTAAGATCTCTTACAATCCCCTAGCATTTGAAATCAACTTCCACATGGTATTCTTCGGCTTTATTAATGACGTGGTCAAGAGAGAATCCCGCCAATTCCTCTTGAATTGCTGTCATGCGATCTTGTGGTAGGAGTTCATTCTGCATCTGCCACTTCTAATTTGAAGAAGGGGGTTAATACATGTATATGAATGAAACTCAACAGAAATGATGGTGTAATAAAATGAAATTGTGAATATTATTGCTTACGCACTTCATATTGCCTTTTAGAGTAGCCCCACTTATTTTTCAAAGTCGCGTTGTAGATGAACTCGCACACGTAGTATCCACAGTAATCATTCCCTTGTTCCTGCCACAAGCACTTTACGAGAAATAGAGGTCAATCAAACTGATAATGAAGCATTATAAATGGCATTGATGAAAGCATAGCTATAGAATCAACGGGAGATGCGCGCAACTAGCTAGCTAGTAGTACTTACTTTCGGGTATGTATATAGCAGCTCCTTCGGCAGTCCCGGAGCTTCTGCTGTGAACTGTTTCCAAAACCTGCAAGACAAAGAAAATAATTATTATTACTTGAGATATCAAGAAATGAACAAAAAGTTGCCGATATGGTGCGATAATGATCGATTGAACTTACTTGTTGAGCATTTTAGTCATGTCCGCATAGGTTTCGGGATCTTTTCGTCTCGAGTCTAAGACGGTTACTAGTCCCCGCTCAAGCTTAATCTCCAGAGGAACATAGTGGAAGCTGCGCACGCATGCATAACTCATCAATTACATTACTATAACCTCGCTCGAGTAATAAGGGAAACCGAATATGCACACGACAGTAACACTCACTCGAAGTTGTAAGGAAAGAGTATTAAATCTTTGTTTTGATTTTTGATCAACGATTGTAGTAAGTTGGCCTAGGCCTCTTCGGCGTTCTTTGTAACCTGAAATCCATCTATGATATTTGTGTTAATGAACCCAGTATCATACATTTCTTGTTTCTTGCACTCGACGATCTTCAATCTGCATAATATAGTGAGGATAATTAATTATAAATACATGCAATGAAAGAGCTAAGCTATATATAGAGAGACTTAATGACAGAAATAGTACTTATAGACAGTAGCAAAAGACCGTTAATTTATCGAGGGCCTTTTGATTGAAGAACTCGAAGAACTCCTCAAATGGAATAGGCAACAGATCAGTTCCAACGAGGTCGTTGAGGGAGTCCTGGACTAGGGGGTGTCCGGATAGCCGGACTATCATCGCGGCCGGATTCCAAGACTATGAAGATACAAGATTGAAGACTTCGTCCCGTGTCCGGATGGGACTTTCCTTGGCATGGAAGGCAAGCTTGGCGATACGGATATGTAGATCTCCTACTATTGTAATAACCGACTCTGTGTAACCCTAACCTATCCGGTGTCTATATAAACCGGAGGTTTTTAGTCCATAGGACGAACAACAATCATACCATAGGCTAGCTTCTAGGGTTTAGCCTCTACGATCTCGTGGTAGATCTACTCTTGGACTACCCATATCATCAATATTAATCAAGCAGGAGTAGGGTATTACCTCCATCGAGAGGGCCTGAACACAGGTAAAACATCGTGTCCCTTGTGTCCTGTTACCATCCGCCTAGACGCACAGTTCGGGACCCCCTACCCGAGATCCGCCGGTTTTGACACCGACATTGGTGCTTTCATTGAGAGTTCCTCTGTGTCGTCGCCATCAGGTAGGATGCCTCATCTCGTCTTTAAAGACGATACTATCGCCAAAGAAGCCTTGGCTACTGGTCAGACTCTTCGGCCAGGCGGTTTTCTCATGACCACTAGTTCGGCCGTCGCGCCGACGATGACCTCTCGAGTCATCGAAACCAATCTCCATGTTAGTTCGAAACTTGCCGAACAGTTAGATCCGATCGAGCTCTCCTCCATAAATGAGCTCTTGGATCGCATCGCCGCCCTGGGAGTCGCCACAGACTACGACCGGATCGGGCCTAAAACCGAACTGAGAGAGATCAACTCTCCCCAGGCTACCCATCATGTTGCCGTGATAGAGGAACAATGCGGCGATTCTTCTTCTACCTTAAGGACTAGCTACGTCTGGATTCCCGATCCTCCATGCCGGATTCCCGCAGAGTGACGGATGTCAATCAAGCCCTGAACTTAAAGTCAGGTGGCGGGTTGGACTCATTGGATAACACTCGAAAATCCAAGCTTCCGAGTTCGGAAACTTCTCGGCCCCCGAGTCTTAAATTGGACGGGGTTCCGGATCTAGTTCCACCCGCCCACCCAAACATTAGCGATCTCTCTCGAATTCGGCAAGAGCCCGCTGAAACAGTACATCATTATCGGGCGATTCCTCCTGGTTATGAACAGGATAAAGGACTGCCGAGAGGAGGACGCAATCCCAATTTTTTGCAATAATTGCACGGACAAGGGAATCCTAAACGCCATAAGTCGTCACAAAATTACACGCTTTGCTGACTTGGTGACCATAGTACAAAAGTACTGTGCGATGGAGAGCGCCTGGAAAACCGAAAGTAAAATTTGGGATAATCCGGCCCCGAATACATCCCTAGTCCGAAATAAAAGGGTGCATCATTATCAAGCACCGGTCAAATACCAAAAACCAAAACCCCTAAAGGGTACGGAACCGTCTTGGAGGGTTGGCTAAAAGAACCTGCAAAATTCATAGCATGAGGGCGCCACTCCAACTCATAGCCTTCGAGCATGTTGGATACTACGGCAGGTGGCCAAAAGTGGCGAAGAGCTTCTATCTTCAGAATCCCAGCCCAGCAACAACAGTATGGTGTTAACAGTCTTCGAGACTTTCGCATCAAATAACATGCGAAAACGAACACTCCGCAACCTTGCCGAAGTCTACCAAGTAGCAACAATAAATCCATGGAGTGACACGGCTATTACCTTTAATGCCAGTGACGAACCTAAATTCAGAACATCCCGAGCACCAGCCGCATTGGTTCTCAGTCCGATAGTGGACGGCTTTCGCCTTACTAAGGTACTCATGGATGGCGGCAGCGGACTAAACCTCATCTATGAGGAAACCCTCCGAAAAATGGAAATAGATCGAACCGCATTGAGCGAAGCAGCACAACCTTTAGAGGATTAATCCCTAGCCGGAAGCATGCTGCACAGGAAAAATCACACCGGACGTAGTGTTCGCCCACCGGACAATTACAGGTCCGAGGAGGTCACATTTCAAGTGGCCCCGTTCAACAGCGGATATCATGCTTTATTAGGACGAGAGGCATTCACAATTTTTCAAGCTATACCCCATTATGGGTACATGAAGCTTAAAATGCCCGGACCTAACGGAATCATCACTCTCGCTAGTGATCCGAACATAGCACTCCGCGCCGAAAATAAGATAGCCACACTGGCCCTCGAGGCACTATCCGAAGCCACAGCGGCCGAGGAACTCACCGCGATGCGCTCCACGGTGAACAGGGACGATGTGATACTTGATAAAAGATCCAAGTCCACCTCTTTTAAACCAGCGGATGAAATAGTCAAATTCCAAGTCCACCCAACGGACCCTGCAAAGACGGCCTCCATTGGGGCACAATTAAACCCTGATGTAGACGCCGCACTACGAGAATTTCTATGAGAAAACTGGGACATCTTTGCCTGGCACCCTTCAGACATGCCAGGAATCCCACGTCGGCTGGCAGAGCACAGCCTAAATATCCTAAAAGGATTCATGCAGTCAAACCGGCTCTTGGTGCTTTTCCGAACCCAAGAGACAGGCCATGGGAGAGGAGCTAGCCAAACTTTTGGAAGCCGGATTCATCAGAGATATAAAACATCCGGAGTGGCTAGCAAACCTGGTGATGGTACCAAAGAAGGATAAATCCTGGCGCTTATGTGTTGATTTTAAAGACCTTAATAAGGCTTGCCCAAAGGATCCCTTCCCCCTCCCTCGAATTGATCAAATTATTGACGCTACAGCAGGACACGACTCATTGTGCTTCCTCGATGCGTACTCCGGCTACCACCAAATCAAGATGGCGGAGCTGCACCAAGCTGCAACGCATTCATCACTCCATACGGCCCGCTCGCTTCAACACAATGCCCTTTGGGCTCAAAAACGACGGCGCAACATATCAGCGCATGATTCAGACATGTCTGGCAAACCAGATCGGCAAAACAGTGGAAGCATATGTAGATGATGTGGTCGTCAAAACCAAGCACGTCAAAACTCTAGTAGACGACCTGAGGCTCACATTCGATAATCTTCGAAAATATGACATCAAGCTCAATCCGGAAAAATGCGTACTCAGCGTTCCAGCCGGAAAGCTCCTGGGCTTCATTGTGTCCGGTAGAGGAATTGAAGCAAACCCAGCCAAGATCCGAGCTCTGTCACAATTGGATATTCCAAAGGACCTCAAACAAATACAAAAATTGACGGGATGCGTAGTGGCTCTAAGCCGCTTTATCTCCTGTTTGGGAGAAACGGAGTTACCCCTTTACCGCCTCCTCAGGCGCACCGAACACTTCGAGTGGACGGATGCCGCCACGGCCGGACTCGAAGAGATAAAAGCCATATTGGCAACAAATCCGGTCCTGGACGCGCCCAATGTGGGCGAACCAATGCTACTATATATCGCCGCAACACATCAAGTTGTCAGCGCGGTGCTCGTTGTCGAACGAGAAACGGACGGACACCGGTTCCCTCTTCAAAAACCAGTTTACTATGTGTCCACTGTCCTAACTCCGTGCAAGTCCCGGTACCCACACTATCAAAAGATAGCATACGCGGTGTTCATGGCATCCCGGAAGCTGCGACACTACTTTCAAGAGTGTTCGATAACGGTAGCCTCAAAGTACCTCTTAATGACATTATAAACAACGCGATGGCGACGGGCCGGATTGCTAAATGGGCCATAGAGCTCCTTCCATTCGACATAACCTACAAGCCATGACGAGCTATCAAGTCGCGAGTTTTGGCCGACTTCGTGGCGAATGGACCAAAGCCGAACTCCCTAAGAGTACGGCGCATACTCAATTGGATCATGCACTTTGACGGCTCCAAAATGTTGGCGGCACGGGGCTGGCGTCGTCCTGACGTCCCCAACCGGGGACACAGTCCAATACGTCCTTCAGATAATGTATACGGACTCCAACAACGCAGCCAAATACGAGGCCCTTCTGCACAGCCTCCGGATGGCAGTCTCCATGGGCATTCAACGCCTAGAGGTGCGCGGGGATTCGAACCTCGCAATATCTCAAATAAACAGAGACTTTGATGCCAAAGATCCGAAAATGGCAGCATACCGCAATGCGGTCCTAAAAATGTCAGCATGGTTCGAAGGGCTCGAATTTCATCATATAGCCCGGGATAACAACCAGGCGGCGGATATATTGGCACGCATCGGTGCAAAACACGATGCCGTCCCACCCAATATCTTTCTGGAACGGCTGTTCAAGCCATCCGTACTATGGGAAGGGGAGTCCGGCAATAACAATCCGGACCCAACCGCACTGCCTGACGCCGAATAGTCTGAAACAATCGGAGGCTCTGCCCCCGAGATAACACCCTCCGCTCATGAAATAATGGCGGTTATCGCCTCGTGGACGAAACCATTCCTAGCCTACCTAACTAGGCAGGAACTCCACGAAGACCAAAATGAGGCTCGCTGCATAGTATGGCGATCTAAAGCCTATAAAGTCCATGAGGGAGAGCTTTATAAGAAAAGCACTACCGGAGTCCTTCAAAGGTGTATCTCCGAAGAGGAAGGCGAAACCTCCTGGCTGAAATTCATCTTTGGACTGGTGGGCACCACGCCGCAGCCGGGCCCTCAGAGGCAAGGCCTTCCGTACAGGATTTTATTGGCCGACGGCCCGGGCAGATGCGCAGGATTTAGTCCAACGATGCGTCGGTTGCCAGCTTTTTGCTAACCAAAGCCACATGCCACCCACCGCCCTCAAAACTATACCTATCACCTGGCCGTTCGCGGTCTGAAGGCTTGACATGGTTGGACCCCTTAAGGGAGGAACCCACAAGCAAAAATACCTATTGGTCATGGTGGATAAATTCACCAAATGGATAGAGGCCAAGCCTGTTAAAACGGCCGAATCCGGGCCGGTGATAGATTTCATATCAGGGGTAGTGCACCGCAACGGCGTCCCCACAGTATCATCACTGATAACGGCACCAACTTCACGGCCGATGAGGTCAAATTATGGTGCAAAAACATGGGCATCAAGCTCGATTATGCCTCAGTCTATCACCCTCAAACAAACGGCCAAGTCGAACGAGCAAATGGTCTAATCATGAGCGGCATTAAACCCAGACTAGTGTGGTCCCTCAAGGAATATAATACGCACTGGGTTGAGGAGCTCGATTCCGTACTCTGGGGGCTGCGGACCACGCCGAATCGTACTACCGGATTCACACCATTTTTTATGGTGTACAGTATGAGGCAGTCTTGCCTGCGACATAATACATGACTCACTCAAGGCGCATGTATGAAGAAAGAGAAGCCGAGCTCGATCGGCAGGACAGTTTGACGCATTGGAGGAGGAGCGCGCGGCGTGGCAAAAGCTCGTTCCGCATTCTATCAACAGCAGGCTCAAGATATCAAAGCAGGAAATACGGGCCAAAGCTTATAACGTTGGCGAACTAGTTCTACGCCTGCCGGACAAGAAAAAGGACAAACTCAAGCCCAAATGGGAAGGTCCCTTCATCATCGACCAGGTCGACCAGCGGAGCATACCGTCTGCGAACGCATCGAGATAACCGACTCGAGCCGAACCCATGGAACGCAGCCCGTCTCACGAAGATACTACGCCTATGTGCGGACTCCAAGTTCGTCTCCTTCCTCCGGCCCACATTTTTATTTTTGCTGTCTTTTATTTCTCTCCTTCCTCCTCCTTCCTTTTTGCAGCCTCTAGAGGCTCGTTTGAGCTTTGTTCAAGACATATTTGACGCGCTGTCCGCCTAAGGCCATTATACACAGGGCTTCTTTAATGAAGCTTATTTATACGGGCTTTATGCCCAACATATGTGTTAAACTTCCGCATGTACCTTTTATTCACCATTATATGCATCGATATGACTTAAGTTTTGGCCAAGCTGGGTTGCTGGCTCTGTGCTTACCCCTACGTTCCCGATTGTTCGGCTAGGTGGTAAAGGGAGCACCTCTGCGATTATTCTTGCCGGGTCAGCGGATGTGTACCTCGGTAGGTGAAGCCGAAAGCTAGCGTTCTTAAGGGAATATTCGGTCGGTGAACTGAAAGATGATTTTTAATTATTTACCCATCTGCCCCAGATGATTTTACGCTTTCATAGCAGCTTTGACATGCACTTTAGGGCATGCATCCCAAAAAAGGAACCCTTAACGGAACTATTCTCCTGGAAGATGTTTTTTACTACCCATGTAATATAACATAACTAGTTGGGCACTTGTCTGACATAAAGCAACAATGACCCCTACGCCTTTGTCTCCATGCATACCCCAGTTCTTATATAACCACGAAGGTATTCGGACACACTGGACTATCGGGTCCGGAGGTCGGGTTAAAAGGTCCGCTATGACAAACGATCTACAATCCGGCTAGAAGACATTTTTTCATGTCATATTTTTACATAGTCAACTCGACTCATTGTATTCCTCCTCAACGCCATCTAATAGGCTATCTAATTTACAATCTTGCTGGGAATACTTGGCGGCCAATTCTACTTGGTCGTACACTAAGCTCTGAGGATCTCCATCCCATCAGGCCCCCACAGGTCCGACCTCGGCCATGTGGTTTGGATCAGCCTTAACCGTGTCTGCGTCTTTACCATGGCCCAGGCCTCCCTGGCGCCTTGACGGCAGGCCGATATCTTCCATAGCCGGAAGCGCCGCCGTGCTCCTTGAAGCCGCTCTGCCAGCTCCCCAATGCCTTCAGGCAGGGAGATAGATGGCCACAAGGCCTGGCCGATGCCTTTCATCACCTGCCGGACTCGTTAAATGCGGTACCGACGCAGTTCGGGAAGAAGATCACCAAGAACTGGGCATCTCCTCCTCGTGACGACACAGCCGACAAACCTACATACATATTTATGTTAGTCACCTTCCTCGCCGAACTCTTTCAAAGTTCGTTCAAGCACTTACTGAAAATGCTGCGACGAAGCCGCCGATTCTCCTTTACGGAGTCAGACAACTGGGCACGAACATCCTTTAGTTCCTCATCCAGCTTGGTGTTGGCGTCTTGGAGGCTATTTTTCTCCTGCCGCACCCTCGTAAGCACGCTCTCGCCGGCCTTTAGCTGGCGCAAGAGCTGCTGCTTGTCCGGATCTAGTCCGGCGCCATCTGCAATATTTTTGTCAGATTTACACACACGCCGCACTTCATAAACTATTTACCCTCTGAAGCGTATATTACCAGAGGGGGTCTCTGTGGCTCCCCCCGTAGCGGCTAGTGCAGCCTCAAGTTGGGACTTGCACTCTTCAAGCTCCTGGGACAGTCAGGTATTCTTTTCTGTAAGATCCTGCATAACAAATGATCCTTAAATCAGTTATTCTAACTATTTTAAGTCTCGGGGGCTCCTGGCATATATAACTGTCAAATTTCCTTACCCGTATGTCCTTTACATACTGCTCCGTGGCTCTGGCTAGACCATCTTGAGCGGCACGGAGGTGCGCATCTCTCGAATTGAAGGCATTCAAGGCCCCTTGGGAGAAACACGCGTCACGAAGAACTGTCCGTGGCGCCTGTGATTCAAGGCGCTCTCCACCTCGGAGTTGGTGGCGGACAACCTGTCGGCATCCTCTGCCGGAGGAGCATCCGACGACGCGTCTCGTGCTCGCCTCAGCCTCCGGAACCGGCTTTGAAGCCTGGCCTGTGAAGGTTCGATTGGCAACCTCTCCGGACTCAGTCCGGCGAGCGCTCTTTTTCCTGAAAAGAGCACCAGCGTTAGTACGCCTTCCAGGAATCAATCCTGGGAGTATGGTGACACGCCATACCGTTGCGGCGGAGTTTCGATCCGGACCGCACTTCTTTTTAGCCTGCAGGGCCGCACTGCCCTTTGTTGGCCAGCCGCCGCGGGCTCGGCTTCCTGCCTCGAAGGTACCCCCTGCGAAACACCATTGGTATACTGTGATCAAAAAATATGCATGGGTGGGTCATTATCAGGATTTTGGGACCTCGGTCTCAGTTACCTGTGAGGCTGGAAGTATTCCGGGGTAATCGGCCGTAATGGCAACCAGAGCATTGTCGATGCTAAGTTCAGAGAACACCGTCGATCAACTCCACCTTTATATCCGGATCCTCTTCGGAGGTCGGATCGAGGACCGTTCCGGATCCTCGGGTTGTGGGGGCGGGTTGTGTATCTTCTCCATAGTCCGCCCGGTTCTGCAGAAAACCATGAAATGAGATATTTAACCACGGGAACATGGATCGGACAGGTCGCAAAGATGTTTGCTTACCCAGCTTCGAGGATTATTCAAAGAAAACTCCTTCAGTGGATTGACGCGGAGGAAATCCTCCTCCTCTCCTTTGTACATGGCAGCAAGATCTTCACCAGTTCGGTGACCGATCCCGGCCCTTTGCGGCCATGGTGGAAGAGCACTGGGGACATTTGGATGAGGTACTGTCTATTTTGCATAAGGAACAGTGGAAAGTTAAAATGTCTAAATGTGATTTTGCTCAGCCCAAGATAGCATATTTGGGGCATGTTATTTCTGCAGAAGGAGTTTCTACTGACCCTGATAAGATAGTGGCTGTTAAGCAATGGCCTACTCCACAGAATGTGAAGGAAGTGAGGGGTTTCCTTGGGTTGAGTGGTTACTATAGAAAATTTATTAAACATTATGGAATTATTGCAAGGCCTTTGACTGATCTGCTTAAGAAAGGGGTCCCTTTTGTATGGACCAGCATTACAGAGCAGGCCTTTGTTACACTTAAGAATGCCCTAGTGTCTGCTCCTGTACTGGCCTTACCAGATTTTAGTAAGCCATTCATGATTGAGACTGATGCTTGTGACTATGGTATTGGTGCAGTGTTGATGCAACAAGGACACCCACTAGCATTTGTCAGTAAAACTCTGGGACCCAAAAATAGAGCTCTGTCAGTGTATGAAAAAGAGTACTTGGCTATCTTGTTGGCAGTGGATAAGTGGAGGCCTTATTTGCAAGTTCAGCAGTTCACTATTAAAAACTGATCAGAGAAGTTTGGCTCATTTGCAAGACAAGAGATTGCATACAGTTTGGCAGCAGAAGTGTCTTACTAAACTCCTTGGATTGCATTATCAAATTCGGTATAAACAAGGTGTGGCAAATAGTGCAGCTGATGCTTTATCTAGAAGACCTCCTGATGATTCTCAGTTGTTTGCCATTTCCAGTAACCAACCCACTTGGTTAGCTGAGATTGTTGACAGTTATAAACAGGATGAGAGGGCCATGGCAATTATGCAATAGTTGGCTGTGCAACCAGCTTCTAAACCACCTTACAGTTTGGTTAATGGTCATTTGAGATATAAGCAGAGTATTTGGGTTGGCCCTGTTCCTGAATTACATCACAAAATTTTCTCTGCTTTCCATGATAGTCCCTTGGGAGGTCATTCAGGGTTTCCAGTGACATACAAGAGGATTCATACTGCTTACAGGAATGGAATGAAGAAGTTTATTTTACAACAGGTGCAATCCTATTTGATATGTCAGAAAGCTAAACCTGAAAGAGTACCTTATCCTGGTTTGTTATCTCCCTTGCCAATTCCACATCAAGCCTGGGATACTGTATCTATGGACTTCATTAATGGTCTTCCCCAATCATCTCAGTACAACTGTATTTTAGTGGTGATTGACAAGTTTTCAAAATATGGTCATTTCATTCCACTCAAACACCCTTTCAATGCTCAGAAAGTGGTTGAAGTGCTCTTGGATAATGTGTATAAATTACATGGTATGCCTAGTGTGATCATATCTGACAGAGATCCACTGTTTACTAGTCATTTTTGGAAACTGTTGGTTGCAAGAACAGTGACTCAATTGAATATGAGTACAGCAAATCATCATGAAACAGATGGGCAGACTGAGAGAGTGAATCAGCAAGTGGAGTGTTATTTAAGATGCTTTATTAGTGCTCAACCACACAAATGGAGTAAATGGTTGCCATTGTGTGAATTCTGGTACAACTCCAATTGGCATTCTGCATTAGGGAAGTCTCCTTTTGAACTCTTGTATGGATATACTCCCAGATATTTTGGCATCTCTTCAACTGACATAGTTGCTCCATTGGAAATGCAAGACTGGTTGCAATCTCGTCAAGCAGTCACAGAAACAGCTCGACAACACTTGCTGCGAGCACAACAGCGCATGAAACATCAGGCTGACAAGAAGAGAACTGAACGAGTTTTTGCAGTTGGGGATAGTGTTTTTCTCAAGTTGCAACCTTATGCTCAGTTATCATTGTATTCCAGAGCAAATCAGAAACTGGCCTTCAAGTATTATGGGCCCTTTCCAGTTCTGGAGCGCATTGGAGATCGAGCATATAGGTTGGGCCTCCCTGATAACAGTAGGCTACATCCCGTTTTCCATGTTTCCCAGCTCAAGAAGTTTTTACCTAGAGAGACCATTCCCAGTCAAACATTACCTACAGTCAGGGCAGCTATACAAGTTCCTCTCAGCATACTGCAGAAACGAGTACGCTCTCAAGGTAACAAGACTATTGCCCAGGGTCTGGTTCATTGGTCTGAGTCTTCTCCTGCAGATGCTACTTGGGAGGATTTGGAGCATTTGAAGCAGCAATTTCCCCGTGCTCCGGCTTGGGGTCAAGCCGGCTCTCAAGGAGGGAGGAATGTCAGCACACCGGATATCGCTTCAGATGGTCAGGCGGCAGCGACAACAGGTGACGACTCTGTTCCTCATCCGACAAGCAGAGAAGAGGCGGAAGGATTCAAAAGTCCTCGTGGGCCTGCGGCGCGGCCCACTCGAGTGAAGACGAAGCCCAGATGGCACGCCGGCCCGGATTGGCTGTAGTTTAAATACCCCTTGTAACGTTCAAGTGATTTGGCTTTGGACGGACGGCGGCTTCGGCCGATTGTAATAGCTAGAGCGGTGAGGGAGGTTGGGAGGATAAACACGCTGCTAAATTTCCCCAATTCGCCATGAACCCTAGCTTCCACGCGTAGATCGACTACAACCCTTACAGAAACTGAATCAAACGATTACTCAAACATAAGCGGGAACTATTATCCGACTCCGACTTCGACTCTCCGAGCTCCCACGCGCAAAGGCCCTCCTCCGCCTTTATATTCTCGAGAAAATGCCGGTTCCTCCCTCAATTCCAGAGTTAAGGTTCCTCTGTTCCCCCTCAGATCTCGCGCCGCGCTGTGCGAGGCTTCCTCCGATGGGTTAGCGCATCACCGGGAGCATGGCGTCCGACAAGAGCGCGGTCAAGCATGCGTTGGCCGCCGGCGAGGAGCGCCCGTTAAACCCGTGTCGGCATGCTTCGACGGAGAAGCATCCGCTGAAGCCGTGCGCAGCCAAAAGGAAGGCGGAGGCAGACGACAAGGAGCTGCGCGCTGCCAAAAGGAAGGCCTTCTACGAGAAGTCAGGTCCAAGCAAGAAGATGACGTGGCTGCCGCGAGCGGAGGTGGCCTCGATCCTTTCCAGTCGGACACATCCGGATCGTGCCCCTTCTTTCTTCAAGGCGCTGAAGCTCCAGAACCCCGACCTGATTCCCTCGCCGGAAGAGGGGATGGACGAGCTCAAGGTGACCAAATATGCCCGTGCGCGCGCCTACTATGAGGCCGTAGAGGAATTCTGCATGTTCCATGCCTGGGTACGGAGTGAGTACGCCAAGTATGGCTATGTGGAGGTCGACGAGGACTACCTCGCTCATAGGGCCATGGTCCGAGCTTGCAGCGACAGAGCGCGGGAGGCTGCGTTCCAGGCAATCGACGACGAAGATCTGAAGGCAGTGTTTAGGAATAGACGGCACTGAACCCATGTAATGTAATCTGTGATGAGCAATCTGCAATCGCAAGTTTTGTATAATGTTTACTGTGATCCATGTGAACTGTGATAAGCTAAGCAGTGATGAACGCTTCGTATAATAATTCACTATGTTGTATCCATCAGTTTGCCATGAGGATGCGGTTCTGTTCTTACATTACAGAAATATGTGTTTGACAGAAGCTGCCAAGATTCAGTCTTCCGTTATACAGTGTTTCCATGTTGTAACAAAATGTTAGGCGTTCAGGCCATGCAGTTTTATAGGCTATGTGAGTAATTAACCTTGGGATGAAGAACAAGGTGCTATGCCCTGCAACCTATCATTAGAAGTTAGAACATAGTCGGTTTTGCCTCTTTTATTCCTTTTGGTGTTAGTCTGTGAACAACTTAATCATGCATGTCTGGGTGCGATCAGTAACCTGGAGTTGTCCTGTAGGTGTGAGGGATGCAAAGTTGCGTATTCTCCTCTCTTGTTTCCATAGATTTCCGGGGAGGATAGATGCCTTCTGTAATATTTACAGAGTTTTACTACTATCAGACATGATGATGCGCTTCTTCTGTTCTTACGTTGCAGAAATGGGTGCCTGTGGTTTCGTGGATCAGAAGGTTCTTGCAAAAAAAAAAGAGAAGGTTCTTCAGAAGAACGAAGCACACATATCTGCAACAGTGAGTTAAGCCATCCATTAGAGAACAAACAAGTGCACCTCCATTGTCGGGGACTGAGATAAACATCTTCAGAACAGTGCCGTATTGGCAGGATTCGAAGTTTCTCAACAGAACCCCCGCGATTATGAAATAGAAGAATTCGGGCTCGCCAAGCGTAGAGAGCGCAGCAGGCATAGGTTGGCTTGCGGGAGGAGGAAGAAGAAAGAAGCAAAGAAGAAGCGCAGCGCAGAGGAGGAGACTCTTTTTTTTTTAAGTTTTCTTTTTTAGCAACTTTTTTTTGAGGGGACGCAGAGGAGGAGACTCGGTGATCACCTGGCTGATGGGCTCCTGGATTTTTGCGGGCCGTGGGAAGGCAGAGCCCAGCAAGGATTGCTGCCCCGCTTCTAATTCATTGAGTCTGTCTGTTTTGCTCTTATGTTAGTTTTGTACCACATCGGCTGTGGAGGAAAGAGTGTGTGGGGTGGCCGGGTATAAGATGGGGCAGTGGGCGGACGGTGCATGGCATCTTTGTGCTTGGGGCAATGACGCAGCTAGTGAGGTTATACCCAGGCGCGTCAATTGCTGGTTGAAAACTATTTTCAAACCCCCTCTTTGGCCCTTCGGGGTCATTGAGAATTTCTGAAAGAGCTCCTTTCCTTTGGGGAGGGCAAAGCCCACAAATCTAAAAAAGCAAATATCCTCACTATTGAGCTTTTGGTTTCATTGGTCTCTGTACACTAAATGACCAATGTGACATGAGCCAGATTGCCTAGTAAGCATGTATTTTTTTCATTTTTCTTTAGAAAATGCTACGCACGTCCATAACCATCAAGATATGAATTAATGTAAGCATATATCCTCATATATATAGTTATATACTTCCTCCGTCCGAAAATACAAATACATCCCCTTTTATCCATTTTGATGACAAGTATTTTCGGACGGAGGAATATTATTTATGTAAAATAGTACTTCCTCTATAAACAAATATAAGAATATTTAGATCATTAAAGTAGTGATCTAAACGCTCTTATATTTTTTTACGAAGGGAGTATGTATTTTGAGTCATAAGTTTGTAAATTATTATTACATCATTCTCAAATTCGCGTCAATTTTGGTTACTATAGTATGTACCAAAACCATATTGAAATAATTTGGTATATATCAAAACCAAACCGTATTTTAATTTTATATCGTATTTACCAAAGTATTAATAATGTACAAACCGAAGAACCATATAAACAGATACATGTAAACTGAATAAGCCGAATGAACAGAGTGAGATGTAGTGAAGCTTTGGCCCTGGCCAAGGCCTTGCATGTAAATAAAGTAAGTACAATAGCTGAATGTGCGGGAGTTGTGAAAGAGCTTCAATCTTTGATCCAACTGGGAGCCTAGTACCCCCTCTCTTTTTTTTACTCAACATATAGGAATTGTTGGAAGTCAAACTTCGTAAAGTTTGACCATATTTAAATGAAAAAATATCAACATTTAAAATACAAAAGCTATACAATATAAAAATTAAATTCGTGACGCATTTAATAATATTTAATTTTTATTTTGAATGTTGATATTTTTTTTTCTTTTTTTTTATGAAGTTGGTCAAGCCCGGTCGCTAAAAGTGATCTAAAAGTGATGGTGTTCCCCTGGTTGAATCAGGATACCTTTTTTATAATCAGGAATTGATTTGGTGTGTGACGTGGGGTGGCGGGACGTGCGGGGGTGGTTGGATTGAAGGGAACTGACAGGAGTTAATTCGGACCAGCCGGTCACGATCTGACGACTCGGCGGGCGTTCGAACTGTTGCAATTTTCAGGTGGTTCGCCATATAGAAAAGGGTCGTGCTACGCGTCGGCCGCTCTACAAGCCGTCCAATCTAACGCTATTTTCGGGTTAAGCGTTGTTGTCACTTTTGTAAATCGTGTTGCGAGAACCCTTTTGCATGTTGCAAAAATATTTATAACGAAGATTGTGTTGCATATTTTTTACAACAAAGTTCTTGTTGCAGAACTTTTTAGATTTTTTTAAAACAGATCTCTTGTTGCAAAATTTTCTTGCAGCAAATGTCTTGTCGTGTTGCATTGCTTGTGGTCATGGCCTTTAGCAGAAGCTCGGCCTTGTTGCGGAAGGGAGGAGGGGTGTTGCATATGCGGTGATGGTGATGGCGGAGGTGATGTGTCACGCCCAATATGCGACCCTATCCAAAAGGAACTCGAAGGTCCCACCAAGGATAGACCCGCATATTGAAACGCTTTTGCAAGGTGGATATCATTACATCAACATTACATAATAGATGGGGATACATACATAAGGCATACAATGCCACAAGAATACAACATCATCTTACAAGAGATCAGCATCCGACTACGGATGGAACACAAACAGAAACTCAAACGACATCCACCCTGCTAGCCCAGGCTGCCGACCTGGAACCTATCCCCTGATCGAAGAAGAAGCAGAAGAAGAACTCCAAAACAGTAAACATCGCTCTCGCGTCATGATCATCGCAAAACCCTGTACCTGCAACTTATGGTGTAGTAATCTGTGAGCCACGAGGACTCAGCAATCCCATTACCATGGGTATCAAGACTAGCAAAGCTTAAAGGGAAAGGAAGGGGTAAAGTGGTGAGGTTGCAGCAGCGACTAAGCATATATGGTGGCTAACATACGCAAAATGAGAGCGAGAAGAGAAACAAAGGAACGGTCGTCAACTAGTAATGATCAAGAAGTGATCACGAACTCCTACTTACGTCGAGACATAACCCGTAAACCGTGTTCTCCTCTCGATCAACCCGAAAAGAGACACTCACAGTTACGCATACGGTTGGTGTATTTTAGAAGAGTTTACTTCAAGTTTACTACAACCGGATATTAACAAATTCCCATCTGCCACATAACCGCTGGCACGGCTCTCGAAAAGTTTAAACCTGCAGGGTGTCCCTACTTAGCCCATGATAAGCTCTCGCGATCAAAGAAGGATATTCCTTCTCCCCGGGAAGACCCGATCAGTCTCGGAATCCCAGCTACAAGACATTTCGACAGTAACAAAACAAGACCAGCAAAGCCGCCCGATGCGCCGACAATCTCGATAGGAGCTGCACATATCTCGTTCTCAGGGCAACACCGGATAAGCGAAGCGTCTGGTACCGACACGTAACCCAAGTTGCCAAGGGATGGTCCCAAGACGGTGCTCTAGTTTGGACCAACACTTAGACAAGCATTGGCCCGGGGGCTGAATAAAGATGACCCTTGGGTTAATTACTCCCAAGGGAAAATAGGTGGTGGTGAGGCAAATGGTAAAACCAATGTTGGGCCTTCTTTGGAGGAGTCTTATTCAAAGCGAACTGTCAAGGGGTCCCATAAATCACCCAACCGCGTTAGGGACGCAAAATCCGGGAACATAATACCGATATGACGGAAACTAGGGCGGCAAGAGTGGAACAAAACACCAGGCATAAGGCCGAGCCTTTCACCCTTTACCAAGTATATAGATGCATTAATTAAATAAGAGATATTGTGATATCCCAACAAAATCCTGTCCACCATGGAGCAATCTTCATCTTCACCTGCAACTAGCAACGCTATAAGAGGGCTGAGCAAAAGCGGTAACATAGCCAAACAACGGTTTGCTAGGAAGGGTGACAAAGGTTAGAGGTTCATGGCAATTTGGGAGGCTTGAGCAGCAAGTGATAGGTAGCGCAGCATAGCGAAAGAACGAAGCAACTAGCATAGCAATGATACTAATGAGATCCAAGGTGACGGTCATCTTGCCTGAAATCCCGCTAGGAAGAAGAATGAGTCCATGAAGAATATGAATCCACGAAGGCAGACCAAGCGTGAGACGAACGAATCCTCACGATCGCAACGAAACGGGAACTATCGAGAAAAGCACACAACATGGTAAACACACCACACATGAACAAGGCATGATGCACAACAAGCATGATGCATGACAAAGCTACATGAAGCTACTCATGGAAAGAGATGATGCAAACAAGAGCAACACATCAAAGCAAGTTTAAATGAGGCCGAGAACAACATATAACAATTTCGATAAGTCCTCATATGCAAATTTCGAAATTGGCCCAGATCTGAATAAACCTTATGTTGAAGTTGTTAAACAGCAAGTTAAGATGCACCACAATGATCTACACGAAATTCTAGTCAAGTTACATATAAAGTTCATTAAATTCGGAGCTACGGGCTAGAAGATATGAGCAAAACAAGTTAAACATGGCATAGATGCAAAATGCACCCAAACATCAACAAACACCTCAAAACAAGGATGCAACATGATAATACGAAGCTACGTCCATGGCATAGATGCGAAATCAAGCAAGTTTCATATAGAGCACACTCAAAACGGAGCAACGGTTCAACACATACACCCTATACAAGTCATGACAACAATCTGTCCAAAACAGCAACTAGGCATATTGCAAGCATCAAAACACTATGCTACAGCATCTCAACATGAGAACAAAAGGCATGGGCACGATGTACAGGTAAATCATGACAAAACATGAACACTGAGCTGTCTCCATAAACCACTAGAACATGCTCAAAATGACATGGCAAGATTGCAAATAATAACAGTTTCAGACTTTGCAGAAATAACATCAGGTTGCAATGTTTAGAGCTATCAAACAACATGCTACAGAAACTTAACATGGCAAACAAAGGCATGGAATGAATCTAATAAGTGTATAGAACAAAAGTCCTTTAATGACCATGAGCCAAAAAGGATCAGAAGATATGATGGCACCCATGTAAACATGGCAAATGATATGACAGATTCATACATGGCAGAAACAACAATAAGTAGGCATGTTGGTGAGCTTGAACCACTCACCACAGAGTAATACATGGCATGGCAAGGCAACCAACAGAAATAAGACATGTTTATCAAGCTAAGCATGGCAATATCAAGTTCATAGGATGCATGGATCACTAACAACAATCATGGAAACATTGAACTTAATGTTAACAGGCTGACAGCAACATTATTTAGCAATTTTAGAGCAAGATTACAACAAGCTACAGCAAGCTATAAATGCAACCAGGGGCATGGATGGATAGAGCATAACATGTATAACAAAACATCCTTAGTGAACATCTCCAGATTATGCATAGAATGACTTGTAGAAGCAGGTTAACATAGCATCATGATATAGCAGATTCAGACATGCAAAACAGCAACAGCAAGTACCCTACTTAACAAGTTTTATGAACTCACTACAGGAATCACAAAAATACATGGATGGCACCACTGTGAAGATGGCATGACATAGTACAAAACACATGTAGAGCTCATGCTCATAGGATGCACAGATCAAATGAAAAAAAATGACAAATCACCAATTTATAACAGTTTCAGCAGATTAATATCATATAGCACTCTTGCAACGATGATTCAGGCATCAATATGAACTCAAATGAACATGATGCAATGGAATGAAATGATTTACTCGTCGAGGCGAACAATTTTACATATTACACGCACGAAACGGAGCAGTATACAACAAGTTATGATGCGATGAACATGGCATGATAATGCAAAAATCCGGGGACCTAGAGAAATATCGGGGTCAACATCGGGTCCGCACGGATTTCGATGTTGGCCGGAGATCTCGCCGGAGTGAGCTCGGGGATGGCCGGAGAAGAGGGAGAACGGCGGCCGGAGGTCGGAGAGGGGCGGAGGAGGCCGGGCGGAGCGAGATCTCGGCCGATCCCACCGGATCCGGACCGGAGGGACCGCGCATGGGCGGAGGAGGCGCTGCTCGGCGGCGGCGCGCCATGGCGGGCGGCGGCGGCCGTGACGGTCCGACGGCGGCGGAGGAGCAACAAGGTGCGGCGTGGGCGATAGGAGCGGGCGCGCACTCGCTAAGCCGCTGGCGACGCCGCGCGAGGTGAGGCGGGGCCGCCGGAGTGGCGCTGGCGGCGGGATCTCGCACGGGCGGCGCTGACGGGCGGCGCTGGGCGGGGCAGCGTCCGTGGGTCGCGACGGCGGCGGATGGGCCCTGCTGGCTCGATCCGCCCGCGGGCCCGGGCGCGGTGGAGACGGGCGGCGGGCAACGTGGCGCTGTGTCCGGGATTCGCGCGCGGTGGCGGGAGCTGAGTGGCGGCTTCCTATTGGCCGGACGACGTGGCTGGGCGGCGGACGCGTCTGCCACGGGCGGACATGTCCGTGGCCTTGAGGAGAAGCGGGCTTTGGTTTGGTCTGCGCGAAAAATCCGAGGGGTGCACATATATATAGGTAGAGGGAGCTAGGAGACTCCAAATGAAGTGCGGTTTTCGCCCACACGATCGTGATCGAACGACCAAGAGCATGGAGGGGAGTTTGCTGGGTTTTGGGCCACATTGGAAGGGGTGTTGGGCTGCAAAGAGAGAGGGGGCTTTACGGTTACCCGGTTAACCGTTGGAGTATCAAACGACCTCCAAATGGCACGAAACTTGACAGGCGGTCTACCGGTGCTATACCAAGGCCGCTTGACAAACCTCGGTCCATTCCGAGACCGTTTAACACCTGCACACGAAAAGAGGTAAAAGAGGGCGCCGAGGAACATAGGAGTGCCGGATTGGAAAACGGACAACGGGGAAAATGCTCGGATGCGTGAAACGAACACGTATGCAAATGCGATGCACATGATGACATGATAAAAATGCAGATGATGACATGGCAAAGTGCAACACGCAAGCACATGACATGGCAACGACAGCGAATAACTGGCAAACACCTGGCGCATCGAATCCGGGGCGTTACATGATGCAGCATGGGGCCGGAGCGACATAGATCAGCAATGACAGCCGGAGCAGAGCTCCGACGTGCGCGCTCGAGCGGCCATGGCCACTGGTCGCGAGCGGACACATGAAGATGGGGAGAGGCGACCTCATCGGCATACTTGTCATCGGCCTCGTCCGAATGCTGTCGGCGGGGAGCAGCGGTGGGGGCGATCGAAGCATCACATGGAGGCGTCGGCTTGACGGGAACCTGGGGAGAGCACGAGAGGATCCAGATCCAGATCCCACAACACATCACTTGTTGCGGTGGGGATTACAACAATGACTCAGTTGCGAAAACTAGTCTAGATAATACGTTGCTCCCGAGCCATCAGACTGATTATGCAGGCATTGTTATCGGTATGGTGATTCGAATAATTTCCCTATAGAAAATAGCGTTGTTCTTTGTGAAAAAAGAAAAAAAACACTCCGTGTTTCAAATACGCTTAAAAACAAAAACTAAAACCTTCAAAGTGTGCGTGCACTAAACGGAGAGAACGAGCGGCCGGCTCTGCCATACACATGCATGTGTATGATTTGGTCTGCTAGTGCATGTGATTAATTATTAAATGCAGTTAGACTTATTATGTCAGACGGACAACAAAGCAGATTCACGTGTATTTTTTCGGTTCTTCAATTTTTAAATTCATATTTTTCAAACCACGTGTCGGAATTCAGATCCGTCTTCACCGTTGGGTTCGTCATGACGGGATCTTTAAAACTAGATCTCATATGGGTATGTTTCAACGAAATTTTTTTATGCCAACTTTGATGATATATTGTGCAACTTTAGTACTGTATTGTGCAACTTTAGTACTACATTATGCAAAAAAAATTCAAAACTAATGTTTGAAGCTGCACCTTCGTATGAGGTTGCAACCTAGCAACCACGACAACTTTGATGTGCAACTAGTCTATTGCCTCGACGAAAGTCAATGTACAACCTTCTCTTGTAATGTAGTCTAGTTGCACACACATTGATGTTTAGTTGGCTTGAAATATAGTCTAGTTACACACACATTGATGTTTAGTTGGCAGGAAGACTAGTTGCACACATATATGCTCAGTTGGCTTGTAATTTAGTCTAGTTGCACACACTTTGATGTTTAGTTGGCAGGACTATTTGGCACACACATATGCTCAGTTGGCGCGGCAATCTAGTCTAGTTTGCACACACATTGATGTTTAGTTGGCAGGAAGACTAGTTCATCGAAACATCCCCATGCGGGATCTATTTTTGAAGAGCACGTCGCGAGGGTTTCAACGATGAGAAAGCGGATTTGAATTTTGACACGCGGTTTAGAATATATGTCTTCTATAATTTTAAAAATCAAAAATTAATACACAAGTGACGAACATGAGAAACATTAACGTAGCAGCATGCAGACACCCATCACGTGAGAACAGACCACATATAAGGTGATTAATTAGCAGTGTCTTTTCAGCCATAGGAATGATTACGCATGCTATTTGACAACAAAGCCGGCCGCCTAGGAGCGCTAGCAGGCAGCCAGCCGCCCGCTAGACGCGTCAAAAACAAAATACAGTAATCTAATACTCCCTCTGCGAGCTTCGACGCGCAAACGCAATCTGCGTGGCTTTATAATCTCCAGAGCACGCTCCAGACCACGCCAGAAAACACATATTTGACCTGAGGACGAAATCAAATCACAAACTGACCTGCTCCACAAAAAATTTCACTTTCCTGACCCTTTGGTGTGGCGCCCGACATCTGGGCGCCGCACCCTACAGTGCAGCGCCCTTCCCTTCGGCGTCGCACGTCCCGGCCAGTGGCAGCCCTGGTCCAGTGCGGCCCCACAGACAAAGACTGCAGCGCCTAAGACTTAGGCGCCACACTGTAATGTGCAGCGCCTATCTCTTGGGCGCTGCAGTCTGTGGTTCCACTTGGGCTGGCCCCACCTCTCTCCTCCCACCCCCACTCCACACACCCCTACCCCACCAAAACCCTTGCGGCCCTCCTCTCTTCCCTCTCCCCTATCAAATCTTTCTCAAATCTTGCAAATCCGGAGTGTTTGACCGTGGATTTGAAGCTAACCCTCCCTTAAGGTAATCTCCTCCGATCCCCTCGTTTTCATCCATAGGAATTGTCACATTTGCTCAAATCTTGCTAGTTTAGGGGAAACCCTTGTTTTTGCTTGGATTTGCAAATTTGTGTTGAATGATGTTATATTTCTTTGCTAATTTGGGTTGTTTAGGCTTCCATAGTATGCTAGGGTTAGGGTTATGTGTGTTTGATGTTGGTGTTAGGGTTATGTTATGGTTAGGGTTGTGGTAATTGTTATGTGGGGGTTAGGGTTATTAATTCATATATATGTTAGGGCATATGTGTGCAAATATTTTTCTTAAGTATTTACTTGATATATGTGTGTTTTTTATTATTGTAGGGATGGGGAGAACATGTGTTTATGTTCATCATGTGGATAAAGAGGCCTTTTGAAAGGCAATGTTGAGACGGACCGGATGAGCTTGACATGGTGTTTGAGAGTAGTCCTAGCTATGCGGAGCTCTTGGAACAAGTGAGGAAAGATTTGAATTGGATTGACCCAAGTGGCGTTGTTGAGTTCGAGGGAAGGCATAATGTTGGTTTTGGAATGCACATCCGTTGGAAGACAATGCGTGTGAACTCCGAGCAACGTTGGGTTGCATACAAGGAGACGGTTGCCGAATCTCTAGACAAGGCTCTTGAGTTATTTGCCTCGAAGAAGGTTGAGTCTACTTTGAATGTAGATTTGAACCGGAACCCCTCCCCGTTGGTTGCTAGCACTCCCCCACCCATGAACCAAGATCAAATGAGTGAACCTCAATTCACGCAACAAGATTGGCCAACAATGAGCCCGACTCCAAACAACCAAAATGAAGGTTTTGAATAGGAGAATGATGAGTACGAGGAGGATGACAACGAAGTTGACCTCCATGACAACAATGTGGGTGATCTCGACCAATATCATGTGCAAGAGACAATGGACCAATCCATCCCTTTTTCCGTGCATATGCATCGGACTCGGATGATGATGGTCCCGATGAAGAAGTTGATGAGGATGGGTTCACGCCAAGGAGGCTGAAGCATTCAAGAAGGTATTGAGGCGGGATCACAAGACACCGTTGTTCAAGGATCTTAGTCTCATGGATGAAGCCGTTGTGGATGGTGGCAAATGCATATCTCTTGGAGCTAGGCCAAGTTCTCACCGTGATTTGGAAGGCGGCAAGAACGGGATATATCCGGTTGTGAGTTTCAATCCTTCTTGGAATTGAAGATGTGGCTCGACAACTACTCGGTTACACATTATCGTCCACATAAAGTGGCCAACTCGGACGTGAATGTGTGTTACACGGTCAAATGTGAAGTGCCAACATGTCCATGGATTGTGCGTGCAAGGCCATGGAAAGGAGGTCCCACTTGGCGCATAGTGAGTTGTCTACCAACTCACATGTGCCGCAAGACAAGAGGGCGGATGGCAAGCTTGTGTACCAACAACATGCATAACTCACATCCGAAGTTCATCGCCACGGGCTTTCCAACCAAGTATCCACACTTCCAACAATGAGCATCAAGAGTGTCATTGACCTTGTGAAAGCCATCTTTCATTACAAGGTGAAGTACGGCAAGGCATGGAAGGCGAAGCAGGCCGCATTCAAGATGTTGTATGGCAATTGGGAGGAAGCATACAACCGACTCCCTAGGTTGTTGTTAGCTATGGCCGCCACAAACCCGTGCATGGTTCACGTGGTTGAGCCTCATGGGCACCAAACATTGATTCATAACGGGAGGACCGTGCGAGTATTTGGCCGTGCATTTTGGGCCTTTGAGCAATGCGTGAGGGCTTTTGAGCATTGTCGGCCCGTCATCGCCATTGATGGCACGTTCTTGACCGGACAATACAAGGGCACTTTATTGGTTGCAATAGCAAGTGATGCCAATAACCGGTGTTGCCTTTGGCTTTCGCTTTGGTTGAGGTGGAGAACAATGATAACTGGGAGTGGTTCTTGCGTCAACTGAGAACAAGGGTATTACCTGCTGAAAGGGAAATTTGTGTCATATCGGATCGCCATCCCGGAATTCTAAATGCGGTGGTGGTTGACATTCCTGGACATACAAAGTTGCATCATCGATGGTGCATGAGGCACTTTTGTGCAAACTTCTATAGGGCATGTGGTATCAAGGAGTTGGCCGATGATCTTGAGGATTGTTGTCTCGCTTTCACCAACAAGCGGTTTGCCGCATTGTTCAATGCATTGCTCGAGACACAAGAAACTTGACCCGGCGGTCAGGAGTTTCTCAATAGGAACATTGCCGAAAGGAATATGTGGGCACGTGCTTTCGATGAAGATGGCCGGAGGTACGGTCAAATGACAAGCAATATGGCAGAATGCTTCAATAAGGTGCTGAAGGGTGTACGTGCATTACCCGTGACGGCAATAGTGCAATACACATTTGACAAGATGAATGCATACTTTTTAAAGTACTCAATGGAGACTGATAAGCAGATTGCTGGTGAGAACAAGGATAAGCACAAGTACAATTTCCCACCAAAGGTTGAAGAATGGTTGGAATTTCAATCACGAAAGGCAGACTCTGAAGAAGCTGTACTATATGGCGACAACGAGTGGAAGTATGAGGTGAAAGAGCCCGGAGGAACCACAAACGATGGCCGCCAACACGGAGGCCGGGCTTTCAAGGTCTCCCTAACACGGTGTGATTGCAGCTGCATGAGGCCGTCTTTGCTTCATCTCCCATGCTCGCACTTGTTAAATGCATCCCGGGTTAGGAATGTGGACGTCAATCACCCTCTTACCGTGAGGGAGTCCGAGTTCTCAATCATGACGGTAAAGAATACATGGACTCCACGGTTCCAACCATACTTGGACCAATCACAATGGCCGGAGTATCATGGAGTTCAACTATGGCGGACCCGGAATTGAAGATCGTTAGACGGGAAGACGTAAGACAAAGCGTCTTAGAGGTGACATGGACGGATGGGGCCGTGGTGGCGGTGGAGAATACGGCACCGGCCAATTCCAAGAGCCTCGTGAGCAATCCCGTTGTGGGGGCTGCAGTAATGGGGAACACAACACAAGAACTTGTCCCAAACCAAGAAAGAGATCAAAGAAAAATGGTGCAAGCACAAGCCAAACAAATGATAGCCAACCAAGTGAATCAAGGGGTAGCCAACCAAGTCAAACAAGTGGTGGAGTGCCAAACCACTCAAATCAAACAAGCCAACGAGGAACTAGGCAACAAAGAGGGAGTCATCTTGGTCTTAGAAGAGGCCGTGGTGGTGGTCTTGGCCGTGGTGGTGGTCTTGGCCGTGGTGGTGGTCTTGGCCGTGGTGATGGTCTTGGCCGTGGTGGTGGTAGAGGCCGTGGTGATGGTCTTGGCCGTGGTGAAGGTCTTGGCTGTGGTGATGGTCTTGGCCGTGGTGATGGTCTTGGTCGTGCTGGTGGTAGAGGTCGTGGTGATGGTGTTGGTCTTGGTGAAGGTCTTGGCCGTGGTGGTGGTAGAGGTCGTGGTGGTGGTCTTGGTCGTCTTCTTTGGTAGAGGCCGTGGTGGTGGTGGTGGTATAGGCCGTGGTGGTGGCGGTAGAGGCCACGGTGGTGGTGTAGGCCGTGGTGATGGTGGAGGCGGTGTTGATCTTGGCCTTGGCGGCGGCCGTAGGTGGAGGAATGTTCACTTGGCTCAATGGACCATTGTCGTATGTGACTTACTATGATCTTGTTATTTTGGCTCAATGCTTATGTTGTCATTTTGTATTGTGTGACTAACTATTATATTGCCATTTTCATAGGTATGGAAACAATGAAGGGGGTGGAGGACACGGAGGGGGAAGGTGAGATCCCTTGGTGGTGGGAGGAGGGAGAAGTATATGTGCTATTTGTGTATGACTATGTGAGGGGACTAATATTTACGTGTATGACTATGTGAGATCCCTATGTGTGTATGACTATGTGATTTAGACTACTATTTCGTGTATGACTATGTGAGATCCCTATGTGTGTATGAATATGAGATTTGGACAAGTATATTTTCTATGTGAGTATAAATATTTGATTATGTGGCATATTTATGAATCAAAAAACAAAAAAAACCCGTAGTTATTTGAAAACAGCAGTTTGTGCAGCGCCTTGGGGCAAGGCGCCACACTACACAGTGCAACGCCTTGGCCTTGGGCTCTGCACACCTGGACATGGCAGTCCAGAGAGCAACAGAATCATTCTAGAGAGCACCAGGAGCGTTCCAGTAGCTTTTCCACCCAGAAATTAAGTCACAGGTGTACAAGGCGCCCACATCATGACAGCAAAGCGCCTATGGGACAAAGGCCAGACTGCAGGTGGCGCTGCCTTGGGCGCCGCACATCGACTTAGCAATTTCTAGGTGCAAAACCAACCGGAATGCTCCTGGTGCTCTGAATGTTTCGCTCTCGACTGCCATGTTCAGTGTGTGCAGCACTTAGGGGCAAGGCGCCACACTACACAAAGGCAGCGCCTTGGCCTTGGCGCTGCACACTGGACATGGCAGTCCAGAGAGCAACAGAATCATTCCAGAGAGCACCAGAGCGTTCGCTTGCTTTTCCACCGAAATTAAAAGAAACAGTGTGCAGCGCCCAAGGTCAAGCGCCACACTATATGCTGGCGCCTAAGGGAGAGGCGCTGCACTGTGTAGTGTGGCGCCTTTCCCTTAGGCGCTGCACACCTGGACATTTATTAGGCTGCACCAACTCCCTCCCACCCATCCCCACCCATCCCCACCCCACACACCCCACCCTCCACACAAACCCGAAGCTCAGTGCCTCCCCTCTGCCCTCCTCTCTCCCCCTCTCAAATCCTTCTCAGATCCGGAGTATTTGAACGTGGATTTCGAAGCCAACCCTCCCTTAAGGTAATCTCCTCCGATCCCCTCGTTTTCATCCATAGGAATTGTCACATTTGCTCAAATCTTGCTAGTTTGGGGAAACCCTAGTTTTGATAGGATTTGGAAATTTGTGTTTCTTTACTAATTTGTTATGGTTAGGCTTCCATAGTATGCTAGGGTTAGAGTTATGTGTGTTTGATGTTGGTGTTAGGGTTATGTTGGTGTTAGGGTTGTGGTTATTGTTAAGTGGGGGTTAGGGTTGACCAATAATTCTCGGTTTTGTAGGCATGGCTTCATCCGGTTCCATGACGAGGCCACCGTGTGCTAACCAAGAAGACATGCCGAACAAGTGGGAGGACGCATCTTTGGACAAGGTGAAGGAGAAAGATGTCAACATCCCGCCATGTTGGTGTGGAGATGTTTGCAAGGTGAAGGTGTCCACCGAATCGAAAGAAAGCATGGACGGAAGGGCGGAGATATTTTGTATGCCAGAACTATGCTTATGATCGTGCACTTCCAACTAACGCCTATGACCAACCACCGGTAAGCTCGAGAAGTAAAATGTGAATCTCAAATGTGTGTCATAACTAACAACAAATTTTTATGCGATCACCGCCTCCTCTATGCAAGTACTTCACGTGGATAGATCTTGAAGTGCCAGAAGATGTGAAAAAGGACCAATACGCATATTGTCTTAGGCGACAACGACGGTTCGAAGAATCGTTTCAAAGAGGCTTGGAGGAAGAGCGTCGTCAGAAGGAGAGGATGGAGCGGAAGAAACGAGAGGAGGAGAGGGCACGCCAAAAGAAACTTGCTCGTGAGGAGGAGAGGGCAAGAAAGCTTGCAAAGGCTCGCGAGGCACAAGAGGAGGACTCGGCACGTGACAAGAAGGGGAAATGGCCTCGCTCTACTCAGTAGGGACTTCGCCTGCGCGCTCGTCGTCAACTATTTTCTAATGAATGTGTCATGAAGTTGTGAGGGCATGTGAGATGTTGGTGAACTATCTTCTAGGGCAAGCTGCCATTTGTCATTTGTAATGAATGTGTCGTGAACCATGTCGTAGTAATGTTTGAATTGTCTTAAGTTATGAACTCGTCGGCATGAAATTTGTGTTTGTTCAAATTGTTGTGATGCTGCATTCATTGTAAGTATTGTGGATGTGATGCAAGCCAACTGTGGCTCTGGATGGTCATGGAAGTAGTGCAGCGCCTAAGGTCGAGGCGCTGCACTATCTGATCTGGCGCCCAAGTGTTGGGCGCCACACAAGATCAAATGCAGCGCCTAACGGTTAGTGACTGCGATCTGCTATAAGCAAAACTGCAGAAACAGATGCCAGTTTGGCATCCTGCAGCAGCACTCACATAATAAAAGTACTGTAAACACAAATACCATATCATTTAAGACAATTCAACATTACTTCAACACTAGTAAGAGTTCATCCACATATAACATAACCTCATAAGTTCATCAACATATCATTTAAGACAATTCAAGATGACTTCAGGTTCGCAAACACAAATAACACACTAGTAAGAGTTCACCAACATATAACATAACCTCACAAGTTCATCAACCTAATTAAACGGCTACACTTAACATGAACAAGCACTAATTCCTTCCGCGCGTGTTCCTGGTGGCACGCCTACAGGCAAGCTTCTTCTTCTTAGGAGCACGAGGCTCCTCTGAAGGAAATATGCCCTAGAGGCAATAATAAAGTTATTATTTATTTCCTTATATCATGATAAATGTTTATTATTCATGCTAGAATTGTATTAACCGGAAACATAATACATGTGTGAATATATAAACAAACAGTATGTCACTAGTATGCCTCTACTTGACTAGCTTGTTAATCAAAGATGGTTATGTTTCCTATCCATGAACAAGGAGTTATTATTTGATTAACAAGGTCACATCATTAGTAGAATGATCTGATTGACATGGCCCATTCCGTTAGCTTAACACTTGATTGTTTAGTATGTTAATGCTTTCTTCATGACCCATACATGTTCCTATAACTATGAGATTATGCAACTCCCGTTTACCGGAGGAACACTTTGGGTACTACCAAACGTCACAACGTAATCTGGGTGATTATAAAGGAGTACTACAGGTGTCTCCAAAGGTACTTGTTGGGTTGGCGTATTTCGAGATTAGGTTTTGTCACTCCGATTGTCGGAGAGGTATCTCCAGCCTTCTCGGTGATACACATCACTTAAGCCTTGCAAGCATTACAACTAATGAGTTAGTTGTGAGATGATGTATTACGAACGAGTAAAGAGACTTACCGGTAACGAGATTAAACTAGGTATTGGATACCGACGATCGAATCTCGGGTAAGTAACATACCGATGACAAAGGGAACAACGTATGTCGTTATGCGGTTTGACCGATAAAGATCTTCGTAGAATATGTAGGAACCAATATGGGCATCCAGGTTCCGCTATTGGTTATTGACCGAGAATGGTTCTAGGTCATGTCTACATAGTTCTCGAACCCGTAGGGTCCGCACGCTTAACGCTTCGATGACAGTTCATAATGAGTTTATAAGTATTGATGCACCGAAGGTTGTTCGAGTCCCGGATGTGATCACGGACATGACGAGGAGTCTCGAAATGGTCGAGACATAAAGATTGATATATTGGAAGCCTACATTTGGACATCGGAAAGGTTCCGAGTGAAATCGAATTTATCGGAGTACCGGGAGGTTACGGAACCCCCGGGAACTACATGGGCCCATAGTGGGCCTTGGAGGAAAGGAGAAGGGCAGCCCTAGGTGGCGCGCCCCCCCTTCCCTAGTCCTATTAGGACTAGGAAAGGTGGGCCGCCCCTCTCTCTCTTTCCCCCTCCGGGAATCCTAATCCAACTAGGATTGGAGGAGTCCTACTCCCAGGGAGGAGTAGGACTCCTTGCGCCTCCCCTTGGGCGGCCACCTCCCCTTGGCTCCTTTATATCTGAGGCAGGGGGCACCCCAAGACACACAAGTTGATCTACGGATCTTTCCTTAGCCGTGTGCGGTGCCCCTTCCACCATATTCCACTTCGTCATATCGTCAGCGAGCTTAGGCGAAGCCTGCGTCGGAGAAGTCATATCGTCATGGAGCTTAGGCGAAGCCTGCGTCGGTGGAGCATCATCATCGCCACCACGCCGTCAGGTCGACGGAACTCATCCCGACACTTTGCTTTGGATCGGAGTCCGGGATCGTCATCGAGCTGAACGTGCGTAACTCGGAGGTGCCGTGACGTTCGGTGCTTGGATCGGTCGGATCGTGAAGATGTACGACTACATCAACCGCGTTGATATAACGCTCCGCTTCGGGTCACGAGTGCGTGGGCGGATACTCTTCCCTCTCGTTGCTATGCCATCACCATGGTCTTGCGTGATCGTAGGAAAATTTTTGAAATTACTACGTTCCCCCAACAGTGGTATCGAGCCTGGTTTTATGCGTAGATGTCATATGCACGAGTAGAACACAAGTGAGTTGTGGACGATACAAGTCATACCGCCTACCAGCATGTCATACTTTGGTTCAGCGGTATTGTTGGATGACGATCCAGACCAACCTTACGCGTACTCTTACGCGAGACCGGTTCCTCGACGTGCTTTGCACATAGATGGCTTGTGGAAGACTGTCTCTCCAACTTTAGTTGAACCGAGTATGGCTACGCCCGGTCCTTGAGAAGGTTAAAACGGAGTCTATTTGACAAACTATCGTTGTGGTTTTGATGCGTAGGTAAGAACGGTTCTTGCTCAGCCCGTAGCAGCCACGTAAAAACTGCAACAACAAAGTAGAGGACGTCTAACTTGTTTTTGCAGGGCATGTTGTGATGTGATATGGTCAAGACGTGATGCTATATTTTATTGTATGAGATGATCATGTTTTGTAACCGAAGTTATCGGCAATGGCAGGAGCCATATGGTTGTCGCTTATTGTATGCAATGCAATCGCGATGTAATGCTTTACTTTATTACTAGCGGTAGTGATAGTCGTGGAAGCATAAGATTGGCGAGACGACAACGATGCTACGATGAAGATCAAGGTGTCGGCGCGGTGACGATGGTGATCATGACGGTGCTTGGCGATGGAGATCACAAGCACAAGATGATGATGACCATATCATATCACTTATATTGATTGCATGTGATGTTTATCCTTTATGCATCTTATCTTGCTTTGTTTGACGGTAGCATTATAAGATGATCTCTCACTAAAATTATCAAGAAGTGTTCTCCTGAGTATGCACCGTTGCCAAAGTTCAGTACCCGGACACCACGTGATGATCGGGTGTGATAAGTTCTACGTCCATCTACAACGGGTGCAAAACAGTTGCACACGCAGAATACTCAGGTTAAACTTGACGAGCCTAGCATATAATGAGATATGGCCTCGGAACACGGAGACCGAAGGTCGAACGTGAATCATATAGTAGATATGATCAACATAGTGATGTTCACCGTTGAAACTACTCCGTCTCACGTGATGATCGGACACGGTTTAGTTGATATGGATCACGTGATCACTTAGATGACTAGAGAGATGTATGTCTAAGTGGGAGTTTTTTTTAATATGATTAATCAAACTTAAATTTATCATGAACTTAGTACCTGATAGTATTTTGCTTGTCTATGTTTACTGAGATAGATGGCTCGTGCTGTTGTTCCGTTGAATTTTAATGCGTTCCTTGAGAAAGCAAAGTTGAAAGATGATGGTAGCAATTACACGGGCTGGGTCCGTAACTTGAGGATTATCCTCATTCTTTGCTGAAAAAAATTACGTCCTGGAAGCACATTGGGTAGCGAACTGCTGCGAATCTTTGAGCCAGAAGTTATGAACGTCTGGCAAAGCAAAGCTGATGACTACTCTATAGTTAAGTGTGCCATGCTTTACGGCTTAGAACCGGGTCTTCAACGACGTTTTGAACGTCATGGAGCATATGAGATGTTCCAGGAGTTGAAGTTAATATTTCAAGCAAATGCCCGGATTGAGAGATATGAAGTCTCCAATAAGTTCTATAGCTGCAAGATGGAGGAGAATAGTTACGTCGGTGAACACATACTCAAAATGTCCGGGTATAACAATCACTTAATTCAGCCGGGAGTTAATCTTCCGGGATGATAGTGTCATTGAAATTCTCCAATCACCGCCACCAAGTTACAAGAGCTTTGTGATGAACTATAATATGCAAGGGATGACTAAGACAATTCCTGAGCTCTTCGCAATGCTAAAAGTCAGCGGAGGTAGAAATCAAGAAAGAGCATCAAGTGTTGATGGTCAACAAGACCACTAGTTTCAAGAAAAAGGGCAAAGGGAAGAAGAAGGAAACTTCAAAAAGAACAGCAAGAAAGTTGCTTGATCAAGAGAAGAAACCCAAGTCCGGACCTAAGCCCGAAATCGAGTGTTTTTCTTTGCAAGCAGACCGGACCCGGAAGCGGAACTGCCCCAAGTATTTGGCGGATAAAAAGGATGGCAAGGTGAACAAAGGTATATGTGATATACATGTTATTGATGTATACCTTACTAGAGCTCGTAGTAGCACTTTTGGGTATTTGATACTGGTTACATTGCTAATATTTGCAACTCGAAGCAGGGACTACGAGAATAGACGAGCAATCGGCAAAGGACGAGGTGACGATCTTGGCGTGGGAAATGGTTCCAAAGTCAATGTGATCGCGGTCGGCACGCTACCTCTACATCTACCTTCGGGATTAGTTTTAGACCTAAATAATTGTTATTTGGTGCCGCGTTGAGCATGAACATTATATCTGGATCTTGTTTAATGCGAGACGGTTATTCATTTAAATCAGAGAATAATGGTTGTTCTATTTATATGAGTAATATCTTTTATGGTCATGCACCCTTGAAGAATGGTCTATTCTTGTTGAATCTCGACGGTAGTGATACACATATTCATAATGTTGAAGCCAAAAGATGCAGAGTTGATAATGATAGTGCAACTTATTTGTGGCACTCGCCGTTTAGGTCATATCGGTGTAAAACGCATGAAGAAACTCCATCTTGATGGGCTTCGGAATCACTTGATTATGAATCACTTGGTACTTGCGAACCGTGCCTCATGGGCAAGATGACAAAACGCCGTTCTCCGGAACTATGGAGCGTGCAACTGATTTGTTGGAAATCATACATACCGATGTTTGTGGTCCAATGAATATTGAGGCCTTGGCGGATATCGTTATTTTCTCACCTTCACAGATGATTTAAGCAGATATGGGTATATCTACTTAATGAAACACAAGTCTGAAACTTTTGAAAAGTTCAAAGAATTTCAGAGTGAAGTGGAAAATCATCGTAACAAGAAAATAAAGTTTCTACGATCTGATCATGGAGGAGAATATTTGAGTTACGAGTTTGGTTTACATTTAAAACAATGTGGAATAGTTTTCAACTCACGCCACCGGAACACCACAGAGAAATGGTGTGTCCGAACGTCGTAATCGCATTTTTACTAGATATGGTGCGATCTATGATGTCTATTTCGATTTACCGCTATCGTTTTGGGGTTATGCTTTAGAGACGGCCACATTCACGTTAAATAGAACACCGTCAAAATCCGTTGAGACAACGCCTTATGAACTGTGGTTTGGCAAGAAACCAAAGTTGTCGCTTTCTTAAAGTTTGGGGCTGCGATGCTTATGTAAAGAAACTTCAACCAGATAAGCTCGAACCCAAATCGGAAAAATGTGTCTTCATAGGATACCCAAAGGAGACTGTTGGGTACACCTTCTATCACAGATCTGAAGGCAAGATTTTCGTTGCTAAATTTGGATCCTTTCTAGAGGAAGAGTTTCTCTCGAAAGAAGTGAGTGGGAGGAAAGTAGAACTTGATGAGATAATCATATCTGCTCCCTTATTGGAAAGTAGTTCATCACAAGAAATGGTTCTGTGACAACTACACCAATTAGTGAGGAAACTAATGATGATGATCATGAAGTTTCAGATCAAGTTACTATTGAACCTCGAGGTCAACCAGAATAAAATACGCACCAGTGGTACGGTAATCCTATTACGGAAGTCATGTTACTTGACCATGGCGAACCTACAAACTATGAAGAAGCGATGGTGAGCCCAGATTCGCAAAAATGGCCGGAAGCCACGAAATCTGAGATGGGATCCATGTATGAGAACAAAGTATGGACTTTGGTTGACTTGCCCGATGATCGGCAAGCCATTGAAAATAAATGGATCTTTAAGAAGAAGACTGACGCCGATGGTAATGTAACCGTCTACAAAGCTCGACTTGTTGCGAAAGGTTTTCGACAAGTTCAAGGGGTTGACTACGATGAGACTTTCTCACCGTAGCGATGCTTAAGTCTGTCCGAATCATGTTAGCAATTGCCGCATTTTATGATTATGAAATTTGGCAAATGGATGTAAAACTGCATTCTTGAATGGATTTCTAGAAGAAGAGTTGTATATGATGCAACCAGAAGGTTTTGTCGATCCAAAAGGTGCTAACAAAGTGTGCAAGCTCCAACGATCAATTTATGGTCTGGTGCAAGCCTCTCGGAGTTGGAATAAACGCTTTGATAGTGTGATCAAAACATATGGGTTTATACAGACTTTTGGAGAAGCCTGTATTTACAAGAAAGTGAGTGGGAGCTCTGTAGCATTTACGATATTATATGTGGACGACATATTATTAATTGGAAATGATATAGAATTTCTGGATGGCATAAAAGGATACTTGAATAAAAGTTTTTCAATGAAAGACCTCGGTGAAGCTGCTTACATATTGGGCATAAAGATCTATAGAGATAGATCAAGACGCTTAATTGGACTTTCACAAAGCACATACCTTGATAAAGTTTTGAAAAAGTTCAAAATGGATCGTGCAAAGAAAGGTTTTTACCTGTTGCAAGGTGTAAAATTGAGTCAAGACTCAATGCCCGACCACAGCAGAAGATAGAGAGAAAATGAAAGATGTTCCCTATGCTTCAGCCATAGGCTCTATCATGTATGCAATGCTGTGTACCGCACTGACGTATGCTTAGCTATAAGCTTGGCAGGAAGGTACCAAAGTAATCCAGGAATGGATCATCGGACAGCGGTCAAGAACATCCTGAAATACACGAAAAGGACTAAGGATATGTTTCTCGTATATGGAGGTGACAAAGAGCTAGTCGTAAATGGTTACGTCGATGCAAGCTTTGACAATCGATCCGGACGATTCTAAATCGCAAACCGGATACGTGTTTTTATTAAACGGTGGAGCTGTCAGTTGGTGCAGTTCTAAACAAAGCGTCGTGGCAGGATCTACATGTGAAGCGGAGTACATAGCTGCTTCGGAAGCAGCAAATGAAGGAGTCTGGATGAAAGAGTTCATTTCCGATCTAGGTGTCATACCTAGTGCATCGGGACCGATGAAGATCTTACGTGACAATACTGGTGCAATTGCCTTGGCAAAGGAATCCAGATTTCACAAGAGGACCAAGCACATCAAGAGACGCTTCAATTCCATTCGGGACCAAGTCCAAGTGGGAGACATAGAGATTTGCAAAATACATACGGATCTGAATGTTGCAGACCCGTTGACTAAGCCTCTTCCACGAGCAAAACATGATCAACACCAAGACTCCATGGGTGTTAGGATCATTACTTTGTAATCTAGATTATTGACTCTAGTGCAAGTGGGAGACTGAAGGAAATATGCCCTAGAGGCAATAATAAAGTTATTATTTATTTCCTTATATCATGATAAATGTTTATTATTCATGCTAGAATTGTATTAACCGGAAACATAATACATGTGTGAATATATAAACAAACAGTATGTCACTAGTATGCCTCTACTTGACTAGCTTGTTAATCAAAGATGGTTATGATTCCTATCCATGAACAAGGAGTTATTATTTGATTAACAAGGTCACATCATTAGTAGAATGATCTGATTGACATGGCCCATTCCGTTAGCTTAACACTTGATCGTTTAGTATGTTAATGCTTTCTTCATGACCCATACATGTTCCTATAACTAGGAGATTATGCAACTCCGTTTACGGAGGAACACTTTGGGTACTACCAAACGTCACAACGTAATCGGGTGATTATAAAGGAGTACTACAGGTGTCTCCAAAGGTACTTGTTGGGTTGGCGTATTTCGAGATTAGGTTTTGTCACTCCGATTGCTCGGAGAGGTATCTCGAGCCTTCTCGGTGATACACATCACTTAAGCCTTGCAAGCATTACAACTAATGAGTTAGTTGTGAGATGATGTATTACGGAACGAGTAAAGAGACTTACCGGTAACGAGATTAAACTAGGTATTGGATACCGACGATCGAATCTCGGGTAAGTAACATACCGATGACAAAGGGAACAACGTATGTCGTTATGCGGTTTGACCGATAAAGATCTTCGTAGAATATGTAGGAACCAATATGGGCATCCAGGTTCCGCTATTGGTTATTGACCGAGAATGGTTCTAGGTCATGTCTACATAGTTCTCGAACCCGTAGGGTCCGCACGCTTAACGTTTCGATGACAGTTCATAATGAGTTTATAAGTATTGATGCACCGAAGGTTGTTCGAAGTCCCGGATGTGATCACGGACATGACGAGGAGTCTCGAAATGGTCGAGACATAAAGATTGATATATTGGAAGCCTACATTTGGACATCGGAAAGGTTCCGAGTGAAATCGAATTTACCGAGTACCGGGAGGTTACGGAACCCCGGGAACTACATGGGCCCATAGTGGGCCTTGGAGGAAAGGAGAAGGGCAGCCCTAGGTGGCGCCCCCCTTTCCCTAGTCCTATTAGGACTAGGAAAGGTGGGCCGCCCTCTCTCTCTTTCCTCCGGGAATCCTAATCCAACTAGGATTGAGGGGAGTCCTACTCGGAGGAGTAGGACTCCTTGCGCGCCCCCTGGGCCGCCACCTCCCCTTGGCTCCTTTATATCACGGGGCAGGGGGCACCCCAAGACACACAAGTTGATCTACGGATCTTTCCTTAGCCGTGTCGGTGCCCCTTCCACCATATTCCACTTCGGTCATATCGTCATGAGCTTAGGCGAAGCCTGCTACGGAGAAGTCATATCGTCATGAGCTTAGGCGAAGCCCTGCGTCGGTGGAGCATCATCATCGTCACCACGCCGTCGTCTTGACGGAACTCATCCCGACACTTTGCTTTGGATCGAGTCCGGGATCGTCATCGAGCTGAACGTGTGCGAGAACTCGGAGGTGCCGTGACGTTCGGTGCTTGGATCGGTCGGATCGTGAAGACGCACGACTACATCAACCGCGTTGATATAACGCTTCCGCTTCGGTCTCACGAAGTGCGTGGACGGATACTCTTCCCTCTCGTTGCTATGCCATCACCATGGTCTTGCGTGATCGTAGGAAAATTTTTGAAATTACTACGTTCCCCAACATCCTCTTCGTGCACTTCCTCCTCCCCCTCCGCCTCCGCCTCCTCCTCCGCCTCATCATCCAAGCTAGCCATCCGCGAGGTCCGTACGACCACCTTTGGGTTGCCTCTGTTGTCATAGTCGTTGGGCGTGTACCGGCGTCTGGGCTGCCTAGGCTTCAACACATATGCGGACCGAGCTTGAGCGTCCGCCAAAGTCATGTCATCATCAAGCTCATCGCCCTATCACACAACGAAACAATATGGTGAAGGCCGGTGTCGTAATCAAGTGAGAATCACATCTAAAGGATTAGTCATACCTCTTGGGTGATCCCACCCTCATCATCCATATAAGCATATGAGGAACTCACATCGTCCCCCTCATGGTGAGATGCGGGGTCTGATGGTGTACCAGACCTAGAGGCAGATGGTTCATCATATTCAGGATCACGGCAACCGAGAAGGTTCGATAACCGCCTTAACTTCTGGGCCTGACGCTGTAACATGAACAAGTGTATAAGATATCAAACTTCGCAACATAGACTGCCTCTCATAGTGATTGCGATATGTACCTTAAGGAATGCTCAGAGTGAACCATCATCATTGCCGCCCAACGGTGTCTTCTCGAATAGACTGGCTCTCATCACCTGCTTTCTTGATCTCAAAGCGCCATGGATGAGAAAGAATGAATCGTTAGCCATTCAAACATGTGTAATACGGTCAACAGGGAAAGTAAAGAGGGGAACACTTTACCACATAGTTAATCACCGGAACAGCAGGGACTCCTTGCCCTTGCACGACATCTCTGTTGTACTTCCCTTTGCTAGATCCTCAAAGTTTACGGGTTCTTCAAGAATATCCTCATTATATGCGGCGGGCATATCTCAACTCAAGTATTTCCAATAAACCATCGTGCGTAGTTATCAAAAGCAATTGGGTTGTGCTCACGAAGCGGGCGCGTGCGATGCTCTGAGCTTGCTCCACACAAAGCTGGAAGCGGGTAACATACGCAGAATGATGCTTGTCGATCCTTTATCTTCCGTTGCCTTCTCTGTCCAACCTGCGTGGTATAAAACCAAACATTAGCACAATCAAAAGGAGTCCCGATGATTAGACAATACGCAGACATGCTCTCTTACCTATGAAGTGCTTTATCCGTGTCCACCCATTCCGTGGGTGAAATTTGGAAAAAGACCAAATCGACGATACACGCGATGCGGCAAATGAAACTCAACCACCCAGTTGCATATCAATGGGCACCGCATAAGCGGAGAGATCCTTATCCTGCAAGCACATCGGGTTGAGGCGGAACTCCGCGGTGTACCCCAAGCTCTCACCCGCGCCATATGGCTGCCATTCCACCTATGAAACAGGGCAACAATGCAAATTTGATGACTATTTTTCAAGCAAGCATGAGAAAAGGACTAAAGTAATGACCTCCTTACCTGCTTTCGAGCGTAATCGTGTCCAACTTCGGCAATGTACTTTTGGTAAATGAGATTGACATCGTTCGTCATCTCGAAACGACATCCCACTTGTAAGCCCACGTGGGGCGCCGTAATCGTCATGTTCATCACGCATACCAAGGATCAAACTCGACGCTCTTGAGGCCCAACGGTGACGCTCCCGGCTCCATACGAGAAAGTAGAAGCAGATTACCACCAATGCACGCTCTAGGTGTGATCACGCAACACGCATCGTCCAGCTACATATGAAAGAAAAACAATGTTAACTTGACGGCAAGCTTGCATTGCTAATGAAATGAGTTGATCACAAAACAGACCAACTACCTATCGGTACAAGTAGGCAAGAGTCGCTGAACCCGGCTCCATTTGCTATCGAAGACGGTCAACGCCTTGAGCCATATCCATGGAGCGTTCTTGCCGATGGAGTCGGGAAACAAAGTCCTCGACACAATGTACCACATATACACACGAGCATGTGTCCGGATCACATCATCGGTGGCATCCGGAGGGCACGTCGCAAAGTTATTTTGAATCCACGTGAAAGCAGCTCGGCTGCTTTCCTTTCCCTCTTCTTCTTCTCTTCTCCCTCCTCTACATCATCCTCGGCCTCGGTAGGAGCCATACCGATAAGAGCAATCATCTGCTCGCGCCACCCATCGTAATCGGTGCTCATACAGAGGCCTCCCGTCGATAGCAAGCCCGGTGATCAACGAGACATCCTCGGCGTCACGGTCATCTCCCCGGTCCGAAGATGGAAGCTGTGGGTCTCTGGCCTCCACCGATCAACAAGAGCGGACACCGGTGGAAGCGTTCAGATTCGGGCGTGGACCGGCTGACCAGCAGAATCCACGGGAGTAGTCCTGCACGCTTGATGTACGGTGTGTACCGCTCATCGTAAGGCATGGCAGGACCAGAGACCCGTGATACCGAATCTTGAGAGGTTCAAGCTTACGCAAAAAACAAGTAATGACAAATCTTAGGGCATGTAAATTACAACTAAAGGCAAATTTGCAAAATATTTAGATAACTCATTATTACCATATCCTTCTCGCGCATCATGTAGGCCCGGTGTTGCACGTCAGAGACATCGCCCGAAGCCAAACCATCCTTACAATTTCAAACAATAAACATATAAGAGGTCATCTTCATCTCAAATATCGGTATACACTAAACATATAACATGTGTTCAACTACAAGAATCTCAACATCTCCTTCTCACACAATGAATATGTCATATAACATGTGTTCAAATAAACTAAACATCTAATGTTTCAAATAAACTCAACATCTAATATATATCTAAACAAACTTCTCATATATGTCTACAAAATCAACATCTCATAGTTATCTATAAAAATAGGCATCTCATACATATCTAAAAAACTAAACAATATAGGCTTTCACCAACAAGAATCATATATTGTGAACTAATAAATAACACTACGGTACTACCAATATGAATACACATCCTAAATCGAGCAAACCAAACAAATCAAGGGTTCCATCAAATCTTGGACAAATCTCTATAATGGCAACAAATTTACGGGGCAAAAGAAAGAGAAGGGAAGAGTTTACCTAGTAGGATGGATTGGGGATCGAATCCACGGATCAAATCTTCTGATCTGAGAGGGATGTGGGGGGGTTAGATGGGGCGCCGCCGCCGGCTTCTTGTCTGTCGAGAGGAGAGATGAAGAACTGCCTGGTCGGGCTGGGTCGGCGCCGCTTAAATCACCGTCTGGCGCTTAAGCGCTAGGCGCTACGTCAAAGTGTGGCGCCTAGATCTTAGGCGCTGCACAAAAGCGCAGGGGTCAAGAATCGACCAGCGCCGCCATCGCCGGCGAGACGGCGACGCCGAAGGGAAGGGCGCTGCACTGTAGGGTGCGGCGCCCAGATGTCGGGCGCCACACCAAAGGGTCAGGAAAGTGAAATTTTTCGTGGAGCAGGTCAGTTTGTGATTTGATTTCTGCCTAAGGTCAGATATGTGATTTCTCAATTGTCCCCCAGATCGAGAGCTAGGCTTCCTCAATTGTCCCCCAGATCGAGAGCTAGGGTTCTTCAACTGTCCCCAAATCGAGAGCGCAGGAGATTAGGTCAATGATCGATGGCCCGTGAGGAGGGTTCGCGACGGCGGCGGATGAGATTGCGGACAAGCATGCGTTGGCCGCCGGCGAGAGCGCCCGAATCGGTGCCAAGATGCTTCAACGGAGAAGCGCTTCGCTGAAGCCGCAGCCGCTAAAAGGAAGGCGGAGGCAGACGACGACGACGACGACGAGCTGCTCGCGGCCAAAAAGAAGGCCTTCTACGCCAAGTCAGGTCCTAGCAGAAAGATGAGGCGGCTGCCGCGGGCGGAGGTGGCCTCGATCCTTTCCAGTCGGAACCATGCCGATCGCGCCCCTTCATCCTACAAGGCACTGAAGCTCCAGAACCGGACCTGATTCCCTCGCCGGAAGAGGAGATGGACGAGCTCAAGGTGGCAGAGTATGCTGATGCCCGCGACTTCTATGAGGCTGCAGAGGAAGTCTTCAAATTCCATGCCTGGGTACGGAGCGAGTACGCCAAGAATGGCTATGTGGAGGTCGACGACGACTACCTCGCTCACAGGGAACAGGTCCGAGCTTGCAGCGACAGAGCACGGGAGGCTGCATTCGAAGCGATGGACTTCTCTGATGGAGACGAAGATCTCAACATGTTTTTTAGGAAGAGACGGCACTGAATCCATCCATATTACTTGAGTATTTGTGATCAGCTTGCCATGAGGATTCAGTTCTGTTCTTACATTGCTGAAACGTGTCTTGGCCTTGCAGCTGCCAAGATTCAGCCTTTCCTTGTACTGTATTTCCTAGTTGTCACAAAATGTTACATCCTCTGTTTCTAAATGTTTAAGATACATTAGTGAACAGAGCGAGTTGGTGTTCCTTTAAAGCCTTGTACTAGTTTAATGGCTACTCTGAGTTACCTCTGCTGTTATGCCAAGTCACACGCAGTGTTCTTCAGGAAATAGCAAGCCCTCTGATTGTTCACTGGTAATTATCCTTGGTAAACAAGGTGATATGCTCTGTAACCTTACTTGGAGTAGAACACACTCTGTTTTGAATCATCGGTTGTTCACTGGTAATTATCCTTGGTAAACAAGGTGATATGCTCTGTAACCTTACTTGGAGTAGAACACACTCTGTTTTGAATCATCGGTTGTTCACTGGTAATTATCCTTGGTAAACAAGGTGATATGCTCTGTAACCTTACTTGGAGTAGAACACACTCTGTTTTGAATCATCGGTTGTTAGTTTGTCAACCGGTTCTGTTTTCGTTACAAAAACAAAACATTGCCACCAAGTTCCAGGTTGCAGCAGATTTGAGTGCAAGACTGGCCGGCTCTGTGGAGAGATGGAGAAGGCATCCAACCCGTTTTTACTTGGCCTGCTTGGGCCATTTGGCCAACTCCTAGTGAGTTAACTGGTCTGTGATAACAGAGTGTGTGCCTAATTGTTGCTCTTCTTATATTGTTTCCTTTAGAGATTAATCAAAGTGTGCTGGCTTTGATTCAATTTCAGTATGCTTTTAATTGGGGGGCATATCTGATGACTTCATCCATATAGCTGTCAGTTATGCCTTATAAGCAATACACTGAACTCTGTTTTTGATAAGCTAGATGAAGCAGAGTTTCTAAACTGACAAGTGGACTGTACATTTGAGTTATTGCTTCTCAAACATACATTAGAAACCTGTTTATGTAATGGTTTGCAGGCATAGTTTCAGAAACTAAACTAAGTTTCTTGTCCGTTATGGTGACACTGGTGAAATTATGGATAATCTGAAAAGCCTGTACATTGATTTTGGCAATGTTTAGTGGTAGTAATGAGATAAGTACTGAATACCTGGTCATGTTTTTCGTGGGAAAACAGAACTCTCGATCCTAATTCTAAGTTAGAGATCCTAAAGAGATATTGTTGCTGCCTCTGTTGGTGCTTGCCTGGAACTTGACTAACAGGACTCGATACCTGATTATTTTTTTACAATAGACATATTATCATACTAACTTGACTAACAGGCCTAGATTCTTTTGCTAGTTCACATGTTCTATCATAATTTGCATTCATGATCATTCTTTTTGGAATCCATAAGTGCACGAGTTTTCTGGTTTAAATAGGTATAGGTAACACTCCATCTAGAGTTGCTTTGCTGTGGATAGGTAACACTCCATCTAGAGTTGCTTTGCTGTGGATGATGTGCTACATCCATCAATCCTTGTCGAATATACTCCCTCCGTCCGGAAATACTTGTCTTAAAAATGGTTGAAAATGTATGTATCTATAACTAAAATAAGTCTAGATACAACCATTCCTAAGACAATTTCCGGACGGAGGGAGCAGGATTGAAATGTTTGCTTTCTGGCTTGCTTCCTCGGGCAACCAACTGATGAAAGACCTTAGGAGTGTGTGCTCAGCAAGATAGCCAAGATGGGTAAGCCACAAGAACAATCAAGGGATTTTTCATGGTTGAAACGCTAATCTACTTGGAAGAAGAAAAAAATCAGAAGAACAGTTTGCATACCAATGGGGAGAATCTAATCTACCTGCAGTTGGTTCCTCCGATTAAGATCTACAAACAGAAATCACTACTGAAGAAAAAAGAAACGAGAAAGGAAGCCACGAATCGTAGTAATCACTAGCAGTTCTTGTCTGCCGGAGCGAGCTTGCACTTGACCTTCTGGAAGACGACGGCCGGCGTGCCGGGCGGCGCGAGCTGCAGCTTGAGCGGGCACTTGGCCAGGACCTTGCACTTGGTGAAGTGCGCCTGGTACCTGACCTCGCCCGACAGCGCCACCTCCACCTGGAACACCCCCGTCTTGTTCTCCTCCTTGAACTCGGCGACGCCGGCGTTGCCGAGCGCGACGTAGGCGCCGTCGGAGCCGGAGACGAGGTGGTACACCTGGGTCTTGCGGGCGGGGTGCGTGGAGCCCTCGTCGGCGAGCCTGACCCGCTCGAAGCGCTGGCCGTCGAAGCTGTAGTCGGCCTCGAGCGGCTCCGTGTTCTTGACGCTCATGGCCCAGTTCTTGTTCCGGACGGTGAGCGTGAGCGAGAGGTTGTAGGCGAAGGCGGTGGCCGGGGACGTGGCCAGCGCGAGCTGCGTGAGGGAGGCGTCGACGACGGCCACCTCGGGGCGGCGGATGAAGCCGTAGGCCGCGAGGAGGACGGCGAAGAGGACGACGCCGGCGAGGACGGCGAGGCAGGCCGCGCAGCAGAGGATGGTCTCGCGCGCGTCGTAGGAGACGCAGGGGCAGCAGCAGTCGCAGAATGCGTCGTAGCAGCCGCAGTCGCTGCAGCACATGGCTGGTTGTGGCTGACCCTGCCGGGATCTTGAGCTGGTTTCTTGGGCTGGCTCTTGAGCTGAGCTAGATCTTGGATGGCACTGCCGGACTGACAGGAGGACGAACGCAGGAGGTAGGGGGTGGCGGCTTTTTGGAGTTTCAGCTACCAGTCGATGCGGATTGGGAAATTGGGGTAGGGGGTGGCGGCTTTTTTTCACTCGATGTGAAACCTGTCCTGTCCCCCGTTGTTGGAATGGAGGTAGGGACCCGATACCTGACAGCGATGGAAATGGCAACGAGTGGAGGACCCATGTCCAGTCAACGGGTCAAGTCGTCGAACGTATTTGCGGCTAGAAGGCCAGAGAGAGGGGCCAAAATCACTGGGGTTTTTTTCGAGAAGTTTCCAATCTAGTATTCATCTTCAATCATTCAATCATGGTAGTAGAAACAATAGAGGTAATAAAAATTACAACCATGTCCGTGGACCACCTAGCGACGATTATAAGGATTCGAGCGAGTAGAAGGCGCGGCGTCATCGCCCCTCATTCTCCGGAGCCGGGCAAACCTTGTTGTAGTAGACAGTCGGGAAGTCGTCGTGCTAAGGTCCCATAGGACCAGCACCAGAATAGCAGCCATCACCGATGAAGAAAGTCGTAGATCAAAAGGATCAAACCTGTTACCTAAACGAAGACGAACGAAGACCGGATCCAAATAGATCCACCGAAGATCCGACGGAGACAAACCTCCACACGCCCTCCGATGATACTAGATGCACCATTGGAACGAGGATAGAACATGGAAGACATTATTCCTACTAAGGGACATCACCGCTGCCACACAGCCCCAACCAAGACACTGAATGTAACAAGAACGAGAATGCGGTCTCTCCTGCCAGCGGGGGGGCGAGATCCTTCGTTTTTCTCATGGAGGAGGAAAGAGCCAAAATCATTGTTTTAATGTTTATAATCACGAGTTTAGCATGAAATAATTTCATTTTAAAAGTCTTCACGATCTGACTCTTCAACCTACCGCCGGTCATGAAGGGGCTATGGTTATCGGGCTTACTGCCATGGTGAACAGCAATAGCCTCGGTTCGCACTCGGACCATGTTCGTTGACCATTTTGATGTGGCGGATGTATAATCTTCCGACGTCTTTGGAGGTAGCCTTGAGATCCTGCCATCGGTATCTTTGGAGGTAGTCTTGAAACCCTACAATCGACCCCTTTGCAAGTAGTCTTGAGATCGATGCCTTTGAAGTAGTGGCGGAGCTCTGTGAGGGCCAATCTGCCCCCCCCCCAACCATGAATTGCCCCAAGCTCAAGATCCTACCTCCAACCAATGGCGGAGCCAGGCAGCTCAAGGAGCCTGGACAAAGCCTATGCGGCTATGCATGGTAACGTTGTCGAGCTTTTGCTCCACCAATTAACAATACTAACCTTAGTGTCTTTGTATTATTTGATGAAGTATGGCTAGAGCAGCTTAAGCAATCGCCCCGGGTTGCTGGGAGCTAGCTCCGCCCCTGCCCAACACGGTTGGACGTAGCCTTAAGGCCCTACCAGTGACGTCTTTGGAGGCACCCTTTGACTCGCCAACGTGGGCAACAATGGTAGACTTCTGCCATGTTAGCATGGTAAAAGCATTACTAGTAGTACCTCTAAACCCCTAAATCTGTAAAAATAACTGTTTTTTTACAGTTTAAACAGAAAAAAGTGCGTAGACTAGACCCCTTTAACCCTTAGACCCTTAAATTTTTTTAGAGGCCTCCAACCTGTAGAAGTGAGGGTTTGGGAGGAAAACAGGGGTCGACCTGCAATCGTAGCAACGACGCGCGGGAAGGAAGTTTCATCCTCCCCAACCTCCGCGCCGCATGGCATGGGATCCGGCAGCCCGCCGCCGTCCCGTCGTCCCCGCCGGCGCCTCACGCCTCGGTCGTCCATCCCGCCACAGACGGCCGCGCCTCCTCCTCTCGCGTGGATCGCCGCCTGCCCGCCCTCCGCCCGCCCGCGGTCTTCCCGGCCCGGCCGCGCCGTCCTCGGCGCGTCCTCACAACCCGCCTCGGCGCGCCCCGCCACGCCTCGGCCTCCGCCCCGCCGCGTCCTCCCCAACCCACCTCTGCCGCGCCCCATGCCCGCCTCGGCCTCCACCCCGCCGTCCTCGCCCGGCGGCGCCGTCCACGCCACGCCTCGGTCGAAGAAATCGTCGTGAAGGCTGCAACATTGCCGTTAACGAAGCAGCAGGTGGATGTTCTAACTTGATTTGAGTTAAACCAGATGGGCATTCCTTAATTATCCATCTATGAACTGAATTCAACGGTGCTGCTTATCTGTTTTTAGGTCGAATCAACCATGGCGATGCAGAATTTGCAGCCACAGCTCAAGGCAATTCAGGCGAGATACACAGGCAATCAAGTTTGTCTTGTTTGGCTAGAACTTCAATCATGGATATACAATAGGGAGGTTTATGCTTTGGTTCCAGTTATATGTCTGCATAATGCTGTGATGTAGTACTGTACATATGCTTTCCTTAATGAGATTGTTTTGATATTTTCAGGCACTTTTTTTTGTTAATATCTGATCTATTGCTTCTACATAACTCTTATTAGGAAAGAATACAGCTTGAGACTGCTCGTTTGTACAAGCAAGCTGGAGTCAATCCTCTAGCAGGTTTTTGCAATTTTTTTCCCTTTTCTTCCTAAACCAAGTTACCTCCGGCACATCTCATATTTTTAGTATTATTGCCTTCTGTAAGACATCTTTTGTTATTACTGACTTTTGAAAGATAATAAACCATATCAGCTGATCACATTTTCTATTATTTTTTCTGATTGATTGTCATTATTGCTATCACGAATTGCAAAACCAGTTAGCTTTTTACTGCACTTTCTTTTGTAATGCAGCGTCTTGATCTCAATGTTTTCTCTTCCAGGATGTTTGCTAACTTTGGCAACAATTCCAGTCTGGATTGGACTTTACCAAGCCCTGTCAAATGTAGCAAATGAGGTATGCCAGATCCTACTTCTTGCAGTTTGATCATTAAGAGTATTTTGGACTAAGTGGATTGAAATGTGATGAAATGTGTGATATGTGAAATGACAGTTTTAAAGGTTGGGGTTGAGGCAAAGACTAGAACCCTCAAATCCAACCCTTAAAGCAGTTTAAGGGTTGGGTTTAAGGATTCTAGTCTTTGCCCCTGTTTTTCAATCCTTAAAAGTGTCAAAAACTGGCACTTCTCAACCCTTAAAACTGCTATAAGGATTTGAGGGTTTGAGGGTTCTACTAGTAATGCTCTAAGCAGCTACAGACCGGACATGGTCCAAGGGCTACCGCCGTTGATCATGGTGGTAGCTCATTAACCCTACCAGCGTTGCTTGGCGGTAGAATCAAGGGTCAGATCATGCAAAAAAATCCAAAATGGGGTTAGAGCATACTTGACTTTGCTAATAAGGTCAAAATAGTGATTTTGGTCCGGGAGAGACTACGAATTGGTTGGTTTCATCGTGTTTTAGTAGCTACAACTGATGTGGGCTCAAGCTTTTTATCATACACTTCCATGTGGGCTCAAGCTTATTATGTAGGGGTGACAGTTCCTTTTCTAATAGAGCGCCAGAACTAGACCCTCTACCCACCTTATGTCCGGGCAAACAGCTTGGACACCTCCTAGATCCAAAAATGTCATCCAACCGGACCCCTCAAACCCTGATGTCCAACACCCCTCATATCTAGCTCATATGCGGGGCAGGAATAAGGTTGTCCGAACACAACGACCATGTAGGATCTGGCCCACCCCGACACTACAAAACCACCACCTCAATCAAACCTTAGCCACTTTCTCTTCCACTTTCCTCACTCTCATTGTCCGCCCCGCTTCCACTGCCCCCCCCCCCTTACTCTCCTCCCCTCATCGTACCATGGTTAGATCAACAACGGCTCCTTGTACGAGGTTGACCCTGTCCATTGGAATGCCCTTGCGATGGATTCAAATGAGGAACTCTCGGTTGGGGTTGCCCTCTACCATTCGCGAGTGGATAGGCGGAGGCTCCTCCTCCTCCCCCGTGCATTCTCTGGTGCCCTGTTGGAGCTCCTCCTCTTTCATGCAAGACGGCATAGGTTCCTCCAAATCCGAGCTCACCCCGGTGGCCCCGCGAGGCTCTTGGAGCTCTGGGCCATCACCTCTGCCCCCACTCCTCCCTACCGACGATGGGTCTTTGGTGCCGACCTTTGGCTAGCCAGCGCCCGGTGGCTTTTCGAGTCGAACGCGTGGTCCTCGTCATGTGAGGCAAAGGGCACATGCCGAATCTAGCATGTTCGGCTGCAGATCATGCAGATCCGCGTCGGTTATATTACTCTGCCCTCCGACTCGAAAAAGGAGCTCGTTCGCAACGTCATCCGCCAGTCGCTGACCATGGCCGAGACAGACACCTGACATCGCCGCCGCAAAAATGCCAAGCCATTGGGGCTCGAGCTCGAGGTGTCCGAGCGACTAGCCAAGGACAAGGCCGCAAACATAACGAAAGCCGATCGGCTTGCCAAAGAAGCGAGCCCGCCTTTGCTTTCGGCGTTTAGTGGGGCTCCCCTCCTCGTCCTCGTTTGTCGTAGGCACCACAGTGACGAGGACGATGATGCCCCTCCGGCCGCCAACGCATATGCCAAGTAGTACTACCGCCACTCCAAAGACGCCAAGGGGAAGGGCCCAACAAGGAAGTGATGAACTCCAACGCCTTCCAAGTCATATTTTTCATAGACGTAGCTAGTTTAACGAACTATCTAATGTTTGTGAACTTGTTTTGTGTCTGTTGTAATGAACTTGCTATGTCCCATGATATCCTATGTGTTAAAGCTATGTTGCATTGATCTACGTTGCATGTGATTGTATGGATTTGGAGGTTTGAATACGAGAGGGGCAGCTGCGCATGCAGACAAATGAGGAGTGAGCGGGCGCTATCCGTGGACGCGGTCTCGAACATATATGCACCCATATTAGGCAAGTCCAGTTGTAGATGCTCTTAGAGTTGTTTTCGTTTGTCTTTTTATGGCTGGCGGCGGATGGAAACCGAGAGAGAAGTCTTCCCACCTGAATTCCGCAGGTTGGCATGATTTTCGGGTGGGGACGGTTTGGCCAATGTTTCAGGATGGAGGGGCCCCAATATTTTTTGGATTTTAAGCTCTACTGGGGATATGTTAGAGTGTGTTAAACTAAAAAATCAGTGAGGTTTTGGTAGTAAAGGTTTTTTTTGGATTGATTAGAGCTACAATACGTGGGACTAAGTAGTAGCCAGGAAAGAGAAGTAAAAAAAAAGCTACAACTCATCATCAAAATGAGCTAGCCTCTATCCTGGCATGATATCAAGTTGAGAGTTCATCATACAACACCTTGCACTAATTGGCGCTAGCTTGACCTTAGCACAAGCCTAGCTACAGATTGGTTTCTTTCTTCGGCAACGGCAACTCATAGGTACTAGGGATTGTTATTTTTCTGTCTTGCAAAGTCCGTTATGTAAGACTACATTTGTATCATTTTTAATCAAATAAAGCAGAGCAGTTTATGTCCTAGAAAGAAAGCAGTGGCCTGAGATGCAAACCAGTGAAAACAAGTAAGAAAACTACAGTTCATCATCAAACCAGGAAAAACAAGTAAGAAAACTACAGTTCATCATCAAAAGGAACTAGCCTCGCATGATATCAAGTTGAGAGTTCATCATACAGTTCCTTGCACTAATTGGCGCTGGCTTGTAAACCTAGAACAAGCCATACAAGAGCCATCGCTGAAAGATACAAACAACAGAAGATCAACAAAATTGGCATCGATCCCTGAGTGTTTCCATCACTACACGTACTTGCCTCTGTACTTGGGCTTGGAGCCTCTATCAGATTCGGGCTTCTTATCATGCTCCGCCGGGCTGAACACGGCAGAGTGCAGGTTGCCCTCCTCCATCCATTTCTGGTGGTTCTCCCTGAACTCCTGGTGCCGTTCCTTGCCCATCCTCTCGACCTCCTCCGTGTAGGGCCCCACCTTCACCATGGTCAGCAGGACCCGGCTGTACCGCAGGCTTAGGATCTGCTCGCAGGAGGAGACCAGCTTGAAGCAGGGGTGCTCCGGAAATTTCGCCACACCAGCAGCATCATCCTCACGCAACATTGGATAGAAGAAGACGAGCCTGCCACCAACCACCAGCATTCTCGCAGCAAGGTGGAGCAGGTCGTGAACACATTCGGCAAGGCTATATGGTGCGGTTGATGGAATGTGGTTCTCTCTCTTCTCGTCCGGAACCGTAATGCGGAGGGATGATTCCTTTAGGAGCTTCCGACCACCCGACTTGCGCCCACCAGCTCGAACACCATATGGGGGGTCGCAAATGATTGCGTCAAATATCTGATGGACAAAAGCAGCAGCAGCTTATCATTTCTTGTGACCAAGACAATAGAATTAGACAGTATCAGAGGAGTAGCAGCATGCAGCTTACACAGAAGATAACCTCATAATACTAGCATCTAAGGAAAGATACAATGTTCAGTTGTAGACCACAATTACAAAGCAATGTTAAAACAGTACAGTTATTCTATCACACAATAGTCAAGATTTTTTCACATAGTAATTCAGTTGATATATCTTGCAGTAGTTTATATAGTGTGCTCCAGGTACTGCTTAGGAGTATTAAGCAAATAATAACCATCAATTATTTTTCTCATGGGACTGAAAAGAAAATTTCATGGTGAATTTGTTTCAAATTAAAGATGGATATATACCAACGACATGAAGGTCATATAAACATTCAACTATGTGACTGTATCATATAAGCACAATTGAAATCACAGTCACAAAGTAATGTTAACATAATACAGTTGTTCTATCTCACAATAATCTAAAGATTTTTTCACATAGTAATTCAGTTGATATATCATGCAGTAGTTTATACAGTATGCTCCAGGTACTGCTTTTAAGCATAATTAAAAAAAGCGCTAGACAATTGTGCATTTTGCCACTGCCTTGCGCTTTTCTGACCAAGGCGCACGCTTATGCGCAGATTAAGCTAAGCGTTTTGCTATCACCTAGAGCCTAGACATGACTTTTTTAACTATGCTTTTAAGGAGTATTAAGCAAACAATAACCATCAATTAATTTTCTCATGGGACTAAACAACAAACATTTCATGGTGAATTTGTTACAAATTAAGATAGATATACCAACCACATGAAGGTCATATAAGCATTCAACTATGTGACTATGTGAGTATCATGTCATGTGTGTCCATGCAAGACTTCAAGCACTACTACAAACATTTGGCAGCATGCATTTGTGCAAAAGAGACGTGGCTGCTGATGCTTTTCTTCATTTCCGACCAGTCACTAATGAACAATTCCAAAACTGCAACAGTGATGCACTGAAACATTGCACAAACAACACAAAATGTAGGATAGTGTACCTCCTTCAAGCCTGGACGCCAAGGTGGCAGGTTGTTATCTGCTCGCAGCACACACAAAGGCTCTGGCAACTTGTACTGAATAAAGATAATATGGTCAATACATTAGATGAACTACAGGTATCCAGCAAATCACAAACTAAAAAAGATGTACTACTTCAAGATCTAGTAATGATAATTCAGGTTCAGGCGAGTCTCATGGCAGACATGCAAGAAGCTTCTCTGAACTGAAATTTGGTCAAGTCCACCTAATTACCTGCTCAAAGTTGCTCCAGATGTTGCAATCAGGGCCACGACCATCCCGCACAACCCTTATATCAATATCTGCACCCTGAAAGAACTTTATAAGCGAGACATTGACTAGCAAAAGCACAGCTATGTATTTATTTCTGCAATAAGCACAAACCATAGTCATGGCTCCAAAATGTGCAGCAGCGACTAAAATACTCCCAGTGCCAACAAAAGGGTCATACACAAGTTTCCCAGGCCGTGCGAGCCCTTGGTTGGCCATGAGAAATGCCATTTCACAATCCATTGCAGTCGGACCAATGTACTTCCTGCTCTTCAACTGATACGTCGGCAATAGATGCCTATCTGCTGCTCCAACCTCCCGGCCAAAGAATACCGTCTTCTGGACAACTGGTGGGAGGCCATTCTGTGACCCATAATCATCCGTCTCCAAGACAAAGAACTTGTGTTCGGGCTTCTTCAAATTAACACGGCCCTAAAACAAGAGAAATAACACAACACCCATCATAAGAAGGAGGAACAATTGGCACCCACAAATGCCCACCTCTGGAATTAATAGTACAACTACAAGGCAGTAGAAGAATTGCGGCAGTAACCTCGAATGGAATGTAAGTGAACCCCTTTATGATCTCATTCTGCTCTTCGAAGCTGATCACCTTGCCGAAGCTGTCGACGACAATCTTGAACGAGCTTTCGGGCGTCAGGTATGGCAGCTTCCTCTCGTCGGGGTACTCCCGTATCGCCTTCTCCAGTTCGTCGTAGGTGGCACCTTGTCCCCACAGTTCAAAGATCCCCTTCACGAGCAGGCCTGGAGCATGCAGTGTCCGGGATAAACGCGAGATGCTAGGTACTACTACAGTAGAAATCAAGAAAGGTTGGCGAGGGGAGCTCGCTTACTGCGGTTGGCGATCTGCGCGGCCAGACGCTCGTCGCCGGGGAGGCGGACGAGGTGGAAGGGGGAGTCCTCATGGTGGTTCTCCGGCATACGCCACTCGACGGCGTCCCCGGCGCCGGGCCCACCGAAGAGCTCGGCGAGCGATTGCACTTCCGGACGCCGGTAGTCCAGGAGCCTGTGGTAGAAGACGCAAAGGTACCACATCTCTCCGCCTCTCCTTTCGAGTACCTCAGGCAGGTCGCCGACGGCGGAGGGCGTGGCGTCTCCGGCGGCGGCGGGTGGAGGGAATCGAAGCTGGGAGCGTCTAGGTATTGGCCGTAGCGAGCTCGATCGCCCGCTCGCCTATAGGGGCTCCTTCACGGCCCGGCCCATTATACAGTGTCACTGTAACGTTTGTTTGGATCTGTGTTTTTTCTGGTTTTATTGCTGGTTTCTGACGTTGGTTTTTGCTAGTTTCTTTAGCGTTCATCACAGTTTATAAATAATATTCATACGTGAAAAAAAATTCTACAATTCAAAAATTCCTCATTTAAAAATTCTTCTGAAATTTAAAAATATGTTCATACAATACACAAAATGTTCATGACATTTAAAAATGTTCATAATGTGTTTACAAAGTGATCATCATGTATTAAACACGTATTTATAAAAATTTGGCCATGTATTTAAAAATGCTATATTTAAATGTACATTGTGTATTTGATGTTCAATGTGTGTTTAAAAACTGTTCATCGTGCATTTAAAAAATGTTCGCCGATTATTTAATTAAGATTGAACGTGTTTTTAGCAAATATTCAACATCTATTCAAAAAATGTTCAATGTGTGTTTAAACATGTTCAACGTCTATTCAGAAAAATGTTTAACATGTATTAAAAATATACCCGACATGTATTTGTAAAAATACCTGCATATATTTGAAAAAAAACCGGAGCAAAGATAAAAATTAAAAAGAAAAATACGATCAGAGAAATTTAGAAAGAAAAACCTGAAAGTACCTAGAAAGAAAACCAAAAAACAGTAAAAAAATAGACGAGACCTTTCAAAAATCACATGCAAGGTTTTCCAAAACCGTAGCACCAAGAGGCCCTACCGTCGGGCCACGACACTATGATGATAAGCGTACATTAGCCAAAGCATATATTTCGCGGTCGAAGCCGTGCGAGAAGGAAAATTGAACAGAAAACCTACCCGGCACACTACAACCCAAACTTGGCGTGTTTGATATCCTGCATCGTTTTGGGCCCTTGCATGTGTGACTCAACTAGGCTTGGCTGAGCTAATGCAGGCTCAAAACTATATTGTGAACATCATTAGGTAGCCTGCATTGCATCAGTGGCCAGATTATGCTGTTTGGTAGCCTGCATTTGTGCTTTAGAGGTAATCAGATGCAAACTGCAGTTGTTTGCATTCTCTATTTTGTTGTTCTGATCACCCATTTCCAAATGTGATCGTCATACCACCCAAATACAACACTATTCACAACATTGATCACATATGAACAACAACAAAATTAACACTACTCCTACACCATTAACACCAATAGTGGGTCAATGGCCGATGACCGCGGCCTAGGTGAGCGAATTGACGTGGAGAAGTCCGCAGCCGTTGCGAGCTCTAACGGGTCCCTCCAACGCAAGCGGGGTTTGGGGCTTCACCTGATATCTTGCGTATCGTGCTTTCGGACATGCCTACTTCAACGTGAGTTACAGTGCTTCATCCTCAGCGTTGAGTGTACACGTTGACGTGAACAACTCAGGTAGTATATATATAGACGAGATATGTGCGAAGAGAGGATGGGCGCACCTCCGGTGATTGATCCAACAACAGCAAGTGCGGATGGATAGAGTAATCCAACTTCAAGGATTGACGTTGGGCTTGTAGGGAAAATAAGACAATGTTTCGGTGGGTGAAACTACATGATCCATAGAAGAGAGTAGAAGATAAATATTTCGTTGTACGAAACCTCCTGATCCATAGAAGAGAGTATAAGATAATATTCCAGTGTAGGAAACCTCCCGATCCACAAGAGGGAAAAAGGAATAGCGGCCACTAATGTGAATTTGTATACAATAAGCTATTCCATACATAATAAAAACACAAGAGAATTTAGATAAGTCTTCATAATAGCTTAAGTGTTTAACTTGGTAACAAGTACACAAACGTCATAATAGCTTAAATGTTTAAATTTGTAACAAGTACACAAACATCATAATAGCTTAAGTGTTTAACTTGGTAACAAACTCACAAACAACATACTCGCAAGCTCCACTCAGTTCAAATTACCCACATAAATGAAAACATGTAATATAAGCAGGGACAGCTTCACTCTTCAGTCTATACACGCCATTTCTTCATCCTCCTACAAGATGGCAGCAATGAAAGAATTAGTAAAGAACATAGAATTTTAATATTTAAAGGAGTTTACAACGATGCAACATATTCAACGCTTTCACTTATGGCCAGTGCCTTCACAAGACAATCAGAGATACAGAAATGAGGAAGGCAGACATTTCAAAGGCTAGCTGATGGCACAAATTATATAGTCGCAGTATACTCCTGCGCTTACATTTCAAAGACAATCCTCACTGCCATTGTGACCGGCGCCAGCACGGGCTTGCCCTGACGACCGTCTCAGGTGACAGCGAGGGAGAAGGGGGAAGGGGAAGGGGAAGGTGGTAGCGGGGGAAACCCTTGTCGGCAAAAAACATAAGTTTGACCTCAGGACAAAACTATTTCACAAACTAAACTATGTTTAAAAGTATTTCACCCAGCTGACCTCTAATGTGCAAATACCAACAAAGCGCTACACTCTTACTATACGGCGCCTAACACAGCGCCACAATCGTGGCAATTTGTAAGGAGTTGCACTACACTGCGCCTAACTGTAAGGAGTTGCAAAGAGAGTGCAGCTTGGGAGCTGCATAAAATCACGGTGTGAAATATTTTCAAAAACAGTTTAGTTTGTGAAATACTTTCGCTTGAGTTAAATTTGTCGGTCTATTGTATGCTTCTCGTCATGCATGACACCGGGGCATGGGGAGGGAGGGTTGATTAGTTTTAAAGAAAAGTCGCGCACAATTATGCCCGACGACTTGACCAGTTGACCCATTGACTGAACTTTGGTTCTCCACTCGTTGCTGTTTTGCCGTTGCTGTCAGGGATCCACGTTCATATCAAGTGAAAAATAAGACCCAATCCCCCAATCCGCATCGACTGGTAGCTGAAACTCCAAAAAGCCGCCACCCACTACCTCCTGCGTTCGTCCTCCTGTCAGTCCGGCAGTGTCATCCAAGATCTAGCTAGCTGAGCTCAAGAGCCAGAGCTAGTCCAAGATACAGCTCAAGATCCAGGCAGGGTCAGCCACAGCCAGCCATGTGCTGCAGCGAGTGCGGCTGCTACGACGCATTCTGCGACCGCTGCTGCCCCTGCGTCTCCTCCGGCGCGCGCGACACCATCCTCTGCTGCGCGTGTTGCCTCGCCGTCCTCGCCGGCGTCGTCCTCCTCGTCCTCCTCCTCTTGGCCTACTGCTTCATCCGCCACGCCGAGGTCGCCGTCGTCGACGCCTCCCTCACGCGGCTCGCGCTGGCCACCGCCCCCGCCACCGCCTTCGCGTACAACCTCTCGCTCACGCTCACCGTCCGGAACAGGAACTGGGCCATGAGCGTCAAGAACACCCAGCCGCTCGAGGCCGACTACAGCTTCGACGGCCAGCGCTTCGAGCGGGTCAGGCTCGCCGACGAGGGCTCCACGCACCCCGCCCGCAAGACCCAGGTGCACCACCTCGTCTCCGGCGCCGACAGCGCCTACGTCGCGCTCGGCAACGCCGGCGTGGCCGAGTTCAAGGAGGAGAACAAGACGGGGGTGTTCCAGGTGGAGGTGGCGCTGTCGGGCGAGGTCAGGTACCAGGCGCACTTCACCAAGTGCAAGTTCCAGGCCAAATGCCCGCTCAAGCTGCAGCTAGCGCCGCCCGGCACGCCGGCCGTCGTCTTCCAGAAGGTCAAGTGCAAGCTCGCTCCGGCGAGCAGGTACTGCTAGTGATTGGTACGATTGGTGGCTGGTGATTTCTGTCGGTAGATTGGGAGGACCAACTGCAGGTAGATTAGATTGTCCCCATCGGTATGCACTTATTTTCTTCTGAAGTTTTCTTGTGGGTAGATCAGTCTTTCAGCAAAACACTTAATTTATGGAGTACTCAAACCTAACATCTAACAGCAATTGCAAACATTTCAATCCTATATTCGACAATGAATCATGGATGTAGCACATCATAACAGACAAGAAACTTAGATTAGTTTCTGAAACTATGCCTGCAAACCATTACATGAACAGGTTTCTAGTGTATGTGCAACTTCAGAGAAGGAAGCAGAACCTCCTCTCCCTCTCGCGTCGCTCCCCTCACGGGCGGCACGGGGGGCCAACCTCCGCCGCCACGACCCTCCCCACGCCCCGTCCTCCCCTCCGCCGCGGTAGGTCGGCGCCGGCAAAGCCTGCGGCGTGACGCTGGTGATGGATCGAGGGCCTCTCCCCTCTCCCCCGGATCCATGGGTGGCGCGGGTTGGGGAGAGGCCCTTGACAGAGAAGGCGGCGGTCCGTGCACAAGATGCTGGATGGGGTTCTTCGAACAGATCTGGGTGAAAACTTGCTCTTGGCTAGATGCCAAAGCCGGCGATGGCGGCGTTCTACGACGTCGTTCCCTTCTTGAAGGCATCGCAGTGGAGAAGTTCTAGACTACTATCTGCTATCTCCGGGGGAAACCCTAGATCGATAGATCAGAAGACGGCGGTGCGATTGTGTCGTTTCCCCCTTGGGGCGTCTTTCTTGGAGGTGTACGCGGGCTCGAGGGACCAGTGGACGACGTCTTTGGTGGAGCGGTGCTTCATCATATACATGGATGGTGACAGATCTCGATGGCATGGCGCCCTGGAGATTAGGAGCCTGACGTGCGATGATGGACTCGCGCAGGAGGTCGACGCTTTCTAGCGTCATGGTGGCGTCACAACAGTACAGCTCTGAAGATGGATTGGTGGCAAGTGGCTGCGGCGGCCTCATACCCGGCAGGCGTCCTGGTAGAGGAGCACGCCGGATTGGTGGGTGCCCATACCCGACAGGCGTCCTGGTTGGGACCTCAGGTCTTAGATATTAGGTCTAGCTGCGATGTCTGTTTGGTATTAGGCCCAGCACTAGTAGAAAACAGCTTTCGTTCGGGCCAGATAGGTCCATTAGTCCCGATTCAGTCACGAACCGGGACCAATGAGCATTGGTCCCGGTTCGTGCGGCTAAAGGCATTAGTCCCGGTTCAGATGAGACCTTTAGTCCCGGTTTGAGACACGAACCGGGACTGAAGGGTGCGATGCCCTTTAGTCCCGGTTCGTATCTCAAACCGGGAGTAAAGATTAGACCTTTAGTCCCGGTTTGAGAGCCCTTTAGTCCCGCTTCGTGTCTCAAACCGGGACTAAAGATCAAACTCTACCCCCCGGGTGGTTCTTCTTTTCAGTTTTGTAAAAAGCAGAAGAAAATGATTTCAAAAATTAAAATCCTTCGAGATGTAGTTATGTTACTACATCTACTAGTTAGGAAAATTTAAAAAAACTTAAATTTGGACATGTTTTGCAAAAAGTGTAGGAAAATGTAAAACGGCTATAACTTTTGCATATGATGTCAGAAAAATCGTATAATATATCAAAATGTTCAACACGAAAATCCGCATCCGATTTTGACCGCCTATGGCCTGTTTGCAAAATTTTAGAATTCTCAAATTCTAAAAGGAAAAAAAAGTTATGCTCAAATTTCAGTTTTTTTTTGAATTTTCGTTAAATCTGGTCAAACTATGGTCAAACCACTTATTCAAGAAGTATTAGTGTTACTAAATAATTATTCAAGAATGTTAGTGTTACTAAATAATTATTTCAGTTTTGATCAAATCTGGTCAAACCGTGGTCAAACAATGATAAAAACTACTTATTCAAGAAATATTAGTGTTACTAAATAATTATTTCAGTTTTTTTTTGAATTTTGGTCAAATCTGGTCAAACTACTTATTCAAGAAATATTAGTGTTACTAAATAATTATTGTTTTCAGAACAATAGCTTCAAACTCAAACAGTGAAATGTGTGACTTCATGTTCAAGCTAAACTCCTGAGGGTTAATAGGATTGACATCTTACTATTGTCAGGAAAACAACAAGTGCAGACTTGGAAACAAGGAAGAATAGAACCCGGAAGTTAAGCATGCTCAGGCTGGGGTAGTGAGAGGATGGGTGACCGTCTGGGAAGTTAGATGATTTGGAATGATGAGGGGTGATTAGAGATTAGAGGTTAAATTAAGCAGTGATGAGGGGTGATTAGAGATTAGAGGTTAAAATAATACAGAAATTTGAAAATCAGAAAAAAGTCAAAAATAATTAAAAAAATCATAAATTTCCTTTAATACTAACACCAACCGGGACTAAAGGTGGACCTCAAGGCAACGGCCACGTAACGACAATTGTTGCTTAGACAGTGGCTTTAGTCTAACTGTTATATGACTTTGTAAAGTCTTGTGAGAATAATTAATATAGTGGTTGCATGCATCGCCCAAATCCAGAGGCCTGGGGTCACTAGTGCAGAACCGGGCAATAGCACCGGTTCGTAAGGCCCTTTAGTGCCGGTTCCACAACCGGCACTAAAGTGTGGTCACTAAAGGCCCCTCTTTAATCTGGGTTCAAAGACGAACCGGTGCTAAAGGCCAACCACGTGGCACGAGCCAGCTCCGGGGTCGGAGCCCTTTAGTACCGGTTGGTAACACCAACCGGTACTAAATGTTTGTGGGTTTTTGTTTTATTTTTATTTTTCAATTAAATTTGTGTTATCAATTTAATTCTTTTTCGCTTCTTGATATTTTACAATACTACACATTGTACACGTTATGCATATATATATATATATATATATATATATATATATATATATATATATATATATATAAATAGAATTTCTAATAGAACCAATCATGCATATATATATATATCATCAATGTCTCACAAACCATTATATTAATTAATTCACACATACACACATGTATAGCTATATACAATTTCTCCTACATATGCATGTTGCCTTGAGCCAGTGGCATTAGCCTAATTGGTGCCTTGAGCACGATGGGGGCGGTAGCGGGTAATAGTATTCTCCTTCGGATTTATGACCTGGTCGAGCAAAAATCCCGCTATTTCCTCTTGAAGTGCTTCTACGCTCCCGCTTCTAGGAGCTTCTCCGCACCTCTCGTGAACTGTTAAGAAGGAGATCAATATGCATGTGTATTAGTTGTGTGACTAGATATCGATAATGGTGTAAAATTGTGAATAGTGTTTTGACAAGCGTACCCATTCCTGTCTTTGAGATCTGCTCCTTTCGGACGCCATCATGCGAATGTTCTCGCAAACGCAGAATGCACACAGATCAGTCCCTGCGCTACCGCTTGAGGGCCTTTACGAGAATGGAATTTGATCAGATAATAATTAATCAAGCATGATAATTAAAGAGATGGCAGCTAGCTAGCTAGCTAGTACTATAATTACTTACCTTGGGTCGAAACCATTTAAGCTTTTGTTTCCATTCTCCACGGGGTCAAGCTGATGAACCTTGCCCAAGCCCCGCCGACAAAGAAAATGAATAAAGGGGTTATTAAATAGTTCATATCATGAAAATGACGAACTAAATAGGCCGAGATATATAGTTAATAATGATTGAAATTACATTGACTATCCCAAACAAGATGTTATAGTCAGTTTTTACGTGAGTAGTGAGTCCAGATTTCAACTGTTCGGCGTCAACTTTAATGATACACAAGACCCAAGTGATATCTGCATGCACACACGTTTGCATGTCTTAATTAAGCGGGCATATGTAAAGCAAAAACATGTAGCTAGCTAGTAGGCAAAAACAGAGAATTTGTAGTACAAGGCGGTGTGACTCGGTGGAAGTTGTAAGGAAGTAGTATATCTTCATTGTATTTGAGGCGCTTCAAGAACTCTAGCATGTTGTCCTCACGTCCTTTTGATAACGTGGATTTAGATTCCATGTGTATTCATTAACGGTGTTTGGGTCAATGAACCCGATGCCAAAGCGTCCACCTTTTCTCATTTCATATATCTTCATCCTGCATATAATACCACGTAAAAGAATATAGTGAGGATAATTACAGGTAATGATTGATCAAAAGGATCAAGACAGCTAGCTTGAGACTTAAATTACAGAAAAGAAATCACTTATAGACAATAGCAATCGACGATAGCTTTGTCGAGTGCGTCTTGATTGTATAACTGAAACAGTTCGAATACTCAACGGACAAAGCATGCTCATGGAAGTAATGCTCCTCCTTGACATTCACCATGAAGGGCACTTTCGATCGAAAATCTTGGTAATGTTCATGTACCATTGATGCAATTCATACATTCTCGTTGGGAGGTTCTTGACCTTGTGCGGATGGACCAAAGGTTGGCCGGACATATTTCCGTTTTATTTCATCCTCTCTAAGCACATGCATGGGCTTGATCTCGAGGAGTTGTCCAACAGTGATTTTGAGAACTTGACCGCATTATATGGTCCTCCGTTATTACCACATTGCCCACCTCAGAACGTAAACTGTTTGCCCATAATAATATTGGGCGCGTGTCTTTATCACGTGTTGTTGGCACAACAAGCGAGGGATCGATTGCGCGCCTTTGTTCTCCCACCGGGGAATGGTTTTCCGCATTTTTTGACAGCTACTTCTTGTTTGCTCGATCGAGCTTCGCCTCCTTACGTGGCGTGCTCGATTTAACTTCCCGATGTGGCGCTCATAGTCTGTGTCAACAGGCTTGGGAGCTGGTGGTTGAGCCATACGAATGAAGTGGTCAATCGTTTCCTCAGGCACTTTCTCCCTTGGCGGCGGTGGCGGTTTCGGTGCAAAATGGGCTTCCACCTCGGACTTTGATATGGCTGCGATTTCCTCCTCGGACCTGTCATAAGACCTCTGCGGAAGAGGCGTGAGGCTTGGACCATATTTATATCGCTTGCCTCCGCTGTACTTCTGTACTACCTCGACTCGTACCACTACGCACCATAGCTGCGGGATGTCTCTTCTGCGATTGCTGAGGCGGCGGAGACGCCGGCTGACGGGGCTGAGTTGGACGAGGAGGAGTGGCCGCCTGAAGATGTGCCGGACTTGGAGGAGGAGTGGCCTGAGGTTGTGCCGGACTTGGAGGAGGAGTGGACATCTGACTGTGGCGGACTTGGAGGAGGAGGAGTGGCACGACACTTTGCGGACTTGGTGGACTTGCAGGAGGCGGAAGGCTGGCGACTCGGTGGCGGACTTGACGAGGAGTCGATGACGCGTGTCGGTGGCCTTGAAAGATGATGCAATCCTTTTTCCATAGGATGATACGATGGTTGGCGTCTCAGAAAGCGCTCGTCCTCACCTCCGTGAATGTCAAGCTCTAGCCCGAATATGGCTGCACCACCTCGTCAACCATGACACGAGCATAGCCCTCTCGAATCGGGATGCAATGGTAGGTTGCTTTGGGGTAATCGGAAAAGCTTCTCCGTCCGCCACCTTCATGGATATGTTCTTCATTTTGACGTGTAGCTCGCAGCTAGTGTTCTCTGTGATGTCATCCACGGGTATCTACCCAGCATTGCGTCGTCGAGGCGGAACCCACGCCGCTTCTCTGCATGGATGGGGCGGTGCTATCCAATCTTTGGATCATCCGCTAGGCTGCCGCATTCTTTGAGACCCCTTTGCTGGCTAAGTGAGTCGATCTGCTCGCCGCCGCTGGAATTTGACCGCCAATTCCGCTTGACTTGCTTCTAGGCCTTGAGGGCGTTCATAGTCCCGCTTCCTCTGCTCCTCCTCCATCTTCCTCTTCTTCTCCTCCGCAATCTTCTTTCTACGCACGGGTTCTGTAGTCGTTGTTCGGTCTGAAAACCCCTCATACCACGGAATAGCGCCCTTGCCTCGTGTTCTTCCGGGTGTTCAGGATTTCCCGGGCACGCGTAAGCTCGTCGTTCTCTCTGTTGGGCTGGAACACCCCGATCGTGCCTCTTCTATTGCAACAAGTATCGCATCGTCGGCTCCGTTCGAGACATGCCTTCGTCGAAACTTCGCTTTGTCTTGGGTCCAACTCCCCCATGCGCATAGAACCAAGTCCCGCACTGGGGCCAGCTCTTAGTAACCGGAGTGACACTGCATCCTCCATCTCTTTCTCGGACTTATCCCACTTAGGCATTGCAACCGCATAGCCACCGGCCCCACTTATGGAACATATCCTTTTTTGGCATTCTTCTTGTTTATTCTCGACCGTTCCTTAGCTAATTCTGAATCCTTGAATTTCACGAAATCGTCCCAATGAGCACGTTGGTTCTCTAGTGTTCCCTCGAATCTGGAGTCTTCCTTCCTCCCTTGACGTACTTGTCCCATTCACGATTCTTGTGGTTCTTGAATGCAACCGCCATCTTCCTAAGAGCAGCGTCCTTGACTTTCTCGCACATCTCGCTCGTGAAATGATCCGGTAGGGTGAAATGTTCCATGAGAGTATCCCAAAGCAGATCTTTTTGATTCTTGTCGACAAAAGTAACATTTGGACGTGGAGCAGCGTCCTCTTTGCCTTTTGTCCTTTGTCTTTTCTTGGCTCTCTCCATTCTTGAAGGGAGATCGGGAGTTGGTCCTTCACAAAAACTCCGCGACCGACGAATGAACTTGTCCGCAATCTTCTTAGGCGCTAATGGTTCGCCATTAGGTGGATCGCCTCGATATTGTACTTTACGCCCTCCTTCAACTTTTTGTTCGGGCCTCGTTTAGTCCTTTTGCACGAAGATTTGCTTTCGACCGGATGGCTGAAAGAACAAAGATCGATTCGTTAATATATCTTCGGTCATTTAAAACATGTGATGATCACGAAACCTGCTTATATAAATATATATATACCTCGCCGGTCTTTGTTGTTTCGGGATCAACATGTTCTTCGTCATCGTCATAATCGTAGTTCATGACTTCATCAATTCGGTCGTCGCGATCGAATATCATATCACCCTCTCCGGTGTTGTTTAGAAATTGAGCCGTCATAATCTTCTTCATTACGATTATCATCGGCCCGCGTATCATATCGAACATGGTGTGTTCTCCTCTCTGTCGGTATTATACGCCATAGCTTTTATTTAACTAATTCAAAAGAAATATAAAACAATTTAGTATTCAAATTACATCGTCTCGAATAATAGATATAATCTCGAATACTTTGTCTAGAATAATAGATACAATCTTGAATACATCGTCTCGAATAATATATAATATTGAATAGTACGTCACTGGCTAGCTAATTAAAGATCGAATACTACAGAAGAATCTAGGACACTCATGTTCCTCGGTTCACGCATCGGCGGTGGACACCAAAGAGAAGGAACCCTCACGGGATCATAGCCGATGTGAGATCCTCAAGATATCGCCGGTATTGGAGAACTCGCCGCCCTCTAACGCAACCATGTAGCGATGGGCGTGCTCGTCCTCCTCGACACGGGCGACGTACCTCCTCCCGTGGGCCGGGTCCCTCCGCACCGAGACTGGCCCATGAACGCCACCAAACGAGATCGGGGTCGACGACGGGACCCGGGCCGGGTTCCTCATCAAGCGGCGCCCCTCGAGCAGTACCTCCCAGTGCCAGCCCGGCGGAGCCCAGTCCCGGACATGGGCCGGCTGGACGTCGTGGCGGACGGGTCGACGACGAGGATGCGGGCCGGGCATCGTCGATAACAAATACTAGCTATATGCCCGCAAAAAATAATATTTTTTTAATGATTGGATTTTGATAACTAAAATTTATAACATTTCTACTATTTTAAAAATCTATATACTATTTCATACTAATTAAGCATCTAACACTAAAAACATAAAAAACAATTTCTATACATGCATTAAAAACAGAAAAACAACATTATATAAAAAATTCCATACTAATTAAACACTAATTATATCCATCTAACATGCATTCATACATATATACTAGTGAAAAAACAATAATCTAAAAATCTAAACTAATTAAACATACAAAATCTAAACTAATTAAATATATACGTGTATGTGTGTGTGTGTTCATCATGCTTGTGTGTGTGTGTATGGGCTCGGGGAGGCGGCGCCCATGGTGGCCTGGGGCGAGGAGAGGGGTTAGAGGGAGAGCTCTGGGTGACGGCGACGGCGAGGCGGCCGGGGCAGCGACGGGCAGGCGTGACGCTGGGCGGCGACGCAGGGACGACGCGACGGGAAGGGGCCAGGCGGCGACAGAGACGAGGGCGGCGACGGAGACGAGGGCGGCGACGGGACGAGGGCGGCGACAGGGATTAGGGCCGCGACGGAGACGAGGGCGGCGACGGGACGGGACGGGGCGGCGACGGGACGGGGCGGCGAAGGGACGGGGGCGGTGGGAAGGGCGAAGCGGCGACGGGTCGGTGACGGCGTCGATCGATCGGTAGGCGGTTCAATGGGGAAACAGAGGAAGAAACAGAGAGGAGAATGAAATTTTTCAAGTGTTGTATATATAGAAGGCACCTTTAGTACCGGTTGGAGCCACCAACCGGTACTAAAGGTCTGTTTTGGCCAGCCAAGCAGCGGAAGCGACCCCTTTAGTACCGGGTGGTGGCACAAACCGGTACTAAGGCCCTCTTTAGTACCGGGTTGTGCCACCACCCGGTACTAAAGGGTGTCTTGGCAGCAGTCTTGATGCGGACAAGTTTAGTCCCACCTCGCTAGCCGAGAGGTGACCAGACTGGTTTATAAACCCCGTGCGGTCGCTCTCTCGAGCTCCTCTCCAAAGCAGCCCTCTTGGGCCTATGTGTTCTTTGCTGCCTGTTGGCCCACTTGGCCTTTGCGGGCCTGCATCACAGCCCAACACAGGTTGGGTTTCTAGTCGTATCTGAGGCTGCTACTGGCCTAGTAGGCGGGCTTTTTTGCTTTATTTATTTTTGTGTTGTTTTTTTGTGTATTTAGAGTTTCTTTGTGAATATTTTTGCTTTAGGTACAAAAAATTACAGACATTCTGTTAGTGCCCGTAGTTTTCAAATTTGAATAGTTTAAATTTTGAATTATTTGAAATTAGTGTGAATCACTAGTTTGTGAATAATTTAACTTTAAAAATCAGTAAAGGCATGAAAGAATTTGTTTGCACATAAAATTTCTTCGCGTTTCAAATGCCAAAACACATAACTACCCTAACTATTACAGAGAGATTCCTCCGGGTGTGAAACATGTAAGAAAGTGATGATAGTGAAGCCGATCACATCCCAGATCTTTGGGTGTGAAACTTTTTCTTCAGCGTGTGTCCCTTTGCACCGTAACCATAGAAAATCTTCATCATTTAACGGGATGCTCGGGTCAATATTCACTGTGAATGGAGAAATTTCATCAAACTTTTCATAATCTTACGACTTCATCTTATCATCCACTCCCACGATGTTTCTCTTCCCGGAAAGAACTATGTGCCGCTTTGGCTCATCGTAAATGCGATGCATTCGCTTCCTTATCTTTTCTTTTTCTTGGCTTGGTAGACATGTCCTTCACATAGAAAACCTGTGCCACATCATTGGCTAGGACGAATGGTTAAATGCCTTACATAAGATTGTTGAGATCCTTGTTGTCATTCCGCATCTGCGGGTCTTCCGTTACCCGCCTCGTGTCATATTGACCCATTTGCACCGAAACAAAGGGACCTTTAAACCACGCGTCGATAGTCAAGTTCCCATATGTCCTGTATATAACCATAATATGTTTCCTTTCCGTCTTGGTTTACGCATCAAAGCGGACACCACTGTTTTGGTTGGTGCTCTTCTTATCTTGGGCGATCGTGTAAAATGTATTACCATTTATCTCGTACCCTTTGAAAGTCATTATATTCGAAGATGGTAACTGGGACAGCAAGTACAGGTCATCTTCAATAGAGGTGTCATGCATGGTGCGTGTACGCAACCGGTGGCGAAACTCCTGGTTTGTTCACGTGTAATCCGGTCATCGAGACCGCTCCGGTGTTTGGAGCGTAGCAAATTCTTGTGTTCATCCATATACGGAGCCACCAAGGCGGAATTCTGTAGAACTGTGTAGTGTGCTTCGGTGAGAGAATGTCCGTCCATACATATTATTTGTTCCCCTCTAAGCGTGCCTTTTCCATCGATGCGCCCTTATGCCGCGATTCAGGAACATCAATCGGCTTAAGGTCAGGAATAAAGTCAATACAAAACTCAATGACCTCCTCATTTTGATGGCCCTTGGAGATGCTTCCTTACGCCTAGCACGGTTATGAACATATTTCTTTAAGACTCCATGAACCTCTCAAAGGGAACATATTGTGTAGAAATACAGGACCCAAAGCGTTAATCTCTTCGCAAGATAGGTGAACTAGGGCGTGCGTCATGATGTTGAAGAAGGATGGTGGGAACACCAACTCGAAATCGACAATACATTGCACCAAATCATTACGTAACCTTGGTATGATTTACGGGCGATTACCTTACGAGAGATTGCATTGAGAAATGCACATAGCTTCACAATGGCTAATCGAACGTTTTTTAGAGAAGCCCCTCAATGCAACCGGAAGCGATTGCGTCATAATCACGTGGCAGTCATGAGACTTTAGGTTACGGAACTTTTTATCTGCCATGTTTATTATTCCCTTTATATTCGATTTAGAAGCCGACGGTACCTTAATATCGAAAGGCATTCAAAGAAGATTTCCTTCTCTTCTTTGGTAAGAGCGTAGCTTGCATGACCACGATATATGCCGTCTTCTCCGTGCATACGTTGTTGGTCCTCCCGTGCCTCAGGTGTATCTTTTGTCTTCCCATACACGCCCAAGAAGCCAAGCAGGGTCACGCAAAGATTCTTCGTCACGTGCATCACATCGATTGCAGAGCGGACCTCTAGGTCTTTCCAATATGGCAGGTCCCAAAATATAGATTTCTTCTTCCACATGGGTGCGCGTCCGTCAGCGTCCTTCGGAACAGGTTGTCCGCCAGGACCCTTTCCCAATATCACCTTCAAATCCTTGACCATATCATGTACATCAGCACCAAAGACGGTGGCGAGGCTTCGTCCGTGATCCGCCTCACCTTTGAAATGCTTGCCTTTCTTTCTTACGGGATGCTGCCCGGAAGAAATCGATGATGTCCTGTACACATTCTTCATACAACCTGCTGTTCAAATATATATCTCGGTATCATCCAAACAGTGCATGCATGCGCGGTATCCCTTGTTTGTCTATCCAGAAAGGTTACTGAGAGCAGGAAAATCGTTGATGGTCACGAACAGGAATGCCTTTAGGTCAAATTCTTCCTGTCCATGCTCATCCCACGCACGTACACCTGTTCCATTCCACTACTGTAAGAGTTCTTCAACTAATGGCCTTAGGTACACATCAATGTCGTTACTGGGTTGCTTAGGGCCTTGGAAGAGCACTAGCATCATAGTGAACTTCCGCTTCATGCACAACCAAGGAGGAAGGTTATACATACATAGAGTCACTGGCCAGGTGCTATGATTGCTGCTCTGCTCCCCAAAAGGATTAATGCCAGCTGCGTTTAGACCAAACCATACGTTCCTTGCGTCACCTGCAAACTCCTTCCCGTACTTTCTTTCAATTTTTCTCCACTGCGACCCGTCAGCTGGTACTCTCAACTTTCCGTCTTTCTTACGGTCTTCTTTGTGCCATCGCATCGCTTTGGCATGCTCTTTGTTTTGGAACAAACATTTCAACCGTGGTATTATAGGAGAATACCACATCACCTTGGCAGGAATCTTCTTCTGGGCGCCGCCCTCGACATCACCATGCTCATCGCGGCTGATCTTATAGCGCAATGCACCACATACCGGCAAGCGTTCAGATCCTCGTACTCACCGCGGTAGAGGATGCAATCATTAGGGCATGCATGTATCTTACGCACCTCTAACCCTAGAGGGCGGACAGCCTTCTTTGCTTCAGACGTACTCTCGGGCAATTCGTTGTCCTTTGGAAGCATATCCTTTATCATTACCGACAACTTTCCAAATCCCTTGTCGGATACACCATTCTACGCCTTCCATTGCAGCAATTCGATGTGGTGCCCAGCTTTTTCTTGTCACCTATGCAATTCGGGTACAACAATTTTTGTGATCCTCTAACATGCGCTGCAACTTTTTCTTCTCCAAATCACTTGCGCAGTTTCTCTTTGCATCGGCAATGGCCCGACCTAGATCATCAACGGGCTCATCGATGCCTCTTCTTCAGCTTCTTCCCGCATTGCCGGCCCAGCTTCTTCCGCATTACCGGCTCAGCTTCTTCCCCCATTGTTGTAGCATCGTATTCGGGGAACCCATGGCCAGGATAGGCTGTCGTCGTCCTCTTCTTCTTCATTGTCTTCCATCATAACCCCTCTTTCTCTCGTGCTTGATCCAAACATTATAGTGGGGCATGAAATCGGACTCAAACAATTGGACGTGAATGGTTCTTGACGTAGAGTAATTGCGACCATTCTTACAGCCAGCACATGGACAAGGCATAAAACCATCCGCCCGCTTGTTTGCCTCGGCCATAAGCGAGAAAAGTATGCACGCCCTCAACGAATCGGGAGAGCATCGGTCATCGATACATCCATTGCGGCTCATCTTCATTACACAACACCGAATAGACCAAATTAATACAAGTTCATACATAATGTTCATACAACACTTAAATGCAACAAACAAATAACTCTCTAGCTAAAGCATTTAAATGCAACAACAAATGCGATCAAGATCGCAACTAAGGTAACAATTGATCCAACAGCATAATGATACCAAGCCTCACTATCGATGGCATATTTTCTAATCTTTCTAATCTTCAAGCGCATTTTCTCCATCTTGATCTTGTGATCATCGACGACATCGGCAACATGAAACTCCAATTCCATCTTCTCCCCCTCAATTCTTTTCAATTTTCTTTCAAGTACTCGTTTTCTCTTTCAACTAAATTTAACCTCTCGACAATAGGGTCGGTTGGAATTTCCGGTTCACATACCTCCTAGATAAAAATATCTATGTCAACTTGATGGGCATAATTTGTCATAAACACGAAATGCAACAAATAGTTTTAAAAGAGAATATACCACATCGAATCATAACAAGGACGAGGGCCGACGGGGACGGATATCAAAACCATGGCACTATGTATAACAAACAACGACGGGTAAGATAATTATTATAATGAGTAACTATATATCCAAATCACAGAAACATCAATTTTTATATAAAATTTCATGAACAAGAGGCTCACCACAAGGTGGTGCCCGTGACAGAGACGGATGCAGGCGATCGGCGGTGAATTCTGACAGAGATTTAGAAGGCACTAATTAAACCACACCTACATATGCAAACTAAGTGTTATTTTGACCTCAAATTGCATATAAATCAAATACTAGCACATATATATATTTCCTCCCAAATTACTAAACTCACAAATTAATAACTATATGAACCAATGCAAGAGCTAATCTAGCAATGAGAGATGAAAGGACAAAGTTGCTAACCTTTGTGATCACTTGAATGGATGGGGGCCTTCAAATCTTGACAAATTTTGGGCAAAATGTGTGATGAGCTCGAGGGCAGAAGAGGAAGAATAGAGAGGAGAGGAGAGGGGAAAGGGGGAAGAACAGAGCGAGCTGGACGAAGGGTTTATATGCAGGAGGACCTATAGTACCGGTTCGTGGCACGAACCGGTACTAAAGATGCTGGAGGGGGCCCAGACTGACAACATCCTGCCACCACCCTCATTAGTACCGGTTCGTGGCACGAACCGGTGCTAAAAGTTAGCCACAAACCGGTGCTAAAGGCTAGCCGTTGGAACCGGCACTAATGTATACATTTGTGCCGGCTCTAATACAAACCGGCACTAATGTGCTTCACGTTTGACCCTTTTTCTACTAGTGGGTCCTCCTCCTTTTCTAAAAAAAGAAATGTTTGAGAAGTAATAACGCAAATGTACAGTCCACTTGTCAGTTTAGAAACTCTGCTTCATCTAGCTTATCAGAAACATAATTCAACGTACTGCTCGTAAGGCTTAACTGACAACTCTATGGATGAAATCATCAAATATTCCACCCAATTAAAAACATACCGAAAATGACTCAAGGCCAGCACACTTTGATTAATCCCCAATGGAAACAATATAAAAAACAGACTAATACTAAGAATACCAGGCCTGTAAGGGTTCCATTTTTCTGGTTTTTTCGGAAAAAAATTTACCTACGCTGTTTGAGCAACACGTTATCTCTATGTGTGCAGTACATCCTACATTGACCTTCCTTTGTTTTCTCTTTAATATTTGTTTGACTGCGCATTGCATGCATGTCTTGGTCCAGTTAACGTGAACTTTTCTGACGGTCTTCTAGATTTTCCGTGATTGCTGCATGGGCCATGCATGTCGCCATGCATGTCGCCACGTTTGCCTCACACGTGTTGACTGCCAGTTTACTGATGGACACGCTGGCTTTAAATGAGTGGGTGGGAAAGCTCCATATGTCCAACAAGACCGGCCCAACAAGCAAGGAGAATAGTCAAAACCGCGAAATGTTGTCCAAAACCACCATGGGGGAGAATTGATCCGGTTTTGGAGAGTTTAGGGGCTGATTGATCCGGTTTCAGACTTTGGGGGGAAATTGATCCATCAGACAGGATTTGAGGGGGAAAATGATACTTTCCTCTTTTTTCTTTGCTTTGGGCTGCCTATAAGTAATTAGCCTGGTGTTGGTTCACGGTCTCCGCAAGAAATCATCCGACCCTCTATCCCAACCCAGCACTACGCGGCCGCTGCCTCCTCTCCTCTGTCTCTATATGGGGGCGCAGCCTCGTCCTCCCCCAACCTGGTCGCCGGCAGCCCCTGCGCCAGGCCATCCGTTTCCCCCCAGTGAGGCCGAGATGGTAGCGCGGTGCGCAGCCCCATCCTCCCCACCTTGGTCGCCGGCCAGCCCCTAGCGCCAGGACCTCCGTTTATCATTGGCGGTGTTGGCGTTGAAGGATGGGGTGACGATGTCGTCGGACTCTTGGAAAAGCAACAGGCAGAGGAAGAAAATGCAGCGCGGCATCGCCGGAGGAGGCTTGGTAGGAGATGGTTGTTACTGCTGCAGTGCGTGAGCAGGGTGGCTAGGTTGACACGCTGGCCTCCTCCGGCATCCTCTCTTCGCCCCGCTTCGGCTCCAGCCCCTCGCTTGCCGCCTCCTGCGACACCAGTGTTGAGCTCGCTTGCGAGGTGTTCTATCAATTGACCAAACTAAACCAAGTCTGAGTATGGACGATGGTCATGTAGTTTCCTTCCTCAAGCACTCCTCCTCCTCGGCGTCCTCCTCCCCTGGCGTCGACCGCCCCACCCAGGAGTACGTCGAGCGCGGCCTCCCCCAACGAGGAGTTCTACATCGGGCAGTGGCGCGTCGGCGTGCCGCACGGAGCTGGGATGTACCTGTGGACGGACGGGTGGATGTACGAGGGGGAGTGGCAGCACGGCAAGGCCACGGCCGGGGCAAGTTCTCCTGGCCGTCGGGCCGGGCGTCACCTTAGAGGGTGAGTTCAAGGACGGCTTCATGGATGGCAACAACACTTACACCGAAGCCGCCGGGGACGGGTTAAGGGCTCCTGGTCCATGAACCTTAAGCACGGCGACGGCAGGAAGAGCTATGTCAATGGCGACCAGTAGACGGCGAGTGGTGAGTGGCGCTCTGGGCTGCAAGACGGCGCTGGCCGCTACATCTGGCGCAACGGGACCGAGTATAGGGGGAGTGGCTACCGCGGCGCGCTCGCCTGGGCCAACGGAAACCGCTACGACGACGGCTGGGAGGATGACTGCCCGCGTGGCCAGGGCACCTTTCGATGGGCCGACGGAGCGTCTACATCGGCTTCTGGACGAGAGACGGCCCGAGCGGCATTGTCCAGCAAAAGTCTCCGGCGGCGCCGTCCCAGAAGGCGCACGACCTCGCGACGCGTTCGTGAGGGAATTGCCTGGGTTCATGGGCGTCGGCGCCACCGAGTCCACGCCGCTGCAGAGGGCACTCGACAGCTCGGCTAACCGGACGGCCAATGGGCGGGCAAGCTCCATGTGGCGGATGAGTAATTGCTCCGAAGTACGGCAAGATTTGCATCTGGGAGTCAGGCGGCAACATTGATGACCCACAAGTATAGGGGATCTATTGTAGTCCTTTCGATAAGTAAGAGTGTCGAACCCAACGAGGAGCAGAAGGAAATGATAAGCGGTTTTCAGCAAGGTATTCTCTGCAAGTACTGAAATAAGTGGTAACAGATAGTTCTGTGATAAGATAAATTGTAACGAGCAACAAGTAACAAAAGTAAATAAAGTGCAGCAAGGTGGCCCAATCCTTTTTGTAGCAAAGGACAAGCCTGGACAAACTCTTATATAAGGAAAAGCGCTCCCGAGGACACATGGGAATATCGTCAAGCTAGTTTTCATCACGTTCATATGATTCGCGTTCGGTACTTTGATAATTTGATATGTGGGTGGACCAGTGCTTGGGTGTTGTTCCTACTTGAACAAGCATCCCACTTATGATTAACCTCTATTGCAAGCATCCGCAACTACAACAAAAGTATTAAGGTAAACCTAACCATAGCATGAAACATATGGATCCAAATCAGCCCCTTACGAAGCAACGCATAAACTAGGGTTTAAGCTTCTGTCACTCTAGCAACCCATCATCTACTTATTACTTCCCAATGCCTTCATCTAGGCCCAAATAATGGAAAAGTGTTATGTAGTCGACGTTCACATAACACCACTAGAGGCTAGACAACATACATCTCATCAAAATATCGAACGAATACCAAATTCACATGACTACTAATAGCAAGACTTCTCCCTTGTCCTCAGGAACAAACGTAACTACTCACAAAGCATATTCATGTTCATAATCAGAGGGGTAAAAATATGCATAAAGAATCTGAACATATGGTCTTCCACCAAATAAACCAACTAGCATCAACTACAAGGAGTAATCAACACTACTAGCAACCTACTAGCACCAATCCCGGACTTGGAGACAAGAATTGGATACAAGAGATGAACTAGGGTTTGGAGATGAGATGGTGCTGGTGAAGATGTTGATGGAGCTTGCCCTCTCCCGATGAGAGGAGCGTTGGTGATGATGATGACGATGATTTCCCCCTCCCGGAGGGAAGTGTCCCCGGCAGAACAGCTCTGCCGGAGCCCTGGATTGGTTCCGCCTCGTGGCGGCGGAGTTTCATCCCGAAAGGTTGCTTCCCATTTTTTTCTTAACGAAAGACTTCATATAGGAGAAGATGGGCGTCAGAGAGCCACCAAGGGGCCCACTACGGAGGGCGGCGCGCCCTAGCTGGGCGCCCCACCCTCGTGAGCAGGGTGTGGGCCCCCTGGCCTTCATCTTTGGCGACAATTTTTCTTTATTTATTTTAAGATATTCCGTGGAGTTTCAGGACTTTTGGAGTTGCGCAGAATAGGTCTCCAATATTTGCTCCTTTTCCAGCCCAGAATTCTAGCTGCCGGCATTCTCCCTCTTCATGTAAACCTTGTAAAATAAGAGAGAATAGCCATAAGTATTGTGACATAACGTGAAATAACAACCCATAATGCGATAAATATCGATATAAAAGAATGATGCAAAATGGACGTATCAACTCCCCCAAGCTTAGACCTCGCTTGTCCTCAAGCGAAAAGCCGATAACAATAAATATGTCCTCATGTTTAGATGTAGAAGCGTCGATAAAAATAAAATACCAACATGAAGGCATCATGATTGTTCTCATAACAGCAACACATATAGATTTTGTCATATGATTACTTATGTTCAAGTGATGATCTTTTCACAATGCAGAAGTATGAATCAGAAACCTTATTGAGCACCAACAAACTATAACCTCAGTCATTGAAGCAATTGCAATTTATCATAACATCGGAAAGAGTCTATGTCAGTGCTTAAAAGCAAGTCCACATACTCAACTATCATTTAGTCCTGCATAATTGCTAACACTCATGCAATACTTGTGGTTACGGAGTTTTATTCGGACACAGAGAAAGATAGGGGCTTATAGTTTTGCCCCACAACCTTTTACCTCAAGGGTAATGTCAACAATAATAATTCATGTTCCCCTACATCCAACTAGATATATATATATATATATATATATATATATATATATATATATATATATATATATATATATATATATCATGTTCTTTCCAACATCTTTGGGCTTGCCAAAGGATAAAATGAAAAAGGAAAGGTGAAGATCACCGTGACTCTTGCATAAGGTAGAGGATAATAATAAAAGATAGGCCCTTCGCAGAGGGAAGCAGAGGTTGCCATGCACTTTTATGGTTGGATGCACAAAATCTCAATGCGGAAGAACGTCACTTTATATTGCCCCTTGTGATATGAACCTTTATTATGCAGTCCGTCGCTTTTATTACTTCCACATCACAAGATCGTATAAAGCTTATTTCTCCCACACCAATCAATCATACATGTTTAGAGCAACTTTTATTGCTTTGCACCGATGACAACTTACTTGAAGGATCTTACTCAATCCATAGGTAGATATGGTGGACTCTCATGGCAAAACTGGTTTAAGGGTTTTTGGAAGCACAAGTAGTATCTCTACTTGGTGCTGAGAATTTGGCTAGCATGAGGGGGAAAGGCAAGCTCAACATGTTAGAGGATCCATGACAACATACTTTATCTCAGATATAAGAAAACATAACTCATTGCGTTGTCTTCCTTGTCCAACATCAACTCTTTAGCATCTTATATTTTAATGAGTGCTCCCAATCATAAAAGATGTCAATGATAATATATCTATATGTGAAACCTCTCTTTCCTTATTACTTCCTATTAATTGCAACGATGACCAAAGCTATGTTTGCCAACTCCCAACAACTTTTAATCATCATACTCTTTCTATGTGAAGTCATTACTCTCAATAAGATCAATATGAACTCTTTGTTTCTTTTTATTCTTTTTCTTCTTTCTTTTTCTTTTATTCACCCAAGATCATGGCAAAATAATCAAGCCCTTGACTCAGACTCGATTACATAGAGAGAGCATAAAGAAAAACTCAAAACTAGATCATGCCATGACTTTATTCTACTAAATCAAGATACTACTAAAAGGATCAAACTAAGAAAAATGGTAAAGATAGGGGATGTGGTTGTGATACGATACCGGGGCACCTCCCCCAAGCTTGGCAGATGCCAAGGGGAGTGCCCATACCCATGTGATTATGTCTCCTTTGCTGGTGAAAAGGATGGTGGTGATGATGGATAGTCGCACATCGAGCGTAAGAGGTCCTCCAGCTTGCGGATAATGCCCTTGAGTGCATCAATATGCTCCTTCAACAAAATATTTTCACTTGTGAGATACTTGTTCTGTATACGAGCTAACTCAATCATCTTGAAAGCTTCGATCTCAGTTGGGGTAAGAAGATTATGATCAAATTTAAAGATGTCTTCTGCTGCTGGAACTTGGTCCTCCGTGGCCTTCTTGATCCCTTCGTCCTTGTTGATCTCCATGGGTTCTTCCCTCTTCAGCTCTGTCTTCATCAGCCAAGCATCGTTGTCACCATTGTTGGAGGAGGGGGACGACATGATGCCTGGCCTGGACAACCCTGACAGGAGACAGCTAGAAACAAGAGCAGGAGAGATTTGCGTGATACGAGAGTCAAAACCTTCGGGAGAATATATAATGTATTTTTACCGACCAAAATACGTATCGTGCAAGAAAACGGAGTCCGGAGGGCACACGGGGTGCTCACGAGGTAGGGGGCGTGCCCAGGGGTGTAGGGCGTGCCCACCACCCTTGTGGGGCCCTCGTGTCCTTCCCGGACTGCCACTTATTTTTCTATTTTTCTAAATATTCCAAAACAGAGAAATATTGCCTTAAAAATTGTTTTGGAGTTGGTTTACTTACCGTACCACATACCTATTCCTTTTCGAGTCCGAAGCGTTAGGAAAGTGTCCCTTATGTATTCCTCCGTGGTTACGGTTTCAATAATATTGGTTTCAACATTTATGGGGTTACCGAGATATAATGTTTGATCCTTTGACCGTTTACCACCTTGGATTTGTGCCTTGAAGTTGTTGATTTTTATGGCAATCGAACGATAGACCTCCTCGATAACGTAGGGACCTTCCCATTTAGAGAGAAGTTTTCCTGCAAAAAATCTTAAACGAGAGTTGTATAGCAATAGGTAATCACCTACATTAAACTCACGCTTTTGTATCCTTTTGTCATGCCATCTTTTAACTTTTTCTTTAAACAACTTAGCATTTTCATAAGCTTGGGTTCTCCATTCATCAAGTGAGCTAATATCAAATAACCTTTTCTCACCGGCAAGTTTGAAATCATAGTTGAGCTCTTTAATAGCCCAATATGCCTTATGTTCTAGTTCGAGAGGTAAGTGACATGCTTTTCCATAAACCATTTTATACGGAGACATACCCATAGGATTCTTATATGCAGTTCTATATGCCCATAATGCATCATCAAGTTTCATGGACCAATTCTTTCTAGACATATTAATGCCTTTTGCAAAATTAATTTGAGTTCTCTATTGCTCAATTCTACTTGACCACTAAACTGCGGGTGATAAGGAGACGCAATTCTATGATTAACGTCATATTTAGCATGCATTTTACGGAAAGCACCATGAATAAAGTGTGAACCACCATCAGTCATTAAATATCTAGGGACTCCAAACCTTGGAAAAATAACTTCCTTAAGCATTTTAATAGAAGTGTTATGATCAGCACTACTAGTTGGAATAGCTCCTACCCACTTAGTAACGTAATCAACAAAGAACCAAAATGTGTGTATATCTATTAGAGGCAGAAAAGGTCCCATATAATCAAAGCCCCAAACATCAAATGGTTCAATAACAAGTGAATAATTCATAGGCATTTCTTGACGTCTACTAATATTACCAATTCTTTGACATTCATCGCAAGACAAAACAAACTTACGGGCATCCTTGAAGAGAGTAGGTGTCGGTGTCAGAACCGGCGGATCTCGGGTAGGGGGTCCTGAACTGTGCGTCTAGGCGGATGGTAACAGGAGACAAGGGACACGATGTTTTTACCCAGGTTCGGGCCCTCTCGATGGAGGTAATACCCTACTCCTGCTTGATTAATATTGATGATATGGGTAGTACAAGAGTAGATCTACCACGAGATCAAGGAGGCTAAACCCTAGAAGCTAGCCTATGGTATGGTTGTTGTCTGTCCTATGGACTAAAACCCTACGGTTTATATAGACACCGGATAGGTTAGGGTTACACAGAGTCGGTTACAAGGGTAGGAGATCTACATATCCGTATCGCCAAGCTTGCCTTCCACGCCCAGGAAAGTCCCATCCGGACACGGGACGAAGTCTTCAATCTTGTATCTTCATAGTCTTGGAGTCCGGCCGTGATGATAGTTCGGCTATCCAGACACCCCCTAGTCCAGGACTCCCTCAGTAGCCCCTGAACCAGGCTTTAATGACGACGAGTCCGGCGCACATATTGTCTTTGGCATTGCAAGGCGGGTTCCTCCTCCGAATACTTCATAGAAGGTTTTGAACACCAGGATAGTGTCCGGCTCTGCAAAACAAGTTCCACATACCACCGTAGAGAGAATAATTTTTGCACAGATCTGCTGACGTACTCCGCGGCGTGACATCACACCACGGCCAGGCCTTTATATGAATTGTTTTTTACCGTTCCACCTTAGCGCGTCTAGCGAGGCGGTTTCCTTGGCACGTCTTATCAAAGCATAGATCGTGCCCCCTTATTCCGGGATTCTCATCAATACGGACGTGGGTAACCCATCTGCGCCATTGATTACGGCGCTTGGGAGATAAGCGAGTTTTACCAAGCTGGTGGGGGACGCATAGCTTCGTCCGTCTATATAAGGGGATAAGGATCCACCTTTTCACCTACGCCTTCTTCCTCCTTTGCTCATCCATTCTCGCGCACTCGAGCTCCAGCGCCCAAGTCCGCACATCCCACCTCAACCTTCTCCAACCATGTCAGGAGCGGGAGGCAGGTGGATGGCCTCCTCCGTCACGGAGGGGCACATCACTAGACTGCGGGAGGCCGGATATTTGTCCGGCGACATCGCGCACAGGCTGCCCGACGCGTGGCAGATCATTCCAACCCCCAGGCCCCATGAGAGGGTGGTGTTTCTCCCCCACTTCCTCCGCAGACTAGGTTTTCCACTTCACCCATTTGTCCGGGGGCTCATGTTCTACTACGGCCTCGACTTCCACGACCTGGCCCCGAATTTCATCCTCAACATCTCGACGTTTATCGTCGTGTGCGAGGCTTTCCTCTGCATCCAGCCCCACTTTGGCCTATGGTCAAGACCTTCAATGTCAGGCCGAAGGTTGTGGGCGGCAAATCAAGCAGTGCGGAGGCGCCATGGTCGGCAAGATGGCCAAAGTCCTATGCCTCGAGGGCGCCTTTGTGGAGACAATAAAGGGTAGCAATCGGGTGGTTCTACATCACCGAGCCACGCGACCCCAAATGGGTGGCGGCCCCGAATTCAGATCTGGCTTCCCCACACGCCTCTCATCATGGAAAGAGACGGGCCTGACGTGGGGGAATTCGGACGAGCTATCCGGACTCCAAACATGCGTCCAAAACCTGGTGGACAAGAATCTCAGGCTTGTCGACGTAATCCAGGTGATGCTCATCCGCCGGATTCTCCCATGCCAACAACGGGCCTTTAATTTGTGGGAGTTCGATCCGCAGACAAGATCGAACCTTGAGCCGGCTCTTCGACACTACGCACGAAGATGCCCGGAAGGTCTTGTTCAAGGGCGCTGAAGCCCCGCATCCGCTAACAAAGATCGTGGATACATTTCGCGGCATCAAGCCGGGCGAGGTAAGTTATTTTACCCTTTACGGGACTCTTTTTCATAGATTGACTCTATGTGGGATCTAAAACTCCCTAATTTTCGACGGACTGGTGAAGACGTCCCGGACAGATTAACTGTCTGCTCCTTTGCCGGAAGACTCAATGGACGCCTTGATTGACGGGGCTGCTGGCTCCGTACCCATGTGGTGCCGGAGAAGAAGGCTAAGAAGGAGGCCACGGAACTCGAAGGAGCTCCCGACGCCAGGTGTCCGATTCTGAAGCGTAATCTTCTCGAGGATGAGGAGGAGGAAAGAAGCTTCTCCCCCAGCGGGGGAGGAGAGGAAAAGGATGGCCGCCCCAACTGAGGAGGCCGGAGGGTCCAAGAAGGGAAGAACCCTTCCTCCGAACTTCTCCACCAACATCGACAACGACGAGGAGGATTGGCCAACAAGGGCCAAGCCCCTGGCGAGATCGTAAGTGTCCGGATACCCATGGCTTTTTATCATTGCATAGTGTTCTCTAATGCCGAACAATCATGCAGCCCGCCCAAGGGTGAGTTCGCCACTTCGGCCAAGCGGGTCCTCGAGTTCGCCGGAAATGGAGAGTACTTCACTTCCGACCGCCTCCTCACCTCACGCTGCGGACGACGCCGCGGTGGGGCCCCAAGGGGGGCTTGGTCAAGAGGAAGTGGCGCAGGAGGTGCCGCAAGGCAACCTCCCGGACTCCATGCGCGTGGGGGGCGAGACCCCCAGGGGTTCTAAGCCCGACCCTCGTCCGGACTCCATGCCGGAACCTTCAGTGGTTCCGGAGTCCGGCAAGCGGTCCCTTCGCAAGAAGGGTAAGACGCCTGTGTCCTCCGTCCAACCGGAGGCACCGGATAGCGATCGGAGGCGCTCAACGGCGCCTCCATCAAGGAGGAGGACCGCACTGTTATGAGTGCGGTGATCCGGACAGTTCAGTCCGCCAAGAGCGGGCTGACCGAAGCCTGTACCAGCCTTCTAACAGGCTTTGTGGTAAGTTTAGAATTATGTAAAAATATTACCGCATAGACAGTAGCCCCTGAGCTTAGTTCGGTGTTCGGAAAGAAAAGCCGGACTAAGGATCTAAAAAGATATACGCAGGAGTCTAACATAAGTATGTCAATATGGGAATGCAGGCTACGCTGCTGACCTCTGCCGCACTGACTGTGGAGGTCGATGCATTGAAGCAGAACCTCGAGCGGTCCGAGAACGAGCTCGGTCGTGCCAAGAAGAAGCTCGAGGACAAGGAAGGTAAGTAATACCTTATTAAAGAAATACCTTATAGAAAAGGTTTTGGTTGCAAAAAATAACATGAATAACATGGGTACTGCAGGGGCCACGAACGAGGTGGCGACCCTGAAGGAGGCGGTGTCCGTGGCCGAAAACAAAGCGGCTGCGGAACGCACCGAGCGAGAGAAGGGGGAGGCGCAGCTGGCGGAGGTGCGGCAAGAGCTCTGTGCCTCGTGGAAAAACACGAGAGTTTGGAGCATGACTCGAAGACCCGAGAGTCCGAGCTTGCTTCGGCTCTTGAGAGTGCCAAAGCTGCGAAGGCCGAGGCCCAAAAAGCCCTCCAAGAAATTGAATCGCTAAAGAAGATAGCGGCGGGTAAGGCATTCTTTATGCAAAGCAAGCATGTGAAAGTGAATTATCTATTACTTACCCGGATTCGGAGCTCTCCAGGAGTATTCATAGATCTGCCCCGTAGTGTGTCTGATGCTGCCGCATTCTACCGCGCCAAGGAGGGAAGCTCAACGGAGAAGGTGTTCTGGTCTCAATATGCTGAGGCCGGACATCCGGTGCCCCTGAGCGACCAGCTGAAGCAGCTGGTCGAGCTCCACAAGGTCGCCCAACAGGCCATGAAGGGCCTCATAGTTCGGTGTGGCCATTGAAAGCCATGCCCGGAGCTACTTTGGGCTAGTGCGGCTGGTGGACGCCTGTCCACGGATTGAAGTCATCAAGCGCTCCGTCTGCATTGAAGGTGTCCGTCGGGCCCTTACCCGTGCTAAAGTGCACTGGGGCAAGCTGGATGCGGAGAAGCTTGTGACGGACGGGCCACCAAAAGGCAAGGAGCATCGCACGCCCGAAATGTATTATGAGGGCCTCCTGAAGGGTGCCCGCCGAATAGCGGATGAGTGCTCCAAAGATGTAATTTTTAATAGACTCGCATTTGTTATCCTCAGACGCTGAAAACTTGTTCATATGCGCCAAGCAACGCTTGTTAATTTAAAATATTACCTTACATGCGGTCGCTTATCAAATTTGAGAGATGGCAAGTCGTTGGCTTCAGCCCCCATGCCACAGTCTTTGGGGTGTTCGGGATAAACTTGAGCACTCTTGTTCCCATTCTTGGGTCCATCTAGGGAGGCGCTCAACGCAACGAACAAGGCAACCGGACTTATAATGCTTGAACACTCTCACTTAGCCCTAGAATTCTATAATTTTAAATTTCGGCGAAGCCCCTAGTATTCAGAAGACCGAGTTCGGGGCGCTATCCACGCCTTGGCCGAACAACTCCGGTTCCTCGCTCTAAGCGGCATAAGTCTTTAGGGACCCGAAAAAACCTCTCGAACAGTGACCGGCTCTCGACCTATCATGATGGTCAGTTTTAGCTTTCTCCACTGAGGTGCTCGACCCAGCTCAACTGGGGCACAATCGCAGTGGTTCTCCCGGTGCTACCTTAGCCGATATAACGGAACGTAAGTTACCAAAACACGGGAGCCGGGCAAACCCAACTATTGACCCAAGACATGATTCGGAGCCGATTCATATAATGCTATAAGTTCGGGGTGCCGCACTTGTGAAAGTGTTCGGACTTATCACACCATAATTTTGGGGTACTTAAGCCCCTGGTGTATTGGCCGTACCAAAGTGTACGGGTGCAACATGTCATGAAATGAACATATGTATAGATAAAGAAAGTAGTGCAATAATAAGAGAAAGCTATGTATTGTTTATTCAAAAAGGTACTGCAATGAGAGCAGAACGATACAAAGAGTGCGATAGGCAAGGGATGGGACTATCTAACATGTCCCCCTCCAGGGGTAAGCTGCGGGATGGTATGTAAAACAGGTATAATGCTCGTAATAGAGACCACCTGAACACTTGATGTGGCTTTCTGCTTCCCTGGCTGTTGCATCGTGAGTTCGGCGATTCTAGTGCAGACAGGACTTGAAAGACGGAGTCCCGAAAGTAAGAAAAGGAAGAAAAAGGAAAAAAGAAAAGAATGACACAATCGGAGCCCACAGTGCGGTTGAGCCGCATTTCGGGCGTGCCGTGGTCGTGCCCCTCCCCTTATGCCCATGGTATCTCCAGAGCGTAGTTATGTACGCGTAGTACTGGCTTCGCAATTTCGCGAGGGCTGGGGTTGGGGCCGGATTGCTACGCCGGCTTGAATCGTGCCAGGCGGTCTTGTTGTAGGTTACTCCGGGCACGCTTGACAGTGTCCGGACGCTTAGTGGCCGGATTCGAGAATTGCTGTGAGAGGCTGCTTTGTACCTCCGCCGCGAGGGCCGCCGTGTGCTCCTCCGTTCGGAGAGAGCGTTCGGTGTTTCCATTGACCGTGATTACTCCTCGAGGGCCTGGCATCTTGAGCTTGAGGTATGCGTAGTGGGGCACCACATTGAACTTTGCAAATGTGGTTCGTCCGAGCAGTGCATGATAGCCGCTATGAATGGGACGATGTCGAAGATTAACTCTTCGCTTCAAGTTATCCGGGATCCAAGACCACTTGAGTGTAATCGAGCCCGCATAACTGGCCTCTACACCTGTGTATGACGCCTTTAAAGGTCGTCTTTGTAGGTTTAATCCTTGAGGGGTCTATGCCCATTTTGCGACCTTGTATCCCGATAGAGCAGGTTCAGTTGCTACCGCCGTCCCATCAGGACTCGGTGAGGTGAAATCCATCAATAATTGGGTCAAGAACCAATGCGGCGAAACCGTCGTGACGAATGCTAGTGGGGTGGTCCCTTCGATCGAAGGTGATCGGGCAGGAAGACCATGGGTTGAACTTTGGGGCATGGCTCCATCGCATACGTCCCTTAGTGCACGCTTCCGCTCCCTTTTGGGTATATGTGTTGCGTATATCATGTTCACCGTTCGCACTTGTGTGGGAAAACCCTTCTGTCCTCTATTGTTCGGCGGCCGGGGCTCCTCGTCGTCGCTATGCAGCCCCTTGTCGTTGAGTTCGGCACTTAACTTGCCTGCTTGCTTGAACACCCAACAATCCCTGTTGGTGTGATTGGCTAGTTTTTCGGGGGTGCCATGTATCTGGCACAAGCGATCGAGTATTCGGTCCAAGTTGGACGGGCCCTGGGTATTTCTTTTGAATGGCTTCTTCCGCTGACTGGGTTTAGAGCCTCACGAATCCGGCATTGACGGCCGTATCTTCGCATTATCACCGCACGCGGCGCTTGTTCTTGTTGCGACGCGACCTGCCATTGCTTTCCTTGGTATCCGAACCATCAGGGTGTTTGGCCAAGTTGTTGCTTCGAGCTAGCCAGCTGTCCTTTCCCGCACAAAAGCGGGTCATGAGTGTTGTGAGGGCTGCCATGGATTTCGGCTTTTTCTGTCCTAGGTGCCAGGCAAGCCACTCATCGCGGATGTTATGTTTGAAGGCTGCAAGGGCCTCTGCATCCGGACAGTCAACGATTTGATTTTTCTTTGTGAGGAACCGTGTCCAGAATTGTCTGGCCGATTCTTCCGGCTGCTGAATTATGTGGCTAAGGTAATCGGCGTCTGGTGGTCGCACATATGTGCCCTGGAAGTTATCAAGGAATGCGGCTTCCGTGTCCTCCCAACAACCAATTGATTATCTTTGGCAAGCTGTTGAGCCAATGCCGAGCTGGTCCTTTAAGCTTGAGTGGGAGGTATTTGATGGCATGTAGATCATCACCAAGGGGCCATGTGGATATGGAGGAGATAGTCCTCGATCCGGACTGCTGGATTTGTGGTACCATCGTATGATTCGATGTTTACGGGTTTGAAGCCCTCGGGATTTGATGATCCATTACTTCATCCGTGAAGCGTAGTGGGTGTGCGGTGCCTCTGTATTGGGCTATATCACGGCGTAGCTCATATGAGCTTTGTCTCATCGTGTTCGGCCCGCCGGGTTTGCTGTATCCGCGCTGACGGTAATCATCCCGCGTCGTTACGCCCACGCGATCCGTAGATCGATCTTGTATGTTTTGCCTTATCCTCCAATATATCTCGCAAGTCGGCGCGTTTTCCCGTGCCTTGGTACTTTTGAGTGGCGTCGGGGTGTGGCTTGAGCGGAGGGCGAGAGGCTTCTACATCACGGCCACGGGTGGCGGTCTGCCATGTCGTGCGTTGGTGACTTGGGTGCTTCCTCCTCCGATCGAGGCAACGGCCTGCGTTTGGGGTAGCTTTTGGAGGGCGTTCAAGTTCATACTCTTCGGCTGCAATGACTTGATCCATCCGCCGCCTAGCAGGTCTTGATCAGCTCGAGCTGTTGCTGCTTTTTCTTGAGGCTGTTTGCCATGGCTATAAGCCTGCGTTTGAAACGCTCTTGTTCTGCGGGATCCTCAGGCACGACAAATTCGTCGTCGTCGAGGCTTGCCTCATCTTCGGAGGGGGGCACATAATTATCGTCCTCGACCTCTCTTTCTGCCGCACTGTCGTTGCGGACTTGCTTCTCCCTCCACCTGCGCCGAGTCCTGCTGGAGGGGGTTGTCTTCGGCACTGTCAGGGGTGTTATTATCTCCCATGCCGGAATCACCGTTTTTGCTGTGGCGAGATTTAGAGCGGCGCCCGACGCCGGGCGCTTCGGTTGCTTCTTGGAGGGTCATCCTCCGTTGTTTCATCGCCGTTCCCATCTTTTGGGCTGTCCACCATGTATATGTCATATGACGAGGTGGCCTTCCGGTCTCGTAGGCGCTGGGTCTTGGTCGTCTCTGGCGTCGTCGTCCATACCGTCGATGTCTTCGGAGTCGAAGTCGAGCATGTCGGTTAAATCATCGACAGTGGCTACAAAGTGGGTGGTGGGTGGGCGTTGAATTTCGTCGTCCGTATCCCAACCTTCCTGTCCGTAGTCCGGCCAGGGCTCTCCGGATAAAGAGAGAGACTTTAGTGAATTCAGGATGTCGCCAAAGGGCGAGTGCTGAAAGATGTCCGCGGCAGTGAACTCCATAACCGGCGCCCAATCGGATTCAATTGGCAGGGGCACGGAGGGTTCGGAGTCCGGAGAGGAGTCCGGCACCCTGGAGTCAGGTCTTCGCAAAGGACAGGGACGGAGTTCGGCTCAATCGCCGTAGAGATCGTAGCCCCCGAGGCGGTGTCCAACTACTCGTCCTCGATCGGGTAATCCGGCTCCGGATTAAGGGTCGGAGCGGGTGCTGGTGCGGCCTCCAGGGCACTGTTCGGCTGCAGAGCTAGATCATGCCCATCGAGACAGTGCGGCATGCTTGGCTGCGGCTCGAATCCGTCGAAGATCAAGTCTCTGCGGATATCGGCCGTATAGTTCAAACTTCCAAATCTGACCTGATGGCTAGGGGAGTAGCTTTCGATCTGCTTCCGGATGGCCAGCGAATTGGCCGCAAAGTGCAAAGCCGCCCGAATCTGAAGATCTGCCGGGGAGAAAAGTCTCACCCTGGACCGCGTCGTTGTTGATGATCGGAGGAGCCATCGGTCCTATCGGCGACGACACAGAGGAACTCTCAATGAAAGCACCAATGTCGGTGTCAAAACCGGCGGATCTCGGGTAGGGGGTCCCGAATCGCGTGCGTCTAGGCGGATGGTAACAGGAGACAAGGGACACGATGTTTTTACCCAGGTTCGGGCCCTCTCGATGGAGGTAATACCCTACTCTGCTTGATTAATATTGATGATATGGGTAGTACAAGAGTAGATCTACCACGAGATCAAGGAGGCTAAACCCTAGAAGCTAGCCTATGGTATGATTGTTGTCCGTCCTATGGACTAAAACCCTCCGGTTTATATAGACACCGGATAGGTTAGGGTTACACAGAGTCAGTTACAAGGGTAGGAGATCTACATATCCGTATCGCCAAGCTTGCCTTCCACGCCAAGGAAAGTCCCATCCGGACACGGGACGAAGTCTTCAATCTTGTATCTTCATAGTCTTGGAGTCCAGCCATGATGATAGTTCGGCTATCCGGACACCCCCTAGTCCAGGACTCCCTCAGTAGGCCAATAAAAACCGGATTGCAATACCTTATGTGCAGTTCTATCTCCAGCGTGGTGTCCTCCATAAGCCTCGGAGTGGCACTTGCGTAGGATCTGTTCCTTTCATGCTCAGGTACACAACGTCTAATAACACCATCTACTCCTTCTTTATAAAGATGTGGGTCATCCCAAAAGTAATGTCGCAAATCATAGAAAAACTTTTTCTTTTGTTGGTATGTGAAGCTAGGTGGTATAAATTTAGCAACAATATAATTAGCATAATCAGCATACCATGGAGTGCTATGAGAAGTGCTTATGACATTTAATTGTTCATCAGGAAAGCTATCATCAATAGGTAGTGGGTCATCAAGAACATTCTCTAACCTAGATAAGTTATCTGCAACAGGGTTCTCAGCTCCTTTTCTATCAACAATATGCAAGTCAAATTCTTGCAGCAAGAGAACCCATCTAATAAGTCTAGGTTTTTCATCTTTCTTTTCCATAAGATATTTAATAGCAGCATGATCAGTGTGAATAGTTACTTTAGAATCAACAATATAGGGTCTGAATTTATCACAAGCAAATACAACTGCTAAAAGTTCCTTTTCGGTAGTAGCATAATTTCTTTGAGCATTGTCTAGAGTCTTACTAGCATAATGGATAACATTTTATTTATTATCAACTCTTTGCCCTAGAACAGCACCTACAGCATAATCACTAGCATCACACATAATTTCAAAGGGTAAATTCCAATCAGGTGGCTGAACAATAGGTGCAGAGATCAATGCTTTCTTAAGTATTTCAAATGCTTCTACACAATCATCATCAAAGACAAATGGTATATCTTTTGTAATAAATTAGTCGAGGTCGAGAAATTTTGAGAAGTCCTTAATGAACCTCCTATAAAATCCGGGCGTGACCAAGGAAACTTCTTACACCTTTGATGTCCTTGGGACATGGCATCTTTTCAATAGCATCAACCTTGGCTTTATCAACTTCAATACCTCTTTTAGAAACTTTGTGCCCCAAGACAATACCTTCATTAACCATAAAGTGGCACTTTTCCCAATTCAAGACAAGATTAGTTTCTTCACATCTCTGCAAAACTTCACCAAGATTGCTCAAGCAATCATCAAAAGAGGAACCATAGACGGAAAAATCGTCCATGAAAACCTCACAATTTTTTCACAAAAATCAGAGAATATAGCCATCATGCATCTTTGAAAGGTAGCAGGTGCATTACATAAACCAAAAGGCATACGTCTATAAGCAAAAGTACCAAAAGGGCAAGTAAAAGTAGTCTTTGATTGATCTTTAGCTGACGCAGGTATTTGAGAGAAACCAGAATAACCATATAGAAAGCAATAGTGTGTATGTTTGCATAATCTTTCTAGCATTCACTACTAGGAAAAGGCCTACTAATGGCGCACCTAATTTGGCCATTAATGGCGCATTAGTGGTGCGCCATTAGTACCACGCCATTAGTATATTTTACTAATGGCGCACCACAGGTGCGCCATTAGTATCTGGTATACTAATGGCGCACCACCGGATGCGCCATTAGTATGCCTCCTGTGGGGCCATGTATACCCAGTGCTTTGGCATACTAATGGCGCACAGCAATGTGATGCGCCATTAGTAACCTTGCATACTAATGGCGCACTGTTCAGTGATGCGCCATTAGTATCCTTTGGCATACTAATGGCGCACTGTGATGTGATGCGCCATTAGTATGAATATTAGGTTTTTTTTTTAAATTTTTTGTTTTTTGCATAGGTTACAAAATGTATAATTGGACAAAATATAGATAGCACACAGCAACAACAGATTCATCGAATACAATAGAAGATTAGTCTCTGAATACAATTCATCATATTAGTCACTGAATACAATTCATCATATTAGTCTCCGAATTAAAAAGACCGAACAAAGATAGAACATTATATTACAAGTCTCGAGACCGCGAGTAGCGAGTTTGTCTTCACATTACAAGTCGATATCGATCATCTAAACTACCATCACATAGAAGAGAGCTGCGGTCAACATGATGAGCATCATCACGATGAAACTCGTCTTCATCCGGTTCCTCCAACGCTCCCTCCCCTCTCCCGCTAGATAGCGGGCATATCTAGATTCGGCCTCGGCCCTAGTGGTGTACCCTTTGTAACTGTTACCGCTGAATCGGTGAACCTGTCTCCGACACTCCTCCCGCCGTCAGAGACTCCGGGAACCTTACCCTTGTACACGACATATACGACGGCATCGCTATGCACTAGCCAAACGAAACGTTAGTACCAATTCACGCATAATACATAAGCAATATATAAGTATGCAGCGAGCGATCGGAAGAGAAAAGCAAGACATTAATAGCATCGATTACATCTAAGTTGAAAGACTCTCGAAACCAAAGAGACATACTACAAGTTCATTAAAGTTTAATTACAACATGAGCCAATCGATGTTTCAGAACTAGACAACTCGACTCAAGGGACCGGAGCATGGATGAAGCCGCCGTCTATCGTGGGAGTCCTGAAAGAACGGGCGTTGTCATCCTGCATTTGTAGCATTGTGTCGATGTCACTGTTGGACGATTGATTTATGAGGTAGAACTGCCCCGAGGTACGAAGGACATCTTGATGGATGATTTCCGCAAAATCCATTTGGATGCGAAAGAATTCTTGTCCGATGTCCGCGTCCTGGATTGCCGACACGCCGCGGCCCAATCTTGGAGTTTACTCGGTAGCGAAGTTGATGATGGTCCCGCATTTATCGCCTCGCATGTGATGGATGGCGTAGTAGGCACCCTTCGATCACAAAGCGGCCGCTTGACGCAGTAACGTCAGATTGTGGGAGAACACGTGCTTGCCATACTTACGAATAGGCTCGTGAAGGTGCCTCCAGATTGGGCGTGGCCGGGAGAACATCATCAAGAACCTTCTTGACATTTGTGTAGTCTACGCTCGATCGACGGTGCAGGGTCGAAATACGTGGGCCATGGAATATTTGGGGCTTAGGAGGATGAGCGTGCAATGTGTGTCACCGCAGAAAACACGGAATGTTAAAAGAAAACGATCGAAATCTAAGAATTCATATGTTACGGGCGGTTGAGGGAGGACTTACTCGGAAAGTAAGGCACGAGGAAGTTATCCTTATCTTGGTTTGCCGAATGACGCCTTGAGGTAAGAACTTCGCGACTTGCGGTCCCAGCGCTGCCCAAGATCTTGGCACACATGTAGAAGGGGTCGACTATCACGATGTCCGGTCTTGCGCGAATGATCCGCATCTCCATACTCAAATAAAATAGCCGAACGAAGGTGTAGTGGAGCGGATGAAGGTTCAACATAGCATGGATGTCATCAAACCGCAGGACGATCGTGACGCCCGATGGAGTTATCCACAAAGCCCTTGCCCTCTGGCACCTTGGCAACGAAAACCGGGTATGCCACATCCTTCTCTATGATACGCCGCTTCTCCAAAGAAAGAACACTGACATGCAGACTCCGCATAGCACCGGTTCCAGCATTGAGCATATTTGTCGGTAGCATCGCCCTACCCGCCACATGCACCCTCCTCGAGATATCCTCAGGTGAAGGTGGCCCGCCCTGAGCACGTATCGTACTCGGTGCCGGCTGGCCCGCACCCTTGTTAGTGTTTCTTTTGCGTGCCTTCTTCTTCTCCTGTAATGGGACCGAGTTCTGCTCACAGACCGCCTTCTTAAGTGTGTTGGGGCTGATAATATTTCACACCTCGCCTATCTGAGGCTCGGTGAAGTCGGCAGCTGGAGGCGTCTCCTGAGAGCTGAACGGCAGACGACGCTCAAGGTTGCAACTTGGCTTCTCCGCGGTACCAGCTAGATCGCGACGCCTTTTGTTGGGTTGGGTTCTTGAGAAGGAGGCCCCATGAAGTCGCCACCGTACCCATGATCGGCAAAGTATCGATCGACGTTGGCAAATGTATCGTCGTTGCCGCTGCTCGATCCCGTGCCATATGCATGTTTGGATCGATGGCATAGGGATGTCCGCACCGCTATGGCGGTCTTGCCATGGGGCCGACTTGGCGCTGCACGATCGGGCGGTGTTGTCTTTGGGTGGTGTCCCCGCCCCAAACGAATCGCTCTTCGCCAAAGCGAGGGCCACTCAGCAGCGCCGAGGGTCATCACGTCATCATCGCCGGCCCCGACGGGTTGAATCGGAGGTAACAACTCGTCGCAGCTCGGCAGCACCGAACCAGTTGAACCCTAAACAAGTTGGGTGGCATCCGGGTACCGTGGAAAAAGGGTTGCCCGGTTGAACGATTTTGCCCTTGGCGACATCGACCAACTCGTTGTTCACGGCGCGTGAGAGTGCACGGAACGTCGGCGGCGCGCCTGCGAAAACATGTAGGGCGTCGGGGATGCCCGATCAAAGGCAAGGAGATGAAGTCCTCGACCGAGAGAGGCTTAATTAGTTACCGTGATGATGGCGCCGAGCTCGGCTAATGTCGAGGAACCGCCAACGGCAGCGCAGTTGACGGAGGGGCCGCTTGCTGCAGAGAGGTGCCGCCGCGTACACCCGGTGCATTAAGCTCCCGTGCGGCGTCGGAGACACCAATGCCGCCTCCGCCAGAGACACCAATGGCCCCGCCATCGCATTCTCGCGAAGTTGCTGGCCGTGAAGCTAGGAATCGGGGCGGCCCTGTTGGCCGCCGCAATCCACGCACTCAACCCTCGGATCAAGGTAGGCACAATGGCGGTGATCGTCGCTCCGAGTTGTTGTTGCACTTGCTCTTGGACAATCTCTCGAATCCGCGCCACCTGTGCCTTGAGTTCTTGAACCTCGCGCTACCGCTTTCCGAGCTGGTCTTTTCTCCTTTCGCACACCGTATAGTATGACCCCATTTTGTGGACAAGCCTTTGCCGCCACACGACCAGTGGCGTCGGCCATCGAGCTTATCCTTGTTCTTCATTACATTCAACGCCCTATTGAGAGTGGTGTCCCAAGGGTTGCTCTTAGTCGACCCAGCCATCGCTTTCGGTCGCTGCGGAAGGAATGTGAACCATTTAGAAATTTGGCTTCATTAATTAGAATGCAACCATATGGAGCTAATTACCGGGGGCGGTATTCCTTACTGTAACAACCTCAAGCGCCTGGTCTTGGATCCGTGGTAAGCTCCTTTGTTTTCGGTCCTTCTTGTACCGGGCCCCGACAAAGTTCCTGGTCCGCTTGTCACCGTATTTATCAAAGAGGGCGGTAGGCCTTGCTCGGCACGCCCGCGTCCTCCTTGTCCCATATAGGCTCTGCCACTCAGAACCGTCGGGACCGAGTGTGTGTTCCCTAAGTTCAGCTCCGCATTTCTTTCCCCAATCGACTTGATTCGGAGTTTGCGGTGCTCGAGCAATTGATCTTGAAGTCGTTGTAGTCATCTTCGGTGATCGAAGGATTTTTCTCCTTGATCTTCTCATAACTCTCACCTTTCTCGATCATTCTCTTCACATTGCTTTTCCAAGTAGACAGGGCCTTGCTCATCTTCGTGAGGGCAGCATTGTTCACTTTATTCCCTTTGAGGCTTGTGTTTTCAAAAGCAGCGGGAACTTGTATCGCTCGTGCAGCTTCGTGAAGAGGAGGTTGCGCAAATTCCCTCGGTCGGGATGCCTCGGGTTCTCGGTGTTGATCGAGACGATGCTCCGGAGAATGCACCCGAGCTGAAGCGAGTACCCTTGACTATTCGCTCGGGCGCCGTTGGATTCCCATCGAGTCCACTTCAAGAACTTCCTCCTTGAGGGTGCGGAGCACGGTCGGGCGCCAGTCCTTCCGTTGTCTCTTCTGTTGGCTACCATCGTGCGTGCGCCGCCATCATCGATGGTGGCATCCTCGGCGGCACCATCGGTGGTGGCATCGGTGGGTCATCCTCGGCGGTACCATCGGTGGTCTCGGGATCGGTGGGAAGGCGGCGTCCTCATACAAGTGAGGTTGTTCCTCCATCTCCGGGACAGCTCCTGAATGCCTTGCCACACCAACCCCGCCTCATCGTTAGGGCCATGTTTCTCTCTAAATAGAAACAAAGTTTGGTCAAAAGTTAGTTATTGTCAAGGAACAAGATCATGGTCTCATCATTTAGGGTTTGTCGACACCGAGGCATCCTAAAATCTAAGCTTTTATCATTGAGGGTTTTTCGACGCCGAGGCACCCTAAAAGCCTAAGCTTTCATCATTTCGGTTTTTATCGACACCGAGGCACCCTAAAAGCAAGGTTTTATAATTTAGGGTTTGTCGACGCTGAGGCACCCTAAATGCTAAGTAAATTTTATCATTTCGGGTTTATCGATGCCGAGGCACCCTAGGTTGATCGATATTTATGGGTATCTTCTAATAATATACCCTATCAAGAAAAGGGAAGGAGAATTCTAAGTTGGGCCTAATCACTTGGCTCTATTGCCACCTATGGTTTAATGCAACAAGAATGGCGGGGCAGTTGATCCTACTTAATTAAGTACTAAAATACCCTGGCCCATGCATTAGTCGCAAGTACCCCATATGTCCTATTTTTAGCAAAGTCATGCTAAAATTCAAGGAAAGTTTCAGCATGAACTTTGTTGGAAATAGGACATATGGAGTACCAATTTGCTGGAACGGAAGTTAATCGACATTCCGCAAACTCAAGGGCTTCTCAAAGGTACAACAGCAAAGATCACAAGTTGACAAAATTCCCAAGTAGTACATCAAAGACATCACAAGTAGTACCAATGAACATATAGTCCAGCACATTCTGAATTTCGATAAATGACAACAAGTTAACTCATTACGAACATATAGTACCAATGAACATATAGTCCAGAATATATAGTCCAAAGAAGACATCTATTTACCCACTTGATGTGTTCTTGCTCAGAGAAACCGAACCAAATGGCCTAGATTCTTGTATGGACAACATCTTAAGCAAAGAACTCTAGCTAATACTTGATGCCATAAGCATTTGTTTAGTAAGTTAACTCGTGCAAAGAAATCCAAGAAATACTTGGTTTTGTGTGCATATGTTCAGAAAGTTAACTCACATCTTCAGAAGAGGAACTATCAAGTATGCAAATAGCTAGTTGTGCTAGGCTCGTCCACACGTAAGTTATCTTACAACGACAAGTAGTACTGTTGAAGCATCACAAATCTGAGACAAGAAGTAGCACAATGCTCACCAATATTGATGAGAGGGTACTCATAACAGTAGCACAATGCTCACCAATATTACAAAACACTGAAACATTTCAGAAGAAATTGATTTAAGCGGGATAACATAATTACCGCCGATGGGTCTCCCCCCGAAGCAGCTAGTGGAGCAGGGCAGGAAGCAGACCTTCCTGTTAGGCAAGGAAATAATGAAACTTGAAACTTGAAAACTGAATATTTAGTGTAGAATCTTGAAACTGAATTTATGGCAGAATTAGTACATGAAAACTTATTGTTACTGTAATTTAGTTACCAGTTTGGGAGTACATGAAAACTGAACTTATTGGCACTCTTAACTGTTGGAGTACCTTCTTCATAAGCATTGAATTTTGGCCATTGCTTCGCTGTTTAGTAACTTTTCTGAATTTTTACACTTTATTCTTTTCTAAATTTTTACTCCAAGTGAGTAACTACAAGAACTCCAAGTGAGTAACTACATGATAACTTCAAGTGGGTTTTCCGATATATTTTTTACATTACACTAATCATGATATTTGTTCCTCTGCTCGGTCATAATTATAATCTGATTCTTGAACCCTTAATCATTCTCATAATTCACTAACATTCATGCCCCGATGTTTCACAAAAATAATGAAAACCTAACAATGTAGTGGAGCTAATTACCTTGGAGTAAAACCTAAGACATTTCACTAGCAATTCTGAAATACTCATGCTAAAGATTGCAGAGACTTGATAATTAATGGTTTGGATTTATCAACTTCCTTTAGCATAGTGCATACCTGTTTATTTCCTCTCTAGTGGCCTAATTCTAGTGGAACTTTGGTTGGTTAGTGCTCTTTGTTGCTTTCGTTTAGTGGAGGTGCGGTCGCGGTGTCAGGAGCGTGCTGGCGGGGCTGGGCGCGGCCCGAGCGTAGTGGAGGCGCTGGTGATGGTGGTGGTGAGCGCCTGGGGGCCAGGCGCGACCAGGGGCCGAGGGGAGCACGGCCACGGGGGCAGAATCAGGGGCCGAGGGAGCACGCCAAGGGGAAGGGAACCGGTGCAGCTCACCGAGAGGAAGACGATGGCGAGCTCGTGCGGGGTCAGGGTTGACAAGGTGACGCGGATCGACGGTGAGGCCACGGTGGCTGGAGGTGGAAGAAGACCTCGATCCGCACGATGCAGAGTCATCGAGCTCGAACGGCAGGCCGTAGATGACGTAGAAGAACACTGCAGAGCTCCTGGACTCCTTGGTGGTGTGCGGGGACGACGGTGGTCGTGGGGACGATGTGGTGTCGACGGGGACGACCTAGTCGGGTGAAGGCGAGGAGGGGAAGTGGGAGGTGCTAGGGTGTGGAGCGGTCGCGGGTCGTGAGCGGGCGCGGGGAGCCGGAGCGGGTGTGGAGCGGGCGCGGGGTCGTTGGAGCGGGCCGGGGTCGCTTGAGCGGTGTGGCGGGGAGGGAAGGGGATCTGGCGAGGAGAGGGAAGGGGGATCGGGCGAAGGGGTATCCAGCTATAGCAATGGCGCACCACCCTGCGGTGCGCCATTAGTAATTTTTTTTTCTGATAGCAATGGCGCACCCTCCTCTGGTGCGCCATTAGTAACTTTTTTTTCATTATTTCTTGTTGCATCTAATAATTTGTTTTTTATCAAATTTGTTATTTTCATGAGGACTAGAACAGAAGATATCATCAAATATCATCATTTTTTTTTGAAAATATCATCAAATTTGTTTTTTATTTTTAATTGAAAATATCATCAAATTTGTTATTTGAATATATCATCAAATTTCTTATTTGAAAATATCATCAAATTTGTTATTTAAAAATATCTTCAAAAGTGGGGAGGGTGCGGGTGTTTGGTGGCGGCGGTGGAGCGGGCCGGGAGGGTGCGGGGTGTCGGGCGGGCGGTGGAGCGGGGAGGGTGCGGTGGGTCGTCGGTAGTGGAGCGGGGAGGCGGTGGTTCGTCGGCGGTGGTGGAGCGGGAGGTGCGGGGTCGGGCGGGTGGAGCGGGGGTGCTCGGCGGCGAGGGGATCTGGCGAGGGGATAGCTATCGAGAGGGAGGGATCGAGATCGAGTGTCCTCATGAATATTCAATATTTTTTCATATTGAATATGAAAAATATCATCAAATTTGAAAAAATATTCATGAATTCAAAAAGTGCCCATGAAATTTAAAAATATTCATGATATCAAAAGTGCTCGAGAAATGAAGTCTACGATTTAAATACAATCGACCTTAGCTAGCTATCTCTTCACAATCTTCTTGCCCTTCTTTTTCGCAAATGGAGTTCTTCTATGGAACGGACGTCCTTTAGGTAGGGTGGTCCCGCTTCTTCTTGTGGTGTATGCTGCTACTTCATCATCGTCATGTTCGATCCTCGGTCGCCGTGACTTGTCGAAGTCTTGCTCATTGGCTACTCCATCCATTCCGATGATCTTCCTTTTGCCTCTCCTCACGACAACACGACTGGCTTTGGCGGGTCGGTAATGAAGAAGCATTGGTCCACTTGGGAAGCCAGTACCCATGGCTCATTTTTGCGGTGACGCTTATGCTCGCTGGGTCTTGGATTTGGCTTCGGGTATAACCATGGTGGTGAAATACCGGTCTTCTTTTATGACGTTCTTGGCCCATCGACACGGAACATCGGGACCTTCTCTCCAGCGTAGCTCAGCTCCCAGATCTCCTCGATCCTTCCGTAGTATCTCGCCTCTGTCGTTACGGTGTAGGATTCCATCGTTACCCGGAGTTCGATAACCATCGCTCTTCATGTCCTTGGCCTCGGTGTAGAATGTAGCCGTTGATATCGTGACGCCTCATAGGTCATCAGGTTGTGCTCGGCGCCTGTGACAAGGCGAATATGAGTTGTTCTTCCGCGGAAGAATCCTCATGTAAAGGGTACGGCGTAAGCTTCGCTTGAACCAACGCGTGAAACATGAGTTGTGATCTTTGAGTATATCTCCGTCCGTCCTCTGCTGGCCTCGGTCATTGTACGCCTTCTTAATAAAGGTTTTGTGCTCTACCACCCAAGGATCGACCGGCGTCTATGTGTTGTAGCGCCGACTAGGTTTGCTCTTTCAAAGTCGGGCGTAGTCGACCCTCAAAGTCGACATGCATTTCATGGCGACCCTCACGGTAACCCCATCCAAATGAGCCCGCCGAGGTGCTGCTGACGGGCAGACCAACGGGTTCTCGATGCCTAGATAATTCGTGCAGTAGGAGATGCACTCTTCGGTCAGAAAGCCCCTGGCTATGCTTCCTTCTGGATGTGACATGTTGCGAACGTATCCTTTGATGACACCATTCATCCTTTCGAACGGCATCATGCTGTGCAGGAACGTCGGCCCGAGTTGGATGATATCCTCCACTATATGGACCAGCAGATGCACCATAACGTCGAAGAATGCGGGCGGAAGTACATCTCAAGCTCGCATAGTATCACCACGATCTCTTCCTCAGCCTTCGAGTTGTCTCACGCCAATCGACTTCCGAGAGATGACGTCGAAGAAGTTGCATAGGCCAAATAGCGTTTCACGGATGTGCGTGTCCATGATCCCACGGATTGCAACCGGAAGTATCTGCGTCATCAAGACGTGATACGGTCGTGAGACTTCATCCCGCTGAACTTCGCTCATTTGGGTCTAGGTATCTGCTTATCTTCCCAGCCAGAATCAGAAGGAAGTTTTACTCCTAGGAGGCAGGTGAAAACTGCTCGATCTCCTCGACTTAGAGTGAAGCACGCGGAGGGTAGTCATTTCCGGTCTTCTTGGCCTTTTTGCCTTTGGCGACGACTTTCGTGGTCTGCTTCGCCTCATCATCATCATCATCATCATTAGCGTGAAGCTCCTGCACGATGCCCATTGATTTCAAGTTCGCCCTTGCTTTCGGCCCATCTTTGGTCCTCTCGGCATGTTGAGCAGGGTACCAAGCAGACTCGCACACGTTCTTCGTGGATATGCATGACATCAAGGCTGTGAGGCACACGGTGGATCTTCCAAGACGGCAAGTCCCGTAAAACAGACCTGCTTTTCCATACCTTCAGCAGGCTGCTCTGGCGCCTTTCGCTTCTTTCCGGCTCTGGCGCCTTTTGCTTCTTTCCGGCGGTGGGCAGTCTTTCCAATTTTTCAACAGCTTGTCTATTTCCTCGCCGCTCCTCGTACTGCAGGCGTTTTCGGGTTCGGTTTCACCATCGAAAGCGTATCCTTGCGTTTCCTCCACGGGTCATCGTCACGAAGCCACCTTCTATGTCCCATGAACACGGGTTTTGAAGACCCGGGATCTCTATCTAGGTGGCGATACGTTGTGCGTCCATGCACCTTACGCATCCTGAAAATCCGTCGACTACCTGCCCCACGAGATATCCGTAATCGAGATAGTCGTGGCACCGTCGTGAGCGATGCAGCTCTCATAGGGAAATATTCTTTCTGCGGCGTCCCACGTATTGGCTGGCGTTTTCCACAGCGTGTCAAGCTCCTCTTTCAGCAGCCCCATCTGATTGATGTCGTTCCTGGTTGTTTCGGCCCTTCAATTAGCATACTCATGTGAATGTACTTCCTCTTCATGCACAACCAGGGGGGAAGGTTGTACATCCACACAAACACAGGCCAGTGCTATGTGTGCTTCTCACGGCTGCCAAACGGATTGACTCCATCGGTGCTCGCGCCAAAGACGATGTTCCTTGGATCGTTCCCAAATTCCGAGTCTTGAAGTTCAACGCTTGCCACCGGCTCGCATCCTTAGGGTGACTCGGCATCTTGTCTTTTTATCTATCTCCGGATCATTTGCGTCATCTTCTCGCTTCTTCTCCTCCCTATCCGGCGTGCAACGCAGGAGCTTTGCTACCTTAGGGTCCGCGAAATAGCGCTGTAGACGAGGAGTGATCGGAAAGTACCACACCACTTTTCGAGGAGCTTTCTTCCTCTTCTTGTATCGAGTGACACCGCACACCGGACATATGGTAGACTCCGCATGCTCGTCCCGATAAATGATGAAATTGTTCATGCACACATGGTATTTCACGTGCGGTAAATCGAGAGGACACACGATTTTCTTCGCCTCCTCCAAACTAGTCGGGCACTTGTTCCCCTTGGGAAGACGTTCGTGCTGTAATGACATGTTCTCGTCGAAGCATGCGTTGGTCATTTTGTGTTTTACCTTCATCTCGAGTCATGAGCGTTACTTTCAGCGGGTATCCTCGGCCTGCATCCTTCATACAATGGAGTAACCGCGTCTAACTCAAGTTGATCCATCTTGGCTTTCTCTCGGCGGCAGCTCTGGCATTATCCGTGCGCTTGAGAAGCAGCTCTTGAATATGAGGGTCCTGCACCCAGCCCACCGATGGTCCAAAATGCTGCTCGCCCGGGCCGCATCATCATCTTCATGATCATGCCCGTCGCCTGCTCCGGCATCTTCCTCATCATCATGTCCTGCATCTTCTACATGATGACTGTACACATCACCGTCGTGATCATCTCCTCGGGATTCTTCGTCTTCTACTTTGCCCGAGAGCGCGGTGGTTGTCTTGCTGCCCTTCCTCATTTCTTGCCCGGCCCCCATGGACGACTTCGTAGTCATCTTCATCACCTTGCCACCGATAGCCATCCATGAAACCACGCAAGAGCAGGTGGTCCCGCACCTGCCGGAATCCGGGTCCGCAATAAGGCTCTTGACTTGCATCTTTGACACGGACATCTTATCTCCATCTCGTTCTTTTGAAGCATCTCGGTCTTCGCGGACCTCAAAAACCTATTCACGATGCCTTCGGTCATCGTAGGCAGACCATGGTCGTCAAGGGGTAGAGCAAAACGATATTTTAGAACCAAACAAAAATTTGGCATGACTTTCCCTAAAATAGGACCAAAAGAATGCTTAATGCCAAAATTCTACTTGAAACGGAAATGAATCAACATTCCGCAAAATATTGGCAACTATCGCATTTCAAATACCGTACACCTCCAAACACAAACACATATGCAACACCACAAACATATGCAACACCACGAACATACATAGATCTAGCTAGGCCGTAAAAAGTGCATGTGCACATTGTTGTAGGGAGAACAACATAAATATAGCTTCCCCTTACTTACCAATTAAAACAAGGTAATTTAACCACTTAATTTGAATGAATCTATGGTGGAAATGAGGTGAAAAGAGGAGGCACCCGAGACAAGGAGGAGGTGGAGAGAATGAAGTGGGGAGAAAGTGAGTGTGGGTAGGAGAGGCTGTCCAAAATATCTTGTTGTTGCCCACTTACTAATGGCGCACCAGCACTAAATGCGCCATTAGTAATCCAGGTAACTAATGGCGCACCTCCAGGCGGTGCGCCATTAGTAGTTTTGCAAAAATAAAAAAAATACTAATGGCGCACCACTTGCATGGTGCGCCATTAGTAGTTACAACTACTAATGGTGCACTTCATCGGGATGCGCCATTAGTATGTTTGGACAGGCGCACTAGTTCAAAAAAAACATTTGATACTAATGGCGCACCCACTGCATGGTGCGCCATTAGTAGTTACAACTACTAATGGCGCACTTAAGCAGGATGCGCCATTAGTATGTTTGGACAGGCGCACTAGTTCAAAAAAAAATTGATACTAATGGCGCACCCTTTGCCTGGTGCGCCATTAGTAGTTTCAACTCTAATGGCGTATCAGCAGGTGGTGCGCCATTAGTATATACTAATGGCGCACCAACTGTCTGGTGCGCCATTAGTGTCAATCCCATCTATAGCCCTTTTTCTAGTAGTGATTTGATCAATAAAAGGTAAGGGGTAATGATCTTTCTTAGTAGCTTTATTTAATTTGCGGAAATCAATTACCATCCTATAACCTGTGATAATTCTTTGCGGGATCAATTCATCTTTATCATTAGGGACAACAGTAATACCTCCCTTCTTAGGGACACAATGGACAGGACTTACCCACTGACTATCAGCAACGGGATAAATTATACCTGCCTCCAGAAGCGGGAATATTTCTTTTCTTACCACTTCTTTCATTTTAGGATTCAAACGTCGTTGAGGATCACGAACTGGTTTGGCATCCGCTTCCAAATTTATTTTATGTTGACATAGAGTGGGAATAATGCCCTTAAGATCATCAAGAGTATATCCAATAGCGGCACGGTGCTTCTTCAGAGTTTTCAATAATCTTTCTTCTTCATGCTCTGAAAGGTTAGCACTAATAATAATAGGATATATTTTCTTTTCATTAAGATAAGCATATTTAAGATTAATAGGCAACGGTTTAAGTTCAAACACGGGATCACCCTTGGGTGGAGGAGGATCCCCTAGGATTTCAACAGGCAAATTGTGTTGCAGAATAGGTTCCTGTTTAAATAATACTTCATCTATTTCCCTTCTCTCATTCATAAACATATAATTTTCATGGTCTAGCAAATATTGTTCTAAAAGATCACTAGGAGGTACGGCAATAGAAGCAAGATCAATAATTTCATCCTTACTAGGCAATTCTTCATCACGATGTTGTTTACTAAATTTAGAGAAATTAAACTCATGAATCATATCATCCAAGTCAATAGTAACAACATTCTTTTCGCAATCTATCTTAGCATTAACAGTGTTCAAGAAGGGTCTACCAAATATAATTGGACAAAAGCTATCTTGAGGGGAACCAAGAACAAGAAAATCAGCAGGATATTTAGTTTTCCCACACAAGACTTCAACATCTCTAACAATTCCCACTGGCGATATACTATCTCTATTGGCAAGTTTAATTGTAACATCAATATCTTCTATCTCAGCGAGTGCAATTTCATGCTTAATTTCTTCATACAAGGTAATAGGTATAACACTAGCACTAGCACCCATATCACATAAGCCATGATGACAATGATCTCCTATTTTAACAGAAATAACAGGCACGCCTACCACTGGTCTATGTTTATGTTTAACGCTAGGTTTAGCAATTCTAGCAGATTCACCGCAGAATTGAATAACATGCCCATCAATATTATCAGACAAGAGATCTTTAACAATAGCAATATTAGGTTCTACTATGACTTGCTCAGGAGGTGTATAAGTTCTAATATTGCTTTTATGAACCACTGATTGAAGCTTTAGCATGATCCTTTATTCTAACAGGAAGGGTGGTTTCTCAACATAAGAAGTAGGAACAATAGGATCATTATAAGTGACAGTCTTTTCTTCAACTTTAATAGGTGCAGCTTCTTTTACTTCTATGGGAGGATGATATTTAAACCACTTCTCCTTGGGGAGATCAACATAAGTAGTGAAAGATTCACAGAAAGAAGCTACTATCTCAGAGTCAAGTCCATATTTAGTGCTAAACTTACGGAAAATATCAGTATCCATAAAAGATTGAACACAATCAAACTTAGGTGTCATACCTGACTCCCTACCTTCGTCGAGGTCCCAATCTTCAGAGTTGCGTTTAATTCTATCCAATAAATCCCATCTGAATTCAATAGTCTTCATCATAAAAGATCCAGCACAAGAAGTATCGAGCATGGTGCGATTGTTATCAGAAAGCCGAGCATAAAAATTCTGAAGAATTGTCACTCTTGAGAGCTCATGATTGGGGCATGAATATAACATTGATTTAAGCCTCCCCCAAGCTTGAGCGATGCTTTCTCCTTTGCGAGGCCAAAAAATATATATATATAATTGCAATCACGATGAACAAGATGCATAGGGTAATACTTTTGATGAAATTTCAATTTCAATCTTTTATAGTTCCATGATCTCGTATCATCACATAGCCTATACCATGTCAATGTGTCTCCCTTCAAAGATAAAGGAAGACCTTCTTCTTAGCAACGTCATCGGGTATACCTGCAAGCTTAAATAATCCACAAACTTCATCCACATATATTAAGTGCTCATCAGGATGCTTTGTTCCATCTCCTGTAAAAGGATTAGCTAGCAGTTTTTTCATCATACCAGAAGGAACTTCAAAAGGAGTTTCATTTTCAATAGGTTTAGTAGGTTGAGGAGCAACTCTTTGCTCTACTGGACGGGGTGAAGATACCCGAACAAGCCCCTCAGGGAATTACTTTCCATAGTAACAAGTGACAGTAAATTTCAGCACACTATATAAATTTTTCCTTACCAAATTCCACCTACCAAAGCCGCTACACTCCCCGGCAACGACGCCAGAAAAGTGTCTTGATGACCCACAAGTATAGGGGATCTATCATAGTCCTTTCGATAAGTAAGAGTGTCGAACCCAACGAGGAGCAGAAGGAAATGATAAGCAGTTTTCAGCAAGGTATTCTCTGCAAGTACTGAAATAAGTGGTAACAGATAGTTTTGTGATAAGATAAATTGTAACGAGCAACAAGAAAACAAAAGTAAATAAAGTGCAGCAAGGTGGCCCAATCCTTTTTGTAGCAAAAGACAAGCCTGGACAAACTCTTATATAAGGAAAAGCACTCCCGAGGACACATGGGAATATCGTCAAGCTAGTTTTCATCACGTTCATATGATTCGCGTTCGGTACTTTGATAATTTGATATGTGGGTGGACCGGTGCTTGGGTGCTGTTCCTACTTGAACAAGCATCCCACTTATGATTAACCTCTATTGCAAGTATCCGCAACTACAACAAAAGTATTAAGGTAAACCTAACCATAGCATGAAACATATGGATCCAAATCAGCCCCTTACGAAGCAACGCATAAACTAGGGTTTAAGCTTCATCACTCTAGCAACACATCATCTACTTATTACTTCCCAATGCCTTCCTCTAGGCCCAAATAATGGTGAAGTGTTATGTAGTCGACGTTCACATAACACCACTAGAGGCTAGACAACATACATCTCATCAAAATATCGAATGAATAGCAAATTCACATGACTACTAATAGCAAGACTTCTCCCTTGTCCTCAGGAGCAAACGTAACTACTCACAAAGTATATTCATGTTCATAATCAGAGGGGTAATAATATGCATAAAGAATCTAAACATATGATCTTCCACCAAATAAACCAACTAGCATCAACTACAAGGAGTAATCAACACTACTAGCAACCTACTAGCACCAATCCCGGACTTGGAGACAAGAATTGGATACAAGAGATGAACTAGGGTTTGGAGATGAGATGGTGCTGGTGAAGATGTTGATGGAGATTGCCCTCTCCCGATGAGAGGAGCGTTGGTGATGATGATGACGATGATTTCCTCCTCCCGGAGGGAAGTGTCCCCGCCAGAACAGCTCTGCCGGAGCCCTGGATTGGTTCCGCCAAGGGTCCGCCTCGTGGCGGTGGAGTTTCATCCCGAAAGGTTGCTTCCCATTTTTTTCTTGACGAAAGACTTCATATAGGAGAAGATGGGCGTCGGAGAGCCACCAGGGGGCCCACGAGGTAGGGGGCGCGCCCTAGGGGGGGGGCCCACCCTCGTGAGCAGGGTGTGGCCCACTGGCCTTCATCTTTGGCGACGATTTTTCTTTATTTATTTTAAGATATTCCGTGATGTTTCAGGACTTTTGGAGTTGCGCAGAATAGGTCTCCAATATTTGCTCCTTTTCCAACCCAGAATTCCAGCTGTCGGCATTCTCCCTCTTCATGTAAACCTTGTAAAATAAGAGAGAATAGCCATAAGTATTGTGACATAACGTGAAATAACAGCTCATAATGCGATAAATATCGATATAAAAGAATGATGCAAAATGGACGTATCAAATATCACCTGCGACATTGTGTTCGGAGCTTGGCTTGGACCACCGCCTTCTTGGTGTTCTCCCATGATAGGATGCACGACATCTTGTGCTCAGCCCTGCAGCACAGAGAATTCTCTTGTGTATTCAGTTCGGTCAGGTTCAGTTGAGTGGAGGCATGCACCTGTTGTCGGCCTTGTTCTTCTGGTTCTCCTCCCACGCCTTCACCATCGACAGCTTCCGATTCATCACCACCTTCACAAGCACCGCATCTGTACACGAGTTCATTCATTTCGTGTGTTTTTGTATTCATACCAAACAAATTAAAACTGAAAACCTGCAAACCAAATTCACCGAAACTTTGAAGCAGAGGATGGACTACATGATGTACGTACCTCTGTCAGTTTCTGGGCCTGGAGGGGCTGCAGGTCCTTGCTGTGCTGTTGTTGGCGCTGGGGCTCCATCAGCAGCAGCAAGACGGATCGATCGATTAGAGTTAGCATAGCACCAAACTGATGCCAGAGTGATCCACGTCTGAACGTTTGTAAACACTGCCACTACCATTCCAGAGTCGCCCTGGTGGACGACGCGCGTAGGAGCGTGAGGACGGTGGGGAGAGCGGGGCGCTTCTGCCGCCACCGTCCCCGGCGCCGCACATCGCCAAGTGGGTGTCCCCGCGGCAGGCCAAGCAGCAGGAGGAGACCATCGTAATTGACGCAAGCACTACGAGCTCATGCTCAACTTGCAGCTCGGGATCAGGTGGGTTGCTTCGGTCATCTCCCTTCGTCAGCGCGTCTGAATTACAATGTGTTCAAGGAATATAGTCAAGACTAAAATATTTGCATTTGCTTTCAGTACCTTTGCTCCACGCAGAGTTATAGGAATATACTCCTAGTAAAGACTAAAATATGTGTCCATCTGGAAGCCTAAAGACGCTAAACAATATTTTAGTGATCTTGGATGTCATCACCTGCATAGACTTTTCTCCTGTAATAGTGTGCTTCCAGTTCGTTGGTTCATGGACGGTCAGATGGTTGCAGCGTACCGCCTGCTTCGGTGGATCGACTTGAATAGATTGGCTGTTGATGATATGTCTTTTATGACCAGCAGCAGTGGTTTGATTCAGATGTAAATCTCACTATCACTACATCAGGGTCAATATCTTAGGTCTAAGAAGAGAAGCAATGTCACTATTCAGGGCTAATTCAGATGTAAATCTCACTATCACTACATCAGGGTCAATATCTTAGGTCTAAGAAGAGAAGCAATGTCACTATTCAAGGCTAAATTTGTCTTTTTCATAGCTCACATCTTGTAATGTGTTTCAACTTGAAATTTTGCGTGACAATAAAACATCACCCTCTTAACATCCTGTATTTTTTATAGATTGTTTAGAAACTTTAAAATATGGTTTCCACAAAGTTTTCATGGAATATTGGTTTCCGTATGATATTCTCCCCTTTTTATTTTGGCATCCAATTTTTTAAATTTTATACCTTTTAAACAAAAAATTAAACTAAATTCTATTCCATATTCGGGGTTCTCATGACCAACGCTTTCAAATAAGATTCATTTTGATTATATTTTGACAACTTTTGAAAAGAATGTTAAGTTTCAATGTTTGAAACTTAGTACGAGCGACCGATAAAAATCAATTATTTTGTCTACGATCAAAAAAAAATTACTTAAAATTATATCTCTGAAACTTGTTGAAACTGGGCACTTTTTTATATACCTGTAAGTTTTCTTGTGCTGATCAGCCCGGCTGAGTTGAAGTCTTAGACTTGATACGCCTGCTGCATTTTCCTAAATTTATTTTAGGCTTTTCGACAATGTTCGTTTAGTGAACGATGACATTCCCATAGAGTATGATACGTAGCTTATCAATTCTTTTGGCGCGGCGTGCCGCCGTGCACTATTCGCTAGTTAACTCACTAGGAGTTGTCCAAATGGCCCAAGCAGACCCTCCAAAAGCTGCCCAGCCGACCAAAATTTTCTTTGCTCCCAGGCTGTGCACACCAGCAGGCTACAGACATGAACTCGTCGAAACTCATCGGTGGAAAAGCCGAAGGGGACAAGTAAAAACCGGTTAGATGCCTTCTCCATCTCTCCACAGAGCCGGCCAGCCTTGGCACTCAAATCTGCTGCAACCTGGAACTTGGTGGCCATGTTTTGTTTTTGTAACGAAAACAGAACCAGTTGACAAACTAACAACTGATGAAGAAGCGAAATCAAGGCACACAGCAGCCATAAAACTGCAAAAACACATTTCTGCAAACATACTGAATTATTATACAAGGCGTTCATCAGTTTTTAGCTTAGCACAGTTGACATGGATGACAATATAGTACGGATGGATCATAACAAGTACGGAGTACTACATAACACTGAAGGTGAAAATGAAAGTTCGATTTAACAGCTCGATCTCCAATTACTTGTCACAAGCCAGTACATGACATTGAACGTGACTGCCAGTGCCGATAAACTGCAGACACATTTCTCAACATCATGAAAGACACACGTTCTGTTTTGGCAATGAAACTAGGGAGTTTATCCTACCCGGAAGTCAAGGTAAAAAAGGAGAAGAATTTGCAACTCCACAGTCTGCATCCCTAACACCTACATGACAAGATCAAGTTCTAGATCGCACATAGGGCTGGTTGTTGCATCAGAAGGTAGCACATAGCATCAGAGGTAACTCACATTACCATGGCTAAACTACCAAGGTTTTGACAAAAGAAACACAAGACTAAACCAATGGTAGAAATCATGTCATTCCCACCCTTTCCCCATTCCAATGGTGTGTTTATCGTCGCCGGCGGGTCTTCCTAGATTCGGTTGGTTTTGGTTTCTGGTGAATCTGTCTGGATTCGGCGGGCTTTCACGGTCTTCGGAGTTTTCTACACGCCCTTTCTCGCAGTTTCTTCTCTTGGACGGTGATTTGCTACGTAGATCACGGTCGTCGATGTATTTGGTTTGCATCGACGACTTCCTAGCCGCTGCTTCTACAGGCTCTTAGGTTTAAATAAGTTTGCTCCGCTGAATTTTTTTTAGAAAAGGAGGATGACCCCCGGCCTCTGCATCTGGGCGATGCATACGGCCACTTTATTAATTATTCTCACAAGACCTTATAAAGTCATACAAAAGTAAGACTAAAGCCGTCGTCAAAGCAACAAACTGTCGCTACACCTATCCAGTTGATGAAGGGGCGCAGATAGCCTGGGCCTAATACCAAACAGACATCGCAGCCAAGCCTAACATCTAAGACCTGAGACCCCAACCTAGCCACTTGCCGGGTCTGGGGCACTCACCGTCCGGGCGTGCTCTCAGAGGCCGTCGCCGCCAACTGCCACCGCTCCATCTTAAAAACTGTACTGATGCATCAACCTTGCTCGGTCTAGCTATCGTCGACGCCACCACGGCGCCCAATGGCACCTTCCCCCTGCGCGCAAACAGCTGAGCACGTCGCGGCCGCCACTGATGCACCTCAGCGCCATGCTGCCAAGTACCACCAGCCGACACAGCTTGAAGTCCTTGGAAGATCTGTCGTGCGTAGCACCTGCCGACCAGGCATGACAAAGCGTAACACCTGTCGGTCAGACATGACTTGACATCTCCACCAAAGTTTCGTGCAAGACGAAGCCGCTCCACCTCCTGCCTCTGACTTCCAGCGCTGCTCCACAAACGATGCTCCCAAGAGAGAAACGACACCGCAGTGCCGCCATCGTCCGATATGGAACAACAGATCCTAGGGTTTCCTCCGAAGCAGCACGAGAGGGTTGACAGTAGTTACACGATGATGCCTTCATCAAGGTAACGGCGTAGACCGCCGCCATCGCCTGCCGTCGGCTCGGTTTTCACCGGCAACCATGTCTCCCCAACTCGCAGCCGGGACTAGATGATGGATCTCGAGATCCGATCACCAAGCTTCTGGTCGGCCATCGCCAACGAAGAAGATGAGCACCACCACTGGCTACACCGGCCAGAACAGATCTGCCATGGGTGCCGCCAAGCAGTCCACCAGGCCCTCAACGCCGCCACCGTTCTAAAGCCAGATGACATGCCGCCGAAGACCGCATCGCGCCGCCGCCCGATCCAGGCCAGCCGCCCGTGGCCCGAGGCAGGGCCGACCGCCGCCGCCGTCGAAGGCAACGCCGTCGCTTCTAGATCGCCCGCACCTCCACGCATGTTGGGGCCCCGCCACCCCTGAGATGCGGAAGGGAGGAAGATCCCCCGCCACCGCCGTCGGCCTCCGGGCGCAAGACAGCGGCGTCCTCCAGCCGCGGCGGGAGGAGAGGAGGAGGATGGGCTAGGCCCCGGCGGCGGCTAGGGTTGGTGAGCCACCCGAGTCGCCCGAGCGAGGGGCAACGCGGGGGCGTCCTGTGTCTGCATGACTGCACCCAGAGGCGGCATTGAGTAAATATCACACAAGGCATTTACAAATAGACATGTGACATTGTTTTGTTTAGAATTATACCCAATCATGATACAATTGTTCACATACTAACAACCGATGGAGAACAAAAGAGGCAAAACCGAGTATGTTCTAACTTTGCCTAAAAATAGTGTATGTTCTAACCTCTAGTGTAAGGTTACATCCTTACAGGGCAGAGCACGTTGTTCATCACAAGGTTCATAACTCACATGGCCATTAAACCAACAAGGTTTTGAACGCCCAGCAATGTGTGAAAACTTGGAAATATCATGAAAAACTGAAGAATCTTGGCAGCTGCAGGCAAACACACATTTCTGCAAATGTAAGAACAGAACTGCAACCTCCAGGAAAACTGACAGACATAACACAGTGAATAACTGAATATACGAAGCGTCCATAATAATATCGATGGACCACAGTTAACACGACAACAGAAACACACGGCCAAACTTAGAACTTGCGGTCGCATATTGCTGATCCAGCCAATATAGATGGGCTCAGTGCCGTCTGTTCCTAAAAAACATCTTGAGATCTTCGTCTCCATCAGAGAAGTCCATGGCTTCGAGCGCAGCCTCCCGTGCCCTGTCGCTGCAAGCTCGGACCTGTTCCCGATAGGCGAGGTAGTCGTCGTCGACCTCGACGTAGCCATTCTTGGCGTACTCGCTCCGTACCCACGCCTGGAATATGGAGAATTCCTCTGCAGCCTCATAGAAGTCGCGCGCATCAGCATACTCTGCCACCTTGAGCTCGTCCATCTCCTCTTCCGGCGAGGGAATCAGGTCCGGTTCTGGAGCTTCAGCGCCTTGTAGTAGGAAGGTCTTGGCGATCGGGATGGGTTCGACTGGAGAGGATGGAGGCCACCTCCGCCCGCGGCAGCCGCGTCATTTTCTTGCTTGGACCTGTCTTGGCGTAGAAGGCCTTCTTCATGGCGGCGAGCAGCTCGTCGTCGTCGTCGTCGTCGTCTGCCTCCGCCTTCCTTTTGGCGGCGCACGGCTTCAGCGGGCGCTTCTCCGTCGAAGCACGCCGGCACCGCTTCAGCGGGCTCTCCTTGCCGGCGCCGGCGGCCACCGGATGCTTGGCCGCCCTCTCATCCAACGCCATGTTTGCTGTGATGCGCGAACCCTCCTCGCGGGCCATTGGTCGGTTGATCTGGTCTCCCGAGGAAGCCTCACACAACGCGCCACGAGATCTGAGGGGGAATAGCATTTTCTCAAGACTATATAAAGTGACTATTGGGGGAGAGAGTCGGAGTTGGAGTAATCTTTTGATCTGGATATGGACAACCTCTTGAGTATAGGTCGGGTCGAATCATTAGCTCCTACTTATATCGTTCAAGGAATCCCATCTCCCATGTGACATTATCATCGATCAATCGAACAAGACGAGCTTTTTGCGTTGCATCTATCTCGTGCATAGTTCGCCCATTCGTAAGAGAGACAGAGCAAGGGAAATTCTATTCTGAGCCAGTAGAGCTGGCTTCAGAGGAACAGGAGAACACTTGTGGGCAATTAATCTGAAGAGAAGATGCAGTGTGTGCGGGTTAGTAGTCCAAAATGAGTTGCACCGTGAGATCAGTGCCCGTTCCGTCTTCAAATCTGTAATCCCTAGTAGCAAAGAAAAAGTAACCTCGAAGTCAGAAGAAGAACAGAGTATACAAAAAATAAATAAATAGAGTTGGACACAAAAAAAATGCGCCGTTGCCGGGGATCGAACCCGGGTCACCCGCGTGACAGGCGGGAATACTTACCACTATACTAAAACGACTTGTTGGATTTAAATTCGAAATTAAATTTCATATAGTATACGAGCTCACGATTTGAAGGTATGTCCATGAACAACATTTGAGATGCAAAATATTTTTCCGGAGGCACGACATGCAGAAAATTAATCCAACATTTTTTTTCTCACATGTAATATGTTTTTTTTATGATCTATTCGGCGGAATGAATAATGTTAGTACTAAACTCGACAATCAATGTTGTTGTTTATATTGTTGTTCTTATCGAATACCCACATGACATGTGGATGATCTCTAGGCGTGCAACTCAACTAGGTGTACCCTATTACCTATGATTCCTTTTCCCTTGTCTCGCGGCTAGCTTCCACCCCGCCTTGGCATCGTTTCTGGTTGGTGGTGGTGTCCTGCGAACAGAGCCTCCTCATCCACTAGAGCAACATTTATAAAAGGCCCGACGCCAACAGTTATGTTCATCAACCCTAGCCGCCGCCATTTCTCATCTACATCTTCATAGCCACCACCTTCATCATCACCATAGTTCTCAGCCATCTACCCATACTTTGTAATCGTGCATCACATCCGGCATCTATTGTATCTTCATGATGTGTTCTTCAATGATTGTTTTGTGTGATCCAATCTCCATGTGTGAGTAGTTTAGTAAGGTCATGGGTTGAGACATGGTCTTGCAACCCGATGTATTTGTTGAAAGGGTCAATGGAAGTACTTTGAATTAACATCTCATATGTGTAACATAAAATTGCTTAGTAGTTGTCTCTCGTCTCGTTCGCGTTCTTCGTCCTTGCAGATAATCAGGATCATGGAAAACGAGCCACAAAGAGGCTAAGGGAAGGGAGACCATGATATGTTATTCTGAACATCAGTGACAGAAAAGTTTATAGTAAGGTAACACGGATCCTATCTTTGGGGATACAAGAGGTGTAGTCATTAAATGTAAAATGCTTTTGTCTGATTATTCCTATCTTAATTATCGGGCAACCTCGCGTGACGGATAGTGCCTTTGGTTGGACAACTAACTCTTGATGCAGGACGCCTTGGCTGGTCAATATGTAATTTGGAAACATCCCCACTTTGATATGTAGCAAGCACATCTCGATAGATGACTTCCAGGCACAAATTAAGATCATAATGGTCCCGAGAAAATATATGGTTGTAAGCATAAGTCCTGATACCCATGCCTATTTTTATTATAAGTGTTTCTAGTGTCAACTTGATTTCGATCCGGTCAAAAGCTGGAATTTAATTCTCTTGCAAAAGCTTGTGAGAAACCCTTGACTTAAAGGGTATTGTCCTCTCGTGGATTCGATAACTCAGGGTCACCTATAGGAAAAGGCGAGAATCCTTTACGCTTTTTACCGGATCACTAAAGGGACTAATCAGTCGGTCCTTGCCCTCAGCCACATGTAATGGAGGTCCTCGCCCCGCAGCAGGCGGTCGAGCGGTCTAATAGCTGTCGGTTAGCTGCTATTGCCTTGCCCTCGACACCGAGCCATTCGCCGCTTTGTTGCGTTGGTCATCGTGACAACATATATAGTGGCAGATTTTTTTTGCCAAGACCTTCACATGTCGGTGGCTAGGAGGCCGTTCCCGATGTCCACGCGTAGGATTCATCCCGACACTACTACAAAATTGTCTCCAATGCGCCACCGGTTGGTGTGCTCCTCCTGCACTCTATGGTAGTTGCGACGAAAGCCCGATACGGTCACTGAACTTAGAAATACGGCTGTTACGGTCACTATATACGATGTGACGTGAATGTACGGTCACTGTTGGTCGTATGCGGTGAGTAGCCTCTCCTTTGACCACCTGTTGACCAGTCGTTGGGGACAGGTGGCGATCCGCGCACCGGCCGCTGTGCATAATTAGCGAAAAACCCCTCGGGCATGTCCGAATCCCCCCCCCCCCCCCAATCATCCCTACTCTGACGACGCCTCTTCGTCTTTGATTGGAGACAGGGAAGGCGCTGCATAGGCGCCGCCGCCCCGGCGATCATCGGCCTATAGGCGCCGCCGCGTGCTGATTTCTTCCGTGGCTGGAGAGGAGCCGCCGCCGCGTCAATTCCACCGGCGGTAGGTGGTGCCGATGGCCCCTGTTCGTCGCGCAGAAGGGGCGCCTCCCCCCGTGTACAGTAAGTTTCATCCTGCGTAAATCCGACTTTTTTTGCGTTTTGATGTTCAAAGACACTCCTTTTTGGCCCGCATTGTCATTATAGATGGTATGCAGCTGGTAGTTTCGATGGATTGTACTAGGGTTTCGGTATTGGATTTGATGGTCTTTGGGGGTTAGGGTTTTAGATACTCGAATGAAATGATGCTATAGTCAATTATGATGCATGATGTTTCTGTCTTGTGTATCAGGCCCTCGAAGCACCAACTTCTCTGTGCAAATCAACCATGGTGGATTTTTTGTTGGCCATGGAAGTAATCGTGCTTATGTTAATGGTCGTGCCATTTGGTACGATAATCTGGAGAAGGTCACTTGGTCACCAATTATGATTGAACACCTTGTTGAGGAGATTGGTTATGAGATGGCAGGGAGGTTGAAGGTATACTATTGTGTCCCCATCCTTACACTCAAGAATAAAGGTCTCGGGCAGCTTAGTGATGATGAGCGCAGATAGAATGTTGATGTTTATTGATATTGGGCACCACTCCTTTAGTATATATCTTGATCATGATGAGAGCTTACAAGCAAACCTAAGTGAGGATGATGTTGTGAACTATCCTAGAGCCACTTTGCCTCCAGTATTTAGTCCTGCAAAGAGAGTGGGCAGCAGCATGACTGCAGAAACAGGGGAAGCAGAGGCGTAATCAGAGGCAAAGACCTACTCCTCTCCAGTTTTTATACCATGAAGTGGAAGCAGGGAAAGATTCACTAGTTGTTGCAAATGAGTATGTTGTATTAAGCTCATCATGTAGGAGGACCAAAAGCAGTCATGATATGGAAGCAGAGGAAGATGCAAGTGATACTGATGATGAGGACTATGACCCAGGTGTACTTGTGGACGGTGACAATGAGATAGGCAATGATGATGATGACTTGTTTGCAGATAATGTTGATGAGGATGAACGAGCGAAGCAAAAGAACAATTCAAAGGAGCAAGTCAAGCATGTGAAACCTACAGATGAAGACAAAAGCAAGCAGCAGTACAATTCAGATGAAGACTTGTCTGAAGGTGAAGATTTGTGGGCACCTGATTCTGATGATGAGGAAATGCATTTAAAGTTTAAAACTTTCAGCACGGAGGATCTTCATAGGCCAAAATTCCATGTAGGGCAGGTTTTTGAGAGTGTGGAGCTTCTAAGGAAAGCAATTAAAGAGTACTCCTGCTGTAATGAGTTGATATCAAGCTTCCCGTGAATGATAGGAAAAGAGTGAAAGCAAAATGTGATGAAGACTGCACATGGTACTTGTGGGCATCATATGATAGCAGAACTAAGGCTTTCATGGTGAAGAGATGTGTGCATGAGCACACATGCAGCAAGAAGTGGAAGATTAGGGCTTTCACATCAAGATTCCTAGCAATGAAATACCTAGAGAGCTTTAGGGCTGATCAAGATATGAACTTGATGAATTTCTCAAGGGTTGTTCAGAAGAATGGCATATGACACCCACTAGGATGAAACTTCAAAGAGCAAGGAGAATGGCTATGAAAATTATTTATGGTGATGAGGAAGGGCAGTACAAGCTGCTATGGAATTATGCTAATGAGGTTAGGAGAAGCAACCTGGCTCATCCTTCTATGTTTCATTAGATGAAAATGCTAGGTTCACAAGTTGTACATGTGTCTAGATGCTTGCAAGAGAGGATTTACGGAGGGTTGTAGACCAGTCATCTTCCTAGATGGTTGCCACATTAAAACTAGATACAGAGGACAACTGCTTGCAGCTGTTGGGGTAGATCCAAATAACTGCATATTTCCAATTTCCATTGCTGTGGTTGAAGTTGAGGACACCCTTAACTGGTCATGGTTTCTTGACACACTCAAAAGGGACCTGGGCATCATAAACACTAAATCTTGGACTATCATGTCAGACAAACAAAAGGTAAGTACCATCTTTCTTTTTCAAAGTTTGTGTGTCATTACTATGTGAATGGTTGTGAATAGCTTCTGAATGGTTATGTTGCTTTGCAATTGAAGGGCTCATCAATGCAGTTGAAGAACTGTTCTCGAGTCGAACACAGATATTGTGTTAGGCACATGTGGCAAAACTTTCAACAACATTTCAAAGGTGACATCTTGAAGAATCAACTCGGAAGATAGCTAGGAGCAATACAGTGCAGTTTATGAGCAGGGCATGGAGGAGATGAAGGTTCTTAATGTTGAGGCATACAAATGGCTGCATGAGCTAGAACCACAAACTTGGGTTAAGGCTTTTCAAAGTGACTTGCCAAAATGTGATATTCTGCTTAACAACATTTGTGAAGTTTTCAACAGGTACATTTGTGAAGTTTGCCAAAATGCTTTTCAATGTAGTGAATTACCAATACTTACCATAGTTTGTCGTTAAATGCGTGTACATCCCGGAAGCAAGGGAACTACCAATACTTAGCATGGTTGACAGGATTTACAGCAACTTATGACAAGGCATTACAACAAACAGCTGGAGTCAGATAAATGGCAAGGAGATGTATGTCCAAAGATCAGGAAGAAGGTTGAGAAGGTAACAGAATTTGCAAACACATGCTACGTGGAGGGATCAGGAGATGGCTTATTCCTAGCAGGTGATAGAGGAATGGATTACATAGTGGACATGCACAAGAAAACCTGCACATGTAGAAGAATGCAGAAAGCAGGCATTCCATGCTCTCATGTGGTAGCCTGCTGCGGCTTCTTCACGGCCGGGGACGAGCCGACGACCTTGGAGGAAGCCCCACGAGGCCCATGGCCGGCCGCCTTACCGGCTCTTCTGGGGCGCGGCGGGTGTGGCGGGGCGGCGCCAAGGGACGGGCCGGGCGGGAGCCGGGAGGCGGGACGAGGCGTTGCGAGGCCCGCCCGCTGGCCCCGACATGGGTCGCCGCCACCACGTCGGCCACGGTCGGGTGGGCGGGGGGCGGGCGGGCGGGCGCGGCGGCGGGCGGCGTGGCGGGGCGGGCGAGGCGGTTGGGCTTGCTGGCAGAAGCGGCCCTCCATGGCCGGGCGCTGGCCGGAGGCAGCGGGAGAAGGAGGCCGAGGAGGAGAGTTCGCTGCCATGAGCGAGGAGCGAGCGAGCGAAAAGGGTTGGGGCGATTTTCCTCTCAACCCCTACTTCTACGGATTGCAAACTGGTTTGAGGGTTGGACCTCTAAATTTTTTTACGGGTTTGAGGGTTTAGAGGTTCTAGTCTACGACGTTTTTTCCGCGAAAACTGTAAAAAAAACAGTTATTTTTAGGGGTTTGAGGGTTTGAGGGCTCTACTAGTAATGCTCTAACCACCGTCGTCCTCCATCGCCCTGCATGGCTACCCTACTAGCCATCACAACTGCATGGGATCAGATGCCTCTCCATGCCGTGGTCCACAAAATGTCACTGCAGGCACAAGGCGGTGGCCTTGACTGGTTTCTGGCCACATGATCCACTTCCCATCTAGCAAACAATCCTAGTATTGTCTCCAAACCTATTCCTTACCATTCTTCTTCTCGTGTTATTATCGGCAATGGTCACTACTGGAATCAAAGAGTTTGCCATCAACCAGTTCTTTGCATCTGCTAGTTGACGATAAAGAAAGTCTTTGCCGTCTGCTTACAAAGAAACAGACGCCAAAGAACTGGCTGATGGGTGGGGTCCATTTTAGGCCAGCGCTGTAACGACCCACCCCCACCTCTTTTGCCGTCTACTAGCAGACGACAAAGAACGTGCTCCATCCTAACTAACGGCCACCCCTCTCTCTCTCCCCGGCCCCAACCCTCTCTCTCCCCTCTCTCTCCGCCCACCCGCGCCCGCAACGCCGCCCGCACCTCACCCGCTGAAAGTGCAATCATGCCCTTGAATCATATTTTGATGTTGATGACAACACATATGCTCGGGACTAATCATGTTTATCAAGTATATCTCAGGATTGTGTTCCAAAGACCGTATGCATGGATCATGACTAGGGACAAAAAGCATATAACTCAAGAATGGAGATACAAGGTGTTAACTTCATTTATGGTTTGTTCTTGAGTATAGGGATCCCGCACTATTAAGAGGGGATCGATGGATCCGTGAAAAACTTGCTCAAAGCTGGTATCTATATACCTTACCTTCGGACGTCCGGCTCTCTACGGACGTCCGGTCCTTCCTGATTGCCGGACGTCCGTGACGCTTCCGGACGTCCGACACTTCCACAACAGAAACATTTTTACGGATGTCCGGAACCCTCGGACGTCCGACACTTTCGCATCGAAACTTTCTTACGGATGTCCGCCCCGCCGGACGACCGTATCTGTATAATCGATTTGTGAGTCACACTTTTTGCGAAACACTTTTGCGGACGTCCGGAACTCTCCGGACGCTCGACACTTTCACATCGAAGCATTCTTACGGATGTCGGGCCTGTTCGGACGACCGTATCCTGTACATTGGTTTGTGGGTCACACTTTTCACTGGTCGGTCGTCCGATGATGACGCCAGACGTCTCGGACCCATTTGGGCCTCTCCGGACGACCGACGCGTTCTCCGGACGTCCGGCCATCCTGTACCCCAAACGGTCACCTTTTTCCCACCACATATATATACTCCTTCCCCTTGCTCGGGTTGGGGTTGACCATTCACTTTGAACAAATCCTAGAACACTTCACTCACTCTCTCTCAACCCTCCACACCAAATCTTAGATCCCCAAGGGGTTTGAGACCTTTGAAAAGAAGTTGTCCGATCAAGTGATAGATCCACTTCTCCTCCTTCTTTGCACCCAAGGAATTCATGATTTGAGCAAGTCTTGAGCAAATCCCCATTGATCTTATTACTCTTGGAGGTTGGAGACTCCTAGGCGGTAGGAGTCTTCGGAGAGGAATCGACTTTTGTGATTACCCCCGGATAAGTTTGTGAGGGTTTGGAGACCACCCCAAGGTCTACCACTAGTGGTTGAGAAACATCTTTGTGGTGTTGTCTCAAAGGGAGAATAGGGTGAGCCTTCGTGGCGTTGGTGTGCCTTCGTGGTAACATCCACCTCTCTAACGGTGACTAGCTTCCCTCCAAGGAAGTGAACATCGTCATACATCCTTGTCTCCCGGAGTTGCGGTTATTCCTAACCCTAACTCTATACTTGTGGTTACTTGTTTCAGTTTGCACTTACTTACATCATATTGTGCTTGCTCACTTATATGCTTGTGTTACTTACCTAGTACTTCGTACCTACTAGCAATTGTTAGGCTCACTTTCATATTCCGCACTATTGCCTAAAATTGCTAAGTAATAATTAAAATTTGTAATTGTACCTATTCACCCCTCCCCTCTAGGTCCATCTCGATCCTTTCAATTGGTATCAGAGCCTCGTGCTCTATTCTTGTGGCTTAACCGCCCTAGAGCGAGATGACCCCAGATGGGACTCGCCTTGTTGTAGATCCTAAGGATAAAGGCGGGGCTTCTTCAAGTCAAGTCCTTTACGTCGGAGGATCTAGAACGGCCCTTGCTAAGCAAAAAGAGGAGCATGATGCTTCTCTTGAGGCCTTAGTCCAAATGAGATTAGCCACGTTGTCCTCGGTGCTTGCACCACTCTCGGTGGTGCTGCCTCAAGGCCAATTGTGCCTACTCCATCACTTGGTCAACAACCTCCACGACAATGAACACGCCCGGTGTTCCTTGGCTTTATGCAAGACCTCAGGTTGAGAAACCAAGATATAATCCTCAAGGCAGTCCTCCTTTGCTTAGTGCCACTTTCGATTTTCCTTTGTGGAGAGTTGCTATGCGGGACCATCTTCGACATGGAAGCGATGAGATGGTGGAGATCTTGGAGTATGGCTATCATGTGGTTGATCCAAAGAACCCCACTCCAAGAGAAATATATGACAAGAACCTCAATGACACTGCAATCATGTGGATAAGGAGAGGCTTGGATGAAAAGCAAAGGAGACCGTTCATACACATCACAAGTGCCAAGGAACTATGGGAAACTGTTATGCGATCCAAAACTGGCACCTCTACCCTCCGAGTGCTCAATATGAAATTGCCAAGGGCAATTGCAAAACTTTTGTATGGAGAAAGGTGAAACCCCAATCAACTCCATGAGCGTCTCATGACACTCACTGCCGATATTGAGTCATGTGAGTGTGACAAGACACAAGATGGATTCAACATGACAAAGAGGTTCCTTGTGGATAAGTTACTCCATGCTCTTGCTCCATTTCACCATCAAATGGTGTGGGACATAAGACGACATCATACCTTCAAGGAAATGACTACAGATGACATCGTATCCACCTTTCAACTATATGAAGAGTCAAAGACTAATGCCACAAAACATCTTGCCATGCATGGTTCTCCATCATCAAAGATCAATCTTGCATTGAAGGCCAAGCATGTATGTGAAGATGAACAAAGTGAAGAAGAAGAAGAGGATGACGAAGATGGTGATGAGATTGAATCTGACGAGGGCCCTACATATGAAGACATGGCTCTTTTGTCAAGAAGTTTAAGCGCGGGTAAGTTCAAGGGAAGATTCCAAAAGAAGAAAGTAAGAAAATGCTACAACTGTGAAGAAACCAATCACTTCTCCAACGAAAGTGCCCTTATGAGAAGAGAGAAGATAAACCAAGGTTTCCCAAGACCTTTCCCAAGAAGAAGTTGCCAAATCCTTTGAACTCCAAGCTCAAGAAGAGAGATGGAAAGGCAATGGTTGCTCAAGAAGAATCTGATCCGGATGATGTTAGTGGTGTTGCGGAGTTGCTCAAGACTCTCAAAACACCTTGAGGTTAGTAAACAAGAGTGGTGATGTGGTCACCTACAACTACATGAAAGATTACAAGGGCAACGCTCACAAATGCCTAATGGCAAAGGCCATGGTTGAAGAAGAAGAGGACCAAAGCTCTTCCCGACAAGGTCAAGGTAACTCCACGATCAAATCCTCCTCTTTCGCGCCCATCTACTTCTAGTGATGAGTATCTTGATGCGGAGGATAGTCATGAGGATGATGATCTAACTGATCCTATGCTTGCTAAACTTAATAAGTTCATGTGCTCCCTCAAAGGAAGGAAGCTCACTATGTTTCAGATGCTTATGGAGATGGTGAGTAAGTACACCATCTCCATTAAGGAACTCGAAACCCTCGTCATCGAGGAAAAGGAAAAATATGAAATCCTTGAGCGGAAAGTCAAATATGAGGAAGCACGAAATGATGAACTATGTTTAAAAATTGGTACAAATATTGATGTTCATACTAAAGATCTTGCCTCCTTGAAAAAGGCTATTGGCTCTTGTGAAGAGTTGATGAATGATAAAAGTAAGCTTGCAAAGTCTCATGCCTCTCTCACTAAGGATTGTGAGCTTCTATCCGTGTCTCAAGACTAAGGAAGAAGAGCTCACCCTTCTTACAAAGAGTTTTGAGACACTCAAACTTAATTATCTTGAAACTCTAGCCAAGGCTTACTCATCTCCTATTATCAATGTTGATGCATGTTCTACTAACTCTAGTAGTGATCTAGCATCCATCCTTGAGGAGAATCGGGTTCTCAAAGCTCAAATCGAGAAAGGGCTCATGACATGTGCTCAAGGGCCAAAGAACCTTAATGAGGTGTTGAGCCAACACAATGAAGCATTCACCAAAGAGGGACTCGGGTTTGACCCAAGCACAAGCAAGAAGAAGACGTCCTCCCAAAATTGCACCACTCCTTTAAAAGAAACCTTTGTACGAGAAGGACACAAGGAGAAAGGTAAGGTTGTTAGTGGGAAGGCCACAAGGGGCATGCCCACTCTCAACAAGCCAAAAGAGTTCATGCCTCCATCCTATGTACTGCGTAAGACTAAGGATGGAGAAGTTTATCTAAAGTTTGTTGGCCCCAAAAGGCATTTCATTTTATGCTATTTGGGTCCCTAAGACCCTTGTGACTAACTTGAGAGGTCCCATTGTAAAATGGGTGCCTCTAACCAAGTAATAATTGTGTGTAGGTAGCTTTCTTCGGTGGAGTAAAATGGGTGATTGATAGTGGATGTACAAATCATATGACCGGAGATAGCAAATTGCTCTACGATTTCATGGAAGCTATTCAACCATTTATGAGCATTATGTTTGGTGGAGGATCAAAAGGACAGGTACTTGGGTTGGGTAAGGTGGCTATCACTAATGACATGTCTCTTGCAAATGTCATGCTTGTCCAATCCCTTAAATATCATTTGCTTTCTGTCCGCCAATTGGCTTACATTGGTTATGATACACTATTTGGACTAACGGATGTGAAAGTCTTTAAGAGAGATACTCTCGAAGTGGCCTTTGTTGGAGAGTTGGATGGCAACCTTTACACGGTTGATTTCTCGAAGAGAGCACATTCCATGCAACTTGTCTAATGGCCAAGGCCGACAAGGGTGGCTATGGCATCGCCGGCTAGCCCATGTCGGCATGAGGAATCTCCAAGATCTCTTAAAGGGGAATCACATCCTTGGACTAACAAATGTCTCTTTTGAGAAAGATCGTGTGTGCAGTGCATGTATAGCCGGGAAGCAACATCAATCAAAGCACCCACCCAAGAATATTGTGTCTACTTCAAGGCCTTTGGAGCTCCTTCATGTGGATCTCTTTGGGCCTCCTTCATGGGATAGTCTTGGTGGGAAAAAGTATGGACTTGTCATTGTTGATGATTACTCAAGATATACATGGGTGTTTTTCCTCAAGTCCAAGGACTAAACGAAGATCACTTTCATTGACTTTGCCAAGCAAGCACAACGCATAAGTTTGACAAAGAAATCTTGGCAATAAGAAGTGACAATGGATCTGAGTTCAAAAACTATACCTTGGAAGAATTCCTTAGTGATGAAGGGATTGAGCATCAATATTCAGCTCCATACACTCCTCAGCAAAATGGTGTAGCCGAAAGGAAGAACCGCACACTTGTGGAGATGGCAAGGTCCATGTTGGATGAATACAAGTCACCACATAGTTTCTGGGGCGAAGCTGTCAACACCGCATGTCATGCATCAAACCGGCTTTTCCTACGCACTATATTGGAAAAAGACTCCATATGAGCTTCTAACTGGAAACAAGCCAAATGTCAAGTACTTTCGTGTATTTGGGTGCAAATGTTTCATCCTCAACAAAAGAGAAAGGTTAGGAAAATTTCAATCCAAAACAATTGACGGTATATTTGTTGGCTATGGATCAAACTCTCACGCATATAGAGTCTACAACAAATCCAATGGATGTGTTGTAGAAACTTGTGACGTGGTGTTTGATGAATTTAATGGCTCCCATGGGGAGCAAGTTGATCTAAGTGATGTAGGTGAAGAAGATTCTTCTCAAGACATTTTGACCATGGGCGTTGGTGCACTTCTTCCTATGGAACAAGAACCTCATGATGATGAAGAAGAAGATAGAAGTCTCCCACATCATCAAACTACTTCACCATTCATAACACCACAAGCCCCTATTGCTCAACCGATACCTTTAGCCCAAGTTGAAGAGGATGATCAAGCTCCTCCTCATGACAATCTTCAAGAACAAGAACAAGAAAGTCCAATCATTGATGATGAACCTCAACAAATGCAATATGAACAAGAAGATCTTCCTCCACACATTAATGATCCATATGTTGAGGATGTGGATGATGGACATGAAGTTGAACCTCGTGAAACCCTTACCTCTATCATGCCACGAGTGGCGGTCGTGTTGATGTTGACAAAATACTCACCGGCATATCGGAAGGTAGAGTCACTTTCGTAAACACTTGACCAACTTTTGTGCTCACTTCTCTTTTGTGTCTAGTTTTGAACCCATCAAGGTACAAGATGCAATGATAGACAACGATTGGCTAGTTGCTATGCAAGAAGAGTTGAACAATTTTGAACGCAACCAAGTGTGGTCGTTAGTCAAGAGGCCACCTACCGAACACAACGTCATTGGAACAAAATGGATTTTCAAGAACAAACAAGATGAGAATGGTGTAATCATCCGGAACAAGGCAAGGTTAGTGGCACAAGGGTACTCACAAGTTGAAGGTTTGGACTTTGGTGAGACTTTTGCCCCGTTGCCTGCCTTGAATCCATTCGCATCTTACTTGCTTATGCTGCTTTCAATGGTTTTACATTACATCAAATGGATGTGAAGAGTGCTTTTCTTAACGGTCCTCTACAAGAAGAAGTATATGTATCACAACCACCTGGGTTCGTTGATCCCGATCACAAAGACTATGTGTATAAACTTCATAAGGCTTTGTATGGCCTCAAACAAGCACCTCGTGCTTGGTATGATCATCTTAAGAAGTTTTTACTCGATGATGGTTTTGTGAGAGGGGTGATCGATCCTACTCTTTTTACTAAGAGGGATAAGGGTGATTTGATCTTATGCCAAATCTATGTAGATGATATCATTTTTGGTTCTCCTAACATTCATTTGTGCAAGAATTTTGCGGCTTCAATGACCAAGAATTTTGAAATGTCACTCAATGCGGATTTGAAGTTCTTCCTTGGTTTTCAAATTCAACAATTTCAAGAAGGAATTTTCTTGTCTCAAGCAAAGTACCTCAAGGATATCCTAGAGAAGTTTGGTATGTCCGATGCTAGTCCATGTAAGACACCAATGCCAACGAAAAATAACACTCATCAAGACACATACGGTATCCCCTTCGACCCATCTAAATACCGCTCTATGATTGGTTCATTGCTTTATCTTTGTGCATCTAGACCAGACATCATGTTTAGTGTATGCATGTGTGCTAGATTTCAAGATTCCCCTAGGGAAAGTCATCATAAGGCGGGTAAGCATATTCTTAGATACCTTGTTCACACCCCAAAGTTGGGTCTATGGTATCCCAAGGATGCTAAGTTTGATCTCATTGGATACACGGATGCGGATTGGGCGGAGACAAAGTGGATCGTAAGTCCACCTCCGTGCATGTCAATTTCTTGGACGCTCTTTGGTAAGTTGGTCATCGAAGAAACAAAATTGTATTGCCCTCTACCGCAGAAGCTGAATACATTGCTGCCGCCAGCCAGTGCAACTCAGTTATTATGGATGAGGCAAACTTTGAAGGATTATGGTATCACCTATAGACATGTGCCTCTTCTATGTGATAATGAAAGTGCTATCAACATTCTTGAGAACCCCAAGGATCATCTCCGCACCAAACACATTGATATTAGATATCACTTCTTGAGAGATCATGTTGAGAAAGGCGATATTCACATTGATCACATTGGGACAGATTTGCAACTGGCAGATATTTTCACGAAACCATTGGATGAAGCAAGGTTCTGTCGACTTAGGCGTGAACTTGGTATCTTGGAGCTTGAAAACATTATGTGAAATATAGTACTCATCCATGCTTAAACTTAATGTCTAGTCGTGATGTAGGCATATATTTAGGGGGGGACACTCAATTCATGAGTTCTCTCACCTTACATAATGCATAAATTGAACAAACACTCTCAAAGTTATCATAGTTTAATATGATGGAGTAGTTTATGCCTATGATTGAGTAAGGTGGGATCTGATTTCCTACATAAATAAGTTTTACTGTGAGAAAATGTCTTCCTCATCATCATTATCAGCCCTCCTGTCCAAACTTCTAGCTCGGACGTCCGGAGGGTTCCGGACGTCCGAGTGGTATTGACGGCCGGACGTCCGCAAAACTCCGGACGTCCGTATATTCTACTCTGGTTATTCTCGACCGGTCGTCCGGCCTCGCCGGACGTCCGTAAAAACCATTCTGGTTCACTCAAGTTTGGCCTAGCAAATGAAGCTTCGGACGTCCGGAAGACTCCGGACGTCCGTAAGAACCGTTCTGTTACAATATGCCCGGTCGTCCGACGCCATCGGACGTCCGTAAAAGCAACCCTGTTATCCTTCTTTGTTGATGGTCCTGACTCCGGTCGTCCGTCTGTTTCCGGATGTCCGGTCGCATATATAACTCCGGACGTCCGGAGGCCCCGGACGTCTGTACGTTTCTACGCGGGTCTATATATACTGCGCCCTAGTTTTTTTTAGTCAACCAACCGCCCGCCGCCGTACGTCTCTCCAATCAGTTCGCCGCCGCCGCCGTTTCTATCGTGCGGCCCCTCCTCGCGACCGCCCGCCGCCGTACCCCTCGCCGGGGTGTCTCCCCGCTGGATCTGAGACTTGCCGTCCGCCCGTCTAGCCGCTTCTGCTCGGGGCTTCTCTCCCGTCCGTCCTTCGATCCCCTGCTCCGATCGTCGCTTGGCTCCTCCGTGCTCTTCCTCGCCTAGTAGGGCAAACCCCCTTTCTCTTCACTTGTCACCCTGGTCTATGGAGGGTGTTGACATGTGCTTTCCTTCTCCCCTAGGTCCTGATGCCTCGGTCCAAGCACTCTGCACGCAAGCAAGTCGCCGGAGGGCCGGCGCGTCCGTCTCGTCGTGGTGGTTCCAACGACTCCGAGGAGGAAGATCGCCCTCGGAAACGTGCCGCTCGTCCTCACAGCTCGTCGAGTGATTCCTCTTCGGAGGGGTCAGATTTTGAGGATGAGCTTGAAGAGGTGGATCCGTCCCCGATGATTGGCGTCCGCGTCGCTGCCCCCAAGCCCGGCACTCGTCGTCCAACATTTCAACCTCCTCCTCCGGTGCAACCCCACGGTGATGCCCGTCACATCTCCATTGAGCCTCCACTATCACTAGGCCTTCATGTTAAGCGTTTCAATGAAGTCCCCAAATCTTCATATCTCAAATTGCGTCGTGATGTAGATCAATTTACTGTTGCTAGGGATTCTCAGGATAGTCGTTTTTGCACAAATGTCCAAGCCGACATCTTCACCACGATTGTCATTCCTAAAGGCTTGTCACTTCATGTTTGCATCGATCTTGAGCACATTCGCACTCATCCGGAGAAATATCCGGGAGCCATTGAGCTCATTGAGTCGTCAAACCTAGCTGCCCCATTCGCCTTTCAACACGATTTTAACCAGGCTGCCATCCATCGGTTTTATGCCACTTGTTACTTTGCTCACGATAACACTGTCACATGGATGACCTCCGACATCGCTCTCACAAAGATCTTATGCTGAGTTTGTCACCGCACTTGGATTTCCCGACACTGGGTTCAAAATCCACAAAGATGACCCCAACCATCAGCCCAAAGGCATTGCGGTCTATGCGGATCTCCTTAGACCCATATCATCTTTGTCTAATACTGAAAAACAAAAGGGTCTAAACCAAGTCTCTATTTGGCGTTTTCCATTCAACATCATTTATCGGTGTGTCATCCGCACCATTTATCCCAAGATTGGTGACAAGGGTTCTGTAGCAGCTCTGCATTGATCTCATGCATCGCCTTTACACATCTCCTAAAGGGAAGATAAATGTTCCACACTTTCTATGGCATGAGATTCGCCTTGCTAGCTTCCTGACAAGCGGGCTTTTCCTCATGCACCTTTTCTTCGTGCATTTATCGAGAGTGTAGCTCCCTTTCCCATTGCACGCACTCATATACATGAGAGATGGGTCATCCCACCTCACATGGCGGCTGACCATGTTCCTCCTTCTCCCGCCATCGCTACTCACACTGCCGCTAGTTTTCCCTCGCACGCTAACCATCCTCATTCCAGTGATGCCTCCTTTGGGCGCATTGCTCGTTTTCTTGGGAAGGCTCATTCAGCCATGATGAAGATGTTCACCTTCCATTGCTCCCAACACCACGATGTGGTCACTCGCATGGTCACTTCCAAGAACGCTCACGAAGGCTCGTCTGCGAGACTCAGCGTATATGATGTGAGTGACGATGAGCGTCTTCTGCAGAACCCCTTCCGATTTTGGTTTTCCTCCGGTCTGAGTGGGCTGATTTCTTTGACGAGACCGGTGGCGGTGGTGTTCATGATGATGATGAGGAGGATGAGCTTTAATACTATCATATCATTCCCCTCTTTGTTTTTTTGGATACTTGATGCCAAAGGGGGAGTAGGCTCCATATGCATTACTCTAGCTCATTATGTAATCGAACCTATGTTAGGAGTAGTTTGTTGAACTATGTTATTGAGTTTGTTAGTTATGAATCTATATGATATATGAATTGATCAGTTTGTTGGTTATGAGTTTGGTGAATCTATATGAATTGATCTATATGAAGTGATCCAACTATTGTGGCATCAGTTTGAGGGGAGCCCTCTCGCTACTCGCTACCTATTCTTATTATGGTTATTATGGTTATTGAGCTCCACAACAAATACTTCCGATTACTATTATGAGTATGCATATGAGTTGTCATCAACTACCAAAAGGGGAGATTGAAAGTGCAATCATGCCCTTGAATCATATTTTGATGTTGATGACAACACATATGCTCGGGACTAATCATGTTTATCAAGTATATCTCAGGATTGTGTTCCAAAGACCGTATGCATGGATCATGACTAGGGACAAAAAGCATATAACTCAAGAATGGAGATACAAGGTGTTAACTTCATTTATGGTTTGTTCTTGAGTATAGGGATCCCGCACTATTAAGAGGGGATCGATGGATCTGTGAAAAACTTGCTCAAAGCTGGTATCTATATACCTTACCTTTGGACGTCCGGCTCTCTACGGGCGTCCGGTCCTTCCTGATTGCCCGGACGTCCGGACGCTTCCAGACGTCCGACACTTCCACAACAGAAACATTTTTACGGATGTCCGGAACCCTCCGGACGTCCGACACTTTCGCATCAGAAACTTTCTTACGGATGTCTGGCCCCGCTCTGACGACCGTATCCTGTAATCTGATTTGTGAGTCACACTTTTTGCCGAAACACTTTTGCGGACGTCCGGAACTCTCCGGACGTCCGACACTTTCACATCAGAAGCATTCTTACGGATGTCCGGGCCTGTTCGGACGACCGTATCCTGTACATTGGTTTGTGGGTCACACTTTTCACAGCGGTCGGTCGTTCGATGGTAGCCAGACGTCCGGACCCATTTGGGCCTCCGGACGACCGACGTTCTCCGGACGTCCGCCATCCTGCACCCCAAATGGTCACCTTTTTCCCACCACATATATATACTCCTTCCCTTGCTCGGGTTGGGGTTGACCATTCACTTTGAACAAATCCTAGAACACTTCACTCACTCTCTCTCAACCCTCCACACCAAATCTTAGATCCCCAAGGGTTTGAGACCTTTGAAAAGAAGTTGTCCGATCAAGTGATAGATCCACTTCTCCTCCTTCTTTGCACCCAAGGAATTCATGATTTGAGCAAGTCTTGAGCAAATCCCCATTGATCTTATTACTCTTGGAGGTTGGAGACTCCTAGGCGGTAGGAGTCTTCGAGAGGAATCGACTTTTGTGATTACCCCGGATAAGTTTGTGAGGGTTTGGAGACCACCCAAGGTCTACCACTAGTGGTTGAGAAACATCTTCGTGGTGTTGTCTCAAAGGGAGAATAGGGTGAGCCTTCGTGGCGTTGGTGTGCCTTCGTGGTAACATCCACCTCTCTAACGGTGACTAGCTTCCCTCCAAGGAAGTGAACATCGGCATACATCCTTGTCTCCGGAGTTGCGGTTATTCCTAACCCTAACTCTATACTTGTGGTTACTTGTTTTGGTTTGCACTTACTTACATCATATTGTGCTTGCTCACTTATATGCTTGTGTTACTTACCTAGTACTTAGTACCTACTAGCAATTGTTAGGCTCACTTTCATATTCCGCACTATTGCCTAAAATTGCTAAGTAATAATTAAAATTTGTAATTGTACCTATTCACCCCCCCTCTAGGTCCATCTCGATCCTTTCACCCGCGCCCGCAACACCGTCGCCCAGCACCGCCGCCGACCCCACCCCCACCACCCCACTGCTGCACCACCCCGTCACCCCGGAGCCGTGCGACGTTCCTTGGCGCGAAGGCAGGGCTCCTCAGGTGTGCGACGGGCTGGGTCCAGGTGGAGCTCCTTATCAGACACTGTTGTTGCTCCTGGCCATGGCACACATCTGGCAGCGGCCCTTGTTTCCAAACACGGCTGGTGGTGCCCTTGGCGTGGTAGCTCGTGCTCCTGGCCATGGCACGTGATTGGCGGCGAACCGTGCTCCTGGGCGGCTATTTCTCCTCCGTGCGGTGTTCCTTTCCCTCGAGCGGCCCCGGCATGGCACATGGTAAGGGGTGGAGGTGGCCGCCGGTGGGTGGTGGAGGTGCTGAAGCTCCTTCGTCAAGAGGAGGAGAGGGAGAAGAAAGGGACAGTAGGAGAGAAGAAAATATAAGAGGAAGAAGTGACAACTTACAGGTGGGTCCCACATGTAAGTTAACAGTAAAATAAAACGGTCAAACAAACAGATTTTTTAGGAGCCGGCCTGACCTGTCATAAACCGGTTTAAAATGTTAGCAACGAACGGTTTGAGTTTTTGAAACAACCGACGTCAATTTTGGTAGTTATGAGGGACAAACAAACTTCTGGTAGTGTTTTTGGATCCCTAACGTGAAAAGTGGTAATTATATGCTATTCACTCTGTCACCGTTTATCTTTTCCTAGAGATCGGTAGCTCCGAAAAAATCTGGAAAAAACAGGGTGTTGGCAACTTCGGGACCATGTTTGCAGGAAAAGGAGAGGTCCAGGGGCCTCCTAGAATGCCAAGGCGCCATAGCCCTTGGAGGTAGGGCGTCTACTGGGGGCGCCTTAGGGCATGAGCTATGGAAGCATCACTATACTACTGCCCACGCTCGGACGAGACTTGCCTGCTCCCTACGTGTGTGTGCCCATCCGTGCTTCCCCATATGTGACATGATTTGATTGGAACAAAATAAGGCCGGGCCCCATCCCTTTAAAATTAGGGGGAAGATGATTAGATTAGAAAGGAAAAAGAAAAAAAGACAACCGTAAGATGAAGTGAAAGTACGGATGGGAGCATAGGGAGGGAGCATGCAAGCCGGATTCCCCACGCTCCACCTAGACAAAATGTAACTTAAGCTAGTGTTTAATTATACCTTCATCCAACGGAAGCAGTACTATTGTTACGCACCCTGAGCCTCCCCCGGTGGGTCCCCTCTGATGAAATATTTGCCTTTGAAATATTCCTGATTTTTCCTGATAGCGTATATATTCAATTGTCCTCTCGGCGGACGTCTCCTGGTCCTGGTTCCTCGACACCTCGTACACCTCCGCGGTCTACATGGAAGCAATGACATGCAATTAATTAGTACGAATGTAACTAAGTACATTCGTTGATTGAGTATGTGCAACAAAAGAAAGGTGGTGTGCTGGTGCACAGATCTGAAATTGAGCTAACAAAATTACTTATTTTCCGTCTAAAGTATTTCCTTCATTTAAATAAAGGAGGTAATTAACTAATTTAATTCAGTTTCCACATAAAAGTGTTCCATCAGTATTTCGACAAGGATTGAGGCCATGTTTATTTCGACAAGGATATGTCAAGAGTGAATGTTACCAAGTTTGGAGATCTAAACATGCAGGGTGATTTTATAATAAATAAATAAAATATCAGGAAGCAACCTGAATCATATCTGGATAATTAGACATAATTAAGTGATGAAACTGTTTTGTGCGAGCTACTGAACAGGGTAGAAGCATGCACATAAAATTTCAAAAATTTCCAAGGCATAAATCTACAGAAATAAATAAAATTATGTTTAACCTCTCTGAATTTCCACCGTGATTAACAAGGGAACATAGGAGTTTGGAATATATGGTGTCACTCTGTTGGGTTCCTCGAGCATGAATCAGTTTCTTGTCATTTTCAGATATCCCCAGGAACGCATGGAGCATGAATCAGTTTTTGAAGGTTCCTCGAGCACATTTGAGGCATGACTGCCTGCCTGAGAGTGTGGTGTGGAGATCATAGGATTCAACTCTGCCAAGGGCTTGGTTGAGCAGCTTCCCTCCCTTCCAGAGCATCTTAAGTGCTCCGCTTCGGGAAACCTTTGGCATGGCTTTCTTAATTGTGCCATGTATCATCATTGATATAATCTAGTAGTAAAAATGACTAAAGCATGTGCTTGTCTTAATTGGGCCATGCATGTATCATCATCCTAATGTAATCATAATGAAACAATGCCTTGTTTCTTTTTAGATTATTATTATTGGATACATTATCTTGCATACACAATGTTTTGTCACTTTAGTTAAGCTATGGATTTTGTATATCGGCGATGTCAGGGGCGCAGCCATGAAAGCTTGAGAGTTCCATATATTTCCATCTAAAGACCAATATAAAACCCATATATTGAGCTTGATGTTTAAGTGAAGATTGTTTGATGGTTTACAATATTCTTGTATGCATGCATCAACTCTGTGGCATTTTTCAGAGGCGCGTCGATAACGTTTTGGAGGCAATTTGAGTGACGCCAGAAAATGTCAGGGGCGCAGCCATGAAAGCTTGAGAGTTCCATATATTTCCATCTAAAGACCAATATAAAACCCATATATTGAGCTTGATGTTTAAGTGAAGATTGTTTGATGGTTTACAATATTCTTGTATGCATGCATCAACTCTGTGGCATTTTTCAGAGGCGCGTCGATAACGTTTTGGAGGCAATTTGAGTGACGCCAGAAAATGTCAGTGTCGCAGCCATGAAAGCTTGAGAGTTCCATATATTTCCATCTAAAGACCAATATAAAACCCATATATTGAGCTTGATGTTTAAGTGAAGATTGTTTGATGGTTTACAATATTCTTGTATGCGTGCATCAACTCTGTGGCATTTTCCAGAGGCGCGTCGATAACGTTTTGGAGGCAATTTGAGTGACGCCACAAAATGGTGGTTTTAGAGGCTTCTTTAGAAATGCCACCAAAAAAATATCAAAGGCAATTTGAATAACACACAAACAATGTTTTGGCGGGAATCTACAGAAATAGTCATTAGGGCACTGCTAAAACTGCCTCATATAGCAGTTGTAGGTGTTTCCAGAATGCCTTGCTTCTAGATCATTTCTAGCATAAATTTAGAATGCCTTCAAACATGCATGCCAGCGTTCTATTTTACTCCCTCTGTTCACATTTATAAGACGTTTTAGATGGTTCAGACAGCTCCCAAAACAGTTCAAAATCAGCTGACTAAAACGACTTATAAGAAGGAATGGAGGGAGTACTTAAGGCACGTGCTGTAGTGCTGTAGTGACACTAGACGAATGTTGTGTAAGATGAGCAACAAGGTGCTCACACAAGGAATGTAGCATGGCATTCAGTAGAATTTTATTTTACTTGAATAAAAGGAAGTGAACCACGATACTAACCAATAAGCTGCAGCTGCAGCAGATGAGCAAAATATCACTGAATGACCTCACAGATCAGCAAACCAAATTAACCAATAATTTGTCATTCTTTGACAACATAGGAAAACTGATACAGATCAGTTTGTCAAATCTGCCACTAAAGGCCATCCTATTAAATTACCTGATCACGCATGTACGGAACCGGTTGAAGCAGCTGGCAAGATGTTTTATCTTTCTGTGCATCAACAGTAACATTCCTTCTAAACATAGCAAAATAAAGCCAGCTGATTGCAGAATAGCAACTACAAGTAGGCTACTTTCATCAAACACTTGAACTATCAAGTCACATAGCTTTGCTATCTGTAGTAATAATGGAACTAAAAAATATAGTAGAAATGCGTCTACGCTTAGTAGCTGCTCAACCGTGACGAGAATGGTGCACCCTGGACTGGAATGCAAAGAGAATAAGTAAGACATGAGCTATAAGAAGATCCAATTAAGAGGGGTATGATGAAGTTGAGTTGCCAACTAAAACAGTTAACCACAGCGTTGCTATCAACCATCTCATAAATACATGATTTTATTTTACGCCACAGCCATCATCTGTTTCACAATACTACATAGCATAGGGCATTCCACCCGGGAAGACATAATTAATATGCAGCAGCACAACCAACAACCTAAGGCATGTCATCATATTACAAGTCTTTCCTATCCACAAATGATAGATTGAGTGCTCAGCCAGCTCTGGTCATCATTTTCCAAATGCAAACTTTTCTGGCGATGGATGCAGCACTTCACACTGAAGATAGCACATTTGACAAACACGCTCTGCCTTGTAATGTCCACACAGAAATGCTTTCCCCACAGAAGGAACCTCGCTATCAACAAGACGGTTGCATGTATTGCAAAGGCAATCCACTGAAAAAACAAAGACACTAAGTCAACAAACATGCACAAGCAAGAGAACAATCGTGCACTTGTGTTCTGTCAACAAAGGATATATAAAAAAGAGGAAGCGAGGACATACAACTGCCATCATGACGGGCTCCCCACCCAAGAAGAAGGCCTAACAAACTGTAGGCGTCAGTAACTGGCTCATCTGTATGTAAAACAAACACCAGCAAGGAAATAAACAAGGCGGAATCAGCATAGAAAATGCATGGTGTAACAGCAAAGGCACTAACAAGGTAGGTCCGTGACCGTGAATATATATTTTTATAAAGCAAAGTATAAAAACCTAGCTAGTGGAACATGGAATAAAAAACGACCAGGAGCCTAGCTAGGTTTGTAACAACAGCCATCTTGATTGTACCTGGAAGGATCCCATAAACAAGTAACCCCTCCGTCCCATAATATAAGACCTTTTTGCAAGCTGTTTTCGCTTGCAAAAAAATCTTATATGGTGGGACGGAGGGAGTATGTATTAGTCACCTCGTGCACAAAAAAGAGAAGAAGAAAAAGGGAAATACCACAAGTTTATCCCAATTGAACAATCCAAAAAAGAAGTGCATAACAATAGTAAAAACATTGCAAGCACCTCAAATTCACCACACCACAGAAAGACAATGACATAAACAAGTTTGAAAACATTGGTCACCAGAGCACATTTTAATGAATATAAATATACAATAAGCTAAGGTGGTTTTGGGCATCAAACACTAGCTTCCTGTATATGATTATGATGACATGCATGGCTCATGGTGGTTGTTTGGGTTTTAGCTAGCACTGAAAGAGATTTGAGTTTCCAGATCCAACATGTGGTATGTATGATGTGATGAATGAAGATAGCAATAATACATACATACCTAGCGGGGTGCACGAAACAACTCCTTGAAAACCATCCTTGGTAACAAGCTCATAAAAGAAGAGAGTTGGTGTAGCGGGCAGCAAGGAGAAGTAGCCGGAGCGCTTGTGGCTAGCGACGAAGTTGCCATGAGTCCAGCAAGAGCCATTGTGAGGACTGGTGTACCTGGTCACCTTGCCCGGGGCAGGTACGTACTCATTTTCCTGGGCAACCAACCAACCATGGAAAATGGAATGAGTACATGTAGCAATAAGTAAGGTAAAACAAAAGCAGAACAAAATGACTGAATGACTAGGGTTAAGTTCTTCAGTTTCGCAGTTTCTACTTAAAAAAACTTGCAAGTATATGCCCGTCAGTGGCCACAAACATCATCTTGTTGAGATAACTGTTTTATATATGTTATGACAGTAGGAGCGATCAAAATTGAAATTGTTTGAAGGCCGCTTGACTTGAGAGATTTTGGAAGAGTTGTTAATGATTTTTGCATATAAGGACGGGGTTGTTTGGTTGTGGGACAAATTTGCCAAATGTTATAGACGACAAAATGAGGTTATCCATTTTAATCAGTGTGCACATAAATAGATACATGGATGGAAACCAAGTAGCAAGCTGCAAAAGAGCAAAGTGAGAGGAGTACAAATATACATACCGGATGATTTAGGTTATAGTGGCGAAGGCATTCCATGACAAGTTGATGATCTTGAGCTGCTGCTACCTCGGAGGGGCTCGGCATCATCATCATAGAACTATCAAGATACAACAAGAAAGATATAAGATAAACACGGATGATCGAGTTAGTAGCTAGGGAGATGTGAAGTTTAATAATCTCTTGTTACCTGTTCCAGTTGTGTTCGAACCTGTCGAATTGCTCTGGCTCAGGCTGTGGCTCTGGGTGTGATGATGGCAGGCAACGGGACAAGATGAGGGACCAGGGCGACGACGAAGCTGCAGGGAGCGGCGGCGAAGGCTCCGACGAGGCCCACTCCGAGAGCAAGGCCTCCCTCTTGGCAATCAGATCCAGAGCATCCGGAGAAAGGCTAAGGCTGAGGCGAGGCCCCATCACCTTCACCTTCACCTTGGCCTCCCCTTCGGCGGCCGCGACCTTGGCCTTGGCCTTGGCTGACTGGCGCGCTCCCCTTCCGACGACGGCCTCCCTTTCCGCGGCCGCGACCTTGGCCTTGGCTCCCCTTCCGACGACGGCGAGGGGACTACCGAGCCTCCCCTCCCCTTCCGCGGCGGCGCCGGCCATCTCTCTCGCTCGCTTGCTCCGATTGGGGATTGGGGAATTTTTTTGGGGCTAGGGTTTGCGTCCGTGCGATTCGGCCACGGACAGAGTAAAGTAAATAGACGACACGGCGTAGGAGACCGAGCCAAGTCGGCCCAAAATAAACCAACACACAGACCGAGTCGGCCCACGACTCGAGACGACGGCGGCGGCGGAGGCGGAGGCTGCTCGCTGCCGTCCGACTCACTTGCTCCGCCGCCGACCACCATCTCCGTCTCCTCCTCCCGCCGCTTACCGGACTGCAGGTCCGTCCGATTCGAGCTCTTCCGCCGACCAACCCTAGCCTGCCTGCCTGCCTGATTCCGCCCTACTGTACTCACTCCTTGCATTTCATCCAGTGAGTCTGGTGGTGCGCCGCCATGTTCGAGCCAACGACCCCCGCCCTTGCTGGGAAGGGCTTCGGGGCGCGGCACCGCTGGAAGATGCTTCTCTCGCTGGGCCTGGGCATCGCCGGCGCCGGCTACGCCGCCTACCGCTTCTACAACGCGCACCAGAACGAGCTCGTCCAGGTGGAGGAGGACGAGGACATCATCAAGCAACAGTAACAACACAAACCACCACCAGATTTTATTCTTTTTCCATGCAAGTGTGCATTTTCCTTCCTGCTTATGTGTGTGTGTGTGTGTGTGTGTGTGTGTGTGTGTGTGTGTGTGTGTGTCCATCTTAGTGGTATATATGGTAGCAAACAGCATTGAGTTGATGTCTTGGTGGTGATCTGGGGCAGCAAGTTCTGCGATCGATCGATCGATCCAATTTACTTTGTGCATTGGGTTCCCGTGATGCTGTTTACTCAAGTGGCTCGCGCCAAGCTCCTGTTTGCTTGCGGCTCTGACCAAGCAAAGTTTAAAATCATGGGCAATATGGTTTCACGGCAGCTTTTCCCAGCCGCTAGAGCGGACTATTGCGGCCGCTAAGCCATTTAGCGGCAAGTAAATAGAGTACATATTCAGCAGTGAAACGGGATATTCTCATCGGGAAAATAGAAATAGAGGATTTCTTGAAGAATGGATATTAACATTCTTTGGTGCAGATCCATTTTCAGAAGAATGGATGTTAACATCTTGTTCAAGTGCCTCGCGCCGAGCAGCTGAGTCCTTCATGACCGTTCTGTGCTATTCTCTGTTAGGTTGCAAGGCCAGTTTGAAGAGGTGAAGGAGGAGCAGGAGGAAGGGAAGGAGAAGCAAGAGGAGGAGGAGGAGGAGGAGGAGCAGCAGCAGCAAGTTCTTCCTCCTTTACCGGAGGCAGACAGAGATTGGAAGTCTTACTACTACCGCAGCTGGGATCACATTCTACCTCCACCAACATTGCAGCTCGCAAGTAGTCTGCCTCGCATCCCCAGACAACCAGACAAGACAAAATGGAGTAAGTAACAGATTATCCATCCCAAGGAAAAACCTTTGGTCCAAGTTCTTTCATGAATTGACACTGACACCACTCCAAACTTCTTTTCCGGTTTAACCTTTGCAGGTGGAGTATGCTCCTTGCACTGCTATGGCGAAACACTCACAGCGTTGTTACGGTTGGTCTACCGTCAAGACGGGGGTTTCAATGTCGATCATTTGGCATTGATTCTCTCTGCTGCTGGCCAGGGATTCCTTAAGGAAACAGGAGCAAGCATTTATAACATATCTTTGTTGATTGCTCAGTCTGGTATTCCATTTGAGCCCAGTAGCATCCCAGCTTTCTTATTCCCAAATGATGTTGTGCTGAAGCCGCACCAGCGGGCGTACGCTCACGGTCTGTCGATAACGTATGGCTCAGCCCATACGCTTCCACTTACTCAGGAGCCGTGGACCGAAGAAGCGATTGCTCAAGGGCTTTGCTGTGACTCGACACGTGACCTCTTTGAGAAGGTTATGAAATTTCGCGAGTTACTATGCAAGGTCATCGATTCCGGTCCCATAGCTGTCACGCTGAATCCACAACGCCACTATTATGACATCCGTTCGGATGATGAGCCTTATAGGTTAAAAGCAAATGGAGAATACATCATGATCAAGTTACCCAATGGCAAGGAGATAAAGGCAGGGCATGTCGTCACAGTGTACGGGTACGCATGCTCGGGAGGCGATGTGCGGACTTTACTCCTCAACTATCAAGAGAATACAGTGAGGGCGCCAGCGCGAAACCAAGATGAGGCCGCAGTGCCACAAGACCAAGTTAATCCCGGCCGACATCTAATGGATCCGGATGCGTTCTATGGCTACTACACACCGGGCGGCCTCAAGAACATCAAATTCACACTGGAGTAGCTGCTCTGGATGATGGAACCTGATCTATTTATGTCGTTTTAGCTACATTTGCTAGTATGTGCTGAACTATGTAGAGCTGAACCCATTGGTAGTCGATGAAAAGCAAAGCATCACATGTAATGGAAATACACAATTTTCATTTCAGTCATTTCCAGTATGCTATGCACGTGGATGGACAATATGTGTGATGACACCTGAAGCATTTTGTTTTTCTTGGTGGGCTTATCATCTTTAGCTATTGAATCATTTTGTCCTCATCTGTGGCTGGGAATGCCTTATTACCTGAAATGATATATGTCTTATTATCTGCTGTGAAGTGCAAGCTGACACACCTCCGGTGTTACGGCTTGATATCTCTTGGTCTTGGGATGTACACCCGGCATCTGGTCAGTAACCTCCCATGGGCCATGGTCCGTTAATTTCAACTCACTGGCGAGAGGCTGTCTGTATGCTTAAAAATTTATAGTAAGAGTGTTCTATGTCCTTTCACCTGTATGTAAATTTCTTGTTTGAGCGCGAGGATTGATTGCTACTCAGCTGGATCAGTAGATTTATTGTTCAGTCTAAGCATGTAGTTCGGAAAAAAAAATCTAATCTTTTGGCTGCTGATTTGTAAGGTTTCAGTTTTAGTTTGAGTTTGGTACAGTGGTGTTGATGTGAGAAGTAACAAGACTAAGATGGTCTTCTGTTTTGCAGGTAGCTGGTGTGGGTCCCATCTGTCAGCTCTATCTTGTTCCTCCTCGCCCCCTTGTTGCATGCGTGCTCTGACTCTCAAGACATGGGCAGTCGTCTATGGTTGTTTGCAGTTGGCGATTAACTCACTGACGAGATGCAAATTTTCGCCTGTAATGCCATCGGCCGTCCCTATGCTCAAGTAAGATATGTAATAGAGAAGGACTTCGGTACAACCCCGCGCGCAAATAAACGTATAAGGGGTAGTATTGTCCATACTAAATTACGTATACTGTACCCGCCGTCCGTCGTAGGGCCGGCCGCCCGTGTACGTCGCGCCTCGTACTCCCGCGTCGTACGCGTGCGGTTCGGTAGTGCGATCGGGAAAGGAAAAAAAAGTACGCCCCACCCCGACACCCCATCTCCCCGTACGAAACCCTAGCGGCATCAACGCCGCCGTGGTCCACCGCCGTCACGACGTCGGGCGGCGTCCGTAGTCACCCACGCGCCGTGAAACCGACACCCCATCCCCGCCTAGGAAACCCTAGCGGCATCAACGCCGCCGTGGTCCACCACCGTCACGACGTCGACCCCGGCGTGCCCATCTAGTCGCGAGCACCGACGGCGTCCGTAGTCACCACACGCCGTGTCGCCGGTGAAACGCCCAGCGCTCGCTCGCCGTTCTGTCCTGGTACGCGCCCTCCACGACGTGGGTGGCAGCAACGCATCGGCGTCGACCCCAGGCGAGGACCCCTCGACGGCGCACAGTAGGTTAGGATGGCTCCTTTTGTTCTTTTTTTTTTATGGTTTTGATTTGTCCATTGCATTTTTGTGCATTTTTTTATGCAAAATGATTCCCTACTTAGGTAAATAAGAGAGGAGAGTAGTGACTTCTTAATGACCTCATAATGATTTTGTATGTCCAAATTTGTATGCATGCCACATAGTCATGTCACTGTCGCGATGATGTTTTGTGGAATGTTGGCATTGATCTCACACCTTATTTGTATGTGCATAGATGGAGCAAGTAACCGGATACGCCAGTGATGATTCCGGTAGCGATAATGGATCCTCGTCATTGAATGCGAACCAACCTCCCGGAGACAACTATATGAGTCAGGATGAATCGTACAGTGGTAATGTAAGTGCCTTCAACGTTGACAAAAACATATTGAATACAAACTAGTTATTTGACACTAACATGTCCTTTTAAATTTGTACAGCTACATGGCAATGCTGACGATGAGGAATATGATATAGATGAACAATTTTATGCAGATAGTGTGAGCCAGGTATGTTGAAAAAATTGTAGAGAAATGATTGACATTAAAATTGTATGACCACTTATGTTACTTTACATGTGCACAGATAAATGCTAATGGTGACAATGAGCGTAATAATATAGATGATGACAATGCCGAGAGCGAGGTCGATGCATCTCGTAGTGTGAGCGGTAGCCAAGTAAGTTCTTTACATTATTTATGGTTAGTAAGAATACAAGAACAGATTGACATGCAAGGTTATATGTCATATTTTGCAGGGAGGTGTTGATGGTCCTAGCGGGAATGATGAGCACAGCGATGATGATCAGTTTGACCTTGACATGTGCTATGATGAATATCAGCAAGAGTCACTTGATAGGCATTGGGCAGTGATGGTAAACACATTCAGGTCATTAGGCGAGGTGTACACGTTCTACAACAAGCACGCGAGAGAACGTGGGTTCAGCATCAGGAAGGACTCGCTAAAATTTTCGAAGGATCGCGCAAGGACTCCGCGCTTGAGGAGGTATCTCTGTTCCGCCGCAGGAAAACGACAGGCCAAGTTCTGTACCATGGAAGGCCGGACCCGCAGGCTTAGACCGGAGAGTCGATTCTTATGTGAAGCCCATTTGACAGTTAAGCTTGATAAAAAGCTCAATCTTTGGTATGTCAGCAGTTTCTCCGATGATCACAGCCACACTCTTGCACGACCGGACGAAGTCCCTTTCCTCCGATCTCATAATCAGATCAAAGCATTTGAGAGAGCTGAGATCTTAGCTATGGCTGGAGCTGGGATAAGAAAACATATCATTTTTGACAACGTCGTTAGCAGGTATGGGTCGTATGCAAAGTCACCATTTCAGAGGACAAAGCTGTATAACATGTGCTATAGGGAGAAGATGAAATTGCTTGCACAAGGTGATGCTGATACTGCCGTAGGAATAATGTTGACCAGAAAGGACAGAGATCCAGACTTTTTCTTTGAGCACACGGTTGACGCTGAAGGCAGGCTCCAAAACCTCTTTTGGTGTGATTCGCAGTCACGCCGGGATTATCTAGACTATGGTGATGTTGTTGTGTTCGATAGCACATACAAGATGAACAGGTATGGAATGCCATTCATCCCTTTTGTGGGTCTGAACAACCACCCTTGCACTACGGTATTCGCCTGCGCCATTGTTTCGCATTTAGACCGAGGCTACATATGTTTGGTTGCTTAACACGTTCTTGAAAGCTAACTGTCAGAAGAGGCCCAAATCTGTAATTACAGATGGAGATGCAGCGATGATAAGGGCTAATAGGAAGGTGCTTTCTGACGTGTGGCATCGTCTATGTTCATGGCATATTGAAAAGAATATGCGAAACACCTCAACCACAAGTCATTGAAGGAGTTTAGGGCATTATTGTACTATGCCACTACACATAAGGTTTTTGAGGAGAGATGGGCCGCGTTTGTGCGCAAATGGCAGACGGAGAAAACGAAAACATGGCTCCATAGGGTGTACAGGAAGAGGACGCTTTGGGCTGCATCATATTTGTCTGGTGGGTTTTTCCTTGGTATGCGCAGTAATCAGAGGAGTGAGAGTCTGAACTCCAGCCTGCACCTTCATCTTGACTATGGTATGACGATCGTTGACATGATTGTACACTACGAGAATTGTATTGTTCGCCTCCGTGAGAATGAAGCTTATGATGACTACACGGCCTCACAGACTCTTCCAAAGAATGGATCGAGTGTCGTGCCATTGAGTCGTATGCTGCGAAAGCATTCACGCAGGCAAACTTTTATATGTTGCAACAAGATATGAAGAAGGTACAGGAGCTTGAGGTAATTGATAGGTAGCGGGGACCGATAGTCGAGAGATTTGTGGTTGCGTGGAAGAATAACAGGGATCACAGATTTAATGTGGACTATCGCCCGGGTAACTCAGCAGAAACTATAAAATGCAGTTGCCGAAGTATGACTCGCAAAGGGCTTCCTTGCAAGCATATTATTCATGTTTTGAATGCACTGAACTTACCTGTGATACCCAAGTGTTGTGTCCTGCAAAGATTCTCAAAAAAAGCACGAGCTGGACTGCCCGTGAAGCGCACCAGCGATTTGTTTGCGTGGGGTTGGTCGAGTGGTGAGGACAGAGCTAGATATAGTGAGTTGACCATCAAATCTTCAGAAGCATGTCATGTCGCATGCAGTAATTCTTTCTTATTCGACAAGTTGATGGCAGCTCTGGATGATATTATAGTGAATAAGGATATTCAGGGAAATGAAGATGATATTCAGCGAAGCTTCGTGAACAGTAATCCATTTGAGCCTAACCGAGATCATATTCTGGTTCGTGATCCAGTAAAGGTTTCCACCAAGGGCGCACCTAAGCAGAACAGTAGAGGTCGCGGTAAGGGTGGCCCAGATGTGACAAAAAATGAGAGGCCTAAAGCATTTGACGAGAAATCTGGACGAAAATGTAGCATATGCAGCGGCTCAGGTCATAACAGGAGCACATGCAGCAAAAATGAAGAGTATGTCTATTATTTGTTTATGTCAGTTTTGTTGTTTCATTAACGGTGCATTGATTCTCATTTTTTTTTGTATGCAACAACTGGGCTTGAAGAATCATGTGAAGACGATGCGAGTGTTTTACCTCTTCCATTTATATGAAAAACAATTGTTACATTTATGTTCGTGTTGAGTATTTTATATGTATGAAACAAGATTATTGCCTACAGACCGTTGTTTTTTCAGACTTGTTATTTTCTGTCCACTACAATAAAATTACTGTGGTGACAATTGTTATGTTGAGACATCATTGTTGTTGATATAAATATTCAGTATTCATTGTTTATTTTATGAATTCTGCATGTATTTACTACAGTCCCGTCGGCTATCAAATATATTAAAATAAGAGAAGTACTCACAGAACTGTTGTTGAAAAAAAATGAAAAAAAATGCCCGCCCGTCTCCACAGCGTGTCTTAGTAAGCCCGTCGTTATCAAGCCCAGCAGGCGACTACCTGGCGTTTGGGAGCACGCCGTGAAACCAGGCCAACGAGGCAACATCGGCCGGCTTTGTCGGCGGTAGTAATCGAGAGGAGTTCAATGCGACGGCGGAGGTGAGTATATAAACTAGTCGTTGCCGCCTTTCGCCGGCGAGGTGGGACTAAACTAGTTAGTTTCCTGTCGCGGCGTCTCGGTGGTAACTGGGCCGGCCCACGGCGCGTCGAGCCGTCGAGAAGACCGCGCCGTCAATTGCCTTTTTGGGCCGGCCCACGGCGCGTCGAGCCGTCGAGAAGACCGCGCCGTCCAGTGCCTTTTTGGGCCGGCCCACGTCGCGTGTGGTTGTGTCCACGTCGCCCCGCGGCCGACGCAAGTTTAGTCCCACCTCGCCGGCCGAAGGGGACGACGACCAGTTTATATACTCAGCTCCCGTCGTCGCATTGAACTCCTCTGATTACTACCCCGTCGATGTGCCGCGTCGATGCTGCCCTGTTGGGCCTGGTTTCCACGGCGTGCTCCGAAACGCCTGTGGTAGTCGCCCGTTGGGCTGGATAACGACGGGCTTACTAAGACACGCTGTGGAGACGGGCGGGCATTTTTTTTCAACAACAGTTCACAGAGTACTTCTCTTATTTTAATATATTTGACAGCCGACGCGACTGTAGTAAATACATGCAGAATTCATAAAATAAACAATGAATACTGAAAATTTAACGACGACACGATTACATGATTACATATTACTATTCGGCAACAAAAAAATCATGTAAACAAAAAAAAAGAATGATTATATAATATTTATGAAACAAAATATCATGTGGACATAAAAAATATTTGGAGAAGTGCCGAGTCTATTACATATAACTATTCGGAAGCAGAGTCTATTACACAAAATTTATAAGCAAGTGCATAAGCGTTTGGAAAATAAAGTCCTCCAGTACCAGCCAATCACATGCAAAACTCCTCTGTGCGCATCTATTTTTCTTCTTTGATATCCGAATAACTTTGTTTTTCACTTCATCAAGCTTGTTTCTTTCCGAAAAGATAAGTTGCGCAATCATTAACTCTCTCGAATCATCAATTGAGGTCTGAAAAAAAATGGTGTTAGCACAGCGTTCATTGTACATTATAGTCCAAACATGACTTGCGTACATGTGAAAATAAGCCTGTCCATTTGTCACCATCCCAATATTGAAAGCATCGAAGGAGAAATATGTTGGGGAACGTAGTAATTTCAAATTTTTCCTACGCACACGCAAGATCATGGTGATGGCATAGCAACGAGAGGGGAGAGTATTGTCCACGTACCCTCGTAGACCGTAAGCGGAAGCGTTATGACAACGCGGTTGATGTAGTTGTACGTCTTCACGATCCGACCGATCCAAGTACTGAACGTACGGCACCTCCGAGTTCAGCACACGTTCAGCTTGATGACGATCCCCGGACTCCGGTCCAGCAAAGTGTCGGGGATGAGTTCCGTCAGCACGACGGCGTGGTGAGGATGATGATGCTCTACCGGCGCAGGGCTTCGCCTAAGCTCCGCGACGATATGACCGAGGTGGAATATGGTGGAGGGGGGCACCGCACACGGCTAAGGAACGATCCGTAGATCAACTTGTGTGTCCATGGGGTGCCCCCTGCCCCGTATATAAAGGAGGGAGGGAGGAGGAGGCCGGCCCTAGGAGGGGCGCGCCATGGGGAGTCCTACTCCCACCGGGAGTAGGATTCCCCCTTTCCTAGTCCAATTAGGAGTCCTTCCATGTACTAGGAGTAGGAGACAAGGAAGGGGAAGAGAGAAGGGAAGGAAGGAAGGGGTGCGGCCCCTCCCCTTAGTCCAATTCGGACTAGGCCATGGGGGGGCGCGCAGCCTGCCCTAGGCAGCCCCTCTCTCTTTCCCGCAGGGCCCAATAAGGCCCAATACTTCTCCCGGCGAATTCCCGTAACTCTCTGGTACTCCGAAAATACCGAATCATTCGAACCTTTCCGAACTCCGAATATAGTCGTCCAATATATCGATCTTTACGTCTCGACCATTTCGAGACTCCTCGTCATGTCCCCGATCTCATCCGGGACTCCGAACTCCTTCGGTACATCAAAACTCATAAACTCATAATATAAGCATCGCCGAAACCTTAAGCGTGCGGACCCTACGGGTTCGAGAACTATGTAGACATGACCTAGAACTATTCTCGGTCAATAACCAATAGCGGGACCTGGATGCCCATATTGGCTCCTACATATTCTACGAAGATCTTTATCGGTCAAACCGCATAACAACATCGTTGTTTCCTTTGTCATCGGTATGTTACTTGCCCGAGATTCGATCGTCGGTATCCAATACCTAGTTCAATCTAGATTCTTGGCAAGTCTCTTTACTCGTTCGTAATGCATCATTCCGTAACTAACTCATTAGCTACATTGCTTGCAAGGCTTATAGTGATGTGCATTACCGAGAGGGCCCGGAGATACCTCTCCAGACAATCGGAGTGACAAAACCTAATCTCGAAATACGCCAACCCAACATGTACCTTTGGAGACACCTGTAGTACTCCTTTATGATCACCCAGTTACGTTGTGACGTTTGGTAGCACCAAAGTGTTCCTCCGATAAACGGAGTTGCATAATCTCATAGTTACGAGAACATGTATAAGTCATGAAGAAAGCAATAGCAATATACTAAACGATCAAGTGCTAGGCTCACGGAATGGGTCATGTCAATCAGATCATTCTCCTAATGATGTGATCCCATTAATCAAATAACAACACATGTCTATGGTTAGGAAACATAACCATCTTTGATTAATGAGCTAGTCAAGTAGAGGCATACTACTGACTATATGTTTGTCTATGTATTCACACATGTATCATGTTTCCGGTTAATACAATTCTAGCATGAATAATAAACATTTATCATGAAATAAGGAAATAAATAATAACTTTATTATTGCCTCTAGGGCATATTTCCTTCAGTCTCCCACTTGCACTAGAGTCAATAATCTAGTTCACATCATCATGTGATTCAACACTAATATTCACATCTGTATGTGATTAACACCCATAGTTCACATCCTCATGTGACCAACACCCAAAGGTTTTACTAGAGTCAATAATCTAGTTCACATCGCTATGTGATTAACACCCAAAGAGTACTAAGGTATGATCATGTTTTGCTCGTGAGAGAAGTTTAGTCAACGGGTCTGTCACATTCAGAGCCGTATGTATTTTGCAAATATTCTATGTCTACAATGCTCTTGCGGAGCTACTCTAGCTAATTGCTCCCATTTTCAATATGTATCCAGATTGAGACTTAGAGTCATCCGGATCAGTGTAAAAAGCTTGCATTGATGTACCTCTTTCTGACGGGCTCTTTTATCACCTCCATAATCGAGAAATATTTCCTTAGTCCTCACTAAGGATGTTCTTGACCAATGTCGATGATCTACTCCTAGATCACTATTGTACTCCTTGCCAAATTCAGAGCAAGGTATACAATAGGTCTGGTACATAGCATACCATACTTTATAGAACCTATGACAGAGGCATAGTGAATGACTTTCATTCTCTTTTCTATTTTCTGCCGTGGTCGGGATTTGAGTCTTACTCAATTTCACACGTTTGCAACACAGGGAAGAACTTTTCTTTGACTGTTCCATTTTGAACTACTTCAAAATCTTGACAAGGTATGTACTTATTGAAAAACTTATCAAGCGTCTTGATCTTATCTCAATAGATCTTGATGCTCAATATGTAAGTAGCTTTTACTGAGGTCTTTCTTTTAAAGAACTCCTTTCAAATACTCCTTTATGCTTTCCAGAAAAATTATACATCATTTCTGATCAACAATATGTTACTCACATATATTTATCAAAAAGGCGGTAGTGCTCCCACTCACTTTATTGTAAATACAGGCTTCACCGCAAGCCTGTATAAAACTATATGCTTTGATCAACTTATCAAAGCGAGTATTCCAACTACGAGATGCTTGCACCAGTCCATAGATGGATCGCTGGAGCTTACACATTTTGTTTGCACCTTTAGGATTGACAAAACATTCTGGTTGCATCATATACAACTCTTCTTTAATAAATCCATTAAAGAATGTAGTTTTGACATCCATTTGCCAGATTTCATAAAATGTGGCAATTGCTAACATGATTCGGACAGACTTAAGCATCGCTACAGTTGAGAAAATCTCATTGTAGTCAACACCTTGAACTTGTCGAAAACCTTTTTGCGACAAGTCGAGCTTTGTAGATAGTAACACCACTATCAGCATCTGTCTTCCTCTTGAAGATCCATTTATATAATATGGCTTGCCGATCATCGGGCAACTCCATCAAAGTCCACACTTTGTTCTCATACATGGATCCCATCTCAGATTTCATGGTCTCAAACCATTTCGCGGAATCTGGGCTCATCATCGCTTCCTCATAGTTCGTAGGTTTATCATGGTCTAGTAACATGATTTCCAGAATAGGATTACCATACCACTCTGGTGCGGACTGTACTTTGGGAGACCTACGAGGTTTTGTAGTAACTTGATCTGAAGTTTCATGATCATCATCATTAGCTTCCTCACTAATTGGTATAGGAATCACTCGAACTGATTTACTGTGATTAACTACTTTCCAATTCGGGAGAAGGTACAAATTACCTTATCAAGCTCTTACTTTCCTCCCACTCACTTCTTTCGAGAGAAACTTCTTCTCTAGAAAGGATCCACCTTAGCAACCAATAACTTGCCTTCGGATCTGTGATAGAAGATGTACCCAATAGTTACCTTTGGGTATTCTATGAAGACGCACTTCTCCGATTGAGCTTATCGGTGAAAACTTTTTCACATAAGCATCACAACTCCAAACTTTAAGAAACGACAGCTTAGGTTTACCGTTAAACCATAGTTCATACGGTGTCGCCTCAACGGATTTAGATGGTGCCCTATTAAACGTGAATGCAGCTGTCTCTAATGCATAACCCCAAAGCGATAGTGGTAAACCGATAAGAGACATCATAGATCGCACCATATCCAATAAAGTGCGGTTACGACTTTCGGACACACCATTATGCTGTGGTGTTCCATATGGCGTGAGTTGCGAAACTATTTCACATTGTTTCAAATGAAGACCAAACTCGTAACTCAAATATTCATCTCCACGATCAGATCGCAGAAACTTTATTTTCTTGTTATGATGATTTTCCACTTCACTCTGAAATTCTTTGAACTTTTCAATTATTTCAGACTTATGTTTCATCAAGTAGAGATACCCATATCTGCTCAAATCATCTTGTGAAGGTCAGAAAATAACGATACTTGCCACGAGCATCAACACTCATTGGATCGCATACATCGGTATGTATTATTTCCAATAAGTCAGTAGCTTGTTCCATTGTTCCGAGAACGGAGTTTTAGTCATCTTGCCCAAAAGGCACGGTTCGCAAGCATCAAATGATTCATAATCAAGTGATTCCAAAAGTCCATCAGCATGGAGTTTCTTCATGCGCTTTACACCAATATGACCTAAACGGCAGTGCCACAAATAAGTTGCACTATCATTATTAACTTTGCATCTTTTGGTTTCAATACTATGAATATGTGTATCACTACGATCGAGATCCAATGAACCATTTTCATTGGGTGTGTAACCATATAAGGTTTTATTCATGTAAACAGAACAACAATTTATTCTCTTACTTAAATGAATAATTGTATTGCAATAAACATGATCAAATCATATTTATGCTCAACACCAAATAACACTTATTTAGGTTCCACACTAATCCCGAAAGTATAGGGAGTGTGCGATGATGATCATATGAATCTTGGAACTACTTCCAACTCTCATCGTCACTTCGCCCTTAACTAGTCTCTGTTCATTCTCCAACTCCCGTTTCGAGTTACTAATCTTAGCAACTGAACTAGTACCAAATACTGAGGGGTTGCTATGAACACTAGTAAGGCACACATCAATAACCTGTATATCAAATATAACCTTGTTCACTTTGCCATCCTTTCTTATCCACCAAATACTTGGGGTAGTTCCGCTTCGAGTGACCAATCCCTTTGCAGTAGAAGCACTTAGTCTCAGGCTTAGGACCAGACTTGGCTTTCTTCACTTGAGCAGCAACTTGCTTGCCGTTCTTCTTGAAGTTCCCCTTCTTCCTTTTGCCCTTTTCTTGAAACTAGTGGTCTTGTCTACCATCAACACTTGATGTTTTTCTTGATTTCTACCTCCGTCGATTTTAGCATCACGAAGAGTTTGGGAATTACTTTTGTCATCCCTTGCATATTATAGTTCATCACGAAGTTCTACTAACTTGGTGATGGTGACTAGAGAATTCTGTCAATCACTATCTTATCCGGAATATTAACTCCCACTTGATTCAAGCGATTGAAGTACCGGACAATCTGAGCACATGCTCACTAGTTGAGCGATTCTCCTCCATCTTTTAGCTATAGAACTTGTTGGAGACTTCATATCTCTCAACTCGGGTATTTTCTTGAAATATTAACTTCAATTCCTGGAACATCTCATATGGTCCATGACGTTCAAAACGTCTTTGAAGTCCCGTTTCTAAGACGTTGAGTATGGTGCACTAAACTATCAAGTAGTCATCATTTTGAGCTAGCCAAACGTTCATAACGTCTGCATCTGCTCCTGCAATAGGTTTGTCACCTAGCGGTGCATTAAAGACATAATTCTTCTGTGCAGCAATGAGGATAAACCTCAGATCACGGATCCAATCCGCATCATTGCTACTAACATTTTTCAATACAATTTTCTCTAGGAACACATATAAAAACACATGGAAGCAAAAACATAGGGAAGCAACAACGCGAGCTATTGATCTACAACATAATTTGCAAAATACTACCAGGACTAAGTTAATGATAAATTAAAGTTCAATTAATCATATTACTTTAGAACTCCCACTTAGATAGACATCCCTCTAATCTTCTAAGTGATTACGTGATCCATATTAACTACACCATGTCCGATCGTCACGTGAGATGGAGTAGTTTCAACAGTGAACATCAATATGTTGATCATATCTACTATATGATTCACGCTCGACCTTTCGGTCTCCGTGTTCCGAGGCCATATCTGTTATATGCTAGGCTCGTCAAGTTTAACCTGAGTATTCCGCGTGCGCAACTGTTTTGCACCCGTTGTATTTGAACGTAGAGCCTATCACACCTGATCATCACGTGGTGTCTCAGCACGAAGAACTTTCGCAACGGTGCATACTCAGGGAGAACACTTCTTGATAATTTTAGTGAGAGATCATCTTATAATGCTACCGTCAATCAAAGCAAGATAAGATGCATAAAGGATAAACATCACATGCAATCAATATAAGTGATATGATATGGCCATCATCATCTTGTGCTTGTGATCTCCATCTCCGAAGCACCGTCATGATCACCATCGTCACCGGTAGCGACACCTTGATCTCCATCGTAGCATCGTTGTCGTCTCGCCAACTATTGCTTCTACGACTATCGCTACCGCTTAGTGATAAAGTAAAGCAATTACATGGCGTTGCATTTCATACAATAAAGCGACAACCATATGGCTCCTGCCATTGCCGATAACTCGGTTACAAAACATGATCATCTCATACAATAAAATATAGCATCACGTCTTGACCATATCACATCACAACATGCCCTGCAAAAACAAGTTAGACGTCCTCTACTTTGTTGTTGCAAATTTTACGTGGCTGCTACGGGCTGAGCAAGAACCGTTCTTACCTACGCATCAAAACCACAACGATAGTTTGTCAAGTTGGTGCTGTTTTAACCTTCGCAAGGACCGGGCGTAGCCACACTCGGTTCAACTAAAGTGAGAGAGACAGACACCCGCCGGTCACCTTTAAGCAACAAGTGCTCGAAGCGGTGAAACCAGTCTCGCGTAAGCGTCTGGCGTAATGTCGGTCCGGACGCTTCATCTCACAATACCGCTGAACCAAAGTATGACATGCTGGTAAGCAGTATGACTTATATCGCCCACAACTCACTTGTGTTCTACTCGTGCATATGACATCAACGCATAAAACCAGGCTCGGATGCCACTTTGTTGGGGAACGTAGTAATTTCAAATTTTCCCTACGCACACGCAAGATCATGGTGATGGCATAGCAACGAGAGGGGAGAGTATTGTCCACGTACCCTCGTGAGACCGTAAGCGGAAGCGTTATGACAACGCGGTTGATGTAGTTATGCGTCTTCACGATCCGACCGATCCAAGTACTGAACGTCACGGCACCTCCGAGTTCAGCACACGTTCAGCTTGATGACGATCCCCGGACTCCGGTCCAGCAAAGTGTCGGGGATGAGTTCCGTCAGCACGACGGCGTGGTGAGGATGATGATGCTCTACCGGCGCAGGGCTTCGCCTAAGCTCATGACGATATGACCGAGGTGGAATATGGTGGAGGGGCACCGCACACGGCTAAGGAACGATCCGTAGATCAACTTGTGTGTCCATGGGGTGCCCCCTGCCCCGTATATAAAGGAGGGAGGGAGGAGGAGGCCGGCCCTAGGAGGCGCGCCATGGGGAGTCCTACTCCCACCGGGAGTAGGATTCCCTTCCTAGTCCAATTAGGAGTCCTTCCATGTACTAGGAGTAGGAGACAAGGAAGGGGAAGAGAGAAGGAAGGAAGGGGTGCGGCCCTCCCTTAGTCCAATTCGGACTAGGCCATGGGGGGGCGCGCGGCCTGCCCTAGGCAGCCCCTCTCTCTTTCCCGCAGGGCCCAATAAGGCCCAATACTTCTCCCCGGCGAATTCCCGTAACTCTCTGGTACTCCGAAAAATACCCGAATCATTCGGAACCTTTCCGAACTCCGAATATAGTCGTCCAATATATCGATCTTTACGTCTCGACCATTTCGAGACTCCTCGTCATGTCCCCGATCTCATCCGGGACTCCGAACTCCTTCGGTACATCAAAACTCATAAACTCATAATATAACCGCCATCGAAACCTTAAGCGTGCGGACCCTACGGGTTCGAGAACTATGTAGACATGACCTAGAACTATTCTCGGTCAATAACCAATAGCGGGACCTGGATGCCCATATTGGCTCCTACATATTCTACGAAGATCTTTATCGGTCAAACCGCATAACAACATACGTTGTTCCCTTTGTCATCGGTATGTTACTTGCCCGAGATTCGATCGTCGGTATCCAATACCTAGTTCAATCTTGTTACTGGCAAGTCTCTTTACTCGTTTACGTAATGCATCATTCCGTAACTAACTCATTAGCTACATTGCTTGCAAGGCTTATAGTGATGTGCATTACCGAGAGGGCCCAGAGATACCTCTCCGACAATCGGAGTGACAAAACCTAATCTCGAAATACGCCAACCCAACATGTACCTTTGGAGACACCTGTAGTACTCCTTTATGATCACCCGATTACGTTGTGACGTTTGGTAGCACCAAAGTGTTCCTCCGATAAACGGGAGTTGCATAATCTCATAGTTACAGGAACATGTATAAGTCATGAAGAAAGCAATAGCAATATACTAAACGATCAAGTGCTAGGCTCACGGAATGGGTCATGTCAATCAGATCATTCTCCTAATGATGTGATCCCATTAATCAAATAACAACACATGTCTATGGTTAGGAAACATAACCATCTTTGATTAATGAGCTAGTCAAGTAGAGGCATACTACTGACTATATGTTTGTCTATGTATTCACACATGTATCATGTTTCCGGTTAATACAATTCTAGCATGAATAATAAACATTTATCATGAAATAAGGAAATAAATAATAACTTTATTATTGCCTCTAGGGCATATTTCCTTCAAAATATTCCACACGAATTCCTAGTGCATACAATTTACGAAGATTAAATATCTAATGTACATATAAGACCGACATTCTGTCGAAGTAAGAACTCACCCATCATGTTGTTTTGGCATGTCATACGTTTGAATAGGCCAATTGGAAACATCCGGATAATTCACAATTCCGGTTGCATTTGCTTCTTGGATATCTTCTGCTAGTTGTTTTCTCTATAGATATAATAAACATGGTGGAAAGAATGTCATTCAGTGTACTAAAGAAAACGAATGTTACCAAATGCACATTTGAAAGTTAAACTTACCAGGTCCTCAACGAGTTCTCTAGTAACACTGTCAAGTTTTCCGGTCATCAACGAGTCAAGAACCTGAAACTCTCTCTTCCCGCTATGCATGACGACAGTAATCCAGTGATTATTTTGCTTGTTTAGAGGAATGTAAGTCTGCATCACAAGGACCATAAAACACAATCATCACATACTATCGTATGTATGTACCGTGTTAACAATCAAACTTACCTTTGATTATTTGAAATACTCGTCCTGACATCTGTTCACGGGTCCATTACTATGCGACTCTGCTTCATAATCGTTACCGGCGGTCTTCTTTCCGGGTCTAATGTGAAGCAACCAATGTATCCTCCAAGTTGTCAACATGAAACGATCATCATTAACTTTGTCGACCAAAAATGATGAGTATGCATTAATTACCTATAAATAATATGTTCGATTAAACAATGATATTTTCGAATCAATTGTAAAACAATATATAAAATTAACTTACGTCGCCACTTAGCCACTCATGGTTAATAATCTGACAAGCTCTCCGCACAGTGAGACCTTCTTCCATGCCATCATTGAAATTTTTTGTTTTGGCATGTTTTTGTGAATGCTCATGCGCACGCACGTACTTGATGGACGCTTTCACCACATCATACTCATCACCAGATTTGTTAACACCACCATTTTGGAACAATTCTGTAACGCACAACTCAAATAATTATAAACGCAAATACATAAATAATTATTACGCAATAACAATTAGAAACACAAAAAACTTACTTCCTTTGGCAGAACGTTTTGCACGTTTGTTCGGTTTAGGGACCACATAAGGAGACTTGACATGTTGTGATCCTTTGCGCTTGCGCCTGCCAGTAACCTCCTCCACTTCCTCTTGTACTCCTTGAGAACCAACCGACGCATGCGATGCGATTTCGTCCGTCTCTAAAGATGTGGCAGCTTTTTCATCCGATACTTACGGTACTTGGACAGGATCATCCATATCACTCTTGAAACTATCCCAGTACTCAGGTGTGCTGTAAAAAGGTGTGTTTCCACGAGAAGTTACATCAACGCCGTTATCATCCTTTTGCAAATTCATTTTGGAAGGTGTGCGGAACCGGTCTGAATCATCTTTTTGATATACAAACTCTTTTTGCGGACGTCCAGCATCGTTTGAAGACTCATTAATGCCTCCGTACAGATTCTCTTCGTCCTCTTCCAAGTTAGTGGGTTTGTAGGAGACGCCGGTTTTGTTCAGTTTCTCAATCATCCTCTGCAAGAAAACATTTCATCTTAGTTCTTCAATTCAGTGATGGACATTAAAGAGATGTGCTCAAGTGTTACCTGTGCGCATAACTCTGGCAAACGAAGCATTTCCTTCCGAAGCTCATTCATCTCACTCAAAATCCGGTCCATAGTAGGCTTCTGGCTTGAAACCTCCGAGGTACTGGCCTCTTTCCTCGTTCCAGTAACGTTAGATTTTTTGCTACTAGCTTTCTTGGTTTTTTGAGCTTCTTCTTCCGCAATTTTTTTCAGCCTATACTCCTCTGTAATGTTGTCATCGATCTACAAGTGCAACAAGAGAATTATACATACAAACCATATGCACACTTTACTTTATTTCATAAATGTAAAACAAACATGATTACTAGGATTACCATCCCAACACCACGACCATATTCATAGTCGTATTTGTCTCTTCTCACAGCCATATCTTCCGTCCAGTTCCTCATCAGCGGGCTCAACAATGCCAACGGATTATATTTTGGACCGGTGATTGGTTGCACCTTCTCCCAGTATAGGTACTGCAAAACACATAAACTAATTAAATTACATGTTCTTCCGTGACATTTTATAACAAAGTGTTGAAATTAATAAATAGAACGTACTTGCAAAAGGGCGAGGTTCCCCTGGGGCCACTGCCTAACATGGCCGTCCTGCAGAAGCTTACCAATCACCGATAAACAGAATTGTGAAGTGAATGCATTCCAGTTGAACTTCCTTATCAACTTAATATTTTGCACTAAGGCATAGTATTTTTTCGGAACGTATTCATGAGACACTGGTGCAATTATAGTTCCTAAGAGAACTAGAAATGTCATCCGAATAAAGTCATCATCAGTGCTCTTATTGTTCACAATCTTTTCTATGAGATCATCAATCATGATCTTACCATTTTTCTTGCTAACAAAACTAACAGGTATTTTTTTGGTTGCTTTTTCTCCTTCAGTACTAAGAAACCCAAAAACATCCACTCCATTGTTTTTCCAACCAAATATGGAGTACACATCATCAGGCCTTAGTGAAATAAGACCTTTACATCCAGCAGTACTTCCAGAACTCTCTTGAACCATGAATTTTTGCTACTCGGATTGTAACCTTGGAGTAAAAAGTGAAGCACAAAATCACGCATCTTTATCGATGGTATTCTAAACATGCCCTGCATATCCGTTTCATAAAACCTGAATTTCTGACTGGGTGACAGTTTGTCAACTAGGCTAACCCACTTTTGAACAAAACATGGAATCACACCGTTGATATTCATACTGCATCAAATAGATTTCTGTCACATACCATCATATTGCTATGAGCCACGTCGTATAAAAAAACTGGAAAAAAAACTTACACGACGGCGACGGTGGGAGAGGCACCGGCGGCGTATAGTGGCGACGTGTCAGGGGACGCAAGCCGGCGCGGGCGCACCGACGGCGTTTGTACGGTGGGGCGACGGTGGGAGAGGCAGCGGCAGCGTATACTGGGCGACGGGTCAGGTCAGGGCAGGCCGGCGCGGCCGCACCGGCGCCGTTTTGGAGTGTGGGGCGACGGGCGGCGTATGGTGGCAGCACGTGCAGATCGCGGCGGCGGCGAGACGGGCTGACGTAGAAGGAAAATTTGCATGCACGTCGGCTAACGACGTCGGCCGAGCGCTGATTGCGGCGTCGTTGTTAGTGGGACGGCCCCATGCACGCATGCGCGTCGGTTAGCGAGACGAACGACGTTTTTTTGCAGGGCCTCATTTTTTTAACTAAATAAAGTAGGCACATTTTTTTTAACTGTATCAAATTTTTTTATCTTAACCAATTTTTTTAACTTAATCAAATAGGCTCTTTTTTTAACTTAGCCAAACGTGCCCACTTTTTTTTTCCATCGTACACGTGCCCTAGCAGGGCACGCACGCAAAAATTTGTCCCGTTTCGAGTCCGTATGGATTTTCTACAATTTTCCGGGCAGAAAACCTAGAAAATACTGCTCGGACGTGACGCAACGTGCGTTTGTTGTCGGATTTCGTTCATTTTGGCCGAGGGGTGCCCGGGTGGGGCCCCACACGTGCTCGCAGAAGTTGGGTGCAATCCGTCAAACCGCTCGTACTTGGCTGGAAGGGGTGGTTTCGGTATGGTCGGAGGGGACCCTCGGTCGCGTCTCCGCCGCATCCGCCAAACGCGTGCCCACTTTTTTCCACGTGCTACCGTGCCCTAGCAGGGCACGACGCAAAAATTTGTCCCGTTTCGAGTCGTATGGATTTTCTACCATTTTCCGGGCGTAAAACCCGTAAAATACTGCCGGACGTGACGCAACGCGCTCGTAGTCGGATTTCGTTCATTTTGGCCGTGGGGTGCCGGGTGGGGCCCCACACGCCGCAGAAGTTGGGTGCAATCCGTCAAACCGCTCGGTACTTGGTGGAAGGGGTGGTTTCGGTATGGCGGAGGGGACCCTCGGTCGCACCTCTCCGCCGCATCCGCCAAACGTGCCCACTTTTTTCCACGTGCTCGTGTTCTAGCAGGGCACGCACGCAAAAATTTGTCCCGTTTCGAGTTCGTATGGATTTTCTACCATTTTTCGGGCAGAAAACCCAGAAAATACTGCCCGGACGTGACGCAACGTGCGTTCGTTGTCGGATTTCGTTCATTTTGGCCGTGGGGTGCCCGGGTGGGGCCCCACACGCGCTCGCAGTAGTTGGGTGCAATCCGTCAAACCGCTCAGGTACTTGCTGTGGAAGGGGATGGTTTCGGTATGGCCGGAGGGGACCCTCGATCGCACGTATCCGCTTCGCATCCGCCAAACGTGCCCACTTTTTTTCCACGTGCATCGCGTTCTAGCAGGGCACGCACGCAAAAATTTGTCCCGTTTCGAGTCCGTATGGATTTTCTACCATTTTTCGGGCAAAAAATCCAGAAAATACTGCCCGGACGTGACGCAACGTGCGTTCGTTGTCGGATTTCGTTCATTTTGGCCGTGGGGTGCCCGGGTGGGGCCCCACACGCGCTCGCAGAAGTTGGATGCAATCCATCAAACCGCTCATGTACTTGCTGTGGAAGGGGGTGGTTTCGGTATGGCCGGAGGGGACCCTCGGTCGCACGTCTCCGCTTCGCATCCGCCAAATGTGCCCACTTTTTTTCCACGTGCTACTGTGCCCTAGCAGGGCACGCGTGCAAAAATTTGTCCCGTTTCGAGTCCGTATGGATTTTCTACCATTTTCCGGGCAGAAAACCTAGAAAATACTGCCCGGACGTGACGCAACGTGCGTTCGTTGTCGGATTTCGTTCATTTTGGCCGTGGGATGCCCGGGTGGGGCCCCACACGCGCTCGCAGAAGTTGGGTGCAATCCGTCGAACCGCTCAGGTACTTGCTGTGGAAGGGGGTGGTTTCGGTATGGCCGGAGGGGACCCTCGGTCGCACGTCTCCGCTTCGCATCCGCCAAACGTGCCCACTTCTTTCCACGTGCTACTGTGCCCTAGCAGGGCACGCACGCAAAAATGTGTCCTGTTTCGAGTCCGTATGGATTTTCTACCATTTTCCGGGCAGAAAACCCAGAAAATACTGCCCGGACGTGACGCAACGTGCGTTCCTTGTCGGATTTCGTTCATTTTGGTCGTGGGGTGCCCGGGTGGGGCCCCACACGCGCTTGCAGAAGTTGGGTGCAATCCGTCAAACCGCTCAGGTACTTGCTGTGGAAGGGGGTGGTTTCGGTATGGCCGGAGGGGACCCTCGGTCGCACGTCTCCGCTTCGCATCCGCCAGACGTGCCCACTTTTTTTTCCACGTGCTACTGTGCAGGGCACGCACACAAATTTTTTTCCCGTTTCGAGTCCATATGGATTTTCTACCATTTTCCACAAAATTCATATATGTTAATGAATTTAAAACTATTTCAGATAATGTTAATGAATTCAAAAATTCTCGGATTCATAAATATTAATGAATTATAAATATTCTCTGGTTCATAAATTTTAATAATTTAAAAATATTTCGGAAAATGTAAATGAATTTAAAAATTCTTGTATTCATTCATATATGTTAATGAATTTAAAAATTCTTGTATTAATTTATATATGTTAATGAATTTAAAACTATTTCAGATAATGTTAATGAATTCAAAATTCTCGGATTCATAAATATTAATGAATTATAAATATTCTTTGGTTCATAAATTTAGATAATTTTAAAATATTTCGGAAAATGTAAATGAATTTAAAAATTCTTGTATTCATTCATATATGTTAATGAATTTAAAAATATTCTCTGATTCATAAATGTTAATGAATTTAATAATATTTCATAAAATGTTAATGAATTAAAATATCTCACCTTTTTATTTTTTTGTTTTTTATTTGTTATATTTTTATTTCAAAATTTCGATTTTTTCATCCACCGGCTTTGCTATATGGACATATTTAAACAAAATCTGAACATTTCTAAAACACTTTATAAACATTTACATACACTTTTCATTTTTTATTTTATGTGTTTTCATGATTTTTTTTATTCTACAATTTTCCGATAATTGCATACCTTATTCTGTGCTATGTATATTCGATGCAAATTTTTAAATATATTGTGAACATTTTTATGCATGGATCGGATAATTTTAATTTTTCTCAAAATAAGCGTTCAATATTTAGCTAATTTTTGAACAAACTTTGAAGGCTAATTTAAACAAGACTCGAACAAACTAGTTTGAACATAGAGATATTTTACATAGTCCATTCAACAGTACGTAAACCAAACGATTTTTTTCGAACATAAACGATACATAGTTCATACTTAGAACATTTAGAAAAAAACTACTCCTCCTCCTCGTCGCTAGCCAACAGATCGATGACCTCCCCGACGTCACCGTCACCCCCGCCGTCGTCGTCATCGTCGTCGCTGACCTGGGCTAACCGCTCCCAGTCGATGACGTCGTCGTCCGACGACTCCGGCGCCTCTGCCTCCGCCTGCGGGACCACTGGCGGAATCGCCGCCGCCGCCTGGATCGCTGCCGCCTGCTCGGCGGCCTCCCTTGCAGCCGCCGCCGCCTCTGCAGCCGCCGCTGCAGCCACCGACCCTCGCAGGGCGACGAGGTAACCCGGCGTATCGTCGGGATCGCCGTCCTCCCGAAGAACCAACTGCTCCGGCGGCAGTTCCACCTCCGGCGGGGCGGGGGGATCGGCGGGCGCCGGCACAGGTGGTGGAGGAGCCCGACGGCCGCGCGCTGCTGGACGGGGGCGCGGGACAAGAAGGCGGCGACGGTCGCCGATGAGGTCAGGCGTGACGCCGGACGCCGCCAGCCGGTACGCGCCGATGACGGCGGCGTAGTCTTTGCCGTCCCAGAACGCGTGACGGCCGCGAATGTTGTTGCGGCCGCCGGTCCACTTCTCCTCCGCCGTGGCGCCGGGCCCGCGCCTCGTGTAGCCATCCTTGTCGAGCTTCCAGTCGTGCGGAAGACGGCAACCCGGCGGCACGAGGAGCCCGAACCGGTAAAGCTCCTCCGTCTCCGGCGTGCTCAGGCTCGACGGCCACGCGCTGGGTCCGTCGTCGCCGCCGGTGCCGGAGCTGCTGCCGCGGTGGAACGACATGTCGCCGGCGGCCTTTTGGGAGGTGGAGACGGGAGAGGAGCGGTGTTTGCGGCGACGGGCGGGGAGCGGTGTTTGCGGCGACGGGCGGACGGGGGTGAGATTTATAGGGAGACGGCGGGGCAGCGGGCGGACGGGTCGTTGGCCTATCAATTCGACGGCAGTCGAGGGCGGCGGCGCGGCAGACGAGGGGACGGGGCGGCGGGGCGGCAGACGAGGGGACGGACGGGACGGGGCGGCAGACGAGGGGACGGACGGGACGGGGCGGCGGGCCGCAGTTCACGCGCCACGACGCGCTTTCACCGGGCGACGCGCGGTTTGACCACCAACGCGCTTGACCACCGACGCGGTAAAAAGAACGTATGTCGCCACAGTAAAAAAAACCGTACACGTACGTACGTCGACGGGCCTCGCGGGTACGTCGCGGGGGCGGGACTGGGGGAGGGGCAGGGGCAATGACCATCCTGCCCTTTTTTAAGTTTTCAGGCGAAGGGGTATAGGACGATCTAGACCGTTGATGTTTTCAGGGGGTCGTACCGAAGAAGAAGTGTTTCTGCAAATGTAAGAACAGAACCGCAACCTCCAGGAAAACTGACGGACATAACAGAGTGAATAACTGAATATACGAAGCGTCCATAATAATATCGATGGACCACAGTTAACACGACATCAGAAACACACGGCCAAACTTAGAACTTGCGGTCGCATATTGCTGATCCAGCCAATATGGATGGGCTCAGTGCCGTCTATTCCTGAAAAACATCTTGAGATCTTCGTCTCCATCAGAGAAGTCCATGGCTTCGAGCGCAGCCTCCCGTGCCCTGTCGCTGCAAGCTCGGACCTGTTCCCAGTAAGCGAGGTAGTCGTCGTCGACCTCGACGTAACCATTCTTGGCGTACTCGCTCCGTACCCACGCCTGGAATATGGAGAATTCCTTTGCAGCCTCATAGAAGTCGCGTGCATCAGCATACTCTGCCACCTTGAGCTCGTCCATCTCCTCTTCCGGCGAGGGAATCAGGTCCGGGTTCTGGAGCTTCAGCGCCTTGTAGTAGGAAGGTGCGCGATCGGGATGGGTCCGACTGGAGAGGATGGAGGCCACCTCCGCCCGCGGCAGCCGCGTCATTTTCTTGCTTGGACCTGACTTGGCGTAGAAGGCCTTCTTCATGGCGGCGAGCAGCTCGTCGTCGTCGTCGTCGTCTGCCTCCGCCTTCCTTTTGGCGGCGCACGGCTTCAGCGGGCGCTTCTCCGTCAGCTGCCCGGCACCGCTTCAGCGGGCTCTCCTTGCGGCGCCGCGCCACCGGATGCTTGGCCGCCCTCTCATCCAACGCCATGTTTGCTGTGATGCGCGAACCCTCCTCGCGGGCCATTGGTCGGTTGATCTGGTCTCCCGAGGAAGCCTCACACAACGCGCCACGAGATCTGAGGGGGAATAGCATTTTCTCAAGACTATATAAAGTGACTATTGGGGGAGAGAGTCGGAGTTGGAGTCCGAGTCGGAGGGAGTAATCTTTTGATCTGGATATGGACAACCTCTTGAGTATAGGTCGGGTCGAATCATTAGCTCCTACTTATATCGTTCAAGGAATCCCATCTCCCATGTGACATTATCATCGATCAATCGAACAAGACGAGCTTTTTGCGTTGCATCTATCTCGTACATAGTTCGCCCATTCGTAAGAGAGACAGAGCAAGGGAAGTTCTATTCCGAGCCAGTAGAGCTGGCTTCAGAGGAACAGGAGAACACCTGTGGGCAATTAATCTGAAGAGAAGATGCAGTGTGTGCGGGTTAGTAGTCCAAAATGAGTTGCACCGTGAGATCAGTGCCCGTTCCGTCTTCAAATCTGTAATCCCTAGTAGCAAAGAAAAAGTAACCTCGAAGTCAGAAGAAGAACAGAGTATACAAAAAATAAATAAATAGAGTTGGACACACAAAAAATGCGCCGTTGCGTGACAGGCGGGAATACTTACCACTATACTACAACGACTTGTTGGATTTAAATTCGAAATTACATTTCATATAGTATACGAGCTCACGATTTGAAGGTATGTCCATGAAGCACGAATTTGAGATGCAAAATATTTTTCCGGAGGCACGACATGCAGAAAATTAATCCAACATTTTTTTTCTCACATGTAGTATGTTTTTTTATGATCTATTCGGCGGAATGAATAATGTTAGTACTAAACTCGACAATCAATGTTGTTGTTTATATTGTTGTTCTTATCGAATACCCACATGACATGTGGATGATCTCTAGGCGTGCAACTCAACTAGGTGTACCCTATTACCTATGATTCCTTTTCCCTTCTCTCGCGGCTAGCTTCCACCCCGCCTTGGCATCGTTTCTGGTTGGTGGTGGTGTCCTGCGAATGGAGCCGCCTCATCCACTAGAGCAACATTTATAAAAGGCCCGACGCCAACAGTTATGTTCATCAACCCTAGCCGCCGCCATTTCTCATCTACATCTTCATAGCCACCACCTTCATCATCACCATAGTTCTCAGACATCTACCCATACTTTGTAATCGTGCATCACATCCGGCATCTATTGTATCGTCATGATGTGGTCTTCAATGATTGTTTTGTGTGATCCAATCTCCATGTGTGAGTAGTTTAGTAAGGTCATGGGTTGAGACATGGTCTTGCAACCCGATGTATTTGTTGAAAGGGTCAATGGAAGTACTTTGAATTAACATCTCATATGTGTAACATAAAATTGCTTCGTAGTTGTCTCTCATCTCGTTCGTGTTCTTCGTCCTTGCAGATAATCAGGATCATGGAAAACGAGCCACAAAGAGGCTAAGGGAAGGGAGACCATGATATGTTATTCTGAACATCAGTGACAGAAAAGTTTATAGTAAGATAACACGGATCCTATCTTTGGGGATACAAGAGGTGTAGTCATTAAATGTAAAATGCTTTTGTTTGATTATTCCTATCTTAATTACTGGGGCAACCCCGCGTGACGGATAGTGCCTTTGGTTGGACAACTAACTCTTGATGTAGGACGCGCGCTGGTCAATATGTAATTTGGAAACATCCCCCACTTTGATATGTAGCAAGCACATCTCGATAGATGACTTCAGGGCACAAATTAAGATCATAATGGTCCCGACAAAAATATATGGTTGTAAGCATAAGTCCTGATACCCATGCCTATTTTTATTATAAGTGTTTCTAGTGTCAACTTGATTTCGATCCTGTCAAAAGCTGGAATTTAATTCTCTTGCAAAAGCTTGTGAGAAACCCTTGACTTAAAGGGTATTGTCCTCTCGTGGATTCGATAACTCAGGGTCACCTATAGGGAAAAGGCGAGAATCCTTTCTGCTCTTTTACCGGATCACTAAAGGGACTAATCAGTCGGTCCTTGCCCTCAGCCACATGTAATGGAGGTCCTCGCCCCGCAGCAGGCGGTCGACGCGGTCTAATAGCTGTCGGTTAGCTGCTATTGCCTTGCCCTCGACACCGAGCCATTCGCCGCTTTGTTGCGTTGGTCATCGTGACAACATATATAGTGGCAGATGTTTTTTGCCAAGACCTTCACATGTCGGTGGCTAGGAGGCCGTTCCCGATGTCCACGCGTAGGATTCATCCCGACACTACTACAAAATTGTCTCCAATGCGCCACCGGTTGGTGTGCTCCTCCTGCACTCTATGGTAGTTGCGACGAAAGCCCGATACGGTCATTGAACTTAGAAATACGGCTGTTACGGTCACTATATACGATGTGACGTGAATGTACGGTCACTGTTGGTCGTATGCGGTGAGTAGCCGCTCCTTTGACCACCTGTTGACCAGTCGTTGGGGACAGGTGGCGATCCGCGCACCGGCCGCTGTGCATAATTAGCGAAAAAACCCTCGGGCATGTCCGAATCCCCCCCAATCATCCCTACTCTGACGACGCCTCTTCGTCTTCGATTGGAGACAGGGAAGGCGCTGCATAGGCGCCGCCGCCCCGGCGATCATCGGCCTACAGGCCCCGCCGCGTGCTGATTTCTTCCGTGGCTGGAGAGGCGCCGCCGCCGCGTCAATTCCACCGGCGGTAGGTGGTGGCGATGGCCCCTGTTCGTCGCGCAGAAGGGGCGCCTCCCCCCGTGTACAGTAAGTTTCATCCTGCGTAAATCCGACTTTTCTTGTGTTTTGATGTTCAAAGACACTCCTTTTTGGCCCGCATTGTCATTATAGATGGTATGCAGCTGGTAGTTTCGATGGATTGTACTAGGGTTTCGGTATTGGATTTGATGGTCTTTGGGGGTTAGGGTTTTGGATACTCGAATGAAATGATACTATAGTCAATTATGATGCATGATGTTTCTGTCTTGTGTATCAGGCCCTCGAAGCACCAACTTCTCTGTGCAAATCAACCATGGTGGATTTTTTGTTGGCCATGGAAGTAATCGTGCTTATGTTAATGGTCGTGCCATTTGGTACGATAATCTGGAGAAGGTCACTTGGTCACCAATTATGATTGAACACCTTGTTGAGGAGATTGGTTATGAGATGGCAGGGAGGTTGAAGGTATACTATTGTGTCCCCATCCTTACACTCAGTAATAAAGGTCTCAGGCAGCTTAGTGATGATGAGCAGACAGATAGAATGTTGATGTTTATTGATATTGGGCACCACTCCTTTAGTATATATCTTGATCATGATGAGAGCTTACAAGCAAACCTAAGTGAGGATGATGTTGTGAACTATCCTAGAGCCACTTTGCCTCCAGTATTTAGTCCTGCAAAGAGAGTGGGCAGCAGCATGACTGCAGAAACAGGGGAAGCAGAGGCAGAACCAGAGGCAGCACCTACTCCTCTCCAGGTTGTATACCCTGAAGTGGAAGCAGGGAAAGATGCACAAGCTGTTGCAAATGAGGATGTTGGAGGAAGCACATCAAGTAGGAGGACCAAAAGCAGTCATGATATGGAAGCAGAGGAAGATGCAAGTGACACGGTTTCTGGGTTATGTCTGACGTAAGTAGGAGTTCAGGATCACTTGTTGATCATTGCTAGCTTCACGACCGTTCCTTTGTTTCTCTTCTCACTCTCATTTGCGTATGTTAGCCACCATATATGCTTAGCCGCTGCTGCAACCTCACCACTTTACCCCTTCCTTTCCCATTAAGCTTTGCTAGTCTTGATACCCATGGTAATGGGATTCTTTGAGTCCTCGTGGCTCACAGATTACTTCAACACGATTGCGAGTACAGGTTGTGCGATGATCCCGACGCTTGTGACGATGTTTTCTTGTCTTGGAGTTGTTCTTCCGCTTCTTCTTCGATCGGGGATAGGTTCGGTCGGCCTTTGGGCTAGCGAGGTGGATGTCGTTTGAGCTTACATTTATGTTTCATCCGTAGTCGGATGTTGACCTTGTATATGCTGTTGTATTCATGTGACATTTTATGTCTTGGTTGTATCCCTATGTATTATGTAATGTTGATGTAATGATATCCACCTTGCAAAAGCGTTTCAATATGCGGGTCTATCCTTGGTGGGACCTTGAGTTCCTTTTTGGATAGGGTCGCATATTGGGCGTGATAACTATTGTGTCCCCATCCTTACACTCAGTAATAAAGGTCTCGAGCAGCTTAGTGATGATGAGCGGACAGATAGAATGTTGATGTTTATTGATATTGGGCACCACTCCTTTAGTATATATCTTGATCATGATGAGAGCTTACAAGCAAACCTAAGTGAGGATGATGTTGTGAACTATCCTAGAGCCACTTTGCCTCCAGTATTTAGTCCTGCAAAGAGAGTGGGCAGCAGCATGACTGTAGAAACAGGGGAAGCAGAGGCAGAACCAGAGGCAGAACCAGAGGCAGCACCTACTCCTCTCGGGTTGTATACCACAAGTGGAAGCAGGGAAAGATGCACAAGCTGTTGCAAATGAGGATGTTGGAGGAAGCACATCAAGTAGGAGGACCAAAAGCAGTCATGATATGGAAGCAGAGGAAGATGCAAGTGATACAGATGATGAGGACTATGACCCAGGTGTACTTGTGGACAGTGACAATGAGATAGGCAATGATGATGATGACTTGTTTGCAGATAATGTTGATGAGGATGAACCAGAACAGAAGCAAAAGAACAATTCAAAGGAGCAAGTCAAGCATGTGAAACCTACAGATGAAGACAAAAGCAAGCAGCGGTACAATTCGGATGAAGACTTGTGCGAAGGTGAAGATTTGTGGGCACCTGATTACGATGATGAGGAAATGCATTTAAAGTTCAAAACTTTCGGACCAAAGAGGGATCTTCATAGGCCAAAATTCCATGTAGGGCAGGTTTTTGAGAGTGTGGAGCTTCTAAGGAAAGCAATTAAAGAGTACTCTTGCCGTAACAGAGTTGATATCAAGCTTCACGTGAATGATAGGAAAAGAGTGAAAGCAAAATGTGATGAAGACTGCACATGGTACTTGTGGGCATCATATGATAGCGTAACTAAGGCTTTCATGGTGAAGAGATATGTGCATGAGCACACATGCAGCAAGAAGTGGAAGATTAGGGCTTTCACATCAAGATTCCTAGCAATGAAATACCTAGAGAGATTTAGGGCTGATCAAGATATGAACTTGATGAATTTCTCAAGGGTTGTTCAGAAGAATGGCATATGACACCCACTAGGATGAAACTTCAAAGAGCAAGGAGAATGGCTATGAAAATTATTTATGGTGATGAGGAAGGGCAGTACAAGCTGCTATGGAATTATGCTAATGAGGTTAGGAGAAGCAACCCTGGCTCATCCTTCTATGTTTCATTAGATGAAAATGCTAGGTTCAGCAAGTTGTACATGTGTCTAGATGCTTGCAAGAGAGGATTTCTGGAGGGTTGTAGACCAGTCATCTTCCTAGATGGTTGCCACCTTCGTCGCTCTGGTGAGGAATCTTGACGTAGGTGTTTTGAATTACTTCTCTTCCCCTTCAAATTTTTTCTTTGGGATCACGCAGTTGGTTTTTCTGATCGTTGGTTCTCATCTCTTTCCATCCAGTGCATTTCTCGTCAAGTCGACTCGAGTCTCTTCATCTTTGCCAAGTTCAATCCTCAGTTCTTCCTCCGACGTCGTTGTTTTTCCTTGTCCGAAGTTGTCCTTGTTTTTTCCCACCCGCCCTCCCTTCCTCTCGGAACCGGAGTCCGTGGTCGAGTATGCTTCCTACTCGTGCGAAGTCTTTGCTTTCTTTCATCAATGATTTCAACCGGTGTTTTCTCTTCAAGATATTCGTCAGTTCCCCTTCCAAGTTACCTTTGTTTTTCCCGCCCTCCCACCCTTTTTCTTCCCGGAGTTTGAGTCTGTTTCGACCATCAATTTCATTCGTACGGAGTCTCTTCAGTCTTCCCTCAATCATTTCAACCGTTGAATTATCTTTTTTTGAGATTCTTCATCCCTTTCTTTTTCCGGTGCAGTCAATTCAAGTTTTTCGGTGTTGATCGTATTCTTTCCTGGATCAAGTGTTCTCCTTGCTCATTTGCCTCTCGCCATTCAATCATTCCGGAGTTCGGAAGACATCTCAGGAGATTCGTCTGTGTTCCAATTAATTCGAGGTTGTCACCTCAGTCAAATATTTCAGTTCTTCCGGTGCATCATCTATCTGTTCAACATCCCTTTCCAACGGTGTTTTCTGTTAGTGGGCCCTAACCCACAGGTCTTTTCACATGATCTTACCTGACTCTTCTAATTTCCCCGGAGTTATTCTCAATTCTTTTCAAGTGTGACGTAAGAATGGATTCCATCAGTCACATGCCTTTTCCAAGATCAATTTCAAATCATTTCATTGTTGGCTCAACCTCTTCGCTTTTCATTCTACCGGAGTATCTCAACAATTTTGATGGTGTTTATCGTCGTACTTTGAAGACCGAAGTAGAGTTTCTCTTAAATCTTGTCCGTTCTCCCGGAGGTTCATGATGCTAGCTCAATGTTATCCTATCTAATTGTTTCCAGTCATGCAAATTCTTTTCATCCATCCGGAGTATTTCAGGAGTTACTTTCCGTCTCAATCATCCGGAGGCCATCTTTTCGGAAGATTTCTTCGTTCCAAGTTTTCAAAGTCGTTCTCCAATTATTCCATATCCGTGCCCCTTTGTTCGTCTCAATATTCTTCCGGTGCTTCGTTCAAGTATTCTTCTATCAGTTCGCGATCTCTTTGTTCTCTTGCATTTTAATTCCCTCAAGTATCTCCGTGCTTCTCTAATTCTTCCCGGTGATTATTTCTTTTTCATCAGTCATTTCGAATTCTTACGGTGGTTCGTTCAAGATTCTTTTCCCTTGATTATCATTCAATCCATTCCTTCTTTTCAATCCTACCGGTGGTTCATGAAGACTTTCTCAAGTTTTGCGCCATATTTCCCTTAATCATTTTCAAGAAGAATAAGTAGTATGAAAAATCCATTGCTTGTCATCAATTTAATTTGATGAAGTATAAGCATACAATAAATCTTATTCTTATTTCATCCAAGTGAGTAATCCTTTCCTTCGGAGTTTGTTCTTGATGAATAAATTCTAGTTCCAAGTGCTTTCATCTTTTCTTTTCCGGAGTTCAAATTTCCTCGGCCATTTCGTCGGAATCCTCCATCTAATTCATCGCAGGCTCATCTTATTCTTTCTTCCTTCATTTTATCTCATCATCCTTTTGTCACCGGAGTTTTTCATGGTGGTTCTTCATGATTTAATTCATTCTTCAAGAGCTCATCAGGTGTCATTCCATCTTCTCAAGTTCAGATTCTATTCCTTCCATGTTTCAGTCGGAGTGCTGCCTAAATCGTTTCAGTCTTAGTCGTTTCTTTTCTCATTCTAACCACTCCGGTTAGAACGAGTGGTTTCATAGTCTATTTGATTCCGTGAGCTTTTGATTCTCGTCATTCTCGTCGTTTCTCTCTTCTTCTCGTGTGCTCTCGATTCCTTGCTTCTTCTCTTGAGTTCTTGCTTCACCTCATCCCTTTTTTTCCCTGCCGTCTCGGTCCTAAGATCTCGGGATGAGATCTCTTGTTAGTGGAGGAGTGTAGCGCCCCGGATTCGATGCGCCAGGTGTCCGCCAGTTATTCGCCGTCGTTGCCATGTCATGTGCTTGCGTGTTGCACTTTGCCATGTCATCATCTGCATTTCATATCATGTCATCATGTGCATTTCATTTTGCATACGTGTTCGTCTCATGCATCCGAGCATTTTCCCCGTTGTCCGTTTTGCAATACGGCACTCCTGTGTCCCCCGGCGCCCCCTTTTGCCTCTTTTCATGTGCGGGTGTTAAACGGTCTCGGAATGGACCGAGGTTTGTCAAGCGGCCTTGGTATAGCACCGGTAGACCGCCTGTCAAGTTTCGTGACATTTGGAGGTCGTTTGATACTCCAACGGTTAACCGAGTAACCGTGAAGCCTCCTTCTCTTTGCAGCCCAACACCCCTTTCAAAGTGGCCCAAAACCCTGCAAACTCCCCTCCTCCAGCACCGGCCGCCTCCCTCCTCTCCGGCAAGAACTCCGGCGTCATCTCCGGCGAGCCCGGATCTAGATCTGAAAAACGAAGGTTGACCCCGTTTTCGTCTAAGTCATTTTCTGCTATTTGTTTAGCCATATTCATCGCATCATATCTCTGCATCCGTAGCTCCGTTTCGTGCGTGTAATATGTCAAATTGTTCGACTCGACGAGTACATCATTTCATTCCATTGCATCATGTTCATTTGAGCTCATCTTGATTCCTGAATCTTCGTTGCAAGAGGGCTATGTGATGTTAGTTTCAGATCCTTATCAGAACATGCATTTTTGTCATTTTTGCCATGATTGATGTGTGTATCCTATGAACTTGAGTCCTACATGTGTTTTGTAATGTGCCATTCCATCTTTATAGGGGTGTATGCCATGTATTTTTGTGATCTCTGTGGTGACTAGCACAAGCACGCAAACTAGGCTTCATGATGTTGCTGATTTCAGCCCTATTTTGCTGATATTTTTATGCCATGTTAACTTGATGCTACCGAGAGATCCATGCTTATTTTGAGATACTTCAGAAAGGATGTTTGAACATATGGTTATTCCCTATCCATCCATGCCCTTGTTTGTAATTATGGAGTGCCATAGCTTGCGTCAATCGAGCTCTACTTTTGCTATAAAATGTTTCCTGGCAGGTTGTTTACATGTTATTCAATTTTGCCAAGGTTGTTGTAGTTGATCTGTGTATGCTATGATGTTGTTCTTGCCATGTATAGCTTCTATGCCATGTCTTCTTACTGTTGGTTGCCTTGCCATGCCATGTATTGCTCTGTGGTGAGTGGTTCAAACTCACCAACATGCCTACTTATTGTTGTTCCTGCCATGTATGAATCTGTAATATAACTTGCTATGTTTACATGTGTGCCATCATATTTTCTGATCCTTTTTGGCTCATGGTTAGTAAATGACTCTTGTTCTATGCATTTAGTAGTATCATGTCATGCCTTTGTTTTCCATGATAAGTTCCTGTAGCATGTTGTTTGATAGCTCTAAACATTGCAACCTGATATTATTTCCTGATAAGTCTGAAACTGTTATTATTTGCAATCTTTCCATGTCATTTTGTGCATGTTCTAGTGATTTCTGGAGATAGCTCAGTGTTCATGTTTTGTCATGCTTTACCTGTACATCATGCCCATGCCTTTTTTTCTCATGTTAAGATGATGTAGCTTGCTGTTTTGATGCTTGTAATATGCCTAGTTGCTGTTTTGGACAGCTTGTCCTTTAAACTTGTATAGGGTGTATGTGTTGAACCGTTGCTCCGTTTTGAGTGTGGTCTATATGAAACTTGCTTGATTTTGCATTTAGTTTCATATTATCATGTTGCATCCATGTTTTGAGAGTGTTTGCTTGAGGTTTGTATGCATTTTGCATCAATGCCATGCTTATCTTGTTTTGCTCATATCTTCTAGGCCGTAGCTCCGGATCTAATGAACTTTATATGTAACTTGACTAGAATTTCGTGTAGATCATCGTGGTGCATCTTAACTTGCTGTTTAACAACTTGAACATAAGGTTTATTCAGATCTGGACCAATTTCGAAATTTGCATATGAGGACTTACCGTAATTGTTCTATGTTGTTTCCGGCCTCATTTAAACTTGCTTTGATGTGTTGCTCTTGTTTGCATCATCTCTTGCCATGAGTAGCTTCATGTAGCCTTGTCATGCATCATGTTTGTTGTGCATCTTGTCATGTTCATGTGTGGTGTGTTTACCTTGTTGTGTGCTTCTTCTGATAGTTCCCGTTTCGTTGCGATCGTGAGGATTCGTTCATCTATGCTTGGTTCGGCTTCATCCGTTCGTCTTCTTCATGGACTCGTTCTTCTTCCTAGCAGGATTTCAGGCAAGATGACCGCTACCCTGGATCTCATTACTATCATTGCTATGCTAGTTGCTTCGTTCTATCGCTTTGCTGCGCTACATATTCCCTGTTTATCAAGCCATCCCAAATTGCCATGAACCTCTAACCATTGTCACCCTTCCTAGCAAACCGTTGTTTGGCTATGTTACCGCTTTGCTCAGCCCCTCTTATAGCGTTGCTAGTTGCAGGTGAAGATGAAGTTTGTTCCTTGTTGGAACATGGAGATGTTGTTCCTTGTTGGAACATGTTTACTTGTTGGGATATCACAATATATCTTATTTAATTAATACATCTATATACTTGGTAAAGGGTGGAAGGCTCGGCCTTATGCCTGGTGTTTTGTTCCACTCTTGCCACCCTAGTTTCCGTCATATCGGTATTATGTTCCCGGATTTTGCGTCCCTAACGCGTTCGGGTGATTTATGGGACCCCTTGACAGTTCGCTTTGAATAAGACTCCTCCAAAGAAGGCCCAACCTTGGTTTTACCATTTGCCTCACCACCACCTATTTTCCCTTGGGAGTAATTAACCGAAGGGTCATCTTTATTCAGCCCCCCGGGCTAATGCTTGTCTAAGTGTTGGTCCAAACCAGAGCCACTTGCGGTGCCGCCCCTAGGCAACTTGGGGTATCGTCGGTTTCCGTACGTAGTGTTAATACGGTGTTGCCCAGAGAACGAGATATGTGCAGCTCCAATCGGGATTGTCGGCGCATCGGGCGGCGTTGGTGGTCTTGTTTTATTTCTGTGAAATTTCTTGTATCCGGGATTCCGAGACTGATCGGGTCTTCCCGGGAGAAGGAATATCCTTCGTTGATCGTGAGAGCTTATCATGGGCTAAGTTGGGACACCCTGCAGGGTTTAAACTTTCGAGAGCCGTGCCGCGGTTATGTGGCGAGATGGGAATTTGTTAATATCCGGTTGTAGTAAACTTGAAGCAAACTCTTCTAAAATACACCAAGCGTATGCGTAACCGTGAGTGTCTCTTTTCGGGTTGATCGAGAGGAGAACACGGTTTCTGGGTTATGTCTGACGTAAGTAGGAGTTCAGGATCACTTCTTGATCATTGCTAGCTTCACGACCGTTCCTTTGTTTCTCTTCTCACTCTCATTTGCGTATGTTAGCCACCATATATGCTTAGCCGCTGCTGCAACCTCACCACTTTACCCCTTCCTTTCCCATTAAGCTTTGCTAGTCTTGATACCCATGGTAATGGGATTGCTGAGTCCTCGTGGCTCACAGATTACTTCAACACCAGTTGCAGGTACAGGTTGTGCGATGATCCTGACGCGCGAGCGATGTTTTCTTGTCTTGGAGTTGTTCTTCTGCTTCTTCTTCGATCAGGGGATAGGTTCCAGGTCGGCAGCCTGGGCTAGCAGGGTGGATGTCGTTTGAGCTTCTGTTTATGTTTCATCCGTAGTCGGATGTTGACCTTGTATATGCTGTTGTATTCATGTGACATTGTATGTCTTGGTTGTATCCCTATGTATTATGTAATGTTGATGTAATGATATCCACCTTGCAAAAGCGTTTCAATATGCGGGTCTATCCTTGGTGGGACCTTCGAGTTCCTTTTTGGATAGGGTCGCATATTGGGCGTGACAACTATTGTGTCCCCATCCTTACACTCAGTAATAAAGGTCTCAGGCAGCTTAGTGATGATGAGCGGACAGATAGAATGTTGATGTTTATTGATATTGGGCACCACTCCTTTAGTATATATCTTGATCATGATGAGAGCTTACAAGCAAACCTAAGTGAGGATGATGTTGTGAACTATCCTAGAGCCACTTTGCCTCCGATGATTTAGTCCTGCAAAGAGAGTGGGCAGCAGCATGACTGTAGAAACAGGGGAAGCAGAGGCAGAACCAGAGGCAGAACCAGAGGCAGCACCTACTCCTCTCCAGGTTGTATACCCTGAAGTGGAAGCAGGGAAAGATGCACAAGTTGTTGCAAATGAGGATGTTGGAGGAAGCACATCAAGTAGGAGGACCAAAAGCAGTCATGATATGGAAGCAGAGGAAGATGCAAGTGATACAGATGATGAGGACTATGACCCAGGTGTACTTGTGGACAGTGACAATGAGATAGGCAATGATGATGATGACTTGTTTGCAGATAATGTTGATGAGGATGAACCAGAACAGAAGCAAAAGAACAATTCAAAGGAGCAAGTCAAGCATGTGAAACCTACAGATGAAGACAAAAGCAAGCAGCAGTACAATTCAGATGAAGACTTGTCTGAAGGTGAAGATTTGTGGGCACCTGATTCTGATGATGAGGAAATGCATTTAAAGTTCAAAACTTTCAGACCAGAGGATCTTCATAGGCCAAAATTCCATGTAGGGCAGGTTTTTGAGAGTGTGGAGCTTCTAAGGAAAGCAATTAAAGAGTACTCCTGCCAGAACAGAGTTGATATCAAGCTTCCTGTGAATGATAGGAAAAGAGTGAAAGCAAAATGTGATGAAGACTGCACATGGTACTTATGGGCATCATATGATCGCAGAACTAAGGCTTTCATGGTGAAGAGATATGTGCATGAGCACACATGCAGCAAGAAGTGGAAGATTAGGGCTTTCACATCAAGATTCCTAGCAATGAAATACCTAGAGAGCTTTAGGGCTGATCAAGATATGAACTTGATGAATTTCTCAAGGGTTGTTCATAAAGAATGGCATATGACACCCACTAGGATGAAACTTCAAAGAGCAAGGAGAATGGCTATGAAAATTATTTATGGTGATGAGGAAGGGCAGTACAAGCTGCTATGGAATTATGCTAATGAGGTTAGGAGAAGCAACCCTGGCTCATCCTTCTATGTTTCATTAGATGAAAATGCTAGGTTCAGCAAGTTGTACATGTGTCTAGATGCTTGCAAGAGAGGATTTTTGGAGGGTTGTAGACCAGTCATCTTCCTAGATGGTTGCCACATTAAAACTAGATACAGAGGACAACTGCTTGCAGCTGTTGGGGTAGATCCAAATAACTGCATATTTCCAATTGCCATTGCTGTGGTTGAAGTTGAGGACACCCCTAACTGGTCATGGTTTCTTGACACACTCAAAAGGGACCTAGGCATCATAAACACTAAACCTTGGACTATCATGTCAGACAAACAAAAGGTAAGTACCATCTTTCTTTTTCAAAGTTTGTGTGTCATTACTATGTGAATGGTTGTGAATAGCTTCTGAATGGTTATGTTGCTTTGCAATTGAAGGGGCTCATCAATGCAGTTGAAGAACTGTTCCCTGAGTCAGAACACAGATATTGTGTTAGGCACATGTGGCAAAACTTTCAACAACATTTCAAAGGTGACATCTTGAAGAATCAACTCTGGAAGATAGCTAGGAGCAATACAGTGCAGTTGTATGAACAGGGCATGGAGGAGATGAAGGTTCTTAATGTTGAGGCATACAAATGGCTGCATGAGCTAGAACCACAAACTTGGGTTAAGGCTTTTCAAAGTGACTTGCCAAAATGTGATATTCTGCTTAACAACATTTGTGAAGTTTTCAACAGGTACATTTGTGAAGTTTGCCAAAATGCTTTTCAATGTAGTGAATTACCAATACTTACCATAGTTTGCTGTTAAATGCAGGTACATCCTGGAAGCAAGGGAACTACCAATACTTAGCATGGTTGACAGGATTTACAGGCAACTTATGACAAGGCATTACAACAAACAGCTGGAGTCAGATAAATGGCAAGGAGATGTATGTCCAAAGATCAGGAAGAAGGTTGAGAAGGTAACAGAATTTGCAAACACATGCTATGTGGAGGGATCAGGAGATGGCTTATTCCTAGCAGGTGATAGAGGAATGGATTACATAGTGGACACGCACAAGAAAACCTGCACATGTAGAAGAATGCAGAAAGCAGGCATTCCATGCTCTCATGTGGTAGCTTCTTTGCAGGAATGATAGAGTTGATCCTTTGAACATGGTTGATCATTGCTACTCAAAACATATGTTCAAGAAAGCATATGGCAATATTATCTATCCTTGTAGAGATAGGAGTGAATGGGAAGACTTACATGGGCCTCCAATAATGCCACCATTGTACCAGAAGCATGTTGGAAGGCCATGTACTACAAGGAGACATGCACCTGGAGAGGTTGATCATAGAAGGGGAGGGAAGAAAATCACAAGGCATGGTTTCATTATGCATTGTTCTTATTGTGGTGATGCAGATCACAACAGGAAGGGGTGCAAGACCTTGAAGGCTGGACTGCCACCACCTAATGTGCCTCCACCAAATGATCAACCATCTTCAAATGTGCCTCCTCCAAATGAAGGTAATGCTGGTGTCAATGTGCCTCCTCCAAATGAAGGTACTGATGGTGTCAATGTCACTCCTCCAAATGAAGGTGTTGCTGGTGCCAATGTGACTCCTACAAATGTGGCTCCTCCATATGGTGATCTCATGGTTGACAACATGATTGCCTGGTACTACTGATCTCCTCATCAAATGTACATTCTTTGTACATGAATATCCTATTGTTCTCATCAAATGTACATTCTTCATAGATGCCAACAGCAAGGGTTGTGGAACAAAGGCCAGTACCTGATTCTGCTTTCCTTACTGCTGCCCAAGTGCATCTCAACCAGAGTAATGGAAGCCAAGGGAGCCAAGCTAGTTCAAGCACCATAAGGCCAGGTGACTTGGCACAGAAATTGGAGGCCATGAAGATCAGAAAGATAGGGAAGTAGAGGAGAGGAAGAAGGCAATACTTGCATCTAGAAGAGAAGAGGAATTGAAGAGAGCTGAAGAGATAGCAAAAAGGAAACATGAGGTTGCACAGAGGAAAGCTGAGCTTGCAGAGAGAAGAAGGTTGGCTACATTGGAGAGAACTGCCAAGAAGAAAGAAGAAGCAGAATTGAACAAGAAGGTTCAAGCTGAGACAAGAAAAATTATTGAAGAGACAAAGAAAACAATAGCTGCTGAGAGGAAAGCCAAGCAAGAAGCAGAGAGGAAAGCTGCTGCTGAGAAGAAGGAGGCAGAAAAGAGGGCAGAGAGGGAAGCAACTGCTGCAAAGAGAGAAGAGCAAAAAGAAGTTGCTGCTGCACAGAAGGCAGAAGAGAAGAGACTTGCTGCTGCAAAAAAAGAAGAGGAGAAGAGACTTTCTGCTGCACAAAAAGAAGAGAAGAAGAGACTTGCTGCTGCACAAAAAGAAGAGGAGAAGAGACTGGCTGCTGCTAAAATAGAAGTAGATAAGAAGCTTGCTGCTGCACAGGAGAGAATGATGGCAATTGCACAGAGAGAACAGGAGAAAAGGTTGGCTGCAAAAAGAAAAGCTAGCCAGAATGAAGCTGAATGTCCAAGAAAGACTGTCAAATCATCAATGTTTGATATCTTTAGGTAGGTTGCCAAAGTAAAAGTGTCTGGTACCTTCCTGATCATACCGTCTTTGTTATTCATATGATCATGAATGGTGCCAACTTACTTTTGTTTAGGCTATGTACTGCAATAATCTATGTTGGTTCTGTATGGATGATGGATGATTGTAAGAAAGTACTTCAAAACTGTATTCTCTTTTGGTTATCTATGGATGATGGATGGTAATATGATACCTTGCCTGATAATAATATGTTGATCCATGATGCCCACTACTTATTCTCAGTTTCCTAGTCAATTCAACTGTTAAGTGCAGATAGATTGATATCATACATCATTGCATCACTTTTACTGAAAACTCCGACATCAATATAACTATGATAGAATGATAAAAGATGAAGTGCAAAATACCATCACATGACATAGCATAGGATAGATAGATAGATTGACAGGTTCAACATAGGATATCCACTTGGGCTTACACACCATTACATGTCCTCAACACAAATTAACCTACCACTACTAGATCAGATAATCTACTAAGAGATCATCTACTAACCAACCACTACTACACCATTGCAATAGCAACAACCCAAAAGTAGCATCTTCAACATCTTCAACACAACATCAATGCAGCAACATCCCCAAAAGAAACATCTTCACCACTTCAATTCTTCACTTCTTCAAAGATCAACCCAACGGCAGCAAAGACCTAGCACCACCACTGCAACAAACAACATCTTCATCAGCTTCACCACCTCCCTCCCTAACATCATCAGTGCAATTGCTTGCAGCCTGCTCATCCCACAACTTGCTTCCTTCTTTGCAGCCTGGTTGGACCTGCTGATGGGTGCATTCATCTGCACCAGTTCCTGTGCAGCAATCAGATGCTCCCTTCGTTCCTCCGCCTCACTAATAGCATCCACGGCGGCATCTCCGACGAGGTAATGTTTGTCAACAAGATACTCAACATACTCCAACTCCCAACGCCAGAAATCACAAGAAACCTATCCAAAAATTGGGGTAGCAGAGGTCAAAAAATTGCATCTTTCCATCAAAATCAAACACAACGAATACAAAAATGAAATGAAGAACTAACCCCATGGCCGCGGCATCTGTAGAAGACCCACCCGTCGTGCTTCTTAGTGGTCGATACATACATCTGCACCTTCTCCTTGCAGCTGGGGCAGGAGATCAGGGGCAGCGCCATTGCCTGCAAGTGACAAAGAAGGCTAGAGGAGCTTGCGGCAGACATGGGCAGATCTTGCGGCGGCGGCGGCGGTGCTGGCTAGGGATTGAAGAGCGGAGAGAGAGAGAGAGAGGAGCGGGGAGAGAGAGGAGCAGGACTAGGGATTTGACGGGGAGAGAGGAGCAAGCAGGGAGATAGAGGAGCGGGGCGGACAGCGGTGGGGTGGTGGGGCGATTTTACACTTAACCCCTCACCGCAAGATTGGCCTAATCGGAGCTGAGAACGTGGCGGTCAACAGTTGGTCAAAGGAGCGGCTACTCACCACATACGACCAACAGTGACCGTACATTCACGTCACATCGTATATAGTGACGGTAACAGCCGTATTTCTAAGTTCAGTGACCGTATCGGGCTTTCGTCGCAACTACAATGACCGTGAGTGTATTTATCTCATAACTGAATATACGAAGCGTCCATAATAATATCGATGGACCATGGTTAACACGACAACAGAAACACACGGCCAAACTTAGAACTTGCGGTCGCATATTGCTGATCCAGCCAATATGGATGGGCTCAGTGCCGTCTGTTCCTAAAAAACATCTTGAGATCTTCGTCTCCATTAGAGAAGTCCATGGCTTCGAGCGCAGCCTCCCGTGCCTCTGTCGCTGCAAGCTCGGACCTGTTCGGTAAGCGAGGTAGTCGTAAATGCCGACCTCGACGTAGCCATTCTTGGTGTACTCGCTCCGCACTCCACGCTGGAATATGGAGAATTCCTCTGCAGCCTCATAGAAGTCGCGATCAAGCATACTCGCCACCTTGAGCTCGTCCATCTCCTCTTCCGGCGAGGGAATCAGGTCCGGGTTCTGGAGCTTCAACGCCTTGTAGTAGGAAGGTGCGCGATCGAGATGGGTCCGACTGGAGAGGATGGAGGCCACCTCCGCCTAAGGCAGCCGCGTCATTTTCTTGCTTGGACCTGACTTGGCGTAGAAGGCCTTCTTCTTGGCGGCGAGCAACTCGTCGTCGTCCTCGTCTGCCTCCGCCTTCCTTTTGGCAGCGCACGGCTTCAGCGGGCGCTTCTTCGTCGAAGCACGCCGACATCGCTTCAGCGAGCTCTCCATGCCGGCGCCGGCGGCCACCGGATGCTTGGCCACCCTCTCATCCAACGCCATGTTGGCTGTGATGCGCGAACCCTCCTCGCGGGCCATTGGTCGGTTGATCTGGTCTCCCGAGGAAGCCTCACACAACGCGCCACGAGATCTGAGGGGGAATAGCATTTTCTCAAGACTATATAAAGTGACTATTGGGGGAGAGAGTCAGAGTCGGAGTCCGAGTCGGAGGGAGTAATCTTTTTTTTTGAAAGAAAAGGTAGATCATGTTCCACCTTATGCATTCAAAACAGGCCGTAGCCTGAGCGACCAAAGTCGTTTTACATGAAGGCGTTATGAGCGCAGCCTGTAACGCAGCAGAATAACGCCAAGCCTGAGAAGAAGAACAAGGGAAGGTAGGAAGGAAGGGAAGAAAAAGAAAAAGCTTTGCAACTATTCTCGCACCATTACATCAGCCCAAGAAGATAAACGTTCCCTGACATTTCCCGCGGGTGCTCGCAGAGTCCATAGTTTGATCAGGTCGGCCACCTCAACAAGCACCCTTCCGGATGTCCGGCACTTGTTGTGGAAAACTTGCTCGCTCGAGCATGCCAAAGCGCAATGAAAGCAGCTGCAAAGAAAAATTCCAGAGATTGCCATGTGCCTCCTTTGGTATGTCGAGCCCAAAAATATGCCGTAGACTCACATGAAACTGCCAGCTCGGAAGGCGGCCTTTGCCCAAATAGTTTGTGCAAGTTTGCATCTAAGCAGAATATGATGCATAGTCTCGCTTTGGGCATAGATCACATCCGTTATGTGTTACTAGCCTCGTCCAGTGCTTCCTTATCATGTTATTCCGGGTGTTGTGCCTGTCCTTGAGGGCCAGCCATAGAAAGACACGGTGCCGTTTGGGTATGATTCGGTCCCAAATATAACGAGCCAACGGGCAGTCCCTGCCCCTGAACGTAAGCATCTTGTAGAAAAAAGCGGTAGAAATCTTGCTGTCAAAGGCAATTGGTCTCCTGACGTCTGCTCTAGCAGTTGTTGGTGAGTTGCAACTAAGTACCTGGGTTAGTCTTTCAAGCTCCCGCAGCTGTGTAGGATAGATTGGGATGAAGCTGAATCATCCAAAGGTCCGTAAACGCATTGTGAGGCAACTGTGCAAGACTTGCATCGGGCAAAGGTGAAAAGGGTTGGAAAGGAGTTGGATAGCCGGCCACTCGTAATCCAAAGATCATACCAGAATGATATAGTGGTGCCATCCCCAAGTTCACACCTTGTGGACTGTATGACAAACTGAATAGAAGATTTGATGCCGCGCCAAATGGCAGTATCCTTAGTGCGACCTTTGTAAGTGGTATTTCTTTATGACAATATGTTGATGCGAACCATTGGTAACATGGCACATCAACTGGGCTGTAGGATCCTTGTCATGATCTTGCTTATCATTGCCAAGTTATGTGCATCAAGGTCTCGTGACGCCTAAACCTCCATTCTGCTGCGGCAGGTAACATAATCCCATGCCACCGTGCACCGCCCACCTTGAGCGTAATTCTTTCCTTGCCACGTAAAGCCCTCATAATCTGCTCTAGCTGCTGTAAGGATTGCTTGGGCAGACGAAGCAGCCCATGAAGTAGTGGGGATAGCTGCCGGGACAGCATTAATCAAAGTTAGCCGTCCTCCCAAGAAAGGAAAGTGGCCAGCCAACCTGAGAGTCGTTTGTCCACTTTGTGAATAACAGGCATTAGCAGATCGTGAGTGATCTTATGTGTTGAGAGGGGCAGCCCAAGATAAGTGCACGGGAAAGCAGACGGTTGACACTGCAGAATTTGAGCAATCTGTTGACAAACTTCCGGATCAACGCAAATAGGGACGAAGGAGCTCTTCTGGAAATTAATTGATAGGCCAGTGAAGGCTGAAAAAGATTCAAGGACCCTCTTGATGATGCCAACTTGTTGTGTATCCCCTTGTATCAAAAGGAGGGTGTCGTCTGCAGATCAGAGGACAGGGAAAGGCCCCTCCCCGAGCGGATGTTTGAGCAGACCAGCTTGATGCTCTCTCGTCACAACACCTTTGTAGAACATCAGCAATTAATATAAAAAGGTAAGGTGATGATGCATCCTCGCCTGAGGCCACATTTGGATTGTATCTTGTCCCCAATCTGGCCATTGAGAAGGACTTGAGAGGAGCTTGACTTGAAAATGCTGGAGATCCAGTGTTTCCAACGGTTCCCAAAACCCCTTGCTTGAAAAATTTGGAGAAGGGCATCCCAACTGACACTGTCAAAAGCCTTCCAAAAATCCAGTTTCAGAACAATCATAGGTTTCTTTCTCTTGGCTGCTTGCTGTACCAACTCGGCTGCTAAAATAAAATTCTCAATAATGTATCGCCCAGGTAAAAAACCGGACTGCAATGGATGAATCATGGCTGGGAGGAGGCGTTGCAGTCGTGCGGCAAGCACTTTAGTAATCAGCTTGGGCAAGCTGTGTACCAATGAGATGGGGCGGAAGTCTCTGATATCCGTTGGTGCGTCTTTCTTGGGTATAAGCACAATGTTTGCCACATTGATGTCGTGCAAGCTGCTACCCAGTTCATAAAATTCCTGAAAGAAACGCATCAGATCCTCCTTTAAAACCTCTCTGAAGCAGTTGTAGAACTCATTTGTGAAGCCATCAGGTCTCGGGCTTCTATTGTTCGGACTCTTCTTGATGGCTGTAACAATCTCCGCCTATGTGAACGGTTCTTCCAACACCCCAAGGTCAGTATTGTCATATAGCTGGGAGAGGTCAATCGTTGGCAAGGAGGGGGATGTTTGTCCCAGCAAAGCCCTGTAGTACTCTGTTGCAATCCGTAGCCTGTCATTCTCTCCAAAAAACTGGACTCCGTCTTGTATCAGGAACCTCACTTTATTCTTTTTGTGGTGCTGATTAGCCGCAGCATGGAAAAAACGTGTGTTCTCGTCCCCGAGCATGCAACCCCGAATCTTTGCGCGGCGCCTCCATGCCATTGTTTGCCAGAGGATGACCTGTTGTGCTTTTGCATTCGCATGCCTTCTTAAAGAGATCTCCAGCCTTGTTAAATGGCGCCGTTCCTCCACTGTATCCAAAAACTGAACCACATGCTTACAATTATCCAGTGTTAGTTGCAGTGGTTTTTTGGCCCTGTCCCATTTCCTCACCGCAGCCCGGACCCGTCTCAGCTTGAAGTTAAGAAGAGTTGCCATTGAAGCAAAAACCCGGCTGCCCCTTTGCCAGTTCTCATTGATCAACTCTCGTGCTTCCGGCATCAGCAGCCAATGATTCTCGACCCTGAAAAACGAGCACTTGGGCGCCTCCCTGCATATGTCTACTCCAATGAGAATGTGATCTGATGTTACAGCTGGTAGGGCGGTCGCTGTAGTGTCCGCAAAGTTCAAGTTCCACTCAGCATTGACAAGAACTCCGTCCAGCTTTACAAGAGTTGGCTGCACCCTTCTGTTAGACCATGTAAACGTGCGGTTGGATATCTCGATATCGTCCAGTGCATGCTCTCGAATCCAGGAGTTGAAGGTGTCCATGAGTGCCCAATTTCTTCTGCCCCTGGATTTTTCATGCTCAAACCTATACATGTTGAAATCCCCTACAAGAATCCAGGATCCACTGACTGCCGCAGCCATCTCAGACATGGCTTCGAAAAACTGCGGCCTATCACCATCTTCACATGGAGCATAGATAGCAGATAGTGCAAAGCTGTTATTGTTACTGCTTGACTAGAACTGCATGGTAACACAAAATCTGTTTTTGGCCACTTCCACACCCTGTAAGTCATCATTCCAAGCCACAATAATCCCCCCCGAGGAGCCTGAGGCAGGCATATAAGCAAAATTCTTCAAGTTGTGAGGGAGGAAGGCAGCAGCCTTCCTCCTGTCCACTGCCTGCAGCTTGGACTCCTGCAAGCAAACAACACTCGATCTACTAGCCAAGAGAGCGTCCTTGACTAGGGAGCATTTGTCAGAATCACCAAGTCCTCTAACATTCCAACTAGTTATGCGCATATTTGAAAGGAAAGCATCTCATTGCATTGGCATAGAAGTTGGGTTGCTCGTGGGAGCTTACATGTAGGAGCTTACATGATCTAAGAGAAAAGACTGATATGAAGGGGAAACATGCAGTACAATGCAGATACAGGGCCTCTAAAGGCCATACAAGATGATGCGAGACGAGCACAAAGACGCTACGTAGAGCAGAAAGATGAACTAGCATGCTGGCAAGGCAATCCTCTGATCGAACAGCGCTACAGAAGCATCTAAACATGTGCGGACCTGCTGGACTCAGAGGTAGCAGAGACTCCACCCGCATCGTCCGAGTGGGATGCGTCAGACAAAACTAGATCCGCATTCAGATCACAGCATCTCGCGAGCTGCCTGGCCTTGCCTCTGGTGAGTGGCCTCGGAGTGCCTTGGAGTGGCAGCTCGATGAGGTCCGCCGCCCGCTGATCCTTGCGCCTCCTCTGATTTGGAGGGCGGCGACGGGTAGCCCCGCCGTCAGAGGGGCTGGAGGAGGCCTTCCGCTTGGAGGCACGCTCCACAGAGCCCACCCTCACCCCATCATAGAGCTGCTGGATGCGCGAGCTTCGGGGAGGGGAGGCGGCTGGAGCAGGTGCGGCCTCAGGCGTGGCCGCCGGCGAGCCGTCAGCAGTGGCCGAGCCATCTGCAGGGGCCGAGCCGTCAGCAGGGGCCGAGACGGCGAAATCCTGGCCAAACTCCTCGGGCCCCACAGCCGGCGCGGCGGGATCGTCGGAGATGGAGATCACTGGTGGGTCAAGGAACTGTATGGTGGCTGGGGAGGAGCGCCTGTCCGCGGCGGCGGGCTCGGGTGGCGGCGTGCGGCAGTGACAGAATCTAGAGGCCACTTGCGGAGGCAAAATGGCGCAAGCCCCGTGTTCCATATCAGTGCAGGTAACAGGGGATAGGAAAGTGGTAGGTAGCAGCCCAACAAAAGGCCCCGGGATCGGCGTAATGGGCCTCGTGCAAATGGGCCGGGAAATGAGGACCTGGTGGGCCTGGATCCTGATCCGGGCCAGCGGTAAGTTGAGCGTGGGGTGGGATTGCTCCGGGGTGAGGGAAAGAAACGGCCTAGCATCTGGCACCAGGGAGTTTGGGATGAAAGCTTTTGGTGGGTGCTTACACTCGATGGAAGGCAACAATGGCAGTGTGCGAGAGCAGAATTCTCCTGAGAGGGTTTTAGGCCAAAGCTTGAAGAGGATGGAGCGGCAACTGTGGTGCTCAGTGCGCTCACGGTTGAGATCAAAGCAAGGGAAATGCCCGTGGTCAGAAGTTGACTGCCCAACCACGACTACCCCTGATGTCGTGCGGCAATTGTTCAGCCGAACAGAGAAGGTATAAGTAAGTGTGTCCGCGTCGAAGGCTGCTAAAGCATGCGGCTGCCTTACCGCAGCGGCAAGCAGGACAGACTTGAGGCAGAGGCGGTCCTTATCTTCGTGAGAAATCTCCTGGATAGTGGGGATAGCAAAGGTGGTGTGCTTGCGGAGTGTGGGTTTGGCGGAAACCTTGAGCATGGCAATGGAGTCGCCAAAAGTGGCATAGTGTGGGTATTGGAAAGCACGGAAAGCACGGTCAGACATGCTCTCATTCGTAGCACGTGTGGCCCTTGGGTTGGCATGACCCCGGCGGTAGCCACGGGGCAGGGTGTGGCCATCCTACGGTGGTGGGAAGGAGCTCGGTGGGAGAGGCGGCGAGGAGGGAGAGCCCAGCATGCGCCACGTCCCATATCTCGTTGATAAGGACGTCAGCATAAATGCCGGCCCCGTCCACGCGATGGAAAGCTAAGTGGTGCGGGATGTGCTGCAGGGCCTCAACCTTAACCAGCACAAGGATACACGAGAAGTCATTCCCGTGGAGGCAGAGGTGGTTAACGCCAAGGAGGCTCGCAAAGCCAGCAACATTGGTCGAGACCCCCTTGCGATCCCATAGCTCTAAAGGCATTTTCTCAAGAGAAAGGCTGACGATGTGGCGGAAGGAGAAAGTGAAGGCATTGTCTCCGGCATTGTGGGGGAGGATGTCAACACAGCGGGAAGCAGTCTCGATAGGACTGGCAGACATGGCGGCCGCCTGCTCCGCCTCCCTAAGGAAGACGGCGTAGACAGTGCCCGTGGTGCAGCCAGTGTAGCGCACATCCGTGATGCTTAGGCGCTCGCGGAACAGGCGTTTGAGCCATGGTAGGTAACCGGGCAAGGGTGGAGTGATGTTGACAAGGCACACTAGAGCATTTTGGTCGGGCAGGAGTGGGTAGTGGACGTCAAGGGAGGTGGGGCGGTCGCGCACAACAGGCTTCATGGCGAGACAGGATGAGATCTCAGAGACGCAGGGGTATTGGGACGCTAGGAAGGGGGGCTCTAGGGTTTGGGGATAGCAGTGGGATGAGCCGTGCTGCGGAGTGCTATAAGTAACCGAGAGGGCGGCTCGAGAAGCTGTGCGGGCACGTAGGCTACCCCGGCGAAGAACAGGGCATTGAGAGGAAGTGTGGCCCACCTGACGGCAGGTCCAACACACAATGGGATCACGGCAATCTACCATACGGTGATCGTATGAAAGGCATCTAAAGCATCTGAGATGCAGATCTTTTGGCTCTGTGAAACGCTTTGCAGCATTGGACGTTGAGCTAGGTTCAGTGTAGGTGCGCTGCCCAGGGGCGAGGTTGGACAGAAGAGCCCGCAGGTAGGAATTATGGCGATGCACTACAGTGCTATTAGGTTGGTAACCGCAACAGTTGTCAGCGTCTAGTCGTCCAGATGAGCGGTCAGCTCCGGCGTGCCCCCTTGCGAGGCGAGCCGATTGGTCTAGGCGCGCGGCTGCCAGCGTGGAAGGAGGACTTAAGGGCATGTTTGGTTCCAATAAGTCACCCAACTTATAAGTCAGGTGACTTAAAACCAGTGACTTATAAGTCATGCCCGTTTGGTTGTCACCTGACTTATAAGTCACCTGACACACCTACCCACACCAATCAACATCATGCAGATGGTAGGACTCACGCAAAAGGGGGGTGACTTATAAGTTTTAAGTTGGGGCGGAGCAACTTATGACTTATAAGTTAGGGTGACTTATAAGTCGGGTCTGTTTGGCAAAATAAGTCATTTTTTTCACTTTTCGACTTATAAGTTGGTGACTTATTTGGAACCAAACAGGGCCTAAGGCATGCGGGCCATGATTACGCATGCATGGGGCATGCAACCCGGTGGACTCGCTCACGGCAGATCGCAGGAAATCCGGAGCGCATCGATCGCGCACACACGGCGAGGATGGAGCGGGCTACGCAACCGAGCTAGGGTGCGGCCCCAGAATAGACGGGAGGTCTGAGCGTGCAGCGCGTGAGAGAGCACTGTGCTGCGCACGCGAACGGTAAGGAAAGGGACGTTGGCGCATGGAGAAACGAACCGCCAGAGCGCCCCCGTGCCATGCACCACGTCGCACGATCTCCCATGCAACCCCAGCATGGGCAACTTCGAATTCGAAGTGGCCAACGGTCAGCGGGCGGACGCGGAAACTGGCCGGAGAGCCCCCGAACCAGTGGTACAAAAGCTTGGCGAAGAACTCCGGCGAGCAGAAGACGCCTGGGGTGAGGAGGTGGCCGTCGAGCAAAGTGGCCTGGCGGGATCCGGCCACTGGCGCAACCGTACCAGAACCATAGCGTTCTAGCATTCGATCCTCGAAACGAACACCTACGACATCGGGTGGCCGCATGGCAAACCCAGCGCCCAGCAGACGCACGTCGCTAGAGACCTCTAGGCGCGCGCGATCATGGAATGCCGAAATGCAAGCATGCTGCTAGAGGAAGGCAAGGGTTCAGCGAAGCAACGCGTCCGGGGGAGATGCTTGCTTAGCAGTCTAAGCAGGATAGCTTGACACCATGAGGAGCACAGGGCATGCAAGGCGGAAGCGGAACCTATACGTGAAGCAGAGAGCGAAGAAGAGAAAGCAAGAGTAACGCGGATGCACAGAGCGTCTAATGCAATTACATGCAGCAGAAGAGATGGGAAAATGCTAGCATGGACTTGGTGAAACCAGACAAAGCAGTTAGGATCAAGGAGCTCAACCTGTTAGTTTCACGTAGTGCAAGTCTACCTGAGGGTCGAAGATCGCCAGCAGGCAGTTTCCTATGGTTTGTGGGTGGCCGCCGGGCTCGGAGCGAGCGTCAGCGTGGTGACCGAGCGCAGGGCTATCGCCGGCGATATGCGGTGGCCGCTGGGCTCAGAACGAGCGCCGGCGGGGTGCGGTGGCCGCCGGGCTCGGAGCGAGCTACAGCGGTGGGAGTACTTGGGTACTTGGGTGCGGTGATCGGTTGATCTATTCAACCATTCCTAATCACTCGAGCATCGGAGGGAGTAATCTTTTGATCTGGATATGGACAACCTCTTGAGTATAGGTCGGGTCGAATCATTAGCTCCTACTTATATCGTTCAAGGAATCCCATCTCCCATGTGACATTATCATCGATCAATCGAACAAGACGAGCTTTTTGCGTTGCATCTATCTCGTGCATAGTTCGCCCATTCGTAAGAGAGACAGAGCAAGGGAAGTTCTATTCTGAGCCAGTAGAGCTGGCTTCAGAGGAACAGGAGAACACTTGTGGGCAATTAATCTGAAGAGAAGATGCAGTGTGTGCGGGTTAGTAGTCCAAAATGAGTTGCACCGTGAGATCAGTGCCCGTTCCGTCTTCAAATCTGTAATCCCTAGTAGCAAAGAAAAAGTAACCTCGAAGTCAGAAGAAGAACAGAGTATACAAAAAATAAATAAATAGAGTTGGACACAAAAAAAATGCGCCGTTGCCGGGGATCGAACCCGGGTCACCCGCGTGACAGGCGGGAATACTTACCACTATACTACAACGACTTGTTGGATTTAAATTCGAAATTAAGTTTCATATAGTATACGAGCTCACGATTTGAAGGTATGTCCATGAACAACATTTGAGATGCAAAATATTTTTCCGGAGGCACGACATGCAGAAAATTAATCCAACATTTTTTTCTCACATGTAATCTGTTTTTTTTATGATCTATTCATGGAATGAATAATGTTAGTACTAAACTCGACAATCAATGTTGTTGTTTATATTGTTGTTCTTATCGAATACCCACATGACATGTGGATGATCTCTAGGCGTGCAACTCAACTAGGTGTACCCTATTACCTATGATTCCTTTTCCCTTGTCTCGCGGCTAGCTTCCACCCCGCCTTGGCATCGTTTCTGGTTGGTGGTGGTGTCCTGCGAACGGAGCCGTCTCATCCACTAGAGCAACATTTATAAAAGGCCCGACGCCAACAGTTATGTTCATCAACCCTAGCCGCCGCCATTTCTCATCTACATCTTCATAGCCACCACCTTCATCATCACCATAGTTCTCAGCCATCTACCCATACTTTGTAATCGTGCATCACATCCGGCATCTATTGTATCTTCATGATGTGTTCTTCAATGATTGTTTTGTGTGATCCAATATTCATGTGTGAGTAGTTTAGTAAGGTCATGGGTTGAGACATGGTCTTGCAACCCGATGTATTTGTTGAAAGGGTCAATGGAAGTACTTTGAATTAACATCTCATATGTGTAACATAAAATTGCTTGGTAGTTGTCTCTCGTCTCGTTCGTGTTCTTCGTCCTTGCAGATAATCAGGATCATGGAAAACGAGCCACAAAGAGGCTAAGGGAAGGGAGACCATGATATGTTATTCTGAACATCAGTGACAGAAAAGTTTATAGTAAGGTAACACGGATCCTATCTTTGGGGATACAAGAGGTGTAGTCATTAAATGTAAAATGCTTTTGTCTGATTATTCCTATCTTAATTACTGGGGCAACCCCGCGTGACGGATAGTGCCTTTGGTTGGACAACTAACTCTTGATGCAGGACGCGCGCTGGTCAATATGTAATTTGGAAACATCCCCCACTTTGATATGTAGCAAGCACATCTCGATAGATGACTTCCAGGGCACAAATTAAGATCATAATGGTCCCGACAAAAATATATGGTTGTAAGCATAAGTCCTGATACCCATGCCTATTTTTATTATAAGTGTTTCTAGTGTCAACTTGATTTCGATCCGGTCAAAAGCTGGAATTTAATTCTCTTGCAAAAGCTTGTGAGAAACCCTTGACTTAATGGGTATTGTCCTCTCATGGATTCGATAACTCAGGGTCACCTATAGGGAAAAGGTGAGAATCCTTTCTGCTCTTTTACCGGATCACTAAAGGGACTAATCAGTCGGTCCTTGCCCTCAGCCACATGTAATGGAGGTCCTCGCCCCACATCAGGCGGTCGACGCGGTCTAATAGCTGTCGATTAGCTGCTATTGCCTTGCCCTCGACACCGAGCCATTCGCCACTTTGTTGTGTTGGTCATCGTGACAACATATATAGTGGCAGATTTTTTTGCCAAGACCTTCACATGTCGGTGGCTAGGAGGTCGTTCCCGATGTCCACGCGTAGGATTCATCCCGACACTACTACAAAATTGTCTCCAATGCGCCACCGGTTGGTGTGCTCCTCCTGCACTCTATGTGTTTGACGAATTGTGTGCAAGGTAATTTGTTTTTTGCTTTCTTCGTGGGATGATTTTTTTTGTTTTATTTGTGGACAATAGAGTAGATGCTAATTCAAACTATTGCATTGTAGATGAGTTCATGTGACTCGTGGTCTTCATGGAATGATTCCTCAGCCGACATGACCGAAGTGGATGACGTTGTTTTGATCTTGATGACGCACAAGAACAAGAAGCCAAAGCATGGTGGTTCCATTTACGGACGTGAGGTGATTCGTAGGGATATGCAAGAGGCTCACGCTAGATTGATGCACCTCTACTTTGGTCCATCTCCAACATATCTAGAGTGATACTTTTGCTGCCTGTTTAGGATGTCTTCAAATTTGTTCCATCACATTGCCAACTGTGTGAAGGAACACGATCAATACTTGGAGCAAAGGAGGAATTGCGCTGACATTCTTAGACATAGCACCATCCAGAAGGTGACAACCGCATTGCACATGATGGCATATGATGTTCTAGCTAATTTGATTGATGGTAGCTTGGCAATGGGAGAGAGCACTTCAATCTTTTATGTCGAGCGATTTGCAAAGGCAGTGGTTAAGGTGTTTGGGCCAGAGTACTTGAGAGCACCCAATGCTCAGGACACGGTGATGCTTATGGAGTTGAGCACAACCTGTGGATTTGTAGGTATGCTTGGCTCCATTGATTGCATGCACTGGAAGTGGAAGAACTGCCCTGCAACATAAAATGGACAGTTCAAAGGATGCAACAAGGATGCTACCATCATTCTTGAGGCCGTGGCCGATCAGGAGACATGGGATTTGGCATGCACATTTTGAGATGCAGAGTTCTTGCAATGATGTTAATGTGCTCCAACGGCCATCTCTCTTTGCCAAGTTAGTCAATGGAGAATCATCATCGGTGGAGTTCGTAGAAAATGGCCGCACCATAACAAGGGCTACTACCGTGCGGATGAGATATCCAAGGTGATCTACTTTTGTGAAGCCAATTTGAAGTCCCCAAGGTAAGAAAGAACTATACTTTCATAATGCTCAAGCGGCCGCTAGGAAAGATGTGGATAGGGCTTTTGCAATTTTGCAAGTCCAATTTGCTATTGTGTGAGGACTGGCTAGGTTTTGGGATCAAGAGATCCTCTGGTACATCATGACGTCGGGCATAATCATGCACAACATGATCATTGAGAATAAGTGTGACGGAGATTTGGATTACACCTTTTATGAGTTCATGGGGAAACCCGCGAAGCCGCGTAGAAGGGAGGATCAAATCCGACGCTTTGTTGAGACGTACCATGAGATTTGAGATGCCACACACGATGGTCTTCAAAAGGATGTCATGGAGTGGTGGAAGTGGCATGGAGAACAACAACCCTAATTTCATCTTCTCGCGTGATGAGTAATTTGTGTAATGAACAATTTACGTGATGTGTGCTGACCAAATTTTGTAATAACTTGAACACTTTGTATGATGTGTGATGAACAATTTATTTGTAGTGTATGTGATTCATTTGAGATGAGTTTGGTTTGAATATGTTCAATATGTATGGAATTGTTGTGTCCAATATACATCATCTACTGGAGCAAAATGGTGCTCTATTTTATATCATCTGTTGTAGCAAAAATGTTTCAGGTGACATATAATGTATTTTTAATGATGTAAAATTGCTTCTTGTGTATTTAAGATATATCACCTGTTGAAGATGTCTTTATCCATTTATCTGTTATCAAAAGAGATTCCTATGCAAACTGAGCGTACCTTAGATGATTATTAGGTTTCTTGTGATGGAACCAACCCACTAGAATTCAAATCCTACACGACATTGGTGGTCGCATTTTTCTGGATTATTTTTGATGTGCCGGCTCAATCTCTCGGATGTGCTCATAGGGGTAGGATGTGCATGAGTGATTTCATAAGGATGAGTGTATGTGCATGTGTATGAGCGTGTCTGCATCTGTAGTGTGTCCCACTACTCAGTTTTTCCATTAGAAATTTAACTGCTAAAAAATGTCATTGGACACCATTACTATTAGCTCAAATCTCATTTGAGATGTTTTAATGACAAAAATACCTATGGACCAACATGTCAGCTCTTCCTCTATCTCATTACAATAAAGTATGGGTCCCACTTGAACCCAACAACATTCTTATTTTTTATGGGTCCCACTTGAACCCAACAACATTCTTATTTTTCTCTAAAATTATTCGCTTGCTTACTCCATACAAGTGGGGCCCACACTTATCATTGTGGAACAGAGAGGGCTGCATGTGGGTCTAGGGGTGTTATTGTCATATAACATGGTCAACGGTTTTGACCTGATAACAACGATGTCTAATGGCATTTTTAAGCAAACATCTAATGGAACGATGGCATTTTGAAAATATATAATGGCATTTTTGAGCAAGCATCTCACGGAACAATGACATTTTTGAGGAGTTGTAACTACTAATGGCAAAACTGAGTAGTGGGACACAACTAGCGACATAAATGATTAAAACCCTAAAAAAGACTCCTTGTTTTGCATGGTAATACGTGTCTCATTCATATCATAAAGATCAAATTACAAGTTACGTAAAGACCGACATGACAAAACTGAAAAGATAGCAGAACATTGCTAAGCTTGACACCAAAAGTCCGTCACTTGCCTCCGGCACCACCACAGCAGCCACCAAAGAAAAAAATGACGGATCACCTCCTCACCCGAGCTCGACGCGGCTCCATCGCTGATATGCAGCTTTGCGGACCTCCAAGGTGGCTCACCAAAGATGAAGCCATTGTCGTTGAACGAATCAAACCGGGCAACACCCCGGACACGCTATCGAACTCCAGATCTGAGACCCCACAACGACTAAGACGCCAAAGTAGGAACCCATACCTGCCATCCATCAACCACGAACCCAGCACACGTTCTGTCTTCCAGATGTCGTCGATGCAGATCACAATCTGCATCTGCTCCCGAACTACCTCCCAAGCTCCGCGTCGACGCTGGAGCAAACATCGTCGCAACGGCGGAGCCCGAGGACAGAAGTCCACCACAAGGATGTCGTCGCCGCCACGATATCCCCGCTTGAACAGACTGGTTCCCAAATGTGACGCCCCCGATTCAATCGTACACTAATCATACACGCAAACATGTACGATCAAGATCAAGGACTCACGGGAAGATATCACAACACAACTCTAAAAATAAAATAAGTCATACAAGCATCATAATACAAGCCAAGGGCCTCGAGGGCTCGAATACAAGTGCTTGATCATAGACGAGTCAGCGGAAGCAACAATATCTGAGTACAGACATAAGTTAAACAAGTATGCCTTAAGAAGGCTAGCACAAACTGGGATACAGATCGAAAGAGGCGCAGGCCTCCTGCCTGGGATCCTCCTAACTACTCCCGGTCGTCGTCGGGCTGCACGTAGTAGTAGGCACCTCACGGGTAGTAGTCGCCATCAACGGTGGCGTCGCTCCTCGGCTCCATCGGCTGGTTGTAGCAATCGGGTAAAGAAAGGGGAAAAGGGGAACAAGGCAACCGTGAGTACTCATCCAAAGTACTGCAAGCAAGGAGCTACACTACATATGCATGGATATATGTGTAAAGGGCCATATCGGTGGACTGAACTGCAGAATGCCGTAATAAGAGGGGATAGCTAATCACCGAAGACTACACTGGCAGCCTCCGCCTTTGGCAAGCATGTAGCGTAGAGTAGTCTCAAGTCCTCCAAGTAGCATCGCATAGCAATAATCCTACCCGGCGATCCCTCCTCGTAACCACGATAGAGAGCGACCACCGGGTTGTATCCGCACTTGGAAGGGTGTGTTTTATTAAGTATCCGGTTCTAGTTGTCATAAGGTCAAGGTACAACTCCAAGTCGCCCCTGTTATCAAGATCACGACTATTCGAATAGATTAACTTCCTGCAGGTGCACCACATAACCCAACACGCTTGATCCCATTTGGCGGACACACTTTTACGGGTCATGCCCGCCGCGAAAGATCAACACGCCGCAGCCCCACCTAGGCACAACAAAGAGGTCAAGACGCCGGTCTAAACCTAAGCGCAGGGGGTTTGGGCCCATCGCCCATAGCACACCAAGACGCTAAGGGCGGCCGGAAGCGTAATCGCCCCTTAATACAAGAGCAGGCTTACGTTCCAATCCGGCGCGCGCCGCTCAGTCGCTGACGTCACGAAGTGCTTCGGCTGATACCACGACGTCGAGTGCACATAACTTTCCCACGTAGTTGGTTAGTGCGTATAGACCAAATGGCCAGACTCAGATCAAATACCAAGATCTCGTTAAACGTGTTAAGTATCCACGAACGCCGACAGGCCAGCCCACCTCTCTCCTAGGTGGTCACAACCTGCCCTGCCGCCTCCACCATAAAGTAACGATCGGGGCCGTCGGGAACCCAGGCCCACCTCTACCGGGATGGAGCCACATGTCCTTTCAGCCCCCATCTCCTAACAAAGATCACGGTAATGTAATAGTGTAAAGTATATAGTATATGCCCGTGATCACCTCCCAAGTGATCACAGCCCAAAGAGTATAGCATGGCAGACGGACAAGAGTGTAGGGCCACCGATGGAACACTAGCATCCTATACTAAGCGAGGATAGTAGGTAAAGGTAACAACAGTAGTAGCAAGGACAAAGCTATGCAAAGAAAGATAGGATTAATCGAAAGCAGATTATCATGCTACACTACTCTAATGCAAGCAGTATAGAGAACAATAGGCGATATCTGGTGATCAAGGGGGGGGGCTTGCCTGGTTGCTCTGGCAAGAGAGAGGGGTCGTCAACTCCGTAGTCGTACTGGGTAGCAGCGGCGTCGGTCTCAGTGTCTAGCGGAAGAAGAGGGGGAAGAAACAATGAATACAATGCAAACATATGCATGACGATGCAAGACAAAGCAAAGCGTGATGCTAGGCGTGCCCTAACGCAAAGATGAGGTGATGCTTGAGGGGGGAAACATCCGGGAAAGTATCCCCGGTGTTTCATGTTTTTGGGCAGAGGAGCCGGAGGGGGAAAGTTGCGAGTTCGATAGGTTAGGGATGCGTGGCGGACGAACGGGCTGCGCTTCCGGGTTCGTCTCGTCGTTCTGAGCAACTTTCATGTTGAAAATATTTTAATCCGAGTTACGGATTAAAATATATGATTTTCTAAAGATTTTATTAATTTCTGGAATTTAATTAAATAATTAATTAATTCAAAAATGAATTAATGACATCAGCATGATGCCATGTCGACGTCGCCAGTCAATGAGTTGATCGGTCAACCTGACGATCGGTCCCACCGTCGATGACACATTTTAATTAAACAGATTAATTAAACTAATCATAATTAATAAGAGGGTGGCCCCACTGTCATTGTTTGATTAATTAACTAACAGTTAATTAGGTTAATCTAATCGTGACTAATTAACTTAATTAATTCGTTAATTAATTAATTAATCTAATTATTATTATCTATTTATTATTATTATTATTATTATTATTATTATTATTATTATTATTTTAATTCCTTTCTTTTACTACAACGTTCTGGGGCTGGGGGCCCCATGTCGCTGGCCCTGTGGGGCCTTAACGGTGTGGGCAAGATGGGCGCGCGAAAAGTCGGCTACAGTGGCACCGCGAGGAGCGCAGTGAAGGGCGTGGGGGGTTCACGGTGGCTGGGCGCACTGACCGGGCGTCGACGGCCATAGTAGGGTGCCGGAGCAAGGGGACGCCAGTGGCCACGGCGGGTGGAGGCGAGGAGGGGCGGTGCAGCGGCGGTCGGGCCAGCCGGCTGGGACGAGGCACGGGCGCTGGGCGCGAGCTCCCGAGTAGGTGAACTCCGGGGCTCAGGTGGAGGTCGCCGGGGCTAGGCCGTGGCCTCGGCGAGGCTCGCCGGCCGGCCGCGGCGGGCGAAGGCGGTCGCAGGATGGGCGCCGCCGCCAATGACCGAGGCGGGCGATGACAATGGGCGCGGTAGGGCGGAGGGGATTCGTGCGGAGAGAGCCGCGGGAAGCCGGTCGAGGGCGCGCTGGGCGCCACCAGTGGGGAGGCGGGAGCAAGACGGCATGGCCACGCTGCTGGGCGCGGCACACCGACGCTGGCCGGGCGCCGCTGCTCAGCGAAAGGTGGGAAGGAAAGAGGGGGTGGCGGCTCACAGGGGGCCGTAGGGTCCGGGCAATGGGCTCGACGGAGGTCGAGGACGACGTGCGGCGGGGCGACGGAGAGGAGGCAGACCATCGGGGAGGGCAGTCCGGCGAGGTGCGTCGGCGATGGACGTCGTGGGGCGGCGAGGATCGAGCGGCGCGGGCGTGGGGCGGTTCCAGCGGGAAGGAGGATGAGGAGGCGACGACGAAGAGGGGACGAGGCGGCATCGAGGACGGGCGCCGATGTCGGGGCGCGAGGCGTAGTCGTCGGAGGCGCGAGGCGTGGTCGTCGGGGTGGATCCCCGATCTAGATCGAGGAGTGGGAGGTGAGGGGAATCGTGGGGGTTAGGGTTTCAGGGGAGTGGGGGTTAAGGCGGCGGGGTGGGCCGGCCTGGTAGGCCGCTGGCTGGGCCGGGTGGTCCAGGTGGGCCGAGAGGCCGGTGAGCTGGGCCGAAACCCAGGGGGCAGGGGGGTTGTCTTTCTCCCTTTTCTTTCTTTTGTTTTCTATTTGTTCTTCTCTTTTTATTTATTCTTTCCTGTTTTATTTTAGTTACCTTTTATTTTAGATTCTGTAAAATATATACATAGCATCTAATTTAGTATTTCAGTTTAGTCCACCGTCACAAAATGTCTAGTCCCCAATTAATTTAGTTTGATAATTTATTAATTAGTAAAGGCATTTAATTATTTGTTTTTATTACTGTTTTATTTATTTCAGTGCAATTAAATACTTTATAAAAATGTGGATTCTCCACCACAATTATTTATGCAATATTTGGCACATATAGAACATTTTAGTTTTAATGTTTGAAAACTTTTATTGTTTGCCTTTCTTTTGAATTTGAATTTGAATCGATTTCGAACTAACGCGAGATTAGCAACCGTAATCGAGGTGACATGGCATTATTAGCAGAGGTTACTGTAGCTTGATTATCCGGGCGTCACACCAAATCCATCACCGAGCAAAGAGACGATCGCCTCGCCCGAGAAGAACCGGGAGCTTCTTTATTCAGCATCGCCATCGCCGCCGTCGAAGTCAAGACGTCGGACGATCTAAAAACCTAGTCTATAAGGGCTCTAAACCTAAAGCAAAAACGATACGCACGCACGGGATCCGGCGACCCCCCTCATGACTGACGATCAAGAGGTCGCCGGCGGAGGAGAGCCGCCGGAAACGGCGCCGGAAAGATGGCTCTCTTGGCGGTGGCGGCTAGGTTTTGGTCGCTAGCCAAACCCAGAGAGGCACGGACAGGGCACTAGTGTTTCTGACTTTGGGCCTTTTCGGCCGAAGACATCAGCAAGACGTAGTCCCCTAAAAAAGACCCATGAGAATCCAATGGCCAAAGTGAAACTGTAATATAGTTTCAAAAAAAAAGTGAAACAGTAATATAAGAAGAGAATACCATGTATTAGCGGATTGTAACTCTAGTTAAGGAATAAAACTCCTTGATTTCCTGAAAACAAATGTACGGCTGACTTCCAAATGGAATAGCATAACGTCAGTGCCGACGTCACCTGTAGCTATAACCCATTTGGAAGCAAGCTGTTGATGTTCGCAATTCGGCGGCTTCAAGGCCGGCACATGGCAAAGATACGGCACAATGGCACCAATATCTAGGGGGAACGCACCACAAGTTTCACATGAGAAGCAGACACATCTTCATTTCACATCAAAATTTCTCATCTCTCTATCCATGGCCACGGACGCACAGCACCAGCAACACAGCTATGTATAACTTATATAGTATTTAATTAGTTAAAATCATAATTAAAATATAACTCAAAATACAAGTGGGCTTACAAACCAGGACGAAGGTAGTATTGTTCTGTTGCAACGATGCACTCCAAGCCAAGAGATACATGCAACACTGGGAGGGATGTCTCTGTGTCTCCTATCTATCATCCCAGTCACAGTGCAGTCAAATTCTTTGGGAGCTTTAATTTATCTGCTCTTTCTCTTTCTCAAGGTCACAAGATCAATGAAATCAAGATGCTCAGAGCAACTTTAATAGGGCGACCCATTTCGCTCATGGGCCGTCCTGCTTTGGGTCGGCCATGGATTAAGGCGGCCCAACGCTGCCGACTCCAAACGGACGCTGTCCGCTTTTTCGCTCAGGCGACCCATTCCCGCCCATTTTTAGCCTGATTTATGCCGGGCGCTGACATCGCGAACGGACGCTGGCCGCTTACCTCGCCCCTGGTCCTACCGGGTCTGTGGGCACATTGGTCTCTCTCCTCCCCGGTCAACAAGCAACCCTCGCCCCTGCCTTCTCCGTCACCGACGCCGCCGCCCATTTTTGCCGCGACTCTTCCAGCTGCCGCCGCCTCCACATCCGCCAACAACGCCGCTTCGCTTCTGGCCGCCCACCGCCGCTGTTTTGCCGCCGGGGAGCAAACTGGTTCCCGCCGCCGCTTCCCCCACCGCCCAGCCGCCTGCGACCAAGAAGACGCCTCGCCGCCAAGGCGGCGGCACTGTAGCCTTACCTCATCGTGTCTCCTTACACTAGTAGAAAACAGGGCTTTCGTCCAGGCCAGTTCAGCCCATTAGTCCTGGTTCAATCCAGAACCGGGACCAATGGAGCTATTTGCCCCGGTTCGTGAGCCCAGGGGGCCGGCTGGGCCACGTGGGCCATTGGTCTCGTTCGTCCGGACCTTTTGGTCCCGGTTGGTGGGACGAACCGGGACCAATGGTCCTGGCTCTGGCGCACCACTATTGGTCGGTTGGTGGCAAGAACCGGGACCAAAGACTTCCCTTTAGTCCGGTTCATGCCACCAACCGGGCTAATGGTGCTGCCTATATATAGCCCCTCGCGCAAGAGCAGAGCACACCGCTCTGTTTTTTCTGGCCGAGGGGGAGAGGGCTTGGTGGTGCTCTAGCTCACCTCCTATGCACACAAGGTGTTCGATGGAATGCCCGAGCCACACTACTTAAGGTTTCTCCTCTCCAAGCTCGACCGCCAAGCTCCATTTTCCTCAATATTTATCTAGGTTTAGCGGTCCGTCACGCCCGTCCCGTCTTCATCGCCGTCGATCACCCGCGCCGATCTCATTGCAGCACCACCGTGGTGAGCCTCTTGTTCTTATCTTCTTTCCGAAAGGAAAAATATTATTACTTGTTTGTTTAGATAGATACTTGTATTATTTTCTTACTTTTATTATTGCATCTTATATAGTGCGATGGTTTTGGTATCCGCCTCGCCGCCCCTCGGCCCCGCCTATATGATTCGGATGTGGTATATATTATCTTTTCATAACTATTGGTTCATTTATTGTTTATGAAAATTATGCCACCAACGTGACATAGATTTTATTTATCTAGGAGGTTGTTGAACCGAAATTCCAATCGACCCTATTGTCGAGAGGTTAAATTTAGTTGAAGAAGAAAACAATTTCTTGAAGGAAAAAATAAAAAACTTGAGGAGGAGAAGATGATATTGGAGTTGCATGTTGCGGATGTCGCCGATGATCACAAGATCAAGATGGATGCAATGCGCTTGAAGATGAGAAAGATTAGAAAATATGCCATTCATACCGAGGCTTGGTATCATTATGCCGTTGGATCGGTTGTTACCTTGGTTGCGATTATGATCGCATTTGTTTTCGCATTGAAATGTTTTACATAGTTTCAATGTATGGTTTAATTAATTTAGATGCTCTGCAGAGCTTTATGTTGTTAGATGAGAACTATGTATGTACTTTGGTTTTAATGTGATGATGAACTTCTATTAATTTGGTCACTTAATTATCTATTCATGATGATCAGTAATGAAATTTGACACACTTAAAAATATATAATGCACGCAGATGAACCGCAATGGATGTACGGTGTGACAGACACACCTCCGAATACATTAAGGGCATGCATGATTTTCTCGAAGTGGCTGAGGCAAACAAGCAGAATGGTTTTATGTGTTGTCCATGCCCTATATGTGGGAATACGAAGTCTTACTCTGACCGGAAATTCCTTCACACCCACTTGCTTTACAAGGGTTTCATGCCACACTATAATGTTTGGACGAGGCACGGAGAAATAGGGGTTATGATGAAAGACGGTGAGGAAGAAGAGTACGATGACAACTATGTGCCCCCTGAATACGGTGATGCTACTGAACATCAAGATGCACTGCACGATGTGCACGATGGTGCTGCAACGGGCGAAGCTGCTGAAGATCAAGAGGAACCAAACGATGTGCCCGATGATGATGATCTCCGCCGGGTCATTGTCGATGCAAGGACACAATGCGAAAGTCAAAAGGAGAAGCTGAAGTTCGATCGCATGTTAGAGGATCACAAAAAAGGATTGTACCCCAATTGCGAAGATGGCAACACAAATCTCGGTACCGTACTCGAATTGCTGCAGTGGAAGGCAGAGAATGATGTGCCTGATAAAGGATTTGAGAAGCTACTGAAAATAATGAAGAAGAAGCTTCCAAAGGATAATGAATTGCCCGACAAAGTACATACGCAGCAAAGAAGGTCGTATGCCCTCTAGGATTGGAGGTGGAGAAGATACATGCATGCCCTAATGATCGCATCCTCTACCGTGGTGCCTACAAGGATCTGAACGCATGCCCGGTATGCGGTGCATTGCGGTATAAGATCGACGAGATGACCTCGGTGATGTTGACGGCGAGCCTCCCAGGAAGAGGGTTCTGCGAAGGTGATGTGGTATGCTCCTATAATACCACGGTTGAAACGTCTGCTCAGAAATGGAGAGCATGCCAAGTTGATGCGATGGCACAGTGAGGACCGTAAGAAAGACGGGAAGTTGAGAGCACCCACCGACGGGTCGCAGTGGAGAAAAATCGAGAGAAAGTATCGGGATGAGTTTGCAAAGGACCCAAGGAACGTATGGTTTGCTTTAAGCGCGGATGGCATTAATCCTTTCGGGAGCAAAGCAGCAATCACAGACCTGGCCCGTGACTCTATGTATGTATACCCTTCCTCCTTGGATGTGCATGAAGAGGAAGTTCATTATGATGCCAGTTCTCATCCAAGGCCCTAAGCAACCCGGCAACGACATTGATGTGTACCTAAGGCCATTAGTTGAAGAACTTTACAGCTGTGGAATGGAAACGGTGTACGACGTGGGATGAGCACAAAAGGAGGAATTTGACCTAAAGGCGTTGTTGTTCGTGACCATCAACGATTGGCCCGCCTCAAGAACCTTTTAGGACAGACAAACAAGGGATACCACGATGCACGCACCGCTTACTTGACACCGATAGTATATACCGGAAGCTGCAGGAAGAATGTGTACACAGGCTATCGCCGATTTCTTCCGACCAACCATCAATGTCGAAAGAAAGGCAAGCATTTCAAAGGCGAGGCAGATCACCGAAAGAAGCCCGCCATGCGCATCGGTGATCACGCATTTGCTATGGTCAATGATTTACACGTAATCTTTGGAAAGGGTCCCGGACTAGCTGTTCCGAATGACGCCGAGAATCACGCACCCATGTGGAAGAAGAAATCTATATTTTGGGACCTACCCTCTTTGGAAAGACCTAGAGGTCCGCTCTTCGATCGACGTGATGCACGTGACGAAGAACCTTGCGTGAACCTGCTAGGGCTTCTTGGGCGGTATGGGAAGACAAAAGATACACACGAGGCACGAGAGGACCTGCAACGCTTGCATGAAAAAGAGGGCATGCCTCCAAGCGATATGAAGGTCCCGCCACCACGCTCTTAGGAAAGAAGAGAAAGAAATATTCTTTCAATGCCCTTTCAAGATGAAGGTCCCGACCGGCTTCTCGTCGAATATAAAGGGAATAATAAATATGCCGAGAAAAGTTCCAGAACCTAAAGTCTCATGACTGCCACGTGATTATGACGCAATCGCTTCGTTGCATTGAGGGGGCTTCTACCGGAAAACGTCCGATTAGCCATTGTGAAGCTATGTGCATTCCTCAATGCAATATCTCGAAGGTGATCGATCCAGAAATCATACCAACGCTTAAGGAATGATGTGGCGCAATGTCTTGTCGGGCTTTCGAGCTGGTGTTCCCACCATCCTTCTTCAATATCATGACGCACGTCCTAGTTCATCTAGTCGACGAGATTGTCATTCTGGGGCCCATATTTCTACACAATATGTTCCCCTTTGAGAGGTTCATGGGAGTCCTAAAGAAATATGTTTGTAACCGCGCTAGGCGGAAGGAAGCATCTCCATGGGCCATCAAACAGAGGATGTCATCGGGTTTTGTGTTGACTTCATTCCTGGCCTTAAGAAGATAGGTCTCCCTAAATGCGTACGAGGGGAGACTGACTGGAAAAGGCACGCTTGGAAGGGACTCAATAATATGCAGGACGGATATTCTTGGTCTCAAGCACACTACACGCTTCTACGTAAATCTACCTTGGTGACCCCGTATGTCGATGAACACAAGAATACCAAGGCCCAAACACCGGAGCAAAGGCGACGGCGGATTACATGTGAACACATCAGGACTTTCAGCATTTGGTTGGAAACATGTCTCAGAGGTGACAGACTGTTTGTTATGAGCTTTACTTGTTGTCTAGGTGACCATGTTCGATTGTAATGATTTGTAAAGTATATGAGATTAGTGTGAATTCATTTTACTCGATTGACCAAGATGAAAAGAGCACCAACCAAAACAGCGGTGTCCGCTTTGATGCAAAGCAACCGACAAGGGAAATGGCACATATTATGGTTACATAGTAGACATATGGGAACTTGACTACGGAGTAGATTTTAAGGTCCCTTTGTTTAAGTGCAAGTGGGTCAATCTGTCAGAGGCGGGTACAGTGTAGACCCATAGTACGGAATGACAACAAGGATCTGAAAAATCTTGGGTACACCGACGAACCGCTCGTCCTAGCCAATGATGTGGCACAGGTTATCTATCTCAAGGACATGTCTACCGCATCGAGGAAAAGAAAAGATAAGGAAGCGAATACATCATACAATGAGCCAAAGCGCCACATAGTTCTTTTCAGAAAAAGGACACCACAGGAGTGGAGGGCAAGATGGACATGTCTCAAGAGTATGAAAAGTTTCATGAAATTCCCCTTCAAAGTCAAGGCTGACCCAAGCATCCCGATAAACGATGAAGATTATCCATGGTTACAGCGCAATAAGCAAACGACACAAGCGAAGAAAAAGTGAAGACTTTCTCCGCAACTATTATGATGATACCATGCCAACTTTGTAATGCATTTAGTATGATACCATTGTCCGTTTTGTACATGCACATGCCATGCCAACTTTTTCAGAGTTCATTTGAAAACTATGAATTTGAAAACCTCGCCAACCGAAGGGCGCCACACCGGTTTATAAGCCCGTCCCTCTACACACCGCTTTGTTGTAAGCGTAAACAAAATAAAATAAATAAAGCAACAAAGAAAACAAAAAAAGTGTTTTCAAATTTGAAAACTAATGGCACTAACAGAAAGTTTATATTTTTTCTAAAACTAAAAGCAAAAAGAATTAAAAATAAAGAAAAAACAACAAAAAATAAATAATGCAGAAAACAGAACAAAAAACTGAAAATAAAATAAAAATAGCAACAATAAGTATTTTGTTGTAAGCAGAAACAAAATAAAATAAATAAAGCAACAAAGAAAACAAAAAAAGTGTTTTCAAATTTGAAAACTAATGGCACTAATAGAAAGCTTATAATTTTCTAAAACTAAAAGCAAAAAGAATTAAAAATAAAGAAAAAACAACAAAAATAAATAATGCGTAAAATGTAACAAAAACTGAAAAAAAATAAAAATAGCAACAATAAGTATTTTGTTGTAAGTAGAAACAAAATAAAATAAATAAAGCAACAAAGAAAACAAAAAAAGAGTTTTCACATTTGAAAACTAATGGCACTAACAGAAAGTTTATAATTTTTCTAAAACTAAAAGCAAAAGGAATTAAAAAATAAAGCAAAAAACAACAAAAAATAAATAATAATGCAGAAAACAAAACAAAAAAACTGAAAAAAATAGTGCCGCCTACTGGGCCCCCATGGCCTGAATACGCCTAGAAACCCTACATGGGCCAGGATTCAGGCCCGCAGGAGGCTAAGTAGGCCCACAGGCACACAGCTAGTGACAGATTAGGCCCGAAAGCCTGCAGTTGAGAGGAGCTCGAGAGGGTGGGCGCAGCAGCGCTTATAAACCACTCTCGAGCTCTCTCAACTAGCGAGGTGGGACTAAACTTTGGGCGAGGCAGCACAAGGCCTTTGGTCCCGGTTGGTGGCACCAACCGGGACTAAAGAATTGGTCCCAGTTGGTGCCACGACCGGGACTAATGCCCCTTTAGTCCCGGTTGGTGCCACCAACCGCTGACCAAAGGTCGCCGCTTCCCGCCCTTTGGGCCTTGAAAATTGGCCTTTGGTCCCGGTTGGTGGCACCAACCGGGACTAAAGGGCATTAGTCCCGGTCGTGGCACCAACCGACCAAAGCCTTTTCTATATAAGCAAAGACTTGGCGTTTTCAGATTTCATCGCCAGCCTCGCCCGACGACGCCGGCCAGTTGCCCGAAGCTCGCCTTCGACGACGCCGTCGCCCGAGTCGCTTCGACGACGCTGTCAGTTGCCTTCGCTGCGTCGCCTCAAGACCTCGCCCGTGCTCGCTGTCGCCGCCATCGCCTCGCGCCTGCCGTGCTCGCTGTCGCCTCGCCTGCCCGCCCGCCAACGCCCTCGCCTTCACTAACGCCTCGAGCTCCGCCGCTGAGCCTCGCCATCGCCGCCGCCTCGCCTCGCCTGCCCCGCCTCACCAAGGCCGGGCGCCTCGCCGCCTCACACAAGAGCCGCCTGCCTTTTTTTTTTTTTATTTCTTTAATTTTTTCATATATATATATATAATGTTTAAGCTCTTTTTATTTTTATGCTCTGTTTTTTATATTTTAATTTTTGTTCATATGTGATGTATATGTGTATGTGGCTATAATGTATATGTGTATGTGAACAATGCAAAAGATAGTTTTTTAGAAAAATTAGGATTTTTTTCTGTTCATAGATTTTTTTGGTGATATAAAATTATTGTAAATATGCAAATGTTTGTATAGTCATATGAACAATGAATTAGGCAATACTACTTCATGTATTTTTAAGAAGGAAGAAGAAGAAAAAGAATGAGAGGAAAAGGAAATAAGAAGAGGAAGAAAGGAGAAGAAGAGGAGAGGAAGAAGAGGAGAAATAAATAAGAAGAAGAAAAAAAAGAAAAAAAAGAGGAGAAGAAGAAAGGAATAGAGGAGAAGAAGAAAAATAGAAAAAATTCTATTTTTCTTCTTCTCCTCTATTCTTTTCTTCTTCTCCTCTTTTTTCCTTCTTCTTTTCTTCTTCTTCTTCCTTCTTCCTTCTTCCTCTTTTCTTCCTTTTCCTTATTTTCCTTTCTTGAGGGATAAGAAGAAAAGAAGAGGAGAAGAAGAAAGAAAGGAATAGAGGAGAAAGAAGAAACTTTGACACGAGGGGGGTACCGATACCCCTCCCCGATAACATTATTTTCCCATGTATATGTATGTTGCGTCGTTGTCGATATAACGAGGGTGTCGAGGATCGCCGAGGGGTCGAGGGTCGGGAACTAGGGTAGAGGGTCGAGGGTCGTTAAGGGGTCAAGGGTCGAAGGTTTCAGGTCGAGGTTCCTATAGTGTCAAAGTATTGAAGAAATCCATGGCTTCATCATTAGCCGGAAGTAACCATGGCATGATGGTGCGAAGTCCTCCAAAGTTATACGGAATGGAGTCCGGATAGGATAATTTGCCTTTTGTACGAATCTCAGCAAAGGCTTTCAAATAACGATATTCGGAAGGTTCTTGCTGAACTTTGTACCAAAAAGCGAATTATCCTATCTCGGGACTCCATTCCAAAATAACTTTGGAGAGCTTGCATCATCATGCACCTCGCTACTTTCGCCTAATGATGAAGACATGGTTTTGTTGAATCCTTTGACACTAGGCAACCTCCCGACCCTCGGCGATCCTCGACCCTTGACCTCGACCGCTCGGCGATCCACAACCCTCTACCCCATCATGGGCGTCGATGCCCACGCCACTTGTGGGACATAGATGTAGTGTTCAACGCTGACCCCTCCCGATAGCTTCAACACGTGGGGGGTCGATATTACCCCCTCCTTGAAGCGTTCTCGAGGCCACCCCCTAACCCTTGAAGCGTTGTCGAGGCCACCCCAAACCCTAGAGAAGCAGCGTCGAGGCCACTAATATGATTCCTTATTGTGATTAGCTAGCTATTTCTACGTTTGCCACTAATATATCCATATATGTCATGTTTGAATAATAATTTCCATGTTGTAAATATTTGTAGAAACTATGGACACCCCCCGAGACGAAGCACAAGAAGCTTTGTTGAGGGACATAATCGCACAATGAAGTGATGCCGTCAGCTCGTTGATGTTTCTCAACGACAAAGATGGTCTGGAAGGAGGGGGTGAAGAAGAAGCTGGCTATGATTTACATGGCTCCGATGACCCAATGCCGTGCAAGAAGGAGAGGGTGAACAAGTAGACCGTGAGGACGGCTCGGTGATCACCAAACCGAGTCCGCCAGGTATATATATTAGTTAAGCCTGTACGACTAGCTCTCGCCTTTGTTTTGGTATGTACACATATTAATTAACTCTCGTCTTTGTTCTTTTTCTAGCCCTCCGGATCGAGCACAACTTACTGTAAAGAGACGAGGCCCAAGAAAAAGTTGAGCTCGGATGAAAAGTTTGAGATCATACAAATCACAATGACGGCCAACCGATTGAACCCTACCGACAAAGAAGGCATTTGTTGCTCAAAGGCGGGGTTACGGTTAGGGACAAGATCCCGATCAGCATCCACCAATGGTATAAGCCTAAGAACGAAGACCCTGAGGCGTCTTATGTCAATGATATGCAGAAAAATGATCTTTGGACTGAGCTGAAGTCAAATTTTACCCTACCGCTAGAGGATGATCCGGAGAAGCCAGTAATAGAGCCATTAATCAAGTCTTTTGCTCTTAAGAAGATGGCAGAACTATTCAGGAATTGGAAGAAAGAACTCAATATGTATGTTGAAAAAAATGAGAGACCAGAATTCAAGGGCAAATATGAGAAGATCAGAGATGACTGGCCCGCATTTGTGGCCTACAAGACATCGGAAAAGAGTAAAAAGATGTCGGCGACAAACAAGAGAAATGCTGCGAAGAAGAAGCTTCACCATCGTGACGGGTCGTGGCTACCTCGTGAGCCCGGCCTAAGTGGGCCAAGGCTGAGAATGATCTGCTTGATAAAGGGATCGAACAGAGACAATGAACTGGCGGACCGTTGCGGACTTGGTTCTTCGGGGCGGCGGATCCTTGGACCCTATAACAAGGAAGTGCATTTGGACGGACGAACAATTGGACATACTACCAAGAGGCTTCTGCAATATATCGAAGCGGCGCAACAAGGGAAGTTCGTTCTGCAGGGAGAAGGACGAGCTCACAATGGCCCTCGGGAATCTCGAGCACCTCGGACGGACACGAGGCACGCCAGCTCCGCTTCGTGGAAGGCTGGATTTACGGACGCAGGGGTTACAAAACCCATGAGAGGAGGAAGAAAGCGGAGCAGAGCCAAATGCAAAGCGCTGCACGAAAGGGTAATGGGGCTAGAGGAACGAGAAGCGGCAGATCGCAGCAAACGACCTGCCAAGCTTCCCCGGCTACCCCGCCATCTCGGCGGAGAAGCGGCGTGGCTTCCACCGAAGCTGCTTCAGCCAGAGCAGCATGCCTTGACGGCTCTCGCCAGCTATCCCGTGGATGCTATCACGGATGCTGAAAATTGCCACCTTATGGCGCAATGGAGCAATTTGAAGGTCAAGGCGGCTGTTGGCTCTGTTTATCCTACTAAACCCGACTCAACTTTTCACCGCCGCCGATTCCGAAGGATATGCTAAGGTGATGGTCGATGAAATAACGGAGGGATTTGAGGACCTCGGCTTGACCACCCTACCGGTGAAGGGGAGTATCGGCTGGGTTACGCTCAAGACTCCATGCCTATGGCGGAAGGATCTCATCAACCTTCCGAACTGGACGCCTCCGCCTCCTCCTCCTCCTCCGCGAGTCAGGCACTCCGCCTCCTCCACCGCCTCCTCCTCCCGTGAGTGACGATCAGGGCACTCGGCCGGCTCCTTCTCCGGCGTGGCGGCACTCCGCCTCCTTCTCCGCTGCACCGGGCGCGCCCGAGCAGCCAGCCTCCTCCTTCTCCGCCTCGTCGGCAAGGCGGAAGAGACCCGCCGCCGCTCCGGCTGCTCCGGTAGCGTCGTAGTCCTTCTCCTCCGCCTCGTAAGCAAGGAAAGAAGACATCCGCTCCGCTCGCTCTGCCGGCGTCTAGCAAGACAGCCAAAGGCGGGAGGAGATCTGATTCGGTCCTTCTCTGAAGACTCGGAGAAGTTCTTGTCTGAGAGGAGCGAGGAGGAAAACGCGAAGATCGCGCAGACCGAAGTGGATGACTGGTTTCAAGGGTTGAAAGCAAAGAGACATCCACCTCCGGAGGATAAGGTAGATCCGGTGAAAGCGAAGCGCACTCTGGCTGCCCTGACAAAACCACCCAAGTCTCCGCCGAAAGGCAACTATGAGCGCATTATTGGAAAGGCATTTGCCAAGCGGAGAGGTCGGGAAGTACTGTCGCTGATCAAAGGATGAAAGAACGACGAGCTGGGAAACAAATTGCCCAGCTCGGCGAACAAGCCGGGCAATCGTGCCCCGCTCAAGGTGCTCGCTAGCGACATCGTCGATCCGAGGATGGTGCCCGGTTATGGCAATCCTGCAGATTACCTGCCTGACGATGTACATTATGATTTCTTGGAGGTGCAGATACAAAGATACGAGTACGGGAAGCCTCTCGTCAAAGATGAAAGTTCTCTATCAACGATAATGCGAAGATTGCATGATTAGTACATGAAAACCTGCAAAGAGTCTGAGGGGAGGAGTACTTTGTATGTGAGAGTTAAAAAGGAGCATGACCTCCTTGGAATTGAACTGTTGCCTATTCCATTTGAGGAGTTCTATCAGTTTTTCAATCAATTGGCCCTCGATAAAGCAATGGTCACCTGCTACCCTGTAAGTAGTACTACTTACATCATTAAGTCTCTCTATATAACTCAGCCCTTTCATTGCATGTATTTATAATTATCCTCACTATATTATGCAGATTGAAGATCGCGAATTGAAGAAAAGACAAGTGGGTGATATTGGGTTCATTAACACATATCTCATAGATAAATCTGAGGTTGAATTTCGTAAAGAAAATACCGAGGCCAACTTGCTACAATCGTTGGTAATAAATGAACACAAAGATATAATACTCTTTCCTTACAACTTCAAGTGAGTGTTACTTGTCTTGTGGCATATTCGGTTTCCTTATTAGTCCAGGTTATAGTAATGTAATATTGATGAGTTATGCATGTGTGCGCAGCTACCACTATATTCTCCTAGAGATTAAGCTTGAGAAGGGAGTAGTAACTGTCTTAGACTCCAAGCGAAAAGATCCCAAGGAGTATGCGAACATGACTGAAATGCTCGAGAAGTAAGTTAAATCGATCATTATCCACCATATCAGCAACTTTGTTCATTTCTGATATCAAGTAATTGTTTTCTTTGTATGGCAGGGCTTGGAGAAAATTCACCAAAAAGCTGCGGGACTACCAAGAAGCTGCAATTTAGACACCGAAAGTAAGTACTATATAGTAGCATATTCCACGCATCTCCTAGTGATTAAAGCGCTAGTTTCATCAATACCATTTAGCATGCTTGCTAATTATCAGTTTGATTAACCTCTATTTCTTGTAAAGTGGTTGTGGCAGGAACAAGGGAATGATTTTTGTGGATACTACGCTTATGCAGTCCATCCGCAACCACGACCTGTGAGCGGGCTACTCCGACAAACAATATGAAGTGCGTAAATAAAAATATTCACAATTTTATTTTATTACCATCATTTGTGTTGAGTTTCATTCATTCATATATATATATATATATATATATATATATATATATATATATATATATGTGTGTATTGACCCCTTTCTTAAAATTATATGTTTCTGATGCGGGATGAACTCATAGCACCAGATCGCATGCGAGCAATACAAGAGGAAGTGTCGGCATTCTTTCTTGACCATGTGATCGCTGAAGACGGAGAATACTATGTGGACCACGGCGTCCGTATGTTAGGAGATTATATATTTGTAAAAGATAATTATTGTATATATGTAGCCGGTAGTGTCGGATAGATATACGAGAACTTGTTGTTCGACCAATCTCTCGGAGAAGGAGAGGTGGTCGATATCACTTCTCTCTGTGTGCATATATGTTCATGACGATCTTCTGTTTGCTTAATTACTAGCTAGCTAGCGTGTCTAGCTAGTCCTCTCTATACGTATGTATAGTACGTAGCGTCGACGAAGCACGGACAAAAAAGAGGACACTTTTCTCTATTAATTAGCTAGCTATAGCACAATATATGAAACACCTAAATTAATCCCCCAAAACCCCCCAAACCACCCCCCCTTTTCAAAAAAAAAACAAAAACCACAGCCATAGAAATCTTGTGGCGTGGATGCCTATTGGTCCCGGTTGGTGCCACCAACCGGGACCAAAGGCCCTCCCCGCTGTGCTCAGCGGACAGGACACGTGGAGGCCCATCTGTCCCGGTTCTGGATTGAACCGGGACTAAAGGGTCAGGGCATTAGTACCGACCCTTTAGTCCCGGTTCATGAACCGGGACTAAAGGCCCTCACCAACCGGGACTATAGGCCCTTTTTCTACTAGTGTTAATGAGGCGCCTCCTTCAAGGGAGAGAGCTAGCCGGCGGCTGGGAGCCGGCCATATCCCAGTCGACCGGGGAGGCTGGCCGCCTTCAGTATCTCTCGATCGAGGGCCCGCCGCCTGCGGGCCGTGTTGACAACCTGTCGTGCGTGACATCATGGTCAACATGGCAACAGTGCCGCGCCGGATGGGTGATGGCTGCCCCGTACGGTGCACTGTGGCCATGCGCGCTCCGGGATTCGGGGATGGCAGGCTTCACTGTAGCCACGCCCCATCTCATCGCCGTTATGTGGGTGCAAAGTTTGAGGGTATGATCTTGGCCTCCCGCGGAGGGGCCGGCTTCTTGGAGTCGGCCTTCTCGTGAAGTCGGCCCTCTTGGGGCCTTCCTCCTGTAGGTTTTAGGGCCGGGCCGCCTTCGGGTAGCCGGCCGGAGAGACAGCCGGCCAAGGGAAGGCGGCCCCGGGTCTGGGATGCTCAGGGGCTCGATCGACCCGTAATTTTTCAGAAGCGCCAGGGGGAGCCGGCTAGGCTACCCGTGGCTATTTACTCCGACAGCCGCCATCCGAATGCTTGCATACGGAGTGCCCGGTGATCTCATTGACGAGTACGTCCGTATGAGCGAGTCTACATGCCTAGAGTCCCTGTATAAGTTCTGCAAGGCTGTGATTGCTGTGTTTGGCCCAGAGTACTTGAGAGAGCTGACAGCTGAAGATACATCCCGTTTGTTGGCGATTAATGCTAGCAGGGGCTTTCCGGGGATGCTTGGCAGCATAGACTGCATGCACTGGGAGTCGAAGAACTGCCCTTCTGCTTGGCAAGGGCAGTATAAGGGACATGTCAGGACTTGCACTGTCATACTAGTGGCCGTGGTGTCTCAAGATCTCTGGATCTGGCACTCTTTCTTTGGCATGGCTGGATCACACAATGATATCAACGTGCTTCAGCGCTCGCCGGTGTTTGCTAGGCTTGCCGAAGGCAACAGCCCACCGGTGAACTTTACTGTCAACGGCCACAACTACGACAAAGGGTACTATTTGGGTGACGGTATCTATCCTCAGTGGACCACTATTGTAAAGACAATACCCAACCCTGTCGGAGAGAAAAGGAAAAGATTTGCCCAAGAGCAAGAGAGTGCTAGAAAGGATGTCGAACGTGCCTTTGGTGTTTTGCAATCTCGACGGGGCATCGTTCGGTATCCTGCTAATACTTGGAGCACGCAGAAACTATAGAAGGTGATGACTGCTTGTGGGATCATGCACAATATGATCGTAGAAGACGAGCGCCCGGAACGTCTGTACGATCAAGGCTTTCAGTTTCAGGGTGAGAATGTTGTGCCTGAGCATGGAGTAGCGGCAACATTTGAGCAGTTCACTCAGTTTCATGAAGACATGCGTGATTGGGAAACTCACGTGCAACTGCAAAATGATTTGGTTGAGCATATGTGGACTCATGTTGGCAACCAATAGATATTTTTTTATTCATTTGCAAAACTATGTGAAACATTTTTATTTTTATTTGGCCTGTAAAACTATACTCCCTCTGTTCCTAAATATAAGGTGTATTAGTTTTTTGAAAAGTCAATTGTTGTCTATGTTTGATCAACTTTACAACAAAATATATAAAGATTTATAATACTAAATATATAAAATGTAAAAATATAGTTCATGATGAATCTAGTGATAATGATTTGGTATTCTAAATATTGATATTTTTGTCTATAAACTTGGTCAAACTTAGAGAAGTTTGACTTTTTGAAAAAATAATACACTTTATATCAAGGAACGGAGGGAGTACTATTTATTTGGGTGGCTAAACTATTTTGTTTTTGTTAAATTTTCATTTCATAATATGTTGAATGCAATGTATTGGGCGGTATAGCCTATATATGGTCGGTAGCGTTGGGCACGCTTACCCATATAATGACGTCGGGCGGGCGGTCGACCCAAACGGATAAAAGGCGGATAAAATCGCCATCCGTTGGGGTCGGCCCGTTGGAGTTGCTCTCATGGTTGAGCGGGAGTTTGTGTCAAATTGCTACGTTCCAGAATAAGGTTTCACACTGTCGCACTAATTATGCTCGCACGGCACACACACCACCGCTGGTTAGTGTCCCTCTTTTCATCCGTATATTGTATGCACGGCTGACTGCCAAATGGAACAGCATACCGTCAGTGCCGACGTCACCTGTAGCTAACCCATGTGGTTGCAAGCTGGTGGTGTTCGCCGTTCGGCGGCTTCAAGGCCGTCACATGGCCAATATGGTGTACAACACAATAGAACTGGTATATAGGGTGCATCAAATGAGAAGCAGATACATCTTCATTTCACATCAAAATTTCTCCTCTCTCTATCCATGGCCACGGACGCACAGCACCAGCAGCAACACAGCCGCAACGGCGGCGTGCACACCGGCCACCACTTCCTCATCGTGGCCTACGGCATCCAGAGCCACCTCAACCCGTGCCGCGTCCTCGCGCACCGCCTCGCGCGCCTCCACGGCGTCGACGGCTCCGGGGCCGTCCTCGCCACGGTCTCCCTCCCGGTGTCCGCTCACCGCCGCATGTTCCCTTCGTCCGGAGACGTCGACAATGATGATAAAGCCACCGACGGCGTCGTCTCTTACGCTCCATACTCCGACGGCCTCGACGACGGGTCCATGGCCAGGGACGGCGAGGCGAGGGCGCGCAGCCGCCAGACCACCTTTGAGAGCCTGTCAGCTGTCGTCGCCACCCTCGCCGCACGTGGCCGGCCGGTGACGTGTGTCGTTTGCAGCATGGTTCTCCCCGCGGCGCTGGACGTCGCGCGTGACCACGGCATCCCGCTGGCTGTGTACTGGATCCAGCCGGCCACCGTGCTCGCCGCGTACTACCACTACTTCCACGGCCACGGCGACCTCGTCGCGTCCCACGCCGCCGAACCCGCGTACGAGGTGTCCCTGCCCGGACTGCACCGCCCGCTCCGGATCCGCGACTTCCCGTCCTTCCTCGTCGACACGACGGGCAGCGAGCTGGCCAAGGTCTTCAACGAAGCGACCCGAGAGCTGTTCGAGCGCTTGGGCGATCACGGCTGCACCAAAGTTCTCGTGAACACTTTCGACGAGCTGGAGCCGGCAGCGCTGGCAGCCATGAAGGAGCACCTAGACGTGTTCGCCATCGGGCCGGTGATCGGGTCCTCCTCGGCCGAGCCGCGCATCCACCTGTTCAACCACGCCGGCGCCGACGAGAAGAGGTACATGGAGTGGCTGGGCGCGCAGGCGGCGAGGTCGGTGGTGTACGTTTCGTTTGGGAGCATATGGACGTACAGCAAGAAGCAAATGGAGGAGATTGCGAACGGGCTGCGGCGGTGCGGGCGGCCGTACCTGCTCGTCGTGCGCAATGACGGGCGGCAGGAGGACGTGAGCGGGAGCCTGGACGACCTCGTGCTAGAGGGGCAGGGCATAGTGGTGGAGTGGTGCGACCAACCCAAGGTCATGTCGCACGCGTCCGTGGGATGCTTCGTCACGCACTGCGGCTGGAACTCGACGCTGGAGGCCATGGCCCTCGGCGTGCCGGTCGTCGCCGCGCCAAGCTTGTTCGACCAGCCGACGAACGCCTTCTTGATAGAGGAGGAGTGGGCTGCCGGCGTCAGAGGGGAGCGCAATAGCGAGGGCGTCTTCACCGGGGAGGAGCTCGAAAGGTGCGTCGAGCTGCTCATGGGTCATGGCCCGAGGGCCATTGAGATCAGGGAAAGAGTGGACGCTCTGAAAGGGATGACGCGAGAGGCGGCGGCTTCGGGCGGGCCGGCGGAGCGGAGCCTCCGAAACTTTGTCATGGCGGCCGGTTCAATCGTCGGATGAAGTTTGCAGGAATACACCACCAAATCTGTCCAAATCGATTAAGTGGATGCATGCTGGAGTGGATCAGCTAACTCTCTCGATCGGTCGGAGTTAAACAACATTTAATAACCGGGATTGCTAAATCTCAGTCGACTTCTTGATCGATAATATATTCACAGGATCTTATGTAAAGATATGTGCAAAATTTTCTTTTTAGTTTTTCTTTACTCATGTTATGTCACTTGACTAGCATAAAGATATTTCTCACGCCGTATGCAGCAACTTAATAGTGACACGTTAACTGTTTATTACTGCCTCTGTTTTAGCAAGTTAAATTGTACGGAATTGCTAAGTCACATCTAGATAAATTTAGTTACGTTACATCTAAGTTCTAAACCGTCTGATCTGCTGGTCTTTAATTTTCATGCAAACTCGATGTCACACTCGCCCAGCATTATCCCATTGTCTTGTCACACGCGCCGAGCGTCGGCATTTCCTAAACGGCGCCCGTTGCGCCCGTTACAGGCATGGGCACAAACCCCTGCGATGCTCTGGGCCGGCCCATCTAAAGTGTTCTCTTTTGTGTCTTAATCTGCAAAAAACGGTGCCGCCAGGTTTCGAACCAGCTACCTCTCTCGTCAAAGATCATTGACTAACCACGCGGCCGGCGGCTGGGATCTAGTTATGTTTTACTTTTTCCTTCTATTATTCATTCTTCTTCCTTTTTCCCTTTTCTCGTTTTCCATTTTCAATTTTTCGTTTTCTTTTTTTTCTTTCGTCTTGGTCCGATGAATTGGTTTGCAAATACATGGACGTTTTCTTCAAATTTGATGAACTTTGGAAAATGTTCAGTGTGTATAAAAAATGTTCATCATGTATAGAAATTTTGTTCAGCATGCATTCAAAAGGAGTTCATTGTATTTAAAAAAATGTTCTACGTGTATTTGAATATTGTTCACCAAACACAGAATTTTCGGACACGTACTGAACATTTTGTGAAAATACGTTGAACAATTTGCAAATAAACATTGAACATTGTGTAATATATACTGAACAAAATTAAGAAACATAGTGAACAATTGTATACTCATTGAATAACCAAAACCAAAATAGAATACACGATGAACATTATTTATATCCATTGAACATTTCAAATAATACACGATGAACATTTTTATATCCATTGAATAACCAAAACCAATTATGTATCCTGAAGATTTTTTATATCCATTGAACATTTTAAATAATATACGATGAACATTTTTTAAAACAATATGAATATATGTGTCGAACAATTTTTGAATATGCATTCAACATTTAGTAAAAACGTTGAAAAATTTCATAATATACAATGAACATTTTTATGATACACGACGAACATTTTTATATGCAAAGGTGAACAATTTTCATAATATACAATGAACATTTTTCTTAATACAATTTTTATGTAATACACGGTGATCTTTTATAAAATTTGGTGAAAGTTTTTGAATACATGAACTTTTTTCTAATTCGTGATTTTTTTTAAACTTATTTCAGATTTTTTTTTCTTTTCCAAAAAATCACGTCTTTCTAAATTGTTTGTACCAGAAATAGTGCGGTTAGTGTTGTTGTTAAATTTCTCGCGCTGTAATGAATCACTAGGTTGTAGTAGATGTACTGGTTAGGCATGCTGTGTTGTAACTAAACGGCGCAAGATCGAATCCTTTTTGGAGCAGCTTTTTTGGGAGTTTTTTCTCTGCGTGTTCCTGGGCCGGCCCACCAGATAGCGACAGTGGGCGCCAGTTGCCTGTACCGGCGCTTAATGCGCCGTATAGGAGAAATTGAAAAGAACTGTCTTTTCTATATACTTTCCCCATTCTATTGCTACCGCGGGTCTTATGCAATCGATCGGATCATATAGATATCTCTTCAACACAACATAGGTCATCGAAAAGATCTCGAACAACTCACCAAAGCACGAAAGCCAGTTAGAAAATGGATTCCTATTTGAAGAGTGCCTAACCGCATCCCCCCCCCCCCTCCCGAGCGTCCTCGTCAATCTCTTGCCCGCGTTTGGCCAATTCTACTAGCTTGTTCTTTATTATACTGGATTACGTTCTCCAAGTGGTGTGTGGGCCGATCTGCTTTGTTTGTTTTCTTTTGCTTTTTTTTCTTTTTTATTTATTTGTTTTCAAATTCATGAACCTTTTATAAATTCATGATTTTTTTCTTTTTCTTTGGTCGTCAATGTTTACCTGACGTCCGGTCCGAGAACCTCCCAGACCAAACGAAAGGTTCGGTACGACAGCACCCCCAGAACGAACGATTAAACCACTACTGCCCGAACATCCTCCCCATCGGCCCTACAGGCCTTTCCTTCGTAAAAGATTGCAAAGGAAAAAAATCCAGTAACAAAGCCTAGTTTTTTTTGCCTGTGACAAACAAAAGCCCGGTTTTTGCTGTGCTATAAAAAAGCCGTCAACTCTAAAAAGCAGAAATTGTGATGGATAATTTTTTTTCTTTTTTGCAATGATTGAAAAGAAAAATTCATGGCAATTTCCATCTGTACATACATGGTGGTGGAAAAAAATGTTGATTAAAATTGCCATTATCGATTATATTGACATGTATGTAAACATTATAAATTGCCATGGAAATGTTAAATTTTGCCATGGCAGAAAATAGTAAAATTGCCATGGAAAATTTAGAAGTAAAAAAAATCATAGCAAAACAAGAGGTAAAAAAGAATTTGCTAGGCGTTGTAGGTAAATTTGCCAAGTCATTAAAGGTAAAATTGCCATTTTTTGCTGTGACAAATAAAAAGCCCACTTTTTGCTGTGCTACGGAAAAAATGACAACAACTGGTGCCAAGATTAAAATTGCCATGGTCCACGCAAGTTAAATTTGTCTTGACAAATAAAAACAATAATTTGCCATGACCGACCAATTATAGTTTTTCCATGGCAATAAAACTAAATTTGCCATGTTGGCATGACAAAGAAAAACAATAATTAGCCGTGATAGACCAAGTATAATTTAGCCATGGTAATAAAATTAAATTTCCCATGCCAGTATAGATAGTTTTGCCATGTCACTCAAACTAAACTCACCATGCCAGTATAGATAATTTTGCCATGGCAATAAAACAACATGAGAAAACATAAAAAATGCCATGGTAATAAAAGGTAAAATTTGACATGGCAATACAACTAAATTTGCCATGTCAATGAAGGTGAATTTTTCATGGCAAAAAATAAAAGTAAATTTAATTCGCCATGATAGACTAAAATAAAAAAAATTGACTCGTATGTGGAAGTAAATTTTGCCATGGCAGCATATATAGCGTTGCCATGACAATAAATCTAAATTTTGCCATGGCAGAATAGATAGTGTTGCCATAAAAGAATAAGTGTGAACGTGCCATGGAAAATAATAGTAGAAATTGCCATGGCAAGAAAAGTTCCAAATTGCCACGGCGATATAGGTAAATTTGTCATCTCAATAAAGTTGAATTTGCCATGGCAAAAAAGCAAAACTAAATCTAATTAGCCGTGATCGACTATAGTATTTTTTTTGCCTTGGCAGTATAAATAATTTTGTAATGGCAAAAAAATGTAAAAATTGCCATAAAAATATAAAGAGTATAAATCGCCATGGCAATAATATCTAAAATTTGCCATGGCGATTTATGTAAAATTGCCATGTGAATAAGGGCAAATCTGCCATGGCAAATTGAAAGGTTAAAATTGCCATGCCGAGTAAACTAAAAAATTGACATGATGTATTAATGGTCGACGTTAGGGAAAACATCTACACTTGCCATGGCAACAGATGTTAAGTTGCCATGGCAAGTGTTAATTGGCATGTCAATAGAACTCCAAATTGCCATGGCCAAACATCTTAATTAGCCATGGAAAACAAGACATCTTAAGTTACCATGTCATAATGTATATTTAACTTTCCATAGCAAAAACACCGTAAAATGCAATGATCACCTCATTGCCATATGACCATATGACAGATAGTTACTAAAAAGGCCTATATTTGTCGTATGACCATTAGAAAATAATAAATCAGGGACAAAAACTATCAAAGAGAATTGTCATGTGAATGAATTAACATTTATAAAAGTTGCCCAGGGGTTAGAATTTGTAATAATCGAAGAAATTGACATGTTTTGCTAAACATCATGATAAGAAATTGAAATGGTATATAGATTAGATGCTAGTTGAAACCTAGTAATGAATAAGAAAAGATGTGGGAATCTTGGATCTAGTGATTTTGCATGAATTAAGTTGCACAAATAGAAACAGGTTGCATAGAGGAACAAATAGCAACTACTCCTATGAAAGAGCACCACGTTTCTGAACATTGGGTTCTCACCCTTGAGCAGCTCGCCCTTGGCTTTGTCGAATGCTTGGAGCTCGCCCGACCTCAAGGCGGGTGCTAGAGTCCCACCGCCCCTTTCTCCTCCCGCCACCGGCACCAGGCGAGTGCTATATGTAGCGAACTTGCCACCGCCTATGGGCCACGACACCTCCAATCCCATTAATCCAGCGTCGTGACTTGCACTTCCCGCCGCTCGTCCACCACATCTCCCCTCTGCCCCACCAAAGCTAACCCTCCTCCCCACGACAGCTTGCTGCTGCAGCGGGCTGGAGCCCGCGGAGGAGATGAGGCGGGAGGATGCTTCTCATCTCTGGCGTCGACGAGCCTCCTCCTGCTCTCCGCCCAGCCACCGTCGGTGAGCTCCCGCACAACCGCACATGGACCCCCCCCCTCCCGCATGATGAGCCTCCCCTTCTTTCCGCTCAACCACCATCGGCGAGCAGCCGCACATCCGCCCTCTCCTCCCTCCATCCTTCTACCATATTGCTATGGAAGTGAGTGGATAGGGACGACTGCGCCATTCAGACGATTAATACGAAAACAAGAATGAGTGAAAAAAGATGACGTGGTTGATCTCCCTTCTCTAAGATGCGTGCTACAAATCAAACGGCTCACGGCGTGTTCGGGCTGACATCCAAAAATAGTGGTCATTCGGCAGTTATCGTTTTTGTTTTCTTTTCCATTTTCTCTTTCTTTTTTATATTTACTTTAAAAATCATGTCTTTTTATTAAAAAATGTCTGTGTTAGTTAAATGTCCCCAATCAAACATGTGTCTACGTTTTTCTTGCCTCACTTGCAAGCCTATCTTTGACATGCAAGGTACATGAGTGAACCAACCACTTGAGAATATCTCAATTGATCTACAACCATGCCTTCGAACTTTCGAATCCGCACGCTAGGATCATATGATGTTGCAGAAGGTTTGCAGTCTGAATATCCAAAACAGCTCAAAATCTTCTCAACATAGTGTGATTGCAAAAGTGTAATTTCATCCTTAGTATTTCTCAGTAGCTTGATGTTCAAGATAACATCAGCCACGCCCCGGTCTTTCATCTCAAAGTTATGAGATAGAAAAGCCTTGACCTCCTCAATAACTTTGAGGTGGGTCCCAAATATCAGTATGTCATCGACATACAAAAACAGTACAACTCCTTCGCCCCACCATGGCGGTAGTATACACATTTGTCAGCTTCATTAACAACAAAGCCAGAAGTTGTCAAAGTTGTATTAACTTCTCATGCCATTACTTAGGCGCTTGTTTTAGGTTATACAATGATTTCACTAGCTTGCACACCTTTCTTTCCTGGCCATTTACTACAAAGCCATCTGGCTGTTGCATGTAAATTTCCTCGTCTAGCTCTCCATTAAGAAAAGCCGTCTAAACGTCCATCTGATGAACAAGAAGTCCATGCGAGGCAGCCAAGGCGAGTAACACTCAAATGGTTGTCAGTCTAGCCACATGTGAGTAACTATCAAAAAAAATCTTCTTCTTCTTTCTGGGTGTAACCCTTGGCCACAAGCCTAGCCTTGTACTTCTCAACAATACCATCGGTCCTAAGCTTCCTCTTGAACACCCACTTACATCCTGTGGCACCCCGGCTCAGAGCAACCGGTTTACCTTGCATTGCCAGCCCAGAGATCAAGTCTTCTCGCAATACACAAGAACATGGTACAGAAACAACCGCTTTATTGATGCTAGCGGATTACATAATTATTATATTAAGCTACGAGGCCAAGCGGCAAGCACGGTGCTGCTAGAAGTATGTACATTATTTAATGAACATGACGGGGGCCTCGATTACACAAACTACGCGGCAGCGGAAAAACGACGAAGTGGAACTCCATAGCACAGGGACACCGACGTGGACACGACCTAGACGCGAGATGCGCTCCGATGCGAACCGACTTGCCTGAAAGCTGGAATAACACGCCAGGTCAGTACATTGAATGTACTTGCAAGCTCACAACAAACATAAGCACGATGATAGACAATATCATGATATTTAATCAGGTTAATGCAATGAAAAAACTACTACCGATGCAATACAAACGATATGTGCACTGAGTCCAACGGACTCGCTTACCAGACGGTTACCTCATAACCAAACGGTGACCATACCGGGGTCATATCTGAAACCATTCACTCATGAACAACTCCCTAGTTCATGAACCACACGAATCACAATGCATCACAACAATCATTTTAGTTTGCAAGATTAATTATAAAAGTTGATCCATGGTGTGACTTACTCATGAGTTATGCCCATAACCGAGGATGCGGCTATCGATAGATTAAATACACTCTGCAGAGGTAGCGCACTTTACCCACACTACGGAACACTTGGCCTCGCATTCCCATTCGGGTGGACCAAAGCGTTCCGACAAAACCCTCGCTTTGTCATGCACTCTCCCCGGCCACTCCGACCAACTCCCTCTCAGGGCTAGGTCTTGGGTGGCCCCATGTCTACCAAAGACACCGACGGCCACCGTCGTTGCAAAATCGTCACAAACGGGGACAAGGTACCATAAAAAAAACGAGCACACAAGGTTATGTCTGCCTACCGGGCCAGGGTATGCACGCCCATAACCTTCCCTCGCGGGAGGCACCGGTGAGAGTCACAACAAAAGACCGAATCAAGACCTTCCCACAAGGTAAATGTGGTCACACTGAATAAAAACCCGATTCACTGGCACCATGATGTGATCAACATCATATTCAAGTTGAACTTAGTCAAATTTAACTTTGATAGAAACTTTTTATCAATAATATGATATAATGCCATAATCATGCAACTACTTGTCATGCAAAGCAATCAACTCATAATCATGGATCAAACTTAACAATATAATTATCCTGCAATACTTGGAATCAAAACTTCTCTGGTTATAACTCATTTTTATTATCAAGCAATATTTTTATTAGTTCATCATTTAAATAAAAGTATCACTTAATAAAAGAACTTTCATTATTTTCCATAACAATATAGCTAGTGCAAAATCTTATTCTACTTGACCAAACAAGTTCATGCATTCAACCAGTAACTAAAACAAGCATATCAAGCATGATAAAATAACTAATAATTAACCAAATTTATTCATCAAATTTTAAATGCAAATAAGAACTCATTTTCAAGTAGAAAATCATAGATATTGAAATAACACCATCAAAATGCTGGTGTGGCTTGCCTTAGTGTAGAGGAGGATCACACCCCTCTTGGTTTTCTTCAAGACAAGCTTCTCCTTCTGAAAAGAATTTTAAACCACATTTTTTTATCAAAACACATTCTGAAAATCACCAGAAATTCTAGGCAGCAAGGAAAAAATCAACCTTTTGGTGTGCTGCTAGAGCTTTCTGAAACAAAGACAATGCAAAAAGAATCAAATCATTTGGACTTATGGTTTAGAAATGGTTGTTGGTCAAAATTTAGTCAAATTTATGAATAATATTTGAATTAAACAGAAATCCTGGGGGGGGGGTGACGTCGAAGGCGTAAACAGAAAAGGCGCCTCCACTCGTGCACGCTTGGTAGCGAGTGGTGAGGCCGACAGGTGGGTCCCGCGCGTCAGGAGAGAGAGGGGGAGCGCGAGATCAGAGAGAGGCGGGGCTTCGCCAGAGCTCACGGCGGTGACGAGGGGGTTTGGGGCTAGGCTAGAGGGATAGGATTGAAGCTGGGCTCGTGGCGCACCTGCCCGTACCTGTGGCTTGGCGTGGGGTGGACGGAGCTGCTCGCGGTTGAGCTCGCAAGCCTCGGTGGTGGACGGGTTTTGCCGGAGAGGTTGAAGACCATGGCTAGGGGCGGCTCGGAGGGCTCAGCGGCGTCCAGGCAGCACCAACAGACCCCCAATGCCCCGCCCGAGCAGCTGCTTGAGCTAGAGGACACCGGAGAGCGGTGGGCATGCTGCGGGGGTCACTAGCGCTCTCTGGTCGGGGCGACGGCCAGAGTCCTGCCCGACCGAGCTGCTTCTCATCTACGTGTTCGTGGAGGTGGTGTGGAGTGGTGCTTGGCTAGAAATCGAGGAGGGAAGCGCTATATAGCGGGAGAGAGGAGGGACGTGTCGCCGCCGGAGCTCTCTAGACACGTGGCGAACAGCGACGAAAAGCTCCAGTGGGAGGGGGCAAACACTCAGCATCAACGCAGGAGCTTGCCCACGCTCGCGGACGAGCACAGGAGGCGGTGGAGGAAGCGGACAAGCACACACGCACACTGTGGCTTTTTGCCACGACGTGCCCGTGCTTGCTGCGGCGGCTCCAGCGTCGGCGAGCGCCAGGGAGAGGTCAAGAGTGATGGGTCGATGCTGTAGGTGTGGCGCGGCAGGCATCGGCGAGCGCTGGAACCAGCACGCGCGAAACAGAGAGAAAGCGCCAGCCTGAGCGCGTCGAGACATTGCCACACGCCGTGTCTTCACGCGGTCACCATGCTGGCATGGTCAAGACGACGCCCAGGCACATCCAAACCTTGTCTACACTTTCGTCCATGCAGTGTTTAGTCTAGGAGTGGTGATAGCTCATACCCAGGCCGACCAGATTGGACTCAACTAAGCTGACAAGTTTCTGACCAGAAACTTGGTCGCCAAGTTAAGCAATCTTCTAGAAGGCCATTAGGGCTGATCTCCTGGGGTTTAGGATTTCTTAGGAGGGTGTTGAAGCTCAAGAAAGATCAGGGCCAAAAGATCAAGAGAAAATGTACTTGCTGTACAAACTGGAATTTTGGACCAGAAGAGATATGATTTTCTATAGCAAAAATATTCCAAAAAGCCATGCAATATTTTTGCATGGGAAGGTGTGCCAGGGTTCTAAGAATATTCAGGAATTATTTCAAATTTTTCTAGGCAAGAAAAATTGGGGTTGCTTTGGAGCACAAGTTTCTGAATTGAATTTCAGAGAGAAAAATGAATATTTTTATTTTATGAAAAATATTCATTTGATTATTTTAGGGATTTATCAGAGGAATAAAGTAGATAGGTCACTTGGGTGAAAGTCAAGGATATGCCCAAGTTACAAGTCCATTTGAAATGATTCCAAGATCCAAATCAAGTCAGGGCAAAATCACGGCAAAAACCAAGTCCGGAAGAAGAGAGATGATAAGTCCGGAAAAAGAGAGAAGGCAAAATCCAGGCTGTCACAAACCTCCCCCACTTAGGATGAATCTCATCCTCGAGATTCGGTTGCTTGGGAAAATCATCCAGGCTGTCACAAACCTCCCAGGTCGCTTCTTCTTGTGATGCTCTCACTGAACCTTGCAAAACCTTATTTCTTTGCTGCGAGTGACCCTTTCTGTCTGATCCAATAAACTGATTGGCTTTTCCTCATAAGTAAAATCCTTAGCCAATTCTATCTCTGCCATATCAGTCCTCTTCTCCGATGGTGAAATACATCTCCTTAGTTGTGAGACGTGGAACACATTGTGTACTTCTGACAGTTCCGGTGGCAATTCTAACTGATATGCAGCTGTTCCAACTCTGGCCATGACGGGGAATGGACCGATATAACTGGGTGCCAATTTTCCGCTGGTCTGAAACCTCTTGACTCCTTTCATAGGGGTGACTCGGAGATATACGTGTTCTCCGGGTTCGAAACTGATCTGACGATGTTTGACATCATAGTAGCTCTTCTGTCGGGATTTGGCCAGCTGCAGTTTGTCTCGGATTTCCTTAACTTGCTGCTCTGTCTCGAGCATTAAATCAGTCCCAAAAATGCGGCTGTCTCCGGTTTGAGACCAGTTCAATGGAGTGCGACATTTCCGGCCATACAGAGCTTCATAGGTGACATCTTTAAGCTGGCCTGGAAACTGTTGTTGTAGGAAAACTCGGCGTAGGGCAGACAGTCTACCCACTTGGTTCCTTGGGCCAATACGCATGCCCGGAGCATATCTTCGAGTATTTGATTTACTCGCTCAGTCTGTCCATCTGTCTGGGGATGATAAGCCGTGCTGTATTTCAAAGCGGTCCCCAAGGCTTAGTGTAGTCGGAGGTGAAGAGAGATCCCCTGTCGGAGGTGATAGTCTTGGGTACTCCATGCAGACTGATGATTCTTGACACATACAGCTGTGCGAGTTGATTTGCACGGTATGTGGTCCGGATAGGGAGGAAGTGTGCCACCTTTGTTAAGGTGTCCACTATGACCCATATTGCGTCGTTTCCTCGGTGAGACCTTGGTAATCCGGTGATAAAATCCATGCAGATGTTGTCCCATTTCCATTGGGATATCGGCAGAGGTGGAAGGAGTCCAGCGGGTTTTTGGTGTTCCGCCTTTACCTTGTTGCATATATCGCAACATGCCACAAAGTATGCGATGTCTTTCTTCATTCCATCCCACCAAAACACTTGACGAAGGTCATCATACATTTTGGTACCACCGGGGTGAATTGAGTATGGCGCTTCATGTGCTTCTGCCAATATTTTCTTATTTAGGCTTTCTTGATTGGGTACGCAAAGTCTTCCTCAGAATCTTAGCGAACCTCGCTGATCCCTAGAGAAATACGGTGCATGCCCTTGGTGCATCTTCTGGACATATATTTTCAACATTTTATCATCTGCCTGAGCACTGCGGATTTCTTCTTCGAGAGTAGGGGCAACTTCCAATATGTTGGCAAGGCGGGCATCGGTGATTACCAAATTGAGCTGCATGATTTCTTCATAAAGCTCAGGAGGCAAGGAATCCATTAGAGCATTAAGGTTGGCTGGTTTGCGGCTGAGGGCTCAGCCACCACATTAGCTTTTCCCGGGTGATAATTTATTCCGAGATCGTAGTCCTTAACCAGCTCGAGCCATCTTTGTTGTTGAAGGTTCAAATCGGGCTGAGTGAATATATACTTGAGACTCTTGTGGTCTGTAAATATCTGGCACTTCTTTCCAAGCAGATAGTGTCTCCAGATCTTTAAAGCGTGCATCGCCGCAGCCAATTCCAAATCATGAGTAGGATAGTTTCCTGCATGTTGCCGCAGTTGTCGGGATGCATAAGCCACCACTTTGCCATCTTGCATGAGTACACATCCCAGCCCTTTTTGGGACACGTCGCAGTAGACATCAAAACTGCGGTAGATGTCTGGGAGAGTTAATACTGGTGCCAATGTTAGCCTGATTTTTAACTCATTGAAACTCCGTTCGCAGTCCTCAGTCCATTCAAACTTCTTGTCCTTCTTTAGGAGCTCAGTCATTGGCTTGGCGATCTTGGAGAATCCTTCAATGAAAAGGCGACAATATCCGGCTAGTCCAAGGAAACTCTGGATTTCTGAGACAGTTGTGGGTGCGTACCAATCAAGTACAATTTTCACCTTGCTTGGATCCATTGAGATTCCCTCGGCCGAGAGGACATGCCCGAGAAATCCTACTTGCTGGAGCCAAAACTCACTTTGCTGAATTTGGCATAAAGTTGATGGTCGTGAAGCCTTTGCAAAACTGCTCGGAGATGCTCCTTGTGTTCATCTTTGCTCTTGGAGTAAATGAGTATGTCGTCAATGAACACCACCACAAATTTGTCCAAGAAATCCATAAACACCTTGTTCATCATATGCATGAAGAAAGCTGGGGCATTGGTGAGACCGAAGGACATAACAGTATACTCATAAAGACCGTACCGAGTGGTGAACGCGGTCTTAGGAATATCCTCCTTCGTTATATTGAGCTGATGATATCCGTTCCTCAAATCAATTTTAGAGAATACTTTTGCCCCGCTGAGTTGATCGAACAGATCGCCAATCCTTGGCAGTGGATACTTGTTTTTAATGGTGACGTTATTCAGCTATCGGTAGTCTACACACATTCGTAGACTGCCATCCTTTTTGTCCATGAAGATCGCTGGTGATCCCCATGGCGAAGAGCTTGGACGGATGTATCCTTTCTGTAGCATCTCATCCAGTTGTTTCTTCAATTCCACCAATTCTGAGGAAGGCATCCGATAATATTTCTTGTGTATCGGGGTGGTTCCAGGCACCAAATCAATTGCAAACTCCAATTCTCGGTCTGGCGGCATGCCTGGTAATTCTTCAAAAAATACATCTGGATACGCACTGACCACTGGAATCAATTCCACTTCTTCTGCCACTGCTGCGAAAACCATATCTTTCGTGGGTATGCACTTGAGGGCATAAAAACTTGTGTTGCGACATTCCATGTTTTTCAGGGTAACTTCCCTGGTCGCACAACTGATGCATACTTGTTATTGTGTTAACCAATTCTGCCCAGAATAACATCCAGTTTGTTGGAGTCGATGATTATCAGGGATGTTGGAAACTTGACGCCCTTGATGTCAATTTCCAAATTACGACAGATGAGATTGCTTCTGAGTAGGGATCCCGGGAATTGTACCAGCATGTGCTTTCCCAAAAACGAACAAGGAAAATTGTTTTGGGAAGCAAAACTCGGCGAAATAAAAGAGTGGGAAGCCCCAGAGTCAAATAAATTATGGTGGGTATGTCATTAATAAGAAACATTCCAATGACGACTTCTGGGTCCTCTTGGGCTTCGTCTGCGGAGATATGATGAATTTTCCCCTGGATCATATCTGGGGCGGAATATGGCTCCATGTAGTTGAATTGCGGATGGAATGGAGCTGCTTGTTTGTTGTTCTCGGGACACTGCCTGGCGTAGTGTCCTATTTGACCATAGCTGAAGCATGAATTGTTGCGCTGACAATCTTCACGCACCGGGCTGGTCACGACATTCTTGACTTGAGTGGTAGTCTTGTTGACATTCTGTTGCCAGTTGGGTTTGTACTCAACTTGAGTTTGTTGCCAAGTACGAGCCTTCTGCACTGGTTGCATATCCTTCCTTGGCTCAAATTTGCACTTGTGGTCGTTAACAGTAGCCTTGTTGTCGTGGAGGAGCTTGTGTTCCCTTTCTGTGATGAGGGCCTTGTTCACCAGAGTCAGGAAGTCCGGAAAATCAAACATGCTGAGAGTGCACCTGAGATGCTGATTCAGTCCTCCAAGAAACCTATCGATCTTCCGTTCTTCTGTGGCCACATCGTGGAGAGAATAGCGGGTCAAATGGTTGAGTTTATTTAGATACTCGTTGACTGTCATGCTGCCTTGAGTGAGGGTGAGGAATTCGCGCTGCTTGATTTTCATAATTCCGGTCAGAATATGATACTTGCGGAAATGGTCCTTGAATTTTATCCAAGTAATTTCCTCGTCGGCGGGCCATATTGCCTTAGCATTATCCCACCATATAGCGGCAGATCCTTCGAGATAATGTGTTGCAAAGGGAACCTTGTGTCCTTCTTCAGTGCAAGCAATCTCCAGTTTCCTCTCGATAGTCCTTAGCCAGTCGTCGGCGTCCAATGGATCAATAGCTTGGCTGAAACTGGGAGGCTCTGGTCGCTGAAAATCTGATAGCTTGGAGTGATGGCCATTCTGGTTTCCATTCTGCCCAACCATAAGTTGCACACTTTTCAATATTTCGAGCAGATCGTTGCTCCTTCTTTCTTCAAACATTCGCAGGATTTGCTCAGTGGAAGGCAGATGTGGCGATGGTGATGGAGGTGGCTGGTATGGCTCAGGGGAATGTCCTTCCTGTCTTGCGGAGCGACGGACAGGTACATCCTCACCAACTTGACTGCTGCTGCCTCCACGCGTCATCCTATTATTCATTTTTCCCAATACATAGCAACCATGATGAGAAAATTCCAAAATGGGAGGAAAGCCAATGATAAATCCCGGAAGAAAACATCGAATGAAAACCAAAGCGAATAAAAGGTTCCAACATAATTATACATAGTCTCAACATGAAAGTAAACATCACAACAGGTCTACTACCCTCATACATGAAACTACGCCTCATGACAAGTGCGATAACACCCATACATCATACTCATGACTAAAGCGATACTCTCACGGTCTATTGCTCGGATCGTGCTACTGCAGGCTCGTCTCCTGAGCCGGACCCAAATCCTGAACTGATGGTAGAGACCTCAGGGTTAAGAGAGACGCGCTGGCGCTGCCTCGAGGGCTCTCCCTCAGGGGCAGGCGGGGGTGGGTTCTAAGCATAGGAGCGGCAGGAGTAGCGACAAGGGAAGCCCATGCAGTAGGAGCACTACGAGGGGTCACCGTTAGAGGGTTAACGGCACCCTGAGACGTCACCGGTGGAACAGGGACTGGAGGAACTGAAGAAGTATAGATGACAGTGGGAAGAGGGTTCCTCATACGAGCAGCCGCGAGAGCTACGCGGGCGCGTGAAAGCTCCCGAGCTAACTCGTAGTTAAGGAGATAACTAACGGTGATGTAATGAGAAAGGTGACTAGTGGGACGATCGCATGCAGGATTAATCAAAGGAAAGCGGATACGCCCATTCTCGTGCAGAGATGGGTAGTAGAAGAAACGTAGGTGGGTGTGCATGCGAACCTCATTGTAGCGCAAGTCTATAAGAGCCTCTATAGCAGCAAACTGAACCGCCTGAGATGGCGTAGAAGCAAGACCACCCTTAGTCGAACGAGTGTAAGCGCCGGAAGGGGAACTGTGGTGTAGAGTGACCTCATCATAATACTCATACAATGCACCGGACAGATGCTCGCGATACACCCGAGACTCTGGATTAGCACCCTCTGGGTAGAGTCGTCGCTACATGTTCAGAAGCAGGTGCGGCGATGTGTACGGAGCTGGCTCAGGATGGTACAAGATCGGTACTTGAGCCATCTACACTCACAAACCATACGGTTAGTAATAACAACAAATAAACATGCATGCAATGCAACAACCAATTTCTATGACTACCGGCACTCAAACGAAGCTACCTACCATTTCACTAACGCACTAATGGTCTAGCGTGTCCTACGATCAGCGCGGCTCTGATACCAAGTGTTGTGGCACCCCGGCTCAGAGCAACCAGTTTACGTTGCATTGCCAACCCAGAGATCAAGTCTTCTTGCAATACACAACAACATGGTACAGAAACAACCGCTTTATTGATGCTAGCGGATTACATAAGTCTGATATTACATCGAGCTACAAGGCCAAGCGCCATGCACGATGCTGCTAGACAGTATGTACATTATTTAATGAACATGACGGGGGCCTCAATTACACAAACCACACGGCAGCGGAAGAACGACGAAGTGGAACTCCATAGCACAGGGACACCAACGTGGACATGGCCTAGACGCGAGATGCGCTCCGATGCGAACCGACTTGCCTGAAAGCTGGCATAACACGCCAGGTCAGTACATTGAATGTACTTGCAAGCTCACAACAAACATAAGCACGATGAAAAACAATATCATGATATTTAATCAGGTTAATGCAATGCAAAAACTACTACCAATGCAATACAAACGATACACACACTGAGTCCAACGGACTCGCCTACCAGACGGTTACCTCGTAACCAAACGGTGACCATACAGGGGTAACATCTGAAACCATTCACTCATGAACAACTCCCGAGTTCATGAACCACACGAATCACAATGCATCACAACAATCAGTTTAGTTTGCAAGATTAATTATAAAAGTTGATCCATGGTGTGACTTACTCACGAGTTATGCCCATACCCGTGGACGTGGCTATCGATAGATTAAATACACTCTGCAGAGGTAGCGCACTTCACCCACACTACGGAACACCTGGCGTCACATTCCCATTCGGGTGGACCAAAGCGTTCCGACGAAACCCTCCCTTTGTCATGCACTCTCCTCGGACACTCCGACCAACTCCCTCTCAGGGCTAGGTCTTGGGTGGCCCCGTGTCTACCAAATACACCAACGGCCACCGTCGTGGCAAAATGGTCCCAAATGGGGACAAGGCACCATAAAAACAAAAACGGGAACACAAGGTTATGTCTGCCTACCGGGCCAGGGTATGCACACCCATAACCTTCCCTCGCGGGAGGTACCAGTGAGAGTCACAACAAAAGACCGAATCAAGACCTTCCCACAAGGTAAATGTGGTCGCACTGAATAAAATCCCAATTCAGTGGCACCATGATGTGATCAACATCATATTCAAGTTGAACTTAATAAAATTTTACTTTGATAAAAACTTTTTATCAAAAATATGATATAATGCCATAATCATGCAACTACTCGTCATGCAAAGCAATCAACTCATAATCATGGATCAAACTTAACAATATAATTATCCTGCAATACTTGGAATCAAAACTTCTCTGGTTATAACTCATTTTTATTATCAAGCAATATTTTTATTAGTTCATTATTTAAATAAAAGTATCACTTGAATAAAAGAACTTTCAATATTTGCCATAACAATATAGCTAGTGCAAAACCTTATTCTACTTGACCAAACAAGTTCATGCATTCAACCAGTAACTAAAACAAGCATATCAAGCATGATAAAATAACTAATAATGAACCAAATTTATTCATCAAATTTTAAATGCAAATAAGAACTCATATTCAAGTAGAAAATCATAGATATTGAAATAACACCATCCAAATGCTGGTGTGGCTTGCCTTAGTGTAGAGGAGGATCACACCCCTCTTGGTTTGCTTCAAGACAAGCTTCTCCTTCTGAAAAGAATTTTAAACCACAAAACAATTATCAAAGCACATTCTGAAAATCACCAAAAATTCTAGGCAGCAAGAAAAAATCCACCTTTTGGTGTGCTGCTAGAGTTTTCTGAAACAAAGACAATGCAAAAAGAATCAAATCATTTGGACTTATGGTTTAGAAATGGTGGCTGGTCAAAGTTAATTTAGTCAAATTTCTGAATAATATTTGAATTAAACAGAAATCATGGGGGGGGGGGGTGATACGTCTCCAACGTATCTATAATTTTTGATTGCTCCATGATATATTATCTACTGTTTTGGACCATATTGGGCTTTATTTTCCACTTTTATATTACTTTTGGGACTAACCTATTAACCGGAAGCCCAGCCCAGAATTGTTGTTTTTTTTGCCTATTTCAGTGTTTCGGAGAAACGAAATATCAAACGGAGTCCAAACGGAATGAAACCTTCGGGAACGTGATTTTCTCACCGAATATGACCCAGGAGACTTGGACGCTACGTCAAGAAAGCCACGAGGTGGGCACGGGGTAGGGGGGCGCGCCTACACCCTCGTGGGCCCCATGAAGCTCCACCGACGTACTTCTTCCTCCTATATATACCTACGTACCGCCAAACGATCAGATGCGGAGCCAAAAACCTAATTCCATCGCCACAACCTTCTGTACCCACGAGATCCCATCTTGGGGCCTGTTCTGGAGCTCCGCCGGAAGGGGAATCCACCACGGAGGGCTTCTACATCATCACCATAGCCCCTCCGATGAAGTGTGAGTAGTTTACTTCAGACCTTCGGGTCCATAGTTAGTATCTAGATGGCTTCTTCTCTCTATTTGGATCTCAATACAATGTTCTCCCCCTCTCTCGTGGAGATTTATTTGATGTAATCTTCTTTTTGCGGTGTGTTTGTTGAGACCGATGAATTGTGGGTTTATGATCAAGATTATATATGAACAATATTTGAATCTTCTCTAAATTCTTTTATGTATGATTGGTTATCTTTGCAAGTCTCTTCAAATTATCAGTTTGGTTTGGCCTACTAGATTGGTTTTTCTTGCAATGGAGAAGTGCTTAGCTTTGGGTTCAATCTTGCGGTGTCCTTACCAAAGGATGAGGGGCAACAAGGCACGTATTGTATTGTTGCCATCGAGGATAACAAGATGGGGTTTTTTATCATATCGCATGAATTTATCCCTCTACATCATGTCATCTTGCTTAAGGCGTTACTCTGTTTTCATTAACTTAATACTCTAGATGCATGCTGGATAGCGGTCGATGAGTGGAGTAGTAGTAGTAGATGCAGGCAGGAGTCGGTCTACTTGTCTCGGACGTGATGCCTATATACATGATCATACCTAGATACTCTCATAACTATGCTCAATTCTGTCAATTGCTCAACAGTAATTCGTTCACCCGCCGTAAAATACTTATGCTCTTGAGAGAAGCCACTAGTGAAATATATGGCCCCGGGTCTATCTCCATCATATTAATCTTTCATCACTTTATTTATTGCTTTGCTTTTTATTTTACTTTGCATCTTTATCACAAAAATACCAAAAATATTATCTATCATATCTATCAGGTCTCACTCTCGTAAGTGACTGTGAAGGGATTGACAACATCTATTCGTGTTGGTTGCGAGGAGTTATTTGCTTTGTGAAGGTACAAGGGACTCGCGCGTAGCCTCCTACTGGATTGATACCTTGGTTCTCAAAAACTGGGGGAAATACTTATGCTACTTTGCTGCATCATCCTTCTTCTTCAAGGAAATCCAACACAGTGCTCAAGAGGTAGCAAGAAGAATTTCTGGCGCCCGTTCTTGAGTCTCATAAAACTCAACATACCAAGTACCCATCACAATCCCTTATCTCTCGCATTACATTATTTGCCATTTGCCTCTCGTTTTCCTCTCCCCCACTTCACCCTTGTCGTTTTATTCGCCCTCTCTTTTCCGTTTGCTTTTTTTTTCTCGCTTGCCTTTTTGTTTGCTCGTGTGTTGGATTGCTTGTTTGTCGCTATGGCTCAAGATAATACCAAATTGTGTGACTTTACCAATACCAACAATAATGATTTCCTTAGCACTCCGATTGCTCCTCTTACCAATACTGAATCTTGTAAAATCAATACTACTTTGTTGAATCTTGTTATGAAAGATCAATTCGCCGGCCTTGCTAGTGAAGATGCCGCTACTCATCTAAATAGCTTCGTTGATTTATGTGATATGCAAAAGAAGAAAGATGTTGATAATGATATTGTTAAATTGAAGCTATTTCCTTTTTCGCTCAGAGATCGTGCTAATGCTTGGTTTTCATCTTTGCCTAAAAATAGTACTGATTCTTGGAACAAGTGCAAAGATGCTTTTATCTCTAAGTATTTCCCTCCCGCTAAGATCATCTCTCTTAGAAACGATATTATGAATTTTAAACAACTTGATCATGAACATGTTGCACAAGCTTGGGAGAGGATGAAAATAATGATACGTAATTTCCCTACTCATGGTTTGAATTTGTGGATGATTATACAAAAATTTTATGCCGGATTGAATTTTGCTTCTAGAAATCTTTTGGATTCGGCCGCGGGAGGCACTTTTATGGAAATCACTTTAGGAGATGCTACTAAACACCTAAATATTATTATGGTTAATTATTCTCAATGGCACACTGAAAGATCTACTAATAAAAAAGTGCATGCGATAGAAGAAATTAATGTTTTGAGTGGAAAGATGGATGAACTTATGAAATTATTTTCTACTAAGAGTGTTTCTTCTGATCCTAATGATATGCCTTTGTCTACTTTGATAGAGAATAATAATGTATCTATGGATGTGAATTTTTTTGGTAGGAATAATTTTGGTAACAACGCGTATAGAGGGAATTTTAATCCTAGGACCTATCCTAGTAATCCTTCTAATAATTATGGAAATTCCTACAACAACTCTTATGGAAATTTTAATAAGATGCCCTCTTAATTTGAGACTAGTGTTAAAGAATTTATGAATTCACAAAAGAATTTTAATGCTTTGCTTGAAGAGAAATTGCTTAAAGTTGATGAATTGGCTTGGAACATTGATAGAATTTCTCTTGATGTTGATTCTTTAAAGCTTAGATCTATTCCTCCTAAGCATGATATCAATGAGTCTCTCAAAGCCATGAGAATTTCATTGACGAGTGCAAGGAAAGAACCGCTAGGATGCGTGCTATGAAAGATGCCTTTATTAAAGCGTGTTCTTCCAATTTCCATGAAAATAAAGATGAAGATCTAAAATTTATTGATGTATCCCCTATTAAATCTTTATTTTGCAATATGAATCTTGATAATGATGAGACTGAATATGATCCACCTTTACCTAGAAGGCGTTCCAAAAATTCGGAGGTTTTAGATTATGATGCTAAAATTGATAAAAGTGGGATTGAAGAAAGCAAAACCCTAGATGTTGCTAAACCTAATATTTTGGATTTCAAGGAATTTAATTATGAAAGTTGCTCTTTAATTTATTGTATTTCCTTGTTACAATCCGTGCTAAATTCTCCTCATGCTTATAGTCAAAATAAAGCGTTTACTAAACATATCGTTGATGCCTTGATGCAATCTTATGAAGAAAAGCTTGAGTTGGAAGTTTCTATCCCTAGAAAACTTTATGATGAGTGGGAACCAACTATTAAAATTAAGATTAAGGAACATGAATTTTATGCTTTATGTGATTTGGGTGCTAGTGTTTCCACTATTCCCAAAACTTTGTGCGATTTGCTAGATTTCCATGATTACGATGATTGCTTTCTAAACTTGCACCTATGGATTCCACTATTAAGAAACCTATGGGCAGAATTAATAATGTTCTTATTGTTGCAAATAGGAATTATGTGCCCGTAGATTTTATCGTTCTTGATATAGATTGCAATCCTTCATATCCTATTATTCTTTGTAGACCTTTTCTTAGAACGATTGGTGCAATTATTGATATGAAGGAAGGGAATATTAGATTCCAATTTCCATTAAAGAAAGGCATGGAACACTTCCCTAGGAAGAAAATAAAATTACCATATGAATCTATCATGAGAGCCACTTATGGATTGCCTACCAAAGATGGCAATACCTAGATCTATCCTTGATTTTATTCCTAGCTAGGGGCGTTAAACGATAGCGCTTGTTGGGAGGCAACCCAATTTTATTTTTAGTTTTTTGCTTTTGCTTCTGTTTAGGAATAAATAATCCTTCTACCTTCTGTTTAGATGTTATTTTATGTTTTAATTAGTGTTTGTGCCAAGTTAAACCTATAGGATCTTCTTGGATGATAGTTATTTGATCTTGCTGTAATTTCCAGAAACTTTCTGTTCACGAAAACAATTGTTAAAAATCACCAGAACGTGATAAAATAGTGATTATAATTTCTTCTGATCAATAAACAAATTTCCTAGGTCTTCCTATTTTTCCTGAATTTTTGGAGTTCCATAAGTTTGCGTTAGTTACAGATTACTACAGACTGTTCTGTTTTTGACAGATTCTGTTTTTCGTGTGTTGTTTGCTTATTTTGATGAACCTATGGCTAGTAAAATAGTTTATAAACCATAGAGAATTTGGAATACAGTAGGTTTAACACAATTATAAATAAAGAATGAGTTCATTACAGTACCTTGAAGTGGTCTTTTGTTTTCTTTCGCTAACGGAGCTCACGAGATTTGTGTTGAGTTTTGTGTTGTGAAGTTTTCAAGTTTTGGGTGAAATATTTTGATGGATTATGGAACAAGGAGTGGAAATAGCCTAAGCTTGGGGATGCACATGGCACCCCCAGGACAATCTAAGGACACCAAAAAGTCAAAGCTTGGGGATGCCCCGGAAGGCATCCCCTCTTTCGTCTACTTCCATCGGTAACTTTACTTGGAGCTATATTTTTATTCACCACATGATATGTGTTTTGCTTGGAGCGTCTTGTATGATTTGAGTCTTTGCTATTTAGTTTACCACAATCATCCTTTCTGTACACACCTTTTGAGAGAGCCATACATGATTTGTAATTTGTTAGAATACTCTATGTGCTTCACTCATATCTTTTGAGCTATATAGTTTTGCTCTAGTGCTTCACTTATATCTTTTAGAGCACGATGGTGGATTTGTTTTATAGAAACTATTGATCTCTCATGCTTCACTTAGATTATTTTGAGAGTCTTAAATAGCATGGTAATTTGCTTAAAAATCTTAATATGCTTGGTATTCAAGATTTGTAAAACTTTCTTTTGAGTGCGTTGAATACTAAGAAAAGTTTGATGCTTGATAATTGTTTTGAGATATGAAGATGATGATATTAGAGTCATGCTAGTTGAGTAGTTGTGAATTTGAGAAATACTTGTGTTAAAGTTTGTGATTCCCGTAGCATGCACGTATGGTGATGAACCGTTATGTGATGAAGTCGGAGCATGATTTATTTATTGATTGTCTTCCTTATGAGTGGCGGTCGGGGACGAGCGATGGTCTTTTCCTACCAATCTATCCCCCTAGGAGCATGCGTGTAATACTTTTCTTTGATAACTTCTAGATTTTTGCAATAAGTATATGAGTTCTTTATGACTAATGTTGAGTCCATGGATTATACGCACTTTTCTTCCTTCCACCATTGCTAGCCTCTCTAATACCGTGCACTTTTCACCGGTATCATACACCCACCATATACCTTCCTCAAAACAGCCACCATACCTATCATGGCATTTCCATAGCCATTCCGAGATAGATTGCCATGCAACTTTCCACCGTCCCGTTTATTATGACATGCTTCATCATTGTCATATTGCTAGCATGATCATGTAGTTGACATAGTATTTGTGGCAAAGCCACCGTTCATAATTCTTTCATACATGTCACTCTTGATTCATTGCATATCCCGCACACCGGAGGCATTCATATAGAGTCATATTTTGTTCTATGTATCGAGTTGTAAATGTTGAGTTGTAAGGAAAATAAAAGTGTGATGATCATCATTTTTAGAGCATTGTCCCAAGTGAGGAAAGGATGATGGAGACTATGATTCCCCCATAAGTCGGGATGAGACTCCGGACGAAAAATAAAAAATAAATAAAAAAAGAGAAAAGAAAAGAGGCCATAAAAAAAGGAAAAAAGGCCCAAATAAAAAAAGAATGAGAGAAAAAGAGAGAAGGGACAATGTTACTATCCTTTTACCACACTTGTGCTTCAAAGTAGCACCATGATCTTCATGATAGAGAGTCTCTCATTTTGTCACTTTCATATACTAGTGGGAATTTTTCATTATAGAAATTGGCTTGTATACTCCAATGATGGGCTTCCTCAAAATGCCCTAGGTCTTCGTGAGCAAGCGAGTTGGATGCACACCCACTTAGTTTCTTTTGTTGAGCTTTCATATACTTATAGCTCTAGTGCATCCGTTGCATGGCAATCCCTACTCACTCACATTGATATCTATTGATGGGCATCTCCATAGCCCGTTGATACGCCTAGTTGATGTGAGACTATCTTCTCCCTTTTTGTCTTCTCCACAACCACCATTCTATTCCACATATAGTGATATGTCCATGGCTCACGCTCATGTATTGCGTGAAGATTGAAAAAGTTTTGAAAATGTCAAAAGTATGAAACAATTGCTTGGCTTGTCATCGGGGTTGTGCATGATTTAAATACTTTGTCTAGTGAAGATAGAGCATAGCTAGACTATATGATTTTGTAGGGATAACTTTCTTTGGCCATGTTATTTTGAGAAGACATAATTGCTTTGTTAGTATGCTTGAAGTATTATTATTTTTATGTGAATATTAAACTTTTGTCTTGAATCTTTCGGATCTGAATATTCATACCACAATTAAGAAGAATTACATTCAAATTATGCCAAGTAGCACGACGCATCAAAAATTCTGTTTTTATCATTTACCTACTCAAGGACGAGCAGGAATTAAGCTTGAGGATGTCTGATACGTCTCCAACGTATCTATAATTTTTGATTGCTCCATGCTATAGTATCTACTGTTCTGGACCATATTGGGCTTTATTTTCCACTTTTATATTACTTTTGGGACTAACCTATTAACCGGAGGCCCAGCCCAGTATTGCTGTTTGTTTGCCTATTTCAGTGTTTCAAAGAAATGAAATATCAAACGGAGTCCAAACGGAATGAAACATTCGGGAACGTGATTTTCTCACCGAATTTGACCCAGGAGACTTGGAACCTACGTCAAGAAAGCCACGAGGTGGGCACGAGGTAGGGGGCGCGCCCCTACCCTCGTGGGCCCCATGAAGCTCCACCGACGTACTTCTTCCTCCTATATATACCTCGCATTGCCCCAAACGATCGACACGGAGCCAAAAACCTTATTCCACCGCCAAGAACCTTCTCGTACCCTACGAGATCCAATCTTGGGGCCTGTTCCGAGTTCACCGAAGGGGAATCCACCACGGAGGGCTTCTACATCATCACCATAGCCCCTCCGATGAAGTGTGAGTAGTTTACTTCAAACCTTCGGGTCCATAGTTAGTACCTAGATGGCTTCTTCTCTCTTTTTGGATCTCAATACAATGTTCTCCCCCTCTCTCGTGGAGATCTATTTGATGTAATCTTCTTTTTGCGGTGTGTTTGTTGAGACCGATGAATTGTGGGTTTATGATCAAGATTATCTATGAACAATATTTGAATCTTCTCTGAATTCTTTTATGTATGATTGGTTATCTTTGCAAGTCTCTTCGAATTATCAGTTTGGTTTGGCCTACTAGATTGGTCTTTCTTGCAATGGGAGAAGTGCTTAGCTTTGGGTTCAATCTTGCGGTGTCCTTTCCGAGTGATAGTAGGGGCAGCAAGGCACGGATTGTATTGTTTCCATCGAGGATAACAAGATGGGGTTTTTATCATATTGCATAAATTTATCCCTCTACATCATGTCATCTTGCTTAAGGCGTTTCTCTGTTTTCATTAACTTAATACTCTAGATGCATGCTGGATAGCGGTCGATGAGTGGAGTAATAGTAGTAGATGCAGGCAGGAGTCGGTCTACTTAACTCGGACGTGATGCCTATATACATGATCATACCTAGATACTCTCATAACTATGCTCAATTCTATCAATTGCTCAACAGTAATTCGTTCACCCGCCGTAAAATACTTATGCTCTTGAGAGAAGCCACTAGTGAAATCTATGGGCCCTGGGTCTATCTCCATCATATTAATCTTCCATCACTTTATTTATTGCTTTGGTTTTTATTTTACTTTGCATCTTTATCACAAAAATACCAAAAATATTATCTACCATATCTATCAGATCTCACTCTCGTAAGTGACCGCGAAGGGATTGACAACCCCTATTCATGTTGGTTGCGAGGAGTTATTTGTTTTGTGTAGGTACGAGGGACTGTGGCGTAGCCTCCTCTTTGGATTGATACCTTGGTTCTCAAAAACTGAGGGAAATACTTACGCTACTTTGCTGCATCATCCTTTCCTCTTCAAGGAACTCCAACGCAGTGCTCAAGAGGTAGCAAGGGGGTGACGTCGAAGGCGTAAACAAAAAAGGTGCCTCCACTCGTACCACTTCGGGCGCGAGTGGTGAGGCTGACAGGTGGGTGCCGCGCGTCAGGAGAGAGAGGGGGAGCGTGAGATCAGAGAGAGGCGGGGCTTCGCCGGAGCTCACGCCGATGATGAGGGGGTTTGGGGCTAGGCTAGAGGGATATGATTGAAGCTGGGCTTGTGGCGCACCTGCCTGTACCCGTGGCTTGGTGTGGGGTGGACGGAGCTGCTCGCGGTTGAGCTCGCAAGCCTCGGTGGCGGACGGGTTTCGCCGGAGAGGTTGAAGATCACGGCTAGGGGCGGCTCCGAGGGCTCACAGGCGTCCAGGCAGCACCAACAGACCCCCTATGCCACGCCCAAGTAGCTGCTTGAGCTCGAGGGGCACCGGAGAGCGGTGGCCGTGCTGCGGGGGCCGCCGGAGTTCTCTGGTCGGGGCGACGGCCAGAGGCCTGCCCGACCAAGCTGCTGCTCGTCTACATGTTCGTGGAGGTGGTGTGGAGTGCTGCTTGGCTAGAAATCAAGGAGGGAAGCGCTATATATAGCCGGAGCAAGGGGGGACGTGTCACCGCCGGAGCTCTCTGGACACACGGCGAACGACGACGAAAAGCTCCAGTGCGACGGGGAAAACACTCAGCGTCAACGCAGGAGCTTGCCCATGCTCGCAGACGAGCACAGGAGGCGGTGGAGGAACCGGACAAGCACACGCACGCACTATGGCTTTTGGCCACGACGTGCCCGTGCTTGCTGCAGCGGCTCCAGCATCGGCGAGCGCCAGGGAGAGGTCAAGAGTGATGGGTCGACGCTGTAGGTGCGGCGCGGCAGGCGTCGGCGAGCGCTGGAACGAGTCTTCAGAGAGGAATGCGCCAGCCAGAGCGCTTCGAGACATTGCCAGACGCCGTGTCTTCACGCGGTCACCATGCTGGCATGGTCAAGATGACGCCCAGGCGCATCCAAACCTTGTTTACGCTTTCATCCATGCAGTGTTTAGTCTAGGAGTGGTGATAGCTCATACCCAGGCCGACCAAATTGGACTCAACTAAGCTGACAAGTTTCTGACCAGAAACTTGGTCGCCAAGTTAAGAAATCTTCTAGAAGGCCATTAGGGTTGATCTCCCGAGGTTTAGGGTTTCTTAGGAGGGTGTTTAAGCTCAAGAAAGATCAGGGCCAAAAGATCAATGGAAAATGTACTTGCTGTACAAACTGGAATTTTGGGCCAGAAGAGAAATGATTTTCTATAGAAAAAATATCCCAAAAAGTGATGCAATATTTTTGCATGGGAAGGTGTGCCAGGGTTCTAAGAATATTCAGGAATTATTTCAGATTTTTCTGGGCAAGAAAAATTGGGATTGCTTTGGAGCACAAGTTTTTGAATTGAATTTCAGAGAGAAAAATGAATATTTTTCTTTTATGAAAAATATTCATTTGATTATTTTAGGGATTTATTAGAGGAATAAAGTAGATAGGTCACTTGTGTGAAAGTCAAGGATATGCCCAAGTGACAAGTCCATTTGAAATGATTTCAAGATCCAAATCAAGTCAGGGCAAAATCACGGCAAAAACCAAGTCCGGAAGAAGAGAGATGACAAGTCCGGATAAAGAGAGAAGGCAAAATCCAGGCTGTCACACATCCCAATGGTTGGCAACCATAAGGACGATCAGTGATCTCCCATGTCCTATTAGCCAAGATGGAATCCATCTCGCTACGAACCGCATCCTTCCAGTAGTCAGCATCCGGAGATGCATAAGCTTTTGGAACTAGGAGTGTCATCATCCACGAGGTACACGAGGAAGTCATTACCAAAAGACTTTGTAGTCCTCTGTCTCTTGCTCCTAACATGAACTTCTTCGTCATCCTCCGATGAATTTTCATCACTTTTTTGTTCATATTCCATCGGAATGACTGGTTCTTGAGTCTCATCAGATTCCAGTCTAGAAGTGCTTTGCATATCTCTCATGGGGAAAATATCCTCAAAGAATGTAGCATCCTTAGACTCTATAATTGTACCGACATTATGGTTAGGTACCTCAGATTTCACTACTAGATATATATATAGCCAACAGTATTCTTAGCATAGCATTAACGCAGTCCACGGTCTTCGGTCAAAGCTTGTGCTTTTTGAGGATCGGCATATTGACTTTCGCCAAACAGCCCCAAGTGCACAAGTACGAGAGTGTAGTTCTTTTCTTTTCCCATTTCTCATAGGGAGTAGTCTCATTATCCTTCATGGCATATTCAGTACATGGCTTGATGTCAACACAGCCTTCCCCCACCATGCCTTGGATAAATCCAATGTATCTAACATGGCATTAACCAAATCTGTTAGAGTACGGTTTTTCCGTTTGGCAACCCCGTTTGACCGAGGTGAATAGGGAGGTGTCTATTGGGAATCGTTGCATGGAAAACAAAAAATATTCTACGCACACGCAATGATCTATCCATGGAGATGCATAGCAACAAGGGGGGAGAGTGTGTCTACGTACCCCCGTAGACCGTAAGCGGAAGCGTTTATTCAACACGGGTGATGTAGTCATACACCTTCGCAATCCGCCTGATCAAGTACCAAACACACGACACCTCCGCGTTCTGCACACGTTCAGCTCGGTGTCATCCTCGCCATCTTGATCCAACAAGTGGCCAAGGTAGTAGATGAGTTCCGTCAGCATAACGGTGTGGTGACGGTGGTGTTGAAGCATTCCCGCAGGGCTTCGCCTAAGCACTGCCACGATCTAGAGCGGAGGAGTAAACTAGAGGCGGAGGGGTGCCGACACACGGCGTGGAATAAGCTGTGTATTGTGTGGCACCCCTCCCCACATATATATAGGTGTGGGAGGGGAGGAGGCAGCCCCTAGGACGCCCCAATAGGGCCGACGGCCACCCTAGGGTTTTCCTAGTGGTGCCCCCCTTCCATATAATGCACTTGGGAGAAGGAAAGGGGGGGAGGCGCCCCTACTCCTTCCTTTCTCCCTTTCGGAGATATGGTAGGAGGAGGTGGCGCCTCCCCTTTCCATCTAATTGGGTGCGGCTTCCCTAAGGAGGCGCACTAGCCCATGTGGGCTGGTGTGTTCCCCTCTACTTGGCATACGAAGGCACAATACTCTCCCGGTGCCTCCGGAACCCCTTCTGGCATTCCGAAACTATTCCGGAGACCAAATAGTATCGTCCTATATATCGATCTTTACCTTCAGACCATTCCGGAGCCCCTCGTCCTGTCCGTGATCACATCCGGGAATCCGAACAACGTTCGGTCACCAAACCACATAACTCATATAATACCAAATCGACATCGAACATTAAGCGTGCGGACCCTACGGGTTCGAGAATTATCTAGAAATGACCGAGACACCTCTCCGATCAATAACTAATAGCGGAACCTGGATGCCCATATTGGATCCTACATATTCTATGAAGATCTTTATCGGTCGAACCGTAATGACAACATACGTAATTCCCTTTGTCTATCGGTACATTACTTGCTCGAGATTCGATCGTCGGTATGTTCATGCCTAGTTCAATCTCTTTAGTCTCTTTAGTCGTTCCGTAATACATCACCTCAGGACTAACTCCATTGTCATTTTCCTGCAAGCTTATGATGTGTATTACCGAGAGGGCCCAGAGATACCTCTCCGATACTCGGAGTGACAAATCCTAATCTCGATCTATGCCAACTCAATAAACACCTTCGGAGATACCTGTAGAGCATCTTTATTATCACCCAGTTACATTGTGACGTTTGATAGCACACAAGGTATTCCTCCGGTATCCGGGAGTTGCATAATCTCATAGACGAAGGAATAAGTATTTGACATGAAGAAAGCAATAGCAATAAACTGAACGATCATTATGCTAAGCTAACAGATGGGTCTTGTCCATCACATCATTCTCCTAATGATATGATCCCATTATTAAATGACAACACATGTCCATGGTTAGGAAACCTTAACGATCTTTGATCAACGAGCTAGTCTAGTAGAGGCTTACTAGGGACATGATACTTTTTTTATGTATTCACACATGTATTTAAGTCTCCGATCAATACAATTCTAGCATGAATAATAAACCTTTACCATGAATAAGGAAATATAAAATAACAACTTTATTATTGCCTCTAGGGCATATTTCCTTCAGTCTCCCACTTGCACTAGAGTCAGTAATCTAGTTCACATTGCCATGTGATTTAACACTAATAGTTCACATCGTCATGTGATTAACACCCATAGTTCACATCGTCATGTGATTAACACCCATAGTTCACATCGCCATGTGACCAACACCCAAAGGGTTTACTAGAGTCAATAATCTAGTTCACATCTCCATGTGATTACCACCCAAAGAGTACTAAGGTGTGATCATGTTTTGCTTGTGAGAGAAGTTTAGTCAACGGGTCTGTCACATTCAGATCGTTATGAATATTTGCAAATTTCTATGTCCACAATGCTCTGCATGGTGCTACTCTAGCTAATTGCTCCCACTATGTATCTAGATTGAGAATCTGAGTCATCCAAATTGGTGTCAAAGCTTGCATCGGTGTAACCCTTCACGACGAACTCTTTATCACCTCCATAACCGAGAAATATTTCCTTAGTCCTCTTAGGTAACTAAGGATAAATTTTGACCGCTGTCCAGTGATCTACTCCCGGATCACTATTGTACCCCCTTGCCAAACTCATGGCAAGGTACACATTAGGTCTGGTACACAACATGGCATAATTTATAGAAACTATGGCTGGGGCATCGGGAATGACTTTCATTCTCTCTCTATCTTCTGCCGTGGTCGGGTTTTGAGTCTTACTCAACTTCATACCTTGCAATGTAGGCAAGAACCCTTTCTTTGGCTGATCCATTTTGAACTTCTTCAAAAATTTGTCAAGGTATGTGCTTTGTGAAAGTCCTATTAAGTGTCTCGATCTATCTCTATAGATCTTGATGCCCAATACATAAGTAGCTTTACCGAGGTCTTTTATTGAAAAATTCTTATTCAAGTATCCTTTTATGCTATCCAGAAATTCTATATCATTTCCAATCAACAATATGTCATCCACATATAATATCGAAATGCTCTGAGCTCCCACTCACTTTCTTGTAAATACAGGTTTCACCATAAGTTTGTATAAAACCATAAGCTTTGATCACCTCATCAAAGCGTATATTCCAACTCTGAGATGCTTGCACCAGTCCATAGATGGATCGCTGGAGCTTGCACACTTTGTTAGCACCTTTAGGATCGACAAAACCTTTTGGTTGCATCATATACAACTCTTCTTTAAGAAATCCATTAAGGACTGCAGTTTTTACAACCATTTGCCAGATTTCATAAAACGCGGCAATTGCTAACATGATTCGGACAGACTTAAGCATCGCTACAGGTGAGAAAGTCTCATCGTAGTCAACCCATTGAACTTGTCGAAAACCTTTTGCGACAAGTCGATCTTTGTAGACAGTAACATTACCATCAGTGTCCGTCTTCTTCTTGAAGATCCATTTATTCTCTATGTCTTGCCGATCGTCGGCAAGTCCACCAAAGATCACACTTTGTTCTCATACATGGATCCTATCTCAGCTTTCATGGCATCAAGCCATCTGTCGGAATCTGGGCTCATCATAGCTTCTACGTAGGTTCATCTTGGTCTAATACCATGTCTTCCAGACCAGGATTACCGTACCACTTTGGTGCGGATCGTGCTCTGGTCGACCTACGAGGTTCAGTAGTAGCTTGATCTCAAGTTTCATGATCATTATAATTTGCTTCCTCTCTATTTGGTGTAGGCATAACGGGAATAGTTTTCTCTGATGTACTACTTTCCAATTCGAGAGAAGGTACAACTACCTCATCAAGTTCTACTTTTCTCCCACTCACTTCTGTCGAGAGAAACTCCTTCTCTAGAAAGGTTCCATTCTTAGAAACAAAGATCTTGCCTTCGGATCTGTGATTCAAGGTGTACCCAATTGGTTCCTTAGGGTATCCTATGAAGGCGCACTTCTCCGATTTGGGTTCGAGCTTATCAGGCTGAAGCCTTTTGACATAAGTGTCGCAACCCCAAACTTTAAGAAACGACAACTTAGGTTTCTTGCCAAACCATAGTTCATACGGTGTCATCTCAACGGATTTAGACGGTGCCCTATTTAATGTGAATGCGGCTGTCTCTAATGCATAACCCCAAAAGGATAGTGGCAAATCGGTAAGAGACATCATAGAATGTACCATATCTAATAAAGTACGGTTACGATGTTCGGACACACCATTACGCTGTGATGTTCCAGGTGGCGTGAGTTGTGAAACAATTCCACATTGTTTTAAATGAAGGACAAATTTGTAACTCAAATATTCACCTCTACGATCAGATCGTAGAAACTTTATTTTCTTGTTACGATGATTCTCTACTTCACTCTGAAATTCTTTGAACTTTTCAATTGTTTCAGACTTGTGTCTCGTTAAGTAGATATACCCATACCTACTCAAATCATCAGTGAAGGTTAGAAAATAATGAAACCCGCGCGTGCCTCAACACTCATCGGACCGCATACATTGGTATGTATTATTTTTAATAAGTCACCGGCTCGCTCCATTGTTTCGGAGAACAGAGTTTTAGTCATCTTGCCCATGAGGCATGGTCCGCAAGTATCAAATGATTCATAATCAAGTGATTCCAAAAGTCCATCTGCATGGAGTTTCTTCATGCGCTTTACACCAATGTGACCTAAACGGCAGTGCCACATGTATGTTGCACTATCATATCAACTTTGCATCTTTTGGCATCTATATTATGAATATGTGTATCACTACAATCAAGATTTAATAAACCATTTGCATTGAGTGCATGACCATAGAAGGTTTTATTCATTTAAACAGAACAACAATTATTCTCTGACATAAATGAAAAACCGTATTGCAATAAACATGATATAATCATATTCATGCTCAATGCAAACACCAAATAACATTTATTTAGGTTCAACACTAATCCCGAAGGTAGAGGGATTGTGCGATGGTGATCGTATCAACCTTGGAATCACTTCCAACACACATAGTCACCTCGCCCTTAACTAGTCTTGGTTTATTCTCCAACTCCTGTTTCGAGTTACTAATCTTAGCAACTGAACCGGTATCAAATACCTAGGTGTTACTATGAACACTAGTAAAGTACACATCAATAACATGTATATCAAATATACCTTTGTTCACTTTGCCATCCTTCTTATCCGCCAAGTATTTGGGGTAGTTCCGCTTCTAGTGACCATTCCCTTTGCAGTAGGAGCACTCAGTTTTAGTCTTAGGTCCAGCTTTGGGCTTCTTCACGGGAGTGGCAACTTGCTTGCCATTCTTCTTGAAGTTCCCTTTCTTTTCCTTTGCCCTTTTTCTTGAAACTAGTGGCCTTGTTAACCATCAACACTTGATGCTCTTTCTTGATTTCCACCTTCGCCGCGTTCAGCATCACGAAGAGCTCGAGTATCTTTTTCGTTATCCCTTGCACATTATAGTTCATCAGGAAGTTCTAGTAGCTTGGTGATAGTGACTAGAGAACTTTGTCAATCACTGTCTTATCTGGAAGGTAACTCCCACTTGATTCAAGCGATTGTAGTTCCTAGTCATTCTGAGCACATGCTCACTAGCTGAGCCATTATCCTCCATCTTGTAGACAAATTACTTGTCAGAGGTTTCATACGTCTCGTCACGGGCATGAGTCTGAAATACCAATTTCAGCTCTTGGAACATCTCATATTCTCCGTGGCGTTAAAAAACATTTTTGAAGTCCCGGTTCTAAGTCGTAAAGCATGGTGCACTAAACTATTAAGTAGTCATCATATCGAGCTTGCCAAACATTCATAATGTCTGCATCTGCTCCTGCAGTAGGTCTGTCACCTAGCGGTGCATCAAGGACATAACTCTTATGTGCATCAATGAGGATAATCCTCAGATCACAGACCCAGTACACATCATTGCTACTATCTTCTTTCCACTTAGTTTTCTCTAGGAACATATCAAAAACATAGGGGAGCTACAACGCGAGCTATTGATCTACACCATAATTTGCAAATACTATCAGGACTAAGTTCATGATAAATTAAAGTTCAATTAATCAAATTACTAATGAACTCCCACTTAAATAAACATCCCTCATGTTATATAAGTGATATGTGATCCAAATCAACTAACCCATGTCCGATCATCACGTGAGATGGGGTAGTCATCAATGTGAACATCTCTATGTGGCTCATATCTACTATATGACTCACATTCCTTTTGGTCTCCAGTGTTCCGAGACCATGTCTATACATGCTAGGCTCGTCAAGTTTAACCCAAGTATTCTGCATGTGCAAAACTGTCTTACACCCGTTGTATGTGAACGTAGAGTCTATAATGCCCGATCATCATGTGGTGTCTCGAAACGACGAACTTTCGCAACGGTGGGAGAACACTTATATCTTGAAATTTAGTGAAGGGATAATCTTATAATTCTATTGTTGTTCTAAGAAAAATAAGATGCATAAAAGGTAAACATCACATGCAATCAAGATATGTGACATGGTATGGCCATCATCATCTTGTGCTTTTTGATCTCCATCTCAAAAGCATCGTCAGGATCTCCATCGTCACCGGGGTGTTCCGGGACCCGGAATACCCAGACTTGCCTGCCTGCGACCCATGACATGGCTCCATCGACGGCCTGGTACGACCACCTTCAGCATCGACAACTCAAGACCCTCGCGAGGCGAATGGCGCCAAGACCTCCAGAAGGAGCGGCCTCCTCAGGCTGGCTCCTGAGGAGCAGAGATTTCTATGCAAGCCTCATCTCGTGAGGTTCGGATGACGTGAGACATGACGACCAAGGCCAGGCGGGCGCCAGCGGGCCCAGGACAGTAGTTTCCTCTTTGGTGCTAAGGAAGCAAGCACAGGCGCGGAGTCCCGAGGAATCAGCCAAAGGTTTCCATTCCCATGCAACAAGACCAAGACCGCCAGGACTACATGATGTAGGTCATCGCCGAGCCCACCACGGCATCACGACCAGAGGCTTTTGCAGGTGAAGACTACTTTTGTCAGGATAAGATGTACTAGTTGCCGGTGCCACTCACCCTCAAGGCGGGTGCCGCTCCATCAAACAGACCGACAAGCACGTTCAGAGGCGCCACGGGTCTCCGGGCTTTCACCCCTGTCTTGCGGCAAGTGCAGTGGCCCCGCCCAAGTACAAGCCGGAGTTGCCGCCTCGATTTGACGGTGCGGTGGATCCGATGGGGTTCCTCCAGGCGTACGCACTCCAAAAAAAAGAAACATCCGTGACATTTTGGGCCGAACGAATTTTTTTTCTGTCATACATATGACACTTCTAAGACGATAATTGTGAAAAAACCCGGTATCATCATAGATGTGGTGGGCTCCTACTTCTATGACAAAAAATCATGACAGAAAATGGGCTTTTTCGTCCTGGGCGGGCCGGAGACGCAGCTGCATGACATTCTTTGGGCCGTCCATATTGGAAAAAACCGTGGTAGAAGCGAGGGGTAGGAAAATTTCGGGGAGTTGCCGGTTACGGTGGGAGGTCGAGGCGGAAGCGATGCGCGTTTCTCGTCTGACGCAGCGTGTGTGCGAGGGCTGGCTCTAAGCGAAGCCGAAGCGAGGCATTGGGCTCTAACTGAACCCGGCGATTACGCTGCGAACTCTGGCGTTACTAAACCCGAGCGATCGATCGATGGCTGTTAACTGAACCTGATGGGCGATTCTTCGCCATCGCTGCTAATCAAGCCGATCGATGCTGCCTCTGGGATGAACGATGAGCGTTGGGGGGGTTTGGATGAGCGATGGCGGTGGCGTCGCCTCTGGATGAACCACGAACCCGTGGTGTAGAGGGCTGGATGAGCGATGAGACGGTGGAGGGTTGGCCGTGGAGGGTGGTTGAACAGGACCCGTGGTGTGGAGGGCTGGATGAACAGTGAAGCGGTGGAGGGGTGCCCGTGTGGAGGGGTGGTTGAGCGATGGCCGGTGGAGTAGCGCCACGGTGGAGGCTGGATGAACATGAGCCCGTGGAGGTGGAGGAGGTCGACGGTGGAGATGAGCGGTATCTGTGGAGTCCCGTTTTGCGACGCCACACCCTCCCCGCTTTCGACCGTGGCGCTCCAACACCAGTCCGTTTAAATGCATTTTGCGGTATGCCACACCCTCCCGATCAACAGGACCCCGTTTGACCGTAGGAGGTCCGTTTAAATCCCGTTGCGGTACGCCACACCCCTCCCGATCAACAGGACCCCCGTTTCGACCGTAGGAGGTCCATTTCCTCTGTTTTGCGGTACGCCAGGCCCCTCCTGATCAACAGGACCCCATTTCAAACGTGGCCGGTCGAACACAAGGCCGTTTCCTCCGTTGTGCGGTACGCCAGGCCTCGTTTCCATCGCCTGTTCCGTCCAAGCCCTCCCAATGAACACGACCACGCGTTCCGTTCCGACCCAACCGGTTGGCTCCCCATGAACACGACGACGACGCTGTTTCTCCATTCCGACCCAACCATGTACATATGCGCGATAGGCGTTAGAGACCCTACTCGTATGTACGTACGTGGCCGTATTTTCTTTCTTGCACCCTCGCCGCTGTACGTACGTGTACATGCTACGTGCGCGCCTCTACTACGACACATGCGCGCCTCTACATCCACCAGTATATATGTACGTACACGTTCGCGACCAGAATGACAACGCTACGTACGCTTCGACCAGGTGGGTCCCGACTATCAGGCACTTCCTTGCGTGGGAAGGTGTAGCTGGTGGGTCCCAGCAGTCAGGGGGGCGAATGGTTTTTTTTGCCCGGACGCACTTCCTTGCGTGCGAAGGTGTAGCTGGTGGGTCCCAGCAGTCAGGGGGGAAACGTTTTCGCGAAATATGGTGGCCCGTCTGGTGGGTCCCCGCTGTCAGGTGGAGGAATAATTATTTTGCACCTAATAAGGAGGCACTTCCTTGCTGCGGTCGTGGACCCGGTGTCGGCCCTCTCCACGTCTGATCCACGTCCGATGGAAGCCGTTCCTTGACCACGTTGACCACGCCGCGCTGAGAGCACTAGGGCGATGGACGACGGCGAGGCCTAGGAAGGGGACGACGCTGAGCCGGGGAAGACGCGGTAGTGGATGCCCACGTGTAGAGGAGTACGAGGGTTCAATGGTTCGCTACGGTGTGAGGCTGCCGTTGCCGCAGAATAACAGGGGGTGTGGGTGAGTAGAGGGATGGCCTGGCCAGCGGTGGGAGTAGTAAGGGGCGGTGAGGCCTCACGCCGCGCGCAGCCGACCCACGGAGGCAGGAGCACGAGGCACGGCCCGGTGCTGGTTTGGGCGGCCGGAGCAAGAAGACCAGAAGGTTGAAGAAGCACTACGGCCGTTGGATGGACATCGTGCAGATTCTTGGAGCTAGAATCGTGCATATTGACTAAGTTGACAAAGCCCTCCGTCCCGTCAACTTAGTAGGCCCACAAGTCAGCCTGCCACTATCTTTGGGTCCCAGCTAACAGGGGGAGTATTCATTTTTTTGTGTGTAATAAGGAGGCACTTCCTTGCGTGCGAAGATATAGCTGGTGGGTCCGAGCTCTCAGCGGCGGTAATGTTTTTTTCACGAAATACTGAGGACCTTTCGGTGGGTCCCTGATGTCAGGTGGATGAATCATTATTTTGCGCGTAATAAGGAGGCATTTCCTTGCATGCGGCCGTGGACCCAGCTGTCGGCCTCTCCACGTACAGTCCACTTCAGATGCATGTCGGTCGTTGACCACGTTGACCAGGCCGCGCCGAGAGCACCAGGGCGGTGGACGACGATGAGGCCTAGGAAGGGAACGACACGGAGGCAGGGAAGACTCAGCAGTTGTTTCCCACGTGGAAGGGAGTACGACTGAACGAGGGTTTACTGGTTCGTCTGCCGTCGGTGGAGAATAACAGCAGATGTGGGTGAGTAGAAGGATGGCTAGGCCAGTGATGGGAGTACGGTGGGGCGGTGAGGCCTGCGCGGAAGCACAGCCGGCCGCGGGGAGGAGGTAGCAGGCAGTCCCGCCGTCGCTTGTTTGAGCGGCTCGAGCAGGAAGAGCAGAGATTGAAGAATCACAACGGCCGTTGGATGGCCATCCAATAGTCACTGCTTGTGCGTCAACCTTTTTTTTCAGGAAAGCCTCAAATCTGTGGAAAACAGCATACAACCCATCTGCCATTATTTCTAATAATTTACAGCCCATTTGCTAATTCTAAAGGTTTTTTTTGGATCCCATATTCTTTTTGTTATCATTACATCCCATATTGTGGCCATGGTTAAAAAATAATACGAAATTTTGCATATTTCGGTGCGGTCCGAACTGTTTTTAATCCCGAAATTTCGACTCACATTCAAACTGATTTTAAAACTAAATGTATATCAATATAAAATCCAACAAATTCTCCACGCATAAAAATTAATGTAATTTAAAATCTCGAAATAAAAAAAAGATATTTGAAACTAATTGCCGCTTTGATGTGTTTTAAAAATGTACAACCCATTTCTCATTACTGATAGTGCCATTTTCTCGGCCAGCCGAATGAAAGCTCTCCTCGTCTTGAAAGATTTGCAGCCCAACAGGCCTGACAAAGCGACTTACTTGGCAAATCACAAAAAAATGGGCTGTGGCCGTGGACCCAGCTGTCAGCCTCTCCACGTACAGTACTCTTCCGATGGAAGTCGTTCCTTGACCACGTTGACCACACCATGCGGAGAGCACCACGGCGGTGGACGACGGCGAGGCCTAGGAAGGGGACAACACGGAGCCGGGGAAGACGTGGCAGTGGAAGCCCACGCGGAGAGGAGTACGAGGGTTCACTGGTTCGGCTGCGGTGTGAGGCTGCCGTCGCCCTTGGCTCGGCCAGCGGTGGGAATAGTAGGGGGCGGTGAGTCCTCCGCAGCAGCACAGCCGACCACGGGAGGCAGGAGCATGAGGCACGACCGGCGCTGGTTTGGGCGGCTGGAGCAAGAAGACTAGAGGTTGAAGAAGCACTACGGCCGTTGGATGGACATCGTCACGACCTTTGGAGCTAGAATCGTTCATATTGACTAAGTTGACAAAGCCCTTTGTCCCGTCAACTTAGTAGGCCCACAAGTCAGCCTCCCACCAAGGTGGGTCCCAGCTAGCAGGGAGTATTCATTTTGTGTGCGTAATAAGGAGGCACTTCCGGTGGAGTGCGGTGACGGTGGGGGGGACGTTTTTTCACGAATCACGGTGGCCCGTCGGTGGGTCCCAGCGGTCGGGGCAAACATTTTTTTGCAAAATACGGTGGCCCGTCCGGTGGGTCCCTATTTGTCGATTGGAGGAATCAATATTTTCCGCGTAATAAGGAGGCACTTACTTGTTGCGGCCGTGGACCCAGCTGAGACTCTCCACGTACAGTATACTTATGATGGAAGTCGTTCCTTTATCACGTTGACCTCGCCGCGTTCCGTTGCATGCATGTGTCCATGGGCATGGTGCGTCCCCACTGTCAGCCTCTCACGTACAGTCATCTTCCGATGACTCTCGGTTGTTGACCACGTTGACCACACTGCGTGCGGCGCACCAGCATCGGAACGACCGGAGATGAGGAAGACGGGCGGTGGAGTCGCAGATGGAGAGGAGGAAACTTCACTGGTTGCGCGCGGCAAAGACAGCCGCATGCCCACGGAGAGACAGGAGCAAGAACAGAGGTTGAAGAAGGAGCACGGCTGTTGGATTAACATCCAACGGTCCAAATGCTAGAATCAATTGTTGATTAAGTTGACAAAGTCGATGCGTACCGTCTGCTTAGTAGGCCCACAAGTCAGTCACCAAATCTGACGGGTCCCGGTATCAACGGGATGAATATTTTTTCACAAAACAAGGAGGCACTTCCTTCCGTGCGAAGATACAGCCGGTGGCTCCAATTTGTCAGTGGAGGAAACATTTTTTCCAGCTTAATAAGGGGAACTTTCCTTGCGATGCGACCATGGACCTCGTGGGTCCCGGCCGTCGAGCTCTCCACGCATACAATCCTCTTGATGACTCGTTTGTTGACCACGTCGCACCAAACACAATGAGGCGGTGGAACGGCGAGGCCCCTGGACGGGAACGACTCGGAAATGGGAAAACGCGGCAAAGGAGTCGAAAGATTGAGAGGAGGAGAAGGGTTATAACTGGTTACATTGCAATTCATATCAAACTCAGGTTCACAGGACACGTTCATATTCATAGCCAACATTCACTATCAACAACTCAAAAGATTCATACATACACAAGCTCAGCATATCTATGCATCCAAATGATTGATAGATCACACGATAATATTCATACGTAATTCACAAAAAGATTCAGATATACACATGTTCAGTATGTTTATGCATCCAAATGATTGAGATCACAACCAATATGATCCATGGACGAACTTTAATTACCTAGGGTACAGACTGGTAAATGGTGTTCAATCAGAGGTACTTCTTGCTAAAATTAGTTCTTGCACGAGTAAACTTTCGAGTACATAAGAGGCAGCACAGACAATCTGAACTTTGCTTGTAGGTTTATTCTCAAATAGTGGCCTCGTGCCGACGGAGGTTTGAGCAACTTGGCCACTACTTTCATCCAACTAGTTTACTGGATCATCTTGGTTTTGTATCTCGCCAAAATTCTACATTGCAGACGAGAAAGGAGGCGGTTGAGAAAATGAACCACCCAAATTTTTTGTGCAGTTCAACTGAAATGGAGCATCCTTGGCGTGCAGACTGATGAAGTCCCAGATGAATATACGCGTCAACCAACTTGTCTGGAATCTTTAGACTCCATGCCATATAGTTCGCTACCATATGTGTCGGTAACCAAAAGGCACAAGTTGGGACCAAAGACTGGACTGTGTTTTTCTGGGCTACGCACCAAGCAATATTTTTGGCGTTCACTCTCCTAATACTTGGAGTTTGACAATTGGTTGACGCCGGTTGATACTCGAATGAATATAGGCACTTCTTGTCAATATCGATGCTTATGCGAGTGAACTTTGGAGTACATAGGAGCAGCATAAGTACGTGTCCATCTGATCATTTTGTGCATTTCTACTAAAATCACCCGATGTAATGATTTGCCTCGAGTTCAGGCTCCAAATTACTCGTTTATGAAATCGGCAAACAGTAGCACAATACCAAATTACCAATACACATGACAGGCACAATAATCAGGATAAAGACCAGTACCAACCTGTGTGAGGTAGCATATCAATTACTATTTCCTTTAACTGGAGGCCGAGATAAGCCAGGCGACTGACAACAAAGGAAGAAAGCAAGCGGATATTAGCGACTGACAGGAAAGGACGGAAGCTGTCGAGGCAATGAAGCACCCAAAGTTTTTGTGCAGTTCCACCAAAATCGAGCATCCCTGTTGGCACATATTTTGAGAGAGTGAGATTACTATAATAGTGGGACTAGTTGATGAAACATACACTAACAAATAGAAGCACCCTCATTATCTTAATGGGTAAAGTTAGCAACATAGTAGTCTTGCTTAAAGAGAGGTATTAGTTTATTTAATCAGTGCCAATTAGCTCAACTCAAAACTCAAAAGCATTGCCATTTATCATAGGTTGCAAAACTTAAAAGTGCAAAGATAAAGGAGTTTCTCATGATGATGTACGATACAAATAGAGATGACAGAAAACTAATATGGATGAAGGCCTTAGGCCCGTACCAACCTGAGAAAAAAAGCTTATTCATGTAGTCCCATAAGAGATGATAAAGCACTCACTGGAATCACACAATAGTATATATTTTTGTGCGCTTCAAATGTATGGTTGAAATCACTCTTGTTTACCAGTGCTGAGATTATATCTAAAGATTATCAAGAACTTGAGCGAGTTAAAGCCTTTGGCTGGGATACAGTTCATTGTATTGTCTTGTGTAGTTCCACTAAAATGTATGATTGGCACAACATGATCCCTGTTTGCACAAGTAGGAACAAGGTGAAACCTTCATTAGCTTAGTGAGAAAGGATAGGAAGACATTAGCATATTACTCAAACAGTAGCATCAAATTCATGATGGACAATACGCAAAACATTGCCTCATTGAACCAATGGCAATAAATTGACATGCAAAACAATATCACTATTATGTCATGACACTAATAATATTCCTCCCTGCTCCACCACATGATTCACCTCCATAGACAAACATTCACACGTACATGATTCAGCATAGGGTCCTACTAAAGATTTGTTTAACTCCAACAGGAAAATTAGGCAGTAATAAATTAGTGGTACTTAAGTGCTCCTAATTAATTAAGTGAGAAAGCAGAAGTGGAATGGCTCCCTGGAGGATCGTCTCACATGTAAGGTAGTCATTGCTGGAGCCCTTGAATAGCCTTGACTGAGGCCTCTGGCTTCAGCAAGATCGCCTTGGCACTGTTTATTCTTATTCTTCTTCCTCTTCATGCTATGTTGTCTCTTTCTCCTCACCAGTTGGTGAAACCAAGTACATGATTGGCCTTCTAATTCAGAATTGGTTTTGTCAGTGAGGGAGTACAAGTGTACTAGTAAAAAACAGCATTATTTTCTCATGGCAGTCGAAAAATTGAGATGAACACATGCATTAAATATCATTCTTACCTAAAGGAAGGTTATTGCGCCAATATGGATGATGAGGATTGGAACACAGATCTCCCTTTGTGCAGTTCCACCAAAATGAACCAGCTGTTTCATCTGACATTCCAGTTAAACAACACAAAAGTCACTTCTTTTAAGAAGAGTTTTGTGCAGTGCACCTAAAGGTCACAACAACAACCAGGTGAATTGGATATCCCTATTTGCATAAAAAGGCACAGAGGAAACAGTCAGAGTCTCAACCAATTATAGGCAAAAATATTTGGCTAAACTTGTCAGAGTCTCAAACAATTACAGGCAAAAACAGTGGCATGGCTTCATTTTTACCAGGGACATTATATTAAGAACAGTTAAGGCTGCGTTCGGTTCACAGGTTTGGTGCATTATTTTCGTAGGAACACAATTCCTACCGTATTCTTTCCCTTCCAACCGTTCGGAACACGGGAAAGGTGAATAGTGTTTCATAGGAAAGCTGGTGCAGTAATCTTGATTCCATCGGATTAGAAACATCCACGTCTTGCTCATTTTTGGGCGGAAGCCCGAGGCAAAGCGCCGCTGCCATGCGTTAGACAGGTTGCTGTGCTGTGTTTGCCGGAATAAAAAAATCAACCTATGTGTGGTACGTGAGGCGAGGACAAGAGTAGTCATTGTGCAGCTGAATAAACAAATAGCATCTCATACTGCCAAGCATGCTACTCTAAAAAAACAAATATGTACATTTCATAGTCCATCCGAACACATTCTCTTGAGAGTTTCCTCCGGTTCGCTGTTCCATAGTTTTATACCTACATTCCTTTCCTATTCCTCTATTTTCATCAAGACCTATGTTTTCTGCCCCTTTATTCCGACCGGAGAATAAATATTTGGTATAAGGGCATGGGATAGTGGGTGCACCAGCAGTACAGCACCATGTACGTAAACATGGGCATAAAGTGGTGATTCATAGTTTGTTGCCCCGAGAAACAAACATCCAAGAAACATATTTGGGTTGGTCCCATTTTTGTTCACTCTAGCCACCTACTCCTATGTGTGGATAGCAAATCTAGTCCTGGTCATACCACTGTGTACAGCGTTACCCCTATATTTCCCTTTTCGACTAAGAGACCAGTTGGATGACCAGTCTGTACTACTTTCATCCCCTTTCCTTCCTGTTTGTACCAAGTCCGATGTACACACTAAATTCCCCCACCCCCACTTTATTTCAATGACAAGTATTTTCGGACGGAGGGAGTACACGATTCGACTCCATGAAGTAGCTTTACCTCTAACAATAGAAGAAAAAAAGGTGACGTTGGACCATCCGATCGAGAGGGGCCGAGAGGTAGAAAATGATGCACTTGCAGCGACGTAGCGAGCTGGGGAAGTACAGCTAAGGCGGTTTCGAACGAAGATATACCTGAAGGTCGTCGGGATATGGATAGGTGGGCGGTGGGAGGCCGGATCCTCCCATAGGCAACGACAAAGGGATCGAAGGACCTCCCGCGCGGGCGCTCGGCCAGAGATAACGGTGCGGCCGGTAGTGGGTCTCCTCCCTCGCAATCGACGATGACCCAAACGCTGCCCCTCCTCCCCTTCACCAGTGGAGGGGGATACGTCCAGATCTGTAACCAGCGGTGAGGATAGAAAGCCAGTGTTTTTGACGAGAGAAAGACAGGGTTACTACCCCTATCTTGTTTAGATCTGGAGAGGATGAGAGTGTGTGAATAGAGCAGCCCTAGCAAGCAAGCGCGGAGGCTCCGGCCTATATATAAGTAGTGGGGTAGTTTTCCTTTTTCACTCCATCAAAACAATCGTTTAAAATTGTGTACTATACTTACATGCCAGGTCGCGGTTTTTTTAGTTGTTGATTGTTTTTTGAGATAGCTACCCGCTTGTTCCAAGTGGTGTTACGGTGTGCCAGGTCGCACTTTGTATCGTTCAAGTCTGGTAGTACTACAAGTCCCTCCATTAAATGAAAAACCACCCCCTCGTAAAAATTGTGAACAAGCCCACGGCTAAAATTAGCGGAAATGTGGGTTGCCTCAACATGCATTATTATTTATATTTTCTACGCCCTCCATTCCTAAATATAAGTCTTTTTTATTAGCCACACCTAAGACAAGATTTTTTTTATTAGCAGTGAACCCCACATGTCATAGACACAAAAATTGTGGCTAGATTCCCTTAGGCAAGCCAAAGTGTGTCCAACAATTTGAGCAACTCAGGTTAGGCAAGTGTGGCAAGTGTGGGAAAAATAATGTGGCAACATAAGACAAACATAGTCACAATCCAAACAGCCCCGTGATTTTTTGTGACATGCATGAAAATTTGGTTAGTTAAATTTATAGTCAAAATTTGGCAAGGTGCATCAAATCAACACATGCAAGTATCAAAAGGAAAGTCACGGCATGCATGCATGCGTTGTACTCCCTCCGTTTCCAAATATAAGTCTTTTTAGAGATTGCAACAAGTGACTACTCCCTCCATTCCTAAATGTAAGTCTTTTTAGGGATTCCACTACAAACTACATACGGATGTATATAGACATGTTTTAGAGTGTAGATTCACTCGTTTTGTTTCGTATGTACTCCAATTCATAGTGAAATCTCTAAAAAGACTTATATTTTGGAACGGAGGGAGTACATACAAAGCAGAATATGTCTACTCCTACATACGAAGTAGCCCATTTGAAATGTGTAAAAAGAGTTTTATCGAATGCAGTGCTTTGATGTGTCGCTTCATCTCGTACAAGCCCGAGAAATTTGATTACTACGACGCCCTCTCCCTCGCGGACTGAGCTCGGTGCCTTAATCGCACCTGCCTTTGGCTGCATGACAGGTGGGCCAACCACCTGTTGGGCCCACTGTCATGGACGCAAAGGCAGGAGCGATAAGTAGAAGCTTTCACTACGTTATCCCTCCCGCACGAGGTGGACGGACATGCAGCAGTGGATTCGATACTGTAGAAGTAGGGGTAACATCATTGTTCGTCTTCTCGAAGAGGCGAAGAGCCAAGTGCAAACCGAACGTGGCAGTTGCGAACGCTCGCGTGGTGCGTTTCCTTGGAGTACTAGCTAGGCTCTTGCATGAGACAAAATTGGTATTGTTTAACAATTAAACTCCATTATCCACTGGTTGATACTCATTCTGCATAGGTCCACGCGCTTAGCACCATTTCCTCCTGGGGTCACCAATGTTTATTTGCTAATTAATAGCATTCCATGCAATGAACTAGCCATTGCAAGTCATTAAAAACATGCACACCTCTCATTTCTTATTGGTTGATACGCATGTCAAGAAACAAGAAACAAGGTATAAGTTAATGCACCGCTCCTAAGTGTTTTGGGACTATTTGGTTTTCGTAAGATGACTTACACACCTAGACGGAGGGAGTAGTATAGACCTGTAAACCGGAAAGGAGTATTTGCCTTTCTAGAGATTTCAACAAGTGACTAGACTTTGGCTCAAAAAAAACAAGTGACTAGACTACACCGTGTGCAGTACCCCCTCCCTTCCGGTTTATAGGGCTCAAATCTCAAATCTCATGAACCAAGGCATTTTGCGATTGGAGGAATGCATCTCGTACTTTACAAAACTACCCTAATTAAACTCATGCATTAATTACGTAGTTCTCTCGTTTTCCTCTCCGCCTTGGTCGCGGTGCACAATATTGAGGCTAGCCATAGTGGGAGTAACTTAGGTAGTAAGTTAACACATCCTAAGACAATTTTGCTTATTTGGCAAGTATTTAATGAGGAAAGAGGTGCTTGTGGTAACATAATATGTTACTGTAACATAGCGCTTTCCGAGGCAAAATGAGTCTATGAGATAATAAATGAAGCAATCTATGATACTACTACTATGTTACTTTGCACTATGGAGGTACTCCCTCCTTTGTGGTTTATAGGGCTTATCTTAAAATTTTCGTTTTTCCATTTTATAAGGCTCAATTTGGTTGTTCCCAATCACATGTTCAGATTTCAAGGTGCATCAAATCATTGCATGCAAGTATTAAGAGAAAATTTACCAATGCATGTAATTTATGCATGCATGCATTGCAATTAATGCATTGGTAAACATACTTTTTTGAGGAAAACAAGAGCATTAATTGGGTGCTTTTGCAAACTACAAAAGTATTCCACCACTCACCATCTACCTTGGTTGATGAGATTTTGAATTGAGCCTTATAAACCGGAAAGGAGGGAGTAGTAACTTACACTAGTGTCATATGCATGACATTAGTCTAAGTTACTCCCACTATGACCAACTTTGAGAGAGTGCTTTGATACGCTTTTAGTCTCATGACTAAAAGTAGTGGGACTAAAACTTGTTAGCCTCATCCATGCTTGGATCCAAATACTAAAGAGACTAAAATCAAGTTAATGACATTTCAAAGCATCCGGCCCGCGTGCCATCCACCAAATCACAGCGAGGTGCTACAATGAGACTCACTGTCACCCCGGTGTGGCGTTATGACCCGTCATATCACAAAACCCACACCTTTACCGGCGGTGGTAAGGTGGCCTCCAAGTTGGACTAGACGAAGCAACCATCATTTCATTGGAACGCTCGTTCAAGCCCTTTCTTCCCTTTCTTGAACAAAACCTCACTCTATGCTACTCACTTCTGCCATTTTTCTTCTCTACCGACGAAGGAAAGGTGGGCGAATCAGTTATGCTGCTATATTTTCATTCCAATAATCTTCTTTTTGTGAAGCCTTGACCGATTCTCACATCCTATTCTTTTCCCGTTTTCATTGTGATTGTGGTTTCCTTTCGATTGCTTTTTGTTTGTCAGTTCATTGATGGATCCTGGAGCACTAGGCAAAGAGTTGCCGGCGGACAACCCACTGGAGACAACAACCTCCAAGAAGCGAGCACCGACCAACGAGTTGACCATGTTGGCGGGCCAACCAATGGAGACGAAGAACTCCAAGAAACAAGCACTGGCCAAAGAGTTGAGGACGTTGGCGGATGAAATCCTCAAAGAAAGTTTGAAGAACAGCAAGGGCCCCACCGTGCCTACCCCAGGAGCTCTGATTGCCACCTATGTGAGGCTCAAGACCGAGTTTGAGGAGATAGTCGCCGTTGAGAAGCAGTATTCCTCTGGCAAGGTGATGGCCCCCATCGAGGACGAGGAGATGGCCCCCGGAGGGATGAGATCCCCCGGCGAGCTGCACAAGGTAAAAAATAATGGCTTATTACCATAGTTGTGGTTTTTGATTATTTGCAATGTGCTTGCTTTTTGATTATTTGCAATGTGCTTGCTAATATGTTAGTGTTGTGCAGGTGCCGGTGGTTGTCCTTGATGATTCCAATGTCGTGGCCCATCCTGTTGGCATCGCCCCGGAGATCGATTCCGATACCACTATCCATCATGTGGACATCGCCCCAGAGATCGATTCCGATGTCGCGATCAGTCCTGTGGACATCGCCCCAGAAATCGATTCCCATGCCGCTGTCCGTGCTGTGGTCATTGCCCGAGAGAACGATGACAAGAAATAGTTGGTCGCGCTAATCCTTGAGGTAGTTTGCATTGCCACATGTTTAATTACCGTAACGATGCGTGTTATCAAACCATCTTAGGGCTAGTGCACTGTCTTGTGTGGGCGGATCTTGCTACTTATGTTTGATAGTGAATCATGCGAACCCTCTCCGAGTTATGGAAACAGATGTATCCTCACCAGCTTTTGATGTAATATATGGCATGCTTAGATGTAAGTTTGAACTGTTTATCATATCGGCAGGGCTTGTTTGATGATTCTTGGTGTTAGTAGGCTAGCTACTGTGCGAGCTATAGTACTTGCAAAACAATCACCGAAGAGAAACGTTGGGGCTGATGAGCTCGTGGTACACTTATACTTATCCCTCACCGATCGACCAATAGCCCTAGCTGCTAAAATTGTAGGCTTAGCGATCGACCAGACAATAGTCGACATACATTCATGCCTCATTTGGTTCATAGGGTAGGAAAATCGTAGCAAAAGTACAGAGAATGTGCAACACAAAATCATACCAAGCAGTAGACGTACTCCTCCGTTCCAAAATAGATGACCTAGGCGGGCTAGTTTGGCCTAGTGGGTTTTAGTGATATGGCGTGGTACAGTGCCGTCCGGTCTTCACGTGTGGTAGCGATATTGCAGTGCGATAAGTTATCCTTGAAGAAGCGGAATTCAACGAAGTCATGATGGTTCCTTCGTCCGAACAACTTACGGTGGGAAAGGTTGGGCCTGCGATACGACCGGCGTAGACCAGGATAATTTTGTGCATGACAGGTGGACCAGGATGGTCGACGTCCCACATGTCGGCGAATGAAAGTATTCTTTCCGATATAGAGGACGAGCAACAAGTATTCATTGTTTATTTTTGATGAAATCTATTGTCTCCTTTACTCCTTGACTTTGTCAATGCCTCTCTCTCCTCCACATAAGCGGGGACTACTTGCTATGCATGCAGCGGGCAGTTGGCGTCTTGAGGGGCCAGCCGGTGAGAGCAGGCTCGGAAGCGGTCGGACTCCAGCATGGCCCACCTCACATTATCACCATTTATTTCTTGGAGTCCGTCTTGTGGCGGTGGGCGATCTCCTCTCACTCCCCCGTTTCTCTCTTCTCAGCCGACGCACACGAGCGATTAGATTTCGGCTATCGACGGTTTATTCAATTACGGTCCCACATGTCAGTGAAATTGCAAGACAACGCGTGTCCCCTTTGGTGAGCGGCGTGCGAGCCGGACTGTCGGGGTTGCGATGCATACGAGTCGTAAGTGTGCCGCTTTTTCCTTTAGAACTTGCGAAGCGTAACATTTTCGCGCGATGGATCGCTAGAGATCTAGAACAAAATGACGAGGGCGGTGCTTTCCCGCTCGTTAGGCGGGATAGTTCGAGTGATATGACGTGCTACAGTGCCGTCCACTTGCTCCATTTTTATGTAAGCAAGAGTTTACACTCGTACGCGGGAGGAGTGCGAAACACCGCAGATCTGATTTTGATCGAGGATAACTGTTCCCTGCCAAATAATGGAGGATTGTTAGCGATTGTAGCATGATAGTTAGGGCATCCCCAGCGCTGGCCCACAAATTTACACCGGCATCTGTCCGAGGACACTGATGGATGCCATCCAATGCTGCCCGCATACCTTTCGACAACTATATGAACTAACCGGACGAAATTCATGCAAACAAAGCAAATTTCAAATTAACTGATGAAATTAGCCGGATGAAATTCATTACATTTCGAAAACTTTTCCTACAAACTGGACGAAATTCATTACATATTTCATGGTGGAGCAAGGAACCTCGTGGTGGAGCGTCTGCACTCATAATATTTAATATTATTCAGCGATATAGAATTAACCAATCATCTCCACAGTGGACTGGAAGAGTACGAAACACGGCAGCCCAGGGTAGTTACATCATACTAGTACATGGCTAACCCACGCTATCACCATATTTCTTGGCTTCCGTGCGACACCTATCTCTAGTAATCCAGCAGCCTGTATCGCTTCTCCCTCCTCGTCTCTATCAAAGTGCGGGCTGGCGTTTCTGCCGTCTATTGAGGTCGGTTAACTATCACATGTTAGCGACATGCCAAGAGCATTCTAAAAAAATTCCTTTCATGTTCCGTTTTCAAAAAGAAAAAATCCTTTCACGTACGAATTTTCCTGTATGCTTTGAGCAACTTGCATGTCCTATACTGCTCCTGTTTGATACTCTAACTTAGCTAGAGGTTAGACTAACTCATGACTAACCCCAGAAATAATCAGTAGCCAAAGAGGTGCTTGGGTGACATGGTTAGATTGACAATAAATGCACTTCATGGAGAGAGAAAAGTGATTTTCAGTGGTCCCAATGAGAACTATCTCCGATTAGCACCTCTTGGGTGGGATAGTTTTTTTGGTGGGTTCGGTGCAACTTGCTCCAATTTAAAACCTCATGCTTGGATACTTTAGGGCTATTTGAGCCCCAACTAGCTCAAACTAACTCTAACCCATGGATCCAAACAGGGCCTATGGCGATCTCGACCTGTGAGCAGTTGCGTGCACCGGGAAGCGGCGCTCTCTCGGCCGTCGCGCCACTTCAAAGCCGGCGCCAGTGAGAGGTCGCCTCCGCTCTGGCCGGGCATTAATGCGGCACTGACGCTCCAGGCGACGCTGACCATTTCACGCGGGAAGCGCGCGCTGGCAAGGGAGTATAGGTTTTGAACCGTTTCAGGTGTAGTAGTAATGGTAGTTTGAAAAACTACTCAATTATTGCACTCAATTTCCTAAGAAATTGTGGTAAAAAACGTTACTCTAGAGCCCGCTTCCCTTCTCCTTCCTGCTCGTGATTTACGTGGCCATGTTAACGTGGTTGTGTCAAAAAAATGTCACTTCCTGCTCGTGATTTGCGTTATATAATTACAAGCAAGATTCTCGTGCATTGCAGGGAATATCAATATGCATTTTTTTACAAAACACCTGTTGTGATTAACCCATGCAGGAGTAATCCCATGTGTAAAAACTAATGATATCTCGAGAATTTTATCGGAAAACTGGTATCTCGAGAATGTCATCGAAAAAATGAAAGATGAGAGATAAGGCGAGGAGGAGTGGAGCGTGGTGGTGGTGGTGGTCGAAATGGGGCGGAGGCATGGGGATGGGCCAGGCGCCCGGCAAGTGCCGCGGCCACCATGCATGCTAGATTGTTCCAGAGACTTACTCCTTTTTTAATTGCTGAGCAATGAGATTGCGGGAGATAATGATGTGGAGAGAGGTGCGGGTATCTTTTGTAAAATTATCATAGTTTGCTTCCTATCCGTCAGATATAGATCATACGGTCTGTATTACAAGATGGCAGGCACACCATCATCGCCAACTCGTTTTTTTATAAGGGTATACAGATGATAAGTTTGCTTACTACTAAAGTAAAGTGGAATCTGTCCATGTTATGCAAGTAAATAAATGTGATTGTTTATCATACGGGTAAGGTTGGATGAAGGGTGGTAGGAACAAATGCTTCGCCTAGAGCATGTGTGTGTGAGATGGAGTCTTAGTGTGTGTGGTGTGTGTGTGAGAGAGAGAGAGTGAGAGAGAGAGGAGAGAGAGAGAGATGGAGTCTTAGTTTGTGTGTGTGTGTGTGAGAGAGAGAGATGGAGTCTAAGTGTGTGTGTGGGGGGTGCGTGTGTGTGTGTGTGTGTTTGTGTGTGTGTGAGAGAGAGAGATGGAGTCTTAGTGTGTGTGTGTATGAGGGGGGGGGTGCGTGCGTGCGCGCGCGCGCGCGATTGTGTGTGTGTGTGTGTGTGTGTGTCCCGGGGTCCTCTGTGGCGGATGTAATTTAAGTGTGCATGGCTTCATCATAGAGAGGTGATGTGTATGGCAGAGGCCACCAACGATGGGGTGCGAGAGAGAAAAAGGCCGTAGGAGGGAAGAGAAGGTGCGTGCGCGTGAGAGGAGTCCACATCAAGAGAACGTGTTTGTTCGAGAGACACCACGGAAGACTACTATATATCGATGGTGCATGTAGGCGGGAATTAAACAAAGGGATGGTCTTATTGGTTTCGGGGATATAGGGGAAGAGTGAAAGGCAGCGGGGGGTAGCTAGAAGGAGATTGTTAAGTGTGAGTGTGTGTTTTCACTACTAGGGAAAACCATATACACAGACGCTTACTGCCAGCGAGGGTTTATACCCCTCGCTACTGCTACTTACTAGTAGCGCGTGTTTTTACCCCTCGCTACTACTAAGTTGATAGTAGTAGCGCGGGTTTTTAACCCTCGCTACTACTAAGCGGTCTCTACCGTGCCCCCCGGGCCATGCCATAGTAGTAGCAAGGGTTATAAACCCGCGCTACTAATAGTAAAATAGTAATAGCGCCATGAGGTACAACCAGCATTACTATCGCTCGATTTAAAACCCGTTTTTTGACCCTACTCAATAATAGCGCGTACGGTTTGGATTGCAGTGGTAGCGTGGCTCAAGAGCATCGCTACAACTAAGGGCACCCATCCCTGTCAAAAAAAAACTCCCCCTCTCTCGCGTGAGCCCCCGCTCTCTCTATTGTGACTCCTTGCCGCTACAGCCACATACGCCGGCCGCCTGGCCTCGCTCCGGCGACTCCTTCCTCCGCCAGGCACGCTCCTAAGCTTGCCTCCCTCCGCTACTTCCTCCCCTTCGGCTGAATTCGACGCTCGTGCCCACCAGCAACCCTCCCCCGCGGCTAGGGTTTCGGGCGCGGCGGTCGGGCGGAGCGTCATGCACCACCACCTCGCCTCATGGCGCCCTCCTCCCACTGCCTGCGCGCTGCCATCCCCAACGTGAGCAAGCTGGCTAGGGTTCACCGCCCCCCTTTGCTGATCGAATTGATTTACACTAGTTATAGCAGCAGCAAGTCGATCTACTCCCCCCTTTGATGAATGTTGATGGAATCGAATGGCGCCATCAGGTGGAGGAGTGCTGTTGCGGGGGTTTTCTACCCTGGTTGCGAAGCAAGGCGGGAGCCGGCACCTCGTCGGCTCTACGCTTCGGGACCTTGCCCTTGGGAAGGTCGATCTCGCTCTTCTTCTTGTTTGGGTACTGTCGATTTGCAGAGTAGCAGCCATCCTCACCATGGATCTTCTTCGTCTTCTTCAGGTCATTGTTCCCTTCGCGGCCGATACAGTAGTGGGACTGCATATTGCAAGTGCCTCAAAATGCTGTATGTTCCTAGTCCTAAGAAATTTACCTGCTGCAAAGAACATACTACTATTTTATTTTCTAGGACACATTATCCTTGCTAATTTTGATGGCTTGTTGAATCAGTTCCCCCTTTATTTGTAGTATGCGCAGCAACTCAAAGTCTGTTTGTGGCTGTTTGGCGATCTGGTTACCCCGGACCGCCTTTGTGTTCTAAGCGTCAACCTTGTGCACACAAGAACTTGAGGGTACCCTGCTCCAGCGTCCAGAGCTAATTCAGAGTTAATTTTGTAGCTATTCTAAGCTGCAACCTTGTGCAACCTTGTGGGAACAAGCACCTGTTCTAAGCTGTGACCTTATTTGTGAGGTTGCTACCAATTTCAGATTTACTTCTATAGCATTTTGTTTAGAAAGTATTTTCATTTAAATTTTACTACAACCGTCCATACCATGTGCATAATATTTTTGTCATAGATAGTTAATTGAGTTCTTCCAGTGGACAAAGCACCCTTGCTGTTGAACGCTGCATAATTTGTTTGTTTTCACCAAGGTATCCTCTAGGAGGAGATTCGTAAAGATTTAGAAATTTTGGTTCTTTTGAAGTGATATGAATGGCTACATTTTAAAAATTTAATCATATGAACATATATAGTAGATGATATAATTTGATCCGGAGTAGCAATAGCTTGGAAGATTAGAACGGTTCTTGAGAAAAAATCTATACTTAGATAGATATGCATGAGAAGTACAGTAGCTAACCCACTAGCAGCGCCTCAGACATGTGGGTCTTATCTGTGATTCCCCTGCTTGCAGCCTTTGTTTGTTCTGAAAGATTTCTTGATGTATCATAATAATGGAAGGGGATTTTTTGCGGGACAGACCAATTGATTAATGGTTGTTTGCTTTGTAGGAATTGGGATGGGCGCTGTATGTTAGATCCCTTCCATGCAAGGATTAGATGCATAACATAGTATGAACATGCAGTAGAAATGTTACGGAGGGACATGTATTTTCATCTTCTAATATGCACTGCTGGCATATAAGTTCGGTTTGTTTCACACCCACATAGTGACATAAAAGCTTCCATGGTTAATTTTCTGAACCATTATTTGGGCCTTGGGCTTGGTAAATTGGAAAGCCGTTGTGAACCAGCCACCTAGATGTAGCCTGTAGGGAAGCCATCAGAGGAATTAGCGCCTCAAAAAAAATCAGAGGAACTAGCGGAGAAGGCTTCAGCGGTTGGTGCGTGGCTGCGTGCGGGCCTGCGGCAACCCTAGCAACGAGGATGCTAATGCGAGGGCGCGAGGTACGATTGCCGCCGGCGGACAGAGATTGGCGTCCGGCGTTGGCGTCCTGCGTCGTCCTGTGTTCTGCAGGGAACATGTCTAATACGGTGAATTGGTGATAACTTGCAAATTTCATTTGAATCAGGTACTTAGTTATGTGCTTGATGTTACCATATGAACCATGAATCAACGATGAGAAATTCACCATTTATCTTTTATTCATTCTTCCATTGATCACGTGTGGATTACAGATTTTCAAATATTTATTCTACAGGGACCGAGGCAACCAAATAAGTGGAAGAAAAAGTTAGACGTTGTGGCAGCCAAAGTGAGGTATTTATCCATGTCTTACTCCTACCTTTTGATCTTATATGTTCTCATTTGAATTGTACATGGTAATTGCAGTAAACTAAATATGGTCATACTAGTGTATGTAGTGTATGCAGAATAAGGATTGAATGTTATGTTTTCTTCTTTCTTTTACGTATCTGTGCTGTGCCTAAAATTCAATCTTAGCTTGGGCCGCCTTTTACTGCTTTTTTACGATTGGATCCTGGGAGAGCTCTCGTGGTTAGATTTGTGAGCTGTTCTAGATTTACTGCATGGCTTGGTTCTAGATTGGTTCTAGATTGGACAGTAATTCGACTACCCAGATGCTAGCCAGTAGCCTCGTGAATCTTGTATTCAGAATTCTCTTGAAATCTGAGCACATCCCACGCTTGAAGAGTTCACTTTAGGATTTGAATATTAATCTCATGGTCCAAACTGCAAACATTGATGCTGGTTGATGTAGAGGCTAACTTGCTAGTGCATTTATTTTAACTGATGGTCCAAACTGCAAACATTGACGCAAGAGTTTTACCATGGGTGTTGTCCTTATTGATTCTTTATCCAATCCATAGTGAAGTAATGTCGGGGAACCCCCCTCCAGGTGTTAGTTTTAGCATCTAGTTCTGCATCATGGCTGTAAACTGAACTTGGTTCGCTTAAAAAACTGCACTGTCCAATTTGGACAGCAAGCTTATATCTTAAAAATGAGTTAGCTAGGCTTAGAATTTTGAGTTGGCCCCTTTACATAAGTTTTAGATGAAGTTCCAAGGTTTCTTTAGAGTATTTATTTATGTCGTTTGGATGTACGGTTTGAGAGCAGCCATCAATTTAGTTTGCTGTCCCGAAATATATGTTCACAGAGTGCAGTATTTTGATATGCTCGTAAACGACTACATCTTACTCCATGTTGTCGGCTCAGCTAGAGTCCTTAATCATGAGGAGATGGGACACGTCGATTGTTAGAGTACACTTGACAGTGCATTTTTGAAATTCTAGCGGAAGATTGATAGCATGCTTGCCTGCTTGTTCTTTTCAGTTCAAATAAATGTTCCTTTTCTTGTTGAATCCAAAGTAGCTAGCGGAGATCAAGTGGAAAGATTGTTGATTGTCCCAAAGTTCTTGGACCATTTAGTTTGAATAGCCAGTGAGGAATTAAGCATATATTTTCGGCATGAGCCCCTTTAAATTGCTAGATGAGAAAGAATCTTAACTTAATTAATGGGTCTTGTGAATTGGAATATACCATTTAGTTGAACTGATGCAATTTATGACTAACAAGTTCTCACTTTCTCGACATGGGCGCAGGGTGATCGACGACTAAGCGCAGCCGGTGGTATTGTGCTCTTCAACCACTCAGAGGCGGACTTCACCGTGAAGCTGGTGGCCATGTCGCGTAGATGATTGTCCAGGTGATTTCGACGCCGGAGGTCGCCGAGGTGGAGGACCTCGACGCCACCGTCCGGGGGGAGGGAGGATTCGGGTCCACCGGCGTCTAAGCTCCGAGCCTTGGTAGATACATCTAGGGAAGTTGTGTGTTTAGGTTGGTGATGGAACACCAGGGAAGGTACCCAACTTTCGATGATCATTGTGTGTGTCTGATGTTAAATGGAATCTTGAGAATGTTATGTGATGTTGGTTTGGTTTGCACTGGCCGTATTTCCATTCATGCATACTACATCTAACTTTTATTTTTTTAATTTCTAAATTATTAGTAGTAGCGTGGGAAACAAATGAGCGCTACTAGTAGTTAGGTTAGTAGTAGCGTGGGAAATAAGAAATGAGCGCTACTAGTAGTTAGGTTAGTAGTAGCGTGGGATATATGTGAGCGCTACTAGTAGTTAGGTTAGTAGTAGCGCGGGTGCACCCGCGCTGCTACTAACTTTTAGCTGTAGCGCGATACTAGTAGCGTGAGTACCCGCGCTACTAGTAGCATTTTACCCGCGCTGCTAGTAGCCTTTTTCCTAGTAGTGTTTGCCCATCCAGGCGGAAGTTATGTGCACAAAAGAGGAGAACGATTCGGTGTGGCGTTAGGATTGAGGGTAATTAACTACGTATGGAGACATAGAGACCTTAAACGTGCATGTGTGAGAGGTATACATGTATACGTGGGATGTGTTTGTGTCTTGTGGCACATGATCGAGATAAAAGAAAGAAGACATAAGTCCTAAGATCAATGACATGGGAGAGACGGATCGGTATGACAATATGCATGCATGTGAGAATGCAGGGAAGGAGGTTCGACAATTTCGCATGTGTTTTTGTCTTTAAGAGATAGTGGCGTGGGCTGGATCATGCATCTAAGGCGAGCAGAGGGGGTGAGGCGCAACGATTGTGCAAAAGAGATCAACCTATAAATGCATATCTATGGATAGACATATATAGTGTGGGTGATAGGAAGCAAGACTCTGTGCGAGAAAGAAATGTTGACGGAGAAACTACAGATAGATACAGAGATGGAGATGCTACCTAGAGAGACATCCGTTAGTTTGGGTGTCGGAGATCACCGTCGGGTGGTTCAAAGGGTGAAGTTATATATGTGTGTGAGAGGGCACTTGACTGCATGCATGTAGAGAGAAACATATGTAGTGTGCGTGATAGGAATCAAGAGTGAGGGCGAGAAAGAAGGTTGATGGAGAAACAGATAAATAGAAAGATAAATATGCTAGCTAGTGTGCGCTAGAGATAGGAGTCGAGTGGATCAGAAGGCTGGGTTATGTGTGTGGGTGTGAGAGAGATAGAGAGACGGTGCATGTGAGTCACATACAAACAAATATTAGAGAGAAATGAGATCCAGAGAGACGGAGTTTTGTGTCTCATGAGAGAGAAAGATATTTCACAACGAGAGTGATAGCTAGAGAGACATATGAGGGAACGCAAGATATCTCTAGGGAGAGAGGGTGTGTTTGAGCGACATACAAGAAAACAATGGAGAAATATGAGACCCTAGGAGACAGAGTTTGTGTTTGTGTGTGAGAAAGAGATATTGAAGAGGAAGAGTCGTAGGTTCTCATATCTAAGGAGCGAAAGACATCTCTGTATGAGGGGTGTGCGAGTGGCACACATGGGAATAGTTGAGAGAAATGAGACCCCGGGAGACAAATTTTTTTTGTTTGTGTGAGAGAAAGAGATTCCACATGGAGAATCATAGCTAGAGACACATAGCAGGGAGCAAGATATACTTAGAGAGAGATAGAGTGATGAAGGTCGATGGAGAGAGTACCGTCAGTGTTACGAAGATAAAAGATCATTGTCGACATACAGGTAGCACGAGAGATGCCTGAGAGACGATGAACGCGTATAGGTCTAGAGAGATAGTCCTATATAAGCATGAGTGATAGCTATATGAGACGAATATCTGGATTAAAGGGGATTCAAATATTTAAACTGGAGATCACGACATCGATAATATCATAACGCAAATTGGTGTATCAAACATGCATATTCATTTGAATTTGGGCACACGTGTAATGTTATATAGTTTATCAATATTGGTGATCCATAGATTCTTCAATTACAAACAATGCATGTTTTATATGCAATTAGTGTCTAAACGGGATTACACTATATGTTGCGTGTGTGAAACACATTATACATGTTTGAGAAGTTAAAAAAAACCCGCATGAAACACACATTAATTGGAGACAGTTAGCGAGGAATGCATACATTGGATTTCAACATAAAGTGGTTTCAAATATTTGAAAATCCAAATTGATGGATACAACCTTATGAATCTGAGATCATGCCATTTGTAAACCATATTTATGTATAAATGGTGTTGTGCTTTTGAAAGTATATATGTAAAAAAATGATGTATATAGAATGTAATTCCAATTGAAAATGGATCCCGCCCGAAAAAAAATAGTAGAATACAAATGGGATTCGAATTGTGTTGGCAAGGTAAACGTGCACTGTGCAAAATTTGAACGAAGAGGGGAAAGTCGCAGTAACCGCCCGAAACCAAAATCTGCGAGATGGAAATCACTACTGCCTATCCCTGCCGCGCAAAGCCTATCTGCTGGATTTCTCTAGGTTTCGATAGGGGTAGGTTTGTAATTTCACCCAAACGTGACGTAACCGCCTCTCACCCAGATTCATAGACGGTGGGCGCCAAAACACAGTGTTCCCTCGGCCGAAATCGACTCCCTCCCCGATTCATATTCATACACGGTGGGCGCCAACAACAAACTCTCGTCGGCAAATATTCGGTGTATGCGAGATTACCGTCCTATCCCCAACCGACTAATGTTGCTGTGATGTAGTAGCAATTTGAAACAGGGGCTAAGTTTGTAAATTTCCTCGCATTTGAGACAAGAGCGCCCTGACTACATGGTTCCCCCCTTCCTCTCTACCTCCCTTTTCCCCATTTGTACTCCGTGGGCGCCAAAACACCCTCTCCACCCCCACCCTCCTCCGTCCGCCGCCGTCCTTCACCCCATCCACCGCCGTCCTCCTCCACCATGCCGGAGCTGATACCCCGACGCCGCCGTCCATTACAAGAGATCGACCTCTCTCATCCACGCCTTCGGACCGGGATCCTTGCATCCCGTCCTCTCGCTTCATCCCCGCCGTCGTCCACCTTGCCGGGCGCGCTCTCTGACCGTCTCGTCCACTGCGGCCCGCCGCCACTGTCTACCCTCCTAGATCTGCTTCCACGCTGCCGATAGCCATCGCTACCGCAGCACCATCAAATTCTCACCAGATGCATACACGGCGCCGCACCAGAGGCGGTACTCTTTTGTATCTGCTCAACTTATTTATCACAGCAAGAAAATAGATCGCCACTTCTTTACTCTGATTTCTTGTCTTGGTTGCGAAGTTGCCTTTGTCCGGTTTGCACCTTCAGATCCGCCATTGCACGCTCAACACTATACTCCCAATGCTTATGGTTTTCCCATTTTATATTCCACACTAGTTAAATCATAGTAGACTAAATTTCAAAATTGGGTCAGTCGATTTTTCAGAGCTCGCCGGAGTTCGCCGGTGCGATCCAAGGCTCGGGTGGTTGTAGGGCCTCGCCGAACAAAGAAAACTTCGGCCTGGTGGTGGGGGTGGGGGTGGCGGAGGAACACAGGTGGGGGACGGTGGTCCGGTCGGCGGTCTGCAAGGTGTTCTGTATGGGAAGAATCACAGACGAGGAAGAAGAAGGGTTAGGAGACGAGGATCTTCATCCAACCGCCTGAAATGGTCGAGAGACAGCCGGGAGTTGCATTCTTAATGCGCTCTGGTTCATCATGTGTGGGCACTGCGCAACCAACATTTTATTATCCAAAATCTGCTTGCTCTTCTTTACCATGTTCGATAGAGATGGCCTGTACGCGATCGATAGGCTTTCAATTACTAGCGGCAATACAACACCGTATTTTCAAGCCAGTTCCACTTTCCCGATTTATATATCGTGGTTATGGTGTACCCCTGTTATGTACACTATGATCTGCCTAGTTGTTGTATGCTCTTGTTATCATGGTTTGGCAATAAACTATCTATACAAAGATATTATGAACCTATCATTTGCCAGCTATCCTTACTCGAGCCTATTTTTTTGTGTACTTGTGCCAGATTATATAAATGCACGCACGATATTACATCACACATGAGCTCTCTCATTAGAATCCAGTGATAGCACATAAGTGTTTACAGGGGCGCCCCTATATTAGAATATCATCTGCATTACAAAGATAATCTCACAACTATTTATGTTTTCATGGTTCTCAGATATTATACACAATTACAAAGTGAATATCGAGAATCGCGCATCAGAAGAATATTGTGGAACACTGCAATGACTTACAAAATTGGCACCAAGGCGTTGAGTGCCATTTTGAAAGCAATGAAACTCGTACGCTCCCCACCTGTTGATTCTTGTTCAGAATATCATTCTAATGACTATTCTAACCTCAAGGAGTCAAAGGCAGATGGCCTGCCCTGCTCACCCATCAAGGTGCATGTTCTAATTTGGCAAGGTTTTATTGATTGCGCGTATCTTGCATATGTTGTCTTGCATTTCTTCTACTTTGTTGCACCACCATCTGCTTAGTTTACTCATCATATAACTCGAGATGCTATGCCCATCCATTATCAATACATATTCCATCCGTCATACCATGTTTTTCCACTCAAATGCTGTTCTTGTGCATCGGACATCAAAAAGGAAGAGGGTGATTGCTTAACCTGAAGGAGCACCAGCAAAGTCCTTGAAAACGTGGTGGTGCCGGAGAAATTAGACAGCGCCCACTTATATTGGCTGTACAACCAGGTGACACAAAACATAGGACCGACTCCAGCAGACTGTACCCATACTTCAATCGGCCACACCACTATCCCCACCACACAGGACCTGCAAAACAGCAAAAGGTATACAGATTTCAATTGCCATAGCACCAGCCGCATTCACGTAAAAATCCCACTCCAAAGAAAAAGTACAGCAAGTCCACTGGCCGAAGACCTATCCCAACTACAGAGACAGCCAATTCCTGCAGATTGGAACCCCATTCCATTTATTCCCAGTTTAAAAGACAATGCTTTCAATGTTGTTAGGGACTACGTGCATATATTCCCATCATGGCAAGATTATAGTGAAGACAAACACCATTTTCACATCTTCCTGTCCAACTTACGTGTAAGCGCTATTATTCATGGTTATTATTTTCCTGTTTTCTGCTGATCGAACACATCAATGATTTACATTACATTGTTGTAACTAGGTGAGGGTCAATCCGGATAGTCATGACAAGCAAAGCTTGCTTGTGCTTTTCAAGGAAGCATTGCAGCAGTATCGGTGTTACCTGAGGAAATCACACTTTGATGGCAAGTCTATAAACGAATTTCCGGTAAAGTCTCCTGTGCTAAATTCAGAAGACATTGAATGGAAAAACCTTGTTATGCACTGGTCTCGTTCCTGTGGATGAGGTACTGTCTTATGAAATCACATGACAATTTGAACTTCTACTTTTCCGCATGTGCCTTACGGATCTTTTTTGCAGGAAATCAGCTCAAGAAGAATTCGGTTTGAAAAGAACGACATGATATCGCAAATATGCTGCCCGCCGCTTTGCTCTTGTTAGTACATGTTGTCTGTATCATCGTACTTGCATACATACCTGGTTCATTATGTGACAGTAGTATGCATGATATCTTGCTTATCAATTGTTCGCTCCAAGTTATCTGATCTGTATGAATGGTTAGATTAGTGTAGAATATATCCAATGCCAATGAATTTTTTAGCTCTGCATTGTTCTTGTAAGTACATGCTGTCCTTTATCAAAGGTACTTATATTGAGAGGTAGTTGTTCATGTAGCATCACTCGCAGCTTTTTCCTTTGCCCTCCATTTTCTACACATCAGATCTATATTTACTCTTACCATAAGGTTGGTACTGAAGAAGTTTAGTTATGCATTGCTCTTGGCCGTGCCTTTTGCCTGTATCGCTGCACATAAATTTATAGCTACTTGGTTATGTAGCATCACTCTTCATCTTATCTTAAATATTCTCCATTTTTTCGTATAATATCACATCTATATTTACTCTTAACAAAATGTAGAATAAAGGCAATGCTTATGAAGAACATTCTGTGCTAAACTTCTTGAATTGCCCCCCATCAGCATGGACAAGGGCTTCATAGAGCCTGTGTTCACCAGTAATGTAAGTTTGTCCTTCTCAAGCCTTCAAACTTTGTTGTGTATATTTGGTTAGGCATGACTGCAACAACTGTTTATTTTTGGTGTTTGCATCAAATTGCATGTTTAAAGTTCATTATGTAGATCATAAACAAAAGTTTGTCCTTCTCAATTTAATTTTTCAGTTGTACGACCAAGTTCCTTCTTCATACCATGTAAATTAAACTATACGGAGCAAGTGATCTTCTTTTGCACTGCATGTATGCTTCTGTTCTTCATCCGTAATCCAGTGGTGTGGTGAACCTACCCACTACAAAGACAATGTCATATTCTACAATGTCTTAACTCTGAACAATGTCATATCATTCTACTATTATTTAAACCGCCTCTTTATTTGCCAATCTGAAATGGGTTAAATTGACAGCACACTAACCATTGATACTTATGAGTTCTTGATCTGTAATCCAGTAGTGTTGTGAAGCTACCAACTCCTTCACAATGTCAATTCCTGCCATGTCTTGACCTGAACCATACCATATTGTGTTAATGCAATTTTAAACTGTGTCACTTTATTCACAAGAATAAATGTGATGAATTGTCAAGACTGATACTTTTATGTGCAAAACCTCATCATCCGTCTCGCTTGTTTATCTTTCAGAGTGAGGAAGATATAAGTGTTGAACAAGCGCATCTCATCATCTTGCTCACTGCTTATACTGCTTGCCAAATAGGGCTAACCTTTCTTGAACTCTATTGAAGTCTTTGTCGGTTTTGTATATTATTTTGTCGGCGTGTTTATTTGCAATCGGTGGCGATCTTTGATGCCCAAAGGTATGTAATCATTTGTCTGCTTGTGCTTTATTATCATAGTGGCGAACTTTGATGCCCAGTGGATGTAATATGCCGTAATTTCTTTATTGTATAGTCTAGGTTTTTTCTTATTCACGATGCTGCAGTTATTTTATTGTATATATATCCTGTCTTCGCAGTAAACCGGTCAAACCATAAAATTACGGTACATAATCGTGCCGTCATGCAATCACGATGTATCGTCCGCATCATGGGCCTCGTCAAACTGGCCCACTAGTAGATTCGGGCCTTTAATAGGCCGAGTAACCCCTAGCCCTCTTTTCGCAAGAAAACTCAATGGGCTTTTAGGAGGCTGAGAAGTAGGCTGGGCCTGAAACGTGCCGAATAGCTCACGGGCCGGCGGCAGCCTGAAATGGACCCCGGCCCATGATTGTGCGAATCAATTCACGGGCTTTTAACAGGCCTAAGTTGTCTCGGTCCTTGTTTGGCCCAATCAGATATTGGCCGCGAGCAGGCTAGATGCAAACCGGGCCATAGTTAGGCCCAACTATATGACGGGCTTTTAACAGGCCGAAATTAATATAGGGCCGAAATGTTAAATGGGCCCTTAACAGGCCGAAACTAATATCAGACCGAATTACTAAATGGGCCTTTAGCAAGTGGGCCCAAACGCATAGCGTCCAGTCAACGAGCAGAATCTAATATGGGCCATAATTGAGCCCAAAGCCTCTTAAAGGGCCGGACCTGATCTGGGCCGTGATTTGGCCCAGAAAGTGGGAGGCATTTAACGGGCCGGATCTTATATGGGCCATTACTAGGCCGTAACGTGGCAGGCCATTAATGGACCGGATCAATTATGGGCGACATTTGGCCCAAAACATGGCAGCCAGTTAATGGGCCGCCTACTAGGGTCCTCAAAATCTTGTGGGCCTACAATTTGGGCCGCCCATTAATGTCGGCCGAAATCTCGTGGGCCTTTAGTTGGGCGGCCCATTATGATCCGCAAGAATTTTGTGGGCCTTTACCGGCGGCCCATTATGGCACACAAAAATCTTGTGGGCCTGTACCTGGGCCGGCCTATTATGGCCCGCGAAATCTTGTGGGCCTTTAGCAGGGCCAGCCCATTATAGTCCGCAAAATCTCGTGGGCCTTTAACTGGGCCGGCCCATTATGGGTCGCCAAATCTTGTGGGCCTTTAGTTGGGCCGGCCTATTTAAACTTGATTGGCCGTGCCACGTGTCGACGTATCATAGGCGCCTTCTGTCCAATGAGTGGATGACATCTGTCCCAATGATGAGCCGACACGTGTTTCCTCCAGCCAATGATGATTTACACGTGGAAAATCCCCATTGGTCAGGGCTGTTAACGGGTTATTAGATCCAAAACCCGACTCGATAGCTTAACGGCGTTCTGTTATGGTGGATGCCACGTGTCGGTCACCCTTGACGAAAGCATTTCTGTGACGCGCGATTTATCGTCATGGAAGTGGACACTTCCGTGATGATAATTTTGGTAATGTCAAGGAACACTTCTCTGACAACACGTGTATGACTATCTTGATTCTGTCATAAATTTGTCATGGATGTACATGCATGACAAAAAACGGGACCTACTGTGACAAACACGTATCATCACGGAAGTGTATTTTTTTTGTAGTGACGAGGAAAAAGTTTGGGCTACCGGCGGCCACGACAAGGTCATGGTGAACTGGCTGCCCATGGCCCTCACAGGGGTGCCACGCGCCTGGCTTCTGGGCTTGCCAGAGTCCTCGGTGGCCTCGTGGGAGGAGCTGCGCGGCCTCTTTGTTGCGTGCTTCGCGGCACCGCCGCCCCACGCTGTCGCGGCCCTCGTCGGTGGCTCGCAGGCACTATCCTCAGACCGCCATGCCAAGCAGTTCTTCCGCCAGATGGGCGCTGCCCGCGTGCAGCAGGGAGCTCCTCCGGGATGGGTGGCGCCGAAGGCCGACCTCACCTTCGACCCGAGGGACCACCCCGTGACTACGGCAGGCACCGGCGTGCTCTCGATGCTCTGCACCCCCACCATCTGCAACATAGCGGTCACCAGGACCCTCATCGATGATAGCGCCGGCCTCAACATACTCTCTATGGAGGCGTTCGGTCTGCTTCATGTGCCCCATGGCCGGCTCTGCCCTACCAAGCCGTTCTCCGGGGTCATGGACGGCTCCACCTGCCCCCTGGGGCAGATCCGCCTCCCCGTCACCTTCGGCACACGCGAAAACTACTGCATCGAGCTTATCGACTTCGACATCGCCCACATTGGCCTCCCGTACAACACCATCCTCGGGTACCCGGCCTTGGCCAAGTTCATGGCGGCGACCCACCCCGGTTACAACCTCAGGAAGATGCCAGGAAGAAGTGGCGTCCTCACTGTGGCGGGGGACACCAAGGACGCGCTGATGGCCCTAAAGCTCGCCTTTAGGGCCGCGGCGGCCGCGCGGCCAAGCGAGGAGGGTGCTCCAGAGGCTCCAGGGGCTGCACCAGCAAAGAAGAAGCAATTATTCTCTCAAGATTCGGCCGAGACGAAGCAGGTGACGGTCGATGAAGATGGGGCGTCGGGCTCCACCTTCGCTATCGGCGCCGGCCTGCCCCCAGACCAAGAAGAAACGTTGGTCAGCTTCCTGCGTGCGAGCAAGGATGTGTTTGCATGGGAGCCCAAGGACCTGATCGGGATCCCGAAGGGGATAATCGAGCACCACCTGAGGGTGTGCCCACACGCGCGGCCTATGAAGCAGAAGGCGCGACGGCAGTCCACAGAGAAGCAGTCATTCATCGTCGAAGAGACCCGCAAGCTACAAGAGGCTGTCATCATTCGGGAGGTGCGGTATCCAGAATGTCTGGCAAACCCCGTTATCGTCCCCAAGAAAGGAGGGAAGGAGAGCATGTGCGTCGATTTCACCAACCTCAACAAAGCTTGCCCTCAAGACCCCTTTCCACTTCCGCGCATCGATCAGATAGTCGATTCCACCACCGAAAAGCGACTCGCTATGCTTCCTCGGGCCTTGAGGCGGGCCTGTGAATTCAAGATCAGATATTCAAATTTTGGAAAAAATGGAAGTCTATGGCCTTCCTTTCGGGCGTATAATCAATTACAGAAGCATATTATACTAGTTCTAAACTATATAAAAGATACCACATAATATATTATATTCACAAAAAATGATCATAACTTGGTATTGTTCACCATATGGAAGTAAAAACATTGTTCAACATATCATCATAAAATCTAAAATATATAGAGGATCGATAAAAAAAACTTACAAATCACAGGATAACTTTGCGATCCTTGATGCTTTGAAAATGTGTGATAATGTTCTCATCCTTAACTTGCAAGAAGAAATACCTTTCAATGAATGTGACCAAGCAACCATTTAAGTATTTTTGCCCCATCTTGCTTCTTAGCTTGAATTTTATATAGTTCATTGATGAAAAGACCCTCTCAACACCAGTTGTTGCAATAGGAAGGACTAGCACTGATACATCTCCGTCGTATATATAATTTTTGATTGTTTCATGCCAATATTATACAACTTTCACATATTTTTGGCAACTTTTTATATGATTTATTGAACTAACCTATTGATCCAGTGCCCAGTGCAAGTTCCTGTTTGTTGCATGTTTATTGTATCACGAAAAGTCCATATCAAACAAAGTCCAAATGCAATAAAATTTTACGGAGAATTATTTTGGAATATATGTGATTTTCGGGAGTTGGAATCACCACAAACGGAGGCACACACAGCCCACAAGACACCAGGGCGCGCCCCAGGCCCCTGGTGCATGGTGGTGGGTTGTGCCCTCCTCGAACGTCGGTTAGAGCTCTACTTCGGGCGCAAGGAAGCTTATATCCGGAAAAAATCGTGTTAAAATCTCAGGCAATCGGAGTTACGGATCTCCCGAAATATAAGAAACGGTTTTCGGAAAGATTAGGGGAACGCGAAACAAAAGAGAACAGAGAGGGATATCCAATCTCGGACGGGCTCCCGCCCCTCCGCCACCATGGAGACCAAGGAACAGAGGGGGAACTCTCCTCCCATCTAGGGGGAGGCCAAGGAAGAAGAAGAAGGAGGGGGCTATCTCCCCCTCGCTTTCGGTGGAGCCGGAGTGCCGCCAGGGCAACGATCGGGACGGCGATCTACATCAACAATATTGCTACCCACAACACCAACTTTCTCCCCCTCTATGCAGCGGTGTAACACCTCTTCCCCCCGCTGTAATCTCTACTTAAACATGGTGCTCAAATCCATATATTATTTCCTAATGATCTATGGCTATCCTATGATGTTTGAGTAGATCAGTTTTGTCATGTGGGTTAATCTTGATCTTGGTTGGTATGATTCTATATTTTATTTACGGTGTTGTCCTTGAAGGAAATATGCCCTAGAGGCAATAATAAAGATGTTATTTATATTTCCTTATATCATGATAAATGTTTATTATTCATGCTAGAATTGTATTAACCGGAAACTTGATACATGTGTGAATACATAGACAAAACAAAGTGTCCATAGTATGCCTCTACTTGACTAGCTCGTTAATCAAAGATGGTTAAGTTTCCTGACCATATACATGAGTTGTCATTTGATGAACGGGATCACATCATTAGGAGAATGATGTGATGGACAAGACCCATCCGTTACCTTAGCATAATGATCGTTAAGTTTTATTGCTATTGCTTTCTTCATGACTTATACATATTCCTTTGACTATGAGGTTATACAACTCCCGTATACCGGAGGAACACCCTGTGTGCTATAAAACGCCACAACGTATCTGGGTGATTATAAAGATGCTCTACAAGTGTCTCCGAAGGTGTTTTTGGTTGGCATAGATCGAGATTAGGATTTGTCACTCCTAGTATCAGAGAGGTATCTCTAGGCCCTCTTGGTAATGCACATCACTATAAGCCTTGCAAGAAATGTGACTAATGAGTTAGTTGCAGGATGATGCATTACAGAACGAGTAAATAGACTTGCCGGTAATGAGATTGAACTAGGTATGATGATACCGACGGTCGAATCTCGGGCAAGTAACATACCGATGACAAAGGGAACAACCTATGTTGTTTTGCGCTTTGACCAATAAAGATCTTTGTAGATTATGTAGGAGCCAATAGGAGCATCCAGGTTACGCTATTGGTTATAGACCGGAGATGTGTCTCGGTCATGTCTACATAGTTCTCGAACCCGTAGGGTCTGCACGCTTAACGTTCGATGACGATTTGTATTATGAGTTATGTGTTTTGATGATCGAAGTTTGTTCACAGTCCCGGATGAGATCACAGACGTGACGAGGAGTCTCGAAATGGTCGAGACATAAAGATTGATATATTGGACCATGTTATTCGGACATTCGAAGTGTTTCGGATAGTTTCAGGTAAAAACAGAGTGTCGGAGGGGTTACCGGAACCCCCCAGGGGAACTAATGGGCCACCATGGGCCTTATTGGAGAGAGAGGAGGGCTGCCAGGGCAGGCCACGCCCCCTAGTAGTCCGACTTGGACAACGGAAGGGGGGGGCACCCCCTTTCCTACTCCCTCTCCCTCTGCTTCCTTCCCCTTCTCTTGGACTAGTAGTCCTAGTAGGAATCCCACTCATTAGGCCCGCCCCTAGGGCCGACCGGCCTCCCCCAGGGCCGGTCGGCCTCCCCCTCCCTCCTTTATATATGGGGGCAGGGGGCACCCTAGAACACACAAGTTTCTCCATACGTTCAGTACTTGGATCAGTTACTAAACACTTCCGCTTTTGGTCTACAAGGGTACGTGGACACACTCTCCCCGCTCGTTGCTATGCTTCTCCTAGATAGATCTTGCGTGATCATAGGAATTTTTTTAAATTACTACGTTCGTCAACAGTCCTACGGTGCCCTCCGTTCTCGCGCAAACATGAGGGGCCCCCGCTGTAGGGTGTTGCAATATGTTCATGGTTCGCTTATGGTGGGTTGCGAGAGTGACAGAAGCTTAAACCCGAGTAAGTGGGGTATGACGTATGGGAGTAAAGAGGACTTGATACTTCATGCTATGGTTGGGTTTCACGACCTTAATGACCTTTAGTAGTTGCGGATGCTTGCTAGGGGTCCAATCATAAGTGCATATGATCCAAGTAGAGAAAGTATGTTGGCTCATGCCTCTCCCTCATATAAAATTACAAGAATGATTACCGGTACTTGTTATCGATTTCCTAGGGACAAATAACTTTCTCGTTGACACAAATCCTTTTACTAAACACCTAACTTTTATTATCTTGCAAAATACTTCTAGTTTTATTCTTGCAAAGTAGTTCTAGCATCACTCCTACAAAATAGTTTCATACTTGTTTTCGGTAAAGCAAACGTCAAGTGTGCGTAGAGTTGTATCGGTGGTCGATAGAACTTGAGGGAATATTTGTTCTGCCTTTAGCTCCTCGTTGGGTTCGACACTCTTAGAAGAAGGCTACAAATGATCCCCTATACCTGTGGGTTATCAAGACCTTTTTCTGGCGCTGTTGCTGGGGAGCAATAGCGTGGGGTGAATATTCTCATGTGTGCTTGTTTGCTTTATCACTGAGTAGTTTTTATTTTTTTTGTTTTAAGTTGTTTTCTATCTTTAGTTATGGATATGGAACATGAAAAACCAAAAAAATTAGTGGTACTTGCTACTCATGGAGATGGGGGACCTCCTAAAACCCTCGATGCTCATTATGTGAAAAATATTATGCACTACTTTGATAATCCTGAGAAAACCCCATTCAACATGATAATGGGAGTAATGTTGGATCAACGTGAATACTCTAGGGATTATTGGTTGACACAAAAGGGAAACTTTTATGGGCTCAAATTTATATGATGTTGCATTGGTATGCTCCGGATTTATGTTTGAGATTTGATTTTACATGTTGCTCTAGGATGAATGCTCCACACCTTCCCCTTTCATGCAAATTGAATGATAATGAAACCTTAGCTTCTTATGCTAATGGTATATATGATTATTATAATGTGGAATGAATAGAAGAATTTGTTGCTTTTAAGGGTGCTTATGAAATTGAATCTTTGTTTGAGAAGTTTGAAGCTTTTGATGATGATGTTTATAGGCCTGAAAATTTTGCCATCCTTAAATATTGCTATGATAATTATAAATACAATTCCGATATTGATGAATTTATTGAGAATGTCTCCGCTGTCCAAGAAGAGATTAATATTTTGCAGGAGTCTATGGAAGAAGAAATTGATGAAACTGCGAGCTCATTGGATGAAAAAGATGATGAGGAGAGCGAAGAACAGAAGGAGGAAGGGCGGATTAGCTACCCGCGCCCACCTTCTAATGAGAGTAACCCTCCAACTCATACATTATTTAATGTCCCTTCATTCTTACCGAAGGATGATTGCTATGATAATTACTATGATCCCGTTGATTCAATTGAAATATCCCTTTTTCATGAACTTGATGATTGCTATGCTTGTGGCCATGATGCCAACTTAAATTATGCCTATGGAGATGAACTTGCTATAGTTCCTTATATTCAGAATGAAATTGTTGCTATTGCACCCACACATGATAGTCCTATTATCTTTTTTGAATTCTCCCAACTACACTATATCGGAGAAGTTTGCACTTATTAAGGATTACATTGATGGGTTGCATTCTACCATTACACATGATGATTTTGATGAGTATAATATGCCTGTGCTTGCTGCTCCTACTTGCAATTATTATGAGAGAGGAACTATATCTCCACCTCTTTATGTTTCCAACACGATAAAATTGCAAGAAACTGGTTATACTATGTATTGGCCTTTACTTGATGTGCATGAATTGTTCTTGTATGACATGACGATGCATAGGAAGAGATTTAGACTTTGCCATTGCATGATTTATGTTGCTTTGTGCTCACTACTAAATGCCAAATCATTGCTAATTAAAATTGGCTTTGATATACCTTGGGATCCGGGTGGATTCATTACTTGAACACTATATGCCTAGCTTAATGACTTTAAAGAAAGCGCTGGCGGGGAGACAACCCGGAAGTTTTAGAGAGTCATTCATTTCTGTTGAGTGCTTTTATATAGTTTAAAAACAAAAAAATATAGAGGGGAACTTAAAACTTCATAAAAAGAAAAGCGAAACTGAGAGAAATGAGCATTGTGAAAGTGGGGGACGTCCTTGAACTTCGTTCATGCCCATGGAAACTTTGTGAATCTTAATTACCGAAACTTTTCAAAACAAATAATTATCCCCTTGTACAGTTCCATTTTATTATAAAAATAATGTGCCAAGATTTGCCTTTAGGATGTTTAAATTGCTTGTTGGTTTGTGTGGTGCAAAACAGAAACTTTGGCTGTAGTGCGTGATTTTACAGTTTTACTGGAACGTCAAACGGTTCTGAAACTTTTTGCACTATCTTTCTATACAAATTGTTTATTTTTCCTATTTATCTCAGAATTTTTTTAGTTACATAAGTATGGTGGATATTCGAATCTTTACAAACTGTCCTGTTTTCACAGACTGCTGTTATAGCTTCATTATTTGCGTATGTTTGAATTCTTGTTGAAGCCTCCTTGACTTGGGGCCATAGAATGTGATAGCATACAGTGGGTAATGTTTGTTTATAATTATACAATAATGTTACAGTAGTACATGATTGAATTTTATTTCCATATTCACTAACCCCGCCACTAAAAGTTCGGTTAAGTTTTGTGTGGATGAAGTGTTCGAAGATCGAGGAGGTATCGATGTGAGGAGAAGGAGGAGAGGCAAGAGCTCAAGCTTGGGGATGCCCAAGGCACCCCAAGTAAATATTCAAGGATACTCAAGCATCTAAGTTTGGGGATGCCTCGGAATGCATCCCATCTTTCTTCAACAAGTATCGGTATGTTTCCGATTCATTTCGTTCATATGATATGTGCAGATCTTGGAGCGTATTTTGTGTTCATTTTTCACTTTTCTTTTATGCACCATGCTAGTATGAGATAGTCCATGGTTGATTTATAGAATGCTCATTGCACTTCACTTTATATATTTTGATTATGACTTTTTAGAATGCTTCATGTGCTTCACATATACAATTTGAAGTTTGGATGCCTGTTTCTCTTCACATAGAAAACCGTTATTTGAAGAATGCTCTTTTGCTTCACTTATATTTTTTAGAGCATGTTCTTTTATACAAAGAATTAAACTCTCATGCTTCACTTATATCTATTTAGAGAGTCAACAGGAATTAGTCAATTGCATGGTTAGTCATAAAATCCTACATAAAACTTATGGATCACTGAATATGATATGTTTGATTCCTTGCAATAGTTTTGTGATCAAGAGATGGTAATATGTGGGAGGTACTAGTAAACGATTGTGGTTAGTAGGAATATTGGTGTTAAGGTTTGTGGTTCCCAAAGCATGCACGTATAGTCTCTTGTTATGCTATGAAGTTGGAGCATGATTTATTATTGATTGTCTTCCTTATGAGTGGCGGTCGGGGACGAGCGATGGTCTTTACCTACCAATCTATCCCCGTAGGGGCATGCGTAGTAGTACTTTTCTTCGAGGGCTAATAAAATTTTGCAATAATCATATGAGTTCTTTATGACTAATGTGAGTCCATGGATTATAAGCACTCTTACCTTTTCGCAATTTGCTAGCCTCTACGGTACAGTGCATTGCCCTTTCTCACATCGAGACGTGGTGCAAACTTCGCAGGTGCATCCAAACCCCGTGATATGATACGCTCTATGACACATAAACCTTATTATATCTTCCTCAAAATAGCCACCATACCTACCTATTATGGCTTTTCCATGACCATTCCGAGATATATTGCCATGCAACTTCTACCGCTTCCGTTTGATGACTTGAGCATTCATTGTCATATTGCTTTGCATGATCATGTAGTTGACATTGTGCTAGTGGCTTAGCCACCATTCATCATTTTTCATACATGTTACGCTAGATCATTGCACATCCTCGTACATGCCAGAGGCATTCGTATAGTCATACTTTGTCATAGGTATCGAGTTGTAATTTTTATTTCTTTTGAGTTATAAGTAAATAGAAGTGTGATGATCATCATTATTCATTTTTTAAGGCAGTGCCCCAGTGAGGAAAGGATGATGGAGACTATGATTCCCCCACAAGTCGGGATGAGACTCTGGACAATGAGAGAAAAAGAAAAGAAAAAAAGGAAAAAGGAAAAAAGAAAAAAAAGAGAGAAAAAAGAAAAAAAAGAAAAAGGAAAGAAAAAGAAAAAAATAAACAAAGAGAGAAGGGGCATTGTTAGTATCCTTTACCACACTTGTGCTTCAAAGTAGAACCATGTTTTCCATATGGAGAGTCTCCTATATTGTTACTTTCATATACTAGTGGGAATTTTTCATTGTAGGATTAGATGAACACCCACTTAGTTTTCATATTGATATTTCATACACTTATAGCTCTTAGTGCATTCGTTGCATGGCAATCCCTACTCCTCATGTTGATAGCAATTCATGGGCATATCCATAGCTCGTTGGTTAGCCGCGTCGATGTTGGACTTTCTTACTTTTTTGTCTTCTTTATATTTACCCCTATCATCATACTCTATTCCACCCGTAGTGCATATCCATGGTTTGCGCTCATGTATTGCGTGAGAGTTGAAAAGGCTGAAGCACGTTAAAAAGTATGAACCAATTGCTCGGCTTGTCATCGGGGTTGTGCATGATAAATACTTTGTGTTAAGAAGACAGAGCATGACAAGACTATATGATTCTTTAGGGATAGCTTACTTTAGTGTTGATATTTTGAAAGACATGATTGTTTGTTGGGATGCTTGAGTATTGATGTCTTTATGTCAAATTATAGACTATTGCTTTGAATCACTTATGTCTTAATAATCATGCCATGACTAGACATATGATCAAGTTTATGCTAGGTAGCATTCCACATCAAAAGTTATCTTTTTTATCATTTACCTACTCGAGGACGAGCAAGAATTAAGCTTGGGGATGCTGATACGTCTCCGTCGTATCTATAATTTTTGATTGTTTCATGCCAATATTATGCAACTTTCACATATTTTTGGCAACGTTTTATATGATTTATTGGACTAACCTATTGATCCAGTGCCCAGTGCAAGTTCTTATTTGTTGCATGTTTTTTCTATCGCAGAAAATCCATATCAAACGAAGTCCAAATGCAATAAAATTTTACGGAGAATTATTTTGGAATATATGTGATTTTCGGGAGTTGGAATCACCACAAACGGAGGCCCACACAGCCCACAAGACACCAGGGCGCGCCCCAGGCCCCTGGCGCGTGGTGGTGGGTTGTGCCCTCCTCGAACATCGGTTGGAGCTCTACTTCGGGCGCAAGGAAGCTTATATCCAGAGAAAAATCATGTTAAAATATCAGCACAACCGGAGTTATGGATCTCCCGGAATATAAGAAACGGTTTTCGGCTAGATCAGGGGAACGCGAAACAGAAGAGAACAGAGAGGGAGATCCAATCTCGAAGGGGCTCCTGCTCCTCTGCCGCCATGGAGACCAAGGACCAGAGGGGTAACTCTCCTCCCATCTAGGGGAGGCCAAGGAAGAATAAGAAGGAGGGGGGCTCTCTCCCCCTCGCTTCCGGTGGCGCCGGAGTGCTGTCGGGGCAACGATCGGGACGGCGATCTACATCAGCAATCTTGCTACCGTCAACACCAACTTTCTCCCCCTCTATGCAGCGGTGTAACACCTCTTCCCCCCGTTGTAATCTCTACTTAAACATGGAGCTCAACTCCATATATTATTTCTCAATGATCTATGGTTATCCTATGATGTTTGAGTAGATCCGTTTTATCCTGTGGGTTAATCATGATCTTGGTTGGTATGATTGTATATTTTATTTATGGTGCTGTCCTACGGTGCCCTTCGTTCTCGCGCAAATGTGAGGGCCCCCGTTGTAGGGTGTTGCAATATGTTCATGGTTCGCTTATGGTGGGTTGCGAGAGTGACAGAAACTTAAACCCGAGTAAGTGGGGTATGACGTATGGGAGTAAAGAGGAGTTGATACTTAATGCTATGGTTGGGTTTCACGACCTTAATGATCTTTAGTAGTTGCGGATGCTTGCTAGGGGTCCAATCATAGGTGCATATGATCCAAGTAGAGAAAGTATGTTAGTTCATGCCTCTCCCTCATATAAAATTACAAGAATGATTACCGGTACTTGTTATCAATTGCCTAGGGACAAATAACTTTCTTGTTGACACAAACCCTTTTACTAAACACCGAACTTTTATTATCTTGCAAAATACTTCTAGTTTTATTCTTGAAAAGTAGTTCTAGCATCACTCCTACAAAATAGTTTCATACTTGTTTTTGGTAAAGCAAACGTCAAGTGTGCGTAGAGTTGTATCGGTGGTCAATAGAACTTGAGGTAAATTTGTTCTGCCTTTAGCTCCTCATTGGTTTGACACTCTTATTTCTCAAAGAAGGCTACAAACGACCCCCATCAAGCACAAATTTGAGAAGTTTGTAAACAATATCATATCGAAGAGCCCTCCCTATTCTAACAAGCATCATAGAAAATTCTGCTAGACTTCTCAAGTTTGTGAAGTTTTCATCATTCCTCACATCAGTAATATAGAGATTCAATTGAAAAGGAAGTTGGTGCATTTCTTCAAAGTCAAGATCATGAGGATAGAACACAGCAAGCTTAACCAGGTCATCAATATTAAAAGAAGAAAATGACTTGGCTGGACTGAATGATGCCAGGCATCTAAGTAGCTCCGTGTTTACCTCATCAAACCTGTTATTAAGCTCTTGAAGTTGCCTATCAATGACACCCAAAAACATATCAGCATGGAACCAGTGGTAATTCATGGCATTTTTATAGAAAGCTCTTGCTCTTTGTATAGGCTTGTACTTCCCATCCATGTCAACACATCTGACATTGTGCTTCACACAAAAAGAAGTGACATTCTCAAGGAATTCTTTCCATCCATCATCTTCTCTTAGAACTTGCAGTTGTACCTTTGTGAACTCAAGAAGATCAACTGCATTCACAATATCTTGATCCCTCTTGTGCAAACCATTGCTTAAGTCACTTGTGTACCCAAATATTTCATTCATCAAGTGCAGCATGAAAACAAAATCAAATGATTTAAATACTTCCAACATAGTTTGAGCTCCTATAGCCTCTGCCGAATTACTTTTCCCAAGCCTAAAGAGAACTTTCCTGGTTGAAGGATACAAAGACATACCATGCATTACCGTTTTGTAGTGCGATCCCCATCGTGTATCACCGGGCCTTGCTAGGCCCATCTCTTGATTCAAACCTCGGCCAGCTTCAATTTCACCTAGTTTTAATGCTTCAATCATATACCTAGCCTGAGCTACACGAAGCATGCCGATCTTTTTACATGACATCTGTCGGGGATATACCCCGCGGTATGACCCGGCCAGAGTTATGACCCGGCCGGACAAGGCAATTCACCAGAAGACCCGGCTGGAGCTAGGCGACTCACTGGTGATCTGGCTGGACATGGCGGTTTACATATAACCCGCCTGGACATTGTGACTCACTGGAGACCCGGCGGGCGGGTCAGATGGAGAACAAGGCCCAAAGCCCATAAGTATGGCTCACGTTATGATGGTCCGGCTTAAGAAGAAAGGGATGACAAATATTTCCTTTATGAGGAAGCAAGACCCGGACTTGTATTTAACTTGTAAGAGAAGATAGGCTAGTCCTAGTCCTACGAGGACTCTGCAATGTAACCCGCCCCTCTAACTTATATAAGGAGGGGCAGGGCTCCCCAAAGAGGGACAAGCAAGAAGAAACAATCTCTAGGGTTAGACACAAAGGGGGAGCCGGCTTATGCGGCAACTCTCGATGAGCATAATGAGACCTAGCTTCAAACAACATGTAGGGCTATTCCGGATGATGTTTCCCGAGGCGCAAAGTTGTCTAAATCCTCGTCTTGTGTGATGATCCGCCTAGCGTCTCTCGATTCCGCTCAACCCCTCTCAAGCTACACATAGATGCGTTGGCCTCGCGACTAAGTCCTGACACTAAGGACATCTGCCGTGACGATTCCACGACAGTTGGCGCCCACCGTGGGGCCTGCGCACGATGGTGATGAGTTCTTGGAGGGATCTACCTAGGGGTCGAGGAGTTTGCAATTTTTCCAGATGAAGATTTTTAAGATTGAAGTCGAGGAAGAAATTAGGGTTTGGTACTCTGTGTGCCGCCGACGCTACATGAGCTGTCGAATCGGATAAGAGATCATTTTCTACTGCTGCTGTCGCGAGTTGCCGAGATCAATAAGAATCACAAGTCACCGAAACCGTCAAAGTTGCAGACGTTTTCTGTCCGAGTCGTCGAGTTGTTGCCTCTGATCAAGTCAAAGAGTGAAGACAAGCGCATGGTTTCCATTACATCAAGCATCAACCCTGATGTTTTCAAGTGCTAGTACGCCACTCGAAGACAAGGAGAGTACGTTTTGGATTAGTACGTCATTAGAAGCCAAGTTAGTTTTTTCTTTGTCAACTCTGATTATTACTACAAGGAAGCTATGAGGAGGTTAATTCCAGAGTTAAGGAAAGGAAAAATTGCCAAGTTGGACTGGCCGTTGATTACCAAAAAGAAGAAAAAGAAAAGGAAAGAAGCCCATCAGAGGCAAGCAGATCCTGTTCCTCGTGTGAAGCAGATTACCTACAGCCGATGTGGAGACCGCCGTTAACTTCGCTGGCGGCTCGCATGTTCACGTCCTTGGATCCATCGACGTCGGCGCCGCCTCGCTGGCTTTCACCGAGCTACTTCGCTGGGTCACCTCTCCAATGCTTCTATATCGAGCTGCCGCCGCCGCTTTGATGTTTTCCGCTTTCGCCGGCGCCGACATGGCTCGTGCGCCTCGACGCAGCTGCTCTAATTCGCTCCGTGATTCCAAAACGCCTTTGAGCCGCCGAGCTCTGCTTTGGCTGTGGCCCTACCTGGTCTTCACCATCGCGGCTGCGATGCTTCTAGCTGCTCGATGCGCTTGAATCACCCCAAGGCCTCACGCCGGGCGGCCTCGCTTTATTCCAATGTGCTGGCTGCCTCCGCCGTTTCCACCTTGAGCAGCCGTCGTAGACGCACACCTCCGGTTCACCGTGCCGCCCCTGACTCACCTTGTTGGCATCCCGCTGCTGGGTTGCTCCAAGTTGAGCCGCCATTCTGCCGATGCTCCTCCATCCCTGCGGACTTCTGTTTCCGCGGCCGAGCCCGCCTCTGCGGCTCTGAGCGACCGTCAGCTTCAACGCTTCGCGCTCTACTCGCCGCGGTTCCCACAGGTTGAGCCGCCAGAGTCGCCGCGCCCTTCCGAGTCGCACCTCCGAGCCACTGCCGGATTACCTCTCACGCAGCCTCAAGTCGCCGAGTCGACAGGGCTGTCGCACCTGCGAGCCGCCGGTTCGCCTCGCCGATCCGAGCGTCTCTTCTGCTAAGTCGCCGCTCCGTCTCCGACACGGAAGAGTCACCGCCCGGGCCACCCCGGCCTCAAGCCACCTTCGCCAAATTGCAGGCGGGTCGCCCCCGTCCTCGTTCAGTCGCCACCCAAGCGTTGGTCCCGGGTCGCTGCGAATCTCGTGCCAAGTCGCCGCCTTCACCGAGCCTTCCCTGTGGTTTCCAAACCGCCGGCCGTTGTCGAGCCTCCACTGCTACAACTGTGTCCCCACACTCGAGCCAAATCAAGGGGAGGGAGGAGGATGCACACGAGTTCGCCTCCACCATCGTGCCGATCTTAAGTCACCTCCGCCGCCATGCCACGAGCCGCCTTGCGTCCGCCGGCCTCAACCGCTGCGCCGACTCGTGCCTCCCGCTGCTGCCTCCGCTGGTGTGCCCTTACCTTGAGCATCGACCCGCTCCATACCACACCGAGTTACTGATGTTTGTGCGGCGTTCCAAGTCGCCAGGTCTTGAGGCTGAAAATCACTTCAAATTACTAAGTAGTACCACAAGCCTTTGTTTACGTAAAGGCCAAATTGACAAAGACACCTAAGTTTGATATGCTGCTCGAGGGGCATGACTCACTTAAAAATTGGATGGATGCGTGGTTATTTGTTTGGACGTGAAGGCCAGTAAAATTGCCCTGCGATCACTTCATCCGACAAAGATACATCGTGTGATACCTGTCCTATCTATTTCATCCATATATAATAATCTGTCTGCGAACAGTTACTCTGTGTTGCAATATTGTTGATGCAGGATAATTATTTATGACAAAAAGTGATATTATACCGCGGAGACGGAGGCACGCCAACATCTTTTGGCACAGGTGGTCGTCGTTACTCAATGGTCTCCCGCACCGGCTTACACCGTCGTGGCCGTTTCTCGTGGCCGCACCGGCTTACAACGCCGTGGCCATCTCTCGCAATCACGCCGGCTTACAACAAGGAGGACGACTTGCCCGTTCGCACCGGCTTACAAACGCTGCGGCTGATTCATCTATCTGCTCTCGTGGCCGACTCACCCATGAGTGATTTCAACTTAACCTAGTGATCATCAACTTCATGGCTGATTATTTCTGGCCTGACACATCAGGACAATTGTTCACTACATCAAAACGATGTGGTTGACTCGCCTGCGCCGGTTTACAGCACCGCGGTCGATTCATCCATCTGAGCCGCCTCTGATGCGGCGGTCGTCTTTACCGACCGTCTCTCGCGGCCTGGTCTACATCAATACAACGGGCCACCCTTTCCTGGATGAACTGTTTATTGAGTATGAGTAAGTCACTACTTGGGAAGCCCGGTTTTCTTCCAACAAATTGGAGGCAAATTATCATATATTATCAGCCGCCGTCTGCACTGGATTGCTCAATGGGTAGGTGTACAAGTCGCCGCCACTACGGTTTGGTTAACTTCAAACAACCAGTTGGAAGGAACAATTGGCCGAGTTGCTAACACAGCTCATACGGGATCATTTATAACCCGCCGCAATCACCTCAACCTTCTGTGGATAATCACTTGCCTAACATATTAGGTGAAATCCATCCAATATATTTTATATTACATAATATTTTCTTCAAAAGAGCAATTACTTTGGTTTGCAAGTTGTCTCATGCAGGATTCAAACCGGTCTATATCACGGTTAATTATGGAGAATCTCAAGCCAACTCCTCAAGTCGTCTTGAGACTCGGGGGCTACAATGATATGACTCGGCAAAATTAGCCGGTTTCAATGAATTCAAGAACTCCAGGTCATTAAAGGGAAAAATAACCCGGGCCCCGGAGATTACTGCTAGATCGATGAAAATTTAAAAGCTGTCAGAAGATTTCCGGCTCAAAATAAGGACTCTGGTTTAAAATCCGGTTCAAGAGACATCTTTCTCCCACAAAGCACTAAAGCTCTTAAATCCGGTTCAAAAGCCGGCCCAGGGTAAATTTGTCCCTCGCAAATTTTTGAAGCTCTCAAATCCGGTTCAAAATCCGGCTCAAGGTAAATTTGTCCTTCATAAGTTTTTAAAGCTTTCAAATCCGGTTTAAAGTTCCGGTTCAAAAAGCATTAATCTCTCGCAAGTTCGAGTTCTCAGAAAAATTAAAGGTTGCCAAAAGAACTTGCTGCCATGATGCGCGGTTCAAACTTGGGTATCCTGCCTTACGGCTTATCTTATTATGATCACTTGGGGGCTTCTTGCTCATCGAGCATAGCTATCAATACCCTCTTGAGCGGCGCAATGCCAAAACTCTTATGATCACTTGGGGGCTTCCTGTTCAAACATAGGTCATATTCGAACCAAAGAGAGCATAGCTGTCGATACCCTCTTGATCGGCATACTGCCAAACCCACTAGGGGGCTACTTGATCATATCTGAATCATAGCTTAACCCCTTTGGGTCTGACGTGGGTCGTATTCGAACCAGCGTCATTAAACAACTCTTATGGTCACTTGGGGGCTTCCTGTTCAAACATAGGTCGTATTCGAACCAAAGAGAACATAGCCGTCGATACCCACTTGATCGGCATCGCCAAAGCCACTGGGGGCTATATGATCGTATTCGAATCTTAGCTTAACCCCTTTGGAACGGTTTACTGATCGTATCTGAATCAGAAGCCTCAAAAAGTTTTATTCTATCTTGGTAAAGTTTATTGTAGCCACAATTACTTAACTTGAGACCTTTTGGGGATTATATCTCAGATGTATATAAGTGTTTTATGATTAACCCGGCTTGACTTTTGACTATAAGTCGCCAGCTTATGACAACCATCATTTATATGGAAGCATTGGCTTCTAAGGATTGGGTTATCACCCTTACTACGCAGGTCATGTAAACCGGTAGTACAAATTCAATGTCACAGTGGTTATATGTGAGGTATTATGACCCGCCCTGCGGTAAACCGCCAAGGGTTCTTGTGATCTACTTGTGTGCAGGATAAGACTACATTTGGGTGGTTACCCGCCCTGTTTTTTGACGATAAGTCGCCAGGGCATATGTTGTTTAAACTCTTTGCAGGACTTGCAGAAATATGACATATAAATGATTAAGTTCAAGCTCATTACCAAAGTTGATGCTTCAAAATGATGATCTGTTCTGGATTTTTCTCAAAGGCTATAAGCCGCCGGGTTATAAAAATTCTGGCTTACAATGGAGGTGTATTAAATCGCCATCGGCCAAGAGCCGCCGAGTATTTAAACTCCGGATTTACTTGTCAACCGATGAGGTATTCAAATCTTTAATAGCCAAAACTGGCTGGATTTTCATGATGATATTGAATGATTGAGGTTTTCATACCGGATTATATTATTCAAATCTTAAATAGCCAACATGGCTGGATTCCTATTATGATTATCAATAACCAGTATTATGATTGAGATTTTCAAAGTCGCTTTAGCACAACGGCTATTATCTTTATCAATGGGCATGATTTATTTTACAATGGAGGAAATAGTCCCGAGTCGCTGCAGGCTTACGACCCGGCACTTGGGGGCTACATTATTTAAATTGAGGTTACATCAAATATGCAAGTCTCATGTCGCTGCAAGCATGCACCATGACACTTGGGGGCTAATGCAAAGTCATTTTTGTTCGCCTCATTGAAGACCCGACTCATCACATCGTAATAAGCCGGCCCTCGGGGGCTACCAATTGCGCCTGTCAAAAATTCAAGGTACACAAGTATTAATCCATTATATTGAACGGTCCACTATTCAGTTGGTGGAATACAAAGCTCTTAACCTTGTGGACGTGGGTTCAAGCCCCATGGTGGAAACTATATTATATGATGTTATTATCAATTATATACAAAGTCCTAGCTCAGTATTATCTTACTAAGCCGGCCCTTGGGGGCTACACATTGCTGTTTAAATTTACACTGTTATATCTACAAAGTCCCTGCTCATTACTGCATAATGACCTGGCCCTTGGGGGCTACACTGGTTGAAACTTTCATGAGCATAAAGCAATTACAAGTCCCAGGTTGCAGCAAGCATGAAAACCCGACACTTGGGGGCTACATGTGTGGAAAATTCAGTTTATGTGATTGAGATGAATAAACCGGATTTCTTCAAGGTTGCAACATTTATTGGAGCAAGTCTTAAACCATCACTTTGTTCTGCTCAAGACTTGGGGGTTACAGGTAATATGGATATAAGGGAGAAAAATCTTCAAATTATCAGTTTTGAGCAAATCAGGAGGATCAATTACATAAACCGGTGTCAACAACAATTATGACCCGGCATCTTCTGTTTTATAATCCGACAGTTTTTGGTAATGATAAACCGGCAAGTTTTACATCTTCAAGCCGGCTGAATATCAGATGAGTATTTGAAGAGCAAAATTATTTAACCCGGCGCCTTGGAAGCCGACTTAAGTGGATTATTCTTCACAATATTTTTTTGTGAGAAACCAACATCAGCAAATTGAATATGAAGCTAGCTTATTTGACCCGGATTTTCTAGATGAAGGAAATGACAATTGGACTTAAGGATGATCAGGTCCTGTCTTAGGAGAATTTTTAACCCGGAGCACAACCTGTCAAAGTTGTTCTGGTGTTTATTTTGCAGGATCAGTTTAACATGGATAAATCCAAATTAAACTGGGGGCTAATGCCGGGGATATACCCCACGGTATGACCCGGCCAGAGTTATGAACCGGCCGGACAAGGCGATTCACCAGAAGACCCGGCTGGAGCTAGGCGACTCACTGGCGATCTGCCTGGACATGGCGGTTTACATATAACCCGCCTGGACATTATGACTCACTGGAGACCCGGCGGGCGGGTCAGATGGACAACAAGGCCCAAAGCCCATAAGGCCGGCTCACGTTATGATGGGCCGACTTAAGAGGAAAGGGATGAAAAACATTTCCTTTATGAGGAAGCAAGACCCCGACTTGTATTTAACTTGTAAGAGAAGATAGGCTAGTCCTAGTCCTACTAGGACTCCGCATGTAAACCGCCCCTCTAACTTATATAAGGAGGGGCAGGGCTCCCCAAAGAGGGACAAGCAAGAAGAAACAATCTCTAGGGTTAGACACAAAGGGGGAGCCGGCTTATGCGGCAACTCTCGATGAGCATAATGAGACCTAGCCTCAAACAGCATGTAGGGCTATTCCGGATGATGTTTCCTGGGGCCCGAAGCTGTCTAAATCCTCGTCTTGTGTGATGATCCACCTAGCGTCTCTCGATTCCGCTCAACCCCTCTCAAGCTACACATAGATGCGTTGGCCTCGCGACTAAGTCCTGACACTAAGGACATCTCCCGTGACGATTCCACGACAACATCCCAAGAACATTCAACAAATATGCAAGGTGCCCAAAGAACCATTTGCAATCAATATTCTCCTTAGCAACAGCTACAAGGGTTAGTTGAAGCTGATGGGCAAAGCAATGAACATAATAAGCAGAAGGAGAATCTTCCATAATTAGTTTCTTCAAACCATGAACATGACCCTTCATGTTACTAGCACCGTCATACCCTTGCCCATGTACCTAGGATATCGGTAGTTGATACTTCATAAGCAAAGTCTGAATTGCTTTTTTAAGAGTCAATGATGTAGTATCCGCAACTTGAGCAATACCCAGAAACCTTTCAACCGGCTCCCCTATTTTATTGACAAATCTCAAGCAAAGAGCGAACTGTTCTTGTTGGTATGCATCACTAGATTCATCAGCAAGATTTTCGAAACACTCATCACCAAGTTCCTCTATGACAAATTTTGTTGTTTCATGAGCACAATAACTAATAAGTTGTTTATAAATCTTGTGATCTATCATCTGACAATTCTCTGGAGCATGTCCTAAAACAACCTTATTAACTTCTTCAAAGTTGCCTGCCATCCATTGCATAAGTTCTCGGAAATTTCCTTTATTTTTAGAATCCTTTCCCTCATCATGACCACAAAAAGCCAAACCCTGATGCAAAATAAATTTTATGCACTCAAGTGGCCATTTTAATCGAGCTAGATACTCAGCCTTGTACTGTGTGGTCTGTGAGGAAATGAACTCATGGATTGGTGCTTTAGGTTTGATGAACAAATTATATTTCTCTTCGGCTTCACAATGAGCACTATTCACGTCACCAGCATGCTTACGAAATCTCGCTTTCATATTCCAATTTCTGAACCCCATTAACAAAACTATCCCCACCAGCAAATTTAGTACTATCTTTGAAAAAATAGCAAAAAAAGCAATATGCAGCATCTTTATCCACACTATACTCAAGCCACTTATACTCATCAAACCAAACCGGTTGGAAGCGACGCTTATCTCCGCAGTCATGTTGCAGAAAATCTTCCTTCCGCATCTTTGGTTTACATCGTCCCAATGCAATGTAGGCCCTTCTAACTGAATCTTGCTCATTAACATCATAGCTTGAGATAGGAGTCCTCAACCCAGGATCAGGCTCGATGTTATAAATGTCATCATTGTTGGGTTCTACGGTAGGGTGCATCGACTGCAAATTAAAAATTCCTACGCGCAGAACATCCAGGAACATGCTATGGGAGATGGATCACAGATCGTTACCACTAGACGTGCAGTGCCGTGCAGCGGAAGAAGAGTTGGGGCAGCGCGTCCGCATGGACCGTCTCCTCCTCGTCCGATCTCCCTCGAACAGCCGGTCGTCCGATCCCACGTACAAGTTCAACGGAGTGGCGCAGATGCACCGCCTCTAACGGTATCCGCGCGTGCAGGAGGAACACCGTGCGACGGACTGCTAGGTCCGATCACACAGTCGGCGACAAGTGGAGGTGTCTATTCGCAACACACGCAAACCCTAGAGACAGCGCCGAAGCGATCAACTGCATGTGTGTGTCGCACCTCCACTTTATATAGGCGTCCATTGCAGGCTCAACACTTGGGCCTCGCACGGACCCTAAAGCCCACAGGTCTACTCGGCCACAATCCGAATACAGCTCAGATCACATCCGACCAGTGTCCTCGGACCCGACCTCGTAGGTTTCTTCCCTTAAGCGCGCGACCCCTTAGGTTCAAGCCAAACACCAAGCAGACTATGAAGCTGGTTAGGCGAACCTGTACAACATGTCACACTTCTGTTCCCTTTGCCACACGATATATGTTGTCGGGCTCAAGGCGAGTCTGTCATCCTTGTGCTAGCCCGACCTCTTTCTCGTTCCAGTGATTCCGACCACTATCCGGATTATCTCATAATCCTTGTTGCATGGCCATGCTTATCCTGGTCGGATCACACGAGGGGCCCAGAGTATATCTCTCCTGATCGGAGGGGAAAATCCCATCTTGCTCGACCACGTCTCGCAGCGTGGGTCTGGACAAGCCCGAAACCTACCTTTGTAACTACCAAGTCACGGAGTAGCGTTTGGTCGGCCCAAAGCAAGTTTGTCACCATCCCGAGTACATGCGTCAGCTCAGGTCTTAGGACATAGAACGTATGTTGTACTAGAAGCTCACGGATGACATATCGCTGCATCTCATAGTTGGGTCTGTCCGACTCGGACCTTATCTCGACTCGGATCTGACTACGTCGAATCCGACCAGAACTTTCCAAGTCCATATTATCCGGTTAGCATCCAATGCTCCATGGCTAGTGAGACCAAGCCATTGACCGTGTCATATGCTAGTCTAGTCATTTCTTGGCGTCCACACAGCCCTTTCGACTAGGGACCTTTTAGGACAGCCATCATACAATGCATAGTCCCACAAACAAGTCACGTACTTGCTGATACACATCATTGATAATGTCCAAGGACTATCTTTATTCATAAACACATAGGAAATATCATCATACATGATTGCATCTAGGGCATATCTCCAACAATCATCACTATCCGCATCACTAGAATCAGATTCATCTAGGGCCATAGATTCGTCATCATCTTCTGCTATTGGGGCCTCTGTGTGAGGAGCTCTCTCAGGTTCAGGTGGTATTGTGTGTGTCTCACTACCACTTTTCCCTTCAAAAATTACAAATTGCATCTGACTTTCATTGGAAGATGGGGTAGCACTCATTGGTCCAGGTTGTTTACTTTTTGCAGCAACTCTTTTCAGGAAAGCTCTCAAATCAGTAGTGTCGGTATTCTTATTCTTCATGTTTTACAACTGAAAAGTAAAATTGCTCAAGTTTTAGAGTACTAATCATTATACATGACGCTCACTGGAACAAATTCAGAATTTATAAACGTTCGCTCATTACACTCGAATGGAAAATTGTAAATTGTCATCTCTAAACAATTCTTAATTGACTGCAAACTAGTCTCATATAATTTCACTATATTAAAACAAGAAAGACAAGTGATTAGTAGTCAAACTAACTTACTTAGTCTTGCACTTCTATACTGCAGCCTGCTGCCTGGACAATATGAGAGCAAAAGCGCTGCCTAGCTGCCTGAATTCAGTTAGTCAGTGATAAATAAATTCAGTTAGAACACGGGCATGAGAGGAGAGATCCCAATTTCTAGGTCAAATGATTAGTGCATCTAATTAGTGATTATACCTTCGATAGTTGAATTCAAGTTGTGGCTTTGAAATTAGATCGATTCCTGCAATCCTGCTACCCGCCAACTACAACAGAGATTAGAAAGTTAAGAACCAAAAGGGGCAAGGGATTAGGGATTCAGGGATGTATTGTCGGGCGCGTCCATGTTGCAGCCGCCGCCGCGCGGACCTGCGACCGATCACTGATCAAGCGATGGCAGCTCTGGACCCTGGCCGCCAGAGCAATGCTACACGCACGGATTATTTTTACAGAGTATTACGGAGTGGATTACTTGGCTGATTTTGATTGGATGAAAATAAACTGACGGGCCCACCCCCACCGAAAATCAGAGGGGAGAGAAGATTTGTTTGGAAACAGGCCCGTAATGATCCGTAACAGTCCGTGCGTATAGGATTGGCCGCCATGCGGTGCTGATCAGGAGGTGGTTCGTGGCTTGGACGCTTGGGTCGCGTGCGGCGAGTGGAGAACTTGAGAATGGGGGTGGCGCTGCCGGTTCGTGTGCCTGGCTCTGATCGATGGAATTTTTTCTGGGCGATGATGGATGTGTGCGAGTGACTTGGGCCAATGGGCCATGCCTGGTCGCGGTGATGAGGAGAAATAGACAATGGGCTACCTCACTTTTTGGGCTGAAAAGCTTAACTCGATGCTCTGGATGTGTCCGTATCATTTTTCCTTATACAACATAGTATATAGATTATATATACCTAGTTTCTCACAAAAATAATGGGTATTCAAGTGAATACCCTTGAATTGAGGTGGGCCCGCCCCTGCCAAGACGCCTTCTCGGGCTATCACCAAATCAAGATGGCAGTGCAGGATGTTGAGAAGACGGCTTTCTTGACCCCATGCGGGGTGTATTGCTACACCTGCATGCCGTTCGGGCTGCGTAATGCTGGAGCAACCTTCAAGCGGCTGCTGCACATCACTTTCGGCCGGCAGCTCGGGAGGAACGCAGAGGCATATGTCGACGACATAGTGGTGAAACCTCGGGAGGCAAGGATGCTTATCGAAGACCTGGAGGAGACATTTTCCAGCCTGCGCAAGGTGGACCTGCTGCTCAACCCGGAGAAATGTGTGTTCGGCGTCCCGTCCGACAAGCTGCTGGGGATCCTGGTTTCGCACAGAGGGATCGAGGCCAACCCAGAGAAGGTCAAGGCCATAGATAGGATGAGTCCACCGCAAACTCTCAAGGAAATGTAGAAGCTGGCAAGCTGTGTAACCTCGCTCGGGCGGTTCATCTCCAAGCTAGGGGAGCGTGCCCTCCCTTTCTTCAAACTGATGAAGAAGAAAGGCCCGTTCTAGTGGACTCCAGATGCTGACGCAGCTTTCCAAGACCTCAAGAATTACCTCACCAGACCTCTGGTGATGGTAGCACAACGCCCACTTGAGACTTTGGTGCTCTACCTGGCTGCCACGCCTCACTCCGCCAGCGCAGCGCTGGTGGCGGTGCGGGAGGAGCTCCCGAAAAAGGGCCAACGACGAAGCACCTCGCGCCCGGTTGGGGGACCATAGCCTCAGGGCGGCGCTCCTGAGGCCTCAGCCGACCCCCAGGCAGTGGGGTTCCTGAGGACGGGGCTCCTGAGGCACGACTGCCATGACGGACAGGAAGACTCCTGAGGGACCACAGACTCAGGAGGTGCAATACCTCACCGATGCCTCCTTCCTCATCGAACACCCGGTGTACTTCATCAGCATGGTGCTACGCGAGGCGCGGGCGTGCTATCCCATGCCGCAAAAGCTCTTTCTCACGCTCCTCATCACCTCCCGGAAGCTGCAACACTATTTCTAGGGCCACCTCAAGGATGTCTCAGCTTGCCCACTGGAGAGGGTGCTCTGGAGCCCAAACGCCGCGGGAAGGGTCGCAGAGTGGAACATCGAGCTGCAAGCGTTCCAGCTGGAGTTCAGCACCACCAGAGTCATCAAGGGAGCGGCCCTCGCGGATTTCATGGCAGAATGGACTGACGTCCCTGGTTGTGAAGCGTGCGAGGACCGTTCTCTCCTGCCCGGAGATGAGGCACCAGATGGATGGGCCATGTACTTCGATGGCGCTTTCGGATGCCAGGGCGCGGGGGCTGGAGCAGTGCTCATTTCACCCACCAAGGACAAGCTCTTCTACACCATGCAACTCTATTTTCAGCACGGTGAGAAGGTCTCCAACAACATTGCCTCTTAAAGCCGCCGCGGCTCTAGGGGTCAGGCGCCTCACCAACAGGGGTGTCCCACGGCTCCTCGTCAACTTCTCCAACGAAGACTACACGCTGAAGGACGAGCACATGGAGGCATACCTTGAGTAGGTACGCAGAAATGAGAAACGATTCTTGGGCTTGGAATTGCAGCATGTTCCGCGAGGCACAAATAAGGAAGCAGACGACTAATGACCCACAAGTATAGGGGATCTATCGTAGTCCTTTTGATAAGTAAGAGTGTCGAACCCAACGAGGAGCAGAAGGAAATGATAAGCGGTTTTCAGCAAGGTATTCTCTGCAAGTACTGAAAAAAGTGGTAAGAGATAGTTTTGTAATAAGATAATTTGTAACAAGCAACAAGTAAAAAAGTAAATAAAGTGCAGCAAGGTGGACCAATCCTTTTTGTCGCAAAGGAAAAGCCTGGACAAACTCTTATAATAGGAAAAGCGCTCCTGAGGACACATGGGAATTATCGTCAAGCTAGTTTTCATCACGTTCATATGATTCGCGTTCGGTACTTTGATAATTTGATATGTGGGTGGACCAGTGCTTGGGTGCTGTTCTTACTTGAACAAACATCTCACTTATGATTAACCTCTATTGCAAGCATCCGCAACTACAACAAAATTATTAAGGTAAACCTAACCATAGCATGAAACATATGGATCCAAATCAGCCCCTTACATAAACTAGGGTTTAAGCTTCTGTCACTCTAGCAACACATAAACTAGGGTTTAAGCTTCTGTCACTCTAGCAACCCATCATCTACTTATTACTTCCCAATGCCTTCCTCTAGGCCCAAATAATGGTGAAGTGTTATGTAGTCGACGTTCACATAACACCACTAGAGGCTAGAAAACATACATCTCATCAAAATATCGAACGAATACCAAATTCACATGACTACTAATAGCAAGACTTCTCCCATGTCCTCAGGAACAAACGTAACTACTCACAAAGCATATTCATGTTCGTAATCAGAGGGGTATTAATATGCATATAGGATCTGAACATATGATCTTCCACCAAATAAAACAACTAGCATCAACTACAAGGAGTAATCAACACTACTAACAACCTACTAGTACCAATCCCGGACTTGGAGACAAGAATTGGATACAAGAGATGAACTAGGGTTTTGAGAGGAGATGGTGCTGGTGAAGATGTTGACAGAGATTGCCCTCTCCCGATGAGAGGAGCGTTGGTGATTACGATGACGATGATTTCCCCCTCCCGGAGGGAAGTATCCCCAACAGAACAGCTCTGCCGGAGCCCTAGATTGGTTCCGCCAAGGTTCCGCCTCGTGGTGGCGGCGTTTCGTCCCGAAAGGTTGCTTCTTATTTTTTTCCTTGATGAAAAAACTCATATAGCAGAAGATGGGAATCGGAGGGCCACCAGGGGGCCCACGAGGTAGGGGGGCACGCCCAGGGGGGTAGGGCGCGCCCCCCACCCTCGTGGCCAGGTGGGCCCCCCTCTGGTGAACTTCTTCCGCTGGATATTTTTTATTATTTCCCAAAATGACTTTCATGGAGTTTTAGGACTTTTGGAGTTGTGCAGAATAGGTCTCGAATAGTTGCTCCTTTTCCATTGAATTCCAAATGCAAGCATTCTCCTCCTTATGTAAACCTTGTAAAATAAGAGAGAATAGGCATAAGTATTGTGACATAACGTGTAATAACAGCCCATAATGCAATAAATATCGATATAAAAGCATGATGCAAAATGGACGTATCAACGACATCACCAAGAGGGCGTCCCGACGTCTACCTCAGGAGCCTGGCGTCTTTGAGGAGCGGCTCTTCAAGCCGTCGGCAGCTCCCCCCGCTGCAGAGTAGGCACCACCCCAAGAGGACCTCCCGGAGGCTCCCCCGTCGGGCGCCCCAGCTTGTGGCCCGACCTTCGGGGCCCGCCTCCTCCTCGCGCTTGAGCCTCGGGAGGGGTGCTGGACTGAGGAGTTCAAGGCATACATGCTTCAGAGCACCCTACCGGAGAAGGAGGGAGACGCAGAGCGCGTGGCTCGCCAGGCCACCGCATACTGCATCCAGGATGATGAGCTCTATCGGAGGCGTCCATATAACGTTTCTTTACGATGAGTTTCCAAGGAGCAGGGATGTGAACTACTGGCCAACATACATGGTGGGGACTGCGGGCATCACTCCTAGCCACGCACCCTCATGGGCAAGGCGTTTCACATCGGATTCTACTGGCCCACGACGCTCAACGATGCTGCAGAGTTGGTGAGGTCCTGTGAAGCCTGCCAATTTCACGCCAAGCAGATCCACTAGCCCGCTCAAGGCCTCTAGACTATCCCGCTCTCGAGGCCGTTCACGGTCTAGGGGCTGGACATCCTGGGCCCGTTTCCTCGGGCGCCCGGAGGCTACCGCTACCTCTACGTCGCTATCGATAAGTTCGCCAAGTGGGCGGAAGTGGAGGCCGTCCGCACCATCTCAGCCGGCTCGATAGTCAAGTTCGTCAAGGGCCTCGTGAGCCGGTTCGGGGTTCCTAATCGCATCATCACCGACAATGGCTTGCAGTTCACCAGCAACCTTTTCAAAACATATTGTGCTAACCTTGGAATGCATATATGCTATGCCTCGTTGGCACACCCCAGGAGCAATGGCCAGGCCAATCGCCCTAGTGCGGAGGTCTTGAGAGGCCTCAAGGCAAGAACCTTCAAGAAGACACTACAAAAAAAGACACATCCGTGACATTTTGGGCCGAATGATTTTTTTTCCTGTCATGCTTATGACACTTCTATGACGATAATTGTGAAAAAACCCGGTATCATCATAGATGTGGTGGGCTCCTACTTCTATGACAAAAAATCATGAAAGAAAATTGGCTTTTCGTCCTGGGCGGGCCGGGGATGTAGCTTCATGACATTCTTTGGGCCGTCCATGACAGAAAAACCATGGTAGAAGCAAGGGCAAGGAAAATATCGGGGGAGTTCCCAGTTACGGTGGGTGGTCGGGGGCCGAGCGATGCACGTTTCTCTCGTACGTACGCGCGCGTGTGCGAGGCATTGCGCTCTAACTAAACCCGAGCGAGGCGTTAGGCTCTGACTGAACCCGAGCGATTGCACTATCTATGTTACTGAACCCGAGCGATCGATACCTTGCTGTTAACTGAATCCGAGTGATTCCTTCGCTACTGCTGCTAACTGAAGCCGATCGATTCTGCCTCTGGATGAACGGTGAGCACTGTTGGGGGGTTTGGATGAACAGTTCCCGGTGGGGGGTGGATGAACAGGACCCTGTGGTGTTGCTGTTGGATGAACATGACCCCGATCGATTGTGCCTCTGGATGAACAGTGAACGTTGTTGGGGGGTTTGGATGAACAGTCCCGGTGGGGGGTGGATGAACAGGACCCCGTGGTGTTGCTGCTAGATGAACAGGACCCCCGATCGAGCCGGTTGGGGGGGGGGGGTGGATGAACAGGACCCCGTGGAGGGCTGGATGAACAGGACCCCGTGGAGGGCTGGTTGAATAGTAGCTGGTGGAGGGCTGGATGAATAGTAGCCTATGGAGGGGTGGTTGAACAGGACCCCGTGGAGATAGCTGGTTGAACAGTAGCTGGTGGAGGAGCGCGCGGTGGATGCTGGATGAACAGGAGCCCGTGGATGAAGAGTCACAGGTGGAGGCTGGAGGAGGTCGACGGTGGATGAACAATAGCCCGTGGAGGCCGGAGGAGGTCGATGGTGGAGATGAACAGTATCCCGTGAAGTCCCGTTTTGCGGTATGCCACACCCCTCCCGATGAACAGGACCCCCCTTTCGACCGTAGCTCTCCAACACAAGTCCGTTTCCTCCATTTTGCGGTACGCCACACCCCTCCCGATCAACAGGACCCCGTTTCCACCATAGGAGGTCCAACAGAAGTCCGTTTCCTCCGTTTTGCGGTACGCCAGACCCCTCCCAATGAACAGGATCCCGTTTCGACCATGGCCGGTCGAACACAAGGCCGTTTCCTCCGTTCTGCGGTACGCCAGGCCTCATTTCGATCGGCTGTTCCGTCCAAGCCGGTTGGCTCCCGATGAATAGCACGCGTTCTGTTGCCTCTCAATGAACACAACACATTCCGTTGCCTCCCCATGTACACGATGACGATGCAGTTTCTCCATTCCGACCCAGCCATGTACACGAGCCCTGGCCGTACGTATGCGCGAGTAGGCATTTGAGACCCCGCCCGTATGTACGTACGTGGCCGTATTTACTTTCTTGCACTCTGGCCATTGTACGTACGTGTACATGCTACGTGCGCGCCTCTTCTACGACACGTGCGCGCCTCTACTATGACATATCCCCTTCCTTACACGGCCACGTTTCATCGCTGCAGCCTACAGATAGACCGATCGTATGTATGTACACGTTCGCGACCAGAATGACAATGCTACGTACGCTTCGACCAGGTGGGTGCCGACTGTCAGGCACTTCCTTGCGTGCGAAGATGTAGTTGATGGGTCCCATCAGTCAGGGGGCGAATCATTTTTTTGCCCGTAATATGGACGCACTTCCTTGCGTGCGAAGATTAGCCGGTGGGTCCTAGCAGTCAGGGGGAAATATTTTTTTGTGAAATACGGTGGCCTGTCCGGTGGGTCCTTGCTGTCAGGTGGAGGAATAATTATTTTGCGCATAATAAGGAGGCACTTCCTTGCTGCTGCCGTGGACCCGGTTTGTCGGCCTCTCCACGTCTGATACTCTTCTGATGGAAGTTGTTCGTTGACCACGTTGACCACGCCGTGCCGAGAGCACCAGGGCGGTGGACGATGGCGAGGCCTAGGAAGGAAACGGCACAGAGCCAGGGAAGACGTAGCAGTTGTTTCCCATGCGGAAAGGAGTATGAGGGTTCACTGGTTCGGCTTTGGTGTGAGGCTGCCGTCGCCGCAGGGCCTGGCCAGCGGTGGGAGTTGTAGGGGGCGGTGAGGCCTCCGCGGCATCACAGCCAGCCACGGGAGGCAGGAGCAGGCGGCACGACCGGCACTGCTTTGGGCAGATGGAGCAAGAAGACTAGAGGTTGAAGAAGCACTACGGCCATTGGATGGACATCGTATGATCGCTGGAGGTAGAATCGTTCATATTGACTAAGTTGACAAATATCCCTCCATCCCCGTCAACTTAGTAGGCCCACAAGTCAGCCTCCCACTATGCTGGGTCCTAGCTAGCAGGGGGTATTCATTTTTTTGTGCGTAATAAGGAGGCACTTCCTTGCGTGCGAAGATATAGCTGGTGGGTCTGACCTGTCAGCGAGGGGAACGTTTTTTCGCAAAATGCAGAGGCCCTTCCGGTGGGTCCCAGCTGTCAGGTGGAGGAATCGTTATTTTGCGCGTAATAAGGAGGCATTTCCTTGCGTGCGGCCATGGACCCAGCTGTCAGCCTCTCCACGTACAGTCCACTTCCGATGGTGTCGTTCACTGACCGCGTTGACCTCGCCGCACGGAGAGCACCAGGGCGGTGCACGACGGCGAGGCCTAGGAAGGGAACGGCACGGAGCCTGGGAAGACGCGGAAGTGGAAGCCCACGCGGAGGGAAGTACGAGGGTTCACTGGTTCGACTGCAGTGTGAGCCTGTCATCGCCGCAGAATAACAGGGGTGTGGGTGAGCAGAGGGATGACCTAGCCAGCGGCGGGAGTATGATGGGGCGGTGAGGCCTGCGCGGCAGCATAGCCGGCGCTTGTTTGAGAGGCTGGAGCAGGAAGAACAGAGATTGAAGAAGCACGACGGCCGTTGGATGGACATCCAACAGTCACTGCTCTCGTGTGTTGACTAAGTTGACACGGCGTTGCGTGTGCGTCAACCTTTTTTTAGAAAAGCATACGCGTCAACCCGTAGTAGGCGCACAAGTCAACCTCAAATCTGTGGAAAATAGCATACAACCCGTCTGCCATTATTTCTAATAATTTACAGCCCATTTGCTAATTCTTTTTGTTAGCATTACACCCCATATTGCGGCCACGGTTAAAAATTATATGAAATTTTGCATATTTCGGTGCAGTCAAATGTTTTTAATCCCGAAATATCGAGTCACATTCAAACTATTTTGAAAAATAATTTATATAAATATAAAATCCAAATAATTGTCCACGCATAAAAATCAATGGAATTTAAAATCTTTTAATGAAAAAAATTGAAACTAATTCCTGGTTTGATGTGTTTTAAAAATGTACAGCTCATTTCTAGGCAAACCGAACGAAACTCTCCTTGTCTTGAAAGATTTGCAGTCCAGCAGGGCTGATAAAGCAAGTAGACGTCGTTTGGGTATTTCTTTAAAAATTAGAACTGGGCTAGCCATTTTCAGCAAGGAAAAAACACAACTGGGATCATGATGTGGTAAACATAAACAAAACCCTGGCTAGACGGGCCATAGCCCCTACACGGCCCCGTTGTTACCCTGACCCGTCGCTAAAACTAGTATAAATAACAACTGCTTGTTCCTAAGAAAAGTATTCCCTATGTTTGTTTTTAGTCCGCATATAAGGTTTGGTCAAAGTCACATTCCAACTATTTTGAAAAATAATTTATATAAATATAAAATCCAAATAATTGTCCACGCAAAAATCAATGGAATTTAAAATCGTGTAATAAAAAAATTGAAACTAATTCCCGGTTTGATGTGTTTTAAAAATGTACAACCCATTTCTCATTACTGATAGCCCATTTTCTGGGCAAACCGAATGAAACTCTCCTCATCTTGAAAGATTTGCAGCCCAGCAAGGCTGACAAAGCAAGTAGGCCTCGTTTGGGTATTTCTTGAAAAAAAGTAGGACTGGGCTAGCCATTTTCAGCAAGAAAAAAAACACAACTGGGCTAATGATGTGGTAAACATAAATAAAACCCTTGCTAGACGGGCGACAGCCCTCGCACAGCCCCGTTGTTACCCTGATCTGTCGCTAAAACTAGTATAAATAACAACTGCTTGTTCCTAAAAAGGTAAATAACAACTGCGCGACCTGCTGGGTTACTGGTGTCAGCCGCTCGTTGTGTAATTCTCTCGTTTATTGACTACGCTGACAATGTCGTGAGCCCCAGATGTCCAACCATTAGGAGGAACCATTTTTGGGGCTTGTAATAATGAGGCACTTGCTTGCGTACTGCCATGACGCTGGTGGGTCCCTACTGTCATCCTCTCCATGTACAGTCATCTCCTTGTTCCACTCGGTTGTTGACGATGTTGACAACGCAAGAGGGCGGCGCACCACGCATGGCGAACGAACCAAGGCCGAGGATGACAGAGAGGCCTCAGACGGAATGAACAGGAGCCGTGGAAGATGCGTCGGTCCTGTGGTAGGCGGAGGGGAGTACGAGGGTTGACTGGTTCCGGTGCGGGTGCGTGTTGGGGCTGACATCGCCGGAGAATAAAATGACGTGTGGGGAAATAGAGGGAGGGACTGGCCAAAGTTGGAGGGTACGGTAGGGCGGCGGAGGCGCAGCCAGCCATGGGAGGCGGGAGCAGGCGGAGCCGACGGGGTGGTTTGGTTTGGGCGGCTGGAGGAAGAAGACAAGAGATAGAAGATACACGACAGATGTTGGATGTCAATCCAATGGCTGGTAGGCAGAATCATTTGTTGACTAGCTAGTAAGTCGACACCACCTTGGATAGGCTATTTCCTCGTGGGTCCCAAATGTCAGAATCCAAATCTATCACGGTCATGCAGCCTTTCCTATGAAAATTTACAACCCATTTGGTGTGCTAGTTCGAATAAGTTTGTCGGTGCTGGTGGGGGCTAATCACTTGGCTTCTGTAATGCACAATGCGCTCAAGCAGCCGGCGAGAGTGATATTATCGCCCTTGGTTGGGACTTTTTACAATATTTTACTCTAAATTAAACGAATGGCAAGCCATTTGCCTTGTTTGAAAGAAAATATGACAGTCACAGCCGAGTTGAAAAGGGCAAGAACATCTAACTCCATCTTACAAACTATACAAAAGCACGAGGGTTAAGTGTTCATCAGTTTAGACAAAACCCAGCTTGAAAAGGGCAACAACATCTAACTCCAACACTATTTTCGGCAGTCACAGTCAAATGGATCGGTCAGGTCCATAGAATGAACAACCTGGGTCATAAAATTTACTGGATTATGACCACAATATGTTGTAAATAGAAGCCCGGCACATTCAGAAGCTCTTTTGCCCAACTGAAACTCCTTTTTTTGCTATTAGACATACCCATCCATCAAAACCATGCTGCTGATAAACTTAAGCCTGATGGACAATAGTAACCTCGCATTCTGCAGGAAGAATGTGACAAATCTAGTGTTTGCATGGTTGGCTACATATCGTTCTAGCGTTATTGTCTTCAATCGAATGTCATGAGAAGTGAGAAAATTCCGGTGCTTACGAATCCATCGATAGGTTATACTTTCTTACCCCGTCCTATTGCCTAAATAGACATGAAGATTGAAGACAGTTAAGGTCTAAAAAAAGAGTGTGGAAAGAGCAACAGCTGAACGGTTAATTCTAGTACACTATATGCGGGCTTCCAATGTGCGTGAAATTATTTCCTTTATATACAACTTCTCCAGACATGGAAAGCATTGCAGCAAGCCAATAATCTTGTTTAGATCAAAACTATTCATTTGGATATATAAGATCTTGACAGAATCCAGCACCATTGATAGGCTATCCATGGGGAAACTCTTCATTGAGCATAGAACATAATATTAGTACAAAATGTGTACTCCGAGATGATATATAACTTATGCTTGTGAAGTTTAAAATGCAGCTTATGGTTACAAGTGTAGATGATAATATAAAGTACCTGAAGAACTGTGGAGCTAAACACCATATTGAAATGAGCATAGAGATCATGTATTACACCCAAGGTCTCCAGTTTAGGCGCAGAGAGGACGGTTATTTGCGATGGTGAATAACTAGAATCAACGATCAACCTTTCAAGTGGAGGGGTCATCTTGGATGATGAGCTGCCTTCCGTCAAAAGAAATTCCAATTCTTACAAGGTTAGGCGACTTTATTTGGAGACAACCGATTCTAACTGTGAAAACAAGCAGCAAGCACTCCAGGGCAGGGCAACTGGAGTGGTTATGAACCCGCACAAGTGAAAGTTTCTTGAGAAATGGGAGTTGAAGGTTTAGTACCAGATTGTCTGGTAGGTGGCACAACGCAAAGGTGGCGGTGCGGAGAGAGGAGCAAAACCGCGAGATGGACATCGGTGCTGAGGGCACAGGTACATGGCGTTCGGTATCTGGTAGGTGATTTCCAGGGGAATAGTAGAACTCAAGCAGCTGTAGTTCTGTGAATTCAGGGGATTTCAGCCAGGCGTCCACCATGCAGGGCATGGTATGCTTGCTCAGGTAGCATGACGGGATGCAGAGGCTTTGAACGGAGCCCTTTTGGGAGGATATGATGGCTCTGGGGATTTCAAAATCATTGAAGAGAGATAGCTGACGACAGTCGAGATTAAGGGGCACGATGCGCCACAGAGGGCACCATCGAATTGAGAGGACTTGGGTGCGGCAGCAATCCTTGGTGGGGAGAAGCGACATGAACTCCTCAAGGACGGCGTCCGGGAGATCACTGATGTGGTCCACCCAAGATTCTACGGGTTACTGGGATCCGGTGGGGGCGGGGTCGCCGCTTCTCCCCGTGCTGCCGGGTGCGGGATCTACAATAGGTGTCACCGCTGGTGGGAGCCTCATCTTCTTGGCGCTGGGGTCAGCCGACTCCATTTTCCACGAGGGCGTCGCGTCACGCTCACGGATTTGAGCAGAGTAACAAATGACGAGCCTAGTTGTAGTGCGAGTGAAGAAGAAGGGGAGCTGGGGTTTTTATGTAGTAGTGAGGAAGAAGGGGAGCTGGGGTTTTCTGTAGGAGTGAGGTGAGGAATTTGGGGGTACGAGTGGAGCGAGCTGACGTGAGGTGGGTGGGAGTCAGCAGGAAGAAGAGCACCAAGGTGTTTTTGTGGGGCGGTGTGCTGTGTGTGGGTAGCGCCTCTCATTAAGTAAATATATGGGCTTTTTAAATTGATTTTATTATTTACTAGGGTGGATAGGCTGTTTTGTCTTGGGCCCAGAGAAACAATTACTACTAGTACAGTGGAGACACTCTACAGCTACCCAGAAAAACAATTACTACTGTACAGTGGATACACTACCGCTTCTGGCTCCTCCTAGGTCACCGAAACATCTCCCTCTATTGAATCCCGTTTTACTTTTGTTCACCCACATGCGGGCCATTCCGCGCGCGTGTCCAAATGCCATCCATCAAATTAGAAGGCATTATGCAGGCAGAGAGTCACCTCAGTCGTAGCGCGGCAGTAATGAGCCATCGTATCACAAAACCCCACCTCCTCGCAGTCTAAGTTTGACGGACGAAGCAACCATCATTTCACTCTTCGCTGAATCCCCTTCTCCCTCACCATCTTCAAGAAAGTCAACACTCGCATCTGTCACTGTTCTTCTCTCCCAACGAAGGGAAGGTAAGCGGATCCGTGATATCGGTATATTTTCGTTCAGAGAAAAAAGAGGAACTTTTGCAAAGCAGTAACCGATCCTCACTCTCTTTTTTGTTTCATTATCATTGCAATTGTGTTTTCCTTTCAGTGGTCTCCTAGTATTCGTCAGTTTCATGATGGACCAAGGTGAACCAGGCAAAGATCTGCGATATTGGAGCAGACGCGGGAGGCTGATCCCCACGAGACAGAGAGCTCCAAGAAGATGGAGGCAGTCACCGAGCCGACCCCAGATACACTCACGACCACTACTGAGATGGTCAACACCCCATTTGAGGTTACAGCCCCCGTGGCACTGTAGGAGCAGTTTTCCCCCTTCGAGGATGTGCCCCGCTACCGAGCTGCCCAAGGTGATTTTCTTCTTTGTCGATCTCGATTGTGGTTTTTCATCTAAGTATGTGGTGATGAATAATGCAGAATTTTATTAGCTTCGATGCCATGCTATACATAGTGGTTTAAATAACTTGTGTTTCTTATACTAGAAAGTAGTTCAGAATTTGTTTCTGTTTCAGTTAGAGCCCTGATGTAGACAAGGATTGTGTGGTTGTACATGTCACTCGCTATGAGGTGGATGACCTGAATATACGCACGGGGAAAACATATTTCTTAGGTTGTTGGATCCTGGAAGCCATTTGCACTTATACCAATGTCGAGATGTATTCCAGCCTCACTGTTGTCAGGCGTGTTGTCCAGGGTGTACTGAAGCACAAGAAGTTCAAAGCTACTCCTTCGTTTGTGAGGCATACTGTTCTTGTCAAGCTTACACAGGAAGATGACGTGGCATGCCTCCACAAACAAGTTTATGAGTGGCAAGGCCACAAGGTTATCTTCATGAAGGTTCACAGGATTGAGCTGCTGCCGGACGTCCTTGATGATGTTCATGGCAAGGTATGTCTTGTGTCCAAACCAAATTAGATCGAGGCATGAAATAGTCTCTCTAGCTAGTGTTTAATAGTAGTTTGGATTGTGTCTAATTATCCGAACCTTGCCTATTATCGAGCCCTCTGGGCTAGTACTCTGTTTAAATCCGTCTATGGGAACTGCTGCTTTTTGTGTGCCCGTGAATCATGTGAGAACCATCGTAATTGTTGCCGAAACAGATGCATCCTCACTAGTTTTTTTCATGAGTATGGCATGGTAAGACATAAGTTGTCCCGGTTTATCATACGAGCAGTGTGTGCTTGATGAAATAGAGTACTCGTTTGAGAACTGTGCGCTGACGTATACATAAGTACTTGTAAACACTGTTGGTGCTACCCCACTTGTAAGCAGTTGTGCAAAACACGGCACATTGGCTCAAATCGCTTCAACACTAGGATATCGATCAATAATCTGCTGTCTGACATATAAGCAACTACTTATCTTGTTACAGTGGTTCATGCAGTTAACTGAGGCCACAAGGTAAATTCCAAACGTTCACACGCTAGTCCGGCGTTCATGTGGAACACTCGCATTAAAGTCGGCTTCATAAAAAACTTGAAAAGCATAAGTTAAGCAATTTTATACATCTAACTGATTCATAGAACATAACAAACATATACTAGTTCACAGCAAAAGACAAAGTTGTGAGAAGGTTTACAAATTAGGAAAAAACAAGCAAGGCTTCACTGAGCAAAGGGCCTCCCGGCAGGCTTAAATTTCCTGGAGTTCACTATGGGTTTTTCTTGTTGCCACCATCCAGGGTTAGGTTCTCTCATTCTAGAATAACGAATTATAATTGTGTTCTCAGCAGGAATGCTGAACTCAACCATGTAGTGTACTGACCAGCTGAAATTCTTGTGCATTCCACTAAATTTAAGCACCGCTATTTGCAGAAATAAGCAGACCACAATGCCTCTTGTCCACGCACCTGTCCCAAAAACCTCCGTGGAGCCGTGCCAGCTAGTCCTCGGTCCATGGATCAACTCATAGAAATTGCATTCCGGACTAGGATTCAGTTATTTTTGCTCGTCCCTGCACTGCAATCAGGAAGTAAAACGTACGAATCAACTTCTTTTAGATTGTGTTGGTCATTCTACCTAGTTACTACCAATGCAAGAATACCTGGAACACTAGTGGTTAGAGGACGGCAGCTAGGAATAGCTATCTCATTTTGTGCAGTTGTACTAAAACTGAGGTGTGTACTTTTGATTGCGCAGATAGAAATGATACAGAGACAGACATCCCTATTTGCGCAAATACGAAATACGTCTATTTAAACAGTGACAGATATTTGCAGTGGCGTATGATTAACAACAACATCTATTGTGTTATAATTGGCACTAGACTGACAATATGAAAGTGCCCTGAAGTAAGTAACATCACATCACATCAACACTGCCACTAGATTAACATGCTAAACAATAGCATTAGTATTACTGTCATGAGAGTAGCACATGGTCATTAAATGTGCAATCAAATTTGTGCAGTTCCACTGGGATGAAGCAATGTTAGCAGTGTGAGATTTAAGTGTACTGCAAAAACACAATTCATGGGAAATAAAGCAAGACGGAAGAACTTCATAAAATGGTGGTGGCATTGCTTCAATTTATCGACGACACTAGACCACTACTTATAGTGACATTAGGTGGCATTGCTTAATGCTTCATGTGATTTTACATTAACGGTAGCGATATGGGCGTAAGGACAGCAGGGGCATAAAGTGGTGAGGCAGATGTGGTTGCCGAGAGCGGCAAACACTTAGGCAGCATGTCTGCATTTGTCCTATTTTTTATGTCCTCGGCGACATTTTCCTATGTGAGCACAGGAAATCTAGACCTGCTCATTCTCATTTGCGTTGTCCCCCAACACCCCTCACTTTCTTTCCTTTTTCAACCAAGAGACAGGTCCACTTCCCCCACCCTTCGCCATCCACCATGCTTTCTTCGCCTTTTCAACCAAGAGACCGGTTGGGTAGCCAGTATCTACTACTTTCCCCGGTTTCCTCTTAGAACCAAGTCCTAGATTCACGCTACAAATTTCCCACTTTCTTCCCTATTTGAACCAACTCTTAGATTTGACTATATGAACTAGCTTTACCTCTAATAATAGTAAAAGTCTAGGTGGCTTTGGAACTGCTGACAGAAGTAGAAAAAGATCCACACGCAGCCACGTGGGGAGCTGGGGCAGTAGAGCAAGGCAGGTTTCGAAGGAATATATACCTGAGGGTCGTCGGCATGTGGCAAAGACGATGTCGGGAGACCTCATCTTGGCCACACTACCGCAGGGAGGAAGAAGGGGTCGGAGGCCCTCCGGAGCCGGCGCTCTCTCGGAGAGAACGGCAAGGGCGCCGATCGGGACGCGCGGGCAGCTGTTGGTCTCCTCCCTCGCCGCCGACGACGGCGTGAACGATGCACCTACACCCCTGCCCCGGCCGAGGTGGTCCGGCCAGATTTGTGACCAACCGTGAGCAGAGAGAGAGTGTGGCCACCTATGTCTTGCTTAGATCTGGAGAGCATGAGAGAGTGAAAGAGAGGAACCCTAGAAAAGCAAGTGCTAAGGCTCATGCTTATATATATAGTGGACTGATTTTGTTGTACCATCTTCAAAAAATGCGCTCCTACGTGCATCCGCGAGTGGGTGTGAGAGAACTAGTGCGTGCGTGCACCACTTCTCTTCGTGAGAGTAAAATATACTACGGCCAAAGAGCGTTCGCCACAAGAGTAATAGTATAAGTGTGTGACGTGTGAGCTAAAATAAAAGGTGCGCAACGTCTTTAGTTTTTTAGAAGTTCTAAGGGTAGGGTGTGAAGAGCACATATGTGTGTGACATCTACCTGCAGATAGACGGTGGGTGCGAGAGGACTCGGGAGAGTCGTGACTCGTGAGGGTGCGTGTGTGCGTGAGAGAGAGGGGGCACATATCAATGCAATGCATGTGTCCGTAAATCATTATCCGGCAAACATTCACCACAAGCCGTTTTCTGACGAACGCCATAAGAACCGTTAGATCGGCATCCGACAATGTCAGTTTTGCCATGTCATTTAATAGAGCAGCCACTCCTCCTACACACAAATCTTCCACGTGAGTGTTAGCAACTGCCGTATGCTCCTCCCTCCGTTCCAAAATGCAGTGCATATAGCTTTATTGAAAATTCAAACCTCGCAAACTTTTACCGAGTTTTCATGTACCAAAATGCACATATAGAATACACAGTATATATCATTTCATTCATCTTCGAGAGGTAACTATAAAGATGGGGGAGGAGTCTACAAAGAAAGACCGTCGTATCACCTGCAGCAATTTCAACCATCCTTTGGTGTGGAGGAATATCATAGGAACTCTATATGATATGATTTTTATAGGATTTTTTTCCTTTAGAGCCAATTGGATAATAGTTATAGATTCATATACTCCACATTTCAAAGGAAATAAACATGATTTCATTTTTATAGCTTTAGAGCCACTTGGTTAATATGAATGGATTCCTCTACTCCCATAATTTCAAAGGAAAATAAACATTAGCGTATATTCAATAGAAAAGTTCCTATGATGTGAACCAAATGACGTCTCTTTTCTAATCCCTCCTCATAGGAATTGAGATACATGTCATCTCCAGATTCAATACAAAAGTTCCTATGATGTGAACCAAATGACATCTCTTTTCCAATCCCTACTCATAGGAATTGAGATACATGTCATCTCTTTCCCTACAACTTCCATGTATACATCTTCTATTCCTAAATAGCTAGTACAACCCACTAGTAGCTTTTTTTTGTAGACATGCAACTATGGCACAAGAACACGTCATGCATGCAAGTCATAAATCACATTGTTTTTCTACTATATGCATGCAAGCACCACATCATCAATTTGTGCATCTTACTCATAAGTTATTTCTTGCATTAATTTTTTTATTGACAATGTATGTGCTGGTCACGTGCACACATACGTAGTTCACATTCACATTTTTGTTAGAAATGTCATTCTTTTAACTGCAATTCATTTTTTCTCTTTGTACTCCCTCCATCTAGGTGTGTAAGTCATCTTCCGAAAACCAAATAATCCCACGACACTTTGGCATGGTACATTAACTCCCTCCTCGTTTCTTGTTTCGTGACATATCAACCAATAAGAGATGTGGGCCGTGCATGCTTTCAATGGCTTCAGACTTTCAAACATGACATGTAGTGCTTCATTCATTGCATGGAATGCTATTAACTAGCAAAAAACCTAAGATGACTTATACACCAAGACGGAGGGAGTATTACATTTTTTTCTCATTTTAAGCATACACTCACTTCCCATTAGTTATAGTACACGTTTTTGGAGGAACTTTTATGCATTATCTATACCTATACCCCTATATAGTGTGCGAATAACTTTGAAAGATGGTCGTTGGATGAAGGTAATCCGACAGTGCAGAGATGGCAAATCCGAGCACTACTGGCCGTTGGATATCATCAACATTCCACCAGATTCTGCCACATGTACAATCTAGAAGACGCCATGGTTGAACTTAAGCATAATGCACAAACCACAAAACACAAGCACTTCTCCTTTGTAATAGAATCTTCCATATCATAATTGCCGAAACTTTTTTTTTCTAAATGAATTGCCATTATTTGTTTTTTACGTTATGCTTTACAATGCACAATCCCATGAATCTTAACCTTTTTATAAAACTAATTGATTTTGAATGAGATGAACTATAAGAACTAAACAAACATCTACATCATGCATATATGACTCAAAGCTTTACATGCTATAGTGTGTATTTATTCATAATTTGGTCTCCAAATCTCATGCGTTCAATGCATGTGTACCTTACTAGTAGTTTTGAGTAGACTAGCAAATTTCATGTGGTCGCGGGTATATCAACATGCAGGGCCCATGCATCATTGACTTTTGGTCGAACCTATGTCCACAATTTTTTGTACGTATATCTGCACAGGTCCCTGAACCCAAAATGCTGCCTCGTTCCCGTAAAACCAAGGGGCCCACACATATTAAGGCATCGACTCGAACTCAATCCCTCTCCCGTTTACTATGACGTGGCCCCGCACGCCGTAGTACTCCTACAAACCCTACCGCCGCACGCATCATCGGCTTTCTTCAAGAGGACGAGGGAGAAGCGGATTTGTAGTGGAGGCGCTTTCAAAAAAATATGGATTTGTAGTGGAGGCCCCTACCCTAGGGTGCCCTAGGTAGCTGCCGCACACATCATTGGTTTTCTCTTTTCTTTATCCTCTTGCACCCTAGAGTGAAATGATGGTTGCTTCGTCCGTCCAACTTAATGCGGGAAAGGTGGGGCTTTCTCATCGCTCATTTACTACTACTGCGACACTACGACCAGGGTGCCTCCAACTCCAACCGCTACTCCGAACTGTAATTTGGTGCATCGCATGTGGAACAAGAAGGTGGATGAGCCACATGTCGGCCAAAGGGGTTCTGTTAAGTTTGTCACCATTTCGTGTGCGGACTGACCCTGCTTGAGTTGCTACGCCAACACGACAGGAGCATCCTACCACTTGGTTTTGCTCCTTGGTGAATCCCGACTATATATCTAAAAAGATACGTACTGTACTACCCTCTCCGTCTCGGCTTATAGGGCGCGCACGTAATTCTCGATCATCCATTTGACTAACTAAATATGAGTTACTATGTCACAAAAAGTATATCATTGGATTCTTAAACGGGTGTAGTTTCTAAACATATATTGTTCATCACATATATAGCCAGCCAAATTCTCAACCTAGAACGACGTGCATGCCCTGTAGACCGATACGTAGGAAGTAGTAAAAATGAGGTTATTTTACCGAGCGATGGGCGGGGGAACATGGCATGTCAAGCGGTCCCACGTGTCATGATGTACCAAGGCGATGCGCGTGTCCCTCTTGAGGCAGAACAATGGCAGAAGCAATACTACGTGGTTTCCTTGAAGGAGATGATGGTGAAGCAAAGTGTGAAATAACGGTTGCTTCATCCGTCTGGGAAGGTGCGACATTGTGATTTGACGTCTCATTGCTCATTACTACTACTGGGATGGTACGACTGGGGTGCGTCCCCCCTGCTGTTCTGCACTGTTATTTGGTGCATGACACATCGACCTGGTTGCTATATGTCCCACATGTCGGCGAGAGGAAGTACAGAATTCTTGAAAGCGGGCATCGACGGAGGAGTACAAGACACGGCTTGGTTTTTGCTGCTTCGCGCGATCCATCGATACAAACCCGGACTAAAAAATGCGAGGGCGGGTCTTTTCCCGCGCGGCAGGCATGGGAGTTTGGCATAGTCTGTTCGAGGCAACAAGGCAGGAAGGGAAACAACCAAATAAAGGTTGAGCGACTTAGTTTTGGGAAAATCTGATTTTACGGAGTATGTACCCACTATGGAGGTAGTATACTACTTACTACTCCCTCCTTTCCGGTTTATAGGGCTCGTCTAAAAAAATTCATTTTTCCGTTTTATAAGTCTCAATTCTACTAGTAGTAGTAGTAGTACCATCACATGTTGCATTTCAAGGTGCGTTAAATCACCCGATGCAAGCATTGCCAAGAGAAAACTCACCGGTGCATGTACAAGTTCATGGAAATTTAGTGGTCATGCATGCATTCATTCTAATTAATGCCTCGGTAAACATTACTTGCGCAAACTACAAAATTAATTCCACCACTCACCGTCTACCTTGGTTGGAGAGATTTTGAAATTGAGCCATAAACTGGAAAGGAGGGAGTAGTAACATAGCCGAGGGTAGCTTGCTGCACCACGGACTCCCAGGAAATTGCTGTAGTAGTACTACCCTATATACCACTGTATATTCAAAACAATATGATAATCTCTATAACCAAGGTAGGGATGAGGAGTAAACGGAGGGAATAGTAAATTTTTCTCCTCGTCCTGCGAGCCACCGCGTGCGTGGGCGAGGGGGCGGGCGCAAGCTTCACCTCATCCTGCGAGCCACCGCGCCCGTGGGCGGGAGAGATGGCGTAGTAAGCAAGCTTCTCCTCGTTCTATGAGTTGATGGGACACATCAAAAGTAATACGTACAGAGCATCTCAAGTGTATAGAGCCTTGCCTCTAAGGTAGGCCCCACATGGTTTGCCTCTTTTTTAACATAACATGTCAAGTCGCAATTTGTTTGTTCACCCGTGGTAGACGATCCTCCATCAAGTGGACAACAAGTACACGTATCAAATTACCACGTGGGCTGCCTTTTCGTACAGAAATGAGCACCATCGTGTACCCGCGCGGGTGTGGTTGGGAAAGAGACGGGAGTACGTGCGCCGTGTGTGCACCTCTTCTCTTCGTGCACGTCCCCCACCTACGTTGGTGTCTGTGAGAGAGATACAAACCTAGACATAATGTGTCGTCCATCCCCATGCCTCTGCCCAGTCCGACCACCAGTCACCACCACGCCCCACTCAGCCTCACCTTATCTCTCATCTTTCTCGAGATATCATTTTTTCGATGAAATTCTCGAGATACCATTTTTCCGATAAACTTCTCGAGATATCATTAGTTTTTACACATGGGATTACTCTTGCATGGGTTAATCACAATAGGTGTTTTGTAAAAAAAATGCATCTTGATGTTACGTGCAATGCGCGGGCATCTTGCTAGTCCATGAAAACAACACATGGAAAAATTTCATGGCGAACGAGGGATTTGAATATGCTGGGAGGGGCTATTTGGATCTTGCCGGGGTAGCCAAAATATTGGCGACCCTTTTGTCCACCGGTGCCTTTGCCACCGATGAACGAGGAATGGCTCGGGTGCTCATGCATCCTCCAGCGCGCACGTTGGAGACGAGCTCGCACGAGCTGTGCCTTTTTTGTCCCACCACGCCACCCGAGCCGGTCGCAGACCGACCGGTGACCCGCATATTACGCCATCCAACCGTAGCCACACACATTCTGACAGCAACTCAACCAACCAGACGAAATTCATGCAAACACGGTGATATTTCATATAAACAATGACATAATTCATATAAAATACCGGATTTTCATACAAACATGACGGATTTCATTACATTCAAATCAACTAAGCGGTGCTAGTTCTAGACAGCACATGTATATAATACCTGGCCTAAATGGTTGCCCGTCGATCCATTTGTGTTTCTCATGTCTGGCAGCACGATCACCGGACTGCCGGGAGCCCCCGAGGTATATGCTTCAGTGCAAAGGATGGCTCGCTTCCCCACTGCCGAAGCCGAAGATGATGGTGGAGGGGGGCTTCTCCGCTTCCGTGGTGCCCATGCAGGGTCGACGAAGGTCCTCACAACAAAAGGATCCAGCAAGACACCTGTTGTGTACGCCGGCGTCGCCTCCGCGGTGGCCTTCATGGGACCCAAGTAGTGGCGGCCTCCCGTATTCTACCTCTCCTCGATAATGGCGGCGGACGCGGAGGCGCTGGCCACTGACTCGTCCCTGTCCACGCACCCGGCTTCTGTCTCTGCTTTCATGGCGCAGCCGCCGGCATGGGAGTTTCGAGCACAGAAACGGGAGACGCGGTCGTAGACACGGGAGGCACTGCAGTCTGGCGGTGTGGGCAGCGACGGCAGCGCCGTGCGCTGCTCCTCGTCGAGCTGGCCTGGAGCGGCGAGTTGCTGAACTGCGCGCCGGCTTAGGGCGGCAACTGGCTCCGTCGGGCAAGGGGAGGGAGGTGGATCAGCGAGCTGCATAGCTCGTATCCGGCGGGCTCGGCGGGCCGCCCAGCCGACTTGGATGCGGGATAACTACTCTTCGTAAGCCATTATAAGAGTGGACAAAATGGTGAAGGAGGAGATAGGGGAGCGGCGGAGGTGTGTGGTTCTTGGCCGGTGTTTGGCCTCGTTTAAATAGGAGACTAAATAGACGGCGGATGGGAGGAGCTCGGCCGACGTTGCGTTTAATGTCGGCCCGGTCATGAACGGACGTGTGTCCAGAGTGGGTTTCTTCGCTTCCACATGGGTTTCATGAATGCGTTTGAATGCGGCAATGAGGCGTGTTCAGCCGAGCGTGCATCGAGTGGAACCATCGACTCCGACGTACGACACCGTGTCGTTATTCCACTGACTTGTGGTCTCTTTGGGTACATGTCTTGCATGTCAGTGACCCAACGCAGGCAGCGCACAACAGAGGAACTTTTGGTGGGCCAGGGCGGTCAGAAGCGGGCATTTCATAAACCGATGATTGTTCATTGAGTGTGACATCATCTATTTCATCTAGATAAGCCTACTATATAATGGAAGGGAATTTTAAATTTTCATATATACGTTGATAGCCCGTTCGATACGTTGTGATTCATAAAGACCGCTGCAAACATCAATGTTCTTCTTATCACAGATAAGGTTGATTAATACCCGTAACAATCCATGTCCTTAACAAAGGGTGCATGCACATATAGGTTGAGCGTGTGTCTTGCGTCCTGTGCCGTGTGCATGCAGGCGTGCGAGTGTTGCGTGCGTGCATGTGTACGTTTCAGTGTTGCATGCATGTGTGCATACGTGTGTGTGTTCATGAGTGCATGTGTACGTGTCAGTGTTGCACGCATGCATGCGTGCGTGTGTTCATTATGTGTACATGTTAGTGTTGCACGCCTGCATGCGTGCGTGTGTTCGTGCGAGTGTTGCGTGTGTGCATGTGTACATGCGGGGTGAGGCTACACGTCAGTCGGCTGACTTTTTCATCTCTGTTCAGTAGATTTTCCAGCCGTTGGATACGAAATCAAGGGCCTGCAGTTTATCTTCAACCTCCACCCCCCTGAGCCACCAGCCACCACCGGCCGAACCGCCGGCCACCGCCGCCCGCGGCTGGCCTGCGTGGCCACGCCGCCCTGCCCGCCCCGAAACCTCTCCCCACCGCTGGTCCGACTCTACCCCGGCCATCCCTCTAGGCCTCCCCGCACCGACCTTTTTCTCCGGCGATCCCCACGCCACCGCCCAATCACCACGCCCCCACCGCCGGCGACTGCCAACCAGAGGTCTCACAACTTCGAATCCCCATCGACCGCTAATTTATTACGATTTCTGTCCTTCATATACACGCTGACGAGTGGGCCCTATGGTAATGTGCGCTGCTGAATGTGGACCGTTGGACTGGTCAATTGATCGTGTCATCAACAAATTACAGAGTTGTATGGTGAGCCAGTGACCGTACGATCACCCTAAAATGTATTTTATTAATATAGTACAGACTCAAACTACCATTTCTTTCTTTCATATATGCGCTGACAGGTGGGCCCAATGGTTACGCGCCCCGATGGTGCAACACTAGTTGCGCCACGTGGAACGTTTGACTGGTCAATTTATTGTGTCATCAACAAAATAGGGAGTTATGCGGGTGAGCCGGTGTTGTATAATCACGACATGTTTTTTAACAGTGCAGACACAAGCGCTCATATATCTGGCAAGCACTCACCACTATAAGCGCACACGCAGACCCTACCCCTATGAGCACCTTCGAGAGAGTGAGCCAGCATATGATCTTGAGATTTTACGAAGTCACCATAGGTGCCTCGTAGTTGAGTGGAACGTCTCCTCCCACTAAACGCACATCACCGGAAAATACTGAAATTAACCCAGGATAAATGCGAGCACCAGGATTTTAGCCCTGGTGGGCTCGAGAAACCACTGTCCTCCTAACCATCCAACCATAGGTTGGTTAGCACCACAAAATGTATGTGGTGACCGTGATGAGCTTATTCTAAAGTCCAGTGACCATATCGTGCTTTCGCTTCAAATACAAGGACCGTAAGTGTCGTCAACAAAATACGGAGAACGCATCAAATACAATGTCCGTCAGTGTCATCAACAAAATACGGAGACGTATCATGAGCTAGATACCGCATGATCACCACGAGAATGTATACGGTGACCATAATGAGCATATTCTGAAGTCCAGTGACCATCTAGTGCTTTCGCTTGAAATACAGTGACCGTCACGCGTGAATGTGTCATGGGCATGCATACTTCTAGAGGGCCGAGAGATAGTTTGTGTGCATACGTGAAAGTGGTGTAGAAAGAGGGGGTGTTCGGTGGAGACAAGGAGAGATATTCCCTTCGTTTCTCTTTCCCGTGACTAATATTTTAGGAGAAAATATAAACATTCACAATGCAAAACAAATATTTTTGGATGCACCATGCAATTAACTTTCCTGTATAACATTGTACTATTGTATATGCTTATTTTCTTAGTGGCTGATTGCGTGTGTGGTGTGGTGGGCACATCATTTCTAGTTGGGATGGGCACATCATTTCTAGTTGTGGTTGGTCAACATGAGGACTCATGGGTCGGTTCCATCCTGCGCCACATAGGTTGGACCGAGACGCATTATACGAAGACCCATGTGGAGGACTCGGCGTACAACACGAAGCTACCAGAGTCGTGGAGGACTTTATCCCACGGTGATAAGCCGACTATATATGATTTGTAACCCTAGGCCCCGAGTATGTTATAGAAGCACAGGGGCTAGTTAAATCGATAGTATACACACATGCACAATACCTGGTATTCACGTGTACTTTGTACACACCCCTATCACTAATATATAGTACCAGGAGTAGGTTTTTTCCTCAACTGCAAGGGTCCGAACTTGTGTAAAACTTTGCCTCGTATTACCATCCAGCCTAACAGTCTGGGATATCCTACAAAATGATCTGATGGAATCATATCTGCCAACTACTAAGAGAGAGGTGTGTCTGTGGGGGGCAATGTGTGCGAGAGAGTCCTAAAGATAATGTGCGTGCGGGTAGGGCTGAAAAAAAGCTCGAAGCTCGCGAGCTAAATGAGTAGCTCGTGACTCGGCTTGAATCGACTCGAACTCAGAGAATAACGAGTCGATCCAAGCTTTAGTTTAAGATTGTTTATAGAACGAGTTAAACGAGCTGATCTCACGAGTACTCATGTAACTCGTTAGGCTCGGTACAAAAGACCAGCCAAGCACCCTGCGTCCCAGGCACACAACACAACACCTAGACGTTCAAGGAAATTACAATTGTTTGGTCATGTATATCTTACTAACTTGTTGATCATTGTGGTCATGTACAATTGTTTTTGGTCAATGGTCATGTACATGGTACTGACTTGATGGTACTAACAATTTTAAGTTAAGCTCGTACATGCTTACAATTGTTTGTGAACATTTTACATGTTTAATATGTAAATTTTACATTTCCAAGTAATCATTTATATCATATTCATAAGCTTTTATGTTCATATCATTAATGATCTTAACAAGAAAAACGAGCCAGCTCGCGAGTTATACGAGTCGAGCCAATCTTGGATTCGAGCTCGTTATAGTAACGAGTCGAGTGGAGCTAGCTCATTAACGAGACGAGTTTTAGCGAGTCAAGCCGAGCTGGCTCAACTCGGCTCGAATTCCAGCCCTACGTGCGGGAGACACGTAGGCACATATATGTGCGTATAGAGGGCTAGTACAGACCGTGCGTGTGTATATATGAATGTGAGAGAAATAGTGTTTTCCAACTGATATTAGTGAAAAAGAGTGGTACATAGTAGTAAGAAAGATATATATATATATATATATAGAGAGAGAGAGAGAGAGAGAGTGTGTGTGTGTGCGTGAGACACCCCGACACCCCGGGAGAGATTGTGATCATGTGTGAAAGAGAAATGCCGATGTATATAAAGTGTGTGCACTTATACGTTTGAACCCGAGATAATGGCATTTGTAAATCAGATCTAAAATGGGGCATCAATCTTTGTTGTGCGTTTGAACATGCTATATATTCATACGCATGTCTAACTATTTTTTTGCAATCAAGGAGATTATATCTAGAACCATGCATGAACTGAGGTAAGTTGCATATTTTTTAATATGTACTCATGTACAATGTATATTCAAATGTACCCCCTCCATTCCAAAATAATCGTAGTTTTAGGATTTTCAAGAGTCAAGATTTGTGAAGTTTGACAAATCCTGAAAGTTCAATTCAAGAGAACTGAAAACGTTAATGCTTCTGCTCCCAAATATTGAACAATGCGCCAAATAAGCCTCTGGTCACCCGAAACCGCGCGAGACTAATGTTTGGTGGTAGGAAATTACTGTCCTGACTCTGGCACGTGTAGCCTATCGGCCCGATGTCCAAAGGTATAAAACGGGGTAGGTTTGTAACTTCACCAAGAAGCCAGTCTCAACCGCCTCCGAGAAGCATTCATACGCTGTGGGCGCCTAAACACCCATGCGCTCGGCCGAAATCTATCCCGCCCACCATTTGGGACACACGAGATTCTTGTCCTACCCCCAACCCGCAAGATGTCCGAAATTTTAGATGGGGGCAAAGTTCGTAACTTTCCCCAAATTTCTAACAAGCGCGTCCCAAACCGAAACATTGTTCACCCTTAGTTCCCCTCCCTTCATTTCCCCATTCATACTCCATGGGTGCCAAAACACCCCCTCCACCAGCTGCGAAACCCCAACCTCCTCCATCCTCCAGCCCATCGCGCCCAATCCACCGCCGCCCTCCTCCATCACGCCGGAGCCGGTACCCCGATGTTGTCGTCCAACGCAACCGCGACGCCCTCAAGGTCTTAGCAGCTGAAGCCGAGGTAGAGCTGCCTCCACGACACCGACGTGCGTCGTACCAGAACCACCTCGAGCATGCTGTACTGCGCCTCACCGTTGCCGCTCCACTATCGCAACCGTCCACCGCACAGGAGTTGTTCCCGCTACGCCATCGTTCGCCGCCTCGGATCTGGTTCCCCGCCGTTGACAGACGACCATCGCACCACACTCAACAACTTGGCCATGGGTTCGTCCAAGGCTCCACCGTCCTCCACAACTTCTTGTTTCCAGCAAACCACAAGAAGATCATTGGAAAAACAGGAGGACACAGCACTGCCAGCAGAAAGAGGTACTCCTCTTCCCTTATTCGTGCAAATCTTACGTCTCTGCTCACACCGTATTCATCCCACGAAAGAAACTAGTTGAGCGCTTCGTACTGCATCTTCTTCGTGATACTAAATGCACAAGGTTCCTCCCATTTACTATTTCATCCTTGCTAGAGGTCAGTAGCCCGCCTGGATTTCAATTCAGGGTTAGTCAAATCGCAATTAAAAGAAGCAGCACACGCTTAGGCGCGCGGAGCACGTAGTCCGCCTGTTCGACGGGGAAGCGGCGCATCGGTGTCTATCATAGGGGTGTGGGGCATAGGAGCTGCTTGCGCCGGATCTGGAGGTCGGCGGGGCTTGAAGGGATGGCCGGGGGCGGTGCCAAGCACGGCGGTGCGGTGAGGTCGAGGGGAGGGCGGAGGCAAGGGGCTGGGCCGGTGGTCGTTGGCGTTTCGAGGAAGATCGTAACACTGACTGGCTGGAGGTAGATGAAGGCGATCTGCCCTATTGGACGGTGCAGAAAAAATGGACTGACCTATTTGTTTTCAGTTGACTGTTATTTTCATAGGACCACGCCTTGTGGTGTGCTGGAGGAGCATCTGCATTTCCCAGCCATCCATGTGCTCATATTTCAAAATCCTAGAATCTAGTAATTTCGTGTGCCATGCATGTTGTAGAGCTATCATGTGTCTCCCATCATTTATTTCTCACCGACCTGCTATCTACTACCTTTACACTGTACTACTTGTGCACACACTTCACCCATACTCACACTATTTTTTTTATGCGTGGGTATTTCAAACTCTGATGCAGTGGTGATGAATACAAAAAAGAAAAGACAGAAGTCGCTCCAGTGTAATTCGAAGATAAGCACTAAGCGTCTCAGCGCTCTAAAGGATGCAGTGTCAGCAGATGGAGACAGTAAACGTAGCTTTGTAGTTGATGATCTCAATTGCCACGCACACAACCATCCCAGGTGCTTCCTTTAACTTCGCGCTATCAAATGTGGTTGCATGTTGCATATGGTGTCTAGCTTGTATTGCTTCCAATTTGGTTAAATTGCATCAGCTTACTTTAAACATTATACGTTTGATAATGACATGCCTTCCTATTTTTTATACATACTACATATGTCTATTAACCATGTTCATACATCAAACTAATGCTCTTTTGTATCCCTCATCAATCACTTATGATGAGACGGTCATTGATGGAGTTCTTTGTGAGGACGCTACTCGTTTAAAGAATGCAGTGTCATCCTCCCCACATGATTCTCAAGAAACAGCAAGACTAAATGAAGATAGTCAACGTAGCTCTCTAGTTGATGACCGCAATTCCCCCACACCACCATCGAAGGTGCTTGCTCTTACTTGGCAGTGTCATATGTGGTTGCATGATGCATATGGTGTCTACCTTGTAATGCTTGTAATTAGGGTAAATTGCATCTAGTTAGTTAACACATTATACCTGCGAATATGACATGCCTTCCTATTTTGGTACATAGTACGTCTTTCTATTAACCATATTCTTACATCAAACTACTTTTCTTGTGTATCCCTCATTAATCACTTCTGACAAGACACCTTCAAGTTGACAGTGCAATATTGGTTGCATCTTGCATACCATTTCAAACATGTATTGCCTCTAATTTGTTGAAGTGCCACTTATAATGAGACACATCTAACTTGGTAGAGTGATTTTGGTTGGATCTTTCATATGGTGTCTAGATTGCATTGCTTCCAATTTGTTGAAATGCCTTCTGCTTAGCATTTTTCGTACATATTCCATCCTCCTACAATGTGGTTGCCATACATAAAAGTTGTGTTCATTAGTATCATACATCAACGAATTTGGAAGTGCGAACTTCATTCCTTTTTCTTGTGTGTTTACTTGACAAGGCAAAATCTAAAAGGACGAAGGCACGGAATGATGGTGGTCCTCTAGAGCAACCGAAACAGATGATCTCTGCAGATTCTCCTGCTACTCCTACTGCAGTGGAAGTTTCAAAACTCATCTCCCCTACTCCACAACCCCGGGTGCTTGCTCTAACATGGCAGTGTGATGTCTGGTTGCATGTTGCATATGGTGCCTAGCTTGTATTGCTCCTAATTTGTTAAATTGCATCTCCTTAGCTTATACATTATACATGTGAATATGACACGCCTTCCTGTTTTTGGTACATAATAAATCTGCCTATCACACCATGTTCTTACATCAAACTACTGGTGTTGTGTATCCTGCATCTATCACTTATGACGAGACATTCACGCCCGTGGGTTAATATGAGACGCGCTACTCTTATAAAGAGTGCAGCTTCATCCTCTCCACATGATTCTCAAGAAACAGCAAGCCTAAATGAAGATATTGAACGTAGCTCTGTACTTGAAGACCGCACTTCCCCTACACCACCATTGCAGGTGCTTGCTCTAACTTCACAGTGTGATATGTGGTTGCATGTTCATACGGTGTCTAGCTTGTAATGCTTCTAATTAGGGTAAATTGCATCTGCTTAGTTTACACATTATACCTGTGAATATGACATGCCTTCCTATTTTGGTACACACTAAATATATGTGTTAACCATGTTCTTACATGAAACTACCTATGTTCTGTATCCTGCATCAATCACTTAAGATGAGACACCTATATTCGTTGCATATTGCTTATTATTTCTAGCCTGTTGCTATTTATTGCTTCTAATTTGGTCAAATACATTTGTTAGGCCACCCTTTTAATTTGGCAGAGTGATATTGGTTTCATCTTTCATATGGTTTTTAGCTTGCATTGCTTCTAACTAGTTCGAACACCCTGTGCTTCGTTTACACTTTATACATCAAACATGTCAATATGTCATGCCATCCTGTTTTTCATACATATTCCATCCTCCTATCATGCGGCTGTCTTACATGAAAGTAGTGTTCGTCAGTATCATGCATCAATGAGTTCTGAAGAGCAAATTTTATTCCTTTTTCTTGTGGGTTTGACTTGACAAGGCAAAATCAAAAAAGAGGAAGGAAAAGAGTAAGGAAGGTGATGATGGTGGTCCTCTTCAGCAATGTAAATGGAGCATCTGTATAGATTCTCCTTGTACTGCTAGTGCATTACAAGTTTCAAGTCTCCGCTCCCCTACTCCACCATCCAAGGTGCCTGCTCTAACTTGGCAGTGTGATATCTGGTTGCATGTTGCATATGGTGTCTAGCTTCTATTGCTCCTAATTAGTGTAAACTGCATCTGCTTAGCTTACACATGATACGTGTGAATATGACACACTTTCCTATTTTTGGTACATACTATATGTATATATCTGTCTATCACACAATGTTCTTACATGAAACTACTCTTCTTGTGTATCCTGCATCAGTCATATATGATGGGACACCTTTAAGTTGGCAGTGTGATATTGGTTTGCGTCATGAATATGATTTCTAGCCTGTAGTGCTTCTATTTTGATGAACGCCACCTATTACGAGATAGTTTTAACTTGGCAGAGTGATATTGATTGCACCTTCCATATGGTGTCTAGCTTGCAGTGCTTCTAATTTGTTGTAGTGCCTTTTGCTTAGTTACCATATCATAGGTGTGAATATGTCAAGCCGTCCAGTTTTTCGTACATATTCCATCCTTGTATCATGACTTTGCCTTTCATCAGAGTAGTGTTCGTCAGTATCATGCATGAATGAGTTCTGAAGAGCAAATTTTATTCCTTTTTCTTGTCGGTTTGACCTCACAATGCAAAATCAATAAAGCGGAAGGAAATTGGTAAGGCATTGGATGATAGTGGTCCTTCCGAGCAACTGAAACGGAGGGTCTCTACAGATTCTAGTCCGCCATCCTCCCAACAAGATTCGCAAGACAACGCAAGGCTAGACAGTCAACGTAGTTGTGTAGATGATGAGCACATCTCCCCTACTCCACCATCACAGGTGCTTTCTCTAACTTGGAACTGTTATATGTGGTTGCGTGTTCCGTATGATGTCTAGTTTGTATTGCTTCTGATTTTGTTGAATTGCATCTGCGTAGCTTACAACTTATACCGCAGCGATCACTTACCCATAAGACAGATTTAACTTGGGAGTGTGATGTAGGTTGCATCTTGCATTGTCTTCTAGCTTGTACTGCTTCTAATTTCTTGAAATGCCACTTACGACGAGACACTTTTTACCTGATAGAGTGATATTGGTTGCATGTTCATATGGTGCCTAGCTTTCATTTCTTCTAATTTTGTTGAAGTGCCTTCTACTTACTGTTTTTCATACATATTCCATCCTCCTATCGTACGTCTGAATATGCAATGTTGTCTTTTTTTGTATATATTCCATCCTCATATCCTGCGCTTGCCTTACATCAAAGTAGTGTTCGTCTATATCATGCATCAACCAGTTATGCAGAGCTAATTTTATTCATCTTCTTTTGGTTTTGACTTCATAAGGCAATATCAGAAAATAGGAAGGAAAAGAGTAAGTTAGGGGATGTTGGTGGTCCTCCGGACCGACGCAAATAGAGACTCTCTAGATTTGCCACTACTACTGCTAATGAAGTTGAAGTCCCAAGTCTACATGATGAGTTCATCTCCCATACTCCACCATCGCAGGTGCTTGCTCTAAGTTGACAGTGGGATAATTGGTTTCATGTTGCATATGTTGTCTAGCCTGTATTTCTTCTATTTTGATTAAATTGCACCTGTTGAGTTTATACGTTATACATATGCATATGACATGCCTTTCTGTGTCTAGAATACACTGCATCTATCAATCATACCATGTTCTTACATCAAAGTACCATTGTTGTGTATCCCGCGTCAGTCACTCATGATTGGACGCTTTTAACATGGCAGTTTGATACTGGTTGCATCTTGCATTGATTTCTACATTGTACTGCTTCTAATTTTTCAAAATGCCACTTATGACAAGACACTTTTAACTAGGCAGAGTGATATCGGTTGCATCTTTCATATGGTGTCTAGCTTGCATTACTTCTATTTTCTTGAAAATCATACCTTAGTTTACACATCGTAGCTGTGAATATGTCATGTCGTCCTGTTTTTCTTACATATTCCATCCTCATACGGTTGTCTTACATCAAAGTATTGCTTGTCTGTATCATGCATCAATGAGTTCTGAAGAGCGATGTTATTCTTTTTGTTGTGGGTGCGGCTTGACATGGCAAAGTCAAAAAAGAGCAAGGAAAAGAATATAGCAGGGAATGGTGTTACTCGTCGGGTGAAACGGAAAAGGATCTGCCCTCGAGATTCTGTTGGCACTTATAGTGCAGTAGAAGGTCCAAGTCCACCGGCTAAATCTACAAACACAGTATCACCCGCTCCACCAGCTGCAGCATCCGCTTCAACTGTACCAGCATCTCAACGAGTTACTTGTTCGGTTGCTCCGGAACTGGCTAGTTCCCAAGCTGCCTTCACACCTAACACTACTTCCGAAGCACTGCTAACACAATAGGACTTTGCAAGATCAGATGAACCTCATGAGCATCAACACCAAGACGGTACCTGACCGAGTCAACTTGCAATTGCATGCTACTTTATATGTACTCTCACAGTTTGATGTGCACTAACACTTTCCATATTCATTGTTGAACGAGCACCACGGCACAAGCGGAAACAGACATCAGGGATAATGCTTGATAGCTTAACAAAATCTAAAGGAGGAAGAATGGAGATCCATTTTGAGGCAGGTTTAAAAAGGTTGTGTGATGCTACAGAGTCAACCAAGTCAATATCAGAGGCAGCCATTGCCGTTAGGTGTCATGCACGTATCCTCCCAACGTGAATCCAGTACAGGAATAAGAAAGACAATACCCAGTTTAACACCTTCCTTGACCATTTATCTGTAAGTAATGCTATTCATCGCAATTTGTGATATTGTCTTGCTCTATGCCATACTTTCTAGCTTCCTCCTAATAAGACTCACATTCTTTTTTCAACAGATGAGGTTCAAGTTGGATCCGAAAGATGATGCAACTAAACAAGCATGCACTCACGTGTTTTAGTCTGCTCTGCGACAGTATCGGTACCACCTTAGAAAATCTCACTTTGAAGGCAAGGCTAACAATGAAATCGCCCAAACATCTCCACTGGAATATATTACAGATGAAGACTGGACAACCCTTGTTAAACACTGGTCTGATCCAAAGTATGGGGTAGGGTATATGTATTTGATCAGACCACATATTGAACTTGTATTTATGTATGTGCCTTACAAATGTATCTTCTTCTAGGCTAACTGTTTGAAGAACAAGACCAACCGTTCTAAAGTGAAATTCCAATGCAACAGGGATCTCGTAGATATATTGCACACTGCGAGGCTCTGGTAAATAGCTTCTAGTTCCTTCTTTTTTCAGTGCCATATTATCATATCTATATTGACTTGTTCCAAATACAGAGGAAAACCCGTGCGGACCAAAAACAACCTGAACTGAATGCAGTGCAAATCTTCAAGGATTGCCACACCAGCAAGATGAAGGGCATGAGCATACCAGTTCAGGCCGCTGTTGTAAGTCCTGACTCCTCCTGCCTTTGAACTGATTGGTACTGTGATGTGTTCACTTAATTGCTTGGTTTGCAGCCAATGTCAGTTACTATATTCACTTTTATACAAAGTTGTCTTAACGTATCATTTCACCTTACATGGTTTAAAAGAGATGAAGGATATTCTTTTGGTCTTGATCTGTAATCTAGTTGTGATGTTCACGTGCGCACACAATGATACAATAGCCAGTTTGTTTGATATCTGTTTGCCCATGATATGAATGATGTCATACTATGTAACATCCAAAATTTTGGAATGTTAATATAATTAATTGAATTGTTTGTTTGTTTGCTTGAGTGAATTAAACTTGAGTGAAATTTGAACCTTTACAAAAACTTTTGAATGAGAGGGAATAAAATGACTTTCCCCTTCTCCGGTAAATTCAAATTCATCCTATTAAAATCAATGAGAGAAGATGACATGACTTCTTCAACTATAAAGAATTTGATCGGAGTTTTGCATTTTAATTCTTTCAAATATTTGCACTTGCTTCTCTATTTTTCTTCCCGAGAAATACCCGAAAAATAAATTCTTGCAAGCAAGAAAGAGCGGAGGAAAATGACCCTCCAAAATCAGGGGCATTTTGAAAATATTTGAGCCAAGAAAACCAAAGTTTTTATTTAAAATTATTTGCAAAAAGAAATAAAGCCTTTAGGGATTTTCGGAAAAACATTTTTTTTAAGTTTTTATTTTGGCCGTGGAATAATGCTCATCATCTACATTTTATTTTTCTGATAATTTTAGTATATAAAAACTCTTTATTCCGAATTGATTTGATTTCTAATTTTAAAAATAGGAATGGAATCGTTTTTATTAGGAAAAACCTGCTGGCCCATTAAGCACTTTCCTATTCTAGCCCAACAAGAGATCATCTCCTTCCTCTGTTTCCTCTCACTTTACACAAGCTTTCCATATCCATGGAGACAGGAAACTCCACCTTCCCGATCTCCCTCGTCTTTCCATCCCAGCGCCTCCCGAGACCGCCTATAAAACCCCCTCCCTCTCCTCGTTCCATTTTTCCCATCACCATGCCCCCTCCCTGCCCGTAGCCTCCTCGCCACCGTCCTCCTTTTTCCTGCCTAGAAACGCTCACCAGGATCTATCCTGGAACCTCCCATCGCCCAGCGCCACCTCCCCAAGCGCCGACCCCCTCCTCCGCCACCCCCACCCTCGCCGGCGACCTCGGCCCCTCGCCGGAGCAGCCCTCCACATCGCCGTCTCCTTCCTGCCATCCCTGCCTCACGTACAGGTAACTCCGTTGTTGTTTTTTTTCGTTTTCAGATTTATTTCCGTAACAGATTTAGTTCCGTTCTTGTTTAGCTTATAACTTTTGATCTAGAAGTCCAATGATGCTGATTCTTTTTGCGTTAGATCACAATTTTCTTGTAGTTTCCAAAAATATATAATTTGTCTATGTTTGGATTTATAAAAATTGAGTTAGATCAGATTTGAATTAAAGCTTGTTTTGCTTATTCCGGGAGTTTAAAAATAGATTTTTATTTGATTCTTTTTCTACTGATCACTAGTGATCATATTTACCAGTGGTAAAAAGTTCAAAATTGTTTGAGTATTTTAGCTTATTGTTTCATGTAAAACAAATTCTGTTTTAGTTCTATTAGAATAATAGCTACTTCTTTTCTATAGTTGTTTTAAATTATTTTATTTTATATTTCAGAAAGTTTATGTTTGGTTTCTATTAGTTAAACAGTAGGTGTTCAACAAGTTTTTATATTTATTTTTATTTTGTTATCGGGAAATCAATTCAAGTTCGCTAATAACTTGCAATGGATTTCTCTACTGTTTTAACTCCCAATTGAAAATACTTTCAAAATAGCTTTATGAAAAAAATACTTTTTTTGTCTTAACTAAATTTATATTTTATTCTCTGTTATTTTAGTGTTTTATTTTCCGTTAGACAAAACTATTTTTGTGAATGTTGTAGAAGAAGACTCCCTAGTTTTATTTGAAGTTCCTCCGGATTCTTATTCGCTCTCTCTTTTGTTTTGATTGTTAGTGTGAGTGCTTATGTGAATGATATGTTTGTTATATAGATTTCATCAGAGAGTGACGAGTAGTCTATCAAGTTATTTCTTGAGAACGATAATTCTTCTTCGTCAACATCACCGAGCAAGTTCACTTTGACCATGCTTTCATACCTATGTTTTATTGCATTTAGTGACATCTTTGCAACCACCCCTCAGTAGTGTTATTGAATCCTTGTAGTTGAGTAGTATGCATGAGGTAGGAACCCATCACCCTGTTACCAAGCCCGGGACGGTATTTTATTATAATGCTACGCTATAGTAGACGGGGTTTGGTATGAGTGCTCGAGAGTGGTGTGAAGAAGGAGGACTCTACGTCAATGACGACAACTCCATGATGGCATCTGCAAGGACTGCATTTTCAAGGCCTCAAGACTTCAAGACTCGAGACAAGAATTCAATACACACTACTGGGTGAAGGACAGTTGACGGGCACCCTGGAGAACCCGGTGGTTGGCGGGATGCATGGAGAAGCGCCATGACATCTTGCGTAAAGCTTCACCCAGACCCAAAGAGACGGAAGAATACTTCATGCCCATAAGCTTACATGCAACCGCAAGTCATTATGGGCTCCGGCTTGGTTGACCTTAGTTGTGACTCTGGTTGGGACGGTACTAGCAGATGTAGAACTACGGTAGGATGGGTTGAGTACCGGACAGTGGTCAGAGGAACTCTTTGGAAGACCATGTTTCGGTCATCTTGTTCTCAAACACCCCGAAGTGCGAGAACGGAAAGAGTGGGATCGAGTCTTGCGGGTAAAGTGTACACACCTCTGCGGAGGGTTAAAACCTAATCGATTAGCCGTGTCCCGGTTCACGGACAATTTGAGCATCTGGACTTGGATCTATCTCGGAACTCTCAACACCGGATTGATAACTTAATTGTGGGCAACTTATGATGATTTTGGGCTGTGAGACATCGGTTGGCGGAACCATGTCATGATAGAAAACTCCATAGTACAGACTTCATTTATTCCTTGATGTAGGGAAAATAAAATCAGCTTTTACATAAGCAGAACTCGAATCTGAGCCACAAAGCCAAATTGCATACGGTATAGTTTATCATCTGTTTTCTCTTATTGTGATCTTGCGGTACATTCAATGTCTTGACCTACACGGCTGCAACGTATCATGTTGCAGATACTTTCTCCGACGAGTAAGAGTTACGATACTGAGGTTACGGTCTACACTCAACCTGCCGATGGCGTTGATGGGACTCCACACCCGATTACTTGTTTCACGAGACTATTGAGGTATATATATCAGTTTCGTTATTTATACATGTGATTGCACTTTGATATATACATTGATGTACTGTGTGTGCCGACATCTTGATCCGAGGATGGCACGGATACACGAGGCTTGATCGTCACGAGGTCGGGTCGCTCTGAAATGGTATCGAGCACATGTTGTTGTAGGACATGACCCTAGAAATCGGAAAGCCCTAGGACAGGATATCTCTAAAACTTTATTTTCAAAAGACTATTACTTCTCATCTCTTTACGATTTTATCGAATAGACACTCTCACCTCAAAATAGTTTGGATATACCCTTTTCCTTTTGACCACATGAAGGATCAACTGAAGCCACTCCAAGAAAGATATCGGAGGACTGATGACCTCTTCCAAGTAAAGAGGATTTCACCATCTATTAGAAGCTACAACAGTTGAAGACTCAAGATTTGAAGTTCCTAAAGAAATATTTGACCTTTAGAAGACCAAACCCCTGTTACACACTTACGTTAGATGCGACGATGTGTGAGCTGTCATTTGTTTGATGTTTTTCCGACAGCCACAAAGTAAAACTTGTTTCATAAAAAAAAAACTATTGTTTGTATTGTGTGTATATGCCTCCCCACCTCTCTCTCATCTCACCTTAAAACCCTTGAACCCCATAGATGATGAATGAAGTTGGACTGATATTCTCTGGACCGAAGACTTCGGTAGAGGCGGAGCTATGGATCTGAGAACATGGAGAATCACTTGGAACAATTTGGTTTCAAGGAAGTATGAGGTCCAATACGCTCTTGATTACTTTACGAAAGTGCTGCAACCTGGTGGAGAATGCATCAATCCATACAAGGATTTAAAGGAGCAAGAACTTGGGAGGAATTCAAGAAGACCACTGATGAGATCACGTCTTATCCGGAAGCACAATGATACACCAAGAAGAAAACCTTGTGCCTGCAAGATTTGCGGAGAAATAGGACACACCAGGAGGAACACAAAGATGGATGCCCTCATTGTGAGGAGAAACACCCAGTGAGGAATGCCCAACTAGCCGGGTGACTTGCTTCTGTGTGAAGGAACCACCCACTACCGGTGCGATGTCACATTTACTCCACGGTGCAACAAACTATTCCGAAGCAGGAAGATGGAATGAAAGAAGCCCTCAAGGAAGATCTAGAAGAACCAGTAATGAATGAAAGTGTTGAAGACCTGGAGGGAGAAGGTCTCGACAGATTTTACTCCAATTCCCACTATTCATGTGGAGAAGAAGGACATTTTTCACAGTATTGCACCAAGGAAAGAAAAGAGTATCCAGGATATTTCCCGACAGCAGAAGTGAAGTTTGACCCTCTGGAGATAGAAAATCTGATCATTTCAGAGAATTCCAGGACGAGAAAAAGATGAAAACCCGAGAACAACACAATTTTTGTAGAGAAGGACCTAAGTCATATCACTTGTTACAGGTGCAAGGATTTATGTCATTTCGCTAGTAAATGCCCAAAAAAAGAAGCCAAGAATCCAAGGAGCCCGCATAATCACAAAGAAGCCCCGAGACATGTCGGAAGTCATTTGTTTTTATTTGCAAGGAGGCAGGACATTATGCTATTAAATGTCCCGACAAGATGAAAACTGGAGTTGAGTAGTTGGAATTTTGATATGGATAATAAGAGTAGTAGAAAGCAATTTCATTTTCATGAGCTCAATGAGTTGAGTTATGTAATAGATTACTACGAGATTGTAATAGTTCATGACTCAATAAAGTTGTAATGTCACATGCTGAAAAGACTTTAAGGAATTGTCATATTCTATCTTGGAAATTAATATTCTTGATGAACATGGAAGAAGGTGAGTTGTGATGCATAAACAAGAGATTGGAAATTGAGTTTGAAGTTTTGTTTGGATGATATGAATGTGTGCCCCGGAGATAAGTACCTTACTCGAGCATTATTTCTGTTTCTAAACTGCAGATGGCGACACTTTCTGAGTCTTTCCTTAAGGGTCTGAAACGATCATGACCACGACAAGCGATCATGATTACGAAGATCTGAAGGACATGATGAAGCATATTCACCTTGAAGGAGATGCAGTCTACAAAGGCTACCCTTTCATGCAAAAGGGAGTGGAACTTTGGTATGTGGAGGTACACCTCCACCGTTCGAAAGGAGTTTGCCCAAAGATGATGGGGCAGTACTTTTTCATCTCACGTGTGCCACAAGCAACTTTCTTCGATGCTGTTCGTGAAGCAGCCATGGAAGCCATACGGGATCGGAGAAATACTTGAAGCAAGACTCCGTTATACTTAGGAATACCTACATGAAATGCGTGCAGAGATGATGGTAATGAAGCTCAAGACCACCATGATGAAACAGAAGATTGAAGATTTCAAGGCTCATGTCGCACACTTCCGGTGGGGTGAAGAATCCTCGAGGAGGATAAATAAATAAGTTGGAAGTAATGCTGACCATACCAAATCATGTGGGTGGCAGCATTTGTAACAAAGTACTTTTGGAATTTGGATTCTGAAAATGATTAAGGATGTAATGAAAGGTTGATATGAAAATAATGAGATTTTATGGATAAACTTGTGCATTCTTTGGTCATAGTACTCTATAAAGCCACAAGATCAATGGAGAAAAAATATGTTATTCACGACGGTCCATAGAAGGGAGCTGGACAAAATAAGTTGGAGTTTTGTTCTTGATATGATGGTATGAAGTAACAGAGTACTATTGGATTTAAAGGAGGTGTAACATGAGAGTTACTCCAAGGATGAGTTAAAGCTGCACCAGTGTTGAAGTGGGCCATAACCCACAGGCCCAGGATTTTGAGAAGGAACCGTTGTAACATTGATAAAGGAATAAATCTGGAAGAATCAATGATCCAATCAGCATAAGTTTTGTAGGAGGTTACGCCAAAAACCTGAGAGTGGTGAAGTAACGATAGATGTTTTGTTTGGCTTGCGGAAACCATGGATTTACTCGAAACCAGTCCGAGAACAAGAGAAATTCTGCAATGCTTGTGAGTATGCCCAAGTGTTAGAGTACGTGATTCGATATTTACATATGTGGTAATGATTCAAGTACGGGATGGATTGGCCCCCATACCGGAGACTTCTATCATGAACTATCATATGTTGATGGAAAATCAGAGAGCCTTGAAAACCTTAGAAGCGTGTCGATGCGATAAGCCATAAAACCATATAATGGTAGGACGATGGAACCCATTACGTGCAACCGTTGCCAAGCGTAGGTTATACGGTGAAGTTCAACCCAGAACCGTTTACGCAGGAGAAACCATTAATGGTAGACCACCATGAGTGTTTCGATAGTTGTCTAGAATGGACACAGACCGATCAGCTAAGAAGATCCGGTCTCGGACGAACTTCAACTTTGACGAACCGACCCAAGATTACGAGGAAAACTCTATGCTTGGCAGAAGAGCTTTAATGAAGGAGCTATTGTAAGATATGTGAAGAGGCATACATTGTCAGCCTCCGAGAGAAAGTATCTGAGTTTATTGGGCTGTAACCTTGCATTTTAAGTGTGGTAGCACCTCGACCTTCGACCAAAACAATTGCTAGAAGACCCCAACCCTAACCTTTTCTTGCTAGCCTCTTGAATCTCGAGGACGAGATTCATTCTAAGTGGTAGGTTTGTAACATCCCAAATTTTGGAATGTTAATATAATTAATTGAATTGTTTGTTTGTTTGCTTGAGTGAATTAAACTTGAGTGAAATTTGAACCTTTACAAAAACTTTTGAATGAGAGGGAATAAAATGACTTTCCCTTCTCCGTAAATTCAAATTCATCCTATTAAATTCAAGGAGAGAAGATGACAGGACTTCTTCATCTCTAGAGAATTTGTCCGGAGTTTTGCAGTATAATTCTTTCCTATCTTTGCCCTGGCTTCTCTATTTTTCTTCCCGAGAAATACCCGAAAAATAAATTCTTGCAAGCAAGAAAGAGCGGAGGAAAATGACCCAAAAAAATCAGGGGCATGTTTGAAAATATTTGAGCCAAGAAAAACCAAAGTTTTTATGTAAAAATTATTTGCAAAATGAAATAAAGCCTTTAGGGCTTTTCGGAAAAACATTTTTTTTAAGTTTTTATTTTGGCAGTGGAATAATGCTCATCATCTACATTTTATTTTTCTGATAATTTTAGTATATAAAAACTCTTTATTCCGAATTGATTTGATTTCTAATTTTAAAAATAGGAATGGAATCGTTTTATTAGGAAAAACCTGCTGGCCCATTAAGCACTTTCCTATTCTAGCCCAACAAGAGATCATCTCCTTCCTCTGTTTCCTCTCACGTTACACAAGCTTTCCATATCCATGGAGACAGGAAACTCCACCTTTCCGATCTCCCTCGTCTTTCCATCCCAGCGCCTCCCGAGACCGCCTCTAAAACCCCCGCCCGCTCCTCGTTCCATTTTTCCCATCACCACGCCCCCTCCCTGCCCGTAGCCTCCTCGCCACCGTCCTCCTTTTTCCTGCCTAGAAACGCTCACCAGGAGCTCTCCTGGAACCTCCCCATCGCCCAGCGCCACCTCCCCAAGCGCCGACCCCCTACGCCGCCCCCCCCACCTACTTGGCGACCTCGGCCCCTCGCCGAGCAGCCCTCCACATCGCCGTCTCCTTCCTGCCATCCCTGCCTCACGTACAGGTAACTCCCTTGTTGTTTTTTTTTTTCGTTTTCAGATTTATTTCCGTAACAGATTTAGTTCCGTTCTTGTTTAGCTTATAACTTTTGATCTAGAAGTCCAATGATGCTGATTCTTTTTGCGTTAGATCACAATTTTCTTGTAGTTTCCAAAAATAAATAATTTGTCTATGTTTGGATTTATAAAAATTGAGTTAGATCGGATTTGAATTAAAGCTTGTTTTGCTTATTCCGGAGTTTAAAAATAGATTTTTATTTGATTCTTTTTCTACTGATCACTAGTGATCATATTTACCAGTGGTAAAAAGTTCAAAATTGGTTGAGTATTTTAGCTTATTGTTTCATGTAAAACAAATTCTGTTTTAGTTCTATTATTTTAGTCTTAACTAAATTTATATTTTATTCTCTATTATTTTAGTGTTTTATTTTCCGTTAGACAAAACTATTTTTGTGAATGTTGTAGAAGAAGACTCCCTAGTTTTATTTGAAGTTCCTTCGGATTCTTATTCGCTCTCTCTTTTGTTTTGATTGTTAGTGTGAGTGCTTATGTGAATCATATGTTTGTTATATAGATTTCATCGGAGAGTGACGAGTAGTCTATCAAGTTATTTCTTGAGAGCGATAATTCTTCTTCGTCAACATCACCGAGCAAGTTCACTTTGACCATGCTTTCATACCTATGTTTTATTGCATTTAGTGACATCTTTGCAACCACCCCTCGGTAGTGTTATTGAATCCTTGTAGTTGAGTAGTATGCATGAGGTAGGAACCCATCACCTGTTACCAAGCCCGGGCGATATTTTATTTTAATGCTACGCTATAGTAGGCGGGGTTTGGTATGAGTGCTCGAGTGGTGTGTGAAGAAGGAGGACTCTCGTCAATGACGACAACTCCATGATGGCATCTGCAAGGACTGCATTTTCAAGGCCTCAAGACTTCAAGACTCGAGACAAGAATTCAATACACACTCTTGGGTGAAGGACGGTTGACGGGCACCTGGAGAACCCAGTGGTTGGCGGGATGCATGGAGAAGCGCCATGACATCTTGCGGAAAGCTTCACCCAGACTCCAAAGAGACGGAAGAATACTTCATGCCGGAAGCTTACGTGCAACCGCAAGTCATTATGGGCTCTGGCTTGGTTGACCTTAGTTGTGACTCTGGCTGGGGCGGTACTAGCAGATGTAGAACTACGGTAGGATGGGTTGAGTACCGGACAGTGGTCGAGGAACTCTTTGGAAGACCATGTTTCGGTCATCTTGTTCTCAAACACCACGAAGTGCGAGAACGTAAAGAGAGGGATCGAATCTTGCGGGTAAAGTGTACAAACCTCTGCAGAGGGTTAAAACCTAATCGATTAGCCGTGTCCCGATTCACGGACAATTTGAGCATCCGGACTTGGATCTATATCAGAACTCTCAACACCGGATTGATAACTTAATTGTGGGCAACTTATGATGATTTTGGGCTGTGAGACATCGGTTGGCGGAACCATGTCATGATAGAAAACTCCATAGTACAGACTTCATTTATTCCTTGATGTAGGGAAAATAAAATCAGCTTTTACGCAAACAGAACTCAGATACAGAGCCACAAAGCCAAATTGCATACAGTATAGTTTATCATCTGTTTTCTCTTATTGTGATCTTGCCGGTACATTCAATGTACTGACCTACACGGCTGCAACGTATCATGTTGCAGATACTTTCTCCCGACGAGTAAGAGTTACGATACAGGGTTACGGTCTACACTCAACCTGCCGATGGCGTTGATGGGACTCCACACCCGATTACTTGTTTCCGCTGAGACTATTGAGGTATATATATCAGTTTTACGTTATTTATACATGTGATTGCACTTTGATATATACATTGATGTACTGTGTGTGCCAGCATACTGATCCAGGGATGGCATGGATACACAGAGGCTTGACCGTCTGAGGTCGGGTCGCTACATACTATGTTCATCCTACTTTAAACCATGTCTGTTTATCCTTAGATGTCAACGAATGTGAGGAAATAGACAATACAGTTGGCATGCTACATGGACATATGTTCCGAAAGTGATTTTATTATGTACTTGGCACTACAATACATGCTAATGTATTACAGTAGTTCACCAAAATAAGTTATGTATAAACGTGAAACCTACTTTGTTTGTTTTTATCTCATTAGTAACTTATCTGGTACACTAATCTACAAGTTCAAACTTTCAGCAAGCTATGGAACAAATGATTGAACAGCCACAACCACCTGAAGGTGATGAGGCTACCACAGGCACAATGTCACCTCTTGCTGCAGTGTGTCAGTATCTCTCCACTAACAGTGCAAAAAGCACCTTCTGCATAATTCGGGTTGGTTGTCAAGGTAACCTCGTCCAAATCGCCTACTGAACAAAATCTTCCAGCTAGACAGAGTGATATATCTGTGCTCTAGACACAAGTCCAATCCCTAATGGACGTTGTGTCGGAAACAAGAATAGTTGTTGACAAATGTCGTGAAGATATGAATGGTTTTGAAACCAGATTATCGGACATTTGCTTCGTTGTACAAGAGCAATGGCGGAAAAAAAGGGGATGATCGTGCTGCTCCATCAGATTCTACAGCCTAAAACATTAGCACTCAGGTCAAATGATTTGTGCTTCTATACATATGATGGTGTTTTTATCTGCAAGGACTGTAAACTTTATGCCAACATGCCCTTTGTTGTATGGTTGGAATTTATTTTGTTATGATACATCATTTATGATGCTGCCAAAGGCTGCAGTAATTATGACGCTATTTTTGTATAGTGTAGGTTTATATTAGTAATGTATTCGGCCGAAAGCTTCGTAGGAGCCTAACATGCCAACATTCGTCGGGCCCATTCCAATTGGGCTAGAAACGATTCTGGGCCGAAACCACTAAAAATATCTGGGCCTAAATCAGCATAAGCTTTTATATTTTTCTGGTAGGCATGTGCCTATAGTGGGCCTTTAATAGGCCTAAACATAATTTGGGCCCTCAGTAAAATAGGCCGTTTATAGGTGTAAATATCTCGAGCCCATAAAAAACATGGGCCTTTAATAGGCCGAAAGTAAGATTGGGCCCTGATTGTGCCAAATAACCCACTGGTCTTAGCAGGCCGAAATGGTGGCCCATGTACAATGTGGATCGTCCACAGGCCGAAATTCAGATGGGTCGTAAATGCGCCGACCTACTACACGGGCCTTTAACAGGCTGGAATTTCCGTCGGGCTTGATTAGTGTCATTTTTATATGGGTCGTTAGTAGGCCCGATGTGGTGTTGGGCCACATATGGCCCATGGATTTCGTCCAACATTAATAGGCCGAAAGTCACAACAGGCTGAAACTGGCCCAAATCTATAGTGGTCCCCTAACATGCCGAATGTCAGACATGGCCGAATATGACCCATATCCTTCATGGTCGTTTATGGGCCGAAAGTTTCAATGGCCTATAAATGGGCCCAAATGAAGCAGGACGTTTAACAGGCCGGAAACACACCGGGCCATAATTCGGCCCAAATACTTAGCAGACTGTTAACGGGCCAGAAGTGACCATGGGCCACGATGATGACAAGTTTAGGATGGGCTATTGATGGGCCGATTTGACACTAGCCATATGGGACTTAACTGATAATGTTGGGCCTTTAGCTGGGCCGGCCCATTATGGTCTGCAAATTCTTGTGGGCCTTTAGCTGGGCCGGCCCATTATGGTCAGCTAAATCTTGTGGGCCTTTAGTTGGGCTGGCCCATTTAATCTTTGTCGGCCACTTTTGGGCCGGTCCACGTGTAACCATATCATAGGCGCATCTCGCCCATTGGATGAGTGACACATGTGCCAGCGCGGAGCTGACACATGGTTCCATCAGCCAATGAAATTTTAAACGTGCAAAATCGGCATTGGTTGTGGCTGTTAGCGGGTTATCGGATCCAAAACCGGACCCGATAGCTTAACGGCGACCCATTACGGTGGATGCCACGTGTCGGTCACCCTTGACGAAAGCACTTATATGACGCGCGATTTATCGTCATGGAAGTGGACACTTCTGTGATGATAATTTTGGTAATGTCATGGAACACTTCTCTGACGACACAGGTATGACTATCTTGATTCTGTCATAAAATCGTCATGGATGTACATGCATGACAGAAAACGTGACCTACTGTGACAAACACGTATCATCACGGAAGTGTCTTTTTTTTAGTGAGAAGCTCGAGGCATGCGGCAAGGGCTGGCTCGACGAGCTCCAGTCCATGCTATGGTCCATCCGCACCACCGAGACCAAGCCCACGGGCGAAACTCCATTCTTCCTCATCTACGGAGCTGAAGCGGTTCTCCCTCACGAGGTCAGGCATCGCTCCTCGCCGGTCTTGGTGTTTGACGAGGCACGCCAGGACGCCTCGTGGGGGATGGACCTCGTGTTGGGGGAGGAACGCCGCCGCCAAGCCTCGCTCCGAACAGCGAGGTACCAGCAGGCGCTGCGGCGGTACCACTGCTGCAGCGTCCGCTCCAGGACGCTCGAGGTGGGTGATCTCGTCCTAAGGCGGGTGCTCTCAGTGAGGGGTTGCATGCATAAGCTCTCATCCATGTGGGAGGGCCCGTTTAGGGTCGCCCGTGTCTCCAGGCCTGGCGCCGCGTGCCTGGAGACGTAGGATGGAATCCCCATCCAGAATGCCTAGAACATCCAGCACCTCCGGAAGTTCTACCCATGAAGCAAGGCCTTGTGCCTATGAAGGTCTCCGCTCATGACACTCTCACGTAATAATGAGTTGGGGATGTACACGCCCCGGAGTCGTGTAAGGAAAAATCCCATCTCTTGGGAGCTGTTAGATTTTTAGACAAAGAACACAATCCAAAAAGAATCACTGCATTTGGACTTGTAGAATAAAAGTTATGGCTGTTTGAATGCTCCTGGAATTTAAATAAATTTGAAAAAGAAAAACAGAGAGGGGGTGACGTCGATGGTGTACTTTCCCGGGGCGCCACCACTCATACCGCTTCGCGCACATTATGAGTGGCTGACTAGCGGGCCCCACTAGTCAGGCCAGAGGGAGGGGGAAAGAAAATAGAGACGGGTGGCGGTTCGCCGGAGCGTTTGCGGCGTTGAGGCCTCTTGGGGGAAGATGAGAGGGAGGGATCGACGGAGAAGGTTCTTGCGCACCTGCCCGTACCCGTAGTGTGGCAAATGGTGACCGGACTGCGTTGGTTTCTTCCTCACAAGCGGAGGCAGAACACGGTGGTCGCCGGAGATGAGGAAGACGGCGGCTAGGGGCGGCTACAGGGGCTTGGGCTTGGCTCGTTGGCTTCACGGAGGAGAGGCGGCGGCCCTAGCGGGGTCGCCTCGGTTTGGGAGTGACCGGAGCTGCGGGGTCGATCCAGGGGGGATCACCGGCGTGCTCGGCTCGGGGACGGCAGCCCGCGGCCTGCCCGGCCGGGCTGCGGCTTCTAGTGGCTATGGGAGGGAGGTGTGGTGAGGTGCGGTGCTCCAGGAGGCTGCAGAGGGGGTTATTTATAGGCGGGCGCCGAGGAGGGCTCGGGCTCCGCCGGAGGACAAATGTCGCCGGCGCCCGGCGACGAATGGTGCCAGAGAGAGAGGAAGAAGGCGACGGGGTTCACGCGCGAGCTGTGCACGGAGGCGGATGAGCACAGGAACAAGGAGGAAGGGGACGAACACAGTGCACGGGCACTGTGCCGTTGGCCGGACCGTGCCTGTGCTCGCTGCGGCAAGCTCCGGCATCGGCGAGCGGCAGGGAGGAGTTAAGGGGGTGGATACAAGGATGGTGGAGCGGGGGGACACGCCCAGGCTGGCCGAGCAGCGGGCACGCGTGCCATAGAGGCGCTGGCGACGCGCAGAGCACGCGTTTGGCATGCCAGCACCCTCGGACGAACGCGGTCACAGTGTGGACCTTGACATCAGGCCACATATGCACTAACCATGATGTCTGGCATGTATTCCTTAGTAACTTTAGGTGTTACCACGGCTCGGTTGGTTTCCAGGTGCAGTAGAAGTGAAATGGTGAAGATGCTTAGTTCTTGGGCGGGAACTTTGAGCGATTCTTGTGGTCAAACCACAATGATTCAAGGGCTGAGCTTTGGGGTTTTACTGACTCTTACTAAGGTGAATAAGCACAGGGAAAAACCAACTGCATTGGAGCTAGTAAAAAGGTAGTTGTTGTAGAAACTACCATTTCAGCCCAGAAGTAAAAATACTTTCTGTAGCAAAAATACTCCAAAAAGTGGTGAAATATTTTTGCTCAGAAATGTGCCCTAGGGTCCAAAGAATATTTGGGATTTTTCTCAGGATTTTTGGGGCAACAGAAATGAGGGTTGCTTTGGAGGTCAAAGATTTAAGCTAGGGTTTAGGAAGCAAAATGAATATTTTTCATTTAAGAAAAATATTCCAAGCAATTTTGTTGGGTTGGCCAGGAGTGAAATGATGGGTTAGAAGAGGAGAGGGGGCTCTTGGGTGAAAATCAAGGGATACCCAAGTGATCAAGTCCAAATGGAATGATTCAAAACTCCAAATTCAAACCAACTCAGAAGAAAATCAGGCAAAGAAAAAGAGGGCAAAAACCAGGCTGTGACAAACCTCCCCCACTTAGAATGAATCTCGTCCTCGAGATTCGGTTGCTTGGGAAAACCATTCTGGATAACATGCCCTTAGAAATTCTTCTGATTCCCAGGTTGATTCTGATTCGGTATGATGCATCCATTGAACCTTGTAAAATTTCCGTGACTCTGATCCAAAATTTTCACTGGCCTCTCTTCGTAGGTCAAATCCTTTGCCAGCTCTATCTCTGCCAAATCGGTCTTTTTCTCGGGTGGTGAGATGCACCGTCGTAGTTGTGAAACGTGGAACACGTTGTGCATGTCGGACAGTTCCGGAGGCAGCTCCGACTGTTATGCCACATCACCCACTCGTGTCATGACGGGAAATGGACCAATAAACCTGGGTGCCAATTTTCCACGGGTCTGGAACCTTCTTACTCCCTTCATTGGTGTGACTCATAGGTAGACATGTTCTCCGGGTTCAAAACTGATTTGTCGGTGCTTTGCATCGTAATAACTTCTCTGTCGCGATTTGGCCAGCTGTAATCTGTCTCGGATCTCTTTGACTTGCTTTTCGGCCTCCAGCATGAGATATGTTCCGAAAATACGGCTGTCTCCGGTTTGAGACCAATTTAATGGAGTGCGACACTTACGGCCATACAAAGCTTCATAAGGTGACATCTTTAAACTGGTCTGGAATCCATTGTTATATGAGAACTCGGCGTATGGCAAGCAATCTTCCCATTATGGTCCTTGGGCTAAAACACAGGCTCGGAGCATATCTTCGAGTATTTGATTTACTCTTTCCGTTTGCCCATCCGTCTAAGGCTGATAAGCAGTGCTGTATTTTAATTCCGTCCCAAGGGCTTGATGGAGACGGGTCCAGAAAGCGGAGGTGAATAGTGAACCTCGGTCAGTAGTGATGGTTCGGGGAACTCCATGCAAACTGACAATCCTGGATACATCTGATCGGGCAAGCTCATCTGCTCGGTATGAGGTTTTGACTGGGAGAAAGTGAGCCACCTTGGTTAATGTATCCACTATGACCCAGATCGCATTATTGCCTCGTCGGGTCCTAGGTAATCCTGTGATGAAATCCATACAGACATCATCCCATTTCCATTGTGATACGGGCAGTGGTTGGAGAAGTCCGGCTGGTTTCTGGTATTCCGACTTAACCTTGTTGCAGATGTCGCAACAGGCCACGAAATAAGCAATGTCTTTCTTCATTCCATCCCACCAGAATATTTGTCGAAGGTCTTCATACATTTTTGTGCCTCCAGGGTGGATTGAATACGAGGACTCGTGGGCTTCTGACAAAATTTTCTGCTTTAGGTCAGCTTGATTAGGCACACAAATCCTTCCCGTGAAGCGGAGGGTACCGTACTGATCCTTCGAGAAATCGGATGACTTGATGTGTTTCTGCAGTTTGGCATCACATGGTTGGGCCTTGCGGATTTCTTCCTCAAGAGTAGGAGTGACCGTCAGAATATTGGCAAGAATAGTCTCAACAACAACCAGGTTGAGCTGAGCAATTTCTTCTTTGAGTTCAGAAGGCAGAGATTCCAGCATGACGTTTAAACTGACGGGCTTTCGACTGAGTGCATCAGCAACCACGTTGGCCTTACCCGGATGGTAATTTATTCCAAGATCATAATCCTTGACCAACTCTAGCCATCTTCGCTGACAGAGATTTAAATCCGGCTGAGTAAATATGTACTTGAGACTTTTGTGGTCGGTAAAAATTTGGCACCTTCTTCCAATGAGGTAGTGTCTCCAAATTTTTAAGACATGAACTACCGCGGCCAATTCCAAATCATGAGCGGGGTAATTGCCTTCATGAGGTCGTAGCTGCCGTGAGGCGTAGGCCACTACCTTGCCATCTTGCATAAGCACATGCCCGAGTCCTTGTCGGGAAGCGTCGCAATATATGTCAAAGCTGCGGTAGATATCTGGAAGTGTTAATACCGGCGCAGTTGTTAAGCGCTTCTTCAACTCGGTGAAACTTTTCTCACAGTCTGACATCCATTCAAACTTCTTATCCTTTTTAAGCAACTCCGTCATGGGCTTAGCAATCTTGGAGAATCCTTCAATAAATCGACGGTAATAGCCGGCTAATCCAAGAAAACTCCGGATCTGAGACACGGTGGCAGGTGCCAACCAGTCGAGCACGTCTTTTACTTTGCTAGGGTCCACGGCTATTCCTTCAGCGGATAGTATATGTCCGAGGAATCCAACTTGCTTGAGCCAAAACTCACATTTACTGAACTTGGCGTACAACTGGTGCTCACGGAGTCGTCAGAGAATCGCTGCGGAGGTGTCCTTTATGCTCTTCTTCATTTCTTGAATAGATAAGTATATCATCGATGAAGACGACCACGAACTTATCAAGGAAATCCATGAACACTTTGTTCATCATGTGCATGAAGAAGGCATGGGCGTTGGTGAGGCCGAAGGACATGATGGTATATTCATAAAGACCGTAGCGAGTGGTGAATGCGGTCTTGGGAATATCCTCCATTTTAATTTTGAGCTGGTAATATCCACTCCGCAAATCAATTTTTGAGAAGACCTTGGCTCCACTGAGTTGATCAAACAAATCATGAATTCTTGGCAGAGGGTATTTGATCTTGATCGTGACATCATTCAACTGTCGGTAGTCCACACACATGCGAAGGCTGCCATATTTCTTGTCCACAAAAATAGCGGGTGATCCCCATGGCGAGGAACTGGGGCGGATATATCCTTTTTGGAGCATTTCATCAAGCTGTTTATTTAGCTCCACCAACTCGGATGATGGCATTTGATAATATTTCTTGTGTATTGGTGTGGTTCCGGGCACAAGTTCTATTGCAAAATCAAGCTCTCGGTCAGGTGGCATGCCTAGCAGTTCTTCTGGGGATACATCAGGAAACTCACTGACCACTGGAATTAATTCCATTTCTGCTATTGCTGTAAAAACCATTTCCTTGGAGGGTATGCTTCTACGAGCAATAAACTTGGTAGCTTGTCCATCTTGTCCGGTCAAATTGAATTCCCGGGTTGCACAATTTGTGCATACTTCGTACTGAGTCAGCCAATTCATACCCAAGATAACATCCAATTTTTCAGACTCAATCAGTATCAAAGATGTCGGAAAACTGATTTCGTTGATCCTGACTTCCAGATTGCGGCAGATGAGATTGCTTTGAATAATAGATCCCGAGGTTTGTGCCAACATATTTTTGCCCAAAAGCGAACAAGGAAATTTGTTTTGGGCGACAAAACTCCAAGAAATAAAAGAGTGGGAAGCCCCAGAGTCAAATAAAATTACTGCAGGTATGTTATTAACAGGGAACATACCAATGACGACTTCGGGATTTTCTTGGGCTTCGTCGGCTGAAATGTGATGAACGTATCCCGTGACGTCGTGCTGACTTGGACCAGCTTCCAAATAATGGATTTGAGGCTTGAACGTAGCGTTGGTCCGGGTGTTCTTGGGACACTGTTTGGCATAATGTCCGGTTTGTCCGCAACTATAACAGGAATTGGTGTGCAGACAATTCTCCATAACTAGGTTGAGCACATCATTCTTCACTTGGGTGGTGGTCTTGTTAACATTTTGTTGCCAACTGGGCTGGTATGCCATCGGAGTCGGCTCCCAGGTATGAACCTTTTGCACTGGTTGCATTTCCTTCTTGGGCTCAAATTTGCGTTTGTGATTATTATGGGCAGACTTAGTATCTGACACGAGCTTGTGCTCCCTTTCAGCAATGAAAGCCTTGTTCACCAGGTTTGAAAATCTGGAAAATGGAACATACTGAGAGCACATCGAAGTTGTTGGTTTAATCAACCAAGAAAGCGGTCCATCTTCCTTTCTTCAGTGGCCACGTCATATTGAGAGTATCGTGACAGGTGATTGAATTTTTGTAAATATTCTCCCACTGACTGACTTCCTTGGAGGAGCGCGAGAAATTCACGCTGCTTAGTCTTCATAATTCCCTTGAGGATGTGATATTTTCGGAATTGCTCCTTGAATCTTGGCCAGGTAATTGCTTCATTCTCAGTCACTATAGCTTTCTCACTTTCCCACCATATGGCAGCAGCGCCTTCCAGATAATGTGTTACAAATGGAACTTTATCTTCTTCATCAGTTCGAGCAACCTCAAGTTTCTTTTCCATAGTTCTTAACCAATCATCTGCATCCAAGGGGTCTACGGCCTGACTGAAACTGGGAGGCTTAGTCCTTTGAAAATCAGATAGCTTGGAGTGGGAGGTAGGCTGATTCCCATTTTGTCCAACCATTGCTTGAATACTTATGAATATTTCCATTAGATCATTGTTTCGTCGTTCCTCGAACATACGCATAATTTGCTCGGTGGAGGGCAGATTTGGCGGTGGTGGAACGTACGGCTCGGGTGATTGTCCTGCCTGCCGTGCGGAACGCCGAACAGGGGAACCCTCGCGAACGTTGCTACTGCAGCCTCCCCGCGTCATCCTAATGTGATTTTTCCCAAGTCAACGCAACCGAGATGAGAAGCATTCAAAAACTGGGGAGAAGCCAGCAACAAACCAAGCGAAACCGAAAAGGCGAAGAAAAAAAAATGATGAATAAAATAAAGTCCAACATAATTATACATAGACTCATACATGAAAGATAACAACATGCCAGGTCCAACTACCCTCATACATGAAACGAAACAGCATGACTAGTACGATTACAACCATACTCCATCCCGACAACTGAGAATACTCGAAAGCTCTACTACTCGGCTGGCGCTGCGGTGTCCTCTCCTAATGCGGACTCGGATCCGGAAGTAACGGGGTTAACGGAGACCTCCGGGTTAAAAGTGACACGACGACGCTGCCTCGAGGGCTCTCCCTTAGGGGCAGGTGAAGGGCGGATCATTGGGGATGCAGGAGTGGCGAGGAGTGGAACCCACTCTGCAGGAGCACTAAGGGGACTCGCGGTCGTGGTGCCCGAGCTACTCGGGGGAGTAACAGGGGAAACAGGGGATCTAGAACTGGCAGGAACGTAGGGAATAAATCCCACAGACGGAGAAGCAGTGGTTGAGCGAGCAATGACTAAAGTAGAGGCTAAAGCAGTAGGGGCACGACCCAGCTCACGAGCCAGCTCGTAGATCAGAAGATAAATAGCAGTGATGTAGCGAGAAAGGTGGCTAGCGACACTATCAGACTCCGGATCAATGACAGGAAAACGGACACTACCATTATCGTGGAGAGAGGGTAGTAGTGGAAACTTGGGTGATTCTGCATCCGGACCTCGTTGTAGCGGAGCTCAACAAGTACCTCCAATGCAGCAAACTGGACTGCCTGAGAAGCGGAAGAAGCATAGCCGCTACGAGAGGTACGAGTGTAAGAACTGGAATCGGAACTGGTGCGCAGAGTAACCACGGCGTGATACTCATACACTGAGTCAGCTAGGCGGTCCCGGTACACACGATAGACTGGATCGTCTCCGTGAGGGTACATCCGACGCCACGCATTGCGAAGAAGATGCGGCGACGTGTATGGCATCAGCCGCAACTGGCACGGAAACAGCACCAGAGCCATCTACACTCACAACCATTAGCAGGTTAGCATAGAAAACTAAATATAATCAGTGCAAGAAATGCAACAACCAGCTGCAATTATTACCGACACTCAGCTACAACTCATATCTAGCGTCCAGTTAACTCGGCTTAGTCTAGCGTGGCCTACAGTCAGCGCGGCTCTGATACCAAGTGTTGTGGTACCCCGGCTCAGAGCGACCGGTTTACCCTGCATTACCAGCCCAAAGACCTTGTCTTCTGGCAACACACAACAACATGGCACAGAATACAACCGGTTTATTCATGCTAGCGGAACATAGTTCATATTACAACAGTTAGCGAGGCCAAGCGGCACACACGGTGCGGCTGAACAATATTTACATTATTTAGTGAACATAAAGGGGCCTCGATCTTGACAACTACTCGGCAGTGGAACAACGTCGTAGCAGGACTTCATAGCACAAGGACACCCACATGGACACGGTCTAGACTCGGACAGCATCCTTTCCAACGGGACTTTCCTGAAATCTGGCATGACACGCCACGTCAGTACATTTAATGTACTTGCAAGCTCACAATAAGCATAACAAGATGACAGACAATATTATGATATTTATCCAGTTTTAATCAACAAATGCAGCTATATAACCAACATGATGTGACTACGCTCAAAAGGTACTCATTCTCCCAACTTACTTACCAGATGTGACCAACAAACATAATATTTCCATCACATACCCGTGATCCATACGGCGATCACAACCCGACCATCTCATGGCCCGTGATCCTTACGGCGATCATAACCCGACCAACTCGTGGCCCGTGATCCTTACGGCGATCACAACCCGACCAACTCGTGGCCAACTCAACACGATGACCTCACTGTCATCCTTAGTGCAATTTAGTGTGCATATTTATTAAGTGTCGACCCATGGTGTACCTTACTTTCGAGCGTGTCCATATCTGTGGACTTGGCTATCGATAGATTAAATACACTCTGCAGAGGTTAGTACACTGTACCCACACTACGGAACCCATGGCCTCACTCTCCCATCTGAGTGGACCAACAGCGTTCCGACGAAACCATTTCACTGTCAGACACTCTCCCGGCCCCTCCGACTCAGACCCCACTGGGCTAGTCCTGGGTTGCCCCGTGTCTACCTCCAGACACCTCGACCACCGTTGTGGCCACGATCCACACTGGGATCCGGTACCAAAATTAACTTAACAATGGGCTCACAAGGTTATGCTTGCCTACCGGGCCGTGCAAAGACGCCCATAACCTTCCCTAATTTGAGGTACCGACCAGAGGCACGACAATGAAACGCATTAAGGCCATCCCATACCGGCAAATGTGGTTGCACTGGGAAAGACTCGTTTCAGTGGCACCACGACCCGGTCAACAACATGTTCAAGTTGAATATTAATCACGTTCAACTTTTTAATGTGAAAAGAAAATAACCGGTGTCGTACTGCCGTGCCATACATCACTTAACATATGCATCACATAATTGTGCAAAACTGCACCAACTACACTCCCACGGAGCCAACATAAAATCATGCTACTATACTGGTAAAAACCTTTCTTTACTTATACCAGAACCATTTCTAGAAATTATCATCATTATGCCTCATGCAAAAATAATATCCAAATTTCTTCATCAATTCTATGACCATATTATTTGTTTAACTCTAACAACTAAGTTCTCGTCATCTTACCAGCAATATTTACTTCAAACATACTGAAGTTCAAGCATTTTAACATAACAAGCATTTAACAGAATGTATTTATTACATAACTAATTAAGATGCATTAATATTCATAAGTTCAAGTATGAAAATCAATAATATTGAAGTGGCACCATGAAAATGTTACTGTGGCTTGCCTTAGTACTGATGAGGGTCACAAGGCTCCTGGTGATCCTCAAGACAAGCTGGTTCCTCTGAAAACATTCAAAAACCACAAAAGAAAATATCAAGAAACCTTCTGAAAATTGCCAGAAAATCCAGACGGCAAGGAAAAATCCCATCTCTTGGGAGCTGTTAGATTTTTAGACAAAGAACACAATGCAAAAAGAATCACTGCATTTGGACTTGTAGAATAAAAGTTATGGCTGTTTGAATGCTCCTGGAATTTAACTAAATTCGAAAAAGAAAAACAGAGAGGGGGGTGACGTCGATGGCGTACTTTCCCGAGGGGCCACCACTCATACCGCTTCATGCGCGTTATGAGTGGCTGACTAGTGGGCCCCGCTAGTCAGGCCGGAGGGAGGGGGAAAGAAAACAGAGACGGGCGGCGGTTCGCCGGAGCGTTCGCCAGTGTTGAGGCCTCTTGGGGGAAGATGAGAGGGAGGGATCGATGGAGAAGGTTCTTGCGCACCTGCCCGTACCCGTGGCGTGGCAAATGGTGACTGGACGGCGTCGGTTTCTTCCTCTCAAGTGGAGACAGAACACGGTGGTCGCCGGAGATGAGGAAGACGTCGGCTAGGGGCAGCTCCAGGGGCTCGGGCTTGGCTCGTTGGCTTCACGGAGGAGAGGCGGAGGCCCTGGCGGGGTTGCCTCGGCTTGGGAGTGACCGGAGCTGCGGGGTCGATCCAGGGGGGATCACCGGCATGCTCGGCTCGGGGACGGCAGCCCGCGGCCTGCCCGGCCGGGTTGTGGCTTCTAGTGGCTATGGGAGGGAGGTGTGGTGAGGTGCGGTGCTCCAGGAGGCTGCGGAGGAGGTTATTTATAGGCAGGGCAGCGAGGAGAGCTCGGGCTCCGCCGGAAGACAGCTGTCGCCGGCGCGCGGTGACGAATGGTGCCAGAGAGAGAGGGAGAAGGCGACGAGGTTCACGCGGGAGCTGTGCACGGACGCGGACGAGCACAGGAACAAAGAGGAAGGGGACGAACAAAGTGTGCGGGCACTGTGTCGTTGGTTGGACCGTGCCCGTGCTCGCTGCGGCGAGCTCCGGCGTCGGTGAGCGGCAGGGAAGAGTTAAGAGGGTGGAGACGAGGATGGTGGCGCGGGGGGACACGCCCAGGCTGGCCGAGCAGCGGGCACGCGCGCCACAGAGGCGCTGGCAACGCGCAGAGCACGCGTTTGGCATGCCAGCACCCTCGGATGAACGCGGTCACTGCGTGGACCATGACATCAGGCCACATATGCACTAACCATGATGTCTGGCATGTAGTCCTTAGTAACTTTAGGTGTTACCACGGCTCGGTTGGTTTCCAGGTGCAGTAGAAGTGAAATGGTGAAGATTCTTAGTTATTGGACAGGAACTTTGAACAGTTACTGTGGTCAAACCACAGTGATTCAAGGGCTGATCTTACCGACTCTTACTAAGGTGAATAAGCACAGGGAAAAACCAGCTGCATTGGAGCTAGTAAAAAGGTAGTTGTTGTAGAAACTACCATTTGATCCCAGAAGTGAAAATATTTTCTGTAGAAAAAATACTCCAAAAAGTGGTGAAATATTTTTGCTCAGAAATGTGCCCTAGGGTCCAAAGAATATTTGGGATTTTTCACAGGATTTTTGGGGCAACAGAAATGAGAGTTGCTTTGGAGGTCAAAGATTTAAGCTAGGGTTTTGGAAGCAAAATGAATATTTTTCATTTAAGAAAAATATTCCAAGCAATTTTGTTGGGTTGTCCAGGAGTGAAATGATGGGTTAGAAGAGGAGAGGGGGCACTTGGGTGAAAATCAAGGGATACCCAAGTGATCAAGTCCAAATGGAATGATTCAAAACTCCAAATTCAAACCAGCTCAGAAGAAAATCAGGCAAAGAAAAAGAGGGCAAAAACCAGGCTGTGACAGAAGACTAGTCTAGGTGCCGGACGCGGCTATTCTTTTGCTTGCTTTTTGTAGCTGGTTTGCATCTTCTTGAATGAAATTTGGAGCTTTCGCATTTTCCGTTCGCTAAGGGTTGGAATTTTTCTCCTCTTGCTTCGTTCGCCTCTCTAGTCTTGTCTCGGGAAGAGCGGCAGTTGCCCGTCGCTCCTCCTCGTGCATCCCGTGCGCGGGGGCTAGGCAGGTGTGTACGCTTGGGCTCGCCCACACCGCAAACATACCTCGCCGAAGCCTCGTCGCCCCACAGCTTCGGCATCCTTATCCTCGTGAGACGCTTTCGAATGAGCTCGTGGGCGTGCGCACCCTCTCAAGTCTGTGACTTCGTGCAGTGCGACAAGGTGCACTAACCACAACCAACCCATGCCCGGGGGCTCGCACGAGGAAGGACGAGTCACCCCATAATGTTTTTAATAACTCTGCAGATGTACAATGTCTCCTAAGGCCCTACGGCTCCAGAGTCGTTAGGAGGGAAACTCCGCAAGATGTTGCTGAAAAGGCGCTCCCTCGCGAGGCGGAAGATTACTACAAGCATATCGAGCTAAGTTACCCTAACCACACCTACTCGGAACATGGGTATCACGGCACGGTAATAATAAACATAGCATGGTGGCATAAGTGCCATGGTTCATTACACACCCTAGCGAGGCCCTCTACTTTTTTCAAATGCAGGAGAAAGGAAAGGTTAAACAAAAGTGGGCCACACGGCTACAGCCGCTCCCGAGGCCAGGCTCCAGCGGCGCCCGGGCTCAGTCCGAGTCTTCCTCCTGCTTCACCGGAGCACGGTGATGAGACGGCTCGTCACCTTCCCTGATCCAAAATCGGAGGCGGGGTGGTTGGTCGTAGCCGCCGCTGCTGGTGCTCTCGCCGGAGAAGGAGCCGCCGCCAAGGGCAAGCTACCCTCGTCGTTGTGCGGCCGTCGCCAAGGGCAAGCTCATCGTTGTTACTGCCATCTTCCGGGCAGCACCCCATACAGCGGCCGTCTTCCCTGAACACCCTCACATAGAGGGTTGCAAGGCCGTCATACCAGAAGTGGAGGGTGCACCTCCCGCTCAGGCCCCGTGCATGGGCAAACGCCTACCAAACCTGGGTCAAGGACACGTTTCCGACGACGGTGAACTCAACCCCATCCCATGAGGCCCTACTACAGCAGCTGTCAGCCTACAGCCAGAGGCCGTCAATCCCCGTGGTCGGCAGCTCACCCACGAAGAAGCGCGGGAGCGGGAGCCAGGTGCCGGCGGGCCTCTTCGACCACACGTTAAACTCCGGGAATGCGTCCACAGAGTGGAAGCGCGGCCGAGGAGGCCGGGCGACCATGGCGCGCCTCCCCTCATCGTAGGGGCTGCCCCATCCTCGACGACCCTCACCGCGAGAGGAGGAGCCACCGCGGCTGCCCAAGGTAACGCCGGCCCTCGAAGAGGCGCGCCCGCACCCCCAAGGAGTCACCACCGGGGTCACAACATATTTGCGGGGGCGGCCATGGCCTCTCTTGGGCGACTGGGAACCTGGCCCCTCCTTGGGCGCCTTCCCCTTTTCGGCGGCAGAAAACCTTCTCAATGGCGCCATGGACGCTATGGCAGGATGGCGAGACGAAGAAGAAGAAGGAGCGGGCAGCAAGGAGTCGGAGATGAGCGAGAGGGGCTCTGCCCCTCCCCTCATTCATAGCCGGAGGGAGGCCAACCGCCGGCCTCCACGATCCCACGCGATGATGATATTTCTCTGCATGCAGCAGGCTCTTGTCAAGTCGGACGATTGCCGAGGCAGCATGGGGAAGTGGAGACGCCCACGTCCCATCAAGAGCCACACGTCGATTAAGGCCCCAGGCGGTTGGGGCCCGCGGCTCTCTGCCCTTGCCCTTTGGATTCACCTCAAAGCCAGGTTTGAGCGCGCCTTGGGCCCGGGGGTACTGTCGGTGTTCTAGGACCCGGGGTACCCAGACTTGCCTGCCTGCAGCCCACGACGTGGCCCCATCGACGACTTGGTACGGCCCACCTTCAGCATCGAAAACTCAAGACCCTCACGAGGGGCCAAGCCTCGCGAGGCGGACGACGCCAAGACCTCCAGAAGGAGTGGCCTCCTCAGGTTGGCTCCTGAGGAGCAGAGATTTCTAGGCAAGCCTCACCTCGTGAGGTTCGGATGACGTGAGACATGACGACCAGGGCCAGGCGGGCGCCAGCGGGCGCAGAACAGCAGTTCCCTCTTTGGTGCTAAGGAAGCAAGCGCAGGCGCGGAGTCCCGAGGAATCAGCCAAAGGTTTCCATTCCCATGCAACAAGACCAAGACCGCCAGGACGGCAGAATGGGGGTCATCGCCGAGCCCACCACGATGTCATGACCAGAGGCATTTGCAGGCGAAGACTGCTTTTGTCAGGATAAGATGTACTAGTTGTCTCTCTTCGAATTTGGCCGTTGTGGGATCCCTTCCTGCTTCCATTTTGGGGGAAGAGGACCAAGGCCACTATAAATATAGCCTAGCCACCACCATAGGCGGGTGACGATATCATTCAGATCATTGTCACCCCAGCAGCTCAAGAACACACCTCCTGAGGTTGTTCTTCCACTGTACTAGTTCATCCTAAGCCCAGCTCAAGGCCAATCAAACACAAAGCAGGAATAGGGTTTTACACCGCCAGGTGGCCCGAACCTGGGTAAACTGTCGTGTCCTCTTTCCTTTGAGTTCGTCGAGCTAGGCCGTGGGATCGACGGGTTGGCGGACTGGGGAGGTTGAGTTCTTTGCACACACCCCAGAGTTCGAATCTATCCAGGGTTTGCGGAGCCTGAAATCCGACAACCGGCTAGACACCTTGATCTCCACCGTTGCGTCGTGGTCGTTGTCGGTGTCAAAACCGGCGGACCTCGGGTAGGGGGTCCCGAACTGTGCGTCTAAGGTGGATGGTAATAGGAGGCAGGGGACATGATGTTTACCCAGGTTCGGGCCCTCTCGATGGAGGTAATACCCTACTTCCTGCTTGATTGATCTTGAAGATATGAGTAGTACAAGAGTTGATCTACCACGAGATCATAGAGGATAAACCCTAGAAGCTAGCCTATGGTAGGATTGTTGTTGGTCCTACGGACTAAACCCTCTGGTTTATATAGACATCGGAGGGGGCTAGGGTTACACAGAGTCGGTTACAATGGAAGCAGATCTACATATCCGTATCGCCAAGCTTGCCTTCCACGCCAAGGAGAGTCTCATCCGGACACGAGACGAAGTCTTCAATCTTGTATCTTCATAGTCCAATAGTCCGGCCAAAGGATATAGTCCGGCTGTCCGGATACCACCTAATCCAGGACTCCCTCAGTAGCCCCTGAACCAGGCTTCAATGACGATGAGTCCGGCGCGCAGATTGTCTTCGGCATTGTAAGGCGGGTTCTTCTCCAGATCCCGAATACCTGTTAAATAGTGTCCGGCTTCTCATAAATGTTGCGCTTCTTGGCTTCTATGTCCGATAATGTCCACCTTCCACGTGTCGAGTGAATGCGAGAAGCCAGGGCGTTTTTACTTTTACCACCCTAGCTATGTGAACAAAATGTCTATTTAAAGAGATGGGGATTCTCAGATCCAAATCACACCATCCTCCTTTAGCGAGCATTCATCAGAGCGCACCCAAAAACATGGTCGGCTAGCGCCGCTCCTCATCTCGCTCTCGTAGCCCTAAGCCCGGAGATTGGAAGAAGTGTTCCGTCCCGCACAGTCAATTAGTGGAGCTACAGACCCAGGGATTTCTCCCTCCGGCGTATATGGTCCCCGTTCGAGCCGGGCTCGCCACCTACAATGGCGGGGAGCAAGTGTTCCCAACCCCTCCAAGGGGGATCGGGTTTGCCTCGTCCCTTATTTATTAAGGGGATTCGGATTTCTAATCCATCCATTCCTCCGAGGGCTCCTGGAGTTTTACGGCCTCAAGTTGCATAATCTCACCCCTGCCTCCATACTACACATCGCTGGTTATGTGGCCCTTTGCGAGCTGTTCCTGGGCTGCGAAGCTCACTTCGCGTTGTGGAAGAAGTTATTCTACCTTGTGCCCCATACTCAGAGGGGGTCAATATATCAAGTGCGCGGGGCCGAAATATGGCGCATCGCCGGGACCGGATACCTATCTGGTACCCCGAAGAAGACGTCCGAGGACTGGCCTTCAGAGTGGTTTTATATGGAGGACGTCCCCCTTCTGGATCCCATTCGGATTGGCCTTCCTGAGTATGATAATGCCCCTTTGAAGAAGCGCCTAAACTGGCGACCACGGAGCCCTCAGGAGGAAGATGACCGAGACGTTTTATACCTGATGGGCCGGATAAAAGTGTTGGCTCAGTCAGGACTGACCATAACCAAGGTTATTTCGATATGCATTATGCGGGGGGTGCATCCACTTCAACCGAGGCCACCCCATGTGGCACTTCAACGGGGAAGATGATGCTACCCGCTGCAGTCGTAAGGGGCCGGACTCAGTTGCTGTTCTAGCAAAAATTCTGTCCGGTTTGTACAAGGGAGAAGAAGAGGAGTTCCTCCGCATCAAGCCACGGGACAGATTCTCCATGTACAATCCTCCGAGCTGGGTAAGCTGTCACTTTTTATACCTATCATTTCCGTATTTTTGCAATAAATATTTTATCCCGCCAGTTCATCGCAGGAGCTGCGTAAGGCTGTAAGGGAGATCAACAGCCTACCTCCACAACCAGAGGATCCTGAACGGTCCCTCGACCCCGGCCTAAAAGAGGATCCGGACATATTTGTGGAGCTGATTGACAGGATATTCTAACAATTAAGCTGCGATGAGGCCATGGTGGCTATTATAGCCGACTATCCTGGGCCACTCCCAGTCTCGCAGGTATGTGAGACCAGAGTCCCACCCTTTGAGAAGCATCCCTTTTTATGCACTTCACCTACCGTATCTGCACGGTGTTTTACAGGGAAGGCCCTCGGGACACCATGCTAAGCCCGTGGTGAATCACCAACGAGGGGCGCCGAAGCCGGGTAGGCTGAAAACGAAGGCGGTCCGGACGGAGACGGCGGCACAGAGGTATTATACAAAGCCTCACTCCGTGACCATCATATTTTAAAATGTAATAACACCCATGTTTCGATGAAGGAAAAGTGCCCGCCGGACTATATTCGGAGAGGTCGCCGATCACGCCTCTACTAGCAGGACTCCATGGCTGGACACAGAGGCGGAGGCTAACACGGGGCACCCACCAAATGCTCCTCCGACAGAGGATGCGGATAAAATATCCGCTGCAAATTCCGAAGTGTAGAGCGCCATGAATCATAGGCGTCGCCGGGCAGTACTCCGTGACGCTTGTTTCTCCCAAGAGGCTTTTGATGCCTTTAACTCAGGAGACGCGTACATCCGTGCTGCTCAAAATGGTCTTGCCAGAGCCACGGATCAGTATGTAAAGGATATACGGGTAAGAAAATTTGATGATTATATATATCAGTAGCCCCTGAGACCTGAAACAGTTCGCACAACTGATTTAAGGATCATTATTTGTGCAGGTACTTACAGAGAAGAATACACAATTGTCTCAAGAGCTAGAAGAATGCAAAGCCCAACTTCAGGTCGTGGTTGCCGCAGGAAAGGAGTCCAAGAAGGCCCCCGCTGGTAACTATTTTTTCCATTGCAAAGAATGGCAGGTACTGGAGAGTAAGCGACGTGCATGCAATCCTAACGATAGATGGTGCAGATGACTCCGGAGCAAATCCGGACGCCATGCCAGGGGATGCGCAACATGTTGATCGACAGCTAAATCTTTGGCGGCGCGATGCTTCTGTAGCGTCATTCAGGAAAAATAATCTCCAAGATGCCAATACCCAGCTGAGTGTGGAACTAAAGGATGTTCGCGCCCAGCTGTCGGACTCCGTGAAGGAGAATAAGCGGCTTCGACGCGGCATTTTCAGTAAGTGCTTGAACGAACTTTAAAAAGAGTTCGGCGAAGAAGCCGGCTAACAGAGTTGTGTCTGCAGGTATGCTCATGGGTCGTCCCGCGGAGGAGATGCCCGGGTCTGCGGGTGATCTTGTACCAGAACTCTCACAACTGCACAAACAAAGTTCGGCAGGTGATGAAAGGTATTGCCCAGGCCTTGCTGCCATCCGTCTCCCTGCCCGAAGGCATTGGAGAGCTTGCAGAGAAGCTCAAGGGAGCGCGGCGGCGTTTCCGATTATGGAAGATATCGGCCTGCCGTCAAGGTGCCAGGGAAGCCTGGGCCATGGTGAAGACGTGGTATACCAAGGCTGACCCAAACCACATGGCCGAGGTCAGACCTATGGGGCCCGATGGAAAACAGATCCCCGTCAGTTTGGTGTACCACCAAGTAGAAATAGCCGAAAAGTATACCCAACAGGATTGTAGGCTAGACAGCCTGTTGGATGGTATAGAAGAAGAATTTAATCAGTCTAAGTGACGGTGTAATTTAAATGACATGTAGAATGTCTGTAGCCGGATTGTAAATCATTTGTCACGGTGGACCTTTTCGCTTCGACCTCGGGACCTGATAGTCCGGAGTGTATCCGAATACCCGCTCAGTTATGTAAAGACCGGGGTATGCGTAGAGACCAGGCGTAGGGGTCATAAGTGCTTGAATGCATAAGTACCCAACTAGTTATGTTATATTACATGGATAGTAAGAAACATCTTCGAGGGAGAATAGTTCCGTTAAGGGTTCCTTTCCCTGGGTATGCATGCCCTAATGTGCATGTCCGAACTGTGAGAAGGGACACAGGTAAAAAACATCTGGGGGCAAGTGGAAAAAATAAATAAAAGTCATCTTTTGTTCACCGACCGAATATTCCCTTAAGAACGCTAGCTTTCGGCTTCACCCGATCGAGGTACACATCCGGCTGACCCAGTGATAACAATCGCAGAGGTGCTCCCCTTATGCCCTAGCCGAATTAACGGGAACGTAGGGCATAAATACAAGAGCCAGGCAACCCAGCTTGGCCAAAAGTTAAGTCATATTGATGCATATAATGGCGAAAAAAGGTACATGCGGAAGAATAACACATGTGCGGGGCATGAAGCCCAGAAAAATAATTAAGCTTCTGTGTAAGGAGCCCCCAGGTATAATGAGCACGGTTAGTGCGTCAAGATTGTGTAGACAAGACACAAATTAGCCTTTTAAGGCCGTGGGGAGAAAGGAGGAAAAAAGAGAGAGAAGACAGATAACGTATATGCAAAAAATGGACAGGGTTAAGGAGACGAACATAGAGTCCGGCACTAGGCGTATAATCTTTGGAGTCTGGCAGTGTTCCATGGGTTTGGCTCAAGTCGATTGTCCGATGCATCCCGCAGACGATACGCTCCGCCGGTCAGAACTTGGTCGATAATGAAGGGACCTTCACATTTGGGCTTGAGCTTGTTCTTTTTCCTCTCCTGCAGGTGTAGAACTAACTCACCAACGTTATAAGTTTTGGCCCGTACTTCTCTGCTTTGGTACCTTCGAGTCTGTTGCTGATAGAATGCAGAACGCGCTTTTGCCACGTCACGCTCCTCCTCGAGGGCGTCCAAACTGTCCTGCCGGTTGATCTCGGCCTCTCTTTCTTCATACATGTGCACTCGAGGTGAGTCATGAATTATGTCACAGGGAAGAACCGCCTCTGCGCCGTACACCATAAAAAACGGTGTGTATCCGGTAGTGCGATTCGGCATGGTCCGCAGCCCCCAGAGTACGGAGTCGAGCTCCTCTACCCAGTGCGTGTTATATTCCTTTAAGGACCGCACTAATCTGGGTTTGATGCCGCTCATGATAAGACCATTTGCTCGCTCGACTTGACCGTTAGTATGTGGGTGATAGACAAAAGCATAGTCGAGCTTGATGCCCATGTTGCCGCACCATAGTTTTACCTCGTCGGCAGTGAAGTTCGTGCCATTGTCAGTGATGATGCTGTGGGGGGACGCCATAACGGTGTACAACCCTAGATATGAAGTCTATCACCGGTCCGGATTCGGCCGTTTTAACAGGTTTGGCTTCTATCCATCTGGTGAATTTATCCACCATGACCAGTAAGTATTTTTTCTTATGGGTTCCTCCTTTAAGGGGTCCAACCATGTCAAACCCCCAGACCGCAAAGGGCCAGGTAATGGGGATTGTTTGTAGGGCGGTGGGCGGCATATCGCTTTGGTTTGCAAAAAGCTGGCAACCGACGCAGCGTTGGACCAAGTCCTGTGCATCCACCCGGGCCGTTGGCCAATAGAATCCTGTACGGAAGGCTTTACTTACGAGGGCCCGGGCTGCGGCGTGGTGGCCACCGAGTCCGGCATGTATTTCTGCCAGAAGCTTCCGCCCTTCCTCTTCAGAGATGCACCTTTGGAGGACTCCGGTGGTGCTTTTCTTATAAAGCTCTCCTTCGTGGACCTTGTAGGCTTTAGATCGCCGCACAATGCAGCGTGCCTCGTTTTGGTCCTCTGGAAGTTTCTGTCTAGTTAGGTAGGCCAGGAATGGTTCAGTCCATGGGGCGATGACGGCCATTATTACGTGGGCTGAAGGTGTTATTTCGGTGGCGGAGCCTCTAATTATGTCAGAGTGTTCGGTATCTGGCGTCGTGGCCGGGTCCAGACTATTGTTACCGGCGTCCCCTTCCCATACCACGGATGGCTTGAACAGTCTTTCCAAGAAGATGTTGGGTGGGAACGCTGAGGGAGTCCTGGATTAGGGGGTATCCGGACAGCCGGACTATATACATCGTCCGGACTATTGAAGCGTGAAGATACAAGACTCAAGACTTCGTCCCGTGTCCGGATGGAACTCTCCTTGGCGTGGAAGGCAAGCTTGGCGATCCGGATATTGTATTTCCTTCCTTGTAACCGACTCCATGTAAACCCTAGCCCTCTCCGGTGTCTATATAAACCGGAGAGTTTGGTCCTTCGAAGGCTGATCACAATTACAATCATACCATCGTAGGCTAGCTTCTAGGGTTTAGCCTCTACGGTCTCGTGGTAGATATACTCTTTTACTACCCATATCTTCAATATTAATCAAGCAGGAAGTAGGGTTTTACCTCCATCGAGAGGGCCCGAACCTGGGTAAACATTGTGTCCCTTGCTTCCTGTTACCATCAGCCTAAGACGCACAGATCGGGACCCCCTGCCCGAGATCCGCCGGTTTTCACACCGACATTGGTGCTTTCATTGAGAGTTCCTCTATCTCGTCGCTACAGAGCTCGATGGCTCCTTCAACCATCGTCAACAACACAGTCCCGAGTGAGACCTTTCTCCCCGGACAGATCTTCTTGTTCGGCGGCTTCGCCCTGCGGGCCAATTCGCTTGGCCATCTGGAGCAGATCGATAGCTACGCCCCTGGCCACCAGATCAGGATCGGAAACCTGAACTACACGGCGGACATCCGCGGAGACTGGATCTTCGACGGATTCGGGCCTATGCCAGGAGCACCGGACAGTCACGACGAGCACGGCTTAGACCTGCTGTCGGACAAAGCTCGGGGTATCACCCCTGCAGTAGCCTCGGACCTCAATCTGGAGCAGGCTGCGTTACCTAAGACAAAGATCGCTTAGTGAAATTCTTCAAGGCTCATCTGGTCAAATTCCTCAAACTTGTTCTTTTTGAAAAAACTTCTGAGAACGCATATGACCTCTCCAAATTCCTCGCAACTATACTGCTCGCGGTACTCATGTCCGCTCTTTGAATCACTAGGTTCTCATCAACTTAACTCATTTGCAGCGTTCCTCGAAGAAAAGTTGCATACTTCTTTAGAGAATTCGATTGTTCAAATTCCTCAGCTGAAGAATATGGCAGAAGGAAAGAAGCCACAGAAAGGAGGAAAGAGGCATGAGTTCATGGCTGCTTTTGAGATACCTGAGGACATCTATGCTGATTGTTGCACACCTGATGAAACCAAGTTTGGCAAGGAAAACAAAAATCAGCGCAAGGTGCGCATTCAGAGGATTGAAAGGAGATGGGCAAGGGAATGGAGGGAGTACAGGTATGTTACTCCAAAGTACATGAAGAAATTCGCACTGAATCCTCCATGCCCAAGAGCTCCATTGGCACCTGGCCAAGAAGCTGACCCCACCAGCATCAAGCGTGGTGAGGATTTTCCTGAAGAATGGGCCAAGCGCCAAGCCAAGTTGGCGAGACAAGCCAAAGAAGCAAAGGTGAGGAAATTCAATGAAGACTCACCATCGCTGCTGCCACCGAGGCCCTGTCAAGCCCGAAAATCAATGGCAAAGAAGCGGCGCACAAGCCAAGTGCTTCACCAACAGTGCCCTCACGGCCAAAATCCTCAGCAATGCCCTCACGGCCAGAATCTTCAATGCCCTCACGGCCAGTTCCTCATGCTGCTCCTGCTCCTCCCAAATCCTCAACAGCTCCTCCAAAGTCCTCAGCAGCTCCTCCAAAGTCCTCAGCACCTCTGCATCTGGCCATGTGCCAAAGGACTGCAGGCATCTCCATTGCCTCTGGTGTCTCAGCAAATTCCTCAGCTGCACCAAATTCTTCATCAGGCCCCACTCTGCTGAAGAAAAAGGCAACTGCTGGACGAGGTCCTCGGCCAAGTCCGAAGAAGAAACAGGTTGCATTCCAAGTACCATATGATGATGAAGCTGATGATGATGAACTTGCGCCTACACCAACTCCAGTCCTTCCATCTGCATCAGATGTGAAGAAGACCAAGGCTACAGAACGAGCTGCAGTGAATAAAAGGAAAGCATCTGCTCCTTCAAATTCTTCAGCCCCGAAGAAGATGAAGACAATGACCAGCTCATTTGAAAATCCCATTGATGCTGTTCCGATTTCCTCCATGCCATCAAATGACATTGTTCTTTTTGGTGAAGATTATGAGATCCCAAGCGAATCTGATGAAGAAAATCATTCTGCTGCTTCGTCAGAGCAGATTGATGAAGAAATTGAAGTGGATGCAATCCCTTCAACCCCAATCATTTCCTCGCCTATGCCTCAGTTCATAGCTGAAGAGGCTGGTGTTGAGGAAATTGAAGACGAAGATGTGGATATTGGAAGCACAACACCAGTAATGAACGATGACTTTAGGGACAGTCAGCATCCAAATTCCCCACTCTTCACTCCAATTCAACAAATTCCTCAGTCCCCTGCACCAACGGTTCAAATGGGCTCTGAAGAAACTCATCCCAACTCATCCGTGCATGAAGAAATACCAGCCACTAGTGCTGAAGAACCTGCTGCTGCTGATCCTATGAACACGCAGATCGCACATGAAGAGGAACCGAGAAAATCCTCACTGAAGAACACGAGATTGCGATTCCAGAGGTCGTGATGCAACTCATCGACACTCCTCTGCCAAAGCCAAAGAATCCATTCTCAACAAAGCAAAAGTTCAAGGCTGAAGATTTCTTCAAGCAGCATGTATTCTTCATCGACTACAACCCTTATGACTCTGCCGCATAAGGAAGAGGCGTTTTCGGACTGCCAGTCCAAGCCAACTTCTATTCCTCTGTGCTATTCAACAAAGACAAAGTCTTCGATCATGCACATATTCCTCACGTGGACATGGAATCTCCGCCGGGCTTGAGCCAGTCCTTAGTGTTCTTCACGATGCAGGATTGCTGAATTTCTGTACTGACATCTGTGATTGGAATGAAGAACTCATTCTTCAATTCTATGCGATGCTGCACATTACCGGAGACTCTGAGGATGTGAACTCATGGGTATTGGACTGGATGACAGAAAATACTCACTACAAGGCACCAGCAATTCAATTGCTTCGTGCCCTCCCACTCAGTCCTCCCCTTGATGGTGCTCGTTGCATCTACAGCGAACCTGAGCTTACAGATCACTACATGCAAGTTTTGATGAAGCATTTGAAGCCAGGGCTGGCCCCACAAACCAAATTCTTCGTCAAGGAATTGCTATATGTGCCTCGGACTGTCTATCGCATTCTGATGAAGACAATGAGTCCTATCAAAGGCCACGACTCAAATGATGAAGAAGTCGTTGGCATCATGAAGAATATGCTTTTCAATATCATTCATGGCGTTCCCGTCAACTTCCATTATTTCTTCATGAGGACTCTGGCAAACATTGTTATGTCACCTTTTGAGCTGAAGCCTTATGCACCATGGATTGTGAGGTTCATCAGGACAAGGTCTTCACTCAATTACAAGGCTGATACTCTGAACCACTACAGCTACTTGCCTCCAATTGAAGTCCTCAAACGGACATTTTCCTCAGCTGATGACAAAGGAAAGGCAACTGATGTGATAGATGAAAGCATTCGTCCATTGGATGGTCAATTTCGCAAAGCTGCATCCTACTCCACCAATGATGACTCGCCACACATGACTCTGCCGCCAACACCTCTCGCCAAGCAAAATCCTCAAGCCACAACACCTGTGGTGATGACGATCGTGAGTTACTCCTCAGTCTTCATCAGAAGGTTGATCACAATCATAAATGGGTCAAGCGTCAGTTTGGTTCAATTCTTCACAAGATGACCTCAACACACAATGCAGTGAAGAAAAACCAATACTACCTCCATAAAACCTTCAATCGTACCTGGGCTGTTCTATCTCATCTCTACAGCGCAGAAGATCTGAAGAACATGGGTCTCAAGGAAGAATTTGACTGGTCTGCACCTCCCCCGAAGAAATTCAAGAAGGTCAAGGTTCCTTCCTTGGTGGCCAGCTCCTATTCTTCATCATGCGACACTGATGAAAAGGAAGACTTTGATGACACTGCGGCAGGCCCTACTACGACAACCGACCCTGACAACGCTGGCGCTCCTCCATCAACTTGATATTCTTCAGGGGCGTTAGTCCTCAGTTTCAATCCTTTTCGTCATTCGATGACAAAGGGGGAGAAATTTGAGTTAGTCTTCAAGCGGGTCTATTATATGGGCGTTTTTTTTGCTAAGTTACAACTCTCGTTCTTCTGAAACTTTTATTGGATCGAGTTGTAATCTTAAACCCGATGGTGCTCTGATACTTTCGATGTGTTCCTCTGCAAGTTTATTCTTTGTTAGTGTTAATACATGCATGCTGAATTACATCAGTCACCATATTTCATCATGCATTTCAAATTCTTCATATTATATGTCAAACGCATGTATGAATTACAAGATATAGGGGGAGATCTCCATGATTCAACTCTTCAAATGTGCAACGCCTCAAAAGAAAATTCCTCACTATGCACATCTTCAGGGGGAGTTCTTCTATATCTTGCAATCAAATTCCTCAATATCAGTATTTACACTTCATATGTTTATCCCCGTTGAAAACATAACCTATATTGTCATCAATCACCAAAAAGGGGGAGATTGTAAGTGCATCTAGTGCCCCTTGGTGATTTTGGTGTATTGAAGACTTATAGGTTAAGGGACTAATGTGTTTATGAGTGTACACAGGTCTATAAGTCTATGAGGAGTTTGATATTTACAGCGAAAGTCGACCCCTAAAAATGAAGTTCTTCGACTGAAGACTTTGGTATTCTGAAGACTTTCTGAAGACTTTGAAAGTGAAGAAATTGGTGTGACCTTGAAAACTTGGTATTCATTTGAGGAACATGAAGCGTGAACACTTTTGTTTTCGTAGTTTCGTTTTCTCTTTCTTGAGTCATAGGAAACACCGTCTTTGTTAAAGGGGTCGAGGAAATACTAAGGAAAAAATTCCATCCGATGCTCAACTCAAAATCCTACACCTACCAATCCCTTCGAGTGAAGCCTTTGGAAATCTCATACTGATTCAGTCAATTTCTTCAAAGGATGTAGACGAAGTTCTTCCGGTCTCTCGAGGAATTTGTTCTGACCGAGGAGTTAGGAATTCGCCAAAGGCGGATTGCCTACACAGGAGGAACAAGATAGCCCCGATTTAATTTGAGAGTCAAATTTCCGACCGTTCTTTGTGCTCTGCCACTGTCCCAAAATATCTTATCCACATAACGGTCATATCATTGAAGGGCATTTATGTCTTATCATGTCGCTGCTCCCTAGGCTATAAATAGCCGCCCCTACAACCACTAGCTGGTTGGCTGCTCCGAGAGAACTTGACACTTGTCATTTGAGAGCAACCCATCCTCCGAGGACTTTGAGCGAAAATCATCGAGTGAGGAAAAACCCAAAACCAAACCCCTACAAACCCAAAGTGATTGAGCATCACTGAAGAGATTGATCCTGCGTGGATCCGACGCTTGTTACCTTTGAAGAATGTGCTTCTTCCAGACGGTTAGGCGTCATGGTCTAGAGCATCCAAGAGGAATTGTGGATCACCGAGCGACCAAGTCTGTGAAGCTTTGGAAGTCGCCTGAAGACTTACCACGAGTGATTGGACGAGGTCTGTGTGACCTTAGTTCAAGGAGAATACGGTGAGGACTTGGTGTCGTGAGCTGCGTGCTCAGCGACTGGGTGTCTGGGACTGTGTGTCCTCAAGTTTAAATACTCAGCCGTTCCAACCAGACGTACAACTGAGACAGCAGTTAGAACTGGTCTACCAAATCATTGCCTTCACCAACCTAACTAGTTCTATTTCCTCAACTCTTCCATTTCCTCATTACTGTGTTGAGTGTTTGTTCATATCTGTGTTTGAAGACTTTGACTGAAGACTTTCTCAATTTCCTCAGTTCATTTTCTCCAGTCTGTTTGTCTTCATCTTGTGTTATCCCGTGTTTACGCTTTCTGTACTCTTTGATTGTCTTCATTTCATCATGATGACCATGCTCGCTTTCCGTTAATGCTTACTTCTGAGTACTTATTCCGCTGCAAGTAGTTCTTCACTTAGGAATTTCCTCACTTGCAAATTCCTCATTGAAGAATTCATAAAAATCGCCTATTCACCCTCCCTCTAGTCGATATAACGCACTATCAATTGGTATCAGAGCAAGGTACTCCCTTGTTCTGTGTGATTTTGGTTTAACCACCTGGAGTTTTAGTTATGTCGACCGCAGGTATGATCAAGGTCTCGGCTAGGTGTCCTACCTTTGATGGGTCGGACTACCCCTATTGGAAAAACAAGATGCGAATGCATCTTGAGGCAATTGACAACGATCTCTGGTATGTTGTGGAAAATGGTGTTCCCTCTATCTCGCCCTCACTGAACGCTGCCGATGTGAAGAGATTCAAGCAACTCCATTCTCAAGCGAAGAAAATCATATGTGGCCATCTGAGCAAAGGACAGTATGGAAGAGTGAGTGCTTTGGAAACTGCTAAGCTCATCTGGGACAGGCTGTCCAAAGTAAATGAAGGAGTCTCAACTCAGCGTGACTCTCGAGTTGATGTTCTTTGAAATCTCTTCAACGCTTCAAAAGACTCGACAATGAAAATGTTCAACAAACCTTTGATCGCCTCACTGACATCTCAAATGAGCTTCAAGCGCTTGGTGCCACTGACATCACCGACCATGAGGTGGTCAAGAAATTGTTGAGATCGCTTGACTCCTCATTTGATACTCTGGCACTGATGATACAAGAGCGTGCTGACTACAAGTCACTTGATCCAGCTGATATCCTCGAGAGGCTGAACACTCATGAGTTCCAGCTTGCTGAAAAGAGAGATCTCTATGGTTCTAGCTATGGAATATCACGTGCCTCAAGGCCAAGGCTGTATACGAATCTGATTGTGAAGACTCTGGTAGTAGCCTTGGAGATCCTGAAGAATTGAGCCAGGAGCTAGCACTGCTCGTGAAGAAATTCCAGAAGTTCTCAAGATGTGGTCGCTTTGAAAAATCCTCAAGGAGTAGTGATTCCTCATCCAGTGAATATAAGAGAAGACTATGCCACAAATGCAAGAAACCTGGTCACTACATTCAAGATTGTCCTCAGTGGGAAAAGGAATTAAAGAAGAAGAAATACAAGGATTACAGTTCTGATGACGCTAAGAAGAAGAAGAAGAAATCGTCGAAATCTTCATCATCAAAATCCTCAAAGTCTTCATCTCACAAGAAGAGCAGCTCCAAGAAGGCTCGGGCATTCATTGGCAAGGAAATGGACTCTGAAGCTGAATCTGAGGAACATGAGGAAGAGGAGGCATCAGAGGAGTCCAAGTCTGGTGTGGCGAGTCTGGCTCTCGCTACTGCATTCGTCAGCAAGTCCATCTTCAACTCTAAAGAAAATGACCTCACCAACAAAGCTGATGAAGACAGTGATGACTTTGCTCCCACCTATTGTTTCATGGCAAAGGGTGCCAAGGTACTCAAATATACCTCCTCTGAATCTAGTGAAAATGAATCTGATGAAGATCTCAAGCCCAGTTACTCTAAACTTGCTAAGATTGCTGTAAAAACAACAAAGGGCTTTTGAAAAGGTTCAAAACATGCTAGATAAAAGTGATAATATGTTGGGTGAAGAAATGGATCGCACTAAAGCCCTGACTGAAAATCTTCAGAGACTTCAGTCTAGGTTTGACAGCCTTCAAGATCATCATAACACTCTCTTGTCTGATCATGAAAAACTTTCTTATGAATTTCTTCAAAGAAAGCAAGATCTAGAGAAGCTAAGAGTGAGTTATGAAGATCTTCAGAAGGAACGCGATTCATTACTTGCTCAACAAATCAGCGCTTCTCGGGAAGAATTTGTTCCTCCATGCTTAAAGTGCATTGAACGTGAATCTGCTAATTCTTCACCTAAATGTTCAAATGCTTCAACTGTTACAAATTCTTCACCTGCCTCTGCTATCACTAATTCCTCATCTGAGTACATTGCTAGTATCACTGACGATGCAGGGCTGAAGGAATTGTACATGATAGGCATGTAGAAAAGCCTCAAAGGGCATCAGACTCTTTGTGATGTGCTTAAAAAGCAGATCCTCAATAGGAACCCTAGGAAAGAGGGTATTGCCTTTGAGAGGAAATTCAATCTTGTGGAACATATTGGAAGCCTGAGCAGTACCCCAAAACCTCATGGGTTGCTGCAAAGGGACCTCCAGTTGATCCATCTAACTTATCTAGCTTTACATGTGAATCTCCTCATTCTTCTGATGAGTCATTTGACTCCAACTATAAACTGTTCAAAAATCAGAATGGTGAAGTATTTGCTAGATATGTTGGCACTAACTGCAGGAACGGTTCTCCTATGAAGAAAATCTGGGTTCCCAAAAGGTGCCTTGAAAGTCTTCAGGTGAATGTCCTCATGACACCACCTGTGAAGAATAGGAACCCCAGACCAAACTCTTCATATGGACCAAATTCTTCATATGGATCCAAGTCCTCATACGGACCAAATTCCTCACGTGGATCAAATTCCTCAAACGGATCAAAGTCCTCATATGATTATCATCGTGCTAACAACTCTGTTTCGCAGGGTAGAGCTAAGGGCTATGAATACGTGCATTATTCTTCAAATCAATATGTTCATAAGTCCTCGAAGAATTTCTCTGCTTATTCATATGCTTACCCTAACCTCTCTTATGTGAAACAAAATGGATTGTCTTATATGCCACCATTCTCATATGGAGCTCGCAGAGTGATGAACTCTTTGCCACCCCTTCAAATGTGGGTGGTGAAGAAAAAGAACTAATTTCCTCTGCAGGGTCAGGTCTCCAGACGTGCTTTAACGTCTGAAGAATTTGCTGGGGACCTGACAAAATTGCCTGAAAGGACGCAGGCTAATCATGAAGAAATGAACTTTCATTTCACACGTCCTCATACTGCTATATCTGTTTTACTGCTTGATGAAATTCATCTGATGAAATTGATATCATATTCTTCACTGATGAAGTATATGAGATCGTAAGTTGCACTAATTCATCTGCAGGATGATCAACCCAAAGCCAATGAGTGGGTCATCGATAGTGGATGTACAAATCACATGACTGGTGACAAGAACCTATTGATGGATGCTCCCTTATCACCGTCACATCTGAAGCATATCATCTTTGTTGACAAAGGCAAAAGTCAGGTATTGGGTCTTGGTAAGGTTGCGATCTCTAAGGACATACACATGGACAAAGTCATGCTTGTTGAGTCCTTAGGATACAACCTCATGTCAGTCTCAATGCTTTGTGATCTTGATATGGTTGTTGTCTTTGGCAAGTATCGTTGTGTTGTGATCATGGATGCTGACAATTCCAAAGTCTTCGAAGGCTTTAGGAGAGGAGACTTGTATATTGTTGATTTCTCTATAGGACCACAACCAGCCATGTGTCTGCTTGCAAAAGCTTCAGAAGGCTGGCTATGGCATCGATGACTTGGTCACGCAGGCATGAGGAATTTGCACACGCTTGCAAAGAAGAAGCATGTCATTGGCATTGAGAATGTCAAATTCCTCAAGGATCACTTGTGTGGAGCCTGTGAAGCTAGAAAAATTACCAAGGCCAAGCATCCAGCGAAGACTATCATGACCACTACTCGTCCATTCGAATTGCTTCACATGGACCTCTTTGGTCCTAATCATTACTCAGCAGTCACTAATGATGCATCTCTATATGGCTTTGTCATTGTTGATGATTACTCTCGTTACACATGGGTACACATTGTTACTTACAAACATGAAGTGCAGGAAGTCTTCAAACGATTTTCCTCGAGGGCTTAAACCAACTTTGGTGTGAAGATCAGGCACATCAGGAGTGAAAATGGAACTGAGTTCAAGAATTCCGGTCTTGATGACTATCTTGATGAACTTGGTATTACTCATGAGTTATCTGCTCCCTATACTCCTCAGCAAAATGGCGTCGTAGAGTGCAAGAACAGAACTCTTGTTGAGATGGCTTGCACTATGCTTGATGAATACAAAATGCCTCGTCGTTTTTGGATTGATGCAATTGATACCGCGTGCCACATCATCAACAGAGTATATCTTCACAAATTCTTCAAGAAGACTGCCTATGAACTCCTCAACGACAAGAAACCCAATGTGAGTTATTTCAAAGTCTTCAGTGCTAAATGTTGGATTAGAGATCCTCATCACAATGCTAAATTTGCACCAAAAGCACATGAAGGTTTTATGCTTGGTTATGGAAAGGACTCGCACACCTACAGAGTCTTCAACAATGTTCTTTACAAGATTGTTGAAACTGTAGATGTGCGGTTCGATGAAACTAATGGCTCGCAAAGAGAGCACCTACCTTCTGTATTAGATGAACCAGCACCTGAGGATTCTATCAAGTTCAAGGCAACTGAGGATGTCATTCCTACTGAAGAATCTGCTGAAGAATTCATTCCAGAACGTGAAGAACATCGAGCTGATGCACCTGAAGATAATGCTGAAGAAAATGGTGTTGAAGAAAATGCTGATCAAATTCCTCGACGACAACCAGCTCATCCTCGCGTTGCAAAAGAAGTGCAAGTTGATAAGATCATTGATGACATTGAAGCACCAGGTCCTCTCACACGCTCAAAAGCTTCACATTTATCTAACTTCTGTGGGCACTATGCTTTTGTCTCTATCACAGAGCCTACTAAGGTAGATGAAGCATTTACGGAGCCCGAGTGGATTCAGGCCATGCAAGAAGAATTACATCAGTTCGAGCTCAACAACGTCTGGGAACTGGTCAAACGTCCAGATCCTCGTAAGCATAATATCATTGGCACAAAGTGGATCTATCGCAACAAGCAAGGTGACCATGGCCTTGTGGTGAGGAATAAGGCACAACTTGTAGCTCAAGGCTACACACAGGTTGAAGGAATTGATTTCGATGAAACTTTTGCACCTGTTGCTAGACTTGAGGCTATTCGCATATTACTTGCTTATGCTAATCATCATAATATCACTTTATATCGAATGGATGTGAAAAGTGCATTCCTCAATGGTAAGCTTGAGGAAGAAGTATATGTTGCTCAGCCCCCAGGTTTTGGAGATCCAAAGAATCCCGACAAGGTCTTCAGACTCAACAAGGCCCTCTATGGCCTCAAACAGGCCCCACGGGCGTGGTATGATACGTTGAAGGAATTATTCGTGAAGAATGGCTTCACACCCGGTTCACTTGACCCTACTCTCTTTACTAAATCTTATGATGGTGAACTGTTTGTGTGCCAAATATACGTTGATGATATTATCTTTGGCTGTACTGACCAATGTTATAGTGATGAATTTGCCTATATGATGAGTGAAGAATATCAAATGTCTATGATGGGAGAGTTGAAATTCTTCTTAGGTCTTCAAATTCGTCAACAAAATAATGGCATATTCATATCTCATGAGAAATACCTCAAGGATGTTCTGAGGAAATTCGGCATGCAAGATTGCAAAGGCGTCAAAATTCCTATGCCCACAAATGGCCATCTATGCACTGATGAAAATGGTATTGACTTCGATCACAAGGTATACCGCTCCATGATTGGTTCTTTATTGTACTTATTATGTGCATCTAGGCCAAATATAATGCTTAGTGTTTGCATGTGTGCCCGATTTCAAGCTACACCAAAGGAATCACACCATAAGGCTGTGAAGCATATTCTTTGATATCTAGCTCACACACCAACACTAGGATTATGGTACCCCAAGGGCTCTACTTTTGACCTCATTGGATATTCTGACTCTGACTATGCTGGTGATCGTGTGGACCGCAAGTCAACATCTGGTACTTGTCATTTCCTCGGACGATCTTTGGTCTATTGGTCCTCGAAGAAACAGAACTGCGTATCACTGTCTACTGCGGAAGCTGAATACATTGCTGCTGGCTCTTGTTGTGCTCAATTACTATGGATGAAGCAAACTCTCAAGGACTACGGCATCAACGTGAAGAATGTGCCTCTCTACTGTGACAATGAGAGTGCCATCAAGATTGCTCACAACCCAGTTCAGCACTCGAAGACAAAGCACATTCAGATTCGTCATCATTTTCTTCGATCATGTGTTGAAGGGCGACATCTCCATCGAGCATGTGAAGACTGAAGAACAGCTAGCCGATATCTTCACAAAGCCCTTGGATGAGAAGAGATTTAGCAAGTTGCGGTGTGAGCAAAATATCTTAGAATCTTTGAATGTTCTTTGAAAAGGACACACATCCTGACACTAATGCAAAATTGATGACTTAGATGCGCAACACATGAAGAAACGTTTTTCTTCAATCAATGAAGAATAACCCTCTAAGTGTGCAGAAATTAATGGAGAATTTGATTCTCAGAACCCTACGACAATTGTACGCGGTGTCTGAAATCATCATTCTTATACGGTGGGTCACGCCACCACCAAAATTGAAAATCTTCAATTTGAGTTTTTCCTCAGTTTTGAAATTCTTCAGTTTTTCAAATTCTTCAACTTTGCAAAATCTTCACTGTTTCCGTCGTTTTTCTTCATTGGCTATATCTATATATATGGTTTATGTCCTCTACAGCATTCACTTATGGCTATTTCTTCAAGTTGTTTTTTCTGCTAAGTGAATGTGATCGGACCCTTCCCCCTCTATGCTATACTCAACCCAATCTATTCACAAATTCTTCATGTGCGTTCTATTTGAAACTCGTTCAAAATCTTCATTGTGTCCTTGTCAGCTGAAGAAATTGCGAATAGAACTTTAAAACTAATCTTATCCAAATTTTCGGCTTTGCCGCTCAATCCGTTCCACTTCGCACGAAAGATTTATCTATTCACCCACGATCTACCATGATCTCCACTTTTCAGTACGTGAGTGACACATGTCAAGCGAATGAGAAGGGTCAGGGGCACGTTCGTCCAAAATCTTCGGGCGAACAGTTTTTCACCGTGGCTATATATACCCCCTCTCCCCTTCCTCACTTCCTTTACTCCGCTCGACCGCTCTCTCTCTCTCGCTCGAGCTTCTCAAACCCTAGCACCGCCGCTACTCCATCGTCGCCGGTGAGGAAGAGCTTCACTGCCTCGACCTCGTCGCCGTCGTACTCGCGCCGACCGCGGAAATCTTCACTTTGCCGCCGCTGTAGTTGTCTTCCTCCGCCGAGTTAGGGCATGGAAGATCTGAACTGACGAACTTCTAATCTACACATCCCAGTTCGTCGTGTTCTTCAGTTCGGGTAATTAAAAGTTACTTTTATTACTCGCTTTGATTCTCAAACCTTCCTGAAAATCTTCAAAGGTGTTTATTCTTCAAATCTTCACACATAAGAACACCTCAAACGAAATATGCTCTAAGCAATGATTTTTCTTCAAGATTCCTCAATTGTGTGGATCCTCGATCTATACAACTCTGGAAACTAAGACAAAGATCGCTTAGTGAAATTCTTCAAGGCTCATCTGGTCAAATTCCTCAAACTTGTTCTTTTTGAAAAACCTTCTGAGAACGCATATGACCTCTCCAAATTCCTCGCAACTATACTCCCTTCACAGGTACTCATGTCCGCTGTTGAATCACTAGGTTCTCATCAACTTAACTCATTTGCAGCGTTCCTCGAAGAAAAGTTTCATACTTCTTCAGAGAATTTGATTGTTCAAATTCCTCAGCTGAAGAATATGGCAGAAGGAAAGAAGCCACAGAAAGGAGGAAAGAGGCCTGAGGTCATGACTGCTTTTGAGATACCTGAGGACATCTATGCTGACTATTGCACACCTGATGAAGCCAAGTTTGGCAAGGAAAACAAAAATCAATGCAAGGTGCGCATTCAGAGGATTGAAAGGAGATGGGCAAGGGAATGGAGGGAGTACAAGTATGTTACTCCAAAGTACATGAAGAAATTCGCACTGAATCCTCCATGCCCAAGAGCTCCATTGGCACCTGGCCAAGAAGCTAACCCCACCAGCATCAAGCGTGGTGAGGATTTTCCTGAAGAATGGGCCAAGCGCCAAGCCAAGTTGGCGAGACAAGCCAAAGAAGCAGTGAGTAAATTCAAAGAAGACTCTGCTACTGCTGCTGCCACTTAGGCCCCTGTCAAGCCCAGAAAATCAATGGCAAAGAAGCCAGCGCACAAGCCAAGTGCTTCACCAACAGTGCCCTCACGGCCAAAATCCTCAGCAATGCCCTCACGGCCAGAATCTTCAATGCCCTCACGGCCAGTTCCTCATGCTGCTCCTGCTCCTCCCAAATCCTCAGCAGCTCCTCCAAAGTCCTCAGCAGCTCCTCCAAAGTCCTCAGCACCTGTGCATCTGGCCACGTGCCAAAGGACTGCAGGCATCTCTATTGCCTCTGGTGTCTCAGCAAGTTCCTCAGCTGCACCAAATTCTTCATCAGGCCCCACTCTGCTGAAGAAAAAGGTAACTGCTGGACGAGGTCCTCGGCCAAGTCCGAAGAAGAAACAGGTTGCATTCCAAGTACCATCTGATGATGAAGCTGATGATGATGAACTTGCAGAAATCATCAGAGACCGACAAGAAAGGACCGCTAGAGCCAAAGGCACACCTGTGCCACTGCTTTTGGATCCAAGGGCGATCCTCGAGTACATTGATCTTTGGCACAAGGATCCAGAGACACCTATGCCTGATTTTCATCCGACTCCTGGACAGAGTCACATGCTGACCCATTTTTTCATCTCTGAAAAGAAATGGAAATTTGAAAAGGCTAGGCAGATCAAGAAGGCTAAGTTCAGAAAAAAGAAGTTCCTGAAGAAAAACGTTGTCAGAATGACAACTGAGGAACTCCTGAAGATCCAGTCTGAAATCAAAGCCCTCAGTGATGACTTTGATGCCTATTATGCCGATTGGCAAGGAGCCAAAGTCAGATTTGTTAATCTTACAAAGAAGTTCACAAATGTTGCAGCCCCAACGCAACAAGAAATTCCTCATTTGGAGCCTCTGCTCATTCCGAAGAACATGCCAAAGATCACCGATGATTTTCAGCCTGCTGAAGACAATGCTAGTTCCAGGGCTAATGACTCCATTCCAGCCGCTGAAGAAATTGCCAGGGCATCCACTAGTGGTGCCCCTGAAGAAACTGAAGAAGTCAGGGCAACTGCATCAGTTGCGCCTGAGGATTCAACCAAATTCCTCAGCTCCTCCTGCGCCTACACCAACTCCAGTCCTTCCATCTGCATCAGATGTGAAGTAGACCAAGGCTGCAGAACGAGCTGCAGTGAAGAAAAGGAAAGCATCTGCTGCTTCAAATTCTTCAGCCCCGAAGAAGATGAAGACAATGACCAGCTCATTTGAAAATCCCATTGATGTTGTTCCGATTTCCTCCATGCCATCAAATGACATTGTTCTTTTCGGTGAAGATTATGAGATCCCAAGCGGATCTGATAAGAAAATCATTCTGCTGCTTCGTCAGAGCAGATTGATGAAGAAATTGAAGTGGATGCAATCCCTTCAACCCCAATCATTTCCTCGCCTATGCCTCAGTTCATAGCTGAAGAGGCTGGTGTTGAGGAAATTGAAGACGAAGATGTGGATATTGGAAGCACAACACCAGTAATGAACGATGACTTTAAGGACAACAAGATCCAAATTCCCCACTCTTCACTCCAATTCAACAAATTCCTCGGTCCCTGCACCAACGGTTCAAATGGGCTCAAGAAACTCATCCCAACTCATCCGTGCATGAAGAAATACCAGCCACTAGTGCTGAAGAACCTGCTGCTGATCCTATGAACACGCAGACTGCACATGAAGAGGAACCAGAAAATCCTCAGCCTGAAGAACCTGAGATTGCGATTCCAGAGGTCGTGATGCAACTCACTGACACTCCTCTGCCAAAGCCAAAGAATCCATTCTCAACAAAGGAAAAGTTCAAGGCTGAAGATTTCTTCGGCGAGCATGTATTCTTCACTGACTACAACCCTTATGACTCTGCTCGCATAAGGAAGAGGCGTTTCTGGACTGCCAGTCAAGCCAACTTCTATTCCTCTGTGCTATTCAACAAAGACAAAGTCTTTGATCATGCACATATTCCTCACGTGGACATGGAATCTCTGCCAGGCTTCGAGCCAGTCCTTAGTGTTCTTCACGATGCAGGATTGCTGAATTTCTGTACTGACATCTGTGATTGGAATGAAGAACTCATTCTTCAATTCTATGTGATGCTGCACATCACCGGAGACTCTGAGGATGTGAACTCATGGGTATTGGACTGGATGACAGAAAATACTCACTACAAGGCACCAGCAACTGAATTGCTTCGTGCCCTCCCACTCAGTCCTCCCCTTGATGGTGCTCGTTGCATCTACAGCGAACCTGATCTTAAAGATCACTACATGCAAGTTTTGATGAAGCCTTTGAAGCCAGGGCTGGCCCCACGAACCAAATTCTTCGTCAAGGAATTGCTATATGTGCCTCGGACTGTCTATCGCATTCTGATGAAGACAATGAGTCCTATCAAAGGCCACGACTCAAATGATGAAGAAGTCGTTGGCATCATGAAGAGTATGCTTTTCAATATCATTCATGTATGCTCCTGCCAACTTCCATGATTTCTTCATGAGGACTCGGCAAACATTGCTATGTCACCTTTTGAGCTGAAGCCTTATGCACCATGGATTATGAGGTTCATCAGGACAAGGTCTTCACTCAATTTCAAGGCTGATACTATGAACCACTGCAGCTACTTGCCTCCAATTGAAGTCCTCAAACGGACATTTTCCTCGGTGATGACAAAGGCAAGGCAACTGCTGTGATAGATGAAGGCATTCGTCCATTGGATGGTCAATTTCCCAAGGCTGCATCCTACTCCACCAATGATGACTCGCCACACATGACTCGCCGCCAACACCTCCGCCAAGCGAAATCCTCAAGCCACAAAGCACCTGTGGTGATGACTGATCGTGAGTTACTCCTCAGTCTTCATCAGAAGGTTGATCACAATCATAAATGGTTCAAGCGTCAGTTTGGTTCAATTCTTCACAACATGACCTCAACACACAATGCAGTGAAGAAAAACCAATACTACCTCCATGAAACCTTCAACCGTACCTGGGCTATTCTATCTCATCTCTACAACAGAAGATCTGAAGAACATGGGTCTCAAGGAAGACTTTGACTGGTCTGCACCTCCACCGAAGAAATTCAAGAAGGTCAAGGTTCCTTCCTTGGTGGCCAGCTCCTATTCTTCATCGCGTGACACTGATGAAAATGAAGACTTGGATGACACTACGGCAGGCCCTACTACCACAACCGACCCTGACAAGGCTGGCGCTCCTCCATCAACTTGATATTCTTCAGGGGGGCGTTAGTCCTCAGTTTCAATCCTTTTGGTCATTTGATAACAAAGGGGGAGAAATTTGAGTTAGTCTTCAAGCGGGTCTATTATATGGACGCTTTTTTTTGCTGAGTTACAACTCTTGTTCTTCTGAAACTTTTATTGGATCGAGTTGTAATCTTAAACCCGATGGTGCTCTGATACTTTCGATGTGTTCCTCTGCAAGTTTATTCTTTGTTAGTGTTAATACACGCATGCTGAAATACATCAGTCACCATATTTCATCATGCATTTCAAATTCTTCATATTATATGTCAAATGCATGTATGAATTACAAGATATAGGGGGAGATCTCCATGATTCAACTCTTCAAATGTGCAATGCCTCAAAAGGAAATTCCTCACTATGCACATCTTCAGGGGGTGTTCTTCTATATCTTGCAATCAAATTCCTCAATATCAGTATTTATACTTCATATGTTTATCCCCGTTGAAAACTTAACCTATATTGTCATCAATCACCAAAAAGGGGGAGATTGTAAGTGCATCTAGTGCCCATTAGTGATTTTGGTGTATTGAAGACTTATAGGTTAAGGGACTAATGTGTTTATGAGTGTACACAGGTCTATAAGTCTATGAGGAGTTTGATATTTACAGAGAAAGTCGACCCCTAAAAATGAAGTTCTTATTTGAAGACTTTGGTATTCTGAAGACTTTCTGAAGACTTTGAAAGTGAAGAAATTGGTGTGACCTTGAAGACTTGGTATTCATTTGAGGAACATGAAGCGTGTACACTTTTGTTTTCGTAGTTTCGTTTTCTCTTTCTTGAGTCATAGGAAACACCGTACTGTTAAAGGGGGTCGAGGAAATACTAAGGAAAAAATTTCCATGTGATGCTCAACTCAAAATCCTACACCTACCAATCCCTTCGAGTGAAGCCTTTGGAAATCTCATACAGTTCAGTCAATTTCTTCAAAGGATGTAGACGAAGTTCTTCCGGTCTCTCAGAGGAATTTGTTCTGACTGAGGAGTTAGGAATTCGCCAGTGCGGATTGCCTACACAGTGAGGAACATGATAGCCCTGAGGAATTTGAGAGTCAAATTTCCGACCGTTGCTGTGCTACGCGCCAGCTGTCACAAAATATCTTATCATTGAAGGGCATTTATGTCTTATCATGTCGGGCTGCTCCCTAGGCTATAAATAGCCGCCCCCTACAACCACTAGCTGGTTGGCTGCTCCGAGAGAACTTGACACTTGTCATTTGAGAGCAACCCATCCTCCGAGGACTTTGAGCGAAAATCATCAAGTGAGGAAAAACCCAAAACCAAACCCTACAAACCCAAAGCATCACTGAAGAGATTGATCCTGCGTGGATCCGACGTTTGTTACCTTTGAAGACTGTGCTTCTTCCAGACGGTTAGGCGTCATGGTCTAGAGCATCCAAGAGGAATTGTGGATCGCCGAGTGACTGAGTCTGTGAAGTTTTGGAAGTCGCTCAAGACTTACCACGAGTGATTGGATGAGGTCTGTGTGACCTTAGTTCAAGGAGAATACGGTGAGGACTTGGTGTCCTGAGCTGCGTGCTCAGCGACTGGGTGTCCGGGACTGTGTGTCCTCGAGTTTAAATAATCAGCTGCTCCAACCAGACGTACAACTGAGACAGCAGTTGGAACTGGTCTACCAAATCATTGTCTTCACCAACCTAACTAGTTCTATTTCCTCAACTCTTCCATTTCCTCATTACTGTGTTGAGTGTTTGTTCATATCTGTGTTTCAAGACTTTGACTGAAGACTTTCTCAATTTACTCAGTTCATTTTCTTCAGTCTGTTTGTCTTCATCTTGGGTTATACTGTGTTTACGCTTTTTGTACTCTTTGATTGTCTTCATTTCATCATGATGACCATGCTCGCATTCCGTTATGCTTACTTCTGAGTACTTATTCCACTGCAAGTAGTTCTTCACTTAGGAATTTCCTCACCGGCAAATTCCTCATTGAAGAATTCATAAAAATCGCCTATTCACCCCCCTCTAGTCGATATAACGCACTTTCATAACCGCAACAAAGCGGCTACCGACACCGCGCACGATTTACGTGAGCACCTGGATAAGAAAGCTGGCGCGGCCAGGTCCATTTATGGATCTAAAGGACACACCCCGGCGAGGGACTATGGTCACCAAAACGATTATGCCAATGGAACACCAGTTCGGAATAAACACCAGACACAACAACAGCCGACGGCATGCCACAACATGTCCAGACACAGAGGGGCTGCTCACCCCCTGTGCTTTATCGAAGAAGTACTGGACCATGAATTTCCACATGGATTTAAACCTGTGAATATAGAGGCATACGACGGAACGACAGACCCAGGTATATACATATGGCTCGTGGGGATGACCTCCACGCCATCAAATACCTTCCCCTCAAACTGAAGGGACCAGCTCGACACTGGTTGAAAAGCCTCCCCGAAAATTCAATTGGGAGTTGGGAGGACCTCGAGGACGCCAGGCCAATTTTCAAGGGACCTATGTCCGGCCTCCGGATGCTGATGATTTAAGTCACATAATCCAACAACCTGGAGAGTCCGCCCACAAGCTTTGGAACAGATTCCTCACTAAGAAGAACCAAATTGTCGATTGTCCGGACGTTGAAGCTTTAGCGGCATTCAAACACAGCATCCGTGACGATTGGTTCGCCAGACACCTCGGCCAAGAAAAGCCGAGGACAATGGCAGCCTTAACAAGCCTCATGACCCGCTTTTGCGCAGGTGAAGACAGCTAGCTGGCCCATAAAAGCACCAGCGATCCCAGCACATCCGAAATGAGGGACGACAACGGGAAGCCACGGCGTAATAAAAATAAACGCCAAAACAAGGAAGAGAGCCCGGACAACACAACGGTTAATGCCGGATTCATGGGCTCTCGACCTGATCAGCAAAAGGAGCCACTTAAAGGCAGTAAGGAGGGACCGTCTGGTCTGAACGGAGTCCTGGACAGACTGTGCCAAATTCATGGCACCCCCAACAAACCTGCGAACCACACACATAGAGAGTGCTGGGTCTTCAAGCAGGCTGGCAAATTAAATGCCGAACACAAGGGAAGGGAAACACCAAGTGAAGACGAGGATGAACCTCGTCAGCCGAACACTGGGGGACAGAAAAACTTCCCACCAGAGGTTAGAATAGTAAACATGATCCACACGATTCATACATCCATGACAAGGCACGAACACGCACTCAGAAACGCGTGCGCTATAGAGCCCATCGTACCCACACCTAGCTATTGGATGACCAGTCCGATCACCTTCAATCACACGGACCGCCCGACTAGTATTCGGCGCGAAGGATCAGAGGCCTTGGTGCTTGACCCAATAATCGACGGATACCATCTCACCCACGTCCTCATGGACGGCGGCAGCAGTCTCAATTTAATATATGAGGACATCATCGCAGGATGGGGATAGACCCATCCAGAATTAGGCAAAGCAACACCACCTTTGAAGGGGTGATACCAGGCGTTGAAGCCTACAGCAGGGGCTCTGTCGTACTGGAGGTAACATTCGGCTCCCCAGGCAACTCCAGAAGCGAAGAATTACTCTTCATCATCGCACCCTTCCAAAGCGACTATCATGCATTGCTCGGAAGACCGACCTTCGCCCGCTTCAACGCATTACCGCACTACGCCTACCTTACACTCAAGATGACCGGTCCACGTGGCATCATCACCGTTAACGGAAAGACAGTGCGCCCTTCACGCGCGGAGGAATACGCAACGGCCCTAGCGGCCGAACTATAAGCGGACTCCAATATCAGAAAGCATGACTGGTCATCAAGACCACAGACTCGGTTAGACGAGTCCGGAAGCCCGAATAAAACTGAACTAGGGCACCGTATATGTAATCCCATAGAGGACACCAGGGGCTGTAGATATTTAATATAGCCCCATAGTTGGCTCAAACTTATTGGGAGGCCAACATTTCACACTTTTTACTATTCATCGCATACTTACATTGTACTCTCCTACGAGTTCTCTATTTCACAGACAACATTCGCGCGATACCCTTCCAAGATATGGCACAACAGAGACAAAGGCGCAGACGTGCAGCAGGGCCCCGCTCAACTGGTTTATTTTTAGATTAAGCCCATGTGTAAACCTTTTCTATTGCCTCTTGTTGTTTAACCATCCCAGGGGTTCCATGCCCACAGAGGATATTGCCGTTATTGGCATTTCGCCACGACAGATCAATGCACGTACCTGGAAAGACATGGTTTATAATGAATGGGAATTCTTGAGCCCATCATCTGTTATAAAGTCCGAATACCTTCGGGAGTGTTCGGCGTCACGAGTTTGGCCTTATATGCATCAGCTCTGAATCATGTCTTTGGTCAAATGTTGGGTTTGCCCGGCTCCTGGCTTTGTCGCCTTACGTTCCGTTACTATCGGCTAAGGTGGCCAAAGGAGAACTACTGCGATTGTGCCCTGGTTATTCCGGACGAGCACCTCAGTAGAGAAAGCCGAAAACTGACTGTCATGATACAACAAGAGACTATTCAACCACTCGAAGACTTATCGGAATCTTTAGGATCCTTCCGCATTAACGAAGGATCGTTTCCCGGTCATGTACACACGCGCCCGTATTCGGATGCAAGCGAAGGTACCAGGGGCTACATAGTAGCCCCACCCTTAGACTCCCATGGCTAAGCAAAAGCATTACAGCTATATAGTTCGGTTGCCTAGTTCGACGTGCGATCACCTCCTTAATGGACCAAGACGTTGGATCAAGTGTGATTATGCATATTTTTTCTCGAGCACCCCCGCATTATATGCGTGGGGGCTGAAGCCAACGACTGCTAACTTTCGGATTAAATGTGTGTGTGTGTGTGTGTGTGTGTGTATATATATATATACAAAACGTCCGCACAGGGTACACAATAATACTTCTAGGCACAAAGTATAAATATAGCCTTATAACCAAAATAACATTATTTCTACAATGATATGATTTGTCACTCGAACAAGACATCCTTCGAGCACTGCGCCTCTATTAGGCGGGCACCTTCTGTTACCTGCGCCAAATAGTGCTCGGCCGGATATTGGCCTCCCTCCGGATCCTGGGTCGCCACAATGGTGGCCTCCATATCTGTCCAAAATGCTTTAACGCGGGCAAGGGCCATCCGTGCACCTTCTATGCACGCCGACCTTCTCATGGCATCAATCTGAGGCACGGCCCCAAGGAACTGTTGCACCAAGCCAAAGTAACTGTCCGGCTTAGGCCCCTTTGGCCAAAGATGGTCTATCACAGACCGCATTGCAAGTCCGGACAACCTGTGAAGTTCCGGTACAACAGCCATCTTGTCACTTAACGGCAGCGGGCGAGTGGGAGCATTGAATTGCGACCAGAAAAGCTTCTCCACTTCCTTATCACCCTGATCCTCGAAGAACTTGGCAGCGTCAGCAGTACTCTTCACCAAATCCGCATACGCGTCCGCAGGACACCAGCGTCCATCCAGGGGAGCGTACTTCGGATCGAAAAACTTCGTCCGCAACAAGTAGGGGCCCCCAGCCGCGATTTTACCGGCCTGTTGAAGCTCCTCCCGCGCACCCCTAAGCTCGGTCCGTATTTCCTTGGTGGCATTAAGTGCCTTGTTCAGGTCGGCCGAACTATCATTATGCTCCTTTTTAAGGAGATCATACCAGTCAGCGGCATTTTTTAACTCCACAGCCATTTCGGCTATCTTTTCCTCGCTCCGGCGACGAGCAGCCTGTTCGGCTCTCAAATCTTCGGCCGCTTTTAGGGCAGCCGCATTGCTAACCCGAGCTTGCTCCTTGGCTTGGGCAAGTTCCGCCCTCAGGGCCTCCACGGCAGCAGCACCATCTGCAGTCCAAACATATTACATTAGTATCATGCCGCCTTCATATTTTCCTATACAAGGGAAGGCAGAGCACATACCTTGTGATTTGCCTAGCCGCTCGTTAACCAGAGTGATATCGGCATCAATCGATCCAATCTGCCTCGTTAGTTCGGCAACTTCAACGGACTGATCGGCGGCCGGACCCACAGGTACCTGCACGTATTTACAAAGCAATCATTGATTTATGATCCCCCGTTTGCCGCCTAGGGCGGGCAACCAGAGTCTCAGGGGCTACTATCTATATGGAGCACACCTAGCGCGTGCCTCACAGCCAAAACTTGTGTATTCTTCACTACATACCTCAAAGCCTCTGAGCAGGCTTGTAAATGCTTCATTCAAACCGCTTGTAGCGGATGAAATCTTCTTGAGCACTGCGCTCATTAAAGAGCGGTGCTCCTCCGAGAGCGCAGCTCGCTCCAGTAGGCCTGTCAGTACGTCCGGCCGGACGTCGAACTCTGCCGGACCCTTCCCATCGCCCCTCATGGGAGCCAAATGCTCCGGGCTCAGGGCGGCTGATGCATTGGCTTCCGGCTTCGGCAGATCCGGACTCCTCCGTGGCAACACTTCGGTGTCGCGCGTTTCATAAGGCGGAGATCGGTGGGTGGGGTCTCGCTCTCCATCATCTCCGGAGGAAGATCCCCCGAAGACGAACTTTGTTGAGAAGAGCTGCTAGCCGGACTGCAAAAGACGAATCCTGGTCATGGATCCCGGAGAAACGCAGTAGCTTCGAATTAAAAATTAACTTACAGCTCGGTGGAGGGATGGCCCGTTGGTGGGCACGTCGCGGTGAGGGTGTCCGTCGGGGCAGAGCCCCCTGGTGATATCTTTTTGCCTGGTTTGGGCATCTCCATCTCCGAGTCTTCGAAGGCAGCCCTCTTCTTCCCGCGCAGGGAGGAGGCCTTAGCCTCCCCTTCCCAACTATCCTCCTTAGGGGAGGCAAAAATTCCCCCGGTCCAGATGCGTAGCGTGTGAAGTTCGGTTTCTTCGTTCTTCCCCTTGTCTTTCCCTGAGGGCATTCTGCTGAGTACCCGGCCAAGCATCTTGGCCATGGTGGGACCAGGCGAGCCTCCGGGAAGTGGTGCCGGACACATGATTATCTCCGCCTTGTTGAGCCATTCCTGGCCACGGGATGATTTTCAGAATAAACAATTATGAGAAATACAAAACAAGGTGTCTGGTATCAAGTGTACTTACTTGGGTATCTAGGCGATTGCAGCTTAGGCCCGCATCCTCGGTGGTGTCTGGACACTCTACTTTCGGTCCGAAGAATAATTTGCACATCCCTTCGAGCTTCAGGCTGAAGAAGTGCTTAACAATTCACGGACCCTCTGGATTGAACTCCCACATCCGGAGAGGCCAGCGTTGGCACAGCAACTTCCACCGGATTAAGATCACTTGCATTATGCTGACAAGGTTAATGTCCCTCTCAAGAAGCTCTCGGATGCGGCTCTGCAGTACTGGTACATCACCAGCGGGCCCCCAATTCCGTCCTACAGCGGTCCAAGACGCTAGTTGTGATGGAGGGCCCGAGCGGAACTCGGGGGCGGCCACCCACTTTGTGCCTCTGGGAGCTGTGACATAAAACCACCTCCGTTGCCATACATCGGATACTTCTGGGAAAGAACCCTCTGGCCATGGGGCATCAGCGTTCCTGCTTATTACGGCACCTCCGCACTCTGCGTGTCGCCCCTCGATCATCTTCGGCTTCACATTGAAGGTCTTGAGCCATAAGCCGAAGTGTGGGGTGACATGGAGGAAGGCCTCGCACACTATAATGAACGACGAGATATGGAGGATAGCGTCCGGAGCTAGATCATGAAAATCCAACCGATAATAGAACATGAGCCCCTCACAAAAGGATCAAGGGTGAGGCCCAAGCCACGGAGGAAGTGAGGAACGAACATGATGCACTCATTGGGCTCCGGTGTAGGGATGACCTGCCCTGGAGCAGGAAGCCTGTGCTGGATGTCGGCGGTCAGATATCCGACATCCCTAAGCTTCGCAATGTCCTCCTTTTGAATCAAGGAGGCCACCCACCGGCCTTGAGGGTTGGATTCGGACATATTGGAGGATCTGGGGTGTTGGAGCTTAGATCTCGGGTGTTAGAACTCGAGGTGCAAGAAGGCGTGAGCGAGGTGGAAAAGAGGCATAGGCCTCGGCCCCTTTTATAAAGGGGGTGAATATCAAGAGTCCTTAGGGTGACCGCTTGAGGTTTACCTGACGGCACACGGAGTCATACCAACGGTCGTCATAGGGCTACGCACGCCCTCAATGGAAGATCCCGTAATAAGAGGAACATGATATCTGCCTCGACAGGACGTGCCAATAAAACCGCCTCGCAGCGCGAGTCGAGGTGGGGCGAGAAGCACTGGTTCGTGTTGAAATGGGCCACGATGCAAAGGCACGGCATACGAAGATTGCCAGTGGATCAGATTTATGCTATGTTCCCTAGAACGGTGTGTAAGAATCCCCTCGTGGATCCGGACACAATCTAAGTGTTCGATAATTACTTTGGAGTATTCGGAGAAGGAACCCGCCCTGCAATGCCGAAGACAAGACTGCGCGCCGGACTCATCGTCATTGAAGCCTGGTTCAGGGGCTACTAAGGGAGTCCTGGATTAGGGGGTATCGGGACAGCCGGACTATATACATTTTCCGGACTATTGAAGCGTGAAGATATAAGACTCAAGACTTCGTCCCGTGTCCGGATGGAACTCTCCTTGGCGTGGAAGGCAAGCTTGGCGATCCGGATATTGTATTTCCTTCCTTGTAACCGACTCCATGTAAACCCTAGCCCTCTCCGGTGTCTATATAAACCGGAGAGGTTGGTCCTTAGAAGGCCGATCACAATTACAATCATACCATCATAGGCTAGCTTCTAGGGTTTAGCCTCTACGATCTCGTGGTAGATCTACTCTTGTACTACCCATATCTTCAATATTAATCAAGCAGGAAGTAGGGTTTTACCTCCATCGAGAGGGCCCGAACCTGGGTAAACATTGTGTCCCTTGCTTCCTGTTACCATCAACTTAAGATGCATAGATCGGGACCCCCTACCCAAGATCCGCCGGTTTTGACACTGACAACCGCATCGCGCTTAGCACCGATACGGGCGAGGATATCCGCCGCCTGATTGTTTTTCCCGAGCCACATGGTAGAATTTGAGCCCCTCGAACCGAGATGACATCTTGAGGACGGCGTTGCGATAAGCCGCCATTTTCGGATCCTTGGCGTCGAAGTCTCCATTTATTTGGGATATTGCGAGGTTCAAGTACCCACACACCTCCAGGCGTTGAATGCTCATGGAAACTGCCATCCGGAGACCATGTAACAGGGCCTCGTATTCGGCTGTATTGTTGGAGTCTGTGTATAGTATTTGGAGTACATATTGGATTGTATCTCCGGTAGGGGACGTCAGGATGACGCCAGTGTAACACACCGGATTCGATGCGCCAGGTGTCTGCCAGTTATTCGCCGTCGTTGCCTTGTCATTCGCTTGCGTGTTGCACTTTGCCATGTCATCATCTGCATTTCATATCATGTCATCATGTGCATCTCATTTCGCATACGTGTTCGTCTCATGCATCCGAGCATTTTCCCCGTTGTCCGTTTTGCAATCCGGCACTCCTATGTCTCCCGGCGCCCCCTTTTACCTCTTTTCATGTGCGGGTATTAATCTTTATCGGAATGGCCCGAGGTTTGCCAAGCGGCCTTGGTATAGCACCGGTAGACCGCTTGTCAAGTTCCGTGCCATTTGGAGGTCGTTTGGTACTCCAACGGTTAACCGGGTAACCGTAAAAGCCCTCTTTGAGTTGCAGCCCAACACCCTTTCAAAGTGGCCCAAAACCCACCAAACTCACCTCCATGCTTTCGGTCGTTCGATCACGATCGTGTGGGCGAAAACCGCACCTCATTTGGAGTCTCCTAGCACCCTATGACTATATAAACACCTCCCCCTTCGAAATCCGCGGTCAAAGTCCCCCTAACCCTAGTTTTCTCCTCTGCGCCGCGCCGGACGCGTCCGCCCGGCGCCGGACACGTCCGTCGCCGCCCCCTCGTCCAACGGGAGCGCGCCACGTGGCCCCATCGCGTCCCCGCCGCCGCACTTTGGGCAGGCAACCCGCCAAAACCCATCGCAGCCCGCCACGAAACCGCCGCGCTGCTCCCGCCGCCAGACGGCGCGGCGCGGCAGCGCCGCGCCGCCGCCTCCTCCGTCGCCCGGCCGACCCGCCGATGCGCTCGCCGCCGCCCGGCCGCCTCCTCCCTCCTCGTCCGTCGCCGCCTCCCAGGCGCCCGCGCCTCCGCCGCCCAGCGCGCCTCGCCGGCGGCCTCGCCGCCGCTGCTGCCCGCCGTCCTCGGCGGCGCCCTTAACTCCGCCCGGCCGCCGCCGGTCGCCGCGTCGCCCGCCCCGCCGCCCGATCTCCTCTCCGGCCGCCGTCCCTGTCGTCTCCGGCCATCCTCCGGCGAGGTCCGGCCTGGTGGATGAGATCCACCAGTGCAACCAACCAAATGCGCCCGCGCCCGAACCGGATCCCTCCGTCCCGCACTTTCCCGTCCCGTTGACTTCTCGGAGAGGTTGATTTTCCACTAAGTCCCCGATTCTGCTAATATTTTGTTGCATTTTGATCATGCCATAACTCTCTGCATATTGCTCTGTTTCGTGCGTGTAATATGTCAAATTGTTCGCCTCGAAGTGTAAATCATTTCATTCCATTGCATCATTTTCATTTGAGCTCCTCTTGGTGCCCGAAATGCTGTTAGAAGAGGGCTATGTGATGTTAGTTTCTGTTTCTTAACAGAACATGCACTTTTGTCATTTTTGCCATGATTGATGTGTGCATCCTTTGAAGTTGAGTCCTACATGTGTTTTGTAATATGCCATGCCATCTTTACAGGAGTGTATTCCATGTATTTTTGTGATCTCTGTGGTGACTAGCACAAGCATGCAAACTAGGCTTCATGATGTTGCTGATTTCAGCCCTGTTTTGCTGATATTTTTATGCCATGTTAACTTGATGCTACAGAGAGATCCATGCATATTTTGAGATACTTCAGTAAGGATGTTTTGAACATATGGTTGTGCTATATCCATCCATGCCCTTGTTGCAATTATGAAGTGCCATAGCTTGAGTCAATCGAGCTCTACTTTTGCTATAAAACGTTTCCTGGCACATTGTTTACATGTTATTCAATTTTGCCAAGGTTGTTGTAGTTGATCCGTGTATGCTATGATGTTGTTCTTGCCATGTATAGCTTTTATGCCATATCTTCTTACTGTTGGTTGCTTTGCCATGCCATGTATTTCTCTGTGGTGAGTGCTTCAAGCTCACCAACATGCCTACTTATTGTTGTTCCTGCCATGTATGAATCTGTCATATAACTTGCCATGTTTACATGGGTGCCATCGTATTTTCTGATCCTTTTTGGCTCATGGTCAGTAAAGGACTTTTGTTCTATGCAATTAGTAGATTCATGCCATGCCTTTGTTTGCCATGTTAAGTTCCTGTAACATGTTGTTTTATAGCTCTAAACATTGCAACCTGATGTTATTTCTGCCAATGCCTGAAACTGTTATTATTTGCAATCTTGCCATGTGTGTTTGAGCATGTTCTAGTGATTTCTGGAGTTAGCTCACTGTTCATGTTTTGTCATGCTTTACCTATACATCATTCCTATGCCTTTTGTTATTACGTTGAGTTGCTGTAGCATATTGTTTTGATGCTTGTAATATGCCTAGTTGCTGTTTTGGACAGCTTGTCCTTTAAACTTGTATGGTGTGTATGTGTTGAACCGTTGCTCCGTTTTGAGTGTGCTCTATATGAAACTTGCTTGATTTTGCATGTTGTCTCATATTATCATGTTGCATCCTTGTTTTGAGGTGTTTGCTTGATGTTTGTATGCATTTTGCATCAATGCCATGTTTAACTTGTTTTGCTCATATCTTCTAGGCCGTAGCTCCGAATCTAATGAACTTTATATGTAACTTGACTAGAATTTCGTGTAGATCATCGTGGTGCATCTTAACTTGCTGTTTAACAACTTGAACTTAAGGTTTAATCAGATCTGGACCAATTTCGAAATTTGCATATGAGGACTTACCGGAATGGTTATATGTTGTTCTCTGCCTCATTTAAACTTGCCTTGATGTGTAGTTCTTGTTTGCATCATCTCTTGTCATGAGTAGCCTCATCTAGATTTGTCATGCATCATGCTTGTTGTGCATCATGTCTTGTTCATGTGTGGTGTGTTTACTATGTTGTGTGCTTCTTCTTGTTAGTTCCTGTTTCGTTGCGATCGTGAGGATTCGTTCGTCTACGCTTGGTTCGGCTTCATCCGTTTGTCTTCTTCATGGACTCGTTCTTCTTCCTTGCGGGATTTCAGGCAAGATGACCGCTACCCTGGATCTCACTACTATCATTGCTATGCTAGTTGTTTCGTTCTATCGCTATGCTGCGCTACCTATTACCTGTTTATCAAGCCTCCCAAATTCCCATGTCAGCCTCTAACCTTTGTCACCCTTCCTAGCAAACCATTGTTTGGCTATGTTACCGCTTTGCTCAGCCCCTTTTATAGCATTGTTAGTTGCAGGTGAAGATGAAGTTTGTTCCTTGTTGGAACATGGAGATGTTGTTCCTTGTTGGAACATGTTTACTTGTTGGGATATCACAATATATCTTATTTAATTAATGCATCTATATACTTGGTAAAGGGTGGAAGGCTCGGCCTTATTCCTGGTGTTTTGTTCCACTCTTGCCGCCCTAGTTTCCGTCATATCGGTATTATGTTCCCGGATTTTGCGTCCCTAACGCGGTCGGGTGATTTATGGGACCCCCTTGACAGTTCGCTTTGAATAAGACTCCTCCAAAGAAGGCCCAACATTGGTTTTACCATTTGCCTCACCTAGCCTTTTTCCCTTGGGTTTCGGAGCCCGAGGGTCATCTTATTACCCCGGCCGGTGCTCGTCGTGAGTGCTGGTCCAAACTGTCAGCCGCCGCTGTCCACCAGGGTCATCTCTGTGTTCGCCTATAGGAAGTTTGGACTATCCGGTGTGCCCGAGAACGAGATATGTGCAGCTCCTATCGGGATTTGTCGGCACATTCAGCGGCTTTGCTGGTCTTGTTTTATTCTTTGTCGAAATGTCTTGTAGCCGGATTCCGAGACTGATCGGGTCTTCCGGGAGAAGGAATATCCTTCGATTGATCGCGAGAGCTTATCATGGGCTAAGTTGGGACACCCTGCGGTATAAACTTTCGAGAGCCGTGCCGCGGTTATGTGGCAGATGGGAATTTGTTAATGTCCGGTTGTAGAAAACCCGAAGTTGATCTTAATTAAAATACACCAACCGTGTGCGTAACCGTGAGTGTCTCTTTTCGGGGTTGATCGAGAGGAGAACACGGTTTCTTGGGTTATGTCTGACGTAAGTAGGAGTTCAGGATCACTTCTTGATCATTACTAGTTGACGACCGTTCCTTTGTTTCTCTTCTCGCTCTCATTTGCGTATGTTAGCCACCATATATGCTTAGTCCCTGCAACCTCACCACTTTATCCCTTCCTTTCCCTTTAAGCTTTGCTAGTCTTGATACCCATGGTAATGGGATTGTTGAGTCCTCGTGGCTCACAGATTACTACACCACCAGTTGCAGGTACAGGTTATGCGATGCTCATGACGTGAGAGCGATGTTTGCTTGTGTTGGAGTTCTTCTTCCGCTTCTTCTTGATCAGGGATAGGTTCGGTGTCGGCAGCACAGGCTAGCTTGAGGTGGATGTCTTTGAGCTTATGTTTATGTTTCATCAGTAGTCGGATGTTGTTCTTGTATATGATGTTGATGTATTCTTGTGGCATTTGTGCCTTATGTATGTATCCCCATCTATTATGTAATGTTGATGTAATGATATCCACCTTGCAAAAGCGTTTCAATATGCGGGTCTATCCTTGGTGGGACCGTCGAGTTCCTTTTGGATAGGGTCGCATATTTGGCGTGACAGCCAGCCCCCAGACCAGCCAGCATTTTAGAGCCGTCGAAGTGCATAATCCAATTGGAGTATGCGCCGTACTCTTTAGGGAGTTAAACTCATTCATTCGGCGACAAAATCGGCCAATACCTGCGACTTAATGGCTCATTGAGGTTTATATGTTATGTCGAACGGGAGGAGCTCAATGGCCCATTTGGCAATCCGGCCCGTGGCGTCGCGGTTGTTTATCATATCATTCAGTGGCACTTCCAAGGCTACTGTAATTGAACACTCTTGAAAGTAGTGTCGTAGTTTCCGGGATGCCATGAATACCGCATATGCTATCTTTTGATAATGTGGGTATCGTGATTTGCATGGAGTGAGGACAGTGGATACATAGTATATCGGCTTTTGAAGGGGGAATTTATGTCCATCCGTTTCTCGTTCGACGACGAGCACTGCGCTTACAACTTGATGGGTTGCCGCTATGTACAGCAGCATTGGTTGGCCGATGCTTGGCGCGGCTAAGATTGGGTTGGTGGCCAGAATGGCCTTTATGTCTTCCAGTCCGGCCGTGGTCGCGTCCGTCCACTCGAAGTGTTCGGTGTGCCGAAGGAGGCGATGAAGCGGTAATGCCTTTTCTCCTAAGCGGGAGATAAAGCAGCTTAGGGCCACCATGCATCCGGTTAGTTTCTGGATTTGCTTGAGGTCAGTTGGGATAGCCAACTGTGACAGGGCTCGGATTTTAGCCGGATTTGCTTCAATTCCTCTGCTAGAGATGATAAAACCCAGGAGCTTTCCGGCCAGATGCGCGAAAACGCATTTTTCCGGGTTGAGCTTGATGTCGTATGTTCGGAGATTGTCGAACATGAGCCTCAAGTCGTCTATTATAGAGTCGACGTGTCTGGTTTTAACGACCACATCGTCTACGTATGCCTCGACTGTTTTGCCGATCTGTTTTTCCAGACATGTCTGAATCATTCGTTGATACGTTGCACCGGCATTTTTAAGCCCAAAAGGCATTGTGTTGAAACAGAAGGGGTCGTATGGCGTGATAAATGTTGTTGCGGCTTGGTCGAACTCCGCCATCTTGATTTGGTGGTAGCCAGAGTATGCGTCGAGGAAGCACAATGAGTCATGTCCTACGGTAGCGTCGATAATTTGATTGACGCGGGGGAGGGGGAAGGGATCCTTTGGGCAGGCCTTGTTGAGGTCCTTGAAATCGACGCATAGGCGCCAGGATTTGTCCTTATTTGGTACCATCGCCGGGTTTGCTAGCCAGTCCGGGTGTTTTATTTCTCTGATGAATCCGGCCTCCAATAACTTGGCTAGTTCCTCTCCCATAGCTTATCTCTTAGGTTCAGAGAAACGCCGAAGAGTCTGCTTGACCGGCCTGAATCCTTTTAATTAGAATGTTAAGGCTATGCTCGGCCAGCCTGCATGGGATTCCTGGCATATCTGAGGGATGCCAGGAAAATATGTCCCAATTCTTGCGCAGGAACTCCCGTAGTGCGGCGTCCACGGCGAGGTTTAACTGTGCCTCGATGGAGGCTATTTTTGTAGGGTCCGTTGGATGGACTTGGAATTTGACTATTTCATCCGCTGGTTTGAAAGAGGTGGACTTGGATCTCTTGTCGAGTATCACGTCATCCCTGTCCACGGTGGAGCGTAGCGCAGTTAACTCCTCTGCCACGATGGCTTCGGATAATGCCTTGAGGGCCAATGCGGCTGTTTTGTTTTCGGCTCGGAGCGCTATATCCGAATCACTGGCTAGAGTGATGATTCCATTGGGCACAGGCATTTTGAGCTTCATGTACCCGTAATGGGGTATGGCTTGGAAGATCGTGAATGCCTCCCGCCCTAAAAGGGCGTGGTATCCGCTACTGAATGGGACCACTTGGAATGTGATTTCTTCGGACCTATAATTCTCCGGCATGCCGAATACCACATCTAGTGTGATTTTCCCAGCGCAACGTGCTTCCCGACTAGGGATGATTCCTCTGAAGGTTGTGCTGCTTTGCTCAATGCGGTTCCTGTCTATTTCCATTTTTTGAAGAGTTTCTTCATAAATGAGGTTTAGTCCGCTGCCGCCGTCCATGAGCACTTTAGTGAGCCGAGAGCCGTCCACAATTGGACTAAGGACCAATGCGGCTGGTGGTCGGGTTGTTCGGAATTTAGGTTCGTCACTGGCATTGAAGGTGATAGCCGTGTCGCTCCATGGATTCATTGCTGCCACCTGGCAGATTTCGGCAAGGCTGCGGAGTGTTCGCTTGTGCCTATTATTTGAGGCGAATGTCTCGAAGACTGTTAATATTGTATTGTAATCCACGGTATGGTGTTCTACGGTATTTTGAATGAGGAGATCCTCACCGCTCTTGGCCACCTGCCGGAGTACCCAACATGCTCTAAGGATGTGTGTTGGTATGGTATCCGTTGTACTGTGAATTTTGCAGGGTCCGTTAAGCCATCCCTCCAATACGGTTCCATTCCCTGTAGTGGGCTTTTGCTTTTTGGTAATTGAATCAGGTGACTTACAAGGATTCACCCTTTTAATTCGGACTGGGTGTTTAGTCAGAGCCGGATTATCCTAAAATTTGTTTCGGTTTTCCAGGCACTTTCCATCGCACAGTACTTCCGTACTATGGCCGCCAAGTCAGCGAAGTGTGCTATGTCACGGCGACTTATAGCGTTAAGGATTCCCTTGTCCGTGCAATTATTGCAGAAGAATAAGATTGCGTCTTCCTCGCGACAGTCCTTAATCTTGTTCATTACAAGGAGGAATCTGGCCCAATAGTGATGTACTGTTTCCTGGGGCTCTTGCCTAATATGAGAGAGATCGCTTATATCTGGGTGGGTGGGTGGATTTGAGTCTGAACCCTGACCCGATCTGAGACCAGGCGGGGAGTTTCGATCTTGGAAGTTCGGGCTCCGGGATGTTGCCCGATAGGTGCAGCCCGCTGCGATTCTAGGTTCGAGGCTTGGCGGCGTCCTCCGTGGCGGGTATCCGGCTCGGAGAGCTCGGGAATCCAGACATAGTTTGTCCTCAAGATAGAGGAAGAATTGCTGCATTGTTCCTCCACCACCGCTATCTGATGGGTGACCAGCTGAGAGTTAATCTCCCTTTGGTCGGGTTTAGCCCAATCCGATCATAGTCCGTAGCGACTCCCAAGGCGGCGATGCGATCCAAGAGCTCGTTTAGGGAAGAGAGCTCCATTGGATCCATCTGCTCGGCAAGTTCCGAGCCGACGTGGAGGCTGTTTTTGATGACCCGAGAAGTCATCGTCGGCGCAGCAGCCGAACGGGCGGTTATGACGAAACCGCCTAGACAGAGGGTTTGGCCGACAGCCAGGGCTCCCCCAGAGGTAAAGTTGTCCTTGACAACGAGACAAGGCATCCTTCCTTGCGGTGACGGCACAGTGGAACTCTCAATGAAAGCACCAATGTCGGTGTCAAAACTAGCGGATCTCGGGTAGGGGGTCCCCAACTGTGCGTCTAAGGCGGATGGTAACAGGAGGCAGGGGACACGATGTTTACCCAGGTTCGGGCCCTCTCGATGGAGGTAATACCCTACTTCCTGCTTGATTGATCTTGATGATATGAGTAGTACAAGAGTTGATCTACCATGAGATCGTAGAGGCTAAACCCTAGAAGGTAGCCTATGGTAGGATTGTTGTTGGTCCTACGGACTAAACCCTCCGGCTTATATAGACACCGGAGGGGGCTAGGGTTACACAGAGTTGGTTACAATGGAAGTAGATCTACATATCCGTATTGCCAAGCTTGCCTTCCACGCCAAGGAGAGTCCCATCCGAACACAAGACGAAGTCTTCAATCTTGTATCTTCATAGTCCAACAGTCCGGCCAAAGGATATAGTCCAGCTGTCCGGATACCCCCTAATCCAGGAATCCCTCAGTTGTCTCGCCAACTATTGCTTCTAGAACTATTGCTAACGCATGGCGATAAAGTAAAGCAATTACATGGCGTTTGCATTTCATACAATAAAGAGACAACCATAAGGCTCCTGCCGGTTTCGATAAATTACAAAACATGATCATCTCATACAATAATGTACTCCCTCCGTTCCGAATTACTTGTCTTGAATTTGTCTAGATACGGATGTATCTAGACTCATTTTAGTGCTAGATACATCTGTATCTAGACAAATCTAAGACAAGTAATTCGGAACGGAGGGAGTATATCACATCATGTCTTGACCATATCACATCACAACATACCCTGCAAAAATAAGTTAGACGTCCTCTACTTTGTTGTTGCAAGTTTTACGTGGCTGCTACGGGTTTCTAGCAAGAACCACTCTTACCTACGGGAAAAACCACAACGGTGATTTATCAAGTTTGCTGCTTTAACCTTCTTCAAGGACTAGCCGCAATCAAATTCGATTCAACTAAAGTAGGAGAAACAAACACCCGCCGGCCACCTTTATGCAAAACTAGTTGCATGTCAGTAGGTGGAACCGGTCTCATGCGCGTGGACATGTAAGGTTGGTCCGGGCCGCTTCATCCCACCATGCCGCCGAATCAAAATAAGACTTTGGTGGTAAGCAGTATGAACATCACTGCCCACAACTTCTTTGTGTTCTACTCGTGCATATCATCTACGCATAGACCTGGCTCTCATACCACTGTTGGGAATCGTTGCATGGAAAACAGAAAATATTCTACGCACACGCAATGATCTATCCATGGAGATGCATAGCAATGAGGGGGGAGTGTGTCTATGTACCCTCGTAGACCGTAAGTGGAAGTGTTTATTCAACGCGGTTGATGTAGTCGTATGCTACGTCTTGAGCTTGCGTTGGTTTTCCCCGAAGAGGAGAGGATGATGCAGCACAGTAGCGTAAGTATTTCCCTCAGTTTTTGAGAACCAAGGTATCAATCCAGTAGGAGGCCTTGCACAAGTCCCTCGTACCTGCACAAAACGATAGCTACTCGCAACCAACGCTATTAGGGGTTGTCTATCCCTTCACGGTCACTTACGAGAGTGAGATCTTATAGAGATAATATTTTTGGTATTTTTGGTATAAAGATGCAAAGTGAAAAGTAAAAAGCAAAGTAAAAACAAAGCAAGTATAAAAGTGATGGAGATTGATATGATGAGAATAGACCCCGGGGCCATAAGTTTCACTAGTGGCTTCTCTCAAGAGCATATATATTCTACGGTGGGTGAACAAATTACTGTTGAGCAATTGACAGAATTGAGCATAGTTATGAGTATATCTAGGCATGATCATGTATATAGGCATCACGTCCGAAACAAGTAGACCGAAACGATTCTGCATCTACTACTATTACTCCACTCATCGACCGCTATCCAGCATGCATCTAGAGTATTAAGTTAAAAACAGATTAACGCCTTAAGCAAGATGGCATGATGTAGAGGAATAAATTCATGCAATATGATACATACTCCATCTTGTTATCCTCGATGGCAACAATACAATACGTGCCTTGCAACCCTTTACATCCTTTGGGTAAGGACACGAAAGATTGAACCCAAAGCCATGCACTTCTCCCATTGCAAGAACTACCAATCTAGTTGGCCAAACCAAACGGATAATTCAAGAGACTTGCAAAGATAACTCAATCATACATAAAAGAATTCAGAGAAGATTCAAATATTATTCATAGATAAGCTAGATCATAAACCCACAATTCATCGTTCTCAACAAACACACCGCATAAAAGAAGATTACATCAAATAGATCTCCACGAGAGAGGGGAGAACATTGTATTGAGATCCAAAAGAGAGAAGAAGCCATCTAGCTACTAGCTATGGACCCGAAGGTCCAAGTAAACTACTCAAACTTCATCGGAGAGGCTATGGTGTTGATGTAGAAGCCCTCCGTGGTGGATGCCCCCCTCGTGAGCTCCTAACAGGCCCCAAGATGGGATCTCGTGGATACAGGAAGTTGCGGCGGTGGAATTAGGTTTTGGCTCCTGTTACGATCGTTTGGGAGTGCGTAGGTATATATAGGAGGAAGGAGTACGTCGGTGGAGCATCGGGGGCCCACGAGGCGGGCGCCCTAGGGGCGCGCCCCCCACCTCGTGACCGCCTCCGATGTTCCTTGGCGAGGGTCCAAGTCTCCTGGATCACGTTCGGTGAGAAAATCACGTTTCCGAAGGTTTCATTCCGTTTGGACTCCGTTTGATATTCTGTTTCTTCGAAACACTGAAAAAGGCAAAAACCAGCAATTCTGGGCTGGGCCTCCGGTTAATAGGTTAGTCCCAAAAGTAATATAAAAGTGGAAAATAAAGCCCATTATAGTCCAAACAATAGATAAAGTAGCATAGAGCAATCAAAAATTATAGATACGTTGGAGACGCATCAGGCATCCCCAAGCTTAATTCCTGCTCGTCCTCGAGTAGGTAAATGATAAAAAGAGAATTTTTTATGCGGAGTGATACTTTGGCATAATTTCAATGTAAATCTTCTGAATCATGGTATGAATATTCAGATCCGAAAGATTCAAGACAAAAGTTCATATTGCCATAAAAATAATAATACTTCAAGTATACTAACTAAGCAATTATGTCTTCTCAAAATAACATGGCCAAAGAAAGTTATCCCTACAAAATCATATAGTCTTGCTATGCTCCATCTTCCCCACACAAAATATTTAAATCATGCACAACCCCGATGACAAGCCAAGCAATTGTTTCATACTTTAACATTTTCAAAACTTTTTCAATCTTCACGCAATACATGAGCGTGAGCCATGGATATAGCACTATATGTGGAATAGAATGGTGGTTGTGGGGAAGACAAAAGAGGGAAGATAGTCTCACATCAACTAGGCGTATCAACGGGCTATGGAGATGCCCATCAATAGATATCAATGTGAGTGAGTAGGGATTGCCATGCAACGGATGCACTAGAGCTATAAGTATATGAAAGCTCAACAAAAGAAACTAAGTGGGTGTGCATCCAACTTGCTTGCTCACGAAGACCTAGGGAATTTGAGGAAGCCCATCATTGGAATATACAAGCCAAGTTCTATAATGAAAAATTCCCATTAGTTTATGAAAGTGACAAAATGAGAGACTCTCTATCATGAAGATCATGGTGCTACTTTAAAGCACAAGTGTGGTAAAAGGATAGTAACATTGTCCCTTCTCTCTTTTTCTCTCATTTTTTTATTTGGGCCTTTTCTTTTTTTTTGGCCTCTTTTTTCTTTGTCGTCCGGAGTCTCATCCTGACTTGTGGGGGAATCATAGTCTCCATCATCCTTTCCTCACTTGGGACAATGCTCTAATAATGATGTTCATCACACATTTATTGTTCTTACAACTCAACAATTACAACTCGATACTCAGAACAAAATATGACTCTATATGAATGCCTCTGGCGGTGTACCGGGATATGCAATGAATCAAGAGTGACATGTATGATAGAATTATGAAAGGTGGCTTTGCCACAAATACGATGTCAACTACATGATCATGCTAGCAATATGACAATGATGGAGCGTGTCATAATAAACGGAGCGGTGGAAAGTTGCATGGCAATATATCTCGGAATGGCTATGGAAATGCCATGATAGGTAGGTATGGTGGCTGTTTTGAGGAAGGTATATGGTGGGTGTATGATACCAGTGAAAAGTGCGCGGTATTAGAGAGGCTAGCAATGGTGGAAGGATGGGGAAAATGCGTATAATCCATGGACTCAATATTATTCATAAAGAACTCATATACTTATTGCGAAAATCTAGAAGTTATCAAAGCAAAGTATTACGCGCATGCTCCTAGGGGGATAGATTGGTAGGAAAAGACCATCGCTCGTCCCCGACCGCCACTCATAAGGAAGACAATCAATAAATAAATCATGCTCCGAGTTCATCACATAACGGTTCACCATACGTGCATGCTACGGGAATCACAAACTTCAACACAAGTATTCTTTGAATTCACAACTACTCAACTAGCATGACTCTAATATCATCATCTTCATATCTCAAAACAATTATCAAGCATCAAACTTATCTTAGTATTCAACACACTCAAAAGAAAGTTTCACATATCTTGAATACCAAGTATATTAACATTAAGCAAATTACCATGCTATTAACGACTCTCAAAATAATCTAAGTGAAGCATGAGATATCAAGTTTCTTTAAAACAAATCCACCACCGTGCTCTAAAAGATCTAAGTGAAGCACTAGAGCAAAAATTATCACGCTCAAAAAGATGTAAGTGAAGCACTATGAGCAAAACTATCAAGCTCAAAAGATATAAGTGAAGCACATAGAGTATTCTATCAAATTCCAATTCATTATGGCTCTCTCAAAAGGTGTGTACAGAAAGGATGATTGTGGTAAACTAACAAGCAAATACACAAATAATACAAGACGCTCCAAGCAAAACACATATCATGTGGTGAATAAAAATATAGCTCCAAGTAAATTACCGATGGAAGTGGACGAAAGAGGGGATGCCTTCCGGGCATCCCCAAGCTTTGACTTTTGGTGTCCTTGGATTATCTTGGGGTGACATGGGCATCCCCAAGCTTAGGCTCTTGCCACTCCTTGTTCCATAATCCATCAAAAGAATTCACCCAAAACTTGAAAACTTCACAACACAAAACTCAATAGAAATCTCGTGAGCTCCGTTAGAGAAAGAAAACAAAAGAATACTTTAAGGTACTGTAATGAACTCATTCTTTATTTGTATTGGTCTTAAACCTACTGTATTCCAACTTCTCTATGGATCATAAATTATTTTACTAACCATAGATTCATCAAAATAAGCAAACAATACACGCAAAACAGAATCTGTGAAAAACAGAACAGTCTGTAGTAATCTGTAACTAACGCAAACTTCTGTAACTCAAATAATTCTACCAAAATTATACGACCTGTAAAATTTGTTTATTGATCAGAAGCAATTGGAATCAGTATTTTATCACGTTCTGGTGATTTTTAACAATTCGGGCACTGAGTGCAAAGTTTCTGGAAATTACAGCAAGATCAAATAACTATCATCCAAGAAGATCCAATAGGTTTAACTTGGCACAAACACTAATTAAAAGAAAAAACCACATCTAAACAGAGTCTAGATGGATTATTTATTCCTAAACAGAAGCAAAAACAAAAAACTAAAAATAAAATTGGGTTGTCTGTCAACAAGCGCTATCGTTTAACGCCCCTAGCTAGGCACAAAAGCGAGGATAGATCTAGGTATTGTCATCTTTGGTAGGCAATCCATAAGTGGCTCTCATAATAGACTCATATGGTAATTTTATTTTATTCCTAGGAAAGTGTTCCATGCCTTTATTTAATGGAAATTGGAATCTAATATTCCCTTCCTTCATATCAATTGCACCAATCTTTCTAAGGAAAGGTCTACCAAGAATAATAGGACATGAAGGATTGCAATCTATATCAAGAACGATAAAATCTACGGGCACATAATTCCTATTTGCAACAATAAGAACATCATTAATTCTTCCCATAGGCTTTTTAATAGTGGAATCCGCAAGATGCAAGTTTAGAGAGCAATCATCAAAGTCACGGAAATCTAGCAAATCACACAAGGTTTGGGGAATAGTAGAGACAATAGCACCCAAATCACACAAAGCATTAAACTCATGATCTTTAATTTTAATTTTGATAGTAGGTTCCCACTCATCATAGAGTTTCCTAGGGATAGAAACTTTCAACTCAAGTTTTTCTTCATAAGATTGCATCAAGGCATCAACAATGTGTTCGGTAAAGGCCTTATTTTGGCTATAAGCATGAGGAGAATTTAGAACAGTTTGCAACAAGGAAATACAATCAATTAAAGAGCAATTTTAGTAATTAAATTCTGTGAGATCCAATATAGTGGGTTTAGTAACATCTAGATTTTTATTTCTTTCAATCCCACTTTTATCAATTTCATCATCAAGATCTAAAAACTCAATTCTTAGAACGCCTTCTAGGTAAAGGAAGATCATATTCAGTTTCATAAAGATTCATATTGCAAAACAAAGATTTAATAGGGGACACATCAATAACTTTTAGATCTTCATCTTGATTTTCATAGGGATTAGAAGAACACGCTTTAATAAAGGCATCTTTGGAAGCACGCATCCTAGCGGTTCTTTCTTTGCACTCATCAATGGAAATTCTCATAGCTTTGAGAGACTCATTGATATCATGCTTAGGAGGAATAGATCTAAGCTTTAAAGAATCAACCTCAAGAGAAATTCTATCAACGTTCCTAGCCAAATCATCAACTTTAAGCAATTTCTCTTCAAGCAAAGCATTAAAATTCTTTTGTGAATTCATAAACTCTTTAACACTATTCTCAAATTCAGAGGGCATCTTATTAAAATTTCCATAAGAGTTGTTGTAGGAATTTCCATAATTATTAGAAGGATTACTAGGATAAGGCCTAGGATTAAAATTCCCTCTATACAGCGTTGTTACCAAAATTATTCCTACCAACAAAATTCACATCCATAGATTCATTATTATTCTCAATCAAGGTAGACAAAGGCATATCATTAGGATCAGAAGAAACACTCTTAGTAGCAAATAATTTCATAAGTTCATCCATCTTTCCACTCAAAACATTGATTTCTTCTATCACATGCACTTTTTATTAGTAGATCTTTCAGTATGCCATTGAGAATAATTAACCATAATATTATCTAGGAGTTTAGTAGCATCCCCTAGAGTGATTTCCATAAAAGTGACTCCCGCGTCCGAATCTAAAAAATTTCTAGAAGCAAAATTCAATCCGGCATAAAATTTTTGTATAATCATCCACAAGTTCAAACCATGAGTAGGATAATTACGTATCATTAATTTCATTCTCTCCCAAGCTTGTGCAACATGTTCATGATCAAGTTGCTTAAAATTCATAATATCGTTTCTAAGAGAGATAATCTTAGCGGGAGGAAAATACTTAGAGATAAAAGCATCTTTGCACTTGTTCCAAGAATCAATACTATTTTTAGGCAAATATGAAAACCACACTTTAGCATGATCTCTAAGCGAAAAAGGAAATAGCTTCAATTTAACGACATCATTATCGACATCTTTTTTCTTTTGCATATCACATAAATCAACGAAGCTATTCAGATGAGTAGCGGCATCTTCACTAGGAAGGCCGGTGAATTGATCTTTCATAACAAGATTCAACAAAGCAGTATTGATTTCACAAGATTCAGTATTGGCAAGAGGAGCAATCGGAGTGCTAAGGAAATCATTATTATTGGTATTGGTGAAGTCACACAATTTGGTAGCATCTTGAGCCATCGCGACAAACAAGCAATCCAACACACGAGCAAACAAGCGGACGAGGAAAAGGAAACGGGAAAAAGAGGAGGAGATTGGGAAACAGTGGGCGAATAAAACGGCTAGGGTGAAGTGGGGGAGAGGAAAACGAGAGGCAAATGGCAAATAATGTAATGTGAGAGATAGGGATAGTGATGGGTACTTGGTATGTTGACTTTTGCGTAGACTCACAGCAACGGCGTGTAAATCCTTCTTGCTATGTCTTGAGCTTGTGTTGGTTTTCCACGAAGAGGAGAGGATGATGCAGCAAAGTAGTGTAAGTATTTCCCTCAGTTTTTGAGAACCAAGGTATCAATCCAAGAGGAGGCCACGACAAGTCCCTCGTACACTGCACAAAGCGATAGCTACTCGCAACCAACGCGATTAGGGGTTGTCAATCCCTTCACGGTCACTTACGAGAGTGAGATCTGATAGAGATAATATTTTTGGTATTTTTGGTATAAAGATGCAAAGTGAAAAGTAAAAAGCAAAGTAAAAACAAAGCAAGTATAAAAGTGATGGAGATTGATATGATGAGAATAGACCCGGGGGCCATAGGTTTCACTAGTGGCTTTTCTCAAGAGCATATATATTCTACGGTGGGTGAACAAATTACTGTTGAGCAATTGACAGAATTGAGCATATTTATGAGTATATCTAGGTATGATCATGTATATAGGCATCACGTCCAAACAAGTAGACCAAAGCGATTACGCATCTACTACCATTACTCCACTCATCGACCGCTATCCAGCATGCATCTAGAGTATTAAGTTAAAAACATAGTAACACCTTAAGCAAGATGACATGATGTAGAGGAATAAATTCATGCAATATGATAAATACCCCATATTGTTATCCTCGATGGAAACAATACAATACGTGCCTTGCAACCCTTTCTGTCACTGGGTAAGGACACCATAAGATTGAACCCAAAGCCATGCACTTCTCCCATTGCAAGAACTACCAATCTAGTTGGCCAAACCAAACGGATAATTCGAAGAGACTTTCAAAGATAACTCAATCATACATAAAAGAATTCAGAGAAGATTCAAATATTATTCATAGATAAGCTGGATCATAAACCCACAATTCATCGGTCTCAACAAACACACCGCAAAAAGAAGATTACATCGAATAGATCTCCACGAGAGAAGGGGAAAACATTGTATTGAGATCCAAAAAGAGAGAAGAAGCCATCTAGCTACTAGCTATGGACCCGAAGGTCTGAAGTAAACTACTCACACTTCATCGGAGAGGCTATGGTGTTGATGTAGAAGCCCTCCATGGTGGATGCCCCTCCGGCGGAGCTCCGGAACAGGCCCCAAGATGGGATCTCGTGGATACAGGAAGTTGCGGCAGTGGAATTAAGGTTTTGGCTCCTGTTCTGATCGTTTGGGTGTACGTAGGTATATATAGGAGGAAGGAGTACGTCGGTGGAGCATCAGGGGGCCCACAAGGCAGGGGGCGCGCCCTAGCCCCCCACCCTCGTGACCGCCTCCGATGTTCCTTCACGTAGGGTCCAAGTCTCCTGGATCACGTTTGGTGAGAAAATCACGTTTCCGAAGGTTTCATTCCGTTTGGACTCCGTTTGATATTACATTTCTTGAAACAATCGAAAAAGGCAAAAAATAGCAATTACAGGTTGGGCCTCCGGTTAATAGGTTAGTCCCAAAAGTAATATAAAAGTGGAAAATAAAGCCCATTATAGTCCAAAACAATAGATAAAGTAGCATGGAGCAATCAAAAATTATAGATACATTGGAGACGTATCATCGTACACCTTCGCGATCTGCCCGATCAAGTATCGAACGCAAGGCACCTCCGCATTCTGCACACGTTCAGCTCGGTGTCGTCATTGCCATCTTGATCCAGCAAGCGGGGCGAGGTAGTAGATGTGTTTCGTCAGCATAACGGCGTGGTGACGGTGGTGGTGAAGCAATCCCGCAGGGCTTCGCCTAAGCACTGCCACGATCTAGAGCGGAGGTGTAAACTAGAGGCGGAGGGGTGCCGACACACTGCGTGGAATAAGTTGTGTATTGTGTGGCACCCCTCCCCACATATATATAGGTGTGGGAGGGGAGGAGGCAGCCCCTGGGGTGCCCCAATAGGGCCGGCGGCCACCCTAGGGTTTTCCTAGTGGTGCGACCCCCCCTCCATATAATGCACTTGGGAGAAGGAAAGGGGGGAGGCGCCCCCACTCCTACCTTTCTCCCTTCCGGAGATATGGTAGGAGGAGGTGGCGCCTCCCCTTTCCATCTAATTGGGTGCGGCTGCCCTAAGGGGGCGCACCAGCCCATGTGGGCTGGTGTATTCCCCTCTACTTGGCCCACTAAGGCCCAATACTCTCCAGGTGCCTCCGGAACCCCTTCCGGCATTCTGATAACTTCCCGGTGCATTCCGAAACTATTCCAGAGACCAAATAGGATCGTCCTATATATTTATCTTTAACTCTGGACCATTCCGGAGCTCCTTGTCATGTCCGTGATCACATCCGGGACTCCGAACAACATTCGGTCACCAAACCACATAACTCATATAATACCAAATCGACATCGAACATTAAGCGTGCGGACCTTATGGGTTTGAGAACTATGTAGACATGACCGATAACCTCTCCGGTCAATAACCAATAGCGGATCCTGGATGCCCATATTGGATCCTACATATTCTACGAAGATCTTTATCAGTCAAACTGTAATGACAACATACGTAATTCTCTTTGTCTATCGGTATGTTACTTGCCCGAGATTCGATCGTCGGTATCTTCATACCTAGTTCAATCTCGTTACTGTCAAGTCTCTTTACACGTTCCGTAATACATCACCTCGCGACTAACTCCTTAGTCATTTGCTTGCAAGCTTATGATGTGTATTACCGAGAGGGCCCAAAGATACCTCTCCGATACTCGGAGTGACAAATCCTAATCACCATCTATGCCAACTCAATAAACACCTTTGGAGATAGCTGTAAAGCATTTTTAGGATCACCCAGTTATGTTGTGACGTTTGATAGCACACAAGATATCCCTCCGGTATCCGGGAGTTGCATAATCTCATAGTCAAGAATAAGTATTTGACCTGAAGAAAGCAATAGCAATAAATTGAACAATCATTATGCTAAGCTAACGGGTGGGTATTATCCGTCACATCATTCTCCTAATGATGTGATCCCGTTATCAAATGACAACACATGTCCATGGTTAGGAAACCTTAACCATCTTTGATCAACGAGCTAGTCTAGTACAGGCTTACTAGGGACACGGTATTTGTTTACGTATTCACACATGTATTTATGTTTCCGATCAATAAAATTCTAGCATGAATAGTAAACCTTTATCACGGAAAAGGAAATATAAAATAACAACTTTATTATTGCCTCTAGGGCATATTTCCTTCAGCGTCCTCTCATGAAAAATACCATGTTCCGCACAGTATAGATCGAACTCATTAGAAAAGTACTCTCCACCTCGATCAGACTGGACTCGTTTTATTTTCTTCTCAAGTTGGTTCTCAACTTCTGCAAGCTTCAGCTCGGCTCATTCCCGCAACCCGCGGTGTCGTGGAATTGTTACAGCAAATGTCCTAGTGTGAGGACTTAATCATGAGGCCAGCGCATCTATGTGGTAGCTTGAAAGGGGTTGATCGGGACGAGAGACGCAAGGCGGATCATCACACAAGACGAGGATTTAGACAGCTTCGGGCCCCGGGAAACATCATCCGGAATAGCCCTACATGCTGTTTGTGGCTAGGTCTCATTATCATCACCAGAGAGTCGCCGTAAATCGGCTCTCCTCTAATTGTGTCTAACCCTAGCGATTGTTGTTTTCTTTCTTGTCCCTCTTTGGGGAGCCCTGCCCCTCCTTATATATGTTGAAGGGGCGGGTTACATGACTAGTCCTAGTAGGATTAGGATTACTCTATTATAAGTGGAGTCCTAGTCTTGCTTCCTTTGTAGAAAAATATTCCTTGTGCTTTCCTCATAAACCGGCCCACCATAGCGTGATCCGGCCTTCCTTAAACCGCCCGTTGAATACCGGTCTTGTCGCTCCTCGACCCGCTTTGCGGATTACCAATGAATCTTAAACCGCCAGGTCCAAGTGGGTCGCGGTGAATCGCCAAACTCTAGCGGGTCATACATCCGGCGGTTTATACCATGAGGTATATCCCGACATTAGCCCCAGTTTAATTTGGATTCATCCATGTTAAACTGATCTGCAACTATAAACACAAGAACAAATTTGCGGGTTGTGCTCCGGTTTAAATATTCTTGTAAACCGGCACTTGATCATCCTTAAATCCTTGTCATTTCTTCCTTCTAAAAAATCCGAGTCAATAGACCAGTTTCATAATCGATTTGCTTGCAGAAGATATTTTGTAAATAAAGAATCCATTTGAATTGGCCTTCAATGCTCTGACTTGACAAAAATATTAGTCTCTGAAATATTCAACTGATATCCAGCCGGCTTGAAGATGTAAAACTGGTCGGTTTATGATTACCACCATTATCGGGTTATAAAAACTGATAATTCCCGGTCATGATTGTTGCCAACGCCGGTTCATGATTGTTGCCAACGCTGGTTCATGATTATTGATGACGCCGGGTCAATCCGATTGGCTCAAAACAGAGAATTTGAAAATAGTTCTTCAATAATAATATAATACCTGTAGCCCCCAAGTATTGAGCAAAACAAAGTGATGGCTTAAGACTTGCTTCAATATAAATACTGCCACTTAAGAAGAAATCCATGTTGTTCATCCCAGTCACTTAGTAAAAACTGAATACTCCATATTATTTAGCCCCAAGTGCGGGTTATCATGCTTGCGACAACACAGGACTTGTAATTGTCTTATACTCATAAAAACATCAACTAGTGTAGCCCCAAGGGTCGGGTCATTATGCAATAATGAGCGGGGACTTTGTAGGTATAATCATGTAGATTTGAGCAATGATGTGTAGCCCCAAGGGCCGCTCGAGAAGATAATATTGAGCTGGGACTTGATATATACTTCAATGAAAATAACATCATATGATGTAACCCCCATCATGGGACTTGAATCCACGTCCGCAAGGTTAAGAGTCTTGTGCTTTACCAACTGAGCAGTGGACCCTTCAATATAATGAATAAAAAGCTTTGTATCTTGAATTATTGATAGGAGCAATTGGTAGCCCCCAAGGGCCGGCTCATTAATTATAATGTGATGAGTCGGGTCTTCAATAAGATGATCAAAAATGACTTTGCATTAGCCCCCAAGTGTCATGGTGCATGCTTGCAGCGACATGAGACTTGTGTATTTGATGTAATTTCAACTGAAATAGTGTAGCCCCCAAGTGCCGGGTCGTAAGCCTGCAGCAACTCGGGACTATTCCTTCAATTGTAGAATAAATCATATATATTCATAATATGATAGCCATTGCTCTAAAGCGACTTTGAAAACCTTAATCATAATACTGGTTATTGATAACAATAATAAAAATCCAGCCATGTTGGCTATTTGAATAATATACCCAATGATTTATAAGCGCATAATTCCAATGGCGCAATCCAAATATATACTGGCGACTTATAGTCCAAAGCCAGGCCGGGTCAATAAACACCGGATTATAAGTGATTATGTACTGACAACTTGTAGTTGAAAGTCGAGCCGGGTTAATGAACACCGGGTTAATTTGATGACTGATAGTCATGCCGGGTCAATATACGCCGGTTCAATCACAAAATTTATCAAAAGAGAAATTTTTTGACAAAGGCAAATAAAACCGTGTAGTCGAGGCTTTTCAAGGGCTGCCAGGCCCAAATTCAAGGCTTTTCATGGGCTGTCAGGCCGCTGAGTTAAACCATTTTACAAAGCCTTTTAAGATGGGCCTCCAACTAACCAATCGTCATTTTAACATTGACAAGTTCAGGGTCTATATAAGAGTAAGTTGTCAAACGTTCGGCGGGTCATGCCAGGATTACCTGGACAGGAGTGGCTTACTTGATGAAGGCAGGTTAACCCGGGGTTTTAGGTGAATACACCAGGCTTCCAAGCTGTGGGTCGATACCCAATTACAAGGGTCCTTTCAAACTCTTTGTTACTTTACACAAAGAGCCCCCAAGTAACTTTGTGAGTTGTGCTCAATGGGTGCCTATGTTTGAGTTGTGCGTAGCAACAAGACTCTCTTTGGCCCCTTGGGTGTGAAGCTCCCAAGCTTTGTTGTGGCGTGATAGCCGGATTAATGGACAGGACTCCGCTTTGCAAGCAGAAGCCCCCATGTGATATATTTCTGAGCTGTGCTCGCCGGGTGCCTATGTTTGAGTTGTGCTGTGCAACAAACTCTCTTTGGCCCCTGATGATAATATTGTCTTGATAGCCGCATCAAGAGGCTAGTCATGCCATGTTCTCTTTGGTGAATACACCTATGTTTGAACAGGAAGCCCCCAAGTAATCATATGAAGATGAGCCCCTAAGGCAGGATACCCATGTTTGAACCGCGCGTCAGGGCAGCAGGTCCTCTTCGGCAACCTTTAACTTTTTGCAAGAGATACATTCTTCTTGAACCGGTATTTTAAACCGGATATTGAGAGCGTCGGAGCTTTTGCAAGAGATAGTTTCCTCTTAAACTGGATTTGAACCAGATAGTAAGGGCTTCAGCGCTGTGTGGGAGACGGGATTTCCCTTAAACCGGACTATAAACCGGAAGCATCATTGTGAGCCGGAATGTTTCTGACGGCCTTTAAATTTTCATCAACATAACAGTAGCCTCCGGGACCGGGTTTCCCTTCATCATCGTGGGGCACTTGAATTTGCTGAAACTGGCAAGACTTGCTGCGTCCTATCATTGTAGCCCCCGAGTCTTAAGATGACTCAAGGAGTTGTCTTGAGAATCTCCGTACTTGACCATAGCAGAAGGTATATATCATCGGTGTTAATAACGCGATGTAAATCCACAGAAGATTGAGGTGACTGCGGTGGGTTATAAATGACCCCGTATGAGCCGTGTCAGCAACTCGGCCAATGGTTCCTTCCAACTGGCTGTTTGAAGTTAACCAAACTGTAGTGGCAACGATTTGTGCACATGTACATTGACCCATCCAGTGCAGACCGCGGCTAATGTCAATTTGCCTCCAATTTGTTGGAAGAAAACCGGGCTACCCAAGCCGTGACTTGCTCATACTCCATAAACAGCTCATGCAGACAGGTACGACCCGGTGTGTTGATGTAGACCAGGCCGCGAGAGACGGACGGAAAAAAGACTGTAGCATAAGAGACGGCTCAGACAGATGAATCGGCCATGGTGTTATAAACCGGCGCGGACGGGCGAGTCAACCACATCATTTATGATGTAGTGAACAATTGTCCTGCATCAAAAATATCGCAGGCCAAAGTAATTGTTCTTTAAAGAATAAAATGTATCAATAAAAATTGTCTGGACAAATATCACCTGATTTGTCCGGATGTCGAACTAGCTGTCATGATGAGACGGCTATAAAGATGAATCGGCCGGCAAAATAAAACAGCAATAACAGTGGGTAAACTGCTGTTGTAAGCCGGCTGACAGAGTAAGGCAGCTTGAACTGAACTTGTCTATCTCCATTCCCTTAACAGCTCCAGACCTCAAACACGTCTGTCCTCCCACTGGGCATTTTTTAGCAGTCATCCGTGAGAACCTCCTTTCCTTTTGTTTGTCTAAATGTAATAATAAACCCATAGTAGTCCTTGCCATAAGACAACAAACTTCACAAGGGTATCCATTAGTTGATCCGGCGCATTTGAGGCAGACCGGACTATACGCCTTATCTGTCTTGGTAATTCTTGGATGTACGTCAACTAGTACTGATGATCCTCAACAGATATTTCGTTGATCTGGGACTATTTTGCCTGAACACTGAAATCTGCGCTGACTTGGTGATCTTTATTGTTTCAGTAGGAAGCTTTAGAAAATAGCAGCAGCAGCTTGACCCTGGTACAGTAGTTGCAGAGGGGTGTCAGCGGTTTAGAGCTGAAGCCGTTATAACAGCCACGCACAGTAGAAGCGAGCGCGGAAGCGAGTCCAGGCCATGACGGCAGCAGCAGCTCAAACCGGTGACCTGCAGTCCAAGGCAAGGCGGGTCTAGGGCGACTTGAGAGCAACCAACAGGGCGGGGCTTGCTCGCGGAAAATGTAGGCCGGTTTAGCAGCGCCTCGCGTAGGCCAGGGCGGCTCCGCACCGCAGCAGCTCGCAGTGACTCGTGTTAAATTATGATCTAAATTCTAGTACCGTGTTGGACTAGACGTAGTACAAACGGTATCGGCCTTTTACGTTGACGTCGACGCGTACGAGTACAACTCGTTTACTTGTCCTCCAAGGACTCTCATGTATTGCCCTCTTATATACCCCATGTAGTCGCCCAGACGGTGCAGCCGTCTCGTGCTTGTAATACTCCTCCTTATAGTGATTGCGCCTTCGTGCGTCCGTGGTTTTCTCCCGCAAGGGTTTCCACGTAAAAATCCTTGTGTCTCTTTGTCTCTTTTACTTCTCGTTATTATCTAACAAGTGGTATACAGAGCCAAGTTTCAGATACTAGATTTTTTGAGACGAGAGGATTAGGATTCCCGGGTGCGCCGCCGCAGGCGTCTCTGCAATCCGTCGAATCCGAAGACAGGTCGCTGCTGCAGCCGCCGTTGAAACCGAGACCGACAGGAAAGCGATCTGCGCTGCTGTCTCGCCTACAAAGCCGTGTGCTGTTGGAGCCGCTCTTTCGATCGGCCAAGCCACGCGTTGCTGCAAGCGCACGCATTAATCCGCCGAGTTGCCGCTGGTGCTAATCAAAGCAACCGGCTTCAAGTCCCGAGGAGAAGCGATATGTCCAAGTCGTCGTTCCTTCACGTGAAGCTAAGTTATTTGCTTTTTTGCTTTCATCACCGATCAACTAGTACTTTGGTCAGCCAGCTACTAGTACTGGTATTCGTCACGTGAAGGCTACAGGGCTATTTTTCCTTGGTCAACTGCTACATACAGACTATCAGACTATCAGTTTTATCGACTCATGGCATCCATGAAGTATGATCTTCCGCTGCTGGACCGTGACACAAGGTTTACCCTATGGCAAGTCATGATGCGGGCGTTGTTGGCACAGTCTGACTATGATGAAGCACTGGATAGTTTTGGGAAGAACAGAATTCAGGACCGGTGATGAGGAGAAAAGAATTGATTGTAAGGCTTTGTCACAAATTCAACTCCATTTGCATAATAATATTTTGCGGGAAGTTTTGAGCGAGAAACTGCCGCCGCTCTATGTTTAAAGCTGGAAGGGATTTGCATGACTAAAGATCTCACCGAAGATGCATCTGAAGCAAAAATTATTCCTGCACGGGTTACCCGAGGGAGGTAATGTTTTGAATCATATTTCAGAATTTAAAGAGATCATATCTGATCTAGCTGCAATGGAGGTTAAGTATGAAGAGGAAGATATTGCTTTAATGTTACTTTGTTCACTGCCAAGTTCTTATACCAATTTTAGAGACACCATTACAGTCATGATACTCTCACACTTAATGAAGTTTATGAAGCTTTGAACTCCAAGGAGAAGATGAAATTAATGGTGCCTCATAATGGTTCGAGTTCATCCCAAGCCGAGGGATTATCTGTCGTGGCAGGACAAAGGAGAAGAACTCCAATAATGGAAACAGAGGCAAAAGTAAAAACGGCTATAGGGGCAGTCGCAATCCGTAGACAAGAAGTATTGCAGGTATTGCAAGAGAGACGGGCATGACATCTCGTAATGTTTCAAGTTGCGAATAAGGAAAAGAGGAAAGGTAACAAACAAGGTGAAAATTCTGCTAACATTGCTCGTGATGATAGTTCCGATGATGCTCTTGTCGTTATTGCTGGATGTCTTTGAGACCAATGATGAGTGGGTACTTGACACTGCATGCACTTTTCATATGTGTCCACATAGAGATTGGTTTAATACTTTTGATTCCACTACTTCTGCTGGTTCCGTTTATGCGTTTGATAATTCACCATGCAAGATTGAAGGCATAGGTTCTATTCGAATCAAGATGTTTGATGGCATAATCAGAACTTTGACAGATGTTCGGTATATTCGAAGATGAAGAGAAATCTTATTTCTATGAGTGCCCTTGATGCAAAGGGATACAAGTATTCAGTGGAGATAGTGTTTTGAAAGTCACCAAAGGTTCCCTTATTGTGATGAAAGGTGACTTAAGTTCGACCAATGGTCTTTATTACCTTCGAGGTTCTCTTGTTTCGTAACGCTACTCCAGTTGTTTCAAAGAATTCTGATTGTGATGTCTTTGCTAACCTTTGGCATATGCGTCTTGGACATATGAGTGAACTTGGTTTAGCAGAGTTAAACAAGAGAGGTCTTCTTGATGGATATGAACCTGGTAAATTGAAATTTTTTGAGCACTGTATCTTCGGCAAGCACAAGAGGGTGAAGTTCAATACTTCGACCCATACAACTGAAGGTATTCTTAATTATGTGCATTCTGATTTATGGGGACCATATCGCAAGAAGTCATTAGGTGGTGCAAGTTATAAGCTGGCTATTATTGATGATTATTCGAGAAAAGTTTGGCCTTATTTCTTGAAGCATAAATATGAAGCATTCTCAGCATTTAAGGAGTGGAAGATTATGATTGAGAGACAAACTGAAAGGAAGGTAAAGATACTTCGCACTGGTAATGGTATGGAATTCTGTTCTAAGCAATTTAAAAATTATTGCAAGTCTGAAGGCATTGTCAGACACTACACCGTTCCTTATACTCCTCAACAAAACGGTGTTGCTGAGCGTATGAACAGGACCATTATTTCCAGAGCCCGTTGCATGTTGTCCAATGCAGGTTTGCATAGGCGTTTTTGGGCTGAGGCCGCTTCCACTGCTTGTTATCTCATTAATCGTTCACCATCTATTGCTCTTAATAAGAAAACTCCAATTGAGGTATGATATGGTTCACCTGCTGATTATTCACAGTTGAGAGTTTTTGGTTGCACTGCTTATGCTCATGTTGATAATGGAAAGTTGGAGCCTAGGGCTGTTAAGTGCATCTTTCTTGGTTATAAGTCTGGTGTTAAAGGTTTTAAATTGTGGAATCCTGAAACCCGGAAGGTTGTTATTAGCGTAAATGTTATCTTTAATGAATCTGCTATGTTACATGATGTTTCATCTACTAATGTTCCTGTTGAGAGTGAACAGCAGCCTACTATTCTGCAGCCTACTGTTCAGGTGGAGCATGTTATTGATTCAGGTGATACATCTGGTAATGAAATTGTTGGTGCACATGATGAACCCGTCATTAATGATGATCATGTCACTCCCACTCTCTGTCTCTTTGTCTCGTTTATTTCTCGTTATTATCTAACAACTCGGAAGCGGGGTCGGGCCCTCCGACCAGAGGCCGACACGGCATAAACGAGCAGGCCGTTGTGAAGCGAAGGCATCTTGTGGTGAGACCGTGACCATGTGTTCCCGGGACGTCGCGGCAGAGGACCATACGGCAGAGGCGAAGTGACGGTGCAGAGGCGTGGTAGCTTTTGGCAGATATGACTGGAGGAGTTTTGATGTGGCTTAGGACCGGCCTAAGCAGTCTGGTAAGGCAGCTTGGCGATGAAGCGGGTCGGCGACTCGACAGAAAAAGGGTGGCTGAGCACCGGGTTGGCGAAACACTGGCCCGATGGATCTGCGGCTGAGCGGCTTCGGATGCGTCGGCGGGTTACTGCAGCGGTTAGCAGGGACGAAGCGAGCACCGCGAGGTGACCGTGGATGGCGACTCGAAACGAGACAGCAGGCGGCTCACAACAGAAGCAAGGTCGGCTCGAGACTGCAGTGGTGAGCTTGCACGAACGATGGAGGCGGGTCAGGCGGCCGCCGATTTAAGACGAGTGAGATGGCTGCGAGCTCGGGCGGCTCGGAAGCAGCGCCAGGCTGGGGTGGCTTAGCGTTGGCTTGGCATTGAGGAGGTGGCTTGTTGGCAGCTTGTGGCTGTAACAGCATCAGGGTGAGGCCGGAGATACTCGAGGAGGCCGCGGAGATATTCAGTTCGTCCAGCTTGCAGGCGAGGTCGGACCTGTGGGTTTGATTCAGGCAGCATCAGCGGCCACTCAACGACCGGAGCGGCTCATCGGAGAGGCGAAGCGAGGTTGAACCGGACTGGGCAACTCACTGACCCGCACAAGAACGGGCGCGAGACCGGCGAGGGCGGCGATTCATGCCGGAGGCGACTCTCAGCGTATTGAAACAGAAGCCGGTTTGGATGCGGAAGATGCAGCTTGCCACAAAAGTAGACCAGTGAAGCGACTCATCGGAGAGCAAACCGGAGCAGAGGGCGCCCGCCGCACGGAACCTAGTGATTCGCGTCGGAGGCGTGCAGGCACAGCAGCGAGGCGGAGGAACGCAGTTGACGTGGCGCGAAGGCACATAAACCGATAGCTAGGATAGAGGCGCGGACACAGAGGTGCGTGGCGGCGGGGTCGGCTTGAACCCTCGACGGAGACGGCCACGAGGCCGGACGGCTTGGTACGGTAGGCCACGACGGCGGAGGCAGAAAACTGCAGGGTGAAGTCGCGGTGGGGGTAGAAGATACCGCGGCTCGGTGTAATCCGGCGGGTTATGGCAGAAGCAGAATCCGGGCCGTGTTCTGAACCGGCGGGGCGCGGTCGGCGGAGTGAGGCGTGGCGACTCAACTTGGAGGCGAAACAACGAGGCCGGGACGAGCCGGGCTAGCCCAAAACTGAGAATCAGCTCATCACTAATTGGCTCTTGGGAGCTCACGTGATCAAATTTTGACTTCGGGTGATGTACCAGTCGAAGGTACGCCATTGAGCTTGATGTTTGATGTGATGGAATAGCTTCCGCCGCTGTCGCTTTTGATTTCTGCGCTGGGGAGTAACAATCATGGTTCCGGTTGATGTCTTCGGGAATTTAAACCGTGTCTAATCAGAAAAAGGTTTCAGACAACTTGACAGTCTCGGCGACTTTGTGCGCTGCGGCGTCAACTCGCCGAAAGTGATCCGGCCATGATGGATCGTCCCGTCGCGTGTGACGGTGCACACAGAGGCAACCCTAATTTCTCCTTTAACTTGAACCTCACGGATCGTAAAATCTGAAACGATGAACTCAAAGTTGATGCAGATCCTCCGGAGCTGAATCTTTCTTATCCAAAAAATTGTGAATTTCTTGATCCCTGAGAGAGAACCCTTCAAGAACTCACCACCATGCGCGAGCCCCACGGTGGGCGCCAACTGTCCTGGAATTGTCACAGCAGATGTCCTAATGTGAGGACTTAATCGTGAGGCCAGCGCATCTATGTGGTAGCTTGAAAGGGGTTGATCGGGACGAGAGACGCGAGGCGGATCATCACACAAGACGAGGATTTAGACAGCTTCGGGCCCCGGGAAACATCATCCGGAATAGCCCTACATGTTGTTTGTGGCTAGGTCTCATTATCATCACCAGAGAGTCGCCGTAAACCGGCTCTCCTCTAATTGTGTCTAACCCTAGAGATTATTGTTTTCTTTCTTGTCCTCTTTGGGGAGCCCTGCCCCTCCTTATATATGTTGAAGGGGCGGGTTACATGACTAGTCCTAGTAGGATTAGGATTACTCTATTATAAGTGGAGTCCTAGTCTTGTTTCTTTTGTAGAAAAATATTCCTTGTGCTTTCCTCATAAACCGGCCCACCATAGCGTGATCCGGCCTTCCTTAAACCGCCCGTTGGGCCACCGGTTCTTGTCGCTCCTCTGACCCGCCTACCGGATTACCAATGAATCTTAAACCGCCAGGTCCAAGTGGGTCGCCGATGAATCGCCAAACTCTAGCCGGGTCATACATCCGGCGGTTTATACCGCGGGGTATATCCCTGACACGCGGCGCACCTCGTGATGAGGCGAGGTGGGCGGCGGAGGAGAAGGAGCGCGCATGTACAGCTACTCTTCTCAAGCTTCCAATGGCACGTGGTAAATCAGCCCTTATAAAGGGGTCTCATTCTTCTTACTGTAACAACACGACTTACCATGCATTTAAATGGGCCTTAGAGATTTACTAGGGATTATTGTCTTATACTCTTATATATGCCCAAGCCCATCTATAATCCATCAACAAACAGACCTACAACCTTAAGTACATCACACGCAAATACCCAACACATCATGATTACAACTCAGATAGATATGCTTGAGAGAACAGTAACCACAGTCTCAAAGAACAAACACCGATAGAAATCTTAACCGAATGTAATTTGCAAGAGAAATGAAACCGGATGATGCTTGATGGCGACAAGTGATTTGGTAGACTAATTCACTCTTCTAGCAAAGAGCTACCGGACTACATTATTACAGCTGAACTTTAGTCAGTTTGCAGCAATCGTCACGCTCGGACTCATTACTCCTTTTGGTTCCCCGCAGTAGAAAAGGGAGAAGTGTCTATTGGTTGGTACCAAGTCACGCTTCAGGCTGATACATTATTAGGCAGAAATCACATATTTGACCTGAGGCAGAAATCAAATCACAAACTGACCTGGTCACGAAAAAAATTCACGCCGGTCCATGCTTCAGGCTGATACATCAAGCAGGCAGGACTACTCCCGTGGATTCTGTTGGTCAGCCGGTCCACGCCGAATCTGAACGCTCCACTGGTGTCCGCTCTTGTTGATCGGCGGAGGCCAGAGACCCACAGTTTCCATCTTCGGACCGGGGAGATGACTGTGACGCTCGAGGATGTCTCGTTGATCACCGGTCTTGCTATCGACGGGAGGCCTCTGTATGAGCACCGATTGGATGGGTGGCGCGAGCAGATGATTGCTCTTATCGGTATGGCTCCTACCGAGGCTGAGGATGATGTAGAGGAGGGAGAAGAGAAGAAGAAGAGGGAAAGGAAAGCAGCGGGAGCTGCTTTCACGTGGATTCAAAATAACTTCGTGACGTGCCCTCCGGATGCCACTGATGATGTGATCCAGACACATGCTCGTGTGTATATGTGGTACATTGTGTCGAGGACTTTGTTTCCTGACTCCACTGGCAAGAACGCTCCATGGATGTGGCTGAAGGCGTTGACCGTCTTCGATAGAAAATGGAGCTGGGGTTCAGCGACTCTTGCCTACTTGTACCGACAGGTAGTTGGTCTGTTTTGTGATCAACTCATTTCATTAGCAATGCAATCTTGCTGTCAAGTTAACATTGTTTTTCTTTCATATGTAGCTGGACGATGCGTGTTGCAGGATCACACCTAGTGCAGGCATTGGTGGTAATCTGCTTCTACTTTACGTATGGAGCCGGGAGCGTCACTGTTGGGCCTTGAAGAGCGTCGGGTTTGATCCTTGGTATGCAGATGAACATGACGAATTACGGCGCCCACGGGCTTACAAGTGGGATATCGTTTCGAGATGACGAACGATGTCAATCTCATGTACCAAAAGTACATTGCCGAAGTTGGACACGATTACGCTCGAAAGGTGTAAGGAGGTCATTACTTTAGTCCTTTCTCATGCTTGCTTGAAAAATAGTCATCAAATTTGCATTGTTTCCCTGTTTCATAGGTGGAATGGCAGCCATATGATGCGGGTGAGAGCTTGGGGTACACCGCGGAGTTCCGCCTCAACCCGATGTGCTTGCGGGATAAGGATCTCTGGCTTATGCGGTGCCCACTGATATGCAATGGCGGTTGAGTTTCATTTGCCGCATCGCGTGTATCGTCGGTTGGTCTTTTTCCACCTCACCCGCCGGATTGGGTGGACACGGATAAAGCACTTCATAGGTAAGAGAACATGTCTGCGTATTGTCTAATCATCGGGACTCCTTTTGATTGTGCTAATGTTTGGTTTTATACCACGCAGGTTGGACAGGAGAAGGTAACGGAAGATAAAGGATCGGGACAAGCATCATTCTCACAGATGTTACCCGCTTCCAGACTTTGTGTGGAGCAAGCTCAGAGCATCAAGACGCACGCCCGCTTCGTGAGCACAACCCAATTGCTTTTGATAACTACGCATTTATGGTTTATTGGAACTACTCGAGTTGAGATATGCCCGCCGGCATATAATGAGGATATTCTTGAAGAACCCATAAACTTTGAGGATCTAGCAAAGGGAAGTACAATGAGATGTCGTGCAAGGGCAAGGAGTCCCTGCTGTTCCGGTGATTAACTATGTGGTAAAGTGTTCCCCTCTTTACTTTCCTGTTGATCAGATTACACATGTTTGAATGGCTAACGATTCATTCTTTCTCATCCGCAGCAAGACCGAGATCAAGAAAGCAGCCGATGAGAGCCGGTCTATTCTCGGAGAAGACACCGGTTGAACTGCAATGATGATGGTTCACTACGAGCATTCCTCAAGGTACATATCGCATTCACTATGAGAGCCAGTCTATGTTGCTAAGTTTGATATCTTACACACTTGTTCATGTTACAGCGTCGGGCCAAGAAGTTAAGGCGGTTATTGAACCTTCTCGATTGCCGTGATCCTGAATATGATGAACCATCCGCCTCTAGGTGCAGTACACCATCGGACCCGCACCTCACCATGAGGGGGACGATGTGAGTTCCTCATATGCTTATATGGATGATGAGGGTGGGATCACCCAAGAGGTATGACTAATCCTTTAGATGTGATTCTCACTTGATTACGACACCAGCCTTCACCATATTGTTTCGTTGTGTGATAGGGCGATGAGCTTGATGATGACATGACTTTGGCGGACGCTCAAGCTCGGTCCGCATATGTGTTCAAGCCTAGGCAGCCCAGACGCCGGTACATGCCCAACGACTATGACAACAGAGGCAACCCAAAGGTGGTCGTAGGGACTTCACGGATGGCTAGCTTGGATGATGAGGCGGAGGCGGAGGCGGAGGCGGAGGAGGAAGTGTACCTAAGAGGAGCCTCGTGCTCCTAAGAAGAAGAAGAAGCTTGCCTCAGGGCGTGCCACCGTGAACACACGCGGAAGGAATTAGTGCTTGTTCATGTTAATTGTAGCCGTTTAATTAGGTTGATGAACTTGTGAGGTTATGTTATATGTTGGTGAACTCTTACTAGTGTGGTATTTGTGTTTGCGAACCTGAAGTAATGTTGAATTGTCTTAAATGATATGTTGATGAACTTGTGAGGTTATGTTATATGTTGATGAACTCTTACTAGTGTTGAAGTAACGTTGAATTGTCTTAAATGATATGGTATTTGTGTTTACAGTACTTTTATTATGTGAGTGCTGCTGTAGGAGGCCAAAATGGCATCTGTTTCTGCAGTTTTGCTTATAGCAGCACTGCAGCGCCTAACAGCTTAGGCGCAAGATCAGATCGTGTGGCGCCTAACACTTGGGCCAGCACTATATAGTGCAGCCACGACCTTAGGCGCTGCACTACTTCCATGACCATCCAAAGAGCCACAGATGGCTTGCATCACATCCACAATACTTACAATGACTGCAGCATCACAACAATTTGAACAAACACAAATTTTATGCCGACGAGTTCATAATGGCAGCTTGCCCTAGAAGATAGCTCACCAACATCTCACATGCCCTCACAACTTCATGACACATTCATTAGAAAATAGTTGACGATGAGTGCACCGAAGCGAAGTCCCTACTGAGTAGAGCGAGGCCATTTCCCCTTCTTGTCACGCGTCGAGTCCTTCTCTTGTGCCTCATGAGCCTTTGCAAGCTTTCTTGCCCTCTCCTCCTCACGAGCAAGTTTCGCTTGGCGTGCCCTCTCCTCCTCTCGCTTCTTCCGCTTCCATCCTCTCCTTCCGACGACGCTCTTCCTCCAAGCCTCTTCAAACGATTCTTCAAACCGTCGTTGCCGCCTAAGACAATCTGCGTATTGGTCCTTTTTCACATCTTACGGCACTTCAAGATCTATCCACGTGAAGTACTTGCATAGAGGAGGCGGTGACTGCATAAAATTTGTTGTTAGTGTTGACACACATTTGAGAGTAACATTTACTTCTCGAGCTTACCGGTGGTTGGTCATAGGCGTTAGTTGGAAGTGCACGATCATAAGCATAGTTCGGGCATACAAAATATCTCCGCCCTTCCGTCCATGCTTTCTTTCGGTCGGTGGACACCTTGACCTTGCAAACATCTCCACACCAACATGGCGGGATGTTGACATCTTTCTCCTTCACCTTGTCCAAAGATGCGTCCTCCCACTTGTTCGGCATGTCTTCTTGGTTAGCACACGGTGGCCTCGTCATGGAACCGGATGAAGCCATGCCTACAAAACCGAGAATTATTGGTCAACCCTAACCCCCACTTAACAATAACCACAACCCTAACACCAACATAACCTTAAAACCAACATCAAACACACATAACCCTAACACCAACATCAAACACACATAACCCTAACCCTAGCATACTATGAAAGCCTAACCATACCAAATTAGTAAAGAAACACAAATTTGCAAATCCAAGCAAAAACTAGGGTTTCCCCCAAACTAGCAAGATTTGAGCAAATGTGACAATTCCTATGGATGAAAACGAGGGGATCGGAGGAGATTACCTTAAGGGAGGGGTTGGCTTCGAAATCCACGTTCAAATACTCCGGATCTGAGAAGGATTTGAGAGGGGAGAGAGGAGGGCAGAGGGGAGGCACTGAGCTTCGGGTTTGTGTGGAGGGTGGGGTGTGTGGTGGGATGGGTGGGAGGGAGTTGGTGCAGCCTAATAAATGTCCAGGTGTGCAGCGCCTAAGGGAAAGGCGCCACACTACACAGTACAGCGCCTCTACCTTAGGTGCTGCACACCTGGACATTCCAGTCCAGAGAGCACCAGGAGCGTTCCAGTTGGTTTTGCACCCCAAAATTTGCTAAGTCAGTATGCAGCGCCCAAGGCCAAGGCGCCACACTATACAGTGCAGCGCCTATCCCTTGGGCGCTGCACTGTATAGTGTGGCGCCTTTCCCTTGGGCGCTGCACACTGACTTAGCAAATTTTTGGGTGCAAAACCAACTAGAACGCTCCTGGTGCTCTCTGGAATGATTCTGTTACTCTCTGGACTGCCATGTCCAGGTGTGCAGCGCCCAAGGCCAAGGCCCTGCACTGTGTAGTGTGGCGCCTTGCCCCTGGGCGCTGCACTAACTGCTGTTTTCAAATAACTACTGGTTTTTTTGCTTTGTGATTCATAAAGATGCCACATAATCATATCCAAATTAAATGTAGGCGTCCAAAACATGTAAATAGTAGTATAAATCACATAGTCATACACACATAGCACATATACTTGTCCAAATCACATAGTCATACACACATAGGGATCTCACATAGTCATACACAGAAATATTAGTCCCCTCACATAGTCATACACACATAGCACATATACTTGTCCAAATCACATAGTCATACACACATAGGGATCTCACATAGTCATACACAGAAATATTAGTCCCCTCACATAGTCGTACACACATAGCACATATACTTCTCCTCCTCCCACCACCAAGGGATCTCACATTCCCTCCGTGTCCTCCACCCCCTTCATTGTTTCCATACCTATGAAAATGGCAATATAATAGTTAGTCACACAATACAAAATGACAACACAAGCATTGAGCCAAAATAACAAGATCATAGTAAGTCACATACGGCAATGGTCCATTGAGCCAAGAGAACATTCCTCCACTACGGCCGCCGCCAAGGCCAAGATCACCACCGCCTCCACCATCACCATGACCTACACCACCACCGCTGCCTCTACCGCCACCACCACGGCCTATACCACCACCACCGCCACGGCCTCTACCAAAGAAAGACGGCCAAGACCACCACCACGACCTCTACCACCACCACGGCCAAGACCTTCACCACGACCAACACCATCACCACGACCTCTACCACCAGCACGACCAAGACCATCACCACGGCCAAAACCTTCACCACGACCAACACCATCACCACGACCTCTACCACCACCACGGCCAAGACCATCACCACGGCCAAGACCATCACCATGGCCAAGACCTTCACCACGGCCAAGACCATCACCACGGCCTCTACCACCACCACGGCCAAGACCACCACCACGGCCTCTTCTAATACCAAGATGACTCCCTCTTTGTTGCCTAGTTCCTCGTTGGCTTGTTTGATTTGAGTGGTTTGGCACTCCATCACTTGTTTGACTTGGTTGGCTACCCCTTGGTTCACTTGGTTGGCTATCATTTGTTTGGCTTGTGCTTGCACCATTTTTCTTTGATCTCTTTCTTGGTTTGGGACAAGTTCTTGTGTTGTGTCCCCCATTACTGCAGCCCCCACAACGGGATTGCTCACGAGGCTCTTGGAATTGGCCGGTGCCGTATTCTCCACCGCCACCACGACCCCATCCGTCAATGTCACCTCTAAGACGCTTTGTCTTACATCTTCCCCGTCTAACGATCTTCAATTCCGGTCCGCCATAGTTGAACTCCATGATACTCCGCCATTGTGATTGGTCCAAGTATGGCTGGAACCGTGGAGTCCATGTATTCTTTACCGTCATGATTGAGAACTCGGACTCCCTCACGGTAAGAGGGTGATTGACGCCCACATTCCTAACCCGGGATGCATTTAACAAGTGCGAGCATGGGATATGAAGCAAAGACGGCCTCATGCAGCTGCAATCACACCGTGTTAGGGAGACCTTGAAAGCCCGGCCTCCGTGTTGGCGGCCATCGCTTGTGGTTCCTCCGGCTCTTTCACCTCATACTTCCACTCGTTGTCGCCATATAGTACAGCTTCTTGAGTCTGCCTTTCGTGATTGAAATTCCAACCATTCTTCAACCTTTGGTAAATTGTACTTGTGCTTATCCTTGTTCTCACCAGCAATCTCCTTATCAGTCTCCATTGAGTACTTTAAAAAGTATGCATTCATCTTGTCAAATGTGTATTGAACTATTGCCGTCACGGGTAATGCACGTACACCCTTGAGCACCTTATTGAAGCATTCTGCCATATTGCTTGTCATTTGACCGTACCTCCGGCCATCTTCATCGAAAGCAAGTGCCCACATATTCCTTTCGGCAATGTTCCTATTGAGAAACTCCTGACCGCCGGGGTCAAGTTTCTTGTGTCTGAGCAATGCATTGAACAATGCGGCAAACCGCTTGTTGGTGAAAGCGAGACAACAATCCTGAAGATCATCGGCCAACTCCTTGATACCACATGCCCTATAGAAGTTTGCACAAAGTGCCTCATGCACCATCGATGATGCAACTTTGTATGTCCAGGAATGTCAACCACCACCGCATTTAGAATTCCAGGATGGCGATCCGATATGACACAAATTTCCCTTTCAAGCAGTAATACCCTTGTTCTCGCTGACGCAAGAACCACTCCCGATTATCATTGTTCTCCACCTCAACCAAAGCGAAAGCCAAAGGCAACACCGGTTATTGGCATCACTTGCTATTGCAACCAATAAAGTGCCCTTGTATTGTCCGGTCAAGAACGTGCCATCAATGGCGGCGACGGGCCGACAATGCTCAAAAGCCCTCACGCATTGCTCAAAGGCCCAAAATGCACGGCCAAATACTCACACGGTCCTCCCGTTATGAATCAATGTTTGGTGCCCATGAGGCTCAACCACGTGAACCATGCCTGGGTTTGTGGCGGCCATAGCTAACAACAACCTAGGAGTCGGTTGTATGCTTCCTCCCAATTGCCATACAACATCTTGAATGCGGCCTGGTTCGCCTTCCATGACTTGTCAGTACTTCACCTTGTAATGAAAGATGGCTTTCACAAGGTCAATGACACTCTTGATGCTCATTGTTGGAAGTGTGGATATTTGGTTGGAAAGCTTGTAAGCGATGAACTCGGATGTGAGTTGTCTGTGTTGTTGGTACACAAGCTTGCCATCCGCCCTCTTGTGCCGGCACATGTGAGTTGGTAGACAACTCACTATGCGCCAAGTGGGACCTCCTTTCCATGGCCTCGCACGCACAATCCATGGACATGTTGGCACTTCACATTTGACCGTGTAACGCATATTGACGTCCGAGTTGGCCACTTTATGTGGATGATAATGTGTAACCGAATAGTTGTCGAGCCACATCTTCAATTCCAAGAAGGATTCAAACTCACAACCGGGATATATCCCGTTCTTGCCGTCTTCCAAATCACGGTGAGAACTTGGCCTAGCTCCAAGAGATATGCATTTGCCACCATCCACAATGGCTTCATCCATGAGACTAAGATCCTTGAACAATGGTGTCTTGTGATCCCGCCTTGAATACCTTCTTGAATGCTTCAGCCTCCTTGGCGTGAACCCCTCCTCATCAACTTCTTCATCGGGACCATCATCATCCGAGTCCGATGCATATGCACGGGAAAAGGGATGGATTGGTCCATTGTCTCTTGCACATGATATTGGTCGAGATCACCCACATTGTTGTCATGGAGGTCAACTTCGTTGTCATCCTCCTCGTACTCATCATTCTCCTCTTCAAAACCTTCATTTTGGTTGTTTGGAGTCGGGCTCAATGTTGGCCAATCTCGTTGCGTGAATTGAGGTTCACTCATTTGATCTTGGTTCATGGGTGGGGGAGTGCTAGCAACCAACGGGGAGGGGTTCCGGTTCAAGTCTACATTCAAAGTAGACTCATCCTTCTTGGAGGCAAATAACTCAAGAGCCTTGTCTAGAGATTCGCAACCGTCTCCTTGTATGCAACCCAACGTTGCTCGGAGTTCACACGCATTGTCTTCCAACGGATGTGCATTCCAAAACCAACATTATGCCTTCCCTCGAACTCAACAACGTCACTTGGGTCAATCCAATTCAAATCTTTCCTCACTTGTTCCAAAAGCTCCGCATAGCTAGGACTACTCTCAAACACCATGTCAAGCTCATCCGGTCCGTCTCAACATTGCCTTTCAAAAGGCCTCTTTATCCACATGATGAACATAAACACATGTTCTCCCCGTCCCTACAATAATAAAAAACACACATATATCAAGTAAATACTTAAGAAAAATATTTGCACACATATGCCCTAACATATATATGAATTAATAACCCTAACCCCACATAACAATTACCACAACCCTAACCATAACATAACCCTAACACCAACATCAAACACACATAACCCTAACCCTAGCATACTATGGAAGCCTAAACAACCCAAATTAGCAAAGAAATATAACATCATTCAACACAAATTTGCAAATCCAAGCAAAAACTAGGGTGTCCCCAAACTAGTAAGATTTGAGCAAATGTGACAATTCCTATGGATGAAAACGAGGGGATCGGAGGAGATTACCTTAAGGGAGGGGTTGGCTTCGAAATCCACGGTCAAATACTCCGGATTTGCAAGATTTGAGAAGGATTTGAGAGGGGGGGAGAGGGGAAGAGAGGAGGGCCGCAAGTCTAAGGGTTTGGGTGGGGTGGGGGTGTGTGGGGTGGGGTGGGAGGGGAGAGAGGTGGGCCAGCCCAAGTGGAACACAGACTGCAGCGCCCAAGAGCTAGGCGCTGCACATTACAGGTGTGGCGCCTAAGTCTTAGGCGCTGCAGAAGTCTGTCTGTGGGGCCAAGAATCGACCAGGGCTGCCACTGGCGTGACGTCTGACGCCTAAGGGAAGGGCGCCAGACAAGAGGGTGCGGCGCCCAGCTGTCGGGCGCCACACCAAAGGGTCAGCAAAGTGAAATTTTTTCGTGACCAGGTCAGTTTGTGATTTGATTTCTGCCTCAAGTCAGATATGTGATTTCTGCCACATTATTACAGCTAGACTTTAGAGACGATACTACTAGTAGTACAATAACCTTCCCGCAAAGAAAAGAAAAAGACAAGTCTTCGACATCCTCTAGTTGCAGGGCTCACAGCCCCAACCATTCCTTGTCGAATGTGGAGTCGTGCGTGCTCACAGTTGCACTGGTAATATCTGTACATATAATCGATTTGCGTGGCTGGAATTGAACGCGCGTGATGCACGTGCAGGTGGGAGCATAAATACAGTTATCTCGGAGCCGCGTGCACCACCCACCAGACCAACAGAATTTACTCCGGTGGCTTGAGTTGCTAGGAGAACTGAGGCCAACTCCACCGCGCGACCCTATCTTGTCCGGCCCCGTCAGTTTGCGGTAAAAGGGACAAATGGAACGGCCCAGCGCGCGACGACCCGGACCCATCTGGTCCGTTTTGTGTCCGTGCCGACCCATTTCGAGCGCAAACTTGCGCCGGGTTTGTGTCGCGGCGGACAGCGAACGGACGCTTCGAACGTCCGCGTCGGGGCCGCGTGGCAGGCGGCCACCTACCTCCCACCCGCCAACATAAATGCGCACGGGCGGGCGGCCCCACCTGTCATCCGCACAACGACGGGTGGGCGTCCTTCTTAAATGGAACCCGTGGACCAGTCGTCGTCCTCATCCCCACGCCGGCCCCTCTCTGCCCCCTCGAAAGTCGACACGCCCAAACCCTAGCCACTCCCCGCCCTCGAGCTCGCCGGCCGGCCGCAGCCATGGGTCTGTGGAACCGCAAGGGGAAGCACGACCACGAGGCCGGCTCCTCCTCCGGCCGCCGCCGCGGATCCGTGAAAAAGGAGGAGCCCGCGTCACCGCCGCGCTCCTCCCGTCGAGCCCCCGCGTCACCGCCGCGCTCCTCCCGTCGAGCCCCCGCGCCGGCCCCCTTCACCATTGCCCCTAGGCCCTCCGGCGAGCGCGACCGGCAGTACATCTGCGCGGACGTGTGCCGGAGGTACTGGGAGACGAGGACGCCGGTCCCGTGGAGCGACGCCCACCTCCCCAACGGGTGGCACCTCTCCGCGGACCGGGTCCCCATCCCGCCAGTGCCGGTGACCGGCCGTGCACAGCGCGATGAGATCAACCGCCGCCGCCGCCTCTGTTGGGGAACGTAGCAGAAATTCAAAATTTTCTACGCATCACCAAGATCAATCTATGGAGTAATCTAGCAACGAGGGAAAGGGGAGTGCATCTACATACCCTTGTAGATCGCTAAGCGGAAGCGTTGCAAGAACGCGGATGAAGGAGTCGTACTCGTAGCGATTCAGATCGCGGTTGATTCCGATCTAAGCACCGAACAACGGTGCCTCCGTGTTCAACACACATATAGCCCGGGGACGTCTCCTCCTTCTTGATCCCGCAAGGGGAGAGGAGAAGTTGAGGGAGAACTCCGACAGCACGATGGCATGATGGTGATGGAGCTCGTGGTTCTCCGGCAGGGCTTCGCCAAGCACTACAAAGGAGGAGGAGGTGTTGGAGGAGGGAGAGGGCTGCGCCAGGGGAAGGGTGCGGCTGCCCTCTCTCTCTCTCACTATATATAGGGGAAGGGAGGAGGGGGAGGCGCCCTAGGGTTCCCTAGGGGAGGGGCGGCGGCCATAGGGGAAACCCTAGATGGGTTTTTGCGCCCCCATCCCTTAGGAAACTTGCCCCCCAAGCCAGGAGGGGTGGCTGCCCTAGGGGTGGCGCCCCCACCTCTCCAGGTTACGTGAGATGGGGTGGGAGGGGCGCTCAGCCCCGTGATCAACCCCTTGGTCACATTGTGCACATTATGATGATGTCCTACCGAGTAGGCCCAGAGATACCTCTCCGTCACGCGGAGTGACAAATCCCAGTCTCGATTCGTGCCAACTCAACAGACACTTTCGGATATACCCGTAGTGCACCTTTATAGCCAACTAGTTACGTTGTGACGTTTGGTACACCCAAAGCATTCCTACGGTATCCGGGAGTTGCACAATCTCATGGTCTAAGGAAATGATACTTGACATTAGAAAAGCTTTAGCATACGAACTACACGATATTTGTGCTAGGCTTAGGATTGGGTCTTGTCCATCACATCATTCTCCTAATGACGTGATCCCGTTATCAACGACATCCAATGTCCATGGTCAGGAAACCGTAACCATCTATCGATCAACGAGCTAGTCAACTAGAGGCTTACTAGGGACATGGTGTTGTCTATGTACCCACACATGTATCTGAGTTTCCTATCTATATAATTATAGCATGGATAATAAACGATTATCATGAACAAGGAAATATAATAATAATAATAATAATAATAATTAATTTATTATTGCCTCTAGGGCATATTTCCAACAGTCTCCCACTTGCACTAGAGTCAATAATCTAGTTCACATCGCCATGTGATTAACGCTCACAGGTCACATCGCCATGTGACCAACATCCAAAGAGTTTACTAGTGTCACTAAACTAGTTCACATCATCATGTGATTAACACTCAATGAGTTCTGGGGTTTGATCATGTTTTGCTTGTGAGAGAGGTTTTAGTCAATGGATCTGCAACATTCAGATCCATATGTACTTCGCAAATCTCTAGGTCATATTGTAAATGCTGCTTCCACGCTCCACTTGGAGCTATTCCAAATGGTTGCTCCACTATACGTATCCGGTTTGCTACTCGAGTCATTCGGATAGGTGTTAAAGCTTGCATCGACGTAACCCTTTACGCCAACTCTTTATCACCTCCATAATCGAGAAACATGTCCTTATTTACTCCAAGGACAATTTTGATCATTGTCCAATGATCCATTCGGGATCACTATTGTACCCCTTGCCGGACTTATGGCAAGGCACACTTCGATGCGGTACACAAAGATAGCATACTATAGAGCCTACGTCTCGAAGCATAGGGGCGACCTTCGTCCTTTCTCTCTCTTCTGCCATGGTCGAGCTTTAAGTCTTAACTTCATACCTTACAACTCAGGCAAGAACTCCTTCTTTGATTGATCCATCTTGAACACCTTCAAGATCATGTCAAGGTATGTGCTCATTTGAAAGTACCATTTAGCGTTTTGATCTATCCTCATAGATCTTGATGCTCAATGTTCAAGCAGCTTAATCCAGGTTTTCTATTGAAAAACACTTTTCAAATAACCCTATATGCTTTCCAGAAATTCTACATCATTTCTGATCAACAATATGTCAACAACATATACTCATCAGAAATTCTATAGTGCTCCAACTCACTTCTTTGGAAATACAAGTTTCTCATAAACTTTGTATAAACGCAAAATCTTTGATCATCTCATCAAAGCGTATATTCCAACTCCGAGATGCTTACTCCAGTCCTTAGAAGGACTGCTGGAGCTTTGCACACTTGTTAGCATCTTTCAGGATTGACAAAACTTTCTGGTTGTATCACACACAACCTTTCCTCAAGAATATCGTCGTGGAAACAATGTTTTGACATCCTATCTGCAAGATTTCATAAATCATGCAGTAATTGCTAATATAATTCCAACAGACTCTTAGCATCGCTATGAATGAGAAAGTCTCATCGCAGTCAACTCCTTGAACTTGTCGGAAAACATCTTAACGACAAGTCGAGCTTTCTTAATGGTGACACTTACCATCATTGTCCGCCTTCTTCTAAAAATCCATCTGCACTCAACAGCATTTACGACCATCAAGTAGTTCTTCCAAAGTCTACACTTTGTTTTCATACATGAATCCTCTCTCGGATTTTATGGCCTCAAGCCATTTGTCGGAATCCGGGCCCACCATCTCTTCTCCATAGCTCGTAGGTTCATTGTTGTCTAGCAACATGACCTCCAAGACAGGATTACTGCATTCACTCAAGCAGTACTGTCCTTGTCGCCCCACGAGGTTTGGCGATGACTTGATCCGAAGCATTATGATCACTATCATCGCCTTCCACTTCAATTGGTGTAGGTGCCACATGAACAACTTCATGTGCTCGCTACACTACGGTTGAAGTGATGGTTCATTAACCTCATCAAGTCTCCACCATCCTCCCACTCAATTCTTTCGAGAGAAACTTTTCCTCGAGAAAGGACCCGTTTCTAGAAACAATCACTTTTGCTTCCGGATCTGAAATAGGAGGTATACCCAACTGTTTTGGGTGTTCTTTGAAGATGTATTTATCCGCTTTGGGTTCGAGCTCATCAGGATGAAACTTATTCATATAAGCGTCGCAGCCACAAACTTTCAAGAAACGACAGCTTAGGTTTCTCTAAACCATAGTTCTTACGGTGTCATCTCAACGGAACTATGTGGTGCCCTATTAAAGTGAATGTGGTTGTCTCTAATGCCTAACCCATGAACGATAGTGGTAATTCGATAAGAGACATCATGGTATGCCCCATATCCAATGGGGTGCATCTATGATGTTCAGACACACCATCGCACTATGGTGTTCCAGGTGGTGTTAATTGTGAAACAATTTCCACAATGTCTCAATTGTGTACCAAACTCGCAACTCAGATATCCATCTTTATGATCACATCACAGACATTTTATCCTCTTGTCACGAAGATCTTCAACTTCACTCTGAAATTACTTGAACCTTTCAATAATTCAGTCTTGTGTTTCATCAAGTAAATATACTCAACATCTACTCAAATCATCTGTGAAGTAAGAACATAACGATATTCAATTTGCATGCCTCAAAGACTCATTGGACTGTACACATCAAAATGTGTTACTTCCAACAAGTTTCTATCTTGTTCCATCTTACCGAAAATGAGGCTTTTCACCATCTTGTCCATGTGGTATGATTTGCATATCTCAAGTGATTCAAAATCAAGTGAGTCCAAACGATCCATCTGCATGGAGTTTCTTCATGCATATACACCAATAGACATGGTTCGCATGTCTCAAACTTTTCAAAAACGAGTGAGTCCAAAGATCCATCAACATGGAGCTTCTTCATACGCTTTTATACCAATATGACTTACATGGCAATTGCCACAAGTAGGTGGTACTATCATTACTATCTTATATCTTTTGGCATGAACATGTGTATCACTACGATCGAGATTCAATAAACCATTCCTTTTAGGCGCAAGACCATTGAAGGTATTATTCAAATAAACAGAGTAACCATTATTCTCCTTAAATGAATAATCAGATGGTATAGACATAATCCAATCATGTCTATGCTCAACGCAAACACCAAATAACCATTATTTAGGTTTCACACCAATCTCGATGGTAGAGGGAGCGTGCGATGCTTGATCACATCAACCTTGGAAACACTTCCAACATATATCGTCAGCTCACCTTTAGCTAGTCTCCGTTTATTCCGTAGATTTTATTTCGAGTTACTAACACTTAGAAACCGAACCGGTATCTAATACCCTGGTGCTACTAGGAGTACTAGTAAAGTACACATTAAAATAATGTATATCCAATATACATCTATCGACCTTGCCAGCCATCTCATCTACCAAGTATCTAGGGTAGTTCTGCTTCAGTGTCTGTTCCCTCATTACAGAAGCACTTAGTCTTGGGTTTGGGTTCAACCACGGTTTCCTCAATCGAGCAACAATCGATTTGCCGTTTCATGAAGTACCCCTTCTTGCCCTTGCCCTTCTTGAAACTAGTTGTTTCATTAACCATCAACAATTGATGCTCCTTCTTGATTTCTACATTCATGTGTCGAACATTGCGAATAGCTCAAGGATCATCATATATATCCTGTTATGTTATAGTTCATCACGAAGCTCTAGTAGCTTGGTGGCAATGTCTTTGGAGAAACATCACTATCTCATCTGGAAGATTAACTCCCACTCGATTCAAGTGATTGTTGTACCCGGACATTCTGAGTATAAGCTCAACGATTGAGATCTTCTCCCTTAGTTTGTAGGCTAGAAAACTCGTCGGAGGTCTCATACCTCTTGACGTGGGCACGAGCCTGAAATCCCAATTTCAGCTCTTGGAACATCTCATATGTTCTGCGACATTTCAAAAATGTCCTTGGTGCCTCAATTCTAAACCATTTAACATTACCAAACTATCATGTAGTCATCAAAGCGTGTATGTCGATGTTCGCAACATCCACGCACTAATGCTCGAGGTCCAAAGACACCGCAAAGGCATCAAGAACATAAGCCTTCTACTGTCCGCATAATTGCTACTATCAACTTTCAACTATATTTTCTCTAGGAACATATCTAAAATAGTAGAACTAAAGCGCGAGCTATGACATAATTTGCAAAGGGCTTTTGACTATGTTCAGGATAATTAAGTTCATCTAATGAACTCCCACTCAGATAGTCATCCCTCTTAGTCATCTAAGTGATTACATGATCCGAGTCAACTAGGCCGTGGTCCGATCATCACGTGAGACGGACTAGTCATCATCGGTGAACATCTTCATGTTGATCGTATCTACTATACTACTCATGCTCGACCTTTCGGTCTCTTGTGTTCCGAGGCCATGTCTGTACATGCTAGGCTCGTCAAGTCAACCTAAGTGTTTCGCGTGTGTAAATCTGGCTTACACCTGTTGTATGTGAACGTTAGAATCTATCACACCCGATCATCACGTGGTGCTTCGAAACAACGAACTTCCGCAACGGTGCACAGTTAGGGGGAACACTTTCTTGAAATTTTAATGAGGGATCATCTTATTTACTACCGTCGTTCTAAGAAAATAAGACGTATAAACATGATAAACATCACATGCAATCAAATAGTGACATGATATGACCAATATCATTTTGCTCCTTTTGATCTCCATCTTCGGGGCTCCATGATCATCATCGCCACCGGCATGACACCATGATCTACATCATCATGATCTCCATCATCGTGTCTCCATGAAGTTGTCTCGCCAACTTATTACTTCTACTACTATGGCTACCGGTTAGCAATATAGTAAAGTAATTACATGGCGTTGTTCAATGACACGCAGGTCATACAATAAATTAAGACAACTCCTATGGCTCCTGCCGGTTGTCATACTCATCGACATGCAAGTCGTGATTCCTATTACAAGAACATGATCAATCTCATACATCACATATCATTCATCCCATTCTTTTGGCCATATCACATCACATAGCATACCCTGCAAAAACAAGTTAGACGTCCTCTAATTGTTGTTTGCATGTTTTACGTGGCTGCTATGGGTTTCTAGCAAGAACATTTCTTACCTACGCAAAACCACAACGTGATATGTAAATTGCTATTTACCCTTCATAAGGACCCTTTTCATCGAATCCGATCCGACTAAAGTGGGAGAGACTGGCACCCGCTAGCCATCTTATGCAACAAGTGCATGTCAGTCGGTGGAACCTATCTCACGTAAGTGTACGTGTAAGGTCGGTCCGGGCCGCTTCATCCCACAATACCGTCGAAACAAGATTGTACTAGTAACGGTAAGCATATTAAACAAAATCAACGCTCATAACAACTTGTGTTCTACTCGTGCATAGAATCTACGCAATTGACCTAGCTCATGATGCCACTGTTGGGGAATGTAGTAGAAATTCAAAATTTTCTACGCATCACCAAGATCAATCTATGGAGTAATCTAGCAACGAGGGAATGGGAGTGCATCTACATACCCTTGTAGATCGCTAAGCGGAAGCGTTGCAAGAACGCGGATGAAGGAGTCGCACTCGCAGCGATTCAGATCGCGGTTGATTCCGATCTAAGCACCGAACAACGGTGCCTCCGCTGCTCAACACACGTACAGCTCCTGCACGCCTCCTCCTTCTTGATCCAGCAAGGGAGAGGAGAAGTTGAGGAGAACTCCGACAAAGACGACGACATGGTGGTGATGGAGCTCGTGGTTCTCCGCAGGACTTCGCCAAGCACTATGGAGGAGGAGGAGGTGTTGGAGGAGGGAGAGGGCTGCGCCAGGAAGGTGCGGCTGCCCTCTCTCTCTCTCACTATATATAGGGGAAGGGAGGAGGAGGCGCCCTAGGGTTCCCTAGGGGAGGCGGCGGCCATAGGGGAAACCCTAGATGGGATTTTGCGCCCCATCCCTTAGGGAAACTTGCCCCCAAGCCGGGAGGGGTGGCTGTCAGAGGTGGTGCCCCACCTCTCCAAGTTAGGTGAGATGGGGTGGGAGGGCGCTCAGCCCCTTAGTGGGCTGATGTGCCCTCTCCCTTGGCCCATAAGGCCCCCAAAGCTTGCCGGGGCCTCCGAAACCCCTTTCGGACACGCTGGTCATCACCTGGTACCCCCGGAACAATTCCGGACTCCAATACCCTTCGTCCAATATACCGATCTTCACCTCCGGACCATTCCGGAGCTCCTCGTCATGTTCGGGATCTCATCCGGGACTCCGAACAACCTTCGGTAACCACATACTATTTCCCATAACAACTCTAGTGTCACCGACCTTAAGTGTGTAGACCCTACGGGTTCAGGAACCATGCAACATGACCGAGACGTTCTCCGTCAATAACCAACATTGGGATCTGGATACACATGTTGGCTCACAAATGTTCCACGATGGTCTCATCTGATGAACCACGATGTCAAGGATTAAAGAAATCCCGTATGAAATTCCCTTTGTCTAGCGGTATTGTACTTGCCTGAGATTCGATCGTCTGTATGCCGATACCTTGTTCAATCTCGTTACCGGCAAGTCTCTTTACTCGTTTCGTGATCAACCCCTTGGTCACATTGTGCACATTATGATGATGTCCTACCGAGTGGGCCCAGAGATACCTCTCTGTCACGCGGAGTGACAAATCCCAGTCTCGATTCGTGCCAACCCAACAGACACTTTCGGAGAAACCCGTAGTGCACCTTTATAGCCACCTAGTTAGGTTGTGACGTTTGGTACACCCAAAGCATTCCTACGGTATCCGGGAGTTGCACAATTTCATGGTCTAAGGAAATGATACTTGACATTAGAAAAGCTTTAGCATCTGAACTACACGATCTTTGTGCTAGGCTTAGGATTGGGTCTTGTCCATCACATCATTCTCCTAATGATGTGATCCCGTTATCAACGACATCCAATGTACATGGTCAGGAAACCGTAACCATCTATTGATCAACGAGCTAGTCAACTAGAGGCTTACTAGGGACATGGTGTTGTCTATGTACCCACACATGTATCTGAGTTTCCTATCCATACAATTATAGCATGGATAATAAACGATTATCATGAACAAGGAAATATAATAATAATAATAACTAATTTATTATTGCCTCTAGGGCATATTTCCAACAGCCTCCTCCCCGACGACATGTACTACGACCACAGGTATGCCCCCGACTCCCCGCTCTGGGACACGTGGGTCCAGGACGAGCACGACGTGCGGCGCGCGTCCTACTTCGCCGGCACCGTGTCGGGGCCGCAGAGGCCACATGCAGAGCCGCGCGGGTGTACGCGGGTGCGCGGCCTGACGCCCACGCCGTCGCCTTCCCCGTCTCCGTCGCCCCTTCCCTCCTCGCCAGCGGTGGAGGAGCAGGCCCGTCTCTGCAGCGTGTCATGGGCGACTCCATGAACACGCACGATGAGCGGCGATGGACGGCTTTGGAGGAGGCCATGGCCCTCTCTGCCGCCGGGGACGTCGCCTTCCCGGAGCTGCAGCTGGCGGCCGTCACGGAGGAGGCGATGGAGGAGGACCCGCCGGCGTTCGAGAAGCTGCTGGGCCAGGGGTGGGGCTGGTCCTGCACTGCGCCGGAGATGGCCGCCGGCGTGGGCGTGAACTGGTGCCCCACTCCGCCGCGGTCACCGGAGCGGGAGGCGTCGCCGCGGGAGGAGGTGGTGCAGGCACCTCCGGCCGTCCAGCCCGCCCCCGTCTACCACGCACCGCCGCCCCACCTGTGGACGCCGCCGGCCTACGTCGACCTCGTCAGCGACGACGACGACACCGGCGGCCAGTGAAGACGGCGACGGCCACGGCACCGACGGGCGCGGCAGGAGCGCGCGGGAGGCGTTTTTTTATTTTTTTATATGTTAATTATGAAACTGGGCCTTTTAAGTGGCCGTGAAAACTGGGCCGTTTTGTGGCCGACCCCTATATATGTTTTATGTTTTTTAAATGTGTTTATTTACTTTTTTAGTTATTTCATTCTAGTTTTTATATTTTTTTATTCACGTCCACCCCGGACACGATTTGGTGTGCAGCCGCGCGGTGGGCAAACGCACGACCCAACGGACACAGCCGGACATGGGCGTATCCATCGGCGCCCCAAAGAGACAAATTCGGGCCAATCCGGACGGCCGTTTGGGATCACGCGGTGAAGTTGGCCTGAAATAGTGTAGTGAGTAGCTAGTGACAGGGACGATATGGCGCCGGCGGAAGGGAACGTGAGCAGGAAGACGGCGTGCGTCACCGGCGGCAGCGGGTACATCGCGTCGGCGCTCGTCAAGATGCTGCTGGAGAAGGGCTACGCCGTGAAGACAACCGTCAGGAACCCCGGTAATTACTTGATGTAGATCTTCATTTACCTCTGGAGAAATCATCAGAACATACTGACGGAGCCTCTGAATGAAACTGGCCATACGCGTCGTGGTGTTTTGGATTCTCAGATGACGCGGAGAAGACCGCGCATCTCAAGGCCTTGGCGGCGCTGGGGCCCTTGGAGGTCTTCCGCGCCGACCTGAACGAAGAAGGCAGCTTCGACGATGCCGTCGCCGGCTGTGACTATGCCTTCCTGGTCGCCGCTCCGGTGACCCTCTTGCCGGAGAACCCTGAGGTAAGCAACCACCACCACACTCCAGTTTTAACATCACTGAGGTTATGGTTCACCCACTGTGATGTCAGGAAGAAGTGATCCAGCCGGCGATTCAAGGAACCCTGAACGTGGTGAGGTCGTGCGTGAAGGCTGGGACGGTGAAGCGCGTGGTCCTCACATCGTCGACGGCCGCCATCTCCATCCGGCCGCTCGAAGGCGACGGCCATGTCCTGGACGAGGAATCCTGGTCCGACGTCGAGTACCTCAGGGCCACCAGGATCGGTACCTGGGTGAGTACACACGACTACATACCTATCGTGTTCAATCACAAGCAGAGTGCTGCTTTGGAATGACGCCGTAAGTGGAGTACGTGTCGTTTTGGCGTTGCAGGCGTACCCTGCGTCGAAGGTGCTCGCGGAGAAGGCAGCCATGGCGTTCGCGGAGGAGAAGGGCCTCAGCCTGGTCACCGTCTGCCCCGTCGTCGTCGTGGGCAGGGCCCCGGCGACAAAGGTGACGACCAGCGTCCCCGAGATCCTCTCCTTGCTATCCGGTACGTGAGGCCTCTCAAACTAAAACGCACGCACAAGAAGTATCCGGATTTCAGTCGAGATGCAGTGATGTGCATCTGTCGCGATAGTGTGTGATGGATGATTAATTTCAGGCGACGACGACATGGTCGACAGACTGGAACTCATCGAGCAGGCGTCCGGCTCGATCCCGCTGGTCCACATCGAGGACGTGTGCCGCGCCGAGATATTCGCCGCCGAGGAGGCCACGTCGGGACGCTACATCGTGTGCACCCTCAAGGCCTCAACACCTCCGGCGTGGCGCTCGCCCACTTCCTGGCGGCCAAGTACCCGCAGTACGAAATCAACACAGATCAGTACGTACACGACCTGTTATAACTAGTTGTGCGATGCATTACTGACCACTGACGACGCGTCACGCGTGGGCTTCTGTCTGATTGCAGCATTGGTGGTCTTCCGGAGAAGCCGAGGGTCTGCATTTGGTCGGACAAGCTCGTCAAGGAAGGGTTCGAATACAAGTACAATAACCTGGACGAGATATACGACGACGTCGTCGTCTACGGCAGGGCCTTGGGAGTCCTTCCATATTGACATGATGGGCCTCTCCATTGTGTGATCTTAGAACAAAACGATGGATGCGCTTGCAATAAATCCTCTCTACGGCGCGGTGTCCTGGCCATAGGGAGGCTAATTTTCTCTCTCTTCTTTTAGCTGTGTTGTTCTTCACTGTCTCGGTTATGACTGTGACATTGGTTTGTGTAGTAGTTGTCTCAACATGGTGGCCTTGCCTCCAACATGATCGACCTCGATTTGTGGTTCCAGATTGTGTTATCTGGTCAACCAGGGATTTATCTTCAGCTCCTTTGTTATTCGCAAAAAAAATAAAAAATCTTCAACTCCTTTGTACTCGATGGATCTATGAACTCACTTGTCCTAGACTTAAGGTGCCATTAATTATCTCAACGCTCGTCTTGGTCCATAATTTGAATTCCGGATACAACATGCCTTATGTTACTTTCTTTCGTGATATAAAATCATAGATTATAGCTATGTAAAACATTCTTAATCAAGTCAACATAAAAGCATTGCATAAGGATAATATAAGTACAAGAGAAAAGATGCCATATGATAAATTTCTTCTCTCATTCTTACAAGCCTTCATTTAGAATTTCAGTGATTTTCCTCATTCATGTTTGGTTTTGTAGGACAATTTATAGCCTACAATTGTAACTCATTTGTAAAACCACTAAGATGAACGTCCACACACACATTGACAAGCCCACTATTTATCATAGAAGATGCTAATGTGTTGCATTAGGGGTTTCATAGTCTTCAGTCTACCTTGGCTTGGCCCATCGCCCAATCATTACCTAAGACATCCACCCTAGTTGGCTTCCCTGATATTAGTTTCCCCATTGAATGTATTTCTCGACCTCCCCCGCGTCTGATCCACCAAAACTGATAGGAGAGAACAGAAAGACCTTATTCCAACACGTCATTGCCGCGACCACCTTGTAGATTCATTACTTGGCTGGCAAAGAAGAGGAACTTGAAAATCTTTTTTAGAACGCTTTTTATTGAAAAGTTCGTTTACCTACTATAGTGGGATTAGGTTTGATCTAAGAAAAGACTAGTTGGTTTGGGTGCCGGGCCATGAGGAACGCCGACTTTGGGCACGGCGGGGTCGGTCGCAGCAACTCAAAATAAAATGTTTCCAATGGTGTTGGTTTTCTTCTTCTTTTGTCCCTTTTCCCATTTTTTCTTTCTTTCTTCATTTTTTTACTTTCTTTCTTTCATTGTCTTTTGTTCATTTTTTATTTTATGTTTGGTTGCCCCCTTTATGTTGTTTTCTGTCTTTACTATTCTATTTTTGTTTGCATTTCTTTTTTTTAGCAAAACACAAGAATTTTTTCACAAGATACATGGACACTTATTTTAACTTATGAATGCTTTTAATAGAACATGATCGTCTATGCAAGATGTGAGAACATTTATATGTTTATGCGCAAGAGTTTTCATAAGAATACATAAGTATTTTATTAAAAAAATACAAACATATATTTATTGGGTCTATCTAGGACACATCTAGATGTAACATAGTTATGTCACATCTAAGTTGATGTCCACTCTGTTTGTGGTCTATTTTTTGTTCTAGTTTTTTTTTGTTTTTTGTTGCTGCATTATATACTAGTGGGAGCTTAGATGTGACATTCTTAAAAGAGCTCTTTTACGGTGGTTGTAGAGTTACAATTTGTAATTTCACGTAACTCCTCTCCTGAATATTTTGGACCGTCAGATTCAAAACAATAATCTTATAACGAGCTTTTTGCAGAAAACCCTTAACTATTTTCTTAATCAACCCGCAGTATATTACATTATAGTTGCTCATCATATAATATAAACCGTTTTGTACGTCATCCTTCCCCTCGCAATCCCGCCGCCGCATCAACGCCGCCCCGCAGCCGACTGGCACGTCGCTTCCCTTCGCACCGGTCCTCCTCCACCCTCTCGCCTCCCTCCGCTCTAGGCCCGTCTCGCGCCGCCAGAAGCAACTCCCGGTCTCTAGCCGCCGACCTCCCCTCATTCCTCTCCGGTCGTTGTTCCTGCCATGGAAGTACGTAGATGGCGGAACGCAGCGAGCCCCGACCTCCTCCACAACAGGCGACGCCCCTCCCTCTACCGAGCTCACCCTGTCGGCGCCTTCTGCAGAAGCGGGACGAGCCTCACAAACGCAGCTACTTGCGTACGGCCGGTCAGATTGCTGCCTCCTTCTCTGGCACATCTTTGTAGCATATACATGGATTGAGCAACTGTTTTCCCCTCTGTTTGATAAAGTAGTAGGTCCAGTTATTTTTTTATGGATGTTGTTTACTTTTTGATACATCCCTATTTGAGCAAGATCCAACTGAATGTAAAACACAATGATGCCTACATGCTATGTAATGCTAAATATATACTGCATGCACCTATAATTTCTAACTACAGATTCTCCAACTTAGACAAAGGTTTCCTTCATACTTGAATCAAAGTTTTTTTATATCTTCCTGTCATATGAGAAGTTACTTTAAGTTGCTAAAAGCAAGATAGAGTAATACAAACTTTGCATGTTTGACACAGTTCTACCCCATATGCACTTGCTAAGCAGTTTGTTACATTAACTAACATATGCACTTGCTGAGCAATCAGTTATTTGTCTGCTAATTTAAACTTGTGCTTGGTGGTTTTCTCCAAAAATCTATAGATCTCTTATGGAACAACTTAATGCAATTCATGACCTTAATAATTTATAGTAAAGAACTTATATGTCAGTTAATATACGATACCCTTGTGGCACTTTGCATTTTATACTGTGCTTCATATTGCAGCTACAAGCATGCAGAGGATTATCAAGAATGAGTTATAGCTGCTTAATTATGAAAGCTGTGGACCTGATTCGTCACATTGTATTAGAATTAGAAGTTTAATTTGCTATGTTCTTTGGTGCAGGAGAAGTGCAGAACTGGGTGCAGTTTATTTCTTATGTGGAGTTGGATCAAACTTCATATTCTACGTTGCTCTATCTTTTGCTACACCTGAGATGCCTTTTCTGCTTTCAGTTTGATCTTGTGTGCAGTTAGGTGGTTCAAAGACTGAACTTCAGTATCCATGTGAGATGTACGGATGTGAATACATGACTGTACTAGCTTCGATCTGTTTTGATACCTCCTGCAGCTCGTCGCGACGACACAGAAGGGTGCCTCTTCACCGATGATTGTTGGCGGCCATAGCGAAGTGCTGTTTCCTGGTGTCGAAGTCTAGAGCTAGGCGTCTTCTGGACATCGTCTCGGTCATGTCTTCCAAGCTGAACGTCCTCAGATTCTCCATGTTGTAGTCCTAAAAAGTAGCCAAACGGAGTTGGGTCTGTAGCATTCGTTGAATGTTTCGCTAATGCTTTGTAGTTGAGAGAGTTTCGATGGTGTCTTCATTGCCTCAGAAACTTTGATTATTTTTATTTAACCAAGTTAAGTTAAAAATAGGTACCCATTGTATTTATGAAAAGAGGTGGGGCCTGGTACTTGAACGCAGGACCTCTGGTGGAGAATGACGTGAGACTACCAGACTACAATGTTAGACTACCCACAGTGAAAGTAACATAGATAGTAACATCACATATATCTAGATAAAATAGATGACGTGGCAAGCAATAAATGAAGAAAGAAAGGAAAATAGTGACATAACTAGTTACTAGTAATATGAGTAATATCACACATATCAAGGCAAGATGTGTCTATAGCCTAATAAATAAAGTGTTGTATGTTATCACACATATGTTACTCCCCATTATAGAGCTAGTAACATAGACTAGTAACATATGCATATGTTACTAGTCTATGTTACTATCCATTGTGGCTAGTCTTATAGGTTTAACAACTAATTTCAAAAGAAAAAAAAAGAATACCACACGCCAACCGGCCCAGATTTCCTCCGGTCGCTGCATCGGTATCCGATCGCTGCCTTAGTGTCCGATTCACCTGTTTTTGCTCATTGGATCTGGGATACGCAAAACAGGGGAAAATGCATTCATCGTTCCCATACCACTATGAATCACTCCGGATCATCAGGGCCCACATATACCGCTATGAATCACTCCGAGTCGTTTGGACTCACAAGTATCTGTTGTCTCTGTAATCCTGCGCCTAGTTTTAGTCGTCAGTCAAGTTCAGCTAGGAATAAAACGGCTAGTGCATGAGCCTATTTGTGCACTGACCGATTCTAGTTTGCTTAGCTAGGTTAGTTAGAGCATCTCCAACAGCCGCGCTAAACTAGCGCCGCGCCGCAAAATAGGCCTTTTTAGCGCGCGCGCAACGCGGCGGCTCGCTCCAGCGGGCGTGCAAAAACGGCGCGTGCGCGATAACGGGTTGGACGCGCGGTCAAAAACGCTTATCCGCGCGGTGTATTTGGATCGCCAGCTACAGCGTGCGGGCACACTCGGCGCTTCGCGCCTGCATTTCTCTCTCCCTCTCCTCGCCCCACGCCACAAGGCCGGGCGCCGGGCGCCTGCCCCCGCCATGGACGTGCACACCGGCGCCCCGCTCATCCCGCTGTACATCCGCGACCCTCCCCGCCGCCGCCCGGACACCCTAAGCGCGGCGGCTGGCGTCGCCACCGCCGGAGCTCCGCCGAGCGTCGGCCTCGCGCGCGCAGCCTCTTGCCGCCGCGGATGACTACGGCATGGGTGGCTTTGGAGCACCCTCCGACGCTATGGCCGCCATGGGAGGCATGAGTTTTGCTTCTCTCATGGGAGGCATGGGTGCACCTCCGGCCGCCATGGCTTCTCACACACATTCCCATGAAGATGCCGTTGAAGATCTTGCCAACACCGTCCGGAGCTTCACATGATGCGGTGCGTGATGCGGTGCTGATGAGGATAGGGAGGAAGGTTCATCTTCGAGGCGGAAGAGTCGTCTTGAAAGATGAGGACGAAGACGAAGAAGAGGAAGATGAAGATGAAGCTTGATGTGTCTTTCATGTCTTGAACTTTTAGTTTGCATTTGAACTTGGTTGGATGAACTTGTGGGCATGATTTTGATGAACTTGTGGGCATGAACTTTTATTCATCAACTTGTTTGTGTCAAATTTTACATGTTCATTTTTGTCCAAAATATCCATATATGCAAAATGCCCGGCGAGTCGCTGGCTGTATTTTTTGCGCTCTGCTGAAACGGGCTGGCGCTTCTGCATTATGGCTGACTCGGAGCCAGCGCGGTAGCGTATAAAACCAGCCGCAGCGCGCGCGCTAAAAGGTTTTTTGCGCGCGGCGCTATAGCGCGGCTGTTGGAGATGCTCTTAGGCCGCTGTGCGCGCATCGTGGGATGGCACGAGCTCATGCGAGCATGGCGGCGTCAAGGGAGGTGGCGAGTGGACGTGGGATGGCACGGCCGTGAAGCTCGGATCACTCTCCCTGTCATTCTGTATTCACAGTATAAATAATGGAGAAGAAAAACAAGAAAAGTTGCAGGGTTGTGCGCAACGAAAAACACCTAGTCTCCTTTCTGAATCCGATCAATCTTGCTGCCGCTGCCTGACAATTGGCATCAGACGGCGTTCGCGTGGTTCCTGTATCGCCATGGCCGACAGCAACAAGGATGAAGAGTCGGGGGAAACGGAGGGGCGCAAGTCGCCAACGAGGTCGCCGACGCGGACGCCGTCGACGCGACCGCACGGAAGGAGCGTGGCTAGGAGGGGCGTCAGCGAGGTCGTCGTCCACGAGCGCGTGATCCGCGACGCCGGCGTGAGCTCCCACATCGTCTACCCCACGCTGACGTCGACGAACTACATCGAGTGGGCGCAGGTGATGAAATCAACCTGCGCGCGCAGGGTCTCTGGGAGGCCACGTCCGGCATGGGAGAGCCGGGGGATCACGAGGACATGGCGGCTCTATCGGCACTGATCCGTGCGGTGCCACCGGAGCTGGTGCCCATCCTCGCCACCAAGGACACCTCCGCTGAGGCGTGGGAGGTGATCAAGCTGATGAAGATAGGGGTGCAACGCGCGCGCAACACGACGGCGCAGTGCCTCCGCAGGGAGTTCGAGGCGCTCGCGTTCAAGGACGGCGAGACGCTCGACAGTTTCGCCATCCGCGCCACGAACGTCGCCAACAATCTGCGATCCTTGGGTGACAAAGTGGAGGAGATAAAGGTTGTAGAAAAGATCCTCAATTCCTTCCCTCTAAGTACTCGCAGATAGCGTGTTCGATCGAGACTCTGCTCGATCTTGAAGAACTGTCCGTGGAAGAACTGATCGGTCGGCTCACATCTGCTGAAAAGCGGTATGGGAGCGGGTCCCAGCTTCTCCTCACGGAGGAGGAATGGATCACGCGCGACAAGAAGATGAAGGAGCAAGGCTCTAGCTCCGGCGGCGCCAGCGGCAAGAGAGGCCGCGGCAAGCCGCAAAACGAAAAGGGCAACGGTGGCCGCGACATGTCACATGTCAAGTGCTACAACTGCAACAAGTTTGCAGGACACTTCTCGCGCGACTGCAAGGAGCCAAGGCGAGAACGAAAGGCGCAACAGCAGCAGCCCCGGGCGCAGGCACACCTTGCACTGGCCGGCGCGGAGGAGAAGACCGCCCTTCTCATCCGCACCTACACGATCAGCGACGACGACAGCCCGTCGCTGCTGATGGCACGAGTGGACGTGCCAACGACGCTGCTGAACGGCGACGGCGCACACGTCGATCTGGTGGAGGAACGCGTCTTCCTCGCCAATGAGCCGCGCCGCGACGACACCTGGTTCCTCGACACAGGGGCGAGCATCCACATGACATGGCTGATCGTCTCCTTGGGGAGCTGATCGGGAAGCCGCCAGCAATGGTGAAGCTGCGGATAGACAACATGTGCGTGATCGAGCTTTGCAAGAATCCTGTCCATCACCAGCGCAGCAAACACATCGACACTCGTTATCACTACATTCGTGAGAAGGTCGCGGAGGGCAAGGTGGGCGTTGAGCACATCGGAACCAACGGCCAGCTCGCCGACGTTCTTACCAAGGCATTGGGCCGTGCAAGATTCACCGAGATGAGGCTCAAACTTGGAGTCACGGAGATTTAGCCTGGGCATCAGGATTAAGAGGGGATTTGTTGTCTCTGTAATCTTGCGCCTAGTTTTAGTCGTCAGTCAAGTTCAGCTAGGAATAAAACGGCTAGTGCATGAGCCTGTTTGTGCACTGACCGATTCTAGTTTGCTTAGCTAGGTTAGTTAGGCCGCTGTGCGTGCATCGTGGGATGGCACGAGCTCATGCAAGCATGGCGGCGTCAAGGGAGGTGGCGAGTGAACGTGGGATGGCATGGCCGTGAAGCTCGGATCACTCTCCCTATCATTCTGTATTCGCAGTATAAATAATGGAGAAGAAAAACAAGAAAAGTTGCAGGGTTGTGCGCAACGAAAAACACCTAGTCTCCTCTCTGAATTCGATCGATCTTGCTGCCGCTGCCTGACAGTATCAACCTTAAGTCGTTCGGATCCACCAATGCCACCCTTGACTCTCAATATCATTTGTGTTGCCAATATATACCACTACCCATCACTCGGGGCCGTCTAGGCCAAAAAAGATTATTCTGAGTCGTTCGAGGTCACAAGTACCACTCTTACTCGTAGAGGTCCACAAACACAATTACTAGTCACTCTGAATCATCCAAACCAACAGACCACTCAGGGTCTTCTTGGGCTAACAAATACCACTATGAATCGCTATGAGTCGTCCAGGCTCACAAGCACCAATCATAGTCGTTAGGGGCCACCAACACAACTGCTTGTCATCCGTGGTTGTTTGAGCCAAAAAGAAAAAGATTACTATGAGTCGTTCAAGCTCACAAGTAACAATCTTAGTCGCCCGAGTCCATCAATACCACCATGCAGTGCCCCTCTATATCATCTGGGCCAGCAATACCACTACTTGTCACTATGGATCATGCAAGCCAACCAAAAGATCACTCTAAGTCGTCGATGCACGTACTTGTCTGACAAGCAATCCCACTCAAAACCCTCTCCCGTGCGACCGCTCCAACCTTCCTTCTAGGAAGAGGTCCAGAGCGGATGCGACTGCTCTGCAGCATGCTGGGCATTAAAGGGGCATGCCAGCCCTCGCCGCGCCTACTCGCTCACTCTTCACACCAAGTTCAATGCCAACTTAGAGTGATGTGACCGGATTGGGCGACAGGGGCGACTTCCTACTGCATTGAAGCTAGTTGCCCGTCCGGACAGCATTGAACAGACAGTGACCGAGAAGCCCACTCCAGGCGCCCGTATTCACCAATACCACTACTAGTTCTGGAGATCCAGTGGAACGACTACTGGAGATCGGTTCAGCTGGATACTCCAGTTCACAAGGATACTTGAGTGAACTTATATCCATTGAATTTGTTAAAGAAGTATTCTCCACAATCGTACTAATTCAGCTACTATAGAAAATCACAAGAGAAAGAACCTCAAAAATATTCTCACTCTCATGGGTGCAGCATTACATAGAATTTCAGTCCTGAAAGTAACTCTCTCTATATTGATCACTGACCACAAGAAGAAATAAAAGGCACTGCTATGCGTATTTTGAGTTCTTCCGTGCATATGGGTTCACTATCTCATCTTCTTGGCCGCTCTGAAGCTCCATCGTTTTGAAGCAGGGAACAAACGAGGAATCCCCATTAAACATGGTCAAGGAATCACCAAAGCAAGTATAGCATAGTCCCCGAAGCGACAGTCATGCTTCGGATTCCATCATAAAGGACTCGGCAAACATGAAGGGCCAGTCATCTCAGTGGTGTGTGACTGGGTGGCGACAACGGCGGCCGCCCGGCCGTCGCTTTCTCAAGGGACGGCAAGCAGGTCACGGTGGGCGGCGAACCCGGCGGCGGCATGTCCGGTGGCCGCCACCATCCAACTACCACGAGGGACGGCGAGCAGGTCGTGTGGTGGTGGGGAACCCAGCTGCAGCCGCTTTCGCGAGGGACGACGAGCAGGTCCCATCATCCGCGTCGGGAGGTCGTCAACGGCGGTAGAGATCGGAATCTACGGCCTCGTCGGTAGTTTTTTTGTTTTCCGGGAAACTTGGAGAGCTTTAGTAGTTGGATGGTTTAATAATGACGATGATATATTAGGAGGATACCTTGTATTTCAGCTTGATACATTAGGATATATAGGAGCATTAGGAGGTACTTTGAGATTTGGATCAGGAATGAAGTGTTAACATCTGAGGAGGGGCCTCACGTGGAAGTCCCTGACCGTGGTAAAAATTAACGGATATACCCTCTTATAAAAACATTAAAAAAAATATCCCACCTAATTTTGGTACTGGTCCCAGCGTTACTTTGTACTTTCATGTAATCTCATTCTCGTAACTCCTCGTAACTCCTATTTTATTACCGTCAGATTATAGTGGATGAACGGCCCCTAAAATCGCCAATCACCACAACAGTTGTATTCTCAATATGCTCTCTTAAAAAACATCTAGATGTGAATTAGACAAATTGTTATTTTTATATGTGTGCTCATTTTATTGCAACATATTTATATTTTTCACGAGATACTCAGACAATTGTTTCAAGAAATACAAACTATTTATTCATTATATGACCATTTCTTTTAAGATCTGTGAACAGTCTTTAAATTGTAAAATACGTTAACAATTTTTATATTTATATGAATATATTTTTTAAATACGTAGACAGGTTTTTATCGGAAGACCCATGGAGGAACTCCGACTCCGAGGTGGACTTGGTCGAAGCAACAGAAAATGATCTTTTGCGTCTCCGAGTTCATCTCCACTCGCACTCCTAATTAGGCGCGCTAGCTAACAAAGCCTCTTATAATCTCCAGACGGCGCAAATCATCCACCAAATTTCGCGGCGTGGTCAGTGAGACGAGGCGCGGGAGATCTAACCAATCGATCAATGGCCGGTGAGGAGGCTTCGCGCATCGCCGGAAGCATGTCTACGGGCGAGAGGGCGGCCAAGCATGCGGTGGCCACCGGCGAGGAGCACCCGCTGAAGCGATGCCGACATGCTTCGACGGAGAAGCGCGCGCTGAAGCCGTGCGCCACCAAAAGGAAGGCGACGGCGGCAGACGATGAGAAGCTGCGCACTGCCAAAAGGAAGGCGCCGGCGATCGGTTGTTGTTCCACGGCGCAGGAGGATGGTTATGTGAAGCCTGCTCCAGGGAAGAAGATGACGCGGCTGCCGCAGGAGGATGTCGCTCGGATTCTCCGCCGTGTGATCGATGATGTCAATGGTGCCCCTTCCGACTTCAAGGCCCTCAAGCTCCAAAACCCTGACCTGATTCCTTCACCGGAAGAGGAGTTGGACGAGGAGATGGTGGAATATTATGCCGGCGTGCGTGCCTACTATAAAATCGGAGAGGACTACCTCAAATTCAAGGCATGGGTACGCAGCGAGTACGCCAAGAACGGCTACGTCGAGGTCGACGACGACTTCCTCGCTAAGAGGGCCAGAGTCCGAGCAGACAGCGACAGAGCACGGGAGGAGATGCTCAACACGATCGACTTCTCTGACGATGACGAAGATCTGAAGAGACTTCTTACGACCAGATGGTACTGAATCCATATCATCTGTCATGAACAATCTGCCGTCTTGCTTTTAAGTTTAACCAAGCGTGACAGCGTGAATTAACTGTGATCCACCGATATCATTGCTTTGATCCATGTCAAACTGTGCTAAGCTAAGCACTGATGAACGCCTTGTATAATGATTCACTGTGTTATATCGATCGATCAGTTTACCATGAGGATGCAGTTCTGCTCTTGTGTTTGCAGTTTTAAGGCTTGCACGACAATACAGTAGATGTTGCTGCGAATTATCACTAGCATGGACAGATTAATCAGTTGCAGTGCCTTGACGGGATCAATTCACCGAGATACTGACAGTGGTAGTGAGAAGTACAGTAATTGGATACTCTGCTGTCTGCTCAGCACCTCTATGAAAAATTCAGAACCCATCAACTAAAACAAGACCAGAACATTTCACAAACTCTCAAGCAATGGAGGTAGTTATTTGTGTAAACAGCGGAGAATTTGCGGGGAAGCAAGCAGGGGAAGAAGTGGTTCTGTAGTTCTGAACTTAGTTGTCTCATTCAGAGGAAGCCAGCGTTTTATACTGACGCTGCTCGCACACACACCGGCTCATGGGCCAACGCAACGTGCAATGGCCACACCTTGCCACGGCCCACCACCCAATCATCGTTAGTTAGCCCAACACCTTGTTAAAAGAGAAGGACTGAGCAGTGACAGAGATGACAAATGAACCAACAGTCTTTGATTTCATTAACAGACATGCTATATAACTATAAACGCGTGCTGTGTGGAGTGTGGCATTTCATTAATAGACAAGGTATTTCGTCCTGAAATTTACACACTTGTGCGCATTGTGTCTCTAATTTCTTTTGAAAAGGAGGATATACCTAGGCCTCTGCAGCCATTTTATTAATTATTTACAAAAATCATACAAAGTAATACTATCTTTGTTCTGGTTTATTGGCCCTCTTTGTTATTTGTGTCAAATTTTGACCAAATATTTAACGTATAAAATGTTAATGCATGTCAACAAAAAATATATCATTGGATTCGTATTTGAACATAATTTATAATGATATAATTTTTTATGACATGTATAAACATTTTGTTAGTTAAATCTATAGTCAAAAATTTGGCACAAAATACAATAAGGACCTATAAACCAGGACAAATGTAGTACATCAGTAAGTCTGAAGTCACCATCCAAACAACACTTGTTGCTACTCCTATCCCTTGATGAAGGTGTGGCGACTATCCGAGCCTAATACCAAACAGATATTGCACCAAAGCCTAACATTTAAAGCCGTATTCCCCAGCCCAGCCACATACCGGGACTGGGTCACACACAGAGGCTGCCACCTCTATCTTTCATCGGTCCATCTCCAGAGCAGGAATTGACGCATCGAACTTGTCTGGCCTGCCGTTGACGCCACCACGACGCTAGACAACTCCACCATCCTGCATGTATCTGTCCACACGCGCCTGTCGCCGGACCTCTGCATCGTCATGCCGCCGGGATCCGCCGTTGGCCTCTCGCAACTGGGTGGAGCCAAACGGAGCCTCGCCGTGGGGACGAGGGCCGCCGTCGGCACACCTGCAGGGAGCCTCCAGCCGCCCCTTACCGGTCCTCCTCACGCCACCAGCTGACAAATCCTCCAACCGCCCTGACTGTCGCCGCCGGCCTGCCCGCATGAAACGTCTCCTCCGCCTCACAGGGGATACTGCGGCGCCCACCCGCTCTGGTTCAAAGTTAGGCCCACCGCCACCGCGGCCCTTGCCGGTGGCAACGGCGACTGGGGATGGAACGAGGGGAGTCTAGCGGCTAGGGTTCAGGGCGCCCGGGTGTCGCCCGAGCGGAGGCGACACGAGGGGTCGAGGGCACTATTTTCTGTTTCTCTTCCGATCTTAAAAATGAGGGAGAATTTCACTTCTCCGGCCTCTACACCAACTAAGAATGCATACAATCATTAAGCATGAGTACCAAGATTTTTATGTTGGTTAATAACCAAGTCTGGTCTCTAGATAAACCAGATAAGTACCATGAAAGGATGATCCTCAAAAATAAATAGGAACTTAAATTCGTCTCTATGAGGATTTGAACTCGTGTGTTTGTACATCCACTCCCTCAACATGTTGAGCTAGGCTCACTCCCTAAGTATATGGGTATACTTTTTCTATATTTTTTTGGAACGGGTAAATTTGAATTTTTATCATTTGAAATTCAGCCTCCATAGTGGCCGAGCTCCACTGAGCGTTTCCGTGGTTAGGGGATGCCTCCAAGAGATGGCAATTACAAGTTTAAGAGATGGTGAAGTATATTGAAGGCTAACAAGTGGAGGGTGAAAAGGAGTTTGAAAAATAATCGAGTTCGTGCTGATCGGTGGAACGGCGGCAGTCACGCCCACAGCCACATAGGGCTACGCTTGTGTGAGCTGCCTGCCATCCAGGAGTAGTAGAGCCACGCGGCGTGCAGCTAATCGCCTCTTCCCCACCAACCGCTTCCGTCCCCGGCGGGCGGCGCTGGAATCGGATGGGATACTGGCGGCCAGTGACGAAGACGAACCCAAGCGCGCACCAGACCGGCGTACTAGTACAAGACGCCAGCCGAGCCGCTCTCGGAGTCCAATCGCACACTCCCATATGATCCTATCCGCACCCAATCGCGACACGTACGACGTCGGATTAGACGACACCCGCACGCGGATACAAATCTGAAATCCCTTCCATGATGCCGTGCGCCAGCCAATGTCATGGGCTGCTTTCGAAGCTCCGAGTGAGCGGCGCAGCGTCTGGTCGAGTCGATCGAACCGGCGCAGCGGTCGTGCGTGCGTGCGCGCCGTATCAAGCATCTACGCCCGCATCTCTCAAACACATCTTAAGAGCATTTCCAACAGGCGCGCTATAAACGCGCCGTGTCGGAAAAGTAGTGGTTTTAACGCGCGCTATCGTTCCCGGCGCTTCAGCGGACGCGTAAAAATCACGCGCGCGGTATATATAATTCAGCGTGCGGGCGAAAACGTCACCGAGCGCCGCTTATTTGCTGCGCCCGCTCCCGCGTGCTGCACTCTCGAGCGCTCGCCCTCACTTCACCAATCCATCCAGCCGCGCCGCCGCCGCCGCCCCGCGGCACCCCATTTTTTCCGGTGACCGTTCCGGCGCTTCCCCGGTATCTTCCTGCGCGGGCGCGGCTTCCTCCCTCTCTCTCTGGTCAGCGCCGCCGTCACGCGCGGCAGTCTCCGACGAATAAGATGTGGAGAGAGCTTTTGGGATTTGTAAGCCCAATTTGCTATTGTGAGAGAACCGGCTAGATTTTGGGATCAGAAGATGCTTGGTACATAATGCATGCTTGTGTGATCATGCACAACATGATCATCGAAAATGAGCGTGGCCAAGATGTAGACTACTCTCAGTATGAGCTCTTAGGACATCCCGTGCGAGTGCAACGGAGGGCTGAAAGAGTGGCCCGTTTTGTTACCTCCTATCATGTCATTCGACGTCCGGCAGCGCATAATGAACTCAAGAATGATCTCATTGAGGAGTGGTGGGCTTGGAATAGCCGCCGAAGATCATCATGATGTGTGTTTGATGTTGTATTGTTGAACTATTTGTTGTATTTCTTAAAGTACTATTTGTTTGATGAGTTGTAATAAATTGAACTATTCATTTAAACTTGGTTGTGAACTATGTTTGTGATTTAAAAATTATGTCATGTCTTTGTTTTGAAAATGCACCAAAAGTGGATGCGCGGTTGCTCGCGCGCGCTGCATTTTGGCGCGGCTGGAGCCAGCGCTGCGCCCCGCGCCAAACCTAGCATTGCGCGCTCCGCACACCAGATTTTTGCGCGCCGCGTGTTCGGCGCCTGTTGGAGATGCTCTAAACGCTTGGCAGGCCATCCGGTCACTCACTGATCATAAAAAAACGATCCACTAAAACTCTCAAACAATGGACAAACATCTGGACTGACCGGCACATCTCATATACAGCTCAAATGTATGGCGGGTATGAGGCGTCCCGGGCGCGCCCGGGCGCGTCCGTCACATCTGCCCGGCCCACTCCAACTCCATAAAAACCTCCTCCGAAGCAAACGACTCACTTCACTCTGCTCCGCTCCCCGACGCTCCCATTTCTCCAATCCGTCCAACCCCAACGCCGACGACCATGTCCAGCACCAGCAGCCACTCCGACGGCAGCTCCGGAGATGAGGACGAGCTGATACTCCGTATCGCGCTCGACCGCTTGCGGGTCGATACAGGCGGCAGCTCCGTGTCAGGTGCGACGCCACCTGTCGCCCGGTGCTGCCAATGCAAACTATGGAGTCGGATACACGCGCCGCCTGCCACGAGAGGCAGAGGGCAAGGGAGAGAGGGGCGCGTCCGACGCGGCTGCGCAATCCGCCCGCCGCCGCCGCATGATGCTGGTGCCTCACGAGGAGGAGCGTCTCCTCCAATGAGTGTACATCAGTCACTTAACACGGCGGAGACCGATGCCAGGCGGCTCCGGACGATCAACGCCAAGCAGCTCCGGCTCGGCATTGAGCAGTCTGAGTGGGAGGCGGCGGAGGCGGCGAGGGTGGCCAAGCTCAAGCACAAGCAGGAACGCATCGTCCGGCGCTTGCAACGCTACATCATCATCTCTGATTCCTCCTCCGACGACGATTCCGACTCCGACGGCTTTGACGTCGACCCACCTCCTGCCGCGGACACCTACAACAGCACCGGTGACCAAAAGGGCAAAGGGCCGGTGAGGAAGTGGTGAAGCTCGATCCTCTCTCCTTTTATATAATCTAACTTTAGTATCTAGTTAGAATGTGTAGGATCACTGAACCGTGTGAATTATGCCCTTTCTGTGATCTTTTAGTGATTTATGTAAATTATAGCCGTATGGTATCGGTTTATATGTTTGTTTCTTTATTGATTTTGGTTGTTTGATGATGTACATACTACGTTGCATGATTTTATATGAATATAGGGTGCTGGATATGAGATATTCTCTTCATTTCAAAAAGTTTGTCCCTTAAATAGATGTATCTAGTAGCAAGTTGTGCTAGATACATTTATTTAAGGGACAAATTTGAGACAAGCTTTTTAAGCTTTTTTGGAAAAAGGTTGTACACAGCTGAAAGCATGAATTTAAGGGCTGCACGGTCACTGTCCGCGTATACACCCTGGCGTGTCCACCGGCGTATAGGTTGCCGGATTTGGCAAGTCTAGCTGTAGATGCTATTATTCCATTGACGGCGAACGCGTACGTGCCCCATGCACGTCTGGACGTACGGTTGTGACGCGCGGTCATGCCAAACACCTGTGCGAGAGCAGGACGCGCTACGCATACGCATCGATCATCATGGTAGACAGGCCATGCATACATGGTACTCTCGAGTCTGGTGTGTGGAGGACGAGGAAAATGATGCGAGACACGTCGGCCCATGTGATGTGTTAATTTGGCACCCACAAGCAGAGTATCAAATCTGGTAGTTCATCCAGCATCACCCTCTCATGGGCGGTTCGGCAACGGCTCTGCCAGATTTAGATTTGCCTCCGGCATTGTAGTAGTAGCACACTCGGTGGATCTGACGGCTGGAGCCACACAGCGGATCGATCGGCTTGGCAGGCGAGTTACTGCCACTGCCACTATGTATCTCTCCATGCAGACAAGCCTCGCACCACAGTTTGAGCAAGATCTCTGCTTAACGATTACTGCAAGTACATGGATGTGTTCTACGAAGAAGTTCATCTCGCATCTTTGATAAATCTTACCAGCAAAAGAGCCTATGAGTTATAACGGTAGAAGAAAATACCGCACGACCCTAACCTAATAACCATGACTCGAGACACCAATAGCTTCTCTTCTCTCGGCATAAGATGAGAAATTTGCTCTTTTTGTCCCATGCAAGATTTTGCCGAGGCGTGCATGCATGGTTATCGTCGGTTTCTTTCGTCTCCAATTTGACTTTGCTGAGGTGTTTATTTGTAATCCGGATCGGTGTCGATACGAAAGAAAGATGGATCGTATGCTATTGATTGAGATTGCGCCCCCTAAATAGCATTTAAAAAAATAGTATACATATAAAATAACATCATATGTATATTCTACGCATTTTTTAATCAAATTTCATATATAGGATGTTTAAAGGATTTCGATATTTTAAAAAAGTACTATTTGTTCTAGATGGACTGCGGGTTAGTTATAGAAACGACAATTTTTTTCGATAAAACGCAAAGAAAAAGACTCATTTTCTATCACTTAACAGTGCAGTGCGGGTTATTTACCAGAAAAGGGATGGGGTTTCTGTAAAGCGGTAAAAACGGCTCCTTTTCTCTCTATTAAAGGTGGACGATGGGTTAATTACCAGAAAAGAGAGGGAATTTTCTGTAAAAATGCGTGACGGACACCTAAATTGCCGGCTACGGTGTTCTGTTATAAGGTCGAGCTTCAAACCAGGAAGTACACAACCTAGCGAAATTCTCTCTTTTCGCTTGCTGAGGTTTGCCATTTGTGGCTTACCCTACCTTACAACCCAAATTGTATTCCTTTGAATATATCAATAAAAGTTTGGTAACCCTAAAAAAATCTCGCCTCTTCCAGTCCCCGTCTTAGGGGATCTTTAACATGGACCCCTAAACCGTCCGGACGAAGAGGTTCGGACACAATTTGCCATCCAACGTGATATCCCATAAGTCAGCTCACCGTCCCGGACATCCATTTTTCCACAATCCAGAGGCAAACCAGGAGGGCTTTATGGGCGTCCAAGCCGCTGTCATGCACACGTCAGACACTCGAACCCACCCAAGGACCTCTCTTGCACCTGTGCTCTCTCTCGCCGGGACAGGTTGCGCACATTCATGTCGCTCAATGCCGCTCCAGAGTGCCAGCACCGTATTCATGCCAGTCCAGAGCAGACACATGTTGGAAAATATGCTCTAGATGCAATAATATTTGAGTATTATTTATTTCCAGGATATAATTAATATTTATATTCTATGTTGTAATTGATATCTCGATTATGTGATTCAGAGGAAAACTCATAACACGTGTAGAGTTATAAAACAGTAAAACAAGATTCCTAGTTTTGCCTTTAGGACCAGCTCAAAGTGTTGATTGATGATTTCGTTTTATTATGCCCGAAAAATTTGAGAGCACGATGTTGAAAGAACACTCGTGATGAATTGATCCAAATCCTTCGTTATACTTAGAGATTACATCGTCTAAAGTCTATAGTACATAACACGGGAGTTAACGTATGTATGATTCGTTAGAGCATGAGAGTATCGAGTCACTCCATACCGGACGCTACGCTTTGGGGTTGTTCCAACGTCATCCATAACAAGGTGATCATAACGACAACTTACAGTTTCATCGAAAACGTACGACGAGGGACTAGATAGCTCGAGACTGGGATTTGCTCTTTCGACGGTGGAGAGATATTTTTAGGGCTGTCGGTGTCAAAACCGGCGGATCTCGGGTAGGGGGTCCCGAATTGTGCGTCTAGGCGGATGGTAACAGGAGACAAGGGACACGATGTTTTTACCCAGGTTCGGGCCCTCTCGATGGAGGTAATAACCTACTCCTGCTTGATTAATATTGATGATATGGGTAGTATAAGAGTAGATCTACCACGAGATCAAGGAGGCTAAACCTAGAAGCTAGCCTATGGTATGATTGTTGTTCGTCCCCACGGACTAAAACCCTCCGGTTTATATAGACACCGGATAGGTTAGGGTTACACAGAGTTGGTTACAATGGTAGGAGATCTACATATCCGTATCGTCAAGCTTGCCTTCCACGCCAAGGAAAGTCCCATCCGGACACGGGACGAAGTCTTCAATCTTGTATCTTCATAGTCTTGGAGTCCGGCCGTGATGATAGTTCGGCTATCCGGACACCCCCTAGTCCAGGACTCCTTCAGTAGCCCCTGAACCAGGCTTCAATGACGACGAGTCCGGCGCGCATATTGTCTTCGGCATTGCAAGGCGGGTTCCTCCTCCGAATACTTCATAGAAGGTTTTGAACACCAGGATAGTGTCCGGCTCTGCAAAACAAGTTCCACATACCACCGTAGAGAGAATAACTTTTGCACAGATCTGCTGACGTATTTCGCGACGTGACATCACACCGCGGCCAGGTCTTTATATGAATTGTTTTTTTACGGTTCCACCTCAGCGCGTTTAGCGAGGCGGTTTCCTTGGCACGTCTTATCAAAGCATAGGTCGTGCCCCCTTATTCCGGGATTCCCATCAATACGGACGTGGGTAACCCAACCGTGCCCGTTGGCATACCTCCCCTATCAAAGGCGAGTCCTAATCGACCACGGGGTGGGCTCTTGGTATTCAACCTCTTTATAATGAGACCAAGGCCCTCTTCTTTTTACACCCTCCATCGAGTTCGCCTCGGCCGAAGTTCTAACACCCAAAGCCTCAGATTTAGGCGCGGACCTTCGACGATGTCCGCTCCGACCGGCACGGGCCGATGGATGTCTTCCTCCGTCACGAAGAAGATGTGCTAAAGCTGCGAGACGCGGGTATCTAACGGCGAGATCTCGCATAAGTTGCCTGCTCGAGGGCAGGTCATTCCCACTCGAGCCCGGGCGAGAACGTGGTGTTCAGTATCTCACTTCCTTCGGGATTAGGCTTCCCGACGGATCCCTTTGTCTTGAGGGGCTCATGTTTTATTATGGGCTGGATTTCCATGACTTGAATCTGAGTCCATCCTCCATATCTCGTCATTCATTGTCGTATGTGAGGCCTTCCTCCATATTACCCCTCACTTTGGATTGTGGCTCAAGACCTTCAAGGTGGAGCCAAAAGATGATCGGGGGCAACAAGCAGAGTGCGGAGGGGCGGTCATAAGCAAATGTGCTGATGCTCCGTGGCCCGAGGGCTCTTTTCAAGAGGAGCTTGGTTTGTGGCAATGGGAATGGTTTTATATCACCGCTCCCCGGGGCACCAAATGGGTGGCGCTCCCTGCCTTCCGCTCAGGTCCACCACAGCGGCTGGCGTCATGGGTCAACAAGGGGCTCGACTGGGGGCCGTCCAAGGACGTTCCTTTGCTGCAGGGCCGTATTTGAGACCTTCGAGAAAGAGAGATCAATCTGGTTGCAGTGGCGCAGGTTATGTTGATCCGGCACCTTCTGCCCTGCAAACGTCGCCCCCTCCGCCTGTGGGAATTTAATCTGGAGGGACCACGAGCTCTCCAAAATTTTATGGGCACGACGCCCGTGGAGATGTATAAACTGTTCTTCGGATCACAAGAGAAGTGTCCGGACTTGACTGAGGACGCATGGCTAAGCTGCAATCGCCCAGATACTCAGGTAAGTAGTCCTGTAACCGGACAAGCTGTTCAGTCATTTATCATATATATATATATGCCCTCTAAAGGAGCCGTTTCTTGAACAGGAGTGGATAGCCAAGGCGAAGTTAATAAGGTGTCCGGCTCCCCTCCCAGAGACCACGCCGGATCCCATGCTGACCAAGATGTTGAAGGCCGAGCCTTTTGAAGAAGGCGAAGGGGGGAGCGGGAAGCAAGCGCCTCTACGAAGGAGGCTATCAAGGAAGGAGGGATTAAAAGTCCCATCTTTCGAGGAGAGAAGAGGACCGCTTCGGAAGATCCGGAGGTCAAGGCCTCAAAGAGGGGAAAGGGATCTTCGTCAGAGAGTCCGGCGCTGGGAAGTAACCCAGCCTCACTATTTCCGTAAGTAAAAAGAAGGGGTCTTGTAAATAAGGAACATCCCTGTATTTATTTCTAAAGATAACCGAAATTGTACCTTGTAGTTCGGATCTCAGCCCTTCTCAGCAGAGCTCGTCTTCGGGGGATCTTCTTCCGGAGATGATGGAGAGCGAAACGCCTCCACCTGTCGCACCCTCGTGCGAGGCGGACGACCATGAGGTGTCGCCGCGAGGGTTTCCCAAGTGGCGGGCCGAAGGTCAGCGCCAATCGGGCGTCTTGATCGGAGGAGCTGAAGGATCTGCTCGGGTGAGCGGCTATCTCAGAAGATCACCGTGCTCTAATGGGTACGGTGATTGAAAGAATTGCATCCGTTGAGAGCGGATTGCATGAAGCCGCCAGAAGTTTACTGACGGGGTTTGAGGTAAGCAAAAATAATGTACCTTCTGACAGTTATGCATATAAAATGCGCCCTGTATAGGTAGTAGCCCATGAGACTCGGTATGTTGTTAAAATTGACAGCGTGCCGATGATCATAATCTCAGTTATAACATGTCGCCGCTCCTAAATAGGTGGCGGGGCGTCCGATGTCCAACCGGACTGATGAATATGCCGAACTAAAGCGACAACTTGACGAGGCGGATGCGGACATCGCGTTGGTCAATAAACGGTTTGATGAGTCACAAGGTATGCGACTTCTACGCGGACACCTGGTAAGGGAGCTTGACGCCCATGTCTTACTACTTGTATGCTTAATGCAGATGGTGCCGCTGCTGTGGAGGAGCTGCGGGCGGAACTCGCCCGAGCGAAAAAGCAAGCCAGAAATAGTAATGCGGCCGCTTTAAGGGCGGCCGAAGAGCTAAAAGCCGAACGGTCTGCTCACTGCCGAAGCAAAGAGGAAATGGCCGATATGGCCGGAAAGTTGAAGAACATTACCGACCGCTGCGAGGTTCTTGAAAAAGAACGTCAAGCGGAGCAAGAGGGCCTGAACAAGGCCACCGCCGAATCCAAGGATGCCCGTTCCGCTTTGAGAGCTGCCAAGGAGGAGCTGAGTCAGGCCGGGGCTATTACGGCTGGAAAATCGTTTCTGCTGCGGAGGAAATATATGGATCCCAAGTATGCTCAGTTGGACAAGTTGTGGAGTTCGGAGGATGCTTATCTGGACTTAGCGGCGAGTGCTGCGGACGCGATTGAGCACTTCCGAGGCCAGAAGGGCACGAAGGGAAGAGCTATATTGGTCACAATTCCATAGTCCGGAGCGTCCTCTTCCGTTGATCGATCGGTTGGCGAATGGGCCGAGCTGAATCGATTATCCAGACTTGCCATGAAGCATGTCATGACTCATTTGTGGCCAGCGGACCCGGTAGAAGAGTTATTTTGGCTTAGTGCAACAGTTCCTTGGTGCGGTACCGCGTATCGACGCAATGAAGCGGTCGGCGTGCATTGAGGGAGCGCGGATGGCTCTGGCCCGTGTCAAGATATACTGGGCGGAGATGAAGGCCACCGATGTTGCGTCCCAAGATTCGGACATAAGCCGAGTACCTGCCGAGCACTATTTTGAGGAAGTCATGCAGGGCGCTCGTTTAATAGAGACGCAGTGCTCGAAGGATATCATGTTTAAATGACATGTATGATTTGTGAAAACAATGTTTCAATATAATATAAGAGCTTTTTATACTTGTGCTTTCAAGTAGTAGACTACTCCCTATTCGGCGTTTATGTATATGTATATATAACCTGAAAGATGGCAGTCCTTGGCTTCAGCCCCCACGCACATAGTGCGGGGGTGTTTGCAAAAAAGGCGCTTTTTCACACTTAATCCAATGTCTTGGTCCTGTTAAGGAGGTGGTAGCGTAGCAAACTAGGCAACCGGACTATAATGCTTTATCACTTTCACTTAGCCATAGGAGTTCGAGGGTGGGGCTACTATATAGCCCCTGGGGGCACCGCACTCTCCCGAATTCGGGGTGTGTATGTGGCTGACCGAAAACCGGTCCTTCGTTAATGCGGAGGAATTCTAAACATTCTGATGAGTCATCGAGTGGTTGACCAGTCTCTCGCTATATCATGATGATCAGTTTTCGGCTTTCTCTCTTGAGGTGCTCGCCCGGCGAACCGGGCACAATCGCAGATAGTTCTCCGGTGCCGCGTTAGCCGATAAAGCGGAACGTAAGGCAGCACAACAGTGAGCCGCCAAACCCAACATTTGACCAAAGACATGATTCGAGCTGATGCATATAAGGCCTAAGTCGAGACGCCGAATACTCCCTAAGGTATTCGGTCTTTATAAAAGCAGTCGAGAATAATGCCCTAAGCCCCGGTGTCCGTGCACGCAAAAAATTCTGGTGCGGCCAATGCCAAAACGCCAACCTCCTCCTCGGTTATAGTAAGAAACACGGGATGTATATCAACAAGAGACAGTAAAAAGGTTTACGAGGGTTTTAATCTGAAAAGAATCCTTGCAACGGGTCCCTACCGCACGTCTGCTTTGTGTCTCCGCAGCCGTATCACAGACGGGTGTAGCACGTTGTTCATCTGTAAAAGAGAGGAACTTAGTTTAAAAGAAAAAGGATCGTGCAAAAGATGTACTTTATATTAAATAAACAGAGTACGTTTCGAAGGAGTGAATAAAATTGAGCTTTATTGTCTCTTGTTGTACATGCATGCAGCCCCTTGTATGGGGGCATGCCGCTAGTAGGCGCCGGACTCGTCTAGCCGTGTCCGATGTTTGAATGACCTATTCGGGTTCTTTGACTAGCGTAGCCGGATGGGTGTGGGGCTGTCAAGGCAGTCTCATGTTCCTCCGTGCTCAAGTAACACTTAATACTCCCTTTTAATGAGATGATGCCGCGTGGATCGGGCATTTTAAGTGTAAGAGATGCATAATGCGGTATTGCGTTAAAGCGGGCGAAAGCTTCGCGTCCCAATAGTGCTTGATGGCTACTTTTAAACGGGGCGACATGAAAGATTAACTTTTCGCGACGGAAGTTGTCGGAAGAACCGAACACAACTTCTAGCAGTATGGAGCCCGTACAATGGGCATATGGGCCTGGCATTACTCCTTTAAAGGAGGTGTTGCTGCGGCGAATTTTGGTTTATGTCAGGTTTATGTCACTGCCACCATCCATGAGGACTTGCGTAAATTGGAATCCGTCGATTATAGGATCCAATATCAAGGCAGTCCATCCTGCGTTTCGGATACTTTCGGAATAGTCCTGATGGTCGAAGGTGATTGGTTTTGACAACCAGTGTTGGTATTCCGCTAGGGTAGTTTGTGCGGCGCGCATTCTAGTGGGCGCCGCTCTGTTTTTCCCTTTGATCACGTGAAGTGAGTTTACTGTTTTAACCTCTTGTGGGAAATTCTTTTGTTTTCCGGGGCTCTGCTTGTGGTGCTCGTCATCATCTTCACTTGGTGTGTCGAGTCCCTTGTGTTAGTCGTTGAGTCTGTCAGACTGTTTGAAGACCCAACAATCTCTGTGGGTATGGTTTGCAGGCCTCCCGGGAGTACTGTGGATTTGACATATCTTGTCCAAGATTTTGTTTAAGTTGGATAGCTCATCGCTATTGTCCTTAAGGGGCAGTTTTTTATTGTTCTGCCGTGAGCTTTTGAATCCGGCATTGACTGCCGCGCTCTTTGGACCGTTCCTTTTAATCCGGCGCTGGTCCTTGTTGCACCGTGGTTTCCCGTTTCCATCCCTGACTTCGGATGTACTTGGGTATTGGTGCTACATCTTGCTAGCCAGCTATCCTCTCCAGCATAAAAGCGGGTCATGAGGCTTGTTAATGCGGCCATTGTTCTTGGCTTTTCTTGGCCGAGGTGTCTGGCGAGCCATTCGTCTCGGACGTTGTGTTTGAAGGCTGCTAAGGCTTGGCGTCCGACAATCGACTATTTGGTTCTTTTTAGTAAGGAACCTGTTCCAGAATTTCCGGGCTGACTCTCCGGGTTGTTGAGTTATGTGACTTAGATCGTTTGCATCTGGAGGGCGGACATAGGTCCCCTGAAAATTTGCCTGAAACGCATCCTCGAGCTCTTCCTAGCTTCCAATGGTATTTTCGGGGAGGCTTTTAAGCCAATGCCGAGCTGGCCCTTTGAGTTTGAGGGGTAAGTATTTTATGGCGTGGAGATCATCTCCTCTAGCCATGTGTATGTGGAGGATGTAATCCTCAATCCAGACTCGAAGTGCATTGTTCCGTCGTATGCCTCTATGTTTACGGGTTTGAATCCCACTGGAAATTCATGATCCAGCACCTCATCGGTGAAACATAGGGGGTGTGCGGCGCCCCTATATTGGGGTGTGCCGTGATGTTCGGATTTTTGGCGTATTGCATTGCTTTGAAGAGCTTGCTTTCTTGGCCCATAGATGGACCTAACAGGGCCATCCTTTTGATGTGAATCCTTATGCGGATCGCGTACCGGCTTGTGTGCGGCGCCGTTTGCCGCTCTCTTTTGCCGTGGGGTCGTCCATCCGACCGGGTGGCTTTCTTACTTTTTGATTGTCGGGGCTTTATGGCCTCCTCATCAAATTCGGGCAGTAGCTTTCTCTTTGGGTAGCTCTTTGTTCGGCGACTGTCGCCGTATTTGTCTCATGGTGTTGAATACTTTGCTCCATCTCGATCCTGAGTGCATCTTCCGCTGTTTTGAGCTTCATACGCTTTTTCAGGCTACGCAGCGATGGCGGCGAGCCTTTTCTGGAGGTTATTTTGCTCCGACAATTTGTCCGGCGTGAGATCGTCCGGACTGTTGTCTTCGCCGGGACGGGTTGTTTATCCAAGTTGTTTTGTTGGACGATTGCTCGATAGCATGTTAAATGCCCACCGGTTCGCCCTGCTCTATGGCTGGGTCTCTGTTGGCGGGACTTGGTTCGGCGTTTACGTTGCCGTTTTGACTGCTTTTCGAGGGATTTATCCTTCGTAGCGTCCCGTTGTTCCTCGTCTCATTTCCTTTAGGTGTATCCACCATGTATACATCATGGGATGAGGTGGTTGTTCAACATCCTATAGGCGCTGGTTCATGGTTGTCTCCTACATCATCGTCCATACCGTCAATGTCTTCGGAGTCGAAATCGAGCACGTCGTGTAAGTTTTTGACAGTGGCTACGAATTGGGTGGTGGGTGGGCGTTGAATTTCTTCGTCGTCCGCATCCCAACCTTCCTGACCGTAGTCCGGCCATGGCTCTCTGGATAAAGAGAGAGACTTTAGTGAATTCAGGATGTCGCCAAAGGGCGAGTCTTTGAAAGATGTCCGCGGCGATGAACTCCATGACGGCGCCCGATCGGATTCGATTGGCGAGGCGGAGGTTCGGAGTCCGGAGAGGAGTCCGGCACCTGGGAGTCACGGTCTTCGCAAAGGACAGGGATTATGTTCGGCTTAATCGCCGTAAAGATTTCAGCCTCCGAGGTGGCGTCTATCCAACTATCCTCAATCGGTGAGATCGGCTCCGAATCAATGTTCGGAGCGGACACTAGTGCGGCCTCCAGGACACTATTCGGCGGCAGAGTTAGATCATGCCCATCAAGACAGTGCGGCGCGCTTGGCTGTGGCTCGAATCCGTCGAAGATCAAGTCTCCGCGGATGTCGGTCGTATAATTCAAGCTTCCAAATCTGACCTGATGGCCAGGGGCGTGGCTTTCGATCTGCTCCAGATGGCCAAGTGAATTGGCCCGCAGCAAAGCCGCCGAACCTGTAGATCTGTCCGGTGAGAAAAGTCTCACCCTGGACCGCGTCGTTGTTGATGATCGAAGGAGCCATCGGGCCTATCGGTGACGACACAGAGAAACTCTCAATGAAAGCACCAATGTCGGTGTCAAAACCGGCGGATCTCGGGTAGGGGGTCCCGAACTGTGCGTCTAGGCGGATGGTAACAGGAGACAAGGGACACGATGTTTTTACCCAGGTTCGGGCCCTCTCGATGGAGGTAATACCCTACTCCTGCTTGATTAATATTGATGATATGGGTAGTACAAGAGTAGATCTACCACGAGATCAAGGAGGCTAAACCCTAGAAGCTAGCCTATGGTATGATTGTTGTTCATCCTACGGACTAAAACCCTCCGGTTTATATAGACACCAGATAGGTTAGGGTTACACAGAGTTGGTTACAATTGTAGGAAATCTACATATCCGTATCGCCAAGCTTGCCTTCCACGCCAAGGAAAGTCCCATCCGGACACGGGACGAAGTCTTCAATCTTGTATCTTCATAGTCTTGCGGCCGTGATGATAGTTCAGCTATCCGGACACCCCCTAGTCCAGGACTCCCTCAAGGGCCATCTCTATGTGACAACATCCAGAATCATTTGTCCGGACACATCGTGAATTGATCACGGGGATGCCGGACATGAGAACGAGAAAAGAGAACCAATCCGGTAATGAGGAGACCGATATATTGAGCATGAGTTTGACTCATGGGGATACTGATAAATCTCACCTTGGGTTTTGTAAAATATTATCAAGTAAAAGGATAATTTTTTTTAAAGGAGGCAAAAGATTTGCCTCATCCATTAATTAAGCAGAAGAGAGTTGCCCCGTTAAATGGGCGAAAACCGATACATCAAGGGGCAAATCCATTGTTGAACACCAAAGCACACGGTCTCAAACCGCTCTCGTCGACAACATGCCGAACGACACAAGAAACACCCACCACACAGACATAAGCAACGGGAACCCCGCTCCGCCGAACAAGCTAGCCTTCCACCGTTGTCGAAAAGAAGAATCCGTGACTACTATGAGAGGAGTAGCAACGGGACTCCCGCAGAAATGAAGGGCATGCACTCCACAGGTTCTGCGCCAATTGCATCATCTAGCATTGCTCGCTCGGATATCATTCGTGTGAGTATAGAGGTCAATATGGATGTCCACGGTTTCGATATTGATTATTTGAACGAAAGGTGTTTTGGTTCATGTCTATATTTCACCGAACCTGTAAGGTCACACGCTTAAGAGACTACGACATGCTGAGTTCTATTGGAGTTAGAAATATGAGAAAATATTACTGAAAAAGTTTCGGGCATAAAAGAATTTGTTTTGATAGAAACCGAAAGGGTTTCGAAATACCAAGTACTACCGGATAGGCGAAACATACCCCAAAGAACCTAATAATGATATAGAAGGGCTCCGGTATTTACCGGGAGCACCCGGGGATTATTCTAGGCACCATGGGCTGCCCAAATAGGCTATAGCCTATTAGGGGGCAGCCACCCGGGCCTAGAGGCCCAATAAAGAGGTGGTGCCCCCTATGGCTTGTTAGACAAGTTAAGGAGGGTGTGTTAGTTGGAGGAGGACTCCTCCAACTTTGACCAACACCCGAAGGGAGGAGTTACATCACATGGTGTAAGACTAGAAGTTGGCGAGTATGAAACTTAGCTAGGCCATTTCCTTGAGTTTGTTGTAAAATATGTAGCTAGCGATTTAGCCATTCTAATTTTGTAACGGAATACAAGGTTGTCCCTTAAAAAAAGGCCTCAAGGGAGGAGTTCCCCTCCTCCAAGTCGGCTAGCCCCCCTCCTTCAGGTGGGTGTGGGGTGTTCGCGCCTATGCGGCAGACAGTCTAGATATCCCAGTACTCGCTTCATTTCACACTAGAGTTAGAGACCCCGGACAATATATTAGTTACAGTAAATTTAGGAGAGTCCGTTGGAAAGTTTAGATGCCTTTACTTTTGGCTACCTTTGTGATGGTTCTTTCACCTTAAGAGGAGAAAAAAAGAAAATTACACCCCCACCCACACAGACACAAACACCACTCCGGAAACAAACCATGATCACCAGAGCTGAAACTGTACTCGAAGATTTGAATCTCACAGCAGGTGGTGACAAAAACACCGTAAATGGCAAATTTACTTTAACCATGGCCGTCAATTTTTAACAAGGCCATAATGATTTTTTACTTTTCAATATATTATAAAGTACTCTCTCTATTTCTTTTTACTCTGCTAACAAATTTATTTGATGTCAATGTTTCAAAATTTGACCAAATGAAGTCAGTGTTTAAAATTTGACTAAATTTATATTAGAAAATGTCATCATCTACAATATCTAATAAATATAGTAGGAAAATTTACATTGTGAATGTTAATACTTTTTTTTACATAAACTTGGTCAAACTTTGATGGGTTTGGCATCAGACAAACCTAATACATACAGGGAGTATAAAGAAACAGAGAGGTACCTTTTAGAAACAAAAATAAATATTTTTTAGAAACTATGGTGGGAGTGCTTTAACACACGTAAATATATTTAATTAAAATGTAACTAAAATACCCATGTGGTGTCTTGAGTTTCCATGCCCACCTTATTTTTCTACAATATCTTGTTGAAAAGAGCTGCTCATGCTGCACATCATGGAGCACCAAACCCGCCTCAAACGCCTGGGCGGACGACCAGGTCACTGACTAGTCACGAAAATTTGACCCAAACGGGCGCCTTAAACGGGCTTCAAATGCCCGAGCTGGCCGGCACCTCTCATATCCAGCCCAAATGGGGCGGATATGGTGTCACCTGGGCGCGTCCGCCACGTCGAACCCGACCCACACTGGCCCATCCCGACCCATGTATGTTCCTCCCTATCCACTTGTCGGACCAAACCCTACCCACACTTTATTCCACTCCCCACCCACTTCCCTCCGCCTCCCGAGCTCACCTCCGGCCTTCTCGGCCATGGCAGGTAGCGGATCTGACTCCGACCAGTCCGGATCTGTCAACTTAGGTGTCATCCCATGCGGGTTGGAGGAGGCTTGAACGGTCAGTGCCCGCAATGTGCCCGGACGTGTCCGCGGGCTTGTGAGGGATTGGATTTGACAGGTCCGGCTGTAGATGCTCTTATAGTATTTGCTATCTGATCGTCACGAGTCACTTAACAAATGCAGAGCAATAATCATGAGTGCTGGCGTCTAGATCATCAAGTAATGCACAACTTGGCACCAGCAGGGTGGTGAAAATGACGCCGTAAATGGCTTCCTTTTCTGTTGAACAACTGTAAATGGCTTCCTCAGCCGTGATTAGATTACCCGCGGACGCATGCGCACAACTACAAATAGCTCGCGGTTGAAGGCACTGCCCCAGTACACGCGCGCGCACACACACCCCGCGCCAAGGGAAGGGACCACGCGGGTCCGCGACGTTCGTGCGTGCGTCAACCAGCTATGTCCACCGAGGCGCTGCTGGCCGCCCAAGGCGGCGGCGGCGGCGGCGGCGGCGGAGGGGAGGTGGCGAGCCGGCGCCTGAGCATCGACGACGCGCTGGCGGAGCACGCGGGGGAGTTCGGGCGGTGGCAGCTGCGGCACTTCGTGCTGGTGTCGGCGGCGTGGGCGCTGGAGGCGCTGCACACCATGGTCATCATCTTCGCGGACCGGGAGCCGGCCATGCGGTGCCCCGCGGGGGACGGGCGGTGCGGCGACCGGTGCGCCGGCGCGGCGGCCGGGTGGGAGTGGGCGCAGGGGAGCGCGTCGTCGACGGTGGCCGAGTGGGGCCTGGTCTGCGGCGAGCGGTACAAGGTCGGGCTCGTCCAGGCCGTCTTCTTCGCCGGGTGCATGATCGGTACGTACGCCGCCGCTCTCTCTGCTCCCGCCGCCGATCGCCGGGTTAGGTCTATCTGTTTTTTTGGTATCTCTGTAAACCCTGTTTTGTCAGCCTAACATTTGGCTACCATATCGCCGTCAGCCTAACTAATCCCGTGGGTTGGCTTCGCGTGCGCTCTCTGATGTCCCGTTGATAGTATCTTCTCTTACGCATCAAGTGCAGAGCCTCGTGCTCTGTCTGTCACACGGATGGCATGCCCAGCCCCAGATCGCGCCTCCGAGGGCATGCGTCCCACTCCCACCGTGGAGCAGTACAATTTCGCCGTCTCGACGGCGCCAAATCGAATTTCCTCCCTCCCCAGATCCGTCTTATCGCCAGCCGCTACGTCCCAAGCGCCGTATACATGCCTGCCTGACTGCCGAGTAGCTGCGCGTGCAATCTTTTTCCTTGGAAAAAACTGAGGTCTAGCTAGCTGCGCATCTGGACGCGTGCAGTGTCACTGGTTGAGTAGGATAGTTGTAGTAGTTTACTTCAGCAGCCTTTTTTTGACTCCTGCTGCATCTTTTTCTACTGAACTGCATCCACACCTGTATCGTGGCTAGCCTTATTTTGTATTCTAGTGCGTTTTTTTTTACTTTTAATGGGTCAGTCTCGGTGATGTGATCTCAAGCACATTGCAGACTAATTAAGTTGTCCTACTAATAATACGACAAACTCCGTCTAGATTAGTCTCACTCTCGCATGTTGGTGTCGCATTCTTCTACTGGTGAGTATTTTTCTTTTTCCAAGCCCTTTTGTCTTTTGTGTTATGGGAATCAGATATGATGCTTTGGGATCTCTTGGCCGATCCATCCAAGCATCCCGCTGACTGAACCAGTGCATGTGGCTGAGAACTGTGGTCTAGTGGATCCTTTGGACACTACTCGTACAAGCCTAACCAACAGTGACTAGTGTCTAGTACATCTTTACATTCAAGGATGCGTCCCCGGACCCGTCCACTCAATTACTAGAGTGTAAGTTGCAGCAATACAACAACACTGAAATTGATATATTTTCCCTCAAAAAATGCACGTACGAAGATCAACTGAGTATTCAGATTGAGCATCTGTTGCCCTAGTCACTTCCTTAATCTGCTCAATGTCTCTTAGTATAGTATATGTCGTATTGACGCATGGGAGCATGGGGTTGAGTAGGATTCGGTTTCTTAGAGGATACTATACGACTGAGAATTATAGTAGGGCGTTGACAGTGACCGGGATGCGGCATATGCTTCTTCAGGCTCTCAATAAACCCTCCATATCGGAAGATGCTGCTGCTTCAGAGCTTCCGCGAAGCGATTGGCCGCGGATGACGGCGTACGGTGCGAGGTGACGCGCGCGCCGTAGATTTAGCCTTCCTACGTGGCTGTTCGAGCCGTGCCAATTCTTCTTGGCTGTCAGTCGGATCAGACCAGGTCATCTATCGCCGGCGTCCTGATCCGCCACTGGACAAATGGCGAGATCATCCGGATACACTCTGATCTGGGGCTGGGAAATGGAAGAGAAATGGGCCCGCGCAATCCGAGTTTCGGACACACTCCAGGCTACCTGCTAGTGGAGTTGAAGTAGAGTACTTCGCCTGTGCTCACTTTCTTCTCCTCTGTTTTCGCTGAATACGAAATGGCTAGCAAAAAAAGACTAAATAATGGACTGAAAGTTCACAAAAAAAGTAATGGTCTGGATTTTGCAAAAAAGAAGGTGATATGTTTGCTCTATCTCTTTGATGTAGGCTGCCGGTTTGGCGTGCCCCATGATATTTTAACTGTTCCACTGAGCATCATTGTTTAATAAAGTTTAGCAAGGTTCTCTAAAAGAAAGTCGGCCATGTCCAGATGAGCTCGGGTGTAGAGATGGATTTTCGGTCATGCCATTCATTTTATCATTTATATTTATGGTCATTTTTCTGTTGTTTCATGCGACTGGTTTTTTTAGAGCATCATGTGACCGATCACGTCGTTGGCTCTTTGCAGGTGCGGGCGTGTTCGGGCACCTATCAGACTCATTCCTGGGCCGGAAGGGGTCCCTCCAAATCGTCTGCTTCCTCAACGCACTCTTCGGCCTGCTCACCGCGCTCGCCCCCAGCTACAGGGTCTACGTCGTCCTCCGCCTCCTCACGGGCTTCAGCACCGGCAGCATCGGCCTCTGCGCCTTCGTCCTCGCCACGGAGCCCATCGGGCCCTCCCGCCGTGGCACCGCCGGCATGTCCAGCTTCTACTTCTTCTCGGGCGGCATCGCGGCCCTCGCCGGCGTCGCCGCGATGTTCCAGTCCTCCTGGCGCCTCCTCTACGTCGTCACCTCCCTGCCCTCCCTCGTCTTCGTGCTCGCCGTCATGCCGTTCATCTCCGAGTCGCCGCGCTGGTACCTCGTGCGACGGCGCACCGACGATGCCATGCGCGTCTTGCGCGACATTGCGGCCACCAACGGCAGGCGCATCCCGGACGACGTCACGCTTAAGCTTGATGATGAGGGAGATGATGTCAACGGCGGCAAGCAGATCGAGGAGTCGTCACCGTCGTCGTCGTCGGGATCGATCCTGGACGTGTTCCGGTCGAGGACGACGCGGGCCAGGCTAGTGCTGTCCGTGCTCATCAACCTCCTCTGCTCGGTGGTGTACTACGGGCTGAGCCTCAACGTGGTCAACCTCAAGACCAACCTTTACGTCAGCGTCGCCGTGAACTCCATCGCCGAGATGCCCGCCTACCTGCTCACCGCGCTGCTCCTCGACCACTTTGGCCGGAAGCCACTCGGCATCGGCACTATGCTTCTCAGCGGCGTCTTCTGCATCGCCGGCAGCCTCATCGCTGGCGTCGGCGCCATGAGGTAAATCAAATAAGAGTTCAAATCAGCGTTCAAACCTACGTGTGCGCTGCATCTTTTCTGTTCTAATACATTTGAGTATGTGACATTGCAGGATAGTGAGGATGGTATGCGGTGTGGTGGGCATCTTTGGCATGGCGGCGACGTACAACTTGTTGTTCATATACACGGCGGAGCTGTTCCCGACGGTGGTGCGGAATGCGGCACTAGGGTGCACGTCGCAGGCATCACAGATGGGTGCCATACTGGCGCCCATGGTGGTTGTGCTCGGGGAGCGGGTGCCATTCGCAGTGTTCGGCGTGTCGGGGATCATCGGCGGGCTGTTGGTGTTCTACCTCCCGGAGACGATGAACAAGCCCTTGTATGACACCATGGCCGGCCTGGAGGAAGGAGAAAAGACCCCCTTGAAATAAGAGCAAGGTGCAGCGGGTGACTCTGGATTGCATCAGTTTTCGTGATGTTGCCGGTAGAAAATGTTGCTGATGGATTTATGGAGTGAACCGCTCATGCAGCTTAGTTTGTAGATTTATTTTCTTGTTGTATGGGGTTTGTAGATTTTTATTATGGAATATGCTGTAGATTATTTCACCTGTTGATAAATCAAAGGAACGTTGTTCTCTAGTTTGGTTGAGACATTGTTTATTGTTTATTTTATTTTCTTGAATCCTCTATTTTAGTTCTCCCACCCATTTCTCGCAAAAGAAAAGTTCTTCCACCCATGCAATAGAGAGTGAATGGGAAAAGAGGGGTTACTTTTATTTTCATTTTCCACTTAAAAGATAGACTTTGAAATAAGAGTCATGTAATAATGCTGAATTCAAAGGTTTATTTCTATAGTATACAAAAAAAATCAAATAAATTTATGGATTTACCACGACTTTTGTTGTGATACATAGATAAAGAAGGAAAATTTCTCTCTTCAAGACCATTGAAAAGAACTGACCGGCAACATGCATAACGTTATTTAAAGCTTAGCTGGAAACCAAACTTAATAAACTGTTCTTTGGTGGAGGTGCAATTCCTGGATGGAAATGCTTCAAAATGAATTTGATTACTGATATGTTTGGTGAACCAGTGCAGTCCTAAATAAACCCTTAGGGCATCTCCAATACCGTGCCCTAAATCGGACTCACTATCCGTCGGCGGACGCGTCGACGCATCCACGAAAACGGACACAGGAGACGGCCATCCAACGCAGTGCCCTAAAAGTCCGCCTGTGTCCTTTTCTATACCCAATGCACTCAAAATAATATAGCAATAGTACAGTTTGTCCAATAGCCCAAATATTATAAATATTTAGATCCAAAATATAATCGGATGTTCAACATGTTTTTGAAAATTCGTCGATACAAATTAAACGTTACTCCGAGTCCTACAATGCATCGGTATCCACAAAAGTTGGTCATCCAGACATTGTGCGCCGTGAGCTTTATCCAAGAATGTATGAGCGTGAATGGCCTGCCCTTCATTGTTCGATACAGTAAGGCAACACGTGGTGGCCATACAACATGATGATTACCAAGTTAACATAGAACGAATGAGTGTCAGCGTCGTCAGCGACCTTGCCTCTTCCCCCGCTCGGGGTAGCTCAATGCGGGCTGAGGAAGTCGAGTGGCGGCGCTTGCACGGGCCGCGATGACGTTTCTTCAGGAGTTGGCGGCGGGTCGTCGCCTTCTGGAGGTGGCGTGAAGGGTTGTAGGCGGCGGCGGTGTGCGCGGTGCTCACATTGCGACTGACCTCATGCAAACGGATCTAGTGCTCGGATGGGTCTGGTGGTACCTGGGCGCATTGTAGCGGCGCCTTGGCCGGAGGTTGTCAGCTGGTTCAGCTCCTAGATTTGTGTGCAGCCGGAGTTGGGCATGGTGACTTTTCCCAGCTTTGTCCACCGTTGAGGGATGGTCCATCACTAGGGGGCCATAGTGTCATTCTTGCCTCCCTTCTGGTGGCGACTTGCCACAGAGGAGCTCACCTTTTCCCGGGTGGGCAACGCGGGGCGGTGTAGGCCAGCACTAGACGGACGTGGACCTAGGGTTGTTCATGGGTGGGTAAGGAAGTGCCTTCATGCCTGTCTCTTCTATCCTCTTGGTTACGAGCCTGTGAAAAGGATGGAGTCGGTGTCATGGATGCCGGGACGACGACCTTGGTGGGGGAACCGCGGTGCTAGGATGCAGAGCATGTGGCTTAGGCGCTGTCTGGTGACCATGGTTGTGTGGGCGGTGTGGTTGCCAGGGTGTGATGTTCGATGGCGGTGGTGCGTTAGACCATATCAATTCGGTGACGGTGGGTTCTGCCCGAGGTCAAAACCATTTCTAACATGTTAGGCTAGTGATGGTGCGTCTTGAAGGCATCATAGCGGGTACTCACTGTTCATCATGGTGCTCCAAGGGAACCCAGATCCTGGGATTGGGCGATGACGGCGCTCCAGTGTCGTTTCCTTCTTGAAGATGCCGCCTTGGAGCTCATGGTTTGTCATACATAACTTCATATCATTGCGGTGGCTTGTCCATGGTTGAGGGCCCTAGCGACTCCATAGTGATGCTTACTGTCCACTTGTTGTTGGTTTGGAGTTGTTTTGGGTAGTGTGGCTGTTTTTGGTGTCGTTGTATCCCGTCTTGGGTGTGTGCGTGGTGCCGGCGTGTGTTTGTATTAGATATATATCGGCGTGAGTGTGTGTGTGTGTGTGGGGGGGGGGTATTTTTTAGTAGTTGACCAACATGTGGTGCAACAATAAGCAAAACTTACGATCTTCGCTGTTGACACACCCGGTGGCAACCTTCTGTCCACTTGTGAAATCGCAATGCAATACTTCATAACAGAGTTTGATATGGTGTAGCATCAATGGGCGAGCAATTTCACATTCGATCATGGAGGATGTGCCAGTTGTAAGGCACGAAGTGCTTTTGCTCATGAAACCAAGACCGCACACTTAGCCACAACACCCGACCACGCTTCATGCCTAGAAAGTCCACACATTTGGTAAACCGTGCATCGCATAACAACTCATCCTCCCTTATCGAGTACCACACCATCGTGCTTGCTCCAAAGTAACAATGGAATGTAAAAAAAAGGCTCAATAGCATTTGGCCGAACACTTATCAGGCGTGGTACCTGGCACTTGCGGCGTCGATAGGAGGCGGTAAATGCCCGTGGGGGAGCGGCAACCGTCCAGGCAGGAGGCGGTGTTGGGTAAGGAGGGTGCGAATATATAGAAAGGGGAAAGAGACGAAGTGAGAGAAAAGTGGTCTAGGAGAGAGGATTTGAGTGATCCCGGTTGTCAGAGTCTTACGTGATGGAGCCAGACTGTGACAAACCCCTTCTAGTTCATGGGAATTTATTTGTGCAGACTCGTCTGCAGTCGTTTGCGGTACCACCTCAGATGAAAAAAAAAGTCTGGACGAAGTGTTCATCCCAATGTTTACAGGCATTTTAAGACACGGGGTTTGAGATGCCCTTAGGACCTGCTTGGAGTCGTGTATCATTTTACATTATATGCAAGGGCCAAACAATAATCGCTCGCGCCCATTAGTGCAGTTGCTCGCGCTGCTCGTGCATAGCTATAGGTTTGTTGGGGAACGTAGTAATTTCAAAAAAATTCCTACGCACACGCAAGATCATGGTGATGCATAGCAACGAGAGGGGAGAGTGTCGTCCACGCACTCGTGAGACCGTAAGCGGAAGCGTTATGACAACGCGGTTGATGTAGTCGTACGTCTTCACGATCCGACCGATCCAAGTACCGAACGTATGGCACCTCCGAGTTCAGCACACGTTCAGCTCGATGACGTCCCGCGAACTACGATCCAGCAGAGCTTCACGGGAGAGTTTCGTCAGCACGATGGCATGATGACGGTGATGATGTTGCTACCGACGCAGGGCTTCGCCTAAGCACCGCTACAATATGACCGAGGTGGAATATGGTGGAGGGGGGCACCGCACACGGCTGGGAGAGATCAACAGATCAACTTGTGTGTCTCTGGGGTGCCCCCCTCCCCGTATATAAATGAGTGGAGGAGGGGAAGGGCCGGCCCTCTCTATGGTGTGCCCTGGGGAGTCCTACTCCCATCGGGAGTAGGATTCCCCCCTTCCATGTAGTAGGAGTAGGAGTCAAGGAAAGGGAAGAGAGAAGAGAAGGAAGGAGGGGCGCCGCCCCTCCCCCTAGTACAATTTGGACTAGGCCTTGGGGGGGGGGGCTGCCTCTCTCTCTCTCTCTCTCTCTCTCTCTCCCTTAAAGCCCAATAAGGCCCATATACTCCCCGGCGAATTCCCGTAACTCTCCGGTACTCCGATAAATACCCGAATCACTCGGAACCTTTCCGATGTCCGAATATAGTCGTCCAATATATCGATCTTTACGTCTCGACCATTTCGAGACTCCTCGTCATGTCCCCGATCTCATCCGGGACTACAAAGTGTTCCTCCGGTAAACGGGAGTTGCATAATCTTATAGTCATAGGAACATGTATAAGTCATGAAGAAAGAAATAGCAACATACTAAACGATCAAGTGCTAAGCTAACGGAATGGGTCAAGTCAATCACATCATTTTCCTATGATGTGATCCCGTTAATCAAATGACAACTCATGTCTATGACTAGGAAACTTAACCATCTTTGATTCAACGAGCTAGTCAAGTAGATGCATACTAGTGACATTATGTTTGTCTATGTATTCACACATGTACTAAGTTTCCAGTTAATACAATTCTAGCATGAATAATAAACATTTATCATGATATAAGGAAATATAAATAACAACTTTATTATTGCCTCTAGGGCATATTTCCTCCAGTCTCCCACTTGCACTAGAGTCAATAATCTAGTTCACTTCATCATGTGATTTAACACCAATATTCACATCTATATGTGATTAACACCCATAGTTCACATCGTCATGTGACCAACACTCAATGGGTTTACTAGAGTCAATAATCTAGTTCACATCGCTATGTGATTAACACCCAAAAAGTACTAAGGTATGATCATGTTTTGCACGTGAGAGAAGTTTAGTCTACGGGTCTGTCACATTCAGAGCCATATGTATTTTGCAAATATTCTATGTCTACAATGCTCTACATGGAGCTACTCTAGATAATTGCTCCCACTTTCAATATGTATCCAGATTTAGAGTTAGAGTCATCTGGATCGGTGTAAAAGCTTGCATTGATGTAACTCTTTACGACGAGCTCTTTTATCACCTCCATAACCAAGAAACATTTCCTTAGTCTTCACTAAGGATAAGTTTGACTGCTGTCCAGTGATCTACTCTTAGATCACTATTGTACCCCCTTGCCAAACTCATGTCAAGGAACACAATAGGTCTGGTACACATCACAACATACTTTATAGAACCTATGACTGAGGCATATGGAATGATTTTTTCATTCTCTTTCTATTTTCTGTCATGGTCGGGTTTTGAGTCTCACTCAACTTCACACCTTGCAACACAGGCAAGAACTCCTTCTTTGACTGTTCCATTTTGAACTATTTCAAAATCTTATCAAGGTATGTGCTCATATCTGTTGGAAAAGTCAGTGCCTAGGAGGCTCTTAGGCACGCCTAGGCGCTAGGCGATGGCCAAACGCCTCGCCTAGGGCATAAGCAGAAGTCTAGGCTTAGAAAGTAAGAAATTGTCCAGCCAAGCGAGAAATCATGCCATATTGCACCAATATGCCAAAAGGGCCATATTCCAATCGTAGTAGTTGGTAGTTAACATACTTATATGCCTCAAATTAATAAAATACTCATATAATAACTACATATACACCCTGATAGTAAAAATTATATAACCGCCTAGGCTGTGCCTAGGGCGCTTAAGCACCGCCTGGGCACTAGGCGAAGGCCAACCGCCTCGCTTACGCCTACCGCCTTTTCCAATCTTGGTACTCATTGAAAAATCTTATCAAGTGTCTTGATCTATCTCTATAGATCTTGATGCTCAATGTGTAGGCAGCTTCACTGAGGTCTTTCTTTGAAAAACTCCTTTCAAACACTCCTTTATGCTTTCCAGAAAATTCTACATTATTTTTGATCAACAATATATCATTCACATATACTTATCAGAAAGGCTGTAGTGCTCCCACTCACTTTCCTGTAAATACATGCTTCACCGCAAGTCTGTATAAAACTATATGCTTTGATCAACTCATCATAGTGTATATTCTAACTCCGAGATGCTTGCACCAGTCCATAGATGAATCACTAGAGCTTTGATGTAGGACGGAACCCTATGGGGCCGATCTTTCACGTTTGGAGAGGATCCCTACGAGGAACACGAAGAACGCGCGGAAGGAAACGAGGGAAAACACGGGGAGAAACAAGAGAAACACTCAACCGACACGAATATGATCACACAAGTGCTAGATCATCGAGGCACAAAGTAACACGAGATCCAAAGTCAACAAAGGACGATACAAGGGTAACCGTTCTTCTCCGGGAGGAGGTCTTGATTGTATTCTCCGGATGGAGGTCTTGAATCCGGATGGATCTTCTCCGAAGAGGTGCGGTCCCTCACGAGGAGTAGATCCGTGTAGATGAGCAATGCTCTATCTCATATGAGCTAAACCAATGTTAACCTAGAACGTAGGTGGAGGGGGAGTATATATAGTCTACGGGGCGAAGGGGTACATGGGCCACGGCCCGGATGCGCTGCACGCAGGCAGGAGGGGGCCGGATGTCCGGGCGCTCGCGAGAGGCCGGATGTCCGGGCTGGTGGAGTTTGCCTTGCTGCTCTCTGGATGGACGGGGCCGGATGTCCGGGCGGAGGGGCCGGATGTCCGGGGCTTCGGGAGGCGCCGGATGTCCGGGGTGACAGCCGGATGTCCGGGCTGTCGGGGCAGCCTTCTGTGCTCCCTGGACGGCGTGTCCTGATGTCCGAGCTGGTGGCCGGATTTCTGGTGCGGAGGGCCGGATGTCCGGGCTAGACGCAGGATGTTCGGGCCCTGTAGCTTCTGCTGCAGATCCGTGGCTGAGGGGTAGATCTCCAGGGGCCGGATGTCCGAGGCCATGGCCGGATGTCCGGTGCCTGGAAGCTATCCTTGCCTTCTTCCGTTGGTTCTCTTCTTCTGTGGACTTGGTGGCTTGACCATCTTCATGTGCATCCCCGGGAGGGTCCTCTTGGTACCTAATCATGCACAACATTCCGGACTTAGGTAGTAGCCATGTCTCGTGAGGATCATATGAGATATCACTAAGGAGAGAAGTCACCTTGGTCTCGAGAGCTCTAGCTCGTGCTCTTGTCATGGGTCCTCTTGGTGCTTGGTGAGACGATGGTAGATCCATGGGGATGACCGAAGGATGCTCCGCATCATCTCCCCTCCCTTGGGAAAGATCCGACCTCGGATCGAAATCCTCATCACCATGGTACGGGGAGAGATCGGTGACGTTGAAGATGTCGCTCAAGTTGTACTTGTCGCGTGGGAGATCGATCTTGTAAGCGTTGTTGTTGTAGCGTGCTAGCACCTTGAAGGGTCCATCAGCTCAAGGTAGAAGTTTGGACTTGCGTTCGTTGGGGAAGCGGTCCTTGCGAAGGTGTAGCCACACGAGATCTCCGATGTTGAATATCATGGGTTGCTTGTTGATGTTGAGCTTGGTCACAAGTCGTTTTACTTGGCGCTCGATGGTGTGCCTTGTATCCTCATGCATCTTCTTGATGTAGCTTGCGCTTGCACTCGCATCCATGCTGGTGTTCTCTTGTAATGGAAGAGGTAGAATGTCCAATGGGGACAACGGGTTGAAGCCGTAGACGACCTCGAAGGGGGACTTGCCGGTAGTCAAATGTCTTGCACGGTTGTAGGCATACTCGGCGATGAGTAGACATGCCTCCCACTCCTTGATGTTCTTCTTGATCAACAAGCGAAGTAGAGTGGAGAGCGTATGGTTCGTCACCTCCGTTTGGCCGTCAGTTTGAGGATGGTATGCGGATGAGAACAAGAGCTTGATTCTGAGCTTGGCGCATAGTGTCTTCCAAAAGTAACTCAGGAACTTGACTTCGCGGTCGGGAGAAGATTGTCTTTGGTACTCCATGGAGTCGCAAGATTTCCCTACAAAAGAGATTGGCAACATGTGAAGCATCGTCTATCTTGTTGCAAGGAATGAAATGTGCCATCTTAGAAAATTGGTCCACCACAACAAACACGGAATCCTTGCCATTTTGAGTTCTAGGCAAACCAAGTACAAAATCCATGCTAATGTCTTCCCAAGGTTGATAAGGAATAGGAAGAGGCATGTAAAGACCATGGGATTGAGCTTTAGACTTAGCTTTGCGACATGTAGAGCATAGGTTGGTGAAGCGTGAGACGTCGCGGAACATCTTGGGCCAAAAGTAGTTATTTGGAGAGCCGGCGAATGTCTTGTCGCGCCCAAAGTGTCCCTTGAGTCCGCCTCCATGAGCCTCTTGCAAAAGGAGCAAACGAAGAGAAGACTCGGGAATGCAAAGTTTGTTAGCTCTCATAAGATAATCATCCTTGATGTAATATCGTTCCCAAGATGTATGCATCAAACATTTAGCATAAGGAGTAGCAAAAGATGGATCATTAGCATACAAGTCTTTGATGTGCTCAAAGCCAATAACATTCAACTCAAGTTTAGTGACAAGCGTGCATATGCGTGAAAGTGCATCCGCAACTACATTTTCCTTACCCTTAATGTACTTGATCACATAGAGGAAAGATTCAATGAATTCACTCCATTTGGCATGACGCTTGTTTAACTTAGTTTGGCCTTTTAAGTACTTAAGTGTTTCATGATCGGTATGTATGACAAACTCATGACGTCTAAGATAATGTTCCCAAACATGTAGCACACGCACTAAAGCATACAATTATTTGTCATAAATGGGGTAGTTAAGTTGAGCACCGGAGAGTTTTTCACTAAAATATGCAATGGCTCGTTTTTCTTGCATCAAAACTCCGCCAATTCCGGTACCACTTGCATCACAATGAACCTGAAAAGTTTTGTCAAAGTTGGGCAAAGCAAGAATCAGAGCATGAGTAAGCAAAGAGTTAAGCTCATTAAAAGCGGTGGATTGCAAAGATCCCCAAACAGAAGGAGCATTCTTCTTACTCAAGGCATGCAAAGAGCGGCAATAGTGCTAAAGTCTTTCACAAAGCGATGATAAAAACCCGCAAGGCCAAGAAAGCTACGCACTTGTTGCAAATTGGTGGGTTGGGGCCATGTTTTAATTGCTTCAATTTTAGATTCATCAACATGGACACCCTTGGAAGAGAAAACGAAACCCAAGAAAACGAGCTTGCCAACATCAAACGTGCACTTTTCATGTTGGCATAAAGACGTTCCTTGCGAAGGGTTTGCAAAATAGACCTAACATGCTTTAGATGCTCTTTCATGGATTTGCTAAACACAAGAATATCATCAAAGTAAACCACAACAAACACTCCATTATAAGGTCGAAGCACAAAATGCATAAGACGCATGAAAGTTCCGGGAGCTTCCGATAAACCCATAGGCATAACCGACCACTCGTACAAACCAAATTTGGTTTCGAAAGCGGTTTTCCATTCATCACCTTCTTTTATGCGGATTTGATAATAGCCACTTTTAAGATCAATTTTCGAGAAAATGGTGGCACCGCTAAGTTCATCAAGCATATCATCTAAGCGAGGAATGGGATGCCTATAATGAACGGTAATAGCATTTATAGGTCTACAATCCGAGCACATGCGAAAACTACCATCTTGCTTGGGCACAAGTATAACGGGAACGACACAAGGGCTTAAGCTTTCACGTACATGACCGTTGTCGATTAGTTGTTGTACTTGCCTTTGGATCTCCTTAGTTTCTTCGGGGTTGACGCGGTATTGAGCTTTGTTTGGAAGAGGTGCTCCGGGGATGAGGTCGATTCGGTGCTCAATGCCTCGTAGAGGAGGTAGACCCGGAGGTAGCTCACCGGGGAAAACATCTTGGAATTCCTGCAAAAGATAAGAGAACACTAAAGGTAGATCGTGAGAGGTGTTAGTTTTGGGCTCTCCATCCTTGCACACAAGGACAAAGTGCATAACACTTGATGGGTTCTCACACACTTCTCTCATCTCTCTTTTGGTGGCAAATAGGACTAAGTTTTTCTTGTCGCTCATCGTGGAGGCACTCGGTTTTGGCTTGTGGCTCTCACTCTCTTTTGGGTGGATCACTTTATCACTCTTGTCTCCATGATGGGTGGCTTGCTTGTTGGCTATCACAAGTCACGTTGCCGGCAATACTCAATGGCTAGTCTCGATGGGTAAGCAACGCAAAAGTAAGGCCATGTGGTTATCAATGCAATTGCAAGGTATGACAAAGATGTCGTCAAGGTTACCGTCCTTGGCAATGATGCGTCCTTTGCGAAGATGAGCGGTGGTGATGTTGATGTCGAACCGTACCTATATAGCCGAAACACAATACGACACGGGAACCACAACTCAAAATATCACAGACCAAAACGTGTCAAAATCGTCATAGGAGGTAGCGGTGAGCGGTGGTGGTGCTTGCGAAAAGCGGTGGTGGTATGCGGAAGTATGCGTGGGCACCGGGGCAAAATTTGGCGAAACTAGGCAGAAAATGGCGCGGGGTGATGGAGTTGCTGCCACCAGGGGCCGGATTTCTAGGCCAGTGGCCGGATGTTCGGGACACCGGATGTCCGGGGACTCAGCCGGATGTCCGGGCGCCTGGATCATGGCCGAACGGGATGAACTCCACGGGATAACTCCGGGGCAAAATTTAGACGAATTTGTGGATGGAAATTGCGGGAGAGATGGGGAAAAGCTAGATCCACTCGATGCAAAGCAGATCCATGCATCAAATCCAACAAAACTTCATCACACCAACAAATCACAAAAAAAATTTGGGGCTATTTTTGGTGGGGATTTTCGGATTTAGGACGAAAACAACAAAATCAAGCTAGAAACATGGGGTAGGGGCTCCAAAAACGTGATCAACGTGGCTCACGATACCAAGATGATGTAGGGCGGAACCCTATGGAGCCGATCTTTCACGTTTGGAGAGGATCCCTACGAGGAACACGAAGAACGCGCGGAAGGAAACGAGGGAAAACACGGGGAAAAACAAGAGAAACACTCAACCGACACGAATATGATCACACAAGTGCTAGATCATCGAGGAACAAATTAACACGAGATCCAAAGTCAACAAAGGACGATACAAGCGTAACCATTCTTCTCCCGGAGGAGGTCTTGATTGTCTTCTCCGGATGGAGGTCTTGAATCCGGATGGATCTTCTCCGAAGAGGTGCGGTCCCTCACGAGGAGTAGAACCGTGCGGATGAGCAATGCTCTATATCAAATGAGCTAAACCAATGCTAACCCTAGAACGTAGGTGGAGGGGGAGTATATATAGTCTATGGGGCGAAGGGGTACATGGGCCACGACCCGGATGCGCTGCACGCAGGCAGGAGGGGGCCGGATGTCCTGGCGTCGGGCCGGATGTCTGGGCGCTCGCAAGGGGCCGGATGTCCGGGCTGTCGGACCGGATGTCCGGGCTTGTGGATTTGGCCTTGCTGCTCTCTGGATGGACGGGGCCGGATGTCCGGGCAGAGGAGCCGGATGCCCAGGGCTTCGAGAGGCGCCGGATGTCCGGGTTAAGGCCGGATGTCGGAGGTGTCAGGGAAGCCTTCTGTGCTCCCTGGACGGCGTGTCCGGATGTCCGGGCTGGTGGCCGGATTTCCGGTGCGGAGGGCCAGATGTCCGGGATGGACGCCGGATGTCCGAGCCTTGTAGCTTCTGCTGCAGACCCGTGGCTGAGGGGTAGATCTGCAGGGGCCGGATGTCCGGGGCCATGGCCGGATGTCCGGTGCCTGGAAACTGTCCTTGCCTTCTTCCATTGGTTCTCTTCTTCCGTGGACTTGGTGGTTGACCATCTTCAGGTGCATCCTCGGGAGGGTCCTCTTGGTACCTAATCATGCACAACATTCCGAACTTAGGTAGTAGCCATGTCTCGTGAGGATCATATGAGATATCACTAAGGAGAGAAGTCACCTCGGTCTCGAGATCTCTAGCTCGTGCTCTTGTCATGGGTCCTCTTGGTGCTTGGTGAGACGATGGTAGATCCATGGGGATGACCGAAGGATGCTCCGCATCAAGCTTGCACACCTTGTTAGCACCTTTAGGATTGAAAAAACCTTCTGGTTGCATCATATACAACACTTGTTTAATAAATCCGTTAAGGAATGCAGTTTTGACATCCATTTGCCAGATTTCATAAAATGTGGCAATTGCTAACATGATTCGGACAGACTTAATCATCGATACGAGGGAGAAAATCTCATCGTATTCAACACCTTGAACTTGTCGAAAAACTTTTGCGACAAATCGAGCTTTGTAGATAGTAACACTAGTATCAGCGTCTGTCTTCCTCTTAAAGATCCATTTATTTTCTATGGCTTGCCGATCATCGGGCAAGTCCATCAAAGTCCACACTTTGTTCTCATATATGGATCCCATCTCAGATTTCATGGCCTTTAAGCCATTTCGTGGAATCTAGGCTCATCATCGCTTCCTCATAGTTCGTAGGTTCATCATGGTCTAGTAACATGACTTCAGAATAGGATTACCGTACCACTCTGGTGCGGATCTTAATCCGGAAGATCTACAAAGTTCGGTAGTAACTTGATCTGAAGCTTCATGATCATCATCATTAGCTTCCTCACTAATTGGTGTAGGAATCACTAGAACCGATTTCTGTGATAAACTACTTTCCAATTCGGGAGAAGGTAAAATTACCTTATGAAGCTCTACTTTCCTCCCACTCACTTCTTTTGAGCGAAACTCCTTCTCTAGAAAGGATCCATCTTAGCATCGAATAACTTGCCTTCGGATCTGTGATAGAAGGTGTACCCAATAGTTTCCTTTGGGTATTCTATGAAGACGCACTTCTCCGATTTGGGTTCGAGCTTATCAGGTTGAAACTTTTTTACATAAGCATCGCAGCCCCAAACTTTAAGAAACGATAACTTTGGTTTCTTGCCAAACCACAGTTCATTAGGCGTCGTCTCAACGGATTTTGATGGTGCCCTATTTAAAGTGAATGAAACAGTCTCTAATGCATAACCCCAAAACAATAGTAATAAATTGGTAAGATACATAATAGATCGCACCATATCCAATAAAGTGCGGTTACGACGTTAGGACACACCATTATGCTATGGTGTTCCATGTGGCGTGAGCTGTGAAACTATTCCACATTGTTTTTAAATGAAGGCCAAACTCGTAACTCAAATATTCTCCTCTACGATCAGATTGTAGAATCTTTATTTTCTTGTTACGATGATTCTCCACTTCACTATGAAATTCTTTGAACTTTTCAAATGTTTCAGACTTGTGCTTCATTAAGTAGATATACTCATATCTGCTCAAATCACCTGTGAAGGTTAGAAAATAACGATACCCGCCACGAGCATCAACACTCATTGGATCGCATACATCAGTATGTATTATTTCCAACAAGTTAGTAGCTCGTTCCATTGTTCCGGAGAACGGAGTTTTAGTCATCTTGCCCGAAAGGCACGGTTCGCAAGCATCAAATGATTCCTAACTAAGTGATTCCAAAAGTCCATATTTATGGAGTTTCTTCATGCGCTTTACACCGATATGACCCAATTGGCAGTGCCACAAATAAGTTGCACTATCATTATCAACTTTGCATATTTTGGCATCAATATTATGAATTTGTGTATCACTATGATCGAGATCCAACAAACTATTTTCATTGGGTGTATGACCATCGAAGGTTTTATTCATGTAAATAGAACAAAAATTATTCTCTGACTTTAAATGAATAACCGTATTGCAAAAACATGATCAAATCATATTCATTCTCAACGCAAACGCCAAATAACATTTATTTAGGTTTAACACTAATCCCGAAAGTATAGGGAGTGTGCGATGATGATCATATCAATCTTGGAACCACTTCCAACACACATAGTCACTTCACCCTCAACTAGTCTCTGTTTATTCTATAACTCCTGTTTCGAAGTTACTAATTTTAGCAACCGAACAAGTATCAAATACCTGTGGGCTACTATAAACACTAGTAAGGTACACATCAATAACCTGTATATCAAATATACCCTTGTTCACTTTGCCATCCTTCTTATCCACCAAATATCCAGGGCATTTCCGCTTCTAGTGACCATTTCCTTTGTAGTAGAAGCACTCAGTTTCAGGCTTTGCTCCATGCTACGTCTTGAGCTTGCGTTGGTTTTCCTTGAAGAGGAAAGGGTGATCCAGCAAAGTAGCGTAAGTATTTCCCTCAGTTTTTGAGAACCAAGGTATCAATCCAGTAGGAGGCTCCTCAGAAGTCCCACGCACCTACACAAACAAACAAGAATCTCGCAACCAACTCAATAAAGGGGTTGTCAATCCCTTCACGGCCACTTGCAAAAGTGAGATCTGATAGAGATAATATGATAAGATTTTTTTTGGTATTTTCATGATATAGATTGGAAAATAAAAGATGCAAATAAAAGTAGATAGAAAACATATATGATAAAAGATAGACCCGGGGGCCATAGGTTTCACTAGTGGCTTCTCTCAAGATAGCATAAGTATTACGGTGGGTGAACAAATTACTGTCGAGCAATTTATAGAAAGGCGAATAATTATGATATTATCTAGGCATGATCATGTATATAGGCATCACGTCCGTGACAAGTAGACCGACTCCTGCCTGCATCTACTACTATTACTCCACACATCGACCGACTCCTGCGTGCATCTAGAGTATTAAGTTCATGAAGAACAAAGTAATGCATTAAGAAAGATGACATGATGTAGATGGATAAACTCATGCAATATGATATAAACCCCATCTTTTTATCCTCGATGGCAACAATACAATACGTGCCTTGCTGCCCCTCACATCCTTTGGGAAAGGACACCGCAAGATTGAACCCAAAGCTAACACTCCTCCCATTGCAGGAAAGATCAATCTAGTAGGCCAAACCAAACTGATAATTCGAAGAGACTTGCAAAGATAACTTAATCACACATAAAAGAATTCAGAAGAGATTCAAATATTTCTCATAGATAAACTTGATCATATAAACCCACAATTCATCGGATCTTGACAAACACACCACAAAAAGAGTTACATCGAATAGATCTCCAAGAAGATCGAGGAGAACTTTGTATTGAGTTTCAAAGAGAGAGAAGAAGCCATCTAGCTAATAACTATGGACCCTAAGGTCTGTGGTATACTACTCACAACTCATCGGAAGGGCATTGGAGATGATTTAGAGGCCCTCTGTGGTCGATTCCCCCTCTGGCGGAGCGCCGACGAAGGCTCCAAGATGGGATCTCACGGATACAGAAGGTTACAGCGGTGGAAATAGTTTTTCGTGGTGCTCCTCAATGGTTTCAGGGTACGTGGGTATATATAGGAGGAAGAAGTAGGTCGGTGGACGCTCGAGGGGCCCACGAGGGTGGGGGGGGGGGGCGCCCACCTCCAGGGGGCGCGGCGGGCACCCACGTGGCCGCCTCCTCTGTTGCTTGACGTCCACTCCAAGTCCCCTGGATCACGTTTGTTCCAAAAAGATCGCTCCCGAAGTTTCATTCCGTTTGGACTCCGTTTGATATTCCTTGTCTTCGAAACTCTGAGGCAAAAAAAAACAGCAATTCGGGCTGGGCCTCCGGTTAGTAAGTTAGTCCCAAAAATGATATAAAAGTGTAAAGTAAAGCCCATAAACATCCAAAACTGGTAATATAATAGCATGGAACAATAAAAAAATTATAGATACGTTGGAGACGTTGTTGGAAATATGCCCTAGAGGCAATAATAAAAGGATTATTATTGTGTTTCTTGTTCGTGATAATTATCTTTTATTCATGCTATAATTGTATTATCCGGAAATTGTAATACACGTGTGAATACATAGACTACAACATGTCCCTAGTGAGCCTCTAGTTGACTAGCTCGTTGATCAATAGATAGTCATGGTTTCCTGACTATGGACATTAGATGTCATTGATAACGGGATCACATCATTAGGAGAATGATGTGATGGACAAGACCCAATCCTAAGCATAGCACAAGATCGTGTAGATCGTTTGCTAGAGCTTTTCCAATGTCAAGTATATTATCCTTAGACCATGAGATCGTGTAACTCCCGGATACCGTAGGAGTGCTTTGGGTGTACCAAACGTCACAACGTAATCGGGTGACTATAAAGGTGCACTACGGTATCTCCGAAAGTGTCTGTTGGGTTGACACAGATCGAGACTGGATTTGTCACTCCGTATTATGGAGAGGTATCACCGGGCCCACTCGGTAATGCATCATCAAAATGAGCTCAAGGTGACCAAGTGTTTGGTCACGGGATCATGCATTACTGATGCAGTAAGGTGACTTGCCGATAACGAGATTGAACGAGGTATTGGGATACCGACGATCGAATCTCGGGCAAGTAACATACCGATTGACAAAGGGAATTGTATACGGGGTTGCTTGAATCCTCGACATCGTGGTTCATCCGATGAGATCATCGAGGAACATGTGGGAGCCAACATGGGTATCCAGATCCCTCTGTTGGTTATTGACCGGAGAGCAGTCTCGGTCATGTCTGCCTGTCTCCCGAACCCGAAGGGTCTACACACTTAAGGTTCGGTGACGCTAGGGTTGTATGAATATGAGTATGCTTCAAACCGAAAGTTGTTCGGAGTCCCGGATGAGATCCCGGAAGTCACGAGGAGTTCCGGAATGGTCCGGAGGTAAAGAATTATATATGGGAAGTTGAGTTTCGGCCATCGGGAAAGTTTCGGGGTCCACTGGTATTGTACCGGGACCACCTAAGGGTCCTGGGTCCACCGGTGGGGCCACCTATCCCGGAGGGCCCCATGGGCTGAAGTGGGAGGGAACCAGCCCTTGGTGGGCTGGTGCGCCTGGCCCCCTCTGCGCCTAGGGTTGTGAACCCTAGGGGAGGCGCCCACTTGCCTTGGGGGCAAGTCTCCCCTGGCCACCGCCCCTAGGAGATCCCATCTCCTAGGGCCGGGCGCCTGGGGTCCCTATATAAAGAGGGGGTGGGAGGGCAGCCGCACCCAAAACTCCGGGCGCCTCCTCCCTCCCCGCTACACCTCTCCCTCCCGTAGTTGCTTGGCGAAGCCTCGCCGAACCTTCTTGCTGCATCCACCACCACGCCGTGTCTGCTGGATCTTCATCAACCTCTCCCTCCTCCTTGCTGGATCAAGGTGCGGAGACGCCATCCGCCCAGACGCGTGTGTTGAACGCGGAGGTGCTATTTGTTCGGCACTTGGTCATCGGTGATTTGGATCACGGCAAAGTACGACTCCCTCAACCCCGTTCTCTTGAACGCTTCGCCATGATCTACAAAGGTATGTAGATGCACTCCTATCACTCGTTGCTAGATGAACTCATAGATGGATCTTGGTGAAACCGTAGGAAATTTTTATTTTTTCCAACGCTCTCAACAGTGGCATCATGAGCTAGGTCTATGCGTAGTTCTCTATTGCACGAGTAGAACACAAATCGGTTGTGGGCGTAGATGTTGTCAACTTTCTTGCCGCTACTAGTCTTATTTTGCTTCAGCGGTATTATGGGATGAAGCGGCCCGGACCGACCTTACACGTACGCTTACGTGAGACAGGTTCCACCGACTGACATGCACTAGTTGCATAAGGTGGCTAGCGGGTGTCTGTCTCTCCCACTTTAGTTGGAGCGGATTCGATGAAAAGGGTCCTTATGAAGGGTAAATAGAAGTTGACAAATCACGTTGTGGCTTTTTCAGAGGTAAGAAAACGTTCTTGCTAGAACCCTATTGCAGCCACGTAAAAGACGCAACAACAATTAGAGGACGTCTAACTTGTTTTTGCAGCAATTGCCTTGTGATGTGATATGGCCAAAAGTTGTGATGAATGATGAATGATATATTGTGACGTATGAGATCATGTTCTTGTAATAGGAATCACGACTTGCATGTCGATGAGTATGACGACCGACAGGAGCCATAGGAGTTGTCTTAATTATCGTATGACCTGCGTGTCATTGATTCAACGCCATGTAATTACTTTCCTTTATTGCTAAAACATTAGCTATAGTAGTAGAAGTAATAGTTGGCGAGCAACTTCATGGAGACACGATGATGGAGATCATGATGATGGAGATCATGGTGTCATGCCGGTGACAAGATGATCATGGAGCCCCAAAGATGGAGATCAAAGGAGCTATATGATATTGGCCATATCATGTCACTACTATATAATTGCATGTGATGTTTATTATGTTTATGCATCTTGTTTACTTAGAACGACGGTAGTAAATAAGATGATCCCTTATAATAATTTCAAGAAAGTGTTCTCCCTAACTATGCGCCGTTGCTAAAGTTTGTCATTTCGAAGCACCACGTGATGATCGGGTGTGATAGATTCCTACGTTCACATACAACGGGTGTAAGACAGTTTTACACATGCAAAACACTTAGGTTAAGTTGACGAGCCTAGCATGTACAGACATGGCCTCGGAACACAAGAGACCGAAAGGTCGAACATGAGTCGTATGGAAGATATGATCAACATGGAGATGTTCACCGATGATGACTAGTCCGTCTCACGTGATGATCGGACACGGCCTAGTCGACTCGGATCATGTAACACTTAGATGACTAGAGGGATGTCAAATCTGAGTGGGAGTTCATTAAATAATTTAATTAGATGAACTTAATTATCATGAACTTAGTCTAAAATCTTTGCAAAAATGTCTTGTAGATCAAATGGCCAACACTCATGTCAACATGAACTTCAACGCGTTCTTAGAGAAAACCAAGCTGAAAGATGATGGCAGCAACTATTCGGATCGGGTCCTAACCTGAGGATCATCCTCATAGCTGCCAAGAAACAATATGTCCTAGAAGCACCGCTAGGTGAAGCACCCATCCCAGAGAACCAAGATGTTATGAACGCTTGGCAGTCTCGTGCTGATGATTACTCCCTCGTTCAGTGCGGCATGCTTTACAGCTTAGAACTGGGGCTCCAAAAGCGTTTTGAGCAACACAGAGCATATGAGATGTTCGAGGAGCTGAAAATGGTTTTCCAAGCTCATGCCCGGGTCGAGAGATATGAAGTCTCCGACAAGTTCTATAGTTGTAAGATGGAGGAAAATAGTTCTGTCGGTGAGCACATACTCAAAATGTCTGGATTGCACAACCGCCTGTCCCACTGGACATTAACCTCCTGCAGACGAGGCGGTCATTGACAGAATCCTTGGCCGCTCCCACCGAGCTACAAGAGCTTTGTGATGAACTACAATATGCAGGGGATGGTGAAAACTATTCCTGAAGTATTTTCAATGCTGAAGTCAGCAGAGGTAGAAATCAAGAAGGAACATCAAGTGTTGATGGTCAATAAAACCACTAAGTTCAAGAAGGGCAAGGGTAAGAAGAACTTCAAGAAGGACGGCAAGGATGTTGCCGCTACCGATAAGCCAGCTTGCCGGAAGAAGTCAAAGAATGGACCCAAGTCCGAGACCGAGTGCTTTTATTGCAAAGGGAAGGGTCACCGAAGCGGAATCGCCCCAAATACTTAGCGCATAAGAAGGACGGCAACACTAAAGGTATATTTGATATACATGTAATTGATGTGTACCTTACCAGTACTCGTAGTAACTCATGGGTATTTGATACCGGTGCCGTTGCTCATATTTGTAACTCACAGCAGGAGCTGCGGAATAAACGGAGACTGGCGAAGGACGAGGTGACGATGCGCGCCGGGAATGGTTCCAAGGTCGATGTGATCGCCGTCGGCACGCTACCTCTACATTTACCTACAGGATTAGTTTTAAACCTCAATAATTGTTATTTAGTGCCAAGTTTGAGCATGAACATTGTATCGTGGATCTCGTTTAATACGAGATGGCTACTCATTTAAATCCGAGAATAATGGTTGTTCTATTTATATGAGAGATATATTTTATGGTCATGCTCCGATGGTCAATGGTTTATTCTTAATGAATCTCGAACGTGATGTTACACATATTCATAGTGTGAATACCAAAAAATGTAAAGTTGATAACGACAGTCCCACATACTTATGGCACTGCCGCCTTGGTCACATTGGTGTCAAGCGCATGAAGAAGCTCCATGCTGATGGACTTTTAGAGTCTCTCGATTATGAATCATTTGACACATGCGAACCATGCCTCATGAGCAAAATGACCAAGACTCCGTTCTCCGAACAATGGAGCGAGCAACCAACTTATTGGAAATCATACATACCGATGTGTGCGGTCCAATGAGCGTTGAGGCTCATGGAGGATATCGTTATGTTCTCACTCTCACAGGCATTTACTTAAGTAGATATGGGTATGTCTACTTGATGAAACACAAGTCTGAGACCATTGAAAAGTTCAAGGAATTTCAGAATGAGGTAGAGAATCAACAGGACCGAAAAATAAAGTTCTTACGATCAGATCGTGGAGGAGAATATTTAAGTCACGAATTTGGTACACACTTAAGGAAATGTGGAATCGTTTCACAACTCACGCCGCCTGGAACACCTCAGCGTAACGGTGTGTCCGAACGCCGTAATCGCACTCTATTGGATATGGTGCGATCTATGATGTCTCTTACTGATTTACCGCTATCATTTTGGGGATACGCTCTAGAGACAGCTACATTCACTTTAAATAGGGCACCGTTTAAATCCGTTGAGACGACACCGTATGAATTATGGTTTGGGAAGAAACCTAAGCTGCCATTTCTAAAAGTTTGGGGATGCGATGCTTATGTCAAGAAACTTCAACCTGAAAAGCTCGAACCCAAGTCGGAAAAATGCGTCTTCATAGGATACTCTAAGGAAACCATTGGGTATACCTTCTACCTTAGATCCGAAGGCAAGATCTTTGTTGCCAAGAACAGATCCTTCTCGAAAAGAGTTTCTCTTGAAAGGAGTAAGTGGGAGGAAAGTAGAACTCGATGAAGTACTACCTCTTGAACTGAAAGTAGTGCAGCTCAGAAAATGTTCCCGTGGTGCCTACACCGATCGGAGAGGAAATTAATGATGATGATCAAGGTACTTTGGATCAAGTTGCTACTGAACTTCGTAGGTCCACAAGGACACGTTCCACACCAGAGTGGTATGGCAACCCTGTCCTGGAAATCATGTTGTTGGACAACGGTGAACCTTCGAACTATGAAGAAGTGATGGCGGGCCCAGATTCCAACAAATGGCTTGAAGCCATGCAATCCGAGATAGGATCCATGTATGGAAACAAAGTATGGACTTTGATAGACTTGCCCGATGATCGGCGAGCGATAGAAAACAAATGGATCTTTAAGAAGAAGACGGACGCGGATGGTAATGTGACCATCTATAAAGCTCGACTTATCGCTAAGGGTTATCGACAAGTTCAAGGGGTTGACTACGATGAGACTTTCTCTCCCGTAGCGAAGCTGAAGTCCGTCCAATCATGTTAGCAATTGCCGCATACTATGATTATGAGATATGGAAAATGGACGTCAAAACGGCATTCCTTAACGGCTATCTTAAGGAAGAACTGTATATGATGCAGCCGGAAGGTTTTGTCGACCCTAAGAATGCTAACAAGGTATGCAAGCTCCAGTGATCCATTTATGGGCTGGTGCAAGCATCTTGGAGTTGGAACATTCGCTTTGATGAGATGATCAAAGCGTTTGGGTTTATGCAGACTTATGTAGAAGCCTGCGTTTACAACAAAGTGAGTGGGAGCTCTATAGCATTTCTCATATTATATGTAGATGACATACTTTTGATGGGAAATGATATAGAACTTTTGGACAACATTAAGGCCTACTTGAATAAGAGTTTTTCAATGAAGGACCTTGGAGAAGCTGCTTACATATATTAGGCATCAAGATCTATAGGGATAGATCGAGACGCCTCATAGGTCTTTCACAAAGCACATACCTTGATAAGATATTGAAGAAGTTCAAAATGGATCAGTCCAAGAAAGGGTTCTTGCTCAGACATTACAAGGTGTGATATTGAGCTCGGCTCAATGCCCGACCACAGCAGAAGATAAAGAAGAGATGAGTGTCATCCCCTATGCTTCAGCCATAGGATCTATTATGTATGCCATGTTGTGTACCGGACCTGATGTAAACCTTGCCGTAAGTTTGGTAGGAAGGTACCAAAGTAATCCTGGCAAGGAACACTGGACAGCGGTCAAGAATATCCTGAAGTACCTGAAAAGGACTAAGGACATGTTTCTCGTTTATGGAGGTGACGAAGAGCTCGTCGTAAAGGGTTACGTCGACGCTAGCTTCGACACAGATCCGATGACTCTAAGTCACAAACCGGATACGTGTATATGTGAAATGGTGGAGCAAAGCTGGAGTGCAGCTGCAAGCGAAAGCGTTGTGGCGGGATCTACATGTGAAGCGGAGTACATGGCAGCCTCGGAGGCACCGCATGAAGCAATTTGGGTGAAGGAGTTCATCACCGACCTAGGAGTCATACCCAATGCATCGGGGCCGATCAAACTCTTCTGTGACAACACTGGAGCTATTGCACTTGCCAAGGAATCCAGGTTTCACAAGAAGACCAGGCACATCAAGCGTCGCTTCAACTCCATTCGTGAAAATGTTCAAGATGGACATAGAAATTTGCAAAGTGCATACGGATCTGAATGTCGCAGATCCATTGACTAAACCTCTTCCATGAAAGCAAAACATGATCAACACCAGAACTCTATGGGTGTTCGATTCGTCACAATGTAACTAGATTATTGACTCTAGTGCAAGTGGGAGACTGTTGGAAATATGCCCTAGAGGCAATAATAAAAGCATTATTATTGTATTTCTTGTTCGTGATAATTGTCTTTTATTCATGCTATAATTGTATTATCCGGAAATTGTAATACACGTGTGAATACATAGACTACAACATGTCCCTAGTGAGCCTCTAGTTTACTAGCTCGTTGATCAATAGATAGTCATGGTTTCCTGACTATGGACATTAGATGTCATTGATAACAGGATAAAATCATTAGGAGAATGATGTGATGGACAAGACCCAATCCTAAGCATAGCACAAGATCGTGTAGTGCGTTTTGCTAGAGCTTTTCCAATGTCAAGTATCTTTTCCTTAGACCATGAGATCGTGTAACTCCCGGATACCGTAGGAGTGCTTTGGGTGTACCAAACGTCCACAACGAATCGGGTGACTATAAAGGTGCACTACTGGTATCTCCGAAAGTGCCTGTTGGGTTGACACGGATCGAGAGTGGGATTTGTCACTCCGTATTACGGAGAGGTATACCTGGGCCCACTCGGTAATGCATCATCAAAATGAGCTCAAGGTGACCAAGTGTTTGGTCACGGGATCATGCATTACGGTACGAGTAAAGTGACTTGCCAGTAACAATATTGAACGAGGTATTGGGATACCGACGATCGAATCTCGGGCAAGTAACATACTGATTGACAAAGGGAATTGTATACGGGGTTGCTTGAATCCTCGACATCGTGGTTCATCCGATGAGATCATCGAGAACATGTGGGAGCCAACATGGGTATCCAGATCCCGCTGTTGGTTATTGACCGGAGAGCAGTCTCGGTCATGTTCCTGCCTCTCGAACCCGTAGGGTCTACACACTTAAGGTTCGGTGACGCTTAGGGTTGTATGAATATGAGTATGCATCAAACCGAAAGTTGTTTGGAGTCCGGATGAGATCCGGACATCACGAGGAGTTAGGAATGGTCCGGAGGTAAAGAATTATATATGGGAAGTCGAGTTTCGGCCATCGGGAAAGTTTCGGGGTCCACCGGTATTGTACCGGGACCACCGGAAGGGTCCCGGGGGTCCACCGGGTGGGGCCACCTATCCCGGAGGGCCCCATGGGCTGAAGTGGGAGGGGAACCAGCCCCTGGTGGGCTGGTGCGCCCCCCTGGGCCCCCCTCTACGCCTAGGGTTGGGAACCCTAGGGGAGGGGGCGCCCCACTTGCCTTAGGGGGGCAAGTCTCCCCCTTGGCACGCCGCCCGCTAGGAGATCCCATCTCCTAGGGGCTGGCGCCCCACAGGTCCCTATATAAAGAGGGGGGTGAGCGCAGCCGCACCCAACACCGGCGCCTCCCTCCCTCCTGCTACACCTCTCCCTCCCGTAGTTGCTTGGGGAAGCTCGCCGCTGAGCCTCGGCCTGCATCCACCACCACGCCCGTCGTCTTCTTTGGATCTTCATCAACCTCTCCCTCCTCCTTGCTGGATCAAGGTGCGGAGACGCCATCCACTCCGTGACGTGTTGAACGCGGAGGTGCTGTCTGCTTCGGCACTTGGTCATCGGGTGATTTGGATCACGTTAGTACGACTCCCTCAACCCCGTTCTCTTGAACGCTTCCGCTCGCGATCTACAAAGGTATGTAGATGCACTCCTATCACTCGTTTCTAGATGAACTCATAGATGGATCTTGGTGAAACCGTAGGAAATTTTTTATTTTCTGCAACATTCCCCAACAGACGTATCAAGCATCCCCAAGCTTAATTCCGGCTCATGCTCAAGTAGGTAAATGATACAAACGGAATTTTTGATGTGGAATGCTACCTAGCATAATTCTCAATGTAATTTTCTTTATTGTGGCATGAATGTTCAGATCCAAATGATTCAAAATAAAATTTCATATTGACATAAGAAATAGTAATACTTCAATTATACTAATCAAAGCAATCATGTCTTCTCAAAATAACATGGCTAAAGAAAGTTCATCCCTACAAAATCATATAGTTTGGTTATGCTTCCATTTTCGTAACACAAGAATGCTCTCATCTTGCACACCCCCCTGACAATCCAAGCAATTGTTTCATACTTTAGCAATCTCAAACTTTTTTAAACTTTCACACAATACATGAGCGTGACCCATGGATATAGCACTATGGGTGGAACAGAATATTGTCGGGGGTTGGGTGCGACATATGCCAAAGGATGGCTTATCATGGTGGGAGCGAGTAGAACGTCGCCGGTTCCTGGAAGCGGGATGAGGCGTAGACACGAATGCCGGCGCACTTTACCCAGGTTCGGGGCTCTCCTAGGAGATGCCACCCCTAGTCCTGCTCTACGGGGTCCCCGCGTGATCACTAAGGCGCAAGTGATACAATGGTGCTCCTCGAGCTGTATGCTAGGAGTAGAAGGAGGCAGGGCTAGCTCCCTTCTTCCTCTAGGGTGGGGGCTAGTTCTAACAGGTTGGGAACCCTTTGCATGGGTGCCCTGGGGGGTTTATATAGGCCTACCCCCCAGGGGTACAATGGTAATCTGGCCGGGTGTTGGACCCGGCTGTCAGTGTCTCTGGTCGCCGGCTTCTCCGCCGGCTGCTGGGGCCCGCCGCCTGGTGGGCCCCACCGACTGGTCTGGTACGGAGCCGACATGCCGCTTCAGCTGCTGGTGGGTCTAGTTGGTGGCTGATCACTGTAGCCGTGATGCTAATGACGCAGGCTTGGTCAGTGGAGCGTGGCTACAGTCCCGCCGCCTGGTGGGAGATCACTGTAGCCACTCCATGTCTTATCTGGTTAATGGTGCACGGGCCTCGAGGGAGGAACAGGCCGCCTGCTGCTAGCCGGCTTCCCTCGGGTCCGGCTGGTTCGGCCTCCGCCGTCTTCCGGGCTCTCACTTCCTGGTAGGGCCCGCCGCCTGCAGGCCGTACCGACAGGCCGTCGTGGGAACAGGGCTCCACCTGTCAGGAGTGACGTCAAGGGGGGAATGGCAACAGTGCCGCGCCGTGCGGAGATCTCCTCCTGTATGGGGCACTGTGGCCATGCTAAGTCCGGGATTCGGGGGTGAGGGACTATACTGTAGCCTCACCCTGTCTTGTCCTCTTGATGAAGGGCGCAGACTCTGAGGACGCTGGATGGCCGCCTGCTGGAGGCCGGCCTCTCCGGGGGCCGTATGCTAGGAGCCAGCCGGTCTTGGTGCCGTCTGCTGGTGCCTGGCCGCCTTCGGGCAGCCGGTCTTGGTGCCGTCTGAGGTCTTGTGGGGCGAAGCCGGCCCAAAGTCTTGAAAGGTTCAAGGACTCGGGTGAGGCCACCCATGGCCCATTACTCCGACAGTAGTCCCCGAAGCTGGTGAGGCGTCGTGGTCGACGGGCCGTGAAGTCTCAGCAGCTTCCTCTCTTGCCGCGCTCCAAACGAACGCTTGGTCTGCCTTGTGACACGCCGACTGCCGGAGTCGATTTGACAAGGCGGGCTCGCCCGCCAATTTCGAACGCCAAGGCGGGAAACAGGTGGCGTGCCTGCTAAGCTTCCCCAGACCTGCCACCCGGCACGATCACGCCACGCGACGCACGTCAGCCTGGCTAGCCTGCCACCCCACGCTCCTGATGGGACGTGACAGTGGGCTAGGCCCGCCACTTCCAGGCCTCGACACGCGGGAGGATCCGCTGTGGTAGAGGCTGGCGATTGCAATTCCTGCAAGAGTTATTGTGCAGTTACTCCGCGTAATAATCCGGGGCTCGTGGGGTCGTGGGCACAATTAATCCCACGATTCCATGTCCCGCCGCCTCGGCTTCGCAGCCCGAGGGCTATAAATGGGGGAAGGCAGGGGAGCGACGGAGCACGAGCGCCCTACTCCCCACACTTTCCTCTTCCTCCTATCTCTCTGCTGCTGCTGCTGCTGCCTAGCACCCGCTGTTGCACCACCGCAGCTCGCCGTCGTCGAGCTCCTCCTTCCCGCGCAGCTCTGCTCGGATGCCATAGCGCGCGAGAAGGGCGGAGACTAGGACGGCTCGATGGTGATCGAGGATCACCTCACCTTCCTCCAGGCCACGCGCCGGATGCCCAACGCGGCATTCGTCAAGGTGCGGGTGCCGCCGTAGGAGGATATCTCGCCGGGTCCCCAGGGGGACGAGCGGGTCGTCTTCCGCTTGCACTTCCTCTGCGGCTTCGGCCTTCCAGCGAGCGGGTTTCTCCGCTTGTTCATGGACTTCAACCACCTCCAGCTGCACCACATGACACCCAACACCGTGACGCTGCTGTCCGCCTTTGTTACGGCGTGCGAGGGCTACCTCATCATCCTCCCCACCATCGAGCTGTGGGGCGCTTTCTTCTACGGCAAACTGGGCACCTCCGCCAAGGAGACGGGCGGCGAAAAGCGCGGCCTTTATTCTGTGGCGCCGGCCGGCGAAGAGGAACGCCTTCCCGGTCATCAAGCTGTCACAGTCGGTAAAGCTGTGGCAGCAGTCTTACTTCTACGTTGAGAACGTCGACCCGTCAGTCGACTTCATCAACCTGCCGGCCTACGAGGCCAGCCCCCCTATTGGGCTTCGGCCCAACTACGGCTACAAGCCGAAGCCTGTGTCGGCGGACGCGGCTGCCGCCATCGGCCGGCTCTTGGTGCTCCAAGAGTCGAAGGGTCTCATGGCATATGATCTGCTGATCGCCTTTGTCGAGCGCCGGGTTCTCCCACTCCAAGGCCGCCCTCATCTGATCTGTCGGATGAGCGGGCACCGTGACCCGAGCCAGATGTGCACGAAGGAGATGCCGACTGCCGAGGTGACGAGGATGGTGAACGAGATCTCCGACCTCAAGGTGTCGGAGGGAGCCTGGCGGTTCAGGAAGCGGCCGTACTCCAGCGACGACCCGCCGCCTGCCGTAAGTCTCTTAGTTCTTCTTTTTTAGTTCTTGCTTTAGTCTTGGTCTTGGTATGAAGTGGTTCCTTTTCTGGAGCACAGATTTATATGTCTGTGGCGATGGCCGCCATCGTGTGGCCGGGTGGTGACTACCAGCCGGACCGGGAGGTGAGCAACGAGGACGACCCCGACTTGGGGGCGGCCGCCTTGGAGGACGACGCCGTAGGCGGCAGCGACTGAGCAGGCTGCTCCGAAGAAGGGGGTGGCGTGGAGACCTGGCCCGATGATGACGAAGACGAAGACGAGCCGCACCCTGCCCGGAGCACTGCTAACACCGGGCCATCTGCTCGAGGTGGCAAGCGCGAGGAGCAGGAAGGCGCCCGCCTGGAGAAGGCGGAGGCTGACAAGGCGGCGGCATCCGCGGCAAGGAAGCTGGCGCAGGCGGAGGCTGATGCCGCGGTGAAGGAGCGGCTTGCGGAGGCCGCGCCCAGCCAGGAGCCGCTGCTTGTGGCTCCCCTAAATTCCGTGCCTCCCCTGCCAGAGTTTGTGGCGACAACCGAGGGAATCGGCGACGAGCATCCGGTCATGGAGAGGGAAGGCGGCGACGTTGCCATGCAGGATGTCATCGTGCCTCCGCCACCGCCGACCGGCGGAGCGCAAGGCCAGCAGCCATCTGCCTCGCCGGTGCCACCAACTGGGAACGAGGTGGTGACGGGACCAACTCCTGAGGCCCCCACACCCATGCGCTACCATCTTGCTAAGGCGTTCTCGGCGCCGCAACCACTGGAGGCCGGCGCCACGAGCTCGTCGGTCCCGGACACCGAGGCGACCAGCGCCGCACCCACTGGCTGGGTGCGCGGAGGCGGGACGGGAGCCTTGAACCAGGCGGCCCTCGACGTCTAGGCCAAGCTTCGGGCTGAAGCCGACGCCCTCAAGCGGTGCAACGAGGCATTTCTGAACTCGCGAGCAGCCATCCGAGTAAGCTTCTTTCCTCTTTGGTTTCTGATCTTCTTGTTTCTTGGTGGGGGCGCGCGAGCGCACCCACTGGGTGTAGTGCCCAAGTTTCGGGCCGGCTGCTGAGCAGGCGGTCCGGAACTTGAACTTGCGAGCATCACACGCTAACTCCTTCTGACATCCCTATTGTAGGATTACCACAACCTTCGCGTGGCCACCTTCAACTACGGAGTCCGGGAGCTGGAGAAGCAGACCGCCAACTTGTCTGAGAGCCGGAGTAAGTCTTGTCTTCCTTTCTCCGCAGGGGTGCGCTGGCGCACCCGCGGACTGTAGTCCCCGAGATTCGGGCCGACTGCTGAGCAGTCGGGCCGGATCTCCCCGGCAACTGCGTCCCTTCTCTATTGATTGATTGGCATTCTTTCTTATTCTCTCTTTGTAGAGGCCAATGCCGCCTTGCAGCAGTAGCTGGGCGAGGCCAACACCGTGCTATGTGTCAAGGAGGCGGAGTGCAGCAAGCTGGCCGAGGAGCATGACCGACTAGTCACGCAGCTGGCAGAGCAGACGGAGCGCCTCAAGACGGCTCAGAAGGAGGCGAAGACGAAGGAGACCGACCTCCTCGCTGTGTTAGAGATCGAGCGCTCCGCCTGGGCCGACAAGGAGGCGCAGCTGACTACCTGCTTCAGTAGCATTGAGGACTTGGTCGACGGTAAGCCTCTTCTTTTTTCTTTCTTTCTTTTAGTAGCCGACCCTTATTCATGCCGACCGCTGGCTTCTAATCTCCGGTTTCCTTGCTCTTCATCCAAACAGATTTCTTCCCAGGCCATTCCATCACCGCGAACCAGGCCATTGAAGCTCATCACCAGGAGCGGAGGGCGGAAGGCATGCAGATTGCCGCCGACGGCCCCCGGACCTTCAGCGAGCAGCTCCTTAGCATCCAGGCCCGTCTTTGGCCGGCTCACCAGATGCTGCGCCGTCTTCAGCGCGTCGGGGCCCAGGAGATCTCCGCCCTCTGGCCAGGCATGCAAGCTCCACGCACTCCTAGTTGGACTGCCGACTGGCTGGAGGTGGTGGGCGGCCGCCTGGAGGCCTGGAAGGGTTCCGCGGCCCGGGCTGGAGCGCGCCGAGCCCTGGAATTCGTCAAGGCGTGGTACCCTGGGGTAGATCTAGCCCACCTGACCATGTTTCGACTAGAGGCGCAGGAGGAGCTGGTGGCGGTGGAAGGCGACCTTGTCAGTTGGGCGGCGGCAACTCCGACTACACCGACACCAGCATCTTCATCCCGGAGGTGGTTGAAGAGGGCGCCGAGGCGCAACTGGAGTGGCTCGGGCTGAACCCGGAGGATAGCGAGGACTCGGCTCAGGTGATCGATTCCAGCGATGAAGGGGAGGAGGAGGAGGATGAGGAAAGCGAGGAGGACGCGCCGGAGGTCGGAGCGGATGGCCAGCCTCAACATGACCGCGACTCGACCAACGACCCGCGCTCAAGTGCGCCGACTGCTGCCGGAGGCGGCTTGGCGTAGATCGACCATCCTCCCGTTCCACCGACTGGTGCCGCCGACTCTACTGTCCAGCCGTCCACTACTCCGACCGGTGCCACCGACTCCGTCGTTCAGCCGGAATCCTCTGCTGCCCAACCGGCACCGCCGACTCCACCGTCCAGCTGGAACCCTCTGCCGCCCCTTAGGGTGTTGTCTTTATTTTCTGCTCATTAGTCTCGACAAACTTTGATTAAATTTGCACAATTCCACCCGCGGGGTGTATATCAAACTCTGTTGAGTGCTGGCCAATGGGCCTTTATCTATGTAAATATCCTTTGTTGCAATTCATGCTTTATTTGCCGGCTTCTGACTTTTCTTGCTTTCTGCTCCTTGCTTTTTTCCTTTGCCACCCTCCCTTGGCTACCCTCTTGCCAGCCAAATGGCCGCTCTGCGGACTGCGGCTGGGTTGAGTACCTAGCTTTTTATGGGAGGGCAAGTACTTAGCCGTTTGGAGTGTTGGCAAGGTAAGCGGAAGCCGGCCGGCCGGCTGCTCGGCAGCCGACCGAAAAGGCGGGATGCCAGCCCCAACTATATGTGCATTTTTCCTTAGCCATTTTTCATGTGGGCATTGCTTTGCAACCCCTGCCCACCGTACAGTCGCTCTGCAAGCTGCGGCTTCTGACAGGAGAAGTTTTTTGGTGCCGACACACTACTTGTCCGACTGCAGGAGGCGGCATATAGCAGAAGGCGGCGAGCCTCCGGGCCGACTGCTCGAACCCGGTGCCAGGAGGAATAATAAAACAACACATTCATAGGCATAACACTTATCATATAGATAAAAGAGGGTAGTCCCCGAGCTCTTCTCGGGGGACCCAGAGTCTTCGTACTTAATACAAAAGGTAGCATGATACATACTGCTTTTAACTGTAAAATCTTCAGAGGAGGTTTGCGTTCCATGGCCTCTCCGTCTCCTTGCCCGAGTCATCTCTTTTGCGTGCTCTGGGCTTCTGAGCGTCGATCAGGTAGAAGGAACCATTGCCCAACACTTTGCTGACAATGAAAGGGCCTTCCCAAGGTGCCGAGAGCTTGTGCTGGTCGGCTGTTCGCTGGATCAGCCGGAGCACAAGGTCTCCCTCTTGGAAGGATCTTGGCTTCACCTTGCGGTTGCAGTATCGGCGCAGACTCTGCTGGTAGATGGCAGACCGGTTGAGTGCCAACAGCCGGCCCTCTTTCAGTAGATTGACGCCGTCTTCTCGTGCCCCCTTGGCATCGGCCTCGGTGTACATGGTGACTCGTGGGGAGTCGAATTCTATGTCCGTCGGGATGACGGCTTCAGCGCCGTAGACGAGGAAGAAGGGCGTGAAGCTGGTCGACTTGTTCAGAGTTGTGCGCAAGATCCAGAGGACGGCCGACAGCTCATCGAGCCAGCAGCCGGCCGAACGCTCTAGAGGCTCGACCAGTCGGGGCTTGATGCTGGACAAAATGAGGCCGTTTGCTCGCTCCACTTGGCCGTTTGACTACGGATGGGCAATGGACGCTAAGTCCAGTCGGATGCCCCGTGTCGCGCAGAAACGAGCCAAGGCTCCTTTGGTGAAGTTTGTGCCGTTGTCGGTGATGATGCTGTGTGGTATGCCGTACCGAGTGGTGATGTCGGCGATGAAAGTCGCGGCAGTCGGCCCATTCAGCTTCTTGATTGGCTTTGCTTCTATCCGCTTGGTGAACTTGTCCACAGCGACAAGAAGATGAGTCATGCCGCCACGAGCCATCTTCAATGGCCCCACCATGTCCAGCCCCCAAATGGCAAAGGGCCAGGCAATGGGGATGGTCTTGAGCGCAGAAGCCGGCAAGTGTGGCTTGGAGCGGAACTTCTGGCACCCTTTACACTTCTGGACCAATTCTTTGGCGTCTTCTAGAGCAGTCACCCAGAAGAAACCATCGCGGAAAGCTTTGGCAACAAGTGATCTTGAAGCCGCGTGGTGACCACATTCGCCTTGGTGGATATCCTTGAGGATTGCTTGACCTCGGGTCCGCTCTGACGCAGCGCCGGTACACACCAAAGGACATCGCTACTGTACTCAGTTCTTTGTTGACGATGGTGTATGCTGCTGCCCGCCGTTGCACTTGTCGGGCTACGTTCTCATCAGTCGACAGCTCTTTGTTCACCAGAAAGTTGAGGATTGGTTGAGCCCATGAAGGTTCTGCTATTTCTTCCGGTGCCACGACTGCAACTTGTACACGGGCGGTTGGGCCGGGAGGCGGCGGGTTGGAGTTGGCTGCCGCCTGTTGAGCTGAAGAAGTCACCGGGCCGACTGCTGCAGTCCCCGGGCCGGGTGCGACGGCTGCAGTCCCCGGGCTGCCTGCCGAAGTCCCCGCGCCGGCTTCTGGGGCCCTCGAGTCGGATCCAACTGCTTTAGGAGGGGCCGGCACGAAGATGGAGTCGGACTCTGGTGATGGCTTGACAGACGGCTTGAGGAGGCGCTATAGGGCGACGCCGGCTGGTATTGCTTGCCGGGTGGAGCTGATCCGTGCCAGGGCATCTGCTTGCTCGTTGTCATTTCTTGGCACATGGAGGAACTCGCACCCGTCAAAATATCCACTGAGTTGCTGCACGAGGAAGCGGTAGCTTGCCATGTTTGCATCCTTGGCATCCCGGGCCGCTCGACGCATCACCGGACTATCAAGTCGGAGTCACCATAACACAGGATCCAGCAAATGCCGAGTTCCTTGGCAAGCCAGAGCCCGTGTATGAGTGCCTCGTATTCAGCTATGTTGTTGGAGGTGGCAAAGTGGATTTGCAGCACATATCTGAGCTTGTCGCCTTTGGGAGAGGTGAGGACGATGCCGGCTCCCAGACCGGTGTGCATATTTGAACCATCAAAGTGCATCCGCCAATGGGTGGAGTCTAGCGCTGGTGGCAGGTACTGGGTCTCGGCCCAGTCGACGAGGAAGTCGGCCAGCGCTTGTGACTTGATGGCGGTGCGAGGCTGGTAGTAGATGGTGTAGGGGGCCAAATCAATGGCCCACTTGGCCACTCGGCCTGATACATCTTGGCATCCAATGATCTCAACAAGCGGAGTAGTGCAGACAACAGTAATTGGGTGCTCTTGAAAGTAAGGCTTCAGCTTCTTGGCGGCAAAGTGCACACCATAGCACAATCTTCTGATAGTGGGGTAGATTGCTTGGAGGCAGACATCACCTCACTCAGGTAATACACCGGCCTCTAGACCGGCAATGCTCTGCCCTCCTCCTTGCGTTCCACCACTATGACTGTGCTGACCACCCGACTGGTGGCGGCGATGTAGAGAAGCATGGGCTCTTTATCAGTCGGAGCCGCCAGGATACGCGGGGTGGTCAACATATTCTTGAGCTGGAGAAAGCCTCGTCCGCTTTGTCATTCCACTCGAAAAAAGTGGTCTTCTTCATGAGCTGGTACAGGGGAAGAGCCTTCTCGCCCAGCCGTCTGATGAAACAGCTGATTGATGCCAGGCAGCCGGTGAACTTCTGCATGTCCAGCAGTCGGGTGGGCACCTCCATCTTCTCGATGGACTTGATCTTCACAGGGTTGCACTCTATGCCGCGCTCTAAGACCAGGAAGCCGAGAAGCTGGCCGGATGGTACTCCGAAGACGCATTTCTCCGGGTTGAGCTTGATCTGAAATCGGCACAGGTTCTCAAATGTCTCCTTGAGGTCTTCTAGCAGCGTGCCATGCTTCTTCGTCTTCACCACCACATCGTCCACATAAACATGGGTGTTTCTTCCGAGTTGCTTGAGGAGACACTTCTGCATGCAACGCTGAAACATGGCGTCGGCATTCCGCAAGCCAAACATCATGGTCAGGTAGCAGAAGGCTCCGAATGGCGTGATAAAGGCGGTCTTCAGCCTGTCGACCGGGTTCAGCTTGATCTGATGGTACCCTGAGTACGCATCCAAAAAACTCAGCAGCTCGCATCCGGCTGTGGAGTCTATCACTTGGTCAATTCTTGGCAAAGCGAGGGGATCTTTGAGGCAAGCTTTGTTGAGGCTGGTATAATCAATACACATGCGCCACTGCTTATTCTTCTTCAGCACAAAAACTGGGTTGGCCAACCATTCTGGAAAGAGTACTTCCATGATGAAGCTGGCTGCTAGAAGCCGGGCTATCTCTTCTCCGAAAACTCTTCTCTTTTCTTCCGACAGGCGGCGCAAGGGCTGCCTGACCGGCTTGGCGTCGGGTCAGACATGTAACTTGTGCTCGGCGAAATCTGTCGGAACACCCGGCATGTCTTTGGGAGACCATGCAAAGATGTCCCGATTCTCACGGAGGAAATCGACGAGCTCGCTTTCCTATTTGCTGTCAAGGTTCGCACCTATGACAGCGTGCCTCTCCGGGTGCTCCGGGTCCAAGGGTATCTTCTTTGTTTCCTTCGCCGGCTTGAACGAGCCCTCAACTTTCGACTCCCTGGGAATGGGTGACATTTCTGGCTTCTTGCCTGCCATCGCCACAACCCGGTCAAGGAGCCGTTTTTCAGCTGCAATCACAAGGGACTCGGCCAGCCGGTTGCTATCTGCAGCGCAGGTGGACGACTTCTTGTAGTCTCCGACTACGGTCAGGATTCCCTTGGCAGTCAGCATCTTCATCTTGAGGTAAGCATAGTGGGGGACCGCCATGAACTTGGACAGAGCAGGCCGGCCAAGTAGTGCATGGTAGGGGCTCTCAAGGTCCACCACCTCAAATCAGACTGGCTCTCGGCGGAAGTGATTCTTGTCTCCGAAGAGAACATCAATCTGGGTCTTGCCGATTGGTGAGCAGGAAAGGCCAGAGACTATGCCATGGAATACAGTCCGACTGGGGTGGAGCTGCTTCTGCTTGATTCCCAACTTCTCCATTGTGTCACAGTACAGGATATTGATGATGCTACTGCCCGCCTCTCTGTTGCAATGGTGGCATCTAAGACCAGGGCATAAGAACCGGGGGAGGGCATCACCTCCGGGTGGTCAGCCCTGCTCCAACTGATTGGCTTCTCGGACTAGTGCATGAACTCTGGGGTATCTGATGCTACGGCTTGTACTTCTTGCTGATGCTGACGTCTGCTACGTCTGTCATCGGTCACACTGGTGAACACAATGTAGGCTCCGTGTTCCTCTGGATACTCATCTTGTATGGCGCCGAACTGCCGAGCCACCGGCTGCTGGGGCGGAGGAGGCGGTAGGCCGGCAGGTGGAGGAGGCAGGAGTCCATCTCCCTTGGCAATTCTGGTAAGCCAATGGCACTTCTGAGTGGTGTGGTTGGACAGCTTCGCGCCACTATGAAACTTGCAAGGCGCATCAAGAGTCTTCTCATACGAGAAGGCGGGCAACCAATTGGGCTTGCCGCCCTTCTAACTCTTGGGTGGAGGCTGCCCCTCCGGCTGCTGGTCTTCCACTGTCGCCACCTGCCGGCTGGTGGAAGCCGGCTGCGTGGCCTTGCGCTTGTTGTCGCTTGGTTGCTATCGCTGACTGGTGTCACTAGCCGGAGTCCGAGGATCGTGAGGAGCCACCCTGCCAGATGCATCAACTAGGATCTCCGCCTTCATGGAGGAATCAGTTGTGGCGTGCTTGTCGGTGATGATCAATAGTTCGTCAAGAGTCGCAGGCTCGTCGCATAGAAGTCGGTGCTTGAGGAGGGTGCCCTCTCAGCACCCGGCGGTGAAGTACTCGATGGCCTGCACCTCGTGCACGCCTTTGCAGGAGTTGCGCAGCTCGGCCAAATACAAGGTGAGATAGTCGCGAGTCGATTCGCTGGGCCCTTGGACGCACAAGGAGAGCTGACGGGGCTTGGGAGGCCACTTGTACGTGCTGGTGAAGTTGCGAATGAAGGCTTCAGTGAAATCAACCCAGCTGTTGATGCTGCAAGGCTTCAGGCTGTTAAGCCACGTCTGGGATGTGCCCTGGAGCATGAGCTGGACGTACTTCACAGCAACGGTGTACTTGGGCGTATCTCTTGGGAGCGTGAACCCTTTAGGGAAGGGCTCATCTCGGATTTGTTGGCCGAAACAGGGCAGACCAACGCGTTTTCTTCTTCTAGTGCCAGGGGTCGGTTGAGGCGGTCGATTCGGTGGCGGGCGTCATTCTCTCCGACTCCTTCTCGGCGGCCAAGGCGGTCGCCGAGTGTCGGGTGCATGATAGGCGGCAGAGTGGGGTGCCTCTCTCCGCGAGGCGGAGGAGGAGGCGGGTCGCCTTGCCGCTCCACCGCTCGAGGGTGGCCGTCTGTGTCACGCTCGATGGAGAGGTGAGTCCGACTGCGGCTGGCAGCCGGCTCATTGCCTCTTCTTCCGCGGGCGCCACCAGTCGGCGTCCGGGATGTCATGCCATGATCCTGGTGAGGGGGCGGCTCGTCGTTCACGGACGGGGCACTTCGCGGCGGCCCGGCTTCGTCTTTGCTCGGCAGCCGTGTCAAGGAGCTGCTGGACTAGCTCCGTCATGTGGCGACGCTCGTCGCCTCGTACTTGTCCAGCTCATCTCACTACAAAAAAATACACTTCCATGATGATACGTGTTTGTCACAGTAGGTCGCGTTTTTTTGCATGCATGTACATCCATGACATATTTATGACAGAATCAAGATAGTCATACCGTGCCGGTCAGAGAAGTGTTCCATGACATTACGAAAATTACCATCACGGAAGTGTCCACTTCCATGACGATAAATCGCGCGTCACAGAAGTGCTTTCGTCAAGGCTGACCAACACGTGGCATCCACCGTAACGGAACGCCGTTAAGCTATCGGGTCGGGTTTTGGATCCGATAACCCATTAACAGCCCCTACCAATGGGAAATTTCCACGTGTAAAATTCTTATTGGCCGGACGAAACACGTGTCACCGCTGCTGGGTCAGATAGGCACCTATGATATGTCGACACGTGCCACGGCCCACCACTGGCCCATTTAGCTTACAAAGCCGGCCCGTTTGACTTGGTCAAAAGTTAACGGGCTGGCCCATGAAAAGCATGTTAACGGTCTTTTCACAAATAGCCCATTTTATGGCCCGTTAACTCATGGCCCGTTAGGCCCTAAAGGAAATCGGCCCAACAACATCATGTGGGCCGTCGAATATAACACCAGCCCATTTCACGTTCGGACCATGTATGGCCCACGACGTCTTTCGGCCCATATGAGGCCTTTGTATCTTTCGGCCCTTTACAGGCCCACGGTGACTCTAGCCCATAATGAACAGTAATTTTCTTTGTACCCGTTAACGGCCCGTGATTTACATGGGCCGTTTCTAGCCCGTGTTTGCTTTCGGCCTATTAACGGCCCATACATTCTTGGGCTCCTTTTCGACCCTCGACATTTCCGCCCAAGCATCGCCTGTTCCCCTAATGGGCCACCCGCCCATGGCAAGAGTCGGCCCACATCGGCATGTTCCCCAAATGGGCCAAATTAGGCCCATGGCAAGAGTCGGCTCACATCGGCTCAGCATCTAATGGGCCAAATTCGCCCATGTCAAGGGTCGGCCTGCTTTCTAGCCTATTTACCCGCTATGCGCATTATCCACTTCGGCCCTATATTCTGGCCCATTAACGCACCGTTATGCCCGGTGATGTAATTAAGCCTTTTTGCAGCCCCACGGCCGTTAACGGCCCGCTTCTATCTCGGGCCGATACCAATTACGCCCGACACGGCCCATGTAGACTCATTTATCCGACGCCCAAGGCCCACCGATTACAGCCCATTTATCGACGGCCCGAGGCCCACCGATTATAGGCCCATTTATCGACGGCCCGTAGGAGACCCATGGATCCCACGGCTCAGATATGGCCCATGGTAGTTGCGGCCACTAGCAAACCAGGAAAAGAAGATTAGGAAATAAATAAGGCCGAAACTAACGCTAGGCTATTAAGGCGATTGCACAGATTACATCCACTCGGCATCAAAGATCGCCACCAGTGAAAATATAGGGAACACCCTACACTATACAAAAATGGATTGCTGTTTTCTTCAACCGGTGGCTGCACGTTAAGAATAAGTTTTGTATCACACCAAAACAAATTACAACTATATAACAAAAGGAAGGTTGGCATAAAACTTAACAGTCTAGCAGATAAATGCACCACCAGAAGTTCAGAAGCTCAGTTCATTTCACCTGACTGTTACGTTTTCATGCAGTATTGTCCGATGGAGCACCATAACCGTCGCCTTCATTTCCCCTAGGCTCCTGAACAACATAGCAAATTTCTGATAGTCTGGTTTCAAAACCATGCATATCTTGACGACATTGAGCAATGTTTCTCCCTGTTTCACAAATGGCCTCTGTTAGGGAATGGACTTGTGTCTGGAGCGCAGATACAACATTGCTTTGAGCTTGCATATCTTGATCATGAGGCAGTTTGGACGATATTGCCTTAACAACCAACCCAAGATACGCAGAACGTGCTTTTGGCAATCAAGTTAGTGGATGTATCGACCCATCGCAGCAAGAGCCGACATTGCGCTTATAGTTGCCTCGCCACCTTCGTAAGGTGGTAGTTCCACCATTTTTTCCATAGCTCATTTGAAAAGTTGAGGTTTTACATTAGTAGTACCAGTAATAGAAGATATTAAGGAGGCAGCAAAACCAAACAAAATAGCTTTGGTCTATATACGTAACTTATTCTCGTGAACCCATGTAAAATATTAGTTGTATTTTATTGCAAAGTACATAATAAAACCAGGTTCCAAACATATGTCCATGTACCATCGCTAATGTATTGTCTATTTCTTCACATTGTATTGAGGGCTAAGGATAAAGAGACGAAGTTTATAATACGGTAAGCATAGTATGACATCATTCATATCACAAAACAACAAAGAATGCATAAACATGCAATTGTAACATTGTGTGGGCAAGTCCAAAGATGAAACTAGATTACGGGTCAAGATCAAAGGAACATCACTCCTCTCTTTTAAACCATGTAAGGTGCAATGATACGCTAAGACAATTGTGTATAAAATTGAAAAGAGTAATAGACATTGGCTGCAAACCATGCAGTTCAAGGCACAAGTCAGAGTAAGTAGTAGTTAAAAGGCATGAGGATTAAGGACTTACAACATCGGCTTTGACTGGTGTGACAGTCCTTGAAGATTTCCACAACATTTGGTTCAGGTACTTTTTGGTCCTTATGGCTTTCCTCTGCATTTCTAACAAGTCAATATAGATCTGATAATATGGTACGAAAAAAAGAGTGAAACAATAGCTAATTACAAGAGCCTCGCAAGGTGCAATATAGCTACGAGATCCTCGCTGCCTGTTGGAATTTCACTTTCGTACGGTTGGCCTTGTTCTTTGAACAGTTCACCTATAAGAAGATAGATTTGTGTGACACATGCGTAAATAGGACTTCAACATGTGATCTGATCACATATATATAATGTACCTGATACTTCGGATCAGACCAATGTTTAACAAGGCCCCTCCAGTCTTCATCCGATATATTTTCCACTGGAGATGTTTGGGAAAGTTCACTGTTAGCCTTGCCTTCAAAGTGAATTTTCCTCGTTATACCGACATCGTCAGCAGAGCGGACTTGAAACATGGGTGCAAGCTTGTCTGGTTGCATCATCTTGGCTATCCAACTTGAACCTCATCTGTTGAAAAATATGGAAGTCTCATTATCAGCAACCACGAAAGTATGGGACAGAGCAAGACGATATTACTAGTTTCCATACATAACCATACTTACAGATAAATGGTCGAGGAAGGTGTTGAACTGGGTTTTGTCTTTGTCATTCCCTGTCTTGAATCCATGTTGGGAGGATACGTACATGACACCTAACGGCAACCGCTGCCTCGATACTAACTTGGTCGACTTCAGTAGCATCACGTGGCCTTTTTAAACCTGCCTCAAAACGGATCTCCATTCTTCCTCCTCTAGATTTATTTAACCTATCGAGCATTATCCCCGATGTTTGTTTCCTCTTGCACCTAGGTGCTAGTCCAACAACGAACATAGGAAGTGTTAGTGTACATCAAACCGTGAGACTACATATAAAGAAGCATGGAACCGTAACTTGACTCTGTGAACTACCTTCTTGCTGTTGAAGCTCACAAGGTTCATCTGATATTGCCAACTCGCCTTGTGTCAAGAGTGCTTGGGTAGTAGTGTCGTGGCAAGGGAGCTTGGGAACGTCTTTGCTAGTTTTACCGACGACGAGTATGTCGTGGGTACCGGTAGCATTGTGGTAGGTGTTGCAAGAACTAGGGCTGTCTCTGCTTGTTTGGTGGCAGCTATTTGTTTCTGCTTGGCTTTTTGCAGCTCGTGTAGCATGGGATGCCGTGTTTGTAGAATTTTCCGCTGGATCGTGACCTTCTATTGCACCATCGCATCAAAGCAGAATCTGCAGGATTCATCTCGCTTCTCATTCCCCGCCATTCTGTGTTTCTTCGTCTTTCTCTCGTGCCATGTTAAGTCAAGCCGACAAGAAAATGAATAAGAATTTAGTTCTTCGTAACAAATTGATGCGCTGATGCGCATTTAACTGAACTTTGATGTTAGACAACCACATGATAGGAGGATGTAATATGTATGAAAAACAGGACGGAAGAGATAACCGTAACTATGATGTGTAAACTAAGAAGAAGACATTTCACCAAATTAGAAGCAATGCAATGGAAGGTAGACACCATATGAAAGATGCTACAAATATCGCCTCCGCCAAGTTAATGTTGTCTCATCATAAATGGCGCTTAAACAAATGTGAAGCAAGAGAAGAAATAAATCATATGCAAGATGCAAACAACATCACACTACCATGTTAGAGGTCTCTCGTCATTAGTGCCATTGCATATTCACAGCATTGCATATTCACAACTTATGATGTGTAAACTAAGGAGAAGGCATTTCAACAAATTAGAAGCAATGAAAGCTAGACACCATATGAAAGATGCAACGAATATCACTCTACCAAGTTAAATATGTCTCGTCATAAGTGCCATTTCAACAAATTAGTAGTACAAGCTAGAAAAGAATGTGAGATGTAACCTATATCAAACTCTGAAGTCAAACTTGTCTTATGATAAGTGATTGTTGCAGTTTACACAACAGTAGTAATTTGATGTAAGAACATGGTGTGATAGACATATATTGTATGTTCTAGAAACAGGAACACGTGTCTTATTCAAGTATGATGTGTAAAGTAAGCAGATGGAATTCAAAAAAATTAGAAGCAATACAAGCTATACATCACACATAACATGCAACCGCATATAACAGTGCCAAGTTAGAGGGAGCACCAATGATGCTGCACTAGGGGAGACGTGCTCATCATAAACACAGCTTTGTTGAGTGTCTATGCATGTGTTGTCTTGGAAATCATCTTGGGGTGTGGAGGAGTAGAAATCAGAGAGGCCCTCCGTTCAAGGAGCACCTTTATCCGCCACCTTGCTAACTTCCTTCCGCTTTATTGATTTTGAATTGTCAAGTAAAACCGACAAGAAAAAGAAATAAAATTCTCTTCATAACTCATTCATGCATGATACTGACAATCACTACTTTGATGTAAGGCAAACACATGATACCAGGATGGAATATGGACGAAAAACAGGACGGCATGGCATGTTCACAACTGTTTGTGTAAACTAAGCAGAAACAATTCCATCAAATAAGAAGCAATGCAAGCTAGACACCACATGAAAGATGCAACCAATATGACTCTGCCAAGTTAAAAACGTCCCATCATAAATGGAATTTCAACAAATCAAGCAAAGACATGCTATAAATCATATGAAAGATGCAACTAATATCGCACCGCATATACTAAAGGTGTCTCGTCATATTGATTGACGCGATACAAAAAACAATAGTTTTATGTAAGGACATGCTTAATATACAGATGTATTATGTACTAAATACAGGAAGGCATGTCACATTAATGTATAATGTACTATAAGCTAAGCAGACTAGCATATGCGCTTTAACCAGATTGGAAGAATTACAATCTAGACACCATATGCAACATGCAACCACATATCACGCTGCCAAGTTAGAGCAAGCACTGCGATGCTAGTGTAGGGGAAATGTTGTAATCAACTACAGAGCTACGTTCACTATCTTCATCTAGCATTTCTGTTTCTTGAGAATCATGTCGGGAGGCTGACGCTGCATTCTTTAAATGAGTAGTCCCCTTGCCTACCTGCCTCATCGTAAGTGATTGATGAGGGATACACAAGAACATTACTTTGATGTAAGAACATGGTTAATACATAGATGTACTAGTATGTACCAAAAACAGAAAGGCATGTCATATTCAAAGGTATAATGTGTAAGCTAAGCAGATGCAATTTAACCAAATTGGAAGCAATACAAGCTAGACATCCGGCTGGAGTGGTGAGCATGATCATCTTGGAACTGAGAGCCTGGTGGGAGGCGGGCTGCTTCGCCACCATCGCAGCTTTTTAGTTGGCTTCCAGGTGATGCCTATCTTTGCTGGGCTTGTCACTAGCTCGGCCAGTGCCCCAACTAGCTATTTGTCTTCTAGTGCTCCCAGGATGGTGGTTCATGTAAAAAATATCTTTCCTTATCTTGATAAAGACTGACTTCAGCCTTTCAAATATAAGCTAGACACCGTATGCAAGATGCAACCACATATGACACCGTGAAGTTAAAGGAAGCACCTGGATGGTGGTTCACGGCAGCGAGATCATCAACTCCAGAGCTACGTTCTGCCTCCATATGCCGACACTACACCCTTTAAAGTCTTGAAACATGTCTGCCTAGCTGCTGCATCACGCTGGAGCGATTTCTCTTCTTTTCTCGCTTCAGGAAGGCAGGGTCTGAAATACCCTTGCATAAAAATACAATAGTGAGACTATGGATGAAGTGTGTGCAAAAGTAGTGCACTGTAAAAGTAGCAGATAGCAGGTGGCTGAAAAATAAATGATAGGAGACATATGATAGCTTTACAATATTGCATGGCAAACAAAATTAGATTCTACTCCATATGATTTTGTAATATATGAGCACAGGAAATGCAGGTACTCCTCCAAAGACACCACCACATGTGGTCCTATCAAAATAACAGTCGACTAAAAATAAATAGGTCAATCGATTTATTATTAACCGCCCGATCTATAAGGAACGGGCTGATGGCCTTCGTCTACCTCCCATGAGTCACTGTTGACGATCTTTCTCGAACCACTCGCGACCACCGGCCCAGACCCCTGCCTCCGCCGCCCCGCCCTCCCCTCGACCTCACCCCCCCGCCGTGCTTGGCAGCGCCTGTGCCATACCTTTAATCCCGGCCGACCTCCCGGATCGGCGCCAGAAGTTTCTAGGCCGCACACGCCCTAAGATAAACACCAAGCTCTGCTTCCCGGCGTAATAGTCGTAATAGCGCCTGTTACGCCGGGAATGCTTGCTAATTGGGAATCAATCGCCAGAAATTGAAATTCAGGGGGCGACGGACCTCTAACTAAGGTGGAATAGTATATGAGGAGAAACCTTGTGCATCGCGAGTTACTAGGAAGATCTAGTATCAAGAAGAAGCGGTCAACTAGTGTCTTTTAGGGATGAATACCGTGCAAGCAGAGACGTAAGATTTGCACGAATAAGGGAAGAGGAGTACCTTCTTTGGTTGTCGTGTGGTCACCTCCACATGTCGCTACCGATCTTCTTCTTTTACCGGGAAACCGATGTTCGAGGGTGCAGGCTTGGACGAACCCATAGCCAAATTGTTGATCTGTGTTGCCGTGGGACGTATGTCGGCGGAGGGAAGCAGATCCAAGGCGGCGAAGGACGGCGAAAGAGAACAGCTTCGTGCGGTGGAGGGTGGCGGTTGAGCGGCAACGGTGAGGCGCAGGACGACGTGGTTGAACTGGCTCGGGTACGGACGGCTCGGCCTCGGCTTCAACTACTAGCCGTGGAGGGCGTTGCGGTGAGGTTGCGGTGGACGACGACGTCGGGGTATCGGCTCCGGCGTGATGGAGGAGGGCGGCGGTTGATGGGTGGGATGGGGTGGCGGACGGAGGACGCGGGGGTTTCGCGGCTGATGGAGAGGTAGTTTTGGCGCCCACGGAGTACGAATGGCGAATTGGATGGGTGGGGGGGGGGGAACCATGTTTCGGTCTGGGACGCGCTTGTTTTTGCCTTTTTTGAGCAGAAGATGGGACGCGCTTGTTTGAAATTTGGGAGAAGTACAAACTTTGGCCCCCTCTTAAATTTCGGACCTACTACGGGTCGCGGGTAGGATGGTAATCCCAGGTGTCCCAAATAGTGGGCGGGAGCGATTTCGGCCGCGCGCATGTGTGCATAGGCGGCCATTGTGTATGAATGTTTTTCGGAAGCGGTTGTGTGGCGTCTAGATGAAGCTACAAACCTACCCCGGTTTAGACCTTTGGACGTCGGGCCGGCGGGTTTCACGGGTCGGAGTTATTAGAAAAGGATATTCCTTGTACTACCAAACATTGGTCTCACTCGGTTTCGGGCGAGTAGAGGCTCTTTTGGGGCTTCATTCGAAATTTTGAAACACAAGCATTCACGTTTAGAGTACTCTTGAACTATGAGGATTGACCTAAATAGACAACGTTATATTTGACCTTGTATGTTTGAAAACCTCATTAAATTATCCACTTCTTTTTGAAATTTTGACACTTGAAAATCCTATAACTACAATTATTTTGGAATGGAGGAGCTAAATTTGAATCTATTTTGTACACGACTATATATGCTATTATGTACAAAATCAGAGCAAAGATTGGTGCCCCCATAATTTAGGTATGGTTTACAAATGCCATGATATCAAATTCAAATAATTGAATGGACTTAATGTTGAATTCGATTTTTTTAAACCACCTTAAGTTGAATTCAAATGTATGCTAGTTCATATGTAACTATTTATAATGTCCATTGTGTAACTTTCGTATGTATAATGTGCTTTACACACACAACATGAACTATACTCACGTTTATATTCGATTGCTAAAGCGATGCATTGTCTAGAGTTCAAAATACTAACTATATGGATCAATTGTGTTGAATAATAACATAGACATTCTCAAATTCGATAGAATCTAGATGTCTGATGGATCAATGACCGCTCCTTACGTGAATTGCAAATATCATGATCCCATCCTAATATTTGGATACAATTTATATCTTTAATCAATGTGTAGAGCAGTCTTTTACGTGTAGTTTCACTCTCCATCGGTGGTCTCTCACACATGCTCAAACACTCTCTCCCGAGGTGTCTTTCTCGCACACATGCTCTAGATATAACCCTCCCTCCCTCTCATAACCATTTACAACTGTTTTCACTAACCTTTATCACAAGCACTCTTCCTCTCTCAAACATACACACGCACAATCCTCATCGACCCTTTCTATAAACATGGACCTGCCTACGTGTCTCATGTATGCACATTATCTTTACGCCTGTCTCTCACGCATTGTCTCACACCTCTCTTCCTAATCGATGAGTATGATTCTAGCAGAGCATTTTGTAGGATGCCCCTTAAAGTTAGGTTGGATGAATAGTAATATCAGAGATAAAGGGGTTACCTTAGTCCGAGAACCTAAGGTTACAAATCCTAGACGGCTTTGTCAGTGGACACAGAGTTCTTCACAATTCTGCTATCTTTGTCTTGTACGACTAGTCATCCATGGGTCTTCCTAAATGTTTCATGGGCCGACCAATGTGGCGCAATACGGAACCGAATGAAGGGCCTCACCTCGACCCACCAGACCTCACTCGGTGACACACCCTCTGCCCCCACGTCTCATTATCTTCTCACACCCACGCATACCAACACAAACACCACACACACAGAAAATTTCTCCTGGTGCCTCTATCCCCCCCCTTGCATATACACACTCAAGGGAATGGAATCTCTTGTCGTGACGTCATATTCGTCTCTCTCTCTCTCTCTCTCTCTCTAGACCACTCTCATTTCTCGTGCTATCTCTCCCACGCCCCCCCGTTGGTCCCTCAATCCATGGCTCTCTCGAATACGTAATACACACATACCTCTCTAGGCCCCGCCAAATGCATAAACTACACATTCACACATGTTACATCACGTACCCCATTGATCTAAAGAGCCCTCTCTTCACGTTTGTTTCGCATACACCATTCCTTTTGAATAAAGTGTGGCCAAAAAATTATTTTAGAGTTTCTACATATATACAACTTTACAAAGTTATATGGAGGAGTACGAACGCTAATTTGCATTGCGTGGTGCCCACAATGATATTTATTCCGCACTGTGAATTTGTATATTTTTATATTATATACAAAGTTAGTCATAATAAAGAGAAACGAAGAGCATCTCTCTCTCCATCGCATACACCCCCATGTACGCCCCTTTCACGTATGCACACAAAACTATCTCCAGGTCCTCTAAAAGTAAGCCCCTAGAAAATTCATGCGTGTTTCATCTTTCTCTCGTGATATATGCAATGATGATCATTGTATTTGAAGCGAAAGCACGATACATACATTGGACTTCATAATCCACTCATTATGGTCACCGTTTACGTTTGATGGTTATTATACAGTCACGGGCTCACCGTACAACTCTGTATTTGCTCATGACATGACTAGTTGACCAGTTAAACGCTCCACGTGGCACTTCTAGTGTTGCGTCACATTATCTCACTACCATCGTGCACACTTGTCGACTTGTATCTACTCTACATCTACACTCTTATAAAATACATAAAATACACTCTTATAAAAAACAGAGTTGGTGATGATGGTGTGCCTGCCATCCTGCAATATAGGCCGTCCGATTTATATCTAACGGATAGGAAAGGAACTATGGCAATTTTGCAAAAAGGTACCCACACACCTCTCCACATTTGTAAATAAGGCCTTCCCTCGTTCATCCTTTCATCTCACAAGATAAACAAGTCATACAAATGCATCTTGATGTTACGTGCAACGCACGGGCATCTTGCTAGTAAGAATGAAAACAAACGACAAAAAATATTTTGACGGTGGTTCAAGTCATGACCGCGACACAGTGGACAAGGTGGCCTTGTATTGGTATGCTGAGCCGTCTGTTTTAACACACATGAGCTGGTGTGGTGATTATACACACACGCACGCAGGCACACGAACTGCATCCACGCAACACTCACACAAACACATGCACCCACGCACGCACGCAACACTCACACGTACACACGCAGCCACGCACGCACGCAACACTCACACGCACACACTACAAAAAAAGACACATCCGTGACATTTTGGGCGGAACGAATTTTTTTTCTGTCATACATATGACACTTCTATGACGATAATTGTGACAGAACCCGGTATCATCATAGATGTGGTGGGCTCCTACTTCTATAACAAAAAATCATGACAGAAAATGGGCTTTTCATCCTGGGCGGGCCGGAGACGCAGCTGCATGACATTCTTTGGGCCATCCATGACGGAAAAAACCATGGTAGAAGCGAGGAGGAGGAAAATTTCAGGGAGTTGCCGGTTACGGTGGGAGGTCGGGGGCCGAGCGATGCACGTTTCTTTCGTACATGTACGCGCGTGTGTGTGAGACGTGGGCTCTAACTGAACCCGAGCGAGGCGTTGGGGTCTAACTGAACCCGAGAGATTGCACATCAGGCTACGCGTTACTGAACCCGAGTGATCGATCGATGGCTGTTAACTGAACCCGATCGAGCGATTCTTCTTCGCCATCGCCGCTAATCAAGCCGATCGATTGGATGAACAAAGTGAGCGTTATGCTGGGGGGTTGGATGAGCGATGGAGCGGTGGCGTTGCCTCCGGATGAACATGACCTCGTGGTGTGGAGGGCTTGATGAACAGAGACGGTGGAGGGGTGGCCGTGGAGGGTGGTTGAACAGGACCCCGTGGTGTGGAGGGCTGGATGAGCGATGAGACGATGGAGGGATGCCCGTGGAGGGGTGGTTGAACAAGATGGCTGGTGGAGTAGCGCGCGATGGAGGCTGGATGAACAGGAGCCCGTGGAGGCTGGAGGAGGTCGACGGTGGCCCGTGGAGGCCGGAGGAGGTCGACGGTGGAGATGAACAAGATCCCGTGGAGTCCTGTTTATGCACGCCACACCCTCCCGGCGAACAGGACCCTATTTCGACCGTAGCGCTCCAACATAAGTCCGCTTTCGTCCGTTTTGGCGGCACGCCACACCCTCCCGATCAACAGACCCCTGTTGACCGTAGGACGTCCGTTTTCGTCCCGTTTTGCGGTACGCCACACCCTCCCGATCAACAGGACCCCGTTTGACCGTAGGGACGCCCGTTTAAATCCCTTTTTCGTTACGCCACACCCCTCCCGATCAACATGACCCCCGTTTCGACCGTAGGAGGTCAGTTTCGTCCGTTTTGCAGTACGCCACACCCCTCCCGATCAACAGGACCCGCTCAACGTAGGAGGTCCGTTTCTCCGCCAGCGGCACGCCAGCCTCGCTTCCATCACCTGTTCCGTCCAAGCCCTCCCGATGAACACGACCATGCAGTCCGTTCCGACCCAGCCGGTTGGCTCCCATGAACACGACGACGATGCTGATTCTCCGTTTCGACCCAGCCATATGCGTATGCGCGAGTAGGCGTTCGAGACCCCGCCCGTATGTACACATACGTGGCCGTATTTTCTTTCTTGCACCACGGCTGCCAGACGACGCGTGTACATGCTACGCGGCGCTTCTACTACGGCACGCGCGCCGCTTCTACATCGACCAAGATATATGTAATGCATACCGTTCGCGACTAGAATGGCAACGCCACGCACGCTTCGACCGTGTGGATCTCGACCGGTGCACTTCCTTGCCTGTGAAGTTGTAGCTGGTGGGTCCCAGCAGTCAGGGAGGCGAATCGTTTTTTTTGCCCGGACGCACTTCCTTACGTGCGAAGATGTAGCTGGTGGGTCCTAGCAGTCAAGGGAAACAATTTTTTCACGAAATACGGTGGCCCGTCCGGTGGGTCCCCGCTGTCAGGTGGAGGAATAATTATTTTGCGCGTAATAAGGAGGCACTTCCTTGTTGCGGCCGTGGACCCAGCTGTTAGCCTCTCCACGTATAGTCCACGTCCGATGGAAGCCATTCCTTGACCACGTTGACCACGCCACGCCCGAGAGCACCAGGCGGTGGACGACGGCAAGGCCTAGGAAGGGGACGACGCGAGCCGGGAAGACGCGGCGATGGATGCCCACGCCAGAGGAGTACGAGGTTCACCGTTCGTTGCGGTGTGAGGCTGCCGTCCGCTTGCAGAATAACGAGGGTGTGGGTGAGTAGAGGGATGGCACGGCGATGGTGGGAGTAGTAGGGGGCGGTGAGGCCTCCGCCGCATCGCAGCCGGCCACGGGAGGCAGGAGCACGAGGCACGACCGGCGCTGGTTTGGGCGGCTGGAGCAAGAAGACCAGAGGTTGAAGAAGCACTACGGCCGTTGGACGGACATCGTACGGTCACTGGAGCTAGAATCGTGCATATTGACTAAGTTGACAAAGCCCTCCGTCCCAGTCAACTTAGTAGGCCCACAAGTCAGCCTGCCACTATACTGGGTCCCAGCTAACAGGGGGAGTATTCATTTTTTTTGTGCGTAATAAGGAGGCACTTCCTTGCGTGCGAAGATATAGCTGGTGGGTCCGAGCTGTCAGCGGCGGTAACATTTTTTTCGTGAAATACAGAGGCCCTTTTGGTGGGTCCCTGATGTCAGGTGGAGGAATCATTATTTTGCGCGTAATAAGGAGGCATTTCCTTGCGTGCGTCCGTGGACTGAGCTGTCGGCCTCTCCACGTACAGTCCACTTCAGATGCATGTCGGTCGTTGACCACGTTGACCAGGCCGCGCCGAGAGCACCAGGGCGGTGGACGACGGCGAGGCCTAGGAAGGAACGACACGCAGTGTGGAAGACTCGGCAGTTGTTTCCACGCGGAGGGGTGTACGATCAGACGAGGATTTCATCGTCTGCCCCGCTGCTGCCGGAGAATAACAGCAGTGTGGGTGAGTAGAGGGATGGCTAGGCCAGCGATGGAGTACGGTGGGCGGTGAGGCTCAAGCGGCAAAGACAACAGGCCGCGGGGAGGAGGGAGCAGGCAGTCCCGCCGGCGCTTGTTTGAGCGGTTGGAGCAGGAAGAGAAGAGATTGAAGAAGCATGACGGCCGTTGGATGGACGTCCAACGATCCGCTTAAAGGCCAACCTTTTTTAGGAAAGCCTCAAATCTGTGGAAAACAGCATACAACCCATCTGCCATTATTTCTAATAATTTACAGCCCATTTGCTAATTCTTAAGATTTCTTTGGAGCCCATATTCTTTTTGTTAGCATTACAGCCCATATTGTGGCCACGGTTAAAAAATTATACGAAATTTTGCATATTTCAAAAGCGGTCCGAACTGTTTTTAATCCCGAAATTTCGACTCACATTCAAACTGATTTTAAAAATAAATGTATATCAATATAAAATCCAACAAATCCTCCACGCATAAAAATTAATGTAATTTAAAATCTCGAAATGAAAAAAGATATTTGAGACTAATTGCGGTTTGATGTGTTTTAAAAATGTACAACCCATTTCTCACATCTTGATAGGCCATTTTCTCGGCCATTGAATGAAGCTCTCCTCGTCTTGAAAGATTTGCAGCCCAACAGCCCGACAAAGCGACTTACTTGGCAAATCACAAAAAACTGGGCTGTGGCCGTGGACCCACCGCCAGCCTCTCCATCGACAAGACTCTTCCGATGGAAGTTGGTTGTTGACCACATTGACCACGCCGCGCCGAGAGCACCAAGGCGGTGGACGACGGCAAGGCCTAGGAAGGGGACGACGCGGAGCTGGGGAAGACGCGGCAGTGGATGCCCACGCGGAGAGGATTACGAGGGTTCACTGGTTCGGCTGCGGTGTGAGGCTGCCGTCGCCGCAGAATTACAGGGGGTGTGGGTGAGTAGAGGGATGCCCTGTCTAGCGGTGGGAGTAGTAGGGGGCGGTGAGGCCTCCGCAGCATCACAGCTGGCCACGGGAGGCAGGAGCACGTGGCACGACCGGCGCTGGTTTGGGCGGCTGGAGCAAGAAGACCAGAGGTTGAAGAAGCACTATGGCCGTTGGATGGACTTCGTACGATCATTGGAGCTAGAATCGTTCATATTGACTAAGTTGACAAAGCCCTCCGTCCTCGTCAACTTAGTAGGCCCACAAGTCAGCCACCCACTATGGTGGGTCCCAGCTAGCAGGGGGTATTCATTTTTTGGTGCGTAATGAGGAGGCACTTCCTTGCGTGCGAAGATATAGCTGGTGGGTCCGACCTGTCAGCGGGGGGAACGTATTTTTCGCGAAATACAGAAGCCCTTCCCACGTACAGTGCGTAATAAGAAAGAACTTTCCTTGCGTGCGACCATGGACCTCGTGGGTCCCAGCTGTCAGGCTCTCCACATACAGTCCTCTTCCGATGACTCTCGTATGTTGACCACGCCGCGCCGAGCGCACCGAGGCGGTGGACGACGGCGAGGCCCTGCATCGGAACGAATTGAGATGGGGAAGACGCAAGAAGGAGTCCTAGACGGAGAGGAGTGGGAAACTTGACTGGTTCGGGTGCGGGGTCGGCCTACACTCGGCAGAGAATAATAGGAGGTGCGGAGTGGATGGATTGTAACACTCCAAAAAATTTTGATTTGGTTTTTATCAAATTCTTTAATTATTTGGAAGGAGGTGATTTAATTTTTTTTAGACTCTCCTTCTCAAATTTTTTCCTTTATGACAAATATTTTTTTAGTCCTTCTCAACCTTGATTTTTGGTTTTAAGGGTTTTTCATATTGGGTTGGCTCAACACAAATAATATTGGAAGGTTTTACAATTCTTTCTATTAAAAAGAAACCCTATGGATTATGGATTTATTATTTTTCCATTTAAAAATTTCTCTTTTGACATGGCAATTATTGAAATCTTTCTTCCAAACCCACCTCCTTGCTTTGGGACAAGCCAAGCATCCAATCCCAGCAAGTTTCAACTCCCCCTAAATTTTATTTCCATTTATTTTAACCTCAAAAGCATTTTCTGTCATTTATTTGGGCCTTGATGATTTACAAAGGAACCACCAGAATCCCTTCGAGTCTTGGTCCCAAATAAACTCCTCTGGCTAGTCCTTAGTACCCTCAACCAAGATCCATCAAGTCCCACTGGTCCACAGTTCAAATTTTTTGAAATATGCTTGCTGCAAGTTTGAACCAGTTTTGCTATTTTTGGTGAAATTCATTCTTTTTCTTCTCCTAAAAATCTGAGATAAATCAGGCAGCCTCTAGATGCATCAAGAGGTCACCTCACAAAGGATCAGCTCAATAAAAAATTTCCACGTGCCCAAAACATTTCGTCGAACAGCTGGCATGCACTGTATCTGTCAAAGTTCAGATGTTCAGTGTTCATTTCTGTCGTCAGTGTCGTTTTCTTCAGAGCCGCGGTGTCAATCTTGCCAGTGCACGCTCTGGCTCAATGCTCACACCTCCTCCTTCTTATCCAGTGCGCCGCACGGTCGTTTGGCCGGTCGCGAGCATCGGTGGCGACCTGGCGCGTCAGCTCCGGCGTCTTCCGCGGTGGTAGAACCAACCGTGGCGGCCAACAGGGGCCAGCCCTGCCATTCGGCGCCGTCCAGCACCGCCCAAGCCACCAGGAGGCTCCATGTGGCCGCCCTATCCCCTGCAGGCGCCGCAGAGCCATCGCTGCGGCTTCGAGAGGCGCAGAGCGCTCTCGTCACCGACGAGCCCGTGAGGCCGTTCCGTCGAAACCACGGGAGCAGAGCAAATCCAACCAAGGTTAGGCGTTAAACGCAACCAGTGGACCATCACGATGATGCCCAATCACCTAAACCACCTGCCCGACCACTGCCTCGCCGTAATCAATCGCCGGAGTTATCCCGTTCTTGGCAACCGCCTCGGGTCGGCTATAAATAGCAACCCCGAGCGCACCTTCGACCAAGCACCACCCCTCCACCTCACCAGAACCGCGCCCAGCCACTAGGGGGACCTCGAGGAGGTCTTCTTCCCCGACTCCAGCCGCCCCGATCCGCTTCGGGCTCCGGCGCGATTCTCTCCGGTGAGGGCACCCCGCCTCCCAAACCTTGACCATAACCTCCTAGTGCACCCACTCTTCCGACCCTAGCCTCAATTTGGCGTCTGCAGCCCTCCTCGGCGAGATCCACCACCGTCCGAACCACCGTCCACCGGAGTGGAGGCCGCCGTCGACGTGGTGCTCGCCGATGACCAACTCCACCACCCACAGGTGTGGAAGAGGTCCGTGAACCCGTAGGTACCCTCCTTTCCCCCTACCTCGCCGTGGATCGACGCCGGCGACCACTGCGGCCGTCGGGCGCCGGTGTGCTCTGTTTTGAATTTTAAACCTGACGGGTGGGACCCCCTCGTCAGCCTCTCTCTTTTTATTCGAATCGTTTTCTGAAGAAAACGCCTTTGGGCAAAATACATTTTCCTTTAGGGTTGGCGTATTTCTAACCGAAACGTTTTCTGTTTTTATAAACTAACCCCTGGAAATTTTCTGTTTCATTACCAATGAGTCCCTGGACTAAAACCCTTATAACTTAAAAAAAAGATGATTTTGAGTTGATTCTTTTTCTGTCATCTTTATTTTTTTGTCTAGTTTTTTATCATGTTCATTTGAAAAATATTTGGAACAATTTTATTGCACGCACGGTATTTACGTTAGTATTCGATTTTCTTTTATAACATAGATACCGAAGGAGGTGACGGAACCGCAAACTTCGCCGAGCTCGACTCCGACTACTCTGAACCAGGCAAGCATGTTTGAACCTTTGATATGATGAGTGTTTGCATGTTTGCTTGAGTAGTTATTTCATGGCATGTTTATGTAAGCATGAGTGAGTGTTATATTGCATGCAAGGCAACTACGAGTGAGCTTCAAAACTTGATGCGTTCGTTTGATGGGAGATAACATGATCATGTGGTGACATGTAAGGTGGTAAGCTGGTATTGTTGAAGCATGCCGCCTTTACGCCAACCGCTTAACTCCAAGTGTTAACGTGGATCAAGTCACGCTACCGTCCGTCTCCTTTTCGTGCTGCCACATGTTTTCTGCAAAGAATGCAGTTTAGTAAGTTGCAAACCTCTTTCCTTGTACACAACAAATAGAGGGGCCGTGATGAGGGTTCCATGGCCCTGGATTAAAGCCTGTCATCCAGTCGGGGGGCATGGGTGTTTTCGGTTGGGACCGAGAGGGGGGCACCCCTTAGAGCGCGCGATATAAATTTGATCCCATGCTACTCGAGGTTGTGGCCTCCCTGTCTTAGAGTTTTTCTTGAACGTTGCCTAGGGTGATTCCTTGCAGCGGAATGTGGAATGGGTGTGTACTGGTTAGATGTGTTTCTCCTAAAATACCGTAAACGGAACTAGTCCTTTGTGACTACTGAAATCCGTTGGCTGTGGTTAAAAAGTACAAACTCTGCAGAGTCAAAACCATTCGAGTATCCATGTCCACGATCAAGGACTTGAACATCATCTCGATGTCGTTGTCGCCTCAAAGGTCGATCTCGGTGTCAACACCAGTGTCAGTCTCCGGAGAATAGGCATGAAAACTGAGAGTGGTAAACCCGGCTGAATGTTATTCCTGTGAATGGACTAACCAGTTTATTATTATGTGCTGAGTATTTCCTTGGGATGATTTAAATTCATGAACTGCTTGAATTCGAATGATGAAATATAAGCCCTTTATGTGATGTCACTCAGACGTCCGACTGTGGCACTCTTGTTATTTACTTTCGATATAAGCCCTTTATGTGATGTCGCTCAGACGTCCGACTGTGGCATTCTTGTTATTTACCTTCGATATAAGCCCTTTATGTGATGTCGCTCAGACATCCGACTGTGGCATTCTTGTTATTTACTTTCGATATAAGCCCTTTAGGCGATGTCGCTCAGACGTCCGACTGTGGCATCCTTGTTATTTACTTTCATTATAAGCCCTTTTCGAGATGTCGCTTAGACGTCCGACTGAGGCACGTTCTGTCATTTACTTTCAATATAAGCCCTTTATGTGGTGTCTCCCTGACGTCCGACTGCGGCATGTTAATTTAATTTTACCTTTTGAGGCGTCGCTTCAGACACCCGATCGGTCTTCAGCTATGTTATTGGGATTTCAGGAGGACTACCGCCTGACTCCCTTTTTATTTTACATGCAGTGCAATTTATTATCTGAGTGCGCATTACTAATCTGTTCATGTGCATCATGTTTGCATTTGTTATATCTTATGTCCAAACTGTCTTGCGAGTACATTCAAAGTACTCACTTGGCTTGTTGATTTGGCCAGATGTTGACGAAGGCGGTCTTATGGATGAAGAGTTCGATAGCGAGTCCGACGCCTAGAGGAGTCCTAGTCAGTCCCGTGCGATCCTGGAACTGGTCACTTGTATTATATACGCTTCCGCTACCCAGAATAAAAAATCATCGAGCCTCACTCCGGCTCTCGATGAGTTGTAAGATTTAGGAGTCATGTCACCCACTTCACCCTGACATATCCACCACCACTGTTATTGCGAGTCAGTAATTATGCCACCATACTCCTTGTGTCATATCCGCCCTTATGTATTATATCGGCGTGCTTGTAATAAATTGTTGAGCAGCCTCAGCTCAACCTTGTATAATATTTAGTACTTCTGGATTTCTGTATCAAGGATTTGTCCACCAGTAAGGAGGATTCTTCTATACTGGTCCGATAAAAGGGTCGATTTCTAAATAAATGTTTTATTGGAAAACCGGTCCTGACAACCTTGGTATCAGAGCCAGGCTGACTGTAGGAAGCCACTAGGTACGATCGCTGATTGGTTATTAGCGTCTTAAGTGTTATTTTTTTACATTTTGCAGACGTAGCAATTTTCTGTTGGTCATCATAAATTTATGATTTGACTATTCGGAATTTTTTCTACCTTTGTAGATGGCTGGTAACGACTGTGAGTCACAGGTGTTCACCAATGTACCTGAGGTTTTATCAAGCTTCTCATCTCCATTGTCAAGGTCGCGATTGGGCCATCAGCTCGTTCGGAGTTCACACTCTACCAGCACAAGATCAGCGACAGTGTGTCTATGCACCAGGCCGCGGTGCAATTCAAGGGAGGACGTTCCGAGTCACGCCTCTTCCAATTTATGGGAAGGGCCATGCCTATGGAGAGGCATGCTATGCAGATGGCCGCCCGTGAGGCGATAGCTCGTCTCCGGGATGTTCTTCCTTCGATGAAGACTCGTCGCTACCGCTACCTCCCCTGCCACATGCCATACATTTGTCACTATGCATTCGCTTGCCCTAGGGGAGAGAGAGATGAGGCTATTGAGATGTTTGTTGCGTATCTCAAAGCTCTTGAGGCAGCTTTTGATAACCTCGTGGACGACCTTGTGGCTGCTCGTATGGACTCTGTTCAAGGCTGTTCCGCCAACAGGAGGGAGCTCCTCTATACGGCACCACCACTGACTTTCTTCTCGTCCTCAGCATCCTATACACCTGCCATCTTAGCCACTGCTCGCCGCCTGCCTACCACTGAGGAGTTTGACGAAGTCATTGCTCTACTCCATCCGTCTTGCACCACCCGCGCGCAAGACCAACTCCTCAGCTCAAGATTGCTACCGAGCCTATTAGTGAGGAGGAGGTTGAGTCTCCAGCATCACTAGGTCTTACCCTCGGCAGGCCGAGGGAAGTTTTCACCATCTCCGACTGAGTGCGCCTAGTAGCCATGCGATGTACCAGCTTGTATGATATGTTTATATGTATATAGGTTTGGTGAAAAGTAGTTTGTGTGCGCATCATGTAGGAACTCGGAGAAGTGCACTAGCCTAAATGACTTGCCAGGAAGGTGTACGCACATCCTGAGTGATGTATTGTATAATTACGACTCGCGTGTAAGATATGTACTGAGCAGTCCTTCTCCATGCGCAATCAAATATTTTCTTGAAAAATCTTGGAGTCTTTAAAAATTCTGCCTTTGCGAAATTATTTATTTTTGTGACTTTGATTTTTTTTCTCATGAGTTCTGCAAAAAATACCCCAGTGTGGAAAATGCCTCGTCCCTGGACTCATTCCATGCCAAGTCCGCCGGATGAAAATTATGGTACCCAGACAAGCAACAATTTCACACAGGGGCAGTCAAGTCAGCAAGGTAGTGAAGCAGCATTTTCTCAAGTAAGTCGCCTTTATGAACAAAGCCAGCAGCAACATCAAGAAATGATGAACCATGTTATCAATATGGGAAATCACCGTGAACCATATCAACAACATTCCAAATTGTCTGAACTACAAAAGACACGTCCCCCAACGTTCTCTCACACAGATAGACCTCTTGAGGCCGATGATTGGCTTTGGGATATTGAAAGGAAATTACTTATTGCACAATGTTCGGACCGTGAGAAGGTACTTTACGCACCTCACTACCTCACTGGAGCAGCTGCATCATGGTGGGAAAATTTCCTACACATGCACCCCAATGAAAATAACATCACATGGGAAGAATTTAAAGAAGGTTTTCGTGGGGCACACATTCCCAGAAGCATTATGAAGATCAAGTAAAGGGAGTTTGATGACCTCAAGCAGAGAAGAATGCTAGTGACTGAGTACAATAGCCAGTTTACTCAATTATCTCGTTATGCCAACGAAGAGCATATGACTGAAAATAAAAAGATGGAAAACTTTCTGGATGGTCTGGCACCAGCACTAAAATGCCAGCTGGTCGTACACACCTTCCCGGATTTCAAAACACTTGTGGACAAGGCTATTAACTTGGAAAATGAGCACCGCAGCTTGGAGGATTTCCACAAGCGCAAAAGGGACAAGACTACTCATGCCTGCAACAACCAGAACAAGATGGATATTCAGAAGATTGGAGCGAACAAACCCACAACCAACGTTCCACGCCCAAACATAAATTTTCATGCAAGGGACACGGATTTTACGTATCGCCCAGGTGTTACTTGCTACGCTTGTGGAGAGGAAGGACACTATGCCAAACAGTGCCCAAAGCGAAGGAACTCGGACCCCAAGCCGAACAACGGTGGAAATAATCCAGCTCCCAAGCGTAACAACTTCAACCCCAATAACAACCACAAGAAGGGTCACTTGAACCATGTGACCAAGGAGGAAGCACAGGATGCCCCGGATATCGTACTCGGTACGTTCCCTGTCAACATAATTCCTACCACGGTTTTGTTTGATTCTGGAGCTTCTCGCTCGTTCATTTCAAAGAAGTTTGCTTTGCAACATGATTTTTCGATGCTTCCCTTGGAAAAATCCATGATCATCAAGTCCCCCGGGATTAAGCAAATTACTCAGAGTTACTACCAAGGTGTGGTTATTGAGATTGAGAGGTTAAAGTTCCAAAGACATCTCATTGTACTGGAAAATAAGGGACTGGAAGTTATCCTAGGAATGGACTGGTTAACCACCAACAAGGGATTTATCGACTGCTTCAATCGGACTGTAATTCTTACTCATCATCACGGGAAGACGATAAAGGTTGCAGCTCAAGAAAGACCAATATCACGGTAACCAAGGTTGAACTAGGTGGACATTTCAGAGTTAAGGAAAGTTCCAGTGGTGTGTTAGTTCCCTGATGTATTTCCCGAAGAACTACCGGGCATGCCACCAGACCGGGAAATGAGTTCATCATTGAACTAGCACCTGGAACCACCCCCATTTACAAGAAACCTTACAGAATGGCACCCTAAGAGTTGGTAGAATTAAAGAAGCAAATAAAATAATTACTGGACAAAGGATTTATACGAGCCAACTCCTCACCTTGGGGTTCACCAGTATTATTTGCCAAGAAAAAGGATGGGACACTGAGATTATGTATAGACTATCGAGCTCTCAACATGGTCACCATCAAAAACAAATATCCGATGCCACAGATAAATGATTTATTTGACCAGCTCGCACAAGCCAAGGTTTTCTCGAAAATTGATTTAAGATCGGGGTATCATCAATTAAAGGTACGGACAGAGGATATCCCTAAGACAACATTCACCTCCAAATACGGATTATATGAATTCACAGTAATGCCGTTCGGACTGACAAACGCCCCCGCATATTTTGTCCACCTCATGAACAAAGTTTTTATGAAATTTATGGACAAATTTGTTGTGGTGTTCATTGATGATATTCTGGTATACTCTAAGACACCAGAAGAACATGCTGAACATCTCAGAATTGTACTGGGAGAATTAAGGAAACATCAATTATATGCCAAATTCAGCAAATGTGCATTTTGGTTAAGACAGGTTGGTTTTCTAGGCCATGTATTGACCCAAGAAGGTGTTGCCGTAGACCCATAAAAAGTCAAGGCCATACTTGGCTGGAAACCACCAGCCAACGTAATGAGATGTCTGTAAGTTTCCTAGGAATGGCTGGATATTACCGAAGGTTTATTGAGGGGTTCTCCACCATAGCAAAACCAATGACACAGTTACTCAAGAAGAATAAGAAATTTTTATGGACTGAAGCCTGCGAGAAAAGTTTCCAAGAATTCAAAAGGAAGTTAACAACAGCACCAGTATTGGTTGTACCAGACATACAGAAAAGCTTTAAAGTATATTGTGACGCATCCCGGAAGGGCCTCGGATGCGTACTAATGCAAGAAGGCAAAGTAGTCGCATATGCTTCCAGGCAACTATGGAAGCATGAAGAAAACTACCCTACTCACGACTTGGAATTGGCAGCAGTCATTCATGCACTCAAAGAGTGGAGGCGCTTTTTGCTTGGCAATCATTGTGAAATATATACGGACCATAAAAGCCTCAAATATATCTTCACGCAACCAGAACTCAATTTGCGACAACGGCGCTGGTTGGAATTAGTGAACGATTATGATGTTGGCATCCACTACCATCCAGGAAAGGAGAATGTAGTGGCAGATGCTCTTAGTCGCAACCCCAACTCGGGCAATGATAGTCTACAGAACTTGAGACCGGAATTTCAGCAAGAGTTCGCCAAACTCAACTTGGTGATGGTCACTGAAGGCAATGTGTCAAATTTGGAAATACATCCCACCCTAATGGAACAGATTAAGAAGGCTCAGCATGGACATTCTAGCATCGAAGGCATAAAAAGGAAAGTGAGTATGGGCAAGGCCTCAGAATTCGTCGTACGGGGGCAGACTTTGCGTGCCAAATATAGAGGACCTCAAACAACAAATTCTAGCCGAAGGCCACACCGCTCCATATTCAATCCACCCTGGAGGAACCAAAATGTATAAGCACATTCAGGAAATTTTTTGGTGGCACGGTATGAAGAGGGATATAGCCACATTCATTGCATGTTGTGATTCGTGTCAGCGCATTAAAGCCGAGCACCAAAAACCAGCAGGACTATTACAGCCAAACATGATACCTGAGTGGAAATGGGACGAAATTGGGTTGGATTTTATTGTCGGACTACCTCGGTCACAACATGGAAATGATGTCATATGGGTCATCACAGATAGATTAACCAAGGTGGCACATTTCATTCCCGTAGAGACAACCTACACCACTCAGAAGCTTGCCAAACTTTATCTCTCGCGTATAGTTTGTCTGCATGGAATCCCAAAGACTATAATATCCGACAAGGGCACTCAATTCGTCTCTAAATTTTGGGATCATTTACAACAGGCTCTGGGAACTCAACTAGTATTCAGTACAACATACCACCCCCAGACTGATGGACAAACTGAACGCGTGAACCAAATTCTAGAGGACATGCTGAGAGCATGTGTTCTCACCTATGGAACCAGTTGGGAAGAAAGCTTGCCATATGCCGAGTTCGCATACAACAACAGTTACCAAGCCAGTCTAAAAATGGCACCCTTTGAAGCCTTGTACGGGCGGAGATGTCGTACTCCATTAAATTGGTCAGAAACAGGAGACAGTCGTATCTTCGGCCCAGACATGCTCAAGGAGGCTGATGTCAGGACCCCGATTAAAAGTCACATCAATCTATCCGGTAACACCTCATATCACTTTGCGGCCTCACGCACGGTATTCCCACGGGTGTCGCCTTACCATGGCCCGGGACCGTTTGCGCCTTTTGGCTCACGTATATGATAGTGTCGCTAGCATCCATATGATGAGAACCCGAGCCGACATGGCTAGTCGTGAACCCAAAGCGGCACTAACCCATGGGAACAGGCATACATGAATCACATCGAGCATGTCGGCCGACAGCGTGTGAATCCGGGCTGTAGCACTGGCTAATAGGACTCCGGGAACCCGGCTGTAGCAGGCTAGGCAGACTCGGATGTCACCGCGTGACATTTCAAGGGACAGACACAGTGAACAAAGTGAAACACATTGGCCGATCAAGTGTCCCGAAAGAGTAGTCTTTGGGCTAGCAGGACTCCGTGAACCGGTCAGAAGCGGACTACTATGGCTCAAGGAAGCACTAGACTACATTTCCCCATAAGAGAGGCTGCCAAGGATAAACAACTAGATTGTCGGATCCCACACATACCAAGCATTTCAAACATACACACAATATGCCCGATATGGGTAAATACAACATGGCATCACAACATAACTCTACGACTCAAAGTATTTATTCATTAGGCTCCGAGGAGCCAAGATATTACAAACATGGGTCTCATGACCCAACATTCAAGCATACAAGTGAAAGCACATGCGGAAGCTTAACATGTCTGAGTACAGACATCTACAAATGAAAAAGGCTTAGAAGCCTGACTATCTACCAGATCCTGCCGATGGCACAAGATCGTAGTTGAGGTAACAAGCTAAACGTCGAAGTCCATGCGGAACTACTAGCGAGACTAACGTCTCTCTGCAAAACATAAAATAAGCAAACGTGAGTACAGATGTACTCAGCAAGACTTACATCAGAACTAACTACATATGCATCATTATCAACAAAGGGGGTGGTGGAGTTTGACTGCAGCAAGCCAGCTTTGACTCGGTGGCTACCCTAAACTACGACTGCAAGTAACTCTTTTGAGGTGGCGCACACGAGTCCACATATTCACCATATCAATACACCACTATGGATCCGCTCCGCCTCCTCACGAGAACGCCATCCATAGCTCTCACGCTTATCTTGCGCATTTTAGAATATCCACTTTCACTTGTCTATGAACTGTTATAGGCAACCCAGAAGTCCTTTACCGCGGACACGGCTATTCGAATAGATCATTTATAACCCTGCAAGGGTGTACTTCTTCACACACGCTCTCACCACTTACCGCCATTTACACGACATGTACTCGGCAACCTTCAAGCGGAAGCTCAACGTGGGTGTCGGCCACAACCTACCTAAACACTCAAGTCTCTAGTCCAGGTTTATCGCCTATTCAGGTTCCATCCGCAGGGAGTCCGGCCGAGGTTTCCACATACGGCCCCGAACGATGGTGCAGGGTTCCCGAGATACCAAACGGGCATTCGGTACACCGGGCCACGGTGTATCTACCGCATCATAGCCCACCCCTAGGGTCAGCGCTACGCACGGCCTCCAACACATATCCTACAAACACCAGAAACTAGTTGCAACTCCTGGACAGAGAATAAGGGTGGTTAAGAAGCCGAGAGGGTCCATTGGTTTCGGGCCCAATGCGTGGTAGTAACTGTTTCATGGATCACAAACACAGAACTCAGTTCCTGAGGATGGTTTCAATGAGACAACCCACCATGTACTCCTACATGGCCTCTCACCGCTACCTTTACCAAATCGTGTTCACACACTTAGCTCTCAATAGTAGGACATGTTTACACACCTCCGATTCATTCCCGATGAATCAGACCTGACCAACCTCTAAGCAAGAGTGCATGAAAACAAGCATGAATGAGTAGGCACAACAGGGCTCAAACAACTCCTACTCATGCTAGTGGGTTTCATCTATTTGTGTGGAATGACAGTCATGCAGAGGATAAAGGGGTTCAGCTACCGCAGCAAGTAATGAGATGAATCGTTGTTGTCCTAATGCAATAAAAGAGAGCAGGAGCGAGAGTGGGATTATATCGGAATGAACAAGGGGTTTTGCTTGCACAGCACTTCGAAGATAATATAGTTCTTCATCGGTGTCATCGAATAATCGCTGAACGCCGCTCACCGAGAGGGGACAACACCGCAACAGGGAAAGAACATAGTCAATGCAATGCGACAGTATGATGCATGATCATGACATGGCAATATGCTGTTGATTGAGCTAATGCAACTAGCAACCATATTAAATGAAGTTGGTTTGAACCAAGGGTTAAAATTCAAACTCCACATGTGAAATTCAAATGCCATTTAATTGATTTGACCTGATCAGCATGTATAAGTTGATCTAACATGCATGAAAGTGGTACAGATGGATAGACTGGATTTTTCTGATCATTTTTCATATATAAATTATTTCATTCTCGGCTACGGTTGATTTTATATGAATTTTAGAAGTTTATACTAATTTCCGGAATTTCCTGAATAAGAATAAATCCAGAAAATGAGTTATTGCGTCAGCATGACATCACCCTGATGTCAGCAGGTCAACTGGGCGCCTCCAGGTCAAACCTGACCAGTGGGGTCCACTGGTCAGTGACTGGGGCTGGTTAGCGTCGATGACATGTGGGCCCAGTCAACAGCCACGTCAGCTTGGTCAACTCCGACACGTGGGGCCCGTTGGGTTATGAACTAATTTAAGCAGGAAATTAAACTAACCTAAGAAGGCACTGGGCCCACATGGCAGTGGCCCTGGGGGTGTTTAGAGGGGTCATTAGCGCTAATTAAGTGTGCCACGTCAGCACGCCGGCGGTTAGACGACGGCGACGAGCCAGGGCGGCGGTGGCTCGCCGGAGTGGCGCTATGGGCTGCGGTTGGACGCGCGAAGAGCACCAGGAGGTAGCCCATGCCCGCACGCATCCAGGGAGACCAAGGGGAGGTGCGGGGGTGGCCGGAGTTCGCCGGAGTGGAGCCCGCGGCGGCGGCCGGAGCTCGGGCAGGATCGGCTACTCGCTACGGTGCATGGGAAGGTGAGCTAGCAGGTGCGTTCGTCTCCTGGGAGCAGCACGAGCACGATGACGTGCTCAGGGGCAAGCTACGGCGTCTGAAGCCACGACGGCGACATGGCCGTTGGCGGCGAGCTTCGGGCACTTGTGGAACGACGGTCTAGAGGACGGGAACGGAGGGGCGAGCAAAGAGGAGAGATGAGGAGCTCACAGGGAGGCGACGCAGAAGGTTAGTGGGCTCGGGGGCGCGCCAAACGTCGCGAATTGACGGCGGTGATTGGTGGCGCCCGAGGTGGAAGATGAGCTCGAAGGCGTCACCACGGTGCTCTTGGGTTCGGGATCTTCCGCGTGAAGGAGCTTTGCATCGTCACGGAGCTTTTGGACACGGGGAAGGGGCGAGAGGACCACGGTGGTCACGGTGGCAGCGAACGGCGGCGACGGACCCGTTCGGTGGCTGTGCACCAGAGAAACAGAGAAGGGGGGGGGGGAGCACGGGAGAGAGTGAGGGAGCGGTCGGGGCTGTGTGGCGTCGTGAGGGAGGCCCAGGGCGACGAGGGAGAAGCGTCAGGAAGCAGGAGGTGGCCGGGACGCGTGCCGGCGCGCTGCGGCCATGCGCTCGTCCTCCTGGCAGGGAAAGAAGACGACAGGGGGGAGGCTAGGTAGGCTGGGCTGGCCACTTGGGCCGCCAGGTGGCTACACAGGTGAGGCCAGGTAAGATTTCCTGCTCTCCTGTTTTTTTTCATTTCTGTTTTTCTATTTTGTTATTTTGTTCTGGGCTTTATTAAAATAGCTAGGCACTTCCAAAAATCCTGAAAATAATTGTGGGCTCTGTTTGGATTATTCCTAACAACCCAAAACTAGTTTCACAATTATTAGAGCATTTAAAAATATTTATAGGATTTAAATGCCCCAATTCAAATACAATATGAGTTAATTCAATAATCCAAATGTCATGGAAAAATGTGCAATATCTCCGTTATCAAGTTTCAGCATTTTCCAAAAATGGTGAACATTTTTGAAGGCCATTTGGATTCATTGAAAAATATTTTTAGTTGAACCTATTTGAATTGCTTTAGTGCTAGGTCTTGGTCATCCCCTAATTTCCTTTGAAATCAAACATGATGCATGGATGCAGATGCCACTAATTACAACCAATTCTGGGGCTGTGACAACTCACCCCCACTAAACAAGAATCTCGTCCCGAGATTCAAGACGTGAGGTAAGAAGACAGAGGGGCACAAGACCAACACAATCTTCACGATCCAGGTTGCACCTCATAAGGTTGTTGATTCGTTGCATACGTTGATCTTGACATCCTTGCTTTTGAGATCTTCATCCACGCGATGACGACGGAAAGAAACTCTACTAGGATTGATCTTCTTGAAGATCGAGCTATACCATATCAACTCGCGGAATGAGATGTTGAAACATCTCGAGTTGAGACACAGAACACATCGAGAGGGATGGAAGAACAACGACGGAGTTTGATTCGGTGGGCAACAATTCCATGCTTAGAATGATGGTGGATGGTGTCAAGGTGGCGAGGAAATAATTGCCATGATTCCATAGCGGGGCACCTTGGGAAAAAGGTGACTCGTTGAACTGTTCCCTTAGGTGGCAAAAAGAAGTACTTTTGATTCAGAGATCATTGAAACTTTTTAAACCAGCCTAAGGCAATCACAATCGATCATTTGAAGGAGTTCGAAAGAATGACATACTCGGACTAGAATGGATGATGTGGATTACCTTGTTGAAGACAACGCAATGGATGATTTTGCTTATCATCGGAAATGGATGGGACCCATGGTAGGACCACAGTTGAGGGCGATCCTGACCAGAAATTACCGAGAAGGGTAGCCCATGGTTGGATGGCACAATGGCGGTGCAAACTAGGGACAAGGTGCTAATGCTGGGAATGTTCCAACCATCATATCTGCCTGAGATTTAGATCTGGTTGGTGTGAGAATATTCAAGACTCATCAAGTCTAGAAAGAAAAATGCAGGTTTGCAACAGAAATCGACGAGATGACATTGCGAGATTCTCGGGGAGTGAACTATGATAGCAAGCTCCAAAACATGAGCTGGTTCTGCTACAACATGTGAACACATTGTCCGAGACAAGCATGACCACATAGTAGTCTTATATTAAAACACTACCGAGTTCTGGTTGGGAACCATCATTGCGTAGAGCGCAGTCCTGCGCATGTACCTTTGGGTCCTTAAGGGTTAGCACTCAAGAACTTATTTTCCTTGAACAAATAAATCAGTGCCTTGGTGTGCTAGGGAATACATATGGAGTGGAGGTAATTAATCTACCAAACCATAGAATACCTCGCACGAATGCATAAATGACTTGGGATGATTCCGAAGGAAGCAAAACAAACCTTTCTCAAATTCATGGCGGCAACTTACACCTAATGCACATGAACCCGAGGAAGTCACTTCTTCCATCCAATCATAGGCTTCATGAACGGAACACGAAGACATTGCTTACAAAATTTCTAGCACTAGGTTGATGTTCAACATGAATCATGGGGGAGACAAAATGCTGCTGATGGGCTTAACAACAATTCATCGGAATTTCCATATCACTGGACTTCCACCATCATGTGAACACGTTGATAGCATTGGTCAGACCAAAAGATGTAATGGTGTATGCTCGAGGGATCAACCACGAGTAAGACAACATTACGAACATCCTTGGTTCTGATTTGACTTGACGATAGCTCATACTCAAGTCAAAGTATTGACAAGGCAATAGATCCAACAACTGATCACGAGGACCAATTGGTGAACATATCATCTTTCTTCAACACACACACAAACACAAAGATATCCCTTCAGAAAGAACCAAATTTGGCAAAGCTTTTTATCTTCCAACTCTCCAAGTTGTTGTTTAGCTTAACCAACTAGCTCAGGGTATCCAACACAGATTTTTGGAGAAAGGGTGGTTTACAAGAAAACCAACTTGATCACGAACTCAACATAGCAGTCAGGTGACAACCTGGTGATACTTCTGTAACATCCCAAAATTCTAAATTTTGGAATGTTACAATAAATAAATAGTTTTGATTGATTGATTGTTTGTTGTGTGATTGATTAAGTGAAATTGATTGGAATTTGAAACTTTTGAAAGTTGAATGAGAGGGAATGAAATGACTTTCCCAAACTATCCCCTTGCCCTTTTTGGATCTCAATGAAATCAATTTCATTCCAACACCAAAACCCTAGAGTGAAGATGACATGACTTCTTCCATTTGAAATGAAAAGGGTTTTGAAAAGATTTGAATTTCATTTGAGAATATTTCAAATTCAAAGGTTTATGCAACTCAATGATTTCCATGAGGGAAGATAAAATGACTTCTTCAATTATATGAAATATGAGTTGGAAGTTAAAAAGAATCAAATTGAAAGTCATTTGAAGGTATTTTGAAACTCCCTTCAAATTTGGAATTATTTGGATTTTATTCAAAATTATTTTCTTCTAAAAATAAATAAATGGAAATATGGGTAAAATTATTCCCTTCAATGGAAAATTAGGAGAAAATAAATTTGAAGTCATTTTGGTATTTTTAAAATGATTTTTATTGGATTTTACTAGAGCAGGAACACTCTTTGTTTTATTTGAATTTTTGTGTATATTATTTGAACTTGAAAAATAGTTCATGTTGTAGGAAATCTTTTTCTGATCATTTTGATATATATATGTCCTATATAAAATATTTATATTTTAAATATTATCTCTGTTTTTATTTCTCTCAAAAAAAATAAAATGGAAAAAAGGAAATGCTCAGCACCACCAGCCGACCGCCCAGCCAAAGACTGGCAACTCCACCGACCGGCCACCAAAGGCCACCAAAGGGCTCACCAAGGCCAAATGACGACCCGCCAAGGCCAAATACTTAGCCTGCTACTGAATCGGCTTCGCCTCGGTCGACCGACCAAGACCGCACTTCAAGACTACCGACGGGTGGGCCCCACCTCCTTCAACCTCACGACGCCCGCCACCTTGCCGCCGGATCCCAAGCGATCCGGATCCGATCCTCCCGATTCACCCCCGCCCAAGGTGAGGCCCCGCCTATAAGCCCTCCCCGCACCCCATTCCCCTTGCCCTCGCCGAACCCTCCTCCTCCTCACGCCGCGGAGCCCGAGCACGCCACCACCGCCATTAGCCTCACCCCGACTCACCCCGGCCACCCCGATCTCGCCGGACTCCACCAACCGGACCCCCTCGTCGCGCCGCACCCGCCGGAGCACTCCGTCGACTCCCCCGACCACCGGAGACGCCGACGCACTCGCCACCCGAGCCGCCGCCGCCGTCGAACTCCGATGAGCCACCGGACCTCTCCTCCCCCGTCCGATCCCGATCCTGCGGTTAGGATTAGATCCCCCGAAGGGGTATGGTTTTATTAGGTTAGTTGTTAGTGAACCGGTTTATTTCCGGTTTATATCGATTAGTTAGGTTTTTATTTAAACCGGCCGATTCGTTTTAAACCCTAGGGCGGAGTTTAGTTATATTACGCCGAAGCGTTATATAGGCCCAATAGCCCAGTTATCGTATTAGTTTTTATGTTTATTTTTCTGTTTTAACAGAATAGTTTCAGATTTGAAAAATTCATATCATTTAATCTACTTAGTATTTTTAAGTGATTATTTTTTTGTTGGTTTGAAAATTTATTGTAGTTTCTGTAGAAAATATGTTTAGTCATGTTAAAATTATTTAGAATTGCTTTATTTTAATTTTAGTCAGAATAGTAAATCTGCTATAAAATGAGTTAGGAAAATTATTTTTATATGATTCTTTTTGTCCCAACTTAGTTTTGTCTTTGCCAAACCGTAGGAATTAATTTGGGCATTTTAGGATTAACAAAAAAATAGTTTTAATCAGAATCATGATATTCTTAATTAATTAACTAGCTACTGTTTTCCTATTATTTTAATTAGCAAATAAATTTATTTTTCACATGGGATTGATTATTCTAGGATAGTTTCTGTCACTTTATAGCATGAACTTTTATTTATAATAAATAAAACTTTTATTTTATTTTTCTTACTAAAATTTGCTTTAGGCCTAATAGGAGTTTTATAATAGATTTTAAATTGATTCTTTTTGCTCCTAATTGCATAATGCATTCTTTTATGTTAAGTTAGCATAAAACCATGATTAGGTTCTGTTGAGAAAACTTTTGTAATGCAAAACTATTTTTAGTTGTTGCTTGAAGTAGGAAAACTTTGAGTTGGATTTCTTTGAGTTTTTCTTTGGGTTTTGGTTCAAGTGCTTTGTGTGTTATGTTAGCATGCTATTATGTTAAGTGGTCATATGTTGTATGCTTATTATGATTGTTGTTTGCCTCGGTAGAATTTCGGAGTGCGAAGATTGCTACCACGAATCCCTAGTTTTCGAAGATCGTCAGCAAGGCAAGTTCACTTTGACCATGCTTTCATACCTATGTTTATTGCATTTAGTGGCATCTTTGCAACCACCCCTCAAAGAGTGTTATTGAATCCTTGTAGTTGAGTAGTATGCATGAGGTAGGAACCCATCACCCTGTTACCAAGCCCGGGACGTTATTTGTTTTAATGCTACGCTATAAGTAGACGGGGTTTGGTATGAGTGCTCGAGAGTGGTGTGAAGAAGGAGGACTCTACGTCAATGACGACAACTCCATGATGGAATCTGCAAGGACTGCACCTTCAAGACCTCAAGACTCAAGACTCGAGACAAGAATTCAATACACACTACTGGGTGAAGGACGGTTGACGGGCACCCTGGAGAACCCAGTGGTTGGCCGGGATGCATGGAGAAGTGCCATGACATCTTGCGGAAAGCTTCACCCAGACTCAAAGAGACGGAAGAATACTTCATGACCGAAGCTTACCTGTGCAACCGCAAGTCAATATGGGCTCGCTTGGTTGACCTTAGTTGTGACTCTGGCTGGGACGGTGCTAGCAGATGTAGAACTACGGTAGGATGGGATGAGCACCGGACGGTGGTCGAGGAACTCTTCGAAGACCATGTTTCGTCATCTTGTTCTCAAACACCACAAGTGCGAGAACGTAAAGAGAGGGATCGAATCTTGCGGGTAAAGTGTACAAACCTCTCGCAGAGGGTTTAAACCTAATCGATTAGCCGTGTCCCCATTACGGACAATTTGAGCCTCTGGACTTGGATCTATCTCGAACTCTCAACACCGGATTGATAACTTAATTGTGGGCAACTTATGATGATTTTGGGCTATGAGACATCGGTTGGCGGAACCATGTCATGATAGGAAATTCCATAGTACAGACTACATTTATTCCTTTGATGTAGGGAAAATAAAATCAGCTTTTACGCAAACAAAACTCGAATCTGAGCCACAAAGCCATATTGCATATAGTATAGTTTTATCATCTGTTTTTCTCATGTTGTGATCTTGCCGGTACATTCAATGTAATCGATTTACACGGCTGCAACATATCATGTTGCAGATATTTACTTCCGACGAGTAAGAGTACGGTACAGGGTTACGGTCTACACTCAACCTGCCGATGGCGTTGATCCACACCCGACTATTTGTTTCCGCTGTGACTTATGAGGTATATATCAGTTTTACGTTAATTATACATGTGATTGCACTTTGATATATACATTGATGTACTGTGTGTGCCAGCATACTGATCCAGGGAGGGTTTAAACCTAATCGATTAGCCGTGTCCCCGGTTACGGACAATTTGAGCCTCTGGACTTGCATCTATCTCGGAACTCTCAACACTGGATTGATAACTTAATTGTGGGCAACTTATGATGATTTTGGGCTATGAGACATCGGTTGGCGGAACCATGTCATGATAGGAAATTCCATAGTACAGACTACATTTATTCCTTTGATGTAGGGAAAATAAAATCAGCTTTTACATAAACAAAACTCAGATCTGAGCCACAAAGCCATATTGCATATAGTATAGTTTTATCATCTGTTTTCTCATGTTGTGATCTTGCCGGTACATTCAATGTAATCGACCTACACGGCTGCAACGTATCATGTTGCAGATATTTACTTCCGACGAGTAAGAGTATGGTATAGGGTTACGGTCTACACTCAACCTGCCGATGGCGTTGATGGGACTCCACACCCGACTATTTGTTTCCGCTGTGACTTATGAGGTATATATCAGTTTTACGTTAATTATACATGTGATTGCACTTTGATATATACATTGATGTACTGTGTGTGCCAAAGATATCGATCTGTGGATGGCATGTAAACACGAGGCTTGACCGTCACGAGGTCGGGTCGCCATGAGATGGTATCGAGCACATGTTGGCTGTAGGACGTGACCCTAGAAAATGACTTAGTAATATGAAGACCCCAATAGGAATGACCTTTGTTTTGTACTACTCTCGTAACACCTGATTTCTTTTCTTGAACCTTCCTTATTTCAAACTATAGATGGAGAGCTACATTACGAACAAAAGAGAACACTACGAGAAGGTTCTTGGAGGCCCCTTCCTTGTGGAGCTAGTCAGTGCTGAAGTTACCGATACCGAGATCAAGGCAACTAAGAGGACGCCTAGATCGTGGGGAGTCAAGACCCAAGTTTTGGTCGTAAAGAAGACCCCAAGACTGCAGACATCAGCTTCGCACCATAAATGGTGATCGTGTTATGGGCATCAACACCGCCGTCCATGATGCTATTGCACGCTTATGCTATCGCCATCGTCGCACTAAACCCACACTTCTTTGGAAGGATTGGATGGCAGAAGTTTGATGGAGCAACTATTGCCTTGACGGAAGTGCAAAAGATGAAGTTCTCCCCCTTGTTAGTATACAATCGGGATCTAGAACAATACATCAAGAATCTTCAGATGGACCTCCTGGAAGCCCTGTTTGACAATGAAGCACTACGAGAAGAGGTCAAGACTCAGAGGTCAAGGTAAACAAGCAGGAGGAGGAGAACCTCGAGATCTCGAGAATGCGTCAGGAACTGAAAAGCAGCAGGACCATGTCTCATGCCAAGGACGTTGAAATCCAGAAGCTCAAGGAACAACTTCAGGACATACAGGGTCGTCACAAGAAACTCCGCGTCGACAGGGAAAATCTAGCAGAAAAACTGGAGGAGATTAAGTCCACACAGAAGAAGCCCCAGTGGGGACAATGACCAAGTTCCTAATAAATTAGCCTAGTAGTATCCCACCATGAGAGAAATAAAGATGAACGCCTTCTCGATTTAAGTATCGGACCATACCAAATTTATGTGGGTGGCGATACCGTAGAATTGATTGAATAAATGAATGCTTGGTTGCTATTATTTTTGTGTGTTTATTGAATGGTTGGATAGATGCGATATTCGTAGGCTTGTATTTATTTCAACCATGAGAGACGTAAGTTACGGAAGAATGGTAGAAGGCCTTCATATGGGAAAAGCATCAAGAATTGGAAACTCCCGAGCATTGAAGACCTGAAGAAATGAGGACTTAGAAACGAAAACCATAGTAGAACGGCCCATTACAAATGATATTTTTGTTGATGGGTGGGAATTTGCTTTCTCTTTCTATCTCAACCAGACCCCGAAATCCTGAACCCATGGACAACTGAACACCAAACTTTTCTGGAGACAATTGCAATTTCCCCATGGAGATACATTCCTTGTTTTGAGCACCCCTCTTATCCTACACATGCAGATGACAACCCTTTACGAGTCTTTCCTTAAGGGCCACAAACGATCATGACCCCGACGGTGATCATGATTACCCAAAGATCCTGAAGGACATGATGAAGCATATTCACCTTGAATGAGATGCAGTTTAGAAAGGCTACCCCTTCATGCAAAAGGGAGTGGAACTTTGGTATGTGGAGGTACACCTCCACCGGTCGAAAGGAGTTTTCCCAAAGATGATGGGGCAGTACTTTTTCATCTCACGTGCCACAAGCAACTTTCTTCGACGCTGTTCGTGAAGCAGCCATGGAAGCCCTACGCCAGATCGGAGAAATACTTGAAGCAAGACTCCGTTATACTCAGGAATACCTCAGAGAAGTGCATGCAGAGATGATGGAGGTGAAGCTCAAGGCCACCATGATGAAACAGAAGATTGAAGATTTCAAGGCGCATGTTGCACAATTCGGTGGGATCAAGAATCCTCAAGGAGGAAAATGAATAAAGTTGGAAGTAATGTCTGACCATACCGAACCATGTGGGTGGCAGCATTTGTAATAAACTTTTCGGAATTTGGATTTACGAAAAATGGTTAAGGATGTAATAAAAGATTTGATATGAAATAATGAGATTTATGGATAAACTAGAGCATTCTTTTGGTGTCGTAGTACTCCGTAAAGCCACATGATCAATGAAGAAAGAAATGTGTTATTCACGACGGTCCATAGAAGGAGGCTGGACAAAATAAGTTGGAATTTTGTATGATCGTCACCACAAGGGTATGAAGAAACAAAGTACTACTGGATTTAAAGGAGGTGTAATATGGAACAAGAGAGTTACTCCAAGGATGAGTTAAAACTGCACTAGTGTTGAAGTGGGCCATAACCCACAGGCCCAGGAGTTCATAAGAAGCAAGCACACTCTTGCTGTAGGAGCATATTCCGGAAGAAAACTCCGAGTTTAATCATCCGATATTTTTAGGAGGATACGAAAACCCGAGGATTGTGAAAAAAAAACGATAGATGTCTTGTTCAGCTTGCAGAAACCATGGATTTATACGAACTTGGTTCGAGAATAAGAGAAATTCTGCAATGCTTGTGAGTATGCCCAAGTGTTAGAATACGTGATTCACTGTTTACGTATGTGGTAATGATTCAAGTACGGGATGGATTGGCCCCCATACCGGAGACTTCTATCATGAACTATCATATGTTGATGGAAAATCAGAGAGCCTTGAAAACCATAGAAGAGTGTCGACACGTCAAGCCATAAAACCATAGAATGGTAGGACGATGGAACCCCTTTACAGGCAACCGTTGCCAATCGTAGATCATACGGTGAGGTTCAACCCAGACCCGTTTTCTGCAGGAGAAACCATTAATGGTAGACCACCATGAGTGTTTCGATAGTTGTCTAGAATGGACACAGACCTATCAGCTAAGAAGACCCAGTCTCGGACGAACTTCAACTTTGACGAACCGACCCAAGATTTTGAGGAAAACTCTATGCTACTGACAGAAGAGCACTAATGAAGGAGCTATTGTAAGAGACATACATTGTCGGCACTCCAGAGGAAGTATCTGAGTTTATTGGAACCATAACCCTGCTTTTAAGTGTGGTAGCACCCCTGACCTTTCCGACCAAACGTTTGCTAGTAGACCCCAACCCCTAACCCTTTCTTGTTAGTTTCTTCTTGAATCTCGAGGACTAGATTCATTTTAAGTGTGGTAGATTTGTAACATCCCAAAATTCTAAATTTTGGAATGTTACAATAAATAAATAGTTTTGATTGATTGATTGTTTGTTGTGTGATTGATTGAGTGAAATTGATTGGAATTTGAAACTTTTGAAAGTTGAATGAGAGGGAATGAAATGACTTTCCCAAACTATCCCCTTGCCCTTTTTGGATCTCAATGAAATCAATTTCATTCCAACACCAAAACCCTAGAGTGAAGATGACATGACTTCTTCCATTTGAAATGAAAAGGGTTTTGAAAAGATTTGAATTTCATTTGAGAATATTTCAAATTCAAAGCTTTATGCAACTCAATGATTTTCATGAGGGAAGATAAAATGACTTCTTCAATTATATGAAATATGAGTTGGAAGTTAAAAGAATCAATTGAAAGTCATTTGAAGGTATTTTGAAACTCCCTTCAAATTTGGAATTATTTGGATTTTATTCAAAATTATTTTCTTCTAAAAATAAATAAATGGAAATATGGGTAAAATTATTCCCTTCAATGGAAAATTAGGAGAAAATAAATTTGAAGTCATTTTGGTATTTTAAAATGATTTTTATTGGATTTTATTAGAGCAGGAACACTCTTTGTTTTATTTGAATTTTGTGTATATTATTTGAACTTGAAAAATAGTTCATGTTGTAGGAAATCTTTTTATGATCATTTTGATATATATATGTCCTATATAAAATATTTATATTTTAAATATTATCTCTGTTTTTATTTCTCTCAAAAAAAATGGAAAAAAGGAAATGCCCATGCACCACCAGCCGATCGGCCCACCAAAGACCTAGGCAACCCACTAATCGGCCAGCCAAAGGCCACCAAAGCGGCTCAAAGGCCAAATGACGAGCCACAAGGCCCATTTCTAGCCTCTGCCGAATCGGCTTCGGCCGGTCGACCGACCAAGATCAAGACTTCAAGACTCACCGACGGGTGGGCCCCCACCTCCTTCAATCCTAACTCGTTGATCGAAGAGTGCACCAGACATAAGGACTAGGTAGCACGATCAATCTTAGGATGATGATTTAATAACCAACACGCTAAGAATGAGAATATTTTCCATTAACTACCAAGCAAGGGGGTTGCGAGGCGTATCGATTTCACACACCACAATTCACTTGTCGGCATTCCGGTTACAACAACGCGGAACCGAGGAATGAATAATCATGGTGAGAAGTATCACTGCGTCAAGAATTCATAAGAGGTGGTGCAATTCTCATGACATTCTTGACATAAAGATGGTAACACACCAGGTGGAACATAATCAAAAGCTGGGTGGGCACTATGATCTGCGGAATACAACTACTTTGACCCAAGCCTCAAGATGGACAAGGTACTGGAGTTTGTTTCTCCTAGTCATTATGAAATAGAATGGCTTGACAAACCACAAGAATAATGGGCATCGACAATGAATGCACGCATACTCTTGAGTATCAAATGATAGACGGAGGTCAGAATACAACTAAAGAGGGACAACTCAAAGGGGCATATATCTTTCTGAGTCGTGGAGGCATGGATTAGTATGTCGAGCAAAGTTCAACCTTTCTTCCGGATAACCCATGCGGAGAAGGTAGAACTGGCAGAGTTACAATTATGAATGGAGAACTCCTCAAGAGTACTCTGATTGTGATATTTTAATTCAAAGAACTTCTGCCTTATTGGTTCATGGTATTTGGAAGAAGGAAATACCACGGACCTCAAGGACTATCCCAAGGTTACTAATATCCTAAAGGTACGAGCAACACTATCAACACGAGGTAAGTAGAGTGAATCTTGGGTTAAGAACCCAAGAGTAGAATGCCTACTAACTAAATGGCATCACGGGATGCTTTCGAGAATGGTGGCCAGAATCATCACACTAGGAACATAAAGCATGGCTAGATTACTAGATGACTCCCTAAAACACCTAGGTTCATATTAATAGCTCCAACATATATGCCAAGGCAATAAATTACCTCAACGCACCGGTTAGTGTGCTTATTCTGACCATAAAGGACATCGGAATGGAAAGAAAGGATTTGCAAATGCATCAGACTATTTAGAGACACAGGATGACTTTGACAACATAACGACTGTAAATGCTCAAAAAGATTTGAGACATCATGCAAAATGGTGGCATAACCACTCTACAACATCATAACAAGGTTCCGAGATCAACAGTTAACATACATAAATAGTAGGAACTGAACTGAGGCTTAAAACCAACAATATTAATACTCTATGGATTAGTAACACGTCATCCTGATAGATAGATGAGAAGCCTAGTTCTTAACCCCGTAGAAAAGAAGAGGATGACTCAGATCAGAAGGGGATAAGGTAAAGGAGTAAAAAGAGCCTTGCGTTCCCTTCCACAATCAATTCCCTTACATATCTAAAGCATTTCTAGACACAACTTCGACCAGTTTGGCTTGGTAATCCTACATGCAGTCAGGCTCTGATACCAACACTGTCAGGACCCCGATTCCAAGTCACATTGATCTAGCCGGTAACACCTCATATCACTTTGCGGCCTCACGCACGGTATTCCCACGGGTTTCGCCTTACCATGGCCCGGGACCGTTTGCGCCTTTTGGCTGACGTATATGATAGTGTCGCTAGCATCCATATGATAGAGAACCCGGGCCAACATGGCTAGTCGTGAACCCAAAGAGGCACTAACCCATGGGAACAGGCATACATGAATCACATGAGCATGTCGGTCAGCAGCGTGTGAATCCGGGCTGTAGCACTGGGCTAACAGGACTCCGGGAACCCGGGCTGTAGCAGTTAGGCAGGACTCGGATGTCACCGCGTGACATTTCCCGAAGGGACACAGTGAACGAAGTGAAACACATGCCGCCAGTCAAGTGTCCCGAGCGGTAGTGCTTTGGGCTAGCAGGACTCCGGTGAACCGAGCTGTAGCGGACTACTATGGCTCAAGGAAGCACTAGACTACATTTCCCCATAAGAGAGGCTGCCAAGGATAAACAACTAGATTGTCGGATCCCACACATACCAGTCATTTCAAACATACACACAATATGCCCGATATGTGTAAATACAACATGGCATCACAACATAACTCTACGACTCAAAGTATTTATTCATTAGGCTCCGAGGAGCCAAGATATTACAAACATGGGTCTCATGACCCAACATTCAAGCATACAAGTCAAAGCACATGCGGAAGCTTAACATGTCTGAGTACAGACATCTACAAATGAAAAAGGCTTAGAAGCCTGACTATCTACCAGATACTGCCGAGGGCACAAGAAAGTAGCTGAGGTAACAAGCTAAACGTCGAAGTCCACGCGGAACTACTAGCGAGATTGACGTCTCTCTGCAAAACATAAAATAAGCAAACATGAGTACAAATGTACACAACAAGACTTACATCAGAACTAACTACATATGCATCATTATCAACAAAGGGGGTGGTGGAGTTTGACCGCAAAGAAGCCAGCTTTGACTCGGTGGCTATCCTAAACTACTTAACGCAAGTAACTCTTTTGAGGTGGCGCTACGATTCCACATATTCACCATATCAATACACCACTATGGATCCGCTCCCGTCTCCCTACGAGAACACCATCCATAGCACTCACGCTTAACTTGCGCATTTTAGAGTATCCACTTTCACTTGTCTATGAACTGTTATAGGCAACCCAGAAGTCCTTTACCGCGGACACGGCTATTCGAATAGATCATTTATAACCCTGCAGGGGTGTACTTATTCACACACGCTCTCACCACTTACTGCCGTTTACACGACATGTACTCGGCAACCTTCAAGCGGAAGCTCAACGTGGGCGTCGGCCACAACCTACCTAAACACTCAAGTCTCTAGTCCAGGTTTATCGCCTATTCAGGTTCCATCCGCAGGGAGTCCGGCCGAGGTTTCCACATACGGCCCCGAACGATGTGTGCAGGGTTCCCGAGATATCAAACGGGCATTCGGTACACCGGGCCACGGTGTATCTACCGCATCATAGCCCACCCCTAGGGTCAGCGCTACGCACGGCCTCCAACACATATCCTACAAACACCGTAAACTAGTTGCAACTCCTGGACAGAGAATAAGGGTGGTTAAGAAGCCGAGAGGGTCCATTGGTTTCGGGCCCAATGCGTGGTAGTAACTGTTTCATGGATCACAAACACAGAACTCAGTTTCTGAGGATGGTTTCAATGAGACAACCCACCATGTACTCCTACATGGCCTCTCACCGCTACCTTTACCAAATCGTGTTCACACACTTAGCTCTCAATAGTAGGACATGTTTACACACCTCCGATTCATTCCTGATGAATCAGACCTGACCCAACTCTAAGCAGTAGCAGGCATGACAAACAAGCATGAATGAGTAGGAACAACAGGGCTCAAACAACTCCTACTCATGCTAGTGGGTTTCATCTATTCTTGTGGAATGACAGGTCATGCAGAGGATAAAGGGGTTCAGCTACCGCAGCAAGTAACAGATGAATCGTTGTTGTCCTAATGCAGTAAAAGAGAGGAGGAGCGAGAGAGTGGGATTATATCAGAATGAACAAGGGGGTTTTGCTTGCCTGGCACTTCTGAAGATAATATAGTTCTTCATCGGTGTCATCGAATAATCGTCGGAACGTCGTCTACTGAGAGGGGACAGTCACCGGCAACAGAGAAAGAACACAGTCAATGCAATGCGACAGTATGATCCATGATCATGACATGGCAATATGCTGTTGATTGAGCTAATGCAACTAGCAACCATATTAAATGAAGTTGGTTTGAACCAAGGGTTCAAATTCAAACTCCATATGTGAAATTCAAATGCCATTTAATTGATTTGACCTGATCAGCTGGTATAAGTTCATCTAACATGCATAAAAGTGGTACAGATGGATAGATTGGATTTTTCTGATCATTTTTCATATATAAATTATTTCATTCTGATCTACGGTTGATTTTATATGAATTTTAGACGTTTATACTAATTTCTGGAATTTCCTGAATAATAATAAATCCAGAAAATGAGTTATTGCGTCAGCATGACATCACCCTGATGTCAGCAGGTCAACTGGGCGCCTCCAGGTCAAACCTGACCAGTGGGGTCGACTGGTCAGTGACTGGGGCTGGTTTGCGTTGATGACATGTGGGCCCAGTCAGCGTACCACGTCGCCTTGGTCAACTCGACACGTGGGGCCCGTTGGGTTATGAACTAATTTAAGCAGGAAATTAAACTAACCTAAGCAGGCACTGGGGCCCACATGGCAGTGGCCCTGGGGGTGTTTAGAGGGGTCATTAGCGCTAATTAAGTGTGACACGTCAGCACACCGGCGGTTAGACGACAGCGACGACCCAGGGTGGCGGTGGCTCACCGGAGTGGCGCTATGGGCTGCGGTTGGACGCGCGAAGAGCACCAGGAGGTAGCCCATGCCCGCGCGCATCTAGGGAGACCAAGGGGAGGTGCGGCGGTGGCCGGAGTTCGCCGGAGTGGAGCCCGCGGCGGCGGCCGGAGCTCGGGCAGGACCGGCTACTCGCTATGGTGCATGGGAAGGTGAGCTAGCAGGTGCATTCGTCTCCTGGGAGCAGCACGAGCACGATGATGTGCTCAGGGGCAAGCTACGGCGTCTGAAGCCACGACGGCGACATGGCCGTCGGCGGCGAGCTTCGGGCACTTGTGGAACGACGGTCTAGAGGACGGGAATGGAGGGGGTGAGCAAAGAGGAGAGATGAGGAGCTCACAGGGAGGAGGTGCAGAAGGTTAGTGGGCTCGGGGGCGCGCTAGACGTCGCAAATCGACGGCGGTGATTGCTGGCGCCCGAGGTGGAAGACGAGCTCGAAGGCGTCACCACGGTGCTCTTGGGTTCTGGATCTTCCGCGTGAAGGAGCTTTGCATCGTCACAGAGATTTTGGACACGGGGAAGGGGTGAGAGGACCATGGTGGTCACGGTGGCAGCGAACGGCGGCGACGGACCCGTTCGGTGGCTGTGCACCAGAGAAACAGAGAAGGGGGGAGCACGGGAGAGAGTGAGGGAGCGGTCGGGGCTGCGTGGCGTCGCGAGGGAGGCCCAGGGCGACGAGGGGGAAGCGGCAGGAAGCAGGAGGTGGCCGGGACGCGTCTTGCGTGGCCTTCTGCCACGGCCACGCTCGTCCTCCTGGCAGGGAAAGAACACGACAGGGGGGGAGGCTAGGTGGGCTGGGCGGGCCGCTTGGGCCGCCAGGTGGCTACACAGGTGAGGCCAGGTAAGATTTCCTGGTCTCCTGTTTTTTTTCATTTCTGTTTTTCTATTTTGTTATTTTGTTCTAGGCTTTATTAAATAGCTAGGCACTTCCAAAAATCCTGAAAATAATTGTGGGCTCCGTTTGGATTATTCCTAACAACCCAAAACTAGTTTCAGAATTATTAGAGCATTTAAAAATAATTATAGGATTTAAATGCCCCAATTCAAATACAATATGAGTTAATTCAATAATCCAAATGTCATGGAAAAATGTGCAATATCTCCGTTCTTTATTTCTAGCATTTTCCAAAAATGGTGAACATTTTTTAAGGCCATTTGGGTTCATTGAAAAATATTTTTAGTTGAACCTATTTGAATTGCTTTAGTGCTAGGGCTTGGTCATCCCCACTTCAAAATTTCCTTTGAAATCAAACATGATGCATGGATGCAGATGCCACTAATTACAACCAATTCTGGGGCTGTGACAGCTGAGGAGAAAGTTAGACTAATCAGGGACCGACTCAAGACAGCTCAAAGCCGACAAAAGAGTTATTACGATCGAAAACATCAGGAAGTCAGCTTTGAACCCGGTGAATATGTGTATCTACGAGTATCTCCTATGAGGGGCCTGCAATCGTTCAAAGTTAAAGGAAAGCTAGCACCAAGATTTATCGGACCCTTCTGCGTGGTTGCACGGAGAGGCACAGTAGCCTACCAGCTTGACCTACCCAAAGAGCTGTCAGATGTCCACGACGTGTTCCACGTCACACAGTTGAGGAAATTCATAAGCAACCCAGAGAAGCATGTATCACATGAGAGCATTGACGTGCAACCAGACCTCACCTACAGGGAACATCCAATAAAAATATTAGAGGAGTCTGAAAGGAGGACCCGTCAGAAAACAATTAAATTTTTCAAGGTTCAGTGGAGCAATCACACCGAAGATGAAGCAACATGGGAAAGAGAGGAATTTCTTCGGGCCGAGTACCCACACATATTTGAGGATCAACTGAAATCTCGGGGACGAGATTTTTCCTAAGGGGGTAGGTGTTGTAACACTCCAAAAAAATTTGATTTGGTTTTTTATCAAATTCTTTAATTATTTGGAAGGAGGTGATTTTAATTTTTTTAGACTCTCCTTCTCAAAAAAAATTCCTTTATGACAAATATTTTTTTAGTCCTTCTCAACCTTGATTTTTGGTTTTAAGGGTTTTTCATATTGTGTTGGCTCAATACAAATAATATTGGAAGGTTTTACAATTCTTTCTATTAAAAAGAAACCCTATGGATTATTGGGTTTATTCTTTTTCGATTTAAAAATTTCTCTTTTGACATGGCACTTATTGAAATCTTTCTTCCAAACCCACCTCCCTGCTTTGGGACAAGCCAAGCATCCAATCCCAGCAAGTATGAACTCCCCCTAAATTTTATTTCCATTTATTTTAACCTCAAAAGCATTTTCTGTCATTTATTTGGGCCTTGATGATTTACAAAGGAACTACCAGAATCCCTTTGAGTCTTGGTCCCAAATAAACTCCTCTGGCTAGTCCTTAGTACTCTCAACCAAGATCCATCAAGTCCCACTAGTCCACACTTCAAAATTTTCAAAATATGCTTGCTGCAAGTTTGAACTAGATTTGCTATTTTTGGTGAAATTCATTCTTTTTCTTATCCTAAAAATTTGTGATAAATCAGGCAGCCTCTAGATGCATCAAGAGGTCACCTCCCCAAGGATCAGCTCAAGAAAAAATTTCCACATGCCCAAAACATTTCGTCAACACCGGCATGCAATCAGATCTCATCAAAGTTCAGATGTTCAGTGTTCATTCCTGTCGTTAGTGTCGTTTTCTTCAGAGCCGCGGCGTCAATCTCGCCAGTGCTCGCTCTGGCTCGATGCTCACTGCTCCTCCTTCTTATCCAGTGCGCCGCACGGTCGTTTGGCCGGTCGCGAGCGTCGGTGGCGATGTGGCGCGTCAGCTCCGGCGTCTTCCGCGGTGGCAGAACCACCCGTGGCGGCCAACAGGGGCCAGCCCTGCCTTTCGGCGCCGTCCAGCACCGCCCAAGCCACCAGGAGCCTCCGCGTGGCTGTTTTTTCACCTGTGCATGCTGTAGAGCCATCGCCGTGGCCTGAGAGGCGCAGAGCATGCTCTCTGCCGCCGACAAGCCCGTGAGGCCGTTCCATCGAAACCACGGGAGCAGAGCAAATCCAACCAAGGTTAGGCGTTAAACGGAACCAGTGGACCATCACGATGATGCCCAATCACCTAAACCACCTGCCCGACCACTGCCTCACCGTAATCACTCGCCGGAGTTATCCCGTTCTCGGCAACCGCCTCGGGCCGGCTATAAATAGCAACCCCGAGCTCGCCTTCGACCAAGCACCACCCCTCCACCTCACCAGAACCACGCCCAACCACTAGGAGGATCTCGAGGAGGTCTTCTTCCCCGACACCGACCGCCCCGATCCGCTTCGGGCTCCAGCGTGATTATCTCCGGTGAGGGCACCCCCGCCTCCCAAACCTTGACCATAAACTCCTATTGCACCCACTCTTCTGACCCTAGCCTGAATTTGGCATCTGCAACCCTCCTCGGCGAGATCCACCACCGCCCGAACCACCGTCCGCCGGAGTGGAGGCCGCCGTCGACGTGGTGCTCGCCGACGACCAACTCCACCACCCACAGGTGTGGAAGAGCTCCGTGAACCCGTAGGTACCCTCCTTTCCCCCTACCTCACCGTGGATCGACGCTGGCGACCACCGCGGCCCTCGGGCGCTGGTGTGCTCTGTTTTGAATTTTAAACCTGACGGGTGGGACCCCCTCGTCAGCCTCTCTCTTTTTATTCGAATCGTTTTCTGAAGAAAACGCCTTCGGGAAAAATACGTTTTCCCTTAGGGTTGGCGTATTTCTAATCGAAACGTTTTCTGTTTTTATAAACTAACCCCTGGAAATTTTCTGTTTCATTACCAATGAGTCCCTGGACTAAAACCCTTATAACTTTTAAACAAAAGATATTTTGAGTTGATTCTTTTTCTGTCATCTTTATTTTTTTTTGTCTAGTTTTTTATAATATTTATTTAAAAAAATATTTGGAACAATTTTATTGCACGCACGGTATTTACGTTAGTATTCGATTTTCTTTTATAACATAGATACCGAAGGAGGTGACAGAACCACAAACTTCGCCGAGCTAGACTCCGACTACTCCGAACCAGGAAAGCATGTTTGAACCTTCGATATGATGCAAATAATAAGTACAACAAAGATGCCTACACATCTCATTGATTCCCAGCTTGCAAGATTCAGAACCAACAAATAAGATTCAAATAATAAGTACAACAAATATGCCTACACATCTCATTGATTCCCAGCTAGCAAGATTCGTAACCAACCCATTAGAGCCTTTTTGATAATGTGAATATCGGGATTAAATCCATCTTGGCTAGCCATGTCATACAATCGAAGAACTTGGCGAATGCTCTTGACCGTCACAACATCTGTAGTTGAGTATTCCTATTTGCACAGCATGTTTGCACAACACAAACAAGGAGACATGAGATCATGATTTCACTTTAATAGCGGCCTCCTTGAACTCAACCTCCAGCTCCACTAGGATGAGGTCTGCCTGGAGTTCCATGATTCAATTCATGCGCCTTTTTCTGCAGTTCACCTGAAATGAAGCAAAGATTGCATCATTCAGCTAGTAAGAACTACTTGCTCTTGTGAGCTGGCAAGGTGTTCTTCTTTAGTAGTTGCACTAAAATTGAGGAACATTAAGGTTGGCTGTCCGGCTCATGTAAGGTGCAACTATAATTTTCTTATCCTTTTGTGCAGTTCCACTAAAATAAAGTGCCATTGTGGTGACAAAGGACGGCTCCATCTTGCAAAGGCTAATAAAATGTTGCACGAGATTACCAGCAGAACTTCACGGAGATTTTGGAAACTCCAATCACCATTTTGTGCAGTTCCACCAAAATTGAGAGATGTTGCCCACGTGACATTTTAGTTGAACTGCACAAGACACTCATTAAAAAAAGTGTTTTGTGCAGTTCACCAAAAGGTCACAATAGCAACAAGGTGAAATGGATATCCCTATCTGCACAAAATGATAGAAAGTAAACGATTCTTTGGTCAATAAGAATATACGAAACATATACAAAATGAAAAGAGGCATCTTAATTATGTTCATGGCAATCACGCAAGGACGGTAGAAATTTTAAAACATCAGCAATGCTTCATGTTACCAGAAGCATTACGATCAACAATGAGATTCCTCAAATATGGGATTACTTTAATGGTGGCATTGCTTGTTTACCAGACATGTGGCATTGCTTGTTTACCAGACACAGTAAATCAACAGTAGCTAAAGAGTTGGTTTAAGGGCATGGGACCGTGGGGACACCGGGACACTCAGCAGCGTAAAGGAGCAACTTACTTATCATACTGGGGAAAACAGCAGGAGTGCCATTTGTAACACAGTTTAATTACATCTTATCACTGGAGGCATTGGATTAACAATAACACTGGTTAGACATGTCCCTAAGGTAACAATGTGATCGCTTTATTTTACATGCGCCCTTACATTAACAACAGCAAAAGGTTGGTATAAGGACATGCGACAAAGGACGATCAAGACAATGTACCTACAAGGAGGCATAAAGTGGTGATGCCGAGCTTGTTCACCCTATGTGAGGGCAGCAAACCTAATCTCGAGACCTTGTACTATGTGAGGGCAGCAAATCTAATCCTCGAGACCTTTTACTAAGTGAGGGCAGCAAATCTAATCTCGAGACCTTTTACTATGTGAGGGCAGCAAATCTAATCCTGGAGACCTTTTACTATGTGAGGGCAGCAAATCTAATCCTGAGACCTTTTACTATGTGAGGGCAGCAAATCTAATCATGAGACTTTTTACTATATGAGGGCAGCAAATCTAATCCTGGAGACCTTTTACTATGTGATGGCAGCAAATCTAATCCTAGACATACTCTGTTGACTTGTCCACCAGCCGCCACTTTATATCCTTCTTTCAACCAATAATAGATATGTTCCTTATCCAGTTTGTACTGCGTTTTCCCATTATTTCCCTTTTCAACCAAGAGCCCGGTTGCGTATCCGGTCTCTACTACCTTCACCATATTATTTCCTCTTTGAATCAAGTCCTAGATTCATGCTACAACTTTCCCCCCTTTCTTCGTTGTTTGAACAAAGCCCTAGATTCGAATGCATGAAGTAGCTTTACCGCTAATAATACTAAAAATTTAGGTGGCTTCGAAAGAGCTGATGGGAGTAGAAAAAGATGCACATGCAGTCACGTGGGGAGCTAGGGCAGTAGAGCAAGGCCGCTTTCGAAGAACTTATACCTGAGGGTCGCCGGGATGTCGGCGGCGGCAGGTCGGATCTCATGGACAATACGGCAGAGGAGGACGAAGGGTCGGAGGACCTCTGAGCCAGTCTTGTGTCGGAGAACGGCACGCAGGCGGAGGATCGGGCCCCTCCGACAGCTGTGGGTTTCCTCCTCGGGCGGCGATGACCGCCTGAACGATGCACCTTTTAGTCCTCTACACACACCGGCCGAAGGGATCCGGCCGGATCTGTGACCAGCGGTGAGCAGAGAGAAAATGTCGCTACCGCTGTCTTGTTTACATCTGGAGAGGATGAGAGAATGAAGAGAGCAACCCTAGTAAAGCAAGCCCTCGTGCCCTGCGTCCATATATAGTGGAGTGATTATCTTTTTCTCTCCACAACAAGCGTTTCAATTTGTGTACGTGGAATTAAAGAAAAGAAACTCTCTATTTAAGGTGACTACTCTACGACTCCTACTTACTACTCCCTCCGTCCTGAAATACTTGTCCTAGAAATGGATAAAATGGATGTATCTATAACTAAAATAAGTCTAGATACAACTATTTCTAGGACAAGTATTTCCGGACGGAGGGAGTACTACAGTATTGTTCACTTGTGCTCCCCGCCCCTCCATTCATTGAACAACCCCACGGGTGAATAAACATACAGTAAGTACTGTATTTATATAGAACGAACAAGCTCGAACTATTTTTGCGTAGTTAAAAGTTGAGGGCGGGGCTTTTCCCAGCAAAGACGCACGGCGCTTTTCGTGTAGGCGGTTTGTGAGAGGCGAGGAGGGTGAGCGAGTGGGGCTGTGCGATTTGACGATGCGTTCTTGCTAGAAAGACTTGTGATATGACCACTCACTATAGTCATGAATTATTGGCGCCCGACCGGGTGATGCCCCCTTCCGCTCAGCTCTAATCTGGTGCATGACACGTCAATTCGGATGCTTGGCTCTCCCACATGTCATAGTAGTAAGAAGGAGCAAAGAATGATGCGGTACATACTAGTACTATACTACTCCCTCCGTTCCTAAATATAAGTCTTTGGAGAGATTTCACTATGGACCCCATACGGAGAAAAATGAGTGAATCTACACATAAAATGCATCTATATACATCCGTATGTGGTCCACAGTGAAATATCTATGAAGACCTATATTTAGGAATGGAGGGAGTACTACTCAGGTCGGAGGAGTGCGAACCACGGCAGCCCAGTGAACCAGCAGTGCGAACCACGGTAGCCCAGTGAACCAGCAGTAGAAAACAATGTGGTGATATGGCCATAAAAACAATGTGTCATGTCCACACTTTGTAGCATGTACAGTAACACTCCTCTTTGTTTGGATCCCTGAGTTAGAGCTAGTTTGGGTTGAAATAGCCTCAAATTATCGAAACAAGAGGGTTTAGTTTGAGCTAGTTTGCTCTAACCCAGCTAAAACAACTAGCCCGGTGGAGAGGTTCTAATTGGGTTAGTAATCCTCGGGCCCACTAAAAGAGAACTCAAAAAAATCCCACCTGCCCGCACCAGATCGCTCCCCCCTCTCACACGACTCCTCTCTGTTCCCCATAGGGCCGCCCGCCCAAGCGCTGCTCGCCCTCTCTCTCCTCCGGTCGCCCTCTCCTTCCGGCCTCCGCCGCCCTACACCGACCGCCCTCTCCCTCCGACCTTCGAAGGTCGCCCCGCTCCCCCTTCAGCAGTCATTTTTCTCCCTCTGTCGTGCGCGGCGGCGGTGCATCTACCAGGGAGGTCGCGAGAGGGGTGAGTTTGTTCGTTCCTTCTCTGTCTCACAGCCATATCATTGATCTTGCTTGCTCTAGCGCTAATTCTGATTTGGAAAAGTAGATCCTGATCAAACTTGCTATAGAATTGTGGTGCATGCATGGAATTGTTTGATGCTACTTGAGGAGGTAATAAGTCTTTCTAGAGGCCCAAAGATTCAGTTCACCTTTCTATGTATTTCAGTTTCAAGCTTGCATTATTTCTAGAGGCCCAAAGATTCAGTTCACCTTTCTATGTATTTCAGTTTCAGGCTTGCATTATTTCTAGAGGCCTACAGATTCAGTTCACCTTTCTAGGTATTTCAGTTTCAGGCTTGCATTATTTCTAGAGGCCCAAAGATTCAGTTCACCTTTCTAGGTATTTTAGTTTGTGCTTGCATTATTTCTAGAGGCCCAAAGATTCAGTTCACCTTTCTAGGTATTTCAGTTTCAGGATTGCATTATTGCTAGAGGCCCAAAGATTCAGTTCACCTTTCTAGGTATTTTAGTTCTGAGCTTGCATTATTTACGGAGGCCCAAAGATTAAGTTCGATCGGCTGACAGCGGCCCTGCTACCCATGCTGGTGTCAACCTCAACTCGCAAGGGCCAGCGTCGGAGGGGTTCCTGGGGCTTAGGCTCTACAGAGCCTTCCTCCAGAGCGACGATGGCGAGCTCCTCCCTTGGTGCGTGAGGGGCTCAGGGATCCCTCCCTATCGTGAATGACTTCCGTGATGAGTTAGCTCATTATTTGTTTCATGAAGTGTTTTTTTATTTTGTGAAGCTTGATTGACGACTTGTATGTTTAAGTGGGATATCTCATTTGTATGGACAAAGTAAAAATTATCATGTTTTGCATGCTTGATTTGTATAGATGGTTAGTTTATGTCAATTGTGAGCGGAGGAGGCCACATAAGAGCCGACCACACCAAGAGGGTGCTTGGATCCAAGGGACTTATTTTAGTCTGACTAAAAATAGGGTCCAAAGTAGTCAAATGATTGAGATAGAGCATTTATTGTCAATCTAACCCTGCCATCCATACACCTCTTTGGTTTAGAGTTAGTTCAGGGTTAGAATCTAACTCTAACCTCTAACTGAGTTAGAGTTCTCCTCATTTTGGTTCATCGCCATCATACTTTCCCCATTCCTGTGTTTTCAGTATCCTGCGAATCAAAGAGGCCCTCTTTTTGCTGGAAAAATCAAAGCGGCCCTTAGACTGGTTTAGGTGCGGTCATTTTTGATAAACGTGTTATGTCCAAAATTCAATGAACGTGCTCCGGTTTCCATGAAAATAATCCGGTTACATGTAGTAATTCATTCATTTATTTATTCTTCTGCGGGGGGTTTGCATGTAACACGTGAGGTCAATGTAAAGTACCCCGGCATATGCTCCGAGTCGTGCATGCACTACGACCCAGATGCTCTATGTCCCACATGTCGGCGAATGGGAGCACGTGGAAATAGCCTAGGAGTATATATAGGAGGATAACTGCATGAAAAAAGATGTACTGTGAAGCTTAGCCGCGGTTCGAAAAGGAGACCTAAAGTGATGACAGCTATAGGTAGCACGCACCCAACTAGTGGTAGTACTAGACATACGACTAATTTTTCCCTAAAAAAAAGAGGCACGAGTGCTCAATACTCCTATTCTATAAACACGAGTCCCATCTGACAACAGCGTCCGTGCTACAGCTAGCTCTCCTCCCTCGTTCTCTCTTCTGGAGTAATTCTAAACTCGGCCGACGCCCGGTGGGCGGGGTGGGTTTGCTCAACTGCGGCCCCACCTCACACTGAAAACGTTATGACTGGAATAAAAATGCCATATACTCCCTCCGTTCATAAATATAAGCCTTATTAGATACTAGTTCAAATGGAATACAACATATAGATGTATGTAGACATAGTTTAGAGTGTAGACTCACTCATTTTGCTCCGTATGTAGTAGTCACTTGGTGGAATCTTTAGAAAGACTTATATTTGGGAACGGAGGGAGTACTATACTAATAAAACATTAAGGCCACGAGGCGATGCAGTGCTGGTTACAGGAGGCAAGAAGAAGAGACGCATCCATCGACGACGTCCACCTCCTCGACTTAGGGAGCCGGCCCACCGATCGGCGCCTAAGTAGCAGCGACTTTCGTGGCCAGGTCGATGTGCTTCTAAACAATGGCGTCCAAAGATTCCAGCCGCTAGAAGAAGGCCAACGTCTTTCTGTCCTCGCTTGCCTTGTAGTGGCCTATGTAGACGATTTCCTCGTAGACGTGGATGTGCAGGTCGACGGTTTCTTGCATGGCGAGGCGCTGCATGGCGAGCGCGGCCTCGAGGTGCACATTCTTCGTCGCGACCTCCGGCACCTACAGGGCCACCAGGGCTTGAAAGAGTTCGTCACCATGTAGGCCGATGAGGGTGGCAGGCAATGAGGAGCCTGGGCTCGTGGGCTGGAGCAGTACGACAAGGTCGTCCGCGCGCTTCTTGATGACGGTGAACTTGCGGATGGAGTTGACCATCATGTCGTCCATGCGAGAGGCGAAGTCGGCGTCGGCGAGGGCTACGATGCCTGCGGTCACCAGCACCGTCTGGAAGCGCTCTTGTGATGCGAGGGCATGAGCCAGCGCCTTGGATGATTTGGCACAGCCGACTGCCGCTCGCGTCCATCGCCTCCATAGCTCCTTGTGGCTTCTGGTCACTTGGTCTTGGATTGGAGTGAGCAGTGTTGCACAGAGACTTGGGAGTAGATGGATTGGTGTGGTGGGGCGCCTTTATTATATGAGAGTCCAAACTATGTTGCATTCACATCGTGCTGGCTCTATTCTGCTTCTCCAATCAATTCCCTCTGCATGTAATTGAGGATGCATCATTGACCGTTCAACGTCTCGGGAACTGCTACCCTCTTCCTCCTTGGCATTCAAGCACCTATGGACCCGTCGACGACGAGGTGCCTATGGTTACTACGTAAATTTCAAAATGATAATGCCGTGCGTGTGTGCGTTCATAGGGGTGAGTGTATGCGCGTGTATATGAGCGCTTGTGTCTGTACTGTGTCAAAAAAACGTAAATGCGTGTCAAAAAGAGACAAGTCAGTATGCTCAATATTGTGCACCTCGGAGAGGAAAACGATAGAACTAGTACGTATTTATTTATGGTGCAGATTCACTCATTTTCCTCCATATGTACTCTGTCTCGGTGTAGTCTAGTCACTTGTTGAAATCTCTAGAAGGGCAAATACTCCTTTCTCTTTCTGAGGCTATACTAGCAAGTAGTTGTACGTACTAGTACAATAGTGGGCTCACGTAGCAATTTTATCTCATTCAAGAGCCTGGCTATATGCGTGCTCCAATGTTCGCAACTGCAACGTTCGGTTTGCACTTGGCTCTTCGCCTCTTCGAGAAGACGAACAATGATGTTAATACTACTGCTTCTACAAAGGTCGAATCCACTTACGCATGTACATCCACATGAAAGGGGACGGATAGCTTTTTGTAGAAGTACTACTAAGAAAAAGCCTGTCCTCGTTTGCGAGCAACCGCGCGCATGGGCGAGGGAGAAGGCATGTAGTAAAATCAAGCTTCTCCTCGATGTACAAGTTGACGCGACACATCATAGCACTGGCCCCACATGCTTGCCTCTAAACTTGGCTGAAAAGACCATAATGTACAATATATTTGCTGCAACCTCTAACATTTACCCACCACAAATTAAAATATATGTGGCCGTATGCATCGTTACGATCACGAGAGGCGAGAGTCCTTTTTGAAAAAAACAAATTAAAATATATATTCCTGTCTTGACCAGATGAGCGTGCAAACTCCAATCACTAGGGTGACAGGTAGGGCCAGAAGACTACTTTAAATTTTTTTAAAACTTCGAGACAGCCACATAGCATGGAGCCGACCCCAACGATTTTAAGCTTACAGGCACGGTACACGCTATCCTAGAGTACTCTACACTGAAATTGCCACACGAGCGTCCGGGCTGCGCTTGGCTCTTCGTCTCTTCGGGTAGTCGAACAATGATGGTGTACTACTGCACTGGAGGAGTACTACAGTACGCTTCTGGCCATCTGACACCGATTGAACTGCTGCATGTCCACCGCGTGCGGGAGGGAGAGCGATGTAAAGCTTCTCCTAGTCTTGCCAGCCACCACGCTCATGGGCGAGGAGGGACGCTCCTGCCTTTGTGTGTATGATAGGTGGGCCCGATAGGTGTGTGGCCAACCTGTCATACAGCCAAAGGCAGTGCAGATTAAGTCCATGAGGAGAGGATAATCAAACTTCTCGTTGATGTATGAGTTGACGCGACACATCAAAGCACTGCCTCGATATATTTCAATAATTTGCGTTTACCGATGCATTAATTACAACGCATGCATGCATGCCGTGACTCTTCTTTTGATACTTGCATGTGTTGATTTAATGCACCTTGAAGTAGTACTCCCTCTGTTCCTAAATTATAAGTCTTTGTAGGGATTCCATTATGAATTACATACGGATGTATATAGATGCATTTTAAGTGTGGATTCATTCATTTTGCTCCGTATGTAGTCCACCTAGTGAAATCTCTATAAAGACTTACATTTAGGAACGGAGGGAGTATAAAATATGTGACGGTAAAGCTTTGTAATACCCTGGCCCAAGTCGAGAGATGGTTGTGCATGAGGAGGGCGAGACCATGCAGACCGAACAGGAATAGGACCCGACGATGGAGCTCTCTAAGGTATCGATGGACCTCACCGTGCTCCACTGCCCCTTGTGCCTCCACCCCTTGACGCCTCCAGTGTATGAGGTTCGAATACACCTCATCCGTTCGGCTGATTGAGCAAGGTGCGGGTTTCTTAATTGATGTGTTGTTCGATTGATTTCTGTAGTGCAAGGGAGGGCACTGCTGCGCGCGATCGCCGCATCAGCGCCCGGAACCAGCGGCGGTGCGAGAAGTGCGAAGTGCGGCGGTGGCTTCGACGCGTGCGGAACACGGCGGTGGACTCCGTCCCTTTCGTCGGTGAGGGTGGAGTGCCCGCACGAAGGCTGTGGGCTCTCGTCACTTACCACAAGCTCGCAGATCACCAGAGCGTGTCCGCCGCTTCCCTCGCAAATGCCCGTGCCCTTAGCGGCTACGGCGCCCGGGCCACGCACTCTACCACCACATCAGCACCGTGCATCCCATGCCCGTGCACAAGATCCAAGACGGCAAGGTGCTCCGGCTGCAAGTGCCCTTTGCCGAACCACGGCTCTGGCTGTTCGCGGAGGAGGACCGCCGCGCGTTTTTCTTGGTCGGCGGCGTGCTCGACATCGGCGCGCCTATCGCCGTGTCGGTCGTCGGCATCAGAGCGGGGGCGTCCCCACTGCCGCACTACTTGGCCAATATGTGGGCGAACGGCCCGCCAGGGGAGCCCAAAGGCACGACCGACGCCGTCAAGGTGGAAATGGAGGTGACAAGCAGCAAGGATACCGTCGACGTCGAAGTGGAGGAGCTGACCTTCTTGATAGTTCCGCCCAAGCTGTTGGCCGGGGCTAAGCTTGTGTCCCTCCACATTCAGATTGACAAGCCCACGTCCTAAATGTTTCAACAGTGCCTTCTGTTTATCTTAGTAATATGCTAGTATAGGGATTACCTTGGTCTACTTTAGCTTAAGAAATGATGGGTTTTGGTGGCGATGCAGCAATTACTTCGACATCAGATCAGTAATTTCCAACAGTCGAACAGATATTTTGTGTCTGTTGGATATAAAGTTTCTTTGGGTAAGAAGTACTACTTGTCATCAAAATGGATAAAAGGAGATGTATGTAGACGTATTTTAGTTCTAGATACGCCCTTTTATCCATTTTGATGACAAGCACTCCCTCCGTTCCACAATACATGCCTTCCATTTGTTAAAATATAGATGTATCTAGACATGTTTTAGTATATAGGTACATCCATGATAGAGCCAATCGGATGGTTGAGAACACTACAATTCGTAGCTACAGATGCGTGTGTGACTCCCAGATGCAGAGGCCGGGGGTCGTCATCCTCCTTTTCGAGAAAAAAAACAGACTCGTGTTTGAGAGGACAAGTGCGTGCGTGCACCTCTTCTCTTCCTGTATAACGTACTACTCCCTCCATCTGGAAATACTTGTCATCCAAGTGGATAAAAGGAGATGTATCTAGACGTATTTTAGTTCTAGATACACCCTTTTTTATCCATTTTGATTACAAGTATTTTCGGACGGAGGGAGTACTAAACTCAGAGTACAAGTTTTTGTGGGTGGCACGATGGTGCGTGCGAGAAGTCCCGAGAGATAGGTTTAATGCGTCTGAAAAAAGGACTAGCCTAGAGCTCGCCACGCCGGCTATTCTGTCGAACGCCCCATTAACCGTAAGATATGTATCTGACGGTGCCGGCTATTGCACGCATACAGCAGATACTCCTCCTTTCCGGTTTATGGTGAGTGGTGGAATATTTTTTGTAGTTTGCAAAAGCACCTAATTAATGCTCTTATTTTTCTCAAAAAATTATGTTTATCAATGCATTAATTGCAATGCATGCATGCACAAAGTACATGCATTGGTCAATTTTCTCTTAATACTTGCATGCAATGATTTAATGCACCTTGGAATCTGAACATGTGTTGGGGAACAACCAAATTGAGCCTTATAAAATGGAAAAACTAAAATTTTGAGATAAGCCCTATAAAACCGGAAAGGAGGGAGTAGAAAAAGTACTCCATCCGGGAATAGTGCCGCACTTCAAAACTTGAACCGTCAATAAATTTTGAGCTTGCGTCTCGTCACATTCCAAATTACTCCATGCTATATTGAATTGCAAACCTGTTCACACCGATAACAACCTAAGTGGTTTCCCACTTAGGAGCGTATTAGTACCACACTATATTGAATTCCAAACCTGTTCACACCGATCACAGCCTAAACGGTTTCCCACTGAGGAGCGTATTAGCACTCGGTTATAAATACTAGTATGCCAAGATGATTGCACATTCCTCCTCAACTCCTCATCCACAAAAACAAGCAAGTCATTCAGCATCCTTCCCTTGCGTCTGCCATGGCCAGCGTGAGTTCTGGGTCGAGAGTTGCCACCAGGGAGAGGCGAGCATGGAAGCGGAAGCACGAGAGTTGTCCCGCCTCGCTGCGAGAGCAGCCGACATGTCCCGCCGCGCGGAAGTAGCATCACAGAGGTCCCGCCGCGCCGCTGAAGTAGCACGGAGGTCCCGCCGCACTGTCGAGGCAGCAGACTGGTCCGGCCGCCCTGCGGAAGCAGCAGAGATGTCCCGCCGCGCCACGAATGCAGCAGAGATGTCCCGCCGCGCCGCGACGGCCTGGGAAAATTTCTCGCGGGCAGGCGACGACTGTTACAGGCGCATGCATGTGATCGTCCATAGCCAGATGGATCAGATCTCCGGCTGGGCGAGGTTGCAGGACAACGTGAAAGCCTCGTTTGAACAGGCTACCGGCGTCATTCGACAACTAAGGGAGGGCAATGAGAGGCTTCGGGCCGAGCACGACCTGCTGAGGGAGAAGATCGTCCAAAGTGCAGACCAGCAGGAGGAGGCCAATTCCTTGTTGAAGAGGACCGGCGTCATCGTCAAGAAACTTATGGACGAGAATGACATGCTCCGTAACGAGCGCCAAAGGCTGGTGGAGGAATCCGTGGATGTTCTCAAGCAGCGTCTTGAGGACACAAAAGAGCTCATCGCCGCTCGCCGCGGAGACTAGTTCCCGCGGCCTACAGCAACGCATCAAGAAAGTAGAGATCAGCGAGCCAGATCATTGTCTTCCTTCTTCTTTTGCCCTTGTGTATTTCGGGCGAAATGCATGTGGCTTTTTTAATTATCTTTATAATTATGTAAGAAAATTAATCGTCCTTATATTTCCGTGGAAGATCAATGTTGCGAGGCTGGAATGAAGAAAATTCTTGCTGTGGCGACCCTGGCGTTGCTGTTCTTCTAGTTGCTGCTGGGCTTCCTTCAGTTTCCTGGTTTCTTTTGATGTAATAATCGGTTTAGGATGTCGATTGTGAAATGTTGGGTTCTAGGACGGATGTTTGGCCTTTGTTGGCCTCTTGGGATGTTGCAATTTTAATCTGGTAGCTTTTAGTCCTTCATGTTAGGCTGGAATTGTGCTGAACTTCTTGTGAATTGTGATTGTTTTCAGTAATGAAAATCGGAAGGGGCAAGCCCTTCTTTGATAAAAAAAATCATCCTTATATATTCATCAGTCTTGCTATAAGTCGCAGTAGATGCTATATAGGTCCGTCGGATCTTACATCAAGATCCGTGCTTTCAGATTTTCTTTTTTCTCTCTTAAATCTCAGTCGAGTGAGACATAGCCACGCCATTAAACAGAGGCTCGGGCGCCATTAATGGAGACCTTGGGAGAGAGGTGGACGACAGATGGAGGTCAGAGGGCTCTCCTCCCGATAAGCATGCGCAGGGGTCTGATCGCACGCCTCTCGTACTCAAATAGCTACCCTGCACGGCGCCTCTAGCTAATAAAAAATGGGGACGCGTGGCGGCACGTAAATGGTAAGTAGAACGCCCACGATTTCAATAATACTTGTGTTTCCGATTGTAAAGTGACAGCACTTCTTCCAAAATGACTTTGTTGATTGTTAATGTGTGCGCCTTCGCAAATCGGACTACAAATTTACCATAGCATGTTGGTGCCATGTCATGGCACCAAGCCAAGTTTCATTATTTTCATGGGTGTTTTGGATTTACAGGAATTAAAAAACTAAGTTTCTCAATGTTTCCAACCCAGCCACGGCCTCGAATTTTGAATTTCATTCCCGTTTCTTGCATGGAACCTAGAAATTTACCCGAGGACACACATGTGATTTTTCAACCAACTTTGGTGCCTTTGGAACATGTGCTTGTATTTCAAATTTGAATTATGCACACAAAGGTGACACGTTCCCTCCTAGAACCACGAGCATTCTTGAGAGAAGCTCCGATTTGCAAGAAGCTTATACCAAAATTTGTTCCTATTAGGCCAATTTTTTTACCACGGCATGGTACTACCATGACATGACACCATGCCAAGTTTCATGATTTTAAAACCAAGTTTCTCAATGTTCTCGACCGAGCCACGATGCCCAGATGTTTGAATCTTATTCTCATTTTTTGCATGGGACCTAGAAATTCACCCGAGAACACAAATGTGATTTTTGAACCAACTTTGGTGCACGGGAGCATGTGCTTGTAGTTCAAATTTGAATTATGCACATTAAATGACCAAAAACTCAGTTAATGTGTAAATAAGGCCAAATGAAGCCGGGATAATTCCAAAATTTAACAGGGCACTCATGTAGTTCTATGTTGCCTTTGTAAATAAACTCAAGGGGGACAACGTATATCGTTTCGCACTCAAAGGTGGCACGCCCTCCTCGGAACCACGAGCCTTCTTGAGAGAAGCTTCGGTTTGCAAGAAGCTTATACCAAAATCTGTTCCTATTCGGCCATTTTTTACCACAACATGGTAGTACCATTACATGACATCCATGCCAAGTTTCATGATTTTCAGACGTGTTTTGGATTTACAAGAATTTTAAAACCAAGTTTCTCAATGTTCTTGGCCGAGCCACGATGCCCAGACGTTTTAATTTTATTCTCATTTCTTGCATGGGACCTAGAAATTCACCCGAGGACACAAATGTGATTTTTCAACCAACTTTGGTGCACGAGAGCATGTGCTTGAAGTTCAAATTTGACTTATGCACATTAAATGACCAGAAACTCAATTAATGTATAAAAACGACAAACGAACCCGGAATAATTCCAAAATTTAACAGGGCACTAATGTAGTTCTATGTTGCCTTTGTTAAGAAACTCAAGGGGGGGGGGGCAGCGTATATCGTTTCACACTCAAAGGTGGCACGTTCCCTCTTAGAACCACGAGCTTCCAAATCGGCCCAATTTTTTACCACAACATGTTAGTGCCATGACATGACACAGTGCCAAGTTTCATGATTTCCAGCCGAGTTTTGGATTTACATGAATTTAAAATCTAAGTTTCTCGATGTTCTCGGTAGAGTCATGACGTCCAGATGTTTGAATTTCATTCTCATTTCTTCCATGGGACCTAGAAATTAAACCAAGGACACACATGTGATTTTTCAACCCACTTTGGTGCACCGGAGCATGTGCATGCAATTCATATTTAGATTATGCACACTAAAAGTCAGAAACTCAATTAATGTATAAAAAGGCCAAATGAACCCGAAATAATTCCAAAATTTAACAGGGCACTCATATAGTTCTATGTTGCCTCTCAGAATAAAATCAGGGGAGGCAGCGTATATAGTTTCGCACACAAAAAGGTGACACGTTCCCTCTCGGAACCACGAGGCTTGTCGAGAGAATCTCCGGTTTTGCAAGAGGCTTATACCAAAACTTGTCCCAATTCAGCCAAAAATTATACGTATGAAAACAGGGTTTGGATTATCCCGAACATCTCGCTACCTAGACCAATAATGTACTATGATTTGGATTCAACATAAAATGGATACAAATATTTGAATTGGAGAGCGTATAGTACACGTAGTTCATAGTGAAATATGATTACTGCTATATGCATGTATTTTTTTATCAAGATAATATTTAAATTATTGTATAACTTGACAACAATCGTATTCAAATAAGGAAAATTGATTCAAATTTAGTCCATATGGTAGACGGCAATATATATGTTCACATGGTGGAGTAAAATGTTCATATATGATGGAAGATCAAAATGTATGACTACATCAATTATAAACCGCAAGGTCACCTAATGATATATTCGAATTGAACATAACGTGCATTCAAAAATTAAAATTCGAGATCATGGCATCTGTAATCATATAAAAAGGGTCATTACTCTTTCTTTGGTGGGAATTGATTTGTTTTTTGTTGTTGTTGAGGGAAGTGCGAATCGATTTGGTAATGTGCAGGGTAATCTTGTTCTCCCGATTTTTTTACATTTTTCTTGTAGTTTTTTCAATGGCATCTATAGCAATATAGTAAAAGGGGACATGACTCTCTTGTGTCCTGTATGAATTGTTTTTTTCACACGTTAAGTTTGTTCTGCCGAACAAGAAATCCGCACCTTGTTATCCCGAAATTTTCAAGCTCGAGTATCTTTTGTCTCACCTGCTTTGAAACTCCCGCTTCTTCAACCCGTGCTGCGCCTTGTTATCCCGAAATTTGACGCCATGAGAACTCCCTCCTCATCCGAAATCGCTCACGCAGCCTGCACACGAAATCCCCTTCTACCCCTCACCGGAAATGAAGCTCCACGTCACGGTGTCAAAACCGTGGGTACGCTGGTAACTTACCCTACATTTCGGACAAGCGGCGTCCCTAAGCTTGGATCCTCCCTCCCACCCCCCGCTCGTACACCGAGGCCGCCAAAACCCGCTGAAACCCCACGCCTCCGCCGGCCTCCCGACCGCCGCCCAGCCGGAGACTCTTCCCCGACTACGTCGACCACCGCAACAGCTCGCCGTCCCTCATCCACCGCACCGGATGAGGATCCGTTGTCGATCTCGTCGTCCCGCCGGATCAGCCGCCCCGTCCTACACCTCCAAGGAGCTGCCCCGACTTTCGCCTCGTCTATCGCGCCACCTCAATCCCCTCAGCGATGTCTTGACCTGCCCCACCGGAACCGCAGCACCCTCACCAATTCCTCCGATGAAGCCGAGGCCAACTCGGCGCCACCAAGGAGGTTCTGCACTCACCGCTGCACTTTATCTTATCTCATGGGGCTGCCGGTGCTCGATGCCGAGCAGACATGGCGTCTCCATCGACGGCGCTATCGCCGGCCACATCATCCACGACGTCTCTCCCCCATGTCGTTGCTTCCTCGGTGGCGACTTCCTAGCGGCTCTAGCTGCATTTGCTCGGCTCTCGCTTTCGCGCTGCTTTCTGTTCTTCTTTGTCGGTCGTGGCTGCACTTACTGCTCTGCTTTCGTTCATGCTGCTGCTCTGCTCTTGCTCTCACTTGCGTTGCTGCTGCTGCTGCACGACCTCTGGCAGCTACAGGAGTTGCTGCTTTCGCACTCGCTCGCGGTGCTAGTACACGACTTGCTCTCTGCTAGTGCGTTCGCTGCTCGAGCGTCTGCTGATTTAGATCATTGCTTCTCTGCTACTAGTGCTCGAACGCCCTAAACATCTATTGCAATGCTCTGTTACTAGTTCAATCAGTTTTGATAGTAAAATTCAGTTTCGACTGTGAAGTTCATTTTCTTCAGTTAAGTTCAGAGTGAACAGTACTTACATCATCTGTCGGAGCGGCCGTGGCGCGGCTGATGCGTTTTACATCTAGCACTTTTTGGTGATGTATTTTACATCATCTATTGCAGATGATATTAGGGTCCCACTTCAGATTAACATTGTCTCTCTTGTCTTGCTTCAGCCTCGCCGTCGTACACCTTAGTGGAGCTGCTCCAACGACGGAACCGTCCATCACAATGAGCAGTACCCTCGGCGCCGCTTTCCAGAGGCCTCGGATCTTCTTCCCCGCCTCCAACAGTCACACCAGCATCATCACCATCCTCCACGTCCAACCCAATGATGCGGAGGTCCACAAGGCTATGCCAAAGAGGTTGTACACTCGTCGCATCACTTTGTTTCCCCATTCCTCTGTTCTTCCAATTCATGTGAGCCAAACACCCAGGTTGACTGAAATCCTATGTTTCCAAATGCTCTGTTTTTGCACGTGCATTCCTATCCTATTCCTGTGCTTTTCCTGTCCCTGCGTTTATAGAATCCTCCAATTCTAAGGAGCCCTTACAGATTTACTTCATTTTTAGATTGGCGTCAAAGTAAACTCTGTGTGTTATGTCCTGCTCCTGCCGTGTCGTCATCCACCCCACCTGAGGTGCACTATCGACAGAAGCGTTCACTACAGCAGAGATCCCCCCTGCAGACTTTCTTTCGCCGCCTTAGATCATCTTCCCCATTGCCGGCAGCCACGCCAACTACATTACCATCATCGACTGAGCAGATGAACCTGAGGACTACACAGTTCCGGAAGAGAGGTCGCTGTCTTTCGTGTTTGCTTATGTTATACATCGGTTATTATTACCTGCTACTTTATCGTTCAATCTTCAGTTTTGAATTGCCCATGGGTCTCATATCGAGCCAACAACGAATAATCTATGTCTACTATCTGATTCATCTGGGGTCTTCTATGTGGTTCATGGTGGGTGGGCAACAAACAATAGATGATCCATTGTCTATCTTTTTAAACTGAAGCTATAATCTACCTCCTATCATTAGTTTTGGATCCATCCACTCGTTTGCTACCATCAGTCTTGATTTTTGCATGCACTCCTTAGGCCTTACAAAATGTAACTATTTTTTTTATTATGCTTGTCAGATATTGTACACAATCGTACTGAACATGTAGAGAAAAAGAGAAGACCGTTGCGTGCGAATATAATGTCATGCAGACGCTGCTCCATGGTGGTAGTGGCCCCTCTCTCCTGCATTTCCAGATTGTATTCGAGAGGAAGATAACTGTTAGGATGGAGATTCGGAAGGAGCCGACCACGCCTGCTTTACCACCCGAGATGTTTGCTCTAACTTTGGCATCTTGATGTTGGTCATATCATGCATATGGCGCCTTGCATTGCTTACATTATACATCTTATATGTCATCAGCTTAGTTTAGATTTGCTTTGTGTGAATGCCACCTGTTTGGTTTCTATATCATACTCCCACCATTCCTAAATATTTTTCTTTTTAGAGATTTCAACAAGTGACTACATACGGAACAAAATGTGTGAATCTACACTCTAAAATATGTCTATATACATCCGTATGTGGTAGTCCATTTGAAATCTCTAAAAAGACAAATATTTAGGAACGGAGGGAGTATATGGGAATTACGCAATGCCATCTTCTTTAGCCAGGCATCATATACGTGAATCATGCAATGCCATCCTGTTTAGCCACCATCGTATATGTGAATTGTATCGTGCCATATTTGTTTCCAGAATGTAGTCGATGTGTCTACACTGTTTATACATTCATCTACTCTTCCGGTGCATCAGCCATTTGAGTCGGTCATGGGAAAATCTGGAGTGTAAACAAGGTCTTCCGAGCGGTCGGTGCTACCGTCGATGCAGATTTCTTGCTGGTTACTGAGATAGCTCCTCGAGGAGGATTCAGAGAGAGATGACCACTCGTGATCCCCGAGGTGCATGCTCTAACTTGGTTGGGTTATATTGCTCATATCATGCATATGGTGTCTTGCATTGCCATGCTATCTGCTTAGATTAGACATGCTTTGTGTGAATGCCTCCTGTTTGCTTTCTATATCAGATATGTAAATTATGCAATGCCATGTTTTTCAGCCAGTTATCATATATGTGAATTATGGACCGCCATGGAGCCAGGCATCATATATGTGAATTATCTCATGCCATCTTTTTTTTCATACGTATTCCATTTGTCGACAATCTATGTATATTGAACTACTCTTCATGTGTATCAGCCATTTGAGCCGGTTATGGAAAAATCTGGAGTGAAAGCAAGGTCTTCAGAGCAGGCAATGGTACCTGTTGAAGCATATATCTCGATGGTTACAGGGAGCTCCTCAGAGGAGGATTCAGAGACATATGACCAGTCCTATATCCCACCTGAGGTGTATGCTCTAAGTTGCAATGTTTATATTTCTCATATGATGCATATGGTGTCTTGCATTGCTTAGTTTAGACATCATATGCACAATATTGAATTCTATCTCGCTTAGTTTAGAGATCATACATGCGAGTGCCACTGCTTAGTATATGAATCAATTATGTCAATTATATCATGCCATCCTGTATACTTAGACAACATGTATGTGAATTATTTCATCCCAGCCTATTTTAGAAAGACATCATATAGTTTTGTCATGTCATCCTGTTTAGGTACTCATCATATGTTGAATTATGCCATTATATCCTGTTAAGTTATCCATCATATATCTGAAACTGTGTCATGCTATCCTGCTTTAGTTAGGCATCATATATGTGAAATAGTGTCATGTGTCCTATTTGGTTAGACAACATATATGTGAAGTACCACATCATCTATTATACAATGTACGTACATTCAATTTCTTTTCTTGTTTATCAGCCATTTGAATTGGAGGGGGTGATGGCAGTGTCTAAGGGAGCAAAAACCCGTTCTTCACAAAAGATAGTGCTACCCGTCGATGCAGATAGAACCATGCACTACAAGAATTCTGTTAATACGTGACAGTTCTGGTCCGTCATGGATCAATAGAAAACTGTCAAGGGTGCCTATCCATGATGGACCTGAAATCCGTCATGTATATCGCGTCATAATTTGACACCGTACCTTACATGACGGTTCTTGTCCGTCATGGATCTGCCCCAGGCCCGCCCAGGCACAATCCGTCATCGATAAACGCCACGTAGGATGTTTTATTTACCAATTTGACTGACGTGGCTGCCTACATGGATCCTCTTTTCCGTCACAAAATTCGTCATGGTTGAGCACATTAGCCCATTTCTTTCACCCCAATTTTTACCCAATACGTGTTTACCATAATGCGAAATACGTGTTTACCATAATGCGATACACAAATCCCAATGCTAATTTTCGCCCAAGACAAAGTATTTGCAAAGTGTATACATTATTCTGTATGTATCAACAACATAGCCATTTACAAAATCCTCTACAAAATGATAACTTATAATATAAATTGAAAAAAATATATCACACATCACGCTTAGGAATGAGTACAATTCATTTTACATCAATGTAACATACAAACAATCGAGGTTGATATTTAGGTTCTTGATGTCAGCCCTCCAGATGGTGTAGCCCACTTCCCAATATTACCTACATATTTACAAGAACCTTAGATATTGGTATATATGAATAGATAGCGTAAATAACATAATTACAAAAAATATAAACATGAATTACATTTTGTCCATAATTCTTAAATCTTATGGTGCCAACAAATTAGAATAACATTGTATCTACCATAAAACAAGACTAAACATGAGGTTTTCTAAAAATAATCCGAAAAAAAAGTGTTTCAAATGACATTAACAAAATACACATCACAAAACTAAGTACAGGTTGTTATTCAGGTTCTTGTCATCAGACTCCTGTAGGCAACTATCATTTCGTCGTCATACCTAGCATATTTACAACATTAGATACTTGTGATAGGAATAGATAGTAGAAATAGGAGAATTAGAACAAGTTTAAAAAAATGAATATTTACAACATTAGATACATGTGATAGGAATAGATAGTAGAAATAGGAGAATTAGAACAAGCGAAAAAAATGAATTACGCTTGTCCAAAGTTCTTAAATCTTACAGGTTCGTACAAATGAGAATAAAAAGTATCTATGACAAAAACATGGCATCACTAACAAACAATATGCACGACGCCAAGCCTCCGATCGTCGAACTACATCCAAGTTTACACATGAAACTCAATGTTTATGCTGCAAGTTCATCTCAAAGCACCGACAACAAAGAACGATTGTGTAACATATTTAAGTGGCATAGACTGGTCAAGCACTTTAAAGGAGTGTCATGTAACAAATAATCTATTTACATGGTTACAGGAAATAGACTAGCAAGATTCTGTGATCACATGTTTTACATTACATGTGCAACTCGCATATACATACAGTTTGACATTTTCTTTCTTTCTTAATATACAAGGCAAAGCTTTTGCCTCTTCCAAAAATAATGTGAATCACATGCCTGAGTAACTACATACAGCTATCATTGATAGTTTAATGATAACTACAGCCTAATTGTTCTTCTATTCAGCTAAGCACAACAGTGTGGACACGAGAGGTAGATAAAACTAGCTAAAATCTTAGCAGAGATACTCCAAGCAAAGCCATAGGTATAACAAGTGGTGTACATATGCTTAAGCTAGATATATCCTTGAAACTTATGAAATCTACAACTCATACAAGTATAGCATGCTTAGAAAAATGTCTCTTGTTCTTGAGCTTCCAGTGTTAAAACAGCATGGCGTATATTTCAAACTAAAATATTAGCTATAATGTGTTGCCATTGCAGTTTTATATTGTCGCTAATCTAACAAGTTAGGTGATGACAGAAGAGTCAAGAATATGTATTAACCTCCTCCCATGGATCGCCGTTGTAGGGAAACCTCTGTTGTATAGCAAATATCTCAATGAATCAGATTTTCATTTTGTCTCCACGAAAACCAAAGTTAAAGGCTGTTCAAAAAGAGAAACCGTAAAACTAGCATGAGAAAAATCTTACAGAATAATAGTAAATAAATCCAATTGTTACAATCCAAGATGGCAGGAAATAATACCTTGCCGGTGAGTACGACAAGGTGCAATGAACAAAATATGTAATTTTTGCTCCAACCAAATGATGGTAGTAAAGTATATTTCATGGATCTAGCACTAAACTTGTATATGTAATTAGTGCGAGAGCGAGAGTAGGCGTGGAGGACTGATTAACCAAATGATGATAACACATAGAAAATTTGTACATAATATATAACAGAGGAGCAAGTAATTAATAGCAGCTAGTTAACAATCTTACTCTTCTTCAATCGATTGAGTGAGATTAATAAATTACTTTAATCCACAATCAACAAAAATCCAAGGAACCAACAGGAGGATCTCATGGGGCATTTAATTATTAAATTAGTAGTTCTTAACTAACTAGCAGATCTCACAAATTCTACACTCATCGCTAGTGCTCGCAAGACAAGAGAAGAAAAAGAAATAGCCTGCAGAACTAGTCTATCATTGGTGTAACTTCTATCAGAAAACGATGTGGCCACAATTACGCATCACGTTCAGTCCAACAAAATTGGATAGCCCCTGGAGAACTACACTAGAGCAGAGCAGCAATCAATTGGAAGAAAAGAAAAATAGGGCGAGAGGGTCGACCTTGTTCTCTGGGAAATCATGGTGGTCGGGGCAGAGGGCCTCGCCATCGAGCTTGTCCCGCTCGTCGGGGCAGAGGGCCTCGCCATCGAGCTTGTCCCGCTCGTCGGGCTCAAGCATGGGTCCCGGTCATCGCCTTCCATCAAACCGGAGTGGCAGAGAGGCCCTGCTGATCTGAATCAAAGAAATAAACTTCAATTGGGGATGGCAGAGAAAAGGAAGTAATGAATGAGATAGGAGAAGATCGGTGAAGCAGGGTGGGACCTTGTGCAGGCGTCGGCGTTCGGGCGAGGTCGAGGCCGGGCCTCCCACAGTGTCACGGTGGTCGCCCTCTCCTCGTCCGGGCGATTGCTGCTCCAAATCTCCGGACGGGCTAGGTAGGCTGCGACACCGGGAGACGGAGGAGGGAGGCATCTGCCGCAGATCCATGGCCCGGGTCGTTGGTTGCGGCAGCAGAGGCGTGCTACACAATGACTAGGGGATGGCCGCCGCTTCCATCGGGCCGCTGCAGCCGTGGTCGCCATGGATCTCAGGTTCTCATCATCGCTTGGAGGCAGGGAGGTGGAGGCAGAGGACGGGATCTAGGAGAAGCGAGGCGTGGTGGCGGCGGATGGAGATAGAGGTTGGGGACGGGAGTGTTTAGGGTTAGCTTTATAAGGGCAAAAGTTTAGGGCTTTAGGCGGGCTTTAGTGGGCTTCTTGGCGTGCATCTTGTGGGGTTCATGACGAATTTCGAAATTGTCACCGGAAATCCGTCATGGATTAACAGGTTTCTTGTAGTGATGGTTGTACTGGCCCACAAACTAGCCCCACCACACATAATCGAGACTCTTCCAGATTGCACACTTACACCGTTGGGTAGAGAACCAGCTACAACCCATCTAACCGCAACCCCAGCGGATAGTGACCCACTTATAGTTGACAAAGCACCATGTCCACCACAGAGTACCCCCACACGAGCAGTTTGTAAAGCTACCTGCGGTGCCCAAAGCACGAAGACCACCACAGCTAACCCAAACTCCACGTTTAGAGCGGAAGAGCAAGCATTCTCGGTCGATTCCGTAGCTATGGTCCATACTCCTTCTTTGTTGCATCCTTGTATTTACTCATACCAACTACTTTCGAATTTGAAGGATCCAATTGAAACTCCAATGGCGCAATGGTATGTTTAACCTATTTCTTTAATCGGATTGTTGTTCTAACTTCTTGCTCTATGTTGATTTCAGTTTAAGTTGTATAAACAGTTATGTTCTCATGTGATGCACATTACAAGTGCTGCCAATGTTGTGTAGTTTCTCACACTTATATTACATCTATGCAGTTGTGTCTTAAAAATATATGAGTTGAACTGTGTCTCTATCTTGATTAGGGAACATAAACTAGAATGATATGGACAATACGGGACCATAGTACATAGATATATGTTTGTTTCATGCTGTTATCCTGTCCACCTTACTACTGAACCGGTTTACCAAAATGAGTTTCGTATACTACAAGCTAAACCTGTGATGTGTCCGCTTGTTTCTCTTGTAGTATGCAAACAGAATATTGGAGAAGAGCACCCCACTATGCAATGGTAGAGAAAGTAATGCAGATAAGGTTCAAGATAGTGAGACAACCCTGTTGGTCTCCAAGAAAGGTGATAAAACGATCTTGTAGACGGTGAGAAAACCCCCACGATCCTGCGTTGATGTAGTGTTCGAGTTCTTGGCGATCTGCGGCACAAGCTCTTCGAACTCGCTGCCTGAATCACTTAGGCTTCTTCGGTCTCGACTACAAGCTGAAAGGCATCGATCCACTGTCTTTGCAAGAAGAAGCCGAAGGACCGAGGAAGTCCTGAGAATTCAGATGCGTACATTCTTGTGCAACAGCAATATTTGGAGGATTTAAGCGCCAAACAAGAGAAAGTTAATAAGCTTGCTAAGCATCTTGCCGACATTATGGGTACCCAGGATATTGTTTCTTGAACTCTTGAAGTGGTTTCAGATTACGGACTTGTTTTGCTTCTTGGCGTTTATATGATGTTGTGTTCCCTATATTTGCACCGGTGGCGAACTTTGATGCCCAAGTGGATGTAATATGTGTAATAGCCGTGATAGCCTAGCATAAGTTGCTTGCTTATTTATTTCCTTGTTGTCTTGTTTATTTGTTTGCTTGTAGTCAGTGCAGTTCTTTTTCCGCGGTTTTCTAGTGGCTGCAATAACCTATTTTTTAAAACTAGGCCACAATAACCATGGGCTAATATTTACTGTAGTGAAACTAGGCCTCCTACGGGTCGTAGAAACAGTGGGCTTTCTACGGGCCGTAGAAACAGTAGGCCTTCTACGGGCCGTAGAAACATTGGGCCTTCTACGGGCCATAGAAACAATGGGCCTTCTACGGGCCGTATCATCAATGGGCCTTATACGGGCCATATGATCGACACAAACATGGGCCAATAACGAAGTCGCATTATGGCCGTAAACGGGCTAGAGTTGGAATCGTCCGTTCATGGGCCGACCATAACGGGCCATCGTTAATAGGCCGTATTTGATGACGCTATGAAAATGGCCCAACGTATTAACGGACCACAAAAGGGGTCGACTGTAACCACGGGCTGAATTTGGCCCACAAGCAGAAAATGACAGTAACGGGCCGTAAGTAAACGAATGCTGGAAATGAGCCCAAGAATAAATGGCCTCTTAGGAGGCCGAAAGATAACATGGGCTGGAAACGGCCCAACTGAATAACGGGCCCTTAATGGGTATAAAGTGACACACTGTTCATTACAGGCCAGTTTCACCACGGGCCATTAATGGGTGTAAAGTGATACACTGTTCATTGCGGGCCAGTTTCACCACGGGCCGTTAATAGGCCAAGAGTTACATTGGGCCTCATATGGGCCGAAAGACGTCATGGGCCATACATGGGCTACAAGTGAAAACGGACTGGAATCATATTGGATGGCCCAGATGACGCTACTGGGCCTAATTCGGATAGGGCGTAATGGGCCTTGGGTTAGCGGGCTGTAAATGGGCTATATGCGAACAGGCCGTTAACAGGCTTTCCATGGGCCGGCCCACCACCTTTTGACCAAGTCAAACGGGCCGGCCTTTTCACAGGAATGGGCCTCTGTTGGGCCGTGCCATGTGTCGACGTATCATAGGCGCCTTCTGTCCAATGAGTGGATGACATCTGTCCCAACGATGAGCCGACACGTGTTTCCTCCAGCCAATGATGATTTTACACGTGGAAAATCCCCATTGGTCGGGGCTGTTAACGGGTTATCGGATCCAAAACCCGACCCGATAGCTTAACGGCGTTCCATTACGGTGGATGCCACGTGTCGGTCACCCTTGGACGAAAGCACTTACGTGACGCGATTTATCGTCATGGAAGTGGACACTTCCGTGATGATAATTTTGGTAATGTCATGGAACACTTTCTACGACAACACGGTATGACTATCTTGATTCTGTCATAAATTTGTCATGGATGTACATGCATGACAAAAAACGCGACCTACTGTGACAAACACGTATCATCACGGAAGTGTATTTTTTATGTAGTGATACCCGCACGCATGCATGCCCACACCAGTACACCACACGACCAACACACACTCTCACGCTCAAGTGCTCAACCTACAAGTGCATGCGCACACATCAGGCCCGGACAGACACATACACAACCAGGTGATTCCCGCGCACGGGTTGGAGTCTTGTCGGCGCTGCGTAAATTTGTGTTTATCCGACCTTTTCCCTATGCGAATCGACAGTGGGACCCACAAGGAACGTGGTCAATTTAACTAGTCAACATGGCTCCACATAGACTATTTTGTCGGTCTAGAGTGTTCTATCCGATGCTGAACTGTGAGCAAGTGACCGGATAATCACCGCAAAACGTATATAGTGACCGTAATCAGCTTATTCTGAAGTTCGGTGACCGTATTACGTTTTTCTCTCTGTAGGCCCTCAAAAACTACATCTCTACACGTTCTCGCATGTTACACCTAACAACTATGCAATACAGCACTACTACTACACTCTAACACAATAAATCATATGTGTTTTTAGTTTTACTAGATATCATATTGTTACTTATAACTATTCAGTTTGCATACATTAAAATTGCCTTTCAAATGTATGGCCAGTATCATCTACCGCGCGGGCAAAATCCCACCCTTTCCTGTTTAATCGGGTTTGTATCGATGGATCGTGCGAAATAGCAAAACTATAGTACTATACAGTACAAGTGACGATTCATCGGGCCATCGTGTAAATCTACTCCTCCGTCATAAGAGTGGGCGCCGCTTTAATAAATCTTCTAGTCCATTTCGCCGACATGTGGGACATCAAGCTACCGGGTCCACGTGCCATACCGGAATACAGTGCAGAGCAGCCGGGGTGAAGCACCCCAGTCATGGTGCTGGCATAGTAATGAGCAATGAGGCGTCAAATCACAAAGCTGCACCTTTCCCTTGATTAAGTTGGAGGGACGAAGTAATAATGCTAAAAAAATAAGTTGGAGGGACGAAGCAACCATCATTTCACTCGTTGCCGAATCCGCTTCTCCCTCATCTTCTTCAACTTTACCACGTGTTGCTTTTGCCGTTGTTCTGCCTCATGTGGGACGCGGATCGGCTTGGTAAAGCACTGACACGTGGGACCGCATGTTAGCAAACCGCCATCCGCGCGGCAAAATCACCTCCTTTTTACTAATCTTGATTCTATAATTTTTTAGATCAATATAATTGGGATTTGTATAGATAGCACACAGGAACAAAACCAAGTGGTACGGTTAAGGGCATCCACAGTGTGTAGCCAAATGTGAAAATAGCTTTTGGCATCGTGGGAACCATTGTGGACGGTGTTGCCAAAGCCAAAAAGATGGAACCGAAGCTCCCTGATTGATTGATTGAAGGAATAGAAAAATGCAACGTCTCTCCTCTTTCTCCCATGCTTGGACGCATGTAGTACAGTATAGAGCATAGAGTCTACTCCCCTGTCCCTTCAATCACGAACCACAAAGCAGTGAGGCGTCAAATCACAAAGCACGGACGAAGCAACCATCATTTCACTCTTCGCTGACTCCGCTTCTCCATCGTCTTCTTCGAGAAACCATCTCACCGCAGTAGTACTCCTAGTAGTAGTACTAGTAAAGGACTTCCTGGATGCAAATAAGGCGGTTGTCTCAGCTTGCAGGCGACACTTGCGAACGACTTACCGTGGTCTCCCTCAATGGTGTTCTCCGTCGAACGCACTTCGCCAAACCACAAAAAAAATCATCGACGTCACCGAAATGGGGAAGGAAGTGAAATATAGTTACTACCTCCATTTTTTTGTACACAAGGCCAGTACTATCAAAATTACAATTTGCAAAGGGACACTAACACTAATCGAGGCAAAATTGATGGGGTTAGCAACCAAGGACATTAATATCCCCTGCATGCATGCGGAAGTGAGAAGGTTGGTTTGCATGGCGCTGCATTAATAAAGCGATGAGGAGTGAGATGGTTAGCTCTTTGGTATTTTGAAAAAAATACGCATTAATTGACACGTGAAACGAGGATTTGTATCGATTAAATCCCACAAAGGAAAACTCCGCCTTTCTTATTGGACACTAGTACTCCTAGTACGTACGTACTTATCCTGTTTGGGTCTAGGCTTTGCATTGCCAAACTTCGCCACACATTTTTGCCAAGCTTGCCTAAAGTTTTCAAAATGAGAAGGAGGTACACTTGCAAGACGGGTTGTCGCGGTCGCACCGCACCCTCACACAGTCGCTCCTGCACGCCGCGGTCGCACCGCACCCTCACACAGTCGCTCCTGCACGCCGCAAGCCCAACCAAGGGAACGCACCCTCACCGACACGTGATGTGGCATGTGAACAAACCAAACTCAGCCATCCTATCACTAACACATAATTCCCGTTCATAGAGTATGTTTATCCAACCGCATGTTGGGGAGTATCCGTAAGGCCCGAGCGGTGGTCTATTGGGGAAGAAGAAGAGGTGAGGAAGAAGGAAAGAAGGGTTAGGAGACGTAGGATATTCATCCAACCGCCTGAAATGGTAGACTAACCCAAGTCAGGCGACTTGCATAAAAAATATAGTACAATATGTTTTTACACAGCAAAAGATCCATAAAAACAACAACATAAAGAAAAATTATCACTGCTCACGGAAAGAGACGGCCTCGTCGTCTTTGGCTGCCGGCGCGAACCAGCCGTCGCTGCCGACGTGTGTCTCCGCACCGAGGTTGTCCTCGGCCTCCAGCTACTCGTTCAAGCGGAGCGTGCGGGCGCTCTGCACGGACGAGAGCACATCCCGGTTCAAGTCGAGGACGTCCGGTTCCGCCTGCAGGAGGGGCGTCGATGAGAGCGGCATCCGCGCACTCTGCGTCGAGTCGAGCCTCTGCCGCCCGGTTCATGTCCAGGACGTCCGGTTCCGCCTGCAGGAGGGCCTCAATTGCAGCGGCATCCGTGCGCTCCGCCTCAAGTTGAGCCTCCGCCGCCCGGTTCACATCCACGACATCCGGTTACGCTGCGGAGAGCCTCGATGGCAGCGGCATGCGCCGCTCGCGTCGAGTTGAGCCTCGCCTCCGGTCCTCCTTTAGTATCGCCATGTTGAACCGCTGGTCCGCCTGCACCATGGGGGACTCGGACGCCGGCGCAAAGTCGACGTCCATCGTCTCATACCCATCGGGGGCCTTCTGCGCCGCGACCTCCGCAGTGAACATTGGATCGGCTTCCTCCTCCTCGTAGCTTGGCTCCAGAGAACTCGAGGATTGGCCCGCCGCAAAGCGAGCTTGGGAACGGAGGTCTGTGGCGCCGACCGCCGCCGCGATTTCTGCGCGGCGCTCCAGCGTCAGCATCTTGTAGTAAGTGATCTTGCGGCGCACCATGGCTTTCCGGCGAACTAGGGGACGCTTGATGCGGGCTAGGGGATCGAAAGGTGGGGGAATGTGCTGGAGATTTGGTGTGGTTTTAAGGCAGTGGCTTGCGTAGGCCGAGCAACGAAGGTTCTGGTGTGAATAGTGGTTCCGGTGACGACCGGTCAATCGGTTTTGACTGTACATCGCTCTTGTCGCGTTCGCGTTGCAGCCCGGCACGCTGGACCCTCCACGTCGCTCACCGAATGGAACGCGCTTCGTCTTGTGGGACCGCAGTTGAGAGCAAACCGACGTCCCTCCCCCTCCCCCGCCCGCATCATTTATTATACCACCACTTCCTCCATTTTATGCGGAGTAAATAAAAACAGAGGGAGTATACTACGGATGAGGATCCCCTGACGTGGCCGAACCCATTGAGTAACTGAGATACGGGGCCTAGCAAGCATGGATTCCGCCAGTAAGTGACCGAAAGGGAAGGTAAGGCAGGGATACCTACGTCAGAGGATCCACTTCCACTATACTACTTTGACCAAATGTTAGAGTAATAATATATGACATGCAACTTACACAAATGTTAGAGTAATTACATATGACATGCAACTTACACAAAGCATACATGGTCTAATGCGTTTTTCGAGGCTAACTTTGACCAAATGTTAGAGTAATAATATATGACATGCAACTTACACAAAACATACAAGCAATTTTGTATTTGAAAGGAGTTTCCAATGATATAATTTTCACATTATACATCTCATGTACTATTAATCTTGTCAATAGTCAAATTGGAAACCATCTCGAGTACAAATCTAGGAGTACGTACGAATCTAACAATATTGATCGAGCGTTGTTGAATGTTCATACCTTTTTTATCATAGTAGAGATACTTTGACTACACATAAAACTTATATGTAAAGTAGAAAGGATAGGAGGGAGTATATTGTATGTTCAAAAACGAAACGAACATTGAATACGCTTTATATATGATTTGCGGATGCTATGATCACCGGTTCAAAATTTTGAATCCGCCTTAGGTATCACGTGCCCCCACTCGTTCCCTCTCGATTTCATCTCGGGTCCGGAGATCTATTGAAAGAGGACTAGGGTGGGTACATGCGAATGATACCGGCGGAATGTTCAAATGAGGCATGTGGGAGGATGGACTCATTTGGAGGCGACATGATCGATGGAGAAGAGGGTTGGAGAGGAATGAGAAATAAGCAAACGCCACATGATTGCACTTGAACGGCTCAAATAAACAATAAGTTGTCTCGCTTGGCCTACATAATGAAAGGCCTAATGCGCAACGCGAGCACCGACGCCTTTCGAATATGGCCGGAAAACAGGAAACCGACATGTGGGGCACACCCGTCGGGACGACGTAAGCGCAGACTAGTCCAATGGAAGGGCTGGCCCACGACCTCCTCGCCACCGACAACCGTTCATGTGGGTCGTTGGGGCCAACAACGGGGCGCAGCTCCAGCACCGCCTCTGGACACGGCGACCGCGGTGAGCGACACACTCATATCGTCGCTAGACACGGTCGGTTTCAGTGTGCCGAGGGTGGCGTTAGTGTTGTGGCACGACCAACGGTATGTTTGGTTTGTGCCCAAGGTTGCCCCATCAAAGCATTAGGTAGCCAAAATTTTGGTTGAGGTATTGGTTGCCCATGATTTGGCCGACATTGGCAAGAAAAATGAACTAGAGTTGGCTAGAGTTCATTGGCATGCCAAAGAAATGGCAACCATCCAAACAAAGACCAATCTTTGGGTCATGACCAAAATTTTGGTTGAGGTATTGGTTGCCCATGATTTGGCCGACATTGGCAGGAAAAATGAACTAGAGTTGGCTAGAGTTCATTGGCATGCCAAAGAAATGTCAACCATCCAAACAAAGACCAATCTTTGGGTCATGACCAAAATTTTGGTTGAGGTATTGGTTGCCCATGATTTGGCCGACATTGGCAAGAAAAATGAACTAGAGTTGTCTAGAGTTCATTGGCATGCCAAAAAAGTGGCAACCATCCAAACAAAGACCAATCTTTGGGTATGACCAAAATTTTGGTAAGGTGCACTTTGGCCACAATCCAAACACACCCCAACACCCGGCTCGTCGAGGATGCACGGGCACCGCGACGTGTCCATGGAGTGGTGTAGCGCGGCCAACTGCATCCTCTGTACCTGAGACCATGCCGGGTCGTCTTGCTTTTTCAATGACATGCAGGGATCGCATTTGAGCAAAGGGCATCTCCAACGTTGCCATGACCACAGATGACTACCCTGGCACACCAAAGCCCTTGTCCCTCGCGCCGTCGCGTGGTGCATTCCTAGCTGGCGCCAGCTGCCCGCATTCATGCCATCCGTTCGTATGTCGTCGTTAAGAGGCTCGGTGCCCGAGGAACCAACTGGCGACTTAATGACGCACCCGGACGCTTGGCCTCATCGGAATGCGCTACTTAAAGCGGCAATGCACAGCTAACCTCCACACCATAGCGCATCGTCCTCCTACCTGGCACCACATCCGCCATGACCGCAAGTGCAAACGCTCTGCGGGAGAGCTTGTCTTTGGGGATGAAGCTCGAGGTTGCCTCCCTCGCTCAAGTCGCCTCTCGCGACGCAATAGCGGCGTAGCCGGACGCGGACGCGACCGCACAAGCAGTGGCCACGCTGGCGGCCGACGACGGGAGCACCGTCAGCCACGCGTCCTACTTGCCGCCGTCCAACGTCTGCCACCACCGAGGTCGGGGGCTCCTCCGAGGATGAGTAGGGCATGGGAGGCGGCAGGGCATGGTGTGCCAACTAGCCGGTCCGTATCCCGTGTTCTACTCTTCCTCGCCGAAGACAGCACCTTCACTTCACGGGTCTTGAACCCCGCCCCCGTACATAGAGATCGCAGATGGAGGACGTCGGTCGCCGCTGTAAAATAGGTTTAGGGTCGGGTTTCTTTTATTTTTCTGTCCTATAGAAGTTGGAAATGTAATGAAAATCTGCCGTGTTTGCATTAATCTCGGCCGGTGTATATGAACTTTCACAATAATATACATATTGTGGAGTACTAGCAAGATGCCCGTGCATTGCACGGAAGATCAAGATCTTGTGGGAGAAAAGGATGAACGAGGGAAAGGGACTAGCAAATGTGGAGAGGAGTGCGGGTAAATTGTCATAGTTTCCTTCCTATCCGTTAGATAGATCGGACGGCCGATATTGCAGGATGACAGTACACCATCATCACCAACTCTGCTTTTTATTGAACCGAGACAAATCTAAAAAATCCAACTAAGCCAACCTCCCTGCATATCGCGCGGGAAAAGACCCGGCCACGCCATTTTAGTCGGGATTACCGGATTACTAGTAGTAGTATCGATGGATCGCGCGAAGCAACAAATTTTTTTTGAGGGGGCGAAGCACCTACTAGTTTAAAAGTAAAAAAAAGGCGGTACACTCACAACACTCCTGTCGCGGTCGCATTGCACCCCACACACGTTCGGTCCTGCACACGGCTCACACAAACAGAATGCGCTTCGGCTTGCCTCTTCACTGACACGTGGGACTGCACTTGGAGAAATCGACCATGCGCCAAACTCCCCCCGCCCACTGCACGAAAATCCTCCCCCCCCCCCCCCACACACACACAAAAACTCCCCCCAAATCTGATTCAACCACCCTTCGGCCAAATATTCCCCAAACCCCCTCCCCCCCCCTCCGTCCCCCCTGCACTCCATTCGCTCCGCAAAGCCGCCTCCCTGCCCGCCGACACGCCGGGCGCCGCGGTTCGTCGAGGGGACGCACGGCGATCCTCTCGCTCCCACAGTACGCTCTCGTTGACTGCCATCCTCTAGCCGCACCGCCACCTCTGGCTACGTTCTTGTGGAGGCGCACGGCGGTCAGCGTCACCACCGCTGGCGATGTTCGTGTGGAGACGCACGGTGTTCAGCTTCTCCCACGGTACGCGCATTCTAGACTGAGGCCCCGTTCATGTCGGTGTAGCGCTGAATGTTAGCTGATAGACGATGTTAATCTCACTGTTTGCCAAAGTAGTTTACTGTCAATATGCTCTGAAGGAAATATGCCCTAGAGACAATAATAAAGTTATTATTTATTTCCTCATATCATGATAAATGTTTATTATTCATGCTAGAATTGTATTAACCGGAAACATGATACATGTGTGAATACATAGACAAACTTAATGTCACTAGTATGCCTCTACTTGACTAGCTCATTGATCAATGATGGTTATGTTTCCTAACCATAGACATGTGTTGTCATTTGATTAATGGGATCACATCATTAGAAGAATGATGTGATTGACTTGACTCATTCCGTTAGCTTAGCACTTGATCGTTTAGTATATTGCTATTGCTTTCTTCATGACTTATACAAGTTCCTATAACTATGAGATTATGCAACTCCCGTTTACCGAAGGAACACTTTGTGTGCTACCAAACGTCACAACTGGGTGATCATAAAGGAGCTCTACAGGTGTCTCCAAAGTTACATGTTGAGTTGGCATATTTCGAGATTAGGTTTTGTCACTCCGATTGTCGGAGAGGTATCTCTGGGCCCTCTCGGTAATGCACATCACTATAAGCCTTGCAAGCAATGTAACTAATGAGTTAGTTACAGAATGATGCATTACGTAACGAGTAAAGAGACTTGCCGGTAACGATATTGAACTAGGTATTGAGATACCGATGATCGAATCTCGGGCAAGTAACATACCGATGACAAAGGGAACAATGTATGTTGTTATGCGGTTTGACCGATAAAGATATTCGTAGAATATGTAGGAGCCAATATGAGCATCTAGGTTCCGCTATTGGTTATTGACTGGAAACAGTTCTAGGTCATGTATACATAGTTCTCGAACCCGTAGGGTCCGCACGCTTAACGTTACGATGATAGTTATATTATGAGTTTATATATTTTGATGTACCAAACGTTGTTCGGAGTCCCGGATGTGATCAGGGACATGACGAGGAGCCTCGAAATGGGCGAGACATAAAGATCAATACATTGGACTACTATATTCGGACACCGGAAGTGTTCCGGGTCATTTCAGAGAAAACCGGAGTGCTGGAGGGTTACCGGAACCCCCCGGGAGAAGTAATGGGCCTTATGGGCCTTAGTGGAGAGAGAGAGGGGCAGTCAAGGTGGGCCGCACGCCCCCTCCCCATCTGGTCCGAATTGGACTAGGAGAGGGGGGTTGTGCCCCCCTTTCCCTCTCCCTCTCCCTCGCCCCCTTCCTTTCCCCCTCCTAGTAGGAGTAGGAAAGAGGGGAGTCCTACTCCTACTAGGAGGATGACTCCTCCTCCTAGCGCACCTAGCAAGGGCCGGCCGGCCTCCACCCTTGCTCCTTTATATACGGGGGCAGGGGGCACCCTAGAGACACAACAATTGATCCTTGAGATCTCTTAGCAGTGTGCGGTGCCCCCCTCCACCATAGTTCTCCTCGATAACATTGTAGCGGTGCTTAGGCGAAGCCCTGCGACGGTAGAACATCAAGATCGTCACCACGCCGTCGTCTTGTGGAACTCATCCCCGACACTTTGCTGGATCGGAGTCCGGGGATCGTCATCGAGCTAAACGTGTGCTAAAACTCGGAAGTGCCGTAGTTTCGGTGCTTGATCGGTCGGGCTGTGAAGACGTACGACTACATCAACCGCGTTGTTAGAACGCTTCCGCTTTCGGTCTACGAGGGTACGTGGACAACACTCTCCCCTCTCGTTGCTATGCATCACCATGATCTTGTGTGTTCGTAGGAAAATTTTGAAATTACTACGTTCCCCAACATGCTCTGCTTAAGAAGCTTCCTTGCCATGTTCTGCACTCAATCTGCTTAGCTGAGATGGCATGCCAAGGCCGATTAGTTGCTAAAATATCTTGCCATATATTTATTGTGACGTAGATTGCCATGGTCTAGTAGCCAATCTGTTAGGTGAAATAGCTCTACACCGTTTTATACTCGATCTTTGTTGTTGTGATGGCCTTCGATAGTTTGATGGCTGTGTGCTCGGCCTCATTGACTGCTAAAACAGCCTGCCATAATTTAGCACTCAAATCTGTTTGCTGAATTAGCTTTACATATATTATGTTACTTAGATCTGCTCGTCCAAATATCTTGCCATAGCTTTAGATATCGACCTAGGTATTTTTTTCTGGACTTCATAAAAAAGCATATATATTTTTCCTGTAATATCTAGTAGAAGAACTAATTTGTATGCCTAAAAAATGGACAGGACTTGGATAACTTCTGCTCGAAGATTCTCTGTTGCATATGTCGAGGGGGTTGAAAACTTCATGAACTTTATCAAAGCTGAGTACGGTGGTCCGAAATCAGATGTGCTCTGCCGGTGTAGCAGTTGTATGAATTCAGTTACAAGACCCCAGTCAACTGTGCAAAATCATCTACACTTGTATGGGATGTCGGTCACATATACTAGGTGGGTTCATCATGGTATAGCTGTGAACGTCAATGTTATTGACTACGTGGAAGCAGCAGATCATCATCTTGATCTGCCTGATGCTCAGGTGGAAGAGGAGGAGGAGGAGGTCGTGGCGGAGCCAGTGAGTTTGACCAACATTGAAACAATGCTATGAAATGCTCGTGCATTCCGTGAACTTTCACCTGCAGAAGAAAATGGTGGGCCCGCATGTTGGAACAATGCAACGTTGTTGTCACCCCAGGAAATAAGCTGTCAAGATTCTCAGCTATGGTCACCTTTCTTCGGTGAAGACATCTGAGCGGATGACCAACAAATCATTCGATGCGATGTTGGCTGCTTTCCACAAATCTTTCCCAGATGCGTCTGAGCTGCCACACACCTACAGTAAAATGAAGAATTTCCTTCGTGTAGTTGGAATTGTTAATGATATGATCCATGTTTGTAAGAATAATTGTGTTCTGTTCCAGAAGGATTATGCCAACTTAAGTGAATGCCCGAAATGCAAATCATCAAGATGGAAAGATGGCGATGCTATGAAGAGCATTCATCATAATGTTCTGAGACAGTTTCCAATTACACCAAGATTGCAGAGGTTGTTTCATGATGCTGAAACAAGAGATGATGTACTGTGGCATTCTAGGAACCAGGAGTATAGAGATCAGAATGTAATGAGCCATCCATCTCATGGTAGTGAATGGAAAAGCTTCAATGATAAACACAAAGAGTTTGCTGCTGACCCGAGATTTAGACTTGGCTTAGCTTCAGATGGATTTAACCCATTTGGCCACCAGAGCGCCACATATAGCATGTGGCCAGTGCTTGTTATCCCTTACAACATGCCTCCAAATGTCTGCACCAAAGAATCAAACTACATGATGGCCTTGCTCATCCTAGGTCCAAAAAGTCCTGGAAAGGATTTTGATTTGTTCATGGAGCCTCTTGTGGAGGAACTTCAACAGCTATGAAAGGGTGTTCTCACTCGAGACCTATATAGCAGCCCACCAGCTGATTTCTTTCTGCGTTCTGTTGTAATTTGGTGCATCCATGATTATCCGGCTTTGGGCACTATGTCAAGGCGAAATACACATGGTTACAATGCATGTGTTCGCTGTGACAGGAATCATCTGTCATACACAATACTTAGCAAGATCTGTTACATTGGACACCGTCGTTTCCTTCCGAAGGACAAGCCGCATCCTAGAAAATACCGAAGACATGTGTTCATTGCAAAGCATGAAAACCGTGATGTGCCAAAGAGGCTCACCGCCGATGAGTTGCAAGTGGAATTAGAGAAGGTCAGGCATATTACACCAGGAAACCATCCTGGTAATGGTAGCGGGAAAAGGAAGCGTGGCACGGTAGAAGAGAGATTATTGTTTACCCGCAGGTCCACTTTGTGGGCTTGGAATATTGAAAAGATTTGGATTTGCGGCATAATCTTGATGTGATGCACATCGAGAAAAATATATGTGACAGCATTATCGGCACACTTCTTAACATTGAAGGCAAGACGAAAGATACCTTAAAATCTAGGATTGATTTGACACACCTGGGTATCAGAAAGGATTTGCAGGTGCAAGATGAAGGTAAACCACGGGATATGGCACCAGCTGTGTACGTCTTGGACAAGGTAAAAAGAAAAGAATTCTGCGAGGTCCTGTCATGTGTGAGATTCCCACATGGATTTGCTTCCAACCCTGAAAGGAGAGTCAGTGTAGATGGAAACAAGGTACAAGGGTTGAAAACTCATGACTGCCATGTCCTACTTCAAAGGGTTTTACCTGTTATCCTTAGAGGATTGGGCCGCCCTGACTTATACAGAGCAGTTGCAGAGTTGGGACAATTCTTCACGGAACTCTATAGTAGAAATGTCAGGATAGATGCTTTGGAGCGTCTTAAAGACAAGATACCAACTATCCTATGCGACCTTGAGAAGATATATCCTCCAGCCTTCTTTGATGTGATGGTGCATTTGGCTGTTCATCTACCTGATGAGGCACTACTTAGAGGTCCAGTACAGTATGGCTGGATGTACCCTATTGAAAGGCGGCTAGGCACTTTCAAGGGCTATGTTAGGAACAGAGCTAGACCCGAGGGTTCCATTGCAGAGGCCTACATTGCTATAGAAGCATTGACATTCTGCTCAAAATACATTGAAACAGCTAATCAGCTTAGCAAAAAGGTGGGTGAAGACAATCCCGGGCTCAATGTTTTCGATTATTCTGTTCGAGTTACAAGGAAGAGTCGACAAGAGGACAAACCTAAAGATTTGGACAAAATGGTTTGGTGTGTGTTGAATAAGCGTCACGAGATACTACCTTATATCAAGTAAGTGCGATCGCAGCTTATACATCATAATCTACTAAACTTGCAGCACATTCTTATATATTTAGATGTTTGATGCTCACTATGTTGTGCAGCATCTACAAAGAGGAGTTACTGCCACAAAATCCAAGAAATATTGACAAACTGTTATAGCAGGATTTGCGAAATGGTTCAAGAACCATGTAAGCTTTTGAAGTGCACTGTCAGTTTTTTTAATATATTGAGTACATAAGATGATCAGCTTGTCTATTTTCTAACCATAGGTTAAGAAGATGCGGGAGGATGGGCAGGCAGTTGATGATTCCCTTCACTCACTAGCAATGGGTCCTGATACTCGGGTAAGACATTATGAATCTTGCGTTGTTGGAGATGTGCGCTACAACACCCTTGCACGAGACGAAGGCAGGAAGACACAAAACAGTGCCATCATGAGCACGGATACGTATGACAAAGAGACAACTGAAATGTATGCTAACATAATGTACATTGTTCGGTTGCAGATATCTCCGATTTCGAGGATCATCGGTGTGTGGTTACATTGTCGTCGTTGGTATAACCTGTTTTCTAGGATCACAAAACCCAGAGTTGATGATTACTTCAAATCCATCAATGTCAAGGCGGCGTACCAGACTAGCGAGCCTTTTATTTTGGCAAATCAAGCAACACAGATATTTTTCTTGGAAGACACATTTGCACGTAGCGATGACTGGAGAGTACTGCAAAGGTTTGAGCAGAGGAATTCGTTTAATGAAGTTGCACAATAAGATGATGCTTACACTGCTCCTGATGTACAAGATAACATAGATGTTCCTAATATCTTTGAGAACCATCACGTCAATGACGCCGACGAAAAGATTGCCTGTCGTACCGTGGACATACAAGAGTTGATCAAGAAGAAGCCAATGTTCGAGGACGTTGAGGACGAAGAAGAAGATGACACCGTGGGGAATTACGATTCAGACTGATACACATGGCGAAGATGTTGACGCTGCTCCTGCGGATGATGATTACATTGCTTTTGTCGTATTTGCCTGTTAGAAGACATTTTTTATCTACTATGTGAAATTGTGTTTGCTATGACAACTGAAACCTGTTGAACATGTTGTTTAGTATTTTGTTGTGAGAACATCACTTGTTATGTATGCTGATTTGTGTTTGGCGATTTTATGACAACTAAAACATGATGACATTGTTGTTTGCTTGTACTCATATTTGGCTGTGAAACTTGAATTTGATTACATAGTTTGTTGTTGGACTGCAATTTGCTCGACGTCTTCGAATGAGAACAAAGCTGACCCGACAGGGCCTCTGCTATTTATTTATTTATATGAGCAAAAGGGGATACCCCCTGATTTCCGTTAATAGAAATCATTAGATGTTCACAACATCGCTAGCCTGCTACACGTGGTTCATTCATTACTAGTTTCAGCAAAGTGCTCATGTTGTAGCCACTTTGAATACATCACGAAAAGTGCTACATACACTGCAAATAAAGAGACAATCATCCTACAGAGCACATCGATTTTGCCCATTATCTTCACAAGCTCTTTCATCTCCTCATTGCTGTCAAGGCCGTTCATCAGCTGTTGCTTGGCCATGATCAGAGGAACTGCATCCTTAACCTTCTGCTCTGCATCTTCCTGTTCGGTCGTTCCTTCAGTTACTTGTCCAACACCCCAACCTGCTGGTATTGGGATTCCTCGGCTAACAAAATAATCACACGAATCACACGAATCTTTCCTTTTCTGCACGAATCAAATTGGAAGATCATCAACCAAACTATTAAAAAAATCAGCAACTGAAAGCAGCAGAACAACACTTAAACATATTATTACTCGGGCATTTGTAGAAGACTCGGCCAGGGTTGCGGATTGTGGTTGAGACGCGACGGATGACTCTGCGTGATTTGCACAGTGGCACCACACCAACGGCAGCGGGTTGCGATGAGCAATTCAAAGTGCTAGTTATCGACCAGAGGGGGGTGAATAGGCAATTTTTACGAAAGTCTTCAAAACATGAAAGTTTCGAAGACAAACATGAAAACTGGACCTATAAACATGCAGCGGAAGATGAACTACACTAGACAAGCCACAGTCAAACAAGTATGAAGCTAAAGCATGATGACTGATAGCAGCTATGTAGTAGGATCAGGATGGAAGATAGTATGAAGCCAATCAGAACAAGTACTCACACAGTGAAAACAAATAGGTAGAGTAATCAGGCAATGACTTCACAAAGACAAACTGTAAGTAAGGAGAGTAAGAGATAGAACCAGTGTGTTGTGAAGACAAGGATTTGTTCGACCAGTTCCAGTTGCTGTGACAACTTGTAACATCCCAAAATTCTAAATTTTGGAATGTTAGATTAGATAAATAACTATGCTTGTTGTCTGATGGTTTGTTTGAGTGATTGAGTGAAATTGAGTGGAATTTGAAATTTTTGAAAGTTGGATGAGAGGGAATAAAATGACTTTCCCAAAACTATCCCCTTGCCCTTTTTGGATCTCAATGAATTCAATTCCAAAAATTCGCTCGCCGGCTTGCCCCCTCGCCCAAGCCGTGCCCCGCCCTATAAATACCCCCTCCCCGCACCCCGTTCCCCCCCTCGCCCCCTCACCGGACCCCTCTCTCCCTCCGCACGCGCTCGCCGGAGCCCGAGCACGCCACCGCCGCCATTTGCCTCACCCCGACTCACCCCGGCCACCCCGATCTCGATGGACTCCACCAGACCCACCCCCTCGCCCGTCTCGCACTCACGGAGCACTCCGCCCGACGCCCCGACCACCGGAGACACCGGCCTTTTCGCCGCCCGAGCCGCCACCGCCGTCGATCTCCGGTAAGCCACCGGAGTTCCCCCTCGCCGTTAGATCCCGAACGGACGGCGTAGATTAGAACCCCCGAAGGGGTAAGTTAGTTCAAATAAAACCGGGTTTTAGTTCCGGTTTAGTTTAGTTAGGTTTTTTTATTTGAACCGGCCCGATTCAGTTTAAACCCTAGGGCGTAGTTTAGTTATTTAACACCGAAGCGTTAGTTAGGCCCATTAGGCCATTTTTCTTTTATTTTCATTTTCTGTTTTAACAGAATAGTTTCAAATTTGAAAAATTCATATCTTTTAATCTACTTAATATTTTTAAGTGATTCTTTTTTTGTTTGTTTGCAAATTTCTTATAGTTTCTGTAGAAAATATAACTAGCCATGTTAAAAGTATTTAAAATTGCTTTAAATGAGATTTAGACAGAATAGTAAATCTGCTATAAAATGAGTTAGGAAAATTATTTTGTAGTGATTCTTTTTGTCACAACTTTGTTTTGACATTAATTAACTGTAGGAATTTATTTGGGCATTTTAGGATTAATAAAAAAATAGTTTTAATCAGAATCATGTTAATCTTAATTAATTAACTAGCTACTGTTTTCCTATTGTTTTACTTAGCAAAGAAATTTATTTTCATGAGAGATAGATTATTCTAGGTTAGTTTATGTAACTTTAGAGCATGAACTTTTATTTATATTAAATAAAACTTTTATTTTATTTTTCGTACTAAAATTTGCTTTATGCCTAATAGGAGTTTTATAATAGATTTTTAAAGTGATTCTTTTTGCTCCTAGTTGCATAATGCATTCTTTCCTGTTAAGTTAGCATAAAACCATGATTAGGTTCTGTTGAGAAAATTTTTGTAATGTAAAACAATTTTTAGTTGTTGCTTGAAGTAGGAAAACATTGAGTTGGATTTCTTCGAGTTTTTCCTTTGGGTTTTGATTCATTTGTTTTGGTGTGTTATGTTAGTATGCTATTAAGTTAAGTGGTCATATGCTATATGCTTATTGTGGTTATTGTTTGCCTCGGTAGAATTTCCGGAGTGCGAAGCTTGCTACCACGAGTCCCTAGTTTTCGAAGATCGTCAGCAAGGCAAGTTCACTTTGACCATGCTTTCATACCTATGTTTATTGCATTTAGTGGCATCTTTGCAACCACCCCTCAGTAGTGTTATTGAATCCTTGTAGTTAAGTAGTATGCATGAGGTAGGAACCCATCACCCTGTTAGCAAGCCCGGGATGATATTTTATTTTAATGCTACGCTATAGTAGACGGGGTTTGGTATGAGTGCTCGAGAGTGGTGTGAAGAAGGAGGACTCTACGTCAATGACGACAACTCCATGATGGCATCTGCAAGGACTGCATCTTCAAGGCCTCAAGATTTCAAGACTCGAGACAAGAATTCAATACACACTACTGGGTGAAGGACGGTTGACGGGCACCCTGGAGAAACCAGTGGTTGGCCGGGATGCATGGAGAAGCGCCATGACAGCTTGCGGAAAGCTTCACCCAGACTCAAAGAGACAGAAGAATACTTCATGCCCGGAAGCTTACCTATGCAACCGCAAGTCAACATGGGCTCTGGCTTGGTTGACCTTAGTTGTGACTCTGGCTGGGATGGTGCTAGCAGATGTAGAACTACGGTAGGATGGGATGAGCGCGGACGGTGGTCGAGGAACTCTTGGAAGACCATGTTTCGTCATCTTGTTCTCAAACACCACGAAGTGCGAGAACGTAAAAAGAGGGATCGAATCTTGCGGGTAAAGTGTACAAACCTCTGCAGAGGGTTATAAACCTAATCGATTAGCCGTGTCCCCAGTTACGGACAATTTGAGCCTCTGGACTTGGATCTATCTCGGAACTCTCAACACCGGATTGATAACTTAATTGTGGGCAACATATGATGATTTTGGGCTATGAGACATTGGTTGGCAGAACCATGTCATGATAGAAAACTCCATAGTACAGACTTCATTTATTCCTTTGATGTAGGGAAAAGTAAAACCAGCTTTTACGCAAACAAAACTCGAATCTGAGCCACAAAGCCATACTGCATATAGTATAGTTTATCATCTGTTTTCTCTTATTGTGATCTTGCTGGTACATTCAATGTACTGACCTACACGGCTGCAACGTATCATGTTGCAGATATTTACTTCCGACGAGTAAGAGTACGGTATAGGGTTACGGTCTACACTCAACCTGCCGATGGCGTTGATGGGACTCCACACCCGTTTGATTGTTTCCGCTGAGTATTATGAGGTATATATCAGTTTTACGTTATTTATACATGTGATTGCACTTTGATATATACATTGATGTACTGTGTGCCAAAGATACCGATCTTGATCGAGGATGGCATGATACATACGAAGGCTTGACCGTGCGAGGTCGGGTCGCTTCTGTAAATGGTTTGAGCACATGTTGGATGTAGGACGTGACCCTAGGAAATGACTTAGTAATATGAAGACCCCAATAGGAATGACCTTGTTTTGTACTACTCTCGTAACACCTGATTTCTTTTCTTGAACCTTCCTTATTTCAAACTATAGATGGAGAGCTACATTATGAACAAAAGAGAACACTACGAGAAGGTTCTTGGAGGCCCCTTCCTTGTGGAGCTAGTCAGGCTGCTGAAGTTACCGATACCTGAGATCAAGGCAACTAAGAGGACGTCTAGATCGTGGGGAGTCAAGACCCAAGTTTTTGGTCGTAAAGAAGACCCCAAGACTGCAGACATCAACTTCGGAACTATAAATGGCAACTGTGATATGGGCATCAACACTGCCGTCCATGATGCTATTGCACGTTTATGCTATCGTCATCGTGCTGCACTAAACCCACACTTCTTTGGAAGGATTGGATGGCAGAAGTTTGATGGAGCAACTATTGCCTTGACGGAAGCGCAAAAGATGAAGTTCTCCCCACTTTTAGTGTACAATCTGGATCTGGAACAATACGTCAAGAATCTTCAGATGGACCTCCTGGAAGCCCTGTTTGACAATGAAGCACTACGAGGAGAGGTCAAGACTCGAGATCAAGGTAAACAAGCTGGAGGAGGAGAACCTCGAGATCTCGAGAATGCGTCGGGAACTGAAAAGCAGCAGGACCATGTCTCATGCCAAGGACGTTGAAATCCAGAAGCTCAAGGAACACCTTCAGGACATACAGGGTCGTCACAAGAAACTCCGCGTCGACAGGGGAAAATCTAGCAGAAGAACTAGAGGAGATCAAGTCCACACGTAAGAAGCCCCGGTGGGGACAATGACCAAGTTCCTAATAAATTAGCCTAGTAGTATCCCACCATGAGAGAAATAAAGATGAACGCCTTCTCGATTTAAGTATCGACCATACCAAATTTATGTGGGTGGCGATACCGTAGAATTGATTGAATAAATGAATGCTTGGTTGCTATTATTTTTGTGTGTTTATTGAATGGTTGGATAGATGCGATATTCGTGAGGCTTGTATTTATTTCAACCATGAGAGACGTAAGTTACGGAAGAATGGTAGAAGGCCTTCATATGGGAAAAGCATCGTGAATTGGATACTCCCGAGCATTGAAGACCAAGAAATGAGGACTTAGAAACGATAACCATAGTAGAACGGCCCATTACAAACGGTACTTTTGAGCTAGGATTCTTTTGTTGATGGGTGGGTATTTGCTTTCTCTTTCTATCTCAACTAGACCCCGAAATCTTGAACCCATGGACAACTGAACACCAAACTTTTCTGGAGACAATTGCAATTTCCCCATGGAGATACATTCCTTGTTCTGAGCACCCCTCTTATCCTACACATGCAGATGACAACTCTTTATGAGTCTTTCCTTAAGGGCCCTGAAACGATCATGACCCCGACAAGTGATCATGATTACCCAAAGATCCTGAAGGACATGATGAAGCATATTCACCTTGAAGGAGATGCAGTCTACAAAAGGCTACCCCTTCATGCAAAAGGGAGTGGAACTTTGGTATGTGGAGGTACACCTCCACCGTTCGAAAGGAGTTTGCCCAAAGATGATGGGGCAGTACTTTTTCATTTCACGGATGCCACAAGCAACTTTCTTCGATGCTGTTCGTGAAGCAGCCATGGAAGCCATACGAGATCGGAGAAATACTTGAAGCAAGACTCCGTTATACTCGTGGAGTAACTAAGCGAAGTGCATGCAGAGATGATGGAGGTGAAGCTCAAGGCCACCACGATGAAACAGAAGATTGAAGATTTCAAGGCGCATGTCGCACAATTCCAGCGGGACTAAAGAATCCTCGGGGAGGAAAAAATAAATAAAGTTGGAAGTAATGCCTGACCATACCAAATCATGTGGGTGGCAGCATTTGTAACAAAGTACTTTTTGGAATTTGGATTTACGAAAACAATTAAGGATTTAATAAAAGATCCATATGAAAATAATGAGATATTATGGATAAACTTGTGCATTTCTTTTGGTCATAGTACTCTGTAAAGCCACAGGATCAATGAAGAAAGAAATGTGTTATTCATGACGGCCCATAGCAGGAAGCTGGACAAAATAAGTTGGAGTTTTGTATGATCGTCGCCACAAGGGTATGAAGGAAGAAGTACTATTGGATTTACAGGAGATGTAATGATGGAATATGGAATGATAATCCTAGGAAGGATGAATTAAACTTGTACAAGAGTTGAAGTGGGCCCATAACCCACAGGCCCAGGAGATAATAATAAGCAAGAACACTCTTGCTATAGGAGCATATTCCGGAAGAAAACTCCGAGTTTAATCATCCGACATTTTTAGGAGGATACGAAAACCCGAGGATTGTGAAGAACGATAGATGTCTTGTTCAGCTTGCAGAAACCATGGATTTATCTGAACTTGGTTCGTCGACAAGAGAAATCTGCAATGCTTGTGAGAGTGCCCAAGTGTTAGAATACGTGATTCGATATTACGTATGTGGTAATGATTCAAGTACGGGATGGATTGGCCCCCATACCGGAGACTTCTATCATGAACTATCATATGTTGATGGAAAATCAAAAAGCCTCGAAAACCTTAGAAAAGTGTCGACGCGATAAGCCATAAAACCATAGAATGGTAGTACGATGGAACCCTTTACAGGCAACCGTTGCCAATCGTAGGTTATACGGTGAAGTTCAACCCAGACCCGTTTTCTGCAGGAGAAACCATTAATGGTAGACCACCATGAGTGTTTCGATAGTTGTCTAGAATGGACACAGACCTATCATCTAAGAAGATCCAGTCTCGGACGAACTTCAACTTTGACGAACCGACCCAAGATTTTGAGGAAAACTCTATGCTTCTGACAGAAGAGCGCTAATGAAGGAGCTATTGTAAGATATGTGAAGAGACATACATTGTCGGCACTCCAGAGGAAGTATCTGAGTTTATTGGAACCGTAACCATGCTTTTAAGTGTGGTAGCACCCCTGACCCTTCCGACCAAACGTTTGCAAGCAGACCCCCAACCCCTAACCTTTTCTTGCTAGCCTCTTCGAATCTCGAGGACGAGATTCATTTTAAGTGTGGTAGGTTTGTAACATCCCAAAATTCTAAATTTTGGAATGTTATATTAGATAAATAACTATGCTTGTTGTCTGATGGTTTGTTTGAGTGATTGAGTGAAATTGAGTGGAATTTGAAATTTTTGAAAGTTGGATGAGAGGGAATAAAATGACTTTCCCAAAACTATCCCCTTGCCCTTTTGGATCTCAATGAATTCAATTCCATTCCAACACCAAAACCCTAGAGTGAAGATGAAATGACTTCTTCCATTTGAAATGAAAAGGGTTTTGAAAAGATTTGAATTTCATTTGAGAATATTTCAAATTCAAAGCTTTATGCAACTCAATGATTTTCATGAGGGAAGATAAAATGACTTCTTCAATTATATGAAATATGAGTTGGAAGTTAAAAAGAATCAAATTGAAAGTCATTTGAAGGTATTTTGAAACTCCCCTTCAAATTTGGAATTATTTGGATTCTATTCAAAATTATTTTTCTAAAAATAAATAAATGGAAATATGGGTAAAATGATTCCCTTCAATGGAAAAATTAGGAGAAAATAAATTTGAAGTCATTTTGGTATTTTTAAAATGATTTTTTATTGGATTTTATTAGAGCAGAAACACTCTTTGTTTTATTTGAATTTTTGTGTATTTTATTTGAACTTGAAAAATAGTTCAGGTTGTAGGAAATCCTTTCCTGATCATTTTGATATATATATGTCCTATATAAAATATTTATATTTTATATTGTATCTCTGTTTTTATTTTCAGAAAAAAAATTAGAAAAAAAGGGAAAACCCTCGAGCGCCACCAATAACTTCGCCCGGCCGAGGCAACCCATGGCCTTGAGCAGCCCAGCCGCTTGGCCCGGCCCAGCGAGCCAGCCCGCGCCCCCCTCGCGCCGAAACCCTTCTGGTCGGCCGACCGACCCAAAACCCCGCTCCCCGCCGTCACCGACAGGTGGACCCCACCCGTCTCCTTCCCCTCGCCCGCGCCACTCACCCGCGCCGCCCCGCACCGGAACCCGAAGGCTCCGGGAGTAGCCGCGATTCGCCGGCTTGCCCCCTCGCCCAAGCCGTGCCCCGCCCTATAAATACCCCCTCCCCGCACCCCGTTCCCCCCCTCGCCCCCTCACCGGACCCCTCTCTCCCTCCGCACGCGCTCGCCGGAGCCCGAGCACGCCACCGCCGCCATTTGCCTCACCCCGACTCACCCCGGCCACCCCGATCTCGCCGGACTCCACCAGACCCACCCCCTCGCCCGTCCGCACCCGCCGGAGCACTCCGCCGACGCCCCCGACCACCGGAGACACCGACGCACTCGCCGCCTGAGCCGCCACCGCCGTCGATCTCCGGTAAGCCACCGGAGTTCCCCCTCGCCGTTAGATCCCGAACGGACGGCGTAGATTAGAACCCCCGAAGGGGTAAGTTAGTTCAAATAAAACCGGGTTTAGTTCGGTTTAGTTTAGTTAGGTTTTTTTATTTGAACCGGCCCGATTCAGTTTAAACCCTAGGGCGTAGTTTAGTTATTTAACGCCGAAGCGTTAGTTAGGCCCATTAGGCCATTTTTCTTTTATTTTCATTTTCTGTTTTAACAGAATAGTTTCAAATTTGAAAAATTCATATCTTTTAATCTACTTAATATTTTTAAGTGATTATTTTTTTGTTGGTTTGCAAATTTCTTATAGTTTCTGTAGAAAATATAACTAGCCATGTTAAAAGTATTTAAAATTGCTTTAAATTAGATTTAGACAGAATAGTAAATCTGCTATAAAATGAGTTAGGAAAATTATTTTGTAGTGATTCTTTTTGTCACAACTTTGTTTTGACAGTACTTAACCGTAGGAATTTATTTGGGCATTTTAGGATTAATAAAAAAATAGTTTTAATCAGAATCATGTTAATCTTAATTAATTAACTAGCTCCTGTTTTCCTATTGTTTTACTTAGCAAATAAATTTATTTTCATGAGAGATGATTATTCTAGGTTAGTTTATGTAACTTTAGAGCATGAAATTTTATTTATATTAAATAAAACTTTTATTTTATTTTTCTTACTAAAATTTGCTTTAGGCCTAATAGGAGTTTTATAATAAATTTTTAAAGTGATTCTTTTTGCTCCTAGTTGCATAATGCATTCTTTCCTGTTAAGTTAGCATAAAACCATGATTAGGTTCTGTTGAGAAAATTTTTGTAATGTAAAACAATTTTTAGTTGTTGCTTGAAGTAGGAATACATTGAGTTGGATTTCTTCGAGTTTTTCCTTTGGGTTTTGATTCGTTTGTTTTGGTGTGTTATGTTAGTATGCTATTAAGTTAAGTGGTCATATGCTATATGCTTATTGTGGTTATTGTTTGCCTCGGTAGAATTTCCGGAGTGTGAAGCTTGCTACCACGAGTCCCTAGTTTTCGAAGATCGTCAGCAAGGAAAGTTCACTTTTACCATGCTTTCATACCTATGTTTATTGCATTTAGTGGCATCTTTGCAACCACCCCTCAGTAGTGTTATTGAATCCTTGTAGTTAAGTAGTATGCATGAGGTAGGAACCCATCACCCTGCTACCAAACCCGGGACGATATTTTATTTTAATGCTACGCTATAGTAGACGGGGTTTGGTATGAGTGCACGAGAGTGGTGTGAAGAAGGAGGACTCTACGTCAATGACGACAACTCCATGATGGCATCTGCAAGGAATGCATCTTCAAGGCCTCAAGATTTCAAGACTCGAGACAAGAATTCAATACACACTCTTGGGTGAAGGGCGGTTGTGGGCACCTGGAGAAACCAGTGGTTGGCGGGATGCATGGAGAAGCGCCATGACATCTTGTGGAAAGCTTCACCCAGACTCAAAGAGACGGAAGAATACTTCATGCCGGAAGCTTACCGTGCAACCGCAAGTCAATATGGGCTCTGGCTTGGTTGACCTTAGTTGTGACTCTGGCTGGGATGGTGCTAGCAGATGTAGAACTACGGTAGGATGGGATGAGCACGGACGGTGGTCGAGGAACTCTTGGAAGACCATGTTTCGGTCATCTTGTTCTCAAACACCACGAAGTGCGAGAACGTAAAAAGAGGATCGAATCTTGCGGGTAAAGTGTACAAACCTCTGCAGAGGGTTATAAACCTAATCGATTAGCCGTGTCCCCGATTCACGGACAATTTGAGCCTCTGGACTTGGATCTATCTCGGAACTCTCAACACCGGATTGATAACTTAATTGTGGGCAACATATGATGATTTTGGGCTATGAGACATTGGTTGGCAGAACCATGTCATGATAGAAAACTCCATAGTGCAGACTTCATTTATTCCTTTGATGTAGGGAAAAGTAAAACCAGCTTTTACGCATAAACAAAACTCGAATCTGAGCCACAAAGCCATACCGCATATAGTATAGTTTATCATCTGCTTTCTCTTATTGTGATCTTGCCGATACATTCAATGTACTTGACCTACACGGCTGCAACGTATCATGTTGCAGATATTTACTTCCGACGAGTAAGAGTGCAGTGCAGGTTACGGTCTACACTCAACCTGCCGATGGCGTTGATGGGACTCCACACCCGTTTGATTGTTACCGCTGAGTATTATGAGGTATATATCAGTTTTACGTTATTTATACATGAGATTGCACTTTGATATATACATTGATGTACTGTGTGTGCCAGCATACTGATCCAGGGATGGCACAGATACACAGAGGCTTGACCGTCTGAGGTCGGGTCGCTACACAACTGTACGTCTGGTTAGGGAGGTTGAGATTGAACTCAGAAGACCGTGTCTTCACCTTAGTCCCCTTGAGCTAAGGACACACAGTCCCCGCCCAATCACTCTGGCAAGTCTTCAAGGTAGACTTCCAAACCTTCATAGACTTCGTTCACCGGCAATCCACAATTACTCTTGGATGCTCAGAACGCAACGCCTAACCAGCTGGAGGATTCACAGTCCTCAAGTGTAACAAGTCTTCAGATCACGCGGATAGAAAGACTTTAGTGATGCCTAACACTCTTTGGCTCTGGGTGTTTGGGCTTTGTCCTCACAAGGATTTCACTCTCTCTCAAAAGCTTCAGAGGTGGGTTGCTCTCAAACGACAAAAGCCGTGCACTAACTCTGAGCAGCCACCAATTTATGGTGTAGGGGGTGGGCTATTTATAGCCACTAGGCAACCCAACCTGATTTGTCCGAAATGACCCTGGGTCACTAAGGAACTGACACATGTCACAATGGTCAGATTTCAAACACACGCGGCAGCTTGACTTGGGCTACAAGTAAAGCTGACTTATCCGACCCTGGATAAGATTTGCTCTCATTGTCTTCGCTAGAAGACATAGGATTTTGGTTGAGCATCACTTCAGTCACTCTGACTTTGTTCACTTGAACCCCACTTAATAGTGCGGTGGTTCCTATGACTCAACAAAGAAGAAAAGAAACAACAAAACTGCTAAGTCTTCGCGCTCCATAGTCTTCACTCAATGTCTTCTTCTGTCATAGTCTTCAATGTGAATATCTTCACGTACCACAATTAACTTCAATGTCTTCATACATTTTTAGGGGTCATCTCCGGTAGGTAAACCGAATCAAGGAGGGACTACTACCTATGTTATCCTGCAATTCTCACAAACAAATTAGTCCCTCAACCACGTTTGTCGTCAATACTCCGAAACCAAACTAGGGGTGGCACTAGATGCACTTATGATCTCCCCCTTTTTGGTGATTGATGACAAACTGGTTGAAGTTTTCAACGGGGATATAAATATGTGAAATATGTGAAATTGTAAAGGATGAGGTATTGTCTTCATAAGTAGCAAAAGGCTCCCCTGAAGATGTGCATATATGTAATTTGCTTTTGGAATGCAAATGCACATTGCAGGTTCTACTTGTGGAGATCCTCTTCAACTTATGAAAACAATTCATCAAGCATGATTCAATGTAATGAAGATAATGACATGCATAATGAAAAATGGACATCTGCAAAATGATTTAAGTGCTGAAGTTATCATCGCACATGCGGAATTTATCATCGCGTCACAAAATAGCAAGTAAGTAGCAGACGACCATCGAGTTTAAGTGTTACAACTCAGAGAACCAAATGTATCAAGAGAAAGAGTTGTAAACACTAGGCAAAATATAAAGCAACCGCCCATATGAACCCGCTTGAAGACTATCAACTCATAGCTTCCCCCCCTTTTGTCAGTAAGGAGCAAAAAGGGTTGAAGACATGGAGCCTCTACTCGTTCCCAGAAGGAGTAGGAGAAGATGCAGGGTTGGTGTCGAGGTTTGGCGGTGCAGACGAACTTGGAGCAGTGTCGATTCGTGTTGGAGGTGGCAAAGTGGCATCATCTTGATCATCGATCACACGAGCATTCACGGTTGCTGCAGAAGAGGAGTACTCTGAGTCTTCAAGAGATGGAGTGCGCCGCAGAACAGCATTTCTGGGCAGAGTGGAATCAAACTTGAATCTTTCTGAGAAGCCATCGTCCTGAAGATCTTCCTCAGCACACATAAGCGTCAGCCCTTTCCATGTGCGTCGACAGGTTTCATGAGCGACAAAGGCATTCTTGGTTGCAAGGTTGCGAATGCGATTGACGTTAGTCATGATGCTCTGCATCTGGCGCTTGAGCCAATCATGATGCCTATCTTGTTTCTGATGCAGGCCAACGAGAAGCTCTCGGTCATTGAGAACACGAGATCGCCTTCGAGGCCGTTGAGCAATTGTCTTTGTCGGTGGCCGGATTGGGCACGGTGAGGTGCACGTGTAGTACCAGCCAACGGATAGACTCGAGTGGCAGCCAGCACACCTTCAATGGGCTGAGTGAAGCTCTGACGATCAGCATTATGAAGATAGAGTGGCTCCTTGTCAGGCTCTGGATAGATGGCTTCAACCGACAAATCGACATTTGGCAAGAAGACAATTTGGTTGCGCGCAGATGGCTGATAGTTGACAGCAGTGTGAAGCTTGATCAAACGCATGATCCATGGAGCATAGAACTTCTAGCCAAAAATGTCATATCCTGATGCAGCAAGTTGGCGGATGAAGAAATCCTGTGCATTGAAGCTTTTGCCATGAAGAATATGGAAGACCAATGTCTTCATTGCACCTTCTAGCTTAGTCTTTGGAGAATGTCCTTTGATGGGCCAGAGAGTTCGCCTTATGATGTGATAGATTGTGCGTGGCAAATACTCAAGGTCTTCAACAAAGAACTCCGTAGGATATTCTGCATCTGGAGGTAATGGCTTCATCATGCTGAGCATCTGGCTCATGTTGGGTTCGGACTTGTGAAAGATGCTTTCCAAAGCTGCATTGTGAAGCTGACAACCAGGCTCATAGAGATCCCCTGGAGTTGGAAGGCCAGTAAGCTCGATGACATCAAATGTTTTGGCTTCATGATGGACATTTCCTGTCATCCACTCAAGTATCCAAGTCTTAGGATCCCTGTAGTAGCCTCTGATATGAAGAGTGGCGTAGAATTGAAGCAGCAACTCTTCATTCCAGTGCTCCTTATCAGTGACAAAGTGCAGTAAGCCAGCCTCTCTGAAGCAATCGAGAGCTTCTTCTAAGCAGGGCGTCAGTATCAAGGCGCATATGCGGAAATATGCGGCCTTGGTTGTACATAATGCATGAATAATAGTTGCACTGCTGATAACTCCAGAACCGATCAGATGAAATCTTGGGCCTGGTGTAGGGTTCTTTGCTCTATCGAAGAAGGTGTTGTGTGCAATGAAGCCGTTGACATTGAAAGATCCTGGCGAAGTGGCAGTACCTGTAAATCTGGGCAGTCTTGGCTTTGGCTTCTGAAACTGAGGCATGTGCTCAACATGGTAATCAAATTGAGGACCAGCAGCAGGTGGAGGAATCAGAATAGGCCATCTGACAGTGATAAGCTGGCCATAGTTGTATGCTTGCTCGATAGTATGTGGCCTTGGAGGCGGAACAGGAGTAGTGGCATTGACTTCAGGCTGCAGATTTGTGTCGGTGCGGCATTGACTTCATCTCGCTTCATGGGCTTCATTGGCTTCATTGGACACTGGTGCATTGGCCACTGTAGGCTCCACATTGGCTTCGGCCATGACAACGTCATTGGCTTCAGGAATGTCATTGGTGGTAGCCTCAGGATTTTCACCCTCCACTTGAGTAGTTGGAGGTTCTGGCATAGAGTGGTTCTCTTCATGAACTTCTTCTTGAGTTGTAGGGGGAGTAGCGACACACTCTTCTTCTTGTGTTGCTCCGGCTAATGCAGCCGGAGGGTCTTCAGCAGCATTGGCTTCAGACACAGGGACCGTCACCTAAGGATTGTCTTCAGGAAACACTTGACGTGCCACTGAACTTGACAAGTTGGAGCCCTCTTCTGTGATGGTGGTCATGGAGACGGATGGCCTCAGGCCTTTGCGAAGCCGTTGGAATACGGGCGACGCCTTTGGTGATGGTGATGTCTCCATGTAGTTTTCATCATTGGACATGGGGCTGATGACGGGCACAGATGACGGTTGGGGTGTACTTGGTGAGTCTTGATGTGGGGTAGCTTGCTGGGGGCGATCATCCCATGATGCATCTTGTGAGATTGGCGTCAAAGGACGACCAATACTGATAAGCTCACTGTTCGTTTGAACAGGCGATGATACCGTTGGGCGCTCGATCTGAGGAAGAACTACATCATCTTGTGCAATGTCTTCAGTCGCGATGGGGTCGACGACTGGAACTTCTTGAGCTTCAGGAGCCTCTGTGGAAGCAGGCTCATGAACAATCATCCGATGCTCTTGGTTTGCAGACGGAGGGGGAACAAAAGCAAGGGGTTCAACAATAAGGGGCTCTGTGGGAGCAGCCCGATCTCTCTTCTTGTTTTTTCTGTTCTTGGGGGGTGGTGCTTCATCAGTGGTGCTCTTGGTTTTCCGCTTCCTGGCTTCGGCTTCTACTGCCTTGGTTTTCTTCTGTTCAGAAGCCACTGAAGGAGCCTTGGGTTTCGAGCCACGCATGCTAGCAGGGAAAACAATGTGTGGTTCTTCCTGCCGTGGTGCTTCAGTGTTGGCTCCAGATGACTTCTTTTTCTTGGCAGCCATTGAGGTGTCAATGCCAGGGCGGCCAAGTGCCTTGCACTTTTCAGCTTCATTGTAGGCTTGAACGCATTTGTCTGCGAGTGCTTTCATGCGCTCTCTTGAGCCTTTGTCTTCCTCGTGTTTCTTCCGAAACGACTCCTTGAGGTCATTGAGCATCACCTTGAACTTTTGCACATCAGCCACATTCAGCTTGGCTACATGCTTCTTGAACTGTTCCTTCTTGAAGTCTATCTTTCGCTTCAGTTCAACTATATACCGAGCCAGAGCAAGCTCAGGAGCAATGGCGCCTTGGAAAGCAACGCTGACGCCAATGGGAAGCTGAAGGTCATCAAAGCTAAGATCTTGATTGTCGAACCACTCATCAATGAAGTTTTTCAGAATGTTTACATCAAAGAGGGGCAGATCATTGAAGATCTCCGCCTCTTGCTTGCTCTTGATCAGCTGCTCCAAAGCGTCTTCACCAAATTCTTCATCTGAAGACAAGTCAATGGCTTCAGATTCATTCCTCAGAATGGCAACAGTGTCGATGCATGACTCGATTCTTTGAGCGATGTCTTCTGTGTCTTCTCATGCCTCATGGAGATGCGAGAGATCTTGAGTTATTCGGGAGCGTATAAGGCGGTTGCCAATGGCTTCACTCTTGAAGCTTTTGGAGCAGCATGTGATTTTGAAGCTTTAGTCTTCTTCTGCTTCTGCGGCTTTGGAGCAGGAGCTGGAGCTTCATCGGTGTCAGCATCATCATCAGAATGATCCACTTTGGCACCTTGAACAGTGATGTGAGTGATGAGGCCAACAAGGTTGTAGAAGGGGCCGATCCTGTTCTCATTGGCTTCACGGGTGCCATTATCCCGAGGTGAGGAAGGACCAGGGTTGAAGTCAAGCCCTAAATCCTTCTTGTTCTTTGCAGCTGAGTCTTTGGCGAACTGGTAGTTGCGCTTGAACAGATTGTCTTCACGACACCAGAGCAGTGAAGAAGGGTCAGCATTTTCAGGCTGTGGTCCGCGCACCATGCAAGGATAGAAGCCTTGCTCAATAGCTTCAGCCTGAGTCCTGGGTGGAAGATTTTTGTACAGAATATCACCCCAGGGTGCCTTCATGGCATTCTTCTCAGCATATTCTTGAGTGATGAAGCAATATTTAAACCATTCTTCTGCCCAATATCTTCGAATCCATTGGATTCGATTCTTGCGTTCAGCATAGGTTTCTTCTGGATCAGTTTTGTACATCTCGTGCAAATCTGGAGGTAAGTCCTTGGAAGTGTTACCACGATGATGTCTGCCTCCCTTTCTTGCTGACTTTTCAGTTGCCATGAAGTGTAAACTGAAGGGATTCAGTATGTGCAATGGCTTCAAACGGCTGGGTAGCGGGAACTCGCTTGGTGAGTTGATGTGACTCTGGAAGAATTCTGCAAACGAATGCAGACTATGAGAACCAAGGGATTCTCCCACGGACATGTACCTGTGACAGCATTAAAGGTGTGAGGGAAGGGGAAGAGGTCATATGCATTCTTAGAAGATTTTGAAGATAAATCAGTTTGAAGACATTGACCTCATAACGCGAAGACATTCACTTATATGATGAGAGTTGGTTCCAGAGTTGTACAAATCCAAGAATAAGTACAAGTGAGGAATCTAACTTGTGAAGAAGCATAAGTGAAAATACTAGGCAGAGTATGAGATGCAGAAAGAGATAGATTCATGTTTGGAGATCTAGAAACCACTTTTGGTAGGAAAGGATGAATCTATCAGATCAAAAAGACGGTAAAAAGTAAACTTTTATTACCACACGAAGAACTGCTAGACGAAGCGAAGATGGATGCCGAGCAGTTCGATCTCCCGTGCCCTAACTTGGCGACGGAAGACACCTACAGCGATGGCGGAGAAGACGAGGTCCGCGGCTGGCGTGAGGACGGCATCGAGGAAGTCGCGGCAGCTATGCGCTCCATCGTCGGCGTCGTCGAGAGCTAGCGGAGAGGCTAGGGTTTGCGAAAGATGGCAAAGGAGGAAGAAGGATTTTTGACCGAGGTGAGACAAGTATTTATAAGGACAGAGACAACACAGCGCAATTACGCAGGTGCCCCTGGCGGTTCACATCTGAAGGACATGTGGCTAACATGCAACTCATTGAGAGTTGTTCCACGTTCCCACGTGTGCCTGGATTGTCAGGGTGGTCGTTCCGAATTCTCCGGGTTTCAGGAAAAAGGATATGTCATTAAAACTAGATATAAATGTTTGTCTCTGTATCTTCTGCTGACAAGGACACAGAGAAGACATTCGACGGTTTCAACAGAATGCATATGATTTGGATAGGTAGAGCTTGAGGTAGAAAGCACAGAGAGGTTAGGGTCCGATCACATTCACTTAGTTCAAAAGATTCAAACAAGAAGACATAGCCATAAATGAATGCTGTAGAGGACAGAATATTGTATGTGTGTGTGTGTGTGTGTATATATATATATATATATATATATATATATATATATATATATATGACAGAGTAAAGCCAAATCAATAATCACGAAGTCAAATTAACGTTGAAGATAGATCAATTGCGAAGACTTTGCAAATATGGCGCCATGAGGAAACACTTCATAAGAGTTTGGTGGTGGCGTTACCCACCGTATAGGAAGTATTAGACCCGGACACGGCGCACAATTATCGTGGCGCTCTGAAGTCAATTTCCACATTAATTATTCACACTTAGAGTGTATGTCTTCATTGATTAAAGATATACATTACTTCGTGTGTTGCACATCTAAGTCATCAAAATGCATAAGTGTTAGAATGTGTGCCTAATCACAGGAAATTTGAGGATTCCAAGATATTTAGCTCACACCGCAACTTGCAAAACCTTTTCTCATCCAAGGGCTTAGTGAAGATATCGGCCAACTGCTCTCTGTCTTGACATGAATAATATCAATATCTTCTTTCATAACATGATCTCTGAGGAAGTGATGATGAATTTCAATGTGCTTTGTCTTCGAGTGCTGAACTGGGTTATTAGCAATCTTGATAGCACTTTCATTATCGCATTAGAGTGGCACATGCTTCAGATGGATGCCATAGTCCTTAAGAGTTTGCTTCATCCACAGAAGCTGAGCGCAGCAAGATCCAGCAGCAATGTATTCAGATTCAGCAGTTGAGAGTGATACACAGTTCTGCTTCTTTGAAGACCAACAAACAAGAGATCGACCCAGAAAGTGACATGTGCCTGATGTAGACTTGCGATCCACCTTGTCACCAGCATAATCAGCATCCGAAAATCCAACCAGATCAAACTCTGAGCCCTTTGGATACCATAATCCTAGTGTTGGGGTGTAAGCCAAATATCGAAGAATTCGCTTCATGGCTAAGTGATGCGACTCCTTTGGTGCCGCTTGAAATCGGGCACACATGCAAACACTAAGCATGATATCTGGCCTAGATGCACATAAGTAAAGTAAAGAGCCAATCATGGAGCGGTATTCCTTTTGATTGAAATCTTTACCATTGGCGTCGGGGCTTAGATGACTTTTGGTTGGCATTGGCGTCGTGAATCCTTTGCAGTCTTGCATTCCAAACTTCTTCAGGCAATCTTTGAGATATTTTTCTTGAGATATGAAGATGTCGTTGCGTTGCTGACGGATTTGAAGACCGAGAAAAAACTTCAGCTCTCCCATCATGGACATTTGATATTGTTCTTGCATCATGTGACCAAATTCATCACTATATTTCTTGTTGGTGCAACCGAAGATAGTGTCATCCACATAGATTTGGCACACAAACAGTTCACCATCATATGTATTCGTGAAGAGAGTGGGATCTAGAGAACCAGGTTTGAAGCCTTTGCTCTTTAGGAAGTTTTGAGTGTGTCATACCAAGCACTAGGGGCTTGTTTGAGGCCATACAGTGCCTTATTGAGCTTGTATACCATATCGGGATGTTTCGAATCTTCAAAGCCAGGCGGTTGTGCTACATACACTTCTTCTTCAATCTTTCCATTGAGAAAGGCACTCTTCACAACCATTTGATCTGAAGGATGTTATGATGATTTGCGTAAGCTAGCGATTATCTGAATGGCTTCAAGCCTAGCCACTGGAGCGAATGTTTCATCGAAGTCAATTCCTTCAACTTGTGTGTATCCTTGAGCAACGAGCCATGCTTTGTTTCTGACAACTTGACCATGCTCGTCTTGTTTGTTGCGATATATCCATTTCGTGCCTATTATGTTGTGCTTACGAGGATCAGGACGCTTGACTAGCTCCCACACATTGTTCAGCTCAAACTGTTGAAGCTCGTCTTGCATAGCTTGAATCCATTCAGGTTCCATGAAGGCTTCAGCAACTTTCTTGGGTTCAGAGACTGAGACAAATCAAAGTGCCCACAGAAATTTGCTAGCTGTGTTGCTCTTAAACGAGTGAGTGGTCCAGGTGCATTGATGCTATCAATTATCTTCTCAATTTGTACTTCATTTGCAACACGAGGATGAACTGGATGAAGATTTTGCTCATGCTGATCATTGTCATCATTTGGAGGATTGTCTTCAGGCTGAGCAATGTCTTCAGGTTGATCGGGTGCAGAAATGATAAGTTCTTCTTCGGGCTGGGCCTCTGATGGTATGATCTCTCCTGTTCCCATTAGCTTGATTGATTCACTGGCAGGTACTCCATCTAGCACATTTGGCAGATGCTCTCTTTGCGAGCCGTTAGTTTCATCGAACCGCACATCCACAATTTCAACCACTTTATAGTGAAAGAGGATGAAGACCCTGTAGGAGTGCGAGTCCTTTCCATAACCAAGCATAAAACCCTCATGTGCTTTCGGTGCAAATTTTGAAGTGTGATGTGGATCCTTGATCCAGCACCTAGCACCAAATACTCTGAAGTAGCTTACGTTTGGCTTCTTACCAGTTAGAAGCTCATATGATGTTTTCTTCAGAAGCTTGTGAAGATAAATACGGTTGATGACATGGCATGCAGTATCAATGGCTTCAGGCCAGAATTTTCTTGGAGTCTTGTATTAAATCAAGCATCGTCCGAGCCATCTCAATAAGGGTTCTATTCTTGCGCTCCATGATGCCATTCTGCTGAGGTGTGTAAGGAGCAGAAAACTCATGAGTGATGCCTAAGGTATCAAGATAAAGGTAGAGGCCTGTGTTCTTGAATTCAATGCCGTTGTCACTCCTAATGTGCTTTATCTTGACGCCATAGTTGTTCATGGTGCGGTTGGCGAAGCGTCTGAAGACATCCTGCACTTCAGTCTTGAAGAGAATTATGTGCACCCACGTATATCTTGAATAATCATCAACAATAATGAAACATAGAGACAAGCACTTGCAGTAAGAGTAGAGTAGTGAGTGGGACCAAACAAATCCATGTGGAGCAACTCAAAAGGTCGAGATGTAGTCATGATTGTCTTTGAGGGATGTTTGGCCCTTGTCATCTTCCTAGCTTCACAAGCTCCACACAGATGATCTTTCTTGAACTTGATGCTTTCGATGCCTATGACGTGCTTCTTCTTGGCGAGAGTGTGTACGTTCCTCATGCCAGCATGCCCTAGCCTCCGATGCCAGAGCCAGCACCCTGAAGCCTTTGCTAGAAGACATACGGCCATCTGTGGTCCTGCTGAGAAGTCTACCATGTACAGATCATCTTTCCTGTACCCTTCGAAGACTAGAGACTTGTCAGATTCCATTAGTACAAGGCAACGATATTTTCCAAATAGCACAATCATGTTTAAGTCACAAAGCATTGAGACAGACATTAAGTTGAAACCAAGGGATTCAACAAGCATCACTTTGTCCATGTGCTGATCCCTTGAGATTGCAACTCTACCTAGGCCCAATACCTTGCTTTTACCAGTGAATGTGATGTGACTTTTATCACATGGACGTAAGGTTGGGTCCATGAGAAGACTTCGATCACCAGTCATGTGGTTAGTGCATCCGCTGTCCATAATCCATTCTGAAGCACGAGGTGTCATACCCTACAGTGCAGTTAGGAGGATAGGCTTCACAGAGAGTATTATGAAGCATAAACATTTGACGCACAAGAGGATTATCAAATCTCAGATCAAGGTTAGGACTGATAGTATGACTGGCAAGCGATTCAGGACCGAAATACATAGTAAGACGATTTGGGCATTTTATCTTGCGTCCAATAATGTGTTTTAGGTCCCCAAAGAATAGCATCGGACGCCTTTGATTTCCGGCTGGAGACCTTTCCCTGCAAAAGAAAGTTAATTCTTTTTAACCACCCACATCTTCAGGGGTGGCTTAGAACCAATGAGTCTAAATGCAGCATTTGAGAACTTCGGCTTTGGAGCCCTAGCAAATAGCCTTGCAGGAGAAGAACGATACTCATATGAATAAGTAGAAAAGTTCTTAGTTCTATGAATATAGCGATTTGAAGACACACGCTCATATTCATAAGTCTGAGTATGGTTTCCATGCAAAACATTGGCGTTAGGGTGACTCAGGTGAGTCCTGTATCTGTATGAAGCCTTTGGGCCATATGAAGCCATAGGTCTGGGGTTTGTCTTCTTCCTTGGTGGTGTCATGATGACATTCACAGGAAGATTCTCAATACACTGTTTAGGTACCCAGATCTTCTTCATAGGTGGTCCATTCCTGCAGTTAGTACCAATATACCTGGCAAACACTTCACCATTCTGATTCTTAAACAGTTTATAGTTTGCATCAAAGGATTCATCAATAGCAATTGGGTTAGCACAAGTAAATCCAGATAAGGTAGATGGATCCATTGAAGGTTCCTTTGCAGCAACCCATGTGGTTTTGGGGTACTGCTCAGGCTTCCAGTAAGAACCATCAACATTCATTTTCCTCTCGAACCCAACACCCTCTTTCCGTGGTTTCGGTTCAAGATCTGCTTTTGAGGACATCACACGGTCTCGATGCCCTTGAGGATTTTGTACATTCTTGTTTCAAGCAATGTCTTCAATCTAGCATTTTCATTAGCAACAACATTGGCATCCTCCGCGGAGGGTTAGTTACCACATCGACGGTTGAAGATATTGAAACAAGATGGCAGCGATAGAACACTCAACAACAGAATTAGCGTTATCACGCTCAAGACATTTTAAACATGGTGGTTCAAATCCTTCCTGGCGGGACTGATGCATTGAGCCTTGAAGTGACTCGTTTTCCTTCTGAAGATCTTCATGAGCCGCTCTCAACTTCTCAAGATCTTGCTTCATTTGAAGATAATCATAGGAAAGCTTTTCATGGGTAGTTGAGAGTGATTCATGACGACCTTCAACCTCTTGGTACTTAACATGAAGATTTTTTATATCTTCAATTAAGGACTAAGATCGGGTCATTTCAGCGTCCAACGGATCATCGCTTTTGTCTAACAGTTTTTGAATATGTTCCATAGCTTTACATTGTTCAGTTGCAATTTTAGCAAGTGTTTTGTAGCTGGGTTTGGATTCACAATCAGAGTCATCATCACTTGATGTTTGAAAGTAAGCATCGCGTGAGTTTACCTTGGCACCGCGTGCCAAGAAGAAGTAAGTGGGAGCGGAGTCGGCCTTGTCACTGGCATCAGCGTTGGTGATGGATACATTGTCTTTAGCGTTGAAGATGGACTTGGCAACGTAGGCTGAAGCTAAAGCCAGACTTGCAACACCAGAGTCAGACTCCTCCTCAGATTCCACCACTTCTGCCTCCTCAGAAGCAGACTCCTCCTCTGAATCCATTTCCTTGCCAACAAAAGCACGAGCCTTGCCAGACGAACTTTTCTTGTGTGATGAAGACTTGGAAGTCGACTTGGAAGAAGATTTTGAGTATTTCTTCTTCTTCTTGTCATCAGAATCATATTCCTTGCTCTTCTTCTTTTTCTTCTCATTGTCCCACTGTGGACACTCAGAGATGTAGTGACCAGGTTTCTTGCACTTGTGACAGGTTCTCTTCTTGTGGTAAATGGAAGAAGCTTCATCATTTCTTGAACTGGATCGTGAAGACTTTCTGAAGCCTTTCCTCTTAGTGAACTTCTGGAACTTCTTCACAAGCATAGCAAGCTCCTTTCCAAGGTCTTGACTTCACGGAGCTGCGGTCAGATTCTTCTTCAGATGAGGAAACAGCCTTTGCCTTCAAAGCGCGAGTTCGGCCATAGTTGGGACCATAGATATCTCTTTTCTCAGATGGCTGGAAGTCATGTGTGTTGAGCCTCTCAAGTATGTCAGATGGATCGAGTGTCTTGAAGTCAGGGCGTTCTTGAATCATAAGAGCTAGAGTGTCAAATGAGCTGTCAAGAGATCTCAGAAGCGTCTTGACGATTTCATGCTTGGTGATCTCAGTGGCCGAGAGCACAAGCTCGTTAGTGATGTCAGTGAGACGATCAAACGTGAGCTGGACATTTTCATTGTCATTTCTCTTGAAGCGGTTGAAGAGATTGTGTAGGACACTAATTCTTTGATCTCTCTGAGTTGAAACGCCTTCATTGACTTTGGAGAGCCAGTCCCAGACTAGCTTCGACGTTTCCAAAGCACTCACATGGCCATACTGCCCTTTGGTCAGATGACCACAGATGATGTTCTTCGCAGTAGAATCAAGTTGAATGAACTTCTTGACATCAGTAGGGGTGACACCTTCACCAGTCTTGGGAACGCCGTTCTTGACGACATACCACAGATCGACATCAATGGCTTCAAGATGCATACGCATCTTATTCTTCCAGTAGGGATATTCAGTGCCATTGAAGACAGGGCATGCAGCGGAGACTTTGATTATCCCTGCAGTCGACATAGCTAAAACTCCAGGTGGTTAAACCGAATCACACATAACAAGGGAGTACCTTGCTCTGATACCAATTGAAAGTGCTAGTTATCGACTAGAGGGGGGTGAATAGGCGATTTTTACGAAAGTCTTCAAAACATGAAAGTCTCGAAGACAAACATGAAAACTAGACCTATAAACATGCAGCAGAAGATGAACTACACTAGACAAGCCACAGTCAAACAAGTATGAAGCTAAAGCATGATGACTGATAGCAGCTATGTAGTAGGATCATGATGGAAGATAGTATGAAGACAATCAAAACAAGTAGTCACACAGTGAAGACAAATAGGTAGAGTAATTAGGCAATGACTTCACAAAGACAAACTGTAAGTAGGGAGAGTAAGAGATAGAACCAGTGTGTTGTGAAGACAAGGATTTGTTCGACCAGTTCGATTCTTTGTGACAATCAGACGTCTGGTTAGGGAGGTTGAGATTGAACTCAGAAGACCGTGTCTTCACCTTATTCCCCTTGAGCTAAGGACACACAGTCCCCGCCCAATCACTCCGGTAAGTCTTCAAGGTAGACTTCCAAACCTTCACAGACTTCATTCACCGGCAATCCACAATTACTCTTGGATGCTCAGAACGTGACGCCTAACCGGCTGGAGGATTCACAGTCCTCAAGTGTAACAAGTCTTCAGATCACGTGGACAGAAAGACTTCAGTGATGCCTAACACTCTTTGGCTCTGGGTGTTTGGGCTTTGTCCTCACAAGGATTGCACTCTCTCTCAAAAGCTTCAGAGGTGGGTTGCTCTCAAATGACAAAAGTCGTGCACTAACTCTGAGAAGCCACCAATTTATGGTGTAGGGGCTGGGCTATTTATAGCCACTAGGCAACCCAACCTGATTTGTCCGAAATGACCCTGGGTCACTAAGGAACTGACACGTGTCACAACGGTCAGATTTCAAACACATGCGACAGCTTGACTGGGGCTACGAGTAAAGCTGACTTATCCGACCCTGGATAAGATTTTCTCTCATTGTCTTCGCTAGAAGACATAGGATTTTGGTTGAGCATCACTTCAGTCACTCTGACTTTGTTCACATGGACCCCACTTAACAGTGCGGTGGTTCCTATGACTCAACAAAGAAGAAAAGAAACAACGAAACTGCTAATTCTTCGCGCTCCATAGTCTTCACTCAATGTCTTCTTCTATCATAGTCTTCAATGTGAATATCTTCATGTACCACAATTAACTTCAATGTCTTCATACATTTTTAGGGGTCATCTCCGGTAGGTAAACCGAATCAAGGAGGGACTACTACCTGTGTTATCCTGCAATTCTCACAAACACATTAGTCCCTCAACCATGTTTGTCGTCAATACTCCAAAACCAAACTAGGGGTGGCACTAGATGCACTTACAGCAATCGGCTGCGGTGCGCGTGCCGGCGGGGGTGTGATGAGACCCACAGGCGATGGTACGGGTGGCGACTTGGCGCATATCTGGTTGTTGCCTGCTGAAGAGCAGGTGGACGAGCAGCCAGCTGACATGGTTGCTTTGACGAGCTTTGATGCTAGGCAGAGTAAGTAGAGAAGAGGGGAAGCGAACGTTGGATATGTCAGTTTCATTACTTGCAGAGTAGCATAGCACCATATATAGTCATAGTCTAGGTTTGGATTGGAACCAGCTACAGGAGCACGTCTTTCCTTTTTCTAAAACTCGGCAACGTCTCTTTACTGGTACACTAGCTTGTTCTGTACGCCTTCCCAAGTCTTTGGTTTTCTTTCCCTTTTTTTTGCGAGGAAGGAAGGAGGACAAAATTGAGAGTTCCTCGGACTCGAACCCAAGACCTCTCGGTTGAAAACCAAGGGTGCTAGTCACTTATGTGGCTAACGTTCCCTGAGAGGAGGACGGCAGACGAACGCATTTTCCTTGCAGTTTTCTTCCTATATATAAAAAAGTATGCTACTTGGTGTCCGCTTAGTCAAAAAAACGATTGTGCCAACCTTGACCGTTGGATTGACATTCAACGTCTGTCGCGTTTCTTCAGTGTGAGAGGCTGACAGTAGGGACGCACCACACCCATGGACGCATGCATGCAACGGAACGCGGCAAGGTCAATGTGGTCAAGGAACGACTTCCATCGGAAGTATACTGTACGTGGAGAGTCTTAGCTGGGTCCACGGCCGCAGCAAGTAAGTGCCTCCTTATTACGCAGAAAATAATGATTCCTCCAACTGACAGCAGGGACCCACTGGACGGGCCACCATATTTTGCAAAAAAATGTTTGCCCCTCGCTGGGACCCACTGACGGCCACCGATTTCGTAAAAACGTCCCCCATTGTCGGCTCGGACCCACCGGAAGTGCCTCCTTATTAAGCACAAAAAATGAATACTCCCCACGTTAGTCGGGACCCACCTTGGTGGGAGGATGACTTAATGGGCCTACTAAGTTGACGGGACGAAGGGCTTTGTCAACTTAGTCAATATGAACGATTCTAGCTCCAGTTACCGTACGATGTCCATCCAACGGGCGTAGTGCTTCTTCAACCTCTGGTCTTCTTGCTCCAGCCGCCCAAACCAGCGCCGTTCGTGCCTCATGCTCCTGCCTCCCATGGCCGGTCTTTGCCATGGAGGCCTCACCGCCCCTACTATTCCCACCTTGGCCAGGCCTGCGGGCGACGGCAGCCTCACACCACAGCCAAACCAGTGAACCCTCGTAGTCCTCTCCGCGCGGGCTTCCACTGCCGCGTTGTCCCCTTCCTAGGCCTCGCCGTCGTCCACCGCCGTGGTGCTCTCCGTGCGGCGTGGTCAACGTGGTCAAGGAACGACTTCCATCGAAAGAGTACTGTACATGGAGAGGCTGACAGCTGGGTCCACGGCCATCGCCCAGTTTTTTTTGTTATTTGCCAAGTAAGTCGCTTTGTCAGGCCTGTTGGGCTGCAAATCTTTCAAGACGAGGAGAGCTTTCATTCGGCTGGCCGAGAAAATGGCCCATCAGTAATGAGAAATGGGATGTACATTTTAAAACACATCAAACCGGCAATTAGTTTCAAATATCTTTTTTTCATTTAGAGATTTTAAATTACATTAATTTTTATGCGTGGAGAATTTGTTGGATTTTATGTTGATATACATTTATTTTTAAAATCAGTTTGAATGTGAGTCGAAATTTTGGGATTAAAAACAGTTCGGACCGCTTTTGAAATATGCAAAATTTCGTATAATTTTTTAACCGTGGCCACAGTATGGGCTGTAATGCTAACAAAAAGAATTGGGCTCCAAAAAAACCTTAAGAATTAGAAAATGGGTTGTAAATTATTAGAAATAATGGCAGATGGGTTGTATGCTGTTTTCCACAGATTTGAGGATTTCCTAAAAAAGGTTGGCCTTTAAGCGTTGGCTGTTGGATGGCCATCCAACGGCCGTGCTTCTTCAATCTTTGCTCTTCCTGCCCAGCCGCTCAAACAAGCGTCGGCGGACTGCTCGCTTCCTCCTCATGGCTGTCTTGCCGCCAGAGGCCTCACCGCCCCATCAGATTCCATCGCTGGCCTAGCCATCCCTCTACTCACCCACACTGCTGTTATTCTCCAATGATCGCAGACGAACGAGTAAACCCTCGTTCAGTCGTACTCCCCTCGTGGGAAACAATTCTTGAGTCTTCCACGCCTTCGTGTCGTTCCTTCCTAGGCCTCACCGTCGTCCACCGCCACAGTGCTCTCGGCGGCCTGGTCAACATGGTCAACGACCGACATGCATCTGAAGTGGACTGTATGTGGAGAGGCCGACAGCTGGGTCCACGGCCGCACGCAAGGAAATGCCTCCTTATTACGCGCAAAATAATGATTCCTCCACCTGACATCAGGGACCCACCGAAAGGGCCTCTGTATTTCGCGAAAAAAATGTTACCGCCGCTGACAGCTCGGACCCACCAGCTATATCTTCGCACGCAAGGAAGTGCCTCCTTATTACGCACAAAAAATGAATACTCCCCCTGTTAGCTGGGACCCAGTATAGTGGCAGGCTGACTTGTGGGCCTACTAAGTTGACGGGGACGGAGGGCTTTGTCAAGTTAGTCAATATGCATGATTCTAGCTCCAGTAACCGTACGATGTCCATCCAACTGCCGTAGTGCTTCTTCAACCTCTGGTCTTCTTGCTCCAGCCGCCCAAACCAGCGCCGGTCGTGCCTCGTGCTCCTGCCTCTCGTGGCCGGCTGCGATGCGGCGGAGGCCTCACCGCCCCCTACTACTCCCACCGCTGGCCAGGCCATCCCTCTACTCACCCACACCCCCTGTTATTCTGCGGCGACGGCAGCCTCACACCGCAGCCGAACGAGTGAACCCTCATACTCCTCTACGCGTGGGCATCCACTGCCGCGTCTTCCCCGGCTCCGCGTCGTCCCCTTCCTAGGCCTCGCCATCGTCCATCGCCCTGGTGCTTCCGGCGCGGCGTGGTCAACGTGGTCAAGGAACGGCTTCCATCGGACATGGGTATGCGTGGAGAGGTCGATACCGGGTCCATGGCCGCAGCAAGGAAGTGCCTCTTTATTACGCGCAAAATAATTATTCCTCCACCTGACGGCGGGGACCCACCGGACGGGCCACCATATTTCGCGAAAAAATGTTTCCCCCCTGACTGCCGGGACCCACCAGCTACACCTTCGTACGCAAGGAAGTGCGTCTGGGCAAAAAAAAAACAAAACGATTTGCCCCCCTGACTGCTGGGACCCACCAGCTACATCTTCGCATGCAAGGAAGTGCGTCCAGGCAAACAAAAAAACAAAACGATTCGCCCCCCTGACTGCTGTGACCCACCAGCTACATCTTCGCACGCAAGGAAGTGCCTGACATTCGGGACCCACCTGGTCAAAGCGTACGTAGCGTTGTCATTCTGGTTCTTGACGGTATGCGTATATATATCTTTGGTGGATGTAGAGGCGCGCACGTGTCGTAGTAGAGGCGCGCACGTAGCATGTACACGTACGTACAGCGGCGAGGGTGCAAGAAAGAAAATAGGGCCATGTACGTACATACGGGCAGGGTCTCAAACGCCTACCCGCGCATACGTACATGGCTAGGTCGGAACGGAGAAACAGCGTCGTCGTCATGTTCATGGGGAGGCAACGGAATGCGTCGTGTTCATGGAGAGGCAACGGAATGCGTCGTGTTCATCGGGAGGCAACGGAACGCGTGGGAGCCAACCAGCTGGGTCAGAACAGAATGCGTGGTCATGTTCATCGGGGGGGCTTGGACAGAACAGGCGATGGAAACGAGGCCTGGCGTACCGCACAACAGAGGAAACGGCCTTGTGTTCGACTGGCCACGTTCAAAACGGGATCCTGTTCATCGGGAGGGGTCTGGCGTACCGCAAAACGGAGGAAACGGACCTCCTACGATCGAAACGGGGGTCCTGTTGATCGGGAGGGGTGTGGCGTACCGCAAAACGGAGGAAACGGACCTCCTACGGTCGAAACGGGGGTCCTGTTGATCGGGAGGGGTGTGGCGTACCGCAAAATGGATGAAACAGACCTGTGTTGGAGCGCTACGGTCGAAACGGGGGTCCTGTTCATCGAAAGGGGTGTGGCGTACTGCATAACGGGACTCCACGGGATAATGTTCATCTCCACCGTCGACCTCCTCCAGCCTCCACGGGCTCCTGTTCATCCAGCCTCCACCACGCGCTACTCCACCGGCTACTGTTCAACCACCCCTCCACGGGCACCCCTCCACCGTCTACTGTTCATCCAGCCCTCCACACCACGGGGTCTGTTCAACCACCCCTCCACGGCCACCCTCCACCGTCTCATCGTTAATCCAGCCCTCCACACCATGGGGTCCTGTTCATCCAGGCTACGCCACCGCTCCTTTATTCATCCAACCCCTCGCCAGCATAACGCCATCGCTCATCCAATCGATCGGCTTGATTAGCGGCAGCAGCAAGGAATCGCTCCATCGAGTTGATTAACGACCATCGATCGATTGCTCGGGTTCGATAACGTGTAACTGCGGTGCAATAGCTCGGGTTGATTAGAGCCCAACGCCTCGCTTCGGGTTCGATTAGAGCGAATGCACCTGCACAGCGTGCGTATGAGAGAAAGCGATGCATCGCTCGGCCCCGACCTCCCACCGTAACCGCAACTCCCGAAATTTTCCTCCCCTTGCTTCTACCATGGTTTTTCCGTCATGGACGGCCCAAAGAATGTCATGCGATTGCGTCTCCGGCCGCCCAGACGAAAAGCCCATTTACATCATGATTTTTGTCATAGAAGTAGGAGCCCACCACATCTATGATGATACCGGGTTTTGTCACAATTATCGTCATAGAAGTGTCATATGTATGACAGAAATAAAATTCGTTCGGCCCAAAATGTCACGGATGTGTCTTTCTTTTGTAGTGGTATGTGAACCGGAAATTCCAACCGACCCTATTGTCGAGAGGTTAAATTTAGTTTAAAGAGAAAACGAGTATTTGAAAGAAAAATTGAAAAGAATTGAGGGGGAGAAGATGGAATTGGAGTTGCATGTTGCCGATGTCGTCGATGATCACAAGATCAAGATGGAGAAAATACGCTTGAAGATTAGAAAGATTAGAAAATATGCCATTGATAGTGTGGCTTGGTATCATTATGTTGTTGGATCAATTGTTACCTTAGTTGCGATCTTGATCGCATTTGTTGTTGCATTTAAATTCGTTAGCTAAAGAGTTATTTGTATGTTGCATTTAATTAAGTGTTGTATATGAACTTTATGTATGAAATTGTATTAATTTGGTCTATTCGGTGTTTTGTAATGAAGATGAGCCGACAATGGATGTATGATGACTGATGCTCTCCCAAGTTCATTAATGGTGTGCATACTTTTCTGCTTGCCACTGAGGCAAACAAGCGGGCGGATGGTTTTATGCCTTGTCCATGTGCTGGCTGTAAGAATGGTCACAATTACTCGACGCAAGAACCATTCATGTCCACCTATTTGAGTCCAGTTTCATGCCCCACTATAATGTTTGGACCAAGCATAGAGAAAGAGGGGTTATGATGGAAGACAATGAAGAAGAAGAGGACGACGACAGCTATCCTGGCCATGGGTTCTCTGAATACAATGATACAACAATGGGGGAAGAAGCTGAGCCGGCAATGCGGGAAGAAGGTGAAGAAGAGGCATCAGATGAGCCCGCGATGATCTAGGTCAGACCATTGCCGATGCAAAGAGAAAGCTAGCAAGTGATTTGGAGAAGAAGAAGTTGCGATTGCATGTTAGAGGATCACAAGAAATTGTTGTACCCAAAGCTGAAGTCGACAAAAAAGTTGGGCACCACCTTTGGAATTGCTGCAATGGAACGCAGAGAATGGTGTATCGACAAGGGATTTGGAAAGTTCTTGGTAATGATAAAGAATATGCTTCCAAAGGACAACGAATTGCCCGAGAGTACGTATGAAGCAAAGAAGGTTGTCTGCCCTCTAGGGTTAGAGGTGCAGAAGATACATGCATGCCCTAATGACTGCATCCTCTACCGCGGTTATTACGAGGATTTTAACGCTTGCCCGGTATGCGGTGCATTGCGTTATAAGATCGATCCGATGACCTGGTGATGTCGAGGGCGCGCCCAGAAGAAGATTCCTGCCAAGGTGATGTGGTATGCTCCTATAATACCACGGTTGAATCGTTTGTTTCAAAACAAAGAGCATCTGAAGGCGATGCGGTGGCACGGAGAAGACCGTAAGAAAGACTGAAAGTTGAGAGTACCCGCTGACGGGTCGCAGTGGAGAAAAATCGAGAGAAAGAACTGGAAGGAGTTTGCAGGTGACCCAAGGAACGTATGGTTTGGTCTAAGCTCAGATGGCATTAATCTTTTTGGGGAGAAGAGCAGCAACCATAACACCTAGCCTATGACTCTATGTTTGTATAACCTTCCTCCTTGGTTGTGCATGAAGCGGAAGTTCATTATGATGCTAGTGCTCATCCAAGGCCCTAAGCAACCCGGCAACGACATTGATGTGTACCTAAGGCCATTAGTTGAAGAACTATTACAGCTGTGGAATGGAGCAATTATGCGATGCGTGGGATGAGCAGACGGGAAGAATTTGACCTAAAGGCGTTGTTGTTCGTGACCATCAATGATTGGCCTGCTCTCGGTAACCTTTCGTGACGGACAAACAAGGGATACCGCGGATGCACGCGCTGTTTGGATGATACCGACAATATATATTTGGATAGTTGTAGGAAGAATGTGTACAGGACATCATCGATTTCTTCCGAAAGCGGGCATCCCGTGAAAGAAAGGAAAGCATTTCAAAGGTGAGGCGGATCACGGACGAAGCCTCGCCACCGTACTAGTCTTGATGTACATGATATGGTCAAGGATTTGAAGGTAATCTTTGGAAAGGGTCCTGGCGGACAACCTGTTCCGAAGGACGCTGACGGGCGCGCACCCATGTGGAAGAAGAAATCTATATTTTGGGACCTGCCATATTGGAAAGACCTAGAGGTCGGCTCCGCAATCGACGTGATGCACGTGACAAAGAATCTTTGCCTGACCCTGCTTGGCTTCTTGGGCGTGCATGGGAAGACAAAAGATACACCAGAGGCACGGGAGGACCAGCAATGTATGCACGGAAAAGACGGCATACATCGGGGTCAGGCCCGCTACGCTCTTACCAAAGAAGAGAAGGAAATCTTCTTTGAATGCCTGCTCAGTATGAAGGTACCGTCTGGCTTCTCGTCGAATATAAAGGGAATAATAAATATGGCAGAGAAAAAGTTCCGAACCTAAAGTCTCATGATCGCCGCGTGATTATGACGCAAGCGCTTCGATTGCATTTAGGGGCTTCTACGAGAAAACTTTCGATTAGCCATTGTGAAGCTATGTGCATTCCTCAATGCAATCTCTCGGAAAGGTAATCGATCCGTAAATCATACCAAGGTTATAGAATGATTTGGTGCAATGTCTTGTCAGTTTCGAGTTGGTGTTCCCACCATCCTTCTTCAACATCATGACGCACGTCCTAGTTCACCTTTGCGAAGAGATTAACGTTTTGGGTCTTGTATTTCTACACAATATGTTCCCCTATGAGAGGTTCATGGGTGTCTTGAAGAAATATGTTCATAACCGTGCTAGGACAGAAGGAAGCATCTCGAAAGGCCATGAAAATGAGGAGGTCATTGAGTTTTGTATTGACTTTATTAGTATTTGTTCACACACGCACACACACACAAGCACACATACACACATTTGTTTTTTTAGTTATAAACTAGCACATATGCCCGTGCATTGCAACGAAGAGATACTTTTTTTGCAAGAAGAACCGGGAGAGATAATTGATGTGTTCATCAAAAACAGTCTCCATGCCGATGGGCGACAGAGCGAGGAGCTGCGGTCTTCTCACGGATCATCTTTGGCGCGCCGGATCTTGATAGTGGTGGGGCTGGTCAGCGTGGCAGCGACCACCTAACTGGTACCTTTTTTTTCATAGTCCAGTACCCTTGCGCCCTTTGGTTTTTTCTGCTCGTCCGTTCGATAGAAAAAGAAATACGTGGTAGGTCTAGTTTGGCACACCTGGGGGATATCCAAAAAAAATTGGGGAACTACGTACGGAATGGATGGAACAAAATCTATACATATATGTTTTTCTTTTCTTAGTGCAGTTGCGTGGGAGCTACTATACCATACTTGTTGAGTCAAATAGCGTGCGGGACACATAACAGTTTGTGTCTGAGCCAGCCCACTGGCTGGCACCGAAATAAGTTGTGTTTCAAGGGCATGAGTAATAATTCAAAAAACCATGTGTTGAACGATTGAACACATAACCTTATCCGACCGTGCGCCGCTAGCCACGGCAACAAATGCCTACCGTTAAGCAATGGCCGGGGCGAATAATTAAGAAGACAGTGCAACGTCGGATCTAAAACATTTTTTGAACTTTTTTAAAATATGAATTGCTGAATATTCTTGGAAAATGTGTTTTTTTAATTACGAACAATGTTTTTAAACAAGACCAAATTTGAAACAACATCATTTTCCGAAGGCGTGAACCTTTTATCAAAACCCGAACATTTTATTCTTTGTGACCAACTTTTGGAAACGGAACATGTTTTGAACATTCAAAACAAATTTATAAAATATGTTTTCAAATGCAGACATTATTCTGAATCTTTTAACATTTTACTAAAACAATAATATATTTCAAAAATTGAAGTGCACCATCAGATTTAAAATATTTTTTAACTTTTTAAAGATATGAATACCCAAATATTCTTGAAAGCATGTTTTTTTTAAAGTACGAACAATGTTTATAATATTCCGTACATGTTGCAAAAAACATGACCAAAATTTGAAACAACATAATTTTCTGAAGACCTGAAACTTTTATCAAAACACAACCATTTTATTATTTGTGACCGACTATTGAAAACGGAACATGTTTTGAACATTAAAACAAATTTATAAAATATTTTTTCAAACGCAGACATTATTTTGAACCTGTGAATATTTTACTGAAACAACAATATATTTCAAAAATACAATATTTTTTAAAATACCTGTTGTTTAAAGCCCAATTTTTTGAATATTTATAAATTTGAAAAAAAGTTTGGAACGAGAAAATAAATTAATGTTGCAAACATTTTTAAAAAGGGGAAGACAATATAGTAAGTAAAAAATCGGAAATTTGACAAAAATTAAAGTTCTCAGCATTTTTGAAAATTTTGAATTGTGAAATAAACTAAAAATACAAATAAATTTGGACGGAAATTTAAAACGGGCCGGCCCAGTCTTCGGCGCCTTGTGCGACGGCCGACTATCTACCGCACCGGGCGAGAAGATGGCTGTTCGTGGCTACATGTGCAGATGTGCAGGCAAATAAGTGGGCTGGCTTTCCTGGGCCACAGCATATGCGGGCCGAGTATAAAATTGTGAATTACTAAAAAAATAGACGTACACACAAAAATTAAGTATAAACTTAAAAAATATATAACAAAAAATAATTAGACGTGCGCAGACATTATTTTGAATCTCTAAACATTTGACTAAAATAATAATATATTTCAATAATCAAATATTTTTGAAATACATGTTTTTGAAAGCCCTAACATTTTTTGGAATATTTATGAATTTGAAAAAAATCGGAGCGAGGAAACAAATTAACATTCCAAACATTTTAAAAAGGGGAAGAAAATATTGTAACTCAAACTATAAATTTGAAATTTTAAAATAAATTCAATTTCTGATTTTTTTTGAAAATTTTGACTTACCAAATAAAGTAAAAAATACAAAACAAATTGGACGGGAAAACAAAACGGGCCGGCCCAGTCTAGGGCGGCCTGTGCGATCGCAGACTATCTACTGCGTAGGCCGAGTAAAAGGCTTTTCTCGGCTGCATGGGCAGGCAAATAAGTGGGCTGACTTTGCCGCGCCACAGCGTGTGCGGGCCAACTATAGAATTCTGGATTGCTAAGAAATAGACGTGCGCACAACAAATTAGTACCACCTCAGATAGAAAAATAAATTTCGACGGTGAACGGATGAAAAAATTGGAAAAACGCACCTTGCTTTATTAGTAGGTATAGATATAGATTTTAGTTATAGAAATTTTTCTGTTTTTAGTTATAGAAATGTTAGAAATTTTTCTGTTTTTTAGTTTATAGAAATATTAGAAATGTTATAGAAATGTTAGTTATATAGAAATGTTATAATTGTTTTTCTATTTTTTAGTTATAGAAATATTTATAGAAATCTTAGCAATTTTTCTGTTTTTTAGTTATAGAAATATTAGAAATGTTATAGAAATCTTAGTTATATATATAGAAATGTTAGAAATTTTAGAATTAGTTTTAGTTAGAATTAGATTAATGTCAAATTGTTAGAATTTTCCATATAGAATTTTAGTTATCACAATCCAATCATTTAAAAAATGTTACTTTTTGCGGGCATATTAGTATTTGTTCTTGACGATGCCCGGCCCGCATCCTTGCCGTCGACCCGTTCGCGACGATGTCCGACTGACCCATGTCCGGGACTGGGCTTCGCCGGGCTGGCACTGGGAGGTGCTACCTGGAGGGGCGCGCCACTTGGTGAGGAACCCGGCCTCGGGTCCCGTCGTCGACCCTAGTCTCCTTTGGTGGCGTTCACGTGGGCCACATTCGGTGCAGAGGGAGCCGGCCCCGCCGGAGGTGGTGCGTCGCCGTGTCAGGGAGGAGGACGAGCACGTCCATCACTACATGGCTGCTATGGACGTCAGGTTCTCCAATACTTGGCAGGTTCTTTGGGCAGATGACCGGAGATATGATCCTGTGATGGTTCCTTCTCTTTGGGTGTCCACCGCCCATGCCCCAGGAACCACGAGTGGCCTAGATTCTTCTGTAGTATTCGATCTTTATTAGGTACCTAGCCAGTGATGTATTCGATATATAATATTCGAGACGATGTATTCGAGATTATATATATTATTCGAGACGATGTATTCGAGATTATATATTAATCAAGATGATGCATATTATGTACTATATGACTCAGTTTTTCCTTATTAATTGCATCCATGCACTGTAATTTGAATACTAAATTGTTTTATATTTCTTCTGTATTAGTTAAGTAAAAGCTATGGCGGATAATACCGGTAGAGAGAGAGAAGAGGAATTGTTCGAGATCATACGCAGCCCTCGCAACTAGATGATCTGAATGAAGCGGATAATGACTCCCAATATCTGAACAATACCGGGGAGGGTGATGATAAGATATTCGATCTCGACGACCGAGCTGATGAAGTCATGAACTATGATTATGATTATGATGACGCAGACAATGTTTATGATGACACAGACAATAATGTTGATCTTGAAATAACAAAGACTACCGGCGAGGTATATTTATATAAGGAGGCATCTGGTGATCATCACATGTTTTTTTATTTGAAGATATATTAACGAATCGATCTTTCTTCTTTCAGTCCTCCGGGTCGAGCAAATCTGCTTCTACAGTCAGCAGGATAAAGCGAGGCCCGGGTAAAAAGTTGAAGGAGGGTGTAAAGTACAACATCGACTCCATCAAAGCTAGTGGCGAACCCGTCATACCTAAGAACATTGCGAACAAGTGGACTCGTCAGTGCGGAGTTCTTGTGAAGGAGCAACTCCTGATCTCCATTCAAGAATGGAAAGAGCCAAAAACTAAACGTCCAGGTGTTACTTGGGTCGACGATAGAGCAAAAAAACCCTTTGGGAATCTCTGATGGAACATTTCACCCTACCAGATTATTTCACCGATGCGAGATGCAGAGAAAGTCAAGGACGCCGCTCTTAAGAAGATGGCAATTGCATTCAACACCCACAAGAAAATTGTATGGGCCAACTACCTCGCTGCAGAAAGGAAGACTCCAGAATTCAAGGGAACACTGGAGAAGCAAAGAGAACACTGGGCCGATTTCGTGAAATTCAAGGAATCAGAATTATCTAAGGAACGATCGATAAAAAACAAGGCCAATGCCGCAAAAAAGACGCAGTTCCATAGGCTGGTTCTAGGTGGCTATGAGGTGGGAATGCCTAAGTGGGATAAGTCTGAGCAAGAGATGGAGGATGCAGGGGTCACTCCGGTTACTAGGAGATGCCCCCCAGGTGCAGAACTTGGTTCTATGCGCATGGGGGGCGTTGGACCCGAAGACATGCCTGGTTTCGAAGAAGGCAAGTCTAAAAGGAGCCGAACAAAAGATACTTGACGCAATAGAAGATGCTCGAAAGGTGGTGTTCACGCCCAACGGAGAGAACGACGAGCTTACGCGCGCCCTGGGAAATCCTGAACACCCGGGAAGAACACGAGGCAAGGGCGTTATTCCCTGGTATGAGGGCTTTTCGAAATGGAACGACTACAGGACCCGTGCAAGAAAGAAGATGGAGGAGGAGAAGAAGAGGAAGCTGGAGGAGGAGCAGAGGAAGCAGGACGCAGAATGCCTTCAAGGCCTAGAGGCAAGGCACGCGGACTTGGCACTCAAATTCCATCATCGGCTGACATATCGACTCACTTTGCCAGGAAAGGGGGTCTCAGCAGCGGCAGCAGCAAGCGGATGATCGTCCATCATTGGATAGCACCGTCCCATCCATGCCAAGAAGCAGCGTTGGTTCTGCCCCGGGCGGCACACTACTGGATACATACCCTGTGGATGACATCATAGAGAACACTAACTATGAGCTACACTCCAAAATGAAGAACATATCCATGAAGGTGGCAGACGCCGTTGCTTTTACAATTACCCCCGAAGCAACCTTCCATTGCACCCTTATTCCAGTGGGCTATGCTCGTGTCTTGGTTGATGAAGTGGTGGACCCATATTAGACTCTGACTTGACATTTACGGAGGTGACGACGCGCTGCTGGGAGACACTACAAAAAATACACTTAGTGATGATACGTGTTTGTCACGATGGAGTCGGCGTTTTTGTCATGCATGTACATCCATGACAAATTTATGATGTAATCAAGATAGTCATACGTGTTGTCGTAGAAGTGTTCCATGACATTACCAAAATTATCATCACGGAAGTGTCCACTTCCATGACGATAAATCGCGCGTCACGAAGTGCTTTTCGTCAAGGGTGACCGACACGTGGCATCCATCGAACGAACGCCGTTAAGCTATCGGGTCGGATTTTGGATCCGATAACCCGTTCTGACCACGACCAATACCGATTTTCCACGTGTAAAATTCTCATTGGCCTTTAAATTTGGGCGGCCCATTTTGGTCTGCAGAATCTTGTGGGCCTTTATTTGGACCGGCCCAAAAGTGGCCCACAAAGTTTCAATGGGCGGCCCAACGAAGGCCCATAAGATTTAGCGGACCATAATGGGCCGGCCCGACTAAAACCCACAAAATTTAGCGGACCATAATGGGCCGCCCGACTAAAGGCCCACAAGATTTTGCGGACCACAATGGGCGGCCCGACTAAAGGCCCACAAGATTTTGCGGACCACAATGGGCGGCCGACTAAAGGCCCACAAGATTCTGCAGACCATAATGGGCGGCCCGACTAAAGGCCCAACATTCTCTGTCAAATCGGCCCGTCGGCGGCTGGTCTAAACTTGTCATCAATGCGGCCCATGGTCACTTCGGCACATTAACGATCCACTAAGTAATTGGGCGAATTACGGCCGATGTATTTCCGGCTGTTAAAGGTGCGGCTTCATTTGGGCCCATTTACAGAGCCATCAAAACTTTCGGCCCATAAGCAATAGTGAAGGATTTGGGTCATATTCAGCCATGTTTTTCATTCGACTGTTAGAGGCCCACTAAAGATTTGGGCCACTTCGGCTGTTGTCATTTTCGGCCTGTTAACACCGGACGTAAACCATGGGCCATATGTGGCCCAACGTCATATCGGGCCCATTAACGGCCCATATTAAAATGACGATATTCTAGCCCGATCGAAGTTCCGGCCTGTTAAAGGCCCGTGTATTAGGTCGGCGCATTTACGGCCCGTCCGAATTTCAGCCTGTCAAAAATCCTCATCGTAAATGGGCCACCATTTCGGTCTGCTAAGTCCAGTGGGTTATTTGGCACAACCAGGGCCCAATCTCACTTTCGGTCTATTAAAGGCCCATGTTTTTTATGGGCTCGAGATATTTACACACATAAGCGGCCTATTTTTACCGAGGGCCCAAATTATGTTTAGGCACATTAAAGGCCCACTATAGGCACATGCCTACGAGAAAAATTTGAAAGCTTATGCTAATTTAAGCCCAGATATTTTTAGTGGGCTACATGCCAATTTCGCCCGTAATCATTTTTAGCCCAATTGGAATGGGCCCGACGAATGTTGGCATCTTGGGCTCCTCTGAAGCTTTCGTAGAATACATTACTAAGATAAACCTACACTATACAAAAATAGCATCGTAATTATCGCAGCCCGTGGCAAGCATCATAAATGTTGTATCACAACAAAATAAATTCAATCATACAACAAAAGGCCTGTTGGCATAAAGTTTCTGATCCTTCGGATAAAAGCACCATCGGATGTATAGAAGCACATATCATTTGACACGAGTGCTAATGTTTGTTGTAGAATGCGATGGAGCAACACGATCTTCACCTTTTTTCTTCCATTGCTCTTGAACAACGAAGCGAATGTCTGATAGTCTAGTTTCAAAACCATTGATATCTTGACGGCATTTTTCAACCACTATTCTTGTTTCCAAAACGACGTCCATTAGGGATTGGACTTGTGTCTGGAGCACAAATATATCACTCTGTCTAGCAGGAAGATTTTGTTCAAGATGGCGATTTGGGCGAGGTTACCACGACAACCAACCTAGAATTACGCAGGAAGGTGCTTTTTCCCTTTGTTAGTGGAGAGATCTTGACACTGCGCAGCAAGAGGTGACATTGTGCTGTGGTAGCCTCGTCACCTTCAGTGGTTGTGGCTGTTCAATCATTTGTTCCATGACTTCTTGAAAGTTTGAACTTGTAGATTAGTGTACGGATAAGTTACTAATGTGACAAAAACAAACAAACTAGGTTACACGTTTATACATAACTTATTTTGGTGAACTACTTTGTAATACATTAGCATGTATTGTAGTGCCAACTACATAATAAAATCACTTTCGAACATATGTCCATGTAGCATGCCTCTTGTATTGTCTATTTCCTCACATTCGTTGACATCTAAGGATAAAGAGACATGGTTTAAAGTAGGATGAACATAGTATGACATCATTCATATCATGGGCAAACAGATATAAAACAAACAAGCTATTTTATCATTGTGTGCGCGCGTGAACATAACAACTAGATTACAGATCAAGACCAAAAGAATATCCTTCATCTCCTTTCAACCATGTAAGGTAAAATGATACGTTAAGACAATTGTGTATAAAAGTGAACAGAGTAACTGACATTGGCTGCAAACCAAGTAGTTAAATGAACACATCACAGTACCAATCAGTTCAAGGCAGGAGGAGTAAGGACTTACAACAGCAGCCTGAACTGGTGTGCTCATGCCCTTCATCTTCTTTGGTGTGGCAATCCTTGAAGATTTACCTTTGCATTCGGTTCGAGTTCTTTTTGGTCCATACGGGCTTTCCTCTGTATTTGGAACAAGTCAATATAGATACGATAATATGGCACAAGGAAAAGAAGGAAGTAGCAGCTATTTACATAAGCCTCACGATTGTGCAATATAGCTACGAGATCCTGTTATGCATTGGAATTTCACTTTAGAACGGTTGGTTTTGTTCTTCAAACTGTTAGCCTAGAAGACGATACACTTGTAAGGCACATACATAAATACAAGTTCAATATGGGGTCTGATCAAATACATATAGCCTACCTGATACTTTGGATCAGACCAGTGTTTAACGAGGTTTGTCGATCTTCATCTGTAATATATTCCACTTTGGAGATGTTTGGGCGATTTCATTGTTAGCCTTGCCTTCAAAGTGAGATTTTCTAAGGTGGTACCGATCTTGTCATGAGAAGCGGACTGAAAAAAATGAGTGCATGCTTGTTTAGTTGCATCATCTTTCGGATCCAACTTGAACCTCATCTGTTGAAAAAAGAATGTGAGTCTTATTAGGAGGAAGCTAGAAAGTATGGGACAGAGTAAGACAATATTACTGATTGCGATGAATAACATTACTTACGGATAAATGGTCAAGGAAGGTGTTAAACTGGGTATTGTATTTCTCATTCCTGTACTGGATCCACGTTGGGAGGATACGCGTATGACACCTAACGGCAACGGCTGCCTCGATACTAATTTGGTGACTCAGTAGCATCACGTGGCCTTTTAAACCTGCCTCAAAATGGATCTGCATTCTTCCTCCTTTAGAGTTTGTTAATCTGTCAAGCATTATCCACGATGTACATTTCCGCTTGCGCCGTGGTGCTAGTTCAACAACAAATATGGAAAGTGTTAGTGTACATCAAGCTGTGAGAGTACATATAAAGGAGCATGCAACTTCAACTTGACTCGGCCAGTACCGTCTTGGTGTTGTTGCTCATGAGGTTCATCTGATCTTGCCAAGTCCTGTTGTCTCGGCGATTGCTTGAAGTAGTGTTAGGTGTGAAGGCAGCTTGGGAAGCGGCGATTCTGGAGCAAGCGAACGAGTAATTGGTTGAGATCTTTATTACAGTTGAAGCGGATCTTTGCGGTGCAGCGGTGATCTTGTGTTTGTAGATTTAGCCGGTGGACTTGGACCTTCTCTCGCACTATAAGTACCAGCAGAATCTCGATGGCAAAATCTTTTCCGTTTCACCCGACGAGTAACAGCACTCCCTACTATATTATTTTTCTTGCTCTTTTTTGACTTTTCCATGTCAAGCTGTACCCACAACAGAAAAGAATAAAATCACTCTTCAGAACTTATTGATGCATGATCTGAGACAAGCAATACTTTGATGTAAGACAACCGTATGAGGATGGAATATGTAAGAAAAACAGACGGCATGACATATTCACAGACTACGATGTGCAAACTAAGCGGAAGGATTTTCAAGAAAATAGAAGTAATGCAAGCTAGACACCATATGAAAGATGCAACCAATATTACTCTGCCAAGTTAAAAATGTCTTGTCATAAGTGGCAATTCGAAAAATTAGAAGCAGTACAACGTAGAAATCAATGCAAGATGCAACCACTATCAAACTGCCATGTTAAAAGTGTCCAATCATTAGTTACTGATGCGTGATACACAACAGCAGTACTTTGATGTAAGAACATGGTATGATAGATAGATGCAGTGTATTCTAGACACGGAAAGCCATGTCATATGCACATGTATAACGTATAAACTCAGCAAGTGCAATTTAATCAAAATAGAAGAAATACAAGCTAGACAACATATGCAACATGAAACCAATTATCACACTGTCAACTTAGAGCAAGCACCTGTGATGGTGGAGTGCGGGAGATGAACTCATCATGTAGACTTGGGACTTCAACTTTATTAGCGATAGCGTTGGCAAATCTAGAGAGTCTCTGTTTATGCGTCGGTGCGAGTACCACCAACATCCCTAGCTTACTCTTTTCCTTCCTATTTTACGATATTGCCTTATGAAGTCAAAACCACAAGAAGATGAATAAAATTAGCTCTGCATAACTGGTTGATGCATGATCTGCATTTAACACTACTTTGATGTAAGGCAAGCGAGGATAGGAGGATGGAATATATACAAAAAGACAGCGTTTCATATTCACACGTCACGATAGGAGGATGGAATATGTATGAAAAAACGATGGCGGAAGGCATTTCAACAAAATTAGAAGAAATGAAAGCTAGGCACCATATGAACATGCAACAAATATCACTCTATCAGGTAAAAAGTGTCTCGTCGTAAGTGCCATTTCAAGAAATTAGAAGCAATACAAGCTAGAATACAATGCAAGATGCAACCTACATCACAGTCCCAAGTTAAATGTGTCTTATGGGTAAGTGATCGTTGCGGTATAAGTTGTAAGCTACGTAGATGCAATTCTACATAATCGGAAGCAATACAAACTAGACATCATATGGAAACGCAACCACGTATAACTTGATTCCAAGTAAGAGCAAGCACATGTGATGGTGGAGTAGGGAGATGTGCTCATCATGTACACTTATGTTCTAGAAAGCAGGAACACATGTCATATTCACGGGCATTATGTGTAAAGTAAGCAGATGCAATTCAAGTTAGAAGCAATACAAGCTAGACATCATACGCAACATACAACCACATATAATAGTGTCAAGTTAGAGCAAGCACACTGTGATGGTGGAGTAGGGAGATGTGCTCATCATCTACACAGCTCGTTGGTATCCCGATACTGTGTTGTCTTGCGAATCTTGTTGGGAGGATGGCGGAGTAGAATCTGTAGAGACCCCCTGTTTGAGTTGCTCAGAAGGACCACCATCATACACCGCGGACTAATTTCCTTCAGTTGTAATGATTTTGCATTGTGAAGTCAAACCCGATAAGAAAAAGGAATAAAATTCGCTCTTGAGAACTCATTCATGCATGATCTTGTGAACACTACTCGATGAAAGGCAAACACATGATGCGAGGATGGAATATGTATGAAAAAGCAGGATGGTGTGACATATTCACACCTATGATGTGGTAACTAAGCGAAGGCATTTCAACAAATTAGAAGCATCGCAAATTAGACACCATATGAAAGATGCAACCAATATCACTCTGCCAAAGTTCAAAGCGTATGGCGTTTCAACAAATTAGAAGCAGTATATGCTAGAAATCATATGCAAGACACAATCAATATCACAGTGGCGACTTAAAGGTGCCTTATCATAAGTGACTCATGCGGGATATGCAAGAATAGTAGTCTGATGTAGAAACAGGAACACATGTCATATTCACAGGCATTATGTGTAAAGTAAGCAGATGCAATCCAACAAAGTTAGAAGCAATACAAGCTAGACATCATACGCAACATGCAACCACATATAATAGTGCCAAGTTAGATAAAGCACCTGTGATGGTGGAGTAGGGGAGATGTGCTCATCATCTACACAGCTACGTTGGTATCTAGCCTTGTGTTGTCTTGCGAATCTTGTTGGGAGGATGGCGGAGTAGAATCTGTAGAGAACCTCCATTTCAGTTGCTCGGAAGAACCACCATCATCCAATGCCTTGCCAATTTCCTTCAGCTTTATTGATTTTGCATTGTGAGGTCATACCGACAAGGAAAAGGAATATCATTCGCTCTTCAGAACTCATTCATGCATGATACTAACGAACACTACTCTGATGAAAGGCAAAGTGATGATACGAGGATGGAATATGTACGAAAAAATGGACGGCTTGATATATTCACACCTATGATGTGGTAACTAAGCAGAAGGCACTTCAACAAATTAGAAACACTGCAAGACACCATATGGAAGGTGCAATCAATATCACTCGCCAAGTTAAAATTGTCTCGTCATAGGTGGCGTTCATCAAACTAGAAGCAATAGATGCTAGAAATCATATTCAAGACGCAAACCAATATCACAATCGCCAACTTAAAGGTGTCCAATCATAAGTGACTGATGCAGGATACACAAGAAGAGTAGTTTCATGTAAGAACATGGTGTGATAGACGGATATAGTATGTACCAAAAACAGGAAGCGTGTCATATTCACATGTATCATGTGTAAGCTAAGCGGAATCTGATTTACACTAATTAGGAGCAATCTGAGCTAGACACCATATGCAACATGCAACTAGATATCACACTGCCAAGTTAGAGCAAGCACCTTGGATGGTGGAGTAGGGGAGCGGAGACTTGGACCATGTAATGCACTATCAGTACAAGGAGAATCGGTACAGATGCTCCATTTATGTTGCTGCAGAGGACTACCATCATCGCCTTCCTTACTCTTTTCCTTCCTCTTTCTTGATTTTGCCTTGTCAAGTCAAACCCACAAGAAAAAGGAATAAAATTTGCTCTTCAGAACTCATTGATGCATGATACTGACGAACACTACTTTCATGTAAGGCAGCCGCATGATAGGAGGATGGAATATGTATGAAAAACAGGACGGCATGACATATTGACATGTATGATGTATAAAGTGTAAACTAAGCACAAGGTGCTTGAACTTGTTAGAATCAATGCAAGCTAGAAACCATATGAAAGATGAAACCAATATCACTCTGCCAAATTAAAAGGGTGCCCTAACAAATGTATTTGACCAAATTAGAAGCAATACATGGCAACAGGCTAGAAATAATATGCAATATGCAGCGGATAAAGGTGACTCATCGTAAGTGATTGATGCAGGATCTGAGAAGAGAGGTAGTTTCATGTAAGAACAAGGTTAACACATAGATGTAGTGTGTACCAAAAATAGGAAGGCATGTCATATTCACAGGTATAGTGTGTAAACTAAGAAGATGCAATTTACCCTAATTAGAAGCATTACAATCTAGACACCGTATGCAACATGCAACCACATATCACATTGCGAAGTTGGAGCAAGCACCTGTGATGGTGGTGTAGGGAAATGCTGTCTTGGTCTGAGCAACGTTCAATATCTTCATTTAGGCTTGCTTGTTTCTTGAGAATCATGTGGAGAGGATGAAATTGCATTCTTTATAAGAGTCTGCGTCTCATATTAAACCCATGCGGATTTGTCTCATCATAAGCGATAGACGCAGGATACACAAGAACGATGGTTTGATGTAAGAACATGGTGTGATAGGCAGATGTAGTATGTACCAAAAACAGGAAGGCGTGTCATATTCACATGTATAATATGTAATCTAAGGAGATGCAATTTAACAAATTAGGAGCATTGATGAGGGATACACAAGAAAAGTAGTTTGATGTAAGAACATGGTTAATAGAAAGACGTAGTATGTACCAAAAATAGGAAGGCATGTCATTTTCACAGGTATAATGTGTTAACTAAGCAGATGCAATTTACCCTAATTAGAAGCATTACAAGGTAGACACCATATGCAACATGCAACCACATATCACACCTTTGCCAAGTAAGAGCAAGCACCTGCGATGGTGGTGTGGGGAATTGCGGTGATCAACTAGAGAGCTACGTTGACTATCTTCATTTAGCCTTGCTGTTTCTTGAGAATCATGTGGGGAGGATGACATTGCACTCTTTAAACGAGTAGGGCGTCTCACAGTAACCCACCCGGGTGACTGTCTCATCATAAGTGATTGACGAGGGATACAAAAGAGCATTAGTTTGATGTACGAACATGGTTTTTTTAGGGTTAACGACAGTGGGAGAGGCTCCCACTGACCTTTTGTATTACTCACAAGAGAACAGTTACATGTGTGTTACAATGGGTTTTAGCCCCCCCCCCCCGTCCGTACAAGCTTGCAAAACCAAGACTAGCATCCCAAACTTACAATGTAATCAGAGAGAAAAGGATGAGATTTCTCTGGACAGTTGTGGATTACCAGCTCCAAGAGGTTTTTGAATCTAGCTAGCCATGCCTCGAAGGAGTGTGGAATCCCCCTGAAATGTTGGTTGTTTCTCTCCATCCACAGGCTCCAAGCAGCAAGCAAAAAAACATCCATGAATAGGGGTCGACGCCAACCATCTTTACCCCCATGCAATAGGGCTAATCTGTTGGCTCCCCCCGGCCATGACATCCCAACCTTACTCCAGCACCGTTGACTAAAGGGGCACGTAAAGAAAAGGTGCTCCACAGTTTCCTTGGGGGGGTTCTGACAGAACATGCATGTACAATTATCCCCGGCGACAGCAAAGTGTCTCCGCCTTAGCATGTTCCTGGTGTTCAGGCGATCGACCAGAAGCAGCCACCCGAACAGTTTGAACTTGAACGGGCTTTTGGATTTCCAAAGCCAACAAAACGCCCCATCGGCCACAACCTGCTTGAAATAGTGGTTGTAGTATCTTTTAGAAGAAAAACGCCCTAGTGTGCATTCCCAAGTGTCAGCACAGTCATTGGCCACCCGGACGTGCATAGACCCATGCTAAATCTCTCTGATCTCCTCCCTGGCCTGGATCGAAAGAGGCAGGCTGAAAATCATGGCGGGGTCAGCGGTCATGAGTACCTTAGCAATGGAGTCATCCTTGTTCAAGGAAAAGGAGAAGGCTCGTGGATACATGTCCATCAGCATAGAGTCACTGTCACCAAACCAGACAACTTTCCAAAACAGAGAGCTAGAGCCATCCCCTGGGATGACTTTGGTGATCCCCCGGAAGATCCCGCTGAGCTGCATCACGTCCTTCCACTAGAAGGAGCCCACTAAATCAGTAGCATGCGGTATTTTGTTTGTGTAATATGCATCCCAGACCAGCTGAACCCAGGGTACATCCTCATGATTGTAGAACTTGAACAAGTGCTTTAAGAGGAGCGCAGTGTTTTGTGTCTTGATATCAATAACACCAAGGCCACCGCATCGTTTTCGTCGACAAACAAGCTCCCAGGCAGCAAGGGAGTTGTTTTTGACCCCATCGTCAGAATTTTTCGCCCAAAGGCGATGTCTGCCTTGATTTGTCAAGATGTTCAATCACTTTGGGGTGCAGCTTGATTGTACACATTGCATAGATCAGCATGGAGGTCACCACCGAATTGACCAGAGTGAGTTTGGCCCCCGACAACATCAGTGACAAGGCAGTGGAAGTTTTCCTTTCAACCGAGTGCACCAACGGCATGAGATCAAGAACACTCGGCCTCGTTGTCCCCATGGGGAGGCCAAGGTAAGTGAACGACAAGGTGCCAATGGAGCAACCAAATACCTCCGCTAACTCACTAGCATGTTGGTGATCAATGTTAATGGGTATAAGGGTTGATTTATGAAAATTGATCTTGAGTCCAACCGAAGCCGCATAATCCTCCAAGATAAGTTTCATGCGGGCAGCTTGTGTAGGACAAGCTTGCATAACCAAGATTGTGTCATCTGCGTATTGTACCACCGGGAAATCACCTGCAATTTCACGAGGAAGAGGAAGCTCCCGCAGACCCTGGGCATAAGCGCCATTAATTGCAGCTTGAAGAAGGTCAGCTGCAAGGACAAAGATCAGTGGCGAGAGAGGGTCACCCTGTCGCACTCCACATTTGCATTTGAATTTCCGACCAGGAACACCATTTAGGAGAACAGAAGAAACTCCCGAGCCAAATATCGTTTCCATCCAACCTAACCATTTGTCATCAAATCCCATGTGTTTCATGATCTCCAACATGGGGGCATGCTCAATCGTATCAAAAGCCTTGGCAAAGTCAAGCTTAAGTAGGACAATCTCTCTCGCAGATGAGTGGCATTGATGTATATATTCAAACGACCACGCCAGCAATCACGAATGGTCCTCCCTTAATAAAACCATCTGGTTCTTGTGGATGATTTTGAGAATAACTTTCTGCGATCGGTTAGCCAGATCTTTGTAATGATTTTGAATGACCAATTCAGTAAAGTAATTGGTCTATAATCATTAACAGTTTCCGGAGAGGATATTTTTGGAATCAAGGTGATGTATCCCTCACTAATGCTAGTGATATCAAGCCCACCCGCATGGAAAGCATGACACAGCTCGTAAAAATCCGTCTTGATGATTTGCCAGCAATTCTTAAGAAAACATCCATTGAAACCATCCGGGCCGGGAGCTCTGTCATTTGGCATTTCCTTAATAACAGCGTCGATCTCTTCATTAGAGAAGGGCGCAGTCAGTTGATCTAACCCATCAATCCTGCGGATGATCCTAGGAAGATCGAACCGCATGCTGGTGGGTTTAGAAGAACCTAAACGTCCCTTGTATGTATTGAAGAGAACCCCCTCCTTGCCAACGTGGTCATGGATTTCCACTACACCAACTCTAAGCATGGCAATAGCATTGTGCCTATATCTCTCTGTGGCCAGAGATTGGAAAAGCTTAGTGTTCTCATCAGCAAATCTGAAATACCTTATTGTACACCTCTTCCTCCAGTATCCATTCTGGTATTTGAGCAAAGTCTGTAAATGGGAGTTCAATATCCTCCTGAAGTTTGATTCTTGGACGTATAAAGGTCGTTTATCCTCAAGATTGTCCATGAAAGCCAGAGCCTCATTACTGTTTTGAATCATAATTTTAAGTTTTGAGATACCCTTGCTCCATCGCTTAAGATCATATCTCAGGGTTTTAAGCTTTTTACATATGCGTGCGGCAGCATTCGGGGCGTGACATGTCTTAGACCAGGAGTTAGCGACAACCTCCATGAACCCTTCATGATTAGTCCAAAAATTCTCAAACCGAAAGAGCTTGGACACAGGGATATTCGATTCTATTGTAACCACGCGGGATGTGATCGAGACACGAGCTTTCCTGTAAGGGGCAGGACCATTGTGTTTGGATAGGAGGTAGTCCAACAAGATGACGAGAAAAACCAGTCCAACTGTTCCAGCAAGGGATCATCCTGCATATTGCTCCAGGTATAGGCTCTGCCTTTCACGGGTAATTCCATTAGCGACTGTGCACGGATAAGCTCATTAAACAACAACATGTCCGCAGCATCTCCCCCAGGTTTGTTTCTGTTATTCGTAGATCGAATAAAATTAAAATCACGAAGAATCAGCCAGTTCTCATCATCGGGAATATTCAGGTCAAAAAGCCAATTAGTAAAGTCCACTCTACGCTGGCCGGAGCAGGGGCCATAGACATTGATCAGTTTCCAAGAATCATTCGATTGCGTAGCGACAAAAGAAACCCCCACCGCAAAAGAATCCACATACCAGGGCGTGCCCGTAAAGACAGAACTATCCCAAATTATAATGATACCACCCGCTGATGGTGCAAAAACAAACTTATCGAAACGCTTGGGGCAGAAAGTTTTAATAAAAGCAAGATCAAAGGATTCACGCTTAGTTTCCTGGATACATAGCACAGAACAACCGCTAGTATCAATCGCATTCCTAATAGCCAAAAGTTTTGCATCAGAGTTTATGCCTCTGATGTTCCACGGAAGCACGTTCCACGATTTATTCATCAGAAAGGAAGACTTCAGTTGTCTGCATCCACAGACGAGCGCTGGTCATCCAGCAACTTCTCGTAGGAGAGGGCTTCCTGAGCAATTCCACAACTGCTTCCCATCTGTTGAAGATCTTCAGTCGGTGTTGGAGGATGACAAGCAGTAGTGACCACCTGCACAGGAGCAGCAGCCAAAGAAACAGCAGTGACAAAAGGAGTCTCTCGTGGTTTCACCCTTGACTTGGAAGGTTTAGTGTCGGAAACATGATTGACCTTGAATCCATCATACTTGTTAGATCTAGTACTTCTTCTGACAGTAGTGGTGTCCAGAGGCACTAACACATTGCGGGGTTGTGGAGCATTAAACAGAGAAGAGGATGCAATCACCTGAAGAGCATTATGTGGGTATGACGGAGGCACTGACTGAGATTCCACGTCTGCAGAGACAAGCTGTGTGATCGCCTTGAGGCCAGGAGAACGAGCAGGCAAATCCCAGTCCGCAACTGACAGCTCAACCCTAGGCTCAAAAAACAACAGAGACGATGGAACGATAACTGCTCCCAACTGGAATGTAGTAGTAAAGACCATGGAGAGAACATCAGGTTCAGGTGCCATGTTTTCAATCCAGGCTGCAGCAGCAATGTTGAGATGATTCTGAATGAGCTTGAAAGGGTTTAAAGGCAGCATCACAGGTGCAGCATGTTGGAAGGTGATAGCTGGTGTATATATGCGCTTGAGCATCCTCCTGATCCAAAGCAAGAACTCATGATCAACAGTGATCAGAAAATTAACAGAGCTACCTCCGGCTCTGATGAACGCCAGTCTAGCAGCAAGACTTCCATTCACAAATCCGTCAGCCTAAGCTTCCACTTTGAAACTCGAGTCGAAGACCAAATATCAGACAAGTTGTCTTGCACATTATGCTCCGGATCCACACCATCCATGAGTGACGGTCCATCATCTTTGGAAGAATGTCCTGAACCCCAAAGATATGGTGGAGGGATCACAGGCCACACACCCCAACCATTTTCTTGAACTTGGTCCTGAGCAGGTTCAGGGGCGTTCCAGGCAGCCTCATTCAGAGCATCTTGAGCAGCCATCTCATCAATTCGTGCTTGCTGCATGAGGGTGTAATAAGGAAGCTCGTAGGGATGTGGTGATGCATTTAGGAGAAGGGGGACATCCTCATTGCCAACTAAAATAGGGATAGTGTTTACGCCATTGAACATAAGCGAGCCTGCAGACCACGGCGAGCAAGACCGGGCAATAAACCAACCCCGGTAATCAAAAGGCATGTGGCACCTCAGCAACATCTTTGATATGGCATTTGACAAGAATTCTAGCTTTGTTCTGACCCGGACGGGGCCAGACAAGAAGCTTTCCAAAGTTTGAAACAGCCTTATGAATGTAATGTTCAGTTTGATAATCCATTGGAAATGCAAGAAACATAACCCAAACTTCATATTCAAAAGCAGGCATGCGCATATTGATACTCTCATCATGCGGAACTAGAGAGAAGGTGGAATCATCAATCAAAGCATGAGGTCCTTCTCTAATGGCAGCATCTCTACTTTCCATATCCGCGAACACCACACACCCAATGCCCAACGGGTAAACAAAGTCATCTATCAGATCATACTCTAAATCTCCAATAATAATGCGGCAGACCTCGGCTAACCAGAACTCCTTCTGGTGATCTGGGACTGGAGGGTGGACAGAAACGATGGCGTACCTTTCATGGTTCAGAGGCGGATCATCCACCACCATGACATTGCGCTGGACACGGTGAGCAGGCCCACGGTCGAAGGTCGATCCATCCGGAGCGAAGGCAAACGGGCGCACCGGGAAGTTCGCCATGGTTGAGGATGCCGGTGACTGAGCCTGCTGGAGAAGGTTCGCCGGAGGAGGAGCTATGGCTTTGTTGCTCGGGCGGGCGAGGAGAATCGAGACGGTGCAGGCGTGAGTGTGGAACTCGAGGAGAGCGTCAGCTCACCCGATTGGGGTTTTTGGCAGGCAGAATTGACTACACCCTGACCAGGGAGGCGTATCGTCAAGCAATGGGGGTTAGCCACGTCCGAGAGGCGTGGGATTTTCTGTTTCCGTTTCCAAACCCCATCTTCACGCGAATCCCTAACAGCACGGGCCATACCAACGACCATAGAGTTACCAACCACAGGCTCATCCATTGCAACCCGAAGCAAGATCCTCTCAGATTGTGTTAGTTGTTTTCGTTTCCAGGCCCAATGAGGAAGAAATTTACAAGTCGTGGGCTTGCGTGACCTGTGGCCCAGACGAAAGCAGAAGGAACAATGACGAAGCCCAGGACAGAGCCTAGTCATATGGTCCAACGCAGAGCATGCAGTACACGAAAAACCCAAGGGATCCGGGCCCACCTTGCATGGCACATGCTCGTGATCATCTGTACGTGAGGTAAAACAAGCGCAGACTCCAGAGACATCCCCACAACGTTGACAAAAAGATCCCGTGCAGGAATCGTCAACTTGACCAAGACAATCACAGAGAGAGCAATGCATAAGCCTTTTGTAAATGTATTCTTTGGTCGGGACTGACGAAACTTGGACCATAAGCTTAACACTGTCATTATCATATCCGGCCTGCCAGCCATCCAAAATAGAAAGCAGAGTATCATCCAAGATTGAATCCCACAAACCCATGTTGAACAGTCCTCCACGAAAAGAAGGCAACTTGCCAGGAATATCGGAGGAAATAGGTAAGGATATTGAACCAATCCGAAAAGAATCCGGAAAAACCGGAGTCAAGAAACTTCCAAAAGAGATCTGAGCTGAGGGCTCGCCGGAATGTATGTCCGTCGGCGGCGGAAGAAAACCCAATTTCTGCAGCACTGGTAGAGATGCAGGATCCATAGGCAGCTTACTCTAGGTAGAAAGCCATTTAGATTTAATAGCTGGACCCGGTGAGGAAGCCAAACCAGTCAATTCAGAATCTACATGCCATGAGGGGAGCCGGGGATGTGAACCCATACCACGGTGAAGATGAAAATGACAGATAAAGTCCGGCCAGATACGGTCCCGTAATCCAAAAATGAAATGCCCCACACGATTTGAGGCCACAGAGAACTGAAAATGGCGATCTCCCAAACGCAAGACATTGAAACCATCACTAAGACCTCCAATACATGACTGAAGAGCCAAACCCACCGAATCCACCGAGAGGGGAAAAGAAGCCGAGGAGAAGGAGACTTCAAGGAATAATTCCTTAGAGCCGGGGTTGGGGACGAAGTGGACCGTAGATCCAAACCTTGCACGCACCTGTGCCTCGACCTTGAGGCCGGGGGAGAAATCCCAATGGAGGAGGCCATCCATTGGGGCCGCCGGATGGAGTTCGTAGGGTTAAACCCTAGAATCGCCATGGGAGTCGCCAGAGGTGGAGGCGTCATGGAAGCGTTGGGGGGGAATTTTTGTGTGTGTGGGGGGGGGGGGGGGGGATTTTTGCACGGTGGGCGGATGTACGAACATGGTTAATAGACATATGTAGTATGTATCAAAAACAGGAAGGCATGTCATTATCAAAGGTATAATGTGTAAAGTAAGCAGATGCAATTTAACCAAACTGGAAGCAATACAAGCTAGACACCATATGCAACATGCAACCACATTTGACAGCACGAAGTTAAAGCAAGCACCTGGGATGGTTGTGTGTGGCAATTGAGATCATCAACTGCAGAGCTACATTTACTGTCTCCAACTGCTGATGCTGCACCCTTTAGAGCGCTGAAATGCTTAGTGCTTATCTTCTAATTACACTGGAGCGACTTCTGTCTTTTCTTTTCTGCATTCATCAACACTGTGTCAGAGTCTGAAATACCCATGCATAAAAAAACAGTAATGTGAGTATGGGTGAAATGTGTGCACAATTAGTACAGTGTAAAGGTAGCAGATAGTAGGTCGGTGAGAAATAAATGACGGGAGACATATGATAGCTCTACAACATGCATGGCACACTCAATTACTACAAGATTCTATGAAAATAACAGTCGACTGAAAGCAAATAGGTCAGTCCATTTTTTCTACATCGTCCGATGTACAAAGAACGGGCAGATCGCCTTCATCTACCTCCAGCCAATCAGTGTTGACGATCTTCCTCGAAACGCCAGCGACCACCGGCCCAAGATTTCCTCCTCGCATCGCGCCCTCGACCTCACCGCACCGCCGGCTTGGCACCGCCCGGCCATCCATTCAAGCCCCGCCGACCGCGGATCGGGCGCAAGCAGCTCCTGCACCCACACCTATGATAGACAACGATGCGCGCTTCCCCGGGGAACAGGCAGACTAGGTGCTCCGCGCGCCTTAGCGGGTGCTGCTTCTTTTAATTGTGGTTCGATTGACTATGAACTGAAATCCAGGCGGGCTTCTGACCTCTATCAAAGGTGAAATAGTAAAAGGGAGGAAACCTTGTGCATTTAGTATCACGAAGAAGATGCGATGAAGAAGCGCTCAACTAGTTTCTTCGTGGGATGAATACGGTGTGGCGGAGGCGTAAGATTTGCACTAATAAGGGAAGAGGAGTACCTCTTTCTGCTGGCGATGTTGTGTCCTCCTTCTGTTTTCCGACAATCTTGTTGTTGCGGAAACCAGAAGTTGTGGAGGACAGTGCAGCCTTGGACGAACCCATGGCCAAGTTGTTGAGTGTGGTGCGGTGGTCGTGCATCGGCGACGGGAAGCAGATCTGAGGCGGCGAACAACGGCGTGGCGGGAACAGCTCGGTGCGGTGGGCGGTTGCGGCAGTGGAGCTGCGGCGATGGCGCAGGGCGGCGTGGTCGGAGTGGTTCTGCAATGCGGCGCCGCGTCGGCGTCGGCGTCGTGGAGGCAGCTACGCCTCGGCTTCTGCTAAGTCCTTGAGGCGTTGCGGTTGCGTTAGACGGCGGCGATGGGTACCGGCTCGGCGTGATGGAGGAGGCGGCGGTGGATTGGCCGCTATGGGGTGGAGGATGGAGGAGGCTGGGGTTTCGCAGCTAGTGCAGAAGGCGTTCTGCACCACGAGTATGAATGGGGAAACGGAGGGAGGCGGGGAACTAAGGGGAACAATGTTTCGGTTTGAGACGCGCTTGTTTGAAATTTGGGGAAAGTTACAAACTTTGCCCCCATCTAAAATTTCGGACATATTGCGGGTTGGGGGTAGGACAGTCATGTCAGGTGTCCCAAATGTGGGCGGGATAGATTTCGGCCGAGCGCATGGGTGCTTAGGCACCCACGGCGTATGAATGCTTCTCGGAGGCGGTTGAGACTGGCGTCTTGGTGAAGTTACAAACCTACCCCGGTTTAGACCTTTGGACATCGGGCCGATAGGCTACATGGGCCAGAGTCAGGACAGTAATTTCCTACCACCAAAACATTAGTCTCGCGCGGTTTCGGGTGACCAGAGGCCTATTTGGCGCTTCGTTCAATATTTGGGAGCAGAAGCATTAACGTTTTCGGTTCTCTGGAATTGAACTTTCAGGATTTGTCAAACTTCACAAATCTTTACTCTTGAAAATCCTAACGATATGATTATTTTGTAATGGAGGGGTTACATTTGAATATACACTGTACACGAGTATATATTAAAAAATATGCAACTTACCTCAGTTCTTGCATGGTTCGGTATAATCTCCTTGGTTGCAAAAAAAGTTAGATATGCGTATGAATATATATAGCATGTTCAAACTCACAACAAAGATTGATGCCCCCTTTTACATCTGATTTACAAATGCCATTATCTCGGGTTCAAATAGATGAATGCACTTCCTATGAATTGCATCTTTGAAACCCCCTTTATGTTGAATTTGACATGTATTTTATTTCGTAGCTAGCAATTTGGAATGTATCCATGCAAGTGACAAATGTATAAAGTGCTTCACACTAACAACATGGAGTGCACTAATTAATGTTTATATATGAATTGCAAAAGCATCCATTGCCTGTATTTCAAACCGCTCTCACTCTATGGATCGATAATATGAAATAAACACATTCACATGCTAGAATTCAATAGAGTATGATGTCTGATAGACCGATTTTCGTCCATACGCAATTTTGCAAAATTCATGATCTCATCCAAAAATAATAATGCCATTTATATTTTAATTTAATGTGTAGAACCGCCTTTTACATGTAGATGCACTATGCCTCGCCCGATTCTCACAAATGCGTTATATATCTCTCTATCTAACGCATAAGTGCACACACTTTATATGCATCGGCATTTCTCTTTCACACATGCTCACAATCTCTCTCAGGGTGTCGGGTTGTCTCACGCACATGCTCTCTCTGTTTCTCTCTCTCTCTCTTTCTGACTACTATGTACCACTCTTTTCACTAATCTCAGTTGGAAAACACTATTTCTCTCACATCCATATATACACATGCACGGTCTCTACTAGCCCTCTATACGCACATATATGTGCCTACGTGTCTCCATACGCACATTATCTTTAGGCCTCTCTCACACATTGCCCCCCGACACACCTCTCTAATAGTAGTTGGTAGATATGATTTCATCATATCATTGATGAGATATGCTGGCTGTTAGGCTGGATGGTATCTGAGGCAAAGTTTTACCCTAGTTCGGATTGGGCCCTTGCAGTTGAAGAAAGAGCCTACTCACAATCTTGTATATTAGTGATAGGGGTGTGTACAAAGTACACATGAATACCAGGCATTGTGCGTGCGTGTATACTATCGATGAACTAGCCCCCAAACTTGTATAACATACTAAGGGCCTAGGGTTACAAATCATATATAGTCGGCTTATCACCAGTGGGGATAGAGTCCTCCGCGACTCTGGAAGCTTCGTGTTGTACGCCGAGTCCTCCACATGGGTCTCCGTATAACACGTCTCTGTCCAACCTATATGTGGCGCAGGATGGAACCGACCCATGAGTCTTCATGTTGACCCACCACAACTAGAAATGATGTGCCCACCACACAACACATAATCGGCCACTAAGAAAATAAGCATATACAATAGTACAACGGTATCTAGCTCACGATACGTCTCCATATTTTTTTGATGACACTGACGGACTATGCATTTGATGCGTGCTCCGTATTTTGTTGACGACACTTACGGTCATTGTATTTGAAGCGAAAGCACGATATGGTCACTGGACTTGAGAATAAGCTCATCATGGTCACCACATACATTTTTTCGTGCTAACCAACATGTGGTTGGATGGTTAGAGGACAGTGGTTTCTCGAGCCCACCAAGGTTAAAGTCCCGGTGCTCGCATTTATCTTGTGTTAATTTCAGTATTTTCCGGCAATGTACGTTCAGTGGGAGGAGACGTTCCACTCGACTACGAGGCACTTATGGTGACTTCGTAAAATCTCAAGATCATGTAGATGAAACAGTCAGTCGACTGACGTGTAGCCTCACCCCGCATGTACACATGCCCGCACGCAAGACACGCACGCATGTAGGTGTGCAACACTGACACGTACACATAATGTACACATGCACGCATGCTGGCGTGCAACACTAACACGTACACATGCACTCACGAACACACGCACGTACGCACCCATGCATGCAACACTGAAACGCACCCTTGCATGCACGCAACACTTTCATGCGCCTGCATGCACACAAAGACACGACGCAAGAGACACGCTCAACCTATACGTGCATGCACCCTTTGTTAAGGACATGGATTGTTACGGGTATTAATCAATCTTATCTGTGATAAGTAGAACATTGATGTTTGCATCGGTCTTTATGAATCACAACGTATCGAACGGGCTATCAACATAGTAGGCTTAACTACATGAAAAGGATGACGTCACACTCAATGAACAATCATCGGTTTATGAAATGCCCGCTTCTGACCGCCCTGGCCCACCAAAGGTTCCTCTGTTGTGCGCTGCCTGTGTTGGGTCACTGACATGCAGGCCATGCACCCAAAGAGCCCGCACGTCAGTGGAGGAACGGTGCGGTGTCCTAGGTCAGAGTCGAGGGCGCCACTCGCGGCACGCCCGGTTGAACACGCCTCCGTGCCGCATTCAAACGCCTCCATGAAACCCGCCCGTGTGGAAGCCGAGAAACCCACTCGGACACACGTCCGTTCATGACCGGGCCGTCGTTAAGCATAGCGCCGGCCGAGCTCCTCCCGTCCGCCGTCTATTTAATCTCCTATTTAAGCGAGGCCAAACACCGGCCAAGAATCGCACACCTCCGCCGCTCCCTATCTCCTCCACCATTTTGTCCACTCTTACAATGGCTTCTGAAGAGTGGTTATTCCGCATCAAGCCGGCTGGGTAGCCCGCGGATCTGAGCTATGCAGCTCGCTGATCCACCTCCCTCCCTTGCTCGACGGAGGCGATTGCCGCCCCAAGCCAGCAGTTCGGCAACTTCGCCGCTCTAGGCCTTCGACGAGGAGCGGCGCGCGAGGCGTCGTTGCTGCCGTCCACGCCGCCGCCTCATACCGCGTCTCCCATTTACGTGGCGAGACTCCCATCTTGGCGGCAGCGCGCCATGCAAGCAGCCGAAGCGGGTGCGGAGAGCGACGAGTCGGTGGCTAGCGCCTCCGCGTCTGCCGCCATCATCGAGGAGAAGTAGAACACGGGAGGCCGCCGCCGCTTGGGTCCCATGAAGGCCACCGCGGAGGCGAGGCCGGCGTACAAAGCAGGTGTCTTGCCGGATCCTTTTATTGCGAGGACCTTAGTCAACCCCGCATGGGCTCCACGGAAGAGGTCAATATTAGGATGAACTCGAGCCGGTGCCGGCCATGGCGAAGTAGAGGCTGGTGATGAACTCGAACCGGTGCCGGCCACCATCATCTTCGGCACCAGCCAATGATATCAGTTGGGCAGTGGGGAAGCGAGCCGTCCTTTGCGCTGAAGCATATACCTCTGGGGCTCCCGGCACTCCGGTGATCGTCTTGCGGACATGAGGAACACAAATCGTCGATCGTGAGGCGACCATTTAGGCCATGTATTATATACCTGTGCTGTCCAGAACTAGCATCGCGTAGTTCATTTGAATGTAATGAAATCCGTCATGTTTGTGTGAAAATCCGGTATTTTATATGATTTCCGTCGTTGTTTATATTGAATATCAGTTTGTGTACGTGTTTGCGTGAATTTCGTCCGGTTGGTTGAGTTGCTGTCATAATGTGTGCGGCTATGGTTGGATGGCGTAATTTGCGGGTCGCCGGTCGGTCTGCGGGCGGCTCGGGCAGCGTTGTGGGACAAAAAAACACAGCTCGTGCGAGCTCGTCTCCAACGTGCGCGCTGGAGGATGCATGACAGCATGAGCACCCGAGCCATTCCTCGTTCATCGGTGGCAAAGGCACCGGTGGACAAAAGGGTCGCCAATATTTTGGCTACCCCGGGCAAGATCCAAACAGCCCCTCCCAACAGATTCAAATCCCTCGTTCGCCGTGGAATTTTTCCATGTGTTGTTTTCATGGACTAGCAAGATGCCCGTGCATTGCACGGAACATCAAGATGCATTTTTTACAAACTCCTGCATGCATGCAAGGGATAATTAATGTCCTCCTTTGCTAGTACCACGAGGCAAACACCATTAATATTGCATCGATTAGTGTTAGTGGCCTTGTATATCTGCAAATTGTAATTTTGATAGTGGCCCCTTGTATATAAAAATGGAGGGAGAAATATGAGAGATAAAGTGAGGAGGAGTGGGGCGTGGTGCCGTGGTGGTGACTGGTGGTCGGGCTGGGCGGAGGCATGGGGATGGACGACGCATTATGTCTAGGTTTGTATCTCTCTCGCACACACCCAGATAGGTGGGGGACGTGCATGAAGAGAAGAGGTGCACGCACGACGCATGTACTCCCGTCTCTTTCCCAACCACACCCGCACGGGCACACGGTGGAGCTCATTTCTGTACAAAAAGGCAGCCCACATGGTAATTTGGCACGTGTACTGGTTGTCCACTTGGTGTAGGGAGGATCGTCTATCATGGGTGAACAAACAAATTGCGACTTGACGCGTTATGTTAAACTAAAAAAAGAGGCAAACCATGTGGGGCCTACCTTAGAGGCAAGGCTCTATACACTGGAGTACTTTTGATGTCTCCCCTCAACTCGCAGAACGAGGAGAAACTTGCTTAGTACGCCGTCTCCCCTGCCCACGGGCGCGCTGGCTCGCAGGATGAGGTGAAGCTTACTACTACTGTACGCCTTTACGCCCGCACCCTCGCCCACGCGCGCGGTGGCTCGCAGCCCGAGGAGAAAATTTTACTACTCCCTCCGTTTACTCCTCGTCCCTACTACATACTTTGGTTAGTACTCCCTCTATTTACTTATACAAGGCCATTATAAAAAATACATTTTGCATCTATACAAGGCCACAAATAGTAATTGAGACAAAAGTTACTACTCCCTCCTTTCTAGTTTATGGCTCAATTTCAAAATCTCTCCAACCAAGGTAGACGGTGAGTGGTCGAATTAATTTAAGTAGTTTGCACAAGACGCTCGTTTTTTTCAAGAAGTTATGTTTACCGAGACATTAATTAGAACGAATGCATGAATGACCACTAAATTTCCATGAACTTGTACATGCATTGGTTAGTTTCCTCTTGACACTGCTTGTGTCGGGTGATCTAACGCACCTCGAAATCCAACATGTAATGGTACTACTACTAGTATAGTAGAATTGAGACTTATCAAACGGAAAAACGAATGTTTGTTAGATGAGCCCTATAAACCCTAGTGGGTACGTACTCCGTAAAAACAGATTTTTCCAAAACTAAGTCACTCCCTTTCATGAATTCTGTAGTATACTCCTCCGTCGACGCTCCCTTTCATGAATTATGTACTTCCTGTCGCCGACATGTGGGACATATAGCAACCGGGTCGACGTGTCAAGCACCAACTATAGTGCAGAACAGCAGAGGGGACGCACCCCACTCGTACCGGCCCAGTAGTAGTAATGAGCAATGAGACGTCAAATCACAATGCCGCACCTTCCCAGACAGACGAAGCAACCATTATTTCACACTTCGGTTCGACATCATCTCAAACCACGTACTAGTATTGCTTCTGCCTCAAGAGGGACACGCGCATCGCCTTGGTACATCATGACACGTGGGACCACATGACAGGCCATGCTCCCCCGCCGATCGCTCGGTAAAATCACCTCATTTTTACTATACTTCCTCCGTATCAGTTTACTACATGGCATGCACGTCGTTCTAGGTTGAGAATTTAACTGGCTATATATATATATATATATATATATATATATATATATGTGTGTGTGTGTGTGTGTGTGTGTGTGTGTGTGTGTGTGTGTGTGTGTGTGTGTGTGTGTGTGTGTGATGAACAGTACGCTAGCCTTTTAAAAAATGTATACTTTTGTACAGTAGTACTCCACTATCGATGGATTGCGCCATGGAGCAAAAATTGAAATTTAAAAAAAAGGTGGTACATATAGAGAGCGCTAAATCGCCAAATTATGCATATAGTACTATTAAAAAAGCTAGTACGTGCTTAATTGGGGTGCTAAATTCTATTAAAGAAATACTAGTACTAGTATGTACATACTGAAGAGTTAAAGTAATGAGAAGAAACATAACATAGTTCTGCTGGGGGCTCAGCACAACACACCCCTCAAATTAAACTAAGCACACCTGAAATTAAACTATGCAACTAATCCGGTAGACACTGCATTAGGCTAGTCATAGTGGGAGTAACTTAGCTAGTAACATAGCGCACTCCAAGAAAATTTTGCTTACGTGGCATGTAGTTAATGATAAGTGGTAACATAATATGTTACTGTAACATAGCGTTTCCCAAGACAAGATGAGTCTACAAGCTAATAAATGAAGTCCTCTATGACACTACTACTATGTTACTTTGCACTATGAAGGTAGTAACTTAGACTAGTGTCATATGCATGACACTAGTATAAGTTACTCCCACTATGACCAGCCTTAGAAGTTTAGAACCACCATGAGCAACGACACGGCCAGCTTACTTAGAGTCCTCGTCCACGTCCTCGACTTCGTCCTTGTCCCTCTTTCTCTTGGCCGATACTTCTTTGCTTGAACCGCCAACTTGGCTGTTGCTCTTCATCCAGCCCTTTTAAATATTGAAACAAAGGTAGCCATCCATTGCAGCGTACTGGATGTGGTCTATATCTAGTACATTCTGCTGCCATGCATGACGATGAAAGCGTGTATGGAGGTTTCTTGATTTCTTGTCTGAAGGATGAACCATGGCTCCTGCCAGGGTCAGCATTGAAGGCTGACGAGAGGGCACCAGCTGATTCTTCTGGAGGTCAAAGGGGTTGCCTATAACGAGGCCTATCCGACGCAGGACTCCTTTGTCGTTCTTCAAGTCTACAGTAATGAATTTGACTGTTTTGTCCTTGAGGAAGTTCTTAAAATCCTGGCACTCAACATCGGCATGGCATATGTGGTAGACCAATTGCAAACGTTATGTATGCAAACCTGGATCACGGCGGGCTTCTTCCTCTCTTCATCCTTTAGATCCTTCTCTCGTCCCACGACTGTGGTGTACTCAACATCTAGCCCAGCGACCCACTCATCATGTGAGTTTTCGAACATGCGTCTGAAGCGAGAAAGGCATTCTTTCACCATCGCGGAAGTACAGGTGTAGATGACGTCGAACTCATCGCCGGTGATGGTTCTAACCTTGTACTCACAGCTGATCGGGGAGATTTGGGACGCCATGGATTTGGCAGGAGGGTTAGGATTAGTGGAATTGCCGTAATGTGAATGGACGGGACGACTAGGAGCGAACCGCCGTAGTATTAAAGGACGTGCGGGGGCGAGTAGGAGCGAACTGCCCGGCGTCACGAGCAGCAGGTAGTGGCTTTCCATTCTCCCATGATCACGGGCCGGAGAGCCCTTGGATCTGAGATCGAACGGTTGCATGGTGTGATTCTAGACCTATGGGTGAATATCCTATCATGGAGGGTTATTGTGCAAATTTTCAGCAACTTAGCATGCGACCGTTTGATCTCAGATCCAAGGGCTGCCAGCAGCCCGTATCATGGTCGCGCCTACCACGACCGTCAGCGTCGCTTGCGGCGATCAGCGCTTCTTGGAGATTTAACACGGTGTGTTAGGCTATCGATGTTGGCATGCCATACATAGTCATCACTTAGTCACTCATACTACAACAAGGTTGGCTATAAGGTTGGCTATAAGTGTATTTTTTTTACTCCTCTCTATCTCTTTCTTCGTACTCCCTTCGTCCCATAATATAAGAACGTTTTGACACTAGTGTAGTGTCAAAAGCGTTCTTATATAATGGGACATGAAATACTAGTATTTATTGCATTTGCCAAGGAGTGACCTCTTCCAATGAAATGGTGTTGCTAAGTTTGCTTCATTTAATTAGCTATAGACTCAAAATTGTCTTTTCACCTAGGTACACGCACTTAGCACCGCTTTCTTCCTTGGGTCACCAAAGTAGTCTCTCTCTTCTTGATTAACTTGCCACATCGGACTTTATGCCTATGTGGCAAGCTTAAGCACTGTAGGAGCAAGTAAGTACAATAGTGCGCTTTACATGGCATTTTTGCATATGTGGAGGAAAGAGAGGCAAGGAAAAAGTGGCAAAGTGGGATCTCATGCAAGAGCCAGCCTCTACTACTACATGGCGGAGCATTGGCAGAGGCACCTGTATGGAGGTGGTCAGGAATCGGGAGACTCACGCCGGTCGTAAGCCACAGTTAAAATGATAATGGCAAGTCAAATCACGGGGCCCCACCTGTCCAGCAGTAACTCGCTATCAAATCACACAGCCCTACGTTTGCAATAGCCTACTCCCTCGTCTTCTCGCGTCTCTGTCGAACCGACTAGGCGGAACTGCCCCGCCTACCGAGCAGGAAAAGCCCCGCCCTCGACTTTTAAATACAACTACTCCCTCCGTCTAGGTGAGTAAGTCATCTTACGAAAACCAAATAATCCCAAAATACTAAGGCGCGGTGCATTAACTTCTACCTCATTTCTTGTTTCTTCACATATCAACCAATAAGAATCCAATCATATACTTTTTGTGACATAGTAACTCATATTTAGTTAGTCAAATGGATGACCTCGAACTACGTGCAGGCCCTATAAACCGAGACGCCCAAAAATAAAAAACCGAGACGGAGAGGGTAGTTCAGCACGTATCTTTTTAGATCAATATAGTCGGGATTCACCAAGGAGCAAAACCAAGTGGTAGGCTGCTCCTGTCTTGTTGGCGTAACAACAACTTAAGCGTGGTCGATCCGCTGCGAAATGGCGACACACTTAACATGACCCCTTTGGCAGACATGTGGCTCATCCACCGTCTTGTTCCACGTGCGATGCAACAAATCATAGTTCGAGCAGCGGTTGGAATTGGAGGCACCCGGTAAATGGCGCGCGATAGTAGAAAATGAGCGATGAGGGGCCAAATCACAAAGCCCTACCTTTCCCGCATTAAGCTGGACGGATGAAGCAACCATCATTTCACTCTAGCGTGCAAGAGCATAAAGAAAAGAGAAAACAATGATGCGTGCGGCAGCTACCTAGGGCACCCTAGGGTAGGGGTCTCCACTCTGAGATCCTTTTTTTGAAAGCGCCTCCACTACAAATCGGCTTCTCCCTCGTCCTCTTGAAGAAAACCGATGATGAGTGCGGAGGTAGGGTTTGTAGGAGTACTACGGCGTGCGGGGCCACGTCATAGTAAACGGGTTCGAGTCGACGCCTTAAATATGTGTGGGCCGCTTGGTTTTACGGGAACGAGGCAACATTTTGGGTTCGGGGACCAGTGGAGATATAGCACGTACAAAAAATTGTGGACGTAGGTTCGACCGAAAGGCAATGATGCATGGGCCCTGCATTTTGATTTACCCGGGGCCGCGTGAAATTTGCTACTCTACTCAAAACTAGTAAGGTACACATGTATTGAACGCATGAGATTTTGAAACCAAATTATGAATAAATACACACTATAGCATGTAAAGCTTTGAGTCGTATATGCATGATGTAGATGTTCGTTTAGTTCTTATAGTTCATTTCATTCAAAATCAATTAGTTTTATAAAAATGTTAAGATTCATGGGGTTGTGCATTGTAAATCATAAAGTAAAAAACAAATAATGGCAATTCATTTAGAAAAAAAATCAATTATGATCTGAAGATTCTAGAACAAAGGAGAAGTGCTTGTGTTTTGAGGTTTGTGCATTATGCTTAAGTTCAACCATGGAGTCTTCTAAATTGTACATGTGGCAGATCTGGTGGAATGTTGATGATATCCAACGGCGATGGTGCTCGGATTTGCCCATCTCTGCCTTTGTCAGGTTAGCTTCATCCAGCGACCATCTTTCAAAGTTATTGGCACACTATATAGTTCTTGTGCCATAGTTGCATGTTTTGGAAAAAAGCTACTAGTGGGTTGTACTATCTATTTAGGAATAGAAGATGTATACATGGAAGTTGTAGGGAAAGAGATGACATGGAGGATCTCAATTCCTATTAGTAGGGATTGGAAAAGAGATGTCATTTGGTTCACATCATAGGAACTTTTCTGTTGAATCTAGAGATGGCATGTATCTCAAGTCCTATTAGGAGGGATTAGTAAAGAGATGTAATTTGGTTCATATCATAGGAACTTTTCTATTGAATATACACTAATGTTTATTTTCCTTTGAAATTAAGGGAGTATAGGAATCCATTCATATGAACCAAGTGGCTCTAAAGCTATAGAAATGATATCATGTTTATTTCCTTTGAAATGTAGAGTATATGAATCTATTCCTATGAACCAATTGGCTCTAAAGGAAAAAATCAAAAATCATATCATATAGAGTTCCTATGATATTCCTCGACACTAAAGGATGGTTGAAACTGCTGCGGGTGATACGATGGTCTTTCTTTGTAGACTCCTCAGCCATCTTTATAGTTACCTCTCGAAGATGAATGAAATGATATATACAGGGTATTCTACATGTGCAATTTGGTACACGAAAACTCGGTAAAAGTTTGTGAGGTTCTAATTTTCAATAAAGCTATATGCACTGCATTTCGGAACGGAGGGAGCATACGGCAGTTGCTAACACTCACATGGAGGATTTGTGTGTAGGAGGAGTGGCTGTTCTGTTAAATGACATGGAAAAACTGACACTATCGGATGCCGATCTAACGGTTCTTACGGCGTTCGTCAGGAAAAGGCTTGTGGCGAACGTTTGTCGGATAATGATTTACGGACACATGCATTGCAAATATACGTGCCCCCCTCTCTCTCACGCACACGCACCCTCACGAGCCACAACTCTCCCGAGTCCTCTCGCAGACTCACACGTGGCACCCATCGTCTATCTGCAGGTAGACGTCACGCACATATGTGCTCTTCACACCCTACCCTCAGAACTTCTAAAAAACAAAAGACGGCACGCACATTTTATTTTAGCTCACACGTCACACACTTATATTATTACTCTTGCTGCGAACATTCTTTGGGCATAGTATATATTGTACTCTCACGAAGAGAAGCGGTGCACGCACGCACTAGTTCTCTCACACCCACTCGCGGGTACACGTAGGAGCGCATTATTTTGAAGCCGGTACAACAAAATCAATCCACTATATATAAAAGCAGGAGCCTTAGCGCTTGCTTTACTAGGGTTCCTCTCGTTCACCCTCTCATGCTCTCCAGATCTAAGCAAGACATAGGTGGCCACACTCTCTCTTTCTCAGCTCATGGCTGGTCACAAATTCGGCCGGACAACCTCGACCGGGGCAGGGGGTGTAGGTGCATTGTTCACGCTGGCCGTAAATCGTGGCGAGGAGGAGACCAACGGCTGCCCGCTGGCGTCCCGATCGGGCGGTCGTGCCGTTCTCTCGAGAAGGCGCCCGTCTCGGGAGGGCCTCCGACCCTTCTTCCTCCCTGCGGTATTGTGGCCAAGATGCGGCCTCGGCGCCGTCTTTGCCACATGCCGACGACCCTCGGTATATATTCCTTGAAACCTGCCTTGCTCTACTGCCCGAGCTCTTCCCTTCGTGTGGATCCTTTTCTACTTCCGTCCGCTGTTCCAAAGCCACCTAGACTTCTACTATTATTAGAAGTAAAGCTAGTTCATACTGATCAACTCAAAGCGTTGGTTCAAACAGGGAAGAAAGTGGGAAAGTTGTAGCATGAATCTAGGACTTGGTTCTAAGAGGAAGCGGGGAAAGTAGTAATATTTGTCCTTTGTTTAAATAACCGTATTTCGTATTTGTGCAAACAGGGTGTACATCTCCATATCGTTTCGGGATATACATCTCCGTATCGTTTCTATCCGCGCAATCAAAAGCACACACCTCAGTTTTAGTACAACTATGCAAAATGAGATGGCTATCCCTCGTTGTTGTCGTCTAACCTCCCATCTTCAAGGTATCCCTACATTGGTAGTAACTAAGGTAGAATGACCAACGCAATCTAAACGAAGCTGATTCGTACGTTTTACTTCCTGATTGCGGTCTGAGGTGGACGGCGAAAACAAGCGCATCCTAGTCCAGAATGCACATTCTACCGGTTCATCCATGGACCGAGGATTAGCGCACGGCTGCCTGACGGTTTTTGGACAGGTCTTGGCGGACAAGAGGCATTGTGGTCTGCTTATTTCTGCAAATAGCGGTGCTTAAATTTAGTGGAATGCACAAGAATTTCAATTGTCAAGACACCTTGCATGGTTCGATTCAGCATTCCAAATTGAGACCACAATTATAATTGGTTATTACGGAATGAAAGAACCTAACCTGGATGGTGGCAACAAGAAAAACCAGAGTGAACTCCGGAAATTTAAGCCTGCCGGAGAATCTTTTCTCGAAGAAGCCTTGCTTGTTTTTTCCTGATTTGTAAACCTTCTCACAACTTTGTCTTTTGGTTTGAACTAGTATATGTTTGTTATGTTCTATGAATCATTGAGATGTATAAAACTGCTTAACTTATGCTTTTCAAGATTTTTATGAAGACGAGTTTAATGTGAGTGTTCCACATGAGCGCTGGACTAGCGTTGAACGTTTGGAATTTATTACATTGTGGCCTCAATTAACTGCATGAACCATCGTAACAAGATACATAGTTGCTTATATGATTCACGGGCACACAAAAGTAGCAGCGGTTCCCATAGACGGATTCAAACAGAGTACTAGCCCCGGAGGGGTCAATATGAGCAAGGTTCGGATAATTAGACACAATCCAAACTACTATTAAACACTAGCTGGGGCAACTATTTCATGCCTTGACCTAATTTGGGCTGGACACAAGACAGACCTTGCCATGAACATCATCGTGGACATCCCGCGGCAGCTCAATCTTGTGAACCTTCATGAAGACAACCTTGTGGCTTTGCCACTGATAAACTTGTTTGTGGAGGCATGCCACGTCATCTTCCTGCATAAGCTTGACAAGAACAGTATGCCTCACAAACGAAGGAGTAGCTCTGAACTTCTTGTGCTTGGTACACCTGGACAACACGCGACAAGCGGTGAGGCTGGAATACACCTCTTCATTGGTATAACCGCAAATGGCTTCGAGGATCCAACAGCCTAAGAACTCTGTTTTCTCGGTCGTATATTCAGGTCGTCCGCCTCATAGCGAGTGACATGCACAACCACACAATCCTTGTCTGCATCAGGGCTCTAATTGAAACAGAAACAAATTCTGAATTACTTTTCAGTATAAGAACCACAAGTTATTTAAACCACTATGTATAGCATGGCATCGAAGCTAATAAAATTTTGCATTATTAATCACCACATACTTCCTTTTCTAAAAAATCACCACATACGTAGATGAAAAACCACAATCGAGATCGGCAAAGAAGGAAATCACCTTGGCAGCTCGGCGGGGGGACACATCCTCGAAGGGGGAAACTGCTCTGCGGTGCCACGGGGCTGTAACCTCAAACGGGCGTTGACCATCTCAAGAATGGCCGTGGCGTATCTGGGTCGGCTCGGTGGCTGCCTCCATCTTCTTGGAGCTCTCTGTCTCATGGGGATCAGCCTCCCGCGTCTGCTCCAATATCGGCAGATCTTTGCACGGTTCTCCTTGGTCCATCATGAAACCAGCGAATACTAGGAGACCACTTTGAAAGGAAAACACAATCGCAATGACAATGAAACAAAAAGAGAGTGAGGATCGGTTATTGCTTTGCAAAAGTTCTTTTTTTCTCTGAACGAAAATATACCAACATCACGGATCTGCTTACCTTCCCTTCGTTGGGAGAGAAGAACAGTGGCAGATGCGAGTGTTGCCTTTCTTGAAGACGGTGAGGGAGAAGGGGATTCAGCGAAGAGTGAAATGATGGTTGCTTCGTCCGTCAAACTTAGACTGCGGGGAGGTGGGGATTTGTGATACGACGGCTCGTTACTGCCGCGCTACGACCGGGGTGACTCTCCTCCTGCATACTGCCTTCTAATTTGGTCGATGGCATTTGGGCCCAGCGTCTTTGCATGGCCCGCATGTCGGTGAACAAAAGTATAAGCTGTATTCAGTAGAGGGAGGCGTTTCAATGACCTAGGAGGGGCCGAAGCGGTCGAGTGTCTCCTTTGTACTAGTAGTAATTGTTTTTTACGGGTAGCTGTAGAGTGTCTCTCTGTACTAGTAGTAATTGTTTCTCTAGGCGCTACCCACACCCAGACACCGCCCCCCCAAAAAAATCCTGGGTGCTCTTCTTCCTCCTCGCTCCCACCCACCTCACGTCAGCTCGCCCACTCGTACCCCAAATTCCTCACCTCACTCCCTCTGAAAACCCAGCTCCCCTTCTTCCTCACTCCTCTGAAAACCCCAGCTCCCTTCTTCTTTGCTACATAATACAACTAGGCTCGTCATTCGTTACTCTGCTCAAATCCGTGAGCACGACGCAACGCCCTCGAGGAAAATGGAGTCGGCTGACCCCAGCGCCAAGAAGATGAGGCTCCCGCCAGCGGCGACGCTTGTTGTAGATCCCGCACCGGTAGTGCGGGGAGAAGCGGCGACCCCGCCCCCACCGGATCCCAGGAACCCGTAGGATCTTGGCTGGACTACATCAGCGATCTCCCGGACGCCATCCTTGGGGAGATCATCTCGCTTCTCCCCACCAAGGATTGTTGCCGCACCCAAGTCCTCTCAATTCGGTGGCGCCCTCTATGGCGCCCCGTGCCCCTTAATCTCATTGTCGTCGGCTATCTCTCTTCAATGATTTTGAAATCCCAGAGCCATCATCTCCTCCCACCAGGCTCCGTTCAAAGCCTCTCGCATCCCGTCATGCTACTCGAGCAAGCATACCATGCCCCCGCAGTGGGCCTTTGGCTGAAATCCCCTGAATTCACAGAACTACAGCTGCTTGAGTTCTACTATTCCCCTGGAAATCACATACCACATACCGAACGCCATGAACTTGTGCCCTCAGCACCGATGTCCATCTCGCGGTTTTCCTCCTCTCTCCACACCGCCACCTTTGCGCTGTGCTACCTACCAGGCAATCTGGTATTAAACCTTCGACTCCCATTTCTCAAGAAACTTTCACTTGTGCGGGTTCGTATATCGGAGGCCTCATTGCACAACATCATCCACTCCAGTTGCCTGCTATTTGGAGTGCTTGGTGCTTGTTTTCACAGTTAGAATCGGTTGTCTCCAAATAAAGTCGCCTAACCTTGTGTGGAATTTCTTTTGACGGAAGACAGCTCATCATCCAAGATGCCCCTTCACTTCAAAGCTTGATCCTTGATTCTAGTTATTCACCGTTGCAAATAACCGTCCTCTCTGCGCCTAAACTAGAGACCTTGGGTGTAATACATGATCTCTGTGCTAATTTCAATATGGTGTTTGGCTCCACAGTTCTTCACGTACTTTATATTATCATCTACACTTGTAACCATAAGCTGCATTTTAAATTTTATGCATAATTTATATATCATCTTGGAGTACACATTTTGTACTAATATTATGTTCTATGCTCAATGAAGAGTTTCTCCATGGATGGCCTATCAATGGTGCTGGATTCTGTCAAGATCTTATATATCCAAATGAATAGTTTTGATCTGAACAAGATTATTGGCTTGCTGCAATGCTTTCCATGTCTGGAGAAGTTGTATATAAAGGTGATAATTTCACGCACATTGGAAGCCCGCATATAGTGTACTAGAATTAACCGTTCATCTGTTGCTCTTTCGACACTCTTCTTTTAGACCTTAAGCTTTTCAATCTTCATGTCTATTTAGGCAATAGGGCGGGTAAGAAAGTTATAACCAATCGGTGGATTCGTAAGCATCGGGATTTTCTCACTTATCATGAGATTCGATTGAAGACAATAACGCTAGAACGATATGTAGCCAACCGTGCAAACACAAGATTTGTCACATTCTTCTGCTTGAATGCGAGGTTACTATTGTCCATCGGGCTTAAGTTTATCAGCAGACATGGTTTTGATGGATGGGTATGTCGAAGAGCAAAAAAAGGAGTTTCGGTGGGCAAAAGAGCTTACGAGCGTGTCGGGCTTCTATTTACAACATATTGTGGTCATAATCCGATAAATTTTACGACCGGGATGTTCATTCTATGGACCTGACCGATCCATTTGACTATGACTGCCGAAAAGCAGTCTTTGGAGTTAGATGTTGTTGCCCTTTTCAATCTGGGTTTTTTTGTAAACCTGATGAACAATCAACCCTCGTGCTTTTGTACAGTTTGTAAGCTGGAGTTAGATGTTCCTGCCCTTTTCAACTCAGCTGTGACTGTCATATTTTCTTTGAAACAAGGCAAATGGCTTGCCATTCGTTTAATTTAGAGTGAAATATTGTAACAAATCACAACCAAGGCAAATAGCATCACTCACGCCGGCTGCTTGAGCTCACTGTGCATTCTGAAGCCAAGTGATTAGCCCCACCAGCACCCACAAACTTATTTCGAACTAGCACATCAAATGGGCTGTAAATTTTCATAGGAAAGGCTGCATGACCGTGAAAGATTTGGATTACGACATTTGGGACCAGCGAGGAAATAGCCTATCCAAGGTGGTGTCAACTTACTAGCTTGATCAACAAGCGATTCTGCCTACCAGCCGTTGGATTGACATCCAACATTTGTCGTGTATCTTCTATCTCTTGTCTTCTTCTTCCTCTAGCCGCCCAAACCAAACCACCCCGTCGGCTCCGCCTGCTCCTGCCTCCCATGGCTGGCTGCGCCTCCGCCGCCCTACCGTATGTACCCTCTAACATTGGCCAGCTCCTCCCTCTATTCCCCCACACGTCCTGTTATTCTCCGGCGACGTCAGCCCCAACACGCACCTGCGTGCGAACGATCAACCCTCGTACTCCCCTCCACTGCGGTTGGACGGTAGCATCTTCAACGGCTCCTATTCGTTCCGTCCGAGGCCCTGCCGTCGTCCTCCGCCTATGCGGCCTTGGTTCACTTCGCCATGCTGTCACTTCTCCCTCTTGCATTGTCAACGTCGTCAACAACCAAGAGGAACAAGGAGACGGTCAGACGTGGAGAGGATGATGATGAGGACCCACCAGCGTCATGGCGATGCAAGCAAGTGCCTCTATAGTACAAGCCCAAAATTATGGTTCCTCCTAATGGTTGGACATGGGGGCTCACGCCATTGTCAATGTAGTCAATAAGCGAGATAATTACACTCTGAGCGGTGACACGAGGGGACCCGACAAGTCGCGCAAATTTTTTTTTGAGGAACAAGCAGTTGTTATTTATACTAGTTTTAGCGACGGATCAGGGTAACAACGGGGCTGTGCGGGGGCTATGGCCCGTCTAGCCAGGATTTTATTTATGTTTACCACATCATGAGCCCAGTTGTGTTTTTTTCTTGCTGAAAATGGCTAGCCCAGTTCTATTTTTTAAAAGAAATACCCAAACAAGGCCTACTTGCTTTATCGGCCCTGCTGGGCTGCAAATCTTTCAAGGCGATGAGAGTTTCATTCGGTTTTCCAAGAAATGGCCTATACTTTTTTAAAACACATCAAACCGGGAATTAGTTTCAATTTTTTCATTACAAGATCTTAAATTCCATTGATTTTTATGCGTGGACAATTATTTGGATTTTATATTTATATAAATTACTTTTCAAAATAGTTTGAATCTGAATCGATATTTCTGGATTAAAAACAGTTGACCCCACCGAAATATGCAAAATTTCGTATACTTTTTAACCGTGGCCACAATATGGGGTGTAATGCTAACAAAAAGAAGATGGGCTCCAAAAAAAATCTTAAGAATTAGCAAATGGGTTGTACATTATTAAAAATAATGGCAGATGGGATGTATGTTGTTTTCCACAGATTTGAGGCTGACTTGTGCGCCTACTACAGGTTGACGCGTATGCTTTCATAAAAAAAGGTTGGCCTTTGCATAGCGCCCTTTCAACTTAGTCAACACACGAGAGCACTGACTGTTGGATGTCCATCCAACGGCTGTCGTGCTTCTTCAATCTCTGCTCTTCATGCTCCAGCCGCTCAAACAAGCGCCGGCGAGACTGCCTACTCCCTCCTCCCGCGGTCGGCTGTGCTGCCACAAGAGCCTCTCACGGCCCCACCGTACTCCCATCGCTGGCCTAGCCATCCCTCTACTCACCCACACATGCTGTTATTCTCCGGCGACGACAGACGAACCAGTAAACCCTCATACTCCTCCGCGTGGGAAACAACTGCCGAGTATTCCCTGGCTCTGTGTCGTTCCCTTCCTAGGCCTTGCCGTCGTCCACCGACCTGGTGCTCTCGGCGCGGCCTGGTCAACGTGGTCAATGAATGACATCCATCAGAAGTGGACTGTACGTGGAGAGGCTGACAGCTAGGTCCACGGCCGCACGCAAGGAAATGCCTCCTTATTACGCGCAAAATAATGATTCCTCCACCTGACAGCTAGGACCCACAGGAAGGGCCTCTGTATTTCGCAAAAAAACCGTTCCCCCGCAGGTCGGACCCACCAGCTATATCTTCGCACGCAAGGAAGTGCCTCCTTATTACGCCCAAAAAAATGAATACATACGCTAGGCTGGGACCCACCATATTGTTGGGCTGACTTGTGGGCCTACTAAGTTGACAGGGAGGTAGGGCTTTGTCAACTTAGTCAATACTCCAGTGACCGTATGATGTCCATCCAACGGCCATAGTGCTTTTTCAACCTCTGGTCTTCTTGCTGCAGCCGCCCAAAGCAGTGTCGGTCGTGCCGCCTGCTCCTGCCTCCCGTGGTCGGCTGTGCTACCGCCTGCTCCTGCCTCCCGTGGCCCGGCTCCGCATCATCCCCTTCCTAGGGCTCGCCGTCGTCCACCGCCGTGGTGCTCTCGGCGCGGCGTGGTCAATGTGGTCAATGACCGACTTCCATCGGAAGAGTACTGTATGTGGAGAGGCTGACAGCTGGGTCCATGGCAGCCGCAAGGAAGTGCCTCCTTATTACACGGAGAATAATTATTCCTCCACCTGACAGCGGGGACCCACCGGACGGGCCAACAGTATTTTGCGAAAAACATCATTTCCCCTTGACTGTTGGGACCCACCGGACGGGCCACCGTATTTCGCAAAAAAAATGTTCCCCCTGCTGTCAGCTCACACCCACCGGAAGTGCCTCCTTATTACGCACAAAAAAATGGATACTCCCCCGGCTAGCTGGGACCCACCTTGGTGGGAGGCTGTCTTGTGGGCCTACTAAGTTGACGGGGACGAAGGGCTTTCTCAACTTAGTCAATATGAACGATTTTAGCTCCAGTGACCGTACGGTGTCCATCCAACGGCCGTAGTGCTTCTTCAACCTCTGGTCTTCTTGCTCCAGCCGCCCAAAGCAGTGCCGCATGCTCCTGCCTCCCGTGGTCGGCTGTGCTGCCGCGGAGGCCTCGCCGCCCCCTACTATTCCAACCGCTGGCCAGGCCCTGCGGCGACGACAGCCTCACACCGCAGCCGAACCAGTGAACCCTCGTACTCCTCTCTGCGCGGGCTTCCATTGCCGCGTCTTCCCCGGCTCCGCGTCGTCCCCTTCCTAGGCCTCGTCGCCGTCCACCGCCGTGGTGCTCTCCGCGCGGCGTGGTCAACATGGTCAAGGAACGACTTCCATCGGAAGAGTACTGTACGTGGAGAGGCTGATACCGGGTCCACGGCCACAGCCCAGTTTTTTATGATTTGCCAAGTAAGTCGCTTTGTCGGGCTGTTGGGCTGCAAATCTTTCAAGACGAGGAGAGCTTTCATTCGGCTGGCCGAGAAAATGGCCCATCAGTAATGAGAAATGGGTTGTACATTTTTAAAACGCATCAAACAGGCAATTAGTTTCAAATATATTTTTTTTCATTTCAAGAGTTTATATTACATTAATTTTTATGCGTGGAGAATGTTGGATTTTATATTGATATACATTTATTTTTAAAATCAGTTTGAATGTGAGTCGAAATTCCGGGATTAAAAACAGTTCGGACCGCACCGAAATATGCAAAATTTCGTATAATTTTTTAACCGTGGCCACAATATGGGTTGTAATGCTAACAAAAACAATATGGGCTCCAAAAAAAACCTTAAGCATTAGCAAATGGGTTGTAAATTATTAGAAATAATGGCAGATGGGCTTATGCTGTTTTCCACAGATTTGAGGCTTTCCTAAAAAAAAGGTTGACGCACAAGCAGTGACGGTTGGATGTCCATCCAACGGCCGTCGTGCTTCTTCAATCTTTGCTCTTCCTGCTCCAGCCGCTCAAACAAGCGCCGGCGGGACTGCATGCTCCCTCCTCCCCACGACCGGCTGTGCTGCCGTGCAGGCCTCACCGCCCCACCGTACTCCCATCGCTGGCCTAGCCATCCCTCTACTCACCCACACCTGATGTTATTCTCCGGCGACGGCAGACGTACCAGTAAACCCTCGTACAGTCGTACTCCCCTTCGCGTGGGAAACAAGCTGAAGTCTTCCACGCCTGTAGCCGTCCCCTTCTTAGGCCTCGCCGTCGTCCACCGCCGTGGTGCTCTCGGCGCGGCGTGGTCAATGTGGTCAACGACCGACTTCCATCGGAAGAGTACTGTGCATGGAGAGGCTGACAGCTGGGTCCACGACCGCAGCAAGGAAGTGTCTCCTTATTACGCGCAGAATAACTATTCCTCCACCTGACAGCGGGGACCCACCGGACGGGCCACCGTATTCGTGAAAAAACGTTTCCCACGACTCATCGGGACCCACCAGCTACACCTTCGCACGCAAGGAAGTGCGCCCGGGCAAAAAAACGATTCGCCCCCCTGACTGCTGGGACCCACCAGCTAAATCTTCGCAAGCAAGGAAGTGCGTCCGGGCAAAAAAATGATTCGCCCCCCTGACTGCTGGGACCCACCAGCTACATCTTCACAGGCAAGGAAGTGCACGGCGGTCGGGACCCACACGGTCGAAGCGTGCGTAGTGTTGTCATTACGGTGACGATATGCGTACATATATACTAGTGGATGTAGAGGCGGCGTGTCGTAGTAGAGAACGCGACGTAGCATGTACACGCGTCGTCTGGCGCCAGGGTGCAAGAAAGAAAATACGGCCCCGTATGTGGACATACGGGCGGGGTCTCGAACGCCTACTCGCGCATACGTACGGCGAGGGCTCGTGTACATGGCTGGGTCGGAACAGAGAAACAACGTCGTCGTCGTGTTCATGGGGAGGCAATGGAATGCGTCGTGTTAATGGGGAGGCAACGGAATGCGTCGTGTTCATCGGGAGGCAATGAAACGCGTGGGAGCCAACCAGCTGGGTCGGAACGGAATGCGTGGTCGTGTTCATCGGGAGGGCTTGGATGGAACAGGCAATGGAAACGAGGCCTGACGTACCGCAGAACGGAGAAAACGGACCTCCTACGTTCGGAGCAGGGGTCTGTTGATAGGGAGGGTGTGACGCATCGCAAAAGCGGAGGAAAGCAGACCTCCTACGGTCGAAGCAGGGGTCTTGTTGATCGGGAAGGGTGTGGCGTGCCGCAAAAGCGGAGAAGCGGACCTCCTATGGTGAAACGGGAGTCTGTTGAGCAGGAGGGTGTGGCGTACCACAAAAGCGGAGGAAGCGGACCTCCCTACGGTCGAAACGGGGAGTCTGTTGATCGGGAGGGTGTGGCGTGCATGAAAGCAGACGAAACGGACCTCCTACGGCGAAATGGGGGTCTGTTCATCGGGAGGTGTGGCGTGCCGCAAAATGGGACTCCATGGGACCTTGTTCATCTCCACCGTCGACCTCCTCCGGCCTCCATGGGCTACCGTCGACCTCCTCCAGCCTCCACGGGCTCCCTGTTTATCCGGCCTCCACCGCACGCTACTCCACCGCTCTTGTTCAACCACCCCTCCACGGGCACCCCTCCACCGTCTCTTGTTCATCCAGCCCTCCACACCACGGGGTCTGTTCAACCACCCCTCCACGGCCACCCCTCCACCGTCTCATCGTTCATCCAGCCCTCCACACCACGGGTCCTGTTCATCCGGAGGCAACGCCACCGCTCCTTGTTCATCCAACCCCAGCAACGCTCACTGTTCATCCAATCGATCGGCTTGATTAGCGGCAGCAGCGAAGAATCACTCCATCGGGTTGATTAACAGCCATCGATCGATCGCCGGGTCGATAACGCGTAACTGCGGTAATGTCGCTCGGGTTCGATTAGAGCCCAACGCCTCGCTTCGGGTTGATTAGAGCCAACGCCGCACACACGCAGCAGCGTCACGTCTGAGAAAGCAGCGCATCGCTCGGCCCCGACCTCCCACCATAACCGCAACTCCCGAAATTTTCCTCCCCTCGCTTCAACCACGGGTTTTTCCGTCATGGGCGGCCCAAAGAATGTCATGCATTGCGTCTCCGGCCCACCCAAGACGAAAAGCCCATTTTCTGTCATGATTTTTTGTCATAGAAGTAGGAGCCCACCACATCTATGATGATACCGGGTTTTGTCACAATTATCGTCATAGAAGTGTCATATGTATGACAGAAAAAAATTCGTCCGGCCCAAAATGTCATAGATGTGTCTTTTTTTGTAGTGAGAGGCCATACATCGTGTCATCCTATGGAGAAAGGATTGCATCATCTTTCAAAGTCCGCAGACACCGCGTCTGCCGACTCCTCCTCGAAGTCCGCCATCGAGTCAGCAGACTTCCGCTCCTCCAAGTCCACGAACGCGTGAGCCGACTCCTCCTCGAAGTACGCCACCTCCTCCAAGTCCACAAACGCGTGAGCGAACTCACCTTCAAGTGCAGCAGCGTCAGGCCACTCCTCTGTTTCAAGTCCGACACCGTGTCGACCACACCTCCTGCTTCAAGTCCGGCTGGCGTCAGGCCACTCCTCCTGCTCCAACTCAGCCACGTCAGCCGTCTCCGCCGTCTCAGCAATCGCAGAAGAGACACGCCGCAGCTATGTTGCGTAGCGGTACGAGTCGAGGTAGTACAGGAAGTACAGGCGGAGACAAGCGATATAAATATGGTCCAAGCCTCGCTCCTCTTCCTCAAAGGCCTTACGACATGACCGAGGAGCAAAACGCAGCCATAGTGCGGGCCCAAGTGGACACCCATTTTGGACCGAAACCGGCACCGCCGTCAAGGGATAAAGTGCCTGAGGAAAAGATTGACCACTTCATTCGTATGGCTAGACCACCAGCTCTCAAGCCTGTTGACTCAGACTATGAGCGCCAAATCAGGAAGGCACATCGAGCACGACTACAGAAGGAAGCGAGCTCGAGCTCGATCCAACAAGCAGATGGCAAAAAATGCGGGAAAACCGTTCCCCAGCTTGGAGAACAGGCGGCGCAATCGATCCCCCTGCCTGTTGTGCTAACAACATATGAGAGGAGTACGCACGCCCAATATTATTGTGGGAAAACCGTTAACGTTCCCCAGCTGGGCGATGTGGTAATAACCGAGGAGCATATAATGCAGGCTGAAATGCTCAAGATCACTGTTGGACAACTCCTCGAAATCGAGCCCATGTCTCCGCTTAGAGAGGAGGAAATAAAACGGAAACATGTCCGGGGCCAACCTTTGGTCGAGCCAGACAAGGTCAAGAACCTCCCAACGAGAATGTATGAATTGCATCAATGGTACATGAACATTACCAAGATTTCCAATCGAGAGTCCCTCATGGTGAATGTCAAGGAAGAGCATTACTTCCATCAGAAAGCTCTATCCGTTGAGTATCCAGAACTATTTCAGTTATACAATCAAGACGCAGTCGACAAATCTATCGTCAGTTGCTATTGTCTTTAAGTGATTTCTTTCTGTAATTTAAGTCTCAAGCTAGCTGTAGTGATCATTTTGATCAATCATTACATGTAATTATCCTCACTATATTCTTTTCTGTGGTATTATATGCAGGATGAAGATGTATGAAATGAAAAAATCTGGACGCTATGGCATTGGGTTCATTGACCCAAATACCATTAATGAGTACACATGGAATCTTCCAACTTGTCGAGCAAGTTTAGAGGAAAGCATGCTAGAGTTCTTCAAGCGCCTCAATACCAATGAAGATATACTACTTCCTTACAACTTCCTGTGAGTCAAACTGTCTTGTACTAAAAATTATATTTTTGCTTACTAGCTAGCTAGATGTTAATAATTAAGTGTATAGGGTTTACGGTAGTTGATTAGGTGTTATGCACATGCCCGCTTAATTAAGACATGCAAACGTGTGCGCATGCAGTTTCCACTGGATCTTGTTAGACATTAAAATTGACGAAGGAAAAGTTGAAGTACTGGACTCACTACTTAAAGAAGAAAGTGACTACACCATCGTGAAGGGGATAGTCAACAGGTAATTTCAATCATTATTAACTATATCTCGGCCTATTTAGTTCGTCATTTCCTGATATGAACTATTTAATAACCCCTTTATTAATCTTCTTTGCCGGCGGGCAGGGCTTGGGCAAAGTTTATCAAGGTGACTCCAGGCAAATGGGCAAAAAAGCTGTTTTGATATCGACCAAAGGTAAGTAATTAAGTAGTACTAGCTAGCTAGCTAGCTACCATCTCTTTAATTCTTGTTTCAATATCAATTAATTATCATGCTTAATTAATCATTATCTGATTCAATTCCATTCTCGTAAAGGCCTCAAGCAAAGCGCCGGGAATGATCTGTGTGCATTCTACATTTGCGAGAACATTCGCATGATGGCGTCCGAAAGAAGCAGATCTCAAAGACATGACTGGGTACGTTTGTCAGAATACTATTCACACCATTATCGATATCTAGTCACACAACTAATACACATGCATATTGATCTCCTTCTTAACAGTTCAGAGAGGTGCGGGAGCAGCTCCTACCAACGGACCGCATACTAGCACTTCAAGAGGAAATAGCAGGATTTTTGCTCGACCAGGTCATAGATCCCAAAGGAGAATAATATTACCCGCTACCGCCCCCATGAACCACTTGTCATCGTGTTCCGAAGGCACCAAGGCAACATGTAAGAGAAATTGTATATATATATATATATATATATATATATATATATGCGGTTCTACGTACGAGAAAATCTATTCATATATATGCATAACATGTACAATATGTAGTATCGTAAAATACCAGCAAACAAAAAAGAATTAAATGGAAAACACAAAATTAATGGAAAATAAAAAAATAAAACCAAAATCCCCCTAAACATTTAGTACCGTTTGGTGTTACCAACCGGTACTAATGGTCTACCAGCACACGGGCCTGGCTCGTGCCATGTGGTGGCACTTTAGCGCCGGTTCGCGTCGAACCGGTAGTAAAGGGGGGGGGGGGCTTTAGTCTCCACTCTTTAGTGCCGGTTGTAGAACCGGCACTAAAGACCCTTACGAACCGGCGCTAAAGCCCGGTTCTGCACTAATGTCTGCCAACCAATCTCCCATCCGACGATCTCCGACCTTCTCCGTTATGGAGGGTAGTGGATCCGAGTCCTACGCCTCCAGGTCCCTCGACTTCGAGCGCAACCCACGCGGCCCCGAGGAGGAGATGGTCGTCCGGCGTGCGCTTCGCCGCTCCTGGGAGGAGGCCGCCCCGACGGCAGCGCTCGGATCATTCCGTCGGGAATCCATTGCGTCCATCCAAATGGTGCATGGATCCGGCGCTTGCAGTGTCATCGCTGCCTTACCAGAGACGATGCAATCCATCTGGTGTCCGAACGCAGTGGTTGGCTCGCAACCTGTCCGTTGGCGCGCCGAGGGGATGGACACACCATGGGCGTCGTCCGATGCAAACATGGCGTGCGCGCCCTCCGTGCGAGGCAACGGGCGCGGGAGGCGGCGGTAGTCCTCGCGGTGGTTGACATTGGCGAGGCGGAGTCGCATTCGTCGGCGCCCCATATGGTGCACAAGTCTGGGCGTCGCAACTGCGTCGTGGTGCATGTCATCTGCTCGGCCCAAGACAGATCCATCATCGATTTTACGTCCATCGGCACCGTCAGTGTTCCAGGTTCCGACAAGGAATAATAGGGTATGGGAGACGGCGGCGCCTTGATTCCCGTGAGCCGGATCGTGTCCCATGCTGTACTCTACCTTGCCGGCGATCGGACCAACAATCTGGGGAGCGCAGCTAGCCGCCGGACATGGCACGGCGGAGCCGGACGAGCTCTGCTTAAAATCGATTTACATTCCATGTAATAGTATAGATTTGAGATTTCTAATTTAAGGTACTCGGTTGTAGAATGGATTATATGAGGCATGACCGGTCACTGTTCATGAACGCGTCCGGCGTGTCTATGGGCATTTGAAGGGTCGGATTTATCGAGTCCGGCCGTAGATGCTGTAAGTTACTAGTACTACAAGCAATTTGGCAAGTTTGATTCAGGAACGATGTTTTTTTTCGAGAATCAGGAACGATGGTTGTCTCGGAGAAAAAACACTAGTTAAAATTATCGCAGTTAGTAACCTTGGTTCATTCTACCGCAGAAACCTCGGGTGAATGGTTATCTGTTACATTCACATGTCATGAGTAAGAGTAAGAAAAAATAGCAGTGATGTGTCCCTTAATTAAACCGCACGTCAATGATAAATACAGTTGCGCCTCTCCTCCCGCACGCCACTGATAATAGTGCAATTACCAGTGATGTGCACACATTTTGTACCCTACAGTGGTATGACCCATATCAATGACGCGCCCCCCTTCTCCCCAATTGTTACTAGAAACTTCTAGAGTGTGCTCCCGCCATAAATCTGAGAAAGAAAGATAACGACAAAGAGCAAAGTTATACAAAACCGAAAATCTATCTAGACAGAGGAAAAAGAAAAAGGAAAGGATTCTGACACGATCAAAATAGCGATCAACGAACTACAACGACGACTATCAACACCAACCATCTTTTGACATCGAGTAAATGGCACCGGCGGTCTGAGAACTTGCGCTGCGGGTGCACTTAAGTTACGGTACTTGCAAACCGGAAAAAACCCGTTATAGGACTTGCATCATGGGTGCAGATAGGTTACACAGGTCATCTAAACCAGCCAGCTGCCCGTTTTCTCCCTCTAACGGTCAAACACGATAAATTTGTTCACGACTTTAAAAATATATGTGATTCGTGACTTTTAAAAAAATGTTCATGCACGATTAATTTGAAAACTATTTGTTCACAACTTTAAAAAAATGTTCGCGAATGTTAAAACAATATATTTGTGATCCGCGAGTTAAAATAATGTTCCCAAATGATAAACTAAAAATATTTATTAAAATATTTGTGATTCGTGACTTTAAAAAAATGTCCAGGAACGAAAAATTTGAAAAACAATTCAAATTAAAAATTTAAAAATGTTCGTGAATGATTAATTTGAAAACCGTTTGCTCACGAGTTTAAAAAAATGGTCGAGAATGATAAATTTTAAAAATATTTTTGATTCGCGAACATTTTTTTAAAGTTGTAAACACTAAAAAACTTTGTGATTCAAGACTTTAAAAAACTCGTGAACGATAAATTAAAAAATATTTATTAAAAATATTTGTGATTCGTGGCTTTAAAAAAATGTCCACAAACAAAAAATTTGAAAATGTTCGTGAATGATTAATTCGAAAACTATTTGTTCACGACTTTAAAAAAATCCGAGAACGATAAATTTGAAATATTTGTGATTCACGAACATGTTTTTGAAGTTGTGAACATTTAAAAAAATATTTGTGATTCGCGACTTTAAAAAAAGTTCACGAACGATAAATTAAAAAATATTTATTAAAAATGTTTATGATTCGTGACTTTTAATAAATATCCACGAACGAAAAATTTAAAAATATTTGAGAACAATAAATTTGAAAATGTTCTTGAATGATTAATTTGAAAACTATTTGTTCATGACTTAAATAAATGTTCGCTAATGATAAATTTGAAAAATATTTGTGATTCGCGAACATTTGTTTTTAAGTTGTGAACATTTTAAAAAAATATTTGTGATTCGTGATTTTAAAAAAAATTCTCGAACGATAAATTAAAAAATATTTATTAAAAATATTTGTGATTCGTGACTTTAAGAAAATGTCCAGGAGCGAATATTTTGAAATGTGACCTATCTGCACCCGCGACGCAACTTCTATATCCGTTTTTTCTCGAAAATAGGGCAGCCGGCCGGTTTAGATGGCACATGTGACCTATCTGCACCTGCAATGCAAGTTCTATGACGGGTTTTTTCAGTTTGCAAGTTCCATGACTTAAGTGCACCCGCAGCGCAAGTTCTCGGACCGCCTGTGCCATTTGCTCTTTGACATCACAAAGACAACAAAAGATGTTCTTCACCAGGAAGGTAACGATGACCAAACAACACTATCCCCGGATCGACAAATCATGGACTTTCAGGTTTTCACGCTAAAGCACCCCGGAGATAAATAAACCATTAAAGCATCATAGCTAAAACACATCAATTCACATGGGTGTCACCCAAGCGCTATAGATGGCGCGCTAAAACAAATCAATTGTTCACATCCAAGCACTACATGTAAGGTATTGAGAAAAAGTAATTTTAACGTGCTACCTCTTACCCACCTATTTTCATATGGAAGATAACACTTGCAAGAGAAAGTTAGCAATGCAGATAGCACGAAAATCATTCAGAACCGATTTTTTGCTTTTTTGCCGCCCCGGAACTCTTCGCCACTGCACTCGTCAGTTTTCTCTTAGCGACCAGGATCGAGGGCAAGAGATGATCTTCTGTAGCAAGAATCGACTTGAGCGCAGCACATGCAGCCTTCTGTTCGGACAGCCTTTTATTCTTAGCACGGTCGTCGCTGACATATGAAACACCCTCAAAGAGAACACTTGATTTCCAGTATGTCATCTCAAGCTCTTTGACTATGGAGGAAGAATAGACAGGCAGGCTTGACTTGGACTTAAGTGCAAACTCATGCAGAATAGATTTCGCACATAATTCATCCTAAAACAAAATAAGTTGTAATCAGGCTAAGCCCGTATATTCAGACTAGCTAGAAGAATACAGTAGTAGGCTGGCTAGTAAAACAGGAAGATAAAATATGGATTGACAGTATAAGCTTACGGAAAGGCTACTTGTAATGTTAAGTCACTTGTTCAGCAAGATGAAGTTTAGAGTATGAGAGTTGAACTCTACTTCGCGTACGATGGGCAAACATACAGACGTTCTTATTTGCAAAATTGGTACTTACAATATTTCATTTGTTAGAGCATTATAGCTTTAAACTTAGCGAGGATAATACTGCATCTCCAAGCTGGACGTCTATTTATCACTTATCAGACGCACAACCTTCCATCATTGTTCAAAGTCAGTTTAACAGCCTACTACTTTGCACATGATAGACAAACATAAAGTAATACTGAGTTACAAAATTGATACAATTCAAGCTGGACGTTTATTTATCAGAATAACCTTCCATTACTGTTCAAAGTCAGTTTCAGGGGCTAATTTGCAGATGATATTATATAGATAAACATAAAGGCATTAGTTGGAAAATTGATACAATACTTATTTTTTTTATGCTACAACATTATAGCAGAAAACTTGGAGGGTAACTACTCCATCTCCAAGCTGGATAGACGTGAAGAAGAGCTACCAATTTGAGGTCTATTTATCAGATGTAAACGATTATTGCAGGTATGGAGTATGGTAAGACACACAAGTACAAAACAGAATCCCCATACCTTCTCGATCCTCAATGTAACATCGTCGCATTTACTCAACAGGCTTGTGCAAGCAACTTGGGCAGCATCTAATTCTGCCTCTTTGCGCTGTAGATGGGCCTCCAATGAACAGAAAGTATCATCATTCACTTTGACCTCAGACCTGAATTTCACATTATGCAGTTCTCCTTCAATTTTTGTGACATAGATGGGAAACATCTGGTACGTCCTTAAACAATATGTCTCTAACTTGTTTCTGTAATAATAACCTACATAGCAAATTATTACTAGTTAATACGTGAACACAGAACATAAAAAGGACACGCAATATACATAAGCAATGCAAAAAATAGCGGCATTCACCTTGAGTGCTGATTGGTTCCTTTAATTGATCGAAGGCCTCAAGAAGAGTAGGACCATTGTACCAGTCGAGATTAGAGCCTCTCTTAGAGATATTGTTTCCTTCTTCATCACAACTTATCGGCACAATTATGGTATTGCACCCAGATTTCACAAAATGCGAAGATAGTTGTCCCTCTACTGCATTGTAACTGTGCTCATCCATCTACACGGACAATAACACCAAACTGTAACATAAACTGATAAAACTAAACAACTACTCCCTCCGTTCCTAAATATAAGTCTTTGTAGAGATTCCACTATGGACTACATACAGAGCAAAATGAGTGAATCTATGCTCTAAATGTATCTATATACATCCGTATGTTGTCCATAGTGAAATCTCTACAAAGACTTATATTTAGGAACAGATGGAGTACGATACTAAAACTCTATATAATGTGGCAGATCTATACGAACCTTGCAGCAGCAGATGATCTGCTTACCACCATTGAGAAAGCCATGTTGTTCTATATTAGCCTCAAAATCGCTAGTTGTGGACTCAGTCATCATCACGACAATGCAATCGGCTTTCTCTGCTTTATCGATCACACAAAAAATGTAGTTGCTGGTCTCGAACTTCCACAGGAGTGATTGATCTCTAAGCTCCTTCTTGGCAACCTCAAGGAGATACTTAAGTGGACCCTGGGGATTTTTCTCAAGTTCCGCTATGACACTCCTGCTGATAGCACCCAGCTCTCTTATGAGAGAGTTATACATGGTATAGTTCATCTCACCAACAAAAAATACGTTGATGTGTCTCTTCTCTTTTCCCATGTTGTATGTACCTTGGGAAAAAAAAAAAACGAACGACCCACGTTAGAGATGAGTAAAATCAAGACATTAATCATTGGCATTAGTATATCGACGAATATGTGCGAATAGACCTTAATTACTTCTGGTAGATAAAGATAATCAGGAAAGTATTAGCACGCTATGCGATAGGGCAAGATGAATTGTGTACGTGAAACCGCCAAAATAAAATATTTCGTTCAATGGAACAAACAACCGAGACGATCGAGAACCGCAGCTAACAACGGACGAATCCTACACTACTGCAATCGTTACATGAAATGAGACATGCACAACCGAGGAACTTTAGAGGCATCGAGGCACAGCTTTGACGGGGAAGAACCTATACCAGCTCCGAGATCCGTAGACAGGACACGAGCACATGAGCTAAGAAAGTGATCCACACTTCTTACCGGAGATCGATGAGGTAGCCGCGGTGGTTTGGGGTGGCGCTGGCTGCGGCAGCGGCAGCGGCAGCGGCGCCGTCTCTGACTTGGGGAGGTGCTGGCTGCAGAAGTTCACCGGAGGTACGTACTAGGTATTTGATGAGTCTCCAACTCGCGAACGCTACTTTTCTTTTTACTATGCTGATGAATTTTTTTTCTATTCTGACGAGGGAAACGCCAACGCCAATTGCACGCGCACGCAGTGTTGTAGTACAAGCAGGAAGGCCCAAACACTACGGGCCCGTTCGCTTTAAAGGAATCGTGGTTTCTTAGGTATTTTTTTTCCTACCCCTAAAAAAAGGTATTTTTTTTCCTTCCGTTTCTAAAAAAGGGTATTTTTTCCTTCCCTGCGTTCGTTTCAAAGGAAGGTGTGTTACATTCCCTCAAAAAAGAGAAGAGGAAGGTGTTACATCATTCCATAGGAAAGTCCAACTCCTCTATATAACGTACGCAGGCGTCATATAGATAGGAAACACCCATGTCAGCCGAAATGAGCCAGAAGTGTGGCAGCCCATTTACCTGGTGCTAATATTTGTGCGAGAATATACATTAAAAACATAATAAATTTAACCTAAATATAATTCTATATAAAATATACTTTCCAAATAAGTTTCAATATCTAAAAATTACTTAAAATAGATATTTTAATAAAATATTCATCTTGTGTCTAAAAATGTGAAGTTTGTGTTTAAAAAAAATGTTTAATGTGTATTTCCAAAATGTTTACTGTGTATTAAAAATATATTCAGTTTGCGTTTAAAAAATGATCATTGTGCATTTAAAAAATGTTCATCAAACATGCAAAAAACGTTTCCTGTATATTTAGAAAAGATCATCTTATATTAAAAAAATCTGCGTCCATTTAAAATATTACGCCATGTTTTCATAAAAATATAAAAGTATAAAAAAAGTAGATTTCTAAATAAAAAAGTAAATAGTAAAAATTAAATAAAATACCCAGGAAAAACTGAAAAGGACCGGAAGAAAAAACAGAGAAATGAAGAAAACCACGCATGGAACCTTCTAGAATCTTCAGAAAACTGGATGGGGGACTATCTAAACAAAAACAAAACCAGTGAGCGTCATTGGAACAAACGAATCACAAATAAGAAATGGCAGATCGTATTCCCCACGTAGGTCATGGAATCGCAATCAATAGCACACTCCTCCCGCGAGTTTGAATTTTTTTTAATTCAAGATCATTTTTTTCAAACTCGTGGACATATTTTGAAAGTCCTGAACACTTTTTCGAACTGAAAATATTTTTATAATTCACAAACTTTTTTTAATTCATGCACAATATTTTTATGTTCGTGATTTTTTTAAAATTAGTGAAGGTTTTTTGAACCCACACTAGAAACGAACTTCATCATTTTTTTTGTATGCATGAACATTTTTTAAATCATAAAATTGTTTCAAATTCAGCAACATATTTCATCAAATTTGTGAACATTTTTCAAAATTTGCACGCCTTTATTCAAAATTCGTAAACATTTTCTTAACTAATGACCAGTTTTAATAAAAATTATTTTTGAATTGGCGAATAGTTTTTTGAGTGTGCATTTTTTTCAGATTCATGAATATTTTTTCAAATTTGTGAACATTTTCTGTATTCACGCTTATTTTTAAATTCAAGAACATTTGTTTAACACGCGGACAATTTTTGAATCTGAGAGAATTTTTAAAGTTATTGAATATTTTGGGAGATTCGAATTTTGTTTGAAATCATGGACATTAAGAATAAAAAACAGAAAAAAAGAAATAAACTGGGGCGCAACGCACCCGCACATGGCCGACCATAATCCCGCTCCAGAGGAGGGGGGGTGCGCATTTATACGATCTCCCCCGCGCAAGTCGCTAAATAGGAGGTCTCATAATAAACCGGAGGAGAAGACACTGTGGTTGCCGCGCTTGAACCAAACAATACTAATCTTGTTACAGGGCCGGCCTAATTCGGTCGCATGCGAGCATTGTCCATATGACACCTGAGAGCGCCCAACAGGATTCACCGAAAATTCTAGGTAACAGTACCAACTCCATAGGTCCTTAACGCCGCAGGCTCAAGGTTTTAGCAACATAGATGCGGCAAGCTCTTGGAACCTAGTCACACATTCGGATGTCCCCAGATAGCATCACGTGATATGATCTCCGGAAATTCGAAGGCGCCAAATAGTCTAAAAGGAGCCGATAAATTCTGCATGGTCCGACCCATTTAAGCTTGTACCCAGTTCTTGGTTTTAGAAAGCTTGTAGAAGCTTACACGCCGAGTTTTTTTTTCTTTTCTTCGTTTGTGCAGTTTTTACTTGATTTTGCCCATTTTTTCTCATTTTCTTTTTGATTGTTTTTATTTTCCTTTTAAATCTATGAATATTTTTAGGAAAATGTTGTCCCTCACCACATTGAGGGCGCGTCAGCTACGTCGTGCGGGCGACAAGTATCACATGGGGTGCGACACACAACTCTTCTCTTTCTTTTCCTTATCTATTCGACGTTCGATCCCTCATCCGTGACGCGCCCCTCTGCTTGACCCGCTGCTCGGTTTCACCATTCCTTCTCTTTCCCCAAGCGCACTCCCTCGGAAGCGGGTGTCCCAAGAGCCTCCCCATCCCTCCTTTCTCCCCTATGGCCGGACCGTTGCGTGCGGGGTGGGGTGGGGGCGACCACCATAGATTGCGGCTATGAAAAACATGGTTGTGATGCGGTAGGTGATTTCGGCAATGACGACATTGCTGCTAGTCAGGACGTGTTGCTACTGTACCTCACAATGTTTAGAGGGTTGAAACCCCCAATGCGCAAAGTTGGTGGGATGCTTCAATGACGATGATGACACTGGTGTCGGCGACACTTCAGCAAAAGTGTGCGACCGAGATGCTACAACCATGGCGGTACTTCAGAAATAGCCGCACTACAATGACTGTTATACTTCTTCAGCTACAGCGAGGCTGCAAAGATAGGCGGATCTACTTCTCCAACAACAATGATGGTACACTGACGGGGGGTTGCACCGCTTCTGCAATGGTGGGGCGACGCGTTACGATGATGGTGTTCGTCCTTTTGCAACAAGGGCGGCACTGTAACACTGGCGTTAGGATGATGACAACACTTGATACTATAGCGCTTGCTGGGAGGCAACCCAATATTTACCATTTTTATTTCTTTTTCTTTGTGTAAACATGATTATTGCTACTGTAATGATTATGTTTGTATCTTTGCTTTTGAATTATATGCCAAGTAAAGCCTTTAGGTTGATGTGGACGATTGTTTATTTGGTTCTGTGCAAAAATAGAAACTTCTGCGAATCTACATTCTGTACTGGAGAATGAGAAAACTTTGATTTTTTTACACAGTACTTGCTACACAAATTGTTTACGTTGTACTTAGTTTTTGTAATGTTAGGAGTTAATAAGTATGACTAAAAAGTACATTATTACGTACTGTTCAGATTTAGATGAATTCTGTTTTTATTGCATAGTGTGCTTGTTTTGATGTTTCTATGGATTCTATTGGATGATATAAGTCATGGAAATGATAGAATACAATATGCATTATGCAAGAACAATTATGAATCTACTTATGATAGTACCTAAGTTAATGATTATTTCATTATACTAATGGATCTCACGAGGTTTTGTTGTGTTTTGTGTGATCGAAGTTTTATGTTTTGGGTGAGATGAGATGGATGAAAGAATAAGGAATGGCAAGACCATAACCTTGGGGATTCCCAAGGCACCCCAAGGTAATATTAATGGAAGATCCAAACATCTAAGTTTGGGGATGCCCCTGAAGGCATCCCCTCTTTCGTCTCCAATCTATCGGCAATATCAGTCGGAGCTATATTATTATTCATCACATGATATGTGTTTTGCTTGGTGCATCGTGTATTATATTTTATTTGTTTGGTAGTTTACACAATCATTGTTTCCTGATAATACCAATTACAATAGACACACATTCATCACAATTTATAGAATGCTCATTGAACTTCACTTATATCTTTTGAGTTAAGGCAATTTTGGTCATGTGCTTCACTTATGTCTTTAGACCACAACGATACTTGTATTTTATAGAAATCAATTGCCCTCTCATGCTTTACTTATATATCTTTGAGAGTTGAATAGTTAGTGGTAATTTACATGAGATATATGTTTAGTCCAAAAATGATAAGTATACAAGAGTGGTATAAAAAACTTGCATGTAAATCACTGAATATGATGCGTGTGATTAATGATATTGAGGTTGTAATATGAAGGTTTACTAGTTGATAAACATTGGCTAGTAAAATTATCGATACTAAGGTTTGTTATGTTCTATTCATTAAAGTGTCGGTCATGGCATGGCGGGAAGTTGGAGTGTAATTTATCCTTGATTGACATCCTTTGTGTTGTCTAGATCGGGGGCGTGTGATGGTTAACTCCTACCAACCCCCTCCCCAGGGGCATATGTGTAGTACTTTGCTTCGAGGGCTTCTAGATTTTCACAATAAGTATATGTGTTCTTTATGACTAATGTGAGTTTGTGGACTGTAAGCACTTCCACCTTTCCATAATTTGTGATCCTCTTCGGTACCATGCATTGCCCGTTCTCACCTAAAGACTTGGTGCAAACTGTTGTGGAACACAGTATTTCAAAAAAATTCATACGATCATGCAAGATCTATCTAGGAGATGCATAACAACGAGCGGGGAGAGTGTGTCCACGTACCCTCGTAGACCGAAAGCGGAAGTGTTAAGTAACGCCGTTGATCTAGTCGAACGTATTCGTGATCCAACCGATCAAGTACCGAACGCACGGCACCTCCGCGATCTGCACACGTTAGCTCGGTGACGTCCCTCGAACTCTAGATCCAGCTGAGGCCAAGGGAGAGTTTCGTCAGCATGACGTCGTGGTGACCGTGATGATGACGTTACCGACGCAGGGCTTTGCCTAAGCACTACGACAATATGACCGAGGTGGAAATCTATGGAGGGGGGCACCGCACACAACTAAGATCAACTTGTGTGTCTATGGGGTGACCCCTCCCCCGTATATAAAGGAGTGGAGGAGGGGGAGGGCTGGCCTCCTATGGCGCACCCCAAGGGGGGATTCCTACTCCTACTAGGAGTAGGTTTCCCCCTTTCCTAGTCCAACTAGGAGGGGGAAGGAAGGGAAGAGGCAGAGAAAGGAAAGGGGGCGGCCCCCCTCCCCAATTAGGATTGGGCTTGGGGGGGGGGGGGCGCCCCTCCACCTGGCGCCTCCTCCTCTCTTCCACTATGGCCCATTAAGGCCCATTAACTCCTCGGGGGGTTCCGGTAACCCCCCGGTACTCCGGAAAATGCCCGAACTCATCCGAAACCATTCTGATGTCCAAACATAATGTTCCAATATGTCAATCTTCATGTCTCAACCATTTCGAGACTCCTCGTCATGTCCGTGATCACATCCGGGACTCCAAACAACCTTCAGTACAACAAATCACAAAACTCATAATACATATTGTCATCGAACATTAAGCGTGCAGACCCTACGGGTTAGAGAACTATGTAGACATGACTGAGACTCATCTCCGGTCAATAACCAATAGCGGAACCTGGATGCTCATATTGGTTCCTGAAGGAAATATGCCCTAGAGGCAATAATAAAGTTATTATTTATTTCCTTATATCATGATAAATGTTTATTATTCATGCTAGAATTGTATTAACCGGAAACATAATACATGTGTGAATACATAGACAAATAGAGTGTCACTAGTATGCCTCTACTTGACTAGCTTGTTGATCAAAGATGGTTATGTTTCCTAGCCATAGACATGAGTTGTCATTTGATTAACGGGATCACATCATTAGGAGAATGATGTGATTGACTTGACCCATTCCGTTAGCTTAGCACACGATCATTTAGTATTCTGCTATTGCTTTCTTCATGACTTATACATGTTCCTATGACTATGAGATTATGCAACTCTCATTTACCGGAGTGTAACGCCCACGATGCGGCTATATCTCCCACGTGTCGAAGCACGACTTAGAGGCATAACCACATTGTGGTTTTGTCGCAAGAAGGGTCATTTTCACACAATCCCATGTAATGAACAAGACTGGGATAAAGAGTTGGCTTACAATCGCCACTTCACACAAGTGCTTAAATAAATCATACATCAATCAGAGTACACACATAGTCCGACTACGGAAAAATCCAAAAGAAAACAAGATAACCCAACTGCTAGATCCACGATCGTCCCAACTGGGCTCCACTACTGATCAACATGAAACGAAACATAGCAACGACCAAGATCTTCGTTGAGCTCCCATCTGAGCTCGGTTGCATCACTACCTTTGGTATCATCGGCACCTGCAACTGTTGTGATAGTATCTGGTGAGTCACGAGGACTCAGCAATCTCAAAACCCGCGAGATCAAGACTATTTGAACTTATGGGTAGGAAGTGGTAATGAGGTGGAGTTGCAGCAAGCACTAAGCAAATATGGTGGCTAACATACGCAAATAAGAGCGAGAAGAGAAGCAACGGAACGGTCGTGAAGCTAGAAGTGATCAAGAAGTGATCCTGAAACTACTTACGCACAACCATAACACCAAGACCGTGTTCACTTCCCGGACTCCGCCGAAAAAAGACCATCATGGCTACACACACGGTTGATGCGTTTTAATTAAGTCAAGTGTCAAGTTAGCTACAACCGGATATTAACAAATTCTCATCTGCTACATAACCGCGGGCACGACTTTCGAAAGTTTATACTCTGCAGGGGTGTCCCAACTTAGCCCACCACAAGCTCTCACGGTCAACGAAGGATATACCTTCTCCCGGGAAGACCCGATCAGTCTCGGAATCCCGGTTTACAAGACATTTCGACAATGGTAAAACAAGACCAGCAAAGCCGCCCGATGTGCCGACAAATCCCGATAGAAGCTGCACATATCTCGTTCTCAGGGCACACCGGATAAGCGAAGCGTACAGGTACCAACGTAACCCAAGTCGCAAAGGGACGGTCCCGCACGGTGCTCTAGTTTGGACCAACACTCAGAGGAGCACTGGCCCGGGGGGGTAAATAAAAATGACCCTTGAGTCTGCAGAACACAAGGGAAAAAGGCTTAGGTGGCAAATGTTAAAACCAAGGTTGGGCCTTGCTGGAGGAGTTTTACTCAAAACGAACTGTCAAGGGGGTCCCATAAATCACCCAACCGCGTAAGGAACGCAAAATCAAGAAACATAACACCGGTATGACAGAAACTAGGGCGGCAAGAGTAGAACAAAACACCAGGCATAAGGCCGAGCCTTCCACCCTTTACCAAGTATATAGATGCATTAATTAAATAAAAGATATTGTGATATCCCAACATAATCCTATCCATCATGGAGCAATCTTCAACTTCACCTTTCACCTGCAACTAACAACGCTATAAGAGGGGTTGAGCAAAGCGGTAACATAGCCAAGCAACGGTTTGCTAGGAAGGGTGAAAAGGTTAGAGGCTGACATGGCAATATGAGAGGCATGGTAAACAAGTGATAGGTAGCACAGCATAGCAATAGAATGAAGCAACTAGCAAGCAAAGATAGAAGTGATATCGAGGGTAATGGTCATCTTGCCTGAGATCCCGCAAGGAAGAAGAACGAGTCCAAGAAGAAGACAAACGGACGTAGTCAAACAATCCTCACAACTCCGGAACGAAACCGAAGCTAACAAGAGAAGCAAACCGAAAAGAAGCAAACAACATGGTAAACAACCATCACATAATCATGGCATGATGCACAACCAAGTACGATGCATGTCCGGTTTAAATAGGCATGGCATGGCAAAGTGCACAGACAAAACTACAAATTAAGTGGAGCTCAATATGCAACGAGTTGCATATTGACGAAACACCACATCAATTATTTAGTTCTTTCTCGTTAGGAACACAACAATATTACATGTTGTTATAAACATGGCAAGAGGTGAAACATAATTAAACTAACTATTTAGACAAATGTAAATGAGGCCGGAACAACAAACAACATTTCCGAAAAATCCCCACATGTCATTTAGCAATTTAAAGCAACAACAAATTTTAAGCATTTAAATGTTGTTATCATGATGCGGATTGACATATGCAAGTTCTATGTAATTTTTATGAAAATGTTAACATGAGCATGTTATGAAGCATTTTGTCACCATGGCGGAACGAAACGGGTGCCACGTCAACGAATCCGAAAATGATGTCACAACACCATATGGTTTCCGGTAGCTCACGGAGATAACGGTGCAAAAGAAGTGGGCATGAGCATGTCACGCAAGGATGGTGAGGTGCTCCCGGATTCCGGGTTCCCACGGGAAGGCGGCATGGCAAACGAGGAATGTGCAAAGACCTCTCTCAGACACGGTGCAAACACGAGCATCTCATACAACACACATGCATTCGTACGCATGCGTCATCTTGGGTTTATACCTTCGAAGCATGCATTTCGGAGCGGGTCAAGTTCGACGAAGAAAGTAGTGGTACACGGGCCGTAGTGGAAGTAGTCATTCTCGCGACGGTAGTGGAAGTACACGTTCGTTTCGGAGAGGTACTTGACGAATCCAACGTCTTCGGGGCGACGGTAGTGGTACACGTTATCTTGTGGAACTTCACGGTTCGTTGTGTAGTCGTACACGGGTCCTTGCCGAAGATGGTCGCACACGCACGTAGATGAACCATTCATCGACCTCCTAGTACTTGGCGAAAATCTCAAGATGGCCTTGGCGTTCTGGTTCGGTGGTTGTGGAGGCAGTGTGGAGCCGGAGGAGGCGGAGCGATGGTGCGAAGGAGCTAGTGGCCGCCAAGGCTGGCGATGGCGTCCCACGAGCAGAATGCGGGTGGCGGAGGCCATGGAAGGCGCTTCGGCGCGAGGAACGCTGGGGCATGGCGAAGCTTCGCTCGAGAGCTCCTCGGGCGCATCTGGTCGGAGTAGAAGCCGACGAGGCGAGGGCGACACGGAGCATGGCGGCACGGCGGACGGACTTGGCGCAGGGGGGAAGGATGGCGCGGAGCGGGGTCGCGGGAAACCGATGAAGGAAATATGCCCTAGAGGCAATAATAAAGTTATTATTTATTTCCTTATATCATGATAAATGTTTATTATTCATGCTAGAATTGTATTAACCGGAAACATAATACATGTGTGAATACATAGACAAAAAGATAGTCACTAGTAAGCCTCTACTAGACTAGCTCATTAATCAAAGATGGTTGTGTTTCCTAACCATAGACATGTGTTGTCATTTGATTAATGGGATCACCTCATTAGAAGAATGATGTGATTGACATGACCCATTCCGTTAGCTTAGCACTTGATCGTTTAGTATATTGCTATTGCTTTCTTCATGACTTATACATGTTCCTGTAACTATGAGATTATGCAACTCCGTTTACGGAGGAACACTTTGGGTACTACCAAACGTCACAACGTAATCGGGTGATCATAAAGGAGTACTACAGGTGTCTCCAAAGGTACTTGTTGGGTTGGCGTATTTGAGATTAGGTTTTGTCACTCCGATTGTCGGAGAGGTATCTCTGGGCCTTCTCGGTAATACACATCACATAAGCCTTGCAAGCATTACAACTAATGAGTTAGTTGTGAGATGATGTATTACGGAACGAGTAAAGAGACTTACGAATTAGATTGAACTAGGTATTGGATACCGACGATCGAATCTCGGGTAAGTAACATACCGATGACAAAGGGAACAACGTCTGTAGTTATGCGTTTTGACCGATAAAGATCTTCGTAGAATATGTAGGAACCAATATGGGCATCCAGGTTCCGCTATTGGTTATTGACCGAGAATGGTTCTAGGTCATGTCTACATAGTTCTCGAACCCGTAGGGTCCGCACGCTTAACGTTTCGATGGCAGTTCATAATGAGTTTATAAGTTATGTACCGAAGGTTGTTCGGAGTCCCAGATGTGATCACGGACATGACGAGGAGTCTCGAAATGGTCGAGACATAAAGATTTATATATTGGAAGCCTATGTTTGGACTTCGGAAAGGTTCCGGATGAAAACAGGAAGTTATCGGAACACCGGGGGTTACGGAACCCCGGGGTCAATGGGCCTTGATGGGCCATAGGGAGAAGAGGAAAGGGCCGGCGGGGCAGGTCGCCCTCCTCCCCTCTAGTCCGAATAGGACAAGGAGAGAGGCGGCGCCCCCTTCCTTCTTCCCCCTCCCCAATCCTAATCCAACTAGGAAAGGGGGGGGGGAGTCCTACTCCCGGTGGGAGTAGGACTCCTCCAGGCGCGCCTCCCTAGGGCCGGTCGCACCCCCCCCTTGCTCCTATAAATACGGAGGCAGGGGGCACCCCATGACACACACGTTGAACTACGTGATTGTTCCTTAGCCGTGTGCGGTGCCCCCCTCCACCATATTCCACCTCAGTCATATCGTCGCGGAGTTTAGGCGAAGCCCTGCGCCGGAGAAGTCATATCGTCGCGGAGCATAGGCGAAGCCCTGCGTCGGTGGAGCATGATCATCGTCACCACGCCGTCGTGCTGACGGAACTCATCCCCGACGCTTTGCTGGATCGGATCCCGGGGATCGTCATCGAGCTGAACGTGTGCTGAACACGGAGGTGCCGTACGTTCGGTACTTGGATCGGTCGGATCGTGAAGACGTACGACTACATCAACCGCGTTGTTATAACGCTTCCGCTTTCGGTCTACGAGGGTACGTGGACAGACACTCTCCCCTCTCGTTGCTATGCCATCACCATGGTCCTGTGTGTGCGTAGGAAAATTTTGAAATTACTACGTTCCCCAACAACCGAGGCGAGGCAGGTCGGCGATGCAGCAGGAGAGGCGAAGGCGAGCTTGCTGCCGAGGCGGCCATGGCATCAGCAGGGGCCGACGGGAGGCAGGGGGCGCCGGAGATGCTGATGGGGTGGCATGGAGGAGGCAGGGCGCTGGCGATGGAGGGTTGCAGCGGAGGCATGGTTGCGGGCGCCATGGGAGGTGAGGCGCGGGGCGTGTGTGAGCGGCGCAGGAGGATGGCGGAGGGGAGCAGGCGCGGGCGGCCGAGCTCGCCGGAGGGCGCAGGGACGAGCGGGATCGGGCACGGGGTGAAGGAGGATGGGGATGAGGCGCTCGGGCCTTGCAGCGCGGGGAGCTCCTCTCCCTAGCGATGTGTGTTATGTGTGGCGGCGCGAGGGAAGGAGGAGAAGGGATCGAGCGTAGGGAGGCTAGGGTTAGATAGGGTTTAGGTGGGCTGCGGGGGATGGTTGGGCCGGCCTGGTTGGTTAGGCCCAAGAGGCCGGCGGGTGCAGGCTCTCTCTCTCCCTTCCTCTCATATTTTCCTTAACAGAAAAGAATTAGAGAGAAGAAAAGAAAGAAAAGGTTAGGGAAAGAATATGCGCAAGGGGTTAATTTCCCTGGACTCACAAAAATAAGCTTGATCCAAGAAAATAGAAAGTGAGCGTGGGCATGGAGTTGAATTCCACCTCATTTGAGCGTGGGCGTGAGAAAGAAATGGGTATTCGGTATGTCCAAAAATGTTGAGAATTTTGGTGGAGCTCGGGAAAATGACGAAAGAATTTATGGGCAGAGTTGGAGACCAAGAATTGAGATAACAAAGGCATTGGGATTTATTTACAAGTGTGTTATGATCAATTCCAAATAATGAAATATTTATTATAGCTCCCTAATAAGTAGGAGACTTTGAATGTGTTTTAAAGAGAAATCACCATGTGAATATCCCTCGATTTAAATAGATCAACGAACTATGCAATTTATTTAGGTGAGTTTTAAAAAGGGGTTGCATGATGACATGATGCAATGCACATGATGCAAGGATGAATGCAACGAACAAAACAAATCACACGACGAATCTCAGAATACAAGGAAGGCATCTGGAGCGTCGGTCTCGGGGTGTTACATGGAGGAACACTTTGTGTGCTACCAAACATCACAACGTAACTGGGTGATTATAAAGATGCTCTACAGGTGTCTCCAAAGGTACTTGTTGGGTTGGCGTATTTCGAGATTAGGATTTGTCACTCCGATTGTCGGAGAGGTATCTCTGGGCCCACTCGGTAATGCACATCACTTAAGCCTTGCAAGCATTGCAACTAATGAGTTAGTTGCGAGATGATGTATTACGGAACGAGTAAAGAGACTTGCCGGTAACGAGATTGAACTAGGTATTGAGATACCGCGATCGAATCTCGGGCAAGTAACATACCGATGACAAAGGGAACAACGTATGTTGTTATGCGGTTTGACCAATAAAGATCTTCGTAGAATATGTGGGAGCCAATATGAGCATCCAGGTTCTGCTATTGGTTATTGACCGGAGACGTGTCTCGGTCATGTCTACATTGTTCTCGGACCCGTAGGGTCCGCACGCTTAAAGTTTGATGATGGCTATATTATGAGTTTATGTGTTTTGATATACCGAAGGTAGTTCGGAGTCCCGGATGAGATCGGGGACATGACGAGGAGTCTCGAAATGGTCGAGACATGAAGATTGATATATTGGAAGCCTATGTTTGGATATCGGAAATGTTCCGGGTGAAATCGGGATTTTACCGGAGTACCGAGGGGTTACTGAACCCACCGGGGCTTAATGGGCCATAGTGGGCCTTTGTGGAGAAGAGGAGGCGGCGGGGCAGGGCGCGTGCCCCTCCCTAGTTCGAATAGGACAAGGAGAGGCGGCGCCCCCTTCCTTCCTCTCTCCCTCCTCTTTCCCCTCCACTCCTAATCCAACAAGGAAAGGGAGGAGTCCTACTCCCGGTAGGAGTAGGACTCCTCTGGCGCGCCCTCTTGGCCGGCCGCACCTCCCCTTGCTCCTTTATATCACGGGGCAGGAGGCACCCTAGAGACACAACAATTGATCGTTTGATCTTTTAGCCGTGTGTAGTGCCCCTCCACCATAGTCCACCTCGATATCAGAAGCGGTGCTTAGGCGAAGCCTGCGTCGGTAGAACATCATCATCGTCACCACTGTCAGGCCGTCTTGTGAAACTCTCCCTCAACACTCGGCTAGATCGGAGTTCGAGGGACGTCATCGGGCTGAACGTGTGCTGAACGCGGAGGTGCCGTACGTTCGGTACTTGATCGGTCGGATCATGAAGACGTACGACTACATCAACCGCGTTGTGCTAACGCTTCCGCTTTCGGTCTACGAGGGTATGTGGACAACACTCTCCCCTCTCGTTGCTATGCATCACCATGATCTTGCGTGTGCGTATGATTTTTTTTTTGAAATTATTACGTTCCCCAACAGTGGTATCTGAGCCTGGTTTTATGCGTTGATGTTATATGCACGAGTAGAACACAAGTGAGTTGTGGGCGATACAAGTCATACTGCTTACCAGCATGTCATACTTTGGTTCGGCGGTATTGTTAGATGAAGCGGCCTGGACCGACATTACTCGTACGCTTACGCGAGACTGGTTCTACCGACGTGCTTTGCACACAGGTGGCTGGCGGGTGTCAGTTTCTCCAACTTTAGTTCAACCGAGTGTGGTTACGCCCGGTCCTTGAGAAGGTTAAAACAGCATTAATTTGGCGAACTATCGTTGTGGTTTTGATGCGTAGGTAAGAACGGTTCTTGCTCAGCCCGTAGCAGCCACGTAAAACTTGCAACAACAAAGTAGAGGACGTCCAACTTGTTTTTGCAGGGCATGTTGTGATGTGATATGGTCAACACGTGATGAGGTATAATTTGTTGTATGAGACGATCATGTTTTGTTGAAGTTATCGGCAACTGGCAAAAGCCTTATGGTTGTCTCTCTATTGCATAAGATGCAAGCGCCAAATAATTGCTTTACTTTATCGCTATGCGATAGCAATAGTTGCAAGAGCAATAGTTGGCGAGACGATCATGTGACGACACATTGATATAGATCAAGATGATGGAGATCATGGTGTCATGCCGGTGACAATGGAGATCATGACGATGCTTTGGAGATGGAGATCAAAGGCACAAGATGATGATGGCCATATGATGTCACATATTATGGTTGCATGTGATGTTTATCTTTTATGCATCTTATTTTGCTTTGTTTGACGGTAGCATTATAAGATGATCTCTCACTAAATTTCAAGATAAAAGTGTTCTCCCTGAGTATGCACCATTGCCAAAGTTCGTCGTGCCCAGACACCATGTGAGGATCGGGTGTGATAAGCTCTACGTCCATCTGCAACGGGTGCAAGCCAGTTTTGCACATGCGGAATACTCAGGTTAAACTTGACGAGCCTAGCATATGCAGATATGTCCTCAGAACACTGAGACCGAAAGGTCGACCGTGAATCATATAGTAGATATGATCAACATAGTGATGTTCACCATTGAAAACTACTCCATTACACGTGATGATCGGTTATGGTTGATAAGTCTCCAACGTATCTATAATTTTTGATTGCTCCATGCTATATTATCTACTGTTTTCGACCATATTGGGCTTTATTTTCCACTTTTATATTACATTTGGGACTAACCTATTAACCGGAGGCCCAGCCCAGAATTGTTGTTTTTTGCCTATTTCAGTGTTTCGAAGAAACGAAATATCAAACGGAGTCCAAACGGAATGAAATCTTCGGGAACGTGATTTTCTCACCGAATATGATCCAGGAGACTTGGACCCCCCATCAAGAAAGAAAGGAGGCGGCCACGAGGGTGGAGGGCGCGCCCCCTGCCTCGTGAGCCCCCCTTTGCTCCACCGACGTACTCCTTCGTCCTATATATACCTCACGCACCCCGAGCGATCGACACGGAGCCAAAAACCTAATTCCACCGCCGCAACTTTCTATATCCACGAGATCCCATCTTGGGGCCTGTTAGGAGCTCCAGGAAGGGAATCCACCACGGAGGGCTTCTACATCATCATAGCCTCTCCAATGAAGTGTGAGTAGTTTGCCTTAGACCTTCGGGTCCATAGTTAGTAGCTAGATGGCTTCTTCTCTCTTATTGGATCTCAATACAATGTTCTCCCCCTCTGTCGTGGAGATCTATTCGATGTAATCTTCTTTTTGCGGTGTGTTTGTTGAGATCGATGAATTGTGGGTTTATGATCAAGATTATCTATGAGCAATATTTGAATCTTGTCTGAATTCTTTTATGTATGATTGGTTATCTTTGCAAGTCTCTTCGAATTATCCGTTTGGTTTGGCCAACTAGATTGGTAGTTCTTGCAATAGGAGAAGTGATTAGCTTTGGGTTCAATCTTGCGGTGTCCTTTCCTAGTGACAGAAGGGGCAGCAAGGCACGTATTGTATTGTTGCCATCGAGGATAACAAGATGGGGTTTTTATCATATTGCATGAATTTATCCCTCTACATCATGTCATCTTACTTAAGGCATTACTCTTTTTCATTAACTTAATACTCTAGATGCATGCTGGATAGCGATCGATGAGTGGAGTAATAGTAGTAGATGCAGGCATGAGTCGGTCTACTTGTCTCGGACGTGATGCCTATATACATGATCATACCTAGATACTCTCATAACTATGCTCAATTCTCTCAGTTGCTCAACAGTAATTCGTTCACCCATCGTAAAATACTTATGCTCTTGAGAGAAGTCACTAGTGAAATCTATGGCCCCAGGGTCTATTCTCTATCATATCAATCTTCCTACGCTTTATTATTGCTTTGCTTTTTATTTTACTTTGCATCTTTATACCAAAAATACCAAAAATATTATCTATCATCTCTATCAGATCTCACTCTCGTAAGTGATCGTGAAGGGATTGACAACCCCTAATCGTGTTGGTTGCGTTGAGCTATTTGTTTTGTGTAGGTACGAGGGACTTGCGCGTGGCCTCCTACTGGATTGATACCTTGGTTCTCAAAAACTGAGGGAAATACTTACGCTACTTGCTACATTATCCTCTCCTCTTCGGGGAAATCCAATGCAAGCTCAAGAGGTAGCAAGAAGAATTTCTGGCGCCGTTGCCGGGGAGGCTTATGCAAAAGTCAAGTCAAGATTTGGACTCCCGACAACGAGCCATTTCTGGCGCTGTTGCCGGGGAGTCTACGCAAAAGTCAACATATCAAGTACCCATCACAATCCCTTATCTCTCGCATTACATTATTTGCCATTTGCCTCTCGTTTTCCTCTCCCCTACTTCACCCTTGCCGTTTTATTAGCCCTCTCTTTTCCGTTTTCCTCTTTTCGCTCGCTTTTCCCTCGCCATGTAGGAACCAAAAAGATTTGGGGGTTCTCTCCCGAGTTCTAGCGCTTTAAACAATCCGTCTATCTTATCTAAACTCATAAATAAAAATACTATGGAAAAACCTGCCGGAATTATCAATGAAAACCTTAGCAATTTTGATGAAGAAGATTCTGGAATATTTCATTATTTACTTGATGAATCTTTGAAAGATGCTTGGGATAGGCTATTAAGGATCCGTGCTAGCTATGTACCTCAATACCAAATTGAGGTTTACATAAAAAGCTTTTATGTTGGGTTGCCTGCTTCGTTCAAACAAGTCTTGGATTCTATTTTTGAAGAGGGTTTTCTTGAAGGGGACCCCATAGATACCTATGAAAAGATGAAAACTATATTTGGGCATCCCAATGAGAAAGTTGAAATTACATCTCTTTTGCTTTCCTACCAAAACGAATCTATCAAAGAGATAAAAGCTAGCCTAGATGCCAATTTCCACAGCATACTTAATTTTTCTTGTACCATTAATGGCCATGTACTCTATAAAAAAAAGGATTAATTCCATAGATAGCAAGTTTGCTATCTTCTTCCCAAAAACCAAAAATGGCAATACCTAGATCGATCCTTGCTTTTATGCCTAGCTAGGGGCGTTAAACGATAGCGCTTGTTGGGAGGCAACCCAACTTTATTTTTAGTTTTTTGTTCTTGTTCCTGTTTAGGAATAAATAATCCATCTACCTTCTATTTATATGTGGTTTTATGTTTTAATTAGTGTTTGTGCCAAGTTAAACCTATAGGATCTTCTTGGATGATAGTTATTTGATCTTGCTGTAATTTCCAGAAACTTTTGGTTCATGAAAAAAATTGTTAAAAATCACCAGAATGTGATAAAATAGTGATTCCAATTTCTGCTGATCAATAAGAAAATTGCCTAGGTCTTCCTATTTTGGATGAATTTTTGGAGTTCCAGAAGTTTGCGTTAGTTACAGATTACTACAGACTGTTCTGTTTTTGGCAGATTCTGTTTTTCGTGTGTTGTTTGCTTATTTTTGATGAATCTATGGCTAGTAAAATAGTTTATAATCCATAGAGAAGTTGGAATACAGTAGGTTTAACACCAATATAAATGAAGAATTACTTCATTACAGTACCTTTAAGTGGTCTTTTGTTTTCTTTCGCTAACGGAGCTCATGAGATTTCTGTTGAGTTTTGTGTTGTGAAGTTTTCAAGTTTTGGGTGAATTTTTTTGATGGATTATGGAACAAGGAGTGGCAAGAGCCTAATATTGGGGATGCCCATGGCACCCCCAAGATAATCTAAGGACACCAAAAAGTCAAAGCTTGGGGATGCCCCGTAAGGCATCCCCTCTTTCGTCTACTTCCATCGGTAACTTTACTTTGAGCTATATTTTCATTCAGCACATGATATGTGTTTTGCTTGGAGCGTCTTGTATTATTTACGTCTTTGCTTTTTAGTTTGCCACAATCATCCTTGCTGTACACACCTTTTGAGAGAGCCATACATGATTTGGAATTTGTTAGAATACTCTATGTGGTTCACTTATATCTTTTGAGCTATATAGTTTTGCTCTAGTGCTTCACTTATATCTTTTAGAGCACGGTGGTGGATTTGTTTTATAGAAACCATTGATCTCTCATACTTCACTTAGATTATTTTGAGAGTCTTAAATAGCATGGTAATTTGCTTAATAATAATATGCTTGGTATCCAAGATTTTTAAAACTTTCTTTTGAGTGCGTTGAATACTAAGAAAAGTTTGATGCTAGATAATTGTGTTGAGATATGGAGGTAGTAATATTAGAGTCATGCTAGTTGAGTAGTTGTGAATTTGAGAAATACTTGTGTTAAAGTTTGTGATTCCTGTAGCATGCACGTATGGTGAACCGTTATGTGATGAAGTCGGAGCATGGTTTATTTATTGATTGTCTTCCTTATGAGTGGCGTTCGGGGACGAGCGATGGTCTTTTCCTACCAATCTATCCCCCTAGGATCATGCGCGTAATACTTTTGCTTTTATAACTTGTAGATTTTTGCAATAAGTATATGAGTTCTTCGTGACTAATGTTGAGTCCATGGATTATACGCACTTTTCTCATCCTTCCACCATTGCTAGCCTTTCTAATACCGCACACTTTTCGCCGGTATCATACACCTACCATATACCTTCCTCAAAACAGCCACCATACCTACCTATTATGGCATTTCCATAGCCATTCCGAGATATATTGCCATGCAACTTTCCACCATTCCTTTTATTATGACACGCTCCATCATTGTCATATTGCTTAGCATGATCATGTAGTTGACATCGTATTTGTGGCAAAGCCACCGTCCATAATTCTTTCATACATGTCACTCATGAATCATTGCATATCCCGCACATCACGGAGGCATACACATAGAGTCATATTTTTTTCTAAGTATCGAGTTGTTATTGTTGAGTTGTAAGTAAATAAAAGTGTGATGATCATCATTTTTAGAGCATTGTCCCAAGTGAGGAAAGAATGATGGAGACTATGATTCCCCCATAAGTCAGGATGAGACTCCGGACGAGAAATAAAAAAAGGAAAAAAAGAAAAGAGGCCATAAAAAAAGAGAAAAAGCCCAAATAAAAAAAATGAGAGAAAAAGAGAGAAGGGACAATGTTACTATCCTTTTACCACACTTGTGCTTCAAAGTAGCACCATGATCTTCATGATAGAGAGTCTCTCATTTTGTCACCTTCATATACTAGTGGGAATTTTTCATTATAGAACTTGGCTTGTATATTCCAATGATGGGCTTCCTCAAATTGCCCTAGGTCTTCGTGGAGCAAGCGAGTTGGGCGACACCCTCTTAGTTTCTTTTGTTGAGCTTTCATATACTTATAGCTCTAGTGCATCCGTTGCATGGCAATCCCTACTCACTCACATTGATATCTATTAATGGGCATCTCCATAGCCCGTTGATACGCCTAGTTGATGTGAGACTATCTTCCCCTTTTTTTCTTTTCCACAACCACCATTCTATTCCACATATAGTGCTATATCCATGGCTCACGCTCATGTATTGCGTGAAGATTGAAAAAGTTTTGAGAATGTCAAAAGTATGAAACAATTGCTTGGCTTGTCATCGGGGTTGTGCATGATTTAAATACTTTGTGTGGTGAAGATAGAGCATAGCCAGACTATATGATTTTGTAGGGATAACTTTCTTTGGCCATGTTATTTTGAGAAGACATGATTGCTTTGTTAGTATGCTTGAAGTATTATTATTTTATGTCAATATTAAACTTTTGTCTTGAATCTTCGAATCTGAATATTCATACCACAATTAAGAAGAATTACATTGAAATTATGCCAAGTAGCAATCCGCATCAAAATTATCTTTTATCATTTACCTACTCGAGGACGAGCATGAATTAAGCTTGGGGATTCCTGATACGTCTCCAACGTATCTATAATTTTTGATTGCTCCATGCTATATTATCTACTGTTTTGGACCATATTGGGCTTCATTTTCCACTTTTATATTACTTTTGGGACTAACCTATTAACCGGAGGCCCAGCCCAGAATTGCTGTTTTTTTTGCCTATTTCAGTGTTTCGAAGAAACGGAATATCAAACGGAGTCCAAACGGAATGAAACCTTCGGGAACGTGATTTTCTCACCGAATATGATCCAGGAGACTTGGACCCCCCGTCAAGAAAGAAAGGAGGCGACCACGAGGGTGGAGGGCGCCCCACCTAGGGCGCGCCCCCTGCCTCATGGGCCCCCCTTTGCTCCACCGACGTACTCCTTCCTCCTAAATATACCTACGTACCCCTGAATGATCAGATACGGAACCAAAAAACTAATTCCACCGCCGCAACTTTCAGTATCCACGAGATCCCATCTTGGGGCCTGTTCCGGAGCTCCGCCGGAAGGGGAATCCACAACGGAGGGCTTCTACATCATCATAGCCTCTCCGATGAAGTGTGAGTAGTTTGCCTCAGACCTTCTTGTCCATAGTTAGTAGCTAGATGGATTCTTCTCTCTTCTTGGATCTCAATACAATGTTCTCCCCCTCTCTCATGGAGATCTATTCGATGTAATCTTCTTTTTGCGGTGTGTTTGTTGAGATTGATGAATTGTGGGTTTATGATCAAGATTATCTATGAGCAATATTTGAATCTTGTCTGAATTCTTTTATGTATGATTGGTTATCTTTGCAAGTCTCTTCGAATTATCCGTTTGGTTTGGCCAACTAGATTGGTAGTTCTTGCAATGGGAGAAGTGCTTAGCTTTGGGTTCAATCTTGCGGTGTCCTTTCCCAGTGACAGAAGGGGCAGCAAGGCACGCATTTTATTGTTGACATCGAGGATAACAAGATGGGGTTTTTATCATATTGCATGAATTTATCCCTCTACATCATGTCATCTTGCTTAAGGCATTACTCTGTTTTCATTAACTTAATACTCTAGATGCATGCTGGATAGCAGCCGATGAGTGGAGTAATAGTAGTAAATGCAGGCAGGAGTCGGTCTACTTGTCTCGGACGTGATGCCTATATACATGATCATACCTAGATACTCTCATAACTATGATCAATTACATCAATTGCTCAAGAGTAATTCATTCACCCACCGTAAAATACTTATGCTCTTGAGAGAAGTCACTAGTGAAATCTATGGCCCCAGGGTCTATTCTCTATCATATCAATCTTCCTACGCTTTATTGTTGCTTTGCTTTTTTACTTTGCTTTTTATTTTACTTTGCATCTTTATACCCAAAATACCAAAAATATTATCTATCATCTCTATCAGATCTCACTCTCGTAAGTGACCGTGAAGGGATTGACAACCCCTAATCGCGTTGGTTGCGTTGAGCTATTTGTTTTGTGTAGGTACGAGGGACTTGCGCGTGGCCTCCTACTGGATTGATACCTTGGTTCTCAAAAACTGAGGGAAATACTTACGCTACTCTGCTGCATTATCCTCTCCTCTTCGGGGAAATTCAACGCAAGCTCAATATGTGTTATTTGGTGTTTGAATTGAGCATGAATATGATTTGATCATGTTTATTGCAATACGGTTATTCATTTAAGTTAGAGAATAATTGTTGTTCTGTTTACATGAATAAAACCTTATATGGTTACACACACAATGTATATGGTTCGTTGGATCTCGATTGTAGTGATACACATATTCATAATATTGAAGCCAAAAGATGCAAAGTTAATAATGATAGTGCAACTTATTTGTGGCAATCGCTGCTTAGGTCATATTGGTAAAGCGCATGAAGAAACTCCATGCTGATGGGCTTTTGGAATCACTTGATGCTTGCGAACCATGCCTTATGGGCAAGATGACTAAGACTCCGTTCTCCGGAACAATGGAGCGAGCAACTGACTTATTGGAAATAATACATAGTGATGTATGCGATCTGAAGAGTGTTGAGGCTCGCGGCAGGTATCGTTATTTTCTGCCCTTCACAGATGATTTGAGCAGATATGGGTATATCTACTTGATGAAACATAAGTCTGAAAAATTTGAAAAGTCCAAAGAATTTCAGAGTGAAGTGGAAAATCATCGTGACAAGAAAACAAGGTTTCTACGCTCTGATCGCGGAGAAAAATATTTGAGTTACGAGTTTGGTCTTCAAATTAAAACAATGTGGAATAGTTTCACAAATTCGTGCCACCTGGAACACCACAACATAATGGTGTGTCCGAAAGGTCATAACCATACTTTATTGGATATAGTGCAATCTACGATGTTTCTTACCGATTTACCACTATAGTTTTGGGGTTATGCATTAGAGACAGCTGCATTCACGTTAAATAGGGCACCATATAAATCCGTTGAGACGACACTATATGAACTGGTGGTTTGGCAAAAAACCAAAGTTGTCGTTTCTTAAAGTTTGGGGTTGCAATGCTTATGTGAAAAAGTTTCATCCTGATAAGCTTAAACCCCAATCGGAGAAATGTGTCTTCATAGGATACCCAAAGGAAACTGTTGGGTACACCTTCTATAACAGACCCAAAGGCAAGACATTTGTTGCTAAGAATGGATCCTTTCTAGAGAAGGAGTTACTCTCGAAAGAAGTGAGTGGGAGGAAAGTAGAACTTGATGAGGTAACTGTACCTGCTCCCTTATTGGAAAGTAGTTCATCACAGAAATCTGTTCCTGTGACTCCTACACCAATTAGTGAGGAAGCTAATGATGATGCTCATGTAACTTCAGATCAAGCTACTACCGAACCTCGTAGGTCAACCAGAGTAAGATCCGCACCAGAGTGGTACAGTAATCCTGTTCTGGAGGTCATGTTACTTGTCCATGACAAACCTACGAACTATGAGGAAGCGATGATGAGCCCAGATTTCGCGAAATGGCTTGAGGCCATGAAATCTGAGATGGGATCCATGTATGAGAACAAAGTATGGACTTTGATTGACTTGCCCAATGATCGGTGAGCCATTGAGATTAAATGGATCTTCAAGAGGAAGACGGACGCTAATAGTAATGTTACTGTCTATAAAGCTCGACTTGTTGCGAAAGGTTTTCGACAAGTTCAAGGTGTTGACTACGATGAGATTTTCTCACTTGTATCGATGCTTAAAGTCTGTCCGAATCATGTTAGCAATTGCCGCATTTTATGAAATCTGGCAAATGGATAACAAAACTGCAATCCTTAATGGATTTTTTAAAGAAAAGTTGTATATGATGCAACCAGAAAGTTTTGTCGATCCTAAAGGTGCTAACAAAATGTGCAAGCTCCAGTGATCCATCTATGGACTGGTGCAAGTATATCGGAGTTGGAATATACACTTTGATGTGTTGATCAAAGCATATAGTTTTATACAGACTTGCGGTGAAGCCTGTATTTACAAGAAAGTGAGTGGGAGCACTACAACATTTTTGATAAAGTATATGTGTATGACATATTGTTGATCGGAAATAATGTAGAATTTTCTGAAAAGCATAAAGGAGTATTTGAAAGGAGTTTTCTCAAAGAAAGACCTCGGTGAAGCTGCTTACTTATTGAGCATCAAGATCTATAGAGATAGATCAAGACGCTTGATAAGTTTTTTCAATGAGTACATACCTTGACAAGATTTTGAAGTAGTTCAAAATGGAATAGTCAAAGAAAGAGTTCTTGCCTGTGTTACAAGGTGTGAAATTGAGTAAGACTCAAAGCCCGACCATGGCAGAAGATAGAAAGAGAATGAAAGTCATTCCCTATGCCTCGACCATAGGTTCTATAAAGTATGCTATGTCAGGTACTGCACTGTTGTGTACCTCACCAGGAGTTTGACAAGAGGGTACAATAGTGATCTAGGAGTAGATCACTGGACATCGGTCAAAGTTATCCTTAGTGGAATAAGGACATATTTATCGGTTATGGAAGTGATAAAGAGTTCACATAAAGAGTTACGTTGATGCAAGCTTTGACACCGATCTGGATGACTCTAAGTCTCGATCTAGATACATATTGAAAGTGGGAGCTATTAGCTAGAGTAGCACCGTGCAGAGCATTGTAGACATAGAAATTTGCAAAATACTTACGGATCTGAATGTGATGCACCCGTTGACTAAAATTATCTCACAAGCAAAACATGATCACACCTTAGTACTCTTTGGGTGTTAATCACATAGCGATGTGAACTAGATTACTGACTCTAGTAAACCCTTTGGGTGTTGGTCACATGACGATGTGAACTATGGGTGTTAATCACATGGTGATGTGAACTATTGATATTAAATCACATGGCGATGTGAACTAGATTACTGACTCTAGTGCAAGTGGGAGACTGAAGGAAATATGCCCTAGAGGCAATAATAAAGTTATTATTTATTTCCTTATATCATGATAAATGTTTATTATTCATGCTAGAATTGTATTAACCAGAAACATAATACATGTGTGAATACATAGACAAACAGAGTGTCACTAGTATGCCTCTACTTGACTAGCTTGTTGATCAGAGATGGCTATGTTTCCTAGCCATAGACATGAGTTGTCATTTGATTAACGGGATCACATCATTAGGAGAATGATGTGATTGACTTGACCCATTCTGTTAGCTCAGCACACGATCGTTTAGTATTCTGCTATTGCTTTCTTCATGACTTATACATGTTCCTATGACTATGAGATTATGCAACTCCGATTTACAGGAGGAACACTTTGTGTGCTACCAAACGTCACAACGTAATTGGGTGATTATAAAGGTGCGCTACAGGTGTCTCCAAAGGTACTTGTTGGGTTGGCGTATTTCGAGATTAGGATTTGTCACTCTGATTGTTGGAGAGGTATCCCTCGGCCCACTCGGTAATGCACATCACTTAAGCCTTGCAAGCATTGCAACTAATGAGTTAGTTGCGAGATGATGTATTACGAAACGAGTAAAGAGACTTGCCGGTAACGAGATTGAAGTAGGTATTGAGATACCGACGATCGAATCTCGGGCAAGTAACATACCGATGACAAAGGGAACAACGTATGTTGTTATGCGGTTTGACCGATAAAGATCTTTGTAGAATATGTGGGAGCCAATATGAGCATCCAGGTTCCACTATTGGTTATTGACCGGAGACGTGTCTCGGTCATCTCTACATTGTTCTCAAACCCGTAGGGTCCGCACGCTTAAAGTTCGATGACGGTTATATTATGAGTTTATGTGTTTTGATGTACCGAAGGTAGTTCGGAGTCCCGGATGAGACCGGGGACATGACGAGGAGTTTTGAAATGGTCGAGAAATGAAGATTGATATATTGGAAGCCTATGTTTGGATATCGGAAGTGTTCTGGATGAAATCGGGATTTTACCGGAGTACCGAGGGGTTACCGGAACCCACCGGGGCTTAATGAGCCATAGTGGGCCTTTGTGGAGAAGAGGAGAGGCGGCCAGGCAGGTGGCCACGCGCCTCCCCTAGTCCGAATAGGACAAGGAGAGGGGGCGCCCCTTTCCTTCCTCTCTCCTCCTCTTTCCCCTCCACTCCTAGTCCAACTAGGAAAGGGAGGAAGTCCTACTCCCGGTGGGAGTAGGACTCCTCCTGGCGCGCCCCTCTTGGCCGGCCGCACCTCCCCCCTTGCTCCTTTATATATGGGTGCAGGGGGGGCACCCTAGAGACACAACAATTGATCGTTTGATCTTTTAGCCGTGTGCAGTGCCACCCTCCACCATAGTCCACCTCGATAATACTGTAGCGGTGCTTAGGCGAAGCCCTGCGTCGGTAGAACATCATCATCGTCACCACGCTGTCGTGCTGACGAAACTCTCCCTCAACACTCGGCTGGATCGGAGTTTGAGGGACGTCATCGGGCTGAACGTGTGCTGAACTCGGAGGTGTCGTACGGTCGGTACTTGATCGGTCTGATCATGAAGACGTACGACTACATCAACCGTGTTGTGCTAACGCTTCCGCTTTCGGTCTACGAGGGTACATGGACAACACTCTCCCCTCTCGTTGCTATGCATCATCATGATCTTGCTTGTGCGTAGGAATTTTTTTTGAAATTACTACGTTCCCTAACAGTTCCTACATATTCTACGAAGATCTTTATCGGTAAAACCGCATAACAACATACGTTGTTCCCTTTGTCATCCATGTGTTACTTGCCCGATATTCGATCGTCGGTATCATCATACCTAGTTCAATCTCGTTACCGGCAAGTCTCTTTACTCGTTCCGTAATGCATCATCCTGCAACTAACTCATTAGTCACATTGCTTGCAAGGCTTATAGTGATGTGCATTACCGAGAGGGCCCAGAGATACCTCTCCGACAATCGGAGTGACAAATCCTAATCTAAATCTATGCCAACTCAACAAACACCATCGGAGACACCAGAGAGCATCTTTATAATCACCCAGTTACGTTGTGACGTTTGATAGCACACTAAGTGTTCCTCCGGTATTCGGGAGTTGCATAATCTCATAGTCATAGGAACATGTATAAGTCATGAAGAAAGCAATAGCAACAAACTAAATGATCATAATGCTAAGCTACCGGATGGTTCTTGTCAATCACATCATTCTCTAATGATGTGATCCCGTTCATCAAATGACAACTCATGCCTATGGCTAGGAAACTTAACCATCTTTGATTTAACGGGCTAGTCAAGTAGAGGCATACTAGTGACACTCTATTTGTCTATGTATTCACACATGTACAAAGTTTCCGGTTAATACAATTCTAGCATGAACAATAAACATTTATCATGATATAAGGAAATATAAATACAACTTTATTATTGCCTCTAGGGCATATTTCCTTCAGTCTCCCACTTGCACTAGAGTCAATAATCTAGATTACATAGTAATGATTCTAACACCCATGGAGTCTTGGTGCTGATCATGTTTTGCTCGTGAGAGAGGCTTAGTCAACGGGTCTGCAACATTCAGATCTGTATGTATTTTGCAAATCTCTATGTCTCCCTCCTTGACTTGATCGCGGATGGAATTGAAGCGTCTTTTGATGTGCTTGGTTCTCTTGTGAAATCTGGATTCCTTTGCCAAGGCAATTGCTCCAGTATTATCACAAAAGATTTTCATTGGACCCGATGCACTAGGTATGACACCTAGATCGGATATGAACTCCTTCATCCAGACTCCTTCATTTGCTGCTTCTGAAGCAGCTATGTACTCCGCTTCACACGTAGATCCCGCCACGACGCTTTGCTTAGAACTGCACCAGCTGACAACTCCACCGTTCAATATAAATACGTATTCGATTTGTGACTTAGAGTCATCCGGATCAGTGTCAAAGCTTGCATCGATGTAACCATTTACGACGAGCTCTTTGTCACCTCCATAAACGAGAAACATATCCTTAGTCCTCTTTAGGTATTTCAGGAAGTTCTTTACTGCTGTCAAGTGATCCACTCCTGGATTACTTTGGTACCTTCCTACTAAACTGATTGCAAGGCACACATCAGGTCTGGTACACAACATTGCATACATGATAGAACCTATGGCTGAAGCATAAGGAATGACTTCCATTTTCTCTCTATCTTCTGCAGTGGTCGGGCATTGAGTCTGACTCAAGTTCACACCTTCTAACACAGGCAAGAACCCTTTCTTTGCTTGTTCCATTTTGAACTTGTTCAAAACTTTGTCAAGGTATGTGCTTTGTGAAAGTCCAATTAAGCGTCTTGATCTATCTCTATAGATCTTGATGCCCAATATATAAGCAGCTTCACCGAGGTCTTTCATAGAAAAACTTTTATTCAAGTATCCTTTTATGCTATCCAGAAATATATATCATTTCCGATCAACAATATGTCATCCACATATAATCTTAGAAATGCTACAGAGCTCCCACTCACTTTCTTGTAAATACAGGCTTCTCCAAAAGTTTGTATAAACCATATGTGTCGGTGTCAAAACCGGCGGATCTCGGGTAGGGGGTCCCGAACTGTGCGTCTAGGCGGATGGTAACAGGAGACAAGGGACACGATGTTTTTACCCAGGTTCGGGCCCTCTCGATGGAGGTAAAACTCTACTCCTGCTTGATTAATATTGATGATATGGGTAGTACAAGAGTAGATCTACCACGAGATCAGAGAGGCTAAACCCTAGAAGCTAGCCTATGGTATGATTGTTGTTTGTCCCATTTAACTAAAACCCTCCGGTTTATATAGACACCGAATAGGGTTAGGGTTACACAGAGTCGGTTACAATGGTAGGAGATCTACATATCCAGATCGCCAAGCTTGCCTTCCACGCCAAGGAAAGTTTCATCCGGACACGGGACGAAGTCTTCAATCTTGTATCTTCAAAGTCCGTGAGTCCGGCCAAAGGCTATAGTCCGGCTATCCGGACACCCCTAATCCAGACTCCTCAAGAGCCCCTGAACCAGGCTTCAATGACGACGAGTCCGGGCGCACATATTGTCTTCGGCATTGCAAGGCGGGTTCCTCCTCTGAATACTTCATAGAAGATTTTGAACACAAGGATAGTGTCCGCTCGCAAAATAAGTTCCACATACCACCGTAGAGAGAATAATATTTACACAAGTTCAATCACGGCGTGTTCGCGTGACATCACACCACAGCTAAGCCTTTATTCAATCGCTTTTACTGTCCAACCTCGGTAGCGTTTAGCGAGGCGATTTCCTTGGCACGTCTTGTCAGCAGAGATCGTGTCCCCTTATTCCGGATTCTCATCAATACGGGCGTAACCCAATCGTGTTCGCTGGCACGCCTCCTCTATCGAAGGCGAGTCCCGAACGGTCACGGAGGGCTCTGGTATTCAACCTCTTTATAAAGAGACCAAGGCCCCGCTTTTTTCTCAATCTCCATCGAATCCGCCTCGCTTCAAGTTCCAACACCCAAAGCTCCAGCCAGCGCTTCGGACCTTCGATGATGTCGGCTCCGACCTCCAAGGCGGTGGATGCCTTCCTCCGTCACGGAAGAAGACGTCCTAAAGCTAAGAGATGCCAGGTATCTAACCGGCGAAATCTTGCATAGGCTGCCTGCTCAAGGGCAGGTCATTCCCACTCCCAAGCCCAGTGAAAGCGTGGTGTTCGCGTCTCACTTCCTTCGGGGGCTAAGTTTCCCGATGGACCCCTTCGTGAGGGGGATCATGTTTTATTACGGGCTGGAATTTCACGACTTGGATACGGAGTCCATCTTCCACATCTCATCGTTCATCGTCGTGTGTGAAGGCATCCTCCGCATTACCCCTCACTTCAGATTATGGCTCAAGACCTTCAAGGTGGAGCCGAAGATGATCAAGGGGCAACAGGCAGAGTGCGGAGGGGCTGTTATAAGCAAGAATGCTGACGCTCCATGGCCCGAGGGCTCTTTTCAAGAGGAGCTCAGCCTATGGCAACAAGAGTGGTTTTATATCACAGCTCCCAGGGGCACCAAATGGGTGGCGCCACCTGCCTTTCGCCGGGTCCTCCATCGCGGCTGGCGTCATGGGTCAATAAAGGGCTTGACTGGGTTGTCCAAGGACGTGCCCTTGTTGCGGGTCAGACAGAGACCTCCTAGAGAGAGAGATCAATCTGGTCGTAGTAGCAAAAGTCATGCTGATTCATCGCATCCTGCCTCGCAAACGCCGCCTCCGCCTCGTGGGAGTTCAATCCTGAGGGACCACGAGCTCTCCAACATTTTATGGACGCAACGCCCGTGGAGATGTACAAACTGTTCGTCGGATCACAAGCAATGTGTCCGGACTTGATCGAGGACGCAGGTCTGAGCCGCAATCGCCCGGATGCTCAAGTAAGTAGTCCTGCATCGGACACGCTTATCTGTATATTTATCATAAACTTGCCCTTAAAAGAGTTGTCCCTAAACAGGAGTGGATAGCGAAAAGCAAAACTGATCAGTGTCCGCCCTCCCCGAGACCACGCCGGATCCCGTGTTAACTAAGATCTTTGGAGGCTGCGCCTTTAGAAGAAGGTGAAGGGGGAACAAGGAAGCTACTGTCTCCATGAAGGAGGTTATCAAGCAAGGAGGGATCTAGAATCCCTCTATCCAAGGGGAGAAGAGGACCGCCTCAAGATCCGGAGACCAAGGCCTCAAAGCTGGAAGAAATCCTCGCCAGAGGGTCCTGCTACGAAGATGCCCCGACCGCATTATTTCCCCAAGGAGATCAGCCCTCCAATGAGCCGTAAGTAGAGAGGGAAGTTTTTCCTAAAATAAGAGACATCCTGTTTTATCTCTGAAGATGACCGAAATTTTACCTTGTAGTTCGGATCTCAGCCCTTCTCCAGAGCTCGTCTTGGAGGATCTTCGTCCGGAGATGATGGAGAGCGGAATGCCTCCCTCGCTGCATCGCCTAGCGAGGCGGACGATCCTGAGGTGTCGTCGCGGAGGGTTTTCCCGAATCCGGCAGGGGTGGAGGGCGGTCGTAGGGCCCCCCAGAGCCCTCCATGTCCGGCCTTCGAAAAAGGCCATCAGACGAGTACGGCACCTCCTGGTTCACGGTCGGAGGAGTTGAAGGGTCTGCTCGAGCGAGTGTCTATCTCAGAGGATCACCGTGTATTGATGGGTACGGTGATTGAAAAGATTTCGTCCGCGGAAAGAGGGTTGTACGAGGCCGCCAGGAGTTTACTGACGGGTTTTTAGGTACGTGCAATGATGTACCTTTTGACGGTTCCGCATATATAAGATGCGCCCTGTCTAGATAGTAGCCCCTGATACTCGATGCGTTGTCAAAAATGACGGCGTGCCGAGGATCATAACACCAGATATAATATGTCGCCCTTCCTATGTAGGTGGCGGATCGTCCAGTGGCTAGCCGGACTGATGAATTTGCCGAACTAAAGCGGCAACTTGACGTGGCGGATGCTGACATCGCGCTTGTCAATAAGCGACTGGACGAGTCACAAGGTATGCAGTTTCTCCACGGACACCTAGTAAGGGAGCCTGATGCCCGTGCCTTACAACATGTATGCTTGATGCAGATGGTGCCGCTGCCATGGAGAATCTTCGGGCGGAGCTTGCCCGAGCCAAGGAGCAGGCCAGAAAAAGTGATGCGGCTAAAAGCCGAACATGCTGCTCACTGCTGAAGCAAAAAGGAAATAGCCGAAATGGCCGTGAAGTTGAAGAATGCTACCGACCGCTGTGAGCTTCTTGAAAAAGAAGGTCGAGCGGAGCAAGAGGACCTGAAGAAGGCCACCACCGAGGCCAAGGATGCTCGCTCTGCGATGAGAGCTATGAAGGAGGAGCTACGTCGGGCCGGAGATATCACGGCCGGAAAGCCTTTTTCGCTGGAGGAAGTTCATGGATCCTAAATATGCTCGATTGGACCGGCTGTGGAGTAGTGAGGATGCTTATCCGGACTTGGCGGCGAAAAGTGGATGCGGCCGAACACTTCGGAGATCAAAAGATCATGAGATGGAAGAGCTTTTTGGTCGCAGCCCGTAGTCCGGAGCGCCCACTTCCATTAACCAATCGTTAGGCGAATGGGCGGAGCTGAATAGGTTGTCCGGACTTGCCATGAAGAATGTCGTGACTCATTGGTGGCGAAAAAGGCCCGAGCCGAAGAGTTATTTTGGCTTGGTGCAGCAGTTCCTTGGTGCGGTGCCGCATATCAAGGCAATGAGGCGGTCAGCATGCATAGAGGGTGCACGGATGGCTCTTGCCCGTGTCAAGACATACTGGGCAGAGATGAAGGCCACCGATGTTGCATCCCAATATTCGGACGGAAGCCGAGTACCCATCGAGCACTATTTTCAGGAAGTTCTGCAGGGCGCTCGTTTAATAGAGACGCGGTGCTCGAAGGATATTATGTTCGAATAACATGTATTATTGTGAAACAATGTTTCGATGAAATATAAAAGCTTTTTATTTCTTGTGCCTTCAAGAATTGAAAATACCTCCTGTGCGGCCGTTAATGTATATGTGTATATAACCTGAAAGATGGCAGTCTTTGGCTTCAAATTTCACGCATATAATGCGGGGTGTTTGCGTAAAACGATTTTCACACTTGATCCAATGTCTTGGTCCTACAAAGGAGGTGATGGCACAGCAAACTAGGCAACCGGACTATAATGCTTTATCACTTTCACTTAGCCATAGGAGTTCGACAATGGGGCTACTATATAGCCCCTGGGGGCACCGCGCTCACCCAATTCGGGCGAGTATGTGCTGGCCGAAACGGCCCTTCACAATGCTTGGAGGAATTCTAAAAGATTCCAGCGGGTCATCGAGTGGTTGACCAGTCTCACGCTATATCATGACAGTCAGTTTTCGGCTTTCTCTCGAGGTGCTCCCTTGGCGAACCGGGGCACAATCACGAGTTCTCCGGTGCCGCATTAGCCGATAGAACGGAACATAAGGCAGCAAAACACGAGCCGGGCAAACCCAACATTTGACCAAAGACATGATTCGGAGCTGATGCATATAAGGCCTAACTCGAGACGCCGAACACTCCCTAAGGTATTCGGTCTTTATGAAAACCGGTCGAACAATCGCCCTTGGTAAAAAGCCCCTGGTGTCCAGGTACGTGCGGAATTCTGACGTGGCCTATGCCAAAATGCAAGCCTCCTCCTCAGTTATAGCTAGAAACCGGGGGATGTGTATCAACAAGAGACAGTGAAAAAGGTTTACGCAGGGTCTTAATCTGAAAAGAATCCTTGCAACGGGTCCTTACTGCACGTTTGCACCCGTGTCTCTGTTGTGCCGTATCCTGGACGGGTGTAGCATGGTGTTCATCTGTAAAAGAGAGGAACTTAGTTGAAAAAGATCGTGCGAAAATGTACGTTATACTAAATAAACAAAGTACAATTCAAAGAATGAACAAAATTGAGCTTTATTGTCTCTTGTTGTGGATGCACGGAGCCCCTTGTACAGGGGTATGCGTCTAGCGAGCCCTTGTATGCTTACACCGGACTCGTCCAGCCGTGTCCATGGTCTGGACGACCTGTATAAGTGCTTATATTGGCGAAGCCGATTTATTGTGGGGCTGCCAATGCATCCGCACAATTTTCCGGACTCGGGGAACCCTCGATGTTTGCCTTTAATGAGATGATGCCGCGTGGACCGGGCATTTTAAGTGTAAGAGATGCATAATGCGGTATTGCGTTAAAGAGGGCGAAAGCTTCGCGTCCCAATAGTGCTTGATAGCTACTTGTAAATGGGGCGAGGTGGAAGGTTAACTTTTCGGCGGCGGAAGTTGTCGGGTGAGCGAACGCAACTTCTAGCAGTAGAGAGCCCGCATAATGGGCATATGGGTGCAGCATTACCCCTTGAAAGGAAGTGTTGCTATGGCGAAATTTGGTTGGGTCTATCCCCATATTGCGGATTGTGTCCTGATATAGCAGGTTTAGATCACTGCCGCCGTCCATTAGGACTTGTGAAGATTGGAGTCCGCCAATTATTGGATCTAATATCAAGGTAGTCCAACCTGCGTTCCGTATACTTCTACAGTAATCCCGATGGTCGAAGGTGATTGGTTTTAACAACCAGTGGCAGGACTCCTCCGGGATAGGCCGTCTGGCGCGTACCTCTATGGGCGCCGCTCTATTTTTCCCTTTTGTCACGTGAAGTGAGTTCACTGCTTTTGATTTCTTGTGGGAAATTCTTTTGTTTCGATGCTCTTCTTCCGGGGTTCGCTGTCGTCCTCGCTTGGTGTGTCGAGCCCCTTGTGTTTGGCGTTGAGTTTGCGGACTGCTTGAAGACCCAACAATCTGTGGGTGTGGTTTGCGTGCTTCCCGAGTACTGTGGATTTGGCATATCTTGTCCAAGATTTTGTTTAAGTTAGATAGCTCATCCCTGTTATCCTTAAGGGGCAGCTTTTTATGATTCTGCCGAGAGCTTTTGAATCCGGCGTTGTCTGCCGTGCTCTTCGGGTTGTTTCCCTTGGTCCGATGCTGGTCCTTGCTGCGTCGTGGTTTCCCGTTTCCATCCCTGACTTCGGATGTACTTGGGTCACTGGTGTTGCACCTTGCTAGCCAGCTATCCTCTCCCGCGCAAAAGCGGGTCATGAGGCTTGTTAATGCGGCCATGGTTCTTGGCTTTTCTTGGCCGAGGTGTCTGGCGAGCCTTTCGTCTCGGACGTTGTGTTTGAAAGCTGCTAAGGCTTCGGCGTCCGGACAGTCGACTATTTGGTTCTTTTTAGTAAGGAATCTGTTCCAGAATTTCCGGGCTGACTCTCCGGGTTGTTGAGCTATGTGACTTAAATCGTCGGCATCCGGAGATCGGACATAGGTCCCTTGAAATTTTGCCCGAAAAGCATCCTCGAGCTCCTCCCAACTTCCAATGGTGGTTTCGGGAAGGCTTTTAAGCCAATGCCGGGCTGGCCCTTTGAGCTTGAGGGGTAAGTATTTTATGGCGTGGAGATCATCTCCTCTAGCCATGTGTATATGGAGGATGTAATCCTCAATCCAGACTCCAGGGTCTGTTGTTCCGTCGTATGCCTCTATGTTTACGGGCTTGAATCCCGCTGGAAATTCATGATCCAACACCTCATCGGTGAAACATAGGGGGTGTGCGGCACCCCTATATTTAGGTGTACCGTGATGTTCGGATACTTGATGTGTTGCCTTGCTTACTAGAGCTTGCTTTCTTGGCCCGTAGATAGATCTAACTGGGCCATCTTTTTGATGCGAATCCTTATGCGGATCGCGTGCCGGCTTGTGTGCGGCGCCATTCGCCGCTCTGTGTTTGCCATGGGGTCGTCCATCCGACCGGGTGGCCTCCTCATCAAATTCGGGCAGTAGTTTTCGCTTTGGGTAGCTCTTTGTTCGGCGACTGTCGCCGCCAGATTTGTCTCATGATGTTGAGTACTTTGCTCCATCTGATTCTCGAGTGCATCTTCCGCTGTTTTGAGCTTCGCTTCGCTTTTCAGGCTATGTCTTTGTGGCGACGAGCCTTTTGTGGAGGTTCTTCTGCTCCAGCAACTATTCCGTCAGATCGTCCGGACTGTTATCTTCGCCGGGGACGGGTTGTTTATCCAGATTTCATGTTCGGACGGTTGCTCGATAGCATGTTCGTCGTGCACCGGTGCACCCTGCTCTATAGTTGGGTCTGTATGGCTGTTGTCTTTGTCGAGGCGGGACTTTGAGCGGCGCTTACGTCGCCGTTTTGACTGCTTTTCGATGGAGCGATCCTTCGTAGCGTCCCGTTGTTCCTCGACGTGTAACATCCCAATTTTTTTTAATTTTGGAATGTTATAAACAAATAGATAGATTTGATTTGATTGTTTGATTAGCTGACTGAAAGTGAGTGAATTCGAAACTTTTAAAAGTTAGATGAGAGGGAATAAAAGGACTTTCCCAAACTTTCATTTTGCATTTTATGACCTTCGGGAATTCAAATTCTTTTCATCACAAAACCCTGGAGAGAAGATGACATGACTTCTTCCATTTATTTAAATGACAAGGGGTGTTGAAAAATTTGAATTTCATTTGAGAATATTTCCAATTCTGAAAACTTTATGCAACTCAATGATTTTCACGAGCGAAGATAAAATGACTTCTTCAAAAACATATGAAATATGAGTTGGGAGTTTCAAAGAATTTAAAATTCAAAGTTCTTTTGAATTTATTTTCAATTTGGAGTTTTTTGAGTTTTATTCAAATTATTTTTCTCCAAAAATAAAATATATGGAAAATAGGGTAACATGATTACCTACCTCAGAAAAATGGAGAGAAATAAATTTGAATTCATTTAGATATTTTTAAAATGATTTTTGTTGGATTTTATTGGACCAGAAGCACTCTTTGCTTTATTTGAATTTGTGTGGATTTTATTTGAAATTAGAATAATGTTCATCTTGTAGGAAATATTTTTCTGCAAATTTTGATATATTATATGCCTATATAAAAGTTTTAATTATTTTTGTTTTTATTTTAGTTCTGTGAAATTTTGTTTAAAAAAAACGCTTCGAACAGTGCCAGGCCGAAGCCCAGCACTGCTCTCTCTCTCTCTCTCTCTGGGCCGGCCCAGCCAACCGGCCAGGCCACAGCCCAGCCGTGGCCCATCCGGCCCACGCGCCCGTCCCCGATCTCCAGAGGGAGACCGCCGCCGCCACGACTGCCGCCACCGACCTCGGCGTCCGTGCCGAAGCCGGGCACCTCTGCCCCTTCCCCACGCCACCTCCTCCCCGGCCCCTCTATATAAGCCGGAGCCCCGGGCCCGACTCCGCCGCCTCTCTCCTCTCCCTCGCATCGCGCCGCTGCAGATCGCCGCGCCGCCGCAGACTTAGCCGCGCCGCTGCTTTCGCCTCGCCGCTGCCCCGCGTCGCCCGATCCGCGCCACCGTGCCCCTGGAGTCTCCGCCGTCCGAGTGTGCCCGCCGTCCGAGGTCAAGACGTCGCCACCGCTGTTCGCATCGACGCCGGCCGCTGCCGCCCTCGCCGTTGACTGCTGCGGCCAACCCAGTTTAGCCGGTAAAAACCGCCTTGGACCGGTCTAATCTTTTGGTTTTCCTCGGTTTTATTTTAAAACCGGTTTTTCCTTTTAGTTAGATCTATTTAGTGGTCGTTCGTTAGTTAGGGTCCGGTAGCGAACGGTTTTCGTTCGTTAGCGATCGGTAAAGAACGTTCGCTATTTAGTTTTTTTTTCTTTTATTTTAGTTTTTCTGTTAGGGACCCGTAAGTAATTATTTTCTTCACAGATTAGTCCCTAATCTTCAAACGACCATAACTTTTTACTCGTTAGTCCAAATCCAACGAAACCAACACCCACTTCTTCGTTACGATCCCCTCTATCCAGTAATCCAACTCAAACTTGTTTTTGAAAGTTTTAATATTTGAATTCAAACAGATTTGTATTCAAACTTCGTTTGATCATAACTTGAGTTTCAGAATCTCGATTTAGTTGGTTCTTTTTGCAAATTGAAGCTCTTGACCTAAACTTTCTGATAAGGCCAAATTCACATAATTTTGGTACTGTTAGAAATTGTTTTATGTTGCAAGAGTTATTTGATTGGTTTTGATGTTTTCCGAATTGTTTCTTCGTTCTTTCTGATGTTTTGAGTGATTGCTTATGTGTGGCTACTGTTGATTGCTTGATTGACCGGAGTGTGACGAGTAGAACTATCAAGAGTTTTGAGTGCGAATCATCTTCATCAACTTTGCAGGCAAGTAACACTTGATCATATCTTTTCCTACCCAGTTTTATGCATTAGTTTCAACCCTCAAACATTGCATGATTAGGATGTCATTAATTTGTGGGTTGGGAAGTAGATGATGAGGTAGGAACCTATTGCTGTGTTACTTTCAAACCCTTGGGAGTTACTTCTGCGTTATGCTTATACTACCATGCTATGCTCATAGACGTGGTTTGGGTTTGAGAGATATTCACGACAGATGTGAGATTGTTAATTAATTGTTTACTATAAGGTGGCAACATAAATACACATCTGGGTGGATTGAGGCACTGGGAACCCAAAGGTTGTCTGCTTTTTTTGGAAATCCTGGGTACCCGTGTGATGTTCCTATGGACCGCCACCTGTGCTCAAAGGAACCGAGATTATTCATGCTAGAAACTTCCGTGCAGCCACAAGCTATTATGGGCTCTAGCACGCTTGAGTAAGTTACGTGAAGCTCTCAAGAGGTAGATCACAGGTAGTGGGTTTTATAGGTTTGGTATGATCTATCCAGTAGAGAGTTAATGTTTACGAAAAGATCGTGTCTCGGTCATCCGTCTCTCAAACACCATGCGGCGAGAAACCAATGGAGGCGATCGAGTCTTGTGGGGAAAAGTGCGCAAACCTCTGCAGAGTGTACAAACTAATCATGGTTAGCCGTGTCCCCGGTTATGGACAATTCTGAGTATCTAGTACTGGAATATTCGCCTGTATCTCAACACTCTTAAAAATTAATATTGTTGGGATGATAACTATTCTAATTGGGATCATTGAGTTGGGGTGTACCTTCTCAAATGATATTTCAACTACCATGATAGTTAAACTAAAATTGATTCCTTTGATGTAGGGAAAAATTGGCTTTTTGCAAAACTGTAACCATAGAGCTTTCCACCAGCCATATATGCATGTAGTATAGGCTTATTCCTTCATTATTCTCTATGTGTTACTTTGCCAAAGATATTCCATGTGCTGACCCGTTTTCGGGCTGCAACGTTTCATGTTGCAGGCTTTTCAGACGACGAGTAAGTGATATGTTAGGGTTACAATTTCCTATACTCAACTTTGCCGTTGGTGTTGATGGGAATCCACAACCTTGTTGCTTCCGCTATATCTTTGGATTGAGGTAATAGTATTTACGCTACTTTATACATGTGATTTACCTCTGTTATAAATCCTTCGAGTACTGTGTGTGTCAGCATACCGATCCAGGGATGACACCTAAGCACAGAGACTTGATCCATTCGGGTCAGGTCGCTACACGAGTCACTTCCTTTAGGTGTGTCCACCATGTATACATCGTGAGATGAGGTGGTTCTCCAGTGCCCTATAGGCGCTGGTTCATGCACCTCCCCTACATCGTCGTCCATACCGTCGATGTCTTCGGAGTCGAAGTCGAGCATGTCGGTTAAATCATCGACAGTGGCTACGAAGTGGGTGGTGGGTGGGCTTTGAATTTCTTCATCGTCAAGATCCCAACCTTCCCGACCATAATGGCCAGGACTCTCGATAAGGAGAGAGACTTTATTGAATTCAGGATGTCGCCAAAGGGCGAGTCTGAAAGATGTCCGCGATGTTAATTCCATGATCGGCGCCCAATCGGATTCGATTAGCGAAGCGCGGAAGGCTCGAGTCCGGAGAGGAGTCCGGCACCTTGAGTCACGAAGCCGCAAAGGCGGGGTAGGTGTACGGCTCAATCGCCAGAGAGATCGCAACCCCAAGGCGGTGTCCAGCCACCCGTCCTCGATCGGCCTTGATCGGCTCGAGCTAAAGGTCGGAGCGGACTTGTGCGGCCTCGGGACCTTGTGACACCGCTCGGCGGCACAGCTAGATCATGCCCCTCGTGACAGTGCGGCACGCTTGGCTGTGGCTCGAACCCGTCGAAGATCAAGTCTCCGCGGACGTTAGTTGTGTAGTTCAAACTTCCAAATCTGACCTGATGGCCAGGGGTGTAGCTTTCAATCTGCTCCAGTTGGCCAAGCGAATTGGCCCGCAGTGCAAAGCCGCCGAATACGAAGATCTGTCCGGGGAGAAAAGTCTCACCCTGGAGCGCATCGTTATTGATGATCGGGGGAGCCATCGGGCCTAAAGATGACGACACAGAGGAACTCTCAATGAAAGCACCAATGTCGGTGTCAAAACCGGCGGATCTCGGGCAGGGGGTCCCGAACTGTGCGTCTAGGCAGATGGTAACAGGAGACAAGGGACACGATGTTTTTACCCAGGTTCGGGCCCTCTCGATGGAGGTAAAACCCTACTCACTGCTTGATTAATATTGATGATATGGGTAGTACAAGAGTAGATCTACCACGAGATCGAGAGGCTAAACCCTAGAAGCTAGCCTATAGTATGATTGTTGTTCGTCCCATTTAACTAAAACCCTCCGGTTTATATAGACATCGAATAGGGTTAGGGTTACACAGAGTCGGTTACAATGGTAGGAGATCTACATATCCATATCGCCAAACTTGCCTTCCACGCCAAGGAAAGTTCCATCCGGACACGGGACGAAGTCTTCAATCTTGTATCTTCAAAGTCCAGGAGTCCGGCCAAAGGCTATAGTCCGGCTATCCGGACACCCCCTAATCCAGGATTCCCTCAATATGCTTTGATCACACTATCAAAGTGTTTATTCCAACTCCGAGATGCTTGCACCGGTCCATAAATGGATCGCTGGAGCTTGCACACTTTGTTAGCATCCTTTGGATCGACAAAACCTTCTGGTTGCATCATATACGACTCTTCTTCTAGAAATCCACTCAGGAATGCAGTTTTGACATCCATTTGCCAAATTTCATAATCATAAAATGCGGCAATTGCTAACATGATTCGGACGAACTTAAGCATCGCTACAGGTGAGAAGATCTCATCGTAGTCAACTCCATGAACTTGTCGAAAACCTTTCGCAACAAGTCGAGCTTTGTAGACGGTAACATTACCGTCAGCATTAGTCTTCTTCTTGAAGATCCATTTATTATCTATGGCTTGCCGATCATCGGGCAAGTCAACCAAAGTCCATACTTTGTTCTCATACATGGATCCCATCTCATATTTCATGGCCTCAAGCCATTTTGTGGAATCTAGGCTCATCATTGCTTCCTCATAGTTCGTAGGTTCGTCATGGTCAAGTAACATGACTGAAAGAACAGGATTACCGTACCACTCTGGTGCGGATCTTACTCTGGTTGACCTATGCGGTTCGGTAGTAACTTGATCAGAAGTTTCATGATCAACATCATTAGCTTCCTCACTAATTGGTGTAGGAATCACTGGAACTGATTTATGTCATGTACTACTTTCCAATTTGGGAGAAGGTACAATTACCTCATCAATTTCTACTTTCCTCCCACTCACTTCTTTCGAGAGAAACTCCTTCTGTAGAAAGGATCCATTCTTATCAACAAATATTTTTCCAATTGATCTGTGATGGAAGGTGTACCCAACAGTTTCCTTTGGGTATCCTATGAAGACACATTTCTCCGATTTGGGTTCGAGCTTATCAGGTTGAAGCTTTTTCACATAAGCATCGCAGCCCCAAACTTTAAGAAACGACAACTTGGGTTTCTTGCCAAACCACAGTTCATATGGTGTCGTCTCAATGGATTTAGATGTTGCCCTATTTAACGTGAATGCAACTGTCTCTAAAGCATAACCCCAAAACGATAGCGGTAAATCAGTAAGAGACATCATAGATCGCACCATATCTAATAAAGTGTGGTTATGACGTTCAAACACACCATTATGCTATGGTGTTCCGGGTGGCATGAGTTGTGAAACTATTCCGCATTGTTTCAAACGAAGACCAAAGTCGTAACTCAAATATTCACCTCCACAATCAAATCGTAGAAACTTTATTTTCTTGTTACGATGATTTTCCACTTCACTCTGAAATTCTTTGAACTTTTCAAATGTTTCAGTCTTATGTTTCATCAAGTAGATATACCCATATCTGCTCAAATCATCTTTGAAGGCCAGAAAAAACGATACCTGCCGCGAGCATCAACACTCATCGGACCGCATACATCAGTATGTATTATTTCCAAAGAAGTCTGCTGTTTCGCTCCATTGTTCCGGAGAATGGAGTCTTAGTCATCTTGCCCATGAGGCATGGTTCGCAAGCATCAAGTGATTCCAAAAGTCCATCAACATGGAGTTTCTTCATGCGCTTTACACCAATATGACCCAAACGATAGTGGCACAAATAAGCTGCACTATCATTATTAAACTTATATCTTTTGGCTTCAATACTATGAATATGTGTATCACTAAAATCGAGATTTAGTAAAAATAGACCACTCATCAAGGGTGCATGACCATAAAAGATATTACTCATATAAATAGAACAACCATTATTCTCTTATTTAAATGAATAATCGTCTTGCATCAAACAAGATCAAGATATAGTGTTCATGCTTAATGCTGGCACCAAATAACAATTATTCAGGTCTAAAACTAATCCTGAAGGTAGATGTAGAGGTAGCGTGCCGATGGCGATCACATCGACTTTGGAACCATTTCCCATGCGCATCCTCACCTCGTCCTTAGCCAATCTTCACTTAACACGTAGCCCCTGTTTTGAGTTGCAAATATGAGCAATGTAACCGATTATCAAATACCCAAAGCGCTACTGCGAGCATTAGTTAAGTACACATCAATAACATGTATATCAAATATACCTTTCACTTTGCCATCCTTATTATCCGCCAAATACTTGGGGCAGTTCCGCTTCCAGTGACCAGTCCCTTTGCAGTAGAAGCACTCAGTCTCAGGCTTAGGTCCAGACTTGGGCTTCTTCACTTGAGAAGCAACTTGCTTGTCGTTCTTCTTGAAGTTCCCCTTCTTCCCTTTGCCCTTCTTCTTGAAACTGGTGGTATTGTTTACCATCAACACTTAATGCTCCTTCTTGATTTCTACCTCCGCAGCTTTTAGCATCGCAAAGAGCCCGAGAATTGTCTTATCCATCCCTTGCATATTATAGTTCATCACGAAGCTTTTGTAGCCTGGTGGCAGTGATTGAAGAACTCTGTCAATGACACTATCACCAGGAAGATTAACTCCCAGTTGAGCCAAGTGGTTGTGGTACCCAGACATTCTGAGTATATGTTCACTGACAGAACTATTCTCCTCCATTTTGCAGCTGTAGAACTTATTGAAGACTTCATATCTCTCAATCCGGGCATTTGCTTTAATATTAATTTCAACTCCTGGAACATCTCATATGCTCCATGACATTCAAAACATCGTTGAAGTCCCGGTTCTAAGCCGTAAATCATGGCACACTGAACTATCGAGTAGTCATCAGCTTTACTCAGCCATACGTTTTTAACGTCATCAATGAAAGATTCTGCAGCAGTTCGCACCTAGTGGTGCTTCCAGGACATAATTCTTACGTGCAACAATGAGGATAATCCTCAAATTCTGAGACCAGTCCGTGTAATTGCTACCATCATCTTTCAACTTAGCTTTCTCTAGGAACGCATTAAAATTCAAAGGAACAGTAGCATGGTCCATTGATCTACAACAACATAGACATGCAAAATACTATCAGGTACTAAGTTTATGATAAATTAAAATTCAATTAATCATATTACTTAGGAACTCCCACTTAGATATACATCTCTCTAATCATCTAAGTGATCACGTGATCCAAATCAACTAAACCATGTCCGATCATCACGTGAGATGGAGTAGTTTTTAGTGGTGAACATCACTATGTTGATCATATCTACTATATGATTCACGCTCGATTTTCGGGTCTCAAAGGTTCCGAGGCCATATCTGCATATGCTAGGCTCGTCAAGTTTAACCCGAGTATTCTGCGTGTGCAAAACTGGCTTGCACCCGTTGTATGTGAACGTAGAGCTTATCACACCCGATCATCACGCCGTGTCTCGGCATGACGAACTGTCTCAATGGTGCATACTCAGGGACAACACTTATACCTTGAAATTTAGTGAGATATCATCTTATAATGCTACCGCCGAACTAAGCAAAATAAGATGCATAAAGGTTAAACATCACATGCAGTCAATATAAGTGATATGATATGGCCATCATCTTCTTGTGCCTTTGATCTCCATCTCCAAAGCACCGTCATGATCACCATCGTCACCGGCTTAACACCTTGATCTCCATTGAAGCAGCGTTGTCGTCTCGCCAACTATTGCTTCTATGACTATCGCTACCGCTTAGTGATAAAGTAATGCAATTACATGACGATTGCATTTCATACAATAAAGCGACAACCATATGGCTCCTGCCAGTTGATACGTCTCTAACGTATCTATAATTTATGAAGTATTCATGCTATTATAATATCAACCTTGGATGTTTTATATGCATTTATATGTTATTTTATATGGTTTTTGGGACTAACCTATTAACCTAGAGCCCAGTGCCAGTTTCTATTTTTCCTTGTTTCAGAGTATCACAGGAAAGGAAAACCAAACGGAGTCCAATTGACCTGAAACTTGACGAAGCTTATTTTTGGACCAGAAGAAGGCCAAGGAGTAAAAGAGTTGGGCTAGAAGAGTCCCGGGCTGCCCACGAGGGTGGGAGGCGTGCCCACCCCCCTGGGCGCGCCCCCCTACCTCGTGGACAGCCCGGAGACCCCCCTGACTTGGTCTCGACGCCAAAACCTCTTATATATACAGAAACCTCCAGAAATTAACATAGATCGGAAGTTCCGCCACCGCAAGCCTCTGTAGCCACGAGAAATCAATCTAGGCCCTCTCCGGCATCCTGCCGGAGAGGGCCATCATCACCGGTGGCCATGAAGGAGTATCCCGGAGAGACCATCATCGCCATGAAGGACAAGGACCAGAGGGAGAACCTTTCCCCATCCAGGGGGGAGGCCATGGAGGAGGAAGCACAAGGGGGAGAACCTCCCCTCCTCTCTCTGTTGGGGAACGTAGCAGAAATTCAAAATTTTCTACGCAACACCAAGATCAATCTATGGAGTAATCTAGCAACGAGGGGAAGGAGAGTGCATCTACATACCCTTGTAGATCGCTAAGTGGAAGCGTTACGAGAACGCGGATGAAGGAGTCGTACTCGCAGTGATTCAGATCGCAGTTGATTCCGATCTAAGCACCAAACAACGGTGCCTCCGTGTTCAACACACGTACAGCCCGGGGATGTCTCCTCCTTCTTGATCCAGCAAGGGGAGAGGATAAGTTGAGGGAGAACTCCGACAGCACGACGACATGGTGGTGATGGAGCTCGTGGTTCTCCGGCAGGGCTTCGCCAAGCACTACAGAGGAGGAGGAGGTGTTGGAGGAGGGAGAGGGCTGCGCCAGGGGAAGGGTGCGGCTGCCCTCTCTCTCTCTCACTATATATAGGGGGCAGTGAGGAGGGGAGGCGCCCTAGGGTTCCCTAGGGGAGGGGCGGTGGCCATAGGGGAAGGTAAACGTTTACAATCGGCACGCCAGCCTAACGCTCGGCCGGTCGCGGGCACAGCGTCTGATCGACTCGCGAGGTATGCTCCGATTTGCGCCACGTCACCTAGCCAGCCAACGCACACGCGTGATTGTGAGTGGGACCATGCGCCGTTTGCGAGCAACCTTATCCCTTCCGCTTTCTTCTCGTCCTCCCGTTCTCTTCCAGAGCGCGACCCATCGAGCCCCCACCCCCTCCCCTTTGCTCCAGATCAGCGAGAAAGCCATGGCTGCCACCTACTCCTCTCGACCAAGCTCAGGCAAATCCTCGGGGAGGGCGACCACGCGCCATGCGTTCCACGCACATGAGAGACGAACTAGGGAAAGGTGTTCCGGACTCGAGTAGATCGCCTGAGGAAGGAGAACCCTCCCTCGGTCAGCGTAGTGCCAGCAAGGAATAAATCAGAAGGGCAAGCAGGTTTCAATCATTTGTTTTTAGCATCTCCACTATAAAGAGTAGAGAGAAAGAAGCCTTTCGCTCGCTTCCCTTCCTGAACTGAGGGAAACCGGTGCCTGAGAGATCCGTGATGCAGCAGGGGAGCTGCAGGCGCGGTCGCGTGCCGGCGGTGCTGCAAGGGGGTGTGCCACGCCGGTGATGGCGAACCTCCCGTGCGCAAAACCGGCGAGCATCGAAGCTGGCCCCTGCTAAAGCGGAGTTGCAACCAGTAAGCGGCGGAGCTGGAACCATATCCCAGTTTTGCTGCATCAGGCACTTTTTTGATGCATGTTGAGATGCTGCATCATTGTTGTTTTGCTGGAACAATGCCCCAATTTGCTGGAACCATGCCCCAATTTTGCTGGAACCGACATTTTCTTCTGATGCATATGTGAGTTTGTATCGTTGTTTTTTGCTGGAACCATGTCTCAGTTTTGTTGTAATTGATAATTCTTTTTGATACATGCGCGAGGCTACATTTTTGTGTTTTGCTGGAACCATGTCTCAGTTTTGCTGGAACCGCATTTCTTTTTGATACATGCGAGAGGATACATTTGTGTTTTGCTGGAACCGGCAACGCGGGTAGCTGCCACCGGCAATTTGTTTTGCTACAACTGGCGATGGGACAAGCACGATGGAGAGTTGCATCGGGCTTTTTTCGGTAGCGACAAGCGATGACGACATTTTGCTGGAACTATCATTAAGTTTTGCTGGAACCGGCAATTTGTTTTGCTTCAACTGAGTACTGGGAGGTCTTTTTGTTGCTTTTTAGACCTTTTTGCAAGTCATGGCGGTGCAAGATGGCAACGGCGGCGAGCCGGAGGCGAGGACGCCGGGGATGCCGCAACCATGGTGACCATGCGCTGGAACCCGCCTGTTCTGCAGCTGCATCCATGGCGACCACGCGCTGGGACCCACCGGCATCCGTGTTGCAACCCCGGCGGCCATGCGGCGAGGTGGGATGAGCACCGACGACGGCGATGAGATGAGCCGCGTCACAGATGGTCCAAGCAGGGTGGGCGGCGGCGACGTTTGCGAGCAAGAGAGCGTTGCTGGTCTCTGGTGTTTTTTGGGGGAAACGCGAGATGCTGGTCGCGGGGGGAAGAAGCGAATCGTATGGTTTGGGTTGGGCGAATCTGACGGATGGGACGGGTCCGGCCGAAAATTGGGCCGGTGCGCCGGCGCTTATCATTGCCCATAGGGGAAACCCTAGATGGGTTTTGGCGCCCCCACCCCCTAGGAAACTTGCCCCCCAAGCCGGGAGGGGTGGCTGCCCTAGGGGTGGCGCCCCCACCTCTCCAGGTTATGTGAGATAGGGTGGGAGGGGCACTCAGCCCCTTAGTGGGCTGATGTGCCCTATCCCCTTGGCCCATAAGGCCCCCCAAAGCTTGTCGGGGCCTCCGAAACCCCTTTCGGACACGCTGGTCATCACCAGGTACCCCCGGAACAATTGCGGACTCCAATACCCTTCGTCCAATATACCGATCTTCACCTCCGGACCATTCCGAGCTCCTCGTCATGTCCAGGATCTCATCCGGGACTCGAACAACCTTCGTAACCACATACTATTTCCCATAACAACTCTAGCGCCATCGAACCTTATGTGTAGACCCTACGGGTTCGGGAACCATGCGTACATGACCGAGACGTCCTCCGGTCAATAACCAACAGCGGGATCTGGATACCCATGTTGGCTCCCACATGTTCCACGATGATCTCATCGGATGAACCACGATGTCAAGGATTCAAGCAATCCCGTATGCAATTCCCTTTGTCTATTGGTATAGTACTTGCCCGAGATTCGATCGTCGGTATCCTGATACCTTGTTCAATCTCGTTACCGGCAAGTCTATTTACTCGTTCCGTAGCACATCATCCCATGATCAACCCATTGGTCACATTGTGCACATTATGATGATGTCCTACCGAGTGGGCCCAGAGATACCTCTCTGTCACGCGGAGTGACAAATCCCAGTCTCGATTCGTGCCAACCCAACAGACACTTTCGGAGATACCCGTAGTGCACCTTTATAGCCACCCAGTTACGTTGTGACATTTGGTACACCCAAAGCATTCCTACGGTATCCGGGAGTTGCACAATCTCATGGTCTAAGGAAATGATACTTGACATTAGAAAAACTTTAGCATACGAACTACACGATCTTTGTGCTAGGCTTAGGATTGGGTCTTGTCCATCACATCATTCTCCTAATGATGTGATCCCGTTATCAACGACATCCAATGTCCATGGTCAGGAAACCGTAACCATCTATTGATCAACGAGCTAGTCAACTAGAGGCTTACTACGGACATGGTGTTGTCTATGTATCCACACATGTATTTGAGTTTCCTATCAATACAATTATAGCATGGATAATAAATGATTATCATGAACAAGGAAATATAATAATAATAACTAATTTATTATTGCCTCTAGGGCATATTTCCAACAGTCTCCCACTTGCACTAGAGTCAACAATCTAGTTCACATCGCCATGTGATTAACACTCACAGGTCACATTGCCATGTGACCAACATCCAAAGAGTTTACTAGTGTCACTAAACTAGTTCACATCATCATGTGATTAAGACTCAATGAGTTCTCGGGTTTGATCATGTTTTGCTTGTGAGAGAGGTTTTAGTCAACGGGTCTGCAACATTCAGATTCATATGCACTTCGCAAATCTCTAGGTCATATTGTAAATGTTGCTTCCACGCTCCACTTGAAGCTATTCCAAATGGTTGCTCAACTATACGTATCCGGTTTGCTACTCAGAGTCACTCGGATAGGTGTTAAAGCTTGCATCAACGTAACCCTTTACGCCGAACTCTTTATCACCTCCATAATCGAGAAACATGTCCTTATTTACTCCAAGGACAATTTTGACCGATGTCCAATGATCCATTCCTGGATCATTCTTGTACCCTTGGATCGACTCATGGCAAGGCACACTTCCAAGCGGTACACAAAGATATCATACTATAGAGCCTAAATGCGAAGCATAGGGACGACCTTCGTCCTTTCTCTCTCTTCTGCCGTGGTCGAGCTTTAACTCTTAACTTCGTACCTTGCAACTCAGGCAAGAACTCCTTCTTCGATGATCCATCTTGAACACCTTCAAGATCATGTCAAGGTATGTGCTCATTTGAAAGTACCATTTAGCGGTTTTGATCTATCCTCATAGATCTTGATGCTCAATGTTCAAGCAGCTTAATCCAGGTTTTCTATTGAAAACACACTTTTCAAATAACCCTATATGCTTTCCAGAATTCTACATCATTTCGATCAACAATATGTCAACAACATATACTCATCGAGAAATTCTATAGTGCTCCCACTCACTTCTTTGGAAATACAAGTTTCTCATAAACTTTGTATAAACCCAAAATCTTTGATCATCTCATCAAAGTGTACATTCCAACTCCGAGATGCTTACTCCAGTCCTTAGAAGGATTGCTGGAGCTTTGCATACTTGTGAGCGTCTTTCAGGATTGTCAAAACCTTTCTGGTTGTATCACATACAACCTTTCCTCAAGAAAATTGTCGAGGAAACAATGTTTTGACATCCTATCTCGCAAGATTTCATAAATAATGCAAGATGTCTGCTAATCCAATTCCAACAGACTCTTAGCATCGCTATGAGTGAGAAAGCCTCACCGTAGTCAACTCCTTGAATCTTGTCGGAAAACATCTTAACGACAAGTCGAGCTTTCTTAATGGTGATACTTACCATCATTGTCTGTCTTCCTTCTAAAATCCATCTGTACCCAATAGCCTTATGACCATCAAGCAGTTCTTCCAAAGTCTACACTTTGTTTTCATACATGGATCCTCTCTCGGATTTTATGGCCTCGAGCCATTTGTCGGAATCCGGGCCCACCATCGCTTCTCCATAGCTTGTAGGTTCATTGTTGTCTAGCAACATGACCTTCAAGACATGATTACTGTACCACTCTGAAGTAGTACGCATCCTTGTCACCCTACGAGGTTCGGTAGTGACTTGATCCGAAGTTTCATGATCACCATCATCAACTTCCACTTCAATTGATGTAGGTGCCACAGGAACAACTTCCCGTGCTCGCTACATACTTGGTTGAAGTGATGGTTCAATAACCTCATCAAGTCTCCACCATCCTCCCACTCAATTCTTTCGAGAGAAACTTTTTTTTTCGAGAAAGGACCCGTTTCTAGAAACAATCACTTTTGCTTCTGGGTCTGAAATAGGAGGTATAACCACCTTTTTTGGGTGTCCTATGAAGATGCATTTATCCGCTTTGGGTTCGAGCTTATCAGGCTAAAACTTTTCACAAAAGCGTCGCAGCCCCAAACTTTTAAGGAACGACAGCTTAGGTTTCTCCAAACCATAGTTCATACGGTGTCATCTCAACGGAGTTACGTGGTGCCCTATTTAAAGTGAGTGCGGTTGTCTCTAATTCCTAACCCATGAACGATAGTGGTAATTCGATAAGAGACATCATGGTATGCACCATATCCAATAGGGTGCAACTATGATGTTCGGACACACCATCACACTATGGTTCCAGGCGGTATTAATTGTGAAACAATTTCCACAATGTCTTAATTGCGTGCCAAAACTCGTAACTCAGATATTCATCTCTATGATCATATCGTAGACATTTTATTCTCTTGTCATGAAGATCTTCAACTTCACTCTGAATTTACTTGAACCATTCAATAATTCAGACTTGTGTTTCATCAAGTAAATATACTCAAGATTCTACTCAAATCATCCGTGAAGTAAGAACATAACGATATCCATTATGCGTGCCTCAAAGACTCATTGGACTGCACACATCAAAATGTATTACTTCCAACAAGTTGCTTTCTTGTTCCATTTCACTGAAAACGAGGCTTTCAGTCATCTTGCCCATATGGTATGATTTGCATGTCTCAAGTGATTCAAAAACAAGTGAGTCCAAATGGTCCATCTACATGGAGTTTCTTCATGCATATACACCAATAGACATGGTTCGCATGTCTCAAACTTTTCAAAAACGAGTGAGTCCAAAGATCCATCAACATGGAGCTTCTTCATACGTTTTATACCAATATGACTTACATGGCAGTGCCACAAGTAAGTGGTACTATCATTACTATCTTATATCTTTTGGCATGAAAATGTGTATCACTACGATCGAGATTCAATAAACCATTCTTTTAGGTGCAAGACCATTGAAGGTTTTATTCAAATAAATAGAGTAACCATTATTCTCGTTAAATGAATAACCGTATTGCGATAGACATAATCCAATCATGTCTATGCTCAACGCAAACACCAAACAAAAATTATTTAGGTTTAACACAAATCTCGATGGTAGAGGGAGCAGACGATGCTTGATCACATCAACCTTTGGAAACACTTCCAACACATATCGTCAGCTCACCTTTAGCTAGTCTCCGCTTATACGTAGCTTTTATTTCGAGTTACTAACACTTAGCAACCGAACCGGTATCTAATACCCTGGTGCTACTAGGAGTACTAGTAGTAAAGTACACATTAACATAATGTATATCCAATATACTTCTATCGACCTTGCCAGCCTTCTCATCTACCAAGTATCTAGGGTAATTCTGCTCCAAAGGTCTGCATTTCCCCTTATTACAGAAGCACTTAGTCTCGGGTTTGGGTTCAACCTTGGGTTTCTTCACTAGAGTAGCAGTTGATTTGCCGTTTCATGAAGTATCCCTTCTTGCCCTTGCCCTTCTCGAAACTAGTGGTTTCACCAACCATCAACAATTGATGCTCCATCTTGATTTCTACTTTCATGTGTCAAACATCGCGAATATCTCAAGGATCATCATATCTATCCCTGATATGTTATAGTTCATCACGAAGCTCTAGCAGCTTAGTGGCAATGACTTTGGAGAAACATCACTATCTCATTTGGAAGATCAACTCCCACTCGATTCAAGTGATTGTTGCACTTAGATAATCTGAGCACAAGCTCAACGATTGAGCTTTTCTCCCTTAGTTTGCAGGCTAAGAAAATAGTCGGAGGTCTTATAGCTCTTGATGTGGGCACGAGCCTGAAATCCCAATTTCAAATCTTGGAACATCTCATATGTTCTTCAACATTTCAAAAATGTCTTCGGTGCCTCAATTCTAAACCATTTAACATTACCGAACTATCATGTAGTCATCAAAAACGTGTTTGTCAGATGTTGGCAACATCCAGAGATGACATTCGAGGTTCAGCACACCGAGCGGTGCATTAAGGACATAAGCCTTCTACGAAGCAACGAGGACAATCCTCAGTTTACGGACTTAGTCCGCATAATCGCTACTATCATCTTTAAACTGAATTTTCTCTAGGAACATATCTAAACAGTAGGACTAAAGCGTGAGCTTACGACATAATTATCAAAGACCTTTTGACTACGTTCAGGATAATTAAGTTCATCTCATGAACTCCCACTCAGGTAGACATCCCTCTAGTCATCTAAGTGATTACATGATCCGAGTCAACTATGCCGTGTCCGATCATCACCTGAGACGGACTAGTCATCATCGGTGAACATCTTCATGTTGATCGATTCTACCATACGACTCATGCTCGACCTTTCGGTCTCTTGTGTTCCGAGGCCATGTCTGTACATGCTAGGCTCTTCAAGTCAACCTAAGTGTTTCGCGTGTGTAAATCTGGCTTACACCCGTTGTATGTGAACGTTAGAATCTATCACACCCGATCATCACGTGGTGCTTCGAAACAACGAACTTTCACAACGGTGCACAGTTAGGGGGAACACTTTTCTTGAAATTATTATGAGGGATCATCTTATTTACTACCGTCGTTCTAAGCAAATAAGATGCATAAACATGATAAATATCACATGCAATCAAAAAGTGACATGATATGGCCAATATCATTTTGCTCCTTTTGATCTCCATCTTCGGGCTCCATGATCATCATCGTCACCGCATGACACCATGATCTCCATCATCATGATCTCCATCATCATGATCTCCATCATCGTGTCTCCATGAAGTTGTCTCGCCAACTATTACTTCTACTACTATGGCTAACGGTTTAGCAATAAAGTAAAGTAATTACATGGCGTTGTTCATTGACACGCAGGTCATATAATAAATTAAGACAACTCCTATGGCTCTCGCCGTTGTCATACTCATCGACATGAAAGTCGTGATTCCTATTACAAGAACATGATCAATCTCATACATCACATATATCATTCATCACATTCTTTTGGCCATATCACATCACATAGCATACCCTGCAAAAACAAGTTAGACGTCCTCTAATTGTTGTTTGCATGTTTTACGTGGCTGCTATGGGTTTCTAGCAAGAACATTTCTTACCTACGCAAAAACCACAACGTGATATGTCAATTGCTATTTACCCTTCACAAGGACCCTTTTCATCGAATCCGATCCGACTAAAGTGGGAGAGACTGGTACCCGCTAGCCACCTTATGCAACAAGTGCATGTCAGTCGGTGGAACCTGTCTCACGTAAGTGTACGTGTAAGGTCGGTCCGGGCCGCTTCATCCCATAATACCGTCGAAACAAGATTGGACTAGTAACGGTAAGCATATTGAACAAAATCAACGCCCACAACTACTTTGTGTTCTACTCGTGCATAGAATCTACGCAATAGACCTAGCTCATGATGCCACTGTTGGGGAACGTAGCAGAAATTCAAAATTTTCTACGCAACACCAAGATCAATCTATGGAGTAATCTAGCAACGAGGGGAAGGAGAGTGCATCTACATACCCTTGTAGATCGCTAAGCGGAAGCGTTACAAGAACGCGGATGAAGGAGTCATACTCGCAGGGATTCAGATCACGGCTGATTCCGATCTAAGCACCGAACAACGGTGCCTCCGCATTCAACACAAGTACAGCCCGAGGACGTCTCCTCCTTCTTGATCCAGCAAGGGGAGAGGATAAGTTAAGGGAGAACTCCGACAGCACGACGGCATGGTGGTGATGGAGCTCGTGGTTCTCCCAAGCAGGCTTCGCCAAGCACTACGGAGGAGGAGGAGGTGTTGGAGGAGGGAGAGGGCTGCGCTAGGGAAGGTGCGGCTGCCCTCTCGCTCTCTCACTATATATCGGGGGAAGGGCGGAGGGGGAGGCACCCTAGGGTTCCCAAGGGGAGGGGCGGTGGCCATAGGGGAAACCCTAGATGGGTTTTGGCGCCCCCAACCCCTAGGAAACTTGCCCCCCAAGCCGGGAGGGGTGGCTGCCCTAGGGGTGGCGCCCCCACCTCACCAGTTACGTGAGATGGGGTGGGAGGGCGCTCAGCCCCTTAGTGGGCTGATGTGCCCTCTCCCTTGGCCAATAAGGCCCCCCAAAGCTTGCCGGGCCTCCAAACCCCTTCCGACACGCTGGCCATCACTGGTACCCCGGAACAATTCCGGACTCCAATACCCTTCGTTCAATATACCGATCTTCACCTCCGGACCATTCCGGAGCTCCTCGTCATGTCCGGGATCTCATCCGGGACTCCGAACAACCTTCGGTAACCACATAATATTTCCCATAACAACTCTAGCGTCACCGAACCTTAAGTGTGTAGACCCTACGGGTTCGGGAACCATGCAGACATGACCGAGACGTTCTCCGGTCAATAACCAACAGCGGGATCTGGATACCCATGTTGGCTCCCACATGTTCCACGATGATCTCATCGGATGAACCACAATGTCAAGGATTCAAGCAATCCCGTATGCAATTCCCTTTGTTCATCGGTATAGTACTTGCCCGAGATTCGATCGTCGGTATCCTCGATACCTTGTTCAATCTCGTTACCGCAAGTCTCTTTACTCGCTCCGTAGCACATCATCCCGTGATCAACCCATTGGTCACACTGTGCACATTATGATGATGTCCTACCGAGTGGGCCTAGAGATACCTCTCCGTCACGCCGGAGTGACAAATCCGCCTCGATTCGTACCAACCCAATGACACTTTCGGAGATACCCGTAGTGCACCTTTATAGCCACCCGCCACGTTGTGACGCTTTGGTACACCCAAAGCATTCCTACGGTATCCGGGAGTTGCACAATCTCATGGTCTAAGGAAATGATACTTGACATTAGAAAAGCTTTAGCATACGAACTACACGATCTTTGTGCTAGGCTTAGGATTGGGTCTTGTCCATCACATCACTCTTCTAATGATGTGATCCCGTTATCAACGTGTAACGCCCCGGATTCGATGCGCCAGGTGTCCGCCAGTTATTCGCCGTCTTTGCCATGTCATTTGCTTGCGTGTTGCACTTTGCCATGTCATCATCTGCATTTCATATCATGTCATCATGTGCATTTCTTTTTGCATACGTGTTCGTCTCATGCATCCGAGCATTTTCCCGTTGTCCGCTTTTGCAATCCGCACTCCTATGTCTCTCGGCGCCTTTTACCTCTTTTAGGTGTGCGGGTGTTAAACGGTCTCGGAATGGACCGAGGTTTGCCAAGCGGCCTTGGTATAGCACCGTTAGACCGCCTGTCAAGTTTCGTGCCATTTGGAGGTCGTTTGGTACTCCAACGGTTAACCGGGTAACCGCAAAGCCCTCTTTTGTTGCAGCCCAACTCCCCTTTCTAAGTGGCTCAAAACCCACCTAACTCCTCTCCATGCTCTCGGTCGTTCGATCACGATCGCGTGGCCGAAAACCGCTCCTCATTTGGACTCTCCTAGCTCCCTCTACCTATAAATATGTCTTTCTCCCCGAAATCTCGCAGTCCAAATCCATCCCGAAACCCTAAAATCGTCCCCGCGCCGCGCCGGACATGTCCGTCCCCGGCCGGACGGAATCGCGCCGCCGCCCAGCGCCAATCGGGCTGCCACGTGGCGCGCCGCCGCCTCCGCGCCGCCCGGCCCGCCAAGGCGATGGCCGGCCCAGCCCGCCTCGCCCGCGCCAGGCGCCCGTCTCCAGCGCCCGGTCGCGGCCGCCCGCCTTCGCCTCCGCCCGAACCGCCGGCGCCGCCGATTCTCCGCTTCGGCCGAGCTCCTCCCGAGCCTTGGATCCTCCGCCCGTCGCCTCGGTGCGCGCCTCGCCGGATCCGGTCGGGCGGACGGATCCGCCTTCCCGGCCCTCCCGGCCTCTTCCACGACTCGGCGCGAACTCCGGCGAGCCCGACCCGCCATCCTCGATCCGCGTGCATGGTTGACTTCTTTCCCCCTCCAAATCCCCGAAATTGTTGCATATTTTCTTGCATTTTCATCATGCCATATCTCTGTCATCGTAGCTCCGTTTTGCGCGTGTAATATGTCAAAGTGTTCACCTCGAAGAGTAGATCATTTCATCTCATTGCATCATTTTCATTTGAGCTCATCTTGATGCCCGAAATGCTGTTGGAAGAGGGCTATATGATGTTAGTTTCTGTTTCTTAACAGAACTTGCACTTTTTGTCATTTTTTGCCATGATTGATGTGTGCACCCTATGAACTTGAGTCCTACATGTGTTTTGTAATATGCCATGCCATCTTTCCAGGGGTATATTCCATGTATTTTTGTGATCTAAGTGGTGACTAGCACAATCATGCAAACTAGGTGTCCTGATGTTGCTGATTTCAGCCCTGTTTTGCTGATATTTTTATGCCATGTTAACTTGATGCTACCGAGAGATCCATGCATATTTTGAGATACTTCAGTAAGGATGTTTTGTTAATCATGTCTTGATCTATCCATCCATGCCCTTGTTTGAATTTATGGAGTGCTATAGCTTGAGTCAATCGAGCTCTACTTTTGCTATAAAATGTTTCCTGGCAGATTGTTTACATGTTATTCAATTTTGCCAAGGTTGTTGTAGTTGATCCGTGTATGCTATGATGTTGTTCTTTCCATGTATAGCTTCTATGCCATGTCTTATTGCTGTTGGTTACCTTGACATGCCATGTATTGCTCTGTGGTGAGTGTTTCAAGCTCACCAACATGTCTACTCATTGTTGTTCCTGCCATGTTTAAATCTGTAATATAACTTGCCATGTTTACATGGGTGCCATCATATCTTCTGATCCTTTTTGGCTTATGGTCAGTAAGGGACTTTTGTTCTATGCATTTATTGTATTCATGCCATGCCTTTGTTTGCCATGTTAAGTTCCTGTAACATGTTGTTTCATAGCTCTAAACATTGCAACCTGATGTTATTTCTGTCAATGCCTGAAACTGTTATTATTTGCAATCTTGCCATGTGTCTTTGAGCATGTTCTAGTGAGTTCTGGAGATAGCTCAGTGTTCATGTTTTGTAATGCTTTACCTGTACATCATGCCCATGCCTTTTGTTTTCTTGTTGAGGTCCTGTAGCATGTTGTTTTGATGCTTGCAATATGCCTAGTTGCTGTTTTGGACAGATTGTTGTCATGACTTGTATTGTGTGTATGTGTTGAACTGCTGTCTGCTTTTGAGTGTGCTCTATATGAAACTTGCTTGATTTTGCATGTAGTTTCATATTATCATGTTGCATCCTTGTTTTGAGGTGTTTTCTTGATGTTTGTATGCGTTTTGCATCAATGCCATGCTTATCTTGTTTTGCTCATATCTTCTAGGCCGTAGTCTCAATCTAATGAACTTTATATGTAACTTGACTAGAATTTCGTGTAGATCATCGTGGTGCATCTTAACTTGCTGTTTAACAACTTGAACATAAGGTTTATTCAGATCTGGACCAATTTCGAAATTTGCATATGAGGACTTACCGGAATTGCTATATGTTGTTTCCGGCCTCATTTAAACTTGCTTTGACGTGTTGTTCTTGTTTGCATCATCTCTTGCCATGAGTAGCCTCTTCTAGATTGGTCATGCATCATGCTTGTTTTGCATCATGTCTTGTTCTTGTGTGGTGTGTTTACTATGTTGTGTGCTTCTTCTTGTTAGTTCCTGTTTCGTTGCGATCGTGAGGATTCGTTCGCTCACGCTTGGTTCGCTTCATCCATTCGCCTTCTTCATGGACTCGTTTCTTCTTCCTTGTGGGATTTCAGGCAAGATGACCGCTACCCTGGATCTCACTACTATCATTGCTATGCTAGTTGATTCGTTTCTATCGCTATGCTGCGCTACCTATTACCTGTTCATCAAGCCATCCCAAATTGCCATGTCGACCTCTAACCTTTTGCACCCTTCCTAGAAAACCGTTGTTTGGCTATGTTACCGCTTTGCTCAGCCCCTCTTATAGCGTTGTTAGTTGCAGGTGAAGATGAAGTTTGTTCCTTGTTGGAACATGGAGATGTTGTTCCTTGTTGGAACATGTTTACTTGTTGGGATATCACAATATATCTTATTTAATTAATGCATCTATATACTTGGTAAAGGGTGGAAGGCTCAGCCTTATGCCTGGTGTTTTGTTCCACTCTTGCCGCCCTAGTTTCCGTCATATCGGTGTTATGTTCCCGGATTTTGCGTCCCTAACGCGGTCGGGTGATTTATGGGACCCCCTTGACAGTTCGCTTTGAATAAGACTTTTCCGGCAAGGCCCAACATTGGTTTTACCATTTGCCTCACCACCACCTATTTTCCCCTTGGGAGTCACTCTCTCGAGGGTCATCTTTATTTAGCCCCCCCGGGCCAGTGCTTCTCTAAGTGCTGGTTCGAATCGAGCCGCCAAGGGCCACCTTGGGGCAACTTGAGGATTGGTTTTACTCGTAGCTTTGTCTCATCCGGTGTTGCCACGAGAATCGAGATATGTGCAGCTCCTATCGGGATTGTTTCACAAGATCGGGCGGTCTTGCTGGTCTTGTTTTATTCTTGTCGAAATGTCTTGTAGCGGGATTCCGAGACTGATCGGGTCTTCCCGGGAGAAGGAATATCCTTCGTTGATCGCGAGAGCTTATCATGGGCTAAGTTGGGACACCCTGCAGGGTATAAACTCTCGAGAGCCGTGCCCGCGGTTATGTGGCGATGGGAGTTTGTTAATGTCGGTTGTAGTAAACTTGAAGCAAACTCGCTAAAATACACCAACCGTGTAATGCGTAATCGTGAGTGTCTCTTTTCGGGGTTGATCGAGAGGAGAACACGGTTTCGGGTTATGTTTGACGTAAGTAGGAGTTCAGGATCACTTCTTGATCATTACTAGTTGACGACCGTTCCTTTGTTTCTCTTCTCGCCTCTCATCTGCGTATGTTAGCCACCATATATGCTTAGTCATTGCTGCAACCTCACCACTTTACCCCTTCCTTTCCCTTTAAGCTTTGCTAGTCTTGATACCCATGGTAATGGGATTGCTGAGTCCTCGTGGCTCACAGATTACTACACCACCAGTTGCAGGTACAGGTTGTGCGATGATCATGACGTGAGAGCGATGCTTGCTTGTCTTGAGTTCTTCTTCTGCTTCTTCGATCAGGGGATAGGTTCCAGGTCGGCAGCCTGGGCTAGCAGGGTGGATGTCGTTTGAGCTTCTGTTTATGTTTCATCCGTAGTCGGATGTTGATCTTGTATATGATGTTGATGTATTCTTGTGGCATTTGTGCCTTATGTATGTATCCCTATGTATTATGTAATGTTGATGTAATGATATCCACCTTGTAAAAGCGTCTCAATATGCGGGTCTATCCTTGGTGGGACCGTCGAGTTCCTTTTGGATAGGGACGCATATTGGGCGTGACACAACGACATCCAATGTCCATGGTCAGGAAATCGTAACCATCTATTGATCAACGAGCTAGTCAACTAGAGGCTTACTAGGGACATGGTGTTGTCTATGTATCCACACATGTATCTGTGTTTCCTATCAATACAATTATATCATGGATAATAAACGATTATCATGAACAAGGAAATATAATAATAATAACTAATTTATTATTGCCTCTAGGGCATATTTCCAACACTCTCTTGGTGGCACCGGAGTGCTATTGAGAGAGGAATCATCGCCGCGGTGATCGTGTTCATCAACATCACCATCATCATCACCATCCTCATCTCTTTTACGCGGTCCACTCTCCCACACCCCGTTGTAATCCCTACTTGAACATGGTGCTTTATGCCACATATTATGATCCAATGATGTGTTGTCATCCTATGATGTTTTGAGTAGATATCCTTTGTCTTTGGGTTGATTGATGATCTAGATTGGTACGAGTTGTATGTTTTATTTTGGTGCTGTCCTTTGGTGCCCTCCATGTCGCGCGAGCATGAGGGATTCCTGCTGTAGGGTGTTGCAATACGTTCATGATTCGCTTATAGTGGGTGGCTTGAGTGACAGAAGCATACACCCGAGTAAGGGGATTGTTGCGTATGGGATAAAGGGGACTTGATGCTTTAATGCTATGGTTGGGTTTTACCTTAATGATCTTTTGTAGTTGCGGATGCTTGCTAGAGTTCCAATCATAAGTGCATATGATCCAAGAAGAGAAAGTATGTTAGCTTATGCCTCCCCCTCATATGAAATTGCAATGACGACTATCGGTCTTGTTAACAATTGCCTAGGACAATTCCGCACACCGATCCACCATTATTCCACACTCGCTATTTATAATATTTAGTAATATATTCTAACTTTATGATAACAGCACATACTTTTATGTTTTATCTCTCTGATACCATGCAAAGTTATCCTCTTCATACCCACAACGTAGTTTTATTTCTCGTTTCTAGTTGGAAGCAAACGCTCGTATACGAGAGTCGTGATCGGTGGCAGATAGGGCTTGAGAGAATATTGATCTTACCTTTAGCTCCTTGTGGGTTCGACACCCCATACTTATCACTTCCACCTTTGGAAATTGCTACGATGATTCCCTTCACTTGGGGATTATCAAGCTCTTTTCTGGCGCCGTTGCCGGGGAGCAATAGCGTGGGGTTGATATTCTCGTGTGTGCTTGTTTGCTTTCTTCACTAAGTAGATTTTGTTTCTCCTTTTTGTTTCTGTTTAGTAGTGGGTGAAACATACAAAAAAATTAGAAGAATGAAAATATAAAAAAATTACTTGCCTCTCATGCCTAAAAAGTTTTTCAAAAAGAGAAGTGATTGGAAAGTTATGCATTGAAGAAGTGAGGGTCGACCTTGAGCACTTGTGTTCATGCTCACGGAAACAATGTAGAATTTTTCATGGAAGTTTCTCTATAAATAATTATCCCCTTGTATATATCCATTGTATTATAAAATTAATGTGCCAAGCTTTGGTTTTAGGATGATTAGATTGCTTGTTTACTATGTGCAGAACAAAAACAGAAACTTTGGTTGTAGTGCGTGATTTTACATTTTTTTACTGGACAGTCAAATGGGTCTGAATCTTTTTGCACATTACTTCTGTATAAATTGTTCAAATTTTCAAATTTAGTTCATAATTTTTGGAGTTACAGAAGTTTGCTAAACTTCCAGATTACTACAGACTGTCCTGTTTAAGACATATTCTGTTTTTGATGCATTGCTTGCTTGTTTTGATGAAACTATCGATTTCTATCAGTGGATTAAGCCATGGAAAAGTTATATTACAGTAGCTATAAGGCAAAAACAAAATATGAATTGGTTTGCAACAGTACTTACACTACGAGAAACTGGAGATTTGCCGTCAGTACTGTTCTTTGCCGTCAGCATTTCGTCGGGCCAGACGGCAAAGACAAACTTTGCCAACAGTGGCTGACGGCAAAGAACAACTAACGGCAAATCCATACTTTGTCGTTTGTAAAAAGACACAGACGGCAAAGATTTTTTGCCGTCTGGGATACTTTTTTACAGACGGCAAAGAGATCTTTTTACCGTTTGTAAATAAAATCACAGACAGCAAAGACTTTGCCGTCTGCGATTTATTTTACAGACCGCAAAGAGAGCTCTTTGCCGTCTGTAAAAAGAATCACAGATGGCAAAGGAGAAGCACAACACACGGATCGATCCCACGGATCAATGAGGTGGCACGATCTGGGGCGCCCCCACCCGCATCTGTTTCTCACCACGCACGCCCCACCCACTCATCCCACCACTCCCTCTCTCTCTTTTCCCCAAGCCCCACCACAATCTCTCTCCCATGCCCGACCCCATCTCTCCCTCAATCCCTTCTCTGCCGCACACACTCCGCCCGGTCCCCTGCTCGTCAACCGCCGCCGGTCGACCCGCCGCACCGTTGCTTGAGCAGAGGCCGGCGCGGGATCTTCCTCCCCCTCCATTGCTCGTCAACCGCCGCCGCTCGACCCCACCTCTCCGTCGCCTGAGCCAGAGGCCAACGCGGCATCTTCCTCGTCCTCCCCGCCCGTGACCCGGCGCCTTCTCCTCCTCCCTTGCTCCTCAACCACCGCTGGTCGACCCCGCCTCGCCGGCGCAGGAGCCTCCTCCCGTGCTCGTAAACTGCCGCCGACCTTCAACATGGCAGGTCCTCTGGCATGCGGAGCGCGCCATGGCCGGCGACCATCCCAGAGATGATGAGCAACGCGACGGGCGTGAAGAAGAAGCACAGGGGCTGCTCTCCTTCCTCGTGGCACCCGGATTAGGTTTTAGGCAGCGGGCGACGAGATCTGGTAGGCTTCCTCGGTGCGAGAAGTTTGTCTTAAACTGAAGTTACCCTGGATCTGATATTGGTTTAACTGTGCCATGTACTTCTCCAATCCAGGGGCTCCATGGCGCCATGGTCAACTCCGCCGGAAGACCACCATTCGCCTACTCTAGCTCGACGCCCGTGCTCGGATCTGGACGCTGGCAAGGGCCAGTTCGTCCGTTTTGTAATCGTTTTTGTGTTGTTTGGTTTGTTCTTTCTTCTTATAAATGGAGAACATTATATTGTGTAAATACTGTGATGATGGATATAGTATGTAATTTGAATACTTCTATCTTGTAAAAATCCGTTCATTCGTCATTGCTGTGAAAGATTTTTCATATGCCTTCGGCCATCTACGGCCTTTGCACTTGTAGTGTTGTTTTTTTAATAAAAATACTTGCTTTGCCGTCTGGGCATACAAGGAAGACAGCAAAGACATAGCGTAACTGACGGCAAAGTACTTGACGCCATCCGTCAACGCAACCGCTCCGTCTGTTGGCATATTTTGCCGCCTGGCTAGTCTGCTGACGGCAAACCATATAGACAGACGGCAAACTCTTTGCCGTCATCCCGACAAACAACAGACGGCAAAGTATTCTTTGCCGATTTATCTTTGCCGTCTGACTTTGTCGTCTGCATCCTGACGGCAAAGTCTTTGCCGTCTGGACTTAGGTCTTTGTCGTCTGTGATCCACATACGGCAAATTACCTATTTCCTGTAGTGACTACTTGGAAGGGGGGAATCCTACTCTCGGTGGGAGCAGGACTCCTCCTAGCTAGGGTGCGCCATAGAGAGGGCCGGCCCTCCCCCTCCTCTATATACGGGGAGGGGGGCACCCCTTGGAGACACAACAATTGATCATTGATCTTTTAGCCGTGTGCGGTGCCCCCCTCCACCATAGTCCACCTCGATACATCAGTGGCGGTGCTTAGACGAAGCCCTGCGTCGGTAGAACATCATCATCGCCACCACGCCCGTCAGGCCGATTTAAACTCTCCCTCAACACTCGGCCGCATCGGAGTTCGAGGGACGTCATCGGGCTGAACGTGTGCTGAACTCGGAGGTGCCGTGCGTTCGATACTTGATCGGTCGGATCATGAAGACGTACGACTACATCAACTGCGTTGTGCTAACGCTTCCGCTTTCGATCTACGAGGGTACGTGGACACACTCTCCCCTCTCGTTGCTATGCATCACCATGACCTTGCGTGTGCATAGGACATTTTTTGAAATTGCTACGTTCCCCAACAGTGGCATCCGAGCCAGGTTTTATGCGTAGATGTCATATGCACGAGTAGAACACAAGTGAGTTGTGGGCGATATAAGTCATACTGCTTACCAGCATGTCATACTTTGGTTCGGCAGTATTGTTGGATGAAGCGGCCCGGACCGACATTACGCGTACGCTTACGTGAGACTAGTTCTACCGATGTGCTTTGCACAGGGGTGGCTGGCGGGTGTCAGTTTCTCCACTTTAGTTGAACCGAGTGTGGCTACGCCCGTTCCTTGCGAAGGTTAAAACAACACCAACTTGACAAACTATCGTTGTGGTTTTGATGTGTAGGTAAGAACGGTTCTTGCTCAGCCCGTAGCAGCCACGTAAAACTTGCAACAACAAAGTAGAGGACGTCTAACTTGTTTTTGCAGGGCATGTTGTGATGTGATATGGTCAAGGCATGATGCTATATTTTATTGTATGAGATGATCATGTTTTGTAATCCAGTTATCGCAACTGGCAGGAGCCATATGGTTGTCGCTTTATTATATGCAATGCAAACACCCTGTAATGCTTTACTTTATCACTAAGCGATGGCGATAGTCATAGAAGCATAAGTTGGCGAGACGACAACGATGGTACGATGGAGATCAAGGTGTCGCGCCGGTGACGATGGTGATCATGACGGTGCTTCGGAGATGGAGATCACAAGCACAAAATGATGATGGCCATATCATATCACTTATATTGATTGCATGTGATGTTTATCTTTTATGCATCTTATCTTGCTTTGATTGACGGTAGCATTATAAGATGATCTCTCACTAAATTATCAAGGTATAAGTTTTCTCCCTGAGTATGCACCGTTGCGAAAGTTCTTCGTGCTGAGACACCACGTGATGATCGGGTGTGATAGGCTCTACATTCAAATACAACGGGTGCAAAACAGTTGCACACGCGGAATACTCAGGTTAAACTTGACGAGCCTAGCATATAACAGATATGGCCTCGGAACACTGAGACCGAAAGGTCGAGCGTGAATCATATAGTAGATATGATCAACATAATGATGCTCACCATTGAAAACTACTCCATCTAACGTGATGATCGGACATGGTTTAGTTGATTTGGATCACGTGATCACTTAGATGATTAGAGAGATATCTATCTAAGTGGGAGTATATGATTAAATTTAACTTTAATTTATTATGAACTTAGTCCTGGTAGTATTTGCATATCTATGTTGTAGATTAATAGCTCACGTTTTGCTCCCTGTTTATATTTTGATATGTTCCTAGAGAAAACTAAGTTGAAAGATGTTAGTAGCAATGATGCGGATTGGATCCGTGATCTGAGGATTATCCTCATTGCTGCATAGAAGAATTATGTCCTTGATGCACCGCTAGGTAACAGACCTATTGCGGGAGCAGATGCATACGTTATGAACGTTTTGACAAAAGCACGGTATGATGACTACTTGATAGTTTAGTGCACCATGTTTTACGGCTTAGAACCAGGACTTCAAAAATGTTTTGAACGCCACGGAGCAAATAAGATGTTCCAAGAGCTGAAATTGGTATTTCATACTCATGCCCGTGTCGAGAGGTATGAGACCTCCGACAAAGATTTCTTTGCCTACAACATGGAGGAGAATAGCTCAACCAGTGAGCATGTGCTTAGATTGTCTGGGTACTACAATTGCTTGAATCAAGTGGGAGTTAATCTTCCAGATAAGATAGTGATTGACAGAATTCTCTAGTCACTATCACCAAGTTAGTAGAACTTCGTGATGAACTATAGTATGCAAGGGATGAAGAAAACAATTCCCAAGCTCTTCGCGATGCTAAAATCGGTGAAGGTAGAAATCAAGAAAAATATGAAGTGTTGATGGTTGACAAGACCACTAGTTTCAAGAAAAATGGCAAAGGGTAGAATGGGAACTTCAAAAAGAACGTCAAGCAAGTTGTTGCTCAAGTGAAAAAGCCCAAGTCTGGACCTAAGCCTGAAACTGAGTGCTTCTACTGCAAAGGGACTGCTCACTGGAAGCGGAACTACCCCAAGTATTTGGTGGGTAAGAAGGATGGCAAAGTGAACAAAGCTATATTTGATATACATGTTATTGATGTGTACTTTACTACTGTTTATAGCAACACCTCGGTATTTGATACTAGTTCAGTTACTAAGAGTAGTGACTTGAAACGGGAGTTGCGGAATGAACAGAAACTAGTTAAGGGTGAAGTGACGATGTGTATTGGAAGTGGTTCCAAGATTGATATGATCATCATCGCACACTCCCTATACTTTCGGGATTAGTGTTGAACCTGAATAAGTGTTACTTGGTGTTTGCGTTGAGCGTGAATATGATTTGATCATGTTTATCGCAATACGGTTATTCATGTAAGTTAGAGAATAATTGTTGTTCTGTTTACATGAATAAAACCTTCTATGGTCATACACCCAATGAAAATGGTTTGTTGGATCTCGATCGTATGATACACATATTCATAATATTGATGCCAAAAGATGCAAAGTTAATAATGATAGTGCAACATATTTGTGGCACTGCCATTTAGGTCATATTGGTGTAAAGCGCGTGAAGAAACTCCATGCTCATGGATTTTTGGAATCACTTGATTATGAATCACTTGATGCTTGCAAACCATGCCTCATGGGCAAGATGACTAAAACGCCGTTCTCCGGAACAATGGAGCGAGCAACTGACTTATTGGAAATAATACATACTGATGTATGCGGTCTGATGAGTGTTAAGGCTCGCGGCAAGTATCGTTATTTTCTGACCTTCACAGATGATTTGAGAAGATATGGGTATATCTACTTGATGAAACACAAGTCTGAAACATTTGAAAAGTTCAAAGAATTTCAGAGTGAAGTGGAGAATCATCGTAACAAGAAAATAAAAGTTTCTACGATATGATCGCAGAGGTAAAATATTTGAGTTACGATTTTGGCCTTCAGTTAAAACAATGTGAAATAGTTTCACTACTCACGCCACCTGGAACACCACAGTGTAATGGTGTGTCTGAACGTCATAACTGTACTTTATTAGATATGGTGCGATCTATGATGTCTCTTACCGATCTACCACTATCGATTTGGGGTAATGCATTAGAGACAGCTACATTCACGTTAAATAGGGCTCCATCTAAATCCGTGGAGATGACACCGTATGAACTGTGGTTTGGCGAGAAACCTAAGCTGTCGTTTCTTAAAGTTTGGGGCTGCAATGCTTATGTGAAAAAGTCTCAACATGATAAGCTCGAACCCAAATCGGAGAAGTAAATCTTCATAGGATACCCAAAAGAAACTATTGGGTACACCTTCTATCACAGATCCGAAGGCAAGATATTTGTTGCTGAGAATGGATCTTTTCTAGAGAAGGAGTTTCTCTCGAAAGAAGGGAGTGGGAGGAAAGTGGAACTTGATGAGGTAACTGTACCTGCTCGCTTATTGGAAAGTAGTTTATCACAGTAATCTGTTCCTGTGACTCCTACACCAATTAGTGAGGAAGCTAATGATGATGATCATGTAACTTCAAATCAAGTTACTACCGAACCTCGTAGGTAAACCAGAGTAAGATCCGCACCAGAGTGGTACGGTAATCCTGTTCTAGAGATCATGTTACTTGACCATGACGAACCTACGAACTATGAGGAAGCGATGATGAGCCCAGATTCCCGAAATGGCTTGAGGCCATGAAATCTGAGATGGGATCCATGTATGAGAACAAAGTGTGGACTTTGGTTGACTTGCCCGATGATCGGAAAGCCATAGAAAATAAATGGATTTTCAAGAGGAAGACGGGCGCTGATAGTAGTGTAACTATCTACAAAGCTAGACTTGTCGAAAAAGGTTTTTGACAAAGTTCAAGGTGTTGACTGACGATGAGATTTTCTCACTCGTAGCGATGCTTAAAGTCTGTCCGAATCATGTTAGCAAATTGCCACATTTTATGAAATTTGGCAAATGGATGTAAAGAGTGCATTCCTGAATGGATATTTGGAAGAAGAGTTGTATATGATGCAACCTAAAGGATTTATCGATCCAAAGGATGCTAAAAAAGTGTGCAAGCTCCAGCGATCCATCTATGGACTGGTGCAAGCATCTCGAAGTTGGAATATATGCTTTGATGAGTTGATCAAAGCATATAGTTTTATACAGACTTGCGGTGAAGCCTGTATTTACAAGAAAGTGAGTGGGAGCACTACAACATTTCTGATAAGTATATGTGAATGACATGTTGTTGATCGGAAATGATGTAGAATTATTCTGCAAAGCATAAAGGAGTGTTTGAAAGGAGTTTTTCAAAGAAAGACCTCGGTGAAGCTGCTTACATATTGAGCATCAAGATCTATAGAGATAGATCAAAATGCTTGATAAGTTTTTTCAATGAGTACATACCTTGACAAGGTTTTGAAGTAGTTCAAAATGGAACAGTAAAAGAAAGAGTTCTTGCTTGTGTTACAAGGTGTGAAATTGAGTAAGACTCAAAGCCCGACCATGGCAGAAGATAGAAAGAGAATGAAAGTCATTCCCTATGCCTCAGCCATAGGTTCTATAAAGTATGCCATGCTATGTACCAGATCTATTGTATACCCTACACTATTTTGGCAAGGGAGTACAATAGTGATCTAGGAGTAGATCACTGGACAACGGTCAAAATTATCCTTAGTGGAATAAGGATATGTTTCTCGATTATGGAGGTGACAAAGGTTCACGTAAAGGGTTACGTCGATACAAGTTTTGGCACTGATCCAGATGACTCTAAGTCTTCATCTGGATACATATTGAAAGTGGGAGCAATTAGCTAAAGTAGCTCCGTGGAGAGCATTGTTGACATAGAAATTTGCAAAATACATACGAATCTGAATATGACAGACACGTTGACTAAACTTCTCTCACAAGCAAAACATGATCACACCTTAGTACTCTTTGGGTGTTAATCACATATTGATGTGAACTAGATTATTGACTCTAGTAAACCCTTTGCGTGTTGGTCACATGACGATGTGAACTATGTGTGTTAATCACATGGTGATGTGAACTATTGATGTTAAATCACATGGCGATGTGATCTAGATTATTGACTCTAGTGCAAGTGGGAGACTGAAGGAAATATGCCCTAGAGGCAATAATAAAGTTATTATTTATTTCTTTATTTCATGATAAATGTTTATTATTCATGCTAGAATTGTATTAACCGGAAACAAAATACTTGTGTGAATACATAGACAAACAGAGTGTCACTAGTATGCCTCTACTTGACTAGCTCGTTGATCAAAGATGGTTATGTTTCCTAGCCATAGACATGAGTTGTCATTTGATTAACGGGATCACATCATTAGGAGAATGATGTGATTGATTTGACCCATTCTGTTAGCATTAGCACACGATCGTTTAGTATTCTGCTATTGCTTTCTTCATGACTTATACATGTTCCTATGACTATGAGATTATGCAACTCCCGTTTACAGGAAGAACACTTTGTGTGCTACCAAACGTCACAATGTAACTGGGTGATTATAAAGGTGCTCTACAGGTGTCTCCAAAGGTACTTGTTGGGTTGGCGTATTTCGAGATTAGGATTTGTCACTCCGATTGTCGGAGAGGTATCTCTGGGCCCACTCGGTAATGCACATCACTATAAGCCTTGCAAGCATTGCAACTAATGAGTTAGTTGCGAAATGATGTACTACAGAACGAGTAAAGAGACTTGCCAGTAACAAGATTGAACTAGGTATTGAGATACCGACGATCGAATCTCGGGCAAGTAACATACCGATGACAATGGGAACAACGTATGATGTTATGCGGTTTGATCGATAAAGATCTTCATAGAATAAGTAGGAGCCAATATGAGCATCCAGGTTCCTCTATTGGTTATTGACCGGAGACGTGTCTCGGTCATGTCTACATAGTTCTCGAACCCGTAGGGTCCGCACGCTTAAAGTTCGATGGCGGTTATATTATGAGTTTATGTGTTTTGATGTACCGAAGGTAGTTCGGAGTCCCGGATGAGATCGGGGACATGACGAGGAGTCTCGAAATGGTCGAAACGTAAAGATCGATATATTGGACGACTATATTCGGACATCGGAAAGGTTCCGAGTGATTCGTGTATTTTTTGGAGTACCGGAGAGTTACGAGAATTCGCCGGGGAGTATATGGGCCTTATTGGGCTTTAGGGGAAAGAGAGAGGACAGGCTGGGCGCCCCCCAAGGCCTAGTCCGAATTGGACTAGGGGAGGGCTGCGCCTCCTTCCTTCTCTTCTCTCTCCTTTCCTTGACTCCTACTCCTCCTACTTGGAAGGGGGAAATCCTACTCCCGGTGGGAGTAGGGCTCCTCCTAGGGCGCGCCATAGAGAGGGCCGGCCCTCCCCCTCCTCCGCTCCTTTATATACGGGGAGGGGGGCACCCCTTGGAGACACAACAATTGATCATTGATCTTTTAGCCGTGTGCGGTGCCCCCTCCACCATAGTCCACCTTGATAATACTGTAACGTTGCTTAGGTGAAGCCCTGCATCGGTAGAACATCATCATCGTCACCACGCCGTCGTGCTGACGAAACTCTACCTCAACACTCGGCTAGATCGGAGTTTGAGGGAAGTCATCGGGCTGAACGTGTGCTGAACTCGGAGGTGTCGTGCGTTCGGTACTTGATCGGTCGGATCGTGAATACGTACGACTACATCCACCGCGTTGTGCTAACGCTTACGCTTTCGGTCTACGAGGATACGTGGACACACTCTCCCCTCTCGTTGCTATCCATCACCATGATCTTGCGTGTGCGTTGGAATTTTTTTGAAATTACTACGTTCCCCAACACTTATAGTAGTGATTTGCTTTGTTATACTAATGGATCTCACAAAGTTTTTGTTAAAGTTCTGTGTGGATGAACTGTTCAAAGATCGAGGAGTTATCAATGTGAGAAGAATAAAGAGAGGCAAGAGTTCAAGCTTGGGGATGCCCAAGGCACCCCAAGTAAATATTTCAAAGGATACTCAAGCATCTCAGCTTGGGGATGCCCCGGTTGGCATCCCATCTTTCTTCTTCAACAAATATCGGTATACCTCAATTTTTGTTTTTGTTCACATGATTTGTGTCCTTTGTGTTTTTGTTTTTCCTTTAATAACCATGCTAGTATGAGATATCTCTTCATCTATTTATAGAATGATCCATGTGCTTCACTTATATCTTTTGAGTATGACCTCATAGAATGCTCTTTGCGCTTCACTTAAATCTTTTGAGTATGGTTTTATAGAATGCTTCGTGTGCTTCACTTATATATTTTGAGCTTGGATATTGGTTAGTCTATATTAATTGTAGAATGCTTCATGAAATTCGCTTATATCTTTTGGATTATGAATAATACTATCATCTAAAGCGGGTTTGGAAGAGTGTCAACTTTAGGAACTAGTGATCCCGCTATTCTGAATGAGAAGAATTTTGCTTATGTGGAGAGTAGTAAAATTCTATGCTTGTAGATCATGAAAAGAATGCTTTATGTGATGGTCATATTGTTGAATTAATTCATGATGCTACTGAAAATTATTATGAGGGAGGAATATATGCTTGTAGGAGTTGCAATAATATCAAGTTTCCTCTCTATGTGCTTAAAGTTTTGAAGTTATACTTGTTTTGCCTTCCTATGCTAGTTGATTATTGTTCCCATAAGTTGTTTGCTCCCAAAATCCCTATGCATAGGAAGTGGGTTAGACTTAAATGTGCTAGTCATATTCTTCATGATGCTCTCTTTATGTTTCAATTCTTATCTTTTATGTGAGCATCATTGAAATCATCATGCCTAGCTAAAAGGCATTAAAGAAAAGCGCTTGTTGCGAGACAACCCAATATTTACCCTTACTGTTTTTGTGTGTTTACATGATTAATCTATTGTAGTAATCATGATTTATAGCTTTTGTTTCAATAAAGTGCCAAGTAAGACCTTTGGGAAGACCTGGGTGAAAGTTAATGTGATCTTGCTGTAAAAAACAGAAACTTTGCGCTCACAAGATTAGCTATCATTTTTTTTACAGAAGAGTGCTTTTGAGTTGATTCTTTTTGTAGAAGATTAATAGTAAAATTTCTCACGTCAACCAGTTTATTTCATAATTTTTGGAGTAGGATAAGTATGGTTGCTGTTCAGATAATTACAGACTATTCTGTTTCTGACAAATTATGTTTTCATTGCATAGTTTGCTTGTTTTCTAGTTTCTATGGCTTATATTTCTCAATATAAATTGTAGAAATGATATGGTACAGTAGAAATTGTGTGGGAACAATTATGAACCTTGTCTTAGACAGTACCAAAGTGAATGATTTACTCTTTATCATACTAACCTATCTCATGAAGTTTCGTTAAGTTTTGTGTGATTGAATTTTTCAAGCTTTGGGTGAGATATCGATATGAGGAGAATAAGGAGTGGAAAGACCCTAAGCTTGGGGATGCCCAAGGCACCCCAAGGTAATATTCAAGGAATACTCAAGCGCCTAAGCTTGGGGATGCCCCGGAAGGCATCCCCTCTTTCGTCTTCAAAACTATCGGTATACCTCACTCGGAGCTATATTTTTATTTGTCACATGATATGTGTTTTGCTTGGAGCGTATTTTCAATTTTACTTGCTGTTTGAATAAAATCATTGGATCTGAATTATTAAATGAAAAAGAATCCTCCCATGGCTAGTTAATTATTTGACTACTCAGTGTTCTTCACTTTTATCTTTTGGAGTACTTTGTCATTTACTCATGTTCTTCATGTGTATCCTATGAGTAATGGTTGAATGAATTGAATATCATAGATCTGAATTTATATATGTTTCATATGCTTATAACATGGGGAGTAATGACTTCACACATAATAAGTATAGGTAGTAAACTCATTGAAAGTTAGCAAACGTAGAATTGGTCACTTGAACAATTCATGAAAAAATCTTGAAGGAAGAGAGATTTCACATATAAATATACTATCTTGGACATCTTTTGTAATTGTGAGCACTCATTAAAATATGACATGCTAAAAGGTTGATGTCGGACAAGGAAGAAAACGTAATGGGTTATGTTTTCTTATATCCGAAATAAAGTATATTGTCTTGGATCATCCAACATGTTGAGCCTGCCTTTCCCTCTCATGCTAGCAAATTCTTTGCACCAAGTAGAAATACTACTTGTGCTTCCAAACATCTCTTAAAACGAGTTTTGCCATGAGAGTCCACCATACCTTCCTATGGATTGAGTAAGATCCTTCAAGTAAGTTGTCATCGGTGCATGCAATAAAAATTTCCCTCTAAATATGTATGATCTATTAATGTGGAGAAAATAAGCTTTATACGATCTTGTGATGTGGAAGAAATAAAAGCGATGGACTGCATAATAAAGGTCCATATCACAAGTGGCAATATAAAGTGACGTTCTTTTGCATTAAGATTTTGTGCATCCAACCATAAAAGCGCATGACAACCTCTGCTTCCCTCTGCGAAGGGCCTATCTTTTACTTTTATCTTCTACCTTATGCAAGAGTCATGGTGATCTTCACTTTTCCTTTTTACATTTTATCCTTTGGCAAGCACATTGTGTTGGAAAGATCCCGATATATATATCCAATTGTATGTAAGTTATCATGAACTATTATTGTTGACATTACTCTTGAGGTAAAATGTTGGGAGGTGAATCTATAAGCCCCTATCTTTCTCTGTGTCCGATTAAAACTTTGAACCCATAAATATCACGTGAGTGTTAGCAATTGTGAAAGATTAAATGATAGTTGAGTATGTGGAGTTTGCTAAATCAAAGCTCTGACATAGACCCTTCCTGAAAATAAGATGAATTGCAATTGTTTGATGACTGAGAATATAGTTTGTTAGTTTCAAGAAAGTTTATGATCTATACTTTAACACGTGAATAGCTTGTTACTTGATCATGAAAAGTTTCATGAAGATGAGCTGCTGATATGACATATAATGATGCTAGAAAAAGTGATTGGAACTATCATTGATCAAACTTGTGCACTTGCTAGCATTCACACTTCATAAATTATTTCTTTTATCATTTATCTACTCGAGGACGAGCGTGAATTAAGCTTGGGGATGCTGATACGTCTCCAACGTATCTATAATTTATGAAGTATTCATGCTATTATATTATCAACCTTGGATGTTTTATATGCATTTATATGCTATTTTATATGGTTTTTGGGACTAACCTATTAACCTAGAGCCCAGTGCCAGTTTCTGTTTATTCCTTGTTTTAGAGTATCGCAGAAAAGGAAAACCAAACGGAGTCCAATTGACCTGAAACTTGACGGAGCCTATTTTTGGACAAGAAGAAGGCCAAGGAGTAAAAGAGTTGGTCCAGAGGAGTCCCGGGATGCCCACGAGGGTGGGAGGCGCGCCCACACCCCCTGGGCGCGCCCCCTACCTCGTGGACAGCCAGGAGTTCCCCCCTGACTTGTTCTCGACGCCAAAACCTCTTATATATACAGAAACCTCCAGAAATTAACCTAGATCGGAAGTTCCGCCGTCGCAAGCCTCTGTAGCCATGAGAAATCAATCTAGGCCCTCTCCGACACCCTGCCGGAGGGGGACATCATCACCGGTGTCCATGGAGGAGTATCCCGGAGAGGCCATCATCCCCATGAAGGCCAAGGACCAGAGGGAGAACCTTTCCCCATCCAGGGGGAGGCCATGGAGGAGGAAGCACAAGGGGGAGAACCTCTCCTCCTCTCTCTTGGTGGCACCGGAGTGCTATTGAGAGGGGAATCATCGTCGCGGTGATCTTCTTCATCAACATCACCATCATCATCACCATCCTCATCTCTTTTACGCGGTCCACTCACCCGCCCCGCTGTAATCCCTACTTGATCATGGTGCTTTATGCCACATATTATGATCCAATGATGTGTTTCCATCCTATGATATTTTGAGTAGATATCCTTTGTCTTTGGGTTGATTGATGATCTAGATTGGTACGAGTTGTATGTTTTATTTTGGTGCTGTCCTATGGTGCCCTCCGTGTCGCGCAAGCGTGAGGGATTCCTGCTGTAGGGTGTTGCAATACGTCCATGATTCGCTTATAGTGAGTGGCTTGAGTGACAGAAGCATACACCCGAGTAAGGGGGTTGTTGCATATGGGATAAAGAGGAGTTGATGCTTTAATGCTATGGTTGGGTTTTACCTTAATGATCTTTAGTAGTTGCGGATGCTTGCTAGAGTTCCAATCATAAGTGCATATGATCCAAGAAGAGAAAGTATGTTAGCTTATGCCTCTCCCTCATATGAAATTGCAATGACGACTATCGGTCTTGTTAACAATTGCCTAGGACAATTCCGCACACCGATCCACCATTATTCCACACTCGCTATTTATAATATTTAGTAATATATTCTAACTTTATGATAACAGCACCTACTTTTATGTTTTAGCTCTCCGATACCATGCAAAAGTTATCCTCTTCATACCCACAACGTAGTTTTATTTCTCGTTTCTAGTTGGAAGCAAACATTCGGTATACGTAGAGTCGTATCAGTGGCAGATAGGGCTTGAGAGAATATTGATCTTACCTTTAGCTCCTTGTGGGTTCGACACTCCATACTTATCACTTCCACCTTTGTAAATTGCTACGATGATTCCCTTCACTAGGGGATTATCACTAGTTGCCGATAACTGTTACAAAATATGATCATCTCATACAACAATTTACATATCATCACGTCTTGACCATATCACATCACAGCATGCCCTGCAAAAACAAGTTAGACATCCTCTACTTTGTTGTTGCAAGTTTTACATGGCTGCTACGGGCTTAGCAAGAACCGTTCTTACCTACGCATCAAAACCACAACGATTTTTCGTCAAGTGTGCTGTTTTAACCTTCAACAAGGACCGGGCGTAGTCACACTCGATTCAACTAAAGTTGGAGAAACAGACACCCACTAGCCACCTGTGTGCAAAGCACGGCGGTAGGACCAGTCTCATGAACGCGGTCATGTAATGTCGGTCTGGGCCGCTTCATCCAACAATACTGCCCAATCAAAGTATGACATTCTGGTAAGCAGTATGACTATTATCGCCCACAACACTTTGTGTTCTACTCGTGCATATAACATCTACGCATAGACCTGGCTCTTATGCCACTGTTGGGGAACGCAGTATTTCAAGAAATTTCCTACGATCACGCAAGATCTATTTAGGAGATGCATAGCAATGAGCGGGGAGAGTGTGTCCACGTACCCTCGTAGACCGAAAGCGGAAGCGTTAAGTAACACGGTTGATGTAGTCGAACGTCTTCGCGATCCAACCGATCAAGTACCGAACGCACGACACCTCCGTGATCTGCACACGTTCAGCTCGGTGACGCCCCTCGAACTCTAGATCCAGCCAAGGCCGAGGGAGAGTTTCGTCAGCACGACGGCATGCTTACGGTGATGATGAAGTTACCGACGCAGGGCTTCGCCTAAGCACTACGACAATATGACCGAGGTGGAAATCTGTGGAGGGGGGCACCGCACACGGCTAAGATCAACTTGTGTGTCTATGGGGTGCCCCCCTCCCCCGTATATAAAGGAGTGGAGGAGGGGGAGGGCCGGCCTCCTATGGCGCGCCCCAAGGGGGAATTCCTACTCCTACTAGGAGTAGGTTTCCCCCCTTTCCTAGTCCAAGTAGGAGGGGGGAGGAAGGGAAGAGGGAGAGAAAGGAAAGGGGGGGGGGCTCCCCAATTGGGATTGGGCTTGGGGGCGCGCCCCTCCACCTGGCGCCTCCTCCTCTCTTCCACTATGGCCCATTAAGGCCCATTAACTCCCCGGGGGGTTCCGGTAACCCTCCAGTACTGCGGAAAATGGCCGAACTCATCCGAAACCATTCCGGTGTCCAAACATAACCTTCCAATATATCAATCTTCATGTCTCGACCATTTCAAGACTCCTCATCATGTCCCTGATCACATCCGGGACTCCAAACAACCTTTGGTACAACAAATCACAAAACTCATAATACATATTGTCATCGAACGTTAAGCGTGCAGACCCTACGGGTTCGAGAACAATGTAGACATGACCGAGACTCATCTCCGGTCAATAACCAATAGCTGAACCTGGATGCTCATATTGGTTCCTACATATTCTACGAAGATCTTTATCGGTCAAACCGCATAACAACGTACGTTGTTCCCTTTGTCATCGGTATGTTACTTGCCCGAGATTCGATCGTCGGTATCATCATACCTAGTTCAATCTCGTTACCGGCAAGTCTCTTTACTCGTTCCGTAATGCATCATCCCGCAACTAACTCATTAGTCACATTGCTTGCAAGGCTTATAGTGATGTGCATTACCGAGAGGGCCCAGAGATACCTCTCCGACAATCGGAGTGAAAAATCCTAAACTCAATCTATGCCAACTGAACAAACACCATCAGAGACACATGTAGAGCATCTTTATAATCACCCAGTTACGTTGTGACGTTTGATAGCACACTAAGTGTTCCTCTGGTATTCGGGAGTTGCATAATCTCATAGTCATAGGAACATGTATAAGTCATGAAGAAAGCAATAGCAACAAACTAAACGATCATAGTGCTAAGCTAATGGATGGATTTTGTCAATAACATCGTTCTCTAATGATGTGATCCCGTTCATCACATGACAACTCAAGTCTATGGCTAGGAAACTTAACCATCTTTGATTTAACGGGCTAGTCAAGTAGAGGCATACTAGTGACACTCTGTTTGTCTATGTACTCACACATGTACTAAGTTTCCGGTTAATACAATTCTAGCATGAATAATAAACATTTATCATGATATAAGGAAATATAAATAACAACTTTATTATTGCCTCTAGGGAATATTTCCTTCACGAACTTCACCGGTGCATCCAAATCCCGTGATAGGATACCCTCTGTCACACATAATTCTTATTATATCCTTCCTCAAAACAACCACCATACCTACCAATGATGACATTTCCACCATTACTATTCACATGACTTGAGCATTCATTGTCATTTTGGTTTGCATGATCATATAGAGCCGACATGATATTTTGATTCAAAGCCACCGTTCATCATTGTTATACATTGTTATGCTAGATCATTGCATATCCTGGAACATTGCCAGAGGCATTCGTATGTAGTCATATCATTCAATTTATCAATTCGTAAGTAAATAGAAGTGTGATGATCATCATTATTAGAGCATTGTCCCAGTGAGGAAAAAAATGATGGAGACTGAGGAGTCCTCGAAAAAGTTGGGATGAGATTCATGATATTGCTCTAAAAAATGAGAGAGAAAAAGAAAGAGAGAAGGGGCAACGTTACTATCCTTTACCACACTTGTGCTTCAGAGTAGAAAAATGCTCTTCTTATAGAGAGTCTCCATGATTTTCACTTTCATATACTTGTGGGATTTTTACATTATAGAACTTGGTTTGCATATTCCGCTGAGGAGCTTTTTCAAATGCTCGAGGTCTTCATGAGCAAGCAAGTTGGATGTACACCCACTTACTTTCATATAGCGAGCTTTCATACACTTATAGCTCTAGTGCATCCATTACATGGCAATCCCTACTCCTTGCAGCGATATCGATTGTAAGGCCTCTTCATTGCCTAACAATCCGCCAAGTTGATGCGAGACTTCCTCAACTTTTTACCATCCCTTAGAAATCCCTACAATCATTCTCTTTGACATCCAAAGTGCTAAGTCCATGGCTCACTCTCATGTATTGAGTGGAATTGAAAAGCTAAAGCTAGAAAAAGTATGATACAATTGCTTGGTTTGGCACCGGGGTGTTCATGATTTATACTTTATGCTAGGAAGACCGAGCTAAGCCATGCTTACATGATTAAATGGGTAGGGATAATGTTCTTTAGTATTCTTCATTTTGAAAGGCAATGGTTATTTTCTAGCATTCTTGCATATTATCATTTTGATATCTATTAAGTCATCGCTTCCAAACATTCATGACAAAATGAATTACAGGATTAAGACATGTTAGGTAGCATTTTACATCAAAATTTCTATTTTTATCATTTACCTACTCGAGGACGAGTAGGAATTAAGCTTGGGGATGCTGATACATCTCCAACGTATCTAATTTTTTTGATTGTTTCATGCTATTATATTATCAATCTTGTATACTTTATATGCCATTTTATATTATTTTTGCGGACTAACCTATTAACTTAGTGCGCAATGCCAGTTCTTGTTTTTGCCTATTTCCTTATTTCGCGGGAAAACCATACCAAATGAAGTCCAAACATGATGAAACTTTACGGTAATTTTTCTTGAACCATAAGAGACCCTAGAAACTTCTAGAAGAGGCCATAAGACACATGTGGGCACCACAAGCTCAAGGGATGCGCCCCTAGGGCCGCCACCCAGGCTTGTGGGCTCCACGAGCGTTCGTTTGACCTAATTCCTAGCCTATAATTTCCCTAAAATCCAGCAACCCCTAGAGTGAGACTTGAAACAATTCTATCGCCAGCACAAGCCTCTATTCTTCTGCGATACCATTTGGAGGCCTTTTCCGGTACTCTGCCGGGGGGAATCCATCACAGAGGCCATCTTCATCAACGTTGCTGCCTCCATGATGATGTGTGAGTAGTTCCCATAGGACCTACGGGTCCATATATAGTAGTAATTACATGCCTTTTTCTATCTAATTTTGATCTTCAATAAAATGATCTCTTCGGGATCTATCCGATGTAATTCTCGCAGTGTGTTTTTTTGGATCCGATGAATTGGGTTTATGATCAGATTATTAATTGAAAGTATTTGAGTCATTCTTGTGATTTATATATGTGTTATTTTATAGCCTTGTATTCCTCTTTAATCTATCTTTACGATTTATAAACTTTATGGTGGTTATGGACCCGTAGGTCCTGAAGTACTCACACATCATCATGGAGGCAATAAGGTTGATGAAGATTTCCCTCCCAATGGTTTCCCCCTCTGGCAGAGTACCGAAAAATACCTCCGGGCAGGATCGCGGAAGAAGAGAGGCTTGCGAAGGCAGACAAATTGTTTCGGGTCTCACTCTAGGGGGTTTCTGGATATTTGTGAATTTATAAGCTTGGAATTAGGACAAATGCAGCCACGATGGGCACACAAGCTCACATGGCACGCTCCCCTAGGGGCACGCCACCTGAGCTTGTGGCCCCCTTGGTCATTGTTTGGTGCCTCCCTAAGCTTCCAGGGTCTCTCATGGTCCAGAAAAATTCACCGTAAAGTTTCATCGTGTTTGTAGTTCGTTTTGTATGTTTTTTCTGCAAAACAAGGAAATAGGCAAAAAAAACAGGAACTAGCACTGGGCACTGAGTTAATAGATTAGTTCATAAAAAATAATATAAAATGGCATATAAAGCATATAAAAGTGATAATATAATAGCATGAAACAAAAAAATTATAGATACATTGAAGATGTATCATGATCCTCCAAATTAAATTCTTTTGTGTTCTTACACCCCCTTTTCATGACATCCGAGAAGTGGTCGTGAATTATTATCTCCTTACCCTTGTATTTACAAGATACCCCTTTTTCCTCTCCATGAGATTACATCATGAGTTATTGTGAAAATAAAAAAATAATGAGGTTAAGGAAGTCAATATTCTCGCATTTATTGCTACTGCACTGTTCATTCTAGTACCTACTTCTTTTTTAGTTATTATTTATGTAAAAACAGTCAGCCAAAATAATTAATTGGAATTCCAATTAATCATTGAAGAAATTAAAAAGGGATTAAATAAAAAAACCAAGTCTGAAATGAAAGGATCCGGTGTCATGCTCGGTGGCCCAACCTTGCTCATGCTTGATTCTATGAATGTGGTTCTTTCTCCTTCTTGTATTGATATGGTGGTGGGAGAATTTTCTACTAGCGTCACCTTCTTTAAGGTGGAGATTCTTGCACATTGCTTATTGCGACCCCTCTCAAGCACGGCCAAACTTAGGACCCTTCTTTTTAGGCTATCTCGAAGATCACGTTCACGTCCATCGAATGGCGTAGAGGCGAAGCACGCTCTTTTTGATCTTGTGGAAAAAAATTAGTATGGCTCGGTGTGGTCAACATGCTCAGTCCACGCCTTGTGGACCACCTTATCAAAGTCGGGCATCGATGCCCAAAAGTTATCGAACTTGAAGGTCCTAGGCCCCTTGTCGTCAGCAAGCAAGTGCAGCAATGGTCGGATAGGAAGGAAGAGAGGGCATGAAGTACATGTGTGTTGAAGATGAGGTCAAGGCGTTGCAAAAGAATGAGCCGAGCTTGCACGAAGCGGGGTTTTTCCTCTTGTTGCTCCATGTGAACCGCCTACTTGAAGGTGGATTTATTTTAGCTCACAACTTTGCAGCGTTGCACCAAAATGGTTGATCCTACTCTGGTTCACATTTCTCCTGTTCTTGTCCCTTGCACGATAGATTTGATCGAAGTCCTGGGAGACAAGTCAAGACACCCCCGAAGGTTACTTTTAATTTATGAGCTTGGCGAAGAAAGCATCTGTGCGGGAGGAGTCGGTTGGGCTATGAACGGTCAGCAATGAAGATGTATCGTGCATAGCAGCTTGGCCGATCTGGTGACTCATCTTGGATCGAGTGGACTTGCTTCCTTCTAATGTACGACGCGAGTAGATCCGGAGGCAGACATGGCAACAACCAGTAGGGACGTAAATGGCCGTTTAGTTAGCTTGATAGTTTATTTTCCTGAAAAAATTAACTTCATTGAATTGTTAGATTGATAAGTGGGCTTATACGGACCCGGTTTACAGCCCTAACGACCGGCAGCTGGCTAGACCGCGTTGCAGCAGATCCCAGATCTGAAAGAGAGAGAAATTAATGCTTCTTCGATCTAGTGTCATTCAGGAACAATGGCTGTACAGAGAAAACAGCATAGTAGTATAAAATTGGTTAGCTGTTCGTGGCTAGGCTTGGTACCGCATAGTGCAGGGCCTGCCAGCACGCCAGTCGATTCCACGCCAAGAACGTGGAAATGGAGTACCTGTCTCGTGATTCCTACATGCGGCAAATCAAATCTGTGCAGCTAGCGTAATCAATTCAGTCGTCGATACGGAATATAGATCAGCGAAAGATCTTGCCATGCGGATGCACATCTCCGTTTTTCTATTTGATTTGATCCGCACGATTCACTCGTTGGGCGCTACAGTTCATTAGGTGTCTACTGTAGAGCATTTGATGAACGCAGATGCCTCGCTCCGCCTACACGCCTACAAGTAGCTCGCGGTCAAGCTCAGGACGAGCGCCAAGGGAAATTAATCCAGAGCATTGCCAACACCACGCTCGCTCCGCGACGTACGCGCGGCGATGTCCACCACCGAGGCGCTCCTCGCCGGCCCTGGCAGTGTCGGCGGCGGCAACCGCCTGAGCATCGACGATGCGCTGGCGCAGCACGCGGGGGAGTTTGGGCGGTGGCAGCTGCGGCACTTCCTGCTGGTGACGGCGGCGTGGATTCTGGAGGCGATGCACACCATGGTCATGGTCTTCGCCGACCGCGAGCCGGCCATGTCGTGCCCCGCGGGGGACGGGCGGTGCGGCGACCGCTGCGCCGGCGCCTCGGCCGGGTGGGACTGGGACCAGGGAGCGCCTCGTCGACGGTGGCCGAGTGGGGCCTCGTCTGCGGCGAGATCTACAAGGTCGGCCTCGTCCATGCTCTCTATTTCGCCAGCGCCATGATCGGTACGTACGTGCGATAGTGCTGTGCTCCCGTCGGTGATCTATTATGTGGATGATTCCGCCGTTTTGATGCTCCCGTATAGCCGTTAATCTACATCACATGCTGTCTGCCTCAGCATTCGAATCACTGGATCGACGCATTACTAGTTCAAGAGGATAGTTGTAGTTGTATTGTAAACTTGCCGATCGTGATGCTCTGGAGGTGCTGCCTGGGATGGTTTGAGCCTCTGCCGTTTCCTTATCACCGCAAAACTCGGACGCCCAAGTTCAATCTTAGTAGCGTTTCTTCTTTTGGTAGTGCGTTGTTGGCCTACGTGCCTGTTTATCGTTCCTTCTCTGGCCTGCGTGCCGTGAACTATGTTGGCCTGCGTGCCTAGGTTTGTGGCCTGATACTCTATTTGCTCATCTCTTTTCTTGGTTGCTTTAGCGTCTGTTATACTATTGGTGGTAGCTTTATTTATAAAGTCGGGCGTATATACTTTTTCGCTAAAAAAAGTAAACCGCAACTAGATCAGTAACGTATGTGGAGCAAGTAATCTTGATTTTATTTAGAGTAGCAAATTGACATTTACAACTCCACAATTATTAGTACTCATAATCTGAGCATTGGCTTATACTTTGCACCAATTTGAGCTCTCTTCATTAGAAAAAGAGAGCTAGATTACAATCCAAGAGCTACATTATGAGTCAATAAAATACACCCTTTATCGAAAAAAAGTTTGGTCAAAGTGTTTATTTATTTATCAATTTATTTTGCATTGTTGTTTCATGTACTTGACCATATGGTTGGCTTGTTGCAGGCGCTGGCGTCTTTGGACACTTATCAGACTCTTTTCTGGGTCGGAAGGGATCCCTCTTGGTGGTGTGCTCCCTCAATGCCATTTTCGGCCTCCTCACCGCGCTCTCTCCCAACTATTGGGCCTACGTGGCCTTGCGCATCCTCACAGGCTTTAGTGCCGGCAGCATTTGCCTTTGCTCCTTCATCCTTGCCACAGAGCCCGTAGGGCCCTCCTATCGTGGCGTTGTTGGCATGTCCACGTGTTATTTCTTCTCCGGCGGCATCGCGATCCTCGCCGGCATCGCTGCGATGTTCCAGTCCTCTTGGCGCCTCCTCTATGTCGTGACCTCCGTGCCCTCCCTCGCCTTCATGCTCACCATCATGCCGTTCGTCTCTGAGTCCCCACGTTGGTACCTTGTGCGGAGGCGAGCCGAGGATGCAATGGGCGTCATACGAGACATTGCGTCCACCAATCGAAAGAGCATCCCAGATGGCATCACACTCAAGCTCGACGATGAGGATGACATCAACAAGAATATCGAGGATTCGTCGTCGTCGATCCTAGACGTGTTTCGGTCACGAACGACGCGGGGCAGACTGGTGTTGTCAGTGCTCATCAGTTTCCTTTGTTCGGTCGTATACTACGGGCTGAGCCTCAATGTGGTCAATCTAAAGATTAACCTTTACATCAGTGTGGCTGTTAACTCTCTAGCCGAAATGCCCGCATTTCTTCTCACTACGGTGCTCCTCCAACACTTGGGTCGGAAGCCACTCGCCATTGGTTCGATGCTTCTCAGCGGTGTTTTCTGTACATCTGCCAGTCTTATTACCGGCGTCGGTGCCATGAGGTAATTAAATCTTTCTTGTTTTTGCATGTACGTGACATGATGAGTTACAAGATTTGCTTTAACCGCAGACAGTTGCATGTCATTGTAGGGCGCTGAGGATGGCATGTGGGGTGGTAGGAATATTCGGAATGGCCGCGACATATAACCTATTGGTTGTATACACAGCAGAGTTGTTCCCTACGACGGTGCGTACTGCGGCGATGGGATGTACGTTACAAGCTTCCAAGATGGGTGCCATACTAGCACCCATGGTAGTGTTACTCGGGGAGCGGATGCCATTCGCGGTGTTTGGCATGTTGGGTATCATCGGTGGGCTACTCGTGTTCTGCCTCCCAGAGACTATGCACAAGCCATTGTATGACACCATGTTCGGGTTGGAGAAAGGCGAGGGAGAATTTGTAACTAAAGGGGAAACTACAAGAGGAAACTCTGAAATTTGACCAGCTTTCATAAGCACTTTCTCCATAAGTATTGTTGGACCCAAAGATATTACCAATGGAACCATGTTGCACACAAAGAGCGAGGCGTGTTGGTTTTCTCATATGCATTACTATTTTTGCATGTGCTAGCGGATATACTCTTACTTTTAAAGATTTTAGTAGAGGGTTTCTATTTGTAGTATGTTTCTAATTTTGTGTGCCAGCACAAGATATTTTTGTGGGTATTTTTTTTGTCCTAACATCACCCCACACTAGTTTGTTGTTGGAAAAGGCTACCTTCCAAAATCTGCCTAGCAGTAACATAGCAGTTCAAGAGTAAAATCATTCGATTTGTCAAATAACCATAAAGAAATCTTCTTAGGTCTATTGTCTACATAATACATGTCAAACGAATGTCATGATGCCTTCACTTGTCTATTTGCTTATTTGTGATACCAATTTGCAAGATGTTATCAATTAACCGAAGGATACTTGTGATGACTAAAAACATACTTTATTCCATACTGATCTTCAGAGGCAATTTTTGCTTGAATTTGCCTCACACTTCAAAATAATGAAATAGGTTGTTGGAATGGAGTTTCTTTATGTCCCTAAGGATTTATGTTTAACATATTAGGGTATTGGGACGATGTTCTACTTGCCGTACTATCAAAGGGATCTCCAAACCAGCAACATATTATTTGGACACCAAAATGAGTGCTAAAATAACATATTGCAGTAAGACAAGGATCATTGATGAAAACAATGACAAACCTACGAGAGTGTTGGGACGTAGTAGGTACCTAAGGGCATCTATAGCAGATCCAAATAAATTAATCCCCATCTTCTCTCCCATCCTCTAAAAAGTTAAATTTAGGGGACTAAATTTTTCTTAGTTACCAGATTCTCCCAAAGCAGCATGTGGCCGTGTGTGTGTGTGATGTCTGTCCACTGTTGAGCCACTCTGGCTCGTATCCAAGTGCTTCGGCGTCGACATCTCTCCACATGCTACTCGCTGGTCCTCGACGTCCATGGGGCCATCTACTCCACCTTCATGCCTCGGTTCCTCCGGTGGCCGAAGCGCGACTCTGTTGCCATCGCCGTCGTGAAGGCCAACTCCGACATGCCTGACGTGGTGGGTGTCATGGAGGAGATTATGGCCGGGTCTGTGTTTGCGGTGGCACGAGCTACTCCCTCACCCACAGGGGCCTCGACGCTACACCCACTAGAACATTGCCTGGATGGTTCACGATGCCTTCGCAGCGACTTTTGGTGGATGGTCGATGATGCCTTTGCAGCGCTCAAGAGCCGGTGGCGTGCCTGCAAAAGTGCACAAAGGTGAAGCTCTGGGACCCGCTGGTGCTCGGTGCCTGCTCCGTGTTGCACAAATCTATGACAACAAAGGGGAGACCATGTTGTCGGAGCCAAATTCGTCGCCACTGATGGGATTCCGGCACTAGTGAGGGTGGTCGAAGGTGCGGGGGAAGCGGAGGATCAAGTTTTCTGGGTCATCGGAGCAGCGACAGACCTCCGGCGTTGCGGGTTGAGGCAGTGGCGACGTGGTTAGACGAGAGCTAAATTTTTGGGAGTGGCGGCGTGGGAGTATCCTCCATTTTTAATGAGATGTGTCTCTCACGACAAATATAGGCTAGAGGTGAAATTTTTGGGGGATAGAAGGCTACATTTTGGGGGATTGAAGATTTTGGGGTATGCTAGCTAGTGTTTAATTCTCCAAAGAAAAGAATGCCCCTGGAATATATAGCTTTTGGGGCATTCGCTAGAGATGCCCTAATATACTAGCCAACCCTTAACGCATTTTTTATGAAATGGATTGATAAAAAAAATGGTTCCTTCCTATCAAAGTTATCTAAAGACCGTTTAGATGTTTCGAAACATGTGCTAATAAGTTTTGGCCTACTTAATCGGACATATATATATAGTTTCTGCATGTCTTCTTATATTAGACATACTAAGTTGCTTGGAGTTCAGTTCATCACTGCCATGGTGGGGGGGGGTACTACAATCCCCCTACCCCACCCTACCGAAGCCTCGTCTTGACATTTGGCATCACTTAAGTTTTCTGCGATCCATTTTGGTGTTGCCATAAGTTCTTTTAATTAAGTGTGTCAAAAACCATTACAGAACATCATGAATAGATAACTGACCAAATTAATAGAAGTTCATCATCACATTAAAACCAAAGTACATACATAGTTCTCATTGAACAACATACAACTCTCCATAGTATCTAATTAAACCATACATTGAAACTATGTAAAACATTTCAATGCAACAACAAATGCGATCATAATCGCAACTAAGGTAATAATTGATCCAACGGCATAATGATACCAAGCCCCAGTATGAATAACATATTTTCTAATCTTTCTAATCTTCAAGCGCATTGCATCCATCTTGATCTTGTGATTATCGACGACATCCGCAACATGCAACTCCAATATCATCTTCTCTTCTTCAATTTTTTCAATTTTTCCTTCAAGTAATTGTTTTTTTCTTCAACTAAATTAAACCTCTCGACAATAGGGTCGGTTGGAATTTCCAGTTCACATACCTCCTAGGTAAAAAAATCTACGTCACGTTGGTTGGCATAATTGCCATAAACACTAAATGAACCAAATAGTTATAAAAGATAATATATACCACATATGAATCATAGACAGGACGAGGACCGACGGAGGCGGATACCGAAACCATCGCACTATATAATAAAAAACAATAATAAAAGTAAGAAAATTACACAAGTATCTATCTAAATCATACAAGTAAGAACTTTTTTCTTTTAGAAAGAAGATAACATCAAGAGGCTCACCACGGTGGTGCCGGTGACGAGATCGGCGCGGGTGATCGACGGCGGTGAGGACGGGGACGGGACAGGACGGACTGCCAAACCTAGACAAATCTTGAGGAAAATGGAGCTTGGACAAGGAGCTTCGAGAGGAGAAAGCTTAAGTGTGGCTCGGGCATTTTATCGAACACCTCATGTGCATAGGAGGTAAGCTAAAGCATCACAAAGCTCTCCCACGCACACCCGTCAAAAAAACAGAGCACTCCACTCCTCTGCTCGCGCGCGAGGGGGTATATATAGGCATCTCATTGGTCCCGGTTCGTGGCTGGAACCGGGACTAAAGGGGGTCCTTTGGTCCCGGTTCCAGCCACGAACCAGGACCAATGGTTGTGGGCCAGGAGCGAGGCCATTGGTCCTGGTTCGTGTCTTGAACCGGGACCAATGGGGCCAGACGAACCGGGACCAATGCCCCACGAGGCCCGGCCGGCCCCCTGGCCTCACGAACCGGGACCTATGCCTCCATGGGTCCCGGTTCGTGACTGAACCGGGCTTAATGGGCTTACCCTGCCTGGACCAAAACCCTGTTTTCTACTGGTGGAGGGAGAAGCATATGCCTATTGTGCTTCAATGCTCATGGCTAACATGTTACTAAGGGCATGAGATATGGAGGCCTAGCCAAATTAGTGTCACACCACTCCTCCTACATAAAAGTAATTGAAGCCACTATGTAATTCTATCTTCATCGAACGGACGCACTAGTATTGTTCCCATGTTTGTCAACTTTTGATCTTTATGATTGGGAGTGTGGTCCTGTTAAACTAAGCGCAATAGTGTTGTCTAACCCTTACTCATTGGCTGCCTCGACATTGATCAAGGGTGAACGCGACTCTTCTGCAGGATCCCATCCATCTCTATAAGCATCACCTTTTGCCAAGCTAAACTAGCAGAACCTACATGGCATGTTGGGGCAGCCTTCCATCCTGGAGTGTTGTGCATGCCCTTAGAGAAATCTAGCAGAGTCACCATATATCGACGCCATAATAACTGTCATTATGCCGATTTTGACCTGAAGGCAGCTCTAGCAGAGTTGTCATCACGCCCTCGATTTCCATACTTTTTGGAGGACACTACAAACTGAGCCCGCGAACCTCCATATTTTGTGGTTGGGAGAGGGGGGGGTAATTGCAGCACACCCCTTCCGGAACATAGTTTGGCGTGAGCTACATTTTCCTTACCGCTAGTACTCTCGCATGTGCGGCCGCCACCCCTCTCTATCCATACACTACTGGAATCTGGCATTTTGCCGTCTGCCACCTCTTTGTCGTCTGCCAGCTGACGGCAAAGAGCCTCTTTGTTGTCCGCTTCCACAAAGCGGACGAAAAAGAAAGTGCAGATGGCAAAAAGGATATTTGCCGTCAGCTGCTTCTTTGTCGTCAGCCAGCTGACGGCAAAGACCTAGAAGGCAGACGGCAAAGACCTAGAGGGCTTCCCACCCTTGCCGCAGGTGAGCCCCGGCCGCACCCCTCTTCTCCTTTTTTTTTGTTTTTTAGTATAGATTACTTTTAGTTTTGTTTTAGATTTAGTTTAGTTTATATTACTGTTAGTTTGGTTTTATATTTAGTTTACTTTAGATTACTTTTAGTTTGGTCTTAGGTTTAGTTTAGTTTTAGGTTTATGTTTAGTAATGAAAAAATAAGAGTAATTAGAAGAAGAGGAAGAGAAGAAGAATAGCTAGGTTTAGGTGTAGTTTTTTCCTGATTTGTATTAGGTTAATTAGTGCTAGGTTTAAGAAGAGGAAAAAGGAGAAGAAGAAGAAGAAGAAGAAGAAGAAGAAGAAGAAGAAGAAGAGGAGGAGGAGGAGGAGGAGGAGGAGGAGGAGGAGGAGGAGAAGAAGAAGAAGAAGAAGAAGAAGAAGAAGAAGAAGAAGAAGAAGAAGAAGAAGAAGAAGAAGAAGAAGAAGAAGAAGAAGAAGAAGAAGAAGAAGAAGAAGAAGAAGAAGAAGAAGAAGAAGAAGAAGAAGAAGAAGAAGAAGAAGAAGAAGAAGAAGAAGAAGAAGAAGAAGAAGAAGAAGAAGAAGAAGAAGAAGAAGAAGAAGAAGAAGAAGAAGAAGAAGAAGAAGAAGAAGAAGAAGAAGAGTAAGAAGAAGAAGAAGAAGAAGAAAGAGAAGAGGAGGAGGAGGAGAAGAAAGCTAGAAGAGAGAAGGAGGAGAAGAAGACCACCGACACCTCGACCCCGACCCCGACCACCGACACCCCGACACCTGACACCCCGACCGCCGACCCCGACAATCGACACCCCGACCCCCCCCCCCACCCCGACCCCTGACCCCGACACCCTGACACCCCGACCCCGACACGACACCCCGACACCCTGACACCACACCCCGACCCTGACCCCGATCACTGACACCTGATACCCCGACCATCGACACCCCGACACCTGAGACCCCCACCCCGACCCCGACCACCGACACCCGACCCGACCCCGACCACCGACACCCCGACCCCGACCCCGACACCCTGAGACCCCGACCCCCCCCCCCCACCCCTCCCCCGACGACGATGATGATGCATTTAATGATCCCGGAGCATATATAGACGATTCAGAGTAATATTAGTAATGTCAGCTTTCAATTTTTTATTATGTTCATGATGATGATACACTTAAATTATATACATATTATTCATGTCAGGTATCCAAATTTTTTATGTTGTACTAATTTCGTTTACTTTTTGTCATTGCAGGTGTTGACAGGATGGTGGGCAAGGGTCCAGAGCGCCCCGAGCCTCCTGCGAGCGCTACTGGGAGGGGTGGTTCCATTATTCCAGCCCAGCCCCTCCGGAGAGCGCTGCTAGACAGTATGCAGACAGCTGCGGCGGGCGCTTCTTCTTCGGCTGGGAGAGGTCGGGGGAGGACGAAGAAGGCTGCTAGAGGTGGACGTGGCAGCGGGAGAGGTAGGAAGGCTGCTACGCCTTCCTCGCCGCCACCCTCAGCTGATTCACCCGACCACGTGGACCCATCTCGGACTCCGGTCCATGAGCCTCCGGTCGCCGATCCTTCGCCCCACCAGACTCGGGTCGCCGATCCTTCGCCCCACCAGACTCGTGTCGCCGATCCTTCGCCCCACGTGAGTCCGGTCCCAGAGTCTTCGTCCCAGAAGACTCCGGTCCCGGAGTCTTCGTCCCAGAAGACTCTGATCCCGGAGTCTTCTTCCCACGAGACTCCGGAGGCTAGTGGCCCTACTGATGGTAGCGAGGACACCTTTTCTGATGATAGCTACAGCGACGAAGAGCTGGTTGAGAAGGGCAAGAAGGTCTACAAGCGTGGTTGTACAAAGCTCCTGCCCATGTCGGCGACCCCCGACCAGAGGTGGTTGACTGCACCTAAAGGGTTGAAGTAAGTGCATTTAATATTTTTAACCTTTTGCCTTCATGTTCCTTCAAATTAATATCTAATGCGTTGGCCTTGTCATACTGCAGAGGCTGGGTACACCCCCGTGGTGTCCGCAGGCCCAACCAGGTCCTTGGTGTGATTTGCCGACAACACTTCCCTGGGTGGGTCACGTTGCCCGGTGAGGGTCAGTTTCCACAGCTATCACTGAGATGGGAGTTGTACTCGGTTTCCTCGGCCCCGCCGGGGGAGATGGTCGCCGGTGTCTTGTGCGAGACGGTGGCCGACATGGTGTTCCGTCGGTTTTGGGTAATTTCTCCTTTACAGAGTTAAAAGTCAATAGTACCTAGTGATTACCTAGTGATTGTACTAATCAGTGTTGTCGTGTTTGATTGCAGACCTTCTACAGGGTTTCAGAGGGAGGGCAGGAGGCCGCGTCTATGGTTGTTGAAACCGAGTGCAAGCGCCTACTTCAGAACTTACGGCACGAGGCTCGGGTGCAGGCCGTTCGAGACTACTACGCCTCGAAGGGTATTAGGAGGGCCAAGAAGAAGTGTCGCGGCAAGTTTCTGAGTAAGGAGAAGTACATGCAGGTAATTACCTATTCTTAAGGCCTTGAACTTAGTTTTCTTGATTTGATTCGTAGGCGTAGCACTGAAATTTCTCTTGACTAACTTAGGTGCCCCCCGAGATGGTGTGTGGATAAGATGGACTGTTGGGAGGCGTTGGTGGATGTGTGGTGCTCTCCCGAATGGCTAGTCGAACACCAGAGGGCCAAGGATAAGCGCGACCAAATGGAAGGTGTGCCACACCATCAAGGTGAAGGAAATATACCCTAGAGGCAATAATAAAGATATTATTTATTTCCTCATATCATGATAAAATGTTTATTATTCATGCTAGAATTGTATTACCCGGAAACATAATACATGTGTGAATACATAGACAAACATAGTGTCACTAGTATGCCTCTACTTGACTAGCTCGTAAATCAAAGATGGTTAAGTTTCCTAACCATAGACATGATTTGTCATTTGATTAACGGGATCACATCATTAGGAGAATGATTTGATTGACTTGACCCATTCCGTTAGCTTAGCACTTGATCGTTTAGTATGTTGTTATTGCTTTCTTCATGACTTATGCATGTTCCTATGACTATGAGATTATGTAACTCCCGCTTACCGGAGGAACACTTTGTGTGGTACCAAACGTCACAACGTAACTGGGTGATTATAAAGGTGCTCTACAGGTGTCTCCGAAGGTACTTGTTGAGTTGACGTATTTCGAGATTAGGATTTGTCACTCCGATTGTCGGAGAGGTATGTCTGGGCCCTCTCGGTAATGCACATCACTATAAGCCTTGCAAGCAATGTAGCTAATGAGTTAGCTACGAGATGATGCATTACGTAACGAGTAAAGAGACTTGCTGGTAACGAGATTGAACTAGGTATTGGATACCGACGATCGAATCTCGGGCAAGTAACATACCGATGACAAAGGGAACAACGTATGTTGTTATGCGGTTTGACCGATAAAGATCTTCGTAGAATATGTAGGAGCCAATATGAGCATCCAGGTTCCGCTATTGGTTATTGACCGGAAATGTGTCTCGGTCATGTCTACATAGTTCTCGAACCCGTAGGGTCCGCACGCTTAAGGTTTCGTTGACAGTTTTATTATGAGTTTATAAGTTTTGATGTACCGAAGGTTGTTCGGAGTCCCGGATGTGATCATGGACTTGACGAGGAGTCTCAAAATGGTTGAGACATAAAGATCGATATATTGGACGACTATATTTGGACACCGGAAAGGTTCCGGGTGAGATTGGGACAATACCGGAGCTCCGGGAGGTTATCGGAACCCCCCGGGAGGTATATGGGCCTTATTGGGCATTAGTGGAAAGGATGGTAAATGAGCAAGGGAGGCGCCCCCAAGCCCAATCCGAATTGGGAGGGGGCCCCCTTTCCTTCCTCCCTCCTTCCTCTTCCTTCCTCTCCCTCTCCTAATAGGAAAGGGGAGTCCTACTCGGTGGGAGTTGGACTCCCCCTAGCGCGCCACCCCCTTGGCCGGCCCCTCCTCCACTCCTTTATATACGGGGGAGGGGAGCACCCCATAGACACAACAATTGATCTCTTGATCTCTTAGCCGTGTGCGGTGCCCCCCTCCACCATAGTTCTCCTCGATAATATTGTAGCGGTGCTTAGGCGAATCCCTGCAATGGTAGAACATCAAGACCATCACCACGCCGTCGTGCTAACGGAACTCTTCCCCGACATTCTGCTGGATCGGAGTACGGGGAACGTCATCGAGCTGAACGTGTGCAAGAACTCGGAGGTGTCGTAGTTTCGGTGCTTGATCGGTCGGGCCGTGAAGACGTACGATTACATCAACCGTGTTGTGCTAACGCTTCCGCTTTCGTTCTACGAGGGTACGTGGATACACTCTCCCCTCTCGTTGCTATGCATCACCATGATCATGCATGTGCGTAGGATTTTTTTTGAAATTACTGCGTTACCCAACACAAGGGAGCTCCAACCTGTTTGAGTACGGGGATAACTGGGTATGTGATTTGGTACATGATTCATGCAATTTCATTCTTCATGCTAGCATTTATCCCTTCCAAAATGACTTAATATGCTTAGTTAGTTAAAATGGCATAACTACCTTGGATAGTTCATTTATGACATATTTAGCTCCAAAATGACATAATAACCTTAGATAGCTCTATAAAACGACTTAATATGCTTTAGTTAGTTAAAAAATGGCATAACTACCTTTGATAGCTCAATAACGACCTAAACTAATCTTAGCTAGTTCATTCATGACATAATCTATAAAATGATATAATAACCTTAGATAGCTCTCTAAAATGAATTAATATGCTAAGGTTAGTTAAAAAATGGCATAACTACCTTCGATAGCTCAATAACGACCTAAACTAATCTTAGCTAGTTCATTCATGACATAATTAGCTCTAAAATGACATAATAACCTTGGATAGCTCAATAATGACATAATTAGCATACTTTGGTCAAAAATGGCATAATAATCTTGGTTACCTCGAAAATGACCTAAACTTAGCTTATTTTCCTCGAAAATGACATAATAACCTTTCTTAGCTCCAAAATGACCTATTTACATAGCAATATCATTCTTCATGCTAGCTTGAGCCCTTAACTAATATTTTGTTCCTCTCTCTCAGGCGCACCACCACAAGAAGCATGTGCCAAATATGTTCGACCTCTATGGCATGGCCCATGTGGCACTGTACAAGAAGGCCAAGCCATTCACGAAGTCTGACCTAGATCATCCAGAGAGCTTCATCAACATCTCCTCCCACCACAAGCTTGTGAAGTACAGAGACGAGGGAAAGGCGAGGAAAGGGGAGGACTTTAACCCGAGCCAGGATCCTTTTTATACAGAGCTGGTGATGATATCTAGTGGCGGGAGGTCCCATGGCTCTCAAGCCATTGGTGATGGACTGATACGTTGTCCTAGGACTCTCCCGTAGATCAAGAAGCGCTTGAGTAGCTCTGATCCTGAGATAACGCCTCGTGCACGGCCCGCGGAGCTCGCCATGGAGGTTAGTTATACGGACTCTCTCACCTTTCCTCCATTACATTGTGTGTGCGTCCGTCGATGATTACAATACTAACGAGGAGTGGTGTGTTGCAGACATTGGTTGAGAAAGAGAGATCGAAGACCCAGGCGCTTTTGGAGGAGGCAAAAAGGGAGGCGGCGGAGAGGGAGAGGGAGATGGAGGAGAGGACAGCTAAGCTGTTGGAAGAGGAGAGGAACCGGAACGACAGTGCTAACCGGGCCCTATACGAGCTCATCGTGGTATGTTTCTCATGCATATTTAGCCCAATCATGCATGTAATGTTCGCATTACTATCTAATATGACTGATTCGTGAGAACCAAATGTGCAGACCATGTGCGAGAAAAACGGTCAGGCCCCTCCGCCGATGCCCCAGATTGCTCCGGCGACCACGGTGAGTTTGATTTGAATGGTCGTTAGTTACTACTATTCACATTTCAGTTTGCGAACTTGCTAACGAGACATTATTGGAAATGATCTTTGGTGCAGCATGGCTCCCGACAAGCATCGACCAATCCTTCTGCGTCTGCCAATGCCGGAACCCCGACCGGTCCTTCACCTCCGTCTGGCACTGGCGCAGCCCCGACCATTCCTACACCTCCGTGATAACGGTATTTTTCTTCTTATTTAGCATGTTTAGTCCATTTTTGACATAATTTAGCCTATTTAGTCAAGGAATAGGAAGAAAGGAAGAAGAGGAATAAGAAGTAGAACTTCTTCTTCTTCTTCTTCTTCTCCAAAATGAAGTTAGCTCTATGTTATATCAAAATGGCATAATATGCTTAGTTAGGTCAAAAATGGCATATTAGCTAGGTAAGCTCAAAAATGGCATTTTTCTTCTTATTTAGCCTATTTAGTCCATTTATGACATAATTTAGCCTATTTAGTCCACAAATGACATAATAAGATGAAGTAAATCCAGGAAGAGGAAGAAAAGGAGGAAGAAGAAGAAGAAGAAGAAGAAGAAGAAGAAGAAGAAGAAGAAGAAGAAGAAGAAGAAGAAGAAGAAGAAGAAGAAGAAGAAGAAGAAGAAGAAGAAGAAGAAGAAGAAGAAGAAGAAGAAGAAGAAGAAGAAGAAGAAGAAGAAGAAGAAGAAGAAGAAGAAGAAGAAGAAGAAGAAGAAGAAGAAGAAGAAGAAGAAGAAGAAGAAGAAGAAGAAGAAGAAGAAGAAGAAGAAGAAGAAGAAGAAGAAGAAGAAGAAGAAATGAAGTTAGCTCTTCTTTTTCTAGCTTTCTTCTTCTTCTCCAAAATGAAGTTAGCTCTAAGTTATATCAAAAATGGCATAATATGCTTAGTTCACTCAAAAATGGCATAATTAGCTAGGTTAGCTCCATTTTACCTAAGTATGCTTACTTCTTCTTCTGATTCTAGTTTTCTTCTTCTAACTTTCTTGTCTCCCATTTTGCAGATTTAATTCACTATATGGAAGCTTGCATGGATGGAGTGCTTGTTTCCCTGTTCTTTTTTTGTTTGTATCGATGAAAAATGTGGAACTTGTTATATGGATGCATGGAACAATGTGTTGGATGAACATTGTGATGTTATTGTAATATGTATGGATGGAACTCTGTTTCTTATTATGTTTGTATGTTGTCATGGATGGAGCTATGTGTTGGATACGTCATATGTCTGATGTGCATGTGAAAAAAAAATATGTATATCTGTGTGTGAATTCCTGTGAAATTAAATGGATTCAAATAAAAAAGGGGATATGTAGCCTCTTTGCCGTTTGCTAGCAGACGGCGAAGCTCTTTGCCGTCTACTAGCGGACAGCAAAGAGGTGGCAGGTACCTGTAGAAACTGGGAACACTGGCTGCCTATTTGGTCACTTTGCCGTCTGCCAGCAGACGGCAAAGATTCAAATCACTTTGTCGTCCGCTGGCAGACGGCATAGTTGGCCACGTGGCAGCTTCCCAATGCTGCCTAGTTGAGCTCTTTGCTGGCAGACGACAAAGAGCACCGTTAACCCCCTAAGGGCTCTCATGCCACCGCACTGTCGTCTGTTGTCTTTGTCGTCTGCTGGCCTCGGATGGCGGACGGCATAATCCTTTGTCGTTCGTTTCCAGGAAGCGGACGGCAAAGAAGGCCTTTGCTGGCACGTGTTCAGACGGATAGTCTGCCGTCTGCCGGCGGACGACAAAGAAGTTTGCCGTCCGTGATCTATGCCTTTGCCGTCTGCCATGGCAGACAGCAAAGAAGCTGATTCTAGTAGTGATAAGGCTTCCTTCAACCTCTTCCTGCCGCTCAGTCCCCCCTCCCCCCCCCCCCCCCCAATGATGGCATGGACATCGCCTCCACCATTGTGTCCAATCTGACAACTTCAAGGTTTGATGTGCTTCCTGGTCCTCATGTGCCTTCGATGTCGTCCACTACTGCCTAGGCCAACACCTCGTCCACCCTGCTGCTGAAGAGTCCGGCGTAGAGGTGGCAGACCATATATGCCTCCGTGTCCAGGCAATGGGCTCCCCCAATCGTGACCAAAGCATAAAACATGGAAGGGTCACGGCGTAGCCCCTCCTCGGTTTGTCCCTACGGCATGAGAAACAGGGGCTCCTCCCCGTTTCTACGTCAGACCAGAAACGGCGATGGGTAAAAAATGCCATCATTTTCCTTATATTTTGAGTGTGAGCTAATCATGGAAAATTGTTGGCAAATGTGCAATGGTTTTGTGATTTCACGGTGATTTGTGATTTGGGGAAATTAGCCTAAATGGCAAACCATTTCTTGATAGTATGATGGGTGATTCTAGGACAAATGATGTCGATCTCGAGGGTGCATCATTGTCGCTTTTTGATCATGCGTTCGACCAGTATATGAAATTTGATCAATTTAAACCCTCTGTCTCGTGGAGGAAGGTTGCAATTTGGGGAGCAAACTTCAAGCTCAATGAGTATATTGCTCTTGTCATGGCATGGGAAGATATCTCTCTCGATGAGGTCACTGGGAAAGATAAAACGAGTGCAAAGTATTGGAAGTGCATCGAGGAGCATTTCAAACATCTTCTTGGGCGGAGAACACATCTTTCCCTCAAATCTCTCACAACCGATGAGGTACAATTCAAGAGATGTGCAAACATTAGTCAGGTTGTTTGGAGCAAGCGAAGCACAATCCTCCTAGCGGTGTCACCATTGACCAATACATAAGCAATATTGTTGCTTTTTTACTCCCACATTTGTATTACTTAGAGCCTTCTCATCAATTTGAGCATCTGCTTGTTATAGGTTAACATAGCCCTAGAGAGGTACCGACAAACAACCAAGTCAACGGGCAAAGTTTTTGGCCTCTAACATTTTTGTAATTTGGTTGGAAGGCCAAGAGAAGTGGAAGATGAGGAATGATGACAACAGTCCAAAAACTGGAAAGTGTGACAATTCATCTCCAGATATGGACGAAGGAGAAGATAATGCTGGTGATGGAGAGAAAAGGAAAAATGATGTCTAGAAGTCCCACTCTAGTGCTACGTCTTGAGTTTGCGTTGGTTTTCCCCGAAGAGGAGAGGATGATGCAGCACAGTAGCGTAAGTATTTCCCTCAGTTTTTTAGAACCAAGGTATCAATCCAGTAGGAGGCCACGCGCAAGTCCCTCGTACCTGCACAAAATGATAGCTACTCAAAACCAACGCGATTAGGGGTTGTCAATCCCTTCACGGTCACTTACGAGAGTGAGATCTGATAGAGATAATATTTTTGGTATTTTTGGTATAAAGATGCAAAGTGAGTAAAGGCAAAGTAAAAACAAAGCAAGTATAAAAGTGATGGAGATTGATATGATGAGAATAGACCCCGGGGCCATAGGTTTCACTAGTGGCTTCTCTCAAGAGCATAAGTATTCTACGGTGGGTGAACAAATTACTGTTGAGCAATTGACAGAATTGAGCATAGTTATGAGGTTATCTAGGTATGATCATGTATATAGGCATCACGTCCGAGACAAGTAGACCGAAACGATTCTGCATCTACTACTATTACTCCACTCATCGACCGATATCCAGCATGCATCTAGAGTATTAAGTTAAAAACAGAGTAAAGCCTTAAGCAAGATGACATGATGTAGAGGAATAAATTCATGCAATATGATAAATACCCCATCTTGTTATCCTCGATGGCAACAATACAATACGTGCCTTGCAACCGTTTCTGTCACTGGGTAAGGACGCCGCAAGATTGAACCCAAAGCCATGCACTTCTCCCATTGCAAGAGCTACCAATCTAGTTGGCCAAACCAAACGAATAATTCGAAGAGACTTGCAAAGATAACTCAATCATACATAAAAGAATTCAGATAAGATTCAAATATTATTCATAGATAAGCTGGATCATAAACCCACAATTCATCGGTCTCAACACACCGCAAAAAGAAGATTACATCGAATAGATCTCCACGAGAGAGGGGGAGAACATTGTATTGAGATCCAAAAAGAGAGAAGAAGCCATATAGCTACTAGCTATGGACCCGAAGGTCTGAAGTAAACTACTCACACTTCATCGGAGGGGCTATGGTGTTGATGTAGAAGCCCTCTGTGGTGGATGCCCCCTCCGGCGGAGCTCCGGAACAGGCCCCAAGATGGGATCTAATGGAATTAGGTTTTTGGCTCCTGTTCTAATCGTTTGGGGGTACGTAGGTATATATAGGAGGAAGGAGTACGTCGGTGGAGCTTCGAGGGGCCCACGAGGCAGGGGGCGCGCCCTAGGGGGGGGGGCGCCCTCCACCCTCGTGACCGCCTCGTGGCTTTCTTGACGGAGGGTCCAAGTCTCCTCGGTCTTATCTGATGAGAAAATCACGTTTCCGAAGGTTTCATTCCGTTTGGACTCCGTTTGATATTTTGTTTCTTCAAAACACTGAAAAAGGCAAAAAAAACAACAATTCTGGGCTGGGCCTCCGGTTAATAGGTTAGTCCCAAAAGTAATATAAAAGTGGAAAATAAAGCCCATTATAGTCCAAAACAATAGATAAAGTAACATGGAGCAATCAAAAATTATAGATCCGTTGGAGACGTAGCAGGCATCCCCAAGCTTAATTCATGCTCGTCCTCGAGTAGGTAAATGATAAATAGAGAATTTTTGATGCGGAGTGATACTTTAGCATAATTTCAATGTAAATCTTCTTAATCATGGTATGAATATTCAGATCCAAAAGATTCAACACAAAAGTTCATATTGACATAAAAATAATAATACTTCAAGCATACTAATCAAAGTAATCATGTCTTCTCAAAATAGCATGGCAAAAGAAAGTTCATCCCTAAAAAATCATATAGTTAGGCTATGTTTCATTTTCGTCACACAATGATGTTCCCAACTTCTATACCCCCGATGACAAGCCAAGCAATTGTTTCATACTTAAATAATCTCAAACTTATTCAACCTTCACGCAATACATGAGCGTGAGCCATGGATATAGCACTATGGGTCGAATAGAATATGGTGATGGGGATTGTGTGGAGAAGACAAAAAAGGAGAATGTCTCACATTGACGAGGATAATCAACGGGCTATGGAGATGCCCATCAATTGATGTCAACATGAGAAGTAGGGATTGCCATGCAACGGATGCACTAGAGCTATGAATGCTCAACAAAAGAAAACTAGTGGGTGTGCATCCAACTTGCTTGCTCATGAAGACCTAGGGCATTTTGAGGAAGCCCATCGTAGGAATATACAAGCCAAGTTCTATAACGAAAAATTCCCACTAGTATAAAAAGACAACTTATGAGACTCACTATATGAAAAACATGGTGCTACTTTGAAGCACAATATATGAGACTCACTACATGAAGAACAAGGTGCTACTTTGAAGCACAATATATGAGACTCACTACATGAAGAACAAGGTGCTACTTTGAAACACAAGTGTGGAAAAAGAGATAGTAGCATTGCCCTTTTTATTTATTTTCTTTTTTTGGCCTTTTTTGGCCTTTCTTCTTTTTTTTGGGCAATGCTCTAATAATGATGATCATCACACTTCTATTGATTACAACATAAGGATTACAACTCGAAACTAGAACAAGGTATGACTCTATATGAATGCCTCCGGCGGTGCACCGGGATGGTGCAATGAATCAAGAGTGACATGTATGAAAAATAATGCATGGTGGCTTTGCCACAAATACGATGTCAACTACATGATCATACAATGGCAATATGACAAAAGTAAAGTATGTCATGATGATGATGAATGGAACGGTGGAAATCTCGGAATGGCTATGGAAATGCCATAATAGGTAGGTATGGTGGCTGTTTTGAGGAAGATATAAGGAGGTTTATGTGTGAAAGAGCGTATCATATCACGGGGTTTGGATGCATCGGCGAAGTTTGCACCAACTCTCAAGGTGAGAATGCACGGTACCGAAGAGGCTAGCAAAGGCGGAAAGGTAAAAGTGCGTATAATCCATGGACTCAACATTAGTCAAAAGAACTCATATACTTACTGCAAAAATTTAGAAGTCATCAAAAATCAAGTACTACGCGCATGCTCCTAGGGGGATAGATTGGTAGGAAAAGACTATCGCTCGTCCCTGACCGCCACTCATAAGGATGCACAAGCCAGGTACACTTCATGTTTCAAATTTGTTACACAACTTTAACCATACGTGCATGCTACAGGATTTAAAAACTTCAACACAAGCATTTCTCAAATTCACAACTACTCAACTAGCACGACTTTGATATTATCACCTCCATATCTCAAAACAATTATCAAGCATCAAACTTATCTTAGTATTCAACGCACTCAAAAGAAAGTTTCACATATCTTGAATACCAAGTATATTAACATTACGCAAATTACCATGCTACTAACGACTCTCAAAATAATCTAAGTGAAGCATGAGAGATCAAGTTTCTTTAAAAAAATCCACCACGTGCTCTAAAAGATCTAAGTGAAGCACTAGAGCAAAAATTATCACGCTCAAAAGATATAATTGAAGCACTATGAGCAAACTATCAAGCTCAAAAAATATAAGTGAAGCACATAGAGTATTCTATCAAATTCCAATTCATATATGGCTCTCTCAAAAGTTGTGTACAACAAGGATGATTGTGGTAAACTAACAAGCAAATACGCAAATACTGTTGGGGAACGTAGTAATTTCAAAAAATTTCCTACGATCACGCAAGACCATGGTGATGGCATAGCAACGAGAGGGAAGAGTGTCCGTCCACGCACTCGTGAGACCGAAAGCGGAAGCGTTATAACAACGCGGTTGATGTAGTCAGACGTCTTCACGATCCGACCGATCCAAGCACCGAACGTCACGGCACCTCCGAGTTACGCACACGTTCAGCTCGATGACGATCCCCGGACTCCGATCCAGCAAAGTGTCGGGATGAGTTCCGTCAACCTGACGGCGTGGTGACGATGTTGATGCTCCACCGACGCAGGGCTTCGCCTAAGCTCTGCTGACGAGACGACTTCTCCGGCGCAGGGATTCGCCTAAGCTCCGCGACGATATGACCGAAGTGGAATATGGTGGAAGGGGGCACCGCACACGGCTAAGGAAAGATCTGTAGATCAACTTGTGTGTTATGGGGTGCCCCCTGCCCCGTATATAAAGGAGCCAAGGGGAAGGTGGCCGCCCAAGGGAGGAGGCGCGCAAGGAGTCCTACTCCCTCGGGAGTAGGACTCCCTCCAATCCTAGTTGGATTAGGATTCCCGGAGGGGAAAGAGAGAGAGGGGGCGGCCCACCTTTCCTAGTCCTAATAGGACTAGGGGAAGGGGCCAGGCCACCTAGGGCTGCCCTTCTCCTTTCCTCCAAGGCCCACTATGGGCCCATGTAGTTCCAGGGGTTCGGTAACCTCCGGTACTCGGTAAATTCGATTTCACTCGGAACCTTTCCGATGTCCAAATGTAGGCTTCCAATATATCAATCTTTATGTCTCGACCATTTCGAGACTCCTCGTCATGTCCGTGATCACATCCGGGACTCGAACAAACTTCGTGCATCAATACTTATAAAGTCATAATGAACTGTCATTGAAGCGTTAAGCGTCACGGACCCTACGGGTTCGAGAACTATGTAGACATGACCTAGAACCATTCTCGGTCAATAACCAATAGCGGAACCTGGATGCCCATATTGGTTCCTACATATTCTACGAAGATCATTATCGGTCAAACCGCATAACGACATACGTTGTTCCCTTTGTCATCGGTATGTTACTTACCCGAGATTCGATCGTCGGTATCCAATACCTAGTTCAATCTCGCTACCGTAAGTCTCTTTACTCGTTCCGTAATACATCATCTCACAACTAACTCATTAGTTGTAATGCTTGCAAGGCTTAAGTGATGTGTATTACCGAGAAGGCCTAGAGATACCTCTCCGACAATCGGAGTGACAAAACCTAATCTCGAAATACGCCAACCCAACAAGTACCTTTGGAGACACCTGTAGTACTCCTTTATAATCACCCGATTACGTTGTGACGTTTGGTAGTACCCAAAGTGTTCCTCCGGTAAACGGGAGTTGCATAATCTCATAGTTATAGGAACATGTATGGGTCATGAAGAAAGCATTAACATACTAAGCGATCAAGTGTTAAGCTAACGGAATGGGTCATGTCAATCAGATCATTCAACTAATGATGTGACCTTGTTAATCAAATAACAACTCCTTGTTCATGGTTAGGAAACATAACCATCTTTGATTAACAAGCTAGTCAAGTAGAGGCATACTAGTGACATCTTGTTTGTCTATATATTCACACATGTATTATGTTTCCGGTTAATACAATTCTAGCATGAATAATAAACCTTTATCATGATATAAGGAAATAAATAATAACTTTATTATTGCCTCTAGGGCATATTTCCTTGATCTCCCACTTGCACTAGAGTCAATAATCTAGATTACAAAGTAATGATCCTAACACCCATGGAGTCTTGGTGCTGATCATGTTTTGCTCGTGGAAGAGGCTTAGTCAACGGTCTGCAACATTCAGATCCGTATGTATTTTGCAAATCTCTATGTCTCCCACTTGGACTTGGTCCCGAATGGAATTGAAGCGTCTCTTGATATGCTTGGTCCTCTTGTGAAATCTGGATTCCTTTGCCAAGGCAATTGCACCAAAGATTGTCACAGAAGATCTTCATCGGTCCCGATGCACTAGGTATGACACCTAGATCGGAAATGAACTCTTTCATCCAGACTCCTTCATTCGCTGCTTCCGAAGCAGCTATGTACTCCGCTTCACATGTAGATCCCGCCACGACGCTTTGTTTAGAACTGCACCAACTGACAGCTCCACCGTTTAATAAAAACACGTATCCGGTTTGCGATTTAGAATCGTCCGGATCAGTGTCAAAGCTTGCATCGACGTAACCATTTACGACTAGCTCTTTGTCACCTCCATATATGAGAAACATATCCTTAGTCCTTTTCGTGTATTTCAGGATGTTCTTGACCGCTGTCCGATGATCCATTCCTGGATTACTTTGGTACCTTCCTGCCAAGCTTACAGCTAAGCATACGTCAGTTCTGGTACACAGCATTGCATACATGATAGAGCCTATGGCTGAAGCATAGGGAACATCTTTCATTTTCTCTCTATCTTCTGCTGTGGTCGGGCATTGAGTCCGACTCAATCTTACACCTTGCAACACAGGTAAAAACCTTTCTTTGCCTGATCCATTTTGAACTTTTCAAAACTTTATCAAGGTATGTGCTTTGTGAAAGTCCAATTAAGCGTCTTGATCTATCTCTATAGATCTTGATGCCCAATATGTAAGCAGCTTCACCGAGGTCTTTCATTGAAAAACTTTTATTCAAGTATCCTTTTATGCTATCCAGAAATTCTATATCATTTCCAATCAATAATATGTCGTCCACATATAATATCATAAATGCTACAGAGCTCCCACTCAATTTCTTGTAAATACAGGATTCTCCAAAAGTCTGTACAAACCCATATGCTTTGTTCCCACTATCATAGCGTTTATTCCAACTCCGAGAGGCTTGCACTGCACCATAAATTGATCATTTGGAGCTTGCACACTTTGTTAGCACCTTTTGGATCGACAAAACCTTCTGGTTGCATCATATACAACTCTTCTTCTAGAAATCCATTCAAGAATGCAGTTTTACATCCATTTGCCAAATTTCATAATCATAAAATGCGGCAATTGCTAACATGATTCGGATAGACTTAAGCATCGCTACGGGTGAGAAAGTCTCATCGTAGTCAACCCCTTGAACTTGTCGAAAACCTTTCGCAACAAGTCGAGCTTTGAAGACAGTTATATTACCATCAGCGTCAGTCTTCTTCTTAAAGATCCATTTATTTTCAATGGCTTGCCGATCATCGGGCAAGTCAACCAAAGTCCATACTTTGTTCTCATACATGGATCCCATCTCAGATTTCATGGCTTCCAGCCATTTTGCGAATCTGGGCTCACCATCGCTTCTTCATAGTTTGTAGGTTCGCCATGGTCAAGTAACATGACTTCCAGAATAGGATTACCGTACCACTCTGGTGCGTATTTTACTCTGGTTGACCTACGAGGTTCAGTAGTAACTTGATCTGAAGTTTCATGATCATCATCATTAGTTTCTTCACTAATTGGTGTAGTTGTCACAGGAACCATTTCTTGTGATGAACTACTTTCCAATAAGGGAGCAGATACTGATTATCTCATCAAGTTCTACTTTCCTCCCACTCACTTCTTTCGAGAGAAACTCCTTCTCTAGAAAGGATCCGAATTTAGCAACGAAAATCTTGCCTTCAGATCTGTGATAGAAGGTGTACCCAACAGATCTCCTTTGGGTATCCTATGAAGACACATTTTTCCGATTTGGGTTCGAGCTTATCTGGTTGAAGTTTCTTTACATAAGCATCGCAGCCCCAAACTTTAAGAAACGACAACTTTGGTTTCTTGCCAAACCACAGTTCATAAGGCGTCGTCTCAACGGATTTTGACGGTGTCCTATTTAACGTGAATGCGGCCGTCTCTAAAGCATAACCCCAAAACGATAGCGGTAAATCAGAAATAGACATCATAGATCGCACCATATCTAGTAAAGTACGATTACGACGTTCGGACACACCATTTCTCTGTGGTGTTCCGGGTGGCGTGAGTTGCGAAAATATTCCACATTGTTTCAAATGTAAACCAAACTCGTAACTCAAATATTCTCCTCCACGATCAGATCGTAGAAATTTTATTTTCTTGTTACGATGATTTTCCACTTCACTCTGAAATTCTTTGAACTTTTCAAATGTTTCAGATTTGTGTTTCATTAAGTAGATATACCCATATCTGCTCAAATCATCTGTGAAGGTGAGAAAATAACGATACCCGGCGTGCCTCAACATTCATTGGACCACAAACATCGGTATGTATGATTTCCAACAAATCAGTTGCTTTCGCTCCATAGTTCCGGAGAACGGCGTTTTGGTCATCTTGCCCATGAGGCACGGTTCGCAAGTACCAAGTGATTCATAATCAAGTGATTCCGAAGCCCATCAAGATGGAGTTTCTTCATGCGTTTTACAATCGATATGACCTAAACGGCGGTGCCACAAATAAGTTGCACTATCATTATCAACTCTGCATCTTTTGGTTTCAACATTATGAATATGTGTATCACTACTGTCGAGATTCAACAAGAATAGACCATTCTTCAAGGGTGCATGACCATAAAAGATATTACTCATATAAATAGAACAACCATTATTCTCTGATTTAAATGAATAACCGTCTCGCATTAAACAAGATCCAGATATAATGTTCATGCTCAACGCTGGCACCAAATAACAATTATTTAGGTCTAAAACTAATCCCGAAGGTAGATGTAGAGGTAGCGTGCCGATTGCGATCACATCGACTTTGGAACCATTTCCAACGCGCATCGTCACCTCGTCCTTAGCCAATCTTCGCAATCCGTAGTTCTGCTTTGAGTTGCAAATATTAGCAATGTAACCAGTATCAAATACCGGTACTACTGCGAGTATTAGTAAGGTACACATCAATAACATGTATATCACATATACCTTTGTTCACCTTGCCATCCTTTTATCCGCCAAATACTTGGGGCAGTTCCGCTTCCAAAGGTCCGTGCGCTTGCGGTAAAAACACTCGATTTTGCTTAGGTCCAGACTTGGGTTTCTTCTCTTGATCAGCAACTTTCTTGCTGTTCTTTTGAAGTTTCCTTCTTCTTCCCTTTGCCCTTTTCTTGAAACTAGTGGTCTTGTTGATCATCAACACTTGATGCTCTTTCTTGATTTCTACCTCCGCAGCTTTTAGCATCGCGAAGAGCTCGTGAATTGTCTTAGTCATCCCTTGCATATTATAGTTCATCACGAAGCTCTTGTAGCTTGGTGGCGATGATTGGAGAATTACATCAATGACACTATCATCCGGAAGATTAACTCCCAGCTGAATTAAGTGATTGTTATACCCGGACATTTTGAGTATGTGCTCACCTTGTAACTATTCTCCTCCATCTTGCAGCTATAGAACTTATTGGAGACTTCATATCTCTCAATCCGGGCATTTGCTTGAAATATTAACTTCAACTCCTGGAACATCTCATATGCTCCATGACGCGTTCAAAACGTCGTTGAAGACCCGGTTCTAAGCCGTAAAGCATGGCACTTGAACTATAGAGTAGTCATCAGCTCTGCTTTGCCAGACGTTCACAACTTCGGCTCAAGACATCTGCAGCAGGCCTGTCACCCAGCGGTGCTTCCAGGGGCGTAATTTTACGTGCAGCAATGAGGATAATCCTCAAGTTACGGACCCAGTCCGTGTAATTGCTACCATCATCTTTCAACTTTGCTTTCTCAAGGAACGCATTAAAATTCAACGGAACAACAAAGACGAGCCATCTATCTACAGTAAACATAGACAAGCAAAATACTATCGGTACTAAGTTCATGATAAATTTAAGTTCAATTAATCATATTAAAAACTCCCACTTAGACAGACATCTCTCTAGTCATCTAAGTGATCACGTGATCCATATTAACTAAACCATGTCCGATCATCACGTGAGATGGAGTAGTTTCAATGGTGAACATCACTATGTTGATCATATCTACTATATGATTCACGCTCAACCTTTCGGTCTCCGTGTTCCGAGGCCATATCTGTTATATGCTAGGCTCGTCAAGTTTAACTCGAGTATTCCGCGTGCGCAACTGTTTTGCACCCGTTGTATTTGAACGTAGAGCCTATCACACCCGATCATCACGTGGTGTCTCAAAGACGAAGAACTTTCGCAACGGTGCATACTCGGGAGAACACTTCTTGATAATTTTTAGTGAGAGATCATCTTATAATGCTACCGTCAATCAAAGCAAGATAAGATGCATAAAGGATAAACATCACATGCAATCAATATAAGTGATATGATATGGTCATCATCATCTTGTGCTTGTGATCTCCATCGCCAAGCACCGTCATGATCACCATCGTCACCGGGCGCGACACCTTGATCTCCATCGTAGCATCGTTGTCGTCTCGCCAACTATTGCTTCTACGACTATCGCTACTCCTTAGTGATAAAGTAAAGCAATTACATGGCGTTGCATTTCATACAATAAAGCGACAACCATATGGCTCCTGCCGATTGCCGATAACTCGGTTACAAAACATGATCATCTCATACAATAAAATATAGCATCACGTCTTGACCACATCACATCACAACATGCCCTGCAAAAACAAGTTAGACGTCCTCTACTTTGTTGTTGCAAGTTTTACGTGGCTGCTACGGGCTGAGCAAGAACCGTTCTTACCTACGCATCAAAACCACAACGATACTTCGTCAAATAGACTCCGTTTAACCTTCTCAAGGACCGGGCGTAGCCACACTCGGTTCAACTAAAGTGAGAGAGACAGACACCCGGTCACCTTTAAGCAACGAGTGCTCGGAGCGGTGAAACCAGTCTCGCGTAAGCGTCTGGCGTAATGTCGGTCCGGCCGCTTCATCTCACAATACCGCTGAACCAAAGTATGACATGCTGGTAGGCAGTATGACTTGTATCGTCCACAACTCACTTGTGTTCTACTCGTGCATATGACATCAACGCATAAAACCAGGCTCGGATGCCATTTGTTGGGGAACGTAGTAATTTCAAAAATTTCCTACGATCACGCAAGACCATGGTGATGGCATAGCAACGAGAGGGAAGAGTGTCCGCCCACGCACCCTCGTAGACCAAAAGCGGAAGCGTTATAACAACGCTGTTGATGTAGTCGTGACGTCTTCACGATCCGACCGATCCAAGCACCGAACGTCACGGCACCTCCGAGTTCTGCACACGTTCAGCTCGATGACGATCCCGGACTCGATCCAAAGAAAGTGTCGGGGATGAGTTCCACAAGACGACGTGGCAGGACGATGTTGATGCTCCACTGACGCAGGGCTTCGCCTAAGCTCCGCGACGATATGACTTCTCCGGCGCAGGCTTCGCCTAAGCTCGCGACGATATGACGAAGTGGAATATGGTGGAAGGGGCACCGCACACGGCTAAGGAAAGATCCGTAGATCAACTTGTGTGTTATGGGGTGCCCCTGCCCCGTATATAAAGGAGCCAAGGGGAGGTGGCCGCCCAAGGGAGGAGGCGCAAGGGAGTCCTACTCCTCCGGGAGTAGGACTCCCCTCCAATCCTAGTTGGATTAGGATTCCGGAGGGGAAAGAGAGAGAGGGGCCGGCCCACCTTTCCTAGTCCTAATAGGACTAGGGGAAGGGGGGCAGCCACCTAGGGCTGCCCTTCTCCTTTCCTCCAAGGCCCACTATGGGCCCATGTAGTTCCCGGGGGTTCCGGTAACCTCCGGTACTCGTAAATTCGATTTCACTCGGAACCTTTCCGATGTCCAAATGTAGGCTTCCAATATATCAATCTTTATGTCTCGACCATTTCGAGACTCCTCGTCATGTCCGTGATCACATCCGGGACTCGAACAAACTTCGGTGCATCAATACTTATAAACTCATAATGAACTGTCATCGAAACGTTAAGCGTGCGGACCCTACGGGTTCGAGAACTATGTAGACATGACCTAGAACCATTCTCGGTCAATAACCAATAGCAGAACCTGGATGCCCATATTGGTTCCTACATATTCTACGAAGATCTTTACCGGTCAAACCGCATAACGACATACGTTGTTCCCTTTGTCATCGGTATGTTACTTACCCGAGATTCGATCGTCGGTATCCAATACCTAGTTCAATCTCGTTACCGGTAAGTCTCTTTACTCGTTCCGTAATACATCATCTCACAACTAACTCATTAGTTGTAATGCTTGCAAGGCTTAAGTGATGTGTATTACCGAGAAGGCCTAGAGATACCTCTCCAACAATCGGAGTGACAAAACCTAATCTCGAAATACGCCAACCCAACAAGTACCTTTGGAGACACCTGTAGTACTCCTTTATAATCACCCGATTACGTTGTGGACGTTTGGTAGTACCTAAAGTGTTCCTCCGTAAACGGAGTTGCATAATCTCATAGTTATAGGAACATGTATGGGTCATGAAGAAAGCATTAACATACTAAACGATCAAGTGTTAAGCTAACGGAATGGGTCATGTCAATCAGATCATTCAACTAATGATGTGACCTTGTTAATCAAATAACAACTCCTTGTTCATGGTTAGGAAACATAACCATCTTTGATTAACAAGCTAGTCAAGTAGAGGCATACTAGTGACATAATGTTTGTCTATATATTCACACATGTATTATGTTTCCGGTTAATACAATTCTAGCATGAATAATAAACCTTTATCATGATATAAGGAAATAAATAATAACTTTATTATTGCCTCTAGGGCATATTTCCTTCAAATACGTGCCTTGCAACCCTTTCTGTCACTGGGTAAGGACGCCGCAAGATTGAACCCAAAGCCATGCACTTCTCCCATTGCAAGAACTACCAATCTAGTTGGCCAAACCAAACGGATAATTCGAAGAGACTTGCAAAGATAACTCAATCATACATAAAAGAATTCAGAGAAGATTCAAATAATCTAAGTGAAGCATGAGAGATCAAGTTTCTTTAAAAAAATCCACCACCGTGCTCTAAAAGATCTAAGTGAAGCACTAGAGCAAAAATTATCACGCTCAAAAGATATAATTGAAGCACTATGAGCAAACTATCAAGCTCAAAAAATATAAGTGAAGCACATAGAGTATTCTATCAAATTCCAATTCATATATGGCTCTCTCAAAAGTTGTGTACAGCAAGGATGATTGTGGTAAACTAACAAGCAAATACGCAAATAATACAAGACGCTCCAAGCAAAACACTTATCATGTGGTGAATAAAAATATAGCTCCAAATAAATTACCGATGGAAGTGGACGAAAGAGGGATGCCTTCGGGCATCCCCAAGCTTTGACTTTTGGTGTCCTTGGATTATCTTGGGGTGCCATGGGCATCCCCAAGCTTAGGCTCTTGCCACTCCTTGTTCCATAATCCATCAAAAGAATTCACCCAAAACTTGAAAACTTCACAACACAAAACTCAATAGAAATCTCGTGAGCTCCGTTAGAGAAAGAAAACAAAAGACTACTTTAAGGTAATGTAATGAACTCATTCTTTATTTATATTGGTGTTAAACCTACTGTATTCCAACTTCTCTATAGATTATAAACTATTTTACTAGCCATAGATTCATTAAAATAAGCAAACAACACACGCAAAACAGAATCTGTCAAAAACAGAACAGTCTGTAGTAATCTGTAACTAACGCAAACTTATGCAACTCAAAAACTTCTACCAAAATTAGAAGACCTGGACAATTTGTTTATTTATCAGAAGCAATTGGAATCAATATTTTATCACGTTCTGGTGATTTTTAACAATTCGGGCACTGAGCGCAAAGTTTCTGGAAATTACAGCAAGATCAAATAACTATCATCCAAGAAGATCCAATAGGTTTAACTTGGCACAAACACTAATTAAAAGATAAAACCACATCTAAACAGAGGCTAGATGGATTATTTATTACTAAACAGAAGCAGAAACAAAAAACTAAAAATAAAATTGGGTTGCCTCCCAACAAGCGCTATCGTTTAACGCCCCTAGCTAGGCATAAAAGCGAGGATAGATCTAGGTATTGCCATCTTTGGTAGGCAATTCTTCAATAAGGCATCTACCTCCTTTAGAATTTTCTTTCTTTCTAGTAATTATCAAACTTTTAGGCACAAGATCAAAAAATTCATTTGTAGCAAATGGTTCCTTAATGATAGTAAAAAGATCGGGATGAATACTTATAGATTTAAGATCCGCAGTTTCCTTACTAGATGATTCACCCTTATTTTTAGGAACATACATAAGCTTGGCAATTTTAGTGGGAGGACTAGGAGTATTCTTTATGGAAGAAAAAGCGGTTCCCAAGTTGGTAATGATACCCTCAAGTTTATCAATTCAAGTGGAATCTAGATTTATTTTCTCATTAACCATAGGTTCCTTCTCCTTAATATTTTTCAAAGTCATTCCTACCTTAGATCCATATTGAGTAATTTGATTATGGATCTTTTTATCTAGATTTTCAATGGATTCAATGGTAGCAACTTTGTTTTCAATAATTTCAAGCCTTTGCATAACATGCTCCAAAGTTAACATAGTTCCATTGACCAAAAGAGGAGGTGAGCCAAATAAATCTATTAAAGCATTATAAGAATCAAAAGTATCGCTACCCAAGAAATTCCCTCCGGTAATGGTATCAAGGATATATCTATACCAAGGATTAGCACCTACGTAAAAATTACGAAGAAGAACTGAAGTAGATTGCTTCCGGTAGATCTATTTTGAGCATTGCAAATTCTATACCAAGCATCTTTAGATTTTCTCCCTCCCTTTGCTTAAAATTTAGAACTTCATTCTCGGGAGATAACGGGGAAGATATGAGACTAGTCATGACGGCAAGCAAACAAACTAACACACGAGCAAACACACGGACGAGGAAAAGGGCAAAAGAGGAGGAGATTGGGAAAGAGAGGGCGAATAAAGCGGCAAGGGTGAAGTGGGGGAGAGGAAAACGAGAGGCAAATGACAAATAATGTAATGCGAGAGATAGGGATTGTGATGGGTACTTGGTATGTTGACTTTTGCGTAGACTCCCCGGCAACGGCGCCAGAAATCCTTCTTGCTACGTCTTGAGCTTGCGTTGGTTTTCCCCAAAGAGGAGAGGATGATGCAGCACAGTAGCGTAAGTATTTCCCTCAATTTTTTAGAACCAAGGTATCAATCCAGTAGGAGGCCACGCGCAAGTCCCTCGTACCTGCACAAAACGATAGTTACTCGCAACCAACGCGATTAGGGGTTGTCAATCCCTTCACGGTCACTTACGAGAGTGAGATCTGATAGAGATGATAAATAATATTTTTTTTGGTATAGAGATGCAAAGTGAAAATTAAAAAGCAAAGTAAAAACAAAGCAAGTATTAAAGTGATGGAGATTGATACGATGAGAATAGACCCAGGGGCCATAGCTTTCACTAGTGTCTTCTCTCAAGAGCATAAGTATTCTACGGTGGGTGAACAAATTACTGTTGAGAAATTGACAGAATTGAGCATAGTTATGAGGTTATCTAGGTATGATCATGTATATAGGCATCACGTCCGAGACAAGTAGACCGAAACGATTCTGCATCTACTACTATCCAGCATGCATCTAGAGTATTAAGTTAAAAACAGAGTAACGCCTTAAGCAAGATGACATGATGTAGAGGAATAAATTCATGCAATATGATAAATACCCCATCTTGTTATCCTCGATGGCAACAATACAATACGTGCCTTGCAACCCTTTACATCACCGGGTAAGGACACCGCAAGATTGAACCCAAAGCCATGCACTTCTCCCATTGCAAGAACTACCAATCTAGCTGGCCAAACCAAACGGATAATTCAAGAGACTTGCAAAGATAACTCAATCATACATAAAAGAATTCAGAGAAGATTCAAATATTATTCATAGATAAGCTGGATCATAAACCCACAATTCATCGGTCTCAACAAACACACCGCGAAAAGAAGATTATATCGAATAGATCTCCACGAGAGAGGGGAGAACATTGTATTGAGATCCAAAAGAGAGAAGAAGCCATCTAGCTACTAGCTATGGACCCGAAGGTCTGAAGTAAACTACTCACACTTCATCGGAGGGGCTATGGTGTTGATGTAGAAGCCCTCCGTGGTGGATGCCCCTCCCATGGAGCTTCTAACAGGCCCCAAGATGGGATCTCATGGATACTGAGGAAGGTACGGTGGTGGAATTAGGTTTTGGCTCCTGTTACGATTGTTTGGAATGCGAGGTATATATAGGAGGAAGGAGTACGTCGGTGGATCTTCGAGGGGCCCACGAGGCAGGGGGCGCGCCCTAGGGGGGCCTCCACCCTCGTGACCGCCTCGTGGCTTTCTTGACGGAGGGTCCAAGTCTCCTAGGTCTTATCTGATGAGAAAATCACGTTCCCGAAGGTTTCATTCCGTTTGGACTCCGTTTGATATTCTGTTTCTTGAAACCTTTGAAAAAGGCAAAAAACAGCAATTCTGGGTTGGGCCTCCGGTTAATAGGTTAGTCCCAAAATTAATATAAAAGTGTAAAATAAAGCCCATTATAGTCCAAAACAATAGATAAAGTAGCATGGAGCAATCAAAAATTATAGATACGTTGGAGACGTATCATCCAGCGTCTAGCACGGGTCGACTCGTCTGGATGAAGGGAGGAAAGGAGAAGCTCAAGAGAGAAGGAGAGGTGGAGGCGACAAAAAATAAGATCGTGAGTTGATGAGGACAAGAAACGAGTATGTCGAGAAGTGCAAACAAGAAAATCTAGAGATGAAGGAGAAGAAGAACTAAAAGAAGGGGGCAAGATGAGATGTTATGTAAGAGAGGAGACGACGTCAAGATGGGATGGAGGCACGTAAGCTCAAAATTCCAAAGCGTCAGACGACAACTGAGTGCATAACTGAGGAGAATCGGTTCATCATGTTGGATCCAAACCCAATAGATAATGTGGCGCGAGCATTTTGGGACAAGCGTGTGTGGTGCCATGCGCTCCATGAATCTCGAAGAAGGGGACAATGCACACGCCAGAGAAAGGAATGGTGCACACGCCGGCAACTCATGATGTGTAAATGTTGTCGGTTAAATGGTTTTGTTCATGCAACTTGTAAAAAACGATGTGCATGTTTTCTTGATGTGCTAAACATTTAAAGTTCGAAGGGAATCAAAGTGTTTGAATGAACAAACAAATTTACTTTACTATGGCTGGGATACGATACAACAACGTTGAGTTTGCGTGTCGCCTGCCGTTCTCCAAATGTATATGGAGGGCTCCATGTGCGTTGTGACTACTGATGATATGGCAACTCTGGTAGAGTTGCTCTTATGATTGAGTATCCAATGGCTTACCCAGCTTCCATTGTTTACATATTGAAAAACAGTATAACACAGCTAGCTAGAAGCCTCCATAGCGTTTTAAGCCTCTCAACCGTCGGATCACCCTAACGTGCGATATAGATCAGCTCTCGATCGTCTCCAGGTCATTTCGCGGGCTGCTGCTCCGCAAAACGAGCGTCTGTTTCTGTACTTAATCGGGCCATCAAAGGCCCAAGTCCAGTTGAAATACTTCCACGCGCACGGGCAACAAGTCGTCCAGCGGTATTCCCTTGACTGCTCATTTTCTGTTCCTTCCTCTGCGCCGCCGCCGTTCCTTCTTCCGTGATACGCCGCCGCCGTTCTCCGTCCCGTCGCAAGCTTCTGCTGTGTATCTGCCTCCGCATCGATGCCCTCCACTCACCCTGTACTCATTCTCCGCAGGCCCTTTTTTTATTTTTATTTTTTTAATGGCTTGCCTTGCAGTGTTCCTACATGGCGGCTGCTGCGGCCGCTCACGCCGTCGGCATCCATCGCCGGTTGTCCTCCTCCTGCATCGGCCTTCATGCCCTTGTCGCTGTACCACGCGTCCCTCCCCATTATCTACCTGTATGCCTCTGTCTATTTTGTGAATTCCCTTGACACCGATCACTGAAAGACACATGGAGATGTAGACATTAATCGAGTAGGCTGTTATGTGTGGTCAATTGTTAGAATGGTATTGCCACTTTACTGTCTAAGAAAGCTAATTGAAACTAAGCTTGTTTAGGTTGCAAGATAATTACCGGTTGAGATCACTCTCCTAGGCAATTAATGGATGTACGACATTGATCAAACAAATGAGAAGCAAGCTAGCAACGACCCAGTACTCGAGTAGAGATTTTCATATGCTTGATTGGGCCACTTATTTTAGCAAACCATTGTTGGTATAGGAGGATAATTTACTACAATTCAGTTGTCAAGGAGGCTCTGATCTACAGTTGAAGTGATGAATACATTCTGGAACCTTGGACAAGAAGCATCTTTAACAAAAGGAGAAGATCTGCCAATATGCTAATAATACACCCCATTTAAATAGATTGTGTTTTCTATATTACGTCCCCATGTCTTATTTGGTGCAAGTACTTTCATCAGCATGCTATTTTTTCATCAGCTCAAATTAGTCTAAAGAATTAGTAGTTCAGTACTATCTGCCAGTCTATATTTTGAATATTTTTCAGTAGCACCAACTTTTTACATGTTCATATGTATAATGTTTGGCGTCTAAATTATATATTGGCGATTCTTTCCCTCTTTGCAGGAAGTATGAAATACATCAAACGCACATTATTTTCTTAAGATTCGTGCTGAAGTTGCAGGATTATGGTCGCACATTTCTTTCTTTCGTTGACCATAGAACATGACTTAAGATGGCGGGTGCGGCAACGCGTGCTTTTATGGTCTAGTTAAGGTAAAAACACAACCATAATTTGGATCCCTCTGCAATCCCCTGCATCAAGAATCCATTCCTGGGAAACAGTTATGTCGCTCCTGCATCCCCTTCATCCTCCATCTTTCAGCTTGACGATTTTGCTGACGCATCTTGGATCGGGCAGACATGCTTCCCTAATATACCACGCACAGTGGATCTGACGGCTGGCATGGCAGCAACCGGCACCACGTTGCAGCAGATGGCCGATCTGGATGAGGGAGAAGTTAACTGCTTCTTCGATCTATTATTAGGTATAAATGCTTCATTCAGGAACAATGGCTGTATAGAGAAAACACTAGCTGGTGGTATCTACACTACTATTAAACGAGAGAACTTGGTGATGGCGGACGAAAACTCTGCCCGTACACGCCCGCACGAGTCTACAGGTAAACCTACGTCCTTTTCTCATCTAAAAGAAAATAACAACCCACGTCCAAATTACGCAGAGAGTCATACACGGAAAACAAATGAGTCATACACGGAAACAACTGAGCTAAATTAGCGGGAATCATTCCAGGCTCGACGTCCAGATTACATGCCCCGTCGCTGCCCTGCGCAGCCGCTGAGGCACCCGACGACGGCCGCGACGTCGCTGCCCTGCGCAGCCGCCGAGGCACCCGCCAAGGCACCCGACGACGGCCGCGATGACGAGGTCGCCGAGACACTCGACGACGTGCTGTTCCCCAACACAGGTGCAGCCGCACAGACGCCCTGCCACGGCCACGACGACGTGTTGTTCCCCAACACAGGTGCATGCTCTTCTCTGATCTGAAGTTCCCCAACATAGAGACGGCCGCCGCCCTGCTCCTTTGTCAACCTGTTCATGTGATCCATCAATTGTTTTGATTGAATGAAATTATGAAAAACAAGGAAAGTGTATGAACTGGTGAATTATGGCATGACCATATACTGACCTCACCTAAATGTCCCATCAAGCTGCATATGAACAAGGCTTCGTTAGGCTAGAAGACGCCTCCGCCCTGCTCCTTTGTCAACCTGTTCATGTGATCCATCAATTGTTTTGATTGAATGAAATTATGAAAAAAAAGAAAAGTGTATGAACTGGTGAATTATGGCATGACCATATATTGACCTCACCTAAATGCCTCATCAAGCTGCATATGAACAGGTTCAATTCTCAGTTCCAAATATGAACACACATAGAGATACACCTACATGAATAGCATTACAAACTACTACATCCTGAATCATTATTGCAGGTATATATATTAATGCAAGAGGAATTCAATTGGCGACTGAGTATTAGCAAAGCTTTCATGTTAAACAGTAGGATGGAGTTGAACATAAAACACTACTCTGTCTGAGTTGTAGTATTCCTTCAGTTACAATTGTGTGATACCATTCTTGACATTCACAGGATTGAAGGACTTCGTATGGCCCCAACCAGTCCCAACAGGACGCGCACCCCGTTCCAGGATATAAGCAACAACCAATCCTTGGGTGATGAGCATTACACAACCACCCAATTTCAGTTTTTGGACCCCAACTGCTGAATTGTGACATTGATTGCAGACCCTAAAGAAGTAAAAAGGAAGAGGGATAGAGAGCGATATGCACAAAATAAGGATGAGATTAATAAGAGACGACGTGAGGCCTACAAACAGAAGAAAAATGCGTCTGCTGAGATCAGTGGGGCACAAACACAGCTGGGTGTATCACAAAGTAATAAAGATGAACTTCATTCTTCATTATACATATTGCTATATATAATGATCTATTCTTCATCTACTCAGGCAGTAATGAGATTAATAAAGATGAACTTCAGATCAGAGATATATATTGCTATATATAATGATCTATTCTTCATCTACTCAGGCAGTAATGAGATTAAGAATCGTATGGAAAGGGAGCGGTATGCACGAAATAGAGAGGAAATATTAAAGCGACAACGACAAACCCGCGAGCAAAATAAGCATATTGCTGCCGTCCTTGATGGCAGTAACATTGTAACGCAAGTGCCGGCTACCGGACAATCTGCAGTCACACAACTGCAGAACATAACAAGTGCAGGGGGTGCGGTACCAAAATCCGTTCATTTGACCAGAGTTGTTTAACAATCTTGAAAGCAAGCTGCGCACACATCTTACTGAATTTAGGCTCATCTTTCTTGAAAGCAAAGTTTTGATAGTTTTTTAGCTTTGACATACAATTTTGATAGTTTGGGGACAGATTTAGTCACTGAACCAATTATGACCAGCAAATCATTAAACTTTAGTAACAATATCTGAATTTCTATCTCTGGACCATGTGGCGGCAAGCAAGCAAATTAAATTGGTAAACAGTTCAGTGTCCAACTGATTCAGCACTAGAGCCCGACAGTGATAGCACCAAGCGAAATTCAGTAATTATGACCAGCAAACCATTAAACTTAGTCTGAATATCTCAATTCTATCTCTGGGCCATGTGGCTGTTGGCAAGCAAATTAAATTGGTAAACAGTGCAATGCCTATCTCATTGAACACTAGGGCCTGAGAGCAACTAGATTCAGTCAAGCATGCAAGTGAATCTAGAGCAGCAGAAAAATCAGGGAACCAGACCTATGAAATCAAAACGAGAGAGAGGTAGAGGGAGGCTTTACCTTGGGTTGCTGCTGCCCCATGGCTGGGCGTCATCCCGTGAGAGAAGCCTCACTCCTCCTCTCCCTACATCAAGTTGGTGCAGGTGCGTGGTGAGTTGGAGGCTGGCTGCATCCATTGGCGTGTTGAGGTCTCCTGCAGCCCAGCACGAACACCATCTCAGGGAAGGGAAGAAGAAGAAATCCAAGAGAAGAGGAGAAGGGGGCGGACCTGTATGTCGTCGGGGTAGCCTTCCTGTCCCGGAGCCACAGGGTAAGGTCGCCGGAGCCATGACGGAGCAGATCAAGCGCCGGCGCACGCGGATCCAGCGTCGGCGAACGCAAATCAAGTGCCTCCTCGCCCAGCAGAACCACCAGCAGCACCTCTCCGCCCAGAAGCCTCACTCCTCCTCTCCCTACGGGGTGTGAGAGAACTAGGGTTGGAGGCTGCAGAGTGGGCGTAGGTGATGGGGAGCAAGGCGGCCATGGGGAGGAAGAGGAGAGTGCACGCGGTGGATGGCCCCGACGTCGCCAGGAGGAGTGAGGGGCGGCGCAGAGCAGATCGCCGGGCCGCCGCCTATGGATGGGGATGTCGTGGCCACGAATGGGGGAAGAATGGGGAGGGAAGGAGAAATTTGGGGGCGGTGGGAGTTTGACTGAGCTTTGAGTGAGTGTGGCGTTGTCCGAACAAAAATACATTGTACTGTATTAGATCTTCTAAATACACATTATATTTCATAGGGCATGTCCGGTTCGTTAAGTTTGTGAAAATTTTGTTTCCATCACGGCTTGTTTCAGTCATGATCATTTGATGATTCTAAAAGTTGTTTTATACAAATATCTATAAATTTGATTAAAAATGATTGAGTTTATTTAAGTTTTATATTTGTAATCATGCAGGTCATCTTGTGGTCTGTGGATGGTAACTTTTATGGAGTACTTCATAGGAGATATGCTGTCTGACATTCCTATACAGGTATTTTTTTACTGTGTATCATTATATTTATTCTATGTCATATCACTATTTAACTCTTATTATTGTTTTAATAGGAACATATGACAGATTTTAGAACAAAACTAGCTGTCATTTTAGTGGACTCAGAATTGAATGATGATAATATAAGAAATCAAGACATGGAAGAGGACGATAACAACACAGATCCCACAGAATGTATGATTCTGGATAGACCCCTGAGAATTTCAAAACATCAAATACATCAACAGAAGTTGAGCTCATCTCGTGGTCATTTATTCTTTCACCGTCTGTCAACCCAACAAACGATGATTTAATAGATGAACTTTGCTTGTTCATCAGTATGGTTGATGATGTCGCTCTACTAGAGTAAGCCATATTTTTTATTTCATTTTGTATTCCAACAAATTGCTCTGATGTCATTATAATTTACAGAATTTTGATTTTACAGGAGCGAATGGGTGAAAAGCTCTTATCCGTACCTTATTAGCTTAAATTTAAGACAAATTAAAAGCATATTAAGCAATGGTGAATACATGGATATTCATTGCTTTAATATGGATGTGCGAATACTAGCGCGCCACAAAGTCCAGCTTCTCAGAGACATTCCATCTCACTATATGGATATGAACTTTTGTGTAAGTTACTATAATCACGTACTACATTTTTTTTCTCATTGCACTAATATTTTCCCATTCTTATTTTAGTCCATGTTCCACTATGCACGAGACTCAAGTCATCGTGAACATATGGAAATTGCTACATTGAAACGGTTGTTTCATAGCTGGCCTGACAGTAATGACTATCATATCTCTCAATGTGATATGGTAAGATTTTTTTTTTCATTTGTAATAGTGCTTTACTTGGTCTTAATTAATATTCTATGTATTTCTAAACTATTTCATCATTGCAGATTTTATTGCCTTGGTATATGTTTGGGTTATTTCTATTGTTTGTCTTGGATCAAAATAGAAAAGTTGTCTCAATTTTTTATCCGATACCAATACCTACTTTCGGAAAGAATGTACTTAAAACCGTGGCCGACAATCTAAACCTTGCGCTTGAAGTTGCAAACCCTACATTCAAGGATGACATCTCTAAATGGGAATGCATAGTTCCTGATGCTCCAACAAACTCACACTTGTATGACTCTTTTAAACACATTACAATGTTAATTGATTCATTCAACGCACATTATGTGTTTATCTCATATATGCAGTGTCTTGTCTGGTTATTTGGTTTTTAATTAGATGCACTCATTGTGTGATGGAAAGCTATATTTTCCCATACCCCAGGTGACTATTTACACCATGCTTATTTGTATACACATTGCACATACAACTTGTTATAACAATGTTGTATAATGCCAATGTAGGATGGTTTTCAACTGAGGAAGCAATTTTTGGTGCATATTTTAAAGTACTAAGAGAATGAAGCTCAAAACAATATCCCATACATTGAACGAAGCATCATTGATCGCATCTATAGATGGACCTTCATTGCTTCAAAAGATGGACCTTCAAAACATGCTTAGTTGCGGTTTTTAGAATATGTTCTTGTAGCAATTATAATATAATTATTATGTGACAGTGAATTTTATGCGAAGACATGTTTATGATATGTGTGTTGGATCACAAATATGTCGCACTTTTTGAAAATACAATTTGAGTGACGTGATAACATTTAGTAGCGATCTGAATTTTCTGTAAAAATCATTTTAGTATTATATCATGTGAACATGTTTTGTTTGAGACGTGCATTGCACGTGCATGCTTACTAGTATACAAAATTGGTTTAGATGTTCCTGCCTAACTAGGCATGGTTCCCCATATAGTTCGGGTCCTGCCAAAACGCCACTGCTGCCGTGATGCCTACACCTTGTTTATTTAGAGTGTACTTGCAGCGAGTCAAATCTGTGCAGCTAGCATAACCAACTCAGTCGCCGATACGGATGAATATTTGGCCTTTTATTTGATCCGCACGATACACGTGATGAGCGAGATCGCGCCACAGTTGACTCCTGTGTAGGGCAGCTGCCTCGCTCCGCCTACGCGGCTACAAGTAGCACGCGCCCTGCCTGCTAGCTAACGACGAGCGCCGAGGGAAGTAAACCAGAGTAGTGCCAGCACCACGCTCGCTCCGCGACGTGCGCGGGGCCATGTCGACCACCGAGGCGCTCCTCCCCGCTTCCGGCAGCGGCGGCGGCGGCGGCGAGCGCTTGAGCATCGACGACGCGCTGGCGCTGCACGCGGGGGAGTTCGGGCGGTGGCAGCTGTGGCACTTCCTGCTGGTGACGGCGGCGTGGACGCTGGAGGCGATGCACACCATGGTGATGATCTTCGCCGACCGCGAGCCGGCCATGTGGTGCCCCGCGGGGGACGGGCGGTGCGGCGACCGCTGCGCCGGCGCCGCGGCCGGTTGGGAGTGGGGGCAGGGGAGCGGCTCGTCGACCGTGGCCGAGTGGGGCCTCGTCTGCGGCGAGCGCTACAAGGTCGGCCTCGTCCAGGCCTTGTTCTTCGCCGGCTGCATGATCGGTGAGTACGTCACTCCTCTGCTCTGCTCCCATCGGCCAAGCTTTGAACGATTCCGTCGTCTCTCCATGGTTCGTCAATGCTATCTAGCCGTCCTGATGGCGATCTGTGATTGCTCTCTAGCCGCTTACATCACAAGCGTTGTACACCTCTCGTTGTATTTTACTTCATCCCTTGTTGGACTCTCGCTGCATATTTTTCTACTGAACTGCAGCGGAATCTGTCAGCCGTAACGTAGTAGTATAAGCAGGTAAAATGTTGCATTTGCTGTCATCCAGCAGTGTTTCCTTTTTTTAGATTAGCAAATTGGTGTTCACAATTACTGCATAATCAAATCAACCACTCATAGTCTGCTCAGTGGCTTATACTATGAACGCCATTTTTAGAGGAAAAAACAGGAAAGTTCCGTCGGTAGGTGACTTGGCAGTAGCTGACATTTGGGTCTACATGTTATTCACCTAAGTTAAGTTAGAGGATCACAGTCCCTCTATCTACATGGGCTTGGCCTAATTAGGAAATTGCTGGAGTAAGTTATCAACTGGATTACAACACAAAACCTGGTTCAATCCAACAGCTTTTTTTATGTTGTCATTTTTGTTTCATCTAGTTGTTCATTATATTGTTTGCGTGTTGCAGGCGCTGGCGTTTTTGGGCATCTGTCAGACTCTTTTATGGGTCGGAAGGGGACCCTACACGTGGTGTGTTTTCTCAATGCCATCTTCGGCTTCCTCACCGCGCTCTCCCCCAATTATTGGGTCTACATGGCCTTGCGCCTTCTCACGGGATTTAGCGCTGGAAGCGTTTGCCTTTGTGCCTTCGTCCTCGCCACGGAGCCGATAGGCCCATCCTACCGTGGGGTCACCGGCATGTCCACTTGCTACTTCTTCTCCGGAGGCATCGCAGCCCTTGCCGGCATAGCCGCGATGTGCCAGTCATCCTGGCGCTTGCTCTACGTCGTCACTTCCATACCATCCCTTGTCTTCGCGCTCGTCGTCATGCCGTTCGTATCCGAGTCCCCGCGTTGGTACCTTGTGCGGCGGCGCACCGACGACGCGATGCGGATTCTACGAAGCATTGCATCTACTAATGGCAGAAGCATCCCAGATGGTGTCACGCTCAAGCTCGATGATGAAGATGACCTCGACAAGAAGGTTGAGGAGTCGTCGTCGACGATCTTGGATGTGTTTCGATCGCGGGCAACGCGGGGCAGGCTCGTGCTCTCGGTGATCATCAGCTTCCTTTGCTCCGCAGTGTACTTTGGGTTGAGCCTCAATGTGGTCAACCTAAAGCTTAACCTTTACATCAGCGTGGTTGCTAACTGTCTCGCTGAAATGCCCGGGTTCCTGCTTACTACAGTGCTCCTCCAACGTTTTGGCCGGAAACCACTCGCTATTGGCTCGATGATTCTCAGCGGCATTTTTTGCACATCTGCCAGTCTTATTGCCGGTGTCGGTGCCTTGAGGTAATTGAACCCTTCTTGATTTTGCATGTGCATGACAGGGTGAGGTTTGCTTTAACCGCACACAATTGTGTGTCATTGTAGGGTGGTGAGGATGGCATGCGGGATGGTAGGGATCTTTGGAATGGCAGCGACATACAGCCTGTTGGTCGTATACACTGCAGAGTTGTTCCCAACAGCTGTACGTACCGCGGCGATGGGATGTACAGCACAGGCATCGCAGATGGGCGCCATACTGGCGCCCTTGGTGGTGGTGCTTGGGGAGCAAGTGCCATTCGCGGTGTTCGGCGTGTTTGGCATCATTGGTGGGCTGCTTGTGATCTGCCTCCCAGAGACTATGAACAAGCCCTTGTACGACACCATGTTCGGGCTAGAGAAAGGGGAGAGGGCACCTAGAAGTGAAGAAGAAGTTATATCGGGGAACTCCGAAATTTGACTAGTTTTCGTAATTATCGTGACTTAAAGATGTTAGCACGGAAATATTGCACACAAGAGCGATTGGCGCATGCTTGAACGAATTGTTATTTGGCGTTGTGCTAATGCGTAGCTTAGTTTTTAAGAATTCAGTTGAATGTTTCTACATGTAGTATGTTTCAAGTTTTGTATGTCTGTGTATGCCATTCTTTTGGGTCTTCTTTTATAGTGCTAACAACCTCCTGTACTAGTTAATTTGTTTGTTGGAAAAAAATACTCCCTCCGTCAATTAAAACAACCTCATGTAGTCATGTGTAACGTACCCTCTCGTTTAGGGTTTCTCTCCTCTGGCGGCGACTCTATCACTGCTGCGAGTTTACCGGCCACCGAACCTAGCCACCGGTGCAGTCTCTCGTGACTGTTGCTGGCCGGGCTATGGAGAGGCGGATCTGATCTCTACCCTAGACGGCGGCGCCGACAGGATCGTCGTCTTCGGGGGGCTGGAGCGGGAAGAACCTCGAAGAGATGTTGCAGCACTTGGACGATAACGAACTGGACGATGTGATCATGGGGGGGGGGGGGGGGGGGGGGGGGGGAAATGAAGAAATGGAAGGCAGATGCAAGATGGCTCGCGATTCGCAGGTTGAAACAACTCGTCCCTTTAGTTCATCAACGATGTTCGAGACGCTCAAATCGATCTGGGGGCTGGCTCATGTTCCAAAGTATAGAGAGGCAGGAGACAATCTTTTTGTCTTCCAGATGTTTTGTCTCGATGACTGGAAGAAGGTCGTCCATGGCGGCCCCTAGTTGCTCCGAGGTATGGGATTACTCGCGGAGGACTATGATGGAAAAACAGACCCTACTTCGGTGGTGTTCGATGGCATGTACGTTTTGGCTCAGATTCATGGGATCCCAGATATATACCGTGATGCGGGTATAGTGGATCAGCTCGCTCGTCGCATTGGCCGTGTCAAAGAGGTTCAGTTGGCGCCAAGGCTTTTCTATGAAGGCGACTATGTAAGGGTCCGGGCACGCATTCTTGTGGCTAAAGCTCTTACCAGAGTCACACCGTTGAATGTCACAGGTGAAGGACGTCGTGTGCTCCTAGTGAAGTATGAAATAATTCCCTACTTCTGACAGGTATGCGGACTCATGGGCCACAATCGAAATATGGAGGAATTTTCATGATTTATCCTCTGTCCCGAAGCCAAACAATAACTATCTAGTATGTTTGATACTTCAACTTCCCCATCATTACTTGACTTAAAAAGCAACAAGCTGCCATCAGAAAAAAAACAAGATGGTTTCACAGCCGGAGCTGTAGGAGCCACCTTAATACCATCCAGTGATGACGAAGAACTGGATTACAGGAGGCATGAAAGGCCCTCTGCTGCAATTAAGAAAAAGATATGGGGATATTGGATCTCCCTGTTGAATACCTCTGCTTGGCACGAACTGATCAAGTCCCTCTCCATTAAAAAGAACTGAGAAGGAAATTGATTGGACCATACCCGTGACAATGTGCACCCATGATGGAGCAAAGCCCAACTTCAACATCATAGCTTCAAGGTAACTCCATTCGAGCTTATCATATGCCTTCATCCTATCAAGTTTTAGCGCATAATAGTTGTTCGCCTTTACCTTGTTGCGTTTCATAAAGTGAAGACACTCAAATGCACTAATGATATTATCCGTGATGAGACTACCGGGAACGAAGGCCAATTGCTCCTCCGATATGATGTCTGGCAAAATTTTGTTTCAACCTATATTGCTCCTCCCAAAGGCAACGAACCCATCCCAAAGGTAATGAACCCATCTTGTATATCCGGAGAATCGCACGCACTCACGCCAAAGGATCGGTAGTCGGGACCGACGAAGAAAACTAGTCCCACGACGAGCGAAAAAATGCATGGGTACCACCGTGAAAAAAAATGTGAAGAAACAATCATTCTTTTTAAAATTAGGTATAGAAGAAGACTAGCAAAATACAATGTTCGATACTATATTTAAAATCGAAGACTAATGTAATAGTACTTCAAAACAAGACAAAACTTTTCATTCCCCGGGAAAAAAGAAAAAAATCATACCTGGAAAATATAGCGTGAATCTTAAATCACCGGCAAACCATGGATCCACGCAAAGGATATACTTCCTCCATTCTCAAATATAAGTCTTTCTAAAGATTTCACTAAAAAATACATACGAAGCAAAATGAATGAATCAACGCTCTAAAGTGTGTCTATATATACGAATATACATTCGTATATGTAGTCCGCATTGAAATCTTAAAAAAGGCTTAGGCCTCCTCAGATTAGATTTAGGAACGGAGGGAGTAGAATGTCGTCATTCCTGAGGGGTGCTAGTTTGTTTTGGTTTGCTGCGGGTCTTGGCCGGGTCCAGCGGCTCGGTTTGATAAACACAGGTGCCTCGCTACAAGCCTACAAGCAGCACACGGTCAAGCTCATTGCCCAACTAGTACACGCACGCACGCACACACCACGAGCGCCAAAGGCAACTGAATAGCTACCGCTCTCGCTCCGCGCGCGACGTACGGGCGGCCATGTCCACCACCGAGGCGCTCCTCGCCGCCTCCGGCAGCGGCGGCGGCAGCAACCGCGTGAGCATCGACGAGGCGCTGGCGCTGCACGCGGGGGAGTTCGGGCGGTGGCAGCTGCGGCACTTCGTGCTGGTGACCGCGGCGTGGATGCTGGAGGCGATGCACACCATGGTGATGATCTTCGCGGACCGCGAGCCGGCCATGTGGTGCCCTGCGGGGGACGGCCGGTGCGGCGACCGCTGCGCCGGCGCCGCGGCCGGGTGGGAGTGGGAGCAGGGGAGCGGCTCGTCGACGGTGGCCGAGTGGGGCCTCGTCTGCGGCGAGCGGTACAAGGTCGGCCTCGTCCAGGCCATCTACTTCGCCGGCTGCATGATGGGTACGTCCGCCACTGCTCTATCATTCCGGCATAGCTTGACTGTCTCTAGTGGTGGCGCATTCCGGCATAAAAAAACGAACCGATGCGATTTGCTAATTCTCTTTTCGCTGGCCCCTGTCCTACACAAGACTTTTCCGCTTCAGACAAAGAAACAATTATATCTTATGCTATACTTCCTCCATTTTAAAACCTAAGGTGTATTCTTTTTTAGTTAAAGATGTTTTTATGTTTGATCAAGTTTATACATTTATATCAACATATATAATATTTAACAAATAAAATATGAAGTGATGACTGTTTGGTGTTGTAGCTACTGAAATTTTGCTATACAAATTGGTCAAACGTAGAGAAGTTTCCCTTTTTATAGAAATTAATGCACCTTATACTTTGAGTTGTTGCTTTTCCATGTTCGGAGACCGGTACCTATGAAAGTGAAAGGCATGATCATCGCAAAAAAAAGTGAAAGGCATGAGCTCTTATATAAACAAGCATTTTTTGGGGGGTATCTCGAACAGAGGGAGTATAAGTCATTTAGAAAGGACTAAAATAGATACTACACAATGAAGTATCTTCCACTTTGTGGGCTGAATAATTTTGAACTAAAAAATATGTAACAGTGGTATAATTGTCTTGTCTTTTTCCTAAGAGATATGATATCTTAGCTACAAGAAGGCCGGATATCCACTTCGGTGCCCAGGCTCATCTGCTCCCGCTCAGAACAAAATCAAAATAAACACTAGAAAAATTCAAAAAATACCAATTTTTTTGTGTGATAGATAATTTGTCGCGTGAGGTCCGCTTTAAATTTCAACTTATTTGGACATCTGAGTAGCTCTTGGCAAAAAAGATAAATCGGGTCAAAACAGTGCGTGAACAGTAAACATTTTTACAGACCCTGATTTTGTCTTTTTTACCGAGAGCTGCTCAGATGCTCAAATGAGTTGAATTTTGGAGCGGACCTCACGTGTCAAATTATCTACCACCCAAAAAAAAATGGAATTTTTTTAATTTTTCTAGTATTTGTTTTGATTTTTTTCTGAGCGTGGGGGCAGATGAGCTCGGGAGCCAAAACTCCGCGTCCAAGGCCGGATATCCACTTCGGTGCCCAGGCTCATCTCTCTCCTCTTGCAATTTGACAATTATTTTAGCTGACAGTGTTCAGATAGCATCATTGTGTATGTCTTAAGCCTTCTTCCAACAGCTTTTGGCTCACATTAGAGATGACGTTAGCCAGAGAGAGGTGTCATACTCTGAAAGATCGAAATTTGCCATCAAGTGGCTTATAGGATTATTTTTTTCAACCCTAGTAATACAACACTCTCAACTACTCCCTCCGTCCGGAAATACTTGTCATCAAAATGAATAAAAAAGGATGTATTTTAGTTCTAAATATACTTTTTTTTGTCCATTTTGATGACAAGCTTTCCGGACGGAGGGAGTACCTTTCAGCCGTTGTTTGGTTCAATTAACAAGAGAAACGTGTCTTCGTCAATCATGTCTTGATCGTAATTGGCAGCTCGCATCACTGGATCGCCTGGACGGATGCATTACTAATTCAACAGGGTAGTTGTAGTTGTATTTTTCTTCAGCCCTTGTTTGACTCTCACTGCACTCTACTCTACTAAACTGCAGCTAGAGAAGAACGTGTGCAGCAGAAACTATCTTACGGGTACAAATTACTAATTACTACGTTGGAGTAGTTTTTTAATGTCATCCAGTAGTGTTGGGGCATCTCTAACGGCGATCCGTAAATTTTCTCCCACATCCGTCCGTGTACAGGGGGGCCAATACACATACATGGACAAAAATCATGCAAACGCTATCAGATTTCATTCAAGTTCGGATATAATTTACATAAACGGACGACATTCATGCAAACACGCCAGGTTTTCATTTCATTTCGAACATTTAGAAGAAAAAAACTACGACGGCCGCTGGCGTCCAAGCCCGTATTGTTCCCTTCCTGGGACCGCCTCGTCCATCCGCCATCTCAATGAGCACCGGCGATAAGACCCATGAAGTGAAGGTGCGGTCTCCGACAAGAAAGAGTAGAACACGGGAGACGAACTGACCCACATGGGACACAAGGCCATGCCGCCTCACATGCCCTATCATCCTCGGAGGAGTCCGTGACTTGTCCGTCGCCGATGGACTTGAGGTCCATGATAAAAATGGTGGCGCCCACACTGTCATCATCCCACCGGGCCACCTGATTTTTTTTTAACCGGGCTATCCCCCTTTCCATTACTTAGATCGGAAATACCAAGGTCTGTTACAGAAAAGAGTTCAAGAACAGGGAGAAGGGGAGAGCGAGTTCAACGCACTGCTAGAAAACCCACCGCACTCGTCCGCCATCGAAACGAGTGCTATGGGGAGAAAACCTAAACAGCACCAGTACATTACTAGCCCTATTACAAAACAGGATGAAAACCACCATAGAACAAGGGTAAACAGTTTTAAAGGCTATCACTATGAAGCCACCCGGCGGACAACCACCAAAAGAACGACGCATATCAAGTTTTGCATCTTCACTTTCCATCCTTGGACGCGTCACAGGCCCTCATCAACAGCAGGGTCCCTTTGCGGATCATCTCTGCACCCGCTCGAAGTTGCTTGACGTCGTCTCCAGCCTGTAGACCTGCCCAATACAAAAGAAAAGAAACCATCGTAAAAACAATCTCAAAAGGAGATTTGATCATCTTTTTCTCAAAGGTAGCTTTGTTTCGAGCCAGCCAGATGGACCAAGTGACTGCCCCAGCGCCACGGTATAGAAAGAGTCATATCCTGGCAAGAATGAATGACACCAAACAAAGAACTGCCAGACCGGGCCGCCTGATAGTTCATCGGCGGCATGTAGGAGGCACAGTTGGTGTTGTTCTCCTCCACGGTCGCCTGGAGCTGCTCCTCCGCGGCGGCCACTTCCTCACAAGCGACGGCTTGAGCGCAGATGGCCTCGTAGATCGCACGATGCTCTGCGACAAGGTTGGGGTTCGCCGCGGTCATGGCCGCCACAGCATCCTCAGTCGCGCGCTCGCCGTCGATCTGGCCTTCTGCCAATCGGTGCTACTCCGGGAGGAACAGGTTGTATCGATGTTCCTCCTATGTTCCTCCTGTGCCTGTTGGAATGCCGACATAGGCGTCGACACAGGCTGCACCTCCGCCATGGCGGCGTTGTAGTGCGACTGTTCCTGCTCCATGGTGAAGACGGCGTGCACAGACGAGGGCGCCGGTTTGGTGTCGTCTGAGCCCGTCTCCATCATGGGGTCGTCCTAGTCGTCGCAGACCTCGAGCGAGTTAGCCGGCAAGATGGCCTCGATCCGCCTAGCACGACAGCTCTGTCAGGCGGCCGCAAGGGCGGCCACCTGTGCTTCATCTCCATGGAAAGGGTCTCTCCCAGATCTTCGCCACCTGCAGTCACGGCAGATGCATGCAAAGGAGAAGGATGGGGAGCTGCTTGTGTTGCGGTGTGGAGTTAGTCGGCTGTGGTCGCCTTTAAATAGTGGATTCCGGTGAGGCCACACATCCATGTGCGTTAATGCGTGGCGCCGGAGTGGGTTTCTCGGCCGGCAAACCTGGTTAATGGTGACATACGGGCAAACGGAGCATTGAACAGGCATGGTAGATATATGTCATGCCCCGCCTAGTAACTCGTCTCCGGTGTTGAACACTCGCAAATGGCTGAGGCAGTGAGAAGCCGTGTCCGCTCTGGGATGACTTCAATGTGGAGCGGCCGCTCTACAGGGGCATGAATGCGGGCAGCTCGCGCCAGGAGGAAACACACGGGCTAGGTGAAAGTGCTAGTTATCGACTAGAGGGGGGTGAATAGGCGATTTTTATGAAAGTCTTCAAAATGTGGAAGTTTCGAAGACAAACAATAGAAATGACCTAATTGATATGCAGCGGAAGATAAACTACAACAAGCAAACCATTGTCAAGTATGCTGTAATGTGAACGTACAAGGACTAATGGCAGCTTATTAGTAAGGATCAGGATGGAAGATAGTATGAAGCCAACCAACGATAGTAGTCAAGCAATAAAGTCAAACAGGTACGACAAAAAGGCAATGACTTCACGAAGACAAAATCTAAGTAAGGGGAGGGAGAGGATAGAACCAGTCACTTGTTGAAGACACGGGATTTGTTGGACTAGTTCCAGTTGATGTGACAACTGTACGTCTGGTTAGAGAGGCTGAGATTCAACTCAGAAGACCGCGTCTTCACCTTATTCCCCTTGAGTTGAGGACACACAGTCCTCGCCCAATCACTCTGATAAGTCTTCAAGGTAGACTTCCAAACCTTCACAGACTTTGTTCACCGGCGATCTACAATGACTCGTGGATGCTCAGAACGCGACGCCTAACCGGCTGGAGGATTCACAGTCCTCAAGTGTAATAAGTCTTCAGTCACGCAGATGTAAAGACTTGATGATGCCTAACACTCTTTGGCTCTGTGTGTTTGGGCTTTGTCCTCGCAAGGATTTCTCTCTCTCAAAGGGTTCGAGGTGGGTTGCTCACAAACGACAAAAGCCGTGCACTAACTCTGAGCAGCCACCAATTTATGGTGTAGGGGGTGGGCTATTTATAGCCACTAGGCAACCCGACCTGATATGTCCGAAATGACCCTGGATCACTAAGGAACTGACACGTGTTCCAACGGTCGATTTCAAACACACACGACAACTTTACTTGGGCTACAAGCAAAAGCTGACTCATCCAGCTGGATAAGATTTGCTCTCATTGTCTTTGCTTTCGAAGACATAGGATTTGGGTTGAGCATCACTTCACCATTCCGACTTTGTTCACTTGGACCCCACTTAACAGTACGGTGGTTCCTATGACTCAACAAAGAAGAAAAAGGAAACAACAAAATGACACAGTCTTCGCGCTCCATAGTCTTCACTCAATGTCTTCTCATGTCATAGTCTTTAATATGAATATCTTCATATACCACCATTGTCGTCAATGTCTTCATACATTTTTAGGGGTCATCTCCGGTAGGTAAACCGAATCAATGAGGGACACTACCTATGTTATCCTGCAATTCTCACAAACACATTAGTCCCTCAACCAAATTTGTCGTCAATACTCCAAAACCAACTAGGGGTGGCACTAGATGCACTTACAATCTCCCCCTTTGGTGATTGATGACAAACTGGTTGAAGTTTTCAATGGGGATAAAGTATGTGAAATTGTAAAGGATAGGATATTGTCTTCATAAGTGGCAAAGGCTCCCCCTGAAGATGTGCATATAAGTAATTTGCTTTTGGAATGCAAATGCACATGGCAGGTTGTACTTGTGGAGATCCTCTTCAACTTATGAAGATAATTCATCATGCACGAAATGATATAACTAAGAGAATGACATGCATAATAAAAATGGACGTCTGCGAGAATGATCTAAGTGCGGAAGTTATCATCGCACATGCGGAATTTATCATCGCATCACGTAAAAGCAAATAAGTAGCAGACGACCATCGAGTTTAAGTGTTACAACTCAAAGAACCAAATGTATCAAAAGCGAGAGTTGTAAACACTAGGCAAAATATAAAGCAACCGCCCATATGAACCCGCTTGAAGACTATCAAACTCATATGCTTCTCCCCCTTGTGTCAAGAAGGACCAAAAAGGTTTGAAGACATAGAGCATCTACTCGTTCCCATGAGGAGTAGGTGAAGCAGCAGGGTTGTCGTTGTTGTTTGGCGCAGCATTTAACTTGGTGCAGTGTTGATGCATGCAGAAGTAGGGGGCGGTGAAGTAGCATCGTCTTCATCATCGATCACTCTGGCATTCACAGTTGCCGCGGAGGAAGAATAGTCAGAGTCTTCAAGGGATGGAGTTCGACGTAGGACCGCATTCCGTGGAGGAGTGGAGTCAAACTTGAATCTTTCAGTGAAGCCATCGCCTTGAAGTCCGCTTCAAAGATCGAGCAGCGTCAAACTCTTCCATGATCGTCGACAGGTCTCGTGGAGTGACAAAGGCATTCTTGGTGGCAAGATTTGAATGCAATTGACGTCCACCAAGAGGCTTTGCATCTGTCGCTTGAGCCAGAAGTGATGCTTGTCTTGTTTCTGATGCAGTGCCACAAGAAGTTCTTGGTCATTTAGGACGCGTGAGCGCTTCTTAGGCCTTTGGGCAATTGTGCTCTCAGTAGCTTCAGTTTGCGCACGGTGAGGCATACGAGTGTTCCCAGCCATTGGATAGACACGAGTTACTGCTTGGACTCCTTCCATGGGTTGAGTGAAGCTTTGGTGATCAGCATTTTGAAGACAAAGAGGCTTCTTGGCAGGCTCAGGGTATATGGCTTCAACTGACATATCAACCTCTCGTAGAAAGATCCGATGATTGCGGCAGAGGGCTGATAGTTGATAGCAGTGTAGCTTGATGAGGCGCATGACCCATGGAGCATAGAATTTCAGGCCAAAAGGTTAGAACCAGACGCAGCCGGTTGTCGGATGAAGAATTCTTGTGTATTGAAGTCGATGCCATTGAGGATGTAAAAGACCAATGTCTTCATGGCTCCTTCAAGTTTTGCGGTGATGAATGCCCTTTGATAGGCCATAGAGTTCGCCGATGATGTGATATATTGTGCGAGGCGGATACTCAAGGTCATCAACAAAGAACTCCTTTGGGTATTCAGCGTCGGTGGCAAAGGCTTCATCATGCTCAACATCCGCTCATGTTGGGCTCGGCTTATGGAAGATGCTCTCCAGTGCATTGCGGTGGAGTTGACAATCAAGTTCGAACAGCTCTCCGGGAGTGGGTAGGCCTGTAAGCTCAATGACGTCAAGAGCTTTGGCTTCATGACGAACATTTCCTGTCATCCACTCGAGAACACATGTCTTTGTATCTCTGTAGTAGCCGCGAATGTGGAGGGTAGCATAGAATTGAAGCAAAAGTTCCTCATTCCAATGTTCTTTGTCTGTCACAAAGCTGAGCAGACCTGCATCACGAAAGCATTCAAGTGCTTCTTCCAAGCATGGCAGTCCAAAGAATGGCTTCATTGTCGAGGCGCATATGAGGGAAAATGCGCCTTGATCATACGTAACGCAGGGAGTAATAGCTTCACCGATAGCTCGAAATGATCCGATGATATTCTTGTCCTTGATTAGGGCTTCTTTGCTCTGTCAAAGAAGGTGTTGTGGGCTTTGAAGCCATTTGCATTGAAGGACCACAGAGAGGTGGCGTACCTAGGAACCTTGGCGCCTTGGCTTTGGTTTATGGACCGAGGCCTATGCTCAACATGATAATCAAACCGAGGACCAGAGGCATTAGGCGGAGGGACCGTAACGGGCCATCAGCGGTGATCACCGACCATAGTTGTAAGCTTGCTCAATTGTATAGGGCCTTGGTGGCGGAACAGAGGCGATGGCAACAACAGAGGCGCTGGCACAACAGATGCTTCAGTGAGCAGTTGCATCATTGGCTTCGCACATTGGTTGGTGCAGGCTCCACATTTGCTTCAGCCATGACTACGTCATTGGCTTCATTTGTGTTGGTGGTGGCAGCCTCAAGATTTTCAACCTCCACTTGATGAGCTGGAGGGTCGGCATCGGCACGTTCACTTGTAACAGCTTCTTCAAAGAATGGGGAGTAGGGACACATTCTTCTTGGGTGTCATCGCCGATGCAATCGGATTGTCTTCAGCAGACTTTGGCTTCGAACACGGAGACATTCCACAGTTGGAGTGGCTTCGAAACACTTGACGCGGCAATGATTGGTGGTGCACTTCTCCTTCTGGAACGCTTGAAAGAGGGACTTGAGGCCTTGGTCCTTTGCGAAGCCTGCGGAATGCTGGCGACGCCTTTGGAGACAGAGTTGGCTGGGCCTCAAAGTCATCCTCTTCTTCTTGCACAGGTGGTGTGACTTGATGTTGTTGGGGAGTACTCGGGGAGTCTTGTTGTTGTGGGTGATCAACCCATGATGCATCCTGAGAAATTGGCGCCGAGGACGACTAATTAATCGATGAGTTCGCTGTTCGTGGGAACAGGCGAATACCAAGTTGTGTTCGATCTGAGGAAGAACTTCATCATCTTCAACATTGTCATTGTGACCAATGTCTTCAGCAGCGATGGGATCAACTGCTGGAATGTCTTCAGCTTCATGAGCCTCTGAGGAAAGTGCTCATGAACTATCATCCGTCGTTCTTGGAGTTCAGATGCAGGTCGAACCATTGAGATAGGTTCAACAACTAAGGGCCTGTGGAAGCAGCCCGATTCTTCTTGGTTTTGCGCTACTTCTTGGAGGAGCAACATCGAGGCTTCAGGATTTTTTCTTTTACGGCTTCAGCCTCGGCAGCCCTCGTCTTCTTACGCTCAAGGCAGTTGACCCGACCTTGGGCTTCGAGCTACCATGCTGCTTGGGAAGACTATGCGAGGTTCTTCCCGCCTTGAAGGTGCAGATTGGTCGCTTGATGGCTTCAACTTCTTTGCAGCCATTCTGGGTCAATGCCGGGACGACCAAGAGCCTTGCGCTTCTCAAATTTCATTGTAGGCTAGCACACACTTGTCAGCCATACTCTTCATGCGCTCACGAGAGCCTTTAGCTTCTTCGCGCTTCTTGAGAAAGGCTTCTTTGAGCTCGTGCAACATGATCTTGAAGTTTTTGACATCTTGCATGCTGAGCTTTGCCACATGCTTCTTGAACTGAGCTTTCTCATAGTCGATCTTGTGCTTCAGTTCAACAATGCGCTGAGCAAGAGCTAGCTCAGAAGCAATGGCGCCATTGAAGGAGACGTTGAGGCCAATGGGAAGTTGCAGATCTTCAAAGCTGAGATTTGGGGTGTCAAACCACTCATCAATGAAGTTATGGATGATTGCCACATCAAAGAGAGGCAAATCATTAAAGATATCTGCTTCTTCCTTGCTCTTGATCAGTTGCTCAAGAGCATCATCTGCAAGATCTTCATCGCTGGACAGATCAATGTGCTCTTCTCGCAGAATGGCAGCAGGAGTCAATGTCTGATCAGTATTTTTGACGATTTTCTTTTTCTTCTCCGTCTTCTTGGAGATACGTGATAGATCTTCAGACTGCACACTGTCTTCAGGAGGTGCAGTGGCCAGTGGCTTCGCATGTGAAGCTTTTGGAGGAGCAGCTGATCTTGAAGCCTTAGCCTTCTTTGGCTTCTGTGGCTTTGGAGTAGGAGCTGGGGCTTCATCAGTGTCAGTATCATCATCATCAGAATGATCCACTTTGGCACCTTGGACCGAGATGTGAGTGATGAGGCCATCAAGGTTGTAGAAAGGAATGATGACATTGGGTTATGCATCACGTGAGCCGTCAGCACGGGGAGCAGAGGGACCAGGGTTGAAGTCTAATCCCAATGACTTCTTGTTTTCCTTGGCCGATGCCTTTGCGTGCTGGAAGTTGCACTTGAAGAGAGTATCGTCACGACACCAGAGCAATGACGATGGGTCGGCATTTTCAGGCTGAGGTTCACGGACCATACAAGGATAGAAACCCTATGCAATAGCTTCAGCTCTGTTCTTGGGTGGAAGGCCTCGAAAGAGAATATCACCCCAAGGACTTTTGATAGCATTCTTCTCAGCGTATTCCTGGGTCACGAACTTGTATTTGAACCATTGTTCAGCCCAATATCGTCGAATCCATTGGATTCGTGTCTTGCGTTGATTATAATTCTCTTCAGGATCTAACTTGTAAAGCTCTGCGAGGTCATCAGGCAAGTCTTTTGATGTTCCCCCACGACGCTGTCTGCCACCCTTCCTTACTGATTTCTCTGCAGCCATGAACTTCAAACTGAATGGCTTCACTACGTTCAAAGGCTTCAAATGCTTTCGCTTGTCGGACAAACAGAACGGCTTGGAAGAGTTAGTGTGATCTTTGTAGGAATTACGCAAACGAATGCGGACTATGAGAACCAAGGGATTCTCCCACGGACATGTACTGTGAAAGCATTAGAGATGCGAGGGAAGGGAAGAGGTCATATGCATTCTCAGAAGATTTTGAAGATAAATCAGTTTGAAGACATTGACCTCATGATGCGAAGACATTCACTTATACGTTGAGAGTTGGTTCCAGATTTGTACGAATCCGTGAATAAGTACAAGTGAGGAATCTAACTAGATATGAAGCGTAAGTGAATACACTAGGCAGTATGAGATGCAGACAGAATAGATCTAACATTGTATAGGCATAAACCAATTTTGGTAAACAGGATGAATCTTTGAGGATCAAAAAGATGGTAAAAATAGAGTTATATTTACCACACGAAGAACTGCTACATGGGATGAGTAGGAGACCGAGCAGTTCAAATCCACCGTGCCCTAACTTGGTGACGGAGGACAGCTACGGCGGCGGCGGAGTGGACGATGTTTGCGGCCGGCGTGAGGACGGCGTCGGAGAAGTCGCGGCAGCTAAGCGCTTCGTCGCCGGCGTCGTCGAGAGCTAGCGGTGGCGCTAGGGTTTTGACGAGGTGGAGAGGTGGAAGAAGGTTTTCTTTACCGCAGGAGACATGTATTTATAAGGAAGTGTGCGGCACAACACAATTACTCAGTGCCTGGCGTTCAGCATCTGAGGGGTAATGCGTGGCAAGCATGCAACATACTCGAGCTGTCCCACGTTCCCACGCCCTCCGTGTTTGTCGGATGGTCGTTCCGCTTCCGGATTTCAAACAATAAGGATGAATCATTTCAAACAGACTTAATGTTTGTCTCGTGTCTTCTACGACAAGGACGCAGAGAAGACATTCGACAGTTTCAATAGAATGCATATGATTTGGACATATAGAGTTTGAGATAGAAAGCATAGAGAGATTAGGGTCTGATCACATTCACTTAGTTCAAAAGTTTCAACTAGGAAGACATAGCTATAAGTGAATGTTGTAGAGGACAGAACACTAGTATATATATATATACACACACACATATAAATATATATATCGAAGGCAATCAAATCAACATAGTGAAGAAAATCATGAAGATAAGTTGAAATTTGAAGACAAACCAAATGTGAAGACATAGCTAAAATAACGGCATGAGTGAAACACTTCAAACAGAGAAATTTGGTGGTGGCGTTACCCAATCAGTATAGGAAGTATTAGACCCGGACACGCCAAGAAAATTATCGTTGCGCTCCGAAGTCAAATTCCATGTTAATGTATTCACACTCAGAATGTAAGTCTTCATTGATTGAAGATATACTTTACTACGTGTGTTGCACATCTAAGTCATCAACATGCATAAGTGTTAGGATGTGTGCCTGATCACAGGACATTTGAGGATTCCAAGATGTTTAGCTCACACCGTAACTTGCAAAACCTTTTCTCATCCAAGGGCTTTGTGAAGATATCCGCGATTGCTCTTCGGTGTTGGCGTGAATGATGTCAATATCTTTCTTCATGACATGATCTCCGAGAAAGTGATGATGAATTTCAATGTGCTTTGTCTTCGAAAGTTGGACTGGATTGTTGGCAATCTTGATGGCGCTTTCGTTGTCACGTAAGAGAGGTACTTGTTTCAGATTTATGCCATAGTCCTTGAGAGTTTGCTTCATCCATAGAAGTCGAGCGCAAAGAAGATCCAAAGACAATGTATTCAGATTCAGCGGTTGAGAGTGATACAGTTACGCTTCTTTGAAGACCAACAGACAAGTGATCGTGCTGTAAAGTGACATGTGCCGATGTAGACTTGCGATCCACCTTGTCACCAAAGCATAATCACGCATCCGAGAATCCAACCAGATCAAATTCTGAGCCCTTTGGATACCATAATCCGGGTGTTGGGGTGTGAGCCAAATATCGAAGAATTCGCTTCACAACTAAGTGATGTGATTCCTTTGGTGCCGCTTGGAATCGAGCACACATGCAAACACTAAGCATAATATCTGGCCTAGATGCACATAGGTAAAGTAAGGAACCAATCATGGAGCGGTATACCTTTTGATCAAATTCTTTACCATTGTCGTCGGGACCCAGATGGTGTTTGGCTGGCATCGGCGTCGTGTAACCTTTGCAATCTTGCATTCCAAACTTCTTCAGACAATCTTTGAGGTATTTTTCTTGAGATATGAAGATGTCGTTCCTTTGCTGACGAATTTGAAGACCAAGGAAGAACTTCAGCTCACCCATCATGGACATCTGATATTGCTCTTGCATCATGTATCCAAACTCATCACTATACTTACGGTTGGTGCGGTAGAAGATAATGTCATCCACATATATTTGGCACACAAACAGTTCACCATCATATGTCTTCGTGAAGAGTGTGGGATCGAGGGATCCAGGTTTGAAGCCTTTGCTCTTCAGGAAGTCTTTGATCGTATCATACCAAGCGCGAGGAGCTTGTTTGAGGCCATGCAGTGCTTTGTTTAGCTTGTACACCATATCAAGATGTTTTGGATCTTCAAAGCCAGGTGGTTGAGCGACGTATACTTCTTCTTCAATCTTGCCGTTGAGAAATGCACTCTTCACATCCATTTGATATAGCAATATGTTGTGGTGGTTAGCATAGGCTAGCAGTATGTGAATAGCTTCAAGCCTAGCCACAGGAGAAAATGTTTCATCGAAGTCAATTCCTTCAACTTGAGTATATCCTTGAGCCACAAGTCGTGCTTTGTTTCTGACGACTTGACCATGATCATCTTGCTTGTTTCGATATATCCATTTTGTGCCAATAATGTTATGCTTGCGAGGGTCAGGACGCTTGACAAGTTCCCAAACATTGTTCAGCTTGAACTGTTGAAGTTCTTCTTGCATAGCTTGTATCCATTCAGGTTCCATAAAGGCTTCACTACTTTCTTGGGTTACGACATCGACACAAAAGAAAAGTGCCCACGTAAATTTGCTAACTGTGTTGCTCTTGAGCGAGTAAGTGGACCAGTGCATTGATGCTATCAATTATCTTCTCAATTTGTACTTCATTTGCAACTCGAGGATGAACTGGACGAATACCTTGCTCTTGGCCGATCATTGTCATCATTGGGAGGATTGTCTTGACCGAGCATTGTCTTCGAGTTGGCTAGGTGCGAAATGATAAGTTCCTCTTCAGTTGTACTTGAAGGCATGATTTCACCAGTTCCCATCAGCTTGATAGATTTGCTGGGCGGAGCTTCGTCTAGTGTACTTGGCAGGAGCTCTCTTTGTGAACCATTGGTTTCATCAAATCGCACGTCCACAGTTTCAAAGATTTTGTAGAGATAGAGGTTGAAGACTCTGTAAGAGTGCGAGTCCTTTCCAGAATCGAGCATGAAGCCTTCGTGAGCTTTAGGTGCAAATTTTGACTTGTGATGGGGATCCTTGATCCGGCACCTAGCTCCAAATACTCAAGTAGGCGACATTTGGCTTCTTGCCAAGAAGGAGCTCATAGGATGTTTTGTTGAAGCTTATGGATGTAAACACGGTTGATGACGTGACATGCTTTGTATCAATAGCTTCGTGCCGTAACTTTCTTGGTGTCTTGTACTCATCGAGCATTGTTCGAGCCATCTCAATGAGGGTTCTGTTCTTGCGCTCACGATGCCATTTTGTTGAGGTGTGTATGGAGCGAAAACTCATGAGTGATTCCCATTGTATCCAGATAAAGATCAAGTCCGGTGTTCTTGAACTCAAAGGCCGTTGTCACTTCTGATATGCTTGGTCTTGACGCCATAATTGTTCATGGCTCGATTGGCGAAGCGTCTGAAGACATCTTGCAATTCAGTCTTGTAGAGAATTATGTGCACCCATGTATATCTTGAGTAGTCATCAACAATGACGAAGCCATAGAGACAAGCAGTTGTTGTGAGGGTAGAATAGTGAGTAGGGCCAAATAAGTCCATGTGTAACAGCTCGAAGGGTTGAGATGTCGTCATGATTGTCTTCGAGGGGTGCTTTGCCCTAGTCATCTTTCCAGCTTCGCAGGCACCACACAAATGATCCTTCTTGAACTTGACACCCTCGATGCCTGTGACATGCTTCTTCTTGGCGAGTGTGTGTAAGTTCCTCATGCCAAGATGCCCCAGCCTCCGATGCCGTGAGCCAAAGATTCAAACTTTTGCAAGAAGACATACGGCAAGCTGTGGACCTGCCGAGAAATCTACCATGTATAGATCGTCTTTTCCGATACCCTTCAAAGACTAGAGACTTGTCGATTCCATTAGTACAAGGCAACGATATTTTCCAAATAGCACAATCATGTTCAAGTCACAAAGCATCAAGATGGACATTAAGTTGAAACCAAGGGATTCAACAAGCATCACTTTATCCATGTGTTGATCCTTTGAGATTGCAACTCTACCTAGACCCAATACCTTGCTTTTACCAAAGGTCAAGAATGTGATGTGACTCTTGTCCGATGGACGTAAGGTTGAGTCCATGAGAAGACTTCGATCACCACCATATGATTAGTGCATCTGTTGTCCATAATCCATTCTCAAGCATGAGGTGTCATACCCTACAAGATGCAGTTAGGGGATAGGCTTCACCAAGAGTATTGTGAAGCATAAACATTTGACGGCAAGAGGATTATTGAAGTTCGAGATCAAGATTAGGACTGATAGGATGAATGGCAAACAATTCAGGAACAAAATACATAGTGAGACTATTTGGGCATTTGATCTTGCGCCTACAAGATGTTTTAGGTCCCCAAAGAATAGCATCAGACGTCTTTGAATTTCGGCTGGAGACCCTTTCCTGAAAAAGAAAGTTAATTCTTCTTAACCACCCACATCTTCAGGGGTGGCTTAGAAGCAATGAGTCTAAGTGCAGCATATGAGAACTTCGACTTTGGAGCCCTAGCAAATAGCCTTGCAGGAGATGAATGATACTCATATGTATAAGCAGAAAAGTTCTTAGATCTATGAACATAGCGGTTTGAAGACACACGCTCATATTCATAAGTTTGAGTACGGTTTCCCTGCAAAACATTGGCGTTAGGGTGACTCAGGTGAGTCCTCTGTCTGTTTGAAGCCTTTGGACCATATGACGCCTTAGGTCTGGGGTTTGTCTTCATCCCAGATGGTGTCATGATCACATTCACTGGAAGATTCTCAAGACAACTTTTGGGAACCCAGATCTTCTTCATAGGTGGTCCATTCCTGCAGTTAGTACCAATATACCTGGCAAACACTTCATCATTCTGATTTTTAAACAGCTTATAGTTTGCATCAAGGGATTCATCAATGATAATAGGATTAGCACAGGTAAAGCCAGATAAGGTGGATGGATCCACTAAAGGTCCTTGAGCAGCAACCCATTTGGTTTTGGGATACTGCTCAGGCTTCCAGTAGGAACCATCAACATTCATTTTCCTCTCGAACCCAACACCCTCTTTCCTAGGGTTTCGGTTCAGAATATGCTTTTGAGGACATCGCAGTGTCTCGATGTCCTTTCGACTTTTATACATCCATGTTTCAAGCAATGTCTTCAACCTAGCATTTTCATCGGCAATAGTAGTGGTATCCTCCGCAGAGGGGTTAGTTACCACATTAGTAGTTGAAGACAATGCAACAAGAGAAGCAGTGGAACATTCAACAACAGAGGTAGCGTTATCACGCTCAAGGCATTTTAGACATGGTGGTTCAAATCCATCCTGAGCGGGACTGATCTGTTGAGCGCGAAGTGACTCATTCTCTTTTTGAAGATCTTCATGAGCCGCTCTCAATTTCTCAAGCTCTTGCTTCCTTTGAAGATAATCATAGGAGAGCTTTTCATGAGTGGTTGAGAGCGTTTCATGACGACTTTCAAGTTCTTGGTACTTAGCATGAAGATTTTTGATGTCTTCAACTAAGGATTGTGAACGTGTCATTTCCGTGTCCAACAGGTCATCGCTTTTGTCTAACAGTTTTTGAGTATGTTCCATAGCTTTTTGTTGTTCAGTTGCAATTTTAGCAAGTGTTTTGTAGCTGGGCTTGGATTCACAATCAGAGTCATCTTCACTTGATGTTTGAAAGTAAGCATCACGTGATTTTACCTTGGCACCACGTGCCATGAAGCAAGAGGGTGGGAGCAGGGTCGTCCATGTCATCGGCTTGACGTTGGTGGAAGTCATTGTCTTCAGTGTTGAAGATGGACTTGGCAACATAGGCTGTGGCTAGAGCCAGACTTGCAACGCCAGGGTCGGACTCTTCTTCAGACTCCACCTCCGCCTCCTCAGAAGCAGACTCCTCCTCTGAATCCATTTCCTTGCCAACAAAAGCACGAGCCTTGCCAGATGAGCTCTTCTTATGAGATGAAAACTTTGATGAGGACTTGGAAGAAGACTTTGAAGATTTCTTCTTCTTCTTGTCATCAGAATCATATTCCTTGCTCTTCTTCTTCTTCTTCTCATTGTCCCACTGTGGACACTCGGATATATAGTGTCCGGGTTTCTTGCACTTGTGACATGTTCTCTTCTTGTGGTCATGAGTGGAAGCTTCATCATTTCTTGAGCTAGATCGTGAAGACTTTCAAGCCCTTCTTCTTAGTGAACTTGGAACTTCTTCACAAGCAAAGCAAGTTCCTTTCCAATGTCTTCGGGATCATCGTAATCTGCAATGGATTCTTCTTGGATGAGGAAACAACTTTTTCCCGCAAAGCGAGTTTGGCCATAGTTGGGACCATAGATATCTCTTTTCTCGTAAAGCTGGAACTCATGTGTGTTGAGCCTCTCAAGTATATCAGACGGATCGAGTGTCTTGAAGTCGTAGGCGTTCTTGTATCATGAGGGCAAGGGTGTCAAAGGAGCTGTCAAGTGATCTCAAGAGTGTCTTGACGATTTCATGCTTGGTAATCTCGGTGGCACCGAGAGCACGAAGCTCATTTGTGATGTCGGTGAGGCGATCAAACGTGAGCTGGACATTTTCATTGTCGCTTTCTCTTGAAGCGATTGAAGAGGTTGCGAAGAACACCGATCCTTTGATCTCTCCGGGTTGAGACGCCTTCGTTGACCTTGGATAGCTGGTCCAGACTAGCTTCGACGTTTCCAGAGCACTCACCCGCCATATCGTCCTTTGGTCGATGACCACAGATAATGTTCTTGGCAATCGAGTCGATTGAATGAACTTCTTGACATCAGCAGGAGTGACACCTTCACCAGTTTTGGGAATGCCGTTCTTGACGACATACCAGAGGTCGACATCAATGGCTTCAAGATGCATGCGCATCTTATTCTTCCAGTAGGGTCCATCGAACACGGGGCAAGCAGCGGAGACTTTGATTATCCCTGCAGTCGACATAGCTAAAACTCCAGGTGGTTAAACCGAATCACACAAAACAAGGGAGTACCTTGCTCTAATACCAATTGAAAGTGCTAGTTGTCGACTAGAGGGGGGGGGTGAATAGGCATTTTTTATGAAAGTCTTCAAAACGTGGAAGTTTCGAAGACAAACAATAGAAATGACCTAATTGATATGCAGCGGAAGATAAACTACAACAAGCAAACCATTGTCAAGTATGTTGTAATGTGAACGTACAAGGACTAATGGCAGCTTAGTAGTAAGATAGTATGAAGCCAACCAACGATAGTAGTCAAGCAATGAAGTCAAACAGGTACGAAAAATAGGCAATGACTTCACGAAGACAAAATCTAAGTAAGGGGAGGGAGAGGATAGAACCAGTCACTTGTTGAAGACATAGGATTTGTTGGACCAGTTCTAGTTGCTGTGACAACTGTACGTCTGGTTAGGGAGGCTGAGATTCAACTCAGAAGACCGTGTCTTCACCTTATTCCCCTTGAGCAGAGGACACACAGTCCTCGCCCAATCACTCTGATAAGTCTTCAAGGTAGACTTCCAAACCTTCACAGACTTCGTTCACCGGCGATCCACAATGACTCTTGGATGCTCAGAACGCGACGCTTAACCGGCTGGAGGATTCACAGTCCTCAAGTGTAATAAGTCTTCAGGTCACGCAGACATAAAGATTTCAGTGATGCCTAACACTCTTTGGCTCTGGGTGTTTGGGCTTTGCCCTCGCAAGGATTTCTCTCTCTCAAAGGGTTCGAGGTGGGTTGCTCACAAACGACAAAAGCCGTGCACTAACTCTGAGCAGCCACCAATTTATGGTGTAGGGGGTGGGCTATTTATAGCCACTAGGCAACCCGACCGATATGTCCGAAATGACCCTGGGTCACTAAGGAACTGACACGTGTTCCAACGGTCAGATGTCAAACACACACGACAACTTTACTTGGGCTACAAGCAAAGCTGACTCATCCAGCTCTGGATAAGATTTGCTCTCATTGTCTTTGCTCGATTTGTGAGACAAAGTGCGTTCAGACTGTCCTGCGGACCGATACAAGACCGCCATGGATTGCACAATACACTCGGATCGCGCGTCCGGACGGTTGCGGGCGATTTGAGAATCGGTGTTGGAGATGCCCTTACTTGCTAGTTGGGGTTACAACTCATAATCTTCTCAGTGGCGTATAATAAGCACATGATTGAAAGTTTCTGAATAGGGACTAGGATCCGGCATATCTCATCTCTCCTACCTTAAAACATACATAAAGTTCTATTATCGACTGCACATCCTTCATCCAACATTCTTTACCTATGTCTCCTTTTTCTCTCCTCATCTTTTTAGATTGTTTTTCTTTTGCATCTAATTTTGTTACTGGTTTTGCTTCAAACCATATTCAGTTGTCCTATCTTTCATTGAGTTACCAAACAAAAATCATATTTTCTTTTGTAAGCTCATAAATGCTTATGCTTACAGAAGAAAATTCAATTTTTCAGGCAATCACATTAACAATGAAATTACAGGTAAATCACAGGCTAACCTACAAAAATATGTATGCCTCCCTTGCAATGCACGGATAATTATAAGTGATGACATCTGCAGGGTTTCCACCATGCGGCTCTGACTTTTGTTCACTTGGATTTGGGCTAATTAGAGAATATCTTCACTAAGTGATACATTACATTACAACCCAAAACACAGTTTATTAGCTTATTCCTTTGTTTTTACATTGTTGCTTCATGTGACTGATCATATAGTTGGTTCGTTGGCTGGTTGCAGGCTCCGGAGTCTTTGGACACCTGTCAGATTCTTTTTTAGGTCGGAAAGGTTCCCTCCAGTTAGTGTGCTTCCTTAGTGGAGGCTTCGGCCTTCTCACCTCACTCTCCCCCAACTATTGGGTCTATGCAGCCTTCCGCCTACTCATGGGCTTTAGTGCCGGAAGCATTTGCTTTTGCTCCTTTGTTCTTGCCACAGAACCTATTGGGCCATCCTATCGAGGCGTCGTTGGCACATCCACTTGCTATTTCTTCTCCGGCGGTATTGCGGCCCTTGCCGGCATCGCAGCATTGTTCCAGTCCTCTTGGCGCATCCTTTACATTGTCACCTCTCTGCCCTCCCTCGCATTCATGGTCATCGTCATGCCATTCGTCTCTGAGTCCCCGCGTTGGTACCTCGTGCGGTATCGGACTGATGATGCTATGCGTGTCTTACGAGACATAGCGTCCACCAATGGAAAGAGCATCCCAGATTGTGTGGGGCTCATGCTCGACAACGAGGACGACATCGCCAAGAAGGTTGTGGAGACGGCGTCGGTCTTAGATGTGTTTCGATCGCAGACAATGCGGGGTAGGCTCGTGCTCTTAGTTATCATCACCTTTCTTTGCTCAGTGGTGTACTTTGGGTTGACCCTCAACGTGGTCAACCTAAAGATCAACCTTTACATCAGTGTGGTTGTTAACTCTCTTGCTGAGATGCCTGCATACCTGGTCATTGCGGTGCTCCTTCAACACTTCGGTCGGAAGCCACTCACAACTGGCTCGATGCTTCTCAGCGGTATCTTCTGCACAACTGCTAGTCTTATTTCCGATGTTGGTGCCATGAGGTAATTAAACCCTTCATGTTTTATGTATTTGAGTTGAGTTACAAGGGTTTGCTTTAACCACATGCAATTGCATTCCATTATAGGGTGGCGAGGATGGCATGTGGGGTGGTCGGGATCTTTGGAATGGCGGGAACATACAACCTATTGCTCGTATATGCGCTGAGTTGTTCCCTACGGTGGTGTGCACTGTCAGACCGGGTGCAAGGCATGTGGGTCGCAAATGGGGGCCATACTAGCGCCCATAGTGGTGTTGCTCGGCGAGCGGGTGCCATTCGTGGTGTTCGGCGTGTTGGCCATTATCGGTGGGCTACTAGTGCTCTGCCTCCCAGAGACTATGAATAAGCCTTTGTATGACACTATGGCTGGTATGGAGAAAGGGGAGAGATCATCAAAAAGGGGAGATGAAGTTGCAACTAGTAACTCCCTAATCTAATCTCTTAGGCTAAAGCATTGCCGCACTGAAATATCATTGTTGCCCATAAAACAATGTTGCATAAAAGGGTGAATCACACAAATTGGATTGTCTACTTATTTTAGCTTGGGAAATGTCTATACATTGTTTCATTTGTTGATATGTAACATCCCAGAATTCTAAATTTTGGAATGTTATAATAAATAAATAACTATGCTTGTTGTCTGATTGTTGGTTTGATTGAATGAGTGAAACTGAGTGGAATTTGAAAACTTTTGAAAGTTGAATGAGAGGGAATGAAATGACTTTCCCAAAACTTTCCCATCTGTCTTTTGGATCCCAATGAATTCAAGTTCATTCCAACACCAAACCCTAGAGTGAAGATGACATGACTTCTTCCATTTTGAAATGAATAGGGTTTTGGAAAAGATTTGAATTTCATTAGGGAAGATTTCAAATTCAAAGCTTTATGCAACTCAATGATTTTCATGAGGGAAGATAAAATGACTTCTTCAGTTATATGAAATATGAGTTGGAAGTTATAATGAATCAAGATGAAAATCATTTGAAAGTGCTTTGAAACCCTCTTTCAAATTTTGAGTTTTGAATTTGAATTTCAAACTTTGGCATGTGGGAAACATTTCAAAAACTATGCACGATAAATACTTGATCAAAAGTATGAGAGGAGCAAACATGACACTCCAAAAATATCGGAGGAAACAATGCCAAAAGATTTGGATTCAAACCTGAAATTTTATTTGAATTTGAAAAAAATGGATTTTTATAAAGTTTGGATTTTGCCTTTGGAAAAATGTTCAAATGAAAGGGAATATTTCCCTGATCATTTTGGTATATATATACCCTATATAAAATATTTATAGATTTTGTTTTATTTCTGTTTTGTTTTATTAAAAAAATAAATTCAAAAAACAGAACCCCCAGCGCCAGCCAGCCCCCTGCCCAGCCACAAGCCCCCACCAGCCAGCCCACCGAGCCGCCCAGAGGCCAGCCCAATGAGCCAACCGACCGCCTCACCTCCCTCGCTCAAAAACCTTTGGCGCCATCGCCCGCCGCCCACCCCTCTCTCTCTTCACCGCGGTGGCCACCACCTCCCTCAACCCCCGCCCACGCCGTTGCCGCTTGCCATGGATCGCCGGGATCGAAGGATCCGGGATGCCGATTCCTCCCGATCCCTTCCCTCCCGACGACCCCCGGCTATAAAAGCCGCCTCCCCGCACCCCGTTTCCCCCTCGCCCCTCGCCAGACCTCCTCTCCTCCCGCTCATGCTCGCCGGAGTTCAAGCCCGCACTGCCGCCATTGTCGCCATTGCCGACGCCTAGTTCCCCGACCAACCCCGACCCCACCGAACCACCCCGTGCTCCTCAAGCATCTCCCCGACGAAGTCGCCGGAGTTTCGCTGACGCCCGGACGCCTGACGATTCTCGCCGCCGCCATTGCCGGAGTCCCAGTAAGACACCGGAGAACTCCCTTCGTCCGATCTCAATCGAACGGCCTAGATTAGAAGCCCCCGAAGGGGTAGGTTTTATTAATAAAACCGGTCGGTTCCACGCGGTTTATTTTTAGTTTAGGTTTATTTGTTTAGGCCGGTTCGTTTAGTTTAAACCTAGGCCCGTTTAGACTAAGTTACGCACAGGGCACAGTATAGGCCCATTAGGCCTTTTTCTTTTTAATTTGATTTTCTGTTTTAGCAGAATAGTTTCTGTTTTCAAAAATTGATATCTTTTATTCTGTTTAATATTTTTAGGTGATTCTTTTTTTGTTGGATTGCAAATTTTATGTAGTTTCTGTAGAATACATATTTAGCTATGTTAAAAATAATTAAAAATGCTTTAATATTGTTTTAGCCAGAATAGTAAATCTGCTATAACTTTAGTTAGAAAAATTATTTTGCATGATTCTTTTTGTCACCACTTTATTTTGACATTTCCAAACCCTAGAAATTAATTTGGGTATTTTAGGATTAATAAATAATTAGTTCTAAACAGAATCCTATTAATCCAAATTAATTAACTAGTTCCTGTTTTCCTAATTAATTAATTAGTAAATTAATTTATTTTTAACTTGTGATTAGTTATTCTAGGTTAGTTTCTGTCATTATAGTAGATGAACTTTTATTTATAATTAATAAAAGTTTTAAATTATTTTTCTTAATAGAAATTGGATTAGGCCTAGAATGAGATTTATAATAGCTTTTTAATTAATTCTTTTTGCTCCTAGTTGCTTAGTGAATCCTTTTCTGTTATGTTAACCTAAAACCATGATTAGGTTATATTAAGGAATTTTTGTTATATAAAAAACTATTTCTGTTATTGTTTGGAGTAGGGAAAAAAACTTTGAGTGGCCTTTATTTGAGTTTTTCTTTTGGATTTGAGTTTGGTTGTTTGTTGTGTTATGTTACTTTTGTTATGTTGTGTTATGTGATCCTATTGCTATGTGCTTATTATAGTTATTGTTTGCCTCGGTAGAATTTCCGGAGTGCGAAGATTGCTACTCTGAAACCCTAGTTTTTTCAAGATCGTCAACCGTGCAAGTTCACTTGACCATGCTTTTCTTACCTATGTTTTATTGCATTTAGTGGCACCATTGCAACCACCCCTCAGTAGTGTTATTGAAATTCTTATAGATGAGTAGTATGCATGAGGTAGGAACCCATCACCCTGTTACCAAGCCCGGGACGTTATTTATTTTAATGCTACGCTATAGTAGACGGGGTTTGGTATGAGTGTTCGGAGTGGTGTGAGAAAGGAGGACTCTACGTCAATGACGACAACTCCATGATGGAATCTGCAAGGACTGCATCTTCAAGACCTCAAGACTTCAAGACTCGAGACAAGAATTCAATACACACTCTGGGTGAAGGACGGTTGTGGGCACCTGGAGAACCCAGTGGTTGGCCGGGATGCATGGAGAAGCGCCATGACATCTTGCGGAAAGCTTCACCTGACTCAAAGAGACGGAAGAATACTTCACGCTTGGGAAGCTTACCTGCAACCGCAAGTCATTATGGGCTCTGGCTTGGTTGACCTTAGTTGTGACTCATTGGGACGGTACTAGCAGATGTAGAATGACGGTAGGATTGGATGGGTACCGGACAGTGGTCAGAGGAACTCTTTGGAAGACCATGTTTCGGTCATCTTGTTCTCAAACACCGTGAAGTGTGAGAACGTAAATAGAGGGATCGAATCTTGCGGGTAAAGTGTACAAACCTCTGCAGAGGGTTTAAACCTAATCGATTAGCCGTGTCCCCGGTTACGGACAATTTGAGCATCTGGACTTGGATCTATCTCGTAACTCTCAACACCGGATTGATAACTTAATTGTGGGCAACATATGATGAATTTTGGGCTATGAGACATCGGTTGGCGGAACCATGTCATGATAGAAAACTCCTTAGTGCAGACTTCATTCTATTCCTTTGATGTAGGTAAAATAAAATCAGCTTTTACGCAAACAAAACTCAGAATCTGAGCCACAAAGCCAAATTGCATATAGTATAGTTTTACCATCTGTTTATTCATGTTGTGATCTTGCGGTACATTCAATGTCTTGACCTACACGGCTGCAACGTATCATGTTGCGTATATTTCCTCGACGAGTAAGAGTTACGATACAGGGTTACGGTCTACACTCAACTCGCCGATGGCGTTGATGGGACTCCACACCCGTTTGATTGTTTCATTGAGTATTATGAGGTATATATCATTTTACGTAATTTATACATGTGATTGCACTTTGATATATACATTGATGTAATGTGTGTGCCAAAGATATCGATCCGTGGATGGCACAGATACACGTAGGCTTGACCGTTCGAGGTCGGGTCGCTCTGTAAATGGTATCGAGCACATGTTGATCAGAGGACGTGACCCTAGAAATCGGAAAGCCCTAGGACGGAAATTTCTAAAACTTTATTTTCAAAAGACTCTTACTTCTCATCTCTTCCGATTTTATCAAATAGACAATCTCACCTCAAATAGTTAGAATATACCCCTTTCCCTTTTGATCACATGAAGAATCAATCAAGCCGCTCCAAGAAGGACAAGATATCGGATAACCGATGGCCTCTTCAGAGTAAAGAGGATTTGACCATGCATTAGAAGAGTTGAAGCTACACCAGTTGAAGACTCGGGCGATTTACTTGAAGAATCGGAAGAATTATTTGACCGTTAGAGGACCAAATCCATGTTATACACCCACGTTAGATGCGATGAATTGTGAGCTTTCATTTGTTTGATGTTTTCCGACAGCCACATAGTAAAAGCAGTTTCTTCAAAAACTATTGTTTGTTTTGTGTGTATCCCTCCCCACCTCTCTCATATCTCATCCCAAAACTTTTGGACCCCATTGATGATGATTGAAGTTGGACTGATATTCTCTGGACCGAAAACCCAGCCGGAGGCAGAGCTATGGATTCAGAACATGGAGAATAACTTCGGGAGCAATTTGGTTTCAAGGAAGTATGAGGTCCAATACGCTCTCTTCAAGATTTTACGTAAAGTGCTGCAACCTCGGTGGAGAATGCATCAATCCATACAAGGATTTAAAGGAGCAAGAACTTGGGAGGAATTCAAGGAGACCCCGATGAGATCACGTCTTATCCGGAAGCACAATGATACACCAAGAAATAAACCTTGTGCTCGCAAGATTTATGGAGAAATAGGACACACCCGTAAGGTTACGCAAAAACACGAGAGTGGTGAAGTAACGATAGATGTTTTGTTTGGCTTGCGTAAACCATGGAATTACTCGAACCCGGTTCGAGAACAAGAGAAATTCTGCAATGCTTGTGAGTATGCCCAAGTGTTAGAATACGTGATTCGATATTTACGTATGTGGTAATGATTCAAATGCACGGGATGGATTGGCCCCCATACCGAAGACTTCTATCATGAACTATCATATGTTGATGGAAAATCGAGAGCCTTGAAAACCTTAGAAGAGTGTCGACACAATAAGCCATAAAACCATAGAATGGTAGTACGATGGAACCCTTTACAGCAACCGCTACAATCGTAGGATATACGGTGAAGTTCAACCTGCACTGCTTTCTGCAGGAGAAACCATTAATGGTAGACCACCATGAGTGTTTCGATAGTTGTCTAGAATGGACATGCACCTATCATCTAAGAAGATCCAGCCTTGGACGAACTTCAACTTTGACGAACCGACCCAAGATTACGAGGAAAACTCTATACTTCCGCGTAAGAGCCTTAATGAAGGAGCTATTGTAAGATATGTGAAGAGACATACATTGTCAGCCCTCCAGAGGAAATATCTGAGTTTATTGGAACCATGACCATGTTTTTAAGTGTGGTAGCACTTTAGACCATACCGATCAATGGATTTGCTAGAAGACCCCCAACCCCTAACCTTTTTCTTGCTAGCCTCTTCGAATCTCGAGGACGAGATTCATTTTAAGTGTGGTAGGTTTGTAACATCCCAGAATTCTAAATTTTGGAATGTTATAATAAATAAATAACTATGCTTGTTGTCTGATTGTTGGTTTGATTGAATGAGTGAAACTGAGTGGAATTTGAAAACTTTTGAAAGTTGAATGAGAGGGAATGAAATGACTTTCCCAAAACTTTCCCATCTGTCTTTTGGATCCCAATGAATTCAAGTTCATTCCAACACCAAACCCTAGAGTGAAGATGACATGACTTCTTCCATTTTGAAATGAATAGGGTTTTGGAAAAGATTTGAATTTCATTAGGGAAGATTTCAAATTCAAAGCTTTATGCAACTCAATGATTTTCATGAGGGAAGATAACATGACTTCTTCAGTTGAAATATGAGTTGGAAGTTATAATGAATCAAGATGAAAATCATTTGAAAGTGCTTTGAAACCCTCTTTCAAATTTTGAGTTTTGAATTTGAATTTCAAACTTTGGCATGTGGGAAACATTTCAAAAACTATGCCCGATAAATACTTGATCAAAAGTATGAGAGGAGCAAACATGACACTCCAAAAATATCAGAGGAAACAATGCCAAAAGATTTGGATTCAAACCTGAAATTTTATTTGAATTTGAAAAAAATGGATTTTTATAAAGTTTGGATTTTGCCTTTGGAAAAATGTTCAAATGAAAGGGAATATTTCCCTGATCATTTTGGTATATATATACCCTATATAAAATATTTATAGATTTTGTTTTATTTCTGTTTTTGTTTTATTAAAAAAAATAAATTCAAAAAAAACAGAAACCCCCAGCGCCACCAGCCCTCTGCCCAGCCAGCCGAAGCCCCCACCAGCCAGCCCACCGAGCCGCCCAGAGGCCAGCCCAATGAGCCAACCGACCGCCTCACCTCCCTCGCCTGAAAACCTTTGGCGCCACGCCTCGCCGCCCCACCCCCTCTCTCTTCACCGACAGCGGGCCACCACCTCCCTCAACCCCCGCCCCACGCCACGCTGTTGCCGTTGCTGGATCGCCGGATCCAAGGATCCGGATGCCGATTCCTCCCCGATCCCTTCCCTCCCGACGACCCCTGGCTATAAAAGCCGCCTCCCGCACCCTGCTTCTCGCCTCACAGACCTCCTCTCCTCCCGCTCATGCTCGCGGAGTTCAAGCCTGACTGCCGCCATTGTCGCCATGCCGACGCCTCGGGTTCCCCGACCAACCCCGACCCCACCGAACCACCTCTGGTTCTCAAGATCTCCCGACGAAGTCGCCGGAGCTCGCTGACGCTGGACGCCTGACGATTTCGCCGCCCGCCATTGCCGGAGTCCGTAAGACACCGGAGAACTCCTTCGTCCGATCTCAATCGAACGGCCTAGATTAGAAGCCCCCGAAGGGGTAGGTTTTATTAATAAAACCGGTCGGTTCCACGCGGTTTATTTTTAGTTTAGGTTTATTTGTTTAGGCCGGTTCGTTTAGTTTAAACCTAGGCCCGTTTAGACTAAGTTACGACAGGGCAAAGATAGGCCCATTAGGCCTTTTTCTTTTTAATTTGATTTTCTGTTTTAGCGTAATAGTTTCGCTTTTCAAAAATTGATATCTTTTATTCTGTTTAATATTTTTAGGTGATTCTTTTTTTGTTGGATTGAAAATTTTATGTAGTTGCTGTAGAATACATATTTAGCTATGTTAAAAATAATTAAAAATGCTTTAATATTGTTTTAGCCAGAATAGTAAATCTGCTATAACTTTAGTTAGAAAAATTATTTTTGCATGATTCTTTTTGTCATCACTTTATTTTGACATTGCCAAACCCTAGAAATTAATTTGGGTATTTTAGGATTAATAAATAATTAGTTCTAAACAGAATCCTATTAATCCAAATTAATTAACTAGTTCCTGTTTTCCTAATTAATTAATTAGTAAATTAATTTATTTTTAACTTGTGATTAGTTATTCTAGGTTAGTTTCTGTCATTATAGTAGATGAACTTTTATTTATAATTAATAAAAGTTTTAAATTATTTTTCTTAATAGAAATTGGATTAGGCCTAGAATGAGATTTATAATAGCTTTTTAATTAATTCTTTTTGCTCCTAGTTGCTTAGTGAATCCTTTTCTGTTATGTTAACCTAAAACCATGATTAGGTTATATTAAGGAATTTTTGTTATATAAAAAACTATTTCTGTTATTGTTTGGAGTAGGGAAAAAAACTTTGAGTGGCCTTTATTTGAGTTTTTCTTTTGGATTTGAGTTTGGTTGTTTGTTGTGTTATGTTACTTTTGTTATGTTGTGTTATGTGATCCTATTGCTATGTGCTTATTATAGTTATTGTTTGCCTCGGTAGAATTTCCTGAGTGCGAAGATTGCTACTACGAAACCCTAGTTTTTTCAAGATCGCCAACCGTGCAAGTTCACTTGACCATGCTTTTCTTACCTATGTTTTATTGCATTTAGTGGCACCATTGCAACCACCCCTCAGTAGTGTTATTGAAATTCTTGTAGATGAGTAGTATGCATGAGGTAGGAACCCATCACCCTGTTACCAAGCCCGGGACGTTATTTATTTTAATGCTACGCTATAGTAGACGGGGTTTGGTATGAGTGTTCGGGAGTGGTGTGAGAAAGGAGGACTCTACGTCAATGACGACAACTCCATGATGGAATCTGCAAGGACTGCATCTTCAAGACCTCAAGACTTCAAGACTCGAGACAAGAATTCAATACACACTACTGGGTGAAGGACGGTTGACGGGCACCTTGGAGAACCCAGTGGTTGGCCGGGATGCATGGAGAAGCGCCATGACATCTTGCGGAAAGCTTCACGCAGACTCAAAGAGACGGAAGAATACTTCATGCCCGGAAGCTTACCTGTGCAACCGCAAGTCAATATGGGCTCGCTTGGTTGACCTTAGTTGTGACTCTGGCCGACGGTACTAGCAGATGTAGAATGACGGTAGGATTGGATGGGTACCGACGGTGGTCGAGGAACTCTTTGGAAGACCATGTTTCGGTCATCTTGTTCTCAAACACCGTGAAGTGTGAGAACGTAAATAGAGGGATCGAATCTTTATGGGTAAAGTGTACAAACCTCTCGCAGAGGGTTTAAACCTAATCGATTAGCCGTGTCCCGATTACGGACAATTTGAGCATCCGGACTTGGATCTATCTCAGAACTCTCAACACCGGATTGATAACTTAATTGTGGGCAACATATGATGAATTTTGGGCTATGAGACATCGGTTGGCGGAACCATGTCATGATAGAAAACTCCTTAGTGCAGACTTCATTCTATTCCTTTGATGTAGGTAAAATAAAATCAGCTTTTACGCAAACAAAACTCAGACATGAGCCACAAAGCCAAATTGCATATAGTATAGTTTTACCATCTGTTTATTCATGTTGTGATCTTGCGGTACATTCAATGTCTTGACCTACACGGCTGCAACGTATCATGTTGCAGATATTTCCTCGACGAGTAAGAGTTACGATACTGGTTACGGTCTACACTCAACTCCGCCGATGGCGTTGATGGGACTCCACACCCGCTTTGATTGTTTCACGAGTATTATGAGGTATATATCATTTTACGTAATTTATACATGTGATTGCACTTTGATATATACATTGATGTACCGTGTGTGCCAAAGATATTGATCGAGGATGGCACAGGATACGTAGGCTTGACCGTCCCGAGGTCGGGTCGCATGAAATGGTATCGAGCACATGTTGATCAGAGGACGTGACCCTAGAAATCGGAAAGCCCTAGGACGGAAATTTCTAAAACTTTATTTTCAAAAGACTCTTACTTCTCATCTCTTCTCGATTTTATCAAATAGACAATCTCACCTCAAATAGTTAGAATATACCCCTTTCCCTTTTGATCACATGAAGAATCAATCAAGCCGCTCCAAGAAGGACAAGATATCGGATAACCGATGGCCTCTTCAGAGTAAAGAGGATTTGACCATGCATTAGAAGAGTTGAAGCTACACCAGCTTGAAGACTCGTACGACTTGAAGAATCGGAAGAATTATTTGACCGTTAGAGGACCAAATCCATGTTATACACCTACGTTAGATGCGATGAATTGTGAGCTGTCATTTGTTTGATGTTTTCCGACACCACAAAGTAAAACCCGCTTTCTTCAAAAACTATTGTTTGTATTGTGTGTATCCCTCCCCACCTCTCATATATCTCATCCCAAAACTTTTGGACCCCATTGATGATGATTGAAGTTGGACTGATATTCTACGGATCAAAACTCAAATGGAGGCAAGAGCTATGGATTCGTAACATGGAGAATAACTTCGGGAGCAATTTGGTTTCAAGGAAGTATGAGGTCCAATACGCTCTTCAAGATTTTACGTAAAGTGCTGCAACCTGGTGGAGAATGCATCAATCCATACAAGGATTTAAAGGAGCAAGAACTTGGGAGGAATTCAAGGAGACCACGATGAGATCACGTCTTATCCGGAAGCACAATGATACACCAAGAAATAAACCTTGTGCCTGCAAGATTTGCGGAGAAATAGGACACACCGAGAAGGTTACGCAAAAACCCGAGAGTGGTGAAGTAACGATAGATGTTTTGTTTGGCTTGCAGAAACCATGGAATTACTCGAACCCAGTTCGAGAACAAGAGAAATTCTGCAATGCTTGTGAGTATGCCCAAGTGTTAGAATACGTGATTCGATATTTACGTATGTGGTAATGATTCAAGTACGGGATGGATTGGCCCCATACCAAGACTTCTATCATGAACTATCATATGTTGATGGAAAATCGAGAGCCTTGAAAACCTTAGAAGAGTGTCGACACAATAAGCCATAAAACCATAGAATGGTAGTACGATGGAACCCTTTACAGCAACCGTTGCCAATCGTAGGATATACGGTGAAGTTCAACCTGCACCCGTTTTCTCGCAGGAGAAACCATTAATGGTAGACCACCATGAGTGTTTCGATAGTTGTCTAGAATGGACACAGACCTATCATCTAAGAAGATCCAGCCTTGGACGAACTTCAACTTTGACGAACCGACCCAAGATTCTGAGGAAAACTCTATACTTCTGGCAGAAGAGCCTTAATGAAGGAGCTATTGTAAGATATGTGAAGAGACATACATTGTCAGCCCTCCAGAGGAAATATCTGAGTTTATTGGAACCATGACCATGTTTTTAAGTGTGGTAGCACTTTAGACCATACCGATCAATGGATTTGCTAGAAGACCCCCAAACCCTAACCTTTTTCTTGTTAGTTTCTTGAATCTCGAGGACGAGATTCATTTTAAGTGTGGTAGGTTTGTAACATCCCAGAATTCTAAATTTTGGAATGTTATAATAAATAAATAACTATGCTTGTTGTCCGATTGTTGGTTTGATTGAATGAGTGAAACCGAGTGGAATTTGAAAACTTTTGAAAGTTGAATGAGAGGGAATGAAATGACTTTCCCAAAACTTTCCCATCTGTCTTTTGGATCCCAATGAATTCAAGTTCATTCCAACACCAAACCCTAGAGTGAAGATGACATGACTTCTTCCATTTTGAAATGAATAGGGTTTTGGAAAAGATTTGAATTTCATTAGGGAAGATTTCAAATTCAAAGCTTTATGCAACTCAATGATTTTCATGAGGGAAGATAACATGACTTCTTCAGTTGAAATATGAGTTGTAAGTTATAATGAATCAAGATGAAAATCATTTGAAAGTGCTTTGAAACCCTCTTTCAAATTTTGAGTTTTGAATTTGAATTTCAAACTTTGGCATGTGGGAAACATTTCAAAAACTATGCCTGATAAATACTTGATCAAAAGTATGAGAGGAGCAAACATGACACTCCAAAAATATCAGAGGAAACAATGCCAAAAGATTTGGATTCAAACCTGAAATTTTATTTGAATTTGAAAAAAATGGATTTTTATAAAGTTTGGATTTTGCCTTTGGAAAAATGTTCAAATGAAAGGGAATATTTCCCTGATCATTTTGGTATATATATACCCTATATAAAATATTTATAGATTTTTGTTTTATTTCTGTTTTTGTTTTATTAAAAAATAAATTCAAAAAACAGAACCCCCAGCGCCAGCCTGTGCCCCCTGCCCAGCCAGCAAGCCCCCACTACCAGCCCACCGAGCCGCCCAGAGGCCAGCCCAATGAGCCAACCGACCGCCTCACCTCCCTCGCCTGAAAACCTTTGGCGCCATCGCCGCCGCCCCACCCCCTCTCTCTTCACCGACAGTGGGCCACCACCTCCCTCAACCCCGCCCCACGCCACGCTGTCGCTTGCTGGATCGCCGGATCGAAGCGATCCGGATGCCGATTCCTCCCCGATCCCTTCCTCCCCGACGACTGGCTATAAAAGCCGCCTCCCCGCACCCCTGCTTCTCGCCTCGCCAGACCTCCTCTCCTCCCGCTCATGCTCGCTGGAGCTGAAGCCAGACTGCCGCCATTGTCGCCATTGCCGACGCCTGTTCCCCGACCAACCCCGACCCCACCGAACCACCCCTGTTCTCAAGATCTCGACGAGTCGCCGGAGCTTCGCTGACGCCTCGACGCCTGACGATTTCCGCCATTGCCGCTGAGTCCGTAAGACACCGGAGAACTCCTTCGTCCGATCTCAATCGAACGGCCTAGATTAGAAGCCCTCAAGGGGTAGGTTTTATTAATAAAACCGTCGGGTTCCACGCGTTTATTTTTAGTTTAGGTTTATTTGTTTAGGCCGGTTCGTTTAGTTTAAACCTAGGCCCGTTTAGACTAAGTTACGCATTGTATACGATAGGCCCATTAGGCCTTTTTCTTTTAATTTGATTTTCTGTTTTAGCGTAATAGTTTCGCTTTTCAAAAATTGATATCTTTTATTCTGTTTAATATTTTAGGTGATTCTTTTTGTTGGATTGAAAATTTTATGTAGTTTCTGTAGAATACATATTTAGCTATGTTAAAAATAATTAAAATGCTTTAATATTGTTTTAGCCAGAATAGTAAATCTGCTATAACTTTAGTTAGAAAAATTATTTTTGCATGATTCTTTTGTCATCACTTTATTTTGACATTGCCAAACCCTAGAAATTAATTTGGGTATTTTAGGATTAATAAATAATTAGTTCTAAACAGAATCCTATTAATCCAAATTAATTAACTAGTTCCTGTTTTCCTAATTAATTAATTAGTAAATTAATTTATTTTTAACTTGTGATTAGTTATTCTAGGTTAGTTTCTGTCATTATAGTAGATGAACTTTTATTTATAATTAATAAAAGTTTTAAATTATTTTTCTTAATAGAAATTGGATTAGGCCTAGAATGAGATTTATAATAGCTTTTTAATTAATTCTTTTTGCTCCTAGTTGCTTAGTGAATCCTTTTCTGTTATGTTAACCTAAAACCATGATTAGGTTATATTAAGGAATTTTGTTATATAAAAAACTATTTCTGTTATTGTTTGGAGTAGGGAAAAAAACTTTGAGTGGCCTTTATTTGAGTTTTTCTTTTGGATTTGAGTTTGGTTGTTTGTTGTGTTATGTTACTTTTGTTATGTTGTGTTATGTGATCCTATTGCTATGTGCTTATTATAGTTATTGTTTGCCTCGGTAGAATTTCCGGAGTGCGAAGATTGCTACTACTTAAACCCTAGTTTTTTCGAAGATCGTCAACCAGGCAAGTTCACTTGACCATGCTTTTCTTACCTATGTTTTATTGCATTTAGTGGCACCATTGCAACCACCCCTCAGTAGTGTTATTGAAATTCTTGTAGATGAGTAGTATGCATGAGGTAGGAACCCATCACCCTGTTACCAAGCCCGGGACGTTATTTATTTTAATGCTACGCTATAGTAGACGGGTTTGGTATGAGTGTTCGGAGTGGTGTGAGAAAGGAGGACTCTACGTCAATGACGACAACTCCATGATGGAATCTGCAAGGACTGCATCTTCAAGACCTCAAGACTTCAAGACTCGAGACAAGAATTCAATACACACTACTGGGTGAAGGACGGTTGACGGGCACCTGGAGAACCCAAAGTGGTTGGCCGGGATGCATGGAGAAGCGCCATGACATCTTGCGGAAAGCTTCACCCAGACTCAAAGAGACGGAAGAATACTTCACGCCGGAAGCTTACTGTGCAACCGCAAGTCATTATGGGCTCTGGCTTGGTTGACCTTAGTTGTGACTCTGGCTGGGACGGTACTAGCAGATGTAGAATGATGGTAGGATTGGATGGGTACCGGACAGTGGTCAGAGGAACTCTTTGGAAGACCATGTTTCGGTCATCTTGTTCTCAAACACCGTGAAGTGCGAGAACGTAAATAGAGGGATCGAATCTTGCGGGTAAAGTGTACAAACCTCTGCAGAGGGTTTGAACCTAATCGATTAGCCGTGTCCCCGGTTACGGACAATTTGAGCATCTGGACTTGGATCTATCTCAGAACTCTCAACACCGGATTGATAACTTAATTGTGGGCAACATATGATGAATTTTGGGCTATGAGACATCGGTTGGCGGAACCATGTCATGATAGAAAACTCCTTAGTGCAGACTTCATTCTATTCCTTTGATGTAGGTAAAATAAAATCAGCTTTTACGCAAAACAAAACTCAGATACAGAGCCACAAAGCCAAATTGTATATAGTATAGTTTTACCATCTGTTTATTCATGTTGTGATCTTGCGGTACATTCAATGTACTGACCTACACGGCTGCAACGTATCATGTTGCAGATATTTCCTCAACAGTAAGAGTTACGATACAGGGTTACGGTCTACACTCAACCTGCCGATGGCGTTGATGGGACTCCACACCCGTTTGATTGTTTCCGCTGAGTATTATGAGGTATATATCATTTTACGTAATTTATACATGTGATTGCACTTTGATATATACATTGATGTACTGTGTGTGCCAGCATACTGATCCAGGGATGGCACAGATACACAGAGGCTTGACCGTCTGAGGTCGGGTCGCTACATGATAAATCATATATTTTGTAAGTCTAAATTATTTCAGAATCGGTGACCCACACGTATCCATGCATTGATTTTTCCAGTGTAATACGTGTTGCTAATATAAGATGAATTGTGATATATTGTGTTGCAACTAAGTGTCGATCCTGCAGCCCAAAACCCATTGGGGTTGCGAAATAATTGTCACACGAGGTCAGATGATGACATCTTTGGCCCATGGTAAGGGTGATGTCATACTAACTAGGACGATTTATATTCATATATGTTTATGTATGTGTTTTCTTAAGTGTTTGTGCATTTGACACACAAGGAACCAGACCCCTGGTTTGATGCTTTGGTGTCTCATTGATGCGAACTATTCTTTTAGTTGGAAGCAATGTTCTAGTCAATAGTGAGGCGTCAATAGTGATTTCATCAATCTTGAAGCTCCGCAGTTTCGACTCGGCTTCAGTACATGATGTGTGAGCACGTGTGTGTGTGCATCTACATTGTAATCGGTATTCCTAAAAAAGTTACTTATTTGTTTGTTATCACTTGGAATGTTTTGCTTCATAGAGCATTATATATTATAGAACTTCATGGGTTTTTCTTTCAAATAGTACACATAATATTTTGAATTTTGTTGTCAAGTCTAGGAGGGTTCACGGGGGCATGTCCACATGGGAGGATGGGAGCTAGTGTTTTTTCGTTTGGCTTTACCGTAATGGTATTATTTTTGTAAGTACAAAATCTTCCATGAAGGATTTTTTAAGACTATAAATTATTTGGATGGGTTATTTTGGCAAGATATGCATAAGAGGAAAAGTTGTATGTCTCATTTGCAAATATACATGCTCTTATTTAAAGGATCATTATATTACTGGGATACTTTGCAGCTCACCGCTCAAAACAATGCAACCATGTAGGTTATGCTCGAAGGTGGCAAAGGAGATTGAAGGCTTAGTGAGGGTTATGGGTAAGGGAGAGAGGATCCTAAAAACGAAATTGCGCCCCCCCACCCTTCCAATTTTTTTTCTATTTACCAAATTATAACACATAAATCTGGTTTGACCTATTGCCTACTGCAATAATGTCATTAAACTTCAAAATAAAAGGTTAACTCTAGTATAAAAAACATATGTTATGGCCTTGACCATCGGATTTGTATAATGTTTTCCCACGAGTGGTGCTGCCCTATTCAAGGCCTTGTCTTGGTGTCCCGGCCGCTACATGGCTTGTTACATGTTTGTCGGTGATTGTTTGATTGTGAGTGTTCCATCTCGCTTTAGACCATGGCTAATAGTATAGCCAACTAATTGCTATATGAAGTTGTCATATCATCTAGAGAATTCATCCATAGTTACTCACATACTCTCTCCATTCCAATGAGTAAGGCGTGCACACATCTCAGTGTCAACTTTGACCATAAATTGGACCAACCAAATGTGGGTTATATGTAATAAAAAATATACCGTTGAATTCATGTTGAAAAGAAGTTTTCGATGGTACAATTTTGAAGTCACAAAAATCCATATTATTTATGTAATTAATGGTAAAAGTTGGATTTTAAAAAGTGTGTGTGCCTTATTCATTGAAATGGAGGGAGTAGTACGGTTGACTCTTAGATTAGTAGTTTTTACAACCTTCTATGTATCTCTTTCCTCATATGTATTACATTTGCATCGGAGCATGTGTAAAAGTTGGCTCTTAGATGAGAGCCCACTCCCCTCATTTTTCATGTCTATCTCCTCCACATAAGTAAAAGTGTTATGTAAGAGGGTTATAGGCTCCTTATTATACTTGCTCTTTTGTTGGTTGGATTCTCAATGGTAGCTAACATGTGGCATATTCTTGCCTTTGATGTCTTTGACGGCATTTCATTAAAATATTGGTTGTGTACATCTTGCAGATACAAAAGGTCAGGAGGCTAATCCTTCCATAATATATTTCTATATAAAATGCTCTAATAAATTTAAATATTTAAAGCTATGGCACATGTGTCATGTGGCTCTAAGGGGCCATTTGGTTTGCCCCAATGCTTTCTTTGTCAATCATGGCCTCGCCAAATATTTGGTGGAAGATTTGGCCACCCACGTCTTGCCAAAAAAGTTGGCTGAGAATTGAGTTGAGGCTGTTGTAGAGGCGCAGGTGAGGGAGTCCTGGATTAGGGGGTATCCGGACAGCCGAACTGTGTACAACGTCCGAACTATTGAAGCGTGAAGATGCAAGACTCAAGACTTTGGCCCGTGTCCGGATGGGACTTTCCTTGGCGTGGAAGGCAAGCTTGGTGATCCGGATATTATATTTCCTTCCTTGTAACCGACTCCATGTAAACCCTAGCCCTCTCTGGTGCCTATATAAACCGGAGAGGTTGGTCCTTAGAAGGCCGATCACAATTACAATCATACCATCATAGGCTAGCTGTTAGGGTTTAGCCTCTACGATCTCGTGGTAGATCTACTCTTGTACTATTCATATCATCAATATTAATCAAGCAGGAAGTAGGGTTTTACCTCCATCGAGAGGGCTCGAACCTGGGTAAACACCTGTGTCCCTTACTTCTTGTTACCATCAGCCTTGACGCACAGATCGGGACCCCCTACCCGAGATCCGCCGGTTTTGACACCGACAGCAGGCGCACCAATTATTTGGTATACATACAAATGAACACCCAAGGCTATTCAACATCCAATTTTCTAATATGGCGTTAGAGGGCAATGATCCAAACAAACAGCCCATAGAATCCACAAGAGTTTACTAGGGTCCATAATAGAAGCAACTTTTACAAGGTCTTGGGCATCGTAATCTAAATCCCAATCTCATTTAAAAATTAGACTTAATAAAAGTTCTAAATACATTCTTGTATCTACATGATGGTGACATTATATATATATATATATATATATATATATATATATATATATATATATATATAAAGTAAGGGCTTCTTTGATTAAGGAATTTCTTCCTTACACTACTACAGAGTGGAATAGCACTGACTGGCCAAATCTTATCATCAGTGACGCGGTTTTGGCCCATCTGTGGCTAGGGGTTAATGATGACTTCCCCAAGGTAGGTGGGCCACTTGGTCGATTAGTGATGACTTCTAAACACATACCGCTGGCAGGTTAGTGATAACATCTCCAATAATTTACATTCTAGACTTTTCTTTTTGTTCTGGTACCAGCCAAGGAATTGAAATTGACAAAAGGGCATACACACATAATATACTGGCACACATCATACACTTGCACAAGCCCTTTACTTTTCATAACTCAGATTCATATATGTGGAGTTCACAACCAACATGCACATTAATTGAACACACTTCATAGCTAACGTATTGAACATACTTGTAAAACCTACAAATATAAGCTTGTTGTATTTGTGCTCATACTATGTTGTCGTGCCAAGTAATTCACCCATCTCTCCTATAGTGCAGGCGCGTGGTGGAGTAAATGAGACATGGTCTTTTTGTGCATTGCCGCTAAAATATAATGTGTCCAAAACAAATTAACAAGTTATGAATTATAATAATAGGACATGAGTATGACGACGTCCACATCTATAGGATCATAATTACCTCTAAACAAGAAGTTGATACACTACTAGGGAAAAGCTTATAAGCAGACGCTTACTAGTAGCACGGGTTTATACCCCTCACTACTGCTACTTACTAGCAGTGTGGGTTTTACCCCTAGCTACTGCTAAGTTGTTAGTATTAGCCCGGGTTTTTACCCCTCGCTACTAGTAAGCGGTCTCTACCGTGCCCTCCCCCCCCCCCTCCCGGGGACATTCCATAGTAGTAGCGAGGAGTATAAACCTGCGCTACTACTAAGTTGATAGTAGTAGTGAGGACTATAAACCCGCGTTGCTACTAACTAGATGGTTTTTGAAGAGCCCTGGAATCCCCATCTCCTCCCCCAAATCCTTCCTCTCCCCTGTCACTCTCCCCACTCTCTCTCCATAGGCTCTCACATGGACCTCCTATGCATGCGCGCCTCCTCCTCCATGGCGCCAAAAGAGGCCGTCGCCTCGCACCGCCGGTGTCCCGGAGCTCGCCGGTCTTCCCCGCATCTCCATGCCACCATGCTGGAGCACCTCACCACCGGTGACCAACCCCACTGCTACCTCCATCTCCTTCCTCTCTCGTTTCTCTTTTTCTCTCTCTCCCTCTGGTTTTACTCACCCTCCCATGTCCTTGCCCGTGCAGGTCATCGCCATGGATGACCAGGAGCTCGCTGCCTTGGCTGCGAAGAGGAGCCCAACGCCGCCGCCTTGCTCGGCCATGGATCCGGGCCCTCTGCAGCAGGCGTTGCTCGATCTGGTCTACCGCTGCCCTTCCGCAAGTCCTGCGACCCCTGGCGTCGCTGGATCGAACCATTGCTACCATTGACAGCATGCACGGGATCGAGATTTTTTTTTTGAAATTAATAGTAGTAGCGCGGGTGGTACCCACGCTACTACTAACAGACGTAGTAGTAGCGTGGACACACCCGCGCTACTACTACAAGTTAGCTGTAGCACCGTAGTAGTTGCACGGGCACCCGCGCTACTACTAGGCTTTTCCCTAGTAATGATAGGACGAAGCAAAAGAGATAGAAGTCATGAAGGAAAACCAATAGACCTGAAGGCAAACATAATTGTATGGAGTAGCAAGTGCTTTCTCCTAATTCTTCCTCTTCTCTTCAGAATTTTTTGTGCAATGCAACTAATTGTGTTTTGTAAGTTTGATGACATTTTACAAAAAAATGACTTGCCTTTACTACATCAACTGAGATATGTAATCTAAAGCCTTAGATGTGTCGAGACTGGTAGTATGAGTTAAAGAATTTTAGTTATTCTTCAACACCGTTAGAATAATTTTACTGAAATCTAAAGCATTAAGAGAATACTATAAGCATCGGGACGGTGAGGGTACGTCGTGTGGCCATGGGGGCTTCGGGAGAATGAAAAGGATAGGGGCTCGATGGTGCTGGGGTATTTGGAATGGAGACAGGCTACAAACTGAATAAAAAACAAGCTTCATAAACAACAACACTGACCTGCAGAAAAACCTAAAGGTCGGAATTAAAGGCTCAACACAAACGGGTCAAACATAACAACCTGTTAGTGAAAAATGTTAGTCCATTTTGGCTGTCGCTACACACGATCACTAACCCGTTATTTTCAAATCCATCTGTGATAACCATCAAGTCAAGCCCCAAATGCAATATCATTGACACATCTCGGCTTGCGGGTCAGTGCAAATGCTCATCACTGACGTGTCGTCACTAGCCAGCCAAGGCCCAAGGCAGTGCTAGTCGGATATTTAGTAATGCTAGAAATATCTACATATCAAGACACTTTGGACCATGGGATTGGTGTTACCAAATTACTATACAATCCCCATACATGACCTACATCATTTCATAGTAATCTAAACAAGAGCTTCAACTTCCTTTTTCTTTGAGAAGTCTAATTCACTTACAATGCATCTCCTCAATCATGTGTTTATTTTGTATGCACCATCCAAAGAGATTTCTTGCAAACAGACGTGTGTGGCCCATCGGCTGGCATGGCCCCGCATGGACTTCATGCATCTGTTGTTGTGAGTGTGTCGTTGGTGGTCATTTGCGGTGAATCGCAATTGTTAGCCTGTGCTGGAGTGACGACAACCATGCTTGCACACAAGCTTGGTGATGGTCTTCCTCTCAACAGTGTGTGTGTGTGGTTGCGTGTTTGTCCATAACATTGGCTTTGTGGGCGAGTCGTAATAGTTTTTGGACACTTTTTTCTATCAAATTGCTAATTCTCTTGTGCTTTCGGTGTACTTTAAGCTCCTATGGTCCAAACAGGTCAGACCATAGCATAGATAGAGATCTGGGCCTATTTAGCCATTTTCATTCCTAACTGGGCCTTACGGGAGGGCGGGCAGGGGGGGTGCAATGTACCTATATAACTATCTTTACCAAAAAAACCATATTACTATCTGGTCTGGGCTCAAAACTACCTACTGAACTATTGCCCACCACTACCACTCAAAAAACAAAAACATTGCCGAGCGTGATAGCGGCCCATGTGCATCGGTCACTGCCAAAGAGAAAGCCTGGTTTCCCTCCTGAAGAGAAATAGAGAAGGGCTTCACCGCGGGAGCTATTTGTCACCTTCAGCGAGACCTAGAAGATGTCTCGCTGAAGGGGTCTATAGTAATGGGCTGGCCCCAAACGCGCATAGTAAATACAGTAAAAAAAGAGGAGAAAAGGACGCGCAACTGAGATTCAAACCGCGGCATCCTCGCTACGGGAACGCACAGCTAGCCACTGGGCTAGGCTATGGTTTCTGATGTACTAGTAGGGCGGCCTTACTTAAGTCGAAACGAGTCGAGTTTTCCACTGTTTTTCTTTTTCTTCAGTTTTTTCACTGGCTTTTTCTCTATTTACATTTTATTTTTCTTTTCTTTCTTTTTCTTTATTCCTTATTTCATTTTCTTCTCTGATTTTTTTCATTATTTTCTTTTCTCTTCTCCTTTTTGTTTTTTCTTGGCTTCCCTTTGTTTTTCCATTCTTATATACATGATCAACATTTTTCAAATACTTGTTCAACATTTCTAAATATTTGATCAACATTTTCCAAAAACTTGTTCAACATTTATATATATATCATCGGCATTTTTTCAACTACTTGTTAAACATTTTTTATATACATGATTAACATTTCTTAAAAAACTTGTTCAACATTTTTCAAATTCTTTATAAATATTTGTTCAAAATTTTTTAGATACATGATCAACATTTGTTCAAACACTTGTTCAATATTTTCAAATACTTGTTTAACATTTTTTATATACGAGATCTACATTTTAAAAATACTTGTTCAACATTTCTTCAAATACTTGTTCAACATATTTAAAATAATTATTCGACATTTTCAAATACTTGTTCAACACTTTTGAAATACTCATTCAACATTTTCAAATACTTGTTCAACATTTTTCAAATACTCATTCGACATTTTTCAAATATTTTTATATTGTTTTTTTCCAATATATATATGTTAGAATATTTTAAAGTATAAACAAAAATGTGAAAATAAAAGAAAAACAGGAAACAGAAAATATAATACAACAAAAAACAGGCTATGGCTTTCCGGGTGCATGGGCCGGCCCACGTTGCTCCACCCCTTCAGTGAGTCTAGAAGTATTTTTTGCGGGGGAGTGAGTCTAGATGGGCAAATCCTAAACGGCGCCCGTTGCGCCCGTTTCTTCTATTTCGACAAACGGGCGCACACCCTCTCTCCGCGATGGGCCGGCCCCTTTTCATTATTTTTTTTCGTTTTCTGAACTTGCAACAAGGGCGTATGGGAATCGAACCATACGCCGCGGGGTTCTCTATAGAACGCACTAACAACACAGCCAAGCCACCTTCTGTGACTATCTAATTCCTCTTTTCTCTTTACTTCTCACGTGTTTTTCTTTTTCTTTTTTTATGTTGTTCTTTCTTTTTGCCTTTTCTTTTTCTTTTTTCCTTTTTCTGTCTTTTTCAAAATCGACGAACTTTTTTTCAATTGTATGAACTTTCTTTGCGATGAAGTTTTCTTCAAAATACGCCAGCTCGTTTTTTCCAAATTTTGTTCACGTTTCAAAAATAGTTTTGAATTCGAAATTTTTGTTCACCGTATTGAAGAAAAATGTTCACCATACATTGAATTTTTTTTCAGTGTTTATAAAAAAAACGTTCATCATGTATAGAAATTTTGTTCAGAATGCATTCAAAAGGAGTTCATCGTATTTAAAAAAAGTTCTATGTGTATTTGAATATTGTTTACCATACATTGAAAAAATGTTCAGTGTGTATAAAAAAATGTTCATCGTGTAGAGAAAGTTTGTTCAGCATGCATTCAAAAAAAGTTCAGCGTATTTTAAAAAAATGTTCAGTATTTCTTTGAATAATGTTCACCCTATACTAAGAAAATGTTCAATGTGTATTCTAAATTCGCTTTCTAAAAATAGTTCACAGTACAAAAAAAGTATTCAAATTTCAAAATTTGTTCAGTTTTTGAAAAACATAGTTCACGTTTAAAAGAAAAGGAATATTCGAAATTTGCGTATGATTTTCGAAACATTTGTTCGCATATTTAAGATTTTCATTTTTTCCAAGAATTAATGGAAAATGTTGAAATACCCCGGATCTACCATTTGGGCTGGTACTTAAAAACAAACACCGTTTTTAGGACGTAGACAATTAGTATCCCAGCTGGCCAGCTTCGTTAGCATGCAGCGCTAGGTCTTTGTTCGAGTCCCATTGTCATCGTTTTTGTTTTTCAATTACCTGGTTCGCTCGAGGCTTCGTTTGGGTTTTCTGCGTACGTCGCGTTTCGTGGGCCGGCCCAACTAGCCAGGCGCGTGGGCGCCGGTTCTCCTAGCCGGCGCTTAAGGCGCCGACTAGGAGCTCCCGTCTAGATGTTAGACTCGCGGAAGGCGAGGAATAGGGGCGCCCGCGCTGTGGAGGAGTCTGGACAAAAAGGCTTCATTAGCGATGCGGGGATGATCGCCACCCTATAAAAAGATACCGGATTGCATAATTGCATTTCGTGTGTGTCGATTCAGCCGCCGCTCAAAAGAAAAATGTGTGTCCGATTCAGCCGTAAACTCGAGCTGCCCCTTCCAATCCGCTGTTGGTTGTACCGATCACCGGGTACACAGCACGTAACGTAAGAGCTCCGGCCAAATCCAGCGTTGCATGGTATTACGTACTCGGCGTGAACCTCCGAGACTTTCAAACCGCAACCGAATCCATACACAGACAGACGTTGGAGCAACTACGTAGAGGCAATCATACCGTGGCACACCGGCACGTCACTAGGAGGAGGCCAACGCGGGCGGCGTGAGCCCTCAGCCATTGATGCAGACAGACGAGCCACGTTTCAGAAATGGGTTTCCTCCATCCATCGTCCTCCTCACAACCTCTCTCATGCCATTGGCGTGCGAGGACTGACGGGGTTTATTGCGCTGCTGGCCGAAGCGATGCGATGGCGATGCGACGTGACATGGCCAGGCCAGGGTAATAATTTCGCACGCGCGCCCGGCCTGGGATCATGGCCTCGCTCACTTCACAGCACCGCACATCCGTCGGGCCATCATTTCAGTACACATCATCATGCATCATACACCATGGCATGTCCGAAACTGCCAATGCCCGAAAGAAACCCGAAACCTGCCACGCGGGCCACTCGTCGTCTGTCACATGTTAAATGGTCTTCACTGCACGGGGTAGCATCGCTATATGTTCTTAATCAACCTTACACAGTGAACCGATCACATCACGTATACTTACTGGAGGATTGGCCGAAGTTACCGGGCCACCGGGGCATTTTACTGCAGGGGCACAGACGACACGAAATCGATCCACACACTAGTAGGACTAGGACGGGAATTATCTGCTCACGGAAAGAGAGAGAGCGCGCGCGAGGACCAAGCGCCCACAAACCAACGCTGCAGCGCCCACAAGTCGCTGTCGATCGGCCGAGCGCGCACGCAGTGGAGATGAATCCGTGACGAGCGCAAACGGACGCGAGCCACTGCCTCCTCTCCTGGCCACTGCCCGGCGAGAGAGGTAGAAACGGGAAATTTTACCCATGATTCGAGGGATGGGCGTCGTGAGGCAAAATCTGGCAAAGGGTCACGTCGATTGGACGGCCCTTCATGGGGACGTTCCTCATACGCGGCCATGCTCTGACAGTCACAGGCTCGCAGTGTCTCTATTTTTTACTACTGTCCAGTACGTATTTTCGACGGTAAGAGATCTGTGGAGTGTCCAGCTGGATTATTACCGCACGGCACGGGATGGCTGTCGTGGGTACACTGTACCGTTGCACTGGACTGGAGATCGTTACATTGTAGCCTCAGTGTTTGCATTAGGGACTAGGGAGTACGTGTAAGCGTAGGTACACTCATTGGTCGCACTTGCGGCTAGCCACTAGTACTGCTAGCCTACAGCTACTGGACAAGCAGGCAGGAGGGCTACGCTGCAGTCTACGAGTACGTTCAGCTGTGTTGCTGTTCGTTCACAGGGAGGAGTACGTACGTACTCTTTCGTCTCATCGATCGGTGCCGATCGGTGCCGATCAGTACACAAAGCAGGGACGAGCAACGGCTCTATTTTTAAAATTTGAAAAACATTACTGTAGTACTACCTGTCAAAAGGTTAATCGGGGACCGGAGGAGCTGTTGGATGGTTTCGTCTTAAAACTTTTTGGACGCAAAAGATGAGTCCAAACTCCGAGACCTTTCCCTTTTCACTTTTTCCAGGACCGGAAAAGGACCGGCCCCGCTGCCGCTAGTATGATCACGTTACTGTAGATGACATCGCAAATGGATGTGGCCCACACGACAGTAAAACTCAACATCATGGTTTCTTTTTCAAACAAAGCAATAGACTTGCCATTTTCATTGAGGGCCTCTTTGATTCGCAGGATTGTTAAAATGAAGGAATAGAAAAAATGTAGGAATAGGATGACATGTCCCATAATATCCTACAGGATTTGAAAGAATGTTTGAGAGCGCAGGAAAAAAAAGGAATTTAACAGAAAGGTTTGAGTAGATGGAAATTTTCCTCCAAAATGCAGTACAAATAAATTCTATGGAAAAATTCCTAAGGATGACAATCCTACGAATCAAACGAGCATCACAGGAAAAATTCCTAAGGGTACACATCCTCCAAAAATCCTATGTAATTCCTTTGAATCAAAGTAGCCCTAATTAAGAAGAGGTTTCAAAACAGACATTGCCAAGCGGCGGAAAAACAAAAGAATTACTCTTGCGGCATTATATTACGCAAATGCTTAGCTCCCCAAATAGAAACTTCCTCCTTGATGCGTGGCATGACAGTCGTCACTGACGCCGCTTTGTTTCTAAAAACACGGGCATTCCTTTCATTCCAGATCTCCCATCCCACAATTAGTAACAGAGAAGGCAGGGTCTTCATCGGGTGTGCATTACCAGAGAGGACCGCATCCCACCAAGATTTCACCAAATCGAACAGGAGCCAGGGGGCCATGGGGATAGCAGGCCCAAGCCATGAGAAGACTGCATCCAAATCCGGACAGAGAAACGACACTTGAATAGCAGGTGTGATGCAGATTCTTGCACCGGACTGCAGAATGCGCATTTGTCGCAATTTGGCCATCCTTTTCTCTGAAGCCTATCTGCCATCCGAACTCTGTTTTGGATAACAAGCTAGGCAAAAAATTGGCATTTGGGAGGAGCCCACGCCTTCCAGACCGTAGCAGCCAAACTTGATTGCGGGAGGTCACTAAACTGCGCCAAGCAAGCAGACTTTGCTGAGTACTGCCCGTTATTGGTTACCTTCCACATTATAGGATCTTGGACGCCAGATTGAATAGTCACGGTCGCTAGCTTATCCCAAAGGGCCAAGAATTGTTGAAGATGTTCTAGAGTGAGGCCAATGTCAATGTTGATTTGCTCTATCCAGTGCCTATCCCTTATGGTTGTGGCAACCGTAGCACCTTTCTTGCGTGAAATATCAAAAACCCTTTGGCACAATGTCTTTGGGCCTAATGCCTTGAAGCCAAGAAGATTCCTAGAAGGAAGCCTTCTGTCCATCGCCGATCATGACATCAGTCAAGTTCGCAGGTCGTGGTCAGATGTCGTGCAAGGCGTCCCCAATCCACACCACGCGCAGGTGGGTCATCCCACTCAAGCCATAGCCACGTCAATCGGAGGGCGGCGGTAAACTTGCGATGGTGCAAAATGCCAAGGCCCACATATTCCTTTGGCTTGGAGACATGCTCCTAGTTAATCTTGCACTTGCCACCACTAACCGTGTCACATCCTGCCCAAAAGTAGGCACATCGCAACTTGTCAATCGTTTTTAGAATCTCCACGAGGATGTCGAGCGATGTGATGTGATAAATGGCCACCGCCGTAAGGGCTGCCTTCACCATCATGGCCTTCACTTGGCTTAGAAAACGAAAGAAGGCTCGAGTATCTCTCGCCTGCCAAAAAGGAAAAGAAAAGAGCATCTTTTTTTTCTCCCCATGATGAATGGTTTAGCACGGCGTGCGATTACCGATGAGAGCATATAGGCTGCATGAATCCGTGGGATACGATGGACTGTAAGGGCCCGTTCGAAAGCTCTCCAGCTTCTGAAACAAGCCAGCTTCTCGCCGGAGCTGGGCGAGCTGGCTTCTCGCGGGAGATGGCCTCGCGTTCGGCTGGACGGGCTGGCTTCTCGCGGGAGAAAACGGTTTGAGCATCGTTCACGAGAGAAACGGTTCGAGCGTCCACTTTGGGAGGGCAATCGAGTGTAATTTCCTACAACTCCTGCTTCTTGTTTTTTCGAAGCTGGGCCGGGGCTGCTCCCAAAAATTGCACTGCCTGCTGCTCGTTCTCCTGGAGCCAGATTCTCGGAGCGCTTCCGTTCGGCTGGCTTCTCGCGGGCTTCTCGGGAAGTTGGAAGCCAGCGGACATCGGAACGGGAAGCGGGATGCCATCGCCGACTATGTGACCATTTTGTCTTAGCAGTACTAGTGGTTTGCTTGAACATTCTCTGTTCATGGGTAATCTGATGCCGGGTCGAACTTCGTGCGCGCAACCCAAGCGAGCCCGACGTTCAACGACAGGTGCCCGATCGTGTGATGTTCCGCACGACGGCTGCTGCTCCGTGAGAACCGAGCGCTCGCATCAACAGCGTGCAGGTTAGCCGGGGCCGCACAATTATGTGCGCCAGCGCTGCAATTTTTTTACAGGATGGTTAATTTGTGCGCCGCGCGAGAGTCGAGAGAGACAAGGATTATGCGCCTCGTTACCGGCGCCCGAGGGCGAAAAGAAGAGAGCTCGTGGAATGATGCCTCTTGAGCTTCGAGGGTGCTTGGATCACTAGAGGCCCAGAGGTAAAGGTAGTGGTAGTCGCTTTGGTCGACAAGAACTTTCAAACACCTCGACTAGTGGGTGACTAAAACTAGTTTAGTCTTTAGTCACCCCATCCCCAACTTTTACCGACTAGAGACTAGTAGTAGTCATCTTTAGTCAAGAAACCTTCAAACACCTCGAATTTTCTTGACTAAAGTCCCTCTCTCCTTTAATTGGTGTTGCACAAATGACATTTAATCTTGAGACATTTAATATCGACTAGTAAGAATACCTTCCAAACAAGTACCGACTTAAAAACTTCTACCGATAAATACACGACCAGAGAAAGATCCAAACACCCTCTTTGTCCGTTTCAGCAAAAGACAGAGCATGCATGTGTGCGTGTGATATTATCATCGTGCTCTGCACCCAAAAAAATAGGAGCATTTGGCGGGGTGTTTTATATTATGGGCTTGATGGAGCTTTTTTTAAGAAAAAAATTGGAATGCATTTACAAGTTTTAAAAAGGAAATGTTCTGTAAAATTTTATTCAATACCACGGTTATTTTTCAGGCTAAATAAAAAAATAAAAAAATCGGCCCAAATACAATGAAGAAAAATTGGCCATATATATATACACATATTCATGAAATTTTATACGTACATACCTTCAGTTTTTTTAAATGTTTTTTTGGGTGAAAATAACAAAAGGCTTCACGGAGCCCGGCAACCAAATGCACTCTCGGGAGGAGTATGAAACTTGGCTGGGAAAACGTACTCCTTGTAGAACTACACAAGTGCATTGTGATTTTTGTAGAGTACTTCAAGCAGCAGTACTAGTACTAGTACAGTATTTTGGCAACGTGAAACCTTTCTAAAGTAGAGATGCTCTCTCTTAGTACTCCACAGCTGGAACCAACATGATACTGCTCCCTCTTGGGGACCCGTTCCTAATGCGGTACACCATAAGATAGATTAAGCATAAAGTAGTGTACACTAAACAAGGCAGTGGCATCTCCCCGGACGTCACCGTTCTGTTTGCTCACGTAAAATATTTCGTGAAGCGCTAAGATGCTCATTCTACCCTCCGACAGTGTTGCTATGCTTAATTAACGACTAGGTTAGGTTACCAGACCACCAATGTTTTACCTCCACTTCGCACAAGCGGAGATGAGACGGGCGTGCGCAACGTTTTTGGGTGCACCTTGCTGCAGTGCAGTGCAGTGTTGCCCATCACGGCAGTCCAGTGCAGTGCAGGAGGTAGCACTGTCCACCCTGCATGCCTCTCGCTAGCTTCTCCATCAAGCCGTGCTCTAGCTCTATGCTAGCCGCAGTGGCCGCAGCTACATTGACACGCATTGATCTTAGCTGCTGCTGCTTGTACTCGACGGTACCGCTGTGCTGTGTTTATTTACTCTCTTCTCTACCACCTTTCGCACTTTGCTCTTTACCGTGTCACGTACGCCCCCTCCCTTCCTCCCGAGCCAGCTGTGGCCAGCGAGGATCGTACTGAATGGTGCGTACGAACGACTCGGCTAGCGCCTAGCAGTCTTGCAGCAGCGTGACAGGAAGACAGGGGCGTGGCCAATGCCGCAAAAGTTGCCAAAATTATTACTGGGCCTGGGCCCACCACCCAACGGCTACCTCGCCTTCCTACGTGGTCGCCCGGCGCCCTCTTGTCACGTGCCACCCTTCCCCCGCAAGCCGTCTCCCACACAGCCACACTACACTAGCGGCTTGCCCCGCCTATATAACGCGCGCCTAGGCCTGCTCGGATCAATCACGGCACACGGCGAGCTCAGTACAGCACAGTGAGGGGAAGGAGCACCGAGGAGACAGTAGCTAGCGTTGCGAGTTCCCCGGCAATGGCGTGGTGGAAGAACGCCGCCTTGGTCGCCGCGGCGTCGCTCGCCGTGGCCGCGGTGGTCTGCGCCGGCGTGGCGGCGGCCGCGAGCAAGTTCGACGACGTCGTGCAGCCCAGCTGGGCCAACGACCACGTCCTCTACGAGGACGATCTGCTCAAGCTCCGCCTCGACAGCTCCTCAGGTACGCTCCGTCGTCTCGTCTCACTTCACAGCGGCGCGAGCTTTGTTCATCAGTGATAATGTACTAATCTCTTCTTTTCTGCATTGTGGCTTTGACAGGCGGCGGATTCGCGTCCAAGAACAGGTTCTTGTACGGCAAGGCGACCGCGGATCTGAAGCTCGTGCCGGGGGACTCCGCCGGCGTCGTCACTGCTTTCTATGTGAGTGAGTGCAGGCCCCTGTTGCTCTTCGTCTTGGCATTGCCATTTCAGCTGCTCGTGACATCTGCCCCGTGAACTGCTGCATTCATTCTGCATTAGGAAACAAGATGATGCATCTTCCAATGTTGATTCCATTATAAGGATTAATCTGAGTAAAATGGGGATGGGTCGATGGGACATGCTCGCCGTGTCTGTCATGGTCAAAGCATGGATGCTGCCAAGCACCTATTTACAAAGAACATGGCACGTGAACAAGCACAGCAACAGAACAACTTTCTTAAAAGCTGCCACTTTAAACAAAATAACCCTGAACGATTTACCGCCGTTGAGTTACTACTAGTGCTTAATTAGTGCTTGCTTGACAGTACGTACTGTTGCATCCTCCACCTCGAGTAAATGAAACTAATCGATGTTTGCAATGTGCAGCTGTCGTCGGCGGGGGAGAAGCACAACGAGTTCGACTTCGAGTTCCTGGGCAACGTCACCGGCGAGCCGTACCTGGTGCAGACCAACCTGTACATCGACGGCGTGGGCAACCGGGAGCAGCGCATCGATCTCTGGTTCGACCCCACCACCGACTTCCACACCTACGCCGTGCTCTGGAACCCCAGCCAGGTCGTCTTCCTCGTCGACGACACCCCCATCCGCGTCTACGACAACAAGAACGCCTCCGCCACCAAGCCCAAGGGCCACCACCGCCACCCCAACACCACCGCCACCCAGGCCCAAACGGCGTCCGCGTTCCCGTCGCCGCAGCCCATGGCCGTGTACAGCTCCATCTGGAACGCGGACGACTGGGCCACGCGCGGCGGGCTGGTCAAGACGGACTGGTCGCACGCGCCGTTCGTGGCCACGTTCCGGGACGTGCGCGTGGAGGGCTGCGCCTGGGCCGCCAACGCCTCCGACTGGGACGCCGGCGAGGTGGCGCGCTGCAGCGGCAGCTCGTGGGGCAAGGAGGGCCGCTACTGGTGGAAGGAGAAGGACATGCAGGAGCTGTCCGTGCACCAGAGCCACCAGCTGGTGTGGGCGCGCGCGCACCACCTCGTCTACGACTACTGCGTCGACACCGACCGCTTCCCCGTCCAGCCGCCCGAGTGCGCCGGCCGCTGATCCGCCGCGTCGTCGCCGGCCACCTCCGTCGGAATCTTAATTAGTAGAATGGATCCATGACATCGATGGATCGTCGCAGCTGCTCGTTTTCAGTTTCGATTTAGGTCCGTACGTCTCTCCGATGAACTTCGACCGTGTTTGTTATCTCTGCCTTGTAGTTCCGTTGTTATGTGGAGGTGTCTTTTGTATAAATTCGTCCGTGGAAATGATGGATGGTTCTCTGTCTGTCTGTTGCCCGAAATCTGGTTTCTTCTTTGACATGGGTTCCATCTTTCGACGACAATGCTCCAATTAACCCGTGATACTGCGTTCATCCATGCAATGTTCCATGTCTAATGCACGGTGTGGTCCTCTAATCAAGGTTCGATCCAGTACTTGGTACACTTTAATCAAAGGGGTAGCTCAGTAAAGTAAGTAAGTTAGAAGGTACAGTTCAGTAACGGGTGGTCCTCCATTTGAGCGAGTACGTAGATGCCACTGCAAGGTTGCAGGAAAGGCCCAAGGATAAGGCGTCAGTACTGATGAGGCTCACAAGTCAATAGAGAATCGTTTGGATGCATCAGCCTGGGTAAATCTCCCTCGTCACGAGCTCCCTCTATCTTTTTTACCTTGCTGCTCATGATGGTAGCTTTGGTCAGAATGGGCCAAGCAGCCTTTCAATTTTTTTTGCTTTGGCACAGCCGCCTGAGATGATGGGAGCTCGGCTCGCCTTTCGTTCACAAACTTTGAAGCTCTGCCGCATTCGAGTGAGCGCACATCCATGGATGGATGGATGCCATCAAGCACCAACGAAAGGACGCTGCATCTTTGTTCTTCTTCAGGGAGTAGAGGAGGACCGTGGGGATGGGCATGTGGAATCGATTGATTGGCACGGCACGCTCCGTGAAGAGGTGTCGCACGTGTGTGTAGCGCCGGAAAGGATAGGCATATGCCCTGTGACTTGCCAGGGCGGAATAGATGCAGCCAATTTTATCCACGGGCTGTTTCGCTTTTGAAATGCAGGATTTTTAGTTGCGAGCAAGAGGCTGAACCCTCGAGCTCTGTGTTGCCCGCCTGACATGATGGGGGCTCGGCTCGTCTTTCTTCACAAACTCTGAACCGACACCACTATGCTGCATCGACGAGTGCATATTCCTTCCATGGATCGGCTGGCGATTCCACCAGGGAGGCTTCAATAGGCTTAAGCCTATCCTTTAAAAATCCTATTTAAACTAAACATACCACTTGAGAAGTATGTTCTGGTGCTTTAGATGCAATAATTGCGATTCATTTGCTAATTAGACTTGGGAACTTGATGTTTTAAGCCTATCCTCAAATGTCATATGCTAGATTCGCCACTGTCATAAAGGTAATCTAGCACGCCAACCCGTAAACCGGCACTGTATCCGTCCGAGGACCAAGAGGATCAGGCCGCAGACACTGCTGAAGAAGTTAGTCATCCAAAACTAGTCGCATATGTCCGGTTGCATTTTTATCAATATTTAATGAAATTAAACAAATTTGATGCATATTTAAACAACCCGAACAATATTTATTCGTACTTGGGATAACTTTTACATAAAACCAAATGGTTTTCGAACTAGACCGGCCCCTAAACCTAGCCTAAATAACAGTCGGCGCCCGTTCCCCAGGTCCGGCAGGGCATCAGCTTCGGGAACTGAAGCTCCGCCTCCTGCAAGCGGCTAAGAGGGGGACGTTGACGAGTCTGCAAGGCTTGGCTTCAACGGGAGCGTTAGAGCCGTGGCCTTCTTGGGACCTGAGCAGCGGCGACCTCCCATGTTGCAACATTTTTTCTGATCATGAACCGTTTTTTAATTTTGGAACAAAAAAGATCAAGAACATTTTAAAAATTCAGATAAAAAAGTAAAAACATGAACATTTTTTTTTCAAAAATGCAAACAAAATAAATATTAGTATGCTTTTTTGGAAAGTGAAAAAAATTTAAAACATGGGAACATTTCTTCAAGCATGTACATTTTTATGAAAATTTGTGAACAAATTTTGAAAACGAGACATTTTCTGAAATTCCTGAATATTTTTTGAAACACGAACATTTTTTATAAATTGTGAGCAAATATTTTAAGCCGCGTACATTTTTGTAAGCATGTACATTTTCATGAAATTTTGTGAACAAATTTTGAAAACGGGAACATTTTTTGAAATTCCTGAATATTTTTTGAAACATGAACATTTTTTTGAAATTGTGAACATATATTGGAAACAAGAACATTTTTTGATATTCCTAAACTTGTTGAAAGACGATTTTTTTAATTATGAACAAAATTTTGAAAACAAGAACGTTTTTTAAGCACAATTATTTTTCAAAAACTATGAAGAAATTTAAAAAAAAGAACTTTTTTGAAATTCCAAACAATATATGGAATTTTCGTATAAAATAAGCAGGAAAAATAAAAAAGGAAAAAGGAATCAAAAATAAAACATGGAAAGAGAAAATGAACATGAAAGAAAACTAAAAAAGGAAAACAGAAAGAAAATAAACAGAAAAAAGGAAAAGTTAGATAATAGAGACAGGAAAAAAGAAAAAGGAAAACAAAAAAGAAAGGAGACAGGAAGAAAAGAAAAACCGGTTCAGGAACCTTCTAGAATTCTCTAGAGAGTTGCCAAAACCAGGACCAGTGAAACATTAAACGGGTCGGCCCAAGACGAGCGGTCGCTCGATCTCCCTGTGCGAAACAGCGACACTTCGACGCAACGAGCGTCCGTTAGGGAATTCCAAGAACAAGCCACCATGCTACTTCGGTCTTCGGCCTTGTGGGTGCTTTTGAGTCCATATGTTTCTGGTACCGTGGGTTAGCGACTTGTTGGTGTTGTTTTTGGTTTTCCTGCTACTCTTTCACCCTTGTCTCTAGAAGTATGTTACTTATATTCAAGAAATATTTTACAACAAACGATGTGTATCATAATATCAACATCCGTTTTCCATATAGTCAAACCTCATTAAAATATATTGTAATTAATTTCAAGCAATGTGTGACTGCAATCCACTATATATTTTTTCTTATCTATGCACCCTGTCACATCTGAAGGCTACACATCCACGCTACCTTAGTTTTTGCCTGCTCGTTGCGCCCTATCATGAGGTTCACAAATTGCAATTAAGATCCTATACTGTTGACAAATTGGCATCTTCTTTTTCACACTTATATTTGTGTAATTGATACACACTTGACGTTAGCTTTTTCTTTAACGGCATACTGATAAGCTTTTATAGTAGAAGTCACAAAAACATTTATATTGTTTTTGTTCGACAAGGATGACCACCAATAATTTTTAAATTCCATTCTTTTTGGATAGAATTCCCAACATAGATCATATGTCATACTTCATACGAATTCAAATCACCTCTAACGATTTCCCGCTGCAAAAGCGCGAGGTATCTTCTGGTTCATCAAGCTTGCACCCACTTGAGCAACACAAATGTGCAAAACAAAACAACAGTGAAATTGTTAGGGTAATAATAAATCTTCACAAGTTCTCAGTCAGTACGTTAGTTGTTTAGGTATACAAACATTAAACAATGAGACATGTGACATCAAGCATGAGTAAACTGCCGGACATTTGGATAGCCCAACAACCTTGCTCGCACCGCATCACCAAATCAAATACGGCATGCGCATTCCTTCCCAATAGAAAAATAACTTGTAATTTATGCCATGATCCATGGTCACCATTACATCCGGGCCCACGGTATATAATCCAGGCGTAGGGGTGGTTCGAGAGACTGCACATTCGTGGCCGCCATTAGATACGGCCCCACCAAAATATAGTTAGCGCTTTAATGATGGCTCACACGCAATCAAATTAGCACGCAGTAGAAATATGTGGCTACCATTACCTCGACGAGGCCCACCGGACAGCGAGCGGCCGGATAGCACCACCCGCGTGTTACGCATCCGGGGTCTGCACGCCACCATTTCAGATCCCAGGCCAAGCACCCCAGACGCGGAGCAATCTCAGGAGCCAGGTTCCTCTCCCACTGACCGTGGGTCCCGTGGATTCACCAGCCAGTGAGATTGGAACCAGTGTATGGTCACGTTTTCACTGCCCCGCAGAAGATCACGAGGTCCGGGCAAGCAGCACGATTCACGACGCCCATCCCATCCCGATCCCCTATGACCAGAACGACCTTGCTTGCCTGCTGGGGCGTATGCAGACGCCACGTGGCTGTCTCGTAGGAGCACGTCTCTCCTCTCGTGGCTCCCGAGTGATCCACGTCTCTTGCCACCTTGACAGCGAGAAAAAAAGGTCACCTAAAACTCTAGGCCCCAGGCATCATACAGCACGAATGAACGTATCATTTTTTTTTGCATGGATACGAATGAACATACTGAAGCCACCGTAGCACGTGCAGTAGACGTGCTGCTAGTATTCGAATGCCATGGCAGTTCAGTGGACTGCACCCAAACTTCAGTTTTCACGCCCTTTAAATACCTTGTGCTCCCACCTATTGATTCATCCTCACCTTGACCTCGTCAGCCTCAAATCCTACCAGCAGTCCAGCACAGGCATTGCCTTGATACTAGCTAGCGTGCACGAGAGATGGGATCGGAGGCGGACATGACCGGCCCCCTCCTTGCCGGTGTGCCGCCGGCGGTGGAGGCGGTGCCGCCTTGGCGGGAGCAGCTGACGGTTCGGGCGATAGTGATGAGCGCCATCCTCGGGGTGCTCTTCTGCCTCGTCACGCACAAACTCAACCTCACGGTGGGGATCGTCCCCTCGCTCAACGTCGCCGCGGGGCTGCTCGGTTACTGCCTCGTGCGGACCTGGACGGCGGCGCTTGGCATGTTCGGCGTCGTATCCAAGCCCTTCACCAAGCAGGAGAACACCGTCATCCAGACCTGCGTCGTCGCCTGCTACGGCCTCGCCATCAGCGGTATGTGGGACTTCAGTTGAGCATTTAGCTGGAGATGCGATTTGGGGTTGCATTTGCTTTGATACTTAACTGAAAACATGCATGATGTGTGTTCTGATGCTGCTTTGTGCTAAGTACGTGCAGGCGTTGCATGTGTATTACTTTTGGGTGGGGGTCACAATGGTGTTAGATTCTTTTTGGTATTATAAGGAAGTTATTAGCAGGTTGATTTTTAAAATTACATTTCTTAGAAAAAATATTTCATTTTGCAGCATACATATTTAATTTTCGTGTTTCCTGGGAGTGGGGAATTGATAGGCTTCTCCCTTTTTCATAGAGTTCACATTATTAATCATTGTATTCGTTGATGCAGGGGGATTCGGATCATATATGCTTGCAATGGATCAGAAAACTTATGAGCTTATTGGGACTGATTATCCTGGTAACAGGGCAGTTGATGTGAAGAATCCCTCACTGAGTTGGATGATCGGGTTTATGTTTCTAGTTAGCTTTCTTGGTATTTTTATTCTCGTTGCGCTGCGCAAGGTAATCATCCTTCTTAGATGTGTGCGCCTTTGGCATTTACATTTTTGTTTCGAATCAAGTGCAACAACTTGGACAACTCTTTGTCTGATACAAATTCAGCAAACTAAGTTAACTTTTGGTGTTTGCTAGGTGATGGTGATTGATTGCAAGCTAACCTATCCTAGTGGAACTGCCACTGCTATGTTGATCAATAGCGTCCACACTACTACTGAAGTTGAACTTGTAGGGTAAGAAACATACCATCATTGATTCTTAATATTGTGCAAACTAAGCTAGCTATATTTTGCAATGATAATCATTTATTGTTGACTCTGCTATGCTTCTTGTCTGATGATTAATAATAGAAAAATGGTTCTGCAACCCGTTGTCCCTATAAAATTGCTTATACTTTTAGCAGGAGTGTGTGATAAACATCAAAACTTATATATTATACATAGATGGTGAATCTTCTGATAAATACAAAATAGCAGTTTATCTGTTTTTATGGAAAATGATGAATGATCTATTTGTTAGATTGTGATAAAGGTTGATGCCTCTATATCAATTTCACCGTTGACAACATATCTTGGGCTACTGTATTTCTTAAGTTTTGGTGGTACTAACTTTGTTTTTGTGCTTTCAGAAAACAAGTTAGCTGTCTTGGAAAGTATTTAAGCATAAGTTTTATTTGGAACTGTTTTAAGTGGTTCTTCAGTGGTGTTGGGGATTCATGTGGCTTCGACAATTTCCCTTCACTCGGCCTTGCAGCATTTAAAAACACGTAAGCTTGCTGCTAATGTGTTTGTGATATTATTTTGAAGTTCACATTTTATAAATCCTTTTATTTCAAAGTTAGAACAAAATGTTGCCTTATCCCCTTTAGGGACTTTTTCCTTGATATCCATGGATTATCATACAAAACTACTTATCCTTTGAGCTAGAATATCATATGCATTATATCCAAACGCTTATAATTTCTATTTTTATAGGTTCTATTTTGACTTCAGTCCAACCTATATTGGATGTGGTCTTATATGCCCGCATATTGTTAACTGCTCTGCACTTGTTGGAGCCATCATATCCTGGGGTTTTCTTTGGCCATATATATCTACCAAAGCTGGGGAGTGGTATCCAGCTGAGCTTGGAAGCAACGACTTCAAAGGACTCTATGGGTACAAGGTATGGTGGTGAAGGTTTCTGATTGTTCATGTCATAATGAATTAATAGCCAATTCCCTATTGTATCTCGATTATGTTTTTTGTCAACTCAACTGTGATGGTTGTTAAACAACAGATCGAGGACGATAAAATGAATTAGTCTAAGAAAAACAAATAAGATCATGAATTAGTACTTACAAGATTTTACAAAAGAAAGTCCCTTATTTCTCCGCATACAAAATAAAACCAGTAAATCTACAAGTTGTTGTTGTTGTGAATATGTGAGTCTCTTTAATGCATTTTTTCATTGGGCATATTGGTTGTAATTTGTGAGAACCATGAAATTGAGTTCAAGAACATATATATGGGTCATTTACGTAATAACTTCCCTAATTATTTTTCGTTCACTAACCGAGTAGTCTTTGCCAACATTATGTCTAGCTAAAACTAAGTTGTGTGTCCACCCTTTCAGGTTTTCGTATGCATATCCTTGATACTTGGGGATGGTATTTATAAATTCATTAAAATCGTTTATGCAACTATCAAGGAAACAATGAATGCACAATCAAACCAAGGAAGGCTTCCCCTTGTTTGGGTTCAGGATGGTAATGTCATGTTCTTATTCCACCCACTAGACCTACCAGCATATCATATATCATGGCTCTCATCTTGTTTTTCATTTATTATTGTAGGTGATAACATTTCCAAATTACCAGCCAAGGAAAAGCTTCTGAATGAGGTATTCGTAAAAGACAATATCCCTCCTTGGTTGGCAGGATCTGCTTATGTGGGCCTTGCAGCAATTTCAGCTGCAATTGTACCGATGATGTTCCCACAGCTCAAGTGGTACCTTGTCCTCTCTGCCTATGTTATTGCTCCTCTACTCGCCTTCTGCAACTCATATGGCACTGGCATAACAAACTGGAACCTTGCGTCCACATATGGGAAGATTGGTCTTTTCATTTTTGCCTCATGGGTTGGCCATCATGGTGGTGTGATTGCTGGCTTAGCAGCGTGTGGTGTTATGATGTCCATAGTATCCACAGCTGGTGATCTCATGCAAGACTTCAAGACTGGTTACCTGACCCTCTCATCGCCAAGGTCTATGTTTGTGTCACAATTGATTGGAACTGCCCTTGGTTGTGTCGTTGCTCCCCTCACCTTTTGGCTTTACTGGATAGCCTTCGATATTGGCAATCCCAATGGCATGTTCAAAGCTCCATATGCTTCCATCTACCGTGAGATGTCAATCATGGGCGTTGAGGGATTCTCAGTGCTGCCGCAACATTGCCTAGCAATCTGCTTTGTCTTCTTCTTTGCAGCCATAGCAATCAACTTCCTGCGAGATGTGACCCCGAAAAGCATGTCCAAATTCATCCCACTCCCGATGGCCATGGCTATTCCATTTTACATTGGGGCATACTTTGCGATTGACATGTTTGTTGGGACTATCATCTTATTTGTCTGGGAGAGGGCGAACCATAAGGAGTCCGAGGACTTTGCGGTCTTGGTTATACGGTTTGATATGTGGTGATGGTATATGGAGTGTCCCTTCTGCGATATTGTCCATCATGAGGATCGATCCACCAATGTGCATGTACATCAAGCCATCCCTTACATACGGCTGAAAATAGAGGAAATTTATTCATTTTATGTGATAGTACCACAAGAGTGCAGAATCACGTTGTGTACATAGTTTACACTCGTTTAGACCTCCAAAATATAGAAGTATGTAATGTGTCTCACCCCTTCTATAAAAAAAGCTTTGTTTGTGATTTTGGTGTCTTCTTAATTTGGTTTCTAGCATTGTTGGTACCATATTTCTCAACTTGATCTATCTTTTGTTTGATACTCGTGGTTTGCCTGAAACTGATCAATAATGTTTTTGGTGTGCTTTTTCTGAATCATGCAGAGGAGACGCATGTGCATCAAGGAATAAGATATAATGCCAAACAAAGACATGAACCATACAAGAAACACATCTGAACTTAAAACAGCCTAAGGATCATTAAGCCAGAGTCGACGATACATGGCTCAAAGACGACCAAAACTAACCTATGATATGACAAGAGTCCCACACTAGTGTGGTATCATTTAACATAGTTTAGAGGGGTTGAATAGATTACTAGTAATAAAGGGACTATTCCCAAATTTTAGTTTCCTTGGTAAATAAGCTTTCTACGACAGTATATCAAGCACCCTACACATGCAAGTCTAATAGGGTATAGCAGCGAAAAGTAGAGAATTATAAAGAGTAGAGTAAAACAAATGCAAACACGGGTTGACTTGGTGGAGATTTGTTTCTCCATCGTTTGAATACTTGGTGCTACCCTATTCCAAGTAAATGGAGGCTTCAAAATGATGGCCTGCAAATGCACATGATTTAGTTGTATCCTTTTCGAAGGAAGAGTATCGATCCCACAGGGAGCACAGGAATCAGGCTTTTGCCTCTTGTTGAGAATTATGTATTTTTATATGTGCAGATTGAAGGAAATATGCCCTAGAGGAAATAACAAAGTTGTTATTTATATTTCCTTATATCATGATAAATGTTTATTATTCATGCTAGAATTGTATTAACCGGAAACTTAGTACATGTGTGAATACATAGACAAACAGTGTCCCTAGTATGCCTATACTTGACTAGCTCATTAATCAAAGATGGTTAAGTTTCCTGACCATAGACATGTGTTGTCATTTGATGAACGGGATCACATCATTAGAGAATGATGTGATGGACAAGACCCATCCGTTAGCTTAGCATAATGATCGTTAAGTTTTATTGCGATTGCTTTCTTCATGACTTATACATATTCCTCTGACTATGAGATTATGCAACTCCCGAATACCAGAGGAACACCTTGTGTGCTATCAAACATCAAAACGTAACTGGGTGATTATAAAGATGCTCTACAGGTGTCTCCGAAGGTGTTTGTTGGGTTGGCATAGATCGAGATTAGGATTTGTCACTCCGAGTATCGGAGAGGTATCTTTGGGCCCTCTCGGTAATGCACATCACTATAAGACTTGCAAGCAATGTGACTAATGAGTTAGTTATGGGATGATGCATTACGGAACGAGTAAAGAGACTTGCCGGTAGTGAGATTGAACTAGGTATGAGGATACCGACGATCGAATCTCGGGCAAGTAACATACCGATGACAAAGGAAATGACGTATGTTGTTATGCGGTTTGACCGATAAAGATCTTCGTAGAATATGTAAGAACCAATATGAGCATCCAGGTTCCGCTATTGGTTATTGACTGGAGATGTGTCTCGGTCATGTCTACATAGTTCTCGAACCTGTAGGTTCCGCACGCTTAACATTCGATGACGATTTGTATTATGAGTTATGTGTTTTGGTGACCAAAGTTTTTTCGGAGTCCCGGATGAGATCACGGGCATGACGAGGAGTCTCGAAATGGTCGAGAGGTAAATATTGATATATTGGAAGGTTATATACGGACACCGGAATGGTTCTGAAGAAGTTTGGGGATTTTTCGGAGTACCGAGAGGTTACCGGAACCCCCTGGGAAAGTTAATGGGCCTCATGGGCCATAGTGGAGAGAGGGAGGTAGGCCACAGGAGGTGGCGCACGCCCCCTTGCCCAATCCGAATTGGACAAGGGGTGGGGGCGCGACCCCCCTTTCCTTCTCCCTCTCCCCCGCTTTCCCCTTTCCCCTCTCCGTTGGAAGGAAGGGGAGGGGCAAATCCTACTAGGACTCCCCCATGGCACGCTACCCCTAGGGCCAGCTACCTCCTCCTACCCTCCTTTATATACAGGGGGGCACCCAAAGGCACATCAATTGTTCTCTTAGCCGTGTGCGGTGCCCCCCTCCACAGTTTACCTCTACTAGGGAAAACCCTATACACAGAATATACCAGCATCGTGATCTATAATAAGGCGCTGCTGCTATTTAGCAGCAGGGCGTGTAGAAGAATAGCGATACTGCTATACAAGTAGCAACAGCGTGCTAGGGACAAAATGCTCTACCATTAAAAATGCCATGACGTTGCCACCATATTAGGTATAGTAGTAGCGCCTGTATTGCAGGCGCGCTACTGCTATTGAACTTAGCAGTAGCGCTTTATCATATCCCACGCTACTGCTAAGTTCAACTAGAGTATTTAGTTATGCTTCTTAACCAAATGAAGTGTTCGGGTTATAAGATATATTCATTTTTTTGTCAATATTGAACCATTGAAATGCAATGAGCACTAGTTTATGCTCATGTGCGAAGTGTTGATTCATTTACGAGTGGCCTATGTTTTTCCAGAGTGTTGATTCATTTCCGTTCCGGCAAATTTCAGGCGCTCGATATGTCCTATTTTAGCTAAGTTCATGCCAGATTTTTCCGTGAATTTAAGCATGACTTGTGCTAGAATATGTAGGAAATATCCAGAGCCCCAGATTAGCTAGTAAAAGAATCAAATGACATTTCGAGTTGACTTTAAGTCTGTCGGGGCTCCATACATGACATTTAAAAAATTAGTGAGGGTCGCTTCTCCTTCTTCTCTTTATGCTAGACCTTTGTTATGCACTAGGGGAAGAAGGAGTTGCGACCATCATCGACGGTCGAAAAATCGGTGAGGGAGTGTCCACCATATATGAGAGAAGAAGAATGTCGACTATTGTCGTGGGGGTCGCTTCTCCTTCTTTTCCTTGTCCTAGATATTTGTAACGCACTAGGGAAAGGAGGAGTAGCGACCATCACCGAAGGTCGCAATATCAGAGAGGGAGTGCCCACCATATACGTGAGATGAGAGTTTAGGAAGGAAGACTCGACAGACCTAAAGTCAACCCGTTGCATATTGAGTAATAGTGATCTGTGTGTTGAGTTTCCTGCTTGTTGCCTTCGATCGATTTTCAATTAATGTTTCAACTATGAACATAGGAAATGTTTGACGACGAAAAGGATTTCGGTATGTGCGAATACTGCGAAGACGAGCGCGGCATGTGTGACAGAAATTTCCTAGTTGACGGTAGGCGTTTCAACATCAAGCTGGATGAGACCTTCGAAGTGGATACAATAAGTCACAACGACAAGTATTTTTTGTAATTAAGCATGACTTATGCTTCATTTGCTTCAACTTATAATTTTAAGTTTTTACTATTCTACTAGTGTATCCCCTGCCATGCAAGAATTTTTATCTTGGATAAGATTGGTTTCAGTCCTATGGAAACTATGGAGGTAAAGAGAGTTCACTTGAGGACCGAACATGGTTATACTTTCGACGCAAAATTATACAATGCAGACACCTACACCTATTTTGAATGAAAAATTGGAGAGCACTATGCAAGGCTTATGCATTTGAGCCTGATATGCTTATCACCTTTGATATTCGTCCAGAAGATGATATTGAAGGTAATATCGACATCCGGGTCGATGTGCAGACGCCTCCAGTTCTACCATTATGTGAGTTTCTCAACCACATTTATGTCTTCGATATTGTTTATTCAAAAATAGTTGACACCTAATTCCTATTGACAGCTTATTTCCATTCAAGCAAACATGTCCGGAGCTTGGTAGACATGACCTACCACTGTCCCGGGGCTGAACTAAACTGCGAGGGGATAAGTCATTATGTTTCATGGCTTGAGGATCTTGATGCTGTCAAGACAAATTATTTTCCTGGACTTGAAAATCTTAGTACTCAAAACGTGCGACCAATAGTGTTTGTATTGAACTATGGTCACATATATTTAGGAAAGATGGTAAGATTTTTACTATTTGTCCTCAGTGCATCTTTTGCATACATTGATTTTTAAGCTAAACTTCATTGCTAAGTACTCCCTCCGTCCGGAAATACTTGTCATCAAAATGGATAAAAGAAGATGTATGTAGACGTATTTTAGTTCTACATACATATCTTTTTATCCATTTTGATGACAAGTATTTTCGGACGGAGGGAGTATGTTACTACGATGTTCTTCAACAGGGACTCTCAATGCTAGTTGTGCCTCATTGGATCGAGACTAAAGGTCGCATGTCCATGGTTAGCTTACGGCCCAGACATCCTACATTGCACTTTAGTGCATTTAGGATTTCTAAAAGCGAGCAAGTCCTAAAAGTCAAAGACTGGAGCAAAATTGTGAAGGATCGCAGAGAAGTACTAGAGGGCAGCAATCAGAAGCGCAACCCACAATTAGGAGACAGGTTCATCTACATGCTCCAATATGGTGAAGCAGGAGTGCTTCACATGTTTTATGCTATTTTACCTGAGAGAGAGAGAGAGAGCAGCAACAGGAGTGATTAGCTAGCTAGAATGACTTCGAAGATGATGTGCTGCACTATGACTATGATGATTAAATAGCTAGTGATGGTGGTAATGAATATGATGATTATTATTAGGTAGTGTTGGTGGTGATTAGATAGCTACCGTAGCTAGTGTTGGTGGTGATTAGATAGCTACCGTAGCTAGTGTTGGTGGTGATTAGCTAGCTAGAATGAGTTTGAAGATGATAATGTGCTACACTATGACTATGATGATTAAATAGCTAGTGTTTGTGGTAATGACTATGATTGTGATTAAATAGCTTGTGTTGGTGGATTAGATTCAAGTGGAGGCTACATATTGTGCACATCGAAAGTACTACTAATCCAAACTAGATCAAGTTTGGATTAGTAGTATAGTTTCGAGATGCACCACATGCTGCCTCCACTTGAACCTAATCCACCTTCATTTCACACACTGTTATGGACATAATGATATAAAAACCTCATAATTGGTACTGTACCAAAAATTGTATAATGGCGTATAAATACAGGAAAAATAAAAAATGAAAAAATGTATACTAGTAGCGCTGGATCGGAAACACGCTACTACTAGTTAGATTAGCAGTAGCGCTGGAAACACCACACGCTGCGGCTATGTGTCTTAGCAGTAGCGTGTGTTGCACACGCTATTGCTAAGGAATAGTTGTAGCGCCTTACTAGTAGCACGGTGACACGCGCTACTAGTAGGCTTTAAACCCGCGCTACTAATAGCACTACAAAAAAAAGACACATCCGTGACATTTTGGGCCGAACAATTTTTCATACATATGACACTTCTATGACGATAATTGTGACAAAACCCGGTATCATCATAGATGTGGTGGGCTCCTACTTCTATGACAAAAAATCATGACAGAAAATGGGCTTTTTGTCACGGCGGGCCGGAGACGCAGCTTGCATGACATTCTTTGGGCCGTCCCATGACGGAAAAAACCGTGGTAGAAGCGTGGGGAGGAAAATTTTGGGGAGTTGCGGTTCACGGTGGGAGGTCGGGGCGGCGATGCGCATTTCTCTCGACACGACGTGCTGCAGCGTGTGTGCGAGGCATTGACTCTAATCGAACCCGAAGCGAGGCGTTGGGCTCTAATCGAACCCGGCGATTACCGCTGCGAGCTACTGGCGTTCTGAACCCGGCGATCGATCGATGGCTGTTAATCGAACCCGATGGAGTGATTCGCCGCTCTGCCGCTAAGCGAAGCCGATCAATTGGATGAGCAGTGAGCCTTGCGGGGGGTTGGATGAACATTGAGCGGTGGCGTTGCCTACGGATGAACAGGACCCGTGGTGTGGAGGGCTGGATGAGCGATGAAGCGGTGGAGGGTGGCCGTGGAGGGTGGTTGAACAGGACCCGTGGTGTGGAGGGCTGGATGAGCGGTGAGCGGTGGAGGGGTGCCCGTGGAGGGGTGGTTGAGCGATGGCGGTGGAGTAGCGGCGGTGGAGGCTGGATGAACAGGAGCCCGTGGAGGCTGGAGGAGGTCGATGGTGGAGATGAGCGGTATCCCGTGGAGTCCGTTTTGCGGCACGCCACACCCTCCCGATGAAACGGGACCACCGTTTCGACCGTGGCGCTCCAACACAAGTCCGCTTTCGTCTGCTTTTGCGTATGCCACACCTCCCGATCAACAGGACCCCCGTTTCGACCGTAGGAGGTCCGTTTCGTCTGTTTTGCGGTACGCCACACCCCTCCCGATCAACAGGACCCCCGTTTCGACCGTAGGAGGTCCGTTTCCTCCGTTTTGCGGTACGCCAGGCCCCTCCCGATCAACAGGATCCCGTTTCGAACATGGCCGGTCGAACACAAGGCCGTTTTCTCCGTTGTGCGGTACGCTAGGCCTCGTTTCCATTGCCTGTTCCGTCCAAGCCCTCCTGATGAACACGACCATGCATTCTGTTCCGACCCAGCCGGTTGGCTCCCCATGAACACGACGACGACGCTGTTTCTCCATTCCGACCCAGCCATGTACATATGCGCGAGTAGGCGTTCGAGACCCTGCCCGTATGTACGTATGTGGCCGTATTTTCTTTCTTGCACCCTCGCCGCTGTACGTACGTGTACATGCTACGTGCGCGCCTCTACTACGACACGTGCGCACCTCTACTTCGACCAGTATGTACGTACACGTTCGCGACCAGAATGACAATGCTACGTGCACGCCGACCTGGTGGGTCCGTATCGCCGTGCACTTCCTTGCTGCGAAGATGTAGCTGGTGGGTCCCAGCAGTCAGGGGCGAACCATTTTTTTTTTGCCCGGACGCACTTCCTTGCGTGCGAAGATGTAGCTGGTGGGTCCCAGCAGTCAGGGGGGCGAATCGTTTTTTGTGCCCGGACGCACTTCCTTGCATGCGAAGGTGTCGCTAGTGGGTCCCAGCGGTCAGGGGGGCGAATCGTTTTGTTTTTTTGCCCGGACGCACTTCCTGCGTGCGAAGATGTAGCTGGTGGGTCCCAGCAGTCAGGGGGAAATGTTTTTTTCGCAAAATACAGTGGCCCGTCCGCTGGGTCCCAGCTGTCAGGTGGAAGAATCATTATTTTCCGTGTAATAAGGAGGCACTTCCTTGCTGCGGTCGTGGACCCAGCTGTCAGCCTCTCCACGTACAGTCCACGTCCAATGGAAGTCGTTCCTTGACCACGTTGACCACGCCGCGCTGAGAGCACCACGGCGGTGGACGACGGTGAGGCCTAGGAAGGGGACGACGTGGAGCCGGGAAAACGCGGCGATGGAAGATCGCGCGGAGAGGAGTACGAGGTTCACTGGTCTGCGGTGTGAGGCTGCCGTCGCAGAACTGGCCAGCCGTGGGAATAGTAGGGGCGGTGAGGCCTCGGCAGACACAGCCGACCACGAGAGGCGAGGAAGCGGCACGACCGACGCTGCTTTGGGCGGCCGGAGCAAGAAGACCAGAGGTTGAAGAAGCACTACGGCCATTGGATGGACATCGTCACGGTCCTTTGGAGCTAGAATCGTTCATATTGACTAAAGTTGACAAAGGCCCCGTCCAAGTCAACTTAGTAGGCCCATTAAGTCAGCCTCCCACCATGGTGGGTCCCAGCTAACAAGGGGAGTATTCATTTTTTGTGCGTAATAAGGAGGCACTTGGTGGAGTGCGGTGACGGCTGTGAGGAACGTTTTTTTGCGAAATACGCTGGCCCGTCCGGTGGGTCCCAGCAGTCAGGGGGAAACGTTTTTTTTCGTGAAATAAGGTGGCCTGTCTGGTGGGTCCCTGCTGTCAGGTGGAGGAATAATTATTTTGCACGTAATAAGGAGGCACTTCCTTGCGGCCGCCTGGACCCAAATTGTCAGCCTCTCCACGTCTGATACTCTTCCGATGGAAGTCGGTCGTTGACCACGTTAATGACGCTTGGCCGAGAGCACCGTGGTGGTGATGCAGACGGCGAGGCCTAGGAAGGGGACGACGCTGAGCCGGGGAAGACGCAACAGTGGTAGCCCGCGCGGAGAGGAGTACGAGGGTTCACTGGTTCGGCTACGGTGTGAGGCTGCCGTCGCCGCAGAATAACAGGGGGTGTAGGTGAGTAGAGGGATGGCCTGGCCAGCGGTGGGAGTAGTACGGGGTGGTGAGGCCTCCGCGACATCACAGCCGGCCACAGGAGGCAGGAGCACGCGACACGACCGGCGCTGCTTTGGGCGGCTGGAGCAACAAGACCAGAGGTTGAAGAAGCACTACGGCCGTTGGATGGACATCGTACGATCACTGCATCTAGAATCATTTATATTGACTAAGTTGACAAAGCCCTTGATACGCGTCAACTTAGTAGGCCCACAGCTCGGATTTGACAGAGAACATATAGCCCGTTTGCGTTTTGTAAGAATGTACAACCCATTGTTTAATTCTAATGGATTTTACTACAGCCCATTTACAGTTTGTTAAAAGTACAACCCAACTTCTAGCTAGGACAACGATTAATAATTTCAAACAACCGCTCAAAACAGAATTCAAAAAAAAATCCCATATTTTGATGGGATCCGAAATATTTTTATCTGAAATTTCTAGTCAGGTTAAATATAATTTCAAAATAAAGTTGTATCACGTTAAAATCCAACGAAATATTGCGCGCGCAACAAGTAATGAAATTAAAATTTCCAAATTCCAAAAATAATATATTTTTCAAACTAATTACGTGTTTGGTGCATAGTAATTGCCCAGTTATTATAATTACATCCCATTTATTATTTCTTAAAGTCCATTTTCTTGTTAAGCCTAATGCATACCTCCTAGGAAACTTTGCAACCCAGCGGGGCGGATAACAAGTTGACCCGGATATTATGTACAATTGTCGGCCCAGTTGCATTGCTGATGTTGAAAAAAAGGCACATGTAGTACAAGACAACCTAACATGGTTACTCAGCCCACATTCATGACGGCCTTGAGAAAGGCCCAAACAAGGCTTCTGTACAACTTTTTGAAGTCACTGAGCTCAATTAATAACTTAAGAAAAAAGTTAGATTGCAGTGGAACCTAATTAAAAGCTATCACGAGCAAATAAATAATTCAACGGGTCCCACTTGTGCATGTGCGTGTGTGTGTGTGAGAGATAGATAGATAGATAGATAGATAGATAGATAGATAGAGAGAGAGAGAGAGAGAGAGAGAGAGAGAGAGAGAGAGATAGAGAGAGACCCATCGGTCGATGCTCGTAAATACATCTTTCAGCCATATGCATTGCTGATGCTCAAGAAAACTTATATAGTTGACACAATCATATAGAACATCATAGCACATTGAACTTGCATACAAAAATTTCACGCAGGCGGCACAATCAGGATGGAAGCAGTGGATCGCTACGGGAAGGGCTATGTTGAAACCAACGAAGTCGTACATAATGGTTCATCGTCTTTATAAATGACGGGGAAATATCTTGAATGTTGTGCAAAGAAAGCATGCAGACAACACAATAACTTCGCTAGCACATTAAGTTGACGTACAACCCTTTCTAAAAAGTTCAGGTACAAAATTAGAATAGGTCACAATCAAATGTCTTTGGCATATCAGTGCTTCAGACCCATAGCTCGGATTTAACTAGTACTATCTGACAAGATTCAGTTGTTACCTCAAATTAGAGCACATCCAAGCAGCCAGCCCTGCCTCTTATCCCAAAGAAGCAGTGGCCTCGGCTGCGCGATTGAGTAGGCCTGCCATCCATCGTTCCGGGCAACACGGGGAAAGTCTAACGTTGACTCCTGTAATGGACGTCGTCGACGGACCCTGGCACCAGCGGCGGCGGCAGGACTTCGATTGATGGATTGACCACTTCTTCGACATGCACGAACACTCGTATGGTACATCCCTAACGTGGTCCGCAGCGGCTTTTGTGGCGACGAATAGTACAACCCCGGTTCCTGCACCGGTATCTCAACACCAATCACCTTCGGTATGGTGGACGGCTTCTTCATCCATGCCACAACAGTGAGCCCGGTATGCGGAGGAACAAACATACTTACGAGCTCACCTCCAAGGTTGTTGATAAGCTCGTTCATGGACTCATTGTTCCAAGCACGTCGAGGCATGCCGTGGAAGGTAAGCTTTGTTAAAACTCAAGCTCGGAGGGCACCGAGCCCCATCACAGGTGCCACCAATCAAAGCTCACCAGCGCGCCATCACAGAACAAACGCCGGGAAGATTCAAACACACGACTGCAGTCGAAAGTTGTCCGGAACCTGACAAAGAAATCAGCCGGTGGCGGACAGACTTCGACGAGCAAGTCACTTATTTGGATGCCGTTCGCAATGCCAAGAGCTTTGACAAGGTTGTCCGGCGAGATGGGAGGCTGGTCGCCGTTGATGGTTACCATCAGCACTTTGCCGACAAACTTGTGGTCAAGCGCCGCCATGCCACTGTTGAGCGACAACACGCAGCGACCAAAGGCAGGACGGACCTCAGGATCTCCGGCTCGGAGATCCGCATTGACCGGCGACATGATAGTGTGCTTGAGTACAGGGAGTACAGGAGGGGGATTTGGGGGAACTGGAGTAGGAATCGATATTCCAGAGGTGGGGGAGGGGCGGGAGACTGAGGATGAAAAGGTAGCATGAATTTCGAGCATGCGCCAATATGCTCTCGACGCATAAGCGCATTTAAAACACCGATGGCGCCCACATGTCGGCCTAAGAGTCCTTATTCTTTCTTTTTGGAGAGCAGGACTTTTTTTCCAGGATCTTTTGAGAGCCCGCCCGAGAGTCATAATTGACCTGTTTGGCATTGTGTTACTACTCGGCCCATATTCAACGACACCTCACTTGGCCCAAACAAGTGTATATCATCGAAAAGACAAGTGAGCTCAAATTATATAACTTGAAAAAGGAGATATACTACGAGCGGTGGAGAATGGTGATGCCCTCATTTAGCCCACCAAAGAGTCCGAGACAATAAACAGTTCGAAACAACGATATATACAACATTCAAACACTGACTAGTGACTACTCGACATAAACAACAAGACATGATAGTTCATAAGAAGTCTTGCTACACCACCAAAATGTACCCATCTGCGGCGCTCAGGACTCTCGTGATCCGCATTTAGAATGACATTCTAAATGAAGCAACTATTACATAGAAAGAGTGACATAGAGCGAGGATGACCAAATGACAAGGAATATGCATAACAAAAGAAAGAACTACCCATCCGTAACCAGCAGCAAAGACAACAAAGTCATTCAAGAGATGATCCAACACCATCATAATTTGCAGCCCCGCTTGACGACGGTGATCCGGAAACACCGGTACTCAACCTTTCGATGCAACAGCCCAATTACCTATCAACTTTGAAGGCTTGAACCACATCACTTTGTCCGTAATTTAGAAATCCAAGGATCAAAGTTAATCCGGATGCCTTTGTCATTCTCACCTTCTTTTGGCTGCAGGCTGTATCGTTGACAATCAGGGGAGTTTGCTCCCGAACTCCTAGGGCTCGCCGTGTAGACACAGTTTTCCATAGCAAACAGAGCCTCTCTGCCATCAAGGTCCTTGCCAACGGTGATCTCCTGGTTAATCAGATAATTGAGTCCGAGAAACAGAGAGTGTGAACCAAGGCTGTTTACCCGCCTCCAACTAAAAAATCCTAAATGCCCCAACAAGCTGGTATCCTGATCATAGACATAACAGCCACTGTCCGGATACTCACGTATTACACGGTGCTTGTATACAGTGGGTGAGGGAGTCCCGGACTAGGGGGTGTCCGGATAGCCGGACTATCGTCACGGCCGGACTCCAAGACTATGAAGATACAAGATTGAAGACTTCGTCCCGTGTCCGGATGGGACTTTCCTTGGCGTGGAAGGCAAGCTTGGCGATACGGATATGTAGATCTCCTACCATTGTAACCGACTACGTGTAACCCTAACCTATCCGGTGTCTATATAAACCGGAGGGTTTTAGTCCATAGGACGAACAACAATCATACCATAGGATAGCTTCTAGGGTTTAGCCTCCTTGATCTCGTGGTAGATCTACTCTTGTACTACCCATATCATCAATATTAATCAAGCAGGAGTAGGGTATTACCTCCATCGAGAGGGCCCGAACCTGGGTAAAAACATCGTGCCCCTTTTCTCATGTTACCATCCGCCTAGACGCACAGTTCGGGACCCCCTACCCGAGATCCACCGGTTTTGACACCGACATTGGTGCTTTCATTGAGAGTTCCTGCGTGTCGCCACCGATAGGCCCAATGGCTCCTTCGATCATCAACAACGATGCGGTCCAGGGTGAGACTTTTCTCCCGGACAGATCTTCAGATTCGGCGGCTTTGCTGCGGCCAATTAAGCAGCCATCTGGAGCAGATCGAAAGCTACGCCCCTGGCCATCAGGTCAGATTTGGAAGTTTAAACTATACGGCCGATATCCGCGGAGACTTGATCTTCGACGGATTTGAGCCGCAGCCAAGAGCGCCGCACTGTCTCGATGGGAATGATCTAGCTCTGCAGCCGAACAGTGCCCTGGAGGCCGCACCAACATCCGCTCCGACCCTAAATCCGGAGCCGGATTCCCCGATCGAGGACGAGTGGTTGGACACCGCCTCGGGGGCTACAATCTCTACGGCGATTGAGCCAAACTCCATCCCTGTCCTTTGCGAAGACCTCGACTCCAGGGTGCCGGACTCCTCTCCGAACTCCGAACCCTCCGCGCCCTTGCCAATCGAATCCGATTGGGCGCCCGCTATGGAGTTCACGGCCGCGGACATCTTTCAGCGCTCGCCCTTTGGCGACATTCTGAATTCGCTAAAGTCTCTCTCTTTATCCGGAGAGCTCTGGTCGGACTGCGGACAGGAAGGTTGGGATACGGACGACGAAATTCAACGCCCACCCACCACCCACTTAGTAGCCAGCGCCGATGATTTAACCGACATGCTCGACTTCGACTCAAGACGTCGACGGTATGGGCGGCGGCGTCGGAGGCGACCAAGACCCAGCGCCTACGAGACGCTGGAAGGCCACCTCGTCATATGACATATACATGGTTGATATCCCAAAACATGGGAACGACTATGGAACAACGGAGGATGAACCCTCCAAGAAACATTAAGCGCCCGGCGTCGTGGCGCCGCTCTAAATCCCGCCACAATAAAGCGGTGATTCCGCACGGGAGATAATAACACCGGACGGTTGAAGAGAACCCCTCCAGCATGACTCGGCAGGAGGAGGGAGAAGCAAGTCCGCACGACGGTCTGGCGTAAAGAGAGGTCGAGGACGATAATTATGCACCTCCCTCCGAAGATGAGGCAAGCCTCGACGATTTACGCATTTAATTTGTCGTGCACGAGGATCCCGCCAACAGGAGGCGTTTCAAACGCATGCTTATAGCCACGGCAAGCAGCCTCAAGAAAAAGCAGCAACATCTTAGAGCTGATCAAGACCTACTAGCTGACAGATGGACTGAAGTCCTTGCAGCCGAAGAGTATGAACTCGAACGCCCCTCCAAAAGCTACCCCAAACGCAGGCCGTTGCCTCGACTAGAGGAGGAAGCACCCAAGTCACCAGCGCACGACATGTCAGACTGGCCACCCCGTGGCCGCGATAGAGAAACCTCTCGGCCCTCTGCTCAAGCCACACCCCGACGCCGCTCAAAAAGTACCAAGGTACGGGAATATGCGCCGGACTTGCAAGATATATTGGAGGATAAGGCAAAACACATAAGATCGATCTACGGATCGCGTGGGCGCCCAACGACACGGGATGATTACCGTCGCGCTGGATACAACAAACCCAGCCGGGCCGAACACAGTAGACAAAGCTCATATGAGCTACGTCGTGATATAGCCCAATATAGAGGCGCCACACACCCACTATGCTTCACAGATGAAGTAATGGATCATCAAATCCCCAACGGCTTTAAACCCGTAAACATCGAATCATACGATGGTACTACAAATCCTGCAGTCTGGATCGAGGACTATCTCCTCCATATCTACATGGCCCGCGGTGATGATCTACATGCCATCAAATACCTCCCACTCAAGCTTAAAGGACCAGCTCGGCATTGGCTCAACAACTTGCCAGCAGAATCAATTGGTTGTTGGGAGGACCTGGAAGCCGCATTCCTTGATAACTTCCAGGGCACATATGTGCGACCACTAGACGCAGATGACCTTAGCCACATAATTCAGTAGCCAGAAGAATCGGCCAGACAATTCTGGACACGGTTCCTAACAAAGAAAAATTAAATCGTTGACTGTCCGGATGCAGAGGACCTTGCAGCCTTCAAACATAACATCCGCGACGAGTGGCTTGCCCGACACCTAGGACATGAAAAGCCAAAATCCATGGCAGCCCTCACAACACTCATGACCCGCTTTTGTGCGGGAGAGGAAAGCTGGCTAGCTCGAAGCAACAACTTGGCCAAACATCCTAACAGTTCGGATACCAAGGACAGCAATGGCAGGTCGCGTCGCAACAAGAACAAGAGCCGCATTAACGGCGATAATACTGAAGATACGGCCGTCAATGCCGGATTCAGAGGCTCTAAACCCGGTCAGCGGAAGAAGCCATTCAAAAGAAATACCCAGGTCTGGCCCAACTTGGACCGAATACTCGATCGCTTGTGCCAGATACATGGCACCCTCGAAAAACCAGCCAATCACACCAACAGGGATTGTTGGGTGTTCAAGCAGGCAGGCAATCTAAGTGCCGAACTCAATGACAAGGGGCTGCATAGCGATGACGATGAAGAGCCCCGACCACCGAACAATAGAGGACAGAATGGTTTTCCTACACAAGTGCGGACGGTGAACATGATATACGCAACCCACATACCCAAAAGGGAGTGGAAGCGTGCACTAAGGGACGTATATGCGATGGAGCCAGTCGCCCCGAAGTTCAACCCATGGTCTTCCTGCCCGATCATCTTCGATCAAAGGGACGACCCCACTAGCTTCAGTCACGGCGGCTTTGCCGCATTAGTTCTTGACCCAATTATCGACGGATTTCACCTCACCAGAGTCCTGATGGACGGCGGTAGCAGCCTGAACCTGCTTTATCAGGATACAGTGCGCAAAATGGGCATAGACCCTCAAGGATTAAACCTACAAAGACGACCTTTAAAGGCGTCATACCGGGTGTACAGGCGGTTATGCGGGCTCGATTACACTCGAAGTGGTCTTCGGATCCCGGATAACTTCCGAAGCGAAGAGTTAATCTTCGACATCGTCCCATTCCGCAGCGGCTATCATGCACTGCTTTCGGACGAACCGCATTGCAAAAGTTCAATGCGGTGCCGACTACGCATACCTCAAGCTCAAGATGCCAGGCCCTCGAGGAGTAATCACGGTCAATGGAAACACCGAACGCTCTCTCCGAATGGAGGAGCACACGGCGTTCCCTCGCGGGCGGAGGTACAAAGCAGCCTCTCACAGCAATTCTCGAGTCCGGCCACTAAGCATCCGGACACTGTCAAGAGCGCCCGGAGTAACCTACAACAAGACCGCCTGGCACGATTCAAGCACGCGTAGCAATCCGGCCCCAACCCCCGCCCTCGCGAAATCGCGAAGCTAGTATTACGCATACATAATTACGCTCTGGAGATACCATGGGCATATGGGGAAGGGCAAGACCACGGCACGCCAAGAATGCGGCTCGACCGCACCAGGGGCTCCCGATTGTGTCACTCTTTTTCTTTTTTCCTTTTTTCTTCCTTTTTTATTTCAGGACTCCGTCTTTGAGAAGTCCTGTCCGCACTAGAATCGCCGAACTCATGATGCAACAGCCAGGGAAGCGGTAAGCCACGTCGAAGTGTTCAGGTGGTCTCTATTACGAGCATTATACCTATTTTACATACCATCCCACAGCTTACCCCTGGAGGCGGACATGTTAGATAGTCCTATCCCTTGCTTATCGCAATATTTGTATCGTTCTGCTCTCATTGCAGTACCTTTTTGAATAAACAATACATAGTTTTGAATAAACAATACATAGCTTTTTGCTTATTATTGCTCTACTTCCCTTATCTATACATATGTCCATTTCACGACATGTTGCAACCGTACACTTTAGTAATGCCAATACACTAGGGGCTTAAGTATCCCAAAATTATGGTGTGATAAGTCCGAACACTTTCACAAGTGCGGCACCCCGAACTTATAGCATTATATGAATCGACTCCGAATCATGTCTTAGGTCAATAGTTGGGTTTGCCCGGCTCCCGTGTTTTGGTATCTTACGTTCCGTTATATCAGCTAAGGTAGCACCGGGAGAACCACTGCGATTGTGCCCCAGTTGAGCTGGGTCGAGCACCTCAGTGGAGAAAGCTAAAACTGACCGTCATGATAGGGCGAGAGCCGGTCGCTGTTCGAGAGGTTCTTTCGGGTCCCTAAAGACTTATGCCACTTAGAGCGAGGAACCGGAATTGTCCGGCCAAGGCGTGGATAGCGCCCGAACTCGGTCTTCGAATACTAGGGGCTTCGCGAAATTTAAAATTATAGAATTCTATGGCTAAGTGAGAGTGTTCAAGCATTATAAGTCCGGTTGCCTTGTTCGTTGTGTTGAGCGCCTCCTAGATGGACCCAAGAATGGGAACAAGAGTGCTCAAGTTTATCCCGAACACCCCAAAGACTTTCGTGGCATGGGGCTGAAGCCAACAACTTGCCATCTCTCAAGTTTGATAAGCGGCCGCCTGAAGGTAATATTTTAAATTAATAAGCGTTGCTTAGCACATATGAACAAGTTTTCAGCGTACAGGATAACAAATGCGAATTTATTCAAAAATTACATCTTTGGAGCACTCATCCGCTATTCGGCGGGCACCCTTCAGGAGGCCCTCATAGTACATTTCGGGCGTGCGATGCTCATGGCCCTTCGGTGGCCCGTCCGTCACAAGCCTCTCTGCATCCAGCTTGCCCCAGTGCACTTTAGCACGGGCAAGGGCCCGACGGACACCTTCAATACGGACGGAGCGCTTGATGACTTCAAGCCGCGGACAGGCATCCACCAGCCGCTGCACCAAGCCGAAGTAGCTCCCGGGCATGGCCTCCAATGGCCATAGCCGCGCTATAAGGCCCTTCATGGCCTATTCGGCGACCTTATGGAGCTCAACCAGCTGCTTCAGCTGGTCGCTCAGGGGCACCAGATGGTCGGCCTCAGCATACTGAGACCAGAACACCTTTTCCGTCGAGCTCCCCTCCTTGGCGCGGTAGAATGCGGCGATGTCGGACACACTATGGGGCAAATCTGCGAATGCTCTGGAGAGCTCCGAATCCGGGTAAGTAATAGGTAAGTCACTTTCACTTGCTTGCTTTGCAGAAAGAATGCCTTCACCGCCGCGATCTTCTTTAAAGACTCAATTTCTTGGAGGGATTTTTGGGCCTCGGCCTTAGCAGCTTTGGCACTCTCAAGAGCCGAGGCGAGCTCGGACTCTCGAGTCTTCGAGTCACGCTCCACACTCTCGTGGTTTTCCACGAGAGCTTGGAGCTCTTGCCGTCTTTGGCCAGCTGCGCCTCCCCTTCTCGCTCGGTGCGTTCCGCAGCCGCTTTGTTTTCGGCCATGGACACCGCTTCCTTCAGGGTCGCCACCTCGTTCGTGGCCCCTGCAGTACCCAAGTTATTCCTGTTATTTTTTGCAACCAAAACCTTTTCTATAAGGTATTTCTTTAATAAGGTATTACTTACCTTCCTTGTCCTCGAGCTGCTTCTTGGCTTGTCCGAGCTCGTTCTGCTTTAATGCATTGACCTCCGCAGTCAGTGCGGCAGAGGTCAGCACCGCAGCCTGCATTCCCATATTGACATACTTATGTTAGACTCCTGTGTATATCTTTTTAAATCCTTAGTCCGGCTTTTCTTTCCGAACAGAACTAAGCATCGTGGGCTACTGTCTATGCGGTTATATTTTTACATATTCTAAAACTTACCTCAAAGCTGTTAGAAGGCTGGTATAAAGCTGGTCGATCCGCTCTTGGCGGACTGAACTGTCCGGATCACCGCACTCATAATAGTGCGGTGCTCCTTCTCGATGGAAGCACCGTTAAGCGCCTCCAGTAAGCTATCCGGTGCCTCCGGTTGGACGGAGGACACTGGCGTCTTACCCTTCTTGCGAAGGATCCGCTGGCCGGACTTCGGAACCATTGATGGTTCCGGCATGGAGTCCGGACGACGGTCGGGCTTAGAGCCCCTGGGGGTCTTGCCCCCCGCGCGCCTGTAGTCCGGGAGGTTGCCTTGTGGCACCTCCTGCGCTACCTCCTCTTGACCAAGCCCCTCTTGGGGGCCCACCGCAGCGTCGTCTGCGGCGTGAGGTGAGGAGGCGGCCGGAAGCGAGGTACTCTCCATTTCCGACGAGCCCAGGGACCCGCTCGATGAATCGGCGAGCTCGCCCTTGGGCGGGCTGCATGATTGTTCGGCATTAAAGAACACTCTGGAATAATAAAAAGCCATGGGTATCCGGACACTTACGATCTCGCCAGGGGCTTGGCCCTCGTAGGCCAATCCTCCTCGTCGTCGTCGATGTTGGTGGAGAAGTCCGGAGGAAGTGTTCTTCCCTTCTTGGACCCTCCGGCATCCCCAGTCGGGGCGGCCTTCCTTTTCTTCTCCTCCCCCAGTGGGGGAGGAGCTTCTTCTTCTTCCTCGTCTTGGGAGAAGATTCTGCTTCAAATCGACAACACTGGCGCCGGAGCTCCTTTGAGTTCCCGTGGCCTCCTTTCTGGTTTTTCTTCTCCGGCACCACATGGGTGCCGGAGCCAGCAGCCCCTGTCAATCGGGCGTCACTGGATATTACAGCAAAGGAGCCGGACGGTTAATCTGACGGACGTCTTCAACCAGTCTGTCGAAGAATAGGGAGTTTTAGATCCCACATAGAGTCAATCTATGAAAAAAGAATCCCGTAAAGGGTAAAATAACTTACCTCGCCGGCTTGACGCCGCGAGCTGTATCCGCGATCTTTGTTAGCGGATGCTGGGGCTTTGGCGCCCTTGAACAGCACCTTCCAGGCGTCTTCGTACGTAGTGTCGAAGAGCCGGCTCAAGGTTCGGTGTTGTGCCGGATTAAACTCCCATAAGTTGAAGGCCCGTTGTTGGCAGGGGAGAATCCGGCGGACGAGCATCACCTGGATTACATCGACAAGCCTGAGATTCTTGTCCATCAGGTTTCGGACGCATGTTTGGAGTCCGGATAGCTCTTCCGAATTCCCCCACGTCAGGCCCGTCTCTTTCCATGACGAGAGCCGTGTGGGGAAGCCAGATCTGAATTCGGGGGCCGCCACCCATTCGGGGTCGCGTGGCTCGGTGATGTAGAACCACCCGATTGCCACCCCTTTATTATCTCCACGAAGGCGCCCTCAAGCCATGGGACTTTGGCCATCTTGCCAACCATGGCGCCTCCGCACTCCGCTTGACGGCCGCCCACTACCTTCGGCCGGACGTTGAAGATCTTCAGCCATAAGCCGAAGTGGGGCTGGATGCAGAGGAAGGCCTCACACACGATGATAAACGCCGAGATGTTGAGGATGAAATTCGGGGCCAGGCCGTGAAAGTCCAGGCCGTAGTGGAACATGAGCCCTCGGACAAATGGGTGAAGTGGAAAACCTAGTCCGCGGAGGAAGTGGGGGAGAAACACCACCCTCTCATGGGGCCCGGGGGTTGGAATGAGTTGCCCCGCATCGGGCAGCCTGTGCGCGATGTCGCTGGACAAGTATCCGGCCTTCCGCAGTCTTGTGATGTGCCCCTCCGTGACAGAGGAGGCCATCCACCTGCCTCCCGCTCCTGACATGGTTGGAGAAGGTTGAGGTGGGATGTGCGGACTTGGGCGCTGGAGCTCGAGTGCGCGGAAATGGAGAAGCAAAGGAGGAAGAAGGCGTAGGTGAAAAGGTGGATCCTTATACCCTTATATGGACGAACGGAGCTATCGCCCCCACCAGCCTGGTAAAACTCGCTTATCTCCCAAGCGCCCGTAATCAATGGCGCGGATGGGTTACCCACGTCCGTATTGATGAGAATCCTGGAATAAGGGGGCACGATCTATGCTTTGATAAGACATGCCAAGGAAACCGCCTCGCTAAACGCGCTAAGGTGAAACAGTAAAAAAGATTCATATAAAGGCTTGGCCGTGGTGTGATGTCACGCTGCGGAATACGTCAGCAGATCTGTACAAAAAATATTCTCTCTACGGTGTTATGTGGAACTTGTTTGCAGAGCCGGACACTGTCCTTGTGTTCATGACCTTCTATGAAGTATACGGAGGAGGAACCCGCCTCGCAATGCCGAAGACAATCAACGCGCCGGACTCATCGTCATTGAAGCCTGGTTCGAGGGCTACTGAGGGAGTCCCGGACTAGGGGGTGTCCGGATAGCCGGACTATCGTCACGGCCGGACTCCAAGACTATGAAGATACAAGATTGAAGACTTCGTCCCGTGTCCGGATGGGACTTTCCTTGGCGTGGAAGGCAAGCTTGGCGATACGGATATGTAGATCTCCTACCATTGTAACCGATTCTGTGTAACCCTAACCTATCCGGTGTCTATATAAACCGGAGGGTTTTAGTCCGTAGGACGAACAAAAATCATACCATAGGCTAGCTTCTAGGGTTTAGCCTCCTTGATCTCGTGGTAGATCTACTCTTGTACTACCCATATCATCAATATTAATCAAGCAGGAGTAGGGTATTACCTCCATCGAGAGGGCCCGAACCTGGGTAAAAACATCGTGCCCCTTGTCTCTTGTTACCATCCGCCTAGACGCACAGATCGGGACCCCTTACCCGAGATCCGCCGGTTTTGACACCGACAGTGGGGTTTTTGCAATATAACTTTTCCGACTCATGTGTCTGAATGATCATCAGTCTTTTGCCGTCGTTTGATTGAGCGAGGAACCAATTGTGCTTCCCTGTTTTTGGCAAAGGTGGTGTGATTACAAAGGGCAGTAACTGTAGGGACACTGCATCATATCAAAAAGGACAAGCATTGTTAATGTAAGATCAGCATTGTTCAGAGTATGAGTAGGATAATGCAAGAAACAACATTGATATGTCCCTGTTGGAACTGGGAGGAAAATACAGGGAAATGTATACTGGGTTCGAAAATATAGAAGTGCCATGCATGGTTATACTCATGTTATCTCACAATTGATTCTTCACAGGAAACAACCATGTCATGCATGTTATGTAATCATGTTCTGTCCTCACAAACAAATTCTTCAAGGTAACTAACAGACCATGCATTGTTATATACTCGTGTTCTGTGGGCAAATTTTTTGTGAGGATATTATTCTAGCCATTGATTGCTGAAGGGCAAATATAGGTATGTACACATGGTAAGCATTGCAGGATTTCACTACTTCCAAATATAGAGTTCTCCATATGCACATTTACTTCCCTAATGTATGGTTAGATGAAACCAACAGTGTGGTGCATGTTTCTACATTATGAAAATGAGGAAACTAACATGGCCATTGATACACACTCATATTTAGTAGTAGTAGTATATAGATTACTGTAAAATAAGGATAATATCCATATATTCCTAACCGTTTGATTATTCAGGGTACAAATTGGCTATAATGACATGGTCACAATCGCATGAATTAACTCATTCGAAATATAGCTGATTCTGGCGTCTCTAATATATTGCCATAGTTCTACTCAAATTCTGCTCAAACAGGGATATGCCAATCATCACAAAAAGTTCAAACATTGTCATGTCGTCATCATTAACATGAGATGGAAACAACTTACACGCTACCGTCCCGGCAATACGTGGTGCCATCTCCTTTGTCGATCGCGTAGATGATGCCATTGTGTTCAATAGCATCACAGAAGTGTGTATCAGCTTTGACGATGATCCACTGCGAGCCAAGTTGTCTCCAGCTAAAAAAGGCACCGGCGTAAAGATAGGCGAGTCCGCGGTCTAACAAGGAAATTAGCTTGAAGTCTGCGTAATTTGCATGTCGTGTGGGCACTTGGCAGATTAAAATCTTCTGCAAAAACAAGGTCCGTCCAACTGACGTAGTAATCTAGATGACTTGGGCCGCGATGGTAATACTCTATATAATCCAACGGAGGAAGGATAATCTCATGGGGGGTCTGGAAGTTCACGAGCACCAACTTTTACCGTCTTCTCTGAAGGCAGCCATCCAGTGGGAGTTCATGCCGACCCAGTACATACCTGCCAAGAAGTTTCGGGCGATGGTGATCGGATCGATGTCGAGGGAAATGATGTACGGCGACACACTACATACCTGCAAAGAAGTTTCGGCTAATGGAGATTGGATTGAAGTCGAGGGGCATCATGCACGCCTCCGTATCATGGTGAGCCAATCTCGCAAGACCAGATAGCAGCAAGCAGGGTGTCTTGAAAAGCTTAGGCCTCGCTTCGACGATGGCCGTGTGCATGTCCTTCGAAAGCATGCATCCAGCCGCAGGGCGGTCAACATATCCATACACGAACAACAGAGGTCGAGGATGTCACTGGGGAGATTGCTCCAATCACGGCTCATATGGATGCTGCGCGGTTCGTGTTCGGCCATGGTGGAGTTTGGAAGGGGGCTTGATTTACGGGGGAGAAGGATGTTGGTGCTGGAGCGGCTAGCGAGGGAATAGTGGTTACGGGGAGGCGAGTGAGGCGACGCACACGGAGGCACAAAGTGAGATGGAGACGGAGAAGGAGATGGAGATGGAGTGGTGCTATGGGAGCGGAGAGGGAGACGAGGCGAGGCGCCAATGTGCTGTACAGCGGCGGTGACAGACTGCACAGTGCACAGGGTGAGGCTGACTTTGGTAACCCGAACACGCCGCCTGGACTAGTATCAGGCGCAGGGTGTTGTCACTTCACTGTGAGGACCGGATGAATAGTATTTTGACCATCAAGTGTACCACAGTTGTAGTAGTACTACTACTACTACTACTACTACTACTACTACTACTACTACTACTACTACTACTACTACTATTAGTAGTAGTAGTAGTAGTAGGAACATGAGTACTCCAGTATTGTATAGCGGAAATAGGTCTCCCGTGCTAGCATGCCTGTTCACTTCATCGTTCAGGTATCATCTTGTGAGCAGAACCGAATTCTCGTGCATGCCCAATCAATGCCCTGCCGCGATGCATGCAGTGGTCGTTCTGGTGCATCAAGGACGGCATGCAAATCGTTCCACACTTGAGAAGAGGAAAAATGGAAAGGTAGAACGCGATAGCAGAGGAAGAGAACGTTGGCTAACGAGGCTGGGAGGGGATGGAGCAGGAAGTTAATGCTCCACGCCTAAAGGTTTTGGGAAAACCTGATTTTCATAAGGTGACTTATACTCACCTAAACGGAGGGAGTATTCCTTAACCAGAAAATGTTGTGTCTCCCACTCACGCGCTCAAAAAAAAAAAGCTATGACACATTCTTTTATCTGTTTGCATAGGTCCCACCTATCAGGAAGGATGGGCACGTACAAGAACAGGTACGACTCCTCAGTCTACCGGCATAGCCTTTTCGTTTAGTCTACCTAGCCGTCTAATCAACTGCCTGCACGCCACTTCTCCCATTTACTTCTCCATCGGGAACCGATTTGCCTAGGCTTCTTCACCTCCCCTTCGTCTTCATTTGCATCCAAACCCCACTGCGTTCACATTGTTTTAACCTCTTTAAATAATCATCTACTACTTGATTAGACTAGCCATCTAATCCTAATTATCCAAACCATAGCCCTCCGTTCCAGCGGTTCCAAATGGCGAAAGAGATCGAGATGCAGGTTTTTAGCGTCCAACATGTCCTCGTCGAAGGCTCGATGCGCATAGTTGCCACCGTCACTGTCAACCCAAGGGTTGTTCAGCAGTGGATCAACAATGTATCCAACTCCCTCGAAAAGGTAGAGACGAGGGTCATCGGTCTCAACGCAGAGTACATGGAGCGTGCCCCTGGGAAGATCCAGCGCGCCGCCGTCCTTCAGCTGTGCCTTGAAGATGATGTTTTGGTGTACCACATCATACACTCGCCCTCCATACCAGGTAAGCTTCAGGATTTCTTGTCTCGGGAGGATGTATACTTCTGTGGGGTAGCCATCGAAGGGGACAAACAAAAACTGGAGCCGTACAACCTTGATTTGAAAAGCATCGCTGACCTACAAACCAAAATCAAAATTCCTATAGAAGATTGTGCTAAAAGACACCATCCCTATTCGACGTAGCAAATTTTGTGCTCGGTACAAATCTTCAGAAGGGTGACGAGACGGTGGCATTAAGGTCGTCTGGATGGGAGAATTATCCCTTGACGTCTGGCGGATAAAATATGCTGCCCTCGATGCCCATGTGAGTTTCAAGATAGCTGCAAGGTCCAAAGAGCTTGTTGCGAAGCCGTCTCCCACAGAGAATGAGAACAAGAAGAAGAAGAAGAAGAAGAAGAAGAAAACGCTGCACCAGCAGGAGGGCATTATGGATGGATGAACTATTTCCTCTCTTGTAAAAAAATTATTCCCTCTCGGTGTATATTGATATAGATGGACTATTTCGATGGTGTGCATGTCTTTGGAACAGAGTAGTAGCGTGGGTCCGCTTGACCATAAGGAACTATTTATCCGCATATATAGCTTTCTTTGCTACTCCTTCCAGTGATCGGTATGCAGTGCATGTGTCCGTAGACATGACAGCTTGTCCATGGAAGTTCAACTACGGTGACCATCACGTTCCATCTCGCGATTCCGACGACGCATCTCTAACCCACGGCACCACGCCCCCCGACGTGCGCCTCACCCCTCTCGGCCGCACCGCCCCTCTGACTTTGTGTGCATGACATGTGGGCCACCTAAAATGCGACGAGCATCAAGTTTCTACCACCGCCACCCGCGATTCCCACGACGCCGCTCGAACCCATGAAACCACACGTCCCCCGACCTGCGGCTCACCCCTCTTGGCCCCACTGCCCCTCTGCCTTCGGGAGCATTACATGTGGACCAGTCACCTATCGGGTCCACATGTTATTGACTCAAAGGTAGGTGTAGTAAGGCGCTGAAGCTCAGTCCCGACGGCCCTAAGAGGGAAATGTAACTCCGGTGCCAGGTCTTGTGGTGCTCGCGCAACACGAACTCGTGCCAAACTCGAGATTTGTTTCTTTACTATACATGCACGCAATGATTTAATGGACATTGTAATCTCAACATGTGATGGGGAGCTCTAAATTTGAATTTGAAACTTATAAAACGAAAATATTCAAAACAAATAAACTGGGAGAGAGGGAGTATATCGTAGGATGTGTCCCATACAAAATAAGTCCCCTGGTTTGTCACCGCGAAGATGCCGTTAGAAAGGAGCACATCGTCTTCCTACTCGTACGACAACAAATCGGCCGCAGACAGCATGGTCCGCCTTTGACTGCCATGTGCAAGGTTCGTGCTATCTTATTCAATCTCACGGTGGTTCCATCGTACCAATTCATGCGGTGGCCCGTTGCTTGGCTGATCCCAATGTTGGACAAAGGTTCTATGGGAACGATGTCACCGTTGTAAATGTTGTGCAAATTGATGTTGGTACCCTCCCGTACATATGCAAGCCAATCTCCACTCGCACCGAGCCTAGCCTGTGAAACAGTGGGCAGGGGGAGAATTAGGAAATGGACACGGAAGTAGTCTTTAGAATGCATTTACTACGTGATCAAACTCATCTTACCTGCTCATCGAAGGAAATCCGAGTGCCCCTCAACGTCGGCATCTCAAGGGGCGTCAACTTGCAACTACGGCCACGCCGCGCTGGAGAGACCCCCAAGGAAACATCCTCGTGTGTTCCACGGAACATCAAGATGCATTTGTATGAGTAGTTTATCTTGTGAGAGAAAAGGATGAACGAGGGAAGGCCTCTAGAGATAGAGATGGACACTACTACTACCAATGTGCTGGCCCGTGCGTTGCAATGGATCCAAACTAGTAGAATAATACTTGTTCACGTGCTTGAAATATAAACACTCTAGTTTTGATATACATGTGTCAGCAGACACGACAACTTGTCCATGGAAGTTGAACCACGGCGACCATCACGTTTCTTGTTTCTACCACTGCCACACCCACACGCGATTCCCACGACGCCGCTCCAACCCACGACATGACGTCCCCCGACGTGGACATGGATCCTCTGACGTGGCTATCACTGCCTTGCCCTGCCTTTCCTTCGCTGACAGGTGGGACCCACGCTTATGGGTCCCACATGTCAGTGAAAGAATGGTAGGATTGTTCGTGCCCCTCATCCCTCTCGGCCCCACCGCTCCTCTGCCTTTGTGTGCATGACATGCGGGCCAACTGAACTGCGGCGACCATCAACTTTCTACCACAGACACACCCGATTGGACGCGATTTTCCTGCTCCGCTGCTGTGCTCCGATCCGTACTCCCGCATCATCGAATTTTTATCCTGCGGCTGTGACACATTTCGTCCCGGGCATCAAACCTCAGCTGGAGTACTTATGTACTACAGGTAGTACCCACCGGTGTGGCCATCTACGCCTCGTAACGCCCCGACGCCCAGCTGTGGTACCCTCGCCACGACCACGCCACCACCGGCCGGTTCATCTCGAATGAGTGAGTCACGAACCACGCCACCACCATGAGAATGACATGTGGGCCAGCCGCATTTAAGGTCCGCATGTCATTGACTAATAGGCCGGGCACTAAGCCACTGAAGTTCGGTCCCGTGGGGCCCAAGAGGGAAATGTAACTCCTGCGGCAGGCCTTGTGGTGCTCCCGCAGTACGAGCTCGTGCCAAAACTGGAATTTTTTTCTTACTACTACCAACTAGTACTAGTAAGGTACACGTGCATTGCACGCATGAGATTCTGGTGGTTTGTGCATTATGCTTCTACATGTGGAGTTTTCTGGATTCTAACATGTGGAAAAATCTGGTGGAATGTAAGGTTAGGTAAGTTTGATTAACTTAGGTGAGTGTTTGGTTCAAGCCACACCTTAGGAAAGCCACACTAAGGCCCCACATGACATACACACAAAAAATGTGGCAACATTCCCTTAGGCTTGCCAACTTGTGGCTCTCATTTTGAAGAACTAAAGGGCTGTTTGGTTCTAGGCCTAGCATTGCCATACTTTGCCATACATTTTTGTTGCCTAAGCTTAGTTGTGGCAAAGTTAGTCATGAATTAAGTTCAACCATGGAGTCTTCTAGATTATACATGTGGCAGAATCTGGTGGATGATATCCAACGGCCAGTAGTGCTCGGATTTGCCATCTTTGTACCGTCGGATTGGCTTCATCCAACGACCAACTTTCAAAGTTTTTCACACACTATATAGGGGGTATAGATATAGATGTGCCGGTCCGTTGCAATGGATCCAAAGTATATCTATTTAGTGGAGTGCACTCTAAACACATTATCTATTTATTTTTTTATAACCTTCCGTAGCCATGCAACCAAGCCACATAAGCTTCATGGGTGCCCCCCACATCATATTATTCATACTACGTTGATTGAAAAAAAGATAAATCACCAAAACAAGATCTTCCCGTTTTTTGTTCCTATGATGTTGTGCCGTGCACGTATCTACTAGTTGTATAGTGGTAGTACTAGTAATATAGTATTAGGAGTACAAACTTGGTAGTACTAGTAGGAGTAGTACTAGTACGGAATGCTCCTACTCTATCAACGAGCCCCGTCTGACACAAAATTTCTTGGCTTCCGTGCTACAGCTAGATCTTCCCCTTGTTTCTGTTTTCCAACCCGGCGGCGGGCGTGGTGTCGGTTTGCTCAACAGTGGTCCCACATGAAAGTGAAAATGCTAGGCACAGGGGCGGAGCTATGTGAGCGCAAACACGTGCCCTGGCCCGCCCAACCTAGCAGGATTTTCGTAGTTGTACATCCAGTTTTGAGGCATGGAGCGTCAACGCAAGGGTAATTTCTATAGCCTGGCTAGACTGGCACGCCCAACGTTTTGCTTCAAGCTCCGCCACTGCTAGGCAACACACCTTCCCTAAGCTATGTGTCATGCCGGACGGGCCATGTTGTACTCCCGATTCCTGGGCATGTGGGGGTGCGATGCGAACGCGGCAGGCCTTTTCCTTTTACTAGCAATGTGCTCGTGCGTTGCGACGGATCCATAGTAGTAGAATAGTAGTATTTGTTCACAAACTTGAAAGAAATCACTACTTAATATATTACTCCCTCCGTACCTAAATATTTGTCTTTTTTGAGTATTGTTTTGATATACTCCTAATATATTACTCCCTCTGTACCTAAATATTTGTCTTTTTTGAGATTTCAAATGGACTATCACATACAGATTATATAGACATATTCTAGTGTTTCTAGCAAGATGCCCGCGCGTTGCACAAAGTTGATGGAAAAGGTAAGCACAACTTATAAATTGACGGATGGAGTACTAGTTACAGTGATGCATATAATTAAGCAAGGGGATCGCACATGTCGGTATTGACTGGAACGAGAATGCAACAACACAATAAGAATTAAGGCCACGATGATGCGATCGCAGTGGTGGTTACAGAAGGCAAGAAGAAAGATGGATCCAGGAACGTACGACCTCCTCCTCCTCAACTTAGTGCGCCGGGCCACCAATCGACGGGCTAAGGAGCGGCGGCTTTTGTGGCGAGGTCGAGGTGCTTCTCAACAAAGGCATCCAAGGCTTCCAGCCGGTTGAGGAAGGCCAACGTCGTAGCGTCCTCACTTGCCTTGTAGATACCTATGTACACGATTTGCTCATACACGTGGATGTGTAGGTCGACGAATTCTTGCAGGGCGAGGCGCCTCCCGGCGAGCGTGACCTCTAGGTGGACATTCTTCGTGGCGTCGGTGGGCAGTTGCAGGGCCACCAGTGCTTGAAAGAGGTTCCGGCCATGGAGGCCGATTAGGGTGGCAGGCAATGAGGAGCCCGGGCGTGTGGGTTGGAGGAGTACAGCGATGTCATCCGCGAGCTTCTTGAGGACGGTGAACTTGTTGCTGGTGGCAACGATCATCTGGTCCAACTGAGAGTCGTAGTTGGCGTCGAAGGCGGCCATCCACCAGTCGGTGTCCAACACCGTCTGGAGACGATCCTCGGCGCCATGCCGCAGGCCGGCGTTGTGGACCATCTGGAGCAGCCGCTGGCCGCTCACGCGCATCGCCGCCATGGGTCTGGAGCGAGCTCTTTTGCGCTTAGTATAGTTGCTTAGGCAAATGCTTAGGTGCGTACGATGTGGTAGGTGCATTGGAATGGAGGGGTGCCTTTATATGAGGGCAATGAGGGCAAACTGCGTTGCATTCACATCGTGCAACCTCTTTTCCCGGACCTCCTCCCATTACTTCCCTCATGCATTAATTGAAGGAGGATGCATTGGCTGTTCAACATATCGGGAACCGCTAATCCCTCCCTCGTCTGCATTAAAGCCGTATCGGGAACTGCGCCGCCCGCTGTCAAATGGAATACTCCCTCCGTCTAGGTGAGTATTAAGTCATCTTACGAAAACCAAATACTAGTAAACACATATGCGTGGTGCATTAACTCTCACGTTGTTTCTTATTTTTTGACATAAATAGAGGAATCAACCAAGAAGAGATGTGGGGCTTGTATGCTTTTAATGACTTGAGACTATCAAACATGACATGCAAAGTGGTCGATTCGTTGCACAAGAACAAATACAACCCACGTCAGCACACACGCATCTTATAGCATCACATCCAATGGCTATAAAAGATGAATGAGACAAAATTATATCTTATCTAGATGAGTTCTAGCAAAACTGTATTAATAATACTTAGTACTCCTGCGCCATGTATCATATATTAGTATCATGTAGTACTTTATTTATTGCCATGTATGACACATAGTTCACGAGCGCTCTCTATATGTACCACCTTTTTTTAATTTCAAGTTTTGCTCCATGGCGCAATCCATCGATACTACTACTGTACAAAAGTGGAGTATATACATTTTTTAAAAGGCTAGAGGGTGGGGCAGTCTAGCTCGGTCGGTTTCACGAGAGGCGAGGGCCTCTGTGATTTGACGGCTCATTAATGCTGTCAAATCAAATAGTACTGCGCCGTCCGCTGCACGCCTGGCGCCTCCATTAAACCCCTCTGTTAAACCCGCATGCAAACCGAGAATCCTACTCCGGCCACACGTCCGTTCATGAGAGGGCCGGAATTAAACGCAACACCGGCTGAGCTCCTCCCGTCCGCCCTCAGTTTAAACGAGGCGACGCCAAGCTTCCTACCGTCCGCCCTCTATTTACACGAGGCCGCAGACGGCAGGCAAGAATCGCACCCTCCGCCGCTCCCCATCTCCTCCTTCACCATTTTCTCCACCCTTCCGATGGCTTCTGATGAGCCGTTCTCCGACATATTACCCGGCTGGGTGGCCCGCCGAGCCCTCCGGATACGGGCGAGGCCGCTCGGTGCTTCACCAACCTCGCTTGGCCCGATGGAGCCAGTTGCCGCCCCAAGCAGGCGCGTGGTTCAGCAACTCGCCGCTCCAGTTCAGCTTGATGAGGAGTGGCGAAGTTGCTCCACGCCGCACAGCGTGGCGAAAGCACACTGGTACGGCACTGCCGCCGCTTGCCGCGTCGTGCAGCGCCACCGGTGTCTGCGGTGGCCGCACCTCCGTGTCGTGGGCGTGCCTCCCGTGCTGCGGTAGCGCCATGCGGCAGAGCGAAGCCGGGTGCGTGGAGAGCGACGAGTCAGTGGCCAGCTTCTCCGTGTCCGCCGCCTTCATGGAGGAGAAGTAGAACACGGGAGGCCGCCGCCACTTGGGACCCATGAAGGCCACCGCCAAGGCGACGACCGCGGATTCAGGTGGTTTCTTTGCTGCTTCATCTCTTCCGAGGACCTTCGTCGACCCCGCAAGTGTCTCGGCGGACATGAGGAAGACAAAGGGATCCAAGGCGTCCATTTAGAACTAAAATAAGTCTAGATATATCCATTTCTAGGACAAGTATTTCCGGACGGAGGGAGTATTAATTATACAAGAGAGTCGGATTGGCACCTCTTAGTTCATGTAAATGTAATGAAATCCATCATGTTTATATGAAGATCCGGCTTTTATACGAAATCCTTCATGCTTATATGAAATCAGTCCGTGTATGCACGTAATTTCATCTGGTTGGTTAGAGTTGTAAAATGTATGCCGCTGGCGTTTGATGTCGTCCTCCGCGGAAGGAAGCGGGAGGAAATTTGCTGGCTGCCATTGGAGATGCTCTTTATGCTGGAAATAATAGAGTGACATCCAATCCATTTGAGTTAATTGCCTATATGATTGTCCCTCTATAAAAGTTAATTGCATGTACAGTGTACATGTGACTTGCAAGGTGGTGGCTACAACCGTGCAGAAAGTTAAAATAAACAAGTCCATCCTTAATATTCTAAGTACTCCGTGGGTTCCAATCACAAGACAGCAATAAAGAAGTACATATTAAATAAGTAGAGTAATATATAATATAAAAATCTAAAGTTAAAAGACAGAATTCGAACTCATGTCATCGCTTTGCGAGCATCCAGAGCTAACCAGCCCAGCACATTTTTCTTGTAGACCATGCTGGAGATATATCTCCACGTCTACTCTTATATATACTCCATTCATTCCTAAATATTTTTCTTTTTCAGATTTCAAATGGACTACCACATACGGCTGTGTATGTAGACATATTTTAGTGTGTAGGTTCACTCATTTTGCTACGTATGTCTTTCCAGGAAGGGCCGATTTGTCCTTGATTTATTTATGAGGTATCCATATGGCAATCGCACCGCCAAGAAAAGAGGGTAACATCAAAATTATGGACTACTTTTTTGAGTATGTTGGTAAGGTCCGGTCATAGTCACTTGTTGAAATCTCTAAAAAGACAAATACTCCCTCCGTTCAGAAATACTTGTCATCAAAATGGATAAAAGGAAATGTATCTAGACGTATTTTAGTTTTAGATACATCTATTTTTATCCATTTTGATGACAAGTATTTTTGGACGGAGGGAGTAGAAAATAGAGTTGGTGATGATGGTGTGCGTGCCATCCTGCAATATAGGCCGTCGGATTTATATCTAACGGATAGGAAAGAAACTATGGCAATTTTGCAAAAATATACCCACACGTCTCTCCATGTTCGCAAATAAGGCCTTCCCTCGTTCAGCCTTTTCTCTCACAAGATAAACTACTCATACAAATGCATCTTGATGTTCCGTGCAACGCACGGGAAGCTAGCTATTTTCTTTTAAAATAGTTGCTGTGATAATTGGGTTGAAGTGATATATTTTATGTCTACCCCGAATGATTTCAGATTCACTAGTAGTAACAAAGAAAAGGTTGCCTTGTTAATTAACAGAAAACAGGGTGAAAACTATCACATGAGGCCGGTAAAAACAAGGCACAGTGGGTTCAGCGTCATCGTCATTACAGCTGTGTGCGCGCGAGAAGTCTACATATCGAGGGGGTATCGAGCGAGGCACCGAGACACAATGTTTGAGAGAGAAACCAATTGACAGATTATGATCAGATCGAGTTATCACCCTTCTGCTGTCATTGTTGGGGGGGGGGGGGGAGAAAGACGTATCGAGAGTGTGCGCGGTAGGCATAGAGGCACACCTAGTGAGTGTGTGTGTGTGTGTGCGCGCGTGTGTGTGTGTGTTTGAAAGAGGAGTACATAGATTATTATCAAGATCGATGTGCCACCCTACTCCTTCGGTGCCGGGTAGTGTGTGTGTGTGTGTGTGTGTGTGTGTGTGTGTGTGTGTATGTTTGGGAGAGAATCCAGTCGATAGATTAGTATCAAGATCGAGGTGTCACCCTACTCCTTCGGTGCCGGGTAGTGTGTGTGTGTGTATGTTTGAGAGAGAAGCAAGTCGATAGATTAGTATCAAGATCGAGGTGTCACCCTACTCCTTCGGTGTTGGGAAGTGTGGGTGTATGTGTGTGGGGGGGGGGCAGTGACACTCACATATCTCTACTCTTATAAAAAAACAGAGTTGGTGATGATGGTGTTCCTGCCATCCTGCACTATAGGCCATCCGATTTATATCCGACGGACAGGAAGGAAAATAAGGCAATTTTGCAAAAAGATACCCACACCCCTCTCCGCATTTGCAAATAAGGCATTCCCTCGTTCATCCTTTTCTCCCACAAGATAAAATTCTCATACAAATGCATCTTGATGTTCCGTGCAACGCATGGGCATCTTGCTAGTAGGGAGAAGGAGTTTGTGTGACACATATCTAGCTATATTAAGGGATAGGTAGATACCGTATGTGTGAGAGACATTATTATACTTTGAGACATTAGTGGCTGTGGCCTGTGGGTGGGCGGAATTAAAGGGGTGGGCGTGTTAGATATAGAGAGCGTGTGTGTTTCTGTGTGAGAGACTTGTAGGACGGGGTAGAAAGACGAATTTAACCCTGACGGAGGGAGAGAAATACACGGCGCGTGTGGTGTTATTCCGATGCCCATAGGGAAATGAGATATGTATGCGTGTGAGAGAGATTGCACAATTCATTCACGTATCACTATCTAGCGATCATGGACGTGCATCGCTTGAACATAAGTCAATATCTACTTCATATCGTGGCCAAAGGTACAATATCGATTCAACGCTATAAAGATTGGACACTCACATATCACATTTTTTCTATTTAAATAAACCTTTTCAGTTGTGCATGCCAAAGTTACAGTGATGTTTCTTCAAACAACCAATGTAGCTATCATGCACATGCACCATTGTTACTCTTGCATTCAAATTCATTAGTCTTGGATGATTTAAGTTTCTATTTTTAAGTAATATATGTAATATTCATATATGAATTCAACGGTGCATAATTTATGAAATGGAGGCTATGTAATCATATGAGGTAACACTTTTAAGTAGCTAACTACAATATCCATTTCTTTTTGTGTGCCTCTACACTAACACGTCAATGAATTATGTTTAAAGTAAATAACCAATGGCACTAAATTATCTATTTACACGAGAAAAACATAGGCTGAGTGTTTGATCCCTTTTTTTGTGAACACGCCACTAAACCCGTACGATTGGCCGCGCCCGTGTGAACGTCCAAGTTATCGGCGCATCATCCCGAGTTATTGTCTTTTTTTCTAGGGTGTACTTCACATCAGTTATTAACTGCTGTCGCGTGCCCCGTGTACATAGTCTAGCATGACCTTCCCACCAGCATGGTCCAAAATTAGTTGAAACTGGATACGAACTATCCCGCGGGCGGCAAAATCTCCCGCCTCCTTCTAAAATTTCCGCCACCTTAGTCTTTAGCATGTGAAATCCCCCTTTTGTCCTTGGTGCACGGAGAGCAACATGATTACAATACCGCCCTCATCTACATGATAGGTCGGGCTGCTTTGGTAACTTCATCGTTCCCCACTACACGGCACCCCATTTCCTCTCCCCCCGCAAAACGACTAACTCCACAGCACCAGAGCATCTTACATCACGCCGTCCGTACTTCATCGCCCTTTCTCCCCTCCCCTCTCGAAACCCTAGACTGCTCATCCACCGGCGTACCATAGCCCATTCACTGCCAGCGGCGTCCAACTAGCCGGATCTGCTTCTGAGGCGGCATCTACCCCTCCCACCTCCCCTAGAAACAAGTTGACTGCTCATCCACCACTATACCACAGCCCATTCAGTGCCGGCCTTGTCCATGGCGCCGGATCTGCTTCGCCGGTACTCTCGTCAACCACCGCGCATATGCAGCGGCTCATTCGTACTCCCCACCGGAGGCACTTCGTCCACACCCCCCGGAGCCGCCCCACCGACGGTCCCGTCGACGGCCTCTGATCCTGTTCGCCGACACCTTCCTCAACCCTACCGGAGCCGCTTCGCCGACACCTTCCTCAACCCTACCGGAGCCGCTTCGCCGACACCATCGTCAACCCTACCGGAGTAGCTTTGCCTATACCATTCTCAACCCTACCGGGGCCGCTTTGCCAACTCACAAGTCCACGGCCTTAGATCCGCTTCCTCGCACCCTCATCCAACCTACCGGAGCAGCTTCTGACGCCCCGTCCATGGCCACAGATCCGCATCGTCGACACCACCCTTAACCCAACCACCGGAGCAGCTTCTGACGCCCCGTCCACGGCCGCAGATCTGCATCATCGACACCATCCTTAACCCAACCACCGGAGCAGCCGACGCCCGTCCCACGGTCGCAGATCCGCGTCGTCGACACCATCCTTAACCCAACCACCGGAGCAGCTTCACCTACGCCATCGTCCACGACCACAGATCCGCTTCGCCCACACCGTAGTCCACCCTACCGGAGCCGCTCCACAAACACCCTACTCGACGGTTCTAGATCTCCTTACCGGACCCCGACAGCCAGCGCAGCGTCATCACCCTCGACGTTTCTAACCTGATTCCCACCGTCTGGAGAGATGCCAAGCAGCCGTCATGGCCTAGGTACTTGTCACCTTTAAACCCGTCCAACATCACTTGCCCGATGTACTTCAAATATACTAACCGATCCTTTGTTACATTATGCGGTGGCAAAAACTACAAGGACGATGTTTCTTCTGGATCTAACAACTTGGCCAACCAAGATCCTGGACTGAGGCATTTCTATGATCTTGTAAGCGCGTCTCTCTCTCTCTCTTGTATTGTTCTGTGCCTGCCAGCATGCTTTGCTAGGATTTTCGACCAGTAGTCCCTTTGTGCAGACAATGATTTTTACTACTGGCTGCTAAATTAGATATGTATATGTCATACATGATACTACCTCGTACCTCCGTTCCTAAATATAAGTCTTTCTAGAGATTCCACTATAGGAAACATACAGAGCAAAATGAGTGAATCTACACTAAAAAATGCATCTATATACATCTGTATGTGGTCCATTCTGGAATCTCTACAAAGACATATATTTAGGAACAAGGGCAGTACATTACACAAAATCGTAGGTGGCATGTAGGAATTCCAGTGCACTACATTAGGCTCCCTTAGAGTGCCTGCTAGTCCAGCATCTGAGTCATGGCTAGTTTATGGTAGGCACAATCGTTAATTGGTGGTTTAAATATGCGCAAGGGTTATGCTATGTAGTATCATGTAGTGATTTATGATTTTAGCCGTGTCAACTTGCAGATATGTTTACACTATGTATAAGTACTGGATATATGTGGCAATTTCATGGAACATCACAAAAAGGAGAGGCAGCGTGAGCATATACAGATGTGCTATGGTACGTCACTCCTCCATTGCAATCATCGTGACATGTTATTTGTATGCCAGTTCTATTAGCCAAGTTTCTTAGGGACAGTTATTACGAGTTATCCTAAGAAAATAAGCACTTGTGAATATAAGCTCCATGTAATAAGCCAACCAGTTCTTTTCATTGCGTTTTCAGCTTATCTTTGGTATGATCAGTGGAAAGTCTAGATTGCATTATATATTTTTCATTTTCCTGCCCATATGGAAATTAATTTGACTTGCAAACATCACAAATTGAACCCAGTGCAGTAATTAATATGATAGGAAAACAGACCATCACTATTTGCTCAAAATGCAAATACAAAGATACCATCTACTTGGCACAATCTACTTTGGTCAATGTTTTCCATAGAGATCCCATTGCCTAATTTAAACGAAGAATGCATGACCCACATTTAAATGAAGAACGATTATTTATTGAAATTCGATGGTCCAAGTGGCTGGTTATTATCATATAGCAGCACCACGAAAGCATCATATAGCAGCAGCAGCAGCTCATAGCAACTCATCATACAGCAGCGATGCGCAATTCATCATATACCAGCAGCAGCTCATAGCAATTCATCATGTAGCAGCATCAGGAGTAGCTCATAGCAATTCATCATATAGCAGCAGCAGGAGCAGCTTGTAGCAACTCATCATATAGCAGCAGCAGCAGCAGCTTGTAGCAACTCATCATATAGCAGCAGCAGCAGCTCATAGCAATTCATCATATAGCAGCAGCAGCAGCTCATAGCAACTCATCATACAGCAGCAGCTCATAGCAATGCATCATATAGCAGCAGCAGAAGCAGCTCATGGCAATTCATCGTATAGTGGATCAGAATGAAAATTTGGCAAAAAACCAGAGGAGATCCTCACCTTGTTGGATGAGCTCATCCTTCAACAGCACCTCAAGGCCATGGCCTGGAGGAGGGGCGGGGGAACAAGGTGCCTTCTGCCGCACTGTGGCATCAGCCGTAGTTGTGCAGCGCCCGCTGGAGTAGTGCGTTGGACGAACCACAGTGGAGCAGCTGCTGGAGACCATGAGAATGAGGGGCGGCGCTAGAGGGAGGAGCAGCCAGGGAGATTTTCCCCTACCCACCGGCCATGTAGCCTAGTTGGACATAGCATCGTCGAGGACCAGGCCAGATGGGACCAGTAGCGACGGCTCGCTGGAGGAACCCTAGTGCTGCAGGCAGGGGATCGATGTAGAGGGAAAGGGGAGAGGAGATGCAAGCGGGCAGGGCAATGAATGCTTGCGTGTTTGTTTTTTACTTGAGGGTCAGGTGTGACACGCGCGTCGTGATTGCATTTTGAGTGTAATATAGGCCGACAACATGAGTCATTTCACTATTCCCTTCCCTTCAATTTTTAGTGAGGTTCTACCCAAACACCCCCTCCAAAGCAAAATTAGTTAAGCCCAAGCCCATAACTCAAAAATGACTTCTTTACATCTTTTATGGCTTGTTTTGACAATATGCCTTACGAAAAGGCGGAATCGAATCGGCCCTTAACCTGCAATTCAATTGTGCGTGCAATGATGAATCACTCCTGCACCGCTATCTGTACATTCAGGCATCATCATACATGGCATAACCTAATACATGTGCATTCCATTGTAGAATCTGGAATATGCAATGTTTATGTTAGTTCATATGTTGCACATGATGTTTAAATGCCCCTTAAATCTGGTCAGTCAAGTGATGGTCTTTAAGCCTCCTTCTTTGTTTCTTTTCTTGATATGTAAGATTTGGTCACACATCTGTTCAATTGCTTGTTTGCATCAGCCAGCCATACTAGGACTGTTTGCTTTGATTACTTGCTGTTCTTGACCTAACACTCTAACAGAGCTTGTCAACGATTTAAACACTAAGGGCTTTTGTAGTGGGGCCTTGTCTAACTCATAGGTGACATAAAGGTTTGGCTGTACACTACAGTAGGCTCTCCAAGAGTACCTGGAGATCCAGTTCGAAGGTATGCCTAGTTTTTACATTAGTCAGACATAGTAAATGCTCATTTCATTGTGTGCAAGTGCAAGAGATGCGGCATGTTCCATTATGTGGTGTTGTTTTGTTATAATCTCATCCTTTTGTGTTCACAGACTGGAAATTATGCATATTTATCTTCCAAGGAGACGAGTAACTAGTTTGTGTCACCTTGCAGGGGGGTGCAATAAAGATAAGATTGAGGATTTCCAAGTACAAGATGTTAGGAAGGAGCCTTGCAAGAGAAGTAGGAGCTGTCTTGAGCCTCTTCAACCTGCTAAGGTAAGTCCTTTGTATGCAACTCAACAGTTCAATTCCTTGTTTGTTTTAGGCAGAGTTAATTTTCTCTTTTCAATTGCTTTATTTGTCCTCACTTAATGAGATGCCCAAATAATTATGCCTGATGTTCGGTACTTGTATCACTATTAGTTGACATAATTAAAGGCCTTACCATTTAATTACTCTGCCGAAGTGTGCCTAAAGCTTTGAAGTCTATTAACCAACTATTATTGCATAAGGCTCACAATCTAGTTTATACTACGCTAATGATTGCATAGTTTTGCCTGCTGTAGTATGTTTGTATGAAACCCTCTGCTGTTCATTATGCTCCCTAAGACTTTAATTGAGGTACAAAATGGCCAACTGCTTGCTTACTTATACGCAACGTGCTGTCTAAATTTGTAACTTGTCCGTTTTTTTGATTGGGCCCCAACATCATGCTCCTCTGGTGAGCTAAGAGGGATTTCTGTATGCAGGTTGCACGGACTATCTTTTTATAATTTTTAAAATATCACCTGCTTATGCTTCATGACATGTAACATTTTTTTTGAAAGTGACGTGTAACATTATTGTTAGTCCTGTTTTGCCATGTAGTACAAAATAGTGTCTTGTTCGCTTCCTTGTTGTAACTATATTTTTGCCCTAGTCATGTGTACTTACAGTAAACATTTCAGGATGAAGTGACATCAACACAAAAATCATGCGGCAAAGGCGGCATGGCCGTTACTGAATGATTATGGATTGGAATTGGAATGTGCTGATGTTCTCGAGCATCAACTAGAGGTGGCAAGACGACATGTACATGATTGTCAACGTATAATCAACAAGTTGAGACTGGGCATGCAGGTATTAGATGCAGGAGCCAAAACAATGAAACAAGACACTGAGGTAACCATGAAGGAATTGGAGATTTTGCAGACTGAAATTTGTGCTATCTGAATCCGGCCAATCCTATTTTCTGAAGAGATTATAGTTCAAATGGAGTTAAGTTGATGCGCGTCCATGATGTATGAGCTGTATTTGCCCAGTGTATGTAATTTGCTGTTTGTGTATGCTTTATTATCACCTGTGTCGAACCATAATGCCAAGTGGGTATAATCGGCTGTAATTTCTTTATTGTATAGTGTAGGATTATTCTACCTTTCTATGCCTTGATCTCTTTGTTGTATAGTGTATGCTTTTTAGAGGTGATAGTATTGAGTAGGATAATTCTTTGAATATGCTATATTGTTCAAACGGAGGCCAACTCGCCCGACCATGGCCCTTCACGGGCCATCGGATCCATGGGCCTTCTACGTCTCGTAGGATCCATGGGCCTTCTACGTCTCTTAGGATCCATGGGCCTTCTACGTCTCGCAGGATCCATGGTCCTTCTACGTCTCGCAGGATCCATGGGCCTTCAACGTCTCGCAGGATCCATGGGCCTTATATGTCACGTAGGATCCATGGGCTGCCGACTCATTTATGGGTCTTGTACGGGCCTTTAATGGGCCGTAGACGGGCCTATAATGGTAATCGTACGTTTTATGGGCTGACCATAACGGGCCGTTAATAGGCCGTATTTGGTGATGCTATGAAAATGGCCCAACAGTGTCACATCCCTAGTTCTGGTAATGCTTAGTGCTTGCATTCGAGTGCTGCAACATGTTTAAATTCTTTTGAATTTGAAATGGGGATTGATCAAACCCTAGCACCAGATCAAATCAAATAGGTTCATCATAAAATCATTTTCAATGAACCTGAGATGCCCTTCTAAAAATGTCCATCAGTTTTGCCTTGGGTTAGAACCTTGCCAAAATTGGTTCACATTTTCTAGGACACATAAGGTCATTGGATTAAATCATTACCTATTTGCATTTGGGCATTTAAATGCTATAAAATATTTTAAATGCTCAAATAATTCTGGAAATAAGTGTGGGCTGTTGGAAATAATCTAAACAGAGCCTATGATTATTTCCAGGATTTTTGTAAGTGCCTAAGTATTTTTAATAAAGCCACACAGTTAAAGAAAACTAGAAAACAGAAAATAAAAGAGAAGGAGGGAACTTACGGTCAGCCCACACCGGCCGGCCCAAGTATCTTGGCCCATGCCGGGCCTGCTTCGCCCTCGCCAGTGAGCACAGAGGTGACGCCGGCGAGCCCGAGCTTGCCACGGTGCCACCTGCTTGCCGCCCGCGCCCCTGGACACCTGGGTAGGCTCCACGTCGCCGCCCCGACCCCGTGGACACCTCACTCGCCCCCTGCCTCTCTCCCTCGCTCTCCCGCACCATGGCCGACGTTGCTGCGCCTGCGCCACCGTAGTTCTCGCGTCCTCCGTCGTCCCCGCGCCGTGCCACCAAGTCCAACAACTGCGCCGTCGTCGTCTCCGTCGATCAGCCCGAGCCCCGAGCGCTCGCGTGCCCTGCTTCGTCCTCTTCGAGCTCGACTTCACCGAGAACCGCCGCAGATCCCCTTCGCCGTCGCCGCCGCATCAGCTCGTCCCCGACCGCGCCGTTTGCTCCTACGTGACCGCCGTGAGCTCAGCTATCTCCTCCCCCTTCTCGTGCTCGCTCTCGAGCACCGCTGCGACCCCATGGAGCTTCACCGCACGCGCCACCGCCGAGCTCGTCGCCGACGTGTCTCCGGCCAACCACCGGCCACACCCCCATGTCTAGCACACTCCCCGCACTCGCAGGAACCCGTAGCACCACTCCACGTGCCTCGCCGTGCCCCGTAGCTTCGGGTTCGACTTCATTCGACTCCGGCGACCGCCAAACCCGTCGCCGGTGACGTTCCCGGCCACCCCAAGCTCCACCACTACCACCAAACGACGCGGCTCGTTCCCAGCTACGCGTAGATGGTCTCCGCCGTACATTTGGTCGCCGGAACACGAAAACGCACTCCCACCGCCGCGTCTGTCCTCGCCGGCGGCTAAACGCCGGCGAGTTGACCCCCTGACCCCGTTTGACCATGGGTGGGCCCAGTTTTACCGCCCTGGGTCAATGACAGGTGGGGCCTAGCCCTGTTAATTAATTAGGATTAGTACTAATTGAATTTAGTTAAAACTAATCACACTGACACGCGGGACCCACTGTCAGGTTTGACCTGGACCGTCCCGTTGACCACTCACGTCACCCTGACGTAATGCCTACACAGTAATTTATTTACTAGAATTATTCTTACACACGAAATTCCAGAAAATACCACAAACTTCAAAAAATCATAGCAATTAATCTGTAGCTCCAAATGCAAAGTTTTATATATGAAAAATGATCAGAAAAATCCAATCTATCCATCTGTACTGGTTTCATGCATGTTAGAGCAACCTAACCGTGCTGTTTAGATGAAACAAGTTAATGCACCTTTATGACTTCATAAAATGGGTTTGCATTTGAATCTTTGGTTCAAATGGACTCATCTCAATCTGTTCTAGCTTGCATTAGCCCAAAACACATTCATATTTCCATGTCATAGCATGCATCATATTGTTGCATATCGTCATGTGTTGATTGTGTTCGACGTATCTTTCGTGGTAGGTTCTGCCTCCGAGGATACCTACGATTATCCGACTGGAGGGCAGTATCCTACTACCACTCCATCAGGCAAGCAAAACCCCCTTGTTCATTTCGATACAATCCCACTCTCTCGCTCCTGCTCTCTTTTACTGCATTAGGACAACAACGATTCATCTGTTATTTGCTGCGGTAGTTGAACCCCTTTATCCTCTGCATGACCTGTCATTGCCACAGTAAATAGATGAAACCCACTAGCATGAGTAGGAGTTGTTTGAGCCCTGATGTGCCTACTCATTCATGCTTGTTTGCTGTGTCTGCTATTGCTTAGAGTTGTGTTAGGTCTGATTCATCGGGGATGAATCGGAGGTGTGTGAACATGTCCTACTATTGAGAGCTAAGTGTGTGAACACGATTTGGTAAAGGTAGCGATGAGAGGCCATGTAGAAGTACATGGTGGGTTGTCTCATTGCAGCCGTCCTCAGGAACTGAGTTCTGTGTTTGTGATCCATGAACAGCTACTACCACACATTGGGATCCTTAATTGACTCTCTTGACTTATTAATCGCCTTGATCTCTGTCCAGGAGTTGCAACTAGTTTCTGGTGTTTGTAGGATATGTGTTGGAGGCAGTGCGTAGTGCTGACCCTAGGGGTGGGCTATGATGCGGTTGATACACCGTGGCCCGTGTACCGAGCGCCCGCTTGGTGTCTCGGGAACACATCGTTTGGGGCTGTGAGCGAAACCCCGGCCGGATATCCTCGCGGATGGAACCCGAATAGGCGATAAACCTGGACTAGAGACTTGTGTGGTTAGTCAGGTCGTGGCCGACTCCCTCGCCAGGCTTCCGCTTGAAGGTTGCCGAGATACACGACGTGTACATGGTGGTAAGTGGCGAGAGCGTGTGTGAAGAAGTACACCCCTGCAGGGTTATAAATGATCTATTCGAATAGTCGTGTCCGCGGTAAAGGACTTCTGGGTTGCCTATAACAGTTCATAGACAAGTGAAAGTGGATACTCTAAAACTCGCAAGATAAGCGTGAGTGCTATGGATGGCCTTCTCGTAGGGAGACGGGAGCGGATCCATAGTGGTGTATTGATATGGTGAATATGTGGACTCGTGTGCGCCACCTCAAAAGAGTTACTTGCAGTCGTAGTTCAGGATAGCCACCGAGTCAAAGCTGGCTTGCTGCTGTTAAACTCCACCACCCCCTTTGTTGATACCGATGCATATGTAGTTAGTTCTGATGTAAGTCTTGCTGGGTACATTTGTACTCACGTTTGCCTATTTTATGTTTGCAGAGAGACGTTAGTCTCGCTAGTAGTTCCGCTTGGACTTCGACGTTTAGCTGGTTACCTCGGCTACGATATTGTGCCCTCGGATCGATCTGGTAGATAGTCAGGCTTCTAAGCCTTTTTCATTTGTAGATGTCTGTACTCAGACATGTTAACCTTCCGCATGTGCTTTGATTTGTATGCTCTGAATGTTGGGTCATGAGACCCATGTTTGTAATATCTCGCTCCTCGGAGCCTAATGAATAAATACTTGAGTTGTAGAGTTATGTTGTGATGCCATGTTGTATTTACACAAATCGAGCATATTGTGTGTATGATTGCAATGCTTGGTATGTGTGGGATCCGACAACCTAGTTGTTTATCCTTTGTAGCCTATCTTATGGGGAAATGTAGTCTTGTGCTTCCATGAGCCATAGTAGTCCGCTACAGCCCGGTTCACCGGAGTCCTGCTAGCCCAGTACTACTGCTCCGGAACACTTGACTGGCCGGCATGTGATTCACTTTGTTCCTGTGTCTGTCCCTTCGGGGAAATGTCACGCGGTGACATCCGGAGTCCTGCCTAGCCTGCTACCCCGGGTTCCCGTAGTCCTGTTAGCCCAGTGCTACATCCCGGATTCACATGCTGCTGACCGACATGCTCGATGTTGATTCATGTATGCCTGTCCCTATATGTTAGTGCCACTTTGGGTTCATGACTAGTCATGTCAGCCCGGGTTCTCTGTCATATGGATGCTAGCGACACTATCATATACATGAGCCAAAAGGCGCAAACGGTCCCGGGCCATGGTAAGGCGACACCCGTGGGAATACTGTGCGTGAGGCCGTATAGTGATATGAGGTGTTACCGGCTAGATCGATGTGCCTTGGAATCGGGGTCCTGACAGCTTTGGTATCAGAGCCTGACTGCCTGTAGGATTACCAAGCCAAACTGGTCGAAGTCGGTTCTAGAAATGCTTTAGTTATATAAGGGAATTGATTGTGGAAGGGAACATAAGGCTCTTTCTACTCCTTTACCTTATGCCCTTCTGATCTGAGTCATCCTCTTCCTTTTCTACGGGGATTAATAACTAGGCCTTCTCATCTATCTATCAGGATGACGAGTTACTATGATATAGACTTATAGGATTTATGGATTTAAGCCCCAGTTCTGTTTCTACTACTTCCGTATGTTCATAGCTGGTCTCAGAACCTTGATATTGTGATGTTGAGTGGTCATGCCACTATCTTGCAGGATGTCTCAAATCATTTTGAGCATTTACAGCCGTTATGCTGTCCGAGTCATCCCAGATTTCTAAATAGTCTGATGCATTTGCAAATCCCTTCTCTCTGTTTCTAATGTTCATTTGGGCCAGATTAATCACACAAATTAGTGTGTTGAGGTACTCCGCTACCTCAGCATATATGTTGGAGCTATTATTATGAACCTATGTGTTTTAGGGAGTCATCTAGTAAACTAGCCATGTTTTGTGTTCCTCGTGTGATGATTCTAGCCATCATTCTCGAAAGCATTCCGTGATGTTATTAGTTAGTAGGTATTCTATTCCTGGGTTCTTGAACCCAAGATTCACCCTACTTACCTCCTGTTGATAGTGTTTGCTAGTTCCTTTAGGATATTAGTAACTTTGCGATAGTCCTCGAGGTCCGTGGTATATCCTTCTTCCAAATACCATGAACTACTTATGGCAGAAGTTCCTCGTTGAACCAAAAGATCACAACCCGAGTGCTCATGATGAGTCCTCCATTCTATATTGTGATTCTGCCAGTTATGTCTTTCTGCATGGGTTATCTGGAAGAAACCTGTTGAACTTGGTTTGACATATTAATCTATGCATTCACAACTCAAAAGATATATGTTCCCTTGAGTTGTCCCTCTTCATTTGTATTCCGACCATCGTCTATCAATTGATAGTCAGGAGTAATTGTGCATCCGTGTTATCGATGCTTATTATTCTTGTGGTCCGTCAAGCCATTCTGTTCTGGAATGACTAGGAGAAACAAACTCCAGTACCTCATCCAGATCCAGGATTGGGTCAAAGCAATTGTAATCCGCACATCAAATGCCAATCCAGCTTTTGATTCTGTTCTACCTCGGAGTATTACCCCCTTTATGTCAGGATTGTCATTAGGATTGCACCATTTTCATGAATTCTTGACGTAGTGATACTTCTCGCTATCATTATTCATTCCTCGGTTCTGTGTTGTTGTAACCGGAATGCCGACAAGTGAACTGTGATGTGTGAAATCGGTACTCCTAGCAACCTCGTTGCTTGGTAGTTAATGGACAATATTCTCATTCTTAGCGTGTTGGTTATTAAATCATCATCCTAAGATTGATCGTGCTACCTAGTCCTTATTTACGGTGCACTCTTCGATCAATGAGTTAGGATTGTGTTAATCCCTGACTCTTTTGATCATATCATCTTGCCCTGAAAAGCAAGGTTGTTCTCGAGCTTAGTAACATACCGGTGGTTCGTGATTTTTCGAATATCTTCTCAGAAGTATTACTAGGTTGTCCCCTGACTGTTATGTTGAGCTCGTGATCAAGTTGGTTTTCCTCTAAACCAGCCATTCTCCAAGAATCTGTGTTGGATACCCCTGAGCTAGTTGGTTAAGCTAAACAACAACTTGGAGAGTTGGAAGATGAAAGCTTGTCCGACTTAGTTCATCACTAAGGGATATCCTTGTGTGTGTGTGTGTGTGTTGAAGAAAGATGATATCTCCATCATTTGGTCCTCATGATCAGTTGTTGGATCTATTGCCTTGTCAAAACTTTGACTTGAGTATGGGCTATCGTCAAGTCAAATCAGAACCAACGATGTTCATGATGTTGACTTACTCGTGGTTGATCCCTCGAGCATACACCATTACATCTTTTGGTCTGACCAATGCTATCATCGTGTTCACATGATGGTGGAAGTCCAGTGATCTGGAAATTCCGATGAGTTCTTTATTGAGCCCATCGGCAACATCTTGTCTCCCCCATGATCCATGTGGAACATTAAAGCTAGCATTGGAAACTTTTGTAAGCATTATCTCCGTGCCTGTTCATGAAGAATATGTTGGATGAAAGAGGTGACTTCCTCTAGTTCATGTGCATTTGAAGCAAGTTGCGCCGTGAATTCGAGAAAGTTTGTTTTTGCTTCCTCTGGTACCATCCCAAGTCAGTCATGCATGTGTGAAGTATGCTATGGTTTGACAGGCTCGCAACCTTCATTTCATATGTATCCCTAGCACACCAAGCCACTAACTGATTTTTTCAAGGAGAAGAAGTTCCTTCTTAAGAGCATGCCTTATGCAAGGACTTCGTTATCCTTGATGATGGTTCCCCACCTGAACTTGGTAGTGTTTAATATAAGACTACTACGTGGCCATGCTTGTCTGGGACAACATGTTCACATGTTTGTAGCAGAACCCGCTCATGTTTTGGGGCTTACTACCATAGTCCATCCCCCGAGAATCTCGCAACATCATCTCGTCGATTTGTGTTGCAAACTTTCTTTTCCAGACATGCTGTCTGAAATATCCTGTTTCCAACCAGATCTGAATCTCAGGCAGATATGATGGTTGGAACATTTCCAACATTTGCTTGTTGTTCCCAACTTGCACCCCATCATGCCAATTTTACATGGGTTATCCTTCTCAGCAGTTCCTGTCCAGGATCATCTTCAAAAGTGGTCCTGTCATGGGTCCCATTCATTTCCGGTGATAAGCAAAAGTCATCCATTGTGTTGTCTTCAACAAGGTAGTCCACATCATCCATCCTAGTCTGAGTATGCATTTCTTCGAGATCTTTCAAATGATCAATTATCAATTGCCTTAAGATGGTATGAAGAGTTTAAATGATCTATGGATCAAAAGTAATTCTTTTTGCCACTTAAGGGAACAGTTCTACAAGTCACCTCCCCCAAGGTGTCACGTTATGGAATCATGGCAATTATTCCTCGCCACTCTGAAACCTTGCACCATCTTACCTAGGCGTTGTGCTTACCAAATTGAACCCTCGTCATCTATTACTATCCACCTGTCTCGATGTATGTGTTTGAGTCTTAGCTCAAGAGATGATCGAATGTCTCACTCCATGAGTTGATCCTGAGTGCTCGGTCTTCGAGGAGATCAATTCCTGTAGAGTTTCTCTCTGTCGCCATCATGCTAGATGAAGATCTCGAAAGCAAAGACGTCAAAATCAATTGGAGCAATAAATCAACATCTTCGAGAAGGGCTTTTGGATCAAGAAGACCGTGTTAGCTTGTGGCCCCTCTGTCTTCTTACCTCACGTCTTGAATCTCGGGACGAGATTCTTGTTTAGTGGGGGTGAGTTGTCACATCCCTAGTTCTGGTAATGCTTATTGCTTGCATTAGAGTGCTGCAACATGTTTAAGTTCATTTGAATTTGAAATGGGGATTGATCAAACCCTAGCACCAGATCAAATCAAATAGGTTCATCATAAAATAATTTTCAATGAACCTGAGATGCCCTTCTAAAAATATCCATCAGTTTTGTCTTGGGTTAGAACCATGCCAAAATTGGTTCACATTTTCTAGGACACATAAGGTCATTGGATTAAATCATTACCTATTTGCATTTGGGCATTTAAATGCTATAAAATATTTTAAATGCTCAAATAATTCTGGAAATAAGTGTGGGCTGTTGGAAATAATCTAAACAGAGCCTATGATTATTTCCAGGATTTTTCTGCCTAAGTATTTTTAATAAAGCCACACAGTTAAAGAAAACTAGAAAACAGAAAATAAAAGAGAAGGAGGGAACTTACCTGGCCGCAGCCCACCTGGCAGCCCACCTGGCCGCCCAAAGATCAGGCCGGCCCATGCCAGCCAGCTGCTTGGTGCTCGCCAGGCAGGCACAGAGGTGACGCCGGCGAGCCCGAGCTTGCCACGGCGCCACCTGCTTGCCGCCCGCGCCCCTGTACACCTGGGCAGGCTCCATGTCGCCGCCTCGACCCCGTGGACACCTCACTCGCCCCCTGCCTCTCTCCCTCGCTCTCCCGCACCATGGCCGACGCTGCTGCGTCCGCGCCACCGTAGTTCTCGCGTCCTCCGTCGTCCTCGCGCCGTGCCACCAAGTCCAACAGCTTCACCAACGTCATCTCCGTCGATCAGCCCGAGCCCCGAGCGCTCACGCACCCTGCTTCGTCTCTTCGAGCTCGACTTCACCGAGCACCGCCGCAGATCCCCTTCACCGTTGCCGCCGCATCAGCTCGTCCCCGACCGCGCCGTTTGCTCCTACGTGACCGCCATGAGCTCAGCTATCTCCCCCCCTTCTCGTTCTCGCCCTCGAGCACCGCAGCAACCCCATGGAGCTTCACCGCACGCGCCACCGCCGAGCTCGTCGCCGACGTGTCTCCGGCCAACCACCGGCCACACCCCCATGTCTAGCACACTCCCGCTTTTCGCGAGGAACCCGTAGCACCACTCCACGCGCCTCGCCGTGCCCCGTAGCTTCGGGTTCGACTTCACCCGACTCCGGCAACCGCCAAACCCGTCGCCGGCGACGTTCCCGGCCACCCCGAGCTCCACCACTACCACCAAACGACGCTGCTCGTTCCCAGCTACGCGTAGATGGTCTCCGCCGTACATTTGGTCGCCGGAGCACGAAAACACACTCCCACCGCCGCGTCTGGCCTCGCCGGCGGCTAAACGCCGGCGAGTTGACCCCGCTGACCCCATTTGACCATGGGTGGGCCCAGTTTGACCCCCTGGGTCAATGACAGGTGGGGCCCAGCCCTGTTAATTAATTAGGATTAGTACTAATTGAATTTAGTTAAAAATAATCACACCGACACGGGGGACCCACTGTCAGGTTTGACCTGGACCGTCCCGTTGACCACTTATGTCACCATGACGTAATGCCGACCCAGTAATTTATTTACTGGAATTATTCTTACATAGGAAATTCTAGAAAATACCACAAACTTCAAAAAATCATAGCAATTAATATGTAGCTCCAAATGCAAAGTTTTATATATGAAAAATTATCATAAAAATCCAATCTATCCATCTGTCTGGTTTCATGCATGTTAGAGCAACCTAGCCTTGCTGTTTAGATGAAACAAGTTAATGCACCTTTATGACTTCATAAAATGGGTTTGCATTTGAATCTTTGGTTCAAATGGACTCATCTCAATCTGTTCTAGCTTGCATTAGCCCAAAACACATTCGTATTGCCATGTCATAGCATGCATCATATTGTTGCATATCGTCATGTGTTGATTGTGTTCGACGTATCTTTCGTGGTAGGTTCTGCCTCCGAGGATACCTACGATTATCCGACTGAAGGGCAGTATCCTACTACCACTCCATCAGGCAAGCAAAACCCCCTTGTTCATTTCGATACAATCCCACTCTCTCGCTCCTGCTCTCTTTTACTACATTAGGACAACAACGATTCATCTGTTATTTGCTGCGGTAGTTGAACCCCTTTATCCTCTGCATGACCTGTCATTGCCATAGTAAATAGATGAAACCCACTAGCATGAGTAGGAGTTGTTTGAGCCCTGATGTGCCTACTCATTCATGCTTGTTTGTCGTGCCTGCTATTGCTTAGAGTTGTGTCAGGTCTGATTCATCGGGGATGAATCGGAGGTGTGTGAACATGTCCTACTGTTGAGAGCTAAGTGTGTGAACACGATTTGGTAAAGGTAGCGATGAGAGGCCATGTAGGAGTACATGGTGGGTTGTCTCATTGCAGCCGTCCTCAGGAACTGAGTTCTGTGTTTTTGATCCATGAACAGCTACTACCACACATTGGGATCCTTAATTGACTCTCTTGACTTATTAATCGCCTTGATATCTGTCCAGGAGTTGCAACTAGTTTCTGGCGTTTGTAGGATATGTGTTGGAGGCCGTGCGTAGCGCTGACCCTAGGGGTGGGCTATGATGCGGTAGATACACAGTGGCCCGATGTATCGAGCGCTCGTTTGGTGTCTCGGGAACCCTGCACACATCGTTTGGGGCTGTGAGCGAAACCTCGGCCAGATCTCCTGGTGGATGGAACCCGAAGAGGTGATAAACCTGGACTAGAGACTTGTGTGGTTAGTCAGGTCGTGGCCGACTCCCTCGCTAGGCTTCCGCTTGAAGGTTGCCGAGATACACGGCGTGTACATGGTGGTAAGTGGCGAGAGCGTGTGTGAAGAAGTACACACCTGTAGGGTTATAAATGATCTATTCGAATAGCCGTGTCCACGGTAAAGGACTTCTGGGTTGCCTATAACAGTTCATAGATAAGTGAAAGTGGATACTCTAAAACTCGCAAGATAAGCGTGAGTGCTATGGATGGCCTTCTCGTAGGGAGACGAGAGCGGATCCATAGTGGTGTATTGATATGGTGAATATGTGGACTCGTGTGTGCCATCTCAAAAGAGTTACTTGCAGTCGTTGTTCAGGATAGCCACTGAGTCAAAGCTGGCTTGCTGCTGTTAAACTCCACCACCCCCTTTGTTGATACCGATGCATATGTAGTTAGTTCTGATGTAAATCTTGCTGGGTACATTTGTACTCACGTTTGCCTATTTTATGTTTGCAGAGAGACGTCAGTCTCGCTAGTAGTTCCGCTTGGACTTCGACGTTTAGCTGGTTACCTCAGCTACGATCTTGTGCCCTCGGTAGGATCTGGTAGATAGTCAGGCTTCTAAGCCTTTTTCATTTGTAGACGCGTCAGATTTCGGACATGTTAAGCTTCCGCATGTGCTTTGATTTGTATGCTCTGAAATGTTGGGTCTGAGACCCATGTTTGTAATATCTCGCTCCTCGGACCCTAATGAATAAATACTTGAGTTGTAGAGTTATGTTGTGATGCCATGTTGTATTTACACATATCGAGCATATTGTGTGTATGATTGAAATGCTTGGTATGTGTGGGATCCGACAACCTAGTTGTTTATCGTTGGTACCCTCTCTTATGGGGAAATGTAGTCTTGTGCTTCCATGAGCCATAGTAGTCTGCTACAACCCGGTTCACCGGAGTCCGCTAGCCCAAAGACTACTGCTCTGGAACACTTGATGGCCGACATGTGATTCACTTCGTTCGTGGTTCCGTCCCTTCGGGAAATGTCACGCTTGGTGACATTCGGAGTCCTGCTTAGCCTGCTACAAAGACGGGTTCCCGAGTCCTGTTAGCCCAGTGCTACAGCCGGATTCACACATCGCCGACCGACATGCTCGATGTTGATTCATGTATGCCTGTCCCTATAAGTTAGTGCCACTTTGGGTTCACGACTAGTTATGTCGGCCCGGGTTCTCTGTCATATGGATGCTAGCGACACTATCATATACGTGAGCCAAAAGGCGCAAATGGTCCCGGGCCATGGTAAGGCGACACACGTGGGAATACCATGCGTGAGGCCGCAAAGTGATATGAGGTGTTACCGGCTAGATTGATGTGACTTGGAATCGGGGTCCTGACAAACAGACTAACGGACCACAAACGGGCCGACTGTAACGACGGGCTGAATTTGGCCCACAAGCAGAAAATGACAGTAACAGGCCGTAAGTAACCGAATGCTGCAAATGAGCCCAAGAATAAATGGGCCCTTAGAAGGCCGAAAGTTAACTTGGGCTGGAAACGGCCCAACGGAAGAACGACCCGTTAATGGGTATAAAGTGTTACACTGTTCATTAAGGGCCAGTTTCACCGCGGGCCGTTAATGGGTGTAAAGTAATACATCATTCATTACGGGCGATTTCAAGACGGGCCGCTAATGGGCCAAGAGTTACAAAGGGCCTCATATGGGCCGAAAGACGTCATGGGCCATACATGGGCCAGAAGTGAAAATGGGCTGGAATCATATTGGATGGTCCAGATGACGCTACTGGGCCTAATTCTCATCGGGCGTAATGAGCCTTGGGTTAGCGGGCTGTAAACGGGCTATATGCTAACAGGCCGTTAACATGCTTTCCATGGGCCGGCCCGCCAGATTTTGACCAAGTCAAACGGGCCGGCCTTTTCACAGGAATGGGCCACTGTTGGGCCATGCCACATGTCGACGTATCATAGGCGCCTTCTGTCCAGTGAGTGGATGACATCTGTCCCAATGATGAGCCGACACGTGTTTCCTCCAGCCAATGATGATTTTACATGTGGAAAATCCCCATTGGTCGGGGCTGTTAACGGGTTATCGGATCCAAAACCCCACCCGATAGCTTAACGGCGTTCTGTTACGGTGGTTGCCACGTGTCGGTCACCCTTGACGAAAGCACTTTGTGACGCGCTATTTATCATCATGGAAGTGGACACTTCCGTGATGATAATTTTGGTAATTTCATGGAACACTTCTACGACAGCACAGGTATGACTATCTTGATTCTGTCATAAAATCGTCATGGATGTACATGCATGACAAAAATGCGACCTACTATGACAAACACGTATCATCACAGAAGTGTATTTTTTGTAGTGTAGGCTTTTCCCTAGTAGTGTGCTCCTCCTGTCATATCGTCGTAGTGCTTAGGCGAAGCCCTGCGCGGATCACATGACCATCACCGTCACCACGCCGTCGTGCTGACGGAACTCTCTGATAACCCACAAGTATAGGGGATCAATTGTATCTCTTTTCGATAAGTAAGAGTGTCGAACCCAACGAGGAGCAGAAGGAAATGACAAGTGGTTTTCAGCAAGGTAATGTCTGCAAATGCTGAAATTGTAAGTAGCGGAGTAGTTTGATAACAAGATAATTTGTAACGAGCAAGTAACGATAGTAGTAACAAAAGTGCAGCAAGGTAGCCCAATCCTTTTGAGGCAAAGGACATGCCAAAACGGTCTCTTGTGATAGGCAAAGCGTTCTTGAGGGTACACGGGATTCTCATCTAGTCACTTACATCATGTTGGTTCGATTTGTATTCGCTACTTTGATAATTTGATATGTGGGTGGACCGGTGCTTAGGTGTTGTTCTTCCTTGAACAAGCCTCCTACTTATGATTAACCCTCACGCAAGCATGTGCAACTACGAGAAAAGTATTAAAAATAAATTCTAACCATAGCATTAAATTTTTGGATCCAGTCGGTCCCTTACGGAATAGCGCATAAACTGGGGTTTAAGCTTCTGTCACTCTAGAAACCCATCATCTAATTACTACTCACAATGCATTCTCTTAGGTCCAAATATGGTGAATTGTCATGTAGTCGATGTTCATATGACACCACTAAGGGAATCACAACATACATACTATCAAAATATCGAACACATATCAAGTTCACATGATTACTTGCAACAAGATTTCTCCGTGACCTAAAGAACAAAAGTAACTACTCACAAGTGACAAACATGCGCATGACCAGAGGGGTATTAAATAGCATAATGGATCTGAACATATAATCTTCCACCAAATAAACCATCTAGTGATCAACCACAAGATGTAATTAACACTACTAGTCACCCACAAGCACCAATCTATAGTTACAGTAACAACATTGAACTCAAAAGATGAACTAGGGTTTGTGAGGAGTTGGTTCTGTTGAATATGTTGATGGAGATTACCCTCCTCAAGATGGGAGAGTTGTTGGTGGTGATGATGACGATGATTTCCCCCTCTAGGAGGGAAGTTCCCCCGGCAGAATTGCTCCGCTGGAGGGCAAAAGTGCTCCTGCCCTAGTTCCGCCTCGAGGCGGCGACGCTTCGTCCCGAAAGTCCTCCTCTTATTTTTTCTAGGTCAAAATGGCTTATATACCAGAAGATGGGCACTCGAGGTGGGCCTGGGTGAGCACAACCCACCAGGGCGCGCCTGGGCTCCCTGGCACGCCCAGGTAGGTTGTGCCCACCTGGTGGGCCCCCTCTGGTAGTTATTTGCTCCAATAATTCTTAAATATTCCATAAAAAATCTCCGTGAAGTTTCAGCTTGTTTGGAGTTGTGCATAATAGGTGGCCTGACGTAGCTTTTCCAGGTCCAGATTTCTAGCTGCCAGAATTCTCCCTCCTTGTGTGTTCCTTGCATATCATGAAAAAGGCATTATAATTACTCCAAAAAGCATTATTATTCATAAAAACATTATAAATAATAGTAATAAAACATGATGCAAAATGGACGTATGACTCTCCCTCGACCCTCTGCTGGATCAAGAGTTCGAGGGACGTCATCGAGCTGAACGTGTGCAGAACTCGGAGGTGCCGTATGTTCGGTACTTGGATCGGTTGGATCATGAAGACGTTCGACTACATCGACCGTGTTAACCTAACGCTTTCGCTTTCAGTCTACGAGGGTACGTGGACACACTCTTCCCTTCTCGTTGCTATGCATCTCCTAGATAGATCTTGCATGAGCGTAGGAGAATTTTTGAAATTGCATGCTACGTTCCCCAACAGTGGTATCAGAGCCAAGTCTATGCATAGATGATATGCACGAGTAGAACACAAAGAGTTGTGGGCGATAATAGGCATACTTCTTACCACCAACGTCTTACTTTGATTCGGTGGTATTGTTGGATGAAGCGTCCCGAACCAACATTACATGATCACGTTCATGAGACTGGTTCTACCGACGTGCTTTGCACACAAGTGGCTGGCGGGTGTCTGTTTCTCCAACTTTAGTTGAATCGACTTTGACTACAGCCGGTCCTTGTTGAAGGTTAAAACAACACACTTGACGAAATATTGTTGTGGTTTTGATGCGTAGGTAAGAACGATTCTTGCTAGAAGCCCGTAGCAGCCACATAAAACTTGCAACAACAAAGTAGAGGACGTCTAACTTGTTTTTGCAGGGCATGTTGTGATGTGATATGGTCAAGACATGATGCGATATAATTTATTGTATGAGATGATCATGTTTTGTAAAAGTTATCGACAACTCGCAGGAGCCTTATGGTTGTCACTTTATTGTATGAAATGCAATCGTCATGTAATTGTTTTACTTTATCACTATGCGGTAGCGATAGTTGTAGAAGAAATAGTTGGCGAGACGACAACGACGCTACGATGAAGACCAAGGTGTCAAGCCGGTGACGATGAAGATCATGATGGTGCTTTGGAGATGGAGATCAAAGGCACGAGATGATGATGGCCATATCATATCACATATTTTGATTGCATGTGATGTTTATCTTTTATGCATCTTATTTTTCTTAGTACGAAGTAGCATTATAAGATGATCCGTCACTAAATTTCAAGGTGTAAGTGTTCTCCCTGAGTATGCACCGTTGCTACAGTTCGTCGTGCCGAGACACCACGTGATGATCGAGTGTGATAAGCTCTACGTTCACATGAAACGGGTGCAAGCCATTTTTGCACATGCAGAATACTCGGGCTAAACTTGATGAGCCTAGCATATGCAGATATGGCCTCGGGACACTGAGACCAAGAGGTCGGACATGAATCATATAGTAGATATGATCAACATAGAGATGCTCACCATTGAAAACTACTCCATCTCACGTGATGATCGGACATGGTTTAGTTGATATGGATCACATGATCATTTAGATGACTAGAGGGATGTCTATTTAAGTGGGAGTTCCTAAGTAATATGATTAACTGAACTTTAATTTATCATGAACTTAGTCCTGATAGTTTTTTTGCATATCTATTTGTTGTAGATCAATGGCCCGTGCTACCGTTCCCTTGAATTTTAATGCGTTCCTGGAGAAAGCTAAGTTGAAAGATGATGGTAGCAACTACACGGACTGGGTCCATAACTTGAGGATTATCCTCATTGCTGCACAGAAGAATTACGTCCTGGAAGCACCGCTAGGTGTAAGGCCCGCTGCAGGAGCAACTCCGGATGTTATGAACGTCTGGCAGACTAAAGCTGACGACTACTTGATAGTTCAGTGTGCCATGCTTTACGGCTTAGAATCAGGACCTCAAAGACGTTTTGAACGTCATGGAGCATATGTGATGTTCCAGGAGTTGAAGCCAATATTTCAAGAAAATGCCCGAGTTGAGAGATATGGAGTCTCCAACAAGTTCTATAGCTGCAAGATGGAGGAGAATAGTTCTGTCAGTGAACACATACTCAGAATGTCTAGGTACCATAACCACTTGACTCAGCTGGGAGTTGATCTTCCTGATGATAGTGTCACTGAGAGAGTTCTTCAATCACAGCCACCAAGCTATAAAGGCTTCGTGATGAACTATAACATGCAAGGGATGGAAAAGACAATTCTCGAGCTCTTCGCAATGCTAAAGGCTGCAGAGGTAGATATCACGAAGGAGCATCAAGTGTTGATGGTTAACAAGAGAACTAGTTTCAAGAAAAAGAGCAAAGGGAAAAATGGGGTCTTCAAGAAGAATAGCAAGCAAGTTGCTGCTCCCGGGAATACCCAAGTCTGGACCTAAGCCTGAAACTGAGTGCTTCTACTGCAAAGGGACTGGTCACTGGAAGTGGAACTGCCCCAAGTATTTGGTGGATAAGAAGGATGTCAAAGTGAAAGGTATATTTGATATTGATGTGTACCTTACTAATTCTCGTAGTAGCACCTGGGTATTTGATACTGGTTTTGTTGCTCATATTTGCAACTCGAAACAGTGGCTATGGATTAAACGAAGATTGGCAAAGGACGAGGTGACGATGTGCGTGGGAAATGGTTCCAAAGTCGATGTGATCGTCGTCGGCATGCTACCTCTACATCTACCTTCAGATTAGTTTTAGACCTAAATAATTGTTATTTGGTGCCAGCTTTGAGCATGAACATTATATCTGGATCTTGTTTGATGCGAGACGGTTATTCATTTAAACCAGAGAATAATGGTTGTTCTATTTATATGAGAAATATCTTTTATGGTCATGCACCCTTAATGAGTGGTCTATTTTTGTTGAATCTCGATCATAGTGATATACATATTCATAATATTGAAGCCAAAAGATGCAAAGTTAATAATGATAGTGCAACTTATTTGTGGCACTGCCGTTTAGGTCATATTGGTTTAAAGCGCATGAAGAAACTCCTTGCTGATGGACTTTTGGAATCACTTGATACTTGCGAACCATGCCTCATGGGCAAGATGACTAAGACTCCATTCTCCCGAACAATGGAGTGAGCAACAGACTTATTGGAAATAATACATATAGATGTATGCGGTCCAATGAGTGTTGAGGCTCGCGGCGGGTATCGTTATTTTCTCACATTCACAGATGATTTCAGAAGATATGGGTATATCTACTTAATGAAACATAAGTCTAAAACATTTGAAAAGTTCAAAGAATTTCAGAGTGAAGTGGAAAATCATCGTAAAAAGAAAATCTACGATCTGATCGTGGAGGTGAATATTTGAGTTATGAGTTTGGTCTTCATTTGAAACAATGTGGAATAGTTTCGCAACTCACGCCACCTGGAACACCACATCATAATGGTGTGTCCGAACATCATAACCGTACTTTATTAGATATGGTGCGATCTATGATGTCTCTTACCGATTTACCACTATCATTTTGGGGTTATGCTTTAGAGATGGCTGTATTCACATTAAATAGGGCACCATCTAAATCCGTTGAGACGACACCATATGAACTGTGGTTTTGCAAGAAACCTAAGCTGTCGTTTCTAAAAGTTTGGGGCTGTGATGCTTATGTGAAAAAGCTTCAACCCGATAAACTCGAACCCAAATCGGAGAAATGTATCTTCATAGGATACCCAAAGGAGACTATTGGGTACACCTTCCATCACAGATCAATTGGAAAAATATTTGTTGATAAGAATGGATCCTTTCTACAGAAGGAGTTTCTCTTGAAAGAAGTGAGTGGGAGGAAAGTAGAAATTGATGAGGTAATTGTACCTTCTCCCGAATTGGAAAGTAGTACATCACAGAAATCAGTTCCAGTGATTCCTACACCAATTAGTGAGGAAGCTAATGATGTTGATCATGAAACTTCTGATCAAGTTTCTACCGAACCGCATAGGTCAACCAGAGTAAGATCCGCACCAGAGTGGTATGGTAATCCTGTTCTGGAGGTCATGTTACTTGACCATGACGAACCTACGAACTATGAGGAAGCAATGATGAGCCCAGATTCCACGAAATGGCTTGAGGCCATGAAATATGAGATGGGATCCATTTATGAGAACAAAGTATGGACTTTGGTTGGCTTGCCCGATGATCGGCAAGCCATAGATAATAAATGAATCTTAAAGAAGAAGACTAACGCTGACGGTAATGTTACTGTCTACAAAGCTCGACTTGCTGCGAAAGGTTTTCGACAATTTCAAGGAGTTGACTACGATGAGATCTGCTCACCCGTAGCGATGCTTAAGTGCGTCCGAATCATGTTAGCAATTGCCGCATTTTATGATTATGAAATTTGGCAAATGGATGTCAAAACTGCATTCCTGAATGGATTTATGGAAGAAGAGTTGTATATGATGCAACCAGAAGGTTTTGTCGATCCAAAGTGTGCTAACAAAGTGTGCAAGCTCCATCGATCCATTTATGGACTGGTGCAAGCCTCTCGGAGTTGGAATATACACTTTGATAGTGTGATCAAATCCTATGGTTTTATACAGGTTTTTGGAGAAGCCTGTATGTACAAGAAAGTGAGTGGGAGCTCTGTAGCATACCTAATATTATATGTAGATGACATATTGTTGATTGGAAATGATACAGAATTTCTGGATAGCATAAAAGGATACTTGAATAAGAATTTTTCACTGAAAGACCTCAGTGAAGGTGCTTATATATTGGGCATCAAGATCTATGGAGATAGATCAAGACACTTAATTGGACTTTCACAAAGCACATACCTTGATAAAGTTTTGAAGAAGTTCAAAATGGATCAGTCAAAGAAAAGGTTCTTGCCTGTGTTACAAGGTGTGAAGTTGAGTCAGACTCAATGCCCGACCACTGCAGAAGATAGAGACAAAATGAAAATCATTCCCTATGCCTCAGCCATAGGTTCTATCATGTATGCAATGCTGTGTACCAGAACTGATGTGTGCCTTGCTATAAGTTTACCAGGGAGGTACCAAAGTAATCAAGGAGTGGATCACTGGACAGCGGTCAAGAATATCCTGAAATACCTGAAAAGGACTAAGGATATGTTTCTCATTTATGGATGCGACAAAGAGGTTGTCGTAAATGGTTATGTCGATGCAAGCTTGACACTGATCCAGGTGACTCTAAGTCACAAACCCGATACATATTTATATTGAATGGTGGAGCTGTCAGTTGGTGCAGTTCCAAGCCGAGCATCGTGGCAGGATCTACATGTGAAGCGGAGTACATAGGTGCTTCGGAAGTAGCAAATGAAGGTGCCTGGATGAAGGAGTTCATATCCGATCTAGGTGTAATACCTAGTGCATCGGGTCCAATGAAAATCTTTTGTGACAATACTAGAGCAATTGCCTTGGTGAAGGAATCTAGATTTCACAAGAGAACCAAACACATCAAGAGACACTTCAATTCCATCCGCGATCAAGTCAAGGAGAGAGACATATAGATTTGCAAAATACATACGGATCTGAATATTGCACACCCATTGACTAAGCCTCTTCCACGAGCAAAACATGATCAGCACCAAGACTCCATGGGTGTTAGAATCATTACTATGTAATCTAGATTATTGACTCTAGTGCAAGTGGGAGACTGAAGGAAATATGCCCTATAGGCAATAATAAAGTTGTTATTTATATTTCCTTATGTCATGATAAATGTTTATTATTCATGCTAGAATTATATTAACCGGAAACTTAGTACATGTGTCAATACATAGACAAACAGAGTGTCCCTAGTATGCCTCTATTTGACTAGCTCGTTAATCAAAGATGGTTAAGTTTCCTGACCATAGACATGTGTTGTTGTCATTTGATGAACGGGATCACATCATTAGATAATGATGTGATGGACAAGACCCATCCGTTAGCTTAGCATAATGATCGTTAAGTTTTATTGCTATTGCTTTCTTCGTGATTATACATATTCCTCTAACTATGAGATTATGCAACTCCCGAATACCGGAGGAACACCTTGTGTGCTATCAAACATCACAACGTAACTGGGTGATTATAAAGATGCTCTACAGGTGTCTCTGAAGGTGTTTGTTGGTTTGGCATAGATTGAGATTATGATTTGTCACTCCGAGTATCGGAGAGGTGTCTCTGGGCCCTCTCGGTAATGCACATCACTATAAGCCTTGCAAGCAATGTGACTAATGAGTTAGTAACTGGATGATGCATTACGGAACGAGTAAGAAGACTTGCCGGTAACGAGATTGAACTAGGTATAAGGATACCGACAATCGAATCTCGGGCAAGTAGCATACCAATGACAAAGGGAATGACGTATGTTGTTATGCGGTTTGACTGATAAAGATCTTCGTAGAATATGTAGGAACCAATATGAGCATCCAGGTTCCGCTATTGGTTATTTACCGGAGATGTGGCTCGGTCATGTCTACATAGTTTTCGAATTCGTAGGCTCCGCACGCTTAACGTTCGATGACGATTTGTATTATGAGTTACTAGTCGTCAGCCCGTGTATCAACACGGGCTAGTGATTTCCACATTTGTATATAATGAAAAGAATGAGGAACATATTTATATATTTACCCATGACCAGATAATACAAAAAAGATGATATTAATTTTTGATCCAAGCGAAGCATTACTACTACCTAATCGTAGGCATGCACAGTATCACATAATCAATGTAATTGTGTGGTATGAAATAACCTTATATTATATTTGTATATACTCAAAGTTCAAAGTTTGGCTCGTACGACATGAACGTAATTAAATTAAGAAGGATGCAATCACAAAGGAAAGAACAACATCTAAGAAAAATTGTTGCTTAATTTTGAATAATATCTGAAAGTTTGGCTCATACAATATGGTTGAAGACTCAGATTTCATAGCTGGACAGTGAGTTTGTGTTAATCTACAAAAGTCTAATCCAATTGTATCTCATAGAAGTAAATATTCTGGCTCTTTAATTTGGAGGAGATGTAAATGTATGTAGAATTAGTGTATTTTGAAAAAAAGAGGTTTAGTCTAAAGAATTATTGATGTGCATCCAAATTCAATTTTTTTTCAAATTAACAGTTCTTTTCGGATAAGAGCAAAAAAATTATAATGTTTTACTTCTGCAAATAAACAAAACCAATAGCCTGAGATTTGCCTTTTAGGAACAACAATTGTCCTACTTGAGCTCAGACTAACAAATGTATGGAGGATGACCTTGAGTAGGTAATAATCAGTGTGGAGCATAATGCATGGTATTTATTTATTTATTTTGTGGGATAATACATGGTATTTAAGGTACCTTATCCTGAGCCTGATGAATCATGTATCTGTGATCAATTTTTCACGAAAGGCAATATATTAGATCTTGCGTGATTCTCCCCATGGTACTATTTTTTAGAAACAATTATAGTGCATAGGCTCCATAATAGTGTATATACAAATTTTGTAAAACAGTAGACAAAAGGAAGTAGATGTAGCATACATGATTCTGGAAACAATATCTCGAGTAGCACTACTTCTTAATCAAATAATCAAATTGGCATATATTTATTATGACCATTGTTACTCTGAAACTATTTCCTACAGTATTGAAAAGATTTGACATTTTTGTTTGCCTGAGGTCAAAAATGAATCAGTGAACATGTTCTAATTTCCCCCAAAAGCAAATCACTACTGCAATTTCACAAACAATGCATTGAAAGGAGGCATGCATTCACACCAATGCAACATGAAGGCTAGGTGCAACTTCGGTGAGAGGGTCAAAATATCAATTTAGCATGTGAAGCATCGACATAACTCCACTGCATAAACAACTCAAAATATCAATCTAGCATCTGTGTGCACGTGCGCCGTCTTGGTTGTTCATGCCGATGGCTCGACCCAGCACGCTGCCACCATCTGAGTGTCGACATGATACAACTAAACTTGTAAAAATGCCATTAATCGACTCGAACCATGACGTGAACTGTACATCTTTCAGGAATATTGAAATTAGAACTACATAGTGTTATGTACTGTCTTTGTTCTACGCTTCTATCTTCAAGATTTGTAGTAAGACAACTTCATGGAAGAACTCGAGTTAGTCCATCCAAATTTATTGGAGTACGCTATGCACCCACAGAATATCTATCTTTATGAAGTTTGCATGTAACATCAACGTTTAGGACAGGATATTAGAGATAATTACATGAGTACATATCTCATGCTATGCACTATTGAAGCAACACTTTGTGAATTGTTTGAATCCTTCAAAACCTACAACCATAATAATGAATCAAAATCTGACATCCACATTGTTGAGAAATTGCTATCTAGAACCTTGTACTAACCAAGAACTCCTATTAACTAAACAGAAAAATAACTAATTCTAATAGAGATGTTTTGCAAAATCGAGATTGTATGAGGCATAGGTGAATCGATCTTATACAAAGCATTATACCCAGTAGCTCACACAAAATTGAAATTTCTGGGGTAGGAGCAGCAAAATCGAGATTGTATGAGGCATAGGTGAATCTATCTTATACAAAGCAATATACCCAGTAGCTCATACAAAATTGAAATTTCTGGGGAAGGAGTAGAGTAGCTAAAAGGGAGAAGAGTAGATAGCAGGAATAACTTCTGGTTGCTTTATGCCAAATTACTCGTATGTTTCATTTAGTTGGGTGGACGACTCTAAAGTGTGAGCACTTACGTGGGGATTTTGCGTCTGCAACCCGACCATCAGTGCAGCATTGTAGAAACAAAAATGGGAAGCTGGTGCCATGGAGATGCATAATTCGTATGATATGGAGAGGTCTCAGGAGGAACATGTGCAGCTTCTATTCCTTGTGATGGTGAACGGGGTGAGTACCCCTTACTGATCGAAGCTCATCATCGAGAAGGTTTTCTTTTCCTTTTTTCTATTTTGAGTGCATCGGTGGAAGATCCGGGAGAAGAAGCATGCGCGTCTGAGGAGCTGCAAAAGCACATCTTTTCATCCAACGGTTATAGGCAGATCGATGGAAGCAGGCCACTCATACTTTTGACATAAAGTACACTGTGAAATACTTCTAAATCTAGATGCAAAAGTTCCAGCAGTTAGTTATATTTATACACGTGTCTCGCTAACTACAGCTTTTGTTTTCACGTCCATGGAGTGAAATTTCAACTATGGAGCATAACATATGCTAAAAAGGAAAACAAATGCTACCTAAGAACAAACACATGATATTGAACACACTAAACTAATGTCGAGAACTCGAGATCGACCTTATAATACCAATTAGTTAGTACTGCTAACAGAATGTGACAAAATTAATCATAATATTCTTTTTGAAACATAACTCAGTAATAATCCCAAATGCCAAATTGTATAGAGTACAAACTTAAATATCAAGAATTCTTCTGCCATTTCCTTGTCATACTATATATAGAAGATCACAACAATGGGGCGGCATGAACTGAACACCACGAAATATTAGAACACGTTAAGAATACCTAAATTAGACATTAAGGGGAAAAGTACCATGCTTTTAACCATGGCCACAACTTCTATGATGCCAGTACTTTTCACAATAGAAACAATGTCATGTTATCATTGGCACTGAAAATAAGAAACTAAACATACATGCATCATTTAGTAGAATAAAAATTCCTAGCGCTGAAGAGGAAAGAAGAGAAAACATATACATACTATGTTAGCAAAACACATGATGCACACTTACCGTCCTGCTGTCAAAACTAAAAGCCACATTGATGATATTACAAATTAAATAGCTAACTGAGAACCAAAAATTAGAGCAAAACTGTCAAGTTACAAATACAGTAGAAATTTTATTTATAAATATAGGCACTACAAAGTCCACATCAGTCTTGATTTACCTCATGTTAGCTTTTAGGTCCCATCCTATGCAAAAGTGAATGGATCAGCAAAAACATGATGGCAGTGGTCGTACTGAACAGCCGTGTGCAAACGACAACAAAAAGAAAACGTGCAACATGGAAGGTAGACCTGCAAAGCATAGACGCTGCAGTACAGAATCGATGCAACATCGTCCATCATGTAGTTGGTATTTTGGGCCTTGGAGTGTAGCAGGCTGGAAACACCTACGAGCAGCAAAAAAGAGAAGGCGAGGGAGAGATGTTTCAGCCCCAGGAAGGCCGAGAGAAGGCCAGCAGTCCATGACGTTCTGGGAAGGGCCGTGCATCGCCTGTTAGAGCATGGTAGAGAGAAGGTACGGGGGAGGATGCGCTGCCCGCAACAGCAGCAACTCGAACCTGGACCTGGCTCCAAATTTGATGGGAGCCGAGAGGACGACGGCGGCGTGATATGGAGATTCAGGCAGGGGATGAGGGGAGAGGGTAGCGGAGAGATTGATTTTTTTCTGTGATGTGGATATTGAAATAGGGAAGGGTCTCTTTCAGTTTATTTTGTGAGAGGAGAGATTGTTTTTTTGTTGCGTGATGTGGAGATTGAACAGGAGAGGGTTGGAGAGAGAAAGAGATTGATTTTCTTTTCCTTTTTGCGTGAGGTGGAGATCGAAACAGGGAGGATCGGGGAGAGATAGAGATTGATTTATCTTTCTTTTTTTTTCTTTTTGAAAGTAGTCGGGAGGATATTGTTTTTTTAACATTACGGTTAAAGAAGCAATCTCGTCTTTTCATCTCTTAATCCAATGGTAATTAAGGCTTAGTCGTGAGGATTAACGTGGAAACTCGGATGGTGCCTCCAATTAGTAAATATAAGATGTGTTTTGGTGACCGAAGTTTTTTCGGAGTCCCGGATGAGATCACTGACATGAAGAGGAGTCTCGAAATGGCCGAGAGGTAAAGATTGACATATTCGAAGGTTATATACGGACACCGAAATGGTTCCGAAGAAGTTCGGGGATTTTTCTGAGTACCGGGAGGTTACCGGAACCTCCCGGGAAAGTTAATGGGCCTCATGGGCCATAGTGGAGAGTGGGAGGCAGCCCACAGGAGGTGGCGCGTGCTCACCTACCAAATCCAAATTGGACAAGCGGTGGGGGCGCAACCCCCTTTCCTTCTCCCTCTCCCCCTCTTTCCCCTTTCCCCTCTCCGTTGGAAGGAAGGGGGGCGAATCCTATTAGGAGTGGAGTCCTAGTAGGACTCCCCCCATGGCGCCCCACCCCTAGGGCCGGTCACCTCCTCCTCCCCTCCTTTATATACGAGGGCGGGGGGCACCCCAAAGGCACATCAATTATTCTCTTAGCCGTGTGCGGTGCCCCCCTCCATAGTTTACTTCTCTGGTCATAGCGTCGTTGTGCTTAGGCGAAGCCCTGCGGGGATCACATCACCATCATTGTCACCACGCCGTCGTGCTGACAGAACTCTCCCTCGACCCTCTTCTGGATCAAGAGTTCGACGCACGTCATCAAGCTGAACGTGTGCAGAACTCAGAGGTGCCGTACGTTCGGTACTCGGATCGGTTGGATTGTGAAGACGTTCGACTACATCAACTGTCGGTGTCAAAACCGGCGGATCTCGGGTAGGGGGTCCCGAACTATGCGTCTAAGGTCGATGGTAACAGGAGACGGGGGACACCATGTTTATCTAGGTTCGGGCCCTCTCGATGGAGGTAATAACCTACTTCCTGCTTGATTGATCTTGATGAATATGAGAATTACAAGAGTTGATCTACCACGAGATCGTAATGGCTAAACCCTAGATGTCTAGCATGTATGATTATGATTGCCTCTATGGACTAAACCCTCCGGTTTATATAGACATCGGAGGGGACTAGGGTTGTACAAAGTCAGTTACAGAGAAAGGAATCTTCATATCCAAATGCCAAGCTAGCCATCCACGCAAAGGAGAGTCCCATCCGGACACGGGAGAGAGTCTTCTGTCTTGTGTCCTCATAGCCCATCAGTCCGGCCCACGTCACATAGGCCGGATGCCCGAGGACCCCGTAATCCAGGACTCCCTCAGTAGCCCCCGAACCAGGCTTCAATGATGATGTGTTCAGCGCGCAGATTGTCTTCGGCATTGCAAAGCCGGTTCCTTCTTCAATCTCTTCAAAGCACCTGACCCAAAGAGTTGTATACGGCTTGTGATTTAATGTCAGCTCCTCGGCTTCAATGCCTCCATCGCTTCTTCCTCCACGTGTCGAGCGAATACGGAAGGTCAGGGTATTTTTTGCACATAACACCCCATCCCACACCCAACGGAAAATCCTTAGAGCCTGCCAGGGGAAACCATTTGAAATGGCTAGTGCCTCTGGTTCTTCCTCCTGCCCTCACGACTCCGAAAAAGGCGATTGGGAGAGATGTTCTGTATCCCATGACCAGCTAGTTAAACTCCAAACACATGGATTCCTTCCCCCCCGCGGATCTAGTCTCTGTCCGGGCAGGATTGACCTCTTTCACAGGCGAAACTCTGGTGGAAAATTTCCCCAATCCAACCAGGGGGGAATAGGTGTGCTTCGTTTCCTACTTGCTAAGAGGCGTTGGGTTTCCAATCCACCCTTTCCTCTGAGGACTCCTGGAGTATTATGGCCTCCAACTGCACATCTTCACGTCCGCCTCTATCCTGCACATCGCAGGTTTTGTTGCCCTTTGCGAGCTTTTCGCGGGCTGTGAGGCCCATTCTGATTTATGGAGGTAGCTATTCTGCCTCGTCCCTCGCACCCAAAAGGGATCTATATTCGAGGTGGGCGGTGCCGAGGTGTAGCGCATAGCCGGGACCGGATACATGTCTGGCACACTGAAGAAGGCATCTGAAGAGTGGCCCTCAGTGTGGTTCTATATTGAGGACGTCGCTCTCCCCGACCCTACCCGAATGGGTCTTCCCGAGTTTTCCAGTGCTCCATTGAAGAAACGCCATAGCTGGCGCCCTCGGAGCCTCGAGGAGGAAGATAGCGCGGAAGTCCTCAGTTAATGGGCAAGATAAGGGCACTCGCCCAGCCCGGATTATCAATAATCGAGGTAATGGCGACTTCCATAGTGCGGGGTGTGCAGCCGGTCCAATTCAGAGGGATCCCTATGTGGCACTATAATGGGGAAGATGACGCCTCACGCTGCGGTCGGAAGGGTCCGGACACCCCCGCCGCCTTAGCCAAAATATTGGCTGAGCTGTACAAAGGGGAAAAAGAGGAGTTCACTCGTCTTAAACGCCGAGACAGATTTTCCATGTACAGTCCTCCAAGATGGGTGAGTTTTAATCCCACCACTTTACTCAATCCTCTCCCCCTGAGTCACGTTTAATTGACATTAGCCCCTCCATTTGTAACAGGAATGGCGGAAGGTTACTGCGGGGATCCATAGCCCCGCTCCATAGCCAGAGGATCATAACCAAGACCTTGACCCCGGATTCAAAGAGGATCCGGACATATTTGTAGAGCAAGAGGAGGGAGTATTCTACCAGGTGAACTATGACGGCACATAAGTTGCCATCATGGCCGACTATCCCGGCCTCCTTCTTGCCTCGCATGTAAGTAATCGAGAGACATCTCCTTCAAAAGAGTTTTCTCATTGCACCTCACCCATCGCACGGTTTCGTGCTCCAAAGGGGAGGCGCTCGACGCGTCATGCTGCACAAGAGGCATCTCCTAAGAGAGCGGCGCCCGCGCCGGGCACCTCTTCAAAGAGGAAGGCAAATGACAATACGGCAGAGCCTTCATGAAAGAGGTATGGCTTTTTTCAAATATTCCCCCTGGCAGTCACATCAAACTGTGACATTATCCGCTGTGTCTTATCACGAAGAGTGTTCGCCGGACTATGTCCTGGGATCCTACCGGTCATGGCTCCACCAGTAAGGTTCCAGACCATGCCTCTAGAGCGGGGGCTGACACGGGAGCGGTGCCGGACTGTCCTCCTTTAGAGGATTCGGATAATGTATCTGTAACAAACTCCGAAGTGGAGAGCGCCATGAATAATCTGCGCCGGAGGGCCGCTCTTCGCGACCCTGGCTTTACAAAATAGGCATTCCATGCCTTCAGCTCGGCCGATGCATATATCCGAGCTGCTCGGGATGGGCTTACCAGAGCCATAGACCAACATTTGAAAGATATGCGGGTAAGTACGAATTGTACAGGTGTAGTAATCATGTACCAGTAGCCCCCGAGACTTGAAATAGTTGAAACAACTTATTTAAGGATCATTGTATAATCAGGTACTCACAGACAAGAACAACACGCTGTCTCAAGAGCTGGAAAAGTGCCGGATGCAGCTAGCTGTTGCTACCGCCAAACTGGAGAAATCCAAGGAGGCGCCGCTTGGTAGTGTTCTCCTCCATCCATAAAAAGTATAATCATGCACCAGTAATGTTAATACTGTTACGGTTCTGATGACAGGATCAGTCGATCAACTGAAAGAGGACCTGGAGGTCGCGCAGACGGGTAAACAACAGGCCGAAAGGCAACTGGCCGCAGGCGAACCTATGTTGACACGGGCCAGGGAAGAGAAGAACAAGCTGCAGGATTCCAACACCCTGCCAGGCGAAGAGCTAAAAGATGTATGTGCCCAGCTAGCGGACACCATAAAGGAAAATAAGAGGCTACGAGGCGGCATATTCATTATGATTTTGATCTTACCTCTGCGTAATTCGGCAAAGAAATGAGCTGACCGATTTATGTCTGCAGGTATGCTGACTGGCCGCCCCGAACAGGAAGTGTCTAGATCTCAAGGAGATCTGCTGCAATAGCTATCCCAAGTGCACGAGAGAGCTCGTGTGACGCCCGGGTAATCAAACTACAGTAACCCTCTGGTAATGATGCCACGTCACCTCAGTTGCTGTTTCTAATGTCACGTTAGTTCAAAACCGATCCAAATTCAAATTTGAATTAAAGTATAGCGGTAAAAATTTCAAACATTAAAAATAAAAATGTTCGGAATGTGGCATTAATACATACACTAATTTAGGAACTAATTTTATAATTTATAAAACAAAGATAAATGAAACTAAACTAAAACAATAAAAGAAAAGGAACACAAAAAAGAAAGAAAGGAGGGAACCTCCCTCCCCACGGCCCATCGCCCACTGGCCGCCCGCCCACCGCCCGGCCGACCCCCACTCCACCTTATCCCCCGTAAACCCTAACCCCACCCCCACTTCCCCCATTCTCCTCAAGACTTCCCGAGCCTCGGATCCGGATCGGGCAACGCCACCAACCCCATCACCAATCCCGCCGCTCGTCACCCCTGGACCGCCACCGCGCCACCGTCCTCCTCTAGATGCCGCCGCCCCGGTGACGCCAGGCGCTCGCTGGACCTTATCGGCGCCGCCCCTTCGTTTCTTCCTCGCTGGATCTCTCGAGCCGCGACGCTGGTGCTGGGTGCCCTTCCGCCACCACGCCCTCGCCTGCCTCCGTCCTCTCGCGGTTCTTCTCCAGCATCGCCACCGGCCTCCTCGAGCTCCTCCTTGACCCCGCTGTCAACCCCCGCGCCCCGTGAGCGCCTCCTCCTCTTCTCTTACTGCCACGTCGCCAAGACTGCGCCGGGCCAAGTCGCTGCCTTCGCGCCTATGCCGGTCCTCTCGCCATGCCCCGCTCACCCCTCATCAGAGCCCCTCCTCGTCGCTGACTGCCCCGCTCCTCCTTCCTTGGCGCCATGGTCGCCGGCGCGCCGCCACCTACCGCCGCCGTCCATAGCTCCTCCCTCTGGGCCTCGCCTCCAGCCACACACAAGGCCACGGGTCATGGTGAGCTTGGTGCCCAGCGGCTCGCTCAAGACACGGTGCTGGCGCCCGACCCGTTATGGCCCCTGGGGCCATTGACAACGGGGCCCCATCCCCAGAACGGTTTAAAAAAAGGATTAATAATAAATTTAATTAATTATTTAATTCATTAAATTAATTAACTAAATTAATCCCGTTTAGGTAACCTAATTAACTATTGTTAATTAATTAGACAATAATTAGATTCGTTAAACCATAATTAGAAAAAACAGAGTATGACATGTGGGATCCACATGTCAGATTGATCGAGTCAACGCCCTGTTGACTGCTGACGTCATGATGACATCGGCATACACTATTCTGGATAATGTAAGAATTAAATAGATAAATATATTCAGAAAATGATTAAAACTTTAGAAAAACATAGAAAATAAACAGTAGCTCAGATGAAAATGTTTTCTACATGAAAGTTGCTCAGAACGATGAGACGAATCCAGATATGCATCCCGTTCGTCCGCCACACGTCCCTAGCATAGTGAACCTGCAACTTTCCCCCTCCGGTTCACCTGTCCGAAAATGCAAAACACCGGGGATACTTTCCCGGATGTTACCCCCCCCTTCGTCGGTATCAGCTACTACCGCGTTAGGGCACACCTAGCATCACGCTTTGTCACGTCATGCATCGTCATGCAATTGTTTGCACTTTATTTATTGTTTTCCCCCTATTCTCTTGCTAGACACCGAGACCGACGCTGCTGCTACCCAGTACGACTACGGTGTTGACGACCCCTCCTTCTCGACTGAGCTTCCAGGCAAGCCCCCCCTTTGATCACCAGATATCGCCTATTCTTCTCTATACTGCTTGCATTAGAAGAGTGTAGCATGTTACTGCTTTCGGTTAATCCTATTCTGATGCATAGCCTGTCATTGTTGCTACAGTTGTTACCCTTACCTGCTATCCTACTGCTTAGTATAGGATGCTAGTGTTCCATCAGTGACCCTACACTCTTGTCCGTCTGCCATGCTATATTACTAGGCCGTGATCACTCGGGAGGTGATCACGGGCATATGCTATATACTTTATACTGATACATTACTTATGATATTGTTCGGAGATGGGGGCTGAAGGGGCAGGTGGCTCCATCCCAGTAGAGGTGGGCCTGCACCACGGCCCCGATCGTTACTTTGTGGCGGAGCGACAGGGCAGGTTGAGACCACCTAGGAGAGAGGTGGGCCTGGCCCTAGTCGGCGTGGCGGATACTTAACACGCTTAACGAGATCTTGGCATTTGATCTAAGTCTGGCCATTTGGTCTATACGCATTAACCAGCTACGCGGGAACAGTTATGGGCACTCGACGTCGTGGTATCAGCCGAAGCCTTCGTGACGTCAGCGACTGAGCGACGCGCGCCGGATTGGAGTGGAACGCCTGCTAGGCTAGGTCTGCCGCTTCACAGACGCAACATGCAGGTGTGTGCAATGGGCGATGGGCCTGCACTGCGCCGCATAGAATTTAGACCGGCGTCAATTGACCTCTCACAGTTGTGCCTAGGTAGGGCTGCGACGTGTTGATCTTCCGCGGCCGGGCATGACCCAGAAAAGTGTGTCCGGCCAAATGGGATCGAGCGTGTTGGGTTATGTGGTGCACCCCTACACGGAAGTTTATCTATTCGAATAGCCGTGATCTTCGGTAACAGGACAACTTGGAGTTGTACCTTGACCTTATGACAACTAGAACTGGATACTTAATAAATCACACCCTTCCAAGTGCCAGATATAACCCGGTGATCACTCTCTAACAGGGCAACGAGGAGGGGATCGCCGGGTAGGTTTATGCTATGCGATGATACTTGGTGAACTTACCATCTACTCTCTTCCACATGCTGCAAGATGGAGGTGGCCTGAAGCGTAGTCTTCGACAGGATTAGCTATCCCCCTCTTATTCTGGCATTCTGCAGTTCAGTCCACCGATATGGCCCTTTACACATATACCCATGCATATGTAGTGTAGCTCCTTGCTTGCGAGTACTTTGGATGAGTACTCACGGTTGCTTTTCCCCCTCTTTTCCCCCTTTTCTCCCTTTTCTTTCCTCTCGATTGTCGCAACCAGATGCTGGAGCCCAGGAGCCAGAAGCCACCGTCAACGACGACTCCTACTACACTGGAGGTGCCTACTACTATGTGCAGGCCGCTGTCGACGACCAGGAGTAGTTTAGGAGGATCCCAGGCAGGAGGCTTGCGCCTCTTTCGATCTGTATCCCAGTTTGTGCTAGCCTTCTTAAGGCATACTTGGTACTTATGTCTATACTCAGATATTGTTGTTTCCGCTGACTCGTCTATGATCGAGCACTTGTATTCGAGCCCTCGAGGCCCCTGGCTTGTATTATGATGCTTATATGACTTATTTATGTTTTTAGAGTTGTGTTGTGATATCTTCCCGTGAGTCCCCGATCTTGATCGTACACGTTTGCGTGCATGATTAGTGTATGATTGAATCGGGGGCGTCACAGATCGGTAAGCAATGCGTAGTATTGCTAAGGCTTTATGGCCATCCGCTTCCCCTCAAGGAAGTATGGAGGAGCTTGTGGAGCTATTGAAGGGAGCTCGACGCTGCTTTCGATTGTGGAAGATATCGGCCTGCCGCGAAGGTGCGCGAGAGGCCTGGGCCATGGTTAAAATGCGGTACACCAAGTTTGATCCGAATCATATGGACTGGGTAGGATCTCGGGGGTCAGATGGAAAATAAATTCCAGTGAGTTTGTTATATGACCAAGTAAAGATAGCCGCCAAGTTTTCCCGATAGGATTGTAAGCTAGACAGCATGTTAGATGATGTCTACTACACGACCTTCTTCTTGTAGATGTTGTTGGGCCTCCAAGTGCAGAGGTTTGTAGGACAATAGCAAATTTCCCTCAAGTGGATGATCTAAGGTTTATCAATCCGTGGGAGGCGTAGGATGAAGATGGTCTCTCTCAAGCAACCCTGCAACCAAATAACAAAGAGTCTCTTGTGTCCCCAACACACCCAATACAGTGGTAAATTGTATAGGTGCACTACTTCGGCGAAGAGATGGTGATACAAGTGCAATATGGATGGTATATATAGGTTTTTGTAATATGAAAATATAAAAACAGAAAGGTAACTATTGATAAAAGTGAGCACAAACGGTATTGCAATACTAGGAAACAAGGCCTATGGTTCATACTTTCACTAGTGCAAGTTCTCTCAACAATAATAACATAATTAGATCATATAACAATCCCTCAACGTGCAACAAAGAGTCACTCCAAAGTCACTAATAGCGGAGAACAAACGAAGAGATTATGGTAGGGTACGAAACCACCTCAAAGTTATCCTTTCTGATCGATCTATTCAAGAGTATGTAGTAAAATAACATGAAGCTATTCTTTCCGTTCAATCTATCATAGAGTTCGTACTAGAATAACACCTTAAGACACAAATCAACCAAAACCCTAATGTCACCTAGATACTCCAATGTCACCTCAACTTGTCGGCGTTCTGGGAACGGGGGTCCCCAGACTTGCCTGCCTGCGGCCTGCGATGTGGCTCAAGGAGGCCCAGGACAGCCCATCTTCATCAACACAAGCTCAAGACCCTCGCGAGGGGCCAAGCCTCATGGGCGGATGACAAGGAGCTTCTCAGCACGGCCTCGCCAGGCTGGCTCACGAGGAGGCAGAGAGTTCAAGGCAGGGTACCTCGCGAGGTGCCCATGACGCAAGCCATGATTTACCAAGGGCGCCATCGGGCGCCAGCCCACAGAACGCCCTCCTTTCCTCTTTGGTGCAAAGGGAGCAAGCGCAGGCGAGAGCATCAAGCAAAGGCATCCGCTTCGTGCAACAAGACCAAGACCAGCCCCAACGGCTAGAAGGAGTCATCGTGGAGCCCAAGCAAAGGCGTCATCACCAGAGCCTTTGGCAAAGCGAGGACCAACTTTAGTCAGGATAAGTGTACCCGTTGTTCCCCTTCAAAATGGCCAATTGTTGGCGCCCTTCCCGCTCAATATTTGGGAAGAGGCCCAGGGCCTTCGCCTATAAATAGGAGTAGCCACACTCAGAGTAGGGGACCGATCGGATCGAGGGATCGCAAGGATAGGGACGATCCGGCATTTGGAATCCGAGAGAGCGAGATAGAAACCCAATCCTCAAGCTAGAGCGACGGGACACCACCTAGCAGTTCATCACACCCTTCAAGAACAGACCCTCGCGAGGCTGTTCTTCCCTGTACTGTTCCTCATCAGCCCAAGAGGTAATCCACCACACCACAAACTAGAGTAGGGTATTACACCACAACGGTGGCCCGAACTAGTATAAATCTTGCGTCTCTTGTGCTGTTCTATTTAGTAGTTTAGGTCCCTGCGATTCGGCGAGGTACGAGACGGTGGAGGGTTGGATCTCCGTGCGCACCCCAGAGTTCGAACCTTAAGGGTCTGCCGGAACCCGAAATCTGACATTTGGCGCGCCAGGTAGGGGTGCGCCGGAATATGCCTTTCGTCGCCTCGTTCTTCCCCTACCACCGCAACCATGTCTGACGCTCGTCGGGCCCGCGCCGAGCGCCGGGCCGCCCTCGCCTCCCATGTCGCCCAGATGGCTCCCATCGGCGGGCGTCCTCGTTGTTGCCCATCACCTGCCATCAACGCCGCCACCGGCCATGCGGGGAACGAGCAGCAAGCGTCGTCCCAGCACCCGTCCATGAGGCGGGACGGCCGCACCGCCACGCCTTCGCTCACCCCTGCTGGTTCTTCGTCACGCGCGCCCAGCGCGCCATGGAGGCCCGAGCTGCGCCATCGCGCTAACGAAGCTCCAGCGCTACCGCTTCTGCCGACGACGTCACGAAGAATGGCTCGACCGAGTCGCCAAGCTTCGTCCGCTGCAGAGGCGACCGCGCCGTCCGTCTCGCAACGCACCTCGCCTCGGCGGCGATGAAGCTCTGGGCGCCACCGCCTTCTCCTCAAGACGGCGCCCTGGCCCCAAGGCGCGCGGCCCCTGGGCGGAACCCGTTCCGCCAGGCGCCGGCGCCGCAAGAGGAGAGCTGCCAAGAAGTTCCTCGCCCGCAAGAAGCTGCCCGAGCGCTCCCCGCTCCAGCACGTCAAGACCCTGCGCTGCCCCCAGCCGCGGCGCAGGGATACCCACAAGACCAAGCTCTCTGCTGTCCGAGGCCCCTCAGCTGCCACGGGCGGGCTGCCGCGCTTTCACCTCCGAAGGCGCAGCGTCGCGGGCCCGCCAAGTTCAAGCTGCACCTGCCTCAACGCTACGACGGCACGGGCTGACCCTTACGGAGTTCCTCCAGCCACGAGCTGGGCATCGAGGCTGCCAACGGTGACGAAAGGGTCATGGCGAACTGGTTTCCCATGGCGCTCAAGGACGGAGCCCGCACTGGCTCTCGAATCGGCCCTGTGCACGATCTCTTCCTGGGCCGAGATGCGTACCCGCTTCATCACCAACTTCCAAGGTACTCGCGACCGGCCACCCGCCGTGAGCGACATGCGTTGAATCAAGCAGCAGCCAGGGGAAACCCTGCAAAAGTACATCCAGCGCTTCAACAACGCTCGCGTCAAGATCCCTGTGGTGACGGAGGAGGCCATCATCTCTGCCTTCTCCGACGGCGTGCGCGACGTCAAGATGAAGGAGGAGCTGGCGATGCATGAAGATCTGTGCACCTCCTTGGAGCGAGCTTTTCAGGCCGCATCGCTGGAGGACCAGACCACAGCAGTAGGAGGCCACCCGAGGCCACACCCAAGAAGAAGAAGACATCGACCGGCCCGGCTCTTCAAGAGACAGGCCCCTCAGGGTCTGCACCGGGCCAGGGGGAGCCTCCTTCCATCGCATAGGAAAGTGCGCCCGACGCCCTCCTCAGGCAGGGCTCGGGGGCTCTCCCCTGGAGGGCCGCTGACCTCACCAAGGTCTCGAGGGAGGCGCTTGGGCACCACGTGGAGGCGTGTTTCGAAGCACGCTTCTGCAAAGGTGAGCAAGACCAGGAGGACAGAACCCTCAAGAGTTCATTAGCAAGGCCATGCAGGAGCTACTGGAGTCAAGGTTCATGAGGGGCAGCCGCCGCCTACCCGCTGTGGCCCCCCATCCAGGCGAGGATGGTGGGTTGCGCGTCTGCGTCGACATACCAGGGCTCAACCGAGCCGCATCACATGAGCGCCTCTGGCCCTCGCGAGTGGGACGCTATGCAGGGTCCGCCCCACAGCTATGCACGCATGCCCGATGGCCTTCCAAAAGCGGGCCGGCCAGTGCACCAGCGTCTCATGAGGACCATCCTGAGGCTCAAGAGGTCAGCACGCCGCAGCCCCGGGCGGAGATGGAGATGGCCCATGAGGAGCCGCCGGCGCCTCCGGAGCCTCTCGAGGCCCCCGGGCCTGGGGGCTCCTGAGGATCGGCTCCCGCAGCCCACCGAGTCTGCTACATCAACAACCCTTCATCCCCAACATCACCAGGTGACATCCTTAAGTTTTATTTCCGGCTGGGAGCGCCTTCAGGGCCGCTGAGGGAGTTCCGGACTAGGGGGTGTCCGGATAGCCGAACTATCATCATCGGCCGGACTCCAAGACTATGAAGATACAAGATTGAAGACTTCGTCCCGTGTCCGGATGGGACTTTCCTTGGCGTGGAGGGCAAGCTTGGCGATACGGATGTGTAGATCTCCTACCATTGTAACCGACTGCGGTAACCCTAACCCTATCCGGTGTCTATATAAACCGGAGGGTTTTAGTCCCAGGGATCTAACAACAATCATACCATAGGCTAGCTTCTAGGGTTTAGCCTCTTTGATCTCGTGGTAGATCCACTCTTGTTACACCCATCATCAATATTAATCTAGCAGGACGTAGGGTTTTACCTCCATCAAGAGGGCCCAAACCTGGGTAAAACATCGTGTCCCTTGTCTCCTGTTACCATCCGCCTAGACGCACAGTTCGGGACCCCTACTCGAGATCCGCCGGTTTTGACACCGACATTGGTACTTTCATTGAGAGATCCTCTGTGGTCGCCGCCGATAGGCCCGATGGCTCCTCCGATCATCAACAACGACGCGGTCCAGGGTGAGACTTTTCTCCCCGGACAGATCTTTGTGTTCGGCGGCTTTGCACTGCGGGCCAATTCGCTTGGCCATCTGGAGCAGATCGAAAGCTACGCCCCTGGCCACCAGGTCAGATTTGGAAGTCTAAACTATACGGCCGATATCCGCGGAGACTTGATCTTCGACGGATTCGAGCCGCAGCCAAGCATGCCGCACTGTCTCGATGGGCATGATCTAGCTCGCAAATTAACAAAGGCTCGGAGGCCGCATCAAAGATCCGCTCCGCCCTTAATCCGGAGCCGGATTCCCGACCGAGGACGCAGTGGTTGGACACCGCCTGGGGCTACAATCTCTACGGCGATTGAGCCGAACTCCATCCCTGTCCTTTGCAAAGACTCCAGGGCGTCGGACTCCTCTCCGGACTCCGAGCCCTCCGCGCCCTTGCCGATCGAATCCGATTGGGTGCCCGTTATGGAGTTCACGGCCGCGGACATCTTTCAGCACTCGCCCTTTGGCGACATCTTGAATTCACTAAAGTCTCTCTCTTTATCCGGAGAGCCCTGGCCGGATTACGGTCAGGAAGGTTGGGATGCGGACGACGAAGAAATTCAACGCCCACCCACCACCCACTTGGTAGCCACTATCGACGATCTAACCGACATGCTAGACTACGACTCCAAAGACATCAACGGTATGGACGACGATGCCGGAGACGACCAAGACCCAGCGCCTACGAGGTAATCGGAAGGCCACCTCGTCATATGACATATATATGGTGGACATCCCAAAACATGGGAACGACGATGGAACAACGGAGGATGACCCTCCAAGAAGCAGCCCAAGCGCCAAGGCGCCAAGGCCGCTCTAAATCCCGCCACAAAGCAAGAATGAAGATTCCGCACCGGAGATAACAATACACCGGACAACGCCGAAGACAATCCACTCCAGCAAGATCCATCGCAGGAGGATGAAGACGCCAGCCCTCAAGAGAGAGCGGCAGAAGAAGAGGTAGAGGATTATTTGCCTCCCTCCGAAGACGAAGCAAGCCTCGACGACAATGAATTCGTCGTGCCTGAGAATCCCGTCGAACAAGAGCGTTTTAGACGCAGGCTTATGGCCACGGCGAACAGCCTAAAGAAAAAACAGCAACAACTTAGAGCTGATCAGGATACGCTAGCCGACAGATGGACCGAAGTCCTCGCGTCAAGAGCATGAGCTCGAACGCCCCTCCAAAAGCTACCCTAAACGCAAGCTGCTCCCCCGATTAAAGGAGGAGGTTTACGAACCCGCATCACCAGGAGACAATACGGCTGACCGACCACCCCGTGGCCGCGACAGAGAGGCCTCTAGGTCCTTCACTAGAACCGTACCCCGGCATCGCTCAAAGAGCACATGGCCAAAGGGGAACGCTCCGGACTTGCGAGATATATTGGAGGACAAGGCAAGACAATCAAGATTGATCTATGGATCGCCTGGGCGCCGCACGGTACGTGACGACAACCGTCGCGCCGGACACAGTAAGTCCGGCCGGGCCGAACAAAACAGACCAAGCTCTTTTGAGCTCCGTCGTGATATCGCCCAGTACAGAGGCGCCGCACGCCCACTATGCTTCACAGACGAAGTAATGGATCATAAAATCCCCGAAGGGTTTAAACGCGTCAATATTGAATCCTATGATGGCACAACAGATCCCGCGGTTTGGATCGAAGACTATCTCCTTCACATCCACATGGCCCGCGGTGACGATCTTCACGCCATCAAATACCTCCCCCTCAAGCTTAAAGCACCAGCCCGGCATTTGCTCAACAGCTAGCCAGCAGAGTCAATATCGAGCAGGGAAGACCAGGAAGCCGCATTCCTCGAAAACTACCAGGGCACTTATGTGCGACCACCAGACGCTGATGACCTAAGCCACATAATTCAGCAGCCAGACGAATCGGCCAGACAATTCTGGACACGGTTCTTAACCAAGAAAAACCAAATCGTCGACTGTCCGGATGTGGAGGCCCTCGCGGCCTTCAAGCATAACATCCGCGACGAGTGGCTTGCCCGGCACTTAGGACAGGAAAGCCGAAATCCATGGCAGCCCTCACATCACTCATGACCCGCTTTTGCTGGCGGGTAAGGACAAATGGCTAGCACGCAGCAACAACCTCAAAAATTCTGGCAGTCCAGACTTCAAGGACCAAACGGCAGGCGGCGTCGTAAAAAAAAACAAGCGCCGCACTAACGGGCGACAATATTGAGGATACGGCAGTAAATGTCGGATTCAAAGGCTCTAATCCCGGTCAGCGTAAAAATCCATTCAAACGAACTACTCCGGGTCCGTCCAATTTGGACCGGATACTCGACCGCTTGTGCCAGATACACGGCACCCCCGAAAAGCTAGCTAACCACACCAACAGGGACTATTGGGTATTCAAGCAGGCAGGCAAGTTAGTTGCCGAAAACAATGACAAGGGGCTGCATAGTGATGACGAGGACGAGACCCAACCGCCGAACAGTAGAGGACAGAAGGGTTTCCCCCCACAGGTGCGGACGGTGAACATGATATACGCAACCCACATACCCAAAAGGGAGTGGAAGCGTGCACTCGTGGATGTCTACGCTGATGGAGCCAGTTGCCTCAAGTTCAATCCATGGTCCTCCCGCCCGATCACTTTTGATCGAAGGGACCACCCACCAAAGATCCGCCACGGCGGATTCGCCAGACCGGTCCTAGACCCAATCGCCGATGGATTTCACCCGACCGTAGTCCCGATGGACGGCGGCAGCAGCCTGAACCTGCTTTTACCAGGATACAAGTGCAAAATGGGCATAGAGCCCTCAAGGATTAAACCTTCCAAAACGACCTTTAAAGGCGTCATACCAGGTGTAGAAGCCAATTTTACAGTGCTCAACTACATCGGAAGTGGTCTTCGGATCCCGGATAACTTCCAAGCGAGGAGTTAATCTTCGACATAGTCCCGCTCGCAGCGGCTATTATGCCTTGCTCGGACGCAGCGCTTGCAAAGTTCAACGCGGTGCCGCACTACACATACCTCAAGCTCAAGATGCCAGCCCTCGAGGAGTCATTACGGTCATCGGAAACACCGTTCGCTCTCTCCGCGGAGGAACATACAGCAGCTCGCGCGTAAGTGCAATGTAGCCTCTTAAGGCAATTATCGAATCCGCCGTTAAGCGGCCGGACACAGCCAAGCGCGCCGGAGTAACTTACAACAAGACTACTCGCACGCCCGAGCACGCCATAGCGGCGGCCCCAACCCCAGCCTCCGCGAACGTCAAAGCAGGTCCTTCACAGACACCATTACGCTCAAGATACCATGGGCATGGGGAGAGGAGCACGACCACGATAAACCCAGACTGCGGCTCAACCACACCAGGGGCTCTCAAGTGTGTCGTTCCTTTTTCTTTTCTTTTACCCTTTTACTTTTTACCCACAGGACTCCGTTTGTCAGAAGCCCTGCCCGGCAGCAGACCTGCCGAACTCATGATGCAACAGCCAGGGAAGGATAAAGGCTACAACGAATATACAGGTGGTCTCCATTACGAGCATTTTCATACACCAATCTGCAGCCTACCCCTGGAGGGGGACATGTTTAACAGTCTCATACCTTGCTTATCGCACTATTTGTGTCGTTACGCATTTGTAGCAGCACTTGTTGAATAAAACAATGCAGCACCTTTTTGTTTATAATTGCATTTCTTTTTCATACATATGTTCATTTACGACATGTTGCATCCGTACACTTTGGTACGGCTAATATACACCAGGGGCTTATGTTTCCCGCGTTATGGTGTGATGAGTCTGAACACTTTCACAAGTGCGGCACCCTGAACTTATAGCACTATATGCATCGGCTCCGAATCATGTCTTGGGTCAATAGTTGGGTTTGCCCGGCTCCCGTGTTTTGGTACCTTACGTTCCGTTATATCGGCTAAGGTAGCACCGGGAGAACCACTGCGATTCCGCCCCAGTTCGGTTGGGTTAACGCCTCAGTGGAGAAAGCTAAAACTGACCGTCATGATGAGGCAAGAGACCGTTTGCTTTTCGAGAGGTTTACTGCGAGTCCTTAAAGACTTATGCCGCTTAGAGCGAGGAGCCAGATACTGTCCGGCCAAGGCGTGGATAGCGCCCCAAATTCGGCGTTCCGAAGACTAGGGGCTTCGCCGAAATTTAAAATTATAGAATTCTATGGCTAAGTGAGAGTGTTCAAGCATTATAAGTCCGGCTGCCTGGTTCGCTGTGTTGAGCGCCTCCCTAGATGGACCCAAAAATGGGAACAAGAGCGCTCAAGTTTATCCCGAACACCCCAGCACTCGTGGCATGGGGGCTGAAAACGACGACTTGCCATCTCTCAGATTTGATAAACAGCCACACAGAAGGTAATATTTTAAATTAACAAGCGTTGCTTAGCGCACATGAACTAAGTTTTCAGCGCACAGGATAATAAAATGCGAGTCTACTCAAATATTACATCTTTGGAGCACTCACCCGTAATAGTGCCGGGCGCCCTTCAAAGACACTCTTATAATACATCTCGGGCGATGCGATGCTCCTTGCCCTCCGGTGGCGGGTCCGTCACAAGCTTCGGGCATCCATCTTGCCCCAGTGCACCTTTATGCGGGCAAGGCCCGACGGCACCCTCGATACAAGCGGATCGCTTGATAACTTCAACCCACGGGCACGCATCCACCAGCCGCCAGACCAGGCCAAGTAGCTCCTGTGCATGGCCTCCTTAGGCCACAACCAACTACGAGGCCCTTCATGGCATGTTCGCCGCCTTGTGGAGCTCGACCAGCTGCTTCAGTTGATCGCTAAGGGCACTGGATGTCCGCCTCAAGATATCGAGACCGTAAGACCTTCTCCGTCGAGCTCCCTCCTCGGCCCGGTAGAGAATGCGGCAAGATCGGACACGCCATGAGGAAGATCTGTGAACGCCTCGAAAGCTCCGAATTCGGGTAAGCAATGTAATTAACACTCACATGCTTACTCTGCATGAAAAATGCCTTACCCGCTGCTATTTTCTTCATCGCCTCTATCTCCTGGAGGGCCTTGTAGGCTTCAGCCTTAGCGGCTTTGGCACTCTCAAGAGCCGTTGCAAGCTCAGACTCTCGAGTCTTTGAGTCACGCTCCAAGTTCTCATGTTTTTTCACGAGATCCTGGAACTCTTGCTGTACCTCCGCCACCCATGCTTCCTGCTTCTCTCGCTCGGTGCGTTCCGTGGCCGCATTACGTTCAGCCGCGGCCACCGCCTCCTTCAGGGTCGCCACCTCGTTAGTGGCCCCTACAATACCCACGTTATCCTTGTCATTTTTCTTGCAACCAAATCCTTTTCTGTAAGGTACAATTTTCATAAGGTATTACTCACCTTCTTTTTCCCCGAGCTGCTTCTTGGCATGGCCGAGCTTGTTCTCGGACCGCTCGAGGTTTTTCTTCAAAGTATTGACCTCCGCAGTTAGTACGGCGGAGGTCAGCAGCACACCCTGCAATCCCATATTGACATATTTTTATGACTCCTGCGTTTATCTTTCTAAAGATCCTCAGTCCGGCTTTTCTTTCCGAACACCGAACCGAGCATCATGGGCTACTGTCTATGCGGTACCATTTTACATATATTGAAATTCTTACCTCAAAGCCTGTTAGAAGGCTACTGCAGGCTTCGGTCAGCCCGCTCTTGGCGAGCTGAACCTTCTGAATCACCGCACTCATAACAGTGCGGTGTTCCTCTTTGATGGAGGCGCCATTGAGCGCCTCCAGCAAATTATCCGGCACCTCCGGTTGGACGGAGGCAGCCGGCGCCTCGGTCTTGCCCTTCTTACGAAGGGGTCGCCCGCCGGACTCGAGCCACTGCGGCCTCCGGGGCAGAGTCCGGTGCAGTCCGGGAGGTTGTCTGCGACACCTCCGGGCCTCCTCCTCTGGTGGGTCCTTTTCTGGGATCCCACCTCGGCGTCCGTCCATGCACGGGGGTGGAGGCAGTCGGAAGGAATCCATATCCGACGACTCAAGGACCCGCCGACGAACGGGAAGATCATCCTTGGGCGGACTGCAGGGTTGTATGCGGCATTAGAAAGACGTTATGTGGCGAAAACAAAAACCTTGAGGTTATTAGGGAGTCCGGATACTTAAGATCTCGCCAGGGGCTTGGCCCTTGGATGCCAGTCTTCGTCGTCGTCATTGGCGCCGGCGGAGTAGTCCGGAGGAAGAGTTTTTCCCTTCCTGGACCCTTCGGCCTCCCTTGTTGGGGAGGCCTTCCTTTTCTTTCCTCCCCCTGTTGGGGGAGAGGCTTTCTTCTTCTCCCCCTCACCTTGGTGGGAGGAGTCGGCCTCGGATTCATCATCCGATAGCACCTGAATACAGGAACTCTTCCGAGTCCCCATGGTCGTCTTCTTGGCCTTCTTCTTCGGCACCACGTGGGGCGCCGGAGCCAGCAGCCCCGTTAGGCGGGCGTCCGCTGGGTCCTCTGGCAATGGGGCCGGACAGGTAATCCGTTCGGCCTTCGCCAGCCATTCCTATCAAAGGCAAGGGGAGTTTAGATCCGGCATAGAGCCAAACTATGGAAAACAAGTGGTGAAATCACTTACCTCGTCAGCTGGACACTGCGAGCACAATCCGCGATCTTCGGTAGCGGATGCGGGAGCTTCGGCGCCCTTGAACAGCACCTTCCAGACATCTTCGTACGTAGTGTCGAAGAGCCCGCCAGGTGCAGTGCTGCGCCGGATCAAACTCCCACATATTAAAGCCCGTTCTTTGGCACGGGAGAATCCGCGGATGAGCATGACTGGACTACGTTGACAAGCTTGAGCTTCTTGTCCACCACCACGGATACAGTGCTTGGAGTCGGTCAGCTCCTCGAATCCCCCAAATTCGGCCACTCTCTTTCCAGGAGGAGAGTCGTGTGGGAATACCAGATCTAAATTCGGGGGCCGCTGCCCAATCAGGGTCACGCGGCTCGGTGATGTAGAACCACCCCTATTGCCACCCCTTGATGGTTTCCACGAAAGTACCCTCCAGCCACGTAACGTGGGACATCCTGCCCACCATGGCGCCTCTGCACTCCGCTTGGCTGCCCTTCACAACCTTCGGCTTGACATCAAGGTCTTGAGCCACAAGCGAAGTGGGGCTGGATGCGTAGCAATGCCTCGCACCTGACGATAAACGCCGAGATGTTGAGGATGAAATTGGGCCAGATCATGGAAATCTAGGCCGTAGTAGAACATGAGCCCCCGTACAAAGGGATGAAGCGGGAAGCCCAGTCCGCGGAGGAAATGGGGAAGAAATACTACCCTCTCATGGGGCCTGGGGTTGGGGACGAGCTCTCCCTCGTCGGGGAGCCGATGCGCGATGTTGCTGGATAGATATCCGGCGTCGTGCAGCTTCTGGATCTGCCCCTCCGTGACGGAGGAGGCCATCCACTTGCCTCCCGCTCTAGACATAGTTGGAGAAGGTTGAGGTGAGGAGTGCGGACTTGGGCGCTGGAGCTCGAGTTCGTGGAGATGGATAAGCCAAGGAGGAAGAAGGCGCAGGTAAAAGGGTGGATCCTTATCCCTTATATGGACGGACAAAAACATGTGTCCCCACCGGCCTGGTAAAACTCGCTTATCTCCCAAGCGCCACAATCAATGGCGCGGTTGGGTTACCTACGTCCGTATTGATGGGAATCCCGAAATAAGGGGAACACGATCTCTGCCTCGACAAGACGTGCCAAGGAAACCACTTCGCTAAACGCGCTGAGGTGGAACAGTAAAAACAATTTGAATAAAAGCTTCGTCGTGGTGCGACGTCACGCCACCAAATATGTCAGCAAATTGATCTTGTGTAATATTATTCTCGCTACGGTGGTATGTAGAATTTATTTTTGCAGAGCCGGACACTATCCTGGTGTTCACAATCTTCTATAAATTATTCGGAGGAAGAACCCGCCTTGCAATGCCGAAGACAATATGCGCGCCGGACCCGTCGTCATTGAAGCCTGGTTCAGGGGCTACTGAGGGAGTTCCGGACTAGGGGGTGTCCGGATAGCCGAACTATCATCATCGGCCGGACTCCAAGACTATGAAGATACAAGATTGAAGACTTCGTCCCGTGTCCGGATGGGACTTTCCTTGGCGTGGAGGGCAAGCTTGGCGATACGGATATGTAGATCTCCTACCATTGTAACCGACTCTGTGTAACCCTAGCCCTATCTGGTGTCTATATAAACCAGAGGGTTTTAGTCCAGGGATCTAACAACAATCATACCATAGGCTAGCTTCTAGGGTTTAGCCTCTTTGATCTCGTGGTAGATCCACTCTTGTAACACACATCATCATATTAATCTAGCAGGACGAGGGTTTTACCTCCATCAAGAGGGCCCGAACCTGGGTAAAACATCATGTCTCTTGTCTCTGTTACCATCCGCCTAGACGCACAGTTCGGGACCCCTACCGAGATCCGCGGTTTTGACACCGACAGCAGATATTCCTGTGCCGCATGGGTCCGTCCTCGCTGCATGTATCCCTTTTATTTCATGTCTTTAGCTTATCCTGTTGGGCGCCCTCGGCTGCATCATTCCCAAGCCGCTCGGGCCAGTCCCAGCGACATGTATCCTTCATGCGTTTTCCTTAGGATTATGCTCTCGCTCCACCATGCTTGTTATTTGGTGCCTTTTCCTGGGTGGCGGAATCTTGCACGTTAAAGGGGGGTGCCTGAGCATCGCGACTCAGGGCTCCTACCGGCTCTCCGGCCTCACCCGCTGGTCGTGTCCATGGCATCGCGACACAGCTTGCCACCGACGGCTGAGACCAGCCCGAGAGCCGGGACCCGAGGACGAGAGTTCGTCATCTAACCCAGCTTGCGCGTTAAAGGGGGTGCACGAGCATCGCGACTCGTGGCTCCTACCGGCTCTCCGGCCCTCACCCTCTGGCCTTGTCCATGGCATCGCGACCTGGCTTGCCAGCGACGGCTGAGACCAGCCCGAGAGCCGGGACCCGAGGACGTAGAGTTGCGTCATCTAACCAAGCTTGCGCGTTAAAGGGGGGTGCCTGAGCATCACGACTCAGGGCTCCTACCGGCTCTCCGGCCCTCACCCTCTGGTCTTGTCCATGGCATCGCGACCTGGCTTGCCAGCAACGGCTGAGACCAGTCCGAGAGCCGGGACCCGAAGACGTAGAGCACCGGCATCTGGCCAAATTTGCAGGAACGCACTCGAAAACAAGGCCCAGAGCCAGGCGCAACCCGCCTTGAGGTAGGGCCTCGTGAGTCCCGCGCTGGCTCACGGGTGCCCCGACACACCTCGCGAGGCCTCTCGTGCCTCTCCAAAGCAACTAACGACAGGACTAACGATCGCCACGGCGAGCCCTTGTTCCTTTTGTGGTGAACCTGCAGGGTCCCTCCAAGGAGCACGAAGCGGCCTCGCCACGCACTCTCTCGCCGGCCAAGGCACGGACTTGGCGCCGCACCAGGAAGCATTGTCCTGACCCTCGAGATAAGTCACCCTCCGGTCACACTAGTCATCGCAACACCATCACCGCACTCAATGCAACTCCGTGCTAGCAACATCGCTCTCCTTTCTCACCGAATGATGGCCGCTTGAGCGCCAAGGGGGACCCCCTGAGCATCGCGACTCAGAGGCTCTTACCGGACCTCGGGCCGATGTCGGATTTCGGGTTCCGGCAGACCCTTAAGGTTTGAACTCTGGGGTGCGCGCGGAGATCCAACCCTCCACCGTCTCGTACCTCACCGAATCGCAGGGACCTAAACTACTAGCAAGAACAACACAAGAGACGCAAGATTTATACTAGTTCGGGCCACCGTTGTGGTGTAATACCCTACTCTAGTTTGTGGTGTGGTGGATTGCCTCTGGGGCTAATGAAGAACAGTACAGGGAAGAACAGCCTCGCGAGGGTCTGTTCTTGGTGGAAGCGATGAACTGCTAAGTGGTGTCCCGTCGCTCTAGCTTGAGGATCGGGTCTCTATATCTCTCTCTCTGGATTCCAAAATGCCAGCCCGGGGGGAGAGAGGCTCTACCATGGTGGCTAGCTCTACTTATATAAACGAAGGCCCTGGGCCTCTTCCCAAATATTGAGCAGGAAGGGCGCCAACAATTGGCCATTTTGAAGGGGAACAGCGGGTACACTTATCCTGACTAAAGTTGGTCCTCGCCTGCCAAAGGCTCTGGTGATGGCCTTTGCTTGGGCTCCATGATGACTCCCTTCCAGCCGTTGGGGCTGGTCTTGGTCTTGTTGCACCGAAATGGATGCCTTTGCTTGATGCTCTCGCCTGCGCTTGCTCCCTTTCACCAAAGAGGAAAGGAGGATGTTGCGCGGGCTGGCGCCCGACTGGCGCCCTTGGTCGTCATGGTTTGCGTCACGGGCACCTCGCGAGGTACCCTGCCTTGAACTCTCCGCCTCCTCGTGAGCCAGCCTGACGAGGCCGTGCCTGAGGAAGCTCCTGGTCATCCGCCTCATGAGGCTTGGCCTCGCGAGGGTCTTGAGCTTGTGTTGATGAAGATGGGCCGCCTGGGCCTCCTTTGAGCTACGCCGCAGCCGCAGCAGTGCAAGTCTGGGGACCCCTGCCCTAACGCCGACAGTAGCCCCCGGGCCCACGGCGCGCCCGAACTTGGCCGAGCAGAGAGGCGAAAGGGCAAGAGCGAAGCGTCATGGGCCCTAACAGCCTGCGGCCTTGGGCACCGCGTGGCGGTTGATTGGACGTGGGCGCCTCTACAACCGCGCGGGTTGATAATAGAGCGGCATCTTCCTTGCCTCCTTTACTTTCGCTAGTTGCTGCTCAGATCCCCTTTCTTGCGCCTCTCCTCCCTGCTTCCAAGACCTTCAGATCCACTCAGCCTTCGTGCCCTAGCCAGTCATGGCTCCTCGTCAAACCCCGGCCGGAGCCTGGTACTTTCCTGCCTTGGACCCGCCGAACGTGTCAGCGGCGAGCCTTGCCCTGATGCGCCGGTTGGCGGAGGCGCAGGGCATTAATGGAACGGCGGTGTTCAAGGCCGGCTCCTCCGCCCCTGAGGGTAGGGGGAGTACCTTCTACCCGTTCTTCGTGAGCGCCATCATTGCCGGTCTGGTGCCTCCTTTCGAAGTTCTTCTTTGCCGTCCTCCGCCATTACAACATTCACGCTCTGCACCTTCATCCCAACTCCGTCCTTCTTCTGGCAATTTTCGCCTACTATTGTGAGGCCCATGTTGGGGTGAAGCCCTCGGTGGCCTTGCTGCGCCACTACTTCTTCCTCCGACTCTCCCGTGGTTTCGTCTCCGCGTGCGCAAGCTTCATCGCTTACGGCGGAGCCATCGCCATTTCAAACCCTGGGAAGCGGATAGAGGGCTTCAGGAGCAAGTGGGTCCTGGTGGATGTCGGGCGCATCCACCCTCGGCTGATCCTGCCCACGGAGCCCGCTGAGAGCTCCGACGACCGGTCCCGAATGGAGCTTCGGGATCCCCGCGCGAAGCTGGGGCTGGAGAAGATGGACGCAGATCTAAAGTCGGACGACGCGGCGGCGGCGAGGCTGACCGGTGCGTCACTACTGAGGGAGTTCCTGGAGCACCAACTGGCTCCGCTCCGCCAGTACTCGCTTCCGATGTGGAGGCCTCACCCGAGCCCCGTGGCCCTGGCCAGCGAGGATCTGGCGACGGTCCTCCAGTCCTTGGTTGGGGGCGATGCGGCGAGACCGGAGGGCGCCCCCGCGCCCCTGTTCCTTCGCGAGGATTGGGAGCAGGTTGTGGGGCCCATGCCCGCCTTCAATGGGGACGGGCTCGTGCCCGCGGAGGCTCCGGAGGACCTGGTGGACGTGTCCTCTTCTGACTCCGGCGAAGAGGTGGAGGAAAGAGAGCCAGGAGAGGGGGTTGATTCGGGGGCGGAGTCAAGGGCTCCTCCCCTGCGGCGCAGGCCCCGCGTTCTCCGCCTCCCCGAGAGTGACGACGACGAGGATGAGGGTGAGCGGGGAGGCAGAAGCCTGCCCCCGATCCCGAAGAAGGACCGGACTGGGCTGGTCCCCCGCGGGTCCGCCCCGGCCCCGGGGCGATCCGCAGACGCGCCTCCCGCTTCTGGTCCCCTTGAAGCTGATCCTCGCAGCTTGCCGGGCTTCAAGTAAGGCCGGAGGCTGCTCGAGTCCACCAGCGACGACTTGTAAGTGCCTGCTTCCCGTCTTGATTATTGTTCTGTCGACGAGATCTGATGTCCATGCTCTTCGGCCAGGCTGGCGCCCGCGGCGAAGAAGCTGAAGGGGGCTCCTGAGGCCCCATCCGTGGCGGTGCCTTTGCCCGAAAAGGAAGATGACCCCGACGCCCAGGCCTCTCCTGCCCGGGCGTCCTCGCGAGGCCCGCAGAGCCTGGCTGGGCGAAGCTCACTTCTTGGTCCAGGCGACCTCCGAGGTGGCCTTGCTGGGCGCTGCCTCCACCGTTGTCGTGGCGCCGCTGGCTCCGCCTCAAGGCGTTGCGGCTACGCTGCCGCCAACTCCTCCTACTCCGCCAACTGCTGTCTCTCCGACTCCTCACGCGGTCCTGGATCGCGTTGCTGCTGAACTGGACCGCCGCGGCAGATCTTACGGGCGCCGACCTCGCTTGGTGGCCGGGCGCTTGAGCTGGCCTCTGGCTGGATTCGCGCCGACGCTTCGATCTGCGGGCGCTGGTCCAGGCCGATGGCTTTTGACGAGGAGAAGCAGGCTGTTCGAGGCGAAGGTAGCCCGCGATGCTGCCTGGGAGGCAGCCAAAGATCCGAGGTCGCTGGGGACGCTGGAGGGCGAGCTGAAGGGCCTGCAGAACCAGCTCGCCGAGGAGGCCCGCCTCCGCCAGGAGCAGGAGGAAGGCATGAAGGCTCGCGAGGCGGCCATCAAGCCGAAGAAGCGTCACGACCGCCTAGGCGCGCTGGAGCAGGAGCTGGAGGTGAGGAAGGTCGAGCTGGACGCCAAGGCGCGGGTTCTTGCCGAAGATCGCCTGGCCTTCATGGATATGGAGGTGAAGGCTCACGCCCTGCTGAGGGAGCTTTATGATAGCGGCATGGAGAGCCCACTGGCCGACGCAGAGGACGGCCCCGCCAAGCTGCTTCCCTTCCTGATTCGCGCTCTTGAAGATGTCTCCCTTGGTCTTGGCCCCACGGCTGAGGTCGAGGCGCGTGTCTTGTCTTCTGCGGCATTGACGCGGATCCTCACCGACATCTATCTTCGCGATCCCAGCATCGGCATGGACAGCCTGCTGGAGTCGGCAAGCGGCGAGCATGCAGCTGCCGCTGCCGAGGCTGTGAAGGGTCGCGCGGAGGCTCTGTTGGGGAAGTTCCGGGCCTTCAGCACCAAGCTGAAGCGAGGCGCTGCCGGCCCTGCTGCTTCACGAGGCGAGCCCACTCCGCGCTGCTCCACTGCCGACAAGTGACTCCGTTGTGGCTCCTGTCTTTCTTTTAATTCCTGCACATGTATCATGCCTCGGGGAGGCGTTTAAACTTGCGTTTGGTACTGCGATAACAGTGTGGACTGTAATATTTGCTTTTGAATTCCTTGAAATTTGCGCTTCCTACTTGCTTATGTTCTACGACGGCAGAGCTCCGGCCCACAGATACCTCGGCCGCCGTTAGCCCCGACCGAAACCAGGACGGGACCAAGGAGTGAGGGCTACGTGACAAGTTAGGCTCTGAGTCGCGATGCTCAGGAGTCCCCCTTGGCGCATTTAACAGCAAGTAGGGAGGTGAGACACGGCGGACCCACAGTTCTACGTCTGCAGAGCCCGGCCCGCAGATACCTCAACCGCCGTTAGCCTTCCGGAACTAAGGGTGAGGGGCTACGTGACCAGTTAGGCTCTGAGTCGCGATGCTCAGGAGTCCCCTCGACGCTCAAACGGCATGCACCTTTGGCTCCGGCCGGGGAGTGACGTGCGACGAACCAGGCCCGAGGGGCCTGGCTTGGTGGCGTGCGTCTGGGCGTGACCCAGGCGCAGCCCCCGTGCCCAGCCCCCTCGCGCGGTGCTCCCGAGGAGAGGCGTTGTGACGAGGCCAGACACTGAGCTCTGGGCTCCATGAGGTTGATGCGACCCGGAGGCCACCCTCAGTTGTTTATCACCAGTGCGGAGCATAGAGCTTCCGCATGCGTACGGGCATAGCCGCTCCTCGGCAGTGTTGTCAGCCAGTGCCGGAGCATGGTGCTTCCACTGGTACGTGGGTGGGGGCTCCCCTCCGGGAGGAGCCCCCACCCTGACATGTGGCTGGCACGGTAGGGCTGGACGAGGTGTATCTGGGCACCCGTGAGCCAGCGCGGGACTCATGAGGCCCTACCTCAAGGCGGGTTGCGCCTGGCTCTGGGCCTTATCTTCGAGTGTGTTCCTGCAAATTTGGCCAGATGCCGGTGCTCTACGTCTTCGGGTCCCGGCTCTCGGGCTGGTCTCAGCCGTCGCTGGCAAGCCAGGTCGCGATGCCATGGACAAGACCAGAGGGTGAGGGCCGGAGAGCCGGTAGGAGCCCTGACTCGCGATGCTCAGGCACCCCCCCTTTATCGCGCAAGCTGGATTAGATGACGCAACTCTACGTCCTCGGGTCCCGGCTCTCAGGCTGGTCTCAGCCGTTGCTGGGAAGCCAGGTCGCGATGCCATGGACAAGACCAGAGGGTGAGGGCCGGAGAGCCGGTAGGAGCCCTGAGTCGCGATGCTCGGCACTCCCCCTTTAACGCGCAAGCTGGGTCAGACACAGCAACTCTATGTCCTCGGGTCCCGGCTCTCGGGCTGGTCTCTATCGTCGCTGGCAAGCCAGGTCACGATGCCATGGACAAGACCAGAGGGTGAGGGCCGGAGAGCCGGTAGGATCCCTGAGTCGCGATGCTCAGGCGCCCCCCCTTTAACGCGCAAGCTGGATTGGATGACGAAACTTTACGTCCTCGGGTCCCGGCTCTCGGGCTGGTCTCAGCCATCATTTGGCAAGCCGTCGCGATGCCATGGACAAGACCAGAGGGTGAGGGCCGGAGAGCCGGTAGGAGCCACGAGTCGCGATGCTCGAGCACCCCCTTTAACGTGCAAGATTTCGCCACCCGGAGAAGGCACCAAATAACAAGCATGGTGGAACGAGAGCATAATCCTAAGGAAAACGCACGAAGGATACATGCTACTGGATCGCCCGAGCAGCTTGGGGATAATGCAGCCCGAGGGGCGCCCCCAACAGGATAAGCTAAAGACATGAAATAAAAGGGATACATGCCGCAGGGACGGACCCACGTGGCCTGGAAATAATGCGGCCCTGAAGGCGCTCCCAGTCGGAAATAAAACTTAAAGATGTCACGTGGTGATGTTGGGGATGAAGGGTTGTTGATGCAACAGACTCGGTGGGCTGCGGGAGCCGATCCTCACGAGCCCCCAGGCCCGGGGGCCTCGGGAGGCTCCGGAGGCGCCGGCGGCTCCTCATGGGCCATCTCCATCTCCACCAGGGCTGCGGTGTACCTGACCTCTTGAGCCTCCATGATGATCCTCATGAGACGCTGGTGCGCAGCAGCCGCGTTTGGCATGCCATAAGGCATGCGACATAGTCATGGGCGGACCCTGCATAGCGTCCCACTCGCGAGGGCCGAGGCGCTCTTGAGATGCGGCTCGGTTGAGCCCTGGTATGTCGATGCAGACGCGCAGCCCACCATCCTCGCCTGGATGGGGGGCCACAGCGGGTAGGCGGCGGCTGCCCCTCATGACCCTTACTCCTCGTCTGAAAAGTCTGCAACATAATACGTTGCAGCCCGAGAATGGGTCAGCACATGGAATATGCTGGCAATGTAACACAATAGAGCGGATTGGGCTTCTTCCCAGCGCTCCCATTTCCGTTTCCATTCTTTCCTTCAGGGCAGTCATTGGCATAGTGCCCTGTCTTCCCGCACTTGAAGCAAATAACTTGGCTTAAGTCCCTCTTGGCGGGTGTAGCTGGGTTAGAAAGATTCTGAGTATTGTTGACTCCATTCCCATTCCCGTTCTTCGCACCATTTTGATTATGATATCCTCCTCCAGTATGGTTATGACCTCCATGGTTATGAACAAGTCCTCCCGAGTTCGGGGTTAAGCGAGGCTTCTGGTGAGCTCCTGAGTTATACTTCCCTTGTCCATACTTCCTCTTACGGTTCTCAATCTGCTGTTGCTTTCCTTCAATCATTAGGGCCTTATCTACCAACTCCTGGTAGTTGTTGAAAGTTGCCACCATCAACTGCATACTCATCTCATCATTCAGCCCTTCCATAAACTTCTCCTGCTTTGCGGCATCTGTGGCCACCTCATCAGGGGCATAGCGTGATAACATGCTAAACTCATCCACGTACTGGGCCACAGTACGGTTCCCATGGCGTAAGTTGTGAAACTCACGCTTCTTTATCTGCATGGCTCCAGTTGAGACATGGGCCGTGCGAAAAGCTTGTTGGAACTGGTCCCAAGTGACATTGGCTATAGGAAAAGTTGCCGTGTAATTCTCCCACCATGCGGCTGATGGTCCATCCAATTGATGTGCGGCAAAGCGCACCCTTTCAGCATCCGTGCATCCTGCGGTGGTTAACTCCCTTCCAATACGGTGTAGCCAATCATCAGCAACTATTGGCTCGGTGCTACTGGAAAACACCGGTGGTTGTAGCCTCAGAAAACGGGTTAAATTGTCTACTGGCGGCGGGTTGTTGTTGGCATTGTTGTTGTTGTTGTTGTTGCCCTGGTTCTGAACTAGAAATTGCATCAAGGCATTCTGCTGCTAGATCAACTAGGTGAGCTCCGGTGGGAAAACAAAACCGGGGTCATGTCTCGGAGGCATCTGAGGGTTTTAGATGTAAGAGATTAGAATAGAAAAAGATCTAGGGGAGAAACACTACCCATATGCATATGAGGCAAACACACACAATCATTCAATCAATCAAGCAAGGGCATACAAAACGGTCTAGGACTATCGCATAAGTGCTGAACTACTACTAATTACATGGGGGGAATACTACTATTATATGGTGGTCATCTAGAAATTTTGATCGGTGGAAGACTCCATGATGTCTGCTCCAGCTTCATCTTCGTAGTCATCATCACTTGGGTCAGAGTCGGTGTCATCGATGATGATGTAGTTGTCCGGACAAGTGGGATCTTCTTCCTCTTCTTCCGGTGCTGGTCCTCCCATGAAGACTCCGATCTTCTTGACTAGGTCGTCATTCTTCTCGAGTAGGGTCTTGATTTCTTCGTCATATCCATCGCGTGTAAACTTGAGTTCTTCCTCCAGCTCGATGATCCTAGTTTTCGCCTTCTTCATCTCCATCATGTCTGCGCACATCTGGTTCTCCTGACGTTGAATGTGTTGGTTTAGCTCCTGGATGTAAGCTGAATGGATATATCCTTCTTGGTGCTGATTACTTCCCATTGCTCGTCTCGGCGCTCACATATTTGATATATGGTGTCTTTAAGCTCCCGGTTGTAGACTTCTCCAATGCGTCCCATGGTAATGTGAGCTGCCATACTCCTGCCAGGGCTCCAGGTGGGTGCATCAAAAGAAAACTCTATGGGCTTGGAAGTTGGCGAGAACGTCCTTCCTGGAACTTGTACTTGAATCATGCAGCGCCCTTCTTCTGGTAAAGCGGCGTTGTACGTCCCGGTGAAGCTGGGTATTCCAATATTCAGGTACCTAGTGACTTCCTTCAAGTGGCATCCAAAAGGTCTGTCTTCATCCGGTTGTGCAAACTTGTTCTTCATCTCCGTCATCCTAAAGAGTGGAAAAATGGAGAGGAGTCAGAAATGAGTAGAGAAGAGTGACCTATGGTTTTATCTTAGTGGTCGTGTCCTACACTCAACGTGTGCTCGATACCATCTTGTAGCGACCCGACCTCAGATGGTCAAGTCTCTCGTGCTTCCATGTCATCCCCTGGAATTTGGTAATCTTTGACACACACGATTTCGAAGGATTTATAACAGAGTAGCAATCACACACTTATTACATCGAATGTCTGAAAAGAGAACTTATTACAATAATATGGCTTAAGGCCATCTAATACGATAACAACGGAAGGCTTGGAAGATAAAGTGAGTCCATAAACTCCAACGGCATAGCTGAGCTGCACGGCAACGACCTATCGAACCTTACTCCTCGTCTGAAAAGTCTGCAACATAATATGTTGCAGCCCGAGAATGGGTCAGCACATGGAATATCGCAATGTAACACAATAGAGCAATAACAGAATAATGCTACCACTACATGCATATTTGGCTGGTGGAAAGCTCTACGGTTACAGTTTTGCGGAAAGCCAATTTTCCCTACAACAAAGGAATAAATTTTTAATTTAACTATCATGGTGGTTGAAACATCATTGAGAAGGTATAACCCCAACTCAATCCCAATTAAGGTACATAACATCCCAACAATATTAATTAAGAGTGATGAGATACATGTGAATACTCAATTACTAGATACTCAGAATTGTCCATAACCGGGGACACGCCTAACCATGATTAGATTGTACACTCTGCAGAGGTTTGCGCACTTTCCCCCACAAGACTCGATCGCCTCCGTTGATTTCTCACACTGCATGGTGTTTGAGAAACGGATGACCGAGACACTGATCTTTCGTAAACATTAACTCTCTACTCCGGGTAGACCATACCAAACCTACAAAACCCACTACCTGCTGATCTACCTCTTCAAGAGCTTCACGTAACTTACTCAACTATGCTAGAGCCCATAATAGCTTGTGGATGCACACGGAAGTTTCTAGCATGAATAATCTCAGTTCCCTTTGAGCCTGGGTGGCGGTCCATAGGAAGATCACACGGGTACCCAGGATTTCCAAAAGTAAAGCAGACAACCTTTGGGTTCCCCAGGTGCCTCAATCCACCCAGATGTGTATTAAAGTTTCCGACTTAAGTTAACCATTAATTAACAATCTCACATCTGTCATGAATAACTCTCAAACCCAATCCACGTCTACGAGCTTAGCATAGCAATGTAAACAATACGTAGAAGTAACTCCCAAGGGTTTGACAGTAACAGGGCAATAGGTTCCTACCTCATCATCTACTTCCCAACCCACAAATTAATGACACCCTAACCATGCAATGTGTGAGAGTTGAATCTAATGCATAAAACTGGGTATGAAAGGAGTATGATCAAAGTGTTACTTGCCTTGGCCGACGATCCGGAATCCTAGAGACTCAGAGTAACACGCCGCACTCGGGAATTCTATCACAAACAAACAACAGCATACATAAGCAACAAGCAAAGAAGCACAAACAAAACTTCAACTGAAAGAGGTTGACCGGAGAGTTCAACTTAAGAACTCCGGTTCACAAGAAGAATCAAACCAAACGGAGAAACGAAACTCAAATGGCGAAAGAAACAAGATCCGTTTACTAATCTGAACTAGGGTCAAATTTTACAGAGGCAAAAACTTGTTTGAGTTGGCTATTCGGAAAGAGGATTTCAAGATGAAACTCCAGGCGCTTGAATCGCCTGATTCCGATAAACGAGCGAAAAGTTAAACTAGTTCGGACATCGGATAAGAAATCGCGATCGAAAAAATCGCGGAATAAATCCGATAAAAGAAAACGACGAACGGCTAAACGAACGGACGTTCGTTAGCAGAAAATAAACGACGAACACGTTCGTTAGAACGAACGAACGAGCGAACGCTCGCTAAACAAATAAACCGGAGAATAAAACTGATCTATAAAACGAACTAGGGTTTTTTCTAAAAAGAACCAAGGGTTTTCCAAAAACCGGGCGGCGGGCGGCTACCTCCGGGCGAGGTCGTCCGTGGCGGGCGGCTCGCGGGCTCGGCGAGGGGCGGTGGGGTGGTGGCGAGGGCACGGGCGGCGCTGGGAGGCGGCGACGGCGACCTACGGCGGCGCGGCGGGCGGTGGTTTAGAGGGGTGGCGGCCGCTTATATAGGTTGGGGGCTCCGACTTGGGAGGGGGTCGGGCGGCGGAGGCGGGCGACCGGACTCTCCGAGTCGGGCGGCAGGCGAGGGAGGCGGTGGCGTGGGGTGGGCTGGCCTGGCTCGGCTGGGCTTCGGCCCAGTCGGGCGCGGGTCCTCTTTTTTTTAAACGTTCCGCCGACTAAGAAAAATCCTAGAAAAATATAAATAAAAATCTGAAAATTCCAAAATAAGTTTTCTCCGTCTAAATGGAATATTTAGAACAGGATGAACTTTTCTTGGCCCCTATAATGCAATTTTTAAAAACATGCAAATTTTTCTAGGGCAAATAAAATTCCAAAATAAATCAAATAAAAACCAAATAATGATTTTAACATTTTTCCTCCGATATTTCAATTATTTTGGAGAAGTCATACTATCTCCCCTCATTTATTATTTTAAAATGAAATATTTTCCGGAGAGAAAATAATTAAAATCAAAATCCTCGTCTTCAGTATTTGATAAAAATCAAATATGAAAATCGGAAAATCCCCAACTCTCTCCGAGGGTCCTTGAGTTGCTTAGGATTTCGAGGATTGCAAACGAAAATGCATGGATGACCTATGTACAAAATTCCAAATTGAAAATTTGGGATGTTACAGTATGATTATATGATATGCATCACACAAAATCAGATTCATCTATTCAAACCAACAGAAAGTACTTCAAAGAGTGCCCCAAAGTTTCTACCGGAGAGTCAAGACGAAAACGTGTGCCAACCCCTATGCATAGATTCCCAAGGTCACAGAACCCGCAAGTTGATCACCAAAACATACATCAAGTGAATCAATAGAATACCCCACTGTCACCACGGGTATCCCATGCAAGACATACATCAAGTGTTCTCAAATCCTTAAAGACTCAATCCGATAAGATAACTTCAATGGGAAAACTCAATCCAATACAAGAGAGTAGAGGGGGAGAAACATCATAAAATACAACTATAGTAGCAAAGATCGCGATACATCAAGATCGTGCCATATCAAGAACACGAGAAAGAGAGATCAAACACATAGCTACTGGTACATACCCTCAGCCCCGAGGGTGAACTACTCCCTGCTCGTCATGGTGAGCGCCGGGATGATGAAGATGGACACCGGTGAGGGTTCCCCCCTCCGGCAGGGTGCCGGAATGGGTCTAGATTGGTTTTCGGTGGCTACAGAGGCTTGCGGCGGCGGAACTCCCGGTCTCGGTTTCTTTCTGGAAGTTTGGGTATATATGAGAGGTATTGGCGTCGGGAACAAGTCAGGGGGGGGGGTCTCCGGGCTGTCCACGAGGCAGGAGGGCGCGCCTAGGGGGGGTGGGCGCGCCCCCCACCCTCGTGGGGAGCGCGGTTCTCTTTGGTCCATCTCCGATGCTCTGTGGGCTTCTTCTGGTCCAAAAATAATCTCCGTCAAATTTCAGGTCAATTGGACTCCATTTGGTTTTCCTTTTCTACGATACTCGAAAACAAGGAAAAAACAGAAACTGGCACTGGGCTCTGGGTTAATAGGTTAGTCCAAAAAATCATATAAAATAGCATATAAACGCATATAAAACATCCTAGAAGGATAATATAATAGCATGAAACAATAAAAAATTATATATACGTTGGAGACGTATCAGCATCCCCAAGCTTAATTCCTGCTCGTCCTCGAGTAGGTAAATGAATAAAACAGATTTTTTGATGTGGAATGCTACCTAACATATTTATCAATGTAATCTTCTTTATTGTGGCAAGAATATTCAGATCCATAATATTCAAAACAAAAGTTTTATGTTGACATGAAAACAATAATACTTCAAGCATACTAACAAAGCAATCATGTCTTCTCAAAATAACATGGCCAAAGAAAGTTATCCCTACAAAATCATATAGTCTGGCTATGCTCTATCTTCATCACACAAAATATTTAAATCATGCACAACCCCAATGACAAGCCAAGCAATTGTTTCATACTTTTGATGTTCTCAAACTTTTTCAATCTTCACGCAATACATGAGCATGAGCCATGGACATAGCATTATAGGTGGAATATAATGGTGGTTGTGGAGAAAACAAAAAGGAGAAGATAGTCTCACATCAACTAGGCGTATCAACGATCTATGGAGATGCCCATCAATAGATATCAATGTGAGTGAGTAGGGATTGCCATGCAAGGGATGCACTAGAGCTATAAGTGTATGAAAGCTCAACAAAAGAAACTAAGTGGGTGTGCATCCAATTCGCTTGCTCACGAAGACCTAGGGTATTTTGAGGAAGCCCATCTTAGAATATGCAAGCCAAGTTCTATAATGAAAGATTCCCACTAGTATATGAAAGTGACAACATATGAGACTCTCTATCATGAAGATCATGGTGCTACTTTGAAGCACAAGTGTGGTAAAAGGATAGTAGCATTGTCCCTTCTCTCTTTTTCTCTCATATTTTTGTTCTGTTTTTTTGGGTCTTCTCTTTTTTATTTTTTGGCCTCTTTTTTTTCGTCCGGAGTCTCATCCCGACTTGTAGGGGAATCATAGTCTCCATCATCCTTTCCTCACTTGGGACAATGCTCTAATAATGATGATCATCAACTTTTATTTACTTGCAACTCAGGAATTACAACTCGATACTTAGAACAAAATATAACTCTATATGAATGCCTCCGGCAGTGTACTGGGATGTGCAATGAATCAAGAGTGCCATGTATGAAAGAATTATGAAGGTGGCTTTGCCACAAATACGATGTCAACTACATGATCATGCAAAGCAATATGACAATGATGGAGCATGTCATAATAAACAGAACGGTGGTAAGTTGCATGGCAATATATCTCGGAATGGCTATGGAAATGCCATAATAGGTAGGTATGGTGGCTGTTTTGAGGAAGGTAATGGTGGGTGTATGGTACCGGCGAAAGTTGCGCGGCACAAGAGAGGCTAGCAATGGTGGAAGGGTGAGAGAGTGTATAATCCATGGACTCAACATTAGTCATAAAGAACTCATATACTTATTGCAAAAATCTGTTAGTTATCAAAACGAAGTACTACGTGCATGCTCCTAGGGGGATAGATTGGTAGGAAAAGACCATTGCTCGTCCCCGACCGGCACTCATAAGGAAGACAATCAATAAATAAATTATGATCCGACTTCATCACATAACGGTTCACCATACGTGCATGCTACGGGAATCACAAACTTTAACACAAGTATCTCAAAAATTCACAACTACTAAACTAGCCTGACTCTAATATTACCATCTTCATATCTCAAAACAATCATAAGGAATCAAACTTCTCTTAGTATTCAATGCACTTTATATGAAAGTTTTTATTATACCCATCTTGGATGCTTATCATATTAGGACTAGTTTCATAACCAAAGGAAATTACCATGCTTTTTAGGACTCTCAAAATAATATAAGTGAACCACGAGAGTTCATCTATTTCTGCAAAATAAAACCACCGCCGTACTCTAATAGGATATAAGTGAAGAACTAGAGCAAATGACAAACTACTCCAAAAGATATAAGTGAAGATCAATGAGTAGTTGAATAATTATGTAACTATGTCACCTAGATACTCCAATGTCACCTCAAGTATCTGTGGGTATGATTATATGATATGCATCACACAAAATCAGATTCGTCTATTCAAACCAACACAAAGTACTTCAAAGAGTGCCCCAAAGTTTCTACCGGGGAGTCAAGACGAAAACGTGTGCCAACCCCTATGCATAGATTCCCAAGGTCACGGAACCCGCAAGTTCATCACCAAAACATACATCAAGTGAATCAATAGAATACCCCATTGTCACCACAGGTATCCCACGCAAGACATACATCAAGTGTTCTCAAATCCTTAAATACTCAATCCGATAAGATAACTTCAATGGGAAAACTCAATCCATTACAAGAGAGTATAGGGGGAGAAACATCATAAAATCCAACTATAGTAGCAAAGCTCGCGATACATCAAGATTGTGCCATATCAAGAACACGAGAGAGAGAGAGAGATCAAACACATAGCTACTGGTACATACCCTCAGCCCCGAGGGTGAACTACTCCCTCCTCATCATGGTGAGCGCCGGGATGATGAAGATGGCCACCGGTGAGGGTTCCCCCCTCCGGTAGGGTGCCGGAACGGGTCTAGATTGGTTTTCGGTGGCTACAGAGGCTTGCGGCGGCGGAACTCCCAATCTCGGTTTCTTTCTGGAGGTTTGGGTATATATGAGAGGTATTGGCATCGGGAACAAGTCAGGGGGGGTCTCTGGGCTGTCCACGAGGTAGGGGGCGCGCCCAGCAGGGGTGGGCGCGCCCCCCACCCTCGTGGGCAGCCCGAGACTCTTCTGGTCCATCTTCGATGCTCCATGGGCTTCTTCTGGTCCAAAAATAATCTCCGTCAAATTTCAGTTCAATTGGACTCCGTTTGGTTTTCCTTTTCTGCGATATTCAAAAACAAAGAAAAAATAGAAACTAGCACTGGGATCTAGGTTAATAGGTTAGTCCCAAAAATCATATAAAATAGCATATAAACGCATATAAAACATCCTAGAAGGATAATATAATAGCATGGAACAATAAAAAATTATAGATACGTTGGAGACGTATCGTTAGACGGCATAGAGTAAGAAGTTTTTGAGTCCAAGTGACTATGTACTTCAATTGACAAATTTGTCCCTGGCCGGATTGTAAAACGATTGTCATGGCAGACCTTTCTGCTTCGACCTCTGTACCCGAAGGTGAGGAGTGTTTCCGAATACCGGAGCGGCAATATAGACCGGGGTATGCGTGGAAACCAAAGCGTAGGGGTCATAGTTGCTTGAATGCATAAGTTGTATCTGGCTAGCTATGTTATATTACTTGTTGATAGTAAGAAATATCTTCCAGGGAAAATAGTTCTGTTAAGGGTTCCTTTCCCTTGGTGAACATGCGTTAGTGTGCATGCCTGAACTGTGATTGAAAAAATTGAAGTATATGTATCATCTGGGGGTTCACAGTGTGATTAGGATACAACATCTTTAGTCTGCCGACCGAATACTCCCTTAAGAACGCTAGCTTTCGGCTTCACCCAGTCTAAGGTACACGTCCGGATGACCCGGCTGTAACAATCACAGAGGTGCTCCCTTTATGCCCTAGCCGAACAAACGGGAACATAGGGCATAAGCACATGAGCCATACAACCTAGCTTGGCCAAAACTTAAGTCATAACGGTGCATATAATGGCGAAGAAAAGGTACATATGTGGTGAGCTTGATGCTCGAGAAGTAATAATAAGCTTCTGTAAAAGAAGCCCCCAGGTATTATTGGCGTATACATTTAAGGATGTGTACGTCATAGGTGTGCGGGCTAGCCGCACAAGAGCTATATAGCTAAAAAACTAAAGAGAGAAAAATGGAAACAAAGGGAGGAGAAGACGAATAAAGAGTCCACCTCTAGGTGTAGAATCTTCGGAGTGTGGCGCCATTCCATGGGTTTGGCTCTAGGCGATTGTCCGATGCATCACGTAGGCGGTACGCTCCTCCAGTGAAAACTTCATCTATAATGAAGGGACCCTCCCACTTAGGCTTGAGTTTGTCCTTTTTCTTTTCTGGCAAGCGTAGAACGAGTTCACCAACATTATAAGTCTTGGCCCATACTTCTCTGCTTTGGTATCTGCGAGCCTGTTGTTGATAGAATGCGGAACGGGCTTTTGCAACATCGCGCTCCTCCTCCAGGGCATCTAAACTGTCTTGCCGATCAAGCTCGGCCTATCTCTATTCATACATGTGCACTCGAGGTGAGTCATGAATAATGTCACAGGGCAAAACAGCCTCTGCACCATACACCATGAAGAATGGTGTATATCCGGTAGTGCGATTGGGCGTGGTCCGCAACCCCCAGAGTACAGAGTCAAGCTCCTCAACCCAGTGTTTGTCTGATTCCCTCAAAGACTTCACTAGTCTAGGTTTAATGCCGCTCATGATAAGACCATTGGCTCGTTCGACTTGACCGTTTGTTTGTGGGTGATAGACGGAGGCATAATCGAGCTTAATGCCCAGGTTAGCACACCAAGTTTTCACTTCATCGGCTGTAAAGTTGGAGCCGTTGTTGGTGATGATACTGTGTGGCACACCATAACGGTGCACGATGCAGGATATAAAGTCTATCAATGGTCCGGCTTCGACCGTTTTAACTGGTTTGGCCTCTATCCGTTTGGTGAATTTATCCACCATGACCAGTAGATATTTTTTATTATGGCTTCCTCCTTTAAGGGGACCCACCATATGAAGCCCCCAAACCGCGAAAGGCCAGGTAATGGGGATTGTTCGAAGAGCGGTAGGCGGCATATGGCTTTGATTAGCGAAAAGCTGGCATCCGACACAACGTTGGACAAGGTCCTGTGCATCTTCTCGGGCCTTCGGCCAAGAGAAACCTGTACGGAAGGCCTTACTTACAAGTTCCCGAGCCGCGGCGTGGTGACCGCCGAGACCAGCATGGATTTCGGCCAGGAGCTACCGTCCCTCCTCTTCGGAGATACATCTTTGAAGGACTCCGGTAGCACTTTTCTTGTAGAGCTCTCCATGATGGACCTTATAGGCTTTTGAGCGCCGAACAATGTAGCGAGCCTCATTCCGGTCCTCGGGGAGCTCTCGCCTTTTAAGGTAGACAAGAAGGGTTCGGTCCATGGGGCAATTACTGCCATTATTAGATGGGCCGATGTTGTGATTTCGATGGCTGAGCCCCCGACGATATCGGTATTGTGTTCAGAATCTGGGGGTATAATCGGATCTGGACTGGTGTTCCCGCTCTCATGCTGCCACACCACGGACGACTTAAAAAGCCTTCCTAGGTAGATGTTAGGCGGGACGGGGTCACGCTTGGCTCCCATGCGAGCAAGGACATCCACCGCTTGATTACTTTCTCGAGCCACATGATGAAACTCGAGTCCCTCGAACCGAGCTGATGTTTTGAGTATGGCGTTACGATATGCTGCCATTTTCGGACCTTTGGCATCAAAGTTTCCGTTTATTTGGGATATTGCGAGATTTGAATCTCTGCGCACCTCTAGGCGTTGTATTCCCATGGAGGCAGCCATCCGAAGACCGTGCAATAAGGCCTCGTATTCGGCTGCATTGTTGGAGTCTGTGTATAATATTTGAAGTACATACTGGACTGTCTCTCCAGTGGGGGATGTTATGACAACGCCCGCTCCCAAGCCGGCCAACATTTTAGAGCCATCGAAATGCATGACCCAGTTGGAGTATGTACCGTACTCTTTAGGGAGTTCGGCCTCTGTCCATTCGGCGACGAAGTCGGCCAATACCTCGGATCTAATGGCTCGGCGTGGCTTGTATGTTATGTCGAATGGCAGGAGCTCAATGGCCCACTTGGCAATCCGGCATGTAGCATCGCGGTTGTTGATTATGTCATTGGGTGGTACTTCGGAAGCCACCGTGATCGAGCACTCTTGGAAGTAGTGTCGTAGCTTCAGGGATGCCATGAAGACCGCGTATGCTATCTTTTGGTAATGAGGGTAGCGGTATTTGCATGGTGTGAGGGCAGTGGATACGTAGTATACCGGTTTCTGAAGTGGGAATTTGTGTCCGTCCTCCTCTCGCTCAACGATGAGCACCGCGCTCACCACCTGGTGTGTTGCAGAGATGTATAATAACATCGGTTCGCCGACGTTCGGCGCGGCCAGGATTGGGTTGCTTGCTAAAAGGGCCTTTATTTCTTCCAGTCCATCCGTTGCCGCATCCGTCCACTCGAAGTGGTCGGTGCGTCGGAGGAGGCGATAGAGTGGCAATGCTTTTTCTCCTAGTCTGGAGATAAAGCGGCTTAAAGCTGCCATGTATCCGGCTGGTTTTTGGACCTGTTTAAGATCTGTTGGTATAGCCAATTGTGACAAAGCTCGGATTTTGGCTGGATTTGCCTCAATTCCTCTATTGGAAACGATGAAGGCCAGCAGTTTTCCAGCGGGAACGCCGAAAACACACTTGTCCGGATTGAGCTTGATGTCATATGTACGGAGGTTGTCGAATGTGAGACGTGGGTCGTCTATTAATGACTCAACATGTCTAGTCTTGATGACGACGTCATCAACATATGCTTCAACTGTCTTGTTGATTTGTTTCTCCAGGCATGTTTGAATCATGCATTGGTAGGTAGCGCCGGTGTTTTTGAGCCCGAAGGGCATAGTGTTGAAGTAGAAAGGCCCATATGGGGTAATGAATGCTGTTGCGGCTTGATCGGAATCCTTCATTTTGATTTGATGGTATCCGGAGTATGCACCGAGGAAACACAGTGAGTCGTGTCCTACCATAGCATCAATATTCTGACCGATGTGGGGGAGGGGGAAGGGATCCTTAGGGAAGGCCTTGTTGAGGTCTTTGAAATCGACACACAGGCGCCAGGATTTGTCCTTTTTTGGCACCATTACCAGGTTTGCTAGCCAGTCCGGATGTTTTATTTCTCTGATGAATCCAACCTCGATTAACTTGGCTAGCTCCTCCCCCATAGCTTGTCGTTTGGGTTCGGAAAAGCAACGCAATGTTTGCTTGACCGGCTTATATCCCTTCAATATATTGAGGCTGTGTTCGGCCAACCTGTGTGGGATTCCCGGCATATCAAAGGGGTGCCAGGCGAATATGTCCCAGTTCTTGCGCAGGAACGCTCATAGTGCAGTGTCGATCGTTGGGTCCAGCTGCGCCCCGATGGAAGTTGTCTTCTTGGGGTCCGTCTGGTGGACTTGAAATTTGACTACTTCGTCTGCTGGTTTTAAGGAGGTGGATTTGGGCCGCTTATCAAGGATTACATCGTCCCTATCCACCGTGGAGCGTAGCGTAGTTAACTCTTTGGTCGCGAGGGCCTCGGATAGTGCCTCAAGGGCCAGGGATGCGGTTTTGTTTTCAGCGCGGACTGCTATGTCCGGATCACTGGCGAGAGTGATAATACCATTGGGCCCGGGCATCTTGAGTTTCATATACCCATAGTGAGGTATAACTTGAAAGCGCATGAATGCGTCTCGCCCCAACAGGGCGTGATATCCGCTGTTCAAAGGGGCCACCTGGAAGGTTATCTCTTCGGACCGATAGTTCTCCAGCGTGCCGAATACCATGTCAAGTGTAATTTTCCCTGCGCATCACGCCTCCCGGCTGGGGATGATTCCCCGGAAGGTCGTATTACTTTGCTCGATGCGGCTCCTGTCTATTTCCATTTTATTGAGTGTGTCCTCCTAGATTAGGTTTAGTCTGCTGCCACCGTCTATGTGCACTTTAGTGAGCCGAAAGCCATCCACAATTGGATTAATGACCAAGGCGGCTGGTGCCCGGACTGGCCGGAATCTTGGTTAACAACGGCATTGAAGGTTATGGCCATGTCGTTCCAGGGGTTTATTGTTGTGACTTGGTAGACTTCGGCAAGGTCACGGAGTGCCCTCTTGCGCCGATTGTTTGAGGCAAAGGTCTCGAAGACCGTCAGTACTTTGAGGTCGTCGTACTCCAGGGGGTGTTCCACTGAGGTGTCTTTGGTGAGGATATCCTCGCCGCTCTTGGCCACCTGCCGGAGTATCCAACATGCTCTAAGGTTGTGGGTTGGTATGGTATCTGGTGTTGTATGTATTTTGCATGGCATATCGAGCCATCCCTCCAGAACAGTTCCGCGTCTCGTAATGAGCTCAGTTTTCTTCACTATGGAGTCGGGTGCGCCGCGGGGGTGCATCCTTTTTGTCCGCCAGAGGGGTTGAGTGAAGACTGGTGGTTCCCAGAAGAGCTGTCTGAGTTTTCCAGGCGCTTTCCATTGCACAGTACTTCTGTACTATGGTCACCAAGTCAGCAAAGTGTAATACGCAACGGCGGTTGATGGCGTTGAGGATTCCTTCATCCGTGCAATTATTGCATAATACTTAAATCACGTCCTCGTCGCGGCAATCTTTAATCTTCTCTTTGACAAGCAGGAATCCGGCCCAAAAGTGATGGACTGTTTCCTGAGACTGCTGTCATACGTACATGAGGTCGCATATATCCGGAGGGCCGGAATTGCTTGGCGAATATTGCTTGTGGTGGGTGGGTCGATTTATATACAAACCCTGACCCGATGTGGAATCCGGAGTTTGAAAAACTTTCGATTTTATTAGTCCGGGCTCCGGGATGTCAGATGATTTCCTAGGCTCGGCACCCGGTTCGAAATTCGGAGTGTCATCCCGCAAACGGGTGTCCGGCTCTTGGAGCTCGAAAATCCGGACAAGGCTTGTTGATACGTCCATTTTGCATCATGCTTTTATGTCGATATTTATTGCATTATGGGTTGTTATTACACATTATGTCACAATACTTATGCCTATTCTCTCTTATTTTACAAGGTTTACATAAGGAGGGAGAATGCCGGTAGCTGGAATTCTGGGCTGGAAGACCTATTCTGCACAACTCCAAAAGTTCTGAAACTCCATGAAAGTTATTTTTGGAAATAATAAAAAATACTGAGTGGAAGAAATATGAGAGGGGGCACACACCCTGGCCACGAGGGTGGGGGGCGTGCCCTACGCCCCTGGGCACACCCCCTGCCTCGTGGGCCCCCTGTTGGCCCTCCGGTGCCCATCTTCTCCTATATGAAGTCTGAAAAATCATAAGCAAGCTTCCGGGACGAGACTCCGCCGCCACGAGGTGGAACCCTTGTGGAACCAATCTAGGGCTCCGGCAGAGCTGTTCTGCTGGGGACACTTCCCTCCGGGAGGGGGAAATCATCGCCATCATCATCACCAACGCTCCTCTCAACAGGAGAGGGCAATCTTCATCAACATCTTCACCAGCACCATCTCCTCTCAAACCCTAGTTCATCTCTTGTATCCAATTCTTGTCTCTAAGTCTGGGAATGGTACCTGTAGTTGCGGATGCTTGCAATAGGGGTTAATCATAAGTGGGATGCTTGTTCAAGTAAGGACAGCACCCAAGCACCGGTCCACCCACATATCAAATTATCAAAGTACCGAATGTGAATCATATGAACATAATGAAAACTAGCTTGATGATAATTCCCATGTGTCCTCGGGAGCGCTTTTCTCTACATGAGAGCTTGTCCAGGCTTGTCCTTTGCTACAAAAAGGATTGGGCCACCTTGCTGCACTTTATTTACTTTTTTAATTGTTGCTCGTTACAAATTATCCTATCACAAAACTATCTGCTACCTATAGTTTCAGTGCTTGCAGAGAATACCTTGCTGAAAACCGCTTATCATTTCCTTCTGCTCCTCGTTGGGTTCGACACTCTTACTTATCGAAAGGACTATGATAGATCCCCTATACTTGTGGGTCATCAAGACTCTTTTCTGACGCCGTTGCCGGGGAGTGAAGCGCCTTTGGTAGGTGGAATTTGGTAAGGAAAAATTTATATAGTGTGCTGAAATTTACTGCCACTTGTTACTATGGAAAGTAATCCTCAAAAGGGGCTTGTTCGGGGTATCTTCACCCCAACCAGTAGAGCAAAGAGTTGCTCCTCAACCTACTGAACCTACTGAAAATGAAAATGTCTACTTTGAAATTCCTTCGGGTATGTTAGAAAAACTGCTAGCTAATCCTTTTGCAGGAGACGGAACAATGCATCCTGATGAGCACCTAATATATGTGGATGAAGTTTGTGGATTATTTAAGCTTGCATGTATACCCGATGATGTTATTAAGAAGAAGGTCTTCCCTTTATCTTTAAAGGGAGATGCATTGACATGGTTTAGGCTATGTGATGATATGGGATCATGGAACTACAAACGATTGAAATTGGAATTTCATCAGAAGTTTTATCCTATGCATCTTGTTCATCGCGATCACAATTATATATATATAATTTCTGGCCTGCGAAGGAGAAAGCATCTCTCAAGCTTGGGGGAGGCTTAAATCAATGTTATATTCATGCCCTAATAGTGAGCTCCTAAGAGAAAAAATTATTCAAAAAATTTATGCTCGGCTTTCTGATAACAATCGCACCATGCTCAATACTTCTTGTGCTGGCTCTTTTATGATGAAGACTATTGAATTCAAATGGGATTTATTGGAAAGAATTAAACGCAACTCAGAAGATTGGGATCTCGACGAAGGTAAGGAGTCAGTTATGACACCTAAGTTTGATTGTGTTAAATCTATTATGGATACCGATGTTTTCCGTAAATTTAGCACTAAATATGGACTTGATCCTGAGATAGTAGCTTCTTTCTGTGAATCTTTTGCTACTCATGTTGATCTCCCTAAGGAGAAGTGGTTTAAATATCATCCTCCCATAGAAGTAAAAATAGCTGCACCTACTAAATTTGAAGAAAAGACTATCACTTTTAATGATCATATTGTTCCTACTACTTATGTTGAGAAATCACCTTTCCCTGTTATAATAAAGGATCATGCTAAATCTTCAACTGTGCTTCGTAAAAGCAATATTAGAACCTATACACCTCCTAAGCAAGTTAAAGTTGAACCTAATATTGCTATTGTTAAAGATCTCTTGGCTGATAATATTGATGGGCATGTTATTTATTTCCGTGAAGAAACTGCTAGAATTGCTAAACCTTGTGCTAAAGATAAACATAGACCTGTGGTAGACATGCCTGTTATTTCTGTTAAAATAGGAGATCATTGTTATCATGGCTTATGTGACATGGGTGGTAGTGCTAGTGCAATACCTATTGACTTATACAAAGAAATTATGCATGATATTGCACCTACTAAGTTAGAAGATATTGATGTCACAATTAAACTTGCCAATAGAGATACTATTTCACCCATGGAATTGTTAGAGATGTTGAAGTCTTGTGTGGGAAAACTAAATATCCTGCTGATTTTCTTGTTCTTGGTTCCCCACAAGATAGCTTTTGTCCCATTATATTTGGTAGACCCTTCTTGAACACTGTTAATGCTAAGATAGACTGCGAAAAGGATGTTGTTACTATTAGTTTGGGTGATATGTATCATGAGTTTAATTTCTCTAAATTTCGTAGACAACACCGTGAAGACGAATTGCCTAGTAAGGATGAAATTATTGGTCTTGCTTCTATTGCCGTACCTCCTAATGATCCTTTGGAACAATATTTGCTAGACCATAAAAATGATATGTTTATGAAAGAAAGAAGGGAAATAGATGAAGTATTCTTTAAACAGGAACCCATCCTGAAACACAATTTGCCTGTAGAAATCCTAGGGGATCCTCCTCCACCCAAGGGTGATCCCGTGTTTGAGCTTAAACCGTTACATGATACTCTTAAATATGCTTATCTTCACGAGAAAAAGATATATTCTGTTATTATTAGTGATAACCTTTCAGAGCATGAAGAAGAGAGATTATTGAAAACTCTGAAGAAGCACTGTGCTGCTATTGGTTATACTCTTGATGATCTTGAGGGCATTAGTCCCACTCTATGTCAACACAAAATAAATTTGGAGAAAGATGCCAAACCAGTTCGTGATCACCAACAACGGCTGAATCCTAAGATGAAAGAAGTGGTAAGAAAGGAAATACTAAAGCTCCTTGAGGCAGGTATAATTTATCCCGTTGCTGATAGTCAGTGGGTAAGTCATGTCCATTGTGTTCCTAAGAAAGGAGGTATTACTGTCGTTCCTAATGATAAAGATGAATTGATCGCGCAAAGAATTATTACAGTTTATAGGATGGTAATTGATTTAAATTGAATAAAGCTACTAAAAAGGATCATTACCCCTTACCTTTTATCGATCAAATGCTAGAAAGATTATCCAAACATACACATTTTTGCTTTCGAGATGGTTATTCTGGTTTCTCTCAAATACTTGTGTCAGCTGATGATCAATCTAAGACCACTTTCACTTGTCCTTTCGGTACTTTTTCTTATAGACGTATGCCTTTTGGTTTATGTAATGCACCTGCTACCTTTGAAAGATGCATGATGGCTATATTCTCCGAATTTTGTGAAAAGATTTGTGAGGTTTTCATGGACGATTTCTCCGTCTATGGATCCTCTTTTCATGATTGCTTGAGCACCCTTGATCAAGTTTTGCAGAGATGTGAAGAAACTAATCTTGTCTTGAACTGGGAAAAGTGCCACTTTTTGGTTAATGAAGGTATTGTCTTGGGGCATAAAATTTATGAAAGAGGTATTGAAGTTGATAAAGCCAAGGTCGATGCTATTGAAAAGATGCCATGTCCCAAGGACATCAAAGGTATAAGAAGTTTCCTTGTTCATGCCGGTTTTTATAGGAGGTTCATTAAGGACTTCTCAAAAATTTCTCGACCTCTGACTAATTTGCTAAAAAAAGATATACCATTTGTCTTTGATGATGATTGTGTAGAAGCATTTGAAATACTTAAGAAAGCATTGATTTCTGCACCTATTGTTCAGCCACCTGATTGGAATTTACTCTTTGAAATTATGTGTGATGCTAGTGATTATGCTGTAGGTGCTGTTCTAGGGCAAAGAGTTGATAAGAAATTAAATGTTATTCAATATGCTAGTAAAACTCTAGACAATGCTCGTAAAAATTATGCTACTACTGAAAAAGAATTCTTAGCAGTTGTATTTGCTTGTGATAAGTTCAGACCTTATATTGTTGATTCTAAAGTAACTATTCACACGGATCATGCTGCTATTAAATATCTTATGGAAAATAAAGATGCTAAACCTAGACTTATTAGATGGGTTCTCCTCCTACAAGAATTTGATTTACATATTGTTGATAGAAAGGGAGCTGAGAACCCTGTTGCAGACAACTTGTCTAGGTTAGAAAATGTTCTTGATGACCCACTACCTATTGATGATAGCTTTCCTGATGAACAATTAAATGTCACAAATGCCTCTCGTACTACTCCATGGTATGCTGATTATGCTAATTACATTGTTGCTAAATTTATACCACCTAGTTTCACATACCAGCAAAAGAAAAAGTTTTTCTATGACTCGAGACATTACTTTTGGGATGACCCACATCTTTATAAAGAAGGAGTAGATGGTGTTATTAGACGTTGGGTACCTGAGCATGAACAGGAACAGATCCTACGCAAGTGTCACTCCGAGGCTTATGGAGGACACCACGTTGGAGACAGAACTGCACATAAGGTATCTCAATCCGGTTTTTATTGGCCTACTCTCTTCAAGGATGCCCGTAAGTTTGTTTTATCTTGTGATGAATGTCAAAGAATTGGTAATATTAGTAGACGTCAAGAAATGCCTATGAATTATTCACTAGTTATTGAACTATTTGATGTTTGGGGCTTTGATTATATGGGACCTTTTCCTGCCTCTAATGGATACACACATATTTTAGTTGTTGTTGATTACGTTACTAAGTGGGTAGAAGCTATTCCAACTAGTAGTGCTGATCATAACACTTCTATTAAGATGCTTAAAGAAGTTATTTTTCCGAGGTTTGGAGTCCCTGGATATTTAAAGACTGATGGTGGTTCACATTTTATTCATGGTGCTTTCCGAAAAATGCTTGCTAAATATGATGTTAATCATAGAATTGCATCTCCTTACCACCCACAGTCTAGTGGTCAAGTAGAATTGAGCAATAGAGAGCTCAAATTAATTCGCAAAAGACTATTAATAGATCTAGAAAGAATTGGTCCAAGAAACTGTATGATGCATTATGGGCTTATAGAACTACATATAAAAATCCTATGGGTATGTCTCCGTATAAAATGGTTTATGGAAAAGCATGTCAGTTACCTCTCGAACTAGAACATAACGCTTAATGGGCTATTAAAGAGCTCAACTATGATTTCATACTTGCCGGTGAGAAGAGGTTATTTGACATTAGATCACTTGATGAATGGAGAACCCAAGCCTATGAGAATGCCAAAAAATTTAAAGAAAAGGTTAAAAGATGGCATGACAAAAGGATACAGAAGCGTGAGTTTAATATAGGAGATTATGTATTGTTATACAACTCTCGTTTAAGATTTTTTGCAGGAAAACTTCTCTCTAAATGGGAAGGCACTTACGTTATCGAGGAGGTCTATCGTTCCGTTGCCATAAAAATCAATAACTTCGAAGGCACGAATCTGAAGGTGGTGAACGGTCAAAGAATTAAACATTATATCTCAGGTAATCCTATAAATGTGGAAACCAATGTTATTGAAACCATAACCCCGGAGGAATACATCAGGGACACTTTCCGGAATGTTTCAGACTCCGAAAAGGAATAGGTATGTGTACGGTAAGTAAACCTACTCCAAAACAGTTCTAATGGCATTTTTTCTCCGTTTTGGAATATTTAGAAAAAATAGAAAAATAAGAAACAGTCCGGGAAGGACACGAGGCCTCCATGAGGGTGGAGGGCGCGCCCTACCCTACTGGGCGCGCCCCCCTACCTCGTGGGCACCTCGTGTGCTCTCCGGACTTCGTTTTCTTGCACGATACGTATTTTGGTCAGTAAAAATTGATTATATAATATCCCGAAGGGTTTGACTCCTGTATCACGCAAATATCCTATGTTCTTGTTTCGAGCTGTTTTTCTGACAGATCTAGATCATCATGACGTCTCCAAGTGCCCCCAAGGACAAGTTCTTCGAGAAGGTCATCAATCCCTACCTCGCGGAGGTGTTGCAACACCCTCAAACCATTGAGATGCATGAGGGGGTGCTGCATATCCGCGATGTTGAGGGACCGAGGAAGACCGGAAGTGTGGAGACAAGGCTCGAGGCAATTGAGCAACAAGTTTTCAAGTGTCAGGAGATGGTGGAGCGTGGACTTGATTCCAATCACATGATGATCGCGGAGTTCACCAACAACCACAAGCTGGATGCCAAGGATATTAGGGAGGCCATCTTCAAGCTCCACGAGCAAATCGAGCACCTCCAAGCCCAAATCTATGACCTACAAAACCAAAACTGTGAGTATGAATATAGATTGAAGAGAATGAGTTTGGCTGCAGATTTGAGGATCCCGGAGACTCGATCATCATTCTATGATGGTGAGCCCATGCCTTGGAAGATGGACGACAAGCCTACTTCATCAACAACCCCATCACCACCACTTCTGAGGAAGGAGACATAACCACATGGGTATGGGCACTCCCCTTGGCAACTGCCAAGCTTGGGGGAGGTGCGCGGTATCGTATCACCATCACATCTCTATCTTTACCATTTTTCTTAGTTCGATGCTATTAGTAGTATCTTGATCTAGTAGAATAAAGTTTTGGTATGATCTAGTTTTGAGTTTTGCTTTATGATCCTTCTATGTAATCGAGTCCGTGAGCTATATATATAATAAAGATTAGTGTTGAGTGAAGGTCTTGATTGTCTTGCTATGATTTTGAGTGAATAAAAGAAAGAGAAAAGAATAAAAATAAACAAAGAGATCATATTGATTTTATGGAGAGTAATGACTTCACATAGAAAGAGTATGATGATTAAAAGTTGTTGAGAGTTGACAAACATAGCTTTGGTCATCGTTGCAATTAATAAGAAGCAATAAAGAAAGAGACGTTTCACATATAAATATGTTATCTTGGACATCTTTTATGATTGTGAGCACTCATTAAAATATGACATGCTAAAGAGTTGATGTTGGACAAGGAAGACAACGTAATGGGTTATGTTTTCTTATATCTGAGATAAAGTATATTGTCATGGATCATCCAACATGTTGAGCTTGCCTTCCCTCCTCATGCTAGCTAAATTCTTTGCACCAAGTAGGGATACTACTTGTGCTTCCAAAAACCCTTAAACCAGTTTTGCCATGAGAGTCCACCATATCTACCTATGGATTGAGTAAGATCCTTCAAGTAAGTTGTCATCGGTGAAAGCAATAAAATTTGCTCTCTAAATATGTATGATTGATTGGTGTGGAGGAAATAAGCTTTATACGATCTTGTGATGTGGAAGAAATAAAAGCGACGGACTGCATAATAAAGGTTCATATCACAAGTGGCAATATAAAGTGACGTTCTTTCGCATTAAGATTTTGTGCATCCAACCCTGAAAGCGCATGGAAACCTCTGCTTCCCTCTGCGAAGGGCCTATCTTTTATGTTTATCTTCTACCTTATGCAAGAGTCATGGTGATCTTCACCTTTCCTTTTTACATTTTATCCTTTGGCAAGCACAGTATGTTGGAAAGATTCTGATATATATATCTAATTGGATGTAAGTTAGCATGAGTTATTATTGTTGACATTACCCTTGAGGTAAAAGGTTGGGAGGCGAAACTATAAGCCCCTATCTTTCTCTGTGTCCGATTAAAACTCCGTAACCACAAGTATTGCGTGAGTGTTAGCAATTGTGAAAGACTAAATGATAGTTGAGTATGTGGACTTGCTGCAAAGCTCGACATAGACTGTTTACGATGTTATGATAAATTGCAATTGCTTCAATGCTGAGATTATAGTTTGTTGGTTCTCAATAAAGTTTCTGATTCATACTTTGCATTGTGAATAGATTATTACTTGAGCATAAGAGATCATATGACAATATCCATATATGTTGCTGTTATGAGAATGATCATGATGCCCTCATGTCCGTATTTTATTTGATCGACACCTCTACCTTATCAGCTTCCGCTTGAGGACAAGCGAGGTCTAAGCTTGGGGGAGTTGATACGTCCATTTTGCATCATGCTTTTATATCGATATTTATTGCATTATGGGCTGTTATTACACATTATGTCACAATACTTATGCCTATTCTCTCTTATTTTACAAGGTTTACATAAGGAGGGAGAATGCTTAAATTTGGAATTACGGGAAATTTGGAAAAGGAGCAAATACTAGAGACCTATTCTGCACAACTCCAAAAGTCCTGAAACTCCACGAAAGTTATTTTTGGAAATAATAAAAAATACTGAGCGGAAGAAATGCGAGAGGGGGCCCACGCCCTGGCCACGCGGGTGGGGGGTGCGCCCTATCCCCCTGGGCGCGCCCCTGCCTCGTGGGCCCCCTGTTGGCCCTCCGGTGCCCATCTTCTCCTATATGAAGTCTTTCGTCCGAACAAAAATCATAAGCAAGCTTTCGGGACGAGACTCCGCCGCCACGAGGCGGAACCTTGCCGAAACCAATCTAGGGCTCCGGCAGAGCTGTTCTGCTGGGGACACTTCCCTCCGAAAGGGGGAAATCATCGCCATCGTCATCACCAATGCTCCTCTCATCGGGAGAGGGCAATCTCCATCAAAATTTTCACCAGCACCATCTCCTCTCAAACCCTAGTTCATCTCTTGTGTCCAATTCTTGTCTCTAAGTCTGGGATTGGTACCTGTAGGTTGCTAGTAGTGTTGATTACTCCTTGTAGTTGATGCTAGTTGGTTTATTTGGTGGAAGATCATATGCTCAGATCCCATATGCATATTAATACTCCACTGATTATGAACACGAATATGCTTTGTGAGTAGTTACGTTTGTTCCTGGGGACATGGGAGAAGTCTTGCTATTAGTAGTCATGTGAATTTGGTATTCGTTTGATATTTTGATGAGATGTATGTTGTCTCTCCTCTAGTGGTGTTGTGTGAACGTCGACTACATCACACTTCACCATTATTTGGGCCTAGAGGAAGGCATTGGGAAGTAATCAGTAGATGATGGGTTGCTAGAGTGACAGAAGCTTAAACACTAGTTTATGTGTTGCTTCGTAAGGGGCTGATTTGGATTCACATGTTTCATGCTATGGTTAGGTTTACCTTAATACTTCTTTTGTAGTTGCGGATGCTTGCAATAGGGGTTAATCATAAGTTGGATTCTTGTTCAAGTAAGGACAGCACCCAAGCATCGGTCCACCCACATATCAAATTATCAAAGTATCGAACGCGAATCATATGAACGTGATGAAAACTAGCTTGACGATAATTCCCATGTATCCTCGGGAGCGCTTTTCTCTATATAAGAGTTTGTCCAGGCTTGTCCTTTGCTACAAAAAGGATTGGGCCACCTTGTTGCACTTTATTTACTTTTGTTACTTGTTGCTCGTTACAAATTATCCTACCAGAAAACTATCTGTTACCTATAATTTCAAAGGTTTTGCAAGAGAATACCTTGCTGAAAACCGCTTATCATTTCCTTACGCTCCTCGTTGGGTTCAACACTCTTACTTATCAAAAGGACTACGATAGATCCCCTATACTTGTGGGTCATCAAGACTCTTTTCTGGCGCCATTGCCGGGGAGTGAAACGCCTTTGGTAGGTGGAATTTGGTAAGGAAAAATTTATATAGTGTTCTAAAATTTACTGTCACTTGTTACTATGGAAAGTAATCCTCTGAGGGGCTTGTTCAGGGTATATTCACCCCGACCAGTAGAGCAAAGAGTTGCTCCTCAACCTACTGAACCTACTGAAAATTAAAATGTCTACTTTGAAATTCCTTCGGGTATGTTAGAAAAACTGCTAGCTAATCCTTTTGAAGGAGACGGAACAATGCATCCTGATGAGCACCTAATATATGTGAATGAAGTTTGTGGATTATTTAAGCTTGCAGGTATACCCGATGATGTTATTAAGAAGAAGGTCTTCCCTTTCTCTTTGAAGGGAGATGCATTGACATGGTATAGGCTATGTGATGATATGGGATCATGGAACTACAAACGATTGAAATTGGAATTTCATCATAAGTTTTATCCTATGCATCTTGTTCATCGTGATCACAATTATATATATAATTTTTGGCCTTCCGAAGGAGAAAGCATCGCTCAAGATTGGGGGAGGCTTAAATCAATGTTATATTCATGCCCTAATCATGAGCTCCCAAGAGAAATAATTATTCAAAAATTCTATGCTTGGCTTTTTGATAACAATCGCACCATGCTCGATACTTCTTGTGCTGGCTCTTTTATGATGAAGACTATTGAATTCAAATGGGATTTATTGGAAAGAATTAAACACAACTCTGAAGATTGGGATCTCGATGAAGGTAAGGAGTCAGGTATGACACCTAAGTTTGATTGTGTTAATTCTTTTATGGATACCGATGTTTTCCGTAAATTTAGCACTAAATATGGACTTGATTCTTGGATAGTAGCTTCTTTCTGTGAATCTTTTGCTACTCATGTTGATCTCCCTAAGGAGAAGTGCTTTAAATATCATCCTCCCATAGAAGTAGCTGCACCTATTAAAGTTGAAGAAAAGACTATCACTTATAATGATCCTATTGTTCCTACTACTTATGTTGAGAAACCACCTTTCCCTGTTAGAATAAAGGATCATGCTAAAGCTTCAACTGTGGTTCGTAAAAGCAATATTAGAACCTATACACCTCCCGAGCAAGTTAAAGTTGAACCTAATATTGCTATTGTTAAAGATCTCTTGGTTGATAATATTGATGGGCATGTTATTTATTTCCGTGAAGAGACTGCTAGAATTGCTAAACCTTGTGCTAAAGATAAACATAGACCTGTGGTAGGCATGCCTGTTATTTCTGTTAAAATAGGAGATCACTGTTATTATGGCCATGTGACATGGGTGCTAGTGCTAGTGCAATACCTATTGACTTATACAAAGAAATCATGCATGATATTGCACCTACTGAGTTAGAAGATATTGATGTCACAATTAAACTTGCCAATAGAGATACTATTTCACCCATGGGAATTTTTAGAGATGTTGAAGTCTTGTGTGTGAAAACTAAATATCCTGCTGATTTTCTTGTTCTTGGTTCCCCACAAGATAGCTTTTGTCCTATTAAATTTGGTAGACCCTTCTTGACCACTGTTAATGCTAAGATAGACTGCGACTATTGGTTTGGGTGATATGTCTCATGAGTTTAATTTCTCTAAATTTCGTAGACAACACCGTGAAGAGGAATTGCCTAGTAAGGATGAAATTATTGGTCTTGCTTCTATTGCCGTACCTCCTAATGATCCTTTGGAACAATATTTAATAGACCATGAAAATGATATGTTTATGAATGAAAGAAGGGAAATAGATGAAGTATTCTTTAAACAGGAACCCATCCTGAAACACAATTTGCCTGTAGAAATCCTAGGGGATCCTCCTCCACCCAAGGGTGATCCCGTGTTTGAGCTTAAACCGTTAACTGATACTCTTAAATATGCTTATCTTGATGAGAAAAAGATATATCCTATTATTATTAGTGCTAACCTTTCAGAGCATGAAGAAGGGAGATTATTGAAAACTCTGAAGAAGCACCGTGCTGCTATTGGTTATACTCTTGATGATCTTAAGGGCATTAGTCCCACTCTATGTCAACACAAAATAAATTTGGAGAAAGATGCCAAACCAGTTCGTGATCACCAACGGCGGTTGAATCCTAAGATGAAAGAAGTGGTAAGAAAGGAAATACTAAAGCTCCTTGGGGTAGGTATAATTTATCCCGTTGCTGATAGTCAGTGGGTAAGTCCTGTCCATTGTGTTCCTAAGAAAGGAGGTATTACTGTCGTTCCTAATGATAAAGATGAATTGATCGCACAAAGAATTATTACAGGTTATAGGATGGTAATTGATTTCCGCAAATTGAATAAAGCTACTAAAAAGGATCATTACCCCTTACCTTTTATCGATCAAATGCTGGAAAGATTATCCAAACATACACATTTTTGCTTTCTAGATGGTTATTCTGGTTTCTCTCAAATACCTGTGTCAGCTGATGATCAATCTAAGACCACTTTCACTTGTCCTTTCGGTACTTTTGCTTATAGACGTATGCCTTTTGGTTTATGTAATGCACCTGCTACCTTTGAAAGATGCATGATGGCTATATTCTCCAACTTTTGTGAAAAAGTTGTGAGGTTTTCATGGAAGATTTGACCGTCTATGGATCCTCTTTTGATGATTGCTTGAGCAACCTTGATCGAGTTTTGCAGAGATGTGAAGAAACTAATCTTGTCTTGAACTGGGAAAAGTGTCACTTTATGGTTAATGAAGGTATTGTCTTGGGGCATAAAATTTCTGAAAGAGGTATTGAAGTTGATAAAGCCAAGGTCGATGCTATTGAAAAGATGCCATGTCCCAAGGACATCAAAGGTATAAGAAGTTTCCTTGGTCATGCCGGTTTTTATAGGAGGTTCATTAAGGACTTCTCAAAAAAAATCGACCTTTGGCTAATTTGCTACAAAAAGATATACAATTTGTCTTTGATGATGATTGTGTAGAAGCATTTGAAATACTTAAGAAAGCATTGATTTCTGCACCTATATATTGTTCAGCCACCTGATTGGAATTTACCATTTGAAATTATGTGTGATGCTAGTGATTATGCTATAGGTGTTGTTCTAGGGCAAAGAGTTGATAAGAAATTAAATGTTATTCAATAGGCTAGTAAAACTCTAGACAATGCTCAGAAAAATTATGCTACTACTGAAAAAGAATTCTTAGCAGTTGTATTTGCTTGTGATAAGTTCAGACCTTATATTGTTGATTCTAAAGTAACTATTCACACGGATCATGCTGCTATTAAATATCTTATGGAAAAGAAAGATGCTAAACCTAGATTTATTAGATGGGTTCTCCTGCTACAAGAATTTGATTTACATATTGTTGATAGAAAGGGAGCTGAGAACCCCGTTGCAGACAACTTGTCTAGGTTAGAAAATGTTCTTGATGACCCACTACCTATTGATGATAGCTTTCCTGATTAACAATTAAATGTCATAAATGTCTCTCGTACTACTCCATGGTATGCTGATTATGCTAATTACAGTGTTGCTAAATTTATACCCCCTAGTTTCACATACCAGCAAAAGAAAAAGTTTTTCTATGACTTGAGACATTACTTTTGGGATGAACCACATCTTTATAAAGAAGGAGTAGATGGTGTTATTGTTGGGGAATGTAGTAATTTAAAAAAATTCCTACGCACACGCAAGATCATGGCGATGCATAGCAACCAGAGGGGAGAGTGTTGTCTACGTACCCTCGTAGACCGTAAGCGGAAGTGTTGTATCAACGCGGTTGATGTAGTCGAACGTCTTCACGATCCGACCGATCCAAGTACCGAAAGCACGGCACTTCCGAGTTCTGCACATGTTCGACTCGGTGACGTCCTCGCCTTCTCGATACAGCAAGAGGGGCGAAGTAGTAGATGAGTTCCGGCAGCACGACGGTGTGGTGACGGTGTTGGTGAAGAACAATCTTCGCAGGGCTTCGCCTAAGCACTACGAAAACTATGACGGAGGATAAACTAGAGGGGACGGGGTTGCCGGCACACGGCTTGGTGTTTCTTGATGTGTCTTGGGTGCTAGCCCTACCCCTCTATTTTTATGTTGAGCGATGGGGTCGAAACTTGGAGTAAAAGCCTCCACAAAGTCGGTTTCACCCGAAAGGCAAGAGTCCTTCTCGGACTCCAGGGCTAGACGCCAGGGTTCCCAGTGTCTACCCCCTAGACGCCAGGGTTCCTGGCGTCTAGCCTCTGGTCTCTGCAAAACTTCCTTTTGCACTTTCCAAAAGCCTCGTGGGCTTTCCCCTTTGGCCCACATAAAGTGTTCTCGTGCCCAAACATTTCGGGAAACATCCAGAACCCCTTCCGGTGAATTTCGGAACCCTTCCGGAGATCAAACACTACTATCCACATACCAATCTTTACTTCCGGACCATTCCGGAGTTCCTCGTCATATCCGTGATCTCATCCGAAACTCCGAACAACATTCGGTTACCAACATACATAACTGATAGTACTATATCGTCAATGAACGTTAAGCGTGCGGACCCTACGGGTTCGAGAACTATGTAGACAGGCACCTCTTTGGTCAATAACCTATAACGGGACCTGGATGCCCATATTGGCTCCTACATATTCTACGAAGATCTTTATCGGTCAGTCTGCATAAAAACATACGTTGTTCCCTTTGTCATCACTATGTTACTTGCCCAAGATTCGATCGTCGGTATCTCAATACCTAGTTCAATCTCGCTACCGGTAAGTCTCTTTACTCATTCCATAATACATCATCCCGCAACCAACTCATTAGTGGTAATGCTTGCAAGGCTTAAGTGATGTGCATTACCGAGTGGGCCCAGAGATACCTCTCCGACAATCGGAGTGACAAATCCTAATCTCGAAATACGCCAACCCAACAAGTACCTTCGGAGACACCAGAGAGCACCTTTATAATCACCCAGTTACGTTGTGACGTTTGGTAGCACACAAGGTGTTCCGCCGGTAAACAGGAGTTGCATAATCTCATAGTCATAGGAACATGTATAAGTCATGAAGAAAGCAATAGCAGAATACTAAACGATCGTGTGCTAAGCTAACGGAATGGGTCAAGTTAATCACATCATTCTCCTAATGATGTGATCCCGTTAATCAAATGACAACTCATGTATATGGCTAGGAAACATAACCATCTTTGATCAACGAGCTAGTCAAGTATAGGCATACTAGTGACACTCTCTTTGTCTATGTATTCACACAAGTATTATGTTTCCGGTTAATACAATTCTAGCATGAATAATAAACATTTATCATGATATAAGGAAATAAATAATAACTTTATTATTGCCTCTAGGGCATATTTCCTTCAGTCTCCCACTTGCACTAGAGTTAGTAATCTAGATTACATAGTAATGATTCTAACACCCATGGAGCCTTGGTGCTGATCATGTTTTGCTCGTGGAAGAGGCTTAGTCAACGGGTCTGCAACATTCATATCCGTATGTATCTTGTAAATTTCTATGTCTCCCACCTGGACTAGATCCCGGATGGAATTGAAGCGTCTCATGATGTGCTTGGTTCTCTTGTGAAATCTGGATTCCTTCGCCAAGGCAATTGCACCAGTATTGTACAAAAGATTTTCATTGGACCCGATGCACTAGGTATGACACCTAGATCGGATATGAACTCCTTCATCCAGACTCCTTCATTTGCTGCTTCCCAAGCAGCTATGTACTCCGATTCACACGTAGATCCCGCCACGACGCTTTGTTTAGAACTGCACCAATTGACAGCCACATCGTTCAATGTAAACACGTATCCGGTTTGCGATTTAGAATCGTCCGGATCAGTGTCAAAGCTTGCACACATCAGTTCTGGTACACAGCATTGCATACATCTTTCATTTTCTCTCTATCTTCTGCAGTGGTCGGGCATTGAGTCTTACTCAACTTCACACCTTGTAACACATGCAAGAATCCTTCCTTTGCTTGATCCATTTTGAACTTCTTCAAAACTTTGTCAAGGTGTGTGCTTTGTGAAAGTCCAATTAAGCGTATTGATCTATCTCTATAGATCTTGATGCCCAATATATAAGCAGCTTCACCGAGGTCTTTCATTGAAAAACTCTTATTAAAGTATCCCTTTATGCTATCCAGAAATTCTATATCATTTCCAATCAGCAATATGTCATACACATATATTATCATAAATTCTTCTGAGCTCCCACTCACTTTCTTGTAAATACAGGCTTCTCCAAAAGTCTGTGCAAAACCAAATGCTTTGATCACACTATCAAAGTGTTTATTCCAACTCCGAGAGGCTTGCACCAGTCCATAAATGGATCGCTGGAGCTTGCACACTTTGTTAGCTCCCTTTGGATCGACAAAAGCTTCTGGTTGCATCATATACAACTCTTCTTCCAGAAATCCATTCAGGAATGCAGTTTTGACATCCATTTGCCAAATTTCATAATCCTAAAATGCGGCAATTGCTAACATGATTCGGACAGACTTAAGCATCGCTACGGGTGAGAAGGTCTCATCATAGTCAATCCCTTGAACTTGTTGAAAACCTTTCACAACAAGTCGAGCTTTATAGACAGTAATATTACCGTCAGCGTCAGTCTTCTTCTTGAAGATCCATTTATTCTCAATTGCCTGCCCGATCATCGGGCAAGTCAACCAAAGTCCAAACTTTGTTCTCATACATGGATCCCATCTCAGTTTTATGGCCTCAAGCCATTTTGTGGAATCTGGGCTCACCATCGCTTCTTCATAGTTCGTAGGTTCGTCATGGTCTAGTAACATAACCTCCAGAACAGGATTACTGTACCACTCTGGTGCGGATCTTACTCTGGTTGACCTACGAGGTTCAGTAACAACTTGATCTGAAGTTTCATGATCATCATCATTAACTTCCTCACTAATTGGTGTAGTTGTCGTAGAAACCGGTTTCTACGATGAACTACTTTCCAATAATGGAGCAGGTACAGTTACCTCATCAAGTTCTACTTTCCTCCCACTCACTTCTTTCGAGAGAAACTCCTTCTCCAGAAAGACCCCAAATTTAGCAACAAAAGTCTTGCCTTCGGATCTGTGATAGAATGTGTACCCAACTGTCTCCTTTGGGTATCCTATGAAGGCACATTTCTCCGATTTGGGTTCGAGCTTATCAGGTTGAAGCTTTTTCACATAAGCATCGCAGCCCCAAACTTTAAGAAATGACAACTTTGGTTTCTTGCCAAACCATAGTTCATAAGGCGTCGTCTCAACGGATTTTCATGGTGCCCTATTTAACATGAATGCGGCCGTCTCTAAAGCATAACCCCAAAACGTAGCGGTGAATCAGTAAGAGACATCATAGATCACACCATATCTAGTAAAGTACGATTACGACATTCGGACACACCATTACGATGTGGTGTTCCGGGTGGCGTGAGTTGCGAAACTATTCCGCATTGTTTCAAATGAAGACCAAACTCGTAACTCAAATATTCTCCTCCACGACCAGATCGTAGAAACTTTATTTTCTTGTTACGATGATTTTCAACTTCACTCTAAAATTCTTTGAACTTCTCAAATGTTTCAGACTTATGTTTCATTAAGTAGATATACCCATATCTGCTTAAATCATCTGTGAAGGTCAGAAAATAACGATATCCGCCATGAGCCTCAATATTCATCGGACCACATACATCTGTAGGTATGATTCCCAACAAATATGTTGCTCTCTCCATAGTTCTGGAGAACGGCGTTTTAGTCATCTTGCCCATGAGGCACGGTTCGCAAGTACCAAGTGATTCATAATCAAGTGGTTCCAAAAGTCCATAAGTATGGAGTTTCTTCATGCGCTTTACACCGATATGACCTAAACGGCAGTGCCACAAATAAGTTGCACTATCATTATCAACTCTGCATCTTTTGGCTTCAATATTATGAATATGTGTATCACTACTATCAAGATTCAACAAAAATAGACCATTCTTCAAGGGTGCATGAACATAAAAGATATTACTCATATAAATATAACAACCATTATTCTCTGATTTAAATGGATAACCATCTCGCATCAAACAAGATCCAGATATAATGTTCATGCTCAACCCTGGCACCAAATAACAATTATTTAGGTCTAATACTAATCCCGAAGGTAGATGTAGAGGTAGCGTGCCGACCGCGATCACATCGACTTTGGAACCATTTCCCACGTGCATCGTCACCTCGTCCTTAGCCAATCTTCGCTTAATCTGTAGCCCCTGTTTTGAGTTGCAAATATTAGCAACAGAACCAGTATCAACTACCCAGGTGCTACTGCGAGCATTAGTAAGGTACACATCAATAACATGTATATCACATATACCTTTGTTCACCATGCCATCCCTCTTATCCGCCAAATGCTTGGGGAAGTTCCGCTTTCAGTGACCAGTCTGCTTACAGTAGAAGCACTCAGTCCCAGGCTTAGGTCCAGACTTGGGTTTCTTCTCCTGAGCAGCAACTTGCTTGTTGTTCTTCTTGAAGTTCCCCTTCTTCTTCCCTTTGCCCTTTTCTTGAAAGCTGGTGGTCTTATTGACCATCAAAACTTGATGGTCCTTCTTGATTTCTACCTCCGCAGCTTTTAGCATTGCGAAGAGCTCGGGAATCGTCTTATCCATCCCTTGCATGTTATAGTTCATCACGAAGCTCTTGTAGCTTGGTGGCAGTGATTGAAGAATTCTGTCAATGACGCTGTCATCCGGAAGATTAACTTCCAGTTGAATCAAGTGATTGTTATACCCAGACATTTTGAGTATATGCTCACTGACAGAACTATTCTCCTCCATCTTACATCTGTAAAACTTATTGGAGACTTCATATCTCTCAATCCGGGCATTTGCTTTAAATATTAACTTCAACTCCTGGAACATCTCATATGCTCCATGACGTTCAAAACGTCGTTGAAGTCCCGGTTCTAGGCCGTAAAGCATGGCACGCTGAACTATCGAGTAGTCATCAGCTTTGCTCTGCCAGACGTTCGTAACTTCGGTGTTGCTCCTCAAGAGGTTTGGCACCTAGCGGTGCTTCCAGGGGCGTAATTCTTCGCAGGCAAGAATGAGGATAATCCTCAAGTTACGGACCTAGTCAGTGTAATTGCTACCATCATCTTTCAACTTTGCTTTCTCAATGAACGCATTAAAATTCAACAGAACAACAGCACGGGCTATCTATCTACAATCAACATAGACAAGCAAGATACTAGCAGGTACTAAGTTCATGACAAATTTAAGTTCAATTAATCATATTACTTAAGAACTCCCACTTAGATAGACATCCCTCTAATCCTCTAAGTGATCACATGATCCAAATCAACTAAACCATGTCCAATCATCACGTGAGATGGAGTAGTTTCAATGGTGAACATCACTATGTTGATCATATCTACTATATGATTCACGCCGACCTTTCGATCTCCGTGTTCCGAGGCCATATACATTATATGCTAGGCTCGTCAAGTTTAACCTGAGTATTCATGGCGTGCAACTGTTTTGCACCCGTTGTATTTGAATCTAGAGCCTATCACACCCGATCATCACGTGGTGTCTCAGCACGAAGAACTTTCGCAATGGTGCATACTCAGGGAGAACACTTATACTTTGATAATTTAGTGAGAGATCATCTTAAAATGCTACCGTCAATCAAAGCAAAATAAGATGCATAAAACATAAACATCACATGCAATCAATATAAGTGATATGATATGGCCATCATCATCTTGTGCTTGTGATCTCCATCTTCGAAGCACCGTCATGATCACCATCGTCACCGGGCGACACCTCGATCTCCATCGTAGCATCGTTGTCGTCTCGCCAATCTTATGCTTCTACGACTATCGCTACCGCTTAGTGATAAAGTAAAACATTACAGGGCGATTGCATTGCATACAATAAAGCGACAACCATATGGCTCCTGCCAGTTGCCGATAACTCGGTTACAAAACATGATCATCTCATACAATAAAATTTAGCATCATGTCTTGACCATATCACATCACAACATGCCCTGCAAAAACAAGTTAGACGTCCTCTACTTTGTTGTTGCAAATTTTACGTGGCTACTACGCTTAGCAAGAACCGTTCTTACCTACGCATCAAAACCACAACGATAGTTTGTCAAGTTGGTGTTGTTTTAACCTTCGCAAGGACCGGGCGTAGCCACACTCGGTTCAACTAAAGTTGGAGAAACTGACACCTGCCAGCCACCTGTGTGCAAAGCACGTCGGTAGAACTAGTCTCGCGTAAGCGTCTGGCGTAATGTCGATCCGGACCGCTTCATCCAACAATACCGCCAAACCAAAGTATGACATGCTGGTAAGCAGTATGACTTATATCGCCCACAACTCACTTGTGTTCTACTCGTGCATATGACATCTACGCATAAAACCTGGCTCTGATACCACTGTTGGGGAACGTAGTAATTTTAAAAAAATTCCTACGCACACGCAAGATCATGGTGATGCATAGCAACGAGAGGGGAGAGTGTTGTCTACGTACCCTCGTAGACCATAAGCGGAAGCGTTATATCAACGCGGTTGATGTAGTCAAACGTCTTCATGATCCGACCGATCCAAGTACCGAAAGCACAGCACCTCCGAGTTCTACACACGTTTGGCTCGGTGACGTCCTCGCCTTCTCGATCCAGCAAGAGGGGCGAAGTAGTAGATGAGTTCCGGCAGCACGACGGCGTGGTGACGGTGCTTGTGAAGAACAATCTTCGCAGGGCTTCGCCTAAGCACTACGAAAACTATGACGGAGGATAAACTAGAGGGGACGGGGTTGCCGGCACACGGCTTGGTGTTTCTTGATGTGTCTTGGGTGCTAGCCCTACCCCTCTATTTATATGTTGAGCCATGGTGTCGAAACTTGGAGTAAAAGCCTACACAAAGTCGGTTTCACCCGAAAGGCAAGAGTCCTTCCACTACAAGAAATATGGTCGATAGTGACCCACCATTTTGGTCAATAAATCGTTGTTGTTTTCAAGGTATGACCTTTTTTGACCAAACTGAGTAGGTCAACAGTTGGCCGTCAAGAACAAACAAACATGACCTTTTCTAAGTTTTGGTTGTAGTTTTTAAGACCAAAAATTATAGGTCATAGTTTTTAATGACAAAAATTTTGGTCAATACCTGTGTGCCTCATCCACATAGGATCTGATGTGGCATCAGCACGTGGACACCAGATCTGATATGGCATTGGTAGTGATGATATAAGATCGCCATAATTTCTGGCAAGCCAAGCCCATTAAGGCCGGCCCATAAAACTTTATACACATTTATTTTACTGGGGCAAAGCCCATGTCCGATCCATTATGTATTATTAGGTCGTTTAACCTTTTTAGACCTGAAACTGTACTACAAGTAAAGTTCAGTGAAGAATACAACACGGATTTAAATTAGACAGATATCTTTTTGAATATCCCAGCACACACAAAATAAGATTACACACGCCAGACAACATAACACAGATTTAAATTAGACAGATATCTTTTTGAGTATCCCAGCACACACAAAATAAGAGTACACACGCCAGACAACATAACACAGATTTAAATAACAGAGATACCTTTTTGAGTATCCCAGCACACACAAAGTAAGATACGCAGCCAAGACAAATGGTATTACGAAAAACATAGCATGTTGCACAACAACAGCATGGCTCCATTGTCTTCCTCTTTAAGAATTCCGAGAAGCATTTCGTCCTGGCATCGGGAGGGACAACACATGAGAAGCAAACTAAGCATAACATGAAATAAGAAAAATGTAGCAAGCTGAGAGTAGAATGCAGACAGTGTATATAAACAAGTCACATGGATGCAAGCAGTGAGCATTTTAGAGGGTTTTATATGGCTGCGTGGCCCAACTTTTGTTTCTTCCACAAAACAGGTTAGAGATATTAAACACTAGTAAATTAAAATTCATATTGTATCATATTGTGTAAACTCTCCACCTCCTAAAGAGACTCCAACATCAGAAGATCATACTAATTACTAAAGGCCAGTTCTTTTGCTGCTTTCTAGAATAAGCTGCAATAAGTTGCCCCCTACTGCTGTCACACATGCATTAAAGTGAAGTATACAGGTTATAAAATCTTTAAGAAATTACTACTTATGAGATCTAGAAAGAATGAAGTCATGTGAAGTGTTCATACATGTGTCCACGATAAAAAGCAAATGTTAAAGACCCAAAGGGGTATTATAGCAATACTGATAGAAGAAAATGAAGTACATGTTGGAATCTTGACAATAGTTCACGCCCAGTACAACAAACTGGAGCAAAAGTTGCATACAACACATGAAGGGCTGATCTGATTACTTAACTTGTAGCATTAATAGGTGCAAGAAGCGCATACACAAGGAGATTAACCAAAAGCAGAATCTCCTCCTATTTTGGAGGATATCAGTCAAAGGTGACCAAATGGAGGATTACCAGGTTGGATGAGTAGACACACATACGGTACTTCTCGTGTCAGCAAACCTCGTAGTCGATGTGCTCCTAGATCTGATTCACCCTCCCTTCACACACAACCCCAGATCATTACTCGGTGACAAATAATACATGGTAAATAACATATCTTGGTTTATCCTTATGAAACAATAGAACATTCAGCAATTTACAATAATTTGTTATAGCCACAGTTACATACATTATATATCCACATTCCCAGTATTTACATCACACATTTTCTTAAAAGTGAGCGGTGTGCATCTAAACAAGATCATAGCGTGAAAGGGCAGCATGATATAGAAGGTGAATACAGAGAAGCCTTGTATGGTTTCTAAAATATACTCACCAAATGTCTTGCAAGGTATGGATAAACATGGTTGAGCTAATGACATGTTATCATACTCAAGAATTACTTACCATCATCCTATTCATCCACAACATTGTGTAGTTGTTCTCCTCATGATCCTTCCTCCAGTCCAGCGTCTCAAGTTACAGCTATTGCGCCAGTTACCTACAAGACCAAGGAAAATTAGGGAGCTGTCCGAGAACTACCGAGCAGCCAGGGAAACCTAACCTCTTGGTGTAGGGACCCTGTTCTCCTCGTCGGCCCTTCCCTTGTTGGCATTGAAAAGGAGCAGCATGGCAAGCTCGGTCTCCTCAGGCACGACCCCTCCGGCATCCGCGTACTCAAATATGTTATCTGTAGTAGCACCAATGAGGGAAGCATATAGTTGTTCTGATACAGTAAAATATGCACCATTGAGGCAATGCGAACATTTGTGCATTGTACTAAACCAAAAAAATCTGACGCTAACTTTCCATGGCAAAGTCACGAAAAATATTTAAACATTATATATTAGCTATTGAGTGCATCCATAGATATACACCTAGAAACCGACACAGTTAAGCAAGGCGACACGACAGGATAATCTTGGCGTCCTCTATCTAACGAAGGCAACATTTTAGCATAAGATTAAATGGTCTGTAGTCTAAATCAGTAGCAGTTTAACTCTCTGTAGTATAAGTCAGTAGCAGCTTGGGTAAACTCTAATAATAGCATAGCAATTTCAATAGCAAATCCGAGGGTCGCAGGCGATCTCGCTCATTCATTGGCGGCTCCCACACACACGACGCATCAAATCATGCCAAGGGGAAATCTCGCCCCTTGACCAACGACTATGCCGCGAAGCAGAAATCATCAGATCTTATATGGTGCTTACCTGCTGCTGCTTGGTGACCTGCTCCTTGAACTTGCCCGCCCGCTTCCTGAACGCCTCCACATTTTTGATGCAATCACCTTTGGCGTCGGGGCAGGGGATGAAGACGATGTTCCTCCGTCTGTGCCTGTACAACTTCTCTTCCATTCGCGCCATGGATATGCATGAAAGGAAATCACAGGAAAGAATAGGTGAGGTGGGGAGAAGAGGGTGGGACGAACAAGAAGGAGAGGGACCAACCTGGGAACGTCGGTGACGGATACGGCGCCTGCTGGCCTCGACGTCGCCGGATGTGGCGGATCCTGGCCAAGTAAGGGGTGGCGGCCGAAACCCTAGCTAGCCACGGGGGCTGGTGGACGGCTTGAGCGCTGATTCTAGTCGGAGGGGAAGGAGGTGCGGACATAGGGGAGCTCGGGGGTGTGATCTGGCGCCGGGAGCTCGACGGAACTGGCCGATGTGGGTGGTGGGTGGCGGCGAGGGAGAGAGGTTCATGGGGGGAGGGAGAGGTTGCAAGACAGAGTGGGGTTCGTGAGGGAGAGAGCGAGCGAGAGGACGGTGGGATCTTTTTTTTCATTTTCTTTATTTTCTGTAGATGGATGGATGGATGGATGGATGGATGGATGGATGGATGGGCGCCATGTCATCGATCCGTGTCTCAAGTAATTCCACCAATGAGAATAAAGCACACATGCAATTGAGTTTTTCCGTTTGTTTTTCTTCTATTTTTTCACATGAAATATTCAAAAATGATATCATATTGTGCACAAGTTTGTATCTTAGAATGAAAAACAATGTTTCTTAAGAAAATTTTCATTTTATTAGGATGAAGAATTCATTTGTCATTTTTCGAGTGCCCAAAATGAGTTTTTTTGTGAAGGACCTACCATATATTTGTTGCAAAATTGGACAAATCAATTTTATAAAATACTAGGCCATATTTAATGTACAATTGACCAAATGATTGGGTATCAAAAGATTTGATCCACTTCTCATAAAAAAGACAAATTCCCGCCGATTCTGTTGGAAGTGGGTCAAGTTTGAACTACAGCTGCCTCATAGTTTGCTCATGATTTTTTCCAAATATCAGTTTTAGATACAAAAGTATCTATTTAATCAGGAAACACCAAAAAAATCCAAGATTCAACCACTAGCTAGGGACGGTCATACCCGTCGTTTTGATCGCATTTTGAAATGGGCATGAAAAATAAAAAAATAAAAAATTGGAAAACCTTCGCATTGTGTCATTATACGTGACCAAGTTATCAATAAAAATAATAAACTTGTAATACGGCAATTTTTTAGAAAAATTGTTCTCAGAAATAAGCTATCATGTGTGAAGATCCATGGCTTTCAAGCCAAATGATCAATCTTATAGCCATATTCATGGCATAGTTTGTTCAAATGATCTCATATTATGCACAAGGGTGCATCTTGGAATGGCAAACAACGTTGCCTAAGGAAGTTTTCAGTTTCCTTGGACGAAAAATTCATTTACCATTTTTCGAGTGCCCAAAATGAATTTTTTTTGTGAAGCACCTACCATATATTTGTTGCAAAATTGGACCAAATCAATTTTCTAAAATATTAGGCCATATTTAATGTATAATTGACCAAATGATTGTGTGTCAAAATATTTGATCCACCCCTCGTGAAAGAGATAAATTCCCGCCGATTCAGCTGGAAGTGGGTCAAGTTTGAACAACAACTGCCTCATAGTTTGCTCATGATTTTTTTTTCCAAAAATCAGTTTTAGGTACAAAATTTTCTATTTAATCAGAGAAACACAAAAAAATGCAAGATTCAACCACTAGCTAGGGACGGTCATGCCCGCCGTTTTGACCGCATTTTTAAATGGGCATGAAAAGTTAAAAAAATCAAAAAAATTGAAAACCTTCGCATTGTGTCATTATATGTGACCAAGTTATCAGGAAAAATAATAAACTTGTGATACGACAATTTTTTTAAAAAAACTGTTCTCAGAAAGAAGCTATCATGTGTGAAGATCCATGGCTTTCAAGCCAAATGATCAATCTTATAGCCACATTCATGGCATAGTTTATTCAAATGATCTCATATTATGCACAAGGGTGCATCTTGGAATGGCAAACAACGTTGCCTAAGGAAGTTTTCAGTTTCCTTGGACGCAAAATTCATTTTCCATTTTTCGAGTGCCCAAAATGAGTTAGGGGCGCCCTTATGCATCGCGATGGCCCAGGTTGAATACTTGAGGCGGCAAGTGGTGTAGCCTTTGCTAAAGGCAGAGCAAATGGGCCGGCCCATGAGGAGGTGAACGAGCTCTAGACAAGTAAAAATAAAACAAAAATGTTAAGCCTTGAGGAGACATCAAACTCACGATCTTCCTCTTGCGGATGAGGGCTACTAACTGAACGCCAGCGAGTTCTAGTGCTAAATATGAGGTGCCATAGTATAACTACCGAAACCTTTTGAAAAATTTGAAAAATATACACTGAAAATTTGTAATATCCATTGAATTTTTTTAATGTACGTTGAACAATTTAAATAATACATGATGAACATCTTTTAATATAAGATGAACATTTTTCAAAGAATATCAATGTACGCGTTGAACAATTTTCAAATAAGCATTGAACGTTTAGTAAAAAATGCGTTGAACAATTTTATAATATACAGTGAACATTTTCTAGCACATGATGAACATTTTTATAACGCAAAGATGAAGTATTTTTAGAATATATAATGAACATTTTTATTAATGCGACAAACATATTTGTAATATGCAGTGAACCTTTTGTATAATACGCAATAAAAGAGAAGAAAACAGAAACAGAAAAGTAGAAGAAAAAGAAACATAAAAGAAAAACTGAAAGGAAAAAGGAACCAAGACAGAAAAAAGAAAACTGAAACAAAGCAACTGAAAATTGAACAAAACAGTAAAAAACCGAAAGCCGCAGAAGAAAAACAAAAAAAACCATAAGAAAAAGCGAAGGAAAAGCAGCGTAGGAAAACCCGTACGTGGGCCGGCCCAAGTGGCGATCCCTTCAACGAAGCGGCAGCTCCTGGATGCAGGCGTGCATCAAGTAGGATCCACGTCTTATTTCCTACATCTAAGGTGTGTGTGGTGTAGTGGCGTGGGGCTCTTATGGGGAGGACGATGGCGTGGGTTCGAATCTTCCCGTACGTGTTTTTTATTCATTTTTTTAATAATTTGATCCATTTTGCTGTTTTACTTAATTTGGTTGGCTCTTCCATTTGAGTCCCCTCCTCTAAGGTCGGTGGTGGGTCCTACCTGTCATGTTCATGGTGGGACCTGCATGTCAGTTTGGTGGGCCTTAGGTTAATGTGTCGGTCCTATACATCATGTTGTTTATTCATTTTTTAATAATTTGATCCATTTTACTGTTTTAATTAATTAGATTGGCTCTTCCATTTGGGCCCCCTCCTCTAAGGTCGGTGGTGGGTCCTACCTGTCATGTTCGTGGTGGGACCTGCATGTTAGTTTGGTGGGCCTTAGGTCAATGTGTCGGTCCTATCCGTCAGTGGTACATTGAAACCTTCTATCCAGACAAGTGAGCCAAAATTGACACATAGATATGACACATAGACGAAAATTCACACATAGACATGACACATAAGCAAAATTGATGATGTGGCATCCAGTCATATCAATATATCCATGTTTACAACGTCATGACCATCTAGATTGGTCGCAATCAGTCAAAAATAAGGCCATTGACTATTGTTGGCTGCTTATGACCATTTTGTGTAAGGCAATAATGACTTTTTGACTAAAATTGTCGTTATTGTTTAGGGTTTGGACCCTCTTAAAAAGCTTACGACCAATTGGTTCAAAATGGTCGTAGATTTACGACCAATTTATCCACGGTCAATAATAAAGGACATAAATTGACATATTTCTTGTAGTGTTCTCGGACTCCAGGGCTAGACGCCAGGGTTCCCGGCGTCTACCCTAGACGCCAGGGTTCCTGGCGTCTAGCCTCTGGTCTTCGCAAAACTTCCTTTTGCACTTTCCAAAAGGCTCGTGGGCTTTCCCCTTTGGCCCAGATAAAGTGTTCTCGTGCCCAAACATTTCGGGAAACATCCGAAACCCCTTCCGGTGAATTCCGGAACCCTTCCGGAGATCAAACACTACTATCCACATATCAATCTTTACTTCGGACCATTCTGGAGTTCCTCGTCATATCCGTGATCCCATCCGAAACTCCGAACAACATTCGGTTACCAACATACATAACTCATAGTACTATATCGTCAACGAACGTTAAGTGTGCGGACCCTATGGGTTCGAGAACTATGTAGACATGACCGAGGCACCTCTTTGGTCAATAACCTATAGCGGGACCTGGATGGCCATATTGGCTCCTACATATTCTACGAAGATCTTTATCGGTCAGACCGCATAACAACATACGTTGTTCCCTTTATCATCGGTATGTTACTTGCCCGAGGTTCGATCATCGGTATCTCAATACCTAGTTCAATCTCGTTACCGGTAAGTCTCTTTACTCGTTCCGTAATACATCATCCTGCAACTAACTCATTAGTTGTAATGCTTGCAAGGCTTAAGTGATGTGCATTACCGAGTGGGCCCAGAGATACCTCTCCGACAATCAGAGTGACAAATCCTAATCTCGAAATACCCAACCCAACAAGCACCTTCGGAGACACACCAGAGAGCACCTTTATAATCACCCAGTTACGTTGTGACGTTTGGTAGCACACAAAGTGTTCCTCCGGTAAACGGGAGTTGCATAATCTCATAGTTATAGGAACATGTATAAGTCATGAAGAAAGCAATAGCAGAATACTAAACGATCGTGTGCTAAGCTAACGGAATGGGTCAAGTCAATCACATCATTCTCCTAATGATGTGATCCCATTAATCAAATGACAACTCATGTCTATGGCTAGGAAACATAAACATATTTGATCAACGAGCTAGTCAAGTAGATGCATACTAGTGACATTCTGTTTGTCTATGTATTCACACAAGTGTTATGTTTCCGGTTAATACAATTCTAGCATGAATAATAAACATTTATCATGATATAAGGAAATAAATAATAACTTTATTATTGCCTCTAGGGCATATTTCCTTCAGTTATTAGACGTTGTGTACCTGAGCATGAACAGGAACAGTTCCTACGCAAGTGTCACTCCGAGGCTTATGGAGGACACCACGCTGGAGACAGAACTGCACATAAGGTATTGCAATCCGGTTTTTATTAGCCTACTCTCTTCAAGGATGCCCGTAAATTTGTTTTATCTTGTGATCAATGTCAAAGAATTGGTAATATTAGTAGACCTCAAGAAATGCCTATGAATTATTCACTTGTTATTGAACCATTTGATGTTTGGGGCTTTGATTATATGGGACCTTTTCCTTCCTCTAATGGATACACACATATTTTAGTTGTTGTTGATTACGTTACTAAGTGGGTAGAAGCTATTCAAACAAGTAGTGCTGATCATAACACTTCTATTAAGATGCTTAAAGAAGTTGTTTTTCCGAGGTTTGGAGTCCCTAGATGTTTAATGACTGATGGTGGTTCACATTTTATTCATGGTGCTTTCCGAAAAATGCTTGCTCTAGAAATAGTGAAGGAGGCACAAGTTCAAATTTGGCCATCTATTGAGCTACCAGGAGTGTAGCTTGTTCTTTTCCTTTTTTCCAATATATGTTGCAACATTTAAATTTAATTACTGGTTCAAATGAAAGCCAAATGTTCTTAATTTTTTTTTCTGTTTCCTCTTTTTAAAATCTTCTCACGTAAACTTGGGAATAGTTTGGGCTAAAACCGTTGTTTTCATGTTTGGTTGCTTTGGTTTGGTTGAAACGGACTGAGCTCCTGTTTTGGTGTTGGATTTAATAATTACTGGATTCGATTGGTTTGATGAAAACAAATCAGTCTCAAACCCTTTTTGTTAAGACAAAAATGGAGATGCTAAAGCAGTTGTTATCCTAATGTTTGCAATGGTCAGCACTAATCTCAGTCACATGAACGACTACTTGCAAGCAATAGAGAATAACATTAATATAAAATTCAAGCTTTTCGCAAATTGCGGGAACATGACATCCCTTGATATATTCCTTTAATATATAGGTAGCACACACACATTGCATAGATAGATATTGATATTAGGGCTTACTAGTAGCGCCCTTACAAATAACTTAGCCCTAGATTGGGCAACATTTAACACGACCTGGCCCCTCCACCACCAAGTTCACTCCTCGTCCTCGGTGTTGTAGGGGAGAGTGCGCATGCCATTGGCGGTGGGAAAGATGTGGTCGAACTTGGTGAAGATGTTGTAGGTGTTGAAGGCGATAAAGTTGCACCCACACCAAAAGACTTTTGCCGAGGAGGAAGTAGGCACCAAAATGTTTGGTGATGCGAGTAGTGAGGCCAATCACAAGGCCTCCATTAGCACAAACCTCTTCCATGCGTAACATCATCGGAGAGCCGCGTGCGAGGTGGTGGTAGCCGCTAGCGAGGAAGAAGTTCGCCAGCTCCGTCGGGCTCCTCCACCTTGAGATGGTCCACACACGTAGGGTGTCCTCCACCATGACCCACGCTGGTACCGCATCTCTCGCACGGTGGCCGACAGACGGTAGGTTGGGACGTAGTACCGCATCTCTCGCACGATGGCGGGATCTGGCTTTTGGTGAAGAAGAAGCGGGTGCAACAATACCTTTTTTTTTCTTATCTACGCAGTCGTACCGCATTTGAAGGCCACACATTCACACTACCTTAGTTTTCACATGCTCGTTACCCCCACATCATAAGCTTCTAGAAATTGCAATTAAGATCTCATACTGTCGACAATGGCATGTTCATGTTCACACCTATACCTGTGTAATTGAGTGAATGCACACTTGACGTTAGCTTTTTCTTTAATGGCATACTGATATCTTCTGTTATCATGCTATCAAATGTAGGAACACCAAAACACTCAAACATCATTTTATCTTAGAGATTGCAAAAACGTTTACATTGTTTTTGTTTGAAAAGGATGATCACCAATAATGTTAAAATCCTATTATTAGCGCAATAAAAAAATCATCACAAGTTATCAGCAAGCAGCTTAGCTGTTTAGGCATACAAACATCAAACAATTAGATGTGTGACATCAAGCATCAGTCAACGGTCTCAAACTGGCGGGCATTTGGGCATCCCACCTACCTTGCCCGCATCATCACAAGACCAAATCAAATACGGCATGCACACTCCTTCGCAGGAGAAAAGAAAAAACTACTCCTGATGTATGCCACGATCTGTGATAAGCGGACCCACCGTATATAATCCAGGGTAGGGATGTTCGAGAGGCTGTACATTCATGGCCGCCATTAGATACGGTCCCACAAGACAAAGTTAATGCTTAAGAGCATGGTTAATAGTATAGCCAGCTGCTGGCTATAAGCCAGTGTCATGTCATCTACAGTCCATCTTATAGTCAACATGTGCAATAGTAGATTAAAAGAATGCATTATTTTTTTTATTATGTGGCCCACCTTTCATTCCCATAAAATGGCTAGGAGCACGTGCTAGAGCTGACTCTTCACAAAGAATACGCTTACCTTTTTCTCTCCTTTTTTTTCCTCCAACTAAACAGAAATATTTTATTTCCTATAGCCTGCTGACTCAACTTTATTGTACTTGCTCTAATGATAACTCACACGCAATCAAATTAGGAATGTGTGGCCACCGTTACCTAGACGAGGCCCACCGGACAGCGAGCGGCCGGGCAGCACCACCCGCGCGATACGGAAAGTGAACGCGTCCGGGTCGGCACGCCACCATTTCTGATCCCGGGCCAGACACACCCTAGACGCGGAGTAGTCTCAGGAGTGACGTTTCCTTCGCCCACTGCCGAAGGGTCCCGCAGATTCACCGGCCAGTGAGATTGAAACTAGCCTACGGTCACGTTTTCACCGCCCCGCAGAAGATCATGAGCTCCTGGCAAGCAGCACGATTCACGACGCCCCTCCTGTCCCGATCCCGTACGAACACAATTGACCGTGCTGGCTTGCTGGGGCGTATACAGAGCCCACGTGGTAGCCCTGGAAGGTGTTACGTTTCTCCACTCCTGGCTCCTGAGTAATCCACGTCCCTTGCCACCTTGACAGCGAGAAAAAAAAATCACCTAAACTCTAGGCCCCACGCATCATACAGCACGAATGAACGTACCATTTTTTGTTTGCATGGATACGAATGAACACGGTGAAGCCACCGTACCACGTGCATTAGACATGCTGACGTGCTGCTAGTATTCGAATACCCATGGCAGCTCAGTGGCCTGCACCAAGCTTCAGTTTTCACGCCCTTTAAATACCTTGTGCTGCCTATTCATTCATCCTCTCACCTTCAGTGGCGGCGCCAGGTTCTAGAGGGTGGGTATTCATTTTGAAGGAGGGTATTCATTTTACCAAAATCATTACTGTTTTACGAAAAAATCGCTTGTTTTATATAATATTTCAATGGTTTTTTAAAATCTTGGGTATTCAACCGAATACCCAAGAAGACCCCTAGCGCCGCCCCTGCTCACCTTGACCTCGTCTGCCCGCTCGTCATCCCACGAAAGCACGAATCCAAACCCCCGGATCCTACCAGCAGTCAAGCACCCAAGTCCGAGAGGCATTGCCTTGATACTAGCCAGCGTCCGAGAGAGATGGTGGAAGCGCAGGAGATGAGCGCCCCCCTCCTTGCCGGCTGGGCGGCAAGTGGAAAGCGGTGCCGCCGTGGCGGGAAGCGGTGACGGTTGAGGCGATAGTGGTGAGCGCCATCCTCGGGTGCTCTTGGCCTCGTCACGCACAAGCTCAACCTCACGGTGGGGATCGTCCCCTCGCTCAACGTCGCCAAGGGGCTGCTCGGTTCTTGCCTCCTGCGAACACGGGCGGCGGCGCTCGGCATGTTCGGCGTCGTCTCCAAGCCCTTCACCAAGCAGGAGAACACCGTCATCCAGACCTGCGTCGTCGCCTGCTACGGCCTCGCCATCAGCGGTACGTGCCTGTGTGAGGACTTCAGTTGAGCATTTGGGGTTGCATTTACTTTGATCCTTAACTGAAAACACTCATGAAGTTATTAGCATGTTGCTTTTTACAATTATATTGCCTTTCTTAGAACAATGGTTTAACTTTGCAGCATACATATCTTATTTTAGTGTATTCATTTCTTGGGAGTGGGGGAATTGTTGACGATACGCTTCTCCCTTTCTCACACACTTTACATTATTAATCATTGTTTCCGTTGATGCAGGGGGGTTTGGATCGTATATGCTTGCAATGGACCAAAAAACTTATGAGCTTATCGGGACTGATTATCCTGGTAACAGGGCAGTGGATGTGAAGAATCCCTCGCTGAGTTAGATGATCGGGTTTATGTTTCTAGTTAGCTTCATTGGTATTTTTAGTCTCGTTGCTCTGCGCAAGGTAATCATCCATATCTTAGATGCCCGCGTCTTTCGCATTTACACATTTTTCTTCTGAACCAAGTGCAGTAACTTGGACAACTCTTTGTCTAATACAAATTCGGCAAACTAAGTTAAGTTTTGGTGTTTGCTAGGTGATGGTGATTGATTACAAGCTAACCTATCCTAGTGGAACTGCCAGCGCTATGTTGATAAATAGCGTCCACAGCACTACTGGAGTTGAACTTGTGGAGTAAGAAACATACCAGCATTGATCCTTAATTTTGTTGACTATGTGATGCTTCTTGTCTGGTGATGGCATTAATATGACCTCCACAATTAGTAATATTGAAATAATAGAAAAGTGGTTTCTACGGACCTATATGGTGCTTTTACAGCGTATATCAGCTCATCCAAGTTTACTATAGGTTCTCTGCGGCTTAAGTACTTTTAGGAGCATCTCCCAGCCGTTAGCGACTTATTTAAATTTGATGGTCTTCTAGTTAGCCTTTAAATTTAAAGGTCTTCCAGTTGGCCTTTTCCCATTTGTTAAATACTATTAGTTGCCAAAATCTCAGAATAGTCCAGTAATTTGCACATTAGTCTTCTACCCATTAGACATATTCACGTACTGTGTATTGGCCAAAACCTATGTATCGGCCAATTCTGGCAATACATTTATCGGACAGTTCCTTGTGCCTGTTTTCTGAAGTATGGCTGCGAGAGAATTAATTTATTTTTAGAGATTCTGCTGTATTTTATCTTTGCAATACATAATTAAGAAAAAAATTCAATAATAAGGTTTTACTGTTCTATTCATCTTGTAGTTAGTTTCCAATGAATTGAGACTAGGAGTTCTGCAATCTTATATCTCTACAGAGCTTATACTTTTAGCAGGAGGGGTGACAAACATTGGAAATTTATATTATACATAGATTGTGAATCTTTTGATAAATACTGTACAAAATAGCAGTATATTGTTTTCATGGAAAATCACGAATGGTCTATTTGTTGACTTAGCATAAACTTTGACACCTCTATATTTTATTGTAATGACAACATATACTTGGGTAACTTCATTTCTTAAGTTTAGGTGGTTGATACGTCTCCAATGTATCTATAATTTTTGATTGCTCCATGCTACTTTATCTACTGTTTTGGACTATATTGGGCTTTATTTTCCACTTTTATATTATTTTTGGGACTAACCTATTAACCGGAAGCCCAGCCCAGAATTGCTGTTTTTTTTGCCTATTTCAGTGTTTCGAAGAAACAGGATATCAAACCGAGTCCAAACGGAATGAAACCTTTGGAAACGTGATTTCCTTACCGAACGTGTCCAGGGGACTTGGACCCTACTCCAAGGAACGAAAGAGGCGGTCACGAGGGTGGGGGGCGCGCCCCCCTGCCTCGTGGGCCCCCTGTTGCTCCACCGACGTACTCCTTTGTGACGCCCGGATAATTAAGCTACAGTGATCCCACGCTAATGGTGCCACATCACCACGATTACTGTTGCGAATCTACGTTAGGACAAAATCGGTCCAAAATTCAAACCTCAAATTAATGATAACAATAAAAGTTTTCAAAAATTAAAACAAAAATGTTTGGATTGTACTAAACTAGCGGATGTACCCGCGCATTTGCGCGGCGAGACCACTATTACGTACTATTTATATCTTTATTTTAACTATTTCTTCACAATTTAGTACTCCCTCCATTCCATAATGCAATGCGTATAGATTTTCTGAAAAGTAAAACTTTACAAACTTTGACGAAGTTTATGGAGAATTATTTATATCTACTAAATATATACAATATGGAAGTACGTTGTCATGCACCTAAGGATATGTATTGGGTATTCAAGATATATATGTTTTTTTTATAAACTTGGGATTTTTTTACTTTTCGAAAAATCTATACGTACTACATTGTGGAACGGAAGGAATATTGGTTATTCATCATTGTGTAAAACTGACTTAGTATACCATTGCGTGCCACTAAAAAATTGGCTCAACAATAATGGGTACTAAATTATGTTGTGATAATTACAAACTTGAAAGTTCAATCGGATTTTTTGAAAAATCCACAATTATAGCTAAAAATTAAAATGTTGTTGTGATATGCAATGAGGTCTGCTTTAGTGTAGTTACATCATTTAAATATATGTGCATTGTTCTTTTGCTTCTTTTTTATCCTCCAATCCTCTTTTGGGCATTAACTTATGCTATTTTCCATGAGCGGCATGTTTCGTAGACTCGAATCACTTGTTTTTCTTCTGTTGGTCCAGTTTTCTCTCTTTCAATTGATGCATCAAACCTGATTTTACTTCCAAACAATGCACGATCCTCCTAGTCCTAATTCCTAAGTCATTGGAGTAAGTGTGCGTTGGCAATGTGTAGATACATGTATAGCTAAGCAGTTGGCTAGTAATTCTAATCTTATTAAGAAAACACGATTGATTTTTATCATATTGTGCATGTCGCAAATAAATAAGTAGATTTATAAAACAAATAATTTAATGCACAAATTAGATTAACTGTTCCGGTATATGCAAATCAATTTTGAATATTATGTTGTGTGATACAATTTAATCCTGATTAAGAATCTCCACGTAGAAGCTGTAAGAGAGGAAAAGTGTTTCTTCTATAAATTTGTAAAAAGATGTTGATAGTACCGAATGAATTGTTTGCATGTCTACACATTCATTCTTTAAGCACCTCTAAATTTCATATAATAACACTCTGTTCTTGAAAAATATTGCATGCTCTACATGAAAACCTCGTAATTAATCACGATTTTTTTTCTTTCAAAATGTCACACAAATCTCATCAAACTTTCATGGAATACATCACTACAAAATTCGAAAGTTTTGGCATTCAAGTAATACATGGAAGCGCTCCAGTGTTTGGACAATGAATATCCAGAAGAAGAGACTAACGTCTTCAACAAAAAGAAGAAGAAAAGGCCAATGCAACCTTACTTGACATGCAAAAATATTAATCACGCCTCGTGATGCCTCGGCCTGGCTACTGTCCCAATAAATACCTCAGCTATCCCATCGGAGGTGGTGGTGCTACAGGCGTCGGGGCGTCGCGGCGTGTGTTGTGCATCTCTAACCATGCTTGAGACGCAGCATGTTCAGCTGGTACTGGTGGTGCTGGTACGCCATCTGCTGCTCCTCCAGCTCAAACGCGTGCAGGCGCAACGCAACCACTGCCGCTCAAGCTTCAGTTCACGGCAGTCTCAGCAGGCCGCTGCCACAGCCAGGTCGCTCCATGGCAGCTGCATGGCGGATGGCCAGTGCTCTCTCGCTACATCATGTGAGCAAGTTTGTTTCCATCCTTCTATTTTTCTTCTCTCGCAGGCCGTTCTCTCCTTTTTTTGCTAATTGCTACCAAAATCAGTATAAAAACGTTTATGTCTTTTCTTGTCGTGTAGTACTTACCTAATCCGGTAGTTAACCAAAGTCCTCAGTTTGTACGTTGCCGTAGAGACGCCGTTTCTCCCGGAAACAATATGTTACAGTTTTTTTCCTTTTTATTTACGTGCCTAATCTACACCGTTGATACATCTTAGAATTTTTACAGTGTCAAATCACCTCCGTTCGTTTTCTATCGTTTTAAGTATATAATAGATATTACAAACGTAATTATGGTGAAGTAAACACATTTTTAGAAATTTCCTAATTACTTTAAAAATGAAATAAAACAGAATAGGAAATAAATAAAAAAGGCAAGCAGAACAAAAGAAAAACAAGGAGAAAGACCCCCTGGCTCCCCCTGGGCTTCGGCCCATCCCATCGCACCCGGCCGGCCCAGGTGGCCCAGCGGCCACCTCCCCACCGTTGTCATCTTCTCCCCACGCCCCCCCCACTGTTCATCCGACCGAGCCTGCTGTCGCCGACGGACCAGCTCGCCGCCCCGCAGGCGCCGACGCTGCGCCCCCTCGGGCTCCCCACTCGCCCACTTGCCCCCTCTCTCCATCATCGCCCTCTCCCTCGCTCTCCAGATCCCCTCCCCTCCTCAACCGACGCAGTCGTCGCCATGGATGTCTGCGTAGCTGCCACGGCCACCCAGCGCCTCGCCGCATGCGTCCACAAGATGCACCGTCCTCGGCTAGACCCTCTGCACCAACCGAAGCGAAGGGAGCCACCACCGCGAGCCCGCGGCGAATTCTTCTTCCTCCTGCGGCCGTCTTCGTCTCCGGCGCCGATTCGCCGCCGTTGGTCCTCCCCGAGCCCGCTAACGCACACCTACAGGACCAACGTGAGCACGCAACTCTTTCCCCTCTCTTCCCCGCGCGTTTCCACCGTCGTAGCTCCTCCTCCCCATCATGACCGAAAGCGGCTCCGCCTGAGCTTGTCGCCGGCGTCCTTCCAGTGACCTTTTGGTCACGGGGTCGCACCCGTTGGACTCGCCGCTCCGTGTAGATCCTCCCCATCCTTTCCTTTTGCTCCATAGCGCGTCGTAGCATCCTTTCCGCCGTCGACCGAATCCGCTCGCCGCAAACCTCGTCGCCGGCACCGTTTCCGGCCAAGTCCGGTCGTGCTTCTGCCACCGTTCGACGCGGCGTCGTTCGCCCGTTCGAACGCCCCGCTGCGTGAAACGACCCCGTGGACGAATCCCGCCGCTCCTGCTCGCTTCGGCCGTCCGGAATGGTCGCGAGTTAGCTCCGGCGTCTCTCGCCGGTGCCGAGCCGGTACCCACGTGGCATCGTCCGTGCCACCGACCGGTGGCCCCAGTGACCTGGCTGACCCACGCTGACCGGGTTTAACCACCAATCAGGTTGACGGGCAGCCCCACCAACGACATGTGGGCCCCCCTTTGTTATATTAGTCTAATAAAATTTTATAAATAAAAATGATTAGTTAACCTATAACACTCATTGACGCCCGAGGCCCACCCCCTAATTAACCCTCATTAGTCTAAATTAACACTTTGTTAAAGTCAGAGAGGTGACATGTGGGTCGTTGGACCCACATGTCAGGTTTGACCTGTACAACCGCTGAGTGACTTGCTGATGTCAGCATGGCGTCATGCTGACATCATATCCCTTTTCTATTTTTTAGTAATTCCAGATTATTGTTTAAACTTTAAAAATTCATAGAAAATAAACCGTATCTCGGATGAAAATGTTTTTTATATGAAAGTTGCTCAGAAAAATCCAACGAATCCGAATACGTGGTCCGTTCATCTGTCACATGCCCCTAGCATGCTGAACATGGAATTTTCCCACTCTTTTCCTTTGTCCGGAATCCACCTAACGTCGGGAATTTACCCTCGGATGTTTTCCCCTTAAATGCAGCGTGTGGTACCGCGTCGAGCACGCTTAGCGCTACGTATCGTCATGTCATGCTTAGTGTTACCTCTGTTGGCTATGTATTTACTGTTTCTTCCCCCTCTTCTCTCCGGTAGACCCCGAGGCCGCTGATGCCCCGGTGATCGACTACGTCACCGACGACTCCTCCTTGCCAGAGCAACCAGGCAAGCCCCCCCTTTGATCATCCCGATATCGCCCATTCCATTCTCTCATGCTTGCATTAGATTTTGCTACTGTTATTGTTTGCTCCTATTCTGATGCATAGCCTGCTTTTGTATCTCTTGTTGTACCTTACACCTTATCCTAAATCGCTTAGTATAGGTTGGTTAGTGATCCATCAGTGACCCCTGCCTTGTCCCGACTGCCCCGCTGGATTATCAGAAGACCCGATCAACGGGATCAAAGACCGGGCCCCGGCACCGCACATCACTTTACCCTTAGTTGCTCGACCCTACTGGGTTACTATCGAGTGCCGAGGGTGAGACCTCTACATCACTTAAGATGTTAACCCTGTAGTGTAGCTATTCGGTCGTGGTCATCGAGGGTGATTTCCTCTTTGACCACTTCTGATACGACTGTCATTGCAACCCCTCAAGTGTGGACCTCGAGGGTGAATCCTCTTACGTTCACCTTGATGATTACATCGAGTGGAATTCACCGGGGTGATTCCTCGGGTTTTCCCTTGACGTTTAGACACACGATTACTATGGTTACTATGACTTTACAGAACCATGTTACTAAAGACGGTCGACCACGAGGGGTACCAGCGAGCATATTTGCGAGTGATGTGGAAACGGTTGACACGGAAGGTGCTGCGAGATAATTACGAGGCGTGGTCGGGCATTCCTAGCCCTTGCCGCAAGTCCTCGAGGCGGGCAATGGGGTCACATCTTCGTGAGTCTCGCTTGTTACCGCGTTCCTAATCCACTACGATTTGGATATTTGATCCGAGGGCCTCGGCACGATAGCATTAACCATCACGTGGGCATAGTATGGGCGTTACTGCGTCGTATACATCAGCGAAGCTTAATAGGCGTCGGCGATTAAGCGGCTGGCGCCGGGTTGGACTGCGTGGCGCTTTGCCTTGTTGAAGGAGGTAGCTAGGTATGCTCACCGGCCGCCCTTAGCGTCACGAGGAGTTTCGGGAGATGGCCCATGACCCACGGGGCATAGGTTTAGTCCGGCGTGCGGCCTCTCTATTAAGCCTAGGTCGGGTTGCGGCGTATTGTTTGGCCGAGGCCGGGCATGACCCAGAAAGTGTGTCCGGCGAGTTAAGCGGCGTGGTGGGTAAGTTGGTGCACCCTGCGGTGAAGAAAACATCTATCGATAGCCCGTCCTCTACGGTAGCGGACACTTGGAGTTGTATCGATCGATACAACTAGAATCGGATACTTGAGATGAGACATGGATATGAGCAATGGATTGCGATGAGAATTGGATTGTGATGATAAGCTGGATAGTATGGCTCGAGTGATTTCTTTCTCACGTGAGTCGAGAAAGGATCGCGGCGAGGTTGATAACACTACTTCTACCTTACTTTGCGCTACTCTATTTCCTCCTATTTGCTGCAAGATGGTGGTTTCAGGAAGATGCTAGTCTTCGATAGGACTAGGCCTTTTCTCTCTATTACGGCATTTCAGCCCAGTCCACATATGCTGACATTCCTTTGATAATGTTGCATATGTAGTGTAGATCCTTGCTTGCAGTACTTTGGATGAGTACTCACGGTTGCTTTGCTCCCCTTTCCCCATTTCTTCTTCTTTCCGGTTGATGCAACGGATCACGGAGCCAGGGCAGATGCCACCGCCGAGGCCTACTACTACGTGGAGACCGGCGATGACCGGGGAGTAGTTAGGAGGCTCCAGGCGGGAGGCCTTGCCTTTTCGATCGTTGTTGCTTTTGTGCTAGCCTTCTTAAGGCAAACTTGTCTAACTCATGTCTGTACTCAGATATTGTTGCTTCCGCTGACTCTTGTGTTTTCGAGCTTATGTATTTGAGCCCTCGAGGCCCCTGGCTTGTAACATAAAGCTTGTATTATTTTATTTTGTGTCTAGAGTTGTGTTGTGATATCTTCCCGTGAGTCCTTGATCTTGATCGTACACATTTGCATGTATGATTAGTGTATGATTGAATCGAGGGCGTCACAAGTTGGTATCAGAGCCAACTGCCTGTAGGAATCCCCCTTCCACACTCCTTGGCCGAAGTCGAGTCTAGACATTGCAAAAACTTTACTAACTTGGCTGTGTGCCTAACGGGCCCACGTCGCCATCGGGTGGTACTAGGATCTTTTACTCCTCGACCTTTACTCGGGACTCTGAACTCTCTTCTATCTGGGTTAAATGAATTTTGCTAAATCTAACATTAGGATCTCGTTATCACTTTCACCGGAGAGCCCCTATTATTGATGATCGTACGCTGCACGGAAGACCACGAAGATACTCTCCTCTGTTAACCCGAGAACTTGGGTTCATCGCGTTTGCAATTCCCTTCCTTGTAAACCCTTATGGATAACTACTTGCGGTTGTTATTCTTACATTCATCGATTGGTCTTGTTATTACAAGATACCTGAAAAACTCATCGTTGTTTCGATAATCCTTTGAGCTTACTGCCTTGTTGTTCTTTGTCACGGAATACCCCTACGGTTAATTCTCGCACTTATCGAGTATCCGCTCATCCCCGATTGATCATGTATTACGAAGTCTTGAAATACCATTCGGTCTTAGAAAATCCTCGGCAACCTATTGCTCGGGATTTCTTGTTTGCTTTCATTATGATTAATCCCATAAGTATAGTAATCATATTGGCATCCTTTGTCACCATCATTTTGAGTCCATCGATGCAATACGTTGTGAATGTTCACAATCATCACCGAGTCCTAGGATTATCTTTCCGGCTCGGACGTCATTTTCAACATGAGCTAGTTCTCGACCAAACTATACGTAAATCGATTGTGCCTCCGGTATATTCCATTGATCCATCCTTGATCGTAACGCCCGCTTCGATCCTTTGTTTTGGAAATCATAATTCCTTTGCATTTAAACTTTGAATTATTCAGATGATTCCATAACTTTGTTGCATTTGCATTCCTTCCTCTTACGGTTGAGTATCGATACTCACATCAGATCCTTTGTGGACCATCAAGTCCTTTGTTGGATTGTTGTCCGACAGTGTCCTTCGCATTTGATCACTTTATGAGTTCTTCCCCTGATACGTAAGGCCTTTTAAGTTGTATCCTCTGCTTGGCCAACCATACTCTGCTTTCGGGCTTGTGTATTTTTACTCTTGAAACTTGTGGTATATGTTTCTAAGAAGCCCCTATGGGTTGAACATATGCCTTCTCTAAACCGTGTGAACCCGAAAGTTTTCACGAGTCATACTCTTACGGTGCTTCACGGATAAAATTTCAACACCGCAACTTCATCGAGCGTGAGAAGTGAATGAAAGGTTATGCATTGGAGAAGTGGGAGTCGACCTTGAACTTTGTGTTCATGCCCATGGACACGATGTAGATCCTATCATGGAAGCTTCTTGTAACTATTTCCTGGATATAATATCCTTTGGTATCGGTGAATTGATCCTTTGCAATCATGGTTCCGACCATGTTCTCCTTTAAATACCATTTCTGTGCAATTTTAAGCACTTGTCTTCTGTGGATCAATACCCCAGTACAACCTCTACTGTGATCCGTCTTCGAGTATTACCCCCCTAGTATCTCGAGATTATCTTGGAACTGCATAACTTCTTATGAGTTCTTCATCAAGTACTACATTCTCACTGGTTACAGTTTTCATGGGCTCTGAGATATTGAACACTCAAAGACACCGATAACTGAACCGAGTCTGCCCTACGGTTCAAAAACTCTTGATAATCTTCTTTAAGTCCGAGTTTGTACTCGATCATGTCATACCTAGCCTGATCGGCTATATCATTAACGTGCTAAATCTTAACTGTGCTACCTGGTCCTTCTTCCCGGAACACAATTTTCACCGTTGAGCAAGGCTTACGTTGATTTCCTTGGCTTATCATTCCACCTCAGACAACAAGCTTGGTTTTGAGTTTGTGTCGTACCTATGGTTCCAATAACCTTTCGCTTCATCATTCCTTTGACTCGATGTCGTCGCTGATTGATTACATCTTCATGAAATCTCTCGACAAATGTGTCGTGATCATCATCGACCTTATGAGCTCTTCCAGGATATCAATTGAATTCATGATCAGAAATACCATCCTTGCCCTCGCTGATTTGTGTTGTCATCGACCACTTTATTGCCTTCCCACCAGCACAAGCTTGTTCGTGTTTGGTGTTATACCTTGAGTTCCTTGCTATCCAGCAATTGTTCTTCTTTACCTTGGAACATTACCATCTCTTATGTCATCAATGTTGTGAGAATTTCACCACCTCTTAAGGATTTGTGGTACCGTGATGCTTCTCGCCATCACCATTCTTTCTTGGTTCCCGTGTTGATTCCAACAAGTGAATGGGTGATAGTTCATTCTAAGCCTTTCGATAATTGAATCACCATTCTAACATTGGCCGTGCAACCCAGCCCATATTTCGGTGCACCTTTCAACCAATGATTAATTATGTATGTTTTCCTCGAGCATATCCCATTATATCATTTTGACACGACAAATGTTATCTCCTTGTTCACATAATTGTGGAAATCCATCCTTTGGAAATCTTGATGAATTGTCGCTGAGTTCATCACCACCTCCTTTTCCTCTCCTTGGGTTAATGATGAACTCTTGTTAACGGAAATCACTTCATAGTTCATTTCTCGAGAATCTTACAGTGTCATCCCGTCAAATTGTGTCGCACCTTTTCTTCTCAAGCATCCTGAGTCTAGGGTATCCTAACACCGATCAGATCTGAATCTCGGTCAGATATGATGGTTGGAACACTTTCCAAGAGTCACAACATTGGTGCATATATGACCCGGTAAGGTGATGTCATGCCCGGCACACTGGTAGGAGGACCCATCTGTTATAGTTTCCCTTTTAGCAAGGTTATCCATTCTTCCATGAGGAAATTGTAAGACTTATTCTATAAGTTGTTCTGATGGATCCTATTTGTTTCAAAGTCTGATCTTCACCTGTTGACCATGTCAATGCTATCTCGAAGCATGTCTGTGGTACTCCGTTCATCACCAAGAACATTTGAAGCACCATGCTAAATTCTCTTTATCAATTATCCAAACACCGTTGTATGGGTAATGTCATGAAATTTCTCTCCCCTACCTAAAGAGTTTTCTACATTATATCCTGTCATGGATATCATGCTCTGCTTGTCCTTGGGGAGGATATACCCTTGAAATATGTGTTTAAACACATTTTCCTTTCCATTGTTACATTTAGTCCGATAATCTTATTTTCCTTTCCATTGGTTGGTTTAACCTTTCTTGAGGTCTATATAATCTAAGCAGTATTATTCTCCTGCTTATGTAAGCACCTCGTGGTACAACACTGACAGTAAGACCCTGTTACTATTGTTGGTGACATTTCGGTAACCACCGATGGACGAGAACTTTGCCTATTGGTCCGCCTCGTTCAACGAGCAGGAAGATGGTTCTCTTCGTCCCTCGCCCTTGGTACCGACGTTGTTACCGACATAACTGACAGGTTATTCTCTGGCATGCCTAGCTATCATAACCGTGCAAGATTTCACCGCTCTTTCAACGTTTAAACCACTCGGTGGGCCCATAACCCACAGTTTCACAGGATCGAAACCTAAGCATCTGTACACCCCCTATTCCCAAAGTTATTCCTCGTGCGTGGCCTAGTATGTAATTCACGGGCCATCGTCCTAGTGATCTATTCTGGTATCAGACGCAATACACTACTCTGAATCCCTTTCTCACTCTGGTTCAGGCTTCGAGCAACTATCTATCCGCTTGGAGCCTCTTATGGTACCTTCGTACCTTACTCTCGAGGTATTTCTTATGTTCACTCGAGAGATAATCTTATACTCATTCACGGGTTAGCCCCAGATTGTTTCCCTCAAAAGCATTATGTCGTAGTGAGCTGCCCCTTATCCTTTCGTAAGTACGATGGAGTTCCCGAAGAAATGATGACAAGTTTATCATAATGCATTGGAATAAAGAATTGAAGACATCAACGAAAGGGATTAACTTCTTCGAGAAGATCCGTTAGAATATCGTAACCAGAACTTTCCCCCTTACCCCCTCTTAAATCTCGGGACGAGATTTCTTGTAGTGGAGGAGAATTGTGACGCCCGGATAATTAAGCTACAGTGATCCCACGCTAATGGTGCCACATCACCACGATTACTGCTGCGAATCTATCGTTAGGAAAAAATCGGTCCAAAATTCAAAACTCAAATTAATGATAACAATAAAAGTTTTCAAAAATTAAAACAAAAATGTTTGGATTGTACTAAATATTACAAAGGTAATTATGGTGAAGTAAACACATTTTTAGAAATTTCCTAATTACTTTAAAAATGAAATAAAACAGAATAGGAAATAAATAAAAAAGGCAAGCAGAACAAAAGAAAAACAAGGAGAAAGACCCCCTGGCTCCCCCTGGGCTTCGGCCCATCCCATCGCACCCGGCCGGCCCAGGTGGCCCAGCGGCCACCTCCCCACCGTTGTCATCTTCTCCCCACGCCCCCCACTGTTCGTCCGACCGAGCCCGCTGTCGCCGACGGACCAGCTCGCCGCCCCGCGCCGCTACAGGGCCCGGAGAGGATAAGGGCGCCGACGCTGCGCCCCCTCGGGCTCCCCACTCGCCCACTTGCCCCCTCTCTCCATCATCGCCCTCTCCCTCGCTCTCCAGATCCCCTCCCCTCCTCAACCGACGCAGCCGTCGCCATGGATGTGCCGTAGCCGCGGCCACCGGCCACCCCGCGCCTCGCCGGCACGTCCACAAGACGCACCGTCCTCGGCTAGACCCTCTGCACCAACCGAAGCGAGAAGGGAGCCACCACCGCGAGCCCGGCGACCCCTTCTTCCTCCTGCGACCGTCTTCGTCTCCGGCGCCGATTCGCCGCCGTTGGTCCTCCCCGAGCCCGCTAACGCACACCTACAGGACCAACGTGAGCACGCAACTCTTTCCCCTCTCTTCCCCGCGCGTTTCCACCGTCGTAGCTCCTCCTCCCCATCGTGCCCGAAAGCGGCTCCGCCTGAGCTCGTCGCCGGCGTCCTTCCGATGACCTTTTGGTCACGGGGTCGCACCCGTTGGACTCGCCGCTCCGTATAGATCCTCCCCATCCTTTTCTTTTGCTCCATAGCGCGCCGTAGCATCCTTTCCGCCGTCGACCGAATCCGCTCGCCGCAAACCTCGTCGCCGGCGCCGTTTCCGGCCAAGTCCGGTCGTGCTTCTGCCACCGTTTGACGCGGCGTCGTTTGCCCGTTCGAACGCCCCCTCGCGCGCGTGAAACGACCCCCCTGTGGACGAATCCCGCCGCTCTCCCGTTCGCTCGGCCGTCGGAATGGTCGCCGAAGTTAGCTCCGGCGCGTCTCTGGCCGGTACCGAGCTGGCACCCACGTGGCATCGTCCCGTGCCACTGACTGGTGGCCCCTAGTGGACCCGCTGACCCACGTTGACTGGTTTAACGATCGGCCGTCTTAACCAGGCAGCCCCCAGCCACTGACATGTGGGCCCCCCTTTGTTATATTAGTCTAATAACATTTTATAAATAAAAATGATTAGTTAACCTATAACACTCACTGACGCCCGGGGCCCACCCCCTAATTAACCCTCTGTTAGTCTAAATTAACACTGTTAAAGTCACAGAGGCTGACATGTGGGTCCCGTTGGACCCACATGTCAGGTTTGACCTGTACAACCGCTGTTGACTTGCTGATGTCAGCATGGCGTCATGCTGACGTCATATCCCTTTTTCTATTTTTTAGTAATTCGAGATTATTGTTTAAACTTTAAAAATTCGTAGAAAATAAACCGTATCTCGGATGAAAATGTTTTCTATATGAAAGTTGCTCAGAAAAATCGAACGAATCCGAATACATGGTCCGTTCATCTGTCACATGCCCCTAGCATGCTGAACATGGAATTTTCCCCTCTTTTCCTTTGTCCGGAATCCACCTAACGTCGGGAAATTCACCCTCGGATGTTTTCCCCCTTAAATGCATAGCGTGTGGTACAGCGTTAGAAACACGCTTAGCGCTACGTATCGTCATGTCATGCTTAGTGTTACCTTTGTTTGCTATGTATTTACTGTTTCTTCCCCCTCTTCTCTCCGGTAGACCCCGAGGCCGTTGATGCCCCGGTGATCGACTACGTCACCGACGACTCCTCCTTGCCAGAGCAACCAGGCAAGCCCCCCCCTTTGATCATCCCGATATCACCCATTCCATTCTCTCATGCTTGCATTAGATTTTGCTACTGTTATTGTTTGCTCCTATTCTGATGCATAGTCTGCTTTTGTATCTACTGTTGTACCTTACCTGCTTATCCTAAACTGCTTAGTATAGGTTGGTTAGTGATCCATCGATGACCCCGCCTTGTCCCGACCGCCTACCGATTACGGAAGACCCGATCAACGGGATCAAAGACCAGGCCCCGGCACCGCACATCACTTTACCCTTAGTTGCTCGACCCTACTGGGTTACTATCTAGTGCCGAGGGTGAGACCTCTACATCACTTCAGATGTTAACCCTGTAGTGTAGCTATTCGGTCGTGGTCATCGAGGGTGATTTCCTCTTTAACCACTTCTGATACGACTGTCGTGCAACCCCTCAAGTGTGGACCTCGAGGGTGAATCCTCTTACGTTCACCTTGCTGATTCCATCGAGTGGAATTCACCGGGGGTGAGTCCTCGGGTTTTCCCCTTGATGTTTAGACCCACAGTTACTATGGTTACTATGACTTTACCTTTGAACCATGTTACTAAAGGCGAATTCGACCACGAGGGGTACCAGCGAGCATATTTGGCGAGTGATGTGGAAACGGGTTGACACGGAAGGTGCCACGAGATAATTACGAGGCGTGGCGGACATTCCTAGCCCTTGCCGCAAGTCCTCGAGGCAGGGCAGCGGGTCACATCTTTCGTGAGTCTCTGCTTGTTACCGCGTTCCTAATCCACTACGATTTGGATATTTGATCCGAGGGGCCTCGGCTGATAGCACTAACCATCACGTGGAAGGCATAGTATGGGCGTTACTGCGTCGTATACATCGTGAAGCTTAATAGGCGTCGTGACGGCGGCGTAGCGCCGGGTTGGACTGCGTAAGCGCCTGCCTTGTTGAAGGAGGTAGCTAGGTCTGCTCACCGGCCGCCCTCGCAATGTGCAGGAGTTTCCGGGGAGATGGTCCATGACCCCTGGGGGCATAGGTTTAGTCCGGCGTGTTGGCCTCTCTATTAAGCCTAGGTCGGGTTGTGGCGTATTGTTTGGCCGAGGCCGGGCATGACCCAGGAAAGTGTGTCCGGCCAGAGTTAAGCGAGCGTGGTGGGTAAGTTGGTGCACCCTGCGGTGAAGAAAACATCTATCGATAGCCTGTCCTACGGTAACGGACACTTGGAGTTGTATCCCGATCGATACAACTAGAACTGGATACTTGAGATGAGACATGGATATGAGCAATGCATTGCGATGATAATTGGGTTGTGATGATAACTGGATAGTATGGCTCTGGGATTTCTTTCTCGCAGGGAGTCGAGAAAGGATCTCCGGCCGAGGTTGATAACACTACTTCTACCTTACTTTGCGCTACTCTATTTCCTCCTATTTGCTGCAAGATGGTGGTTTCGAGAAGATGCTAGTCTTCGATAGGACTAGGCCTTCTCTCTATTACGGCATTTCTATTGATCCACATATACAGCCTTCCTTTGATAATGTTGCATATGTAGTGTAGATCCTTGCTTGCGAGTACTTTGGATGAGTAATCACGGTTGCTTTGCTCCCCCTTTTCCCCCTTTCTTCTTCTTTCCGGTTGATGCAACCAGATGTGGAGCCCAGGAGCCAGATGCCACCGCCGATGCCTACTACTACGTGGAGACCGACGATGACCAGGAGTAGTTAGGAGGCTCCTAGGCAGGAGGCCTTGCCTTTTCGATCGTTGTAGCTTTTGTGCTAGCCTTCTTAAGGCAAACTTGTCTAACTCATGTCTGTACTCAGATATTGTTGCTTCCGCTGACTCTTGTGTTTTCGAGCTTATGTATTCGAGCCCTCGAGGCCCCTGGCTTGTAACATAAAGCTTGTATTATTTTATTTTGTGTCTAGAGTTGTGTTGTGATATCTTCCCGTGAGTCCTTGATGTTGATCGTACACATTTGCGTGTATGATTAGTGAACGATTGAATCAAGGGCGTCACATCCTTCCTCCTATATATACCTACGTACCCCCAAACGATCAGAACAGGAGCCAAAAACCTAATTCCACCGCCGCAACTTCATGTATCCACGAGATCCCATCTTGGGGCCTGTCCTGGAGCTCCGCCGGAGGGGGCATCCACCACGGAGGGCTTCTACATCATCACCATAGCCCCTCCGATGAAGTGTGAGTAGTTTACTTCAGACCTTTGGGTCCATAGCTAGTATCTAGATGGCTTCTTCTCTCTCTTTGGATCTCAATACAATGTTGTGCCCCTCCCTCGTGGAGATCTATTCGATGTAATCTTCTTTTTGCGGTGTGTTTGTTGAGACCGATGAATTGTGGGTTTATGATCCAGCTTATCTATGAATAATATTTGAAACTTCTCTGAATTCTTTTATGTATGATTGGTTATCTTTGCAAGTCTCTTTGAATTATCCGTTTGGTTTGGCCAACTAGATTGGTAGTTCTTGCAATGGGAGAAGTGCTTAGCTTTGGGTTCAATCTTGCGGTGTCCTTTCCCAATGACAGAAGGGGCAGCAAGGCACGTATTGTATTGTTGCCATCGAGGATAACAAGATGGGGTTTTTATCATATTGCATGAATTTATCCCTCTACATCATGTCATCTTGCTTAAGGCGTTACTCTGTTTTTAACTTAATACTCTAGATGCATCTTTGGATAGCGGTAGATGAGTGGAGTAATAGTAGTAGATGCAGAATCGTTTGGTCTACTTGTCTTGGACGTGATGCCTATATACATGATCATACCTAGATATACTCATAACTATGCTCAATTTTGTCAATTGCTCAACAGTAATTTGTTCACCCACCGTAGAATACTTATGCTCTTGAGAGAAGCCACTATTGAAACTATGGCCCCCGGGTCTATTCTCATCATATCAATCTCCATTACTTTAATACTTGCTTTGTTTTTTACTTTGCCTTTTACTTTTTACTTTGCATCATTATACCAAAAAAATATCAAAAATATTATTTATCAACTCTATTAGATCTCACTCTCGTAAGTGACCGTGAAGGGATTGACAACCCCTAATCGCGTTGGTTGCGAGGAGCTCTCATTTTGTGCAGGTACGAGGGACTTGTGCGTGGCCTCCTACTGAATTGATACCATGGTTCTCAAGAACTGAGGGAAATACTTACGCTACTTTGCTGCATCATCCTCTCCTCTTCGGGGAAATCCAACGCAGTGCTCAAGAGGTAGCAAGAAGAATTTCTGGCGCCGTTGCCGGGGAGGCTTACGCAAGAGTGTAAGGGTATTCTTGTCCCTCAGTAGTTTTGGTGATTGATGACAATGCCTTTGCGGACTAATCGTGTGTATGGAGCCTTTCAGATATATCCCGACTAAACACAAGACGGTTTGATGCCCCTCGAAGACTATTGAAGACGGCGTTTCTCTATGGTTTGGTTCAGTGGAGTTGAGTCATAGGAAAGCCGTACTATTAAGAGGGGGTCTGCTTTGGAAAGGTTTGGGTGGAATCTCACGTACACGTTCCCTTATGCACCGCCTTTCCTCCAGCTCTTTGGAGTGTTCCTCCGTCTCTCCTTGTCTCTGCGAAATGAAGGTCTCCGTGTTGTTCCTCTCAGGCTAGCGTTAGTACTGCTTCTCAAAGCGGTACTACCACAGGAGGCAGCGATAGTACCGGGAGCAGGCACGGTAGTACCGTGAGCTCCCATGGTAGTACCGCTCCTCAAGAGCGGTAGTACCGTGATTTCTGCAGCAGGAGCGGAGGTAGGGGCGGATGTAATTTTTTACATCCGCACCTTCACGGTAGTACCTCGCCCAGGTTGCGGTAGTTGCGTGTCGGATTTTCGCACGACAATATCTCAGCGGATGTAGTCACGGATGTAATTTTCTACATCTGTGCCTACTGGGCCTGGTCTGTGGCTGTCCTGCGGAAGTACCGCATGGGGTCGCGGTAGTACCGCGCCTACGGATCTACCGCGCCCCGTCCATGCTTGTTATTCTGGTTCGGGCCCTGCCGCGCGCATGGTAGTACCGCGGTTCGTCATGTAGTACAAGAGCCCATGCGTAGTAGTACCGCTCCCTTGGTGCAGTACTTGGCTGGTCATGAGCTGAGTGGTGGGTAGCAGTTGGAATTGTCCCCCACTATATAAGGGGTCTTCTTCTCCAAGAAGACCCACCTCTTCCAGCCCTAATCTCCATTGTTGCTCCAAGCTCCATTTTCTTGATCTCTCTCCCTAGCCAATCAAACTTGTTGATTTGCTCGGGATTGGTTGAGAAGGCCCCGATCTACACTTCCACCAAGAGAAATTTGATTCCCCCCACTAATCCCTAGCAGATCTTGTTTCTCTTGGGTGTTTGAGCACCCTAGACGGTTGAGGTCACCGTGAAGCCATAGTCCATTGTGGTGAAGCTTCATGGTGTTGTTTGGAGCCTCCAATTAAGTTGTGGAGATTGCCCCAACCTTGTTTGTAAAGTTCGGTCGCCACCTTCAAGGGCACCAATAGTGGAATCACGGGATCTTGCATTGTGCGAGGGCATGAGGAGAATATGGTGGCCCTAGTGGCTTCTTGGGGAGCATTGTGCCTCCACACTGCTCTAACGGAGACGTACTTCCCCTCAAAAGGAAGGAACTTCGGTAACACATCCTCATCTCCACCGGCTCCACTCTTGGTTATCTCGTGCCTTTACTTGTGCAAGCTTATTCGTGTTATATCCCTTGCTTGCTTGTGTGCTTGTTGTTGTTGCATCATATAGGTTGCTCACCTAGTTTCATTTCTAGACAACCTACTTTGATGCAAAGTTTAATTTGGTAAAGAAAAGCTAAAAATTGTTAGTTGCCTATTCACCCCCCTCTAGTCAACTATATCGATCATTTCAATTGGTATCAGAGCCTCGTCTCTTTTTAAGGACTTTACCGTCCGAAGAGTATGGTTGACGTCAAAGACGATGTGGGAGAGCACTCCGGTGCGAATCCGATATCGTCTACGGGAGATGGGGTAACTCGATCTCACATGAGGAATTCAATGTGGCGTTGGACACATTGAAAACCTCCATGACGACCGAGGTCAAGGACATGTTTAAGGAATTCTTAGAAGGGCTTAAACTTTCCACCGCACCCGTGAAAGTGAGTGATCCCGCCAACACGGGGACGGATGTTAACCCCGACAAGGGGGGAGCTACTAGTGATAAAGCTCCTTTGTCTAGTGATAAGAATGGCACCGGCATCTTTGCCCATGTGCAACCTCCACCCATTTATGGTGGACCGATTCCTTCTACTCATTTGAATCATGCCGGTCCACCCCCCAAGATTGATAAAAAGGAGGACTTTGATTCTTGGGTCTATCGTTTTAAGCGTCATTTAAATCATGTGAACACTAACCTTTGGAGAATCATTGGAGAAGGTTTTAATCCGCATGACCGGAGCAACTTCACTCCTAGAGAAGCCATGGATGATCAATTCAATGAGAATGCTCACTTCATCATCCAAGAAGCAATCCTTCCCGAAGACCTCCCGCATCTCCGGCCTTACTCATTGGCCAAAGAAGCTTGGCACAAAGTGGTCTCCCTCTATCAGGGAAGCGCAAGCATTCAACATTCCAATTATGAAGTGGTACAAGATGAAGCCGATGAGTTTGCAATGAAAGAAGATGGAGAACCTCGTGAGCTCTATCGGAGAGTTACCAAGCTCGCGGTCTCTCTCCGGGATCATGGAAGTAAGGACACGGATGACAATTGGATCAAGCGCAAATTCCTCAAGGCAATGATGCCCTACCACAAAGCCATGTCCTCCATCATCCGTCAAAGGCCGGACTTCCACACCTTGTCCTCAAGTGATGTGTTGGATGAGTTTGTGGCTATGAGCATATTGGACAAGACCACCGACAATGTGGTGCTTCGCTCCCAAAAGCAAAGAAGCCCAACCTTGCTTTGAAGGCCAAGGTTTGTGTCGAAGAAGAAGAAGAGGAGGAATAATAGGAGAGCAACCTCGAAGATACGAAGTATGCCTATCATGAACACATGGCCCTTGCTTCAAGGCAATTTTGGAGCAAGAAGAACTCAAGGCCCAACTTCAACAAGAGCAGCTCAAGTGGCGCAAAGGGCAAGCAACGAGTGAGGACTTGCTTCAATTGTGGCAATGTGAGTCATTTTGTTGCGGAGTGCCCGTATGAGAAGAGGGAAGACAATGGTGGCAAGCTCATCCGTAAGGACAAGGCCAAGTCTTTCCCCAACAAGAGCAACTTCACCAAGAAGACTCCTCACAAGGCTTTGGTGGTACAAGAAGAATACAACGAGAACGATGACGATGATGAAGATGGTGAGTCGGTTGCCATGGCCTCCGTTGCCATTGCGACGACTCCACGGGTGTCTCTCTTCGACTCACCCAATGAGAGCGTCACCGCCAAGTAGTGCCTCATGGCTAAAGCCACCAACAAGGTAACCCCCAACATCAAAACTACCATCATCAATCATTCTTATTCGACGGATAGCATTGATGAACATGAGGGAACTAATGTGGAGGAGAATGAGTTTGAGGCCTTTATGGGTAAACTCAAGGGCAAATCCAAGAAGCACTTCGTTGCTCTCTTGGAACAACTTGGTGAAGCCAATGACATGATCGAGGCTCACGAAGATACCATCTCTAAGATGGAGGGGCATAGTCGTGACTATGCTGATGAGATTTTGGATCTTTCCAATGCTCTTGAGGAAGAGCGTGGTCTTCGTTTGGCTCTTGAGGATTCATACAACGATGATCATGATAAACTAAAGAAAGATCTTGATCATGCTCTAGTTGTTTCTCGTGTGCTAAACTCCGAGAAGGCAAAGCTTGGGATTGATCTTGCTAGACTCAAAGAGGAGTTTGACATTCTCGACAAGGCTCACAAAGTCTTGAAGGGCGGTCATGCTAGCCTCAAAGAGTCTCATGATCAACTCCAAGTAAAGCTAACCAAGGAGAAAGCCACCTTTCCTCATATGGTTTTGATTGATAATGCAAATGCTACTAAGCCGTGTTGTGAGCATGTGCATCTTGTTGAGGAGAATGCTAAGTTGAAGGAGCAACTTGAGAAAGGTCTTGTTATATGCATACAAGGTGAGAAGAACCTCAACGACCTTTTGAGTAATCAAAAGGAAGTTGTGGCCAAGGAAGGGATTGGGTTCGCTTTTAAGCCCAAGAACAAGAAGAAGAATGACAAGACCAAATGACCTCCTCCTCTCAAGCAAACGTTTGTGAAGGAAGGAGATGGTGCTCCCAAGGAGAAGAAGAACAATGAGAAGGGTGATAATGTCAAGAAGGGCAATGCCACCCCTTCCAACCAAGCCGGCGACTTTAACCCTTCTTATGTGTTGTGCCGTGCTAGTGATGGCATGTCTATGCCAAATTTGTTGGTTCTCCTTATGAGTACATTGAATGGTCTATTTGGGTTCCTAAGACCCTTGTCACTAACATCAAAGGACCCATTACAAAATGGGTACCTAAATCCAAGCATTGATCTCTTGTAGGTGTTTGCTTCCGGTGGGGGATCATGGTTGCTCGATAGTGGAGCTACAAATCATATGACCGGAAGCAAGGACTTGGTGGTGGATGTTCACAAGATTCCATCCATGCCCACCAATGTCGAGTGGGGTGATGCCTCTTTTTCTAAGGTATTGGGACTTGGCAAGGTTGTCATTTCTCATGATCTCACGATCGAGAAGGTCATGCTTGTTGAGTCCCTTGCATACAATTTACTTTCCGTTCGTCAACTTGCAATCATGGGCTTTGCCACTTTCTTTGATATTGATACCGTGGCCCTCTTGTGGAGCAAGACTCTTAAAGTAGCCTTTGTTGGGCATGTCGAGAACGGTCTACATGTGATTAACTTTTTGGAGCGACCCACTAAGAGTGTGACATGCCTAATGGCTAAAGTTGACATGGGATGTCTTTGGCATCGCCGTTTAGCCCACGTCAATATGAGATCTTTGCAAAGTCTTCTCAAGGGGGACCATGTCCGTGGACTAACCAACGTTAGTTTTGCCAAAGATCGTGCTTGCAGTGCTTGTATCGAAGGAAAGCTACATGAGAAGGCTCACCCTCCCACAACTTTGATTTACTCAAAGAGGCCTTTGGAGCTCCTTCACATGGATCTCTTTGGGCCTCCATCCTTTGACAGTCTTGGGGGTAGAAAGTATTGCTTGGTGATTGTGGATGACTATTCAGGATACACTTGGGTATATTTCTTCAACAGGAAGAGCGAGACCCAACAAATCGTCATTGACTTTGCAAATGAAGCTCAACGTCAACACAATGCAAAGATCTTGACAATAAGGAGTAACAACGGCACCGAGTTCAAGAACTACACCTTGGATGAGTTTCTTAGTGATGAGGGGATCAAGCATCAATATTCTGCTCCATACACCCCTCAACAAAATGGTATTGAGGAGAGGAAGAACCGGACGTTGATGGATGCGGCAAGGACCATGATGGCGGAGTTCAAGTCTCCATACAACTTTTGGGCCGAAGCCATCAATACCGCGTGTCATGCATCAAATCTTCTCTATCTTCGCAAAGGCTTGAACAAGACTCCTTATGAGATACTCACCGGTAACAAGCCCAACCTCAAGTACTTTCGGGTGTTCGGGTGTAAGTGTTTCATTCTCAAGAAAGGTGTTCGTTTGTCAAAATTTGAAGCTAGAGCTTATGAGGGCATATTTGTTGGTTATGCTACTAACTCTCATGCTTACCGTGTCCTCAATAAATCCACGGGGCTTATTGAGGAGACATGTAACATGGAGTTTGATGAGAATAACGGCTCCCAAGTGGAGCAAAGTGGCACTTGTGATGTAGGTGATGAAATTCCTCCTAAAGCCATAAGAAGAATGTGTGTTGGTTTTATCCTACCCATTGAGGAACCCCTTGTGGCCGAAGGAGAAGGACAATGCTCCACTCAAGTGGAGCCATCACCAACCCAAGGCCCACACGCTTAGAAGAACAAAGTGAAGGCCCTCAACCTTGTGAACAAGATCAAGGGCAAGATCAACCTCAAGATGGTGGTGAACCACCAAATGATGCCCAAGGTCAAGTTCTTCCCCTTGAGCATGTCCAAGATCATGAGCAAGCTCAAGATCTAGAACAAGATCAAGACGGAGCTCAAGATGATCAAGTTACCCCTCCTCGTCTCACCTCCGAGGAGGAATTGGAGCGTCGTGCCGCGAAGATTGCTTCCAAGCTCACCACCAAAGGTCATCTCATGGAGAATGTGGTTGGAAGCCTAAGAAAGGGGGTAAGCACTTTCGTAGACAATTAGCAAACTATTGTGAACACCATCGTTTGTCTCTTGTGTGGAACCCCAAAAGGTCTCTGAGGCGCTCGAAGATCCGGATTGGCTCAATGCCATGCATGAAGAACTCAATAACCCGAGTACAACAAGGTGTGGAGATTGGTGCCAAGGCTAACGGGGAACCACAATGTCATTGGAACCAAGTGGATTTTCAAGAACAAGCAAGATGCTCATGGGACCATCGTTCGCAACAAGGCAAGATTGGTGGCACAAGGCTACTCCCAAGTCGAGGGTATCGACTACGGTGAAACCTTTGCTCCCGTTACTCGCCTTGAATCCATTCATTTGTTGATTGCTTATGCTTCTCATCACAACTTTATGTTGCAACAAATGGATGTTAAAAGTGCGTTTCTTAATGGTCCTATTAATGAGTTGGTATACGTCAAGCAACCCCCCGGGTTCGAGGATCCCTACTTTCCCGATCATGTGTATCAACTCAACAAGGCACTCTATGGCCTTAAACAAGCCCCACGTGCGTGGTATGACCACCTTACTGAGTTGTTACAAGACTGTGGATTTGAAGTTGGGCTAATCGACCCCACTCTTTTTGCTAAGAAGGTCAACGGGGAGTTGTTTGTATGCCAACTATATGTTGATGATATTATCTTTGGTTCCCCTAACAAAGCTTTCAATGAGGAATTTGCCGCTCTCATGACCTCCAAGTTCAAGATGTCTTCGATGGGAGAGTTGAAGTTCTTCCTTGGTTTGATATCAAGCAAAGAAGAGAAGGTACCTTCATCAACCCAGCTAAATACACCCAAGACATGCTCAAGAGAGTCAAGCTAAATGATGTCAAGCCGGCTTCCACTCCAATGCCTACCAAGTGCCAACTTGACATTGATCCCAATGGTAAAGCGGTGGATCAAAAGGTATATCGCTCCATGATTGGATCCTTGCTTTACCTTTGTGCATCTAGACCGGATATCATGTTGAGTGTGGGAATTTGTGCACGATTTCAAGACGCACCTAAGGAAAGCCACTTTGTGGCGGTCAAGCGAATCTTTCGATATTTGGCCAATACCCCAAACTTTGGCTTGTGGTACCCAAGAGGAGCAAACTTCAAGCTTGTAGGATATTCGGATTCCGATTGGGCGGGAGACAAAGTGGATAGGAAGTCCACTTAGGAGGGTGCCAATTCCTTGGTTGCTCTTTGGTAAGTTGGTCTTCTAAAAAGCAAAGTTGTGTCTCTCTCTCATCCACCGAAGCGGAGTATGTGGCGGCCGGTAGTTGTTGTGCACAACTCTTATGGATGAGGCAAACTTTAAAGGATTACATCGTCATTTGTCACAAAGTGCCTCTTTGGTGTGACAATGAAAGTGCCATTAAGATTTCTCTCAACCCAGTGTCATTTGAGATTCGGTATCATTTCATCCGGGATCATATTAGGCGAGGGGAGATCAAGCTCAAGTATGTCAACACTCATGATAACATTGCAGATATTTTCACGAAGCCCTTGGATGAAGCAAGATTTCGCGAGTTAAGGCATGAGCTAAATATCATTGATTTGAGCAATGTGGCTTGAACCCTTGCACAACCCACCACACTCAACTTGATGTCTAGTTTAGATGTAGTCATGCACATAGGGGGAGTGTTATTCTCTCAATGAACCTTCTCTTCCCCCATTATGCATAAATTGATCAAGTATTTCACATTAGCCATTTTTTATGGTACTTGTGTTTCAAAGACGAGTTTTGGTCATGGACCCAAGGATAATTCTTCGCGGTGCCATACCAATTGACTCAAATATAGGTGGCTCCGGCCACCGCTCTTCTCATGGAGAAGTTGTGTCGTCATGTGTGTTCGCATCTTAGTTGGTCGGTGTTTCTTCCGGAGGTTGTTTTTGCCTTTTCTCTCTTTTCTCTCGTGTGTTCTTTCACTTTCTTGGTTTTACGGCACTACCGTGGTGAGCCCCGGTACTACCACAGGAGTTGGTGGCTCTATGTTTAGTGTGTGGCCCTCCAGGGGCACAGTACTATCGCTACCTCCGCGGCAGTAATTTTTACTGCCATTGAAGAGCATGATACTACCGCCCAGGCGAGGTACTTCCGCCAGGCGGTACTACAGCGATGACCATGGTACTTCCATACGCAGCGGATGGGGGTTAAGAGCGGGACAGGGGGAGTTCTAACTCCCCCATACCCATTCATCTCTATTCCCCACCCCATCTCGCTCTCTCCTGACCAAGAACGGCGCCGGAGGCCCTCGCTGGATCTCCGTCTCCGGCCGCTCTCCTCGGATTCCGTCCGGTGGGATCGTTCCCCACCTCGCCCTCTTGCCATGGACCCAGGTTTTCCCCCAAGTTCCTCTCCTTTTTGTCTCTTCTTGTGCTTTTAGGATTTGGGGAGATGCATGTGGTGTTCTTGAGGTTTTTGTCTAAATCTTTGCAAGTGGGATCCGTAGGAGAGTGGTATTGTAGTTGGCATGCTCCTTGGATGGTCAAAACAGTTCCGGTTGATCGACGGTAGTACCGAAGTTGTCGTGCGGAGGTTCTAGATCCAGATCCGCGGTCTCTGTCGCAATTTTTGATCCGTGCGGTACTACCGCTTCTTCTGGAGCGGTACTACCGCAGCCTCACCTGGTTCTGACGCCGTGCGGTATTTCCGCACCTCGATTGCGGTACTACCGCATGGCGCCCGGAAGTAAAAAATTACTTCCGCCCCAAGCGCGGTACTACCGTGCCACCCCGGCACGGTACTACCGCGGCTGGAGCGGATGTAATTTTTTACATCCGTAACCCTGCCCGGTACTACCGTAGATTCTTCTTGCACTCTTTTGTTTTGTCCTAATCTCATGCTTTGTGCTTCTTTTGCCTTGGTTTTGATTCATCTTGTTCCCTTGCGTGTTTCTTTTGTTTTTGTGTCTAGGTGGTGGCTCCGGTTCCTTTGCTCGTCGCTCGAATCCCAGCCGTGACACAGGGTCCAAGCGTCTGCGCAATCAAGATGAAGCTCCTGAGGGCTCCAGTGCCCCCCAACGGAGGACTAAGACCACCGCCAGCAAGCAAAAGGAGCCCGCCATGGGCATGGATGAGATTCCCCAGGCCGAGTTTGTCATTCGAAGGAAGCTCAATCCCTATGTGAATCCCCGGGCTAACTTGCGAGGCAATGATCTCTTCTGGACCAAGCAACTGAATCTGATCTATCTGGATGTGATGAAGGCCAAGCAGAACCTCTATGTGGAAGTTCATTACATTGACATGCATCATATGAGGCAGGACAAGCACCGTGGGTACTTTGGAGAGGCCTTGGATCTAGTGGAGCAGTTCACCATTGAGCACTTGCTCACCTTCCACAAGGATTTTGATCCAGAGATCATCGCACAGTTCTTTGCTTCAGTCCATTTCGGCATCGATGATGCATGAACCATGACTTGGATGACTAATGGTCGCCGGCTATCTGCTACTTGGAAGGAGTTCATGGAGTTTCTTAACGTTCCAGATGAAGGGCTCAACACGCCGGTTGGAGTTCGCCCTCATGCCAACTCTGAGTCTGCCAACAAGAACAAGCTCATGCCATTCCTTGTTCCGAAGACTCTTCCCAACAAGAAGACTGCGTGGGTGCTTAATCCCTTCCTTGACATCATGCATCGGCTCTTCCGGAACACCCTCTTCCCACGCATTGGGGACATGGGCCAGGTACATGCTTACCTTGTTGACATGATGCTTATCTGCGAGGAGGCCCGTCAGGCTCAGACCCAGCCACTTGATGTCTCACATATCATGTGGTGTGAGCTTCAGTTCGCCGTGTTCAACCGTAAGGTCCCCATCTATGGGCCTTACCTATTCCACCTGATCTCCAAGACATGGGAGAGGTTGTTTCCCAATGATGAGTTTGAAGCTCCAGGGTGGATTCGTCATGAGCCCATCAGGCTCCGCATCAAGCCACAATGGGCTAACACCACCACTTCTGCTGAGGCTGCCAGGAGGGCTGTGGATGAGGAGGAAATTGAGGGGGAAGAAGCTGCTGCAGACCGTTCTGCATTCACTACTCCCTCTGCCGAGCCCTCTTGGGCAAAGAAGCTGCAGATCAAGATGAAGAGGCTTTTCTGCATGCAGGTCCATAGTCAGTACAAGGCTCATGTTGCTCAAAAGGAGAGCCGTCGTTGCGACAACAGGATTTTGAGGGCATGCGACGAGGACGTGGCCAGCGGCTCTGAGAGGCACATCACCCCCGAGGCTGCCTGGATGGCTAAGCAGGTCTACAAGTGGACCAATTCTGAGGAAGAGTACATTCCTGTTGCGGAGTCTGACGACGAGGAGTCCTTTTCCGCCTGAGCTACCACCTTTGTTGTAGGTGACCTCTCTGCCTTTTTGGTGTCTGGATGCCAAAGGGGGAGAGAGTGTAGGATTTGCGTGTCATGTGTCATGCTTGCGTGCCGTGTGTTTCGTCGTTTGCTTTGCTTTTTCCGTCGTTGAACTTGGTTGCTTTGGTTTGGTTGTGCTCGTGAGACTAAGTTTATCATATGGTGTAAGTCATATGCACTCTATCGTACCTTATTATCTTATTGAGCTTATGCTATATCGTGCTATTCATGTTATGCTCATATTTACTATCTTTTTTAGTGTCAGCCTTATCATTGCAAGATATGCTTTGTCTCTAAAATATAGGGGGAGTGGTGATCCTAGTATTCGTGTCGTGCAGTCCAAAGCACCTTACTCTCTAGCACGAATCTAGGGGGAGCTCGTCTATATTCTAGAGATGTGGGGTTTGCTTGTGCTATATTCTTTCCCTTTGTGCAAATCCCGTATTGTCATCAATCCACCAAAAAGGGGGAGATTGTAAGGGCATTCTTGTCCCTCGGTAGTTTTGGTGATTGATGACAATGCCTTTGCGGACTAATCGTGTGTATGGAGCCTTCCAGATATATCTCGACTAAACACAAGACGGTTTGATGCCCCTCGAAGACTATTGAAGACGGTGTTTCTCTACGGTTTGGTTCGGTGGAGCTGAGTCATAGGAAAGCCGTACTATTAAGAGGGGGTCTGCTTTGGAAAGGTTTGGGTGGAATCTCACGTACACGTTCCCTTATGCACTGCCTTTCCTCCAGCTCTTTGGAGTGTTCCTCCGTCTCTCCTTGTCTCTGCGAAATGAAGGTCTCCGCGTTGTTCCTCTCAGGCTAGCGGTAGTACTGCTTCTCAAAGCGGTACTACCGTAGGAGGCAGCGGTAGTACTGGGACCAGGCACGGTAGTACCGTGAGTTCTGCAGCAGGAGCTGAGGTAGGGGCGGATGTAATTTTTTACATCCGCACCTTCACGGCAGTACCGCTCCCAGGTCGCGGTAGTTCCGTGACGGATTTTCGCACGACAATATCTCAGCGGATGTAGTCACGGATGTAATTTTCTACATCTGTGCCTACTGGGCCTAGTCTGTGGCTGTCCTGCGGAAGTACCGCACGGGACCGCGGTAGTACCGCGCCTGCAGATCTACCGCGCCCCGTCCGTGCTTGTTATTCTGGTTTGGGCCCTGCCGCGCCCATGGTAGTACCGCGGTTCGTCGCGGTAGTACCGCAGGCCCATGCAGTAGTACCGCTCCCTTGGTGCGGTACTTCCATGAACGCTGGCTGAGTGGTGGGTAACGGTTGGAATTGTCCCCCCACTATATAAGGGGTTCTTCTTCTCCAAGAAGACCCACCTCTTCCAACCCTAATCTCCATTGTTGCTCCAAGCTCCATTTTCGCCCGATCTCTCTCCCTAGCCAATCAAACTTGTTGATTTGCTCGGGATTGATTGAGAAGGCCCGATCTACACTTCCACCAAGAGAAATTTGATTCCCCCCACTAATCCCTAGCAGATCTTGTTACTCTTGGGTGTTTGAGCACCCTAGAAAGTTGAGGTCACCGTGAAGCCATAGTCCATTGTGGTGAAGCTTCGTGGTGTTGTTGGGAGCCTCCAATTAAGTTGTGGAGATTGCCCCAACCTTGTTTGTAAAGGTTCGGTCGCCGCCTTCAAGGGCACCAATAGTGGAATCACGACATCTTGCATTGTGCGAGGGCGTGAGGAGAATACGGTGGCCCTAGTGGCTTCTTCGGGAGCATTGTGCCTCCACACCGCTCTAACGGAGACGTACTTCCTCTCAAAAGGAAGGAACTTCGGTAACACATCCTCATCTCCAGCGGCTCCACTCTTGGTTATCTCGTGCCTTTACTTGTGCAAGCTTATTTGTGTTATATCCCTTGCTTGCTTGTGTGCTTGTTGTTGTTGCATCATATAGGTTGCTCACCTAGTTGCATTTCTAGACAACCTACTTTGATGCAAAGTTTAATTTGGTAAAGAAAAGCTAAAGATTGTTAGTTGCCTATTCACCCCCCTCTAGTCAACTATATCGATCCTTTCAAAGAGCAAGTCAAGACTTGGACTCCTAACAACAAGCCACTTCTGGCACCGTTAAAGTCTACATACCAAGTACCCATTACAATACCTATCTCCCGCATTACATTATTTTCCATTTGCCTCTCGTTTTCCTCTCCCCCACTTCACCCTTGCCGTTTCATTCGCCCCCTATTTCGTTCGCCTTTATGTCTTTCTTGGCTCGTTTTCTCGCTTGGTTGAAATAGTTGAGTATTTATTCCTAAACAGAGAAGCTAATATCTATGGATCCTCATCTGCTTGCCAATCTTTTTAAGAGATCCAATTATGATGAACCAATTCCTAGTGATTTGGACGCACTAGATTATCTTTATAAGCTTTTGCCTGAGATCCGTAAATCTGAAAATTGTGATGAAGTGCTTCACGATAGATCTTTGAATAAAAAGCATGATTGCAATTATTTATTATAAATTATATTGATGTAAATTATGCTAATAATATGCAAAACCCTAAGCTTGGGGATGCTAGTTTTGCTATGTCCAATAGTCATGATTGGGGAGATTCTTCTTATGATCTTGAAAATTTATTTAAGCCCCATGATGAATATAAGATTGATAATAGTGTTTGCAATAATATTGAAAGTGGGTTTGGAAGAGTGTACACTTTAGATCCCACATATTTGGATAACATTCAATCTTATGAAATTTTTGATAAAAGTGGGCTTGGAGAAATCATGACTTTAGTTAATGATAATCCCACTATTTTAGAAGAGTGTCAACTTCGCATGCATGTGGATCGTGTTGAGAATATGTTACGTGATGGCTATATTTTTGAATTTTCTTATGATTCTACATGTAATTATTTTGGGAGAGGAAAATATGGTTATAGAAATTTTCATGTTACTAAATTACCTCTCGTTATGTTGAGATTGCTATTGTTCCTTTCCGCTTCCTTGCATATGCTAGTTTTTTCTTGCTACGATAATTTGTTTGCCTATAATATGCCTATGCATAGGAAGTATGTTAGACTTAAGTGTGTTTGTCACATGTTTTATGATGCTCTCTTTGTGCCTCAATTCTTGTCTTTCTTGTGAGCATCATTGAAATCTCAATGCCTAGGTAAAACGGCTTTATAGAAAAGCGCTTGTTGGGAGACAACCCAATATTTTTCCTTGCTTCTTAGTAATAAATAATCCATCTAGCCTCTGTTTAGATGTGATTTTATGTTTTAGTTAGTGTTTGTGCCAAGCTAGACCTATTGGATCTTCTTGGATGATAGTTATTTGATCTTGCTGTAATTTCCAGAAACTTTGCGCTCAGTGCCCGAATTATTAAAAATCACCAGAACGTGATTAAATACTTATTCCAATTGCTGCTAATCTTGGTAGATTTGTTGGAGTTCGAGAAGTTTGCGTTAGTTACAGATTACTACAGACTGTTCTGTTTTTGACAGATTCTATTTTTCGTGTGTTGTTTGCTTATTTTGATGAATCTATGGCTAGTAAAATAGTTTATAATCCATAGAGAAGTTGGAATACAGTAGGTTTAACACCAATATAAATAAAGAATGAGTTCATTACAGTACCTTAAAGTAGTCTTTTGTTTTCTTTCTCTAACGGAGCTCACGAGATTTCTATTGAGTTTTGTGTTGTGAGGTTTTCAAGTTTTGGGTAAATTCTTTTGATGGATTATGGAACAAGGAGTGGCAAGAGCCTAAGCTTGGGGATGCCCATGACACCCCCAAGATAATCCAAGGACACCAAAAAGTCAAAGCTTGGTGATGCCGGAAGGCATCCCTCTTTAAATCTACTTCCATCTGTAATTTACTTGGAGCTATATTTTTATTCACCACATGATAAGTGCTTTGCTTGGAGCGTCTTGTATTATTTGCGTCTTTGCTTGTTAGTCTACCACAATCATCCTTGCTGTACACACCTTTTGAGAGAGCCATACATAAATTGGAATTTGCTAGAATACTCTATGTGCTTCACTTATATCTTTTGAGCTTGATAGTTTTGCTCATAGTGCTTCACTTATATCTTTTGAGCGTGATAATTTTTGCTCTAGTGCTTCACTTAGATCTCTTAGAGCATGGTGGTGGATTATTTTAAAGAAACTATTGATCTCTCATGATTCACTTAGATTATTTTGAGAGTCGTTAATAGCATGGTAATTTGCTTAATATTAATATACTTGGTATTCAAGATATGTGAAACTTTCTTTTGAGTGTGTTGAATACTAAGAAAAGTTTGATGCTTGATAATTGTTTTGAGATATGGAGGTGATAATATCAAAGTCATGCTAGTTGAGTAGTTGTGAATTTGATAAATGCTTGTGTCGAAGTTTGCAAGTCCCGTAGCATGCACATATGGTTAAAGTTATGTAACAAATTTGAAACATGAAGTGTACCTGGCTTGTGCATCCTTATGAGTGCCCGTCGAGGACGAGCGATGGTCTTTTCCTACCAATCTATCCCCCATAGGAGCATGCGCGTAGTACTTGATTTTTGATTACTTCTAAATTTTTGCAATAAGTATATGTGTTCTTTTGACTACTGTTGAGTCCATGGATTATACGCACTTTTACCTTTCCGCCTTTGCTAGCCTCTTCGGTACCGTGCATTGCCCTTTCTCACCTTGAGAGTTGGTGCAAACTTCGCCGGTGCATCCAAACCCCGTGATATGATACACTCTATCACACATAAACCTCCTTTTATCTTCCTCAAAACAGCCACCATACCTACCTATTATGGCATTTCCATATCCATTCCGAGATATATTGCCATGCAACTTTCCACCGTTCCGTTCATCATCATCATGACATACTTTACTTTTGTCATATTGCCATATTGCATGATCATGTAGTTGACATCGTATTTGTGGTAAAGCCACCATTCATTATTTTTCATACATGTCACTCTTGATTCATTGCACCATCCCGGTACACCGCCGGAGTCATTCATATAGAGTCATATCGTGTTCTAAGTTTCGAGTTGTAATCCTTATGTTGTAATCAATAGAAGTGTGATGATCATCATTATTAGAGCATTGCCCAATCAAAAAAAAAGAGAAAGGCCAAAAAAAAGGAAGGACCAAAAAAAGAAATAAATAAAAAGGGCAATGTTACTATCTCTTTTTCCACACTTGTGCTTCAAAGTAGCACCTTGTTCTTCATGTAGTGAGTCTCATATATTGTGCTTCAAAGTAGACCTTGTTCTTCATGTAGTGAGTCTCATATATTGTGCTTCAAAGTAGCACCATGTTTTTCATATAGTGAGTCTCATAAGTTGTCTTTCCATACCAGTGGGAATTTTTCATTATAGAACTTGGCTTGTATATTCCTACGATGGGCTTCCTCAAATGCCCTAGGTCTTCATGAGCAAGCAAGTTGGATGCACACCCACTAGTTTTCTTTTTGTTGAGCATTCATAGCTCTAGTGCATCTGTTGCATGGAAATCCCTACTCCTCATGTTGACATCAATTGATGGGCATCTCCATAGCCCGTTGATTATCCTCGTCAATGTGAGACTTTCTCCTTTTCTGTCTTTTCCACACAATCCCCATCATCATATTATATTCCACCCATAGTAGTATATCCATGGCTCACGCTCATGTATTGCGTGAAGGTTGAAAAAGTTTGAGATTATTTAAGTATGAAACAATTGCTTGGCTTGTCATCGGGGGTATAGAAGTTGGGAACATCTTTGTGTGACAAAAATGAAGCATAGCCAAACTATATGATTTTGTAGGGATGAACTTTCTTTTGCCATGCTATTTTGAGAAGACATGATTACTTTAATTAGTATGCTTGAAGTATTATTATTTTTATGTCAATATGAACTTTTGTCTTGAATCATTCGGATCTGAATATTCATATCACAATTAAGAAGATTTACATTGAAATTATGCCAAAGTATCACTCCGCATCAAAAATTCTCTTTTTATCATTTACCTACTTGAGGACGAGCAGGAATTAAGCTTGGGGATGCCTGATACGTCTCCAACGTATCTATAATTTTTGATTGCTCCATGCTACTTTATCTACTGTTTTGGACTATATTGGGCTTTATTTTCCACTTCTATATTATTTTTGGGACTAACCTATTAACCGGAGGCCCAGCCTAGAATTGTTGTTTTTGCCTATTTCAGTGTTTCGAAGAAACAGAATATCAAACGGAGTCCAAACAGAATGAAACCTTCGGGAACGTGATTTTCTCACCGAACGTGATTCAGGGGACTTGGACCCTACTCCAAGGAACGAAAGAGGCGGTCACGAAGGTGGGGGGCGCGCTCCCCCCCTAGGGCGCGCCCCCTTCCTCGTGGGCCCCCTGTTGCTCCACCGACATACTCCTCCCTCCTACATATACCTACGTACCCCCAAACAATCTGAACAGGAGCCAAAAACCTAATTCCACCGCCGCAACTTCCTGTATCCACGAGATCCCATCTTGGGGCCTGTTCTGAAGCTCACGGAGGGGAGGCATCCACCACGGAGGGCTTCTACATCATCACCATAGCCCCTCCAATGAAGTGTGAGTAGTTTACTTCAGACCTTCGGGTCCATAGCTAGTAGCTAGATGGCTTCTTCACTCTTTTTGGATCTCAATACAATGTTCCCCCCTCTCTCATGGAGATCTATTCGATGTAATCTTCTTTTTGTGGTGTGTTTGTTGAGACCGATGAATTGTGGGTTTATGATCCAGCTTATCTATGAATAATATTTGAATCTTCTCTGAATTCTTTTATGTATGATTGGTTATCTTTGCAAGTCTCTTCGAATTATCCATTTGGTTTGGCCAACTAGATTGGTAGTTCTTGCAATGGGAAAGTGCTTAGCTTTGGGTTCAATCTTGCGGTGTCCTTTCCCAGTGACGGAAGGGGCAGCAAGGCACGTATTGTATTGTTGCCATCGAGGATAACAAGATGGTTTTTTTATCATATTGCATGAATTTATCCCTCTAGATTATGTCATCTTGCTTAAGGCATTACTCTGTTTTTAACTTAATACTCTAGATGCATGTTGGATAGCGGTCGATGAGTGGAGTAATAGTAGTAGATGCAGAATCGTTTGATCTACTTGTCTTGGACGTGATGCCTATATACATTATCATACCTAGATATTCTCATAACTATGCTCAATTATGTCAATTGCTCAATAGTAATTTGTTCACCCACCGTAGAATACTTATGCTCTTGAGAGAAGCCACTAGTGAAACCTATGGCCCCCAGGTCTATTCTCATCATATCAATCTCCATTACTTTAATACTTGCTTTGTTTTTACTTTGCCTTTTACTTTTTTACTTTGCATCTCTATACCAAAAAAAATACCAAAAATATTATTTATCATCTCTATTAGATCTCACTCTCGTAAGTGACCGTGAAGGGATTGACAACTCCTAATCGCGTTGGTTGCGAGGAGCTATCGTTTTGTGCAGGTATGCGGGACTTGTGCGTGGCCTCCTACTAGATTGATACCTTGGTTCTCAAAAACTGAGGGAAATACTTACGCTACTTTGCTGCATCATCCTCTTCTCTTCGGGGAAATCCAACGCAGTGCTCAAGAGGTAGCAGTGGTACTAACTTTATTTTTGTGCTTGTAGAAAACAAGTTAGCTGCCTTGAAAAATATTTAAGCATCAGTTTTCTTTGGAACTGCTTTAAGTGGTTCCTAAGTGGTGTTGGGGACTCTTGTGGTTTCGATAATTTCCCTTCCCTGGGCCTTGCAGCATTTAAGAACACGTAAGTTTTCTGCTAATGTGTTTGTGATATTATTTTAAATTGCACATTTTACAATTTAAAAATGGATTGCTTTTACTTTTAAGTCAGGACAAAATGCTGCCTTACTTATCCTCTCTAGGACTTATTTGACAGGCAGGGATTATAATATGAAACTACTTGTCCTTTAAGATGGAATATCATATGCTTTATATCCAAAATCTTATTATTTCTATTTTTATAGGTTTTATTTTGACTTTAGTCCAACCTATATTGGATGTGGTCTTATATGTCCACATATTGTTAACTACTCTGCACTTATTGGAGCCATCATATCACAGGGTTTTCTTTGGCCATATATATCCACAAAAGGCTGGGGAGTGGTATCCAGCTAACCTTGGAAGCAACGATTTCAAAGGTCTCTATGGGTACAAGGTACGGTGGTGAAAGATTCTGATGTTTATGTCATAATGAATTAGAAGTCAATTCCATGATGTATCTTGATTATATTTTTGTCAATTCAACTGTAATGGTTTTTAACCAACAAATTGAGAACCATATAATTGTTGGGGAACGTAGTAATTTCAAAAAAAATCTACGCACACGCAAGATCATGGTGATGCATAGCAACGAGAGGGGAGAGTGTTGTCCACGTACCCTCGTAGACCAAAAGTGGAAGCGTTAACTGCTTAGCAGTTGATGTAGTCGTACATCTTCACGATCCGACCGATCAAGTACCGAACGCACGGCACCTCCGAGTTCAGCACACATTCAGCACGATGACGTCCCTCAAACTCCGATCCAGCCGAGTGTTGAGGGAGAGTTTCGTCAGCACGACAGCGTGGTGACGATGTTGATGTTCTACCGACACAGGGCTTCGCCTAAGCACTGCTACAGTATTATCGAGGTGGACTACAATGGAGGGGGGCAATGCACACAGCTAAAAGATCAACTGATCAATGTTGTGTCTCCAAGGGGTGCCCCCCTCCCCGTATATAAAGGAGTGGAGGAGGGGGAGGGCCGGCCCTCTCTATGGCACGCCCTAGGAGGAGTCCTACTCCCATCGGGAGTAGGATTCCCCCCCTTCCAAGTAGTAGGAGTAGGAGTCAAGGAAAGGGGAGAGAGAAGAGAAGGAGGCGCAGCCCCTCCCTATTCAATTCGGACTAGGCCTTGGGGCGCCCAGCCTCTCCTCTCTCTTTCCCCTAAAGCCCAATAAGGCCCATATACTCCCGGTAATTCCGTAACTCTCCGGTACTCCGAAAAATACCCGAATCACTCGGAACCTTTCCGATGTCCGAATATAGTCGTCCAATATATCGATCTTTACGTGTCGACCATTTCGAGACTCCTCGTCATGTCCCCGGTCTCATCCGGGATGCCGAACTACCTTCGGTACATCAAAACACATAAACTCATAATATAACGGTCATCGAACTTTAAGCGTGTGGACCCTACGGGTTCGAGAACAATGTAGACATGACCGAGACACGTCTCCGGTCAATAACCAATAGCGGAACCTGGATGCTCATATTGGCTCCCACACATTCTACAAAGATCTTTATCGGTCAGACCGCATAACAACATACGTTGTTCCCTTTGTCATCGGTATGTTACTTGCCCGAGATTCGATCGTCGGTATGTCAATACCTAGTTCAATCTCGTTACCGGCAAGTCTCTTTACTCGTTCCGTAATACATCATCCATAACTAACTCATTAGTTACAATGCTTGCAAGGCTTATAGTGATGTGCATTCTTGAGTGGGCGAGAGATACCTCTCCAGAGCAATCGGAGTGACAAATCCTAATCTCGAAATCGCCAACCCAACAAGTACCTTCGGAGACACATGTAGAGCACCTTTATAATCACCCGATTCACGGTGTGACGTTTGGTAGCACACAAAGTGTTCCTCCGGTAAACGGGAGTTGCATAATCTCATAGTCATAGGAACATGTATAAGTCATGAAGAAAGCAATAGCAGAACACCAAACGAGCGTGTGCTAAGCTAACGGAATGGGTCAAGTCAATCACATCATTCTCCTAATGATGTGATCCCGTTAATCAAATGACGACTCATGTCAATGGCTAGGAAACATAACCATCTTTGATCAACGAGCTAGTCAAGTAGAGGCATACTAGTGACACTCTGTTTGTCTATGTATTCACACAAGTATTATGTTTCCCGTTAATAAAATTCTAGCATGAATAATAAACATTTATCATGAAATAAGGAAATAAATAATAACTTTATTATTACCTCTAGGGCATATTTCCTTCAGTCTCCCACTTGCACTAGAGTCAATAATCTAGATCACATCGCCATGTGATTTAACATCAATAGTTCACATCACCATGTGATTAACACCCATAGTTCACATCGTCCTGTGACCAACACCCACAGGGTTTACTAGAGTCAATAATCTAGTGTCAGGACCCCGATTCCAAGTCACATCGATCTAGCCGGTAACACCTCATATCACTTTGCGGCCTCACGCACGGTATTCCCACGGGTGTCGCCTTACCATGGCCCGGGACCGTTTGCGTCTTTTGGCTCACGTATATGATAGTGTCGCTAGCATCCATATGACAGAAGAACCCGGGCCGACATGGCTAGTCGTGAACCCAAAGCGGCGCTAACCTATGGGGACAGGCATACATGAATCACATCGAGCATGTCGGTCATCAACGTATAAATTCGGGCTGTAGCCTTTGGGCTATGAGGACTCCGGTATCCCGGTACATAGCAGGCTAGGCAGGACTCCGGATAACACCGCGTGACATTTCCTCGAAGGACGGAGACATAGGAGCGAAGTGAAACACATGCCGGTCGAGACAAGTGTCCAAGCGGTAGTCTTTGGGCTAGCGAGGACTCCGGTGAACCGGGCTGTAGCGGACTACTATCGCTCGAAGCACGAGACTACATTTCCCCATATGAGAGGCTGCCAAGGATAAACAACTAGTTTGTCGGATCCCACACATACCAAGCATTTCAAACATACACACAATATGCTCAATATGTGTAGATACAACATGGCATCACAACATAACTCTACGACTCAAATATTTATTCATTAGGCTCCGAGGAGCGAGATATTACAAACATAGGTCTCATGACCCAACACTTTCGAGCATACAAGTCAAGGCACAAGCGGAAGCTAAACATATGCGAGTACAGACAGCTATAAATGAAAAAGGCCGAGAAGCACGACTATCTACGAGATCTGCCGAGGGCACAAGATCGTGGCTGAGATAACAAGCTAAATGTCGAAGTCAGCGGAAATACTAACGAGACTGAAGTCTCTACGCAAAACATAAAATAAGCAAGCGTGAGTACAAGCGTACTCAGCAAGACTTACATCGAACTAACTACATATGCATCATTATCAAAAGGGGTGGTGGAGTTTAAGCTGCAGCAAGCCAGCTTTGACTCGGTGGCTATCCTGAACTACATTTGCAAGTAACTCTTTTAAGGTGGCGCTGCGAGTCCACATATTCACCATATCAATACACCACTATGGACCCGCTCCGTCTCCCTACGAGAACGCCATCCATAGCACTCACGCTTATCTTGCGCATTTTAGAGTATCCACTTTCACTTGTCTATGAACTGATATAGGTAACCCAGAAGTCCTTCTCCGTGGACACGGCTATTCGAATAGATCATATTAACCTGCGGGGTGTACTTCTTCACACGCTCTCACCACTTACCGCCGTTTACCACGACATGTACTCGGCAACCTTCAAGCGGAAGCCCAACGTGGGTGTCGGCCACGACCTACCTAAACACACAAGTCCCAAGTCCAGGTTTATCGCCTATTACGGTTCCATCCATGAGGAGTCCGGCCGAGGTTTCCCATACAGCCCGAGCGATGTGTGCGGGGTTCCCGAGACACCAAGCAGGCGAATCGGTACAGACCCCACGGTGCCTACCGCAACACAACCCACCCCTACGGTCGGCGTATGCGGCCCCAAAGATGCTACAAACACCAGAAACTACTTGCAACTCCCGGACTGAGGACAAGAGTGGTTAAGAAGCCAAGAGGGTCCATTGGTTTTGGGCCCAATGCGTGGTAGTAAATGTTTCATGGATCACAAACACGAACTTCAGTTCACGAGGGCGGCTGCAATGAGACAACCCACCATGTACTCCTACATGGCCTCTCACCGCTACCTTTACCAAATCGTGTTCACACACTTAGCTCACACACAGTGGGACATGTTCACACAACCATTCCAATTCATTCCCGATGAATCGGACTGACTCAACTCTAAGAAGTAGCAGGCATGACAACAAGCATGAATGAGTAGGCACAACATGGCTCAAACAACTCCTACTCATGCTAGTGGGTTTCATCTAATTCTTGTGGAATGACGGGTCATGCAGGAGGATAAAGGGGTTCAGCTACATGGCGGGTAACACATGAGTCGTTGTTGTCCTAATGCAGTAAAATAGAGCAGGAGGCGAGAGAGTGGGATTATATCGGAATGGACAAGGGGTTTTGCTTGCACAGCACTTACGAAGATAATATAGCTCTTCGCCGGTGTCATCGAACAAGCGTCGGAACATCGTGTCTTGAGAGGGACAATTACCGGCAAACAAGAGAGAGCATAATCAATGCAATGCACATACACATGAATGACATGTCATGTTAAGGTCTTGAATTCACCTAATGCAATGTCTAGCCGAGTTAATTGAAGTGGAATTCAAACAAGAACAAATTCCAACTCCAAATGTTATTTCATAAATTGCCCTAATCATGATTCATCCTATTCAGTGAAGTTAACTTGTTCAATCATGCATGAAAGTGCCATAAACAGATTCTTCATATTTTTACGATCATTTTCATATATAAATTATTTAATTTGGAGTTCTGATTAAAAGTTATGAATATTTGAAGTTTGGGGTATTTTACGAAATTTCCTGAATTAAATTAAATCCAGAAAAGGTTATTACTGCGTCAGCATGACATAGGTGTGACGTCAGCAAGTCAACTGGGTCGGCCAGGTCAAACCTGACCTGTGGGTCCCGAGTGTCAAAGTAATTAGCTTAACTAAATTTTAATTAAACTAAACCTATTTAGTTAATGTATCGGGCCCCACATCATTGACTCGGGAGAGTCAACCAGGCCCATCCGAGTCAAAGTCCACGTCGGCTGCACGGCGACTAGCCAGCACGAGCCCGGCAGCGGAGGAAGTGCTTTGGCGATTCGGCGACCAAATGAGCAGCGGAGGTGGCTATGGGTAGGCTGGGAGCAAGCAGCGGCTATTGGTGGAGCCGGTTGGGGTCGGGGTGGCGGAATCGGCGCGGCGACCTAGGTGGCCGCGGAGTTCGACGAAGACGAACTTAGGGCTAGAGGGGTCGGTGAGGTGCGGGAGTGCATGGTTAGACTCCATGGGGTGCGGTGAGTGTGAAGGACACCATGGGGTGGCGGAGAGTGGCCAAGAACACGTCGGCTGACGAGCTCCACGGCGTGAGTCTTGAGTGAGCTTGGTTCGGTTTGCTACGCTGCTCAAAAGCGAGAGAGAGCGGGCTCACAGGCGACGCGTAGAAGCTCTCGTCGAGGTCGGGGACGAATTGGAGCGGCAGCGGCGTTGAAGGGATCTCCGGCGACAGTGGACTCGGCCGAGGGCGGTGTGGTGGATTCGGGGCACTAGAGCGAGCGGGGCTTGGCTAGTTTGGGGTAGTCGAGAGCGGCGGAGCTCCTAGACAAGGTGAGGGGGAGCACGGACGACGGGGAGCTTGGTTACGGCGATGGTGCGGCGACGGCGGCGTCGGCCAAGGCGGGGAAGAGCGAGAGAGATGAACCGGGGAGGAGAGGGGGTGTCCAGGGGGTTCGGGGGAGAGCGAGGCGATCCTCATCGGCGGTGGCGAGAGGAGCGGCGGCGGCGACAGTGCGTGGCACCCATGCGGTGCCCGCCGTCGAGCACTGGCTGCACTGCTGGCCGAGCCAAGCAGCTCGGCGGCTCTTTGGCTGGGCCGACAGTGGGCGGGTAGGTGGCGCCCGAGTAAGTCCTTCCCTGTTTTATCTTTTTCTATTTTTTCTGCAACTTTGTGGAGTTTTTAAAAATACTAGAACAGCTCCAAAAATCACCAAACTGCTCCTGGTCCAATGTTGGAATATTTCCAACATGAAACATTTTAGTTTGGGAATATTTGGGCATTTGAAATATTTTATATAATTTTAAATGCCCAAACTCAAATACTTATGATTTAATTCAAAGATCCAAATGTCATGGAGAAATGTGGAACATCTCTGGTTACTGTTTCCAGCATTTTTCCAAAAATGGTGAACATTTTTTAAGGCCATTTGAAATCACTGAAAAATATTTAAGGTTGAGCCTATTTGGATTCCTTTAATGCTAGGGTTTAGGCAATCCCCATTTCAAATTTCATGAAAATTAAACATGATGCATGGATGCAATGCCACTAGCTACAAGCAAGCTCTAGGGCTGTGACATCTAGTTCACATCACTATGTGATTAACACCCAAAGAGTACTAAGGTGTGATCATGTTTTGCTTGTGAGAGAAGTTTAGTCAATGGGTCTGCAACATTCAGATCCGTATGTATTTTGCAAATTTCCATGTCAACAATGCTCTGCACGGAGCTACTCTAGCTAATTGCTCCCACTTTCAATATGTATCCAGATTGAGACTTAGAGTTATCTGGATCAGTGTCAAAACTTGCATCGACATAACCCTTTATGATGAACCTTTTGTCACCTCCATGATTGAGAAACATATCCTTATTCCACTAAGGATAATTTTGACCGCTGTCCAGTTATCTACTCCTAGATCACTATTGTACTCCCTTGCTAAACTTAGTGTAGGGTATACAATAGATCTGGTACACAGCATGGCATACTTTACAGAACCTATGGCCAAGGCATAGGGAATGACTTTCATTCTCTTTCTATCTTCTGCCGTGGTCGGGCTTTGAGTCTTACTCAATTTCACACCTTGTAACACAGGCAAGAACTCTTTCTTTGACTGTTCCATTTTGAACTACTTCAAAATCTTGTCAAGGTATGTACTCACTGAAAAACTTATCAAGCATCTTGATCTATATCTATAGATCTTGATGCTCAATATTTAAGCAGCTTCACCGAGATCTTTCTTTGAAAAACTCCTTTCAAACACTCCTTTATGCTTTGAAGAATAATTCTACATTATTTCCGATCAACAATATGTCATTCACATATACTTATCAGAAATGCGGTGGTGCTCCCACTCACTTTCTTGTAAATACAGGCTTCACTGCAAGTCTATATAAAACTATATCCTTTGATCAACTTATCAAAGCGTATATTCCAACTCCGAGATGCTTGCACCAGTCCATAGATGGATTTCTGGAGCTTGCACATTTTGTTAACACCTTTAAGATCGACAAAACCTTCTGGTTGCATCATATACAACTCTTCTTTAATAAATCCATTAAGGAATGCATTTTTGTTTATCCATATTCAGATTTCATAAAATGCGGCAATTATTAACATGATTCGGACAGACTTAAGCATAGATACGAGTGAGAAACTCTCATCGTAGTCAACACCTTGAACTTGTCGAAAACCTTTTGCGACAATTCTAGCTTTGTAGATAGTAACACTACTATCAGCGTCCGTCTTCCTCTTAAAGATCCATTTAATCTCAATGGCTCGCCGATCATTTGGGCAAGTCAATCAAAGTCCATACTTTGTTCTCATACATGGATCCCATCTCATATTTCATGGCCTCAAACCATTTCACGGAATCTAGGCTCATCATCGCTTCCTCATAATTCGTAGGTTCGTCATGGTCAAGTAACATGACCTCCAGAATAGGATTACCGTACCACTCTGGTGCGGATCTCACTCTGGTTGACCTACGAGGTTTGGTAGTAACTTGATCTTAAGTTGCATGATCATCATCATTAGCTTCCTCACTAATTGGTGTAGGAGTCACAGGAACAGATTTCTGTGATGAACTACTTTCTAATAAGGGAGCAGGTATAGTTACCTCATCAAGTTCTACTTTCCTCCCACTCACTTCTTTCGAGAGAAACTCCTTCTCTAGAAAGGATCCATTCTTAGCAATGAATATCTTGCCTTCAGATCTATGATAGAAGATGTACCCAACAGTAACTTTTGGGTATCCTATGAAGATGCATTTCTCCGATTTGGGTTCAAGCTTATCATGTTGAAACTTTTTCACATAAGCATCTCAACCGCAAAATTTAAGAAACGACAACTTTGGTTTCTTGCCAAACCACAGTTCATAAGGTGTCATCTCAACGGATTTAGATGGTGCCCTTTTTAACGTGAATGCAGCTATCTCTAATGCATAACCCCAAAACGATAGTGGTAGATTGGTAAGAAACATCATAGATCGCACCATATCTAATAAAGTATGGTTATGACGTCCGGACACACCATTACGTTGTGGTGTTCCAGGTGGCGTGAGTTGCGAAACTATTCCGCATTGTTTCAAATGAAGACCAAACTCGTAACTCAAATATTCTCCTCCATGATCAGATCATAGAAACTTTATTTTCTTGTTACGATGATTTTCTACTTCACTCTGACATTATATGAACTTTTCAAATGTTTCAGACTTTATGTTTCATCAAGTAGATATACCCATATCTGCTCAAATCATCTGTGAAGGTCTGAAAATAACGATACCTACCGTGAGCCTCAATATTCATCGGACCACATACATCAGTATGTATGATTTCTAACAAATCTGTTGCTCGCTCCATTGTTCTGGAGAACGGTGTTTTAGTCATCTTGCCCAAGAGGCATGGTTCGCAAGCATCAAGTGATTCCAAAAGCCCATCAGCATGGAGTTTCTTCAAACGGCAGTGCCACAAATAAGTTGCACTATCATTATTAACTTTGCATCTTTTGGCTTCAATATTATGAATATGTGTATCACTACGATCGAGATCCAACGAACCATTTTCTTGTGGTTTCTTCTGTTTTCTCTAGCTAGTAGATGTACATGTGTTATCTAACCTTGTTTGTGCAGGTTCATTCCACCCTAAGCCAACTAAAGACTACAAGGTAAGTATATGCATCACACTCATGTGTATGAGGAATTCTTGCTGATGTACATACTTTGTTTGCAAGAAGGACTCATGAGCATGAAGGTATTTTCTTTAATATTCTTTGCTCTGATGCATATGGCCAAGATACATGTAACACATTGCCTACTCTGTCATGGTTTTGCTCTCACATGCTTCTATATTCCAAATTCACATGATTGCATACATGTAGGGGGAGCCTATGCTAGTTACATGTCTTTCTGAAGCTTTACTTGCTATTCTTTATATCTTTATCTAAAGCTTTGATGTATGTTGTGCCATCAATTACCAAAAAGGGGGAGATTGAAAGCACAAGTGCTCCCTATGTGGTTTTGGTAATTAATGTCAACATATCTCTTGTTGGACTAACACTTTTATCTAGTATATTTCAGATAAGTTCAACAATGGAGTGGCATGGACTAAAGGATGTGGGAACTCCTTCAAGATGCTAAGGACAAAGGATTGGCTCAAGCTTCAAGCTCAAGATTCTTCATTTTACATTTTAGTGATCCAAGATCACATTGAGTCTATAGGAAAAGCCAATACTATCAAGGAGGGATGTGGTGTTGCTTAATGAGCCTCTTGCTTCATGTGCTTAGTGATATGCTCCAAAACCCTCAACTACTTTCCCACTTCCACACATATGACCTAAACCTAAAGTCAAACTCGGCCCCATCGAATCTTTCTATCCGGCGCCACCGAGTTCAGTTGTCATAGCCACTGCCACAAACCCTAGGCAAATCGGTTTCACCGATAGGGATCTCAGTCTCACCGAGATGGGATTGTAATCTCTCTGTGTATGTCCATTACCAAAATCGGTCTCACCGAGTTTGTGCAATCGGTACTACCGAGATTACAATGAAAACTCTCTGGTTAACTTATTACCAAAATCGGTCTCACCGATTTTGAGTAATCGGTATCACCGAGTTTGTCTGACCAACTCTCCGGTTAGCTAATTACAAAAATCGGTCTAACCGAGTTTGTGTAATCGGTCTCACCGAGATTACGTTATGCCCTAACCCTAACCATATCGGTCCTACCGAGTTGCATATCGGTCCCACCGAAAACCCTAACGGTCACTAGGTTTACTAAATCGGTCAGACCGAGTTTGTTGATTCGGTCCCATCGAGTTTGGTAAATTGTGTGTAACGGTTATATTTTGTGTGGAGGCTATATATACCCCTCCACCTCCTCTTCATTCGTGGAGAGAGCCATCAGAACAAACCTACACTTCCAACTTACGGTTACGAGAGAGAACCACCTACTCATGTGTTGAGGCCAAGATATTCCATTCGTACCATATGAATCTTGATGTCTAGCCTTCCCCAAGTTGCTTTCCACTCAAATCTTCTTTCCACCAAATCCAAATCCTGTGAGAGAGAGTTGAGTGTTGGGGACTATCATTTGAAGCACAAGAGCAAGGATTTCATCATCAACACACCATTTCTTACTTCTTGGAGAGTGGTGTCTCCTAGATTGGCTAGGTGTCACTTGGGAGCCTCCGACAAGATTGTGGAGTTGAACCAAGGAGTTTCTAAGGGCAAGGAGATCGCCTACTTCGTGAAGATCTACCGCTAGTGAGGCAAGTCCTTCGTGTGCGTCAGCCATGGTGGGATAGACAAGGGTGCTTCTTCATGGACCCTTCGTGGGTGGAGCCCTCCGTGGACTCGCATAACCGTTACCCTTCGTGGGTTGAAGTCTCCATCAACGTGGATGTACGATAGCACCACCTATCGGAACCACGACAAAAACATCCGTGTCTCCAATTGCGTTTGAATTCTCCAAACCCTTCCCTTTACTTTCTTGCAAGTTGCATGCTTTACTTTCCGTTGCTCACATACTCTTTGCATGCTTGCTTGCTTGTTATGTATTGTGAATGTTAAACTTGTGCCTAAACTCCACTTAAACCTAAAGAAGTTAAAAATTGCAACTTTGGTACTTAGTGTCTAATCCCCCCCCCCTCTAGACACCTCTTCTCAAGTTCCTACAAGTGGTATCAAAGCTTTGGTCTCCATTGCCTTGGTTTAATCACCATTGGAGGAAGATGGATGAGTCTACTTTGGGGAGTCTTAGACATAGAGTGCCTATTCTTGATGGAGAGTATTTTCATGAGTGGAAAAATGAGATGCTTGTAATTTTCAATCAATATCACTTGAACAAGTACATTGCTAGCCCTCGTGCACCTCATGTTGATCCTATGCATCCTACCCTTGATGAATCTATTGACATGATTAGGAACCTTAGAACTGTTAATCTTATCACTAGAGGCTTGCCTAGAAACTTAATTAGAAACTTGCCTACTCTTGAGTGTGCCTACACTATATGGAAATTCCTTGAGGAACGCTTTCCAAATTATTCCTTGAAAAATCTAGATTAGATTCTCCATAAGTCTATTGCCTTGAGTAAGATAAATACTAGTGATCCTATGTTTGGTGATCGTCTATTTGAACTTACAAACCTTATGCGTGCCAAAGGAGATGTTGGAATTATTGGTGATATTATTTCCGAAGCTATAAGAATTCATAAGCAAGATCATTGTCAAACTCACTCTAACGAATTACCCTCTCTAGGACTTGATCCACCACATGACGATGTTGAACATGGATACTATGATGAGGATGATGATAGTGACTTCGATCTTGATGATGCAATGAGACATTTTGGTCTTATGGCAAATCTTGAGGATATGTCGGGAGGAAAGGAATGGGTTCTTGACGGTGGATGTACCGATCACATGACCGGAGATAAAGAAATGTTTACGTGAGCTTGCTGAAAATGATAGTCCTCGAAAGTATGTCACTTTCGGTGACAACTCAAAGGGTAAGGTGGTTGGCCTCGGTAAGGTGGCCATCTCACATGATAGCTCCATTCAGAATGTCATGCTCGTTGAATCTCTTGGCTACAACTTACTTTCAGTATCTAGACTTGCGATTTCGGTTTCAATGTCCTATTCTTTGAAGTAGATTGCCAAGTGTTTCATCGAGACAATCATAAAATGGTCTTTACCGGCATACGTGAGGTGATCTTTACATTGTTGATTTCTCTAAAAAGGCACAACCTAAAACTTGCTTCATTGCTAAATCTTCAAAAGGTTGGTTATGGCATGAGCGACTAGGTCACGTTGGCATGAGAAACCTTGACAAGTTTATTAAAGCAAATCATATCCTTGGAGTTAACGATGTCATATTTGATAAGGATAGACTTTGCAGCGCTTGTCAGGCAGGTAAACAGGTTGGAGGAAGGCATCCCGTGAAGAACATCATGACCACAAGAAGGCCACTCGAGCTACTTCACATGGATCTCTTTGGTCCCAACGCTTACAAAAGCCTCGGTAGAAATTATTTTGGTCTAGTTATAGTTGATGATTTTCAAGATTTACGTGGGTGTTCTTTCTCGATGATAAATCGCAGGTCCAAAAGATCTTCAAAAACTTCGCTAGGAAGGCCCAAAATCAGTTTGAAGTGAAGATCAAGAAGGTTCGCGGCGACAACGGGCGGAGTTCAAGAACGCAAATGTGGACACCTTTCTTGACGAAGAAGGGATTTCACACGAGTTCTCGACTACGTACACACCTCAACAAAATGGAGTTTTGAGAGGAAGAACCGAGCAGCTCATCGAAATGGCGACAACGATGCTTGATGAGTACAAGGCCAAGCACTTTTAGGGCGAAGCGGTTGAGACAGCTTGTCATGCAACAAATCGCTTGTATCTTCACAAGCTACTCGGCAAGACGGACATCTGAGCTCCTCACCGGTAACAAACCCCAAGTTGGATACTTTCGAGTATTCGGCTCAAAGTGCTACATTCTTGATAAGCATCATTGTTCAAAATTTGCTCCTAAGTCTCATGAAGGTTTCCTACTAGGTTATGGCTCAAACTCTCACACTTACCGTGTCTACAACAATTTCACCCGAAAGGTTGAAGAGACGGTAGATGTGAAGTTTGATGAATCTAACGGCTCGCATAAGTAGAGCAATTGCCAATTGATGTAGGAGACAAAGACCCTTCGGAAGCAATCCAAGACTTGTCTATTGGCAAGGTACATCCAGCGGAGGTGAAGGAGAGTACCTCGTCCGTCAAGTGGAAGCTTCTACTTCACGACAAGGTGAACCAAGAGTTGATACGGAAGCATCCACATGTGGAACACACCAAGATGAAGAAAAGCGAGGAAGAACATCACGACGTCAACAACCTCCTTCTCCACCACGACAAGAGAGCGACAACGCTAACAATGAAGAAGGCCAAGATGAAGAAGATGTTCAGCAAAACCCAAGCAAAAGCTTTCACGAGTTCGAGCAAGAATTGCTAAAGACCATCCCGTGGAGCAAATCTACAATGATATTCAAACCGGGAGAATCACTCGCTCTAAAACTCATTTAGCTAACTTTTGTGAAAACTATTCTTTCATCTCTAGCATCGAACCTATGAAGGTCGAAGAAGCATTGCAAGATCCGGATTGGATAAATGCTATGCATGAAGAGCTACACAACTTTGAGAGAAACCAAGTTTGGACATTGGTTGAGAAGCCCGACAACAACCACAAAATCATCGGTACAAAATGGGTGTTTACAACAAGCAAGATGAATATGGACAAGTAGTTCGTAACAAAGCACGTCTCGTTGCCCAAGGCTACACACAAGTCGAAGGTATGGACTATGGTGAGACTTATGCTCCCATTGCTAGACTTGAGTCCATTCGCATCTTACTTGCCTATGCTAATCACCATGATATCACCTTGTACCAAATGGACATTAAAAGTGCTTTTGTAAATGGTGAAATAGAGGAGGAAGTTTATGTTAAACAACCTCCCGGCTTTGTCAATCCTAAGAAACCAAATCATGTTTACAAACTTCACAAAGCCCTTTATGGTCTTAAACAAGCTCCTAGAGCTTGGTATAAATGCTTGACTAAGTTCCTTATTGAAAAAGGCTTTGAAATTGGGAAAATTGATTCCACACTTTTTACTAAAAGGGTTAATGGAGAACTATTCGTATGCCAAATTTATGTTGATGATATTATATTTGGTTCAACTAACCCTCATTTTAGTGAAAAGTTTGGAAAGGTAATGTCGGAGAAGTTTGAGATGTCAATGATGAGTGAACTCAAATTCTTTCTTGGGTTGCAAATCAAGCAAACTAAGGAAGGTACATTTGTTTCTCAAACAAAGTACACTAAGGACTTATTCAAGAAGTTCAATATGCAAGAGTGCAAAGGTATGTCTACAACCAGGCCTACTAGTGGACATCTTGATTTGACCAAAGATGGTAAACCAGTTGACCAAAAGGTTTATCGCTCTATGATTGGTTCCTGTTATACCTATGTGCTTCACGTCCCGATATTATGCTAAGTGTGTGCATGTGTGGAAGATATCAAGCTGCTCCTAAAGAATGTCATATTAAGGCCGTAAAAAGGGTAGTGAGATACTTAATTCATACACCAAATTTTGGCATTTGGTATCCTAAGAGGGCCTCTTTCGATCTTGTTGGCTACTCCGACTCGGACTATGCAGGAGACAAGGTTGATAGAAAGTCCACTTAGGGTACTTATCAATTTCTTGGTAGATCTATTGTGTCTTGGTCCTCCAAGAAACAAAACTCGTATCCTTATCTACCGCTTGAGCGGAGTACATTGCCGCTGGTTCATGTTGTGCTCAATTACTTTGGATGACCCAAACTCTTAAAGATTATGGGATATATGTGAAACATGTTCCATTGCTATGTGACAATGAAAGTGCTATCAAAATTGGTCATAATCCCGTACAACATTCTCGAACTAAGCATATTGAAGTTCGTCATCATTTCATTCGAGATCATGTTGCTAAGGGTGACATTAATCTTTAGCATGTTCTTATCAAAAAGCAATTAGCAGATATATTCACTAAACCCCTTGATGAGAAAGTGTTTTGCAGGTTGAGAGGAGAATTTAACATCATTGATGCTTCAAACTTGGAGTAGAAACTCCATTGGATACATGCAAGACATGAGCTTATGACTAATCCATGATATCTCTCTTATGATGGAAATATTATATCCTGGATATATTTGCATCTTGCATGTTATCTAACCCATGTAGGTACTTGGTTGAGACAATTTCCATGAGATTGTAATCAACTCACATCTTGAGCAATCTCTACATCACCAAGTCTCTACACTATGGTGGTTGAAGACAAGGAAACACGGAATCATTCAAACATGTCCTTTGACAAACTCTATGTTGAGCTTCATGATTATCATTTTTGGATACACAAGTGCTACTCCTTGCAAGAACTAACCCATGTAGGTAGATGTACTCAAATTCCAAGTGGTGCTCCCAACTCTTGATGAGCTACATCAACCTTGAGCAACCCACACAAGTTCAACTACATGGTCAACACCACCAACCAAGGTATGTTATTCCATCTTAGAGAAGCTTTACTCCGAGTCATGAGCTAAAGCAACTCGACAAGATGTGAATACATCAAGATGCTTAAATGAAAGATGGTAACCCCATTTTGAGCTTAAACGATGAGTTTTGACCTATGATCAAGTGATCTCACTTGACTCCTAAGTCAATATACTCTAACATAGGTGACTTTGTCGCCGACCATCTCTAGATGAAGTTCTCTCGTGTTCTTTTCTGAGTTTTTGCATTTGTCTCATGCATATTTGTTTCCCCTTCAAAAAAACTTCATCTAGATTTCTTTCTTTTCTTTTTACATTGCTCTGCATTTCCTGCATCCAATACACTTCATATCATTTAATTAATTCCTTGCAAATCTTTGTGAGATCTTACTATTCTAGTGAGCTAAGGAGACAAGTGTTTTCTCTGTGATGAACTCGGTTTCATCGATTTGTTGTTTTCGGTCCAACGAATCCTTCCGGTACAAGCTGAAGCATACCACTCGGTGCCACCAATTTCACAACAGGAAAAACAGTTTGCCACTTATTCTGTGTTTCTTCTGATCCAACTCCACTCAATGAATCTTGTCCTCTACAAGCATCACAATTTTATCCAGTGCTTTGTGTTGTGACTCAAGGACCAAACCCATACACAACAAATTCAGAAGACCCTTCTTGGAAATTGATGTCAAAGGGGAGAGAGATCACATCAAAGCTTATCACTTCCAAAAGGGAGAGTATTACTTCCACAGGGGGAGAAATAGATCTCCAAGGGGAGAGAATACTCAAATAGAAAGTATTTCTCAAGGCTCCCAGATGCTTGATGTTCAAGAGGAGAGATGCCACATGTATTTTTGGGGGAAAGACATGTTCATATGTGCTTAGTTGCATTTGCTCTGTTCTTTATATCTTTTAGCCCTAATTTTACATTCCCTATCTTCTCCCAGTATCCCATGCTACATTCAGGGGGAGCAAGAGCTCTAAGGGAAAGGAATCATTTAAATTCATTGCATATCTTTACTCTTGGGGACATGTCTAATCCAATGTGGTACTCAGTACTCACTCTCTACATGTCATCCCAGTCTTGGTATTCTTGTGGTTTCTTCTGTTTGCTCTAGCTAGTAGATGTACCTGTGTTATCTAACCTTGTTTGTGCAGGTTCATTCCACCCTAAACCAACTCAAGACTACAAAGGTAAGTATATGCATCACACTCATGTGTATGAGGAATTCTTGCTGATGTACATACTGTTTGCAAGAAGGACTCATGAGCATGAAGGTATTTTCTTTAATATTCTTTGCTCTGATGCATATGGCCAAGATACATGTAACACATTGCCTACTCTGTCATGGTTTTGCTCTCACATGCTTCTATATTCCAAATTCACATGATTGCATACATGTAGGGGAGCCTATGCTAGTTACATGTCTTTCCGAAGCTTTACTTGCTATTCTTTATATCTTTATCTAAAGCTTTGATGTATGTTGTGCCATCAATTACCAAAAAGGGGGAGATTGAAAGCACAAGTGCTCCCTATGTGGTTTTGGTAATTAATGTCAACATATCTCTTGTTGGACTAACACTTTTATCTAGTATATTTCAGATAAGTTCAACAATGGAGTGGCATGGACTAAAGGATGTGGGAACTCCTTCAAGATGCTAAGGACAAAGGATTGACTCAAGCTTCAAGCTCAAGATTCTTCATTTTACATTTTAGTGATCCAAGATCACATTGAGTCTATAGGAAAAGCCAATACTATCAAGGAGGGATGTGGTGTTGCTTAATGAGCCTCTTGCTTCATGTGCTTAGTGATATGCTCCAAAACCCTCAACTACTTTCCCACTTCCACACATATGACCTAAACCTAAAGTCAAACTCGGCCCCACCGATTCTTTCTATCCGGCGCCACCGAGTTCGGATGTCATAGCCACTGCCACAAACCCTAGGCAAATCGGTTTCACCGATAGGGATCTCAGTCTCACCGAGATGGGATTGTAATCTCTCTGTGTATGTCCATTACCAAAATCGGTCTCACCGAGTTTGTGCAATCGGTACTACCGAGATTACAATGCAAACTCTCTGGTTAACTTATTACCAAAATCGGTCTCACCGATTTTGAGTAAACGGTACCACCGAGTTTGTCTGGCCAACTCTCCGGTTAGCTAATTACCAAAATCGGTCTAACCGAGTTTGTGTAATCGGTCTCACCGAGATTACGTTATGCCCTAACCCTAACCATATCGGTCCTACCGAGTTGCATATCGGTCCCACCGAAAACCCTAACGGTCACTAGGTTTACTAAATCGGTCAGACCGAGTTTGTTGATTCGGTCCCATCGAGTTTGGTAAATTGTGTGTAATGGTTAGACTTTGTTTGGAGGCTATATATACCCCTCCACCTCCTCTTCATTCGTGGAGAGAGCCATCAGAACAAACCTACACTTCCAACTTACCAGTTCTGAGAGAGAACCACCTACTCATGTGTTGAGGCCAAGATATTCCATTCGTACCATATGAATCTTGATGTCTAGCCTTCCCCAAGTTGCTTTCCACTCAAATCTTCTTTCCACCAAATCCAAATCCTGTGAGAGAGAGTTGAGTGTTGGGAGACTATCATTTGAAGCACAAGAGCAAGGATTTCATCATCAACACACCATTTCTTACTTCTTGGAGAGTGGTGTCTCCTAGATTGGCTAGGTGTCACTTGGGAGCCTCCGACAAGATTGTGGAGTTGAACCAAGGAGTTTCTAAGGGCAAGGAGATCGCCTACTTCGTGAAGGTCTACCGCTAGTGAGGCAAGTCCTTCGTGGGTGGCGGCCATGGTGGGATAGACAAGGTTGCTTCTTCATGGACCCTTCGTGGGTGGAGCCCTCCGTGGTCTCGCAACCGTTACCCTTCATGGGTTGAAGTCTCCGTCAACGTGGATGTGCGATAGCACCACCTATCGGAACCACGACAAAAACATCCGTGTCTCCAATTGCGTTTGAATTCTCCAAACCCTTCCCTTTACTTTCTTGCAAGTTGCATGCTTTACTTTCCGCTGCTCACATATGATGTCTACTACACAACCTTCTTCTTGTAGACGTTGTTGGGCCTTCAAGTGCACAGGTTTGTAGGACAGTAGCAAATTTCCCTCAAGTGGATGACCTAAGGTTTATCAATCCGTGGGAGGCGTAGGATGAAGATGGTCTCTCTCAAACAACCCTGCAACCAAATAACAAAGAGTTTGTTGTGTCCCCAACACACCCAATACAATGGTAAATTGTATAGGTGCACTAGTTCAGCGAAGAGATGGTGATACAAGTGCAATGGGGATGGTAGATAAAGGTATTTGTAATCTGAAATAATAAAAACAGCAAGGTCACAAGTGATAAACGTGAGCGTAAACGGTATTGCAATGATAGAAAACAAGGCCTAGGGTTCATACTTTCACTAGTGCAAGTTCTCTCAACAATAATAACATAGATAGATCATATAACAAGCCCTCAACCAGTGGCGGAGACACCGCCCAGCGACCCTGGGCACTTGCCCGGGCTCGCTGGAGCGGCGACAACAGCGATCGACAAAAATCTAATGAGACAAACCTGTTCGGTTTTCTGCTTTACCCGGGCAAAAAAAACATTTGGGCCTTTGTTTACGATACAGTTGGCAGCCCAGGCCAAAACAATTGGCGTGAGGGATTCAGCAGATCGATCTCTCTTCCCTAAAAAACAGATCGATCTCTCCTACTCCCCCTTTCTCTGTTAGTCTCTCGAGGCGGCCTTGAGGCTGGCGGCTGCCGGCTGGCCTTGAGCCCTAGGCAGTTAGGCCTTGACGGCCCGTGGCGAGACGCCACGGCGCCACAGGGAGGTCTAATCCTCCTCATCCGCTCCTTCCGCTCATTCAGCTTCAGTTCTTTCGGTAAGAATCCTCCATGAAAATTAGGGCTAGGGATTGAATCTCCCAAGACCTCAAGCACAACTTCAAAAGAGCAGCAGCGCTGCGCTCCTCTATGCTATGATGTTAGTTAAATTCTTAATTACTACTACTACATGCCTTCAGAAGAAACAATCTTCATACGGAAGTGTTTGATGATTTTTTTTACATCTGAAAAGTCATTTGGCAATGAACCAATAGACTTAGGGCTTAAATTTAGAGAAGTATGCTGATGGCTAGAGAAAAATTATATTTGTTGGATGCTGGAAAGTGGAAACTTGTTACTTGTAGCTCATTTTTTTATTTACTTATGTAGCAACTAACTTCAATTTTTAACATCAAATTTCAGAGATGAGGTGGTTTTTGGTTAATAGAGCAAGCACTTGAAAATGTGAATGGTGTGTAAACGGAAATAGAAGTTGAGGAAGCAGACAACACCTCACATTGCTAATGAATTTAATCCAAATGAGATTGAGCATTTCTTGCAATCTGATCTCGGAAAGGGCATTTGCCTTGTGATTTTCTTTAGTGCACTATTGGTATGTCCCATGTGACCATATCTATTTTTGCAAGCTTTCTATTTTGAATATATTCACATCTCACAGCTAAATTTATTTGAATTATAAATCCATTTTATCCTCTGATGTCTTCTAGGACTTTGGTAACATGGCGAGTTTGCCACTATGCAAGGCTGGTTTTGCGTCCTTCTTTTGGCAAAAATGAACAAGTAAAAGATGCTTTTTATGGTGGCAAAAGAAATTTCACACCGACATCTGGTATGGATAGCTTTACTTTTGTTGGCAACATGGCGAGTTTTCCTCTATGCAAGGCTAGTTATATGTCTTACATTTGTCAAGTTTAGTTTATTTGGTCTATGAAACTTCATTTTTGTGACACTATTATGTTTATGTTTTCACTTAGTTATTAATGTGGATTTGTGGTTTGGATGTTTGGTGCTATATTATATGTTGCGTATCCGAATACCCGATTATTGATTTTAAATTATACACTTAGGCCCAACTTGCCCAGGCTCCGCCACTGCCCTCAACATGCAACAAAGAGTCACTCCAAAGCCACTAATAGCGGAGAACAAACGTAGAGATTATGGTAGGGTACGAAACCACCTCAAAGTTATTCTTTCGGATCGATCTATAAAAGAGTTAGTACTAGAATAACACCTTAAGACACAAATCAACCAAAACCCTAATGTCACCCTAGATACTCCATTGTCACCTCAAGTATCTGTGGGCATGATTATACGATATGCATCACACAATCTCAGATTCACCCAACCAACATAAAAGTACTTCAAAGAGTGCCCCAAAGTTGCTACCGGAGAATCAAGAACGTGTGCCAACCCCTATGCATAGGTTCATGGGCGGAACCATAAGTTGGTCACCAAAACATACATCAAGTGGCACATGATATCCCATTGTCACCACAGATAAACACGGCAAGACATACATCAAGTGTTCTCATAAAAGACTCAATCCGATAAGATAACTTCAAAGGGGAAAATCAATTCATCACAAGAGAGTAGAGGGGGAGAAACATCATAAGATCCAACTACAATAGCAAAGCTCGGGATACATCAAGATCGTGCCATAGAGGGAACACGAGAGAAAACACGAGAGAGAGATCAAACACATAGCTACTGGTACATACCCTCAGCCCCGAGGGTGAACTACTCCCTCCTCGTCATGGCGAGCACCGGGATGATGAAGATGTCCATCGGAGATGGATCCCCCTCCGGCGAGAATGCGGAAAGTGGCCCGATTGGTTTTCGTGGCTCACGGAGGATTGCGGCAGCGGAACTCGATCTAATCTCTGTTACGGAAGTTTTAGAATGCGTGGGTATATATGGGTGAAAGAAGTGCGTCGGTGGAGCTACGGGGCCCCACAAAGGCGGGGCGCGCCCGGGGTGGCGCGCCCCCACCCTCGTGAGCACCTCCCGTATCTTCGACGTGGGGTCCAAGTCCATCGGTGGGTTTCCTTCCAAAAATAACTTCTCTAGTTGACTTAGTTCCGTTTTGACTCCGTCGATATTCCTTTTCCTCGAAACCACGAAATAGGCATAAAACAACAAATGCAGGCTGGGCCTCTGGTTAATAGGTTAGTCCCAAAAATAATATAAAAGTGGATAATAAAGCCCAATATTGCCTAAAACAGTAGATAAAGTAGCATGGAGCAATCAAAAATTATAGAATCGTTGGAGCGTATCAAGCATCTAAGCTTAATTCCTGCTCGTCCTCGGTAGGTAAATGATAAAAAAGAATTTTTGATGCGGAGTGATATTTTCGCATAATTTAAATGTAAATCTTCTTACTTGTGATATGAATATTCAGATCCGAAAGATTCAAGACAAAAGTTCATATTGACATAAAAATAATAATACTTCAAGCATACTAACTAAGCAATTATGTCATCTCAAAATAACATGGCCAAAGAAAGTTCATCCCTACAAAATCATATAGTTAGGCTATGCTTCATTTTCGTCATACAAAGATGTTCCCAACTTCTATACCCCCGATGACAAGCCAAGCAATTGTTTGATACTTAAATAATCTCAAAGTTTTTCAACCTTCACGCAATACATGGCTTGAGCCATGGATATAGCACTATGGGTGGAATAGAATATGATGATGGGATTGTGTGGAGAAGACAAAAAGGAGAAAGTCTCACATTGGCGAGGCTAATCAGCGGGCTATGGAGATGCCCATCAATTGATGTCAACATGAGGAGTAGGGATTGCCATGCAGCGGATGCACTAGAGCTATAAGTATATGAAAGCTCTACAAAAGAAACTAAGTGGGTGTGCATCCAACTTGCTTGCTCCACGAAGACCTAGGGCACTTTGAGGAAGCCCATCATTGGAATATACAAGCCAAGTTCTATAATGAAAAATTCCCACTAGTATGAACAAGACAACTTATGAGACTCACTATATGAAAAACATGGTGCTACTTTGAAGCACAATATATGAGACTCACTACATGAAGAACAAGGTGCTACTTTGAAGCACAATATATGAGACTCACTACATGAAGAACAAGGTGCTACTTTGAAGCACAAGTGTGGAAAAAGAGATAGTAGCATTGCCCTTTTTTGGGCCTTTTTTTGCCTTTTTTTGGCAATGCTCTAATAATGATGATCATCACACTTCTATTGATTACAACATAAGGATTACAACTCGAAACTAGAACAAGATATGACTCTATATGAATGCCTCCGGTGATGTGCGGGATGGTGCAATGAATCAAGAGTGACATGTATGAAAAATAATGCATGGTGGCTTTGCCACAAATCGATGTCAACTACATGATCATGCAATGGGAATATGACAAAAGTAAAGTATGTCATGATGATGATGAGCGGAGCGGTGGAAAGTTGCATGACAATATATCTCGGAATGGCTATGGAAATGTCATAATAGGCAGGTATGGTGGCTGTTTTGAGGAAGATATAGGGAGGTTTATGTGTGATAGGCGTATCATATCACGGGGTTTGGATGCACCGTGAAGTTTGCACCAACTCTCAAGGTGAGAAAGGGCAATGCACGGTACCGAAGAGGCTAGCAAAGGCGGAAAGGTAAAAGTGCGTATAATCCATGGACTCAACATTAGTCAAAAGAACTCATATACTTATTGCAAAAATTTAAAGTCATCAAAATCAAGTACTACGCATGCTCCTAGGGGATAGATTGGTAGGAAAAGACAATCGCTCATCCCGACCGCCACTCATAAGGATGCACAAGCCGGTGTCGTGGGTTTGTCATGGCGAGATGTCCTCGTGAAAGGACTTAGTCGTGGAGCCATCGCTACGTGTTAACTTGAAGAGGTTAAAGCGGACACAAGGACACGAGAGTTTATACTAGTTCGGCCCCTTCGATGAAGGTAAAAGCCTACGTCTAGTTGTGATGGAATTGATGGGGTTTCGATGACTAGGGAGCAAACAAGCTTCGCCTAGGCCTCGAGTTGTTGTTGTCTGTCTCAAACTGCCGCCGGGCTGTCCCCTTATATACAGGTGGCCTTGGTCGGTTTCTGAAGTCGACGCCGGTTCATAGGCGTATCCGGCTCGGTCTCTACTATTCCTAACTTAAAACACAAGATACATATTGGCGGCGGTTCTGACTCTGGCGTGAACCGGCTATGGGCCATAAGCCCTCTGCTATCTACTTGGGCTTTAACATGTTCAACTCTTTGGTGAAGTTAACCCGGCTGCTCGGCGGTTTACTAGTGGTAATATCCCCAACATTAGGCCCCAGTTGATTTGAACAGGTTCATGTCAATCCTTAGTAAAAGCTTCGTCTTACGCATCTTTGTATTATGCGGTAAACCGCCGTGATGTCATCTTATGCGACCGTCATGAACCGGCATGACGTCACCTGTCATAAAGTTATCCATGGTATCTTTTGTTAATAGACCTGCGAGAATCGAGGCGGCAGCTCTGCTTCCAAGCCCCACTGCTCCTCGATTTTCGCGCCTGACACATGTTCCTAGCCTTATAAATAGGCCCGAGGGGTCATTTCTTTTTCCCCTTCGTTCCCTTCTTCTTCGTCTTCCTTGCGCCGCCCTGCTTCAGAGCTCCATCGCCGCCATCGATCTCAGCTCCGTCCTTGGCCGCTGCATCAACCTGAGCGTACCAGAATAATGCAGCGACCTTCCTTTTCTTCCTCAGCTCCGGTAAGCCTTCTTTCCTTCCCCCCGTAGATCTGTTCTAGGGTTCTTGTGTTCTTCAGCGTTCATCAGATGCTTCTCGTTCGTATAGCAGTCTTCAGATAAAACTGTAAACCTTGGTCTCATGAATCGACAACTTGTACCATCCGTTTGTCCTTACACCTCTCAGGGCCATAGATCAATCTGTATCTTTGCTCATGGATTCAACATCTGCTCCTTTTCAAATCTTGAATATTCACTTCTTTTTCTGAACATGCTCCAGATCCGATAACTGTTAAGCAATCTTGTGAAACCTGTTTTCACCGCAGTTCTAACTTCTGCATCATTGCTAAATTAGGCGGTTTAGCTACGTAGAAAAATCGATAACTTCGGCATATACCATTAGCCCCGTCTTGAACCGCCCGGTGATTAGCTAAATAGTGTCGCTTCTGAACTCCGGTTTATAAATAACTTCTTCGGTTTAATACTGAATGCATTGGTGTATATCTTTCCAACATATCTTTGAACCGGTGTAAATATTGCAGACTGTACCATGGCCAAGCAAGTATATGATTGCAATTGGGTCGCTTCTCGAGTGACGAGACACAGTGGAGAACTTAGTCAAAATTGGCACTTTGGGCAAAAAGATGTCATTCCTTTGGAGGGTCCTGGCCCGGAAAGTGCTCGGAACAAAGATGGAGAAGTTGTTGTTTTCTTGACCATCGGCCCGGGGCTTCAGTCCACCAGTTCAAAGTTTTATCGGGATGTCTTGGCCAACTTCAATTGCATCCACAAGATATTGGCCCTAACTCCGTAACCAATATCTGTCACTTCCAAGTGCTTTGTGAGGTGTTCTTTCAAGAGGAGCCCTCAGTTGAACTATTTAGAGATTGTTTCCATCTAAACCGCCGCACCGAATTCTCAGACGGCCCCAACACAGAACTAGGCGGCATGGCGATTCAAAAGCGAAAAGAAGTTACTTATCCTCACGCCAAACTGCACAGCCGTCCCAAAGAATGGAATGCTACATGGTTCTACTGCAAAGATACTTCACCTGATGGAGAAAACCCATTACCGGGTTACCGTCCGGAACGGTTAAGCAATACACATCCTCTCCCTCAAAGATTGACTGCAAGGGAGAGAAGCAAATATGCTCCTCAATTATCCAAGCTCCGAGCCTTCATGGCTAATGGGCTGATCGGAGTTGACCTTGTCTGCTGCTGGATATCTTGGAGCGTACTACCCTTAAGCCGGCGCTCCGGTTTGACGTGTGAATACACAGAAGACTTAAAAGACCCTCTACGGCACATTGAAGTGCAGTTGTCAGACGATGAAGTCACTGAGGCTGTTAAGAAGATGTTGAATGAACCTGAGACTGCCTGCGCTCAAACCGGCCTGCTTCCTTTTTCTGCCAAGAACAAAACGCCAGCTGTAAGCCTCATATCATATATCTTTATGAAACCTTGCCATGTTTTTAAATACCCTCGGTTAACTTTAACGCCTTTCAAACATGGTGATGATCCATTTTGGAGCAAAAAGACTCCTCAGGAGAAACCGGAGAAGGCAATCCGGCCCAAGACCCGAGTTGTGAAGAAACCGGCCCACCGAAAGAGAACCACTCCCTCTTCCGATCCTCCGGTGATGACGATGTGGGTAATCCGGACCTTGAGGTAGAACTTGACCCACTTGGTTTACTTTTCACCGCCTTATTGATAATAATTATTGTCGAGGATGAAGCTGAGGTCGATCATCTTGTGTAGAGGTAATCACTCTTTCTTCGGATTCAAACCCTTTACCTTCACTAAAAATCCGTCGGGCAAACCGGCAAGTTAAATTCTCTCATCCCCTTGCTTACTTGCACCGAAACTTTCTTATGAAGACACAACAACCTGGCTTCGCCGCACAACCCGGCATAGCGGTCGGTAGTTACCTCCGCGGTTTACCAAAGCAGTCCGGTTCGGAAACGCCATTCGAGAGGTCTCTAACTGTTTTGTTAATGCTTATCCTAAAGCGGGTTGTTTTTGGCAACCTCTTAATCCCTCTGACTCCGATTATCAGGGCACTTCTCATTCTTCTTCCGGCGAGTCCTCGGCCACCCAGCTCCCACCACTCAAGATTGTGCTTGGGTGAGTCGTTTTACTGATAATTCTGCTTGACATAGTACTTTCCATATTTACTGGATTCATTTATTTTTTCACTTTTAGGACCAAGCCTAGGCCCAGCAAAAAAGCTCGTCTGGACAAAGCGGCGGAAGAAGATGACACTCTTGAAGCGGCGAGCGATAGATCCGGAAGAACCTATCCATGATGATGTGATGAACGACCCACCACCGCAAGACCATGATGTTGCTGCTGAAGATGTGCATGTTGATGCCTCGGGCCCAGTTAATCAACCCACGAGCGCTGTCCAAACTGATAAGACAGCGAGCCCTTCCAAGCAGACCGACAATCCGGCGACCCCAATGCGAACCGGCGAAGCCAAGGATGATGATGTCATTATTACTGGCTTCGGTCATTCTGATCCGGGCAATCCTGTCGTTTTGTCCAAGCACACCGCAAAAGACGAGTTTGCCGCTTTTGGTAAAGGAAAATGGAACACTGATTTAGCTACTTTTGCTACTCTGGACCCTCAGGAACTTTATTCGGCTATCTGAATCGGCTACATACCAGCCGTGATTGTGAAGCTGGTTTGGTAAAAATGATGAAGGATAAATATGACGTAAATTTCATACAACTCTCCTTGCATATTTCAATCTGTCAACTCCAGTAGCCCCCAAGTGACGGTTTGAAGATAGTAACTTAAACCGGGACTTTCCGACTTGAACCTTTTTTGAATGAAGTTTTACTTTGAGGTTGTAGCCCCCAAGGGCCGGTTTAACTTAAATAAGCTAAACCGGGACTTTGTCTGATAAGAATTCGGTGCCACGGAAGGTAGAACAAATACACATTAGCCCCCAAGTGCCAAGTTGAATACTTGTATTGATCTTGGGACTTAGATGAAATTTGTAGGATAAAAGCAACTATGCATTAGCCCCCAAGTACCAAGGGCCTAACCTGTTATGTGGTACTTCAATTACGCATCATAATCGTTAATCAATGACACGTGTGCGGTGACCTAATCAAGAAAAGAAAGCCAAGTTCTTGATCTTCAAGAAAACCTGAAATCTCAACGGTGAAACCTCAAAAGCCAAAGGCGAATTAACCAGCGCTTTAAGGGTCATGGAAAAGCTTAAAGAGGATTTCAACAAGGAACGGGCAGATTGGGCCAATGAAAAGGTCGCTTTACATCAAAGGGCACAAAAGGCTGAAGCTGCACTCAAACCGGTGGTAGATGAGCTGACCAGCATAAAGCGTCAAGTGCATGCTATGACCGTTGCCGTCTTTGGTAAGCATTTTTATGTTCTGCAGTAACGATGACTACTCATATTGTAGCCGGTTTAACAACACTTTGAATGATTCGAGGGACACGTATTGGCCACTTGGGATCAGATGTGCGGAAGAAGCGAAAGCCGCCTATACATTGATAGAACAACTATATCTGACGGCATAGCGAATCATCAACCTTGCTTCTCACAACAACCGGCCCCGACCTTGATTCAGGACACCATCAAGAGGTTGTCAATGCTTCTGCCGGATTGAAGAATTGAAGAAATCTGCTGCGAACCGGCGCTTCTCGCGCCTTAATCCGGGCAAAAGCATGGGTTCCAGACTTTGATCCTGTTGAAGCGGCCCAAGGCTTCCCAAGTGTGAAGGAGGGCGGGACAGAATTGATGAAGAGGATCTCGAGCCATAAACCGGGAAGTCGCCCTCGGCTTGTCAATTGGCTGAAGAGGCAAATTTGTCCCACTATCAAGCTTAATCACGATGGTCAAAATAAGCGAGTGGCTGCACCAGTTCTGAAGCGGAGAATCTTATCCCTCAATCCGTAAGCATACTTACGCTCGACATTGGTATCCTTGCTGATCGATCGGCGATGAAGTTGTATTTCAAGCATTAATGGGAATCATTGGACAAGCTGTTGATTTCGGCCCGGGTAGAGGAAGGCGGTGAAGCGGCGCAGAATGATCCGCAACCATCAGAGCAAGCTGGCGACCAAGTGTAAACCGGAAACCGGTTTATATTTGATGTTTCATTATGATATGATGGAAAACAATTATCTCATCTGGGCACCATGTTGCCGTGTAATAGACTAGCTGCCACACTTGGTGCTGATATGCCTTCGTGCATACGTATTGCAACTTATGCTTCCTTTGAATCATCAATGCTAAACCATTATCTGCAAAAAGGTCTTAAAACGCCGCTATGGTTGTACCACCAGCAGGGTCATAATATCGATTGTATATGAAATCAAAGATAACTTCTTAGATTTAAACATATGATCAAATATAACAATATATGATACACTGCCACCATAGGCCATGAAGTTGGTACATGCCAATAAATAAACCGGAGCATTTTAAGAAAAACATTGTCGCAGGCGAACAGCTCCTGTGAATATAAGGTCGGGTTACCGAGTAACCGTTCTGGTTTATAGAAAAGACTAGCATTACCCCCAAAATAGGAGGTTAGCAGAAAATCAAACCGGGCAAGATGTCTCCGGATCAAGAATAGTCCATGTTCCGTCAATTGACAGTCGAACCGGCTTAGCAGTCGTTGGTATAAGAACACAACAAAACATATGCAAATAAGAGAAATATATCTCAAGCAAAGACAAACAGAATCATTTGCAAAAAAGAGGCTATCTGAGTCGATCAAGTGGCATTACCGTGGTCGGACACGACCAAGCCCCCGACAGGCGTAGCTATGGTTCAAGTCAGCCAAGGTCTCCAAATGATGCAATGGCATGACGCCGATCAAGAGGTGTAGCGATGGTTCGGGTTCGACCAAAGCCCCCAAGTGATTACGTGGCCTTAGGCCGATCAAGAGGCGTGTTGGTTCGAGACATGACCAAGTCCCCAAGTGATCTTGTGGCTTCGCGGTCTGAAGGTGTTGCATTGGTTCGGATACGACCAAGCCCCCTAGAGACATGATACAAAGCTTGTTTGAAAAAGCTAACTCGAGGGGTAAACCGGAGGTCGCTTTAAGATAAAAAAAACTCCGTGTAACCACCCATGATATAAAAATAACAGAGACCCCGCTTTAGCTAAGTCTCCGATTTATTATATTGATCATAATATATACATTGTCTTAATATGTACATAAGCAGAGCCTATGGCTCATGTATAGTAAGGCCGAAGATGAGCTATGTTCCAGGGCCTGTTGGTCTCCTCCTCTGACATGCGTGAGTCCTTATGCTCTCGAACATCGATCAGATAGTACGACCCGTTGTGCAGATTCTTGCTGACCATGAAAGGTCCCTCCCAAGGTGGGGATAACTTGTGCATATCAGTCTGGTCTTGGATGAGTCGAAGCACCATATCTCCTTCTTGAAAGGTTCTGGTTTTAACTCGGCGACTATGATATCGGCGAAGATCCTGTCAGTAAATCGCCCGAGCAATGGCGGCGGCGGTGTCACGCTCCTCGTCCAACAGGTCCAAAGCGTCTTGCTGTGCTTCCTCGTTGTCCGCTTCAACATACGCCGCTACACGAGGTGAATCGTAACGTATATCACTGGGGAGGACCGCCTCCGCTCCGTAGACCATGAAGAACGGTGTGTATCCTGTCGATCTGTTGGGTGTGGTGTTGATGCTCCATAACACAGATGGTAACTCCTCAACCCAACATCCCGGCGTTCGTTGTAAAGGAACCATAAGCCGGGCTTGATGCCTCGTAAGATCTCTTGGTTAGCCCTCTGCAGCAGCCCTTTGGACTGTGGGTGAGCTACTGATGACACGTCAAGCCGGATGTGCTCACGCTCACAAAACTCCTTCATAGTGCCCTTGGACAAGTTGGTACCATTATCAGTAATGATATTGTGCAGAAAGCCAAACCGGAAAATCACCTTTTTAATGAATTGAACCGTCGTGGCTGCATCACACTTGCTCACGGGCTCCGCTTCAACCCACTTTGTAAACTTGTCCACTGCCACCAAAAGGTGGGTCTTCTTGTCCTTGGACCTTTTGAAGGGGCCAACCATATCCAGTCCACAAGTGCATAAGCGGCCAAGTAATTGGAATCATTCTCAATTCTTGAGCCGGCACATGAGCGCGCCTTGAGAATTTCTGACAGCCATCGCATCATCTCACTAGGTCCTCCGCATCAGCATGGGCAGTCAACCAGTAGAAACCGTGACGAAACGCCTTAGCTACCAGCGATTTTGAACCGGCATGGCGACCACAATCCCCTTCATGTATTTCACGCAAAATTTCACAGCCTTCCTCAGGGGACACACAGCGCTAAAACGCTCCTGATACACTGCAATGATGCAACTCGCCATTGATAATAGTCATGGACTTGGATCGCCGGACTATCTGCCTGGCCAGAGTCTCGTCCTCTGTAACTTCGCCCGGTTCATGTCACGCAAGATAAGGAACTGTCCAATCCGGTATGACATGTAAGGCTGCCACCTGGCTGAGCCTCCGGATCAGGAATGGCCAAATCCTCTTCACCAAGGAGCTTGGTGACGGGTTATGCGAACATCTAAAAAGGCGTTAGGCGGGACGGTTTCTGTTGAGAGCCCAGTAGGCCTAAAGCGCCCGCCGCCGTTCTTCCGTCATCCACATGATCCACTGGTAACCCTTAAAGTGGCCGCAACAATATCCACCTCACGACGATAAGCTACCATGGCGGATCCTTGGAATCCCAAGTGCGAAACATGATGAGCCACGGTCCGAGTCACGAAGCATTTAACCCGGTGAGATTCATCTCCTTTGCCATCCGAAGACCATGAAGCAAAGCTTCATACTCAGCTACATTATTAGTACAAGGGAACATTAAGCGGAGAGCGTAACAGAACTTATCACCTCGTGGGAAAGTTAATACGACTCAGCCCCGAGCCCTCCAATTGCTTGGACCCATCAAAATGGATAGTCCAATAAGTGTGATCCGGCTTCTCTTCAGGTGCTTGTAGCTCCGTCCAATCATTGATGAAATCAACAAGTGCTTGAGATTTGACCGCCGTCTGAGGCACATATTGCAAACCGTGTGGTCCAAGCTCTATAGCCCACTTGGCAATCCGGCCAATCGCCTCCTTGTTCTGAATTATATCTCCCAAAGGAGGCGGTGACCCTTTGTGATAGGATGTCCCTGGAAGTATTGTTTAAGCTTCCGGCTCGCCATGAAAACACCAAACACCAGTTCTTGCCAATGTGGGTACCTTTGCTTGGACTCAATAAGTACCTCGCTGATATAGTAAACAGGACTGAACCGGATACTCTTTGCCCGCCTCTTTGCGCTCCACCACAATAGCCACGCTTGTTGCGAGCATTAGCCGCTACATATAGTAGCAATGGTTCCTTGTCAATCGGAGCTGCAAGAACGGGTGGATGGGCTAATTGCCGCTTTAAGTCCTCAAACGCTTCATCAGCAGCCAAACTCCAGACGAATTGATCCGTCTTCTTCAGCATCTGGTACAAGGGGATCGCCTTCTCACCGAGGCGGCTGATAAACCGGCTTAGCGCGGCAATCCGTCCTGCCAAGCGCTGAACGTCATTGATACACTTCGGTTTAGCCAGGGAGGTGATAGATGTAATCTTCTCCGTATTAGCTTCAATTCCCCTGTTGGACACAAGAAAACCCGATAACTTGCCTGCTGGTACACCAAAAACGCATTTGGCCGGGTTGAGCATCGTCTTGTAAGTCCGTAGGTTATCAAAGGTTTCTTTCAAATCGTCAATCAGCGTCTCCTTCTTCCTTGACTTGACCACCATATCATCCACATAGGCATGCACATTACGGCCGATCTGTTTATGAAGGCAATTCTGTACACACCGTTGATAAGTTGCCTGGGAGCTCTTGAGCCCAAAAGGCATAGATACATAGCAGAAGGCTCCAAAGGGAGTTATGAACGTTGTCTTCTCTTGGTCCTTAACTGCCATCTTGATCTGATGATAACCAGAATATGCATCCAGAAAACTCAAACGCTCACATCCCGCGGTGGCATCGGTAATCTGGTCAATGCGGGGGAGGGCAAAGGGGTCTGCTGGACAAGCTTTGTTAAGGTCTGTGTAATCCACACACATGCGCTAAGTGTCGTTTTTATTAAGAACCAGCACCAGATTAGCAAGCCATTCTGGATGGAAGACTTCAACAATAAAACCGGCCGCTAAGAGCCTGGCCACCTCCTCTCCAATAGCTTTGCGCCGTTCCTCGTTAAACCGGCGGGCGCTTCACGGTTTGTACTTAGGATCAAGATTAAGAGTGTGCTCGGCGAGTTCCCTTGATACACTGGCATGTCGGAAGGCTTCCATGCAAAAATGTCCCTATTCTCACGGATGAACTTCGATGGCGTGCTTTCCTATTTCGGGTCCAAGTTGGCGCGATAGTGAACTGCTTGGGCGAATGCATCACGCGAAGTCAACAAAGCTTAGTCTCGGCCGCCGATTTGAACTTTAAATCCGGATCATGCTCTGTAGTTGGCTTTTCAGCGGGGTCATGTCGGCGGATCAACATTGTCCTTGTAATATTTTAACTCTTTCGTAGCACAAACCGACTCTACATAGGCCGCATCACCTTCCTCGCATTCCAAAGCAATCTTGCGGCTTCCATGAACCGTTATCGTTCCCTTGTGACCCGGCATCTTGAGATGTAAATAGATATAACAAGGACGTGCCATGAATTTGGCATAAGCCGGCCGCCCAAATAGAGCATGATATGGGCTCCGGATCTTCACCACTTCAAAAGTCAGCGTCTCGGACCGGGAATCATGATCGTCCCCAAAGGCCACCTCCGGAGCTATCTTGCCAACAGGATATGCTGACTTGCCAGGTACCACACCATGGAATACTGTATTGGACGGTTTAAGATTTTTATCTGTCAGCCCCATCTGGCGGAAGGTCTCATAATATAAGATGTTAATGCTGCTCCCCCATCCATGAGCACTTTGGTGAATTTATAACCTCCCACGAGGGGCTACCACCAATGCTAGCTGACCCGGATTGTCAACTTTGGAGAGGGTGATCCTCTACGCTCCATACGATTGGTTGTTCCGACCAGCGTAAATAACGATGGTACGGCCGGTTCAGCAGAATTCACCGCTCGCTTATGGAGTTTCGGTCTCGCTTATCCAAGCTAGTCGTGAAAACATGATATTGCCCACTATTCAAGCTGCTTTGGATGGCTCACGATAACCCATTGCTGCTGCTGGCTGTAACCACCTTGGTTATTACGATTATTACGATTGTTATGTCCACCACGATTGCCATTTGAAGCTGAACGGAAGCTCCTCCATCGTGACCCGGCCCATGGAAACCGGATCTGAACCGCCGCTGAAAGCGGAAAGCATTAGAATTCTTGAACTCCTGCATAATGTAACAGTCCTTCCAAAGGTGGTTTGCGGCACCTCCTTCGTCCGATGCTTGGACGGGGCTGGTTCAACAAATAGTTTACGCGATCCGGGTTAGGATTCGGAGCTCCACCGCGATTCGCCGCTTTACCCTTACGTCGCTGACCCTTGTCCTGCGTGTTAGTATTAGCCACAAAATCATCCGCTTTACGTTTGCCTCCGTTCCCATGACCTGCCGTGTTGTGTTGCTGACCCTTGGAGTTGCTGTTCTTTTTTCCCTTCCCTGCCTTGTCATCCTCAGACTCGGGATCCTTGGTACTATCAGAATCAGCATACTTCACTAAAGCACCCATGAGGGTTCCAATTTCGATACAAAATCGCTTCATTCGTCCCAATTTTAACCCGAGGCGTAAACGGCGGTTGCCTTCGGTGTTATAATCGCAGAATCAACGTTGATCTGATGCGGCGAGTGCAAAATTTCCGAGACACGGCGTACCCAATGGGTTGTTGACTCTCCTTCCTCCACAGACACACGAGCCGCTAAGTCCACTATTGGCATGGGCTATTTACAGGTATCCTTAAAATGTTGTATAAGCCGGGCTATAAGCTGGGCCCATGGCTGATAGAATTGGGTGGCAAGCCCTTTAACCGGTCTGAGCCGTCCATTCAAGCATCATGGTAAAGTACTTTGCACTGCGGCATCATCCACATCTAGCATCTCCATGGCCATCTCGTAACTCTCTACCCATGCTTACGGAGACAAATCGGCGGTGTAATTTGGTACCTTCGCGGACCCTTGAAGTCTTTAGGTAGCGCACATTGCATAGGCGGGGATGAGGCAGGGCACCCCCAAGGAGCTAGAAGTGACCCTGGCTCGACTAAAATAGTGGGACGAACGGCGTAAGTTGGCGTGCCTCGTCTTGTCTTGCTAACTTCGGCCTCCCTGCGTGCGGGCCGGTCTACCACTTCACGAGCATCACGAAGACCGCTGCCGGGTTATTGCCACGGGCCGCTTCACGGTTCCGTGTGTTGCCAATCTGGCCGGCTCCTCCACCGCTGCTGTAGCTCCGGCTCGGACGAGGTGGAATGAATCCGATCCGCGGCTGTATGAGTATGCCTCTGTTGAATCAAAGCGGTCCGAAGGAGTTCCTTGACCGGCGTGTCTCCACCGCTGCGGGGAATCACCTTCGATCGGGATGGCCTCAATCGTGAAGCCGCTGCGACAAGATTGTCCATAGGATTGGAATAATGACCGGAGGTGTATGCGGACGGCTGATGCGATATTGCTCTGCCGAGGAGGTTCCATTAGGCGACGTTGGACCGGCGCGCCTGGCCCCGGCGCCTCCGCCCGGTTTACCTCTGGCGGATTACTGGTTCCTGCTCCTGGGGTGTGAAAGAGGTTTCTGGCGTCAAAAACGGAAGGCAAACGGGACCTGTGCTTCCGCTTCAAGACCTCATGTGACGCGTTCTGATCCAGCATAAGCTTATAGGCCTGGGCGTCTAAAGCGGCCCGCTCTGCGGCCATCCTGTTGTTCCCAGCTGCCAGGTCGGCCTTGGCACGGCGATCTGCTCCCTCACCTTTGCAATTTCTGCATTATGGGCATCTGATCCGTCGGGTTGGCCTACGCCATGAAACACGGCTAAGCGCAACAAAGCAGATCGAGATAAGACTTGAGCGGCGGGCGCATGGGACCTCCTGCCCGGCTGCCGCTGCGCTGATGATCCGGAGAACATTGCTTTGCTGCGGTCGAAGAGTGGATCGCCCGGCTTGTGTACCCGGCCATGAATATTCCAACCCGGTTGGGCAGATCGGAGGAGTCGGAATCTGTCACCATCGGAACAGCCCCCAATCCGGTCATCTTGCAAGCGTCTGACGATTCGGTTTCTCCGGTTGAGGACTCGTCGCCGGAATAGGCAGCGGTCTCGCTACCATATCGATCCGTCCTCATGTTCTCCTTCGTGGATAACCCCCACGAAGGCCGCTTCACGGCCGGTTTAACTGGCAGATCTACGCCTGTTGAGCCGTCTCAGCGAGGTCGGTGCAGATGTCGGCTCGGACCCGGTTCACCGATCTTGCCGATGAAGACATGTATGCCCCAAAGGGGACCCGGTACCCGTACTCAATTGAGCCGGCCTCGGGGCCCCATCCTGCATCGTCAATGTAGAGCTTGCCGCGACGACTCTTGGTCATCCGGCCCACAACATAGCCCTTGAGTCCTTGAACTTGCCCTCCAAGAGCGTCAAACCATCGATGCGATAGCCCCACGGTGGGCGCCAAGCTGTTGTGGGTTTGTCACGGCGGATGTCCTCGTGAAAGGACTTAGTCGTGGAGCCATCGCTACGGGTTAACAGAAGGGGTTAAAAGCGGACACAAGGACACGAGATTTATACTAGTTGACCCCTTGCCGATGAAGGTAAAAGCCTCGTCTAGTTGTGATGGAATTGATGGGGTTTCGATGACTAGGGAGCAAACAAGATTCGCCCTAGGCCTCGAGTTGTTGTTGTCTGTCTCAAACCGCCGCGGGCCGTCCCCTTATATACAGGTGGCGCCCGTCGGTTTCTAAAGTCGGCAGCGGTTCATAGGCGTATCCGGCTCGGTCTCTACTATTCTAACACAACACAAGATACATATTGACGCCGGTTTACAGCTACTGGCGTGAACCGGCTATGGGCCATAAGCCCTCTGCTAACTACTTGGGCTTTAACATGTTCAACTACTGGTGAAGTTAACCTGGCCTGCTCTGGCCGGTTTACCCCTAGTGGTAATATCCCCAACACCAGGTACACTTCATGTTTCAAATTTGTTACACAACTTTAACCATACGTGCATGCTACGGGACTTGCTAACTTCAACACAAGCATTCTTTAAATTCATAATCACCCAATAGCATGACTTTAATATCACTACCTCCATATCTCAAAACAATTATCAAGTATCAAACTTTTCTTAGTATTCAACGCACTCAAAAGAAAGTTTCACATATCTTGAATACCAAGTATATTAATTTTAAGCAAATTACCATGCTATTAACAACTCTCAAAATAATATAAGTGAAGCATGAGAGTTCATATATTTCCTATAAAACAAATTCACCACCGTGCTCTAAAAGATCTAAGTGAAGCACTAGAGCAAACAACAAACTACTCCAAAAGATATGAGTGAAGATCAATGAGTAGTCGAATAATTATGCAACTATGTGAAGACTCTCCCATTTAATAATTTCAGATCTTGGTATTGTATTCAAACAGCAATCAAAGCTAAATAAAACTACATTGCAAGGATAGCACAACTCATGTGAAGAAGCAAAAACTTTAGGCTCAACCGATACTAACCGATAGTTGTTGAAGAAGAAAGGTGGGATGCCTACCGGGGCATCCCCAAGCTTAGATGCTTGAGACTTCTTGAAATATTATCTTGGGGTGCCTTGGGCATCCCCAAGCTTGAACTTTTGTGTCTCCTTAATTCCTCTCATATCATGGTTTCTCTTTTTATCAAAAGCTTCATCCACAACAAACTCAACAAGAACTCGTGAGATATGTTAGTATAAACCAATGCAAAACCTTATCATTTTCTACTGTAGAAAATCAATAAAATTATTATTCAACATTGCATACTAAATGCCTCTACATATTTAATACTCATATCATCAAATAGAATCATTAAACAAGCAAACATATGCAAACAATGCAAACATAACAGCAATCTGCCAAAACAGTACAGTCTGTAAAGAATGCAAGAGTATCAATACTTCCCTGACTCCAAAAATTATGAACTAAAATTCCCACTGTAATAAATTTATCAGAGCTCAATATGCAAAAAGATTCAACATTATACCACTCTCTGACTTTTCTAGGAATTTTTGCAACAGCGGTAAACTTTCTGTTTTTAAACAGCAACAAGTATAGTAGCAAAATAAGCATGGCAAAGGCTATCCTTGACTTTTTATTGAAACTAAAGATGCAAAACATTATTATAACTAACAGCAAGCAAAGCTAAAGAAAATAAAATAGCGCTCCAAGCAAAACACATATCATGTGGTGAATAAAAATATAGCTCCAAGTAAAGTTACCGATGAGCGAAGACAAAGAGGGGATGCCATCCGGGGCATCCCCAAGCTTAAACTCTTGGTTGTCATTGAATATTACCTTGGGGTGCCTTGGTCATCCCCAAGCTTAGGCGCTGCCACTCCTTATTCCTTAGTCCATCGAATCTTTACCCAAAACTTGAAAACTTCACAACACAAAACTTAACAGAAAATCTCGTGACCTCCGTTAGCGAAAGAAAAAAAAACACCACTTCAAAGTACTGTAATTAACTCATTCTTTATTCATAATGGTGTTAAACCTACTGTATTCCAACATCTATATGGTTTATAAACTATTTTACTAGCCATAGAGTCATCAGAATAAGCAAACAACACACGAAAAACAGAATCTGTCAAAAACAGAACAGTATGTAGTAATCTGTAACTAACGCAAACTTCTGCAACTCCAAAAATTCTAAAATAAAATGGTGGACCTGAGGGATTTGTCCAGTAATCATCTTAAAAAAGAATCAACTAAATATCACTCTCCAGTAAAAAGTTCTATCTAATCTCGTGAGCGCTAAAGTTTCTGTTTTTTACAGCATGATCATAAAGACTTCACCCAAGTCTTCCCAAAGGTTCTACTTGGCACAAACACTAATTAAAACACAAAACCACATCTAAACAGAAGCTAGATGGATTATTTATTCCTAAACAAAACCAAAAAGCAAGAAACTAAAATAAAATTGGGTTGCCTCCCAACAAGCGCTATCATTTAACGCCCCTAGCTAGGCATTATGATTTCCATGATGCTCACATAAAAGATAAGAATTGAAACATAAAGAGAGCATCATGAAGAATATGACTAGCACATTTAAGTCTAACCCACTTCATATGCATAGGGATTTTGTGAACAAACAACATATGGGAACAATAATCAACTTGCATAGGAAGGTAAAACAAGCATAACTTCAAAACTTTAAGCACATAGAGAGGAAACTTGATATTATTGCAATTCCTACAAGCATATGTTACTCCCTCATAATAATTTTCAGTAGCATCATGAATGAATTCAACAATATAACCAGCACCTAAATCATTCTTTTCATGATCTACAAGCATAGAAAATTTACTACTCTCCACATAAGCAAAATTCTTCTCATGAATAATAGTGGGAGCAAACTCAACAAAATAGCTATCATGTGATTGAAAATTAAGATCAAGATGACAAGTTTCATGGTTATCATTATTCTTTAAGGAATACATGTCATCACAATAATCATCATAGATAGGTGGCATGCTTTCATCATAGTAAATTTTCTCATCAAAGCTTGGGGAACAAAAAATATCATATTCATCAAACATAGCTTCCCCAAGCTTGTGGCTTTGCATATCATTAGCATCATGGATATTAAAGGAATTCATACTAACAAAATTGCAATCATGCTCATCATTCACATATTTCATGCCAAGCATTCTATGTAATTCTTCTTCTAGCACTTTGGCACAATTTTCCTTTCCATCATTCTCACGAAAGATATTAAAAAGGTGAAGCATATGAGACAAACTCAATTCCATTTTTTTGTAGTTTTCTTTTATAAACTAGACTAGTGCTAAAACAAGAAACAAAAAGAATCGATTGCAAGATCTAAAGAAATACCTTCACTTACCTAGCCTCCCGACAGCGGCGCCGAGAAAGAGCTTGATGTCTACTACACAACCTTCTTCTTGTAGACGTTGTTGGGCCTGCAAGTGCACAGGTTTGTAGGACAGTAGCAAATTTCCCTCAAGTGGATGACCTAAGGTTTATCAATCCGTGGGAGGCGTAGGATGAAGATGGCCTCTCTCAAACAACCCTACAACCAAATAACAAAGAGTCTCTTGTGTCCCCAACACACCCAATACAATGGTAAATTGTATAGGTGCACTAGTTCGGCGAAGAGATGGTGATACAAGTGCAATAGGGATGGTAGATAAAGGTATTTGTAATCTGAAATAATAAAAACATCAAGGTAACAAGTGATAAAGCTGAGCGTAAACGGTATTGCAATGATAGGAAACAAGGCCTAGGGTTCATACTTTCACTAGTGCAAGTTCTCTCAACAATAATAACATAGATAGATCATATAACAAGCCCTCAACATGCAACAAAGAGTCACTTTCGAAAGCCACTAATAGCGGAGAACAAGCGTAGAGATTATGGTAGGGTATGAAACCACCTCAAAGTTATTCTTCGGATCGATCTATAAAAGAGTTTGTACTAGAATAACACCTTAAGACACAAATCAATCAAAACCCTAATGTCACCTAGATACTCCATTGTCACCTCAAGTATACGTGGGCATGATTGTATGATATGCATCACACAATCTCAGATTCATCAACCCAACATAAAAGTACTTCAAAGAGTGGCCCAAATTTTCTACCGGAGAATCAAGAACGTGTGCCAACCCCTACGCATAGGTTCATGGGCGGAACCATAAGTTGGTCACCAAAACATACATCAAGTGGCACATGATATCCCATTGTCACCACAGATAAACACGGCAAGACATACATCAAGTGTTCTCATAAAAACTCAATCCAATAAGATAACTTCAAAGGGAAACTCAATTCATCACAAGAGAGTAGAGGGAGAAACATCATAAGATCCAACTACAATAGCAAAGCTCGGGATACATCAAGATGGTGCCATAGAGGAACACGAGAGAGAACACGAGAGAGAGAGATCAAACACATATCTCTTGGTACATACCCTCAGCCCCGAGGGTGAACTACTTCCTCCTCGTCATGGATAGCGCCGGGATGATGAAGATGGCCACCGGAGATGGATCCCCCCTCCGGTAGGGTACCGGAAAGGGGTCTGAGGGAGTCCCGGACTAGGGGGTGTCCGGATAGCCGAACTATCATCTTTGGCCGGACTCCTAGTCTATGAAGGTACAAGATTGAAGACTTCGTCCCGTGTCCGGATGGTACTTTCCTTGGCGTGGAAGGCAAGCTTGGCGGTGCGGATATGTAGATCTCCTACCATTGTAACCGACTCTGTGTAACCCTAGCCCTATTTGTTGTCTATATAAACCGGAGGGTTTTAGCCCGTAGGACGAACAACAATCATACCATAGGCTAGCTTCTAGGGTTTAGCCTCTCTGATCTCGTGGTAGATCTACTCTTGTACTACCCATATCATCAATATTAATCAAGCGGGGTAGGGTATTACCTCCATCGAGAGGGCGAACACAGGTAAAAGCATCGTGTCCCTTGTCTCATGTTACCATCCGCCTAGGCCTTGCGATTCGGGACCCCTGCCGAGATCCGCCCGGCTTTGACACCGACATTGGTGCTTTCGTTGAGAGTTCCTGCGTATGCGTCACCTATAGGCCCGATGGCTCCTTCAATCATCAACAACAGCCAGCGGTCGGTGAGACTTTTCTCCCGGGCAGATCTTACGTATTCGGCGGCTTTACTGCTGCGGGCAATTCGCTAGGCCATCTGGGCGGATCGAAAGCTCGCCCTGGCCATCGGTCGATTTGGAAGCTTTGAACTATCTGACCGATGTCCGTGGAGATTTGATCTTGACGGATTGAACCACAGCCATAGCGTGCCGCCTTTGTTTCGATGGGCACGATCTAGCTCTGCCGCGAGCAGTGTCACGGAGGCGCGCACGAGTCGCTCCGACCCTTAGCTCGGGCCGACTCTGTCGAGGGCAGTGGTTGGACACCGCCTCGGGGCCTCACGATCTCAGCGGTGATTGATCCGAACTCCATCCCTGTCGCTGCGAAGCCGTGACTCCGGGTGCGGACTCCTCTCCGGACTCCGAACCCTCCAGCGCCTTTGCCAATCGAATCAATTAGGCGCCCGGTTATGGAGTTCACTGCCGCGGACATCTTTCGGCACTTTCGCCCTTGTTGAAATCCTGAATTCACTAAAATCTCTCTCTTTATCCGAGAGAGCCCTAGCGGACTACGGTCGGGGAAGGTTGGGAAGCGGGCGACAAAGAAATTCAACGCCCACCCACCACCCACTTTGTAGCCTTGTCGATGATTTAACCGACATGCTCGACTTCGACTCGAAGACATCGGCGGTATGGACGGCGATGCGAGAGCGACCAGAACCAGCGCCCACGAGGGCCTTTGGAAAACCACCTCGTCATATGACATATACATGGTGGACATCCCAAAAGATAGGAATGGCGATGGAGCGGCGGAGGATGACCCCTCAGAAACAACCCAAGCGCCCGGCGTCGGTGGCGCCGTTCTAAATCCGCCACGATGAAAGCGGTGATTCCGGCACGGAGACAATAACACCGGACAATGCGAAGGCGACCCCCTCGGCGAGGACTTCGGTAGCGGGAGGAGGGAGAAGCAAGAACCGCCTGACGGTCGCGGCGAAAAAAGAAGGTAGAGGGCGATAATTATCGCCTCCCTCCGAAGATGAGGCAAGCCTCGGCGACGGCAATTTATGCGTGCACGAGGATCCCGCCGAGCAGGAGGCGTTTCAAGCAGGCTTATGGCCACGGCAAGCAGCCTCAAGAAAAGCAGCAACGACTTAGAGCTGACCAAGACACGCTGGTGACGGATGGTGAAGTCCTTGCGGCGAAGAGTATGAACTCGGCGCCCCTCAAGAAGATACCCCAAGCGCGGCTGCTACCCCAATTAGAGGAAGCGGCACCCAAACCTACATCACCGGCGCATGAAGCGGCCGACCGACCACCCGTGGTCGCGAAGAAGGCCTCTAGACCCTCCATTCAAGCCGCACTCCGGCGTCGCTCGAAAAGTACCAAGGCACAGGGAAACGCGCCAGGCCTGCGAGACATATTGGAGGACAAGGCAAGGCAAACAAGATCGATCTACGGATCACGTGGGCGCCCCAAAACACGTGATGATAACCGTCACGCGGATCTGACAACTCGGCCGGGCGAACCGATGAACAAAGCTCATATGAGCTACGTCGTGATATAGCCCAATACAGAGGCGCCGCACACCCACTATGCTTCACAGATGAAGTAATGGATCATCAAATCCCCGAGGGCTTCAAACCCGTAAACTTTGAATCATACGATGGTACCACAGATCCTGCGGTCTGGATCGAGGACCATCTTCTCCATATCCACATGGCCCGCGGTGGTGATCTACATGCCATCAAATACCTCCCACTCAAGCTTAAAGGACCAGCTCGGCATTGGCTCAACAGCTTGCCGGTGAGAATCAATTGGTTGTTGGGAGGACACGGAAGCCGCATTCCTTGATAACTTCCGGGGCACATATGTGCGACCACGAGGCCGATGACCTCAGCCACATAATTCAGCGACCATAAGAATCGGCGGACAATTACGGACCACGGTTCCTAACCAAGAAAAATCAAATCGTTATTTGTCCGGATCACGAGAGGCCCTTGCAGCCTTCAAACATAACATCCATGACGAGTGGCTAGCCCGGCATCTAGGGCGGAAAAGCGAAATCCATGGCAGCCCTCACCACACTCATGACCTGCTTTTGTGCGGGAGAGGATAGCTGGCTAGCTCGAAGCAACAACTTGGCCAAACACCACAGTAGTTCGGATACCAAGGACAGCAATGGCGGTCGGCGTCGCAACAAGAACAAGCGCCCGCATTAACAGCGATAATGCTGAAGATCTGATGATCAGCGCGGATTGAGGCTCTAAACCCGGTCGTGGAAGAAGCCATTCAAAAGAAATACCGGGCCCGTCCAACTTGGACCGAATACTTTCGATCGCTTGTGCGGATACATGGCACCCCAAAACCAGCCAATCACACCAACAGGGATTGTTGGGTGTTCAAACAAGCGAGCAAGCTAAGTGCGAACTTAATGACAAGGGGATGCATAGCGATGACAAGGAAGAGCCCGGCCATTTGAACAATAGAGACGAAGGGCTTCCCCCACAAGTGCGGACGGTGAACATGATATCGCAACCCACATACCCAAAAGGGGCGGAGCGTGCACTAAGGGGCGTATATGCAATGGAGCGGTCGCCCCAAAGTTCAACCCATGGTCTTCTGCCCGATCACCTTGATCGAAGTGACCACCCACTAGCATCCATCACGGCGGTTTCGCCGCATTAGTTCTTGACCCAATTATCGTGGATTTCACCTCACTAGAGTCTGATGGACAGCGATGGCAACTGAACCTGCTTTATAAGGATACGGTCTGAAAAATGGGCATAGACACCTCAAAGTTAAACCCACAAAGGCGACCTTTAAAGGCGTAATACCAGGTGTAGAGGCCAATTATGCGAGCTCGGTTACACTCGAAGTGGTCTTGGATCCCGGATAACTTCCGGCGCAAGAGTTAATCTTCAACATAGTCCCATTCGCGATGGCTATCACGCCTTTGCTTGGGCGAACCGCATTTGCAAAGTTCAATGCGGTGCCGCACTACGCATACCTCAAGCTCAAGATGCGGGCCCTCGAGGAGTAATCACGGTCAATGGAAACACGAGCGCTCTCTCCGAGCGGAGGAGCATCTGGCTGACCCTCGCGGCGGAGGTGCAAGCAGCCTCTCACAGCAATTCTCGAGTCCGGCCACTAAGCGTCCGGGACAACATCCAAGCAGCGCCGGAGTAACCTACAACAAGACCGCTGGCACGATCCAAGCACGCAGCGTAGCAATCCGGCTAACCCCAGCCCTCGCGAAATTGCGAAGCCCGATTACTACTGGCGTACATAACTACGCTCTGGAGATACCATGGGCATAATGGGAGGGAGCACGACCACGGCTGCGCCAGAATGCGGCTCAACCGCACGGGGGCTCCGATTGTGTCATTCTTTTCTTTTTCTTTTACTTTCGGGACTCTGTTCTCCGGAAGCCTGTCGGCATTCGCGCCCGAATACCGCGATGCAACAGCCAGGGAAGTAGAAAACTGCGTCGAGTGTCCAGGTGGTCTCTACTACGAGCATTATACCTGTTTTACATACCATCCCGCAGCTTACCCCTGGAGGGGGACATGTTAAATAGTCTCACCCCTTGCTTATCGCACAATTTGTATCGTTCTGCTTTTATTTGCAGTTTCTTTTTAATAACCAATATATAGCTCTTGCCTATTATTGCATTCTTTACCATTATATATGTTCATTTATGACATTGCACAACCGTAAATTTGGTACGGCCAATACACCAGGGGCTTAAGTACCCCAAAAGTATGGTGTGATAAGTCCGAACACTTTCACAAGTCGGCACCCGAACTTATAGCATTATATGCATCGGCTCCAAATCATGTCTTGGGTCAATAGTTGGGTTTGCGGCTCCCATGTTTTGGCACCTTACGTTCCGTTATATCGGCTAAGGTAGCCTTTGGGAGAACCACTGCAATTGTGCCCCGGTTGAGCTGGGTTGAGCACCTCGGTGGAAAGCTAAAACTGACCGTCATGATAGAGGCGAGAGCTGTCGCTGTTCGAGAGGTTTCTTGAGTCCATAAAGACTTATGCGCTTAGAGAGAGGAACCGGCATTGTCCAGCCAAAGGCGTGGATGGCGCCCGAACTCGGTCTTCGAATACTAGGGGCTTCGCGAAATTTAAAATTATAGAATTCTATGGCTAAGTGAGTGTTCAAGCACTATAAGTCCGGTTGCCTTGTTACGTTGCGTTGGCGCCTCCTCGATGGACCCAAGAATGGGAACAAGAGAGCTCAAGTTTATCGAACACTGACACTTTCGTGGCATGAAATTTGAAGCCAACGACTTGCCATCTCTCAAATTTGATAAACGGCCGCACTCTTGCTAAAAGCGTTGCTTAGCGCATATGAACAAGTTTTCAGCGTACAGGATAACAAATGTGAGTCTATTCAAAAATTACATCTTTGGAGCACTCATCCTCTATACGGCGGGCACCCTTCAAGACGCCCTCATAGTACATTTCGGGCGTGCGATGCTCCTTGCCCTTCGGTGGCCCGTCCGTTACAAGCTTCTCCGCATCCAGCTTGCCCCAGTGCGCTTTAGCACGGGCAAGGGCCCGACGGGCACCTTCAATGCAAACGGAGCGCTTGATGACTTCAATCCATGGGCGGCGTCCACCGGCCGCCGCACTAGCCCAAAGTAGCTCCGAGCATGGCTTCCAATAGCCACGGCCGTACTATGAGGCCCTTCATGGCTGTTCGGCGAACTTGTGGAGCTCGACCAGCTGCTTCACTGGTCGCTCGAAGAACTGCAGACGTTCGGCCTCGACATCTTGAGACCAGCACACCTTCTCCATCGAGCTCCCCTCCTTGGCGCGGTAAAGCAGCGGCAGCATCGGTTACACTCACAGGCAGATCTCTGAATGCTCTGGAGAGCTCGAATCCGGGTAAGTAATAGGTAATTCACTTCTACATGCTTGCTTTGCATAAAGAATGCCTTACCGCCGCTATCTTCTTTATTGATTCAATTTCTTGGAGGGCTTTTGGGCTTCGGCCTTAGCGGCTTTGGCACTCTCAAGAGCAGGCGACTCGGACTCTCGAGTCTTGAGTCATGCTCCAAACTCGTGTTTTTACGAGAGCACGGAGATTCTTGCCGCACCTCCGCCACCCGCTCCTCCTGCTTCTCTCGCTCGATCGCTCAGCGGCCGCTTTGCTTCGGCCGCGGACACACTTTCCTTTAGGGTAGCCACCTCGTTAAGTGGCCCCTACAATACCACGTTATTCTGTCATTTTTGCAGCGAATCCTTTCTATAAGGTATTTCTTTAATAAGGTATTACTTACCTTCCTTGTCCTCGAGCTGCTTCTTGGCAAGGCCGAGCTCGTTCTCGGACCGCTCGAGGCTCTGCTTCAATGCATTGACCTCTGCAGTCAGTGCGGCAGAGGTCAGCAGCGTAGCCTACATTCCCATATTGACATACTTATGTTAGACTCCTGCGTATATCTTTTTAGATCCTTAGTCCGGCTTTTCTTTCCGAACACCGAACTAAGCCTCTTGAGACTCTTGTCTGTCACGGTAATATTTTTACATATTCTAAACCTACCTCAAAGCACATTAGAAGGTTGGTACATGCTTGATCGGCCCGCTCTTGGCGGTGAACTTTGCAGATCACCACACTCGTAGCAGTGCGGTGCTCCTCCTCGATGGAGGCTGTTAAGCGCCTCGATGCTATCCGGTGCCTCCGGTTGGGCCGGAGGACACGGCGTCTTCCTTCCTCTGAAGGGACCGCTTGCGGACTCGGAACTGCTGAAGGTTCGGTATGGAGTCGGACGAGGTGAGCTTAGAGCCTGAGGTCTCGCCCCCCAGCGCTGGAGTGCAGGAGGTTGCCTTGCGGCGCCTCCTGCGCCACCTCCTCTTGACCAAGCCCCCTTGGGGCCCCACCTCGGCGTCGTCTGCGGCGTGAGGTGAGGAGGCGGCGGGAGTGAAGTACTCTCCATTTCCGGCGAACTTCGGGGACCCGCTCGGCAAGCGGCGAGCTTCGCCCTTAGGCGGGCTGCATGATTGTTCGGCATTAGAGAACACTATGCAATGAAAAAAAAAAAGCCATGGGGATCCGGACACTTACGATCTCGAGAGGCTTGGCCCTTGTTAGCCACTCCTCCTCGTCATTTGTCGGCGTTGGTGGAGAAGTCGGAGGAAGGTCCTTCCTTCTTGGACCCTCCGGCCTCCCAGGTTAGGCGGCTTTCCTTTTCTTCTCTTCCCCGGGGAGAGGCTTCTTTCCTCCTCCTCTTCCTCGGATGAGGATTCCGCCTCGAGTTGTTGGGCGGTGAGTCCGGCGACTTTTTGCCGCGGGAGCTCCTTGAGTTCTCGTGGCCTCCTTCTTAGCCTTCTTCTCCGGCACCACGTAAGGTGCGGGCCGGCAACCCGTCAATCAGGCGTCTGCTGGGTCTTACAGCAAAGGGCGGACAGTTAATCTGTCCGGACCTCTTCGACCGATCTGTCAAAGGTTAGGGAGTTTTAGATCCGCATAGAGTCAAACTATGAAAAAAGAGCCCTATAAAGGGTAAAATAACTTACCTCGCTGGCTTGGCGCTGCGAGCTGAATCCAGCGATCTTGATGGCGGATGTAGAACCTCGGCGCCCTTGAGCAGCACCTTCCGGGCATCTTACGTGCGTAATGTCGAAGAGCCTTTTCAGAGATGGGTCTTTGTGCGGATCGAACTCCCACAATTTGAAGGCCCATTGTTGGCATGGGATAATCCGGCGGATGAGCATCACTGGATAACATTGACAAGCACTGAGATTCTTGTCCACGGGTTTTAGGCGCAGGTTTGGAGTCGGATAGCTCGTCGAATCCCCCATGTCGGTCCGTCTCCTTCCATGATGTGAGCCGTGTGGGGAAGCGGATCGAATTGGGGCCGCCGCCCATTCAGAATCAGCGGCTCGGTGATGTAGAACCACCCGATTACCACCTTTATGGTCTCCACAAAGGAGCCCTCGAGCCATAGGACTTTGGCCATCTTGCCAACCATGGCACCTCCGCACTCCGCTTGGCGGCCGCCCACTACCTTGGCTGACATTGAAGATCTTGACCATAAGCGAAGTGGGGCTGGATCTGAAGGAAGGCCTCGCACCTGACGATGAGCGCCCGAGATGTTGAGGATGAAATTGAGGGCGGATCGTGGAAGTCCGGGCCGTAGTAGAACATGAGCCCCGGACAAATGGGTGAAGTGGAAAACCTAGTCAGCGGAGAAAGTGGGGAGAAACACCACCCTCTCATGGGGCACAGGGGTTGGAACGAGCTGCCCCTCGTTGGGTAGCCGGTGCGTGATGTCGCTGGACAAGTATCCGGCCTCCCGCAGTCTTGTGATGTGCCCCTCCGTGACGGAGGAGGCCATCCACCTGCCTCCCGCTCCGGACATAGTTGGATAAGGTTGAGGTGGGATGTGCGGACTTGGGCGCTGGAGCTTGAGTGCACGGAAATGGATGAGCAAAGGAGGAAGAAGGCGTAGGTGAAAAGGTGGATCCTTATCCCCTTATATGGACGGACGAAGCTATCGTCCCCATGACTGGTAAAACTTCGCTTATCTCCCAAGCGCTGTAATCAATGGGCGGATGGGTTACCCACGTCCGTATTGATGAGAAACCGGAATAAGGGGCACAATCTCCGCTTTGATAAGGCGTGCCAAGAAACCGCCTCGCTAAGCAGCTGAGGTGGAGCGATAAGCGATTCCTATAAAGGCTGGCCGTGGTGGTGTGATATCACGCCCGCGGAATCGTCAGCAGTCTGTGCAAAAATTATTCTCTCTCACGGTGGTATGTGGAACTTGTTTTGCGAGCGGACACTATCCTTGTGTTCAAAACCTTCTATGAAGTATTCGGAGGAGAACCCGCCTTGCAATGCACAAAGACAATATCTTGGCGCGGACTCGTCATCATTGAAGCCTGGTTCGGGGGGCTACTTAGGAGTCCGGACTAGGGGTGTCCGGATAGCGAACTATCATCTTTGGCGGACTCTAGTCTATGAAGATACAATATTTAAGACATCTTCCCGTTTCCTTATGGGACTTTCCTTGGCGTGGAAGGCAAGCTTGGCGGTGCGGATATGTAGATCTCCTACCATTGTAACCGACTCTGTGTAACCCTAACCCTATCCGGTGTCTATATAAACCGAAGGGTTTTAGCCCGTAGGACGAACAACAATCATACCATAGGCTAGGTTCTAGGGTTTAGCCTCTCTGATCTCGTGGTAGATCTACTCTTGTACTACCCATATCATCAATATTAATCAAGCGGGGAGTAGGTATTACCTCCATCGAGAGGGCCCGAACACAGGTAAAACATCGTGTCTCTTGTCTCCTGTTACCATCCGCCTAGGCGCGCAGTTCGGGACCCCTACCGAGATCCGCGGTTTGACACCGGCAGGGTCGATTAGTTTCGTGGCTCTGGAGGCTTGAGGCGGCGGAACTCTGGATCTAATCTCTGTTACGTAAGTTTTTAGATGCGTAGGTATATATGGGTGAAAGAATGCGTCGGTGGAGCTATGGGGGCCCCACGAGGCGGTAGGCGCGCCCCACCCTCGTGATCACCTCCGTATCTTGACGTGGGGTCCAAGTCCATCGGTGGGTTTCCTTCCAAAAATAACTTCTCCGAGTTGATTTCGTTATGTTTTGACTCCGTCGATATTCCTTTTCCTCGAAACACTAAAATAGGCATAAAAGCGACAAATGCAGGCTGGGCCTCTGGTTAATAGGTTAGTCCCAAAAATAATATAAAAGTGGATAATAAAGCCCAATATTGCCTAAAACAGTAGATAAAGTAGCATGGAGCAATCAAAAATTATAGATACATTGGAGACGTATCAACATACTCTTTGCATGCTTGCTTGCTTGTTATGTATTGTGAATGTTAAACTTGTGCCTAAACTCCACTTAAACCTAAAGAAGTTAAAAACTGCAACTTTGGTACTTAGTGTCTAATCCCCCCATCTAGACACCTCTTCTCAAGTTCCTCTGATTATCCCTTGCATATTATAGTTCATCACGAAGTTCTACTAACTTGGTGATGGTGACTAGAAAATTACGCCAATCACTATCTTATACGGAAGATTAACTCCCACTTGATTCAAGATATTGTAGTACCGAGATAATCTGAGCACATGCTCCTTTGCTTGAGCTATTCTCATCCATCTTTTAGCTATAGAACTTGTTGGAGACTTCATATCTCTCAACTCGGGTATTTGCTTGAAATATTAACTTCAACTCTGGAACATCTCATATGGTCCATGGCGTTCAAAACGTCTTTGAAGTCGATTCTAAGCCGTTAAGCATGGTGCACTAAACTATCAAGTAGTCATCATATTGAGCTAGCCAAAGCGTTCATAACGATACGCATTTGCTCCTGCAATAGGTACATCACCTAGCGGTGCATCAAGGACATAATTCTTACATCGAGCAATGAGGATAAACCTCAGATCACGGACCCAGTCCGCATCATTGCTACTATCATCTTTCAACTTAGTTTTCTTTAGGAACATACATAAAACATAGGGAAGCAACAACGCGAGCTATTGATCTACAACATAGATATGCTAATACTACCAGGACTAAGTTCATGATAAGTTAAAGTTCAATTAATCATATTACTTAAGAACTCCCACTTAGATAGACATCCCTCTAATCTTATAAGTGATCACGTGATCCATATCAACTAAACCATGTCCGATCATCACGTGAGATGGAGTAGTTTCAATGGTGAACATCACTATGTTGATCATATCTACTATATGATTCACGCTCGACCTTTCGGTCTCGGTGTTCGAGGCCATATCGATATATGCTAGGCTCGTCAAGTTTAACTTTGAGTATTCCACGTGTGCAACTGTTTTGCACCGTTGTATTTGAACGTAGAGCCTATCACACCCGATCATCACGTGGTGTCTCGGCCACGAAGAACTTTCATAGCGGTGCATACTCGGAGAACACTTATACCTTGATAATTTAGTGAGAGATCATCTTATAATGCTACCGTCAATCAAAGCAATATAAGATGCATAAAAGATAAACATCACATGCAATCAATATAAGTGATATGATATGGCCATCATCATCTTATGCTTGTGATCTCCATCTCCGAAGCACCGTCATGATCACCATCGTCACCGGTAGCGACACCTTGATCTCCATCGTAGCATCGTTGTCGTCTCGCCAATCTTATGCTTCTACGACTATCACTACCGCTTAGTGATAAAGTAAAGCATTACAGGGCGATTGCATTGCATACAATAAAGCGACAACCATATGGCTCCTGCAAGTTGCCGATAACTTGGTACAAAACATGATCGTCTCATACAATAAAATGTAGCATCATGCCTTGACCATATCACATCACAACATGCCCTGCAAAAACAAGTTAGACATCCTCTACTTTGTTGTTGCAAGTTTTACGTGGCTGCTATGGGCTGAGCAAGAACCGTTCTTACCTAGGCATCAAAACCACAGCGATAGTTTGTAAAGTTGGTGTTGTTTTTAACTTCGCATGGTCCGGGAGTAGCCACACTCGGTTCAACTAAAGTTGGAGAAAATGACACCCGCTAGTCACTGTGTGCATAACGCGGCGGTAAAACCAGTCTCGCGTAAGCGTAAGCGTAATGTCAGTCCGGGCCGCTTCATCCAACAATACCGTCAAACCAAAGTGTGACATGATGGTAAGCAGTATGACTTGTATTGCCCACAACTCACTTGTGTTCTGCTCGTGCACATAACATCAACGCATAAAACCTAGCTCGGATGCCAGCACAGCCGAGGAGCGTAGTAATTTCAAAATTTTCCTACGCACACGCAAGATTATGGTGATGCATAGCAGCGAGTGGGGAGAGTGTTGTCCACGTACCCTAGAACCCGGCGGGCGTTAACTGCTTGAGTTGATGTAGTCGTCGTCTTCACGATCCGACCGATCAAGTACGAGCATAAGGCACCTCCGAGTTCAGCACCGTTCAGCCCGATGGCGTCCCTCGAACTCCGATCCAGCCGAGTGTTGAGGAGAGTTTAAATCGACCTGACGGCATAGTGGCGATGTTGATGTTCTACCGACACGAGGGCTTCGCCTAAGCACTTTGCTGATGATTATCGAGGTGGACTATGGTGGAGGGGCATCGCTGCGGCTAAAAGATCAACTGATCAATGTTGTGTCTCCAAGGGTGCCCCCTCCCGTATATAAAGGAGTGGAGGAGGAGGAGGGCGGCCCTCTCTATAGCAGCGCCATAGGAGAGTCCTACTCCCATCGGGGAGTAAGATTCCCTTCAAGTAGTAGGAGTAGGAGTCAAGGAAAGGGGAGAGAGAAGAGAAGGAAGGAGGGCGCAGCCCCTCCCCTAGTCAATTCGGACTAGGCCTTGGGGGCGCCTCTCTCTCTCTCTTTCCCTAAAGGCCAATAAGGCCCATATACTCCCGACGAATTCCCGTAACTCTCGGTACTCCCAAAAATACCGAATCACTCGGAACCTTTCCGATGTCGAATATAGTCGTCCAATATATCGATCTTTACGTCTCAACCATTTGAGACTCCTCGTCATGTCCCGATCTCATCCGGGACTCCGAACTACCTTCGGTACATCAAAACACATAAACTCATAATATAACGGTCGCCGAACTTTAAGTGTATGCGGACCCTACGGGTTCGAGAACAATGTAGACATGACCGAGACACGTCTCGGTCAATAACCAATAAGCGGAACCTGGATGCTCATATTGGCTCCCACATATTCTCGATGATCTTTATCGGTCGGACCGCATAACAACATCGTTGTTCCCTTTGTCATCGGTATGTTACTTGCCGAGATTCGATCGTCGGTATCTCAATACCTAGTTCAATCTCGTAACCGGCAAGAATCTCTTTACTCGTTCCGTAATACATCATCCATAACTAACTCATTAGTTACAATGCTTGCAAGGCTTATAGTGATGTGCATTCTTGAGTGGGCGGAAGATACCTCTCCAGAGCAATCGGAGTGACAAATCCTAATCTCGAAATATGCCAACCCAACAAGTACCTTCGGAGACACACCTGTAGAGCACTTTTATAATCACCCGATTCGTTGTGATGTTTGGTAGCACACAAAGTGTTCCTCCGATAAGCGGGAGTTGCATAATCTCATAGTCATAGGAACATGTATAAGTCATGAAGAAAGCAATAGCGAGAATACTAAGCGATCGTGTGCTAAGCTAACGAAATGGGTCAAGTCAATCACATCATTCTCCTAATGATGTGATCCCGTTAATCAAATGACAACTCATGTCAATGGCTAGGAAACGTAACCATCTTTGATCAACGAGCTAGTCAAGTAGAGGCATACTAGTGACACTCTGTTTGTCTATGTATTCACACAAGTATTATGTTTCCGGTTAATACAATTCTAGCATGAATAATAAACATTTATCATAAAATAAGGAAATAAATAATAACTTTATTATTACCTCTAGGGCATATTTCCTTCAATAATGAACCAGTCTAAGAAAATAACAAGATTATGAATCAATATTTACAAGGCTTGGCAAAAAAAGTCTCTTATTTCTCCATAATAAATAAACCATTAAATCTCCAAGTTGTTGTTGTGAATATGTGAGTAATATAGACAACTCACTTTAATGCAATTCTTCAGTGGACACGGTGGTCATTGTGAGTCTGATGAAATTGAGCTCAAGAACGTATAGAGTGGCTCGTATATGTCATTAACTTCATAAATTATTCTTTGTTCGCTCAGCAATCAGTCTTTGCCAACATTATGTTTTCTAAAAGCTAAGTTGTGTTCCACCTTTTCAGGTTTTTGTATCCATATCCTTGATACTTGGGGATGGTATTTATAACCTCATCAAAATCATTTATGCTACTATCAAGGAAACAATGAATGCACGATCACATCAAGGAAGGCTTCCCCTTGTTTGGGTTCAGGATGGTAATGGCATGTTCTTATTGTACCCACTTGACCTTCCAATATATCATATATCATGGCTCTCATATTATTTTTCCTTTTATTATCTCAGATAAAATTTCCAAATTATCAGCCCAAGAAAAGCTTCTAAATGAGGTGTTTGTAAAGGACAATATCCCTCCTTGGTTGGCAGGATCCGGTTACGTGGGCCTTGCAGCAATTTCAACTGCAACTCTACCAATGATGTTCCCACAACTCAAGTGGCACCTTGTCATCTCCTCTTATCTTGTTGTCCCTCTACTGCATACGCAACTCATATGGCCTTTGGCCTAACAAAGCTGGAACCTTGCATCGACATATGGAAAGATAGGCCTTTTCATTTTTGCCTCGTGGGTTGGCCATCATGGTGGTGTGATATTGGCTTAGCAGCTTGTGGTGTTATGATGTCCATAATATCCACTGCCAGTGATCTCATGCAGGACTTCAAGACTTGTTAACTCACCCTCTCTTCGCCAAGGTCCATGTTTGTGTCACAGTTGATTGGGACCGCTCTTGGTTGTGTCATTGCACCCCTCACCTTTTGGCTTTACTGGATGGCATTCGATATTGGCAATCCCGATGGCATGTTCAAAGCTCCATACGTTGTCATCTACCGTGAGATGTCAATCATGGGTGTCAAAGGATTCTCAGTGCTACCGCAACACTGCCTAGCAATCTGATATATCTTCTTCTTTGTAGCCATAGCAATCAACTTCCTGCGAGACGTCACTTCAACAAGGGTGTCAAATTTCATCCCACTCCCGATGGCCATGGTTGTTCCATTTTACATTGGGGCATACTTTGCGATTGACATGTTTGTTGGCACTGTCATCTTGTTTGTTTGGGAAAGGGTGAACCGTAAGGAGTCCGAGGACTTCGCAGTGCGGTTGCTTCTAGTTTGATATGTGGTGATGGTATTTGGAGTGTCCCTTCTTGATATTGTCCATCATGAAGATTGACCCGCCGATGTGCATGTACATCAAGCCATCCCTTACCTACGGTGAGAATAGAGGAAATTTACCAATTTTATGTGATTGTACCACAAGAGAATAGAATCACGCTGTGTACATATTTTACACTCGTGTAATTTAGACCCATTGAATATAGCAATAACTTTATGCGGTGTATCCCCCCCCACCTTGTATAAAAAGAAGCTCTGCTCATGATGTCGGTGTCTTCTTCATCTGGTTTCTTGCTTTGTTTATACTAGTGTCAAAAACTTATGGGACGGAGGAAGTAGTAGTATTTCTCAACTTGATCTATCTTTTGCTTGATATATATGTTTCTTTGGAAGTTTGCCTGCCACTACGGCGTGTTATGTGTTTTGTTTGGCTTATTCCGCTCCACGCCGCTACTGGTTGGAACCTGGTATTCTATGTCACTATTGCGGGATACAACATGGGTACATTGTTTTCTTTAGCAAAACAGCATCGGTATATTGGGAAGGGAAGAAGCTTTCGTGTCGTGGGTGGTTGGAACTAGAAGAGTTTGATTGAAATAACAAAACGCTAGTGGCAATTTCTTTCCTATCTATCAAAACAGGCTGGGACCACTCTTTTCTTTCAAAATAGGCTAGGAATCGAAACCACCATTGCGTACTGGGCTGGGGATGAGGATCCTCTGCCGTTCGGCAGCGTGCCGTTGACCCTTTGGCGAGTGGGCCCGGGAAGCAGGCCCACATGGCGGTGCCACAGCAGCGGCGCCGTCACGTCGAGGCGCTTCTGGGCGATCCATTACGTCTTGGCGCCCAACCACGACGTGGGTTCAGAGTGGTGAACGACTATTAGTACCGAGAGCTCCTATTGGGCGCCTTATGCACCCGTTCAGACTAGTAGCGCCCACCGCGGCACGCTAGTGGGCCGGCCCATGAGCATGCTCGGCAGTGCAAAAAACACGCGTAAAATCAACAAACAATGTCGCTCTCTTAAGGATTCGAACCTGTGCGAGCAGCTACAGCGAATGGTTGGGTAACCACTTGACCTTTTAACCACTTGCAAAATAATACAACACGTAGTTCTTAAGAACTAAATTTTGGCCGCGCTATTTAGTAAAAGGGGATTTCTTTTGAAAAGAAATGTGAACAAAATTTGAGTGTCCCCAGATTTCGTAAAAATCACGAATTAGAAAAAAAGTTTATGTATTAAAAACGTTCACGAATTAAAAACGTTCATAATACTAAAAAAATCATAGATTGTCAAAAAAGTTCACAAATTTGAAAAAAGTTCACCGATTATAAAAAAAGTTCATTGGTTCTAAAAAAAAGTTCACAAATTTAAAAAGTTCATTGATTTTCAAAAAAGGTTCATCAACTCTAAAAAAACATGGAATTTCTAAAAAGTTCATCAAAGTTTGAAAAAACTTCATCAAATTGGAAAAAAGTTCATGGAATTTGAAAAAAGATCACAAAAAAAAGAAACAAGTTCATCGAATACGAAAAACAACTCACCAAATTTGAGAAAAAGTTCATCGGATGTGAAAAAAGTTCATCAAATTTTAAGAACAGTTCATGGAATTTGAAAAAGTTCATCAAAATTTTGGAAAAAGTTCATTGAATATGAAAATAGTTCACCGAATTTGAAAAAAGTTCATCGATTTTGCAGAAAAAATTTATGAAGAAAGAAAGTTTCTCGAATTAGAAAAAAGAAAGGAAAAAAGGACAGAAAAAAGGAATGAGAAAGAAGAAAAGCGGAAGAAAACATCTATATCTATATCTATATCTATACCTAATATTAAAAGACGGATTGTTTTTCCACTATTTTTTCCAGGGTAACTTTTCGTCCGTCGCTACCGATCATGAGTGGGCGGCTCAGCGCCGGTTTCTGGTACTGGCGCCGAAGGAGTTGCAGTGGGCTGGCCCAGCGAAATACAATCACAGGGGTAGCGCGAAAAAAGCGAAAAAAAATTGCAAAATTGTTCCCACTTTGCGCTACTAAAATCCAGGGCAAACTTCATTACTACATTTGTAGTCGCGTAATTTATTGTACATAAACATTTACTATAGCGCTTTGATTTTTAATTTTTCTGAATACATTTTGGAAAAAATCGATGAATTACAGAAAAGCTCATTTGTTTTGAAAAAAATATTAAATTTTGAAAAAGAGTTCACGATTTTGAGATAAATGCCTATCGATTTTGAAAAATAGTTCACCAATCTTAAGAAAACAGTTCAGAGATTGGAAAAAAGTTCATCAAAATTCAAAAAAGGTTCATCGACTTTGAAAAAAGTTCATGATTTTGAAATAGGTTCATCGATTTCGAAAATGTTCACCAATTTTGAAAAAGGTTCATCGGTTTTGAAAACAATTTTTCATCAAAATTCAAAAAAGGTTCATCGATTTTGAAACAATTTCATCAAAATTCAAAAAAGGTTCACCGATTTTGAAAAAAGTTCATCAAAATTCAAAAAAGGTTCATCGATTTTGAAAAAAGTTCATCAAAATTCAAAAAAGGTTCATCAATTTTGAAAAAAGTTCATCAATTTTGAAAAATAGGTCACAAATTTGAAAAAAGTTCATCAGTTTTGGAAAAAAGTTTACAAAAAGGTGAAAAAAGTTCATCGAAATTGAAAAACAAAACATCAAATCTGAAAAAAGTTCATCGACATTAAAAAAAGTTCATTGTAATTCAGAAATAGTTCATCAAATTTGAATACAAGTTCATCAAAAAATTTAAAAAAGTTCATGGATTTTGAAAAAAGTTGATCGATTTGAAGAAAATGTTCATGTATTTGCGAACGAATTCATCGTGCCAGGATGAAGAGAAAAAAGAAAACGAAAAAATTAAAAAGGAAGAAGAACGAATACTAGAGGAAAAAGCTAGAACGTAACCAGATCCTGCCGTGTGGTCGCGTGGTTAAACTATCCGTCCTTGACGTGCGAGGTAGGTTGTTCGAATCCGGGCAGCAACCTTTTTGCTTTTTAAGACACAAAATAAAAACACGAAAATGGGCCGGCCCAGTGCGCGGCGGGGGGTGTGCGCCCGTTGCGCCCATGCCTGTAACGGGCGCCGTTTAGGGAATGCCTCCCTCCGATCTCTTCGTACATACATACGTGGCTTCTCTCCTCAGGTATTGACTCTAAGCCCATTCTGTGGCCCATTGCATGCTGACCTTAGTTATGGGCCGGCCGACCAACATGTGTGGGCTTGCTTGTCCTTTGGGTGCCAAAACAAAATGTCAATTAAAATACACGCCTTGTGGTTTTGAACCACCCCCCCCCCCCCCCCGACCTCACGTTATATAGCTGCGTTGCCAGCCACACCACCTAGCGACCGAGTAGAACTAATTAGCAGCAGAAACTTTTAAGTAGTACATACAATCACAAATCTTTTTTTGTATTTCCAATAATTATTGTAAAAAACTGTGTCTGTTTCTTTTTAATTTCCAATAATTCTTGGAAAAAAATGTGACAAATTTTCCTTAAATATTTGCATAATGTTTGAAATCGTGAATTAATTTTAAAGTTCAAACAAACTTTTAAAACCTGAACAAATATGTATTGAATTTCTTATATACGATGAACAAATTTAAATATACATTGACGTTTTTGCATACTCCGAAAAAAATTAAATACACATTGAACAGTTTTTGATATACTCTGAACAATATTTAAATCCACTTTGAACAATTTTACATATAAATTGAATTTTTTGTAGTTTACACTGAATATTTTAAAAATACACATTGAACATATATACCTTGAACAATATTTAAATTTGCGCTGAACAAATTTGGAGTTCCAAACAAATTGAAAGTGAACAAAATTTTAAAAGAGTTAACCCTTTCCGAAAACAAGAACAGTTTCCTCAAAAATGTAAGCAGTTTTTGAAATGCGAGCATTTTTCAAAATTGTGAACAAGTTTGATTGGTGTGACATGTGGTGGTGAACCCATCGCCTTAGGATTAAGCACATTGGACGCGTTGTGATCAGGTGGGCATCATAGTCACCGTCCGTCGAGAATGGGAAGAAGCATAAGCGGTGACACGGTCAGGTATCGTGTCGAATTAGAGGACGTGGACCTGTTAGGAGTCTTGAGCCATGCTTACTGGACAGAGTCATGATATTGTTTCTCCCGTTTGCAACGCACGGGCATGTTTGCTAGAAAAACTAACACAACTAGGGCAGTGGTCGGGTGGTTGTCGCGTCGTACTCTATTCCGCTCGTCGAAGGATCGACTCCCAGCTCTCTCGCGCGAACGGGCGCATCATTTTTGAACTTTCAAGGAACAGAAAAAAAGACGAAAGTGGACCGGCCCAAGGCACAGAGCGGGTGTGCGCCCGTTAGCCGGTTTGCCTATATCCGGCGCTTAAGGCGCCGAATAGGATCTGGCATTAGTACCACCTGGGTTGTTTACATCCCGCGGATCTAGCTTAAAAAGAGATTAATACAACACCATAGCACGATCTTACTTGAACATGATATGTTCTATAGTAATCGTACCGTTGCATCCTTGATTGGTAAGGAGGCAAGCACTAAAGCTTAGTTGATGACACCTGGCGTCCTGACCTGTGGGCCAGGCGTGATTAACGCCTCAGATTGGTCGCTGATCATGTGGCTGTAGAGGATCCTTCCTGTTCAGCTCCTTTTCTTTTTTCTTTTTTTTTCTTTTTTTTTGCGGGGCTGTTCAGCTTTTGTTGACCAGGGTGACTCACAGGTTGTCTGACAGGCTCTCTCTTCCCCATCTTTTGTTTTTCGTACCAGCATTTTGGCATACACTTAATTTTTGTGCTGGGAGCAGGTTAGAATCACATACAGTACTACTACTACCTTGAGTGCAGCCAGCCAGTCACTCATGGTTTTCATACAATGACTGTCTGATGCCATCGATCCCATGAGTTACCAAAGTGGTCGCCCTTGATCCCTGAGCCTGCCAGGTTCATTCTTGGCCATGAGCACCGGTCCCGTCCTTGCAGAATGTTAGAAGGGAAAGAGGGAGATTGATGGAATAGTTGTTGTATTGCTTGAGCTTCATGGGCATATATATAGGAGTACATGATCTACTTAGAGTACAAGGCAAGCCAAAATATTTCTAGTCTAACCTATATTTTCTAATAAAATCACATTACTCAACATCCCCCGCAATAATCTGTGTAGCAATGCAGACGGTGAGATTGGAGAAGAATCCGACAAGAGCCCCAGCTCCGCTCCGGTGGCCGTGCCGCCATAGCCAGGTGCTCCTCTGCTAGTGTTCCGCTGTCTGGCGGGCTGTTGATGCTCTTTAGAGTCGGGTGCTAATGAAACTGGGCATTCATTGAGGTGGAGCTCTACATTTGCCGGTTCATGTCACGCTTGCCAGGAAAACTGGAGTTCATTTAGCGATGCAGCTAGAGCTAGTTAACTGAAAAACATCGCCCAAGTCCCATTGCTTCTCGGACCAGCCAGCTGAGTTCATGGTCATTGATTTGGTTAGCACTTTGCAAACACAGGTTCTGTAAAGTTGAGTATATATGCTCCGATACAAGCCCACGCCCTCGTAGCTCTCGCGATCAAAAATCTCTAGCTTGGCATGCATGCATGCGCTGCCCCGTGAACTGAGCTGACCGAGATTTTTGCTGCTGCTTTGGAGCATGCGTTTGGGCCAAGTTTTGGATCCTTCCCATGCCCGACGCGGACGACAGCGTGCCCAGCTACGACACAGCAAGCATGCGCACAGTGATTCATTGAGGCTGGTCATAGTGGGGAGTAACTTAGACTAGTAACATACATATGTTACTAGTCTATGTTACTACCTCTATAGTGTATAGTATCATAGATTGGTATCATAGATGATCTTATTTATTATCATCCATGACACATAGTAGCACCATATTTATTATGTTACGGTATCTATCTATAGATGGTCTTTTTTTTAATTGTCTGTCACATAAGCATGTTTGCGAGTCCCAAGTACATGATACTACTTATGTTACCCTCACTATGACCAGCCTGAAACCAGCTACCTAGTCCGCTAGTCGTATTAAACAACGCCAACTTGGCCTCCTCGCAAGCCTATAACAGGGGATCCGTGCAGCAGCATAAGCCACCACACTCAGCACAGCACAACATCCTCTCACACATACAACAACAGAGATCGGCGGATCCAAGCCAATGGCAACCAAGAGCCTTCTTCTGGCCGCCCTCTTCGTCCTCGCCCGTCGGCATGGCGCCGCACGGTGTGGGCGGGCAAGCAACTTCCGCGACAATCATCTCCGGCATAGTGCCATGCGGCGCGGGAACTCCATCAGCAGCGGCTGCGGTTCCGCCCGTTCAGTAAGGACCTCTCCCAGCCTCCATAACCACCTATAAGCAATTATATTGAACCGCCGTCTTACGTTTGCTTTGCTTCTTTCTTTGTGGACAGGCGCCGCCCGTGCGAGATGTGTGCGGCCGTGATGTGATGGCCAGCGCCACGGCGGACCGCAGCGAGCGTACACCATGAACATGGGCCCGGCCACCTCGTCTCTGCTCGCCCCTACGCTCGGCAACGGTGCAAGGTGGTGGAAGTCACCCGCTTCGCCCGCGTGCAACGTCCACAGCCCGGCGTCATCGGGGCGGCGCACCCGTGCAGCTCACAGGTATTGACACTGGCGGCGGCACCGGCAACGGTAGCGGTGGCCTCGGGGGGCTTGGCGGCCTAATTGGCCTCATCGGCCAGATTGTGGGCGGCCTCCTCGGTGGCATCCTTAACATTATTCCATTGCCCTTCTCCCTCGTCTAGATGCTCCTGCTACCGGCGAGTCAATCAAAGATTCAACGGACCTAAATAAATAAATATGTACATGCCAACCTATCAATGTACCCAATGGTCAACTATTCCCGCTTTATTATGTAAAAATCTACTCGTGTGGTATCTGTTACCGCTTCTAAGAAGCACAAAAGTAAGCATATCGCGTAATACTCCGAGTGTGAGTCCTGTAATCAATGTTTGTTTATGAAAAATAAAGCTAAGTCTGTGATAGTACTATGTGATTAATTACTTGCTTCTTCTCTTGACATTGTGATTGGTCACTTGCTTATCAGCTCACTTCTCCGGTGTATCTGTACAAAGTCGTGTCTAACATCATAATTTGTGTATTACTACTTTACTAGAGGCTAACACGCCATTCTTCACTCATGGAATTAACTCTTTTTAAGGATTGACTACATGTCAATCGGCTGAATATCGTATTTGGGTCAGTCATCTTTTGCCTCTTTGCGACTTCTTTGGACCGTGACTATTAGGACCAGCTAACGACGCCACCATCGGAGCTAATGCATGCAAGGACGACTTCCCTCCATGATGCTGCCGCATTAATGCCGAATAAGCAACTCGTACATCCACTTAATTGCTGTCTACGGGTGCATGGATACATGGAAAACATTGCCATATGTAACCATATATTACAAGCATACCTATGTACGTATGCACGAATATGCGGAGGCCAAATACAACACATCCCGTGTCCACGTAGCTCATATAAAAAAAGATAAAGAGAACATAATAGGCTACACAAATATCAGTCAACTACTCACCACAAACATATAATAGTGAGATTATAGAAAAATGAGCATATAATAGTGAGATTTCCACAAAAAAAGTGTTTTCTAAAGAGTAATGGATTAGTGGCATTGGTGTTATCCTTACAAAAGAAAAGAAAATGAAAACTAAACTAAAATAAAATAAATGAAGTTCTATGGAAGAATCAATTCGTGACATTGGTATTACCCTTTCAAAAAAATAATTAAAAATAATGAAGTTTTCTGAAAAGAAACGAAACCCTTTAAAAAGAAAGAAAATGAAAAAGAAAAAACTTCCAAAACTTGCACTGAAATTGCATTTTTTTGAAATATGCAAAGAATAAGCATATAATAGTGAAATTTTCACATTCAACTATAATATACCAACATATTATTTAGTACTTGCAGTTATACTTACACACAAAGAAACAAATCTAAAACAAACAATAACAAAAATTGCACAAAATATACACACAAATTGGGCTTTTTCAAATATGAAAGAATAAGCATACAATAGTGAAACTTTCACAAAAAAGTTCCTTAAGGAGGAATCAATTTGTGACATTGTTATAACTTAAAGAGGAATAAAACAATAACTAAAAATCAAAATAATGAAGTTTTATAGGAAAAATGAATTAGTGGTGTAGAAATTAACCTTTAAAATAAAAAAACTTGCACACTACTTTTGCATTGAAATTGCACATTTTGAAGTATGCAAAGAATAATTATATAATAGTGCAATCTTTCCATGTACTTTATAATATTTGTATGTATACATTTACACTTACCCAACATTCAAAAATTCCACATTCTACTACAATTTACACACATATTATTTGGTACTTGCATTTATACTTACACACACAAAAAACTAAAATAAACAATAACAAAAATTGCAAAAAATATACACACAAATTGCGGTTTTCTCACATATGTAAGAATAAGCATACAATAGTGAAACTTTCGCAAAAATGTTTCCTAAGGAGGAATCAATTAGTTGCGTTGTTATTAACTTAAATAAGAATAAAACAATAACTAAAAATGAAAATAAAGAAGTTTCATAGAAAAAATAAATTAGTGACATTGGTATTGGACGCGGATTTTTGGGACATGCAGCCACGCGCTGCCGAAATCCAGCCCGTCCGCGAGTGCGTCGCGATGGCTAATTAATATAGCCCATTCGCAAATACCTGCCTGATTAATTAACGTCTCGGCAAATACGTCGTGTTATACACAAAGGTAGTGGCCCAGGGCGTCATTTACTATGGTATGAATACGTGACACACACACAGCGACCCGGGCGATGGAATAACTGCTCTCGGGGCTGGGTGGATGTGATTGAGCATGCGCCCCATATTGTTCCTAGCACTGCAGATTCCTAGCACTGCAGATTTCTCCGAAGCCGTCAACGGCAGAAGAACAGAGTTAGAAGTGGAGATGGGTTCTACACAGACAGACGCAGATGAGGTTAGTCCGTCAAAACCATTTGCTTAATGTGTTGCTTTGTTCTGCCCACACACCTGTTTTGATCTCTTGTTTGCCTGGATCCCCAAGCATTACGCCCCATATTGTTTGGTCCAATCGAGGATCGGATCTGGCTCCTCCACTGAGACAGGCGCTTTGCCATTAATCCCAGATTCACTGGTTTTCGGAAGCCATTTGGGGTAGCTCGTGGCTTTGAGAGAGGTGGCTGAAGATGACCCAAGCAGCAGATTTGCTAGATTCGGTTGGGGTTCTTCCAGGAACCGATACGACCGATTCTGATGAGAAAAAGATTGAAAGGGTAGCGAACAGATACGTGGCGCTTGATGATAAAGTTGGTTGGGTTTAGAGGTAAGTTCTGGTTGCCGCTGCTCCCTTGTTTTTTTGCCTGAACATCCATCTTGATCTAGCCTCTCCAGTGCACACTGTTTCAGGAAAAGGACAGCCGCGATGCCTCAACAATCGCTGAAAGGCTGACCGCGCTGGAAACAACACTCACAGGGTTTGCAGAGAGATTAGCAGTGGTAACCCCATGCGTGGGATTGACATTCGATCCAGTGAAGGCCGTTGCGTGGCCGGGTGCCTTTATGTGTCGCAGGGCAGCTGAGTGTATTGATTCCCTCTGGGCTGTATTTATTTGCCTTAACGCGTGTCAGCTGATCGAGAGATGAATTATTGATAGCCAAGCAAGGCGTACATACGACGACGCAGCATGTACTAGCAAAAACATGCAATAAATGGATGCACACCTAAAACAAACTATATAAGGGGGCTACAACTAATCCTGCTCCCGGGATACACATGGAAACTAGCTAGAAACCATCAGGGGCGCTTTCAGAACTTGTGCATGCAGATCATGGCCATGAGCAGCAGGTTCAAGACGCCCAGGATGAAAAGGTTCTTCAGCCATGCTTGATTCTGTTCAAGCAGGGTTACATGCCAATGCACGGACGCATGCGAAAATCAGATGACCCCAATGTGCCAATACACGGACGCAAGATGTGTGGAGCTAACCTGAGACTTGATAAACACATTGTGTGTGGCTTCGGCGAGATGAGAGAAATGATGATAGATAAGTGAGGAGAATGCATGGTTGGTCAGCATGAGAATTTATAAGCAAGCCAGTTGTTTAAAAAACTCAGCAGGGAGCGTCTGGCAGCTAGCCGTTGGGGCTGGGATGGTAGAGCCCAACTGCTCGGTTCAATGCCAAGCCCTGCCATGTGCTGCGCATGTCAGGTGAGTGATACGCATCAATACCGCATGCAATACGGGGAGTGGAGAACGTTATACGGCTAGCGCGTATTTGAGTTGCACGAATCACGCGGGGCCGAGCGGCGTGGATACCAACCGCGCATAGCCGCATGTCCACTCTCAATTATTCGCATTGGTATTACCCTTTAAAAAGAAAATAATTAAAAAAATTAAGCACCACTTTGCACTGAAATTGCATATTTTACAGTATGCACAGAATAATTATATAATAGTGCAATATTTTCATGTACTTTATAGTATTGTGCGTATACATTTACACTGACCTAACATCCAAAAATTCCACAAAATAAAAACAAACTGACCATAAATAAAAACAAAAAACGAAAGCAAAAATAAATAAATATAAAAGAACAAGGAGGTTGTGGACTGATTTCTTTGGGCCGTGCCTATTAGGAGCAAGTAATGACGCCACCGCCCGAGCTAATGCATGCAAGGAGGACTCTCCATGATGCTGACGCATCAATGCCTAATAGGCAACTCGTACATCCACTTGTCTACAGGCGCATGGATACATGAAAAACAACACCATATGTAACAATATATTACAAGCATACCTATGTATGTATGCACGTATATGCAAAGACCAAATGCAACACATCCCCGTCCACGTAGCCCATAGAAAAAATATATAAAGAGAACATATCAGGCTACACAAATATCAGTCAACTACTCACCACAAACATATAATAGTGAGATTTTCACGAAAAGTGTTTCCTAAAGAGTAATGGATTAGTGACATCGGTGTCATTCTTACAAAAGAAAATAAAAATGAAAACTAAAACAAAATCAAAAAATTAAGTTCTATGGAAGAATGAGTTCGCGGCAATGCTATTACCCTTTTAGAAAAAATAAAATCTAAAATCTAAATAATGAAGTTTTCTGAAAAGAAATGAAACCCTTTAAAAAGAAAAAAAATGGAAAAGAAAAACCTTTCAAAACTTGCACTGAAATTGTATTTTTTTTTTGAAATATTCAAAGAATAAGCATAGTGCAATTTTCACATTCTACTATAATATACAAAGATACTCCCTCCATTCTTAAATATAAGTCTTTGTAGAGATTCCACTATGGACCACACATGAATCTATATAGATGCATTTTAGAGTGTAGATTCATTCATTTTGCTCGCATGTAATCCATAGTGGAGTCTCTACAAAGACTTATATTTAGGAACGCAGGGAGTATTATTAAGTACTTGCATATATAATTACACACACAAAAACAAATCTAAAACTAACAATAACAAAATTTGCACAAAATATACACACAAATTGCGCCTTTTTCAAATATGCAAGAATCAGCATACAATAGTGCCCAGATGACCATATAAGCAAGCTGAATAAAAATATATAAGGTCTTTTGAGTATTTGTAAACCAAAGTAATTTGGGTATAACCAAATTTATGACTTGATTTTGTCAAAAAAAAATCTGAATTGACGTGCAAAGCATGTGCCATTGACTAGTACTCAATAAGTCCACACGCATGCGGCAATCGAGCACGCCCCCGGATCACGCGCGCACCCTAGCTAGGCTATCTTTTTTTAGAGAAAAAGGGCCTAGCCCAGGCTCCATTGAATCATCAATGAAACCCAGCAAGTCAGGGTGATGTAACAATTGTTATTACAACCCTTAGAAATGGAGAGCAAACACACGTCGGGGGAAAATACACCCCTCGGCGAGAGAAACAAACTGAAAGAAACTAAGACAAAACAAGACGAAGCTCCAGCCCATAGTCGCATCTCCACGCTTTTCCTCCATGTTGCTTTTTTCATCAAAACTAGCAGTGAAGATCGCCACGGCACCAGGTATATCAGATCATGATTATATCGCTCCCAGGGAGTCCCCCCCCCCCCCAACATTTCCCCCTGATCAACCTGGATCTGGCCACAGGAGGAGTGGGGGATTTCTTGCCGTTTGCTCCAGCTTCCGCACGATCTCTTTTAGCTCCGGCTTGGCAGCATTTGGCCAGGCCACCTCCCATAAGGATAGGTATTTTGCAGTCTTCCTCACGATCACCTGCATACCAAGCCAGGTCGGTCGATTGAAACATATGTCATTCCTGCTTTTCCGAAGACCCCATAGGGTCGCAGCTTGCACTATGGCAGTTGTAGTGTTGGGGTTACGAAACCAGTATTCAAGCATATTGTAAATATTATCACTGCTATCAATACTGGCAACTTCTCTAACTACTCTCCACAGTTCCACAACAACGACACAAGTGCAAAATAGACGGCAAGAAGACTCATGTTCAGAACAAAATAGACAAGTCAAATCTAGAACATGTTGTCTCTTGTTAAGGTTATCTCTGGTCAAAAGTTTGTTCTTCGCAATCAACCAGAGAAAGATTTGGATTCTAGGGGGTATTTTTATCTTCCACACCACAGGGATATTCCTAGGAAGAAGCCCCCTAAAATTAACTATATTGTAAAAGGATTTAACAATGTACAGACCTTTCACCTCATATTTCCATACAAGGGTGTCAGTGCGTCGCTCAAAACTAAGATTTAATCTCATCAAAGAGATTGTTCCAGTCAATCATCATGTTGCGGGAGAAACATCTCCTGAAATTAATCTTGAGATTGACCCCATCCCAAACCTCACTAATAGTAGCGTGTTGATCAATAGCAATGGAGTACAGCCCCTAGAACTGAGTAGTAAGGTTCACCTCGCCACACCAGCTATCTTAGAAAATCTAGTGATCTTGCCATTACCCACTTTCCAGATATATCCAAATTTAGTAGCCTTAATAGCCCAAAGAATCCCCTTCGGAAGGGAGGCACCCACACTAGAGCGAGGCAAAAATATTAGGGTTATGGATATTATATTTAGAGTCTACTATATTCTTCGAGATCTTACCCTCATCCGAGAAGATATCTTTTGCCCGAGGAAGCAAGAAGGCAAAGATTAAATTCAGCCAAATTAGTTATCCCCACCCACCAAATTTCTTTTTTTTTTTGTGGCTAGGGATCCCCAATTAGCAAGGTGGTATTTAAAATGCCCCTCATAATCATCCCAGAAACAATGTGCCAATTGGGAATTAATCAGGGCTATAGCCCATTTAGGGAATTTAATTATTCCCATCAAATTAGCCAGGCATGATTGCACTAAAATTAATCTCTTGCCAAAGGATAGAAGCCTTCCTCTCCAGCCTGCCCCTCTCTTGATAATTTTGTCAACCACAGTGGAGATCCTCTTTTCTAAGTTTATTATAATGAAGAGGAGCTCCAAGATATCTAATGGGAAAACTACCCAGCTTGCAACCCATGACTTGGGCAAAATTATTAGCCATCGGCATTGATGTTAATGGGGACCAAATCACATTTATGGAAGTTGATCCTCAAGCCTGAAATCTGCTCAAAACAAGATAAGAGCCACTTCAAGTTTTTAGCCTGGTCTATATTATTACCCAGGAAAGAAAGAGTATCATCTGTATTGTAGGTTGATTACTCCAACAGGATTAGTGGGAGGAAAAACTCCCTCTATGAACTTGCTAATTTGGAGTAGTATGCCATCCGTTTTACTTTATTTTGTGTGGTATCCGTTGGTTGATCCAAATAATCTGGCTCGATTCATCATTTGCCAATAACAAGGCCGCCGTGCCCACGCCCTCGTAGCTCTCGCGATAAAAAATCTCTAGCTTGGCATGCATGCATGCACGCGCTGGTCCGTGAACTGAGATGATGGAGATTTTTGCTACTGCTTTGGAGCGTGCGCGAGTTTGGGCCAAGTTGGTTGCAACTTTGGATCCTACCTACGCTTTCGGCAGCGGACGGCGTCTTGAGCCACAGCAATGCAAGCATGCGCATCGTGAACCAATGCAACCAGCAAGCGTTGTGGCTACCTAGTCGTATTAAACCGCCGCAACTTGGACTCCTCGCAAGCCTATAAAAGGGGGATACATGCATCAGCACAAGCCACCACCACACTCGGCACAACCTGGCGTCCTCTCACACATACAACAGAGAGATCGATCAATCAACGGATCCAAGACAATGGCAACCAAGGGCCTTCTTCGCCCGGCCTCCTCGTCCTCGCCTTCAGCCTAAGCGCCCGCCGCAGTGCGGAGGTGGGCAAGCAGGATCCGCGGCAATCATCTCCGGTGTAGTGCCATGCAGCGCCGAGAACTCCATCTGTTAGGCAACCAAATATCGATGATATTGGTTGATCCTTTACCATATCTTGTGCCTCACGTATAGCATGTAATCAGGCCATTATGGTTAGGATATGTTTTGGTTATATTCCTTGTATATCTCTTGTAATTCATCTATATATGAGATAACACGGAAACCACCATTGTGTGGAAAATTTCCCAAACTTACATGGTATCAGCCTATGATCACATCTGATCGCTTCCGCACCTTCCTCCTGGCGTCCTCTACTCCATCGCCGCCACCGCATCACGTCGTCTCCAACATATCTATAATTTTTATTGCTCCATGCTACTTTATTTACTGTTTTGGACTATATTGGGCTTTATTTTCCAATTTTATATTATTTTTGGGACTAACCTATTAGCAGGAGGCCCAGCCCAAAATTGCTGTTTTTGCCTATTTCGGTGTTTGAAGAAGCGAAATATCAAGCAGTCCAAATGGAATAAAACCTTGAGAGCGTGATTTTCTCACGAGCGTGATCCGAGGGACTTGGACCCTACTCCAAGGAACAAAGAGGCGGTCACGAGGGTGGGGCGCCCCCCTAGGCGCCCACCGCCTCGTGGGCTCCTGTTGCTCCACCGGCGTACTCCTTCCTCCTATATATACCTCGTACCCCCAAATGATCGAATAGGAGCCAAAAACCTAATTCCACCGCCGCAACTTCACTGTATCCACGAGATCCCATCTTGGGGCCTGTTAGGAGATCCATGGGAGGGCATCCACCACGGAGGGCTTCTACATCATCACCATAGCCCCTCCGATGAAGTGTGAGTAGTTTACTTCAGACCTTGGTCCATAGCTAGTAGCTAGATGGCTTCTTCTCTCTTTTGGATCTCAATACAATGTTCTCCCCACTCTCGTGGAGATCTATTCGATGTAATCTTCTTTTTGCGGTGTGTTTGTTGAGACCAATGAATTGTGGGTTTATGATCCAGCTTATCTATGAATAATATTTGAATCTTCTCTGAATTCTTTTATGTATGATTGGTTATCTTTGCAAGTCTCTTGAATTATCCGTTTGGTTTGGCCAACTAGATTGGTAGTTCTTGCAATGGGAGAAGTGCTTAACCGGGTTCAATCTTGCGGTGTCCTTACCCAGTGACAAAAAGGGTTGCAAGGCACGTATTATATTGTTGCCATCGAGGATAACAAGATGGGTTTTTTTACCATATTGCATGAATTTATCCATATACATCATGTCATCTTGCTTAAGGCGTTACTCTGTTTTAACTTAATACTCTAGATGCATCTTTGGATAGCGGTCGATGAGTGGAGTAATAGTAGTAGATGCAAAATCATTTCGGTCTACTTGTCTCGGACGTGATGCCTATATACATGATCATACCTAGATATACTCATAACTATGCTCAATTACATCAATTGCTCAACAGTAATTTGTTCACCCACCGTAGAATACTTATGCTCTTGAGAGAAGCCACTAGTGAAAACTATGGCCCCCGGGTCTATTCTCATCATATCAATCTCCATCACTTTAATACTTGCTTTGTTTTTACTTTGCCTTTTACTTTTTACTTTGCATCTTTATATCAAAAATACCAAAAATATATTTATCATCTCTTTCAGATCTCACTCTCGTAAGTGACCGTGAAGGGATTGACAACCCCTAATCGCGTTGGTTGCGAGGAGCTATTGTTTTGTGCAGTCTGAGGGACTTGTGCGTGGCCTCCTACTAGATTGATACCTTGGTTCTCAAAACCGAGGAAATACTTACGCTACTTTGCTGCATCATCCTCTCCTCTTCGGGGAAATCCAATGCAGTGCTCAAGAGGTAGCAGGAAGAATTTCTGGCGCTGTTGCCAGGGAGGCTCACGCAAGATCAAGTTAACCATACCCAGTACCCATCACAATCCCTATCTCTCGCATTACGTTATTTGCCATTTGCCTCTCATTTTCCTCTCCCCCACTTCACCCTTGCCGTTTTATTCGCCCTCTCTTTCCCAATCTCCTCCTCCTTTTCCCGCTTGCCTTTTGTTTGCTCGTGTGTTGGATTGCTTGTTTGTCGCGATGGCTCAAGATGCTACCAAATTGTGTGACTTCACAAATACCAATAATAACGATTTCCTTAGCACTCCATTGCTCCTCTTGCCAATCTTGAATCTTGTGAAATCAATACTTGCTTTGTTGAATCTTGTTATGAAAGATCAATTCACCGGCCTTCCTAGTGAAGATGCCGCTACTCATCTGAATAACTTCGTTGATTTATGTGATATGCAAAAGAAAAAGATGTCGATAATGATGTCGTTAAGTTGAAGCTATTTCCTTTTTAAGCTTAGAGATCGTGCTAAAGCGTGGTTTTCATCTCTGCCTAAAAATAGTATTGATTCTTGGAACAAGTGCAAAGATGCTTTTATCTCTTAAGTATTTTCCTCCCGCTAAGATTATCTCTCTTAGGAATGATATTATGAATTTTAAGCAACTTGATCATGAACATGTTGCACAAGCTTGGGAGAGAATGAAATTAATGTTACGTAATTGTCCTACTCATGGTTTGAACTTGTGGATGATTATACAAAACTTTTATGCGGATTGAATTTTGCTTCTAGAAATCTTTTAGATTGACCCACGGGAGGCACTTTTATGGAAATCACTCTAGGAGATGCTAAAACTTCTAGACAATATTATGGTTAATTATTCTCAATGGCATCTTGAAAGATCTACTAATAAAAAGTGCATGCAATAGAAGAAATTAATGTTTTGAGTGGAAAGATGGATGAACTTATGAAATTATTTGCTACTAAGAGTGTTTCTTCTGATCCTAATGATATGCCTTTGTCTACTTTGATTGAGAATAATAATGAATCTATGGATGTGAATTTTGTTGGTAGGAATAATTTTGGTAACAACGCATTATAGAGGAATTTTAATCCTAGGCCTTATCCTAGTAATCCTCCTAATAATTATGGAAATTACTACAACAACTCTTATGGAAATTTTAATAAGATGCCCTCTGAATTTGAGAGTAGTGTTAAAGAGTTTATGAATTCACAAAGAATTTTAATTCTTTGCTTGAAGAGAAATTGCTTAAAGTTGATGATTTGGCTAGGAACGTTGATAGAATTTCTCTTGAAATTGATTCTTTAAAGCTTAGATCTATTCCTCCTAAGCATGATATCAATGAGTCTCTCAAAGCTATGAGAATTTCCATTGATGAGTGCAAAGAAAGAACCGCTAGGATGCGTGCTTCCAAAGATGCCTTTATTAAAGCGTGTTCTTCCAATTGCTATGAAAATCAAGATGAAGATCTAAAAGTTATTGATGTGTCTCCCATTAAATCTTTGTTTTGCAATATGAATCTTGATGAAACTGAATATGATCTTCCTTTACCTAGAAGGCATTTCAAAAATTCGGAGTATTTAGATCTTGATGACGAAATTGATAAATGTGGGATTGAAAGAAATAAAAACCTAGATGTCGCTAAACCCACTATATTGGATTTCAAGGAATTTAATTATAAAAATTGCTCTTTAATTGATTGTATTTCCTTGTTGCAATCTGTGCTAAATTCTCCTCATGCTTATAGTCAAAATAAGGCCTTTACCGAACACATTGTTGATGCATTGACTCAATCTTATGAAGAATAACTTGAGTTGAAGGTCTCTATCCTAGAAAGCTCTATGATGAGTGGGAACCTACTATTAAAATTAAAATTAAAAATTATGAGTTTCATGCCTTCTGTGATTTGGGTGCTAGTGTCTCTACTATCCCCAAAACTTTGTGTGATTTGCTAGATTTCCGTGACTTTGATGATTGCTCTCTAAACTTGCATCTTGCAGTTCCACTATTAAAAAGCCTATGGGAAGAATTAATGATGTTATTATTGTTGCAAATAGGAATTATGTGCCCGTAGATTTTATCGTTCTTGATATAGATTGCAATCCTTCATGTCCTATTATTCTTGGTAGACCTTTCCTTAGAACGATTGGTGCAATTATTGATATGAAGGAAGGGAATATTAGATTTCAATTTCCATTAAAGAAAGGCATGGAACACTTTCCTAGAAAGAAAATAAAATTACCATATGAATCTATCATGAGAGCCACTTATAGATTGCCTACCAAAGATGGCAATACCTAGATCTATCCTTACTTTTATGCCTAGCTAGGGGCGTTAAACGATAGCGCTTGTTGGGAGGCAACCCAATTTTATTTTAGTTTTTTTGATTTTGCTTCTGTTTAGGAATAAATAATCCATCTAGCCTCTGTTTAGATGTGGTTTTATGTTTTAATTAGTGTTTGTGCCAAGCTAGACCTATTGGATCTTATTGGATGATAGTTATTTGATCTTGCTGTAATTTCGAAACTTTGCACTCGATTGCGAATTATTAAAAATCACCAGAAAGTGATAAAATACTGATTCCAATTGCTGCTGATCAATAAACAAATTTTATAGGTCTTCTAATTTTTATAGATTTTTTAAGTCCCAGAAGTTTGCGTTAGTTACAGATTTGGTCTCCAGTTCTTCTCAAGTTCCTACAAGTGGTATCAAAGCTTTGGTCTCCATTGCCTTGGTTTAATCACCATTGGAGGAAGATGGATGAGTCTACTTTGGGGAGTCTTAGACATAGAGTGCCTATTCTTGATGGAGAGTATTTTCATGAGTGGAAAAATGAGATGCTTGTAATTTTCAATCAATATCACTTGAACAAGTACATTGCTAGCCCTCGTGCACCTCATGTTGATCCTATGCATCCTACCCTTGATGAATCTATTGACATGATTAGGAACCTTAGAACTGTTAATCTTATCACTAGAGGCTTGCCTAGAAACTTAATTAGAAACTTGCCTACTCTTGAGTGTGCCTACACTATATGGAAATTCCTTGAGGAACGCTTTCCAAATTATTCCTTGAAAAATCTAGATTAGATTCTCCATAAGTCTATTGCCTTGAGTAAGATAAATACTAGTGATCCTATGTTTGGTGATCGTCTATTTGAACTTACAAACCTTATGCGTGCCAAAGGAGATGTTGGAATTATTGGTGATATTATTTCCGAAGCTATAAGAATTCATAAGCAAGATCATTGTCAAACTCACTCTAACGAATTACCCTCTCTAGGACTTGATCCACCACATGACGATGTTGAACATGGATACTATGATGAGGATGATGATAGTGACTTGATCTTGATGATGCAATGAGACATTTTGGTCTTATGGCAAATCTTGAGGATATGTGTCGGGAGGAAAGGAATGGGTTCTTGACAGTGGATGTACCGATCACATGACCGGAGATAAAGAAATGTTTCGTGAGCTTGCTGAAAATGATAGTCCTCGAAAGTATGTCACTTTCGGTGACAACTCAAAGGGTAAGGTGGTTGGCCTCGGTAAGGTGGCCATCTCACATGATAGCTCCATTCAGAATGTCATGCTCGTTGAATCTCTTGGCTACAACTTACTTTCAGTATCTAGACTTGCTGATTTCGGTTTCAATGTCCTATTTACTGAAGTAGATTGCCAAGTGTTTCATCGAGACAATCATAAAATGGTCTTTACCGGCATACGTAGAGGTGATCTTTACATTGTTGATTTCTCTAAAAAGGCACAACCTAAAACTTGCTTCATTGCTAAATCTTCAAAAGGTTGGTTATGGCATAGACGACTAGGTCACGTTGGCATGAGAAACCTTGACAAGTTTATTAAAGCAAATCATATCCTTGGAGTTAACGATGTCATATTTGATAAGGATAGACTTTGCAGCGCTTGTCAGGCAGGTAAACAGGTTGGAGGAAGGCATCCCGTGAAGAACATCATGACCACAAGAAGGCCACTCGAGCTACTTCATATGGATCTCTTTGGTCCCAACGCTTACAAAAGCCTCGGTAGAAATTATTTTGGTCTAGTTATAGTTGATGATTTTCAAGATTTACGTGGGTGTTCTTTCTCGATGATAAATCGCAGGTCCAAAAGATCTTCAAAAACTTCGCTAGGAAGGCCCAAAATCAGTTTGAAGTGAAGATCAAGAAGGTTCGCGGCGACAACGGGCGGAGTTCAAGAACGCAAATGTGGACACCTTTCTTGACGAAGAAGGGATTTCACACGAGTTCTCGGCTACGTACACACCTCAACAAAATGGAGTTTTTGAGAGGAAGAACCGAACGCTCATCGAAATGGCGACAACGATGCTTGATGAGTACAAGGCCAAGCACTTTTTAGGCGAAGCGGTTGAGACGACTTGTCATGCAACAAATCGCTTGTATCTTCACAAGCTACTCGGCAAAGACTGACATACGAGCTCCTCACGGTAACAAACCCCAAGTTGGATACTTTCGAGTATTCGGCTCAAAGTGCTACATTCTTGATAAGCATCATTGTTCAAAATTTGCTCCTAAGTCTCATGAAGGTTTCCTACTAGGTTATGGCTCAAACTCTCACACTTACCGTGTCTACAACAATTTCACCCGAAAGGTTGAAGAGGCGGTAGATGTGAAGTTTGATGAATCTAACGGCTCGCATAAGTAGAGCAATTGCCAATTGATGTAGGAGACAAAGACCCTTGGAAGCAATCCAAGACTTGTCTATTGGCAAGGTCTGTCCAACGGAGGTGAAGGAGAGTACCTCGTCCGTCCAAGTGGAAGCTTCTACTTCACGACAAGGTGAACCAAGAGTTGATACGGAAGCATCCACATGTGGAACACACCAAGATGAAGAAAACGAGGAAGAACATCACGAACGTCAACAACCTCCTTCTCCACCACGACAAGAGAACGACAACGCTAACAATGAAGAAGGCCAAGATGAAGAAGATGTTCAACCAAAACCCAAGCAAAAGCTTTCACGAGTTCGAGCAAGAATTGCTAAAGACCATCCCGTGGAGCAAATCTACAATGATATTCAAACCGGGAGAATCACTCGCTCTAAAACTCATTTAGCTAACTTTTGTGAAAACTATTCTTTCATCTCTAGCATCGAACCTATGAAGGTCGAAGAAGCATTGCAAGATCCGGATTGGATAAATGCTATGCATGAAGAGCTACACAACTTTGAGAGAAACCAAGTTTGGACATTGGTTGAGAAGCCCGACAACAACCACAAAATCATCGGTACAAAATGGGTGTTTCGCAACAAGCAAGATGAATATGGACAAGTAGTTCGTAACAAAGCACGTCTCGTTGCCCAAGGCTACACACAAGTCGAAGGTATGGACTATGGTGAGACTTATGCTCCCATTGCTAGACTTGAGTCCATTCGCATCTTACTTGCCTATGCTAATCACCATGATATCACCTTGTACCAAATGGACATTAAAAGTGCTTTTGTAAATGGTGAAATAGAGGAGGAAGTTTATGTTAAACAACCTCCCGGCTTTGTCAATCCTAAGAAACCAAATCATGTTTACAAACTTCACAAAGCCCTTTATGGTCTTAAACAAGCTCCTAGAGCTTGGTATAAATGCTTGACTAAGTTCCTTATTGAAAAAGGCTTTGAAATTGGGAAAATTGATTCCACACTTTTTACTAAAAGGGTTAATGGAGAACTATTCGTATGCCAAATTTATGTTGATGATATTATATTTGGTTCAACTAACCCTCATTTTAGTGAAAAGTTTGGAAAGGTAATGTCGGAGAAGTTTGAGATGTCAATGATGAGTGAACTCAAATTCTTTCTTGGGTTGCAAATCAAGCAAACTAAGGAAGGTACATTTGTTTCTCAAACAAAGTACACTAAGGACTTATTCAAGAAGTTCAATATGCAAGAGTGCAAAGGTATGTCTACAACCAGGCCTACTAGTGGACATCTTGATTTGACCAAAGATGGTAAACCAGTTGACCAAAAGGTTTATCGCTCTATGATTGGTTCACTGTTATACCTATGTGCTTCACGTCCCGATATTATGCTAAGTGTGTGCATGTGTGGAAGATATCAAGCTGCTCCTAAAGAATGTCATATTAAGGCCGTAAAAAGGGTAGTGAGATACTTAATTCATACACCAAATTTTGGCATTTGGTATCCTAAGAGGGCCTCTTTCGATCTTGTTGGCTACTCCGACTCGGACTATGCCGGAGACAAGGTTGATAGAAAGTCCACTTAGGGTACTTGTCAATTTCTTGGTAGATCTATTGTGTCTTGGTCCTCCAAGAAACAAAACTCGGTATCCTTATCTACCGCCGAAGCGGAGTACATTGCCGCTGGTTCATGTTGTGCTCAATTACTTTGGATGACCCAAACTCTTAAAGATTATGGGATATATGTGAAACATGTTCCATTGCTATGTGACAATGAAAGTGCTATCAAAATTGGTCATAATCCCGTACAACATTCTCGAACTAAGCATATTGAAGTTCGTCATCATTTCATTCGAGATCATGTTGCTAAGGGTGACATTAATCTTTAGCATGTTCTTATCAAAAAGCAATTAGCAGATATATTCACTAAACCCCTTGATGAGAAAGTGTTTTGCAGGTTGAGAGGAGAATTTAACATCATTGATGCTTCAAACTTGGAGTAGAAACTCCATTGGATACATGCAAGACATGAGCTTATGACTAATCCATGATATCTCTCTTATGATGGAAATATTATATCCTGGATATATTTGCATCTTGCATGTTATCTAACCCATGTAGGTACTTGGTTGAGACAATTTCCATGAGATTGTAATCAACTCACATCTTGAGCAATCTCTACATCACCAAGTCTCTACACTATGGTGGTTGAAGACAAGGAAACACGAAATCATTCAAACATGTCCTTTGACAAACTCTATGTTGAGCTTCATGATTATCATTTTTGGATACACAAGTGCTACTCCTTGCAAGAACTAACCCATGTAGGTAGATGGACTCAAATTCCAAGTGGTGCTCCCAACTCTTGATGAGCTACATCAACCTTGAGCAACCCACACAAGTTCAACTACATGGTCAACACCACCAACCAAGGTATGTTATTCCATCTTAGAGAAGCTTTACTCCGAGTCATGAGCTAAAGCAACTCGACAAGATGTGAATACATCAAGATGCTTAAATGAAAGATGGTAACCCCATTTTGAGCTTAAACGATGAGTTTTGACCTATGATCAAGTGATCTCACTTGACTCCTAAGTCAATATACTCTAACATAGGTGACTTTGTCGCCGACCATCTCTAGATGAAGTTCTCTCGTGTTCTTTTCTGAGTTTTTGCATTTGTCTCATGCATATTTGTTTCCCCTTCCAAAAAAAACTTCATCTAGATTTCTTTCTTTTCTTTTCTGTTGCTCTGCATTTCCTGCATCCAATTCATTGCATATCATTCCATTAATTCCTTGCAAATCTTTGTGAGATCTTACTAGTCTAGTGAGCTGAGATGACAAGTGTTTTCTCTGTGATGAACTCGGTTTCATCGATTTGTTGTTTTCGGTCCAACCGAATCCTTTCGGTACAACTGAAGCATACCACTCGGTGCCACCAATTTCACAACAGGAAAAACAGTTTGCCACTTATTCTGTGTTTCTTCTGATCCAACTCCACTCAATGAATCTTGTCCTCTACAAGCATCACAATTTTATCCAAAGTGCTTTGTGTTGTGACTCAAGGACCAAACCCATTCACAACAAATTCCAGAAGACCCTTCTTGGAAATTGATGTCAAAGGGGGAGAGAGAGATCACATCAAAGCTTATCACTTCCAAAAGGGAGAGAGTATTACTTCCACAGGGGGAGAAATAGATCTCCAAGGGGAGAGAATACTCAAATAGAAAGTATTTCTCAAGGCTCCCAGATGCTTGATGTTCAAGAGGAGAGATGCCACATGTATTTTTGGGGGAAAGACATGTTCATATGTGCTTAGTTGCATTTGCTCTGTTCTTTATATCTTTTAGCCCTAATTTTCTGTTCCCTATCTTCTCCCAGTATCCCATGCTACATTCAGGGGGAGCAAGAGCTCTAAGGGAAAGGAATCATTTAAATTCATTGCATATCTTTACTCTTGGGGACATGTCTAATCCAATGTGGTACTCAGTACTCACTCTCTACATGTCATCCCAGTCTTGGTATTCTTGTGGTTTCTTCTGTTTGCTCTAGCTAGTAGATGTACCTGTGTTATCTAACCTTGTTTGTGCAGGTTCATTCCACCCTAAGCCAACTCAAGACTACAAGGTAAGTATATGCATCACACTCATGTGTATGAGGAATTCTTGCTGATGTACATACTGTTTGCAAGAAGGACTCATGAGCATGAAGGTATTTTCTTTAATATTCTTTGCTCTGATGCATATGGCCAAGATACATGTAACACATTGCCTACTCTGTCATGGTTTTGCTCTCACATGCTTCTATATTCCAAATTCACATGATTGCATACATGTAGGGGGAGCCTATGCTAGTTACATGTCTTTCCGAAGCTTTACTTGCTATTCTTTATATCTTTATCTAAAGCTTTGATGTATGTTGTGCCATCAATTACCAAAAAGGGGGAGATTGAAAGCACAAGTGCTCCCTATGTGGTTTTGGTAATTAATGTCAACATATCTCTTGTTGGACTAACACTTTTATCTAGTATATTTCAGATAAGTTCAACAATGGAGTGGCATGGACTAAAGGATGTGGGAACTCCTTCAAGATGCTAAGGACAAAGGATTGGCTCAAGCTTCAAGCTCAAGATTCTTCATTTTACATTTTAGTGATCCAAGATCACATTGAGTCTATAGGAAAAGCCAATACTATCAAGGAGGGATGTGGTGTTGCTTAATGAGCCTCTTGCTTCATGTGCTTAGTGATATGCTCCAAAACCCTCAACTACTTTCCCACTTCCACACATATGACCTAAACCTAAAGTCAAACTCGGCCCCACCGATTCTTTCTATCCGGCGCCACCGAGTTCAGTTGTCATAGCCATTGCCACAAACCCTAGGCAAATCGGTTTCACCGATAGGGATCTCGGTCTCACCGAGATGGGATTGCAATCTCTCCGTATGTCCATTACCAAAATCGGTCTCACCGAGTTTGTGCAATCGGTACTACCGAGATTACAATGCAAACTCTCTGGTTAACTTATTACCAAAATCGGTCTCACCGATTTTGAGTAAACGGTACCACCGAGTTTGTCTGGCCAACTCTCCGGTTAGCTAATTACCAAAATCGGTCTAACCGAAGTTTGTGTAATCGGTCTCACCGAGATTACGTTATGCCCTAACCCTAACCATATCGGTCCTACCGAGTTGCATATCGGTCCCACCGAAAACCCTAACGGTCACTAGGTTTACTAAATCGGTCAGACCGAGTTTGTTGATTCGGTCCCATCGAGTTTGGTAAATTGTGTGTAATGGTTAGACTTTGTTTGGAGGCTATATATACCCCTCCACCTCCTCTTCATTCGTGGAGAGAGCCATCGAACAAACCTACACTTCCAACTTACCAGTTCTGAGAGAGAACCACCTACTCATGTGTTGAGGCCAAGATATTCCATTCGTACCATATGAATCTTGATGTCTAGCCTTCCCCAAGTTGCTTTCCACTCAAATCTTCTTTCCACCAAATCCAAATCCTGTGAGAGAGAGTTGAGTGTTGGGGAGACTATCATTTGAAGCACAAGAGCAAGGATTTCATCATCAACACACCATTTCTTACTTCTTGGAGAGTGGTGTCTCCTAGATTGGCTAGGTGTCACTTGGGAGCCTCCGACAAGATTGTGGAGTTGAACCAAGGAGTTTCTAAGGGCAAGGAGATCGCCTACTTCGTGAAGGTCTACCGCTAGTGAGGCAAGTCCTTCGTGGGTGACGGCCATGGTGGGATAGACAAGGTTGCTTCTTCATGGACCCTTCGTGGGTGGAGCCCTCCGTGGACTCGCACAACCGTTACCCTTCGTGGGTTGAAGTCTCCATCAACGTGGATGTACGATAGCACCACCTATCGGAACCACGACAAAAACATCCGTGTCTCCAATTGCGTTTGAATTCTCCAAACCCTTCCCTTTACTTTCTTGCAAGTTGCATGCTTTACTTTCCGCTGCTCACATATGATGTCTACTACACAACCTTCTTCTTGTAGACGTTGTTGGGCCTTCAAGTGCACAGGTTTGTAGGACAAGAGCAAATTTCCCTCAAGTGGATGACCTAAGGTTTATCAATCCGTGGAGGCGTAGGATGAAGATGGTCTCTCTCAAACAACCCTGCAACCAAATAACAAAGAGTTTGTTGTGTCCCCAACACACCCAATACAATGGTAAATTGTATAGGTGCACTAGTTCAGCGAAGAGATGGTGATACAAGTGCAATGGGGATGGTAGATAAAGGTATTTGTAATCTGAAATAATAAAAACAGCAAGGTCACAAGTGATAAACGTGAGCGTAAACGGTATTGCAATGATAGAAAACAAGGCCTAGGGTTCATACTTTCACTAGTGCAAGTTCTCTCAACAATAATAACATAGATAGATCATATAACAAGCCCTCAACCAGTGGCGGAGACACCGCCCAAATGACCACAGGCACTTGTTCGGCTCATTGGAGCGGCGACAACAGCGATCGACAAAAATCTAATGAGACAAACCTGTTCGGTTTTCTGCTTTACCCGGCAAAAAAACATTTGGGCCTTTGTTTCAGACAGTTGGCAGCCCGTGCCAAAACAATTGACGTGAGGGATTCAACAGATCGATCTCTCTTCCTAAAAAACAGATCGATCTCTCCTACTCCCCTTTCTCTGCTCGTCTCTCGGCGGCCTTGAGGGCTGGCGGCTGCCGGCTGGCCTTGAGCCCTAGACGGTTAGACGACTTGCGGCCGGCGGCGGACGACGGCGCCTGGGAGGTCTAATCCTCCTCATCCGCCTCCTTCCGCTCATTCAGCTTCAGCAGTTCTTTCGGTAAGAATCCTCCATGAAAATTAGGGCTAGGGATTGAATCTCCCAAGACCTCAAGCACAACTTCAAAAGAGCAGCAGCGCAAGGCTCCTCTATGCTATGATGTTAGTTAAATTCTTAATTACTACTACTACATGCCTTCGAAGAAACAATCTTCATAATGGAAGTGTTTGATGATTTTTTTACATCTGAAAAGTCATTTGGCAATGAACCAATAGACTTAGGGCTTAAATTTAGAGAAGTATGCTGATGGCTAGAGAAAAATTATATTTGTTGGATCTTTGGAAAGTGGAAACTTGTTACTTGTAGCTCATTTTTTTATTTACTTATGTAGCAACTAACTTCAATTTTTAACATCAAATTTCAGAGATGAGGTGGTTTTTGGTTAATAGAGCAAGCACTGAAAATGTGAATGGTGTGTAAACGGAAATAGAAGTTGAGGAGCAGACAACACCTCACATTGCTAATGAATTTAATCCAAATGAGATTGAGCATTTACGCAATACAGTCTCGGAAAGGGCATTTGCCTTGTGATTTTCTTTAGTGCACTATTGGTATGTCCCATGTGACCATATCTATTTTTGCAAGCTTTCTATTTTGAATATATTCACATCTCACAGCCTAAATTTATTTGAATTATAAATCCATTTTTATCCTATGGTGTCTTCTAGGACTTTGGTAACATGGCGAGTTTGCCACTATGCAAGGCTGGTTTTGCGTCCTTCTTTGGCAAAAATGAACAAGTAAAAGATGCTTTTTATGGTGGCAAAAGAAATTTCACACCGACATCTGGTATGGATAGCTTTACTTTTGTTGGCAACATGGCGAGTTTTCCTCTATGCAAGGCTAGTTATATGTCTTCTGCTTTGTCAAGTTTAGTTTATTTGGTCTATGAAACTTCATTTTTGTGACACTATTATGTTTATGTTTTCACTTAGTTATTAATGTGGATTTGTGGTTTGGATGTTTGGTGCTATATTATATGTTGCGTATCCGAATACCCGATTATTGATTTTAAATTATACACTTAGGCCCAACTTGCCCAGGCTCCACAAAAATTCTGGCTCCGCCACTGCCCTCAACATGCAACAAAGAGTCACTCCAAAGCCACTAATAGCGGAGAACAAACGTAGAGATTATGGTAGGGTACGAAACCACCTCAAAGTTATTCTTTCGGATCGATCTATAAAAGAGTTCGTACTAGAATAACACCTTAAGACACAAATCAATCAAAACCCTAATGTCACCTAGATACTCCATTGTCACCTCAAGTATCTGTGGGCATGATTATACGATATGCATCACACAATCTCAGATTCACCCAACCAACATAAAAGTACTTCAAAGAGTGCCCCAAAGTTGCTACCGGAGAATCAAGAACGTAGCCAACCCCTATGCATAGGTTCATGGGCGGAACCCGCAAGTTGGTCACCAAAACATACATCAAGTGGCACATGATATCCCATTGTCACCACAGATAAACACGGCAAGACATACATCAAGTGTTCTCATAAAAGACTCAATCCGATAAGATAACTTCAAAGGGGAAAATCAATTCATCACAAGAGAGTAGAGGGGGAGAAACATCATAAGATCCAACTACAATAGCAAAGCTCAGGATACATCAAGATCGTGCCATAGAGGGAACACGAGAGAGAACACGAGAGAGAGATCAAACACATAGCTACTGGTACATACCCTCAGCCCCGAGGGTGAACTACTCCCTCCTCGTCATGGATAGCGCCAGGATGATGAAGATGGCCATCGGAGATGGATCCCCCTCCGGCAGGGTACCGGAAAGTGGCCCCGATTGGTTTTTCGTGGCTCTGGAGGATTGCGGCAGCGGAACTCCCGATCTAATCTCTGTTCTGGAAGTTTTAGGGTACGTAGGTATATATGGGTGAAAGGAGTACGTCGGTGGAGCTACGGGGGCCCCATTAGGGGGCGCGCCAGGGGGTGGGCGCGCCCCCCACCCTCGTGAGCACCTCCCGTATCTTCTGACGTGGGGTCCAAGTCCATCAGGTGGGTTTCCTTCCAAAAATAACTTCTCTAGTTGACTTCGTTCCGTTTTGACTCCGTCTGATATTCCTTTTCCTCGAAACCCTGAAATAGGCATAAAACAACAAATCTGGGCTGGGCCTCTGGTTAATAGGTTAGTCCCAAAAATAATATAAAAGTGGATAATAAAGCCCAATATTGCCTAAAACAGTAGATAAAGTAGCATGGAGCAATCAAAAATTATAGATACGTTGGAGACGTATCAAGCATCCCCAAGCTTAATTCCTGCTCGTCCTCGAGTAGGTAAATGATAAAAAAGAATTTTTGATGCGGAGTGATATTTTCGCATAATTTAAATGTAAATCTTCTTACTTGTGATATGAATATTCAGATCCGAAAGATTCAAGACAAAAGTTCATATTGACATAAAAATAATAATACTTCAAGCATACTAACTAAGCAATTATGTCATCTCAAAATAACATGGCCAAAGAAAGTTCATCCCTACAAAATCATATAGTTAGGCTATGCTTCATTTTCGTCATACAAAGATGTTCCCAACTTCTATACCCCCGATGACAAGCCAAGCAATTGTTTGATACTTAAATAATCTCAAACTTTTTCAACCTTCACGCAATACATGAGCGCGAGCCATGGATATAGCACTATGGGTGGAATAGAATATGATGATGGGATTGTGTGGAGAAGACAAAAAGGAGAAAGTCTCACATTGACGAGGCTAATCAACGGGCTATGGAGATGCCCATCAATTGATGTCAACATGAGGAGTAGGGATTGCCATGCAACGGATGCACTAGAGCTATAAGTATATGAAAGCTCTACAAAAGAAACTAAGTGGGTGTGCATCCAACTTGCTTGCTCACGAAGACCTAGGGCACTTTGAGGAAGCCCATCATTGGAATATACAAGCCAAGTTCTATAATGAAAAATTCCCACTAGTATGAACAAGACAACTTATGAGACTCACTATATGAAAAACATGGTGCTACTTTGAAGCACAATATATGAGACTCACTACATGAAGAACAAGGTGCTACTTTGAAGCACAATATATGAGACTCACTACATGAAGAACAAGGTGCTACTTTGAAGCACAAGTGTGGAAAAAGAGATAGTAGCATTGCCCTTTTTGGGCCTTTTTTGCCTTTTTTGGAAATGCTCTAATAATGATGATCATCACACTTCTATTGATTACAACATAAGGATTACAACTCAAACTAGAACAAGATATGACTCTATATGAATGCCTCCGGCGGTGTACCGGGATGGTGCAATGAATCAAGAGTGACATGTATGAAAAATAATGCATGGTGGCTTTGCCACAAATACGATGTCAACTACATGATCATGCAATGGGAATATGACAAAAGTAAAGTATGTCATGATGATGATGAACGGAACGGTGGAAAGTTGCATGACAATATATCTCAGAATGGCTATGGAAATGTCATAATAGGCAGGTATGGTGGCTGTTTTGAGGAAGATATAGGGAGGTTTATGTGTGATAGAGCGTATCATATCACGGGGTTTGGATGCACCGGCGAAGTTTGCACCAACTCTCAAGGTGAGAAAGGGCAATGCACTGCATCAAGAGGCTAGCAAAGGCGGAAAGGTAAAAGTGCGTATAATCCATGGACTCAACATTAGTCAAAAGAACTCATATACTTATTGCAAAAATTTAAAAGTCATCAAAATCAAGTACTACACGCATGCTCCTAGGGGGATAGATTGGTAGGAAAAGACAATCGCTCATCCCCGACCGCCACTCATAAGGATGCACAAGCCAGGTGTCGTGGGTTTGTCATGGCAGATGTCCTCGTGAAAGGACTTAGTCGTGGAGCCATCGCTACGGGTTAACTTGAAGGGGTTAAAGCGGACACAAGGACACGAGAGTTTATACTAGTTCGGCCCCTTCGATGAAGGTAAAAGCCTACGTCTAGTTGTGATGGAATTGATGGGGTTTCGATGACTAGGAGCAAACAAGCTTCGCTTAGGCCTCGAGTTGTTGTTGTCTGCCTCAAATCGCCGCCGGCTGTCCCCTTATATACACGGGTGACGCCCGTCGGTTTACAGAGTCCCGACGCCGGTTCATAGACGTATCCGGCTCGGTCTCTACTATTCCTAACTTAAAACACAAGATACATATTGACGCCGGTTTACAGCCATCGGCGTGAACTACTATGGGCCATAAGCCCTCTGCTATCTACTTGGGCTTTAACATGTTCAACCATCGGTGAAGTTAACCCGGCCTGCTCTGGCCAGTTTACCCCTAGTGGTAATATCCCCAACATTAGGCCCCAGATTGATTTGAACAGGTTCATGTCAATCCTTAGTAAAAAGCTTCGTCTTCTGCATCTTTGTATTGTCTGGTAAACCGCCGTGATGTCATCTTGTCTGACCGTCATGAACCGGCATGACGTCACCTGTCATAAAGTTATCCATGGTATCTTTTGTTAATAGACCTGCGAGAATCGAGGCGGCAGCTCCGCTTCCAAGCCCCACTGCTCCTCGATTTTCGCGCCTGACACATGTTCCTAGCCTTATAAATAGGCCCGAGGGGTCATTTCTTTTTCCCCTTCGCTCCTTCTTCTTCGTCTTCCTTGCGCCGCCTCGCTTCGTGAGCTCCATCGCCGCCATCGATCTCAGCTCCGTCCTTGGCCGCTGCATCAACCTGAGCGTACCAGAATAATGCAGCGACCTTCCTTTTCTTCCTCAGCTCCGGTAAGCCTTCTTTCCTTCCCCCCGTAGATCTGTTCTAGGGTTCTTGTGTTCTTCAGCGCTCATCGATGCTTCTCGCTCAGATAGCAGTCTTCGATAAAACTGTAAACCTTGGTCTCATGAATCGACAACTTGTACCATCCTTTTCTCCTTACACCTCTCAGGGCCATAGATCAATCTGTATCTTTGCTCATGGATTCAACATCTGCTCCTTTTCAAATCTTGAATATTCACTTCTTTTTCTGAACATGCTCCAGATCCGATAACTGTTAAGCAATACTGTGAAACCTGTTTTCACCGCAGTTCTAACTCTGCATCATTGCTAAATTGGGCGGTTTAGCTCTGTAGAAAAATCTGATAACTCGGCATATACCATTAGCCCCCGTACTGAACCGCCAGTGATTAGCTAAATAGTGTCGCTTTACAGAACTCCGGTTTATAAATAACTTCTTCCGGTTTAATACTGAATGCATTGGTGTATATCTTTCCAACATATCTTTGAACCAGTGTAAATATTCTGCAGACTGTACCATGGCCAAGCAAGTATATGATTGCAATTGGGTCGCTTCTCGAGTGACCGAGACACAGCTGGAGAACTTAGTCAAAATTGGCACTTTGGGCAAAAAAGATGTCATTCACTGGAGGGTCCCTGGCCCGGAAAGTGCTCCGGAACCCAAAGATGGAGAAGTTGTTGTTTTTCTTGACCATCGGCCCGGGCTTCAGTCCACCAGTTCAAAGTTTTATCGGGATGTCTTGGCCAACTTCCAATTGCATCCACAAGATATTGGCCCTAACTCAGAACCAATATCTGTCACTTCCAAGTGCTTTGTGAGGTGTTCTTTCAAGAGGAGCCCTCAGTTGAACTATTTAGAGATTGTTTCCATCTAAACCGCCGCACCGAATTCTCAGACGGCCCCAACACAGAACTAGGCGGCATGGCGATTCAAAAGCGAAAAGAAGTTACTTATCCTCACGCCAAACTGCATGTACCGTCCCCAAAGAATGGAATGCTACATGGTTCTACCGCAAAGATACTTCACCGATGGAGAAAACCCATTACCGGGTTACCGTCCGAACGGTTAAGCAATACACATCCTCTCCTCAAAGATTGATCGCAAGGGAGAGAAGCAAATATGCTCCTCAATTATCCAAGCTCCGAGCCTTCATGGCTAATGGGCTGATCGGAGTTGACCTTGTCTCGCTGGATATCTTGGAGCGTACTACCCTTAAGCCGGGCGCCCGGTTTGACGTGTGAATACACGTAAGACTTAAAAGACCCTCTACGGCACATTGAAGTGCGCTTGTCGACGATGAAGTCACCGAGGCTGTTAAGAAGATGTTGAATGAACTCGAGATCGCTCAAGGCCAAACCGGCCTGCTTCCTTTTTCTGCCAAGAACAAAACGCCAGCTGTAAGCCTCATATCATATATCTTTATGAAACCTTGCCATGTTTTTAAATACCCTCGGTTAACTTTAACGCCTTTCAAACAGGGTGATGATCCATTTTGGAGCAAAAAGACTCCTCAGGAGAAACCGGAGAAGGCAATCCGGCCCAAGACCCGAGTTGTGAAGAAACCGGCCCACCGAAAGAGAACCACTCCCTCTTCCGATCCTCCAGCTGATGACGATGTGGGTAATCCGGACCTTGAGGTAGAACTTGACCCACTTGGTTTACTTTTCACACGCCTTATTGATAATAATTATTGTCAGGATGAAGCTGAGGTCATTATGCCGACGTCAGAGAGGTAATCACTCTTTCTTCGGATTCAAACCCTTTACCTTCACTAAAAATCCGTCGGGCAAACCGGAAAGTTAAATTCTCTCATCCCCTTGCTTACTTGCACCGAAACTTTCTTATGAAGACACAACAGCACGAAGCTCGCCGCACAACCCGGCATAGCGGTCAGGTAGTTACCTCCGCCGGTTTACCAAACAGTCCGGTTCGGAAACGCCATTCAGAGGTCTCTAACTGTTTTGTTAATGCTTATCCTAAAGCGGGTTGTTTTTGGCAACCTCTTAATCCCTCTGACTCCGATTATCAGGGCACTTCTCATTCTTCTTCCGGCGAGTCCTCGGCCACCCAGCTCCCACCACTCAAGATTGTGCTTGGGTGAGTCGTTTTACTGATAACTCTGCTTGACATAGTACTTTCCATATTTACTGGATTCATTTATTTTTTCACTTTTAGGACCAAGCCTAGGCCCAGCAAAAAAGCTCGTCTGGACAAAGCGGCGGAAGAAGATGACACTACTGAAACGGCCAGAACGATAGATCCGGAAGAACCTATCCATGATGATGTGATGAACGACCCACCACCGCAAGACCATGATGTTGCTGCTGAAGATGTGCATGTTGATGCCTCGGGCCCAGTTAATCAACCCACGAGCGCTGTCCAAACTGATAAGACAATGAGCCCTTCCAAGGCATCGACAATCCGGCGACCCTAATGCGAACCGGCGGCCAAGGATGATGATGTCATTATTATCGCTTCGTCATTCTCGATCCGGCAATCCTGCTGCTTTGTCCAAGCACACCGCAAAAGACGAAGTTTGCCGCTTTTGGTAAAGGAAAATGGAACACTGATTTAGCTACTTTTGCTACTCGACCCTCGTGAACTTTATTCGGCTATCTGAATCGGCTACATACCAGCCGTGATTGTGAAGCTGGTTTGGTAAAAATGATGAAGGATAAATATGACGTAAATTTCATACAACTCTCCTTGCATATTTCAATCTGTCAACTCCAGTAGCCCCCAAGTGACGGTTTGAAGATAGTAACTTAAACCGGGACTTTCCGACTTGAACCTTTTTTGAATGAAGTTTTACTTTGAGGTTGTAGCCCCAAGGGCGGTTTAACTTAAATAAGCTAAACCGGACTTTGTACAAGAAGAATTCCAAAGGCTACCGTAAGGTAGAACAAATACACATTAGCCCCCAAGTGCCAAGTTGAATACTTGTATTGATCTTGGGACTTAGATGAAATTTGTAGGATAAAAAGCAACTATGCATTAGCCCCCAAGTACCAAGGGCCTAACCTGTTATGTGGTACTTCAATTCTGCATCATAATCGTTAATCAATGACCTGTGTGCAGGGTGACCTAATCAAGAAAGAAAGCCAAGTTGCTGATCTTCAAGAAAACCTGAAATCTCAACAGACTGAAACATCAAAAGCCAAAGACGAATTAACCAGCGCTTTAAGGGTCATGGAAAAGCTTAAAGAGGATTTCAACAAGGAACGGGCAGATTGGGCCAATGAAAAGGTCGCTTTACATCAAAGGGCACAAAAGGCTGAAGCTGCACTCAAACCGGTGGTAGATGAGCTGACCAGCATAAAGCGTCAAGTGCATGCTATGACCGTTGCCGTCTTTGGTAAGCATTTTTATGTTCTGCAGTAACGATGTCTCCTCATATTGTAGCCGGTTTACCAACCCTTTGAATGATTCAGGGACACGTATTGGCCACTTGGGATCAGATGTGCGGAAGAAACTGAAAGCCGCCTATACATTGATAGAACAACTATATACAGACGCGCAACGAATCATCAGCACTGCTTCTCACAACAACCCGGCCCCGACCTTGATTCAGGACACCATCAAGAGGTTGTCAATGCTTCCTGCCCGGATTGAAGAATTGAAGAAATCTGCTGCCAGAACCGGGCGCTTATAAACGCCTTTAATCCGGGCAAAAGCATGGGTTCCAGACTTTGATCCTGTTGAAGCGCCCAAGGCTTCCCAAGTGTGAAGGAGGACGGACAGAATTCAGTGAAGAGGATCTCCGAGCCATAAACCGAAGTGCGCCCTACGCTTGTCAATTGGCTCAAGAGGCAAATTTGTCCCACTATCAAGCTCAATACGATGGTCAAAATAAACGAGTGGCTGCACCAGCCTGAAGCGGAGAATCTTATCCCTCCAATCCGTAAGCATACTTACGCTCCTGACATTGAACCGTCCTTGCTGATCGACGATGAAGCTGTATTTCAAGCATTAATGGGAATCGACTGGACAACTGTTGATTTCCAGCCGCTGGGTAGAGGAGCAGAAGCTGAAGCGGCGCAGAATGATCCGCAACCATCAGAGCAAGCTGGCGACCAAGCGTAAACCGGAAACCGGTTTATATTTGCTGTTTCATTATGATATGATGGAAAACAATTATCTCATCTGGGCACCATGTTGCCGTGTAATAGACTAGCTGCCACACTTGGTGCCGATATGCCTTCGCATACGTATTGCAACTTATGCTTCCTTTGAATCATCAATGCTAAACCATTATCTGCAAAAAGGTCTTAAAACGCCGCTATGGTTGTACCACCAGCAGGGTCATAATATCGATTGTATATGAAATCAAAGATAACTTCTTAGATTTAAACATATGATCAAATATAACAATATATGATACCTGCCACCATAGGCCATGAAGTTGGCTGTGCCAATCGTAAACCGGAGCATTTTAAGAAAAACATTGTCGCAGGCGAACAGCTCCTGTGAATATAAGGTCGGGTTACCGAGTAACCGTTCTGGTTTATAGAAAAGACTAGCATTACCCCCAAAATAGGAGGTTAGCAGAAAATCAAACCGGCAAGATGTCTCCGGATCAAGAATAGTCCATGTTCCGTCAATTGACAATGAACCGGCTTAGCAATCGTTGGTATAAGAACACAACAAAACATATGCAAATAAGAGAAATATATCTCAAGCAAAGACAAATGTAATCATTTGCAAAAAGAGGCTATCTCGAGTCGATCAAGTGGCATTACCGTGGTCGGACACGACCAAGCCTCGACAGCGTAGCTATGGTTCAAGTCAGCCAAGGTCTCCAAATGATGCAATGGCATGACGCCGATCAAGAGGTGTAGCGATGGTTCGGGTTCACCAAAGCCCCAAGTGATTCTCGTGGCCTTAGGCCGATCAAGAGGCGTGACTGGTTCAGACATGACCAAGTCCCCAAGTGATCTTGTGGCTTTCGCCGGTCTGAAGGTGTTGCATTGGTTCGGATACGACCAAGCCCCCTAGAGACATGATACAAAGCTTGTTTGAAAAAGCTAACTCGAGGGGTAAACCGGAGGTCGCTTTAAGATAAAAAAAACTCCGTGTAACCACCCATGATATAAAATAACAGAGACCCCGCTTTAGCTAAGTCTCCGATTTATTATATTGATCATAATATATACATTGTCTTAATATGTACATAAGCAGCAGCCTATGGCTCATGTATAGTAAGGTCAAGATGAGCTATGTTCCAGGGCCTATTGGTCTCCTCCTCCGACATGCGTGAGTCCTTATGCTCTAACATCGATCGATAGTACGACCACAGTGCAGATTCTTGCTGACCATGAAAGGTCCCTCCCAAGGTGGGGATAACTTGTGCATATCAGTCTGGTCTTGGATGAGTCGAAGCACCATATCTCCTTCTTGAAAGGTTCTGGTTTTAACTCGGCGACTATGATATCGACGAAGATCCTGCTGGTAAATCGCCGAACGAGCGGCGGCGGTGTCACGCTCCTCGTCCAACAGGTCCAAAGCGTCTTGCTGTGCTTCCTCGTTGTCCGCTTCAACATACGCCGCTACACGAGGTGAATCGTAACGTATATCACTGGGGAGGACCGCCTCCGCTCCGTAGACCATGAAGAACGGTGTGTATCCTGTCGATCTGTTGGGTGTGGTGTTGATGCTCCATAACATAGATGGTAACTCCTCAACCCAACATCCCGGCGTTCGTTGTAAAGGAACCATAATCCGGGGCTTGATGCCTCGTGAAGATCTCTTGGTTAGCCCTCTCGCTGGCCAATCGGACTGTGGGTGAGCTACCGATGACACGCTGTCGGATGTGCTCACGCCACAAAACTCCTTCATAGTGCCCTTGGACAAGTTGGTACCATTATCAGTAATGATATTGTGCGTAAAGCCAAACCGAAAATCACCTTTTTAATGAATTGAACCGTCCGTGGCTGCATCACACTTGCTCACGGGCTCCGCTTCAACCCACTTTGTAAACTTGTCCACTGCCACCAAAAGGTGGGTCTTCTTGTCCTTGGACCTTTTGAAGGGGCCAACCATATCCAGTCCACAAGTCGCAAACGGCCAAGTAATTGGAATCATTCTCAATTCTTGAGCCGGCACATGAGCGCGCCTTGAGAATTTCTGACAGCCATCGCATCATCTCACTAGGTCCTCCGCATCAGCATGGGCAGTCAACCAGTAGAAACCGTGATTTAAACGCCTTTAGCTACCAAATGATTTTGAACCGCATGGCGTACCACAATCCCTTCATGTATTTCACGCAAAATTTCACAGCCTTCCTCGGGGGGACACAGCGCTAAAACGCCTCGATACATCGCAATGATGCAACTCGCCATTGATAATAGTCATGGACTTGGATCGCCGGACTATCTCGCTCGCCGTAGTCTCGCCCTCCGTAACTCGCCCCGGTTCATGTACGCAAGATAAGGAACTGTCCAATCCGGTATGACATGTAAGGCTGCCACCAACTGAGCCTCCGGATCAGGAATGGCCAAATCCTCTTCACCAAGGAGCTTGACTGACGGGTTATGCAGAACATCTAAAAAGACGTTAGGCGGGACCGGTTTACGCTGAGAGCCCAGCCGGCCTAAAGCGCCCGCCGCTTCGTTCTTCCGTCTGTCCACATGATCCACCTGGTAACCCTTAAAGTGGCCCGCAACAATATCCACCTCACGACGATAAGCTACCATGAGCGGATCCTTGGAATCCCAAGTGCCAGAAACATGATGAGCCACCAGGTCCGAGTCACCGAAGCATTTAACCCGGCTGAGATTCATCTCCTTTGCCATCCGAAGACCATGAAGCAAAGCTTCATACTCAGCTGCATTGTTAGTACAAGGGAACATTAAGCGGAGAACGTAACAGAACTTATCACCTCGTGGGAAAGTTAATACGACTCCAGCCCCCGAGCCCTCCAATTGCTTGGACCCATCAAAATGGATAGTCCAATAAGTGTGATCCGGCTTCTTCAGTGCTTGTAGTCTGGCCCAATCATTGATGAAATCAACAAGTGCTTGAGATTTGACCGCCGTCTGAGGCACATATTGCAAACCGTGTGGTCCAAGCTCTATAGCCCACTTGGCAATCCGGCCAATCGCCTCCTTGTTCTGAATTATATCTCCCAAAGGAGCAGAGCTGACCACTGTGATAGGATGTCCCTGGAAGTATTGTTTAAGCTTCCGGCTCGCCATGAAAACCCCATACACCAGTTCTTGCCAATGTGGGTACCTTTGCTTGGACTCAATAAGTACCTCGCTGATATAGTAAACCGGACGCTGAACCGGATACTCTTTGCCCGCCTCTTTGCGCTCCACCACAATAGCCACGCCGATCAAGACGAAAGCATTAGCCGCTACATATAGTAGCAATGGTTCCTTGTCAATCGGAGCTGCAAGAACGGGTGGATGGGCTAATTGCCGCTTAAGTCCTCAAACGCTTCATCAAGAGCCAAACCTGCATTTAATTGATCCGCCTTCTTCAAAGATTCGGTACAAGGGGATCGCTTTCTCACCGAGGCGGCCGATAAACCGCTTAGCGCGGCAATCCGTCCCCGCCAAGCGCTGAACGTCATTGATACACTTCGGTTTAGCTGTGGAGGTGATAGATGTAATCTTCTCCAGATTAGCTTCAATTCCCTGTTGGACACAAGAAACCCGATAACTTGCTCGCTGGTACACCAAAAACGCATTTGGCCGGGTTGAGCATCATCTTGTAAGTCCGTAGGTTATCAAAGGTTTCTTTCAAATCGTCAATCAGCGTCTCCTTCTTCCTTGACTTGACCACCATATCATCCACATAGGCATGCACATTACGGCCGATCTGTTTATGAAGGCAATTTCAGACACACCGCTGATAAGTTGCTCGGGAGCTCTTGAGCCCAAAAGGCATAGATACATAGCAGTAAGGCTCCAAAGGGAGTTATGAACGTTGTCTTCTCTTGGTCCTTAATCGCCATCTTGATCTGATGATAACCAGAATATGCATCCAGAAAACTCAAACGCCACATCTCCGCGGTGGCATCGGTAATCCGTCAATGCGGGAGGGCAAAGGGTCCGCTGGACAAGCTTTGTTAAGGTCTCGTGTAATCCACACACATGCGCTTAAGTGTCGCTTTTTATTAAGAACCAAAGACCGGATTAGCAAGCCATTCTGGATGGAAGACTTCAACAATAAAACCGGCCGCTAAGAGCCTGGCCACCTCCTCTCCAATAGCTTTGCGCCGTTCCTCGTTAAACCGGCGGAGAAACTGCTTCACCGGTTTGTACTTAGGATCAAGATTAAGAGTGTGCTCAGCGAGTTCCCTTGATACACCTGGCATGTCAGAAGGCTTCCATGCAAAAATGTCCCTATTCTCACGGATGAACTCGATGAGCGTGCTTTCCTATTTCGGGTCCAAGTTGGCACTGATAGTGAACTGCTTGGACGAATCGCCACGCACGAAGTCAACAAGCTTAGTCTCAGCCGCCGATTTGAACTTTAAATCCGGATCATGCTCTGTAGTTGGCTTTTTCAACGGGGTCATGTCTGACGGATCAACATTGTCCTTGTAATATTTTAACTCTTTCGTAGCACAAACCGACTCTACATAGGCCGCATCACCTTCCTCGCATTCCAAAGCAATCTTGCGGCTTCCATGAACCGTTATCGTTCCCTTGTGACCCGCATCTTGAGATGTAAATAGATATAACAAGGACGTGCCATGAATTTGGCATAAGCCGGCCGCCCAAATAGAGCATGATATGGGCTCCGGATCTTCACCACTTCAAAAGTCAGCGTCTCGGACCGGGAATCATGATCGTCCCCAAAGGCCACCTCCGGAGCTATCTTGCCAACAGGATATGCTGACTTGCCAGGTACCACACCATGGAATACTGTATTGGACGGTTTAAGATTTTTATCTGTCAGCCCCATACGGCGGAAGGTCTCATAATATAAGATGTTAATGCTGCTCCCCCCATCCATGAGCACTTTGGTGAATTTATAACCTCCCACCTGAGGGGCTACCACCAATGCTAGCTGACCCGGATTGTCAACCCGGAGAGGGTGATCCTCTCGCCCATACGATTGGTTGTTCCGACCAGCGTAAATAACGTGGTACGGCCGGTTCAACAGAATTCACCGCCGCTTATGGAGTTTCGGTCTCGCTTATCCAAGCTAGTCGTGAAAACATGATATTGCCCACTATTCAACCGCTTTGGATGGCTCGATAACCCGATCGCCGCTGCCGGGTCAGTAACCACCTTGGTTATTCTGATTATTCTGATTGTTATGTCCACCCTGATTGCCATTTGAAGCCTGAACCGGAAGCTCCTCCATCGTGACCCGGCCCATGGAAACCGGATCCTGAACCGCCGCCTGAAACGGAAAGCATTAGAATTCTTGAACTCCTGCATAATGTAACAGTCCTTCCAAAGGTGGTTTGCCGGCACCTCCTTCGTCCCGTGCTTCGGACAGGGCTGGTTCAACAAATAGTTTACGCGATCCGGGTTAGGATTCGGAGCTCCACCGCGATTCGCCGCTTTACCCTTACGTCGCTGACCCTTGTCCTGCGTGTTAGTATTAGCCACAAAATCATCCGCTTTACGTTTGCCTCCGCTCCCATGACCTGCCGTGTTGTGTGTTGTCGACCCTTGAGTTGCTGTTCTTTTTCCTTCCCCGCCTTTGTCATCCTCGACTCGGGATCCTTGGTACTATCAGAATCAGCATACTTCACTAAAGCACCCATGAGGGTGCCCATGTCGTTACAAAAACGCTTCATTCGTCCCAATTTTAACTTCAGAGGCGTAAACCGGCAGTTGCCTTCCAGTGTTATAATCGCAGAATCAACGTTGATACGGTCTGACGAGTGCAAAATTTCCGAGACACGGCGTACCCAATGGGTTGTTGACTCTCCTTCCTCCTGGACACAGGCCGCTAAGTCCACTATTGGCATGGGCTATTTACAGGTATCCTTAAAATGTTGTATAAGCCGGGCTCGCAACTGGGCCCATGAGCTGATAGAATTGGGTGGCAAGCCCTTTAACCAGGTACGAGCCGTCCATTCAAGCATCATGGTAAAGTACTTTGCACACGCGGCATCATCCACATCTAGCATCTCCATGGCCATCTCGTAACTCTCTACCCATGCTTCTGGAGACAAATCGGCAAAGGTAATTTGGTACCTTGCGCGGACCCTTGAAGTCTTTAGGTAAGCGCACATTGCATAGAGCGGGATGAGACAGGCACCCCAAGGAGCTAGAAGTGACCCTCGGCTCGACTAAAATAGTGGGACGAACCGGCGAAGTTGACGGTGCCTCGCCTTGTGCTGCTAACTCGCCTCCCTGCGTGCGTTCGGCCCGGTCTACCACTTCCTGAGCATCACGAAGACCGCCTGCCGGGTTATTGCCACGGGCCGCTTCACGGTTCCGTGTGTTGCTTGATACGGCCGGCTCCTCCACACGCCTGCTGTAGCTCCGGCTCGGACGAGGGGTGGAATGAATCCAGTCACGGCTGTATGAGTATGCCTCCTGTTGAATCAAAGCGGTCCGAAGGAGTTCCTTGACCCGGCGTGTCTCCACCGCCTGCGGGGAATCACCTTCGATCGGGATGGCCTCCAATCGTGAAGCCGCTGCGACAAGATTGTCCATAGGATTGGAATAATGACCCGGAGGTGTCTGGACCGGCTGAGGTACGATATTGCTCTGCCGAGGAGGTTCCATTAGGCGACGTTGGACCGGCGCGCGCTCGCCTCGGCGCCCGCCCGGTTTACCTCGGGCGGATTACCGGTTCCCGCTCCCGGGTGTGAAAGAGGTTTTCGCGCCAAAACGGAAGGCAACGGGACCTGTGGCTTCCGCTTCAAGACCTCATGTGACGCTGCTCGATCCAAAGATAAGCTTATAGGCCTGGGCGTCTAAAGCGGCCCGCTCTGCGGCCATCCTGTTGTTCCCAGCTGCCAGGTCGGCCTTGGCCTGAGCGATCTGCTCCCTCACCTTTGCAATTTCTGCATTATGGGCATCCTGATCCGTCGGGTTGGCCTCTGCCATGAGCACAGCTAGCGCAACAAACAGATCAGATAAGACTTGAGCCGGCGGGCGCATGGGACCTCCTGCCCCGGCTGCCGCTGCCGCTGATGATCCGGAGAACATTGCTGCTGCGGTCGAAGAGTGGATCGCCGCTTGTGTACCGGCCATGAATATTCCAACCCGGTTGGGCAGATCGGAGGGGTCCGGAATACTGTCACCATCGGAACAGCCCCCAATCCGGTCATCTTGCAACTGATACAGCGATTCGGTTTCTCCAGTTGAGGACTCGTCGCCGGAATAGACGACGGTCTCGCTACCATATCCCGATCCGTCCTCATGTTCTCCTTCGTGGATAACCCCCACGAAGGCACGCTTCACGGCCGGTTTAACCTGGGCAGATCTCGCACGCTGAGCCGTCTCAACGAGGTCGGTGCAGATGTCCGGCTCAGGACCCGGTTCACCGATCTTGCCGACGAAGACATGTATGCCCCCAAAGGGGACCCTGCACCAGACTCAATTGAGCCGCCTCGGGGCCCCATCCTGCATCGTCAATGTAGAGCTTGCCGCGACGACTCTTGGTCATCCGCCCACAAAGATAGCCCTTGAGTCCTTCGAACTTGCCCTCCAAGAACGTCAAACCATCGTGCGATAGCCCCACGGTGGGCGCCAACTGTTGTGGGTTTGTCACGGCAGATGTCCTCGTGAAAGGACTTAGTCGTGGAGCCATCGCTACGGGTTAACTTGAAGGGGTTAAAGCGGACACAAGGACACGAGATTTTATACTAGTTCGGCCCCTTCGATGAAGGTAAAAGCCTACGTCTAGTTGTGATATAATTGATGGGGTTTCATGACTAGGGAGCAAACAAGATTCGCTTAGGCCTCGAGTTGTTGTTGTCTGTTCAAACCGCCGGGCCGTCCCCTTATATACACGGGTGACGCCCGTCGGTTTACAGAGTCCCGACGCCGGTTCATAGACGTATCCGACTTGGTCTCTACTATTCCTAACTTACAACACAAGATACATATTGACGCCGGTTTACAGCCATCGGCGTGAACTGCTATGGGCCATAAGCCCTCTCGCTAACTACTTGGGCTTTAACATGTTCAACTACTGGTGAAGTTAACCTGGCCTGCTCTGGCCGGTTTACCCCTAGTGGTAATATCCCCAACACCAGGTACACTTCATGTTTCAAATTTGTTACACAACTTTAACCATACGTGCATGCTACGGGACTTGCTAACTTCAACACAAGCATTCTTTAAATTCATAATCACCCAATAGCATGACTTTAATATCACTACCTCCATATCTCAAAACAATTATCAAGTATCAAACTTTTCTTAGTATTCAACGCACTCAAAAGAAAGTTTCACATATCTTGAATACCAAGTATATTAATTTTAAGCAAATTACCATGCTATTAACAACTCTCAAAATAATATAAGTGAAGCATGAGAGTTCATATATTTCCTATAAAACAAATTCACCACCGTGCTCTAAAAGATCTAAGTGAAGCACTAGAGCAAACAACAAACTACTCCAAAAGATATGAGTGAAGATCAATGAGTAGTCGAATAATTATGCAACTATGTGAAGACTCTCCCATTTAATAATTTCAGATCTTGGTATTGTATTCAAACAGCAATCAAAGCTAAATAAAACTACATTGCAAGGATAGCACAACTCATGTGAAGAAGCAAAACTTTAGGCTCAACCGATACTAACCGATAGTTGTTGAAGAAGAAAGGTGGATGCCTACTGGGCATCCCCAAGCTTAGATGCTTGAGACTTCTTGAAATATTATCTTGGGGTGCCTTGGGCATCCCCAAGCTTGAACTTTTGTGTCTCCTTAATTCCTCTCATATCATGGTTTCTCTTTTTATCAAAAGCTTCATCCACAACAAACTCAACAAGAACTCGTGAGATATGTTAGTATAAACCAATGCAAAACCTTATCATTTTCTACTGTAGAAAATCAATAAAATTATTATTCAACATTGCATACTAAATGCCTCTACATATTTAATACTCATATCATCAAATAGAATCATTAAACAAGCAAACATATGCAAACAATGCAAACATAACAGCAATCTGCCAAAACAGTACAGTCTGTAAAGAATGCAAGAGTATCAATACTTCCCTGACTCCAAAAATTATGAACTAAAATTCCCACTGTAATAAATTTATCAGAGCTCAATATGCAAAAAGATTCAACATTATACCACTCTCTGACTTTTCTAGGGAATTTTTGCAACAGCGGTAAACTTTCTGTTTTTAAACAGCAACAAGTATAGTAGCAAAATAAGCATGGCAAAGGCTATCCTTGACTTTTTTATTGAAACTAAAGATGCAAAACATTATTATAACTAACAGCAAGCAAAGCTAAAGAAAATAAAATGACGCTCCAAGCAAAACACATATCATGTGGTGAATAAAAATATAGCTCCAAGTAAAGTTACCGATGAACGAAGACGAAAGAGGGGATGCCATCCGGGGCATCCCCAAGCTTAGGCTCTTGGTTGTCATTGAATATTACCTTGGGGTGCCTTGGTCATCCCCAAGCTTAGGCGCTTGCCACTCCTTATTCCATAGTCCATCGAATCTTTACCCAAAGCTTGAAAACTTCACAACACAAAACTTAACAGAAAACTCGTGAGCTCCGTTAGCGAAAGAAAACAAAACACCACTTCAAGGTACTGTAATGAACTCATTCTTTATTTATATTGGTGTTAAACCTACTGTATTCCAACTTCTATATGGTTTATAAACTATTTTACTAGCCATAGAGTCATCAAAATAAGCAAACAACACACGAAAAACAGAATCTGTCAAAAACAGAACAGTATGTAGTAATCTGTAACTAACGCAAACTTCTGCAACTCCAAAAATTCTAAAATAAAATGGTGGACCTGAGGGATTTGTCCAGTAATCATCTTAAAAAAGAATCAACTAAATATCACTCTCCAGTAAAAAGTTCTATCTAATCTCGTGAGCGCTAAAGTTTCTGTTTTTTACAGCATGATCATAAAGACTTCACCCAAGTCTTCCCAAAGGTTCTACTTGGCACAAACACTAATTAAAACACAAAACCACATCTAAACAGAAGCTAGATGGATTATTTATTCCTAAACAAAACCAAAAGCAAGAAACTAAAATAAAATTGGGTTGCCTCCCAACAAGCGCTTATCATTTAACGCCCCTAGCTAGGCATTATGATTTCCATGATGCTCACATAAAAGATAAGAATTGAAACATAAAGAGAGCATCATGAAGAATATGACTAGCACATTTAAGTCTAACCCACTTCATATGCATAGGGATTTTTTGAACAAACAACTTATGGGAACAATAATCAACTTGCATAGGAAGGTAAAACAAGCATAACTTCAAAACTTTAAGCACATAGAGAGGAAACTTGATATTATTGCAATTCCTACAAGCATATGTTACTCCCTCATAATAATTTTCAGTAGCATCATGAATGAATTCAACAATATAACCAGCACCTAAATCATTCTTTTCATGATCTACAAGCATAGAAAATTTACTACTCTCCACATAAGCAAAATTCTTCTCATGAATAATAGTGGGAGCAAACTCAACAAAATAGCTATCATGTGATTGAAAATTAAGATCAAGATGACAAGTTTCATGGTTATCATTATTCTTTAAGGAATACATGTCATCACAATAATCATCATAGATAGGTGGCATGCTTTCATCATAGTAAATTTTCTCATCAAAGCTTGGGGAACAAAAAATATCATATTCATCAAACATAGCTTCCCCAAGCTTGTGGCTTTGCATATCATTAGCATCATGGATATTAAAGGAATTCATACTAACAAAATTGCAATCATGCTCATCATTCACATATTTCATGCCAAGCATTCTATGTAATTCTTCTTCTAGCACTTTGGCACAATTTTCCTTTCCATCATTCTCACGAAAGATATTAAAAAGGTGAAGCATATGAGACAAACTCAATTCCATTTTTTTGTAGTTTTCTTTTATAAACTAGACTAGTGCTAAAACAAGAAACAAAAAGAATCGATTGCAAGATCTAAAGAAATACCTTCACTTACCTAGCCTCCCCGGCAACGGCGCCAGAAAGAGCTTGATGTCTACTACACAACCTTCTTCTTGTAGACGTTGTTGGGCCTGCAAGTGCACAGGTTTGTAGGACAGTAGCAAATTTCACTCAAGTGGATGACCAAAGGTTTAACAATACGTGGGACGCGAAGGATCAAGATGGCCTCTCTCAAACAACCCTACAACCAAATACCAATGAGTCTCTTGTGTCCCCAACACACCAAATACAATGGTAATTTGTATAGGTGCACTAGTTCGGCGAAGAGATGGTGATACAAGTGCAATAGGGATGGTAGATAAAGGTATTTGTAATCTGAAATAATAAAAACATCAAGGTAACAAGTGATAAAGCTGAGCGTAAACGGTATTGCAATGATAGGAAACAAGGCCTAGGGTTCATACTTTCACTAGTGCAAGTTCTCTCAACAATAATAACATAGATAGATCATATAACAAGCCCTCAACATGCAACAAAGAGTCACTCGAAAGCCACTAATAGCGGAGAACAAACGTAGAGATTATGGTAGGGTATGAAACCACCTCAAAGTTATTCTTTCGGATCGATCTATAAAAGAGTTTGTACTAGAATAACACCTTAAGACACAAATCAATCAAAACCCTAATGTCACCTAGATACTCCATTGTCACCTCAAGTATACGTGGGCATGATTGTATGATATGCATCACACAATCTCAGATTCATCAACCCAACATAAAAGTACTTCAAAGAGTGGCCCAAATTTTCTACCGGAGAATCAAGAACGTGTGCCAACCCCTACGCATAGGTTCATGGGCGGAACCCGCAAGTTGGTCACCAAAACATACATCAAGTGGCACATGATATCCCATTGTCACCACAGATAAACACGGCAAGACATACATCAAGTGTTCTCATAAAAAACTCAATCCAATAAGATAACTTCAAAGGGGAAACTCAATTCATCACAAGAGAGTAGAGGGGGAGAAACATCATAAGATCCAACTACAATAGCAAAGCTCGGGATACATCAAGATGGTGCCATAGAGGGAACACGAGAGAGAACACGAGAGAGAGAGATCAAACACATATCTACTGGTACATACCCTCAGCCCCGAGGGTGAACTACTTCCTCCTCGTCATGGATAGCGCCGGGATGATGAAGATGGCCACCGGAGATGGATCCCCCCTCCGGTAGGGTACCGGAAAGGGGTCTGAGGGAGTCCCGGACTAGGGGGTGTCCGGATAGCCGAACTATCATCTTTGGCCGGACTCCTAGTCTATGAAGGTACAAGATTGAAGACTTCGTCCCGTGTCCGGATGGTACTTTCCTTGGCGTGGAAGGCAAGCTTGGCGGTGCGGATATGTAGATCTCCTACCATTGTAACCGACTCTGTGTAACCCTAGCCCTATCTGTTGTCTATATAAACCGGAGGGTTTTAGCCCGTGAGGACTAACAACAATCATACCATAGGCTAGCTTCTAGGGTTTAGCCTCTCGATCTCGTGGTAGATCTACTCTTGTACTACCCATATCATCAATATTAATCAAGCAGGAGTAGGGTATTACCTCCATCGAGAGGGCCCGAACCTGGGTAAAAGCATCGTGTCCCTTGTCTCATGTTACCATCCGCCTAGACGCACAGTTCGGGACCCCCTGCCCGAGATCCGCCGGCTTTGACACCGACATTGGTGCTTTCGTTGAGAGTTCCTCTGTGTCGTCACCTATAGGCCCGATGGCTCCTTCAATCATCAACAACGACGCGGTCCAGGGTGAGACTTTTCTCCCCGGGCAGATCTTCAGATTCGGGCGGCTTTGCATCGCGGGCCAATTCGCTTAGGCCATCCGGAGCAGATCGAAGCTACGCCCGCCATCGTGTCAGATTTGAAGTTCGAACTATACGACCGATGTCCGTGGAGATTTGATCTTCGACGGATTCGAACCACGCCAAGCGTGCCGACTGCTTCGATGGGCACGATCTAGCTCTGCCGCCAACAAAGGTCCCGGAGGTCGCACCAGTCCGCCCGACCCTTAGCTCGGAGCCGACTTCAATCGAGGACGAGTGGTTGGACACCGCCGGGGCTACGATCTCAACGGTGATTGATCCGAACTCCATCCTCGTCCTTATGAAGACCGTGACTCTGTGGTGCCGGACTCTCTCCGGACTCAACCCTCCGCGCCTTTGCCAATCGAATCCAATTGGGCGCCGTTATGGAGTTCATCGTCATGACATCTTTCAAAGACTCGCCTTCAAATAAATCCTGAATTCACTAAAATCTCTCTCTTTATCCAGAGAGCCCTAGCCGGACTACGGTCAGGAAGGTTGGGAAGCGGACGACAAAGAAATTCAACGCCCACCCACCACCCACTTTGTAGCCACTGTCGATGATTTAACCGACATGCTCGACTTCGACTCCGAAGACATCGACGGTATGGACGACGATGCGGAGACGATTAAGAACCAAATACCATTGTGGCAATCGGAAGGCCACCTCGCCATATGACATATACATGGTGGACATCCCAAAAGATGGGAATGGCGATGGAACGCGGAGGATGACCCTCCAAGAAACAACCCAAACGCCGACGCCGGGCGCCTGCTTCTAAATCCCGCCACAAGAAGAAACGGTGATTCCGCACGGAGACAATAACACCCCTGACAATGCCGAAGACGCACCCCTCCAAAGCAGGACTCAACAAGGAGGAGGGAGAAGCAAGACCGCACGACAAGCAAGCGGCAGAAAGAGAGGTAGAGGACGATAATTATGCGCCTCCCTCCGAAGATGAGGCAAGCCTCGACGACGCATTTAATTTGTCGTGCTCGAGGATCCCGCCGAACAGGAGCTGCTTTCAAACGCAGGCTTATGGCCACGGCAAGCAGCCTCAAGAAAGCAGAACAGCTTAGAGCTGACCAAGACCTGCTAGCTGACAGATGGACTGAAGTCCTTGCAGCCGAAGAGTATGAACTCGAGCGCCCCTCCAAGAGATACCCCAAACGCAGGCTGCTACCCCAATTAGAGGAAGCAGCACCCAAACCTACATCACCAGCGCATGAAGCGGCCGACCGACCACCCCGTGGTCGCGACAGAGAGGCCTCTAGACCCTCCATTCAAGCCGCACTCCGGCTGCCGCCGAAAAGTACCAAGGCACAGGAAACGCGCCAGTTCGCGAGACATATTGAGGACAAGGCAAGGCAAACAAGATCGATTCACGGATCACGTGGCGCCCCAAAACACGTGATGATAACCGCCACGCCGGATACAAAGAACTCCGCCGGGCCGAACACAAGAGACAAAGCTCATATGAGCTACGCCGTGATATAGCCCAATACAGAGGCGCCAAGACACCCACTATGCTTCATGATGAAGTAATGGATCATCAAATCCCGAGGGCTTCAAACCCAGAACTTTGAATCATACGATGGTACCACAGATCCTGCGGTCTGGATCGAGGACCATCTTCTCCATATCCACATGGCCCGTGGTGGTGATCTACATGCCATCAAATACCTCCCACTCAAGCTTAAAGGACCAGCTCGGCATTGGCTCAACAGCTTGCCAGCAGAATCAATTGGTTGTTGGGAGGACCTGGAAGCCGCATTCCTTGATAACTTCCTGTGGCACATATGTGCGACCACCAGAGGCCGATGACCTCAGCCACATAATTCAGCAGCCATAAGAATCGCCGCATAATTACGACACGGTTCCTAACCAAGAAAAATCAAATCGTTGACTGTCCGGATGCAGAGGCCCTTGCAGCCTTCAAACATAACATCCGCGACGAGTGGCTAGCCCGGCATCTAGGACAGGAAAAGCAGAAATCCATGGCAGCCCTCACCACACTCATGACCTGCTTTTGTGCAGGAGAGGATAGCTGGCTAGCTCGAAGCAACAACTTGGCCAAACACCCTGGTAGTTCGGATACCAAGGACAGCAATGGCAGGTCGCGTTGCAACAAGAACAAGCGCCGCATTAACAGCGATAATGCTGAAGATACGGTAGTCAACGCCGGATTCAGAGGCTCTAAACCCGGTCAGCGGAAGAAGCCATTCAAAAGAAATACCCAGGGCCCGTCCAACTTGGACCGAATACTCGATCGCAGCGATACATGGCACCCCGAAAACCAGCCAATCACACCAACAGGGATTGTTGGGTGTTCAAGCAAGCAGTGCAAGCTAAGTGCCGAACTTAATGACAAGGATGCATAGCGATGACAAGGAAGAGCCCCGCCACTGAACAATAGAGGATGTAAGGGCTTCCCCCACAAGTGCGGACGGTGAACATGATATACGCAACCCACATACCCAAAAGGGAGCGGAAGCGTGCACTAAGGGACGATATGCAATGGAGCCACCGCCCCAAAGTTCAACCCATGGTCTTCCGCCCGATCACCTTCGATCAAGTGACCACCCCACTAGCATCCATCACGGGCGGTTTCGCCGCATTGGTTCTTGACCCAATTATCGACGGATTTCACCTCACTAGAGTCCCGATGGACAGCGTGAGTAGCCCCGAACTCGCTTTATAAGGATACAAAGGCGAAAAATGGGCATAGACACCTCAAGGATTAAACCCACAAAGACGACCTTTAAAGGCGTAATACCAGGTGTAGAGGCCAATTGTACAGTGCTCGCTTACACTCAAGTGGTCTTCGGATCCCCGGATAACTTCCGACGCCAAGAGTTAATCTTCAACATAGTCCCATTCCGCAGTTGGTTATCACGCGATCGCTTGGACGAACCGCATTTGGTAAAGTTCAATGCGGTGCCGCGACCACGCATACCTCAAGCTCAAGATGCCAGCCCTCGAGGAGTAATCACGGTCAATGGAACACCGAACGCCTTCTCCGAACGGAGGAGCATACGGCGTTCCCTCGCGGGCGGAGGTGCAAAGCAGCCTCTCACAGCAATTCTCGAGTCCGCCACTAAGCGTCCGGACACCGCAAGCTACCGAGTAACCTACAACAAGACCGCCGGCACGATCCAAGCATCGCCAGAGTAATCCGCCCCAACCCCAGCCCTCGCGAAATTATGGTTGCCAAGATTACGCTGCATACATAACTACGCCCGGAGATACCATGGGCATAATGGGAGGGCACGACCACGCACGCCTGCACGCGGCTCAACCGCACCAGGGCCCCGATTGTGTCATTCTTTTCTTTTTTCTTTACTTTCAGGACTCGTTCTCCGTAAGCCTCGTCCGCATTCGCTACCAATACACGATGCAACAGCTGTGGAAGTAGAAAATCGCGCCGAGTGTCCGTGTGGTCTCTACTACGCAGCATTATACCTGTTTTACATACCATCCGCAGCTTACCCTCGGAGGGGACATGTTAAATAGTCTCACCCCTTGCTTATCGCACAATTTGTATCGCTCGCTTTTATTTGCAGTTTCTTTTTAATAACCAATATATAGCTCTTGCCTATTATTGCATTCTTTACCATTATATATGTTCATTTATGACATTGCACAACCGTAAATTTGGTACGGCCAATACACCAGGGGCTTAAGTACCCCAAAAGTATGGTGTGATAAGTCCGAACACTTTCACAAGTGCGGCACCCCGAACTTATAGCATTATATGCATCGGCTCCAAATCATGTCTTGGGTCAATAGTTGGGTTTGCCCGGCTCCCATGTTTTGGCACCTTACGTTCCGTTATATCGGCTAAGGTAGCACTGGGAGAACCACTGCAATTGTGCCCCGGTTGAACTGGGTTGAGCACCTCAGTGGAGAAAGCTAAAACTGACCGTCATGATAGGGCGAGAGCCTGTCGCTGTTCGAGAGGTTTCTTCGAGTCCATAAAGACTTATGCCGCTTAGAGAGAGGAACCGGCATTGTCCGGCCAAGGCGTGGATAGCGCCCCGAACTCGGTCTTCCGAATACTAGGGGCTTCACGAAATTTAAAATTATAGAATTCTATGGCTAAGGAGAGTGTTCAAGCACTATAAGTCCGGTTGCCTTGTTCGCTATGCTGAGCGCCTCCCTCGATGGACCCAAGAATGGGAACAAGAGAGCTCAAGTTTATCCCGAACACCCCAAAGACTGTGGCATGGGGGCTGAAGCCAACGACTTGCCATCTCTCAAATTTGATAAACGGTCGACTTCTTGCTAAAAGCGTTGCTTTAGCGATATGAACAAGTTTTCAGCAGACATGTGATAACAAATGTGAGTCTATTCAAAATTACATCTTTGGAGCACTCATCCGCTATAATGGCGGGCACCCTTCAAGACGCCCTCATAGTACATTTCGGCGGCGATGCTCCTTGCCCTTCGTGGTTCCGTCTGCTATAAGCTTTCTCCGCATCCAGCTTGCCCCAAAGGCGCTTTTAGCACGGGCAAGGCCCGACGGGCACCTTCAATGCAAACGGAGCGCTTGATGACTTCAATCCATGGACAAAGGCCCACCAGCCGCCGTGACTAGCCCAAAGTAGCTCCTGTGCATGGCTTCCAATGGCCACAGCCGCATTATGAGGCTCCTTCATGGCCTGTTCGGCGAACTTAGGAGCTCGACCAGCTGCTTCACCTGGTCGTCAGGGCACCGGACGCTCGGCCTCAAAGATAATCGAGACCAGCACACCTTCTCCATCGAGCTCCTCCTTGGCGCTGTAAAACGCGCAAAGATCGTATTACACCACGGGCAGATCTACGAATGCTCCGGAGAGCTCCGAATCCGGTAAGTAATAGGTAATTCACTTCTACATGCTTGCTTTGCATAAAGAATGCCTTACCCGCCGCTATCTTCTTTATTGATTCAATTTCTTGGAGGGCTTTTTGGGCTTCGGCCTTAGCGGCTTTGGCACTCTCAAGAGCCGAGGCGAGCTCGGACTCTCGAGTCTTCGAGTCATGCTCCAAACTCTCGTGTTTTTACACGAGAGCCTGGAGTTCTTGCCGCACCTCCGCCACCCGCTCCTCCTGCTTCTCTCGCTCGATGCGCCCATGTCATGAGCGAGCCGGGTCATGGACACCGCTTCCTTTAGGGTAGCCACCCTGCTCGTGGGCCCCTACAATACCCACGTTATTCCTGCCATTTTTGCAACCGAATCCTTTCTATAAGGTATTTCTTTAATAAGGTATTACTTACCTTCCTTGTCCTCGAGCTGCTTGGCAAGGCCGAGCTCGTTCTCGGACCGCCGAGGCTCGCTTCAATGCATTGACCTCTGCAACAAGGCGGCAGAGGTCGCCAGCAGAGCCTACATTCCCATATTGACATACTTATGTTAGACTCTCACAGATATCTTTTAGATCCTTAGTCCGGCTTTTCTTTCCAACACCGAACTAAGCCTCCGGGCTACTGCCTATGCGGTAATATTTTTACATATTCTAAACCTACCTCAAAGCCTGTTAGAAGGTTGGTACATGCTACCAGCCCGCCTTGGCGGATCGAACTTTCTCGGATCACCACACTGTAATAAAGGCAAAGGTTCCTTCGATGGAGGCGCCTGTTAAGCGCCCAAGAAGTTATCCGTGCCTCCGTTGGACGGAGGACACCATGCCTTACCTTCCTACGAAGGGACCGCTGTCGGACTCGAACTGCTGAAGGTTCCAGATGGAGTCCGGACGAGGGTCGGGCTTAGAGCCCCGGGGTCTCGCCCCACGCGCCTCGAGTCTCGGGAGGTTGCCTTGCGGGCGCCTCGCGCCACCTCCTCTTGACCAAGCCCCCTTGGGGCCCCACCTCGGCGCCGTCTGCAGCGTGAGGTGAGGAGGCGGCCGAAGTGAAGTACTTCCATTTCCGACGAACTCAGTGGACCCGCCGACGAAGCGGCGAAGCTCGCCTCTTGGGCGGGCTGCATGATTGTTCGGCATTAGAGAACACTATGCAATGAAAAAAGCCATGGGGATCCGGACACTTACGATCTCGCCAGGCTTGGCCCTTGTTGGCCACCTCCTCGTCATTGCCGGGCGCTGGTGGAGAAGTCCCGGAGGAAGGGTCCTTCCCTTCTGATTCCTCCGCCTCCCTTGGGGCGCGGCTTTCCTTTTCTTCTCTTCTTCACCGGGAGAGGCTTTTTCCTCCTCCTCTTCCTCAGATGAGGATTCCGCCTCGAGTTGTTACGGTGAGTCCGACAAAGACTGCCGCCGGAGCTCCTTCGAAGTTCTCGTGGCCTCCTTTCTGGTTTTCTTCTTCTCCGGCACCACGTAAGGTGCCGGAGCCAGCAGCCCCGTCAATCGGGCGTCTGCTGGGTCTTCTGGCAAAGGGGCCGGACAGTTAATCTGTCCGGACCTCTTCAGCCAGTCCTGTCAAAGGTTAGGGAGTTTTAGATCCCGCATAGAGTCAAACTATGAAAAAAGAGCCCTATAAAGGGTAAAATAACTTACCTCGCTGGCTTGACGCTGCGAGCTGAATCCGCGATCTTCGGTAGCGGATGTGGGAGCCTCGGCGCCCTTGAACAAAGACTCTTCCGCATCTTCGTACGTAATGTCGAAGAGCCTTTTCAGAGTTGGGTGCTGTGCCGGATCGAACTCCCACAATTTGAAGGCCCATTGTTGGCATGGGATAATCCGGCGGATGAGCATCACCTGGATAACATTGACAAGCCTGAGATTCTTGTCCACCGGGTTTTAGACGCAGGTTTGGAGTCCGGATAGCTCGTCCGAATCCCCCCATGTCAGTCCCGTCTCCTTCCATGATGTGAGCCGTGTGGGGAAGCCAGATCGGAATTCGGGGGCCGCCGCCCATTCAGAATCGCGCGGCTCGGTGATGTAGAACCACCCCGATTACCACCCCTTTATGGTCTCCACAAAGGAGCCCTCGAGCCATAGGACTTTGGCCATCTTGTTAACCATGGCACCTCCAAGACTGGCTTGGCGGCCGCCCACTACCTTCGGCCCGACATTGAAGATCTTCACCATAAGTCGGGCGGGGCTGGATGCAGAGGAAGGTTTCGCACACCCACGATGAACGCCGAGATGTTGAGGATGAAATTGGGCCAGATCGTGGAAGTCCAGCCGTAGTAGAACATGAGCCCCTGGACAAATGGGTGAAGTGGAAAACCTAGTCCATGGAGAAAGTGGGGAGAAACACCACCCTCTCATGGGGCCTGGGGTTGGAAACGAGCTGCCTCGCTGGGTAGCCGGGTGCGTGATGTCGCTGGACAAGTATCCGCCTCCTGCAGTCTTGTGATGTGCCCTCCGTGACGGAGGAGGCCATCCACCGCCTCCCGCTCCGGACATAGTTGGATAAGGTTGAGGTGGGATGTGCGGACTTGGGCGCTGGAGCTTGAGTGCACGGAAATGGATGAGCAAAGGAGGAAGAAGGCGTAGGTGAAAAGGTGGATCCTTATCCCCTTATATGGACGGACGAAGCTATGCGTCCCCCGCCAGCCTGGTAAAACTCGCTTATCTCCCAAGCGCTGTAATCAATGGAGCGGATGGGTTACCCACGTCCGTATTGATGAGAAACCCGGAATAAGGGGGCACAATCTCCGCTTTGATAAGACGTGCCAAGGAAACCGCCTCGCTAAACGCTACCGAGGTGGAACAAGAAAACGATTCCTATAAAGGCCTCGGCCGTGGTGTGATGTCACGCTGAATACGCCGCCAGATCTGTGCAAAAATTATTCTCTACGGTGGTATGTGGAACTTGTTTTGCAGAGCCGGACACTATCCTTGTGTTCAAAACCTTCTATGAAGTATTCGGAGGAGGAACCCGCCTTGCAATGCACAAGACAATATGCGCGCCGGACTCGTCATCATTGAAGCCTGGTTCAGGGGCTACTTAGGGAGTCCCGGACTAGGGGGTGTCCGGATAGCCGAACTATCATCTTTGGCCGGACTCCTAGTCTATGAAGATACAAGATTGAAGACCTCGTCCCGTGTCCGTATGGGACTTTCCTTGGCGTGGAAGGCAAGCTTGGCGGTGCGGATATGTAGATCTCCTACCATTGTAACCGACTCTGTGTAACCCTAACCCTATCCGGTGTCTATATAAACCGAAGGGTTTTAGCCCATAGGACTAACAACAATCATACCATAGGCTAGGTTCTAGGGTTTAGCCTCTCTCGATCTCGTGGTAGATCTACTCTTGTACTACCCATATCATCAATATTAATCAAGCAGTGAGTAGGGTATTACCTCCATCGAGAGGGCCCGAACCTGGGTAAAAACATCGTGTCTCTTGTCTCCTCGTTACCATCCGCCTAGACGCACAGCCGGGACCCCTACCCGAGATCCGCCGGTTTTGACACCGGCTGTGGTCCCGATTGGTTTTTCGTGGCTCGAGGCTTGAGGCGGCGGAACTCGGATCTAATCTCTGCTCTGTAAGTTTTAGGGCACGAGGTATATATGGGTGAAAGGAGTACGCTTGTGGAGCTATAGGGGCCCCACGAGGCAGGGGCGCCCCACCCTCGTGATCACCTCCCGTATCTTCCGACGTGGGGTCCAAGTCCATCGTGGGTTTCCTTCCAAAAATAACTTCTCCAGCTTGATTTCGTTATGTTTTGACTCATTCGATATTCCTTTTCCTCAAACACTAAAATAGGCATAAAACAAAGAAACTGGCCGGGCCTCTCGTTAATAGGTTAGTCCCAAAAATAATATAAAAGTGGATAATAAAGCCCAATATTGCCTAAAACAAGAGATAAAGTAGCATGGAGCAATCAAAATTATAGATACATTGAGACGATCAAAATACTCTTTGCATGCTTGCTTGCTTGTTATGTATTGTGAATGTTAAACTTGTGCCTAAACTCCACTTAAACCTAAAGAAGTTAAAAACTGCAACTTTGGTACTTAGTGTCTAATCCCCCCCCCCCCATCTAGACACCTCTTCTCAAGTTCCTACAGTTATCCCTTGCATATTATAGTTCATCACGAAGTTCTACTAACTTGGTGATGGTGACTAGAGAATTCTGCCAATCACTATCTTATCTGGAAGATTAACTCCCACTTGATTCAAGATATTGTAGTACCGAGATAATCTGAGCACATGCTCACTGCTTGAGCTATTCTCATCCATCTTTTAGCTATAGAACTTGTTGGAGACTTCATATCTCTCAACTCGGGTATTTGCTTGAAATATTAACTTCAACTCCTGGAACATCTCATATGGTCCATGACGCTCAAAACGCCTTTGAAGTCCCGATTCTAAGCCGCTACATGGTGCACTAAACTATCAAGTAGTCATCATATTGAGCTAGCCAAACGCTCATAACGCCTCGCATTTGCTCCTCGCAATAGGTCTGTCACCTAGCGGTGCATCAAGGACATAATTCTTCCGTCCAAAGAATGAGGATAAACCTCGATCACGGACCCAAATCCGCATCATTGCTACTATCATCTTTCAACTTAGTTTTCTTTAGGAACATACATAAAACATAGGGAAGCAACAACGCGAGCTATTGATCTACAACATAGATATGCTAATACTACTGTGACTAAGTTCATGATAAATTAAAGTTCAATTAATCATATTACTTAAGAACTCCCACTTAGATAGACATCCCTCTAATCTTATAAGTGATCACGTGATCCATATCAACTAAACCATGTCCGATCATCACGTGAGATGGAGTAGTTTCAATGGTGAACATCACTATGTTGATCATATCTACTATATGATTCACGCCGACCTTTCGGTCTCAAAGGTTCCGAGGCCATATCTGATATATGCTAGGCTCGCCAAGTTTAACTCGAGTATTCCACGGTGCAACTGTTTTGCACCCGCTGTATTTGAACGTAGAGCCTATCACACCCGATCATCACGTGGTGTCTCAAAGACGAAGAACTTTCGAACGGTGCATACTGTGGAGAACACTTATACCTTGATAATTTAGTGAGAGATCATCTTATAATGCTACCGCCAATCAAAGCAATATAAGATGCATAAAAGATAAACATCACATGCAATCAATATAAGTGATATGATATGGCCATCATCATCTTATGCTTGTGATCTCCATCTCCAAGCACCGCCATGATCACCATCGCCACCGGCGCGACACCTTGATCTCCATCGTAGCATCGTTGTCGTCTCGCCAATCTTATGCTTCTACGACTATCACTACCGCTTAGTGATAAAGTAAAGCATTACAGTATGCATTGCATTGCATACAATAAAGCGACAACCATATGGCTCCTCGCCAGTTGCCGATAACTTGGTACAAAACATGATCGCCTCATACAATAAAATGTAGCATCATGCCTTGACCATATCACATCACAACATGCCCTGCAAAAACAAGTTAGACATCCTCTACTTTGTTGTTGCAAGTTTTACGTGGCTGCTATGGGCTGAGCAAGAACCGTTCTTACCTAGGCATCAAAACCACAACGATAGTTTGTCAAGTTGGTGTTGTTTTAACTTTCGCAAGGACCGGGAGTAGCCACACTCAGTTCAACTAAAGTTGGAGAAAATGACACCCGCTAGTCACCTGTGTGCATAGCACGGCGGTAAAACCAGTCTCGCGTAAGCGTAAGCGTAATGTCAGTCCGGGCCGCTTCATCCAACAATACCGTCAAACCAAAGTGTGACATGATGGTAAGCAGTATGACTTGTATTGCCCACAACTCACTTGTGTTCTGCTCGTGCACATAACATCAACGCATAAAACCTAGCTCGGATGCCACTGTCGGGGAACGTAGTAATTTCAAAATTTTCCTACGCACACGCAAGATTATGGTGATGCATAGCAACGAGTGGGGAGAGTGTTGTCCACGTACCCTTGTAGACCGAAAGCGGAAGCGTTAGCACAACGCAGTTGATGTAGTCGTACGTCTTCACGATCCGACCGATCAAGTACCGAACGCAAGGCACCTCCGAGTTCAAAGACACGCTCAGCCCGATGACGTCCCTCGAACTCCGATCCAGCCGAGTGTTGAGGGAGAGTTTCGTCAGCACGACGGCATAGTGACGATGTTGATGTTCTACCGACACAGGGCTTCGCCTAAGCACTGCTACAGTATTATCGAGGTGGACTATGGTGGAGGGGGGCATCGCACACGGCTAAAAGATCAACTGATCAATGTTGTGTCTCCAAGGGGTGCCCCCTCCCCGTATATAAAGGAGTGGAGGAGGAGGAGGGCCGGCCCTCTCTATAGCGCGCCATAGGAGGAGTCCTACTCCCATCGGGAGTAGGATTCCCCCCCTTCCAAGTAGTAGGAGTAGGAGTCAAGGAAAGGGGAGAGAGAAGAGAAGGAAGGAGGGGCGCAGCCTCCCCTAGTCCAATTCGGACTAGGCCTTGGGGGGCGCCCACCTCTCCTCTCTCTTTTCCCTAAAGGCCAATAAGGCCCATATACTCCCGACGAATTCCCGTAACTCTCCCAGATTCTAAAAATACCCGAATCACTGAACCTTTCCGATGTCCGAATATAGTCGCCCAATATATCGATCTTTACGCCTCAACCATTTCGAGACTCCTCGTCATGTCCCCGATCTCATCCGGGACTCAACTACCTTCGTACATCAAAACACATAAACTCATAATATAACGGCCATCGAACTTTATGTGCGGACCTACGGGTTCGAGAACAATGTAGACATGACCGAGACACGCCTCCGTCAATAACCATTAGCGTAAGCTGGATGATCATATTGGCTCCCTCATATTCTTCGTTGATCTTTATCGGTCAGACCGCATATCAACATCCGTTGTTACCTTTGTCATCGGTATGTTACTTGCCCGAGATTCGATCGCCGGTATCTCAATACCTAGTTCAATCTCAGAATCGCAAGTCTCTTTACTGCTCCGTAATACATCATCCCGCAACTAACTCATTAGTTACAATGCTTGCAAGGCTTATAGTGATGTGCATTACCGAGTGGGCCCAGAGATACCTCTCCGACAATCGGAGTGACAAATCCTAATCTCGAAATATGCCAACCCAACAAGTACCTTCGGAGACACCTGTAGAGCACTTTTATAATCACCCAGTTACGTTGTGATGTTTGGTAGCACACAAAGTGTTCCTCCGATAAACGGGAGTTGCATAATCTCATAGTCATAGGAACATGTATAAGTCATGAAGAAAGCAATAGCAGAATACTAAACGATCGTGTGCTAAGCTAACGAAATGGGTCAAGTCAATCACATCATTCTCCTAATGATGTGATCCCGTTAATCAAATGACAACTCATGTCAATGGCTAGGAAACGTAACCATCTTTGATCAACGAGCTAGTCAAGTAGAGGCATACTAGTGACACTGCTTGTCTATGTATTCACACAAGTATTATGTTTCCATTAATACAATTCTAGCATGAATAATAAACATTTATCATAAAATAAGGAAATAAATAATAACTTTATTATTACCTCTAGGGCATATTTCCTTCAATAATGAACCAGTCTAAGAAAATAACAAGATTATGAATCAATATTTACAAGGCTTGGCAAAAAAAGTCTCTTATTTCTCCATAATAAATAAACCATTAAATCTCCAAGTTGTTGTTGTGAATATGTGAGTAATATAGACAACTCACTTTAATGCAATTCTTCAGTGGACACGGTGGTCATTGTGAGTACGATGAAATTGAGCTCAAGAACGTATAGAGTGGCTCGTATATGTCATTAACTTCATAAATTATTCTTTGTTCGCTCAGCAATCAGTCTTTGCCAACATTATGTTTTCTAAAAGCTAAGTTGTGTTCCACCTTTTCAGGTTTTTGTATCCATATCCTTGATACTTGGGGATGGTATTTATAACCTCATCAAAATCATTTATGCTACTATCAAGGAAACAATGAATGCACGATCACATCAAGGAAGGCTTCCCCTTGTTTGGGTTCAGGATGGTAATGGCATGTTCTTATTGTACCCACTTGACCTTCCAATATATCATATATCATGGCTCTCATATTATTTTTCCTTTTATTATCTCAGATAAAATTTCCAAATTATCAGCCCAAGAAAAGCTTCTAAATGAGGTGTTTGTAAAGGACAATATCCCTCCTTGGTTGGCAGGATCCGGTTACGTGGGCCTTGCAGCAATTTCAACTGCAACTCTACCAATGATGTTCCCACAACTCAAGTGGCACCTTGTCATCTCCTCTTATCTTGTTGTCCCTCTACTCGCCTTCTGCAACTCATATGGCACTGGCCTAACAAACTGGAACCTTGCATCGACATATGGAAAGATAGGCCTTTTCATTTTTGCCTCGTGGGTTGGCCATCATGGTGGTGTGATCGCTGGCTTAGCAGCTTGTGGTGTTATGATGTCCATAATATCCACTGCCAGTGATCTCATGCAGGACTTCAAGACTTGTTAACTCACCCTCTCTTCGCCAAGGTCCATGTTTGTGTCACAGTTGATTGGGACCGCTCTTGGTTGTGTCATTGCACCCCTCACCTTTTGGCTTTACTGGATGGCATTCGATATTGGCAATCCCGATGGCATGTTCAAAACTCCATACGCTGTCATCTACCGTGAGATGTCAATCATGGGTGTCGAAGGATTCTCAGCATACCGCAACACCGCCTAGCAATCTGATATATCTTCTTCTTTGTAGCCATAGCAATCAACTTCCGCGAGACGTCACTTCAACAAGGGTGTCAAATTTCATCCCACTCCCGATGGCCATGGTTGTTCCATTTTACATTGGGGCATACTTTGCGATTGACATGTTTGTTGGCACTGTCATCTTGTTTGTTTGGGAAAGGGTGAACCGTAAGGAGTCCGAGGACTTCGCAGGTGCGGTTGCTTCTAGTTTGATATGTGGTGATGGTATTTGGAGTGTCCCTTCTTCGATATTGTCCATCATGAAGATTGACCCGCCGATGTGCATGTACATCAAGCCATCCCTTACCTACGGCTGAGAATAGAGGAAATTTACCAATTTTATGTGATTGTACCACAAGAGAATAGAATCACGCTGTGTACATATTTTACACTCGTGTAATTTAGACCGCTGAATATAGCAATAACTTTGTACGGTGTATCCCCCCCCCCCCCACCTTGTATAAAAAGAAGCTCTGCTCATGATGTCGGTGTCTTCTTCATCTGGTTTCTTGCTTTGTTTATACTAGTGTCAAAAACTTATGGGACGGAGGAAGTAGTAGTATTTCTCAACTTGATCTATCTTTTGCTTGATATATATGTTTTGGTCGAAGTTTGCCCGCCACTACGGGCGTGTTATGTGTTTTGTTTGGCTTATTCCGCCCACGCCGCCATCGGTTGGAACCTCGTATTCTATGTCACTATTATGGGATACAACATGGGTACATTGTTTTCTTTAGCAAAACAGCATCGGTATATTGGGAAGGGAAGAAGCTTTCGTGTCGTGGGTGGTTGGAACTAGAAGAGTTTGATTGAAATAACAAAACGCTAGTGGCAATTTCTTTCCTATCTATCAAAACAGGCTGGGACCACTCTTTTCTTTCAAAATAGGCTAGGAATCGAAACCACCATTGCGTACTGGGCTGGGGATGAGGATCCTTCCGCTGTCGGCAATAAGGTTGCTCGCCATCGGCAGGTGGGCCCACCGGAAACAGGCCCACATGGCAGTGCCACAACGGCAAAGCGCCAGACGCCGTGGGAGGCGCTCGGGCCGGGTCCATTACGCATGGCGCCCAACCACGACGTGGGTTCAGAGTGGTGAACGACTATTAGTACCGAGAGCTCCTATTGGGCGCCTTTATGCACCTGCTCAGACTAGTAGCGCCCACCAAGCGCACGCTAGTGGGCCGGCCCATGAGCATGCTCGGCAGTGCAAAAAACACGCGTAAAATCAACAAACAATGTCGCTCTCTTAAGGATTCGAACCTGTGCGAGCAGCTACAGCGAATGGTTGGGTAACCACTTGACCTTTTAACCACTTGCAAAATAATACAACACGTAGTTCTTAAGAACTAAATTTTGGCCGCGCTTATTTAGTAAAAGGATTTCTTTTGAAAAGAAATGTGAACAAAATTTGAGTGTCCCCAGATTTCGTAAAAATCACGAATTAGAAAAAAGTTTATGTATTAAAAACGTTCACGAATTAAAAACGTTCATAATACTAAAAAATCATAGATTGTCAAAAAGTTCACAAATTTGAAAAAGTTCACCGATTATAAAAAAGTTCATTGGTTCTAAAAAAGTTCACAAATTTAAAAAGTTCATTGATTTTCAAAAAGGTTCATCAACTCTAAAAAACATGGAATTTCTAAAAGTTCATCAAAGTTTGAAAAACTTCATCAAATTGGAAAAAGTTCATGGAATTTGAAAAAGATCACAAAAAAAAAGAAACAAGTTCATCGAATACGAAAAACAACTCACCAAATTTGAGAAAAAGTTCATCGGATGTGAAAAAGTTCATCAAATTTTAAGAACAGTTCATGGAATTTGAAAAAGTTCATCAAAATTTTGGAAAAAGTTCATTGAATATGAAAATAGTTCACCGAATTTGAAAAAAGTTCATCGATTTTGCAGAAAAAATTTATGAAGAAAGAAAGTTTCTCGAATTAGAAAAAAGAAAGGAAAAAAGGACAGAAAAAAGGAATGAGAAAGAAGAAAACGGAAGAAAACATCTATATCTATATCTATATCTATACCTAATATTAAAAGACGGATTGTTTTTCCACTATTTTTTTTCCAGGGTAACTTTTTCGTCCGTCGCTACCGATCGCGAGTGGGCCGGCTCAGCGCCGGTTTCTGGTACTGGCGCCCGAAGGAGTTGCGAGTGGGCTGGCCCAGCGAAATACAATCACAGGGGTAGCGCGAAAAAAGCGAAAAAAAATTGCAAAATTGTTCCCACTTTGCGCTACTAAAATCCAGGGCGAACTTCATTACTACATTTGTAGTCGCGTAATTTATTGTACATAAACATTTACTATAGCGCTTTGATTTTTAATTTTTCTGAATACATTTTGGAAAAAATCGATGAATTACAGAAAAGCTCATTTGTTTTGAAAAAAATATTAAATTTTGAAAAAGAGTTCACGATTTTGAGATAAATGCCTATCGATTTTGAAAAATAGTTCACCAATCTTAAGAAAACAGTTCAGAGATTGGAAAAAAGTTCATCAAAATTCAAAAAAGGTTCATCGACTTTGAAAAAAGTTCATGATTTTGAAATAGGTTCATCGATTTCGAAAATGTTCACCAATTTTGAAAAAGGTTCATCGGTTTTGAAAACAATTTTTCATCAAAATTCAAAAAAGGTTCATCGATTTTGAAACAATTTCATCAAAATTCAAAAAAGGTTCACCGATTTTGAAAAAAGTTCATCAAAATTCAAAAAAGGTTCATCGATTTTGAAAAAAGTTCATCAAAATTCAAAAAAGGTTCATCAATTTTGAAAAAAGTTCATCAATTTTGAAAAATAGGTCACAAATTTGAAAAAGTTCATCAGTTTTGGAAAAAGTTTACAAAAAGGTGAAAAAGTTCATCGAAATTGAAAACAAAACATCAAATCTGAAAAAGTTCATCGACATTAAAAAAGTTCATTGTAATTCAGAAATAGTTCATCAAATTTGAATACAAGTTCATCAAAAAAATTTAAAAAGTTCATGGATTTTGAAAAAGTTGATCGATTTGAAGAAAATGTTCATGTATTTGCGAACGAATTCATCGTGCCAGGATGAAGAGAAAAAAGAAAACGAAAAAATTAAAAAGGAAGAAGAACGAATACTAGAGGAAAAAGCTAGAACGTAACCAGATCCTGCCGTGTGGTCGCGTGGTTAAACTATCCGTCCTTGACGTGCGAGGTAGGTTGTTCGAATCCGGGCAGCAACCTTTTTTGCTTTTTAAGACACAAAATAAAAACACGAAAATGGGCCGGCCCAGTGCGCGGCGGGGGGTGTGCGCCCGTTGCGCCCATGCCTGTAACGGGCGCCGTTTAGGGAATGCCTCCCTCCGATCTCTTCGTACATACATACGTGGCTTCTCTCCTCAGGTATTGACTCTAAGCCCATTCTGTGGCCCATTGCATGCTGACCTTAGTTATGGGCCGGCCGACCAACATGTGTGGGCTTGCTGGTCCTTTGGGTGCCAAAACAAAATGTCAATTAAAATACACGCCTTGTGGAGTTGAACCACCCCCGACCTCACGTTATATAGCTGCGTTGCCAGCCACACCACCTAGCGACCGAGTAGAACTAATTAGCAGCAGAAACTTTTAAGTAGTACATACAATCACAAATCTTTTTTTGTAATTTCCAATAATTATTGTAAAAAACTGTGTCTGTTTCTTTTTAATTTCCAATAATTCTTGGAAAAAAATGTGACAAATTTTCCTTAAATATTTGCATAATGTTTGAAATCGTGAATTAATTTTAAAGTTCAAACAAACTTTTAAAACCTGAACAAATATGTATTGAATTTCTTATATACGATGAACAAATTTAAATATACATTGACGTTTTTGCATACTCCGAAAAAAATTAAATACACATTGAACAGTTTTTTGATATACTCTGAACAATATTTAAATCCACTTTGAACAATTTTTACATATAAATTGAATTTTTTTGTAGTTTACACTGAATATTTTAAAAATACACATTGAACATATATACCTTGAACAATATTTAAATTTGCGCTGAACAAATTTGGAGTTCCAAACAAATTGAAAGTGAACAAAATTTTAAAAGAGTTAACCCTTTCCGAAAACAAGAACAGTTTCCTCAAAAATGTAAGCAGTTTTTGAAATGCTAGCATTTTTCAAAATTGTGAACAAGTTTGATTGGTGTGACATGTGGTGGTGAACCCATCGCCTTAGGATTAAGCACATTGGACGCTACAGATCAGGTGGGCATCATAGTCACCGTCCGTCAGAATGGGAAGAAGCATAAGCGGTGACACGGTCAGGTATCGTGTCGAATTAGAGGACGTGGACCTGTTAGGAGTCTTGAGCCATGCTTACTGGACAGAGTCATGATATTGTTTCTCCCGTTTGCAACGCACGGGCATGTTTGCTAGAAAAACTAACACAACTAGGGCAGTGGTCGGGTGGTTGTCGCGTCAGATTTATTCCGCCGTCAAGGATCGACTCCCAGCTCTCTCGCTAACGGGCGCATCATTTTTGAACTTTCAAGGAACAGAAAAAAAGACGAAAGTGGACCGGCCCAAGGCACAGAGCGGGTGTGCGCCCGTTAGCCGGTTTGCCTATATCCGGCGCTTAAGGCGCCGAATAGGATCTGGCATTAGTACCACCTGGGTTGTTTACATCCCGCGGATCTAGCTTAAAAAGAGATTAATACAACACCATAGCACGATCTTACTTGAACATGATATGTTCTATAGTAATCGTACCGTTGCATCCTTGATTGGTAAGGAGGCAAGCACTAAAGCTTGGTTGATGACACCTGGCGTCCTGACCTGTGGGCCAGAGCGTGATTAACGCCTCAGATTGGTCGCTGATCATGTGGCTGTAGAGGATCCTTCCTGTTCAGCTCCTTTTCTTTTTTCTTTTTTTTTCTTTTTTTTTGCGGGGCTGTTCAGCTTTTGTTGACCAGGGTGACTCACAGGTTGTCTGACAGGCTCTCTCTTCCCCATCTTTTGTTTTTCGTACCAGCATTTTGGCATACACTTAATTTTTGTGCTGGGAGCAGGTTAGAATCACATACAGTACTACTACTACCTTGAGTGCAGCCAGCCAGTCACTCATGGTTTTCATACAATGACTGTCTGATGCCATCGATCCCATGAGTTACCAAAGTGGTCGCCCTTGATCCCTGAGCCTGCCAGGTTCATTCTTGGCCATGAGCACCGGTCCCGTCCTTGCAGAATGTTAGAAGGGAAAGAGGGAGATTGATGGAATAGTTGTTGTATTGCTTGAGCTTCATGGGCATATATATAGTGAAAGATACGATCTACTTAGAGTACAAGGCAAGCCAAAATATTTCTAGTCTAACCTATATTTTCTAATAAAATCACATTACTCAACATCCCCCGCAATCACAACGGTAGCAATGCAGACGGTGAGATTGGAGAAGAATCCGACAAGAGCCCCAGCTCCGCTCCGGTGGCCGTGCCGCCATAGCCCGGGTGCTCCTCTGCTAGTGTACCGCTGTCTGGCGGCCTCGGGATGCACGGTAGAGTCGGGTGCTAATGAAACTGGGCATTCATTGAGGTGGAGCTCTACATTTGCCGGTTCATGTCACGCTTGCCAGGAAAACTGGAGTTCATTTAGCGATGCAGCTAGAGCTAGTTAACTGAAAAACATCGCCCAAGTCCCATTGCTTCTCGGACCAGCCAGCTGAGTTCATGGTCATTGATTTGGTTAGCACTTTGCAAACACAGGTTCTGTAAAGTTGAGTATATATGCTCCGATACAAGCCCACGCCCTCGTAGCTCTCGCGATCAAAAATCTCTAGCTTGGCATGCATGCATGCGCTGCCCCGTGAACTGAGCTGACTGAGATTTTTGCTGCTGCTTTGGAGCATGCGTTTGGGCCAAGTTTTGGATCCTTCCCATGCCCGACGCGGACGACAGCGTGCCCAGCTACGACACAGCAAGCATGCGCACAGTGATTCATTGAGGCTGGTCATAGTGGGAGTAACTTAGACTAGTAACATACATATGTTACTAGTCTATGTTACTACCTCTATAGTGTATAGTATCATAGATTGGTATCATAGATGATCTTATTTATTATCATCCATGACACATAGTAGCACCATATTTATTATGTTACGGTATCTATCTATAGATGGTCTTTTTTTTAATTGTCTGTCACATAAAGACGTTTCATGCAGTCCCAAGATACATGATACTACTTATGTTACCCTCACTATGACCAGCCTGAAACCAGCTACCTAGTCCGCTAGTCGTATTAAACAACGCCAACTTGGCCTCCTCGCAAGCCTATAACAGGGGATCCGTGCAGCAGCATAAGCCACCACACTCAGCACAGCACAACATCCTCTCACACATACAACAACAGAGAGATCGAGCGGATCCAAGCCAATGGCAACCAAGAGCCTTCTTCTGGCCGCCCTCTTCGTCCTCGCCACAAGATGGCGCCAAGCACGGTGTGGAGGCGGGCAAGCAGCTTCCATCGACAATCATCTCCAAAGATAGTGCCATGCAGCCGGAACTCCATCAACGCTGCCGCGTTCCGCCGTTCCCAGTAAGGACCTCTCCCAGCCTCCATAACCACCTATAAGCAATTATATTGAACCGCCGCCTTTACGCTTTGCTTTGCTTTTGCTGTGGATGACGCCGCAGCGTGCAGATGTGCGGCCGTGATGTGATGGCCAGCGCCATGGCGGACCGCAATTTAACGTACACCATGAACATGGGCCCGCCACCTGCCTCGCCGCCTTCCGCCGGCAACCAAAGGTAAGGTGGTGGAGGTCACCCGCCGCCGCGTAACGCTGTCTCGCCGCCATTATCGACGCCGACCGCACCTGCGCAGCTCCCGGTATTGACATCGGCAGCGGCACCGGCAACGGTAGCGGTGGCCTCGGGGGGCTTGGCGGCCTAATTGGCCTCATCGGCCAGATTGTGGGCGGCCTCCTCGGTGGCATCCTTAACATTATTCCATTGCCCTTCTCCCTCGTCTAGATGCTCCTGCTACCGGCGAGTCAATCAAAGATTCAACGGACCTAAATAAATAAATATGTACATGCCAACCTATCAATGTACCCAATGGTCAACTATTCCCGCTTTATTATGTAAAAATCTACTCGTGTGGTATCTGTTACCGCTTCTAAGAAGCACAAAAGTAAGCATATCGCGTAATACCTGAGTGTGAGTCCTGTAATCAATGTTTGTTTATGAAAAATAAAGCTAAGTCTGTGATAGTACTATGTGATTAATTACTTGCTTCTTCTCTTGACATTGTGATTGGTCACTTGCTTATCAGCTCACTTCTCCGGTGTATCTGTACAAAGTCGTGTCTAACATCATAATTTGTGTATTACTACTTTACTAGAGGCTAACACGCCATTCTTCACTCATGGAATTAACTCTTTTAAGGATTGACTACATGTCAATCGGCTGAATATCGTATTTGGGTCAGTCATCTTTGCCTCTTTGCGACTTCTTTGGACCGTGACTATTAGGACCAGCTAACGACGCCACCATCGGAGCTAATGCATGCAAGGACGACTTCCTCCATGATGCTGCCGCATTAATGCCGAATAAGCAACTCGTACATCCACTTAATTGCTGTCTACGGGTGCATGGATACATGGAAAACATTGCCATATGTAACCATATATTACAAGCATACCTATGTACGTATGCACGAATATGCGGAGGCCAAATACAACACATCCCCGTGTCCACGTAGCTCATATAAAAAAAGATAAAGAGAACATAATAGGCTACACAAATATCAGTCAACTACTCACCACAAACATATAATAGTGAGATTATAGAAAAATGAGCATATAATAGTGAGATTTCCACAAAAAAAGTGTTTTCTAAAGAGTAATGGATTAGTGGCATTGGTGTTATCCTTACAAAAGAAAAGAAAATGAAAACTAAACTAAAATAAAATAAATGAAGTTCTATGGAAGAATCAATTCGTGACATTGGTATTACCCTTTCAAAAAAATAATTAAAAATAATGAAGTTTTCTGAAAAGAAACGAAACCCTTTAAAAAGAAAGAAAATGAAAAAGAAAAAACTTCCAAAACTTGCACTGAAATTGCATTTTTTTGAAATATGCAAAGAATAAGCATATAATAGTGAAATTTTCACATTCAACTATAATATACAAACATATTATTTAGTACTTGCATTTATACTTACACACAAAGAAACAAATCTAAAACAAACAATAACAAAAATTGCACAAAATATACACACAAATTGGGCTTTTTCAAATATGAAAGAATAAGCATACAATAGTGAAACTTTCACAAAAGTTCCTTAAGGAGGAATCAATTTGTGACATTGTTATAACTTAAAGAGGAATAAAACAATAACTAAAAATCAAAATAATGAAGTTTTATAGGAAAAATGAATTAGTGGTGTAGAAATTAACCTTTAAAATAAAAAAAACTTGCACACTACTTTGCATTGAAATTGCACATTTTGAAGTATGCAAAGAATAATTATATAATAGTGCAATCTTTCCATGTACTTTATAATATTTGTATGTATACATTTACACTTACCCAACATTCAAAAATTCCACATTCTACTACAATTTACACACATATTATTTGGTACTTGCATTTATACTTACACACACAAAAAACTAAAATAAACAATAACAAAAATTGCAAAAAATATACACACAAATTGCGGTTTTCTCACATATGTAAGAATAAGCATACAATAGTGAAACTTTCGCAAAAATGTTTCCTAAGGAGGAATCAATTAGTTGCGTTGTTATTAACTTAAATAAGAATAAAACAATAACTAAAAATGAAAATAAAGAAGTTTCATAGAAAAAATAAATTAGTGACATTGGTATTGGACGCGGATTTTTGGGACATGCAGCCACGCGCTGCCGAAATCCAGCCCGTCCGCGAGTGCGTCGCGATGGCTAATTAATATAGCCCATTCGCAAATACCTGCCTGATTAATTAACGTCTCGGCAAATACGTCGTGTTATACACAAAGGTAGTGGCCCAGGGCGTCATTTACTATGGTATGAATACGTGACACACACACAGCGACCCGGGCGATGGAATAACTGCTCTCGGGGCTGGGTGGATGTGATTGAGCATGCGCCCCATATTGTTCCTAGCACTGCAGATTCCTAGCACTGCAGATTTCTCCGAAGCCGTCAACGGCAGAAGAACAGAGTTAGAAGTGGAGATGGGTTCTACACAGACAGACGCAGATGAGGTTAGTCCGTCAAAACCATTTGCTTAATGTGTTGCTTTGTTCTGCCCACACACCTGTTTTGATCTCTTGTTTGCCTGGATCCCCAAGCATTACGCCCCATATTGTTTGGTCCAATCGAGGATCGGATCTGGCTCCTCCACTGAGACAGGCGCTTTGCCATTAATCCCAGATTCACTGGTTTTCGGAAGCCATTTGGGGTAGCTCGTGGCTTTGAGAGAGGTGGCTGAAGATGACCCAAGCAGCAGATTTGCTAGATTCGGTTGGGGTTCTTCCAGGAACCGATACGACCGATTCTGATGAGAAAAAGATTGAAAGGGTAGCGAACAGATACGTAGCGCTTGATGATAAAGTTGGTTGGGTTTAGAGGTAAGTTCTGGTTGCCGCTGCTCCCTTGTTTTTTTGCCTGAACATCCATCTTGATCTAGCCTCTCCAGTGCACACTGTTTCAGGAAAAGGACAGCCGCGATGCCTCAACAATCGCTGAAAGGCTGACCGCGCTGGAAACAACACTCACAGGGTTTGCAGAGAGAGATTAGCAGTGGTAACCCCATGCGTGGGATTGACATTCGATCCAGTGAAGGCCGTTGCGTGGCCGGGTGCCTTTATGTGTCGCAGGGCAGCTGAGTGTATTGATTCCCTCTGGGCTGTATTTATTTGCCTTAACGCGTGTCAGCTGATCGAGAGATGAATTATTGATAGCCAAGCAAGGCGTACATACGACGACGCAGCATGTACTAGCAAAAACATGCAATAAATGGATGCACACCTAAAACAAACTATATAAGGGGGCTACAACTAATCCTGCTCCCGGGATACACATGGAAACTAGCTAGAAACCATCAGGGGCGCTTTCAGAACTTGTGCATGCAGATCATGGCCATGAGCAGCAGGTTCAAGACGCCCAGGATGAAAAGGTTCTTCAGCCATGCTTGATTCTGTTCAAGCAGGGTTACATGCCAATGCACGGACGCATGCGAAAATCAGATGACCCCAATGTGCCAATACACGGACGCAAGATGTGTGGAGCTAACCTGAGACTTGATAAACACATTGTGTGTGGCTTCGGCGAGATGAGAGAAATGATGATAGATAAGTGAGGAGAATGCATGGTTGGTCAGCATGAGAATTTATAAGCAAGCCAGTTGTTTAAAAAACTCAGCAGGGAGCGTCTGGCAGCTAGCCGTTGGGGCTGGGATGGTAGAGCCCAACTGCTCGGTTCAATGCCAAGCCCTGCCATGTGCTGCGCATGTCAGGTGAGTGATACGCATCAGTACCGCATGCAATACGGGGAGTGGAGAACGTTATACGGCTAGCGCGTATTTGAGTTGCACGAATCACGCGGGGCCGAGCGGCGTGGATACCAACCGCGCATAGCCGCATGTCCACTCTCAATTATTCGCATTGGTATTACCCTTTAAAAAGAAAATAATTAAAAAAATTAAGCACCACTTTGCACTGAAATTGCATATTTTACAGTATGCACAGAATAATTATATAATAGTGCAATATTTTCATGTACTTTATAGTATTGTGCGATACATTTACACTGACCTAACATCCAAAAATTCCACAAAATAAAAACAAACTGACCATAAATAAAAACAAAAAACGAAAGCAAAAATAAATAAATATAAAAGAACAAGGAGGTTGTGGACTGATTTCTTTGGGCCGTGCCTATTAGGAGCAAGTAATGACGCCACCGCCCGAGCTAATGCATGCAAGGAGGACTCTCCATGATGCTGACGCATCAATGCCTAATAGGCAACTCGTACATCCACTTGTCTACAGGCGCATGGATACATGAAAAACAACACCATATGTAACAATATATTACAAGCATACCTATGTATGTATGCACGTATATGCAAAGACCAAATGCAACACATCCCCGTCCACGTAGCCCATAGAAAAAATATATAAAGAGAACATATCAGGCTACACAAATATCAGTCAACTACTCACCACAAACATATAATAGTGAGATTTTCACGAAAAGTGTTTCCTAAAGAGTAATGGATTAGTGACATCGGTGTCATTCTTACAAAAGAAAATAAAAATGAAAACTAAAACAAAATCAAAAAATTAAGTTCTATGGAAGAATGAGTTCAAGGCAATGCTATTACCCTTTTAGAAAAAATAAAATCTAAAATCTAAATAATGAAGTTTTCTGAAAAGAAATGAAACCCTTTAAAAAGAAAAAAAAATGGAAAAGAAAACCTTTCAAAACTTGCACTGAAATTGTATTTTTTTTTTGAAATATTCAAAGAATAAGCATAGTGCAATTTTCACATTCTACTATAATATACAAAGATACTCCCTCCATTCTTAAATATAAGTCTTTGTAGAGATTCCACTATGGACCACACATGAATCTATATAGATGCATTTTAGAGTGTAGATTCATTCATTTTGCTCCGCATGTAATCCATAGTGGAGTCTCTACAAAGACTTATATTTAGGAACGCAGGGAGTATTATTAAGTACTTGCATATATAATTACACACACAAAAACAAATCTAAAACTAACAATAACAAAATTTGCACAAAATATACACACAAATTGCGCCTTTTTCAAATATGCAAGAATCAGCATACAATAGTGCCCAGATGACCATATAAGCAAGCTGAATAAAAAATATATAAGGTCTTTTGAGTATTTGTAAACCAAAGTAATTTGGGTATAACCAAATTTATGACTTGATTTTGTCAAAAAAAAATCTGAATTGACGTGCAAAGCATGTGCCATTGACTAGTACTCAATAAGTCCACACGCATGCGGCAATCGAGCACGCCCCCGGATCACGCCAGCACCCTAGCTAGGCTATCTTTTTAGAGAAAAGGGTTTAGCCCAGGCTCCATTGAATCATCAATGAAACCCAGCAAGTCAGGGTGATGTAACAATTGTTATTACAACCCTTAGAAATGGAGAGCAAACACACGTCGGGGGAAAATACACCCCTCGGCGAGAGAAACAAACTGAAAGAAACTAAGACAAAACAAGACGAAGCTCCAGCCCATAGTCGCATCTCCACGCTTTTCCTCCATGTTGCTTTTTTCATCAAAACTAGCAGTGAAGATCGCCACGGCACCAGGTATATCAGATCATGATTATATCGCCCTGTGGAGTCCCCCAACATTTCCCGATCAACTCCGGATCTGGCCACAGGAGGAGTGGGGGATTTCGTGCCGTGTGCTCCAGCTTCCGCACGATCTCTGTTCCCTCCGGCTTGGCCGCAATTGGCCAGGCCACCTCCCATAAGGATAGGTAGATTGCAGTCTTCCTCACGATCACCTGCATACCAAGCCAGGTCGGTCGATTGAAACATATGTCATTCCTGCTTTTCCGAAGACCCCATAGGGTCGCAGCTTGCACTATGGCAGTTGTAGTGTTAGATTCTGAAACCAGTATTCAAGCATATTGTAAATATTATCACTGCTATCAATACTGGCAACTTCTCTAACTACTCTCCACAGTTCCACAACAACGACACAAGTGCAAAATAGACGGCAAGAAGACTCATGTTCAGAACAAAATAGACAAGTCAAATCTAGAACATGTTGTCTCTTGTTAAGGTTATCTCTGGTCAAAAGTTTGTTCTTCGCAATCAACCAGAGAAAGATTTGGATTCTAGGGGGTATTTTTATCTTCCACACCACAGGGATATTCCTAGGAAGAAGCCCCCTAAAATTAACTATATTGTAAAAGGATTTAACAATGTACAGACCTTTCACCTCATATTTCCATACAAGGGTGTCAGGTCTGTCGCTCAAAACTAGAGATTTAATCTCATCAAAGAGATTGTTCCAGTCAATCATCATGTTGCGGGAGAAACATCTCCTGAAATTAATCTTGAGATTGACCCCATCCCAAACCTCACTAATAGTAGCGTGTTGATCAATAGCAATGGAGTACAGCCCCTAGAACTGAGTAGTAAGGTTCACCTCGCCACACCAGCTATCTTCCGAAAATCTAGTGATCTTGCCATTACCCACTTTCCAGATATATCCAAATTTAGTAGCCTTAATAGCCCAAAGAATCCCCTTCCAGAAGGGGGAGGCACCCACACTAGAGCAGGCAAAAATATTAGGGTTATGGATATTATATTTAGAGTCTACTATATTCTTCCAGATCTTACCCTCATCCAGAAGATATCTTTTGCCCCAGGAAGCAAGAAGGCAAAGATTAAATTCAGCCAAATTAGTTATCCCCAGCCCACCAAATTTCTTTTTTTTGTGGCTAGGGATCCCCAATTAGCAAGGTGGTATTTAAAATGCCCCTCATAATCATCCCAGAAACAATGTGCCAATTGGGAATTAATCAGGGCTATAGCCCATTTAGGGAATTTAATTATTCCCATCAAATTAGCCAGGCATGATTGCACTAAAATTAATCTCTTGCCAAAGGATAGAAGCCTTCCTCTCCAGCCTGCCCCTCTCTTGATAATTTTGTCAACCACAGGCTGGAGATCCTCTTTTCTAAGTTTATTATAATGAAGAGGAGCTCCAAGATATCTAATGGGAAAACTACCCAGCTTGCAACCCATGACTTGGGCAAAATTATTAGCCCTGTCAGCATTGATGTTAATGGGGACCAAATCACATTTATGGAAGTTGATCCTCAAGCCTGAAATCTGCTCAAAACAAGATAAGAGCCACTTCAAGTTTTTAGCCTGGTCTATATTATTACCCAGGAAAAGAAGAGTATCATCTGTATTGTAGGTTGATTACTCCAACAGGATTAGTGGGAGGAAAAACTCCCTCTATGAACTTGCTAAGCTGGAGTAGTATGCCATCCGTTTTACTTTATTTTGTGTGGTATCCGTTGGTTGATCCAAATAATCTGGCTCGATTCATCATTTGCCAATAACAAGGCCGCCGTGCCCACGCCCTCGTAGCTCTCGCGATAAAAAATCTCTAGCTTGGCATGCATGCATGCACGCGCTGGTCCGTGAACTGAGATGATGGAGATTTTTGCTACTGCTTTGGAGCGTGCGCGAGTTTGGGCCAAGTTGGTTGCAACTTTGGATCCTACCTACGCTCGACGCGGACGGCAGCGTGCGCAGCCACAACAATGCAAGCATGCGCATCGTGAACCAATGCAACCAGCAAGCGTTGTGGCTACCTAGTCGTATTAAACCGCCGCAACTTGGCCTCCTCGCAAGCCTATAAAAGGGGGATACATGCATCAGCACAAGCCACCACCACACTCAGCACAACACAACGTCCTCTCACACATACAACAGAGAGATCGATCAATCAACGGATCCAAGACAATGGCAACCAAGGGCCTTCTTCTCGCCGGCCTCCTCGTCCTCGCCTTCAGCCTAGCGCCGCACGGTGCGGAGGTGGGCAAGCAGGATCCACTGGCAATCATCTCCGGTGTAGTGCCATGCAGCGCCGAGAACTCCATCTGTTAGGCAACCAAATATCTGATGATATTGGTTGATCCTTTTACCATATCTTGTGCCTCACGTATAGCATGTAATCAGGCCATTATGGTTAGGATATGTTTTGGTTATATTCCTTGTATATCTCTTGTAATTCATCTATATATGAGATAACACGGAAACCACCATTGTGTGGCAAATTTCCCAAACTTACATGGTATCAGCCTACGATCACATCTAATCGCTTCCGCACCTTCCTCCTAGCGTCCTCTACTCCATCGCCGCCACCGCATCCTGATACGTCTCCAACATATCTATAATTTTTTATTGCTCCATGCTACTTTATTTACTGTTTTGGACTATATTGGGCTTTATTTTCCAATTTTATATTATTTTTGGGACTAACCTATTAACCGGAGGCCCAGCCCAAAATTGCTGTTTTTTGCCTATTTCAGTGTTTCGAAGAAACGAAATATCAAACGGAGTCCAAATGGAATAAAACCTTCGGGAACGTGATTTTCTCACCGAACGTGATCCAGGGGACTTGGACCCTACTCCAAGGAACAAAAGAGGCGGTCACGAGGGTGGGGGGCGCCCCCCCCCCTAGGGCGCGCCCCTGCCTCGTGGGCTCCCTGTTGCTCCACCGACGTACTCCTTCCTCCTATATATACCTACGTACCCCCAAATGATCAGAATAGGAGCCAAAAACCTAATTCCACCGCCGCAACTTCCTGTATCCACGAGATCCCATCTTGGGGCCTGTTCCGGAGCTCCGCCGGAGGGGGCATCCACCACGGAGGGCTTCTACATCATCACCATAGCCCCTCCGATGAAGTGTGAGTAGTTTACTTCAGACCTTCGGGTCCATAGCTAGTAGCTAGATGGCTTCTTCTCTCTTTTTGGATCTCAATACAATGTTCTCCCCACTCGTGGAGATCTATTCGATGTAATCTTCTTTTTGCGGTGTGTTTGTTGAGACCAATGAATTGTGGGTTTATGATCCAGCTTATCTATGAATAATATTTGAATCTTCTCTGAATTCTTTTATGTATGATTGGTTATCTTTGCAAGTCTCTTCGAATTATCCGTTTGGTTTGGCCAACTAGATTGGTAGTTCTTGCAATGGGAGAAGTGCTTAGCTTCGGGTTCAATCTTGCGGTGTCCTTACCCAGTGACAAAAAGGGTTGCAAGGCACGTATTATATTGTTGCCATCGAGGATAACAAGATGGGGTTTTTTACCATATTGCATGAATTTATCCATATACATCATGTCATCTTGCTTAAGGCGTTACTCTGTTTTAACTTAATACTCTAGATGCATGCTGGATAGCGGTCGATGAGTGGAGTAATAGTAGTAGATGCAAAATCATTTCGGTCTACTTGTCTCGGACGTGATGCCTATATACATGATCATACCTAGATATACTCATAACTATGCTCAATTCGTCAATTGCTCAACAGTAATTTGTTCACCCACCGTAGAATACTTATGCTCTTGAGAGAAGCCACTAGTGAAACCTATGGCCCCCGGGTCTATTCTCATCATATCAATCTCCATCACTTTAATACTTGCTTTGTTTTTACTTTGCCTTTTACTTTTTACTTTGCATCTTTATATCAAAAATACCAAAAATATATTTATCATCTCTTTCAGATCTCACTCGTAAGTGACCGTGAAGGGATTGACAACCCCTAATCGCGTTGGTTGCGAGGAGCTATTGTTTTGTGCAGGTACGAGGGACTTGTGCGTGGCCTCCTACTAGATTGATACCTTGGTTCTCAAAAACCGAGGGAAATACTTACGCTACTTGTTGCATCATCCTCTCCTCTTCGGGGAAATCCAATGCAGTGCTCAAGAGGTAGCAAGAAGAATTTCTGGCGCCGTTGCCGGGGATGCTCACGCAAGAGCAAGTCAACCATACCAAGTACCCATCACAATCCCTATCTCTCGCATTACGTTATTTGCCATTTGCCTCTCATTTTCCTCTCCCCCACTTCACCCTTGCCGTTTTATTCGCCCTCTCTTTCCCAATCTCCTCCTCCTTTTCCCGCTTGCCTTTTGTTTGCTCGTGTGTTGGATTGCTTGTTTGTCGCGATGGCTCAAGATGCTACCAAATTGTGTGACTTCACAAATACCAATAATAACGATTTCCTTAGCACTCCGACTGCTCCTCTTGCCAATACTGAATCTTGTGAAATCAATACTGCTTTGTTGAATCTTGTTATGAAAGATCAATTCACCGGCCTTCCTAGTGAAGATGCCGCTACTCATCTGAATAGCTTCGTTGATTTATGTGATATGCAAAAGAAAAAAATGTCGATAATGATGTCGTTAAGTTGAAGCTATTTCCTTTTTCGCTTAGAGATCGTGCTAAAGCGTGGTTTTCATCTCTGCCTAAAAATAGTATTGATTCTTGGAACAAGTGCAAAGATGCTTTTATCTCTTAAGTATTTTCCTCCCGCTAAGATTATCTCTCTTAGGAATGATATTATGAATTTTAAGCAACTTGATCATGAACATGTTGCACAAGCTTGGGAGAGAATGAAATTAATGTTACGTAATTGTCCTACTCATGGTTTGAACTTGTGGATGATTATACAAAACTTTTATGCCGGATTGAATTTTGCTTCTAGAAATCTTTTAGATTCGGCCACGGGAGGCACTTTTATGGAAATCACTCTAGGAGATGCTAAAACTTCTAGACAATATTATGGTTAATTATTCTCAATGGCATACTGAAAGATCTACTAATAAAAAAGTGCATGCAATAGAAGAAATTAATGTTTTGAGTGGAAAGATGGATGAACTTATGAAATTATTTGCTACTAAGAGTGTTTCTTCTGATCCTAATGATATGCCTTTGTCTACTTTGATTGAGAATAATAATGAATCTATGGATGTGAATTTTGTTGGTAGGAATAATTTTGGTAACAACGCCAGATAGAGGGAATTTTAATCCTAGGCCTTATCCTAGTAATCCTCCTAATAATTATGGAAATTACTACAACAACTCTAATGGAAATTTTAATAAGATGCCCTCTGAATTTGAGAGTAGTGTTAAAGAGTTTATGAATTCACAAAGAATTTTAATGCTTTGCTTGAAGAGAAATTGCTTAAAGTTGATGATTTGGCTAGGAACGTTGATAGAATTTCTCTTGAAATTGATTCTTTAAAGCTTAGATCTATTCCTCCTAAGCATGATATCAATGAGTCTCTCAAAGCTATGAGAATTTCCATTGATGAGTGCAAAGAAAGAACCGCTAGGATGCGTGCTTCCAAAGATGCCTTTATTAAAGCGTGTTCTTCCAATTGCTATGAAAATCAAGATGAAGATCTAAAAGTTATTGATGTGTCTCCCATTAAATCTTTGTTTTGCAATATGAATCTTGATGAAACTGAATATGATCTTCCTTTACCTAGAAGGCATTTCAAAAATTCGGAGTATTTAGATCTTGATGACGAAATTGATAAATGTGGGATTGAAAGAAATAAAAACCTAGATGTCGCTAAACCCACTATATTGGATTTCAAGGAATTTAATTATAAAAATTGCTCTTTAATTGATTGTATTTCCTTGTTGCAATCTGTGCTAAATTCTCCTCATGCTTATAGTCAAAATAAGGCCTTTACCGAACACATTGTTGATGCCTTGATGCAATCTTATGAAGAAAAACTTGAGTTGAAAGTCTCTATCCCTAGAAAGCTCTATGATGAGTGGGAACCTACTATTAAAATTAAAATTAAAAATTATGAGTTTCATGCCTTCTGTGATTTGGGTGCTAGTGTCTCTACTATCCCCAAAACTTTGTGTGATTTGCTAGATTTCCGTGACTTTGATGATTGCTCTCTAAACTTGCATCTTATGGATTCCACTATTAAAAAGCCTATGGGAAGAATTAATGATGTTATTATTGTTGCAAATAGGAATTATGTGCCCGTAGATTTTATCGTTCTTGATATAGATTGCAATCCTTCATGTCCTATTATTCTTGGTAGACCTTTCCTTAGAACGATTGGTGCAATTATTGATATGAAGGAAGGAATATTAGATTTCAATTTCCATTAAAGAAAGGCATGGAACACTTTCCTAGAAAGAAAATAAAATTACCATATGAATCTATCATGAGAGCCACTTATAGATTGCCTACCAAAGATGGCAATACCTAGATCTATCCTTACTTTTATGCCTAGCTAGGGCGTTAAACGATAGCGCTTTGTTGGGAGGCAACCCAATTTTATTTTAGTTTTTTGATTTTGCTTCTGTTTAGGAATAAATAATCCATCTAGCCTCTGTTTAGATGTGGTTTTATGTTTTAATTAGTGTTTGTGCCAAGCTAGACCTATTGGATCTTATTGGATGATAGTTATTTGATCTTGCTGTAATTTCCAGAAACTTTGCACTCAGTGCCCGAATTATTAAAAATCACCAGAAAGTGATAAAATACTGATTCCAATTGCTGCTGATCAATAAACAAATTTTATAGGTCTTCTAATTTTTATAGATTTTTTAAGTCCCAGAAGTTTGCGTTAGTTACAGATTACTACAGACTGTTCTGTTTTTGACAGATTCTGTTTATCGTGTGTTGTTTGCTTATTTTGATGAATCTATGGCTAGTAAAATAGTTTATAATCCATAGATAAGTTGGAATAAAGTAGGTTTAACACCAATATAAATAAAGAATGAGTTCATTAAAGTACCTTAAAGTAGTCTTTTGTTTTCTTTCTCTATCGGAGCTCACGAGATTTCTATTGAGTTTTGCGTTGTGAAGTTTTCAAGTTTTGGGTAAATTCTTTTGATGGATTGTGGAACAAGGAGTGGAAAGAGCCTAAGATTGGGGATGCCCATGGAACCCCCAAGATAATCCAAGGACACCAAAAATTCAAAGCTTGGGGATGCCCCGCAAGGCATCCCCTCTTTCGTCTACTTCCATCGGTAATTTACTTGGAGCTATATTGTTATTCACCACATGATATGTGTTTTGCTTGGAGCGTCTTGTATCATTTGCGTCTTTGCTTGTTAGTCTACCACAATCATCCTTGTTGTACACACCTCTTGAGAGAGCCATACATGAATTGGAATTCGATAGAATACTCTATGTGCTTCACTTATATCTTTTGAGCTTGATAGTTTTGCTCATAGTGCTTCATTTATATCTTTCGAGCGTGATAGTTTTGCTCATAGTGCTTCACTTAGATCTTTTAGAGCACGGTGGTGGATTTGTTTTAAAGAAACTATTGATCTCTCATGCTTCACTTAGATTATTTTGAGAGTCGTTAATAGCATGGTAATTTGCTTAATATTAATATACTTGGTATTCAAGATATGTGAAACTTTCTTTTGAGTGCGTTGAATACTAAGAAAAGTTTGATACTTGATAATTGTTTTGAGATATGGAGGTGGTAATATTAAAGTCATGCTAGTTGGGTGATTATGAATTTAAAGAATACTTGTGTTGAAGTTAGCAAATCCCGTAGCATGCACGTATTGTTAAAGTTGTGTAACAAATTTGAAACATGAAGTGTACCTGGCTTGTGCATCCTTATGAGTGGCGGTCGGGGACGAGCGATGGTCTTTTCCTACCAATCTATCCCCTAGGAGCATGCGCGTAGTACTTGATTTTGATGACTTCTAAATTTTTGCAATAAGTATATGAGTTCTTTTGACTAATGTTGAGTCCATGCATTATACGCACTTTTACCTTTCCGCCTTTGCTAGCCTCTTGGTACCGTGCATTGCCCTTTCTCACCTTGAGAGTTGGTGCAAACTTCGCGGTGCATCCAAACCCCGTGATATGATACGCTCTATCACACATAAACCTCCTTATATCTTCCTCAAAACAGCCACCATACCTACCTATTATGGCATTTCCATAGCCATTCTGAGATATATTGCCATGCTACTTTCCATCGTTCCGTTCATCATCATCATGACATACTTTACTTTTGTCATATTGCCATTGCATGATCATGTAGTTGACATCGTATTTGTGGCAAAGCCACCATGCATTATTTTTCATACATGTCACTCTTGATTCATTGCACCATCGGTACATCACGGAGGCATTCATCACGGAGGCATTCATATAGAGTCATATCTTGTTCTAGTTTCGAGTTGTAATCCTTATGTAGTAATCAATAGAAGTGTGATGATCATCATTATTAGAGCATTGCCCCAAAAAAAAGAGAAAGGCCAAAAAAAAAGGCCCCAAAAAAAGGGCAATGTTACTATCTCTTTTTCCACACTTGTGCTTCAAAGTAGCACCTTGTTCTTCATGTAGTGAGTCTCATATATTGTGCTTCTAAGTAGCACCTTGTTTTTCATGTAGTGAGTCTCATAAGTTGTCTTTTTATACTAGTGGGAATTTTTCATTATAGGACTTGGCTTGTATTTTCCTACGATGGGCTTCCTCAAATGCCCTAGGACTTCATGAGCAAGCAAGTTGGATGCACACCCACTAGTTTTCTTTTGTTGAGCATTTATAGCTGTAGTGCATCCGTTGCATGGCAATCCCTACTCCTCATGTTGACATCAATTGATGGGCATATCCATAGCCCGTTGATTATCCTCGTCAATGTGAGACTTTCTCCTTTTTGTCTTCTCCACACAATCCACATCATCATATTCTATTCCACCCATAGTGCTATATCCATGGCTCACGCTCATGTATTGCGTGAAGGTTGAAAAAGTTCCTAGAAACGGCGGCAGCTAGCGAGGAGTTAATGACCGGACGTGCTGCAACCTAGGGATCACCAGGCAGCTCTTTTTAAGTATGAAACAATTGCTTGGCTTGTCATCGGGGGTATAGAAGTTGGGAACATCTTTGTGTGACGAAAATGAAGCATAGCCTAACTATATGATTTTGTAGGGATGAACTTTCTTTTGCCATGCTATTTTGAGAAGACATAATTGCTTAGTTAGTATGCTTGAAGTATTATTAATTTTTATGTCAATATGAACTTTTGTCTTGAATCTTTCGGATCTGAATATTCATACCACAATTAAGAAGATTTACATTGAAATTATGCCAAAGTATCACTCCGCATCAAAAATTCTCTTTTTATCATTTACCTACTCGAGGACGAGCAGGAATTAAGCTTGGGGATGCCTGATACGTCTCCTCTATAATTTTTTATTGCCCCATGCTACTTTATTTACGGTTTTGGACTATATTGGGCTTTATTTTCCACTTTTATATTATTCTTGGGACTAACCTATTAACCGGAGGCCCAGCCCAGAATTGCTGTTTTTTGCCTATTTCAGTGTTTCGAAGAAACGGAATATCAAACGGAGTCCAAACGGAATGAAACCTTCGGGAACGTGATTTTCTCGCCGAACGTGATCCAGGGGACATGGACCCTACTCCAAGGAACAAAATAGGCGGTCACGAGGGTGGGGGGCGCCCCCCCTAGGGCGCGCCGCCCTGCCTCGTGGGCCCCCTGTTGCTCCACCAACGTACTCCTTCCTCCTATATATACCTATGTACCCCCAAACGATCAGAACAGGAGCCAAAAACCTAATTCCACCGCCGCAACTTCCTGTATCCACGAGATCCCATCTTGGGGCCTGTTCCGGAGCTCCACCGGAGGGGGCATCCACCACGGAGGGCTTCTACATCATCACCATAGCCCCTCCGATGAAGTGTGAGTAGTTTACTTCAGACCTTGGGTCCATAGCTAGTAGCTAGATGGCTTCTTCTCTCTTTTGGATCTCAATACAATGTTCTCCCCTCTCTCGTGGAGATCTATTCGATGTAATCTTCTTTTTGCGGTGTGTTTGTTGAGACCCCGATGAATTGTGGGTTTATGATCCAGCTTATCTATGAATAATATTTGAATCTTCTCTGAATTCTTTTATGTATGATTGGTTATTTTTGCAAGTCTCTTCGAATTATCCGTTTGGTTTGGCCAACTAGATTGGTAGTTCTTGCAATGGGAGAAGTGCTTAGCTTTGGGTTCAATCTTGCCGTGTCCTTACCCAAAGGATGTAAAGGGTTGCAAGGCACGTATTGTATTGTTGCCATCGAGGATAACAAGATGGGGTTTTTATCATATTGCATGAATTTATCCCTCTACATCATGTCATCTTGCTTAAGGCGTTACTCTGTTTTAACGTAATACTCTAGATGCATGCTGGATAGCGGTCGATGAGTGGAGTAATAGTAGTAGATGCAGAATCGATTCGGTCTACTTGTCTCGGACATGATGCCTATATACATGATCATACCTAGATATACTCATAACTATGCTCAATTCTGTCAATTGCTCAACAATAATTTGTTCACCCACTGTAGAATACTTATGCTCTTGAGAGAAGCCACTAGTGAAACCTATGGCCCCCGGGTCTATTCTCATCATATCAATCTCCATCACTTTAATACTTGCTTTGTTTTTACTTTGCCTTTTACTTTTTACTTTGCATCTTTATATCAAAAATACAAAAAATATTATTTATCATCTCTATCAGTTCTCACTCTCGTAATTGACCGTGAAGGGATTGACAACCCCTAGTCGCGTTGGTTACGAGGAGCTATTGTTTTGTGCAGGTACGAGGGACATGTGCGTGGCCTCCTACTGGATTGATACCTTGGTTCTCAAAAACTGAGGGAAATACTTACGCTACTTTGCTGCATCATCCTCTCCTCTTCGGGGAAATCCAACGCAGTGCTCAAGAGGTAGCACATTCCTCTCCCATCCTCCACGCACACCTACGCGACCCTCCTCGACAAAAATGGCTCCCGAACCAAACCCCCTTGCCGGTCTCTAGGCGCCACAGCGATCCAGAGTGTCAAGGCGCTCGTCCCGGTCACCCTTGATTTCAAGGTCTCCAGCTACTCCAAATGGCGCACTCTCTTCCGCGTCGCCGTCACCAAGTATGTCCTCGCCGACCAACACCTCAAGAATTGGTATTGTGACATGTAGCAACTGCAAGAAGCAAGGCCATAGGTTTGTGACGCCCCCGATTCAATCGTACACTAATCATACACGCAAATGTGTACGATCAAGATCAGGGACTCACGGGAAGATATCACAACACAACTCTAGACACAAATAGAAATAATACAAGCATCATATTACAAGCCAGGGGCCTCGAGGGCTCGAATACAAGCTCGATACACAAGAGTCAGCGGAAGCAACAATATGTAAGTACAGACATAAGTTAAACAAGGATGCCTTAAGAAGGCTAGCACAAACATCAACGATCGAAGAGGCAAGGCCTCCTGCCTGGGACCTCCTAACTACTCCTGATCTTCGGCGGCCTCCACGTAGTAGTATCCGTCGGTGGTGGCATCTGGCTCCAAGGATCCACCATCTGGTTGCATCAACCGGAAAGAAGAAGGAAGGGGGGAAAAGGGTAGCAAAGCAACCGTGAGTACTCATCCAAAGTACTCGCAAGCATCAGATCTATACTAAGTATGCATTGGTATCAAATGGAAGGGTTGTATCTGTGGACTGAACTGCAGAATGCCAGAATAGAGGGGAAGGCCTAGCCTATCAAAGACTAGCATCTTCAAGCAGCTCCAAGCATCTTGCAGCATGTAGAAGAGTAAAGAATAGCAGTTTATAATTAACAAGCATGTTGTAGAATTAATGCCCAGAGATCCTTCCTCGACTCCCTGCGAGAAAGCAATCCCGGAGCCACATATCCATCACATATCAAGTATCCATTTCTAGTTGTATAAGGTCAGGATACAAGTCTGAACGTCCATTACCGAGGACACGGTATTCGGATATATATCTTCCCTGCAGGGGTGCACCACGTTACCCAACACGCTCGATCACTCTGGCCGGACACACTTTTCTGGGTCAATGCCCGGCCTCGGAAGATCAACACGTCGCAGCCCTACCTAGGCTCAACAGAGAGGTCCCCGCCGGTCTACATCCTAAGCACTCCGGGGTCTGGGCCCATCGCCCGTTGCACTCCGGGTCGTTGTGCGCAAGGGGATACCAGCACCACCCGTGAAGTGGATGGCACGATCCGGCCCGGCCACAATGCTGAACTGGACGTCTGACAAAGCTTCGGCTGATACCACGAAGTCGAGGCCCATAACTATTCTCGCGTGGTGGTTAGTGCATAAAGGCCAAAGGCCAATTCAGAACAAATACCCAAACATGTTAGTGCATTAATAATTAAAGTAGTGACGGCTGTCGGGACAAGTCCGGAGCTATCACCCCTTCCCGGGTGATACCGCTAAATAGCCAGCCGCCACCGTCACATCGCACGGGTGCTCTCCGGGCCCGCCCGGCTTTCACAACGGTCTCAAGTGAAGTCAAGGTAACTATGTGTCCGGACATCAAGGAAGAAAACCCGAGGAATCACCCCAGGTGGATTCCACTCAATGTAATCATCAAGGTGAACGTAAGAGGGACCACCCTCGAGGTTCACACTTGAGGTGTTGCACGACAGAGCTGTATCAAGAATGGTGAAAGAGGAAATCACCCTCGATGACCACGACCGAATAGCTACACTACAGAATTATCATCAGGAGTGCGTTATGAGGGATCACCCTCGGCACACGATAGTAGCTCTACAGAGTCGAGCAACAAAATGGGCGTGATGTGATGTGTCGGGCTCTGGTCGTCGATCTCGTTGATCGAGTCGTCGATGATGAAGTAGGGGCAACAAGGACAAGGTGGGGGTCACTGATGGATCACTAGCCAACCTATACTAAGAAGTTTAGGATAAGCAGGTAGGTAACAATAAGCAGATTACAAAAGCAGGCTATGCATCGGAATAGGAGCAATCAATAATAGTAGCAAAATCTAATGCAAGCATGAGAGAATGGAATGGGCGATATCGGGATGATCAAAGGGGGGCTTGCCTGGAAGCTCCGCTGAAAGGGAAGAAGGTTCGTCGTCGTCGTAGTTGATCACAGTTGCTTCAGCAACGGTCTCGGGGTCTACCAAAGAGAAGAGGGGGAAGAAACAGTAAATACAAAGCAAACATATGCATGACAAGATGATACGCGGTGCTAGGGGGGTTCTACCGTAGTGCTACACGATACGCGAAGGGGAATAACATCCCTGAAGGTTTTCCCGAAGTCTGGCATTTTCGGACAGATGAATCGGAGGGGAAAGGTTGCATGTTCCTTATGCTAGGGGCATGCTACAGATGAACGGAGAGCGTATCCGGATACATCTCGCCGTTCTGAGCAACTTCCATGTATAAAACTTTTTCATCCGAGTTACGGATTAATTTCTATGAATTTCTAAAGTTTATGCAATATCCTAGATTTATTATTAATCTAAAATAGGGTTATTGCACCAGCATGACATCATCATGACGTCAGCAGTCAGCTGAGTTGTCTATGGTCAACCCTGACGTGTGGGGCCGGTCAGTGCCCAGTCAGCAGTACAGTCAGCATTGACTGGGTCAATGTTGACCAGTCAACAGGGTCAATGGGGCCCATCTGTTAGCGTCACATATTTTAAAAGGGTGTTTAAATTAAACTAACTAGGGATGGGGCCCCACTGTCATAGAGTCCTCTGACTAACTAATTAGCTAATTAGTTAATTAGGAAAAAAATAATTAAGTTAATTAACTATCTAATTAATTTATTAATTGTTAATATTGTTTTTTTGTTTTTAGGGCGTGGGCCCGCGTGGTCAGTGGCCCATGGCCTAAGCGGGCGTAGCGGTCACGGGCGTGTGCCCAAGAAGGCAGACCCGAGCGGGTCAAATGGCGAGTGAGGCCACGACAAGGGACGGCGTCGACTCGGCTAGCCGCTGCCCCGACGACGGACATGGGCGCCGGAGTCTTGGTGAGCAGCGGCCCATGGCGGCGGCGCGGCTCATGACGGCGGCGACGGCGCTAAGCGGCGAGGCGAGGGGACGCAGCGGGGCGGCCGTCATGTAAGCAGCGGCGGGGCGTGGGCTTGACGGAGTGGCGCCAGGGGTGGCAGCGTGGGGGAGGCGGGGGCAGCGCGGTGGCGAGTGGGCGGCGCGAGGTGGCTACGGCACCACCAGCAGCATGCAGCTGCAGGGAAAACAGGGAGGCGCGGCGACGCGGGCAGGCGCGGTGGCGCGACCGCGGGAGGAAGGGAGGGCGGCCGGCGGTGGTTAGTAGCAGCAGTAGGTGAAGCAAGCGGGGGCGCGGGGCTGCGTGCGTGCGCGCGTCGGGCTCCTGGGGTCGACGATGAGCATCAAGCGCATGTGACCGCAGCTGAGGCTACGACGGCGAGCTTGTCGACGGCTGCGGGTTCGACCATGGCGGCAACGAGGTCCCCAGGCACGAGAAACGGCAGGAGAGAAGGGAGATCGACGTTGTTGCTCACCGCGGACCTGTAGATGTGCACGAGCATGCTCGGGGGAGGCTCGGGGCAGCGAAACGACGGCGACGGCTGAGGCGGCCGGAAGTTGAAGACGACGGGCGTGGTGACGGAGCAGCGCTCCTGGGCTTGAGTGGCTCGGCTTGAAGAGGAGCGGAGTCGCGGCGAAGACGATGTACTCGTCGACGGGACGTAGGGTGGTCGGTGGTCGCGTGCTTCACGGAATAGCGGCCATGGAGGCGCTCGTTCGAAGCGGAGAGGGAAAGGGAGCGGCGAACGAGGGGAGGAGGGTGAAGTGGATCTAGGCGAGAGAGATATTTGGGCGAGGGGGGCTGACAAGGCCGAGGGGGAGGAGCCCGAGGGGTCGACCTTATCCCCTTGGGGCGTCGCCGGCGAGGCGATCCGGCGGGGACTCGTCCCTCAGAGCGATGGGGTCGCTTGAATGTAAGACGACCGGGAGGGGGCTGGCTGGGCCACTGGTGTCAGCGCCAGTGGGCCAAGAGGCCCAGTTAGGCCAGGGGGTTTCTTTTTCTTTGCTTCTTTTCTTTTTACAGTTTTAGTTTTCTTTTATTTTTGAATATAAATTAGCTTTATAAAATATATTAACAACATCTAAATTGGTTTTACTAATTATACCACTTCCACATTTAGTTTGAGGTTCAAATAAAATAGTTTAGTATTTTTATAATTTAAAAGGAATTTAATAATTCTTTTTAGCCACTGTTATATTCACAAAAGGGCATCTAAATACTTTACAAAAGTGTTGGGTCACAACCATAATTAGTTATGGAATATTTGCCACACTTTGAACATTTTATTTTGCATGTTTGATAAATTCAAATTCTGGGCTTTAATTTGAATTTGAATTTGAATTATGATTTGGATCAAGTGAAGATTAGCAACAGTAATGTGATGACCTGGCATCATTAGCAGGGGATTACTGTAGCTTAACCATCCGGGCATCACAATTCTCCTCCACTACAAGAAATCTTGTCCCGAGATTTAGGAGGTAGAAGGAAACAGATCGGGGTATTCATCACGAAGACGATCCTCGCGATCCCATGTGGCTTCATCTTCAGAATGATTTGACCACTGAACTTTTAGAATTTTGAAAGCCCTCTGACGGTGCGACGTTTAGTTTGACCGAGAACGCGGACTGGAGAGATACTTCCGGCTTCGAAGTAGTGTTTTTCACGCATCCAAGGAATAAGTCCGTGCTTTGGCATTCCGAACAAGATGAGCATGGTAGCTCACTATCTCACTTGACGGATGTAGTAAATGCACGGTTTTAGTGGCGCAAATGATTGAAGCGGTATGTGTTTTCAACCATTTCATTCCCAGAATGAGGTCGATATTGGACGTCTTCAGAACAATGGGGGAAACATGGAATTCCAACCCTTCAAGTTAAACATGGGACGTTGTGACTAATCAGGGTGGTTCGGCATTGACCCGCGGGATGCAGCTTGAAATTCTGGCCAAGTAATGGCGGTTCCAACATGTAAGGAATGACTGTGGCTATCCCACCATTGAGCAGCGGGACCTTTCGGGTAATAAGCTGCGAAGGTGACATAGTTGGCAGGGGCTACATCAGCAGACTCCGACTTGGGAGTGTTGTCACAGAGTCAGTCATCAGCATCAAGGGGCTGAGTTAAGCTGCGGTAGATGACAGGGTTGAGACGCGCAAAGTCTTACAGAGTCACTGGTTTGGTTACTGATTCATATTGGGACGTGGAAACCAAGTCATCATTCCTTACATGAACTGGCGATTTAGCTCAACTGTTGTATCATTCCGGCCATGTATTCGGGTGGTGGTGAATTGCCGCCACCACGACCACGACCAGTGGGTCGAACCATCCTGCTTAAAAGCAACAGGCGGTATTTTTGGCAAGGGGTGGAGCAAGTGTATGGAGTCAATCATGGTGTAACATGAATAGTGAGCAAAGGCGTAGTATGTACAGTGCAGTAGTCATCTAAGACATACTGATACATATGTGGGGCCAATTGCATGTTGTTTGTATGAGTTCGGACAAGAGAAACATCCAGACATACTAGGCAGCACGTATGCACGCGATGGAGGGATTCAATAACGGGGCATAGCAAAGGCTACATCAACGTTGGAGTTAACCAGTGGAGCAAGGGGTATGCAAGTGACGATGTAGGGCGTCGTCGATAAAAGGATCCTGCGGTCCGTGAACAATGTGAAGCAGATCCTGGCTCCCAATTCGAGAAAGGGGTAACACAAACCTCCGGATGGATGTGATCACGAGATCCTAATGTTAGAGTTAGCAAAATCATTTAACCCGAATAGAGGAGAGATTAGATTCCCAGAGTATAGACGAGGAGTAAAAGATCCTAATACCACCCAATGGCGACGTGGGCCCGTAAGCCACACAACCATGTTAGTAAACATTTTTTTAAAGACTAGACTCAACTTTGGCCAAGGAGTTGGAAAGGGGGTTCCTACAGGCAGTCGGCTCTGATTCCAACTTGTGACGCCCCCGACTCGACCGTACACTAATCATACGCGCAAATGTGTACGATCAAGATCAGGGACTCACGGGAAGATATCACAACACAACTCTAGACACAAATAGAAATAATACAAGCGTCATATTACAAGCCTGTGGCTTCGAGGGCTTGAATAGAAGCTCAATACGCTAGAGTCACCGGAAGCAACAATATCTGAGTAGAGACATAAGTTCAACAAGGATGCCTTAAGAAGGATAGCAAAAACATCAACGATCGAAGAGGCAAGGCCTTCTTCCTGGGACCTCCTAACTACTCCCGATCTTCGGCGGCCTCCATGTAGTAGTATCCGTCGATGGTGGCATCTGGCTCCAAGGATCCACCATCTGGTTGCATCAACCGGAAAGAAGAAGGAAAGGGGAAAAAGGGGTAGCAAAGCAACCGTGAGTACTCATCCAAACTACTCGCAAGCATCAGATCTATACTAAGTATGCATTGGTATCAAATGGAAGGGTTGTATCTGTGGACTGAACTACAGAACGCCAGAATAGAGAGGGAAGGCCTAGCCTATCGAAGACTAGCATCTTCAAGAAGCTCCAAGCATCTTGCAACATGTAGAAGAGTAAAGAATAGCAGTTTATAATTAACAAGCATGTTGTAGAATTAATGCCCAGAGATCCTTCCTTGACTCCCTGCGATAAAGCAATCCCGGAGCCACATATCCATCACATATCAAATATCCATTTCTAGTTTTATAAGATCATGATACAAGTATGAACGTCCATTACCGAGGACACGGTATTCAAATATATATCTTCCCTGCAGGGGTGCACCACGTTACCCAACACGCTTGATCACTCTGCCGGACACACTTTTCTGGGTCAATGCCCGGCCTCGGAAGATCAAAACGTCGCAGCCCTACCTAGGCTCAGCAGAGAGGTCCCCGTCGGTCTACATCCTAAGCACTCCGGTGCGGGCCAATCGCCACAGCACTCCGGGTCATTGTGCGCAAGGGGGTACCAGCCCCACCCATGAAGTGGATGGCATGATCCGGCCCGGCCACAATGCTGAACTGGATGTCTGACAAAGCTTCGGCTGATACCACGACGTCGAGGCCCATAAATATTCTCGCGTGGTGGTTAGTGCGTAAAGGCCAAAGGCCAATTCAGAACAAATACCCAAACATGTTAGTGCATTAACAATTAAAGTAGTGACGGCTGTCGGGACAAGTCCGGAGCTATCACCCCTTCCCGGGTGATACCGCTAAACAGCCAGCCAGCACCGTCACATCGCACGGGTGCTCTCAGGGCCCGCCCGGCTTTCACAACGGTCTCAAGTGAAGTCAAGGTAACTGTGTGTCCAGACATCAAGGAAGGAAACCCAAGGAATCACCCCCGGTGGATTCCACTCAATGTAATCATCAAGGTGAACGTAAGAGGGACCACCCTCGAGGTTCACACTTGAGGTGTTGCACGACAGAGCTGTATCGGGAATGGCGAAAGAGGAAATCACCCTCGATGACCACGACCGAATAGCTACAGTACAGAATTGTCATCACGAGTGCGTTATGAGGGATCACCCTCGTCACTCGATAGTAGCTCTGCAGAGTCGAGCAACAAAAGGGGCGTGATGTGATGTGAGGTGTCGGGCTCTGGTCGTCGATCACGTTGATCGAGTCATCGATGATGAAGCAGGGGCAACAAGGACAAGGTGGGGTCACTGATGGATCACTAGCCAACCTATACTAAGAAGTTTAGGATAAGCAGGTAGGTAACAATAAGCATATTACAAAAGCAGGCTATGCATCCGAATAGGAGCAATCAATAACAGTAGAAAAATCGAATGCAAGCATGAGATAATGGAATGGGCGATATCAGGATGATCAAAGGGGGGGGCTTGCCTGGAAGCTCCGCTGAAAGGGAAGAAGGTTCCTCGTCGTCGTAGTCGATCACAGTGGCATCAGCAATGGTCTCGGGGTCTACCGGAGAGAAGAGGGTGAAAAACAGTAAATAAAGAGCAAACATATGCATGACAAGATGATACGCGGTGCTAGGGGGGTTCTACCGCAGTGCTACAAGATACCGGCGAAGGGGAATAACATCCGGGAAAGTTTTCCCGAAGTCTAGCATTTTCGGACAGATGAATCGGAGGGGGAAGGTTGCATGTTACTTATGCTAGGGGCATGCGACAGACGAACGGAGAGCGTATTCGGATTCGCCTCGTCGTTCTGAGCAACTTTCATGTATAAAACTTTTTCATCCAAGTTACGGATTAATTTCTATGAATTTCTAAAGTTTATGCAATATCCTAGATTTATTATTAATCTAAAAGAGGGTTATTGCACCAGCATGACATCACCATGACGTCAGCAGTCAGCTGAGTTGACTATGGTCAACCCTGACGGGTGGTGCCGGTCGATCTTGATCGGAAGATACCAAGATCGGCATTGGGTCAATGTTGATGATCAACCAGGTCAATGGGGCCCATCTATCAGTGTCACATATTTTAAAAGGGTGTTTAAATTAAACTAACTAGGGATGGGGCCCCACTGTCATAGAGTCCTTTGACTAACTAATTAGCTAATTAGTTAATTAGTAAAAATTAATTAAGTTAATTAACTATCTAATTAATTTATTAATTATTGATATATTTTTGTTTTTAGGGCGTGGGCCCACGTGGTCAGTGGCCCATGGCCTAAGCGGGCGTAGCGGTCACGGGCGTGTGCCCGAGAAGGCGGACCCGAGCGGTCAAATGGCGAGCGAGACCGCGGCAAGGGACGGCGCCGGCGTGGCTAGCCGCAGCCGCAAAGAGGGGCATGGGCGCCGGAGTGCGTTCATGAGCGGCAGCCGGCGGGCGACGACGGCGACGGCGCTTAGGCAAGCAAGGCGAGGGACGAAGCGGTGCCGTCGAGCGGGAAGCAGCTGGCGGGGCTGGCTTGGACGGAGTGTCGCCACAGCGGCAGCTTGCCGTGGAGGCAGGGGCAGCGCGGTGGCGAGTGGGCGGCGCTGGGTGGCTATGGCACCACCAGCACGCAATGCAGGGCAAACAGGAGGCGGCGACGCTGGCGGCGTGATGGCGCGACCATGGAGGAAGGAGGGTGGCCAGCGGTGGTTAGTAGCAGCAGTAGGTGAAGCAAGCGGGGGCGCGGGGCTGCGTGCGTGCGCGGGTTGGGCTCCTGGGGTCGACGATGAGCATCAGGCGCACATGACCGCAGCTAAGGCCACGACGGCGAGCTTGTCGACGGCTGCGGGTTCGACCATGGCGGCAACGAGGTCTCCAGGCACGAGAAACGGCAGGAGAGAAGGGAGATCGACGTTGTTGCTCACCGCGGACCTGTAGATGTGCACGAGCATGCTCGGGGGAGGCTCGGTGCAGCGAAACGACGGCGACGGCTGAGGCGTCCGGAAGTTGAAGACGACGGGCGTGGCGACGAAGCAGCGCTCCTGGGCTTGAGTGGCTCGGCTTGAAGAGGAGCGGAGTCGCGGTGAAGACGATGTACTCGTCGACGGGACGTAGGGTGGTCGGTGGTCGCGTGCTTCACGGAACAGCGGCCATGGAGGCGCTCGTTCGAAGCGGAGAGGGAAAGGGAGAGGCGAACGAGGGGAGGAGGGTGAAGTTGATCTAGGCGAGAGAGATATTTGGGCGAGGGGGGCTGACGAGGCCGAGGGGGAGGAGCCTGAGGGGTCGGCCTTATCCCCTTGGGGCGTCGCCGGCGAGGCGATCCGGCGGGGACTCGTCCCCTGTAGCGACGGGGTCGCTTGAACAGAAGACGACCGGGGGGGAGTTATTTACCCAAAACCACCACATTATGGGCTAGGGTAACAGATCAGTACCACATTTGAGGCAGGGCACACAAAACCACCAACAATGGGTCTAATTTGTAACGCGGAGCACTGACGCTGCGTTTTAGCCCCGAACAAAGAACCGGACAGTGGGTCCCGCTGTCGGGCTGATGTGGCGCGTGTTGACGGACGCCGTTAGGCGGCGAGACGGCCGTTGGCGCGCCGTTACCGAGTCAATTCGTCCGTTCCCTTCCCCGCCGATTGATCCACTCGATTCAGTCCTTCCCGCTCCGCTCCGATGGCGACCAGCCCGGCGACGGCGCACAAGGAGTCGACGGAAGCTGACGCCAAGACCGGCGGCGAGGGCGGTGGTACTACTTCAGGGCAGAAGCTGTTGCGCTCGCAATGCGGGGTCATCGGCCCCCACACCGATGGCGGCTGCGACCTAGATCCAGAGTCTGACGCGGCGGCGGGCCTGTCGCCGGAGCATGGTACAGAGGAAGCAGCTTCGCAAATGGGTCCCGCGGATGTGCTCCCGTTCGCCCCATCTTCAGCTAGGTAATCTGAATCTTTCAAAATCTGTTCTTTCAATCTTTCCTCCTTATTGTAGGATCTGTTTTATACATTGATTTGTTAGTCATTTATAAGTGATTGTAGTCCTAAATATTTGTTGAATATCACATTTTTAGTTAGGGTTCGATTATCTTAGTAGTCTTGTATGGTTCTCGATTTTTGGAGAAAATCACCTTTGTAGTGTTCATTTATGGTATTGCTACACTGCATTGTAATGCTTTACACTTGCATTGTAACGATCTGAGCTATATTAGGCTTGAAGATATATGTCTATTTTAGGCCTGAATTGCTTACACTGCACATGTTAGTATAATTTAAAATAGTTCATTATAATTGTCAGATATAATGGTCAGTTATGTTAATACAATTGACTTGTTAATATTCATGTGTATGTCTATTTTAGGGCTGAAGATTTATGGTCAATATATTTCCAGTTTCCTGGAGAGAAGTATGCTCTTGTTAAGATGTCTGAAAGAGAAATCACTTATGGTAGTTTGGTCAATGTAATGGTCAGCAATGGATACTGTAAGGATGACAGTCTTTGCTACTTGAAAGATGAAAATATAGGGCTGCAAGGTGTTTGTGTCATTAAAGGCAACATTGAAGTAGTTCACATCTTTGAGACAATTTGAGAGCACCCAGACATTGTCACCGACAGTTAGAAAGGGAAAGGTATTTATTGAACCACCAATTGGAGAAGATCAACATGCCTGACAAATAGAAGAAGAGGCACCTGTTGTTTTTGCTGTTGCTGAATCAGGTGTTGTGCACAAATCAGTTCCTCCTAACTGTCAGTTACATCTGCTTGGGACACAGGAAAGTGTAAATTTTTTGCCACTCAAATCAGTTTCTCCTAACTGCTGGCCCATCTTGGGACACAGACTTAACACCAAGTAAGTGTCAATTATGCTGATTTTCAGTTTGACTCAGATGAGGAGGACAATGCAGTTAGTGAGGAAGCAATTCCTGTAGGCATGGACACTGATGAGGAGGACAATGCAGTTAGTGAGGAAGGTTCAAGCAGTGATGAAGATTTTGTAGTTGATGTTGACCACTTAGATGCAGGGAGAAGAAGAAGATGACTCAGATTCAAAGGCAGTATGTAGAAGAACAAATTGCAAATAGGAGGACAGAGGAACCTGAGCTAGATGAAACTCTTTCTGAAATAAAGAGGAAGAGAGCTGAATCCATGTCAAGTACACACTGTGAGGGGGACACAGATCCTGAAGACATATATGACATGGAGCAGGAAGAAGATGATGAGGAGGCCCAAGAGATGCCGCCTCGAGCACATAAGAAGAAGGCAAAGAGGCCAGGTCCTACAAGTAGGTCCCACTCTAGTGCTGGTCCAAGCATTAATCCTGATTGGTTTCCATCTTCAGAAGAGGAAGATACATGCTTTGAAGAAGATGATGATGGAAATGAACCAATGTCCTTTGTTATCAGCTCTGGCAGAAAGAGTAGGGCTAAGAAAAGACCACCTAGGGTCTGGTATGATGAGGACAGGATGCATCCAGGACAGCAATTCCAGCTAAAGCTCTGTTTCAAAGATGTTTACCAATTCAGAGAGGCCCTTGTCAATTTGCATGTGAAACAACTTAGAAGATATAAATACCACGTAAACTGCAGTGATAGGGTAATTGTTTCTTGTGAGGGAGATGGTTGTCAGTTCTACATGGTAGCAGACAGATAACAAATGAGCCCACTTTCTGCATTAAGAAGATGAGGTTGGAGCACACATGTCCCACCCACCGAGAAAACTAGGATTAGTTCAAGGTGGCTTGGCAACAAAATGCTTGAGACCATCGGATCAGATCCCAACACTCACTGTACCTGCTATTGTTGACAAGGCAAAGAGGCAATTTGGGCTTGAGATTCCTAGGATGATGGCATGGAGGGCTAAGAAGAAAGCAAAAGAGATTGTGCTTGGTGATCACAAGAAGCAATATAAGAGGCTGAGAGACTATTTGGAGACTGTGAAGCTTACAAATCCTGGATCTAGGTGCATTGTTACTATCGTTAGTGGCAAAACCGGAGAAAATCCTACTGCTGGACCAAGGTTCCATGGTCTATTTTTCAGTTTGAATGCATGTTGTGAGGGCTTCTTGAATGGATGTAGGCCATTCATAGGTCTAGATGGCTGTTTCATAAAATTGACTAGTGGTGCGCAGATACTAGCACCATCGGAAGGGATGCAAACAACAATATGTACCCCATTGCCTTTGGAGTGGTTGGAGTTGAAGATACGCTTAATCGGTCCCGGTTCTTGACACAACTAAAGTATGCTCTAGGAGGAAGTGAAGAGGGCAAGTTTGGAAAGTACACATTCATGTCCGATAGATGAAGGTTAGTTCATTTAGTTCATTTGCTTGTTTATTTAGTTGTTCATTTAGTTCATTTGCTTGTTTATTTAGTTGTTCATTTAGTTCATTTGCTTGTTTATTTAGTTGTTCATTTAGTTCATTTACTTTTCATTTACATGTTGATTTAGTTCATTTATTTGTTCATGACTAGTTGGTAGGTGTCGAGTCGTAACCCTTCTTGTCGACACTTAGGCATAGATAGGAGTCCTAGGGTGACCCATGTGGTATCAAAGAACATATCCATCATGAAAGTGATGCCATCATGACTAGTTGGTAGGTGTCGAGTCGTAACCCTTCTTGTCGACACTTAGGCATAGATAGGAGTCCTAGGGTGACCCATGTGGTATCAAAGAACATATCCATCATCAAAGTGATGCCATCATGACTAGTTGGTAGGTGTCGAGTCGTAACCCTTCTTGTCGACACTTAGGCATAGATAGGAGTCCTAGGGTGACCCATGTGGTATCAAAGAACATATCCATCATCAAAGTGATGCCATCATGACTAGTTGGTAGGTGTCGAGTCGTAACCCTTCTTGTCGACACTTAGGCATAGATAGGAGTCCTAGGGTGACCCATGTGGTATCAAAGAACATATCCATCATCAAAGTGATGCCATCATGACTAGTTGGTAGGTGTCGAGTCGTAACCCTTCTTGTCGACACTTAGGCATAGATAGCCTAGGGTGACCAATCTAGACTAGTTGATCATCAAAGTCATATAAAATCATATTAACTCATATAAAATCATTTAAAATCATATTAACTCATATAAAATCATATAAAATTATATAAAATCATTTAAAATCATTTAAAATCATTTTAAATCATTTTAAATCATAGTAACTCATATTAACTCATATAAAATCATATAAAATCATTTTAAATCATTTTAATTCATATAAAATCATATTAACTCATATAAAATCATTTAAAATCATATTAACTCATATAAAATCATATAAAATTATATAAAATCATTTAAAATCATTTAAAATCATTTTAAATCATTTTAAATCATAGTAACTCATATTAACTCATATAAAATCATATAAAATCATTTTAAATCATTTTAATTCATATAAAATCATATTAACTCATATAAAATCATTTAAAATCATATTAACTCATATAAAATCATTTTAAATCATATTAACTCATATAAAATTATTTCAATTCACTTTCATGCAGGGTCTACTCAATGCAAAGGATGCAGTATTCCCTAACCGCCATCATAGGTAAGTCTTATTTTGAGGCACATCTATGCAAACTTCCAAAGAGCAGGATTTGGAGGAGAGGATTTGAAGAGATGCATGGATGCAGCTGCCTATGCTTACACTGAACATGACTTCAATTTGGCCATGGAAAGCATGAAGGTGAGTGCCTTCTTTGCTTGGGAGTGGATGTCAAGAATTCTGCTAAAGCTTGGTCTAGGCATGCAATGGACACTAATTGCAAAACTGATTTGGTGGTGAATAACTTGAGTGAAGTTTTTAATAAGTACATTCTAGATGTAAGGAACAAGCCAATTGTCACAATGATCAATGGGATCAAGGACAAGTTCCTAGTGAGGTACCACCAGAAGAGAGAGGGTGGAAAATCTGCTAGATGGGAAATTGCACCAACCTATGCAGAGAAGTTGGAGATGAACAAGAAGTTTGCAAGGGATTGCAAAGCACTGATAGCTGGCCAAGGACTTTTTCAAGTCACTAGTGGAGACAAGACCTATGGTGTTGACACAAACATACAGATATGTGGGTGCAAGAAATGGGACATCACTGGAGTTCCTTGCAACCATGCTTGTTACGCCATCTATAGGTCTAAACAATTGCCGGAGGATCATATCAATGTGTTCTTCAAGAAATCTATGTACTTGGAGTCATATAAGCCAATAATTTATCTTGTTCCTGGTCAAGATAGCTGGGTGAAAACTCCAACACCTGACATTGAACCACCACAGTTCAAAGATGACAAGAAGGGGCCAGCAGAAGAGAAAAGGAAAAAAGGAAAGTTTGAGCCACCTCAAGCAAAACAGACTTCTAGGATGGCTACTATAACATGTGGGAACTGCAAGCTGCAAGGACACAAGTACACAAGTTGTCCTAAGCCATTAAGGCCTGACTTGCAAATCAGGAGGAACAAGCACATGGTATTTTCATTTTGAAATTACTTGAGTGTTCATTTCTATTGACTGATTATTATAAAGTTGTTCCATTTTTAAATTACAGGAAAACAGGACTGTACCTGATTGGCACCATGGTGCAGCTTCATCAGCTACTGGAAGTGCTAGGGGTGCACCATCATCATCTACTACAAATTCCTCTCCTGCTGCCGCAAGAGGTGCAAAGACTATCTTTGGAAGGGGTCTTCTTTGGAAGGGGAGCAGCCTCGGCTCTGCATCGGAAGGAGAGGAGCCTCATCTGCTGCAGCTGGAAGAGGAGCAAGGTCTGCTTCTACTCTTGGAAGGGGTGCTAGAAGGGGTGCTACTTCATCTGCTGCTGCTGGAAGAGGAGCAAGGTTCAAGCCTCCAAGAAGTTCTGCAGAAGCTTCTACTAGCCACTGCAGCAAGAGGCCAAGGAGGACAAAGTTCATGAGCAAGAGGATGGAAGGGTACTTCTATGCCAGTGGGAACTACTAAATGCTCAAATTTGAAGTCTGTATGCAAGTGCATGTGTGCTAAATCAGGCATTACATCACTTTAATTATGACATTATGAACCTATGTATGGCATTATGGCCCTATGGCACTATGGCACTCGTAACCTATGTTTGTTAAACCTTTGTATGGCATTATGAACCTATGTATGGCACTATGGCACTCATAACCTATGTTTATCTCCTGCTGTTAAAATTCTCTGCAAATATATGTTCTGTGGAGTTGTTCTGTGCAAAGTAAATGTTCTGTGATTTGTGCAATATATGATGTGTGTAAAATAGTCTCTCTGCAAAACAGATCATGCCAAATTATTTGTTGTGATGTGTGCTGTGATTTGTGCAATATATGATGTGTGAAAAATATTCTCTGTGCAAAACAGATCATGCCAAAACAACCACAAATATTTTACATGTAAAAGCAGATCATGCCAATATTATGGCAGAACAACCACAAAGTAAATGGTAACAAATCTATATGTTCTCTTGCAAATATTATGGCAAAACAACCACAAACATTTCAGTTGATACAAATAAAATACATTAATAAGTAGGGCATTGATCCAACACAAGTCTTCGTGAGTACATTCAAGCACATTAAGTGCATAAGAGCACATTCAACTGCAGTGCTACCCTAAACCACGGCACAATACATAGTTAAAAATCATCACATATCTCCTTCAACTTCTTGATCTTGTCCTTGTACCCATGTTTCGCTTTCGGCAGATCTGCAATGATGTACTCCAGTTTTTCTTCTCTTGTTTCAGTTGGTCCCTCTCTGTCACAACTTGGTCTCTCTCTACAACTAGCTGGTCCCTCTCTTTCTCTACCTTTGCCCTAAGTACACGATGAAGATTGGTACAACCATGGTCTGCCACTTCTTCTTCTCCATCTCCTCTTTGAGATCACTTAGAGCCAACCTAACATTGCCCAACTCTGTGATAGCATCCTCCTTGTCGACAACCGTTTTAGCAAAGTCCAGTTTGAAAAACCTAAGGTCTTCCTCCACCTTCCTCTTTTCTCCAACTAGTTTGAAATTTCTTTCACAAGCTCAACATTTTACGTGTGCCTGTCCTTCATATCTTTGTCATATATGCTCCACAATTCAGTGAGGGAGAACTGCATAGCCACTGACCACTCTTGGTCTATCCACTCCAGGTAGTTGCACTTTAGTTCTGCCTACAATTAAATAAATATATTCTCAATAAGATTGTATGCACAAATTATGCACAAATTATATAATACTATATGAAATATTACCTTTGAATTATATTCTATGCATCAAATATTACATCATTAATTAATAGATATACTTATATATTGTGAAAATTGTATGCACAAATTCTGGGAAGAAACAATTATAATTTCATATATAATTTTTTAATCTATAAAATTGTATATGCATATATTATATGCATAGATTGTGGGCAACAACTATTACAACAAGCTGAAGCAACACAAGATTTAAGCATCGAAGCAACAACTATCCAGAAACAAATCTTTGATACACAAAATTGGATTACTGACAAGTGAATGGACCAAAAACTAACTAAGCTATTCTACTTACAGTGAGTACTAACTTACAGTTCTAACCAACATACCTTCTCCTCAGCACACGCAAGAAAACGTCTGCCTGTGTCCACAGATTCAAATGCAACAAGCCTGATGCAAGGTTGTTGATGCAGACACCGAGACGACAGATCGTGAGCAATGCCGCTCCATTCATAGCAAGAGATTGTCCTAGGAAGCTAAACAGCACACAAATTGCACAAATAAGCGACCTGGAAAAAAAATCCCCAAATGATGAACCCTAACCCTAGCGGGATGAACCCTAATCCGTGGGGGAGGCGAGAGGCAAACACGCATACCTGGCTAGTCACTTCCTCGCCGTCCGAAGAAGAGCTCGAGGATGGCTCGCTCCAAGAAACCATGGCGGAGCGGCGAAAGGCGGGGACTCGACAGTGCCGGCTGAAAGGACCACGATGTCGCCTAGAGGGGGGGGGGTGAATAGGCGTTTTAAAATCTTTTACGGATTTGGCTATATCCTAAAGCGGAAATAAACTAAGCGGATACTTTTCAAGCACAAATCCTAAATATACTAGGCTCACTAAGTGCACCAACAACTTAGAATAAACAAGATGAGAACAACGAGGATATGAGTAAGCACAAGTAAGTTACACAAACTTACTCAATGTATATCACGAGATATGGAAATGAATAATCTGAGACACCCACAAGTAGGGAATACAAGCTTACACAAATTGTATCACAATATATGGAATTGAATGATACAAGCAAACTCAAGTAAGCATTACAAGCTTACACAAGATATGTTACAAGCTAGCAGTTCACACTAAACACAAGATAGAACAATAGTAGGAAGTATGAATTGCGTACTATAAAGTGTTGGCCTAAATAATCTCTACGATATGGTAACCAACACAATATAATGAGGACAACAAGAATAGTGAATGCGCGGTCAAGTTACCAAGGTAAACCACAAGTAAGGAGTTAGGGTTAGGGATAACCGAAGTCACAGAGACGATGATGTATCCCGATGTTCACTTCCTTGGAGGAAAGCTAGTCACCGTTAGAGAGGTGGATGTTACCACGAAGGCACACCAACGCCACGAAGGCTCACCCTATTCTCCTTGAGATATCACCACGAAGGCGATTCCCAACCACTAGTGGAAGACCTTGAGGTGGCCTCCAAACCTTCACAAACTTTCCGGGGGACAAATCACAAGTTGATTCCTCACCGGAGCACTCCTACCGCCTAGGAGTCTCCAACCTCCAAGAGTAACAAGATCAAGGGGGAAATGCTCAAGACTTGCTCAAATCACGAATTCCTTTGGTCAAGAGAAGGAGAGGGAGTGGATCTATCACTTGATTGGAATCTCTCACAAGAACTCTCACAAATCTCTCTGGGATCTAAGATTTGAGGTAGGAGAAGGAGAGGGAGCTTTTCTTCAAGTGTGGGTCAAGATAGTTGTGTTGCTCAACCCCTCCACGAAGTGGTGAAGGGATATTTATAGTATGGTGGGAAAAGGTGACCGTTTGGGGTGCAGGATGGCCGGACGTCCGGAGAACGCGTCGGACGTCCGGAGGCTAAATGGATCCGGACGTCCGGCGATCATCGGACGACCGGCCGCTGTGAAAAGTGTGACCCACACACAATGTATAGAGATACGGTCGTCCGGCGGGGCGGACATCCGTAAGAATGCTTCGATGTGAAAGTGTCGGACGTCCGGAGGGTTCCGGACATCCGCAAAATATTCTGTTGTGGAAGTGTCGGACGTCCGGAAGTGTCCGGACGTCCGGGCAATCAGGAAAGACCGGACGTCCGTAGAGCGCCGGACATCCGAAGGTAAGGTATATAGATAGCATGGGCACAAATCTGGCCGTTGGGGGGGAATTCTGCTCAGGAAAGTGTCGGACGTCCGGTGGATTACCGGACGTCCGGTGGCAAAACAGGCACCGGACGTCCGACGGCTGTAGCACGCCATCGCATTTAATGTATCAGGATATTTGCGAAACAGGTTTGACGGACGTCCGACATTTTTCGGACGTCCGGAGACCGGACGTCCGGAACTTACCGGATTTCCGTCCATTTGATTCTGGATTGGCGCACCGGATTTCCGGACGTTACCGGACGTCCGGCCAAAATAACTGCAGGAACCCCAAAACTAAAACATGCATAACTTTCACATCCGGACTCGATTTTGATGATCTTGGGCTCGTTTTGAAGCTATGGAAAAGCTCCAAGTCCTCAGATAGAGAACCACCCAAAATAAACCAAAATGGAGGGTTCAAATTATGCAAAGGTTAGATCATATATTTTGGGAAACTATTTGGCTTTGGCTTTTCTTTGGTATATAGGATATGAGTGGAATTGTGTATAGAAGATGTTGACTTGAGCAAATCCATCACAAACCCTTTGATCCCCTCTTAATAGTGCGGGATCCCTATAACTCAAGAATCATAAAAATAGCTACACTACATAGCTATCAAGAATCCATTCTTGAGTGTATATGTTTCTTTGGTGGTCATCACTCCACAACACTAACGTCAAAGGAACTAATACCTTTGACACGAGCCGTTCACTTGAGCTTGATGTTGATGTTTCTTCTTGGCTCAAGATGAAGGCAAGACATTGATGAAGTCTTCAAGTCTCTCCCTCATACACAATGTGGGGAAGCTTTGCTTTGTATTCATCTTCACTTGTCTATCATGTGATCATCCACAAGCTTCAAGCATGTAATCCTTTGGGATGGTTATCTTGAACTTGCCCTTGTCAACCATGATCACCAACACTTGATGTCATCCTCTCATAGACACTTGAAATCTCTTTCTCGATGCGAGCCCATGAGAATCACCTAACCCTCAAAACATAGACAACACATAGTATGGGTTAGTACATAGAGTGTAATTTATAATTTCTTATCATACCACAAGATCCTATGTGGTGCATCATTTCTTGGCTAGTGTGTTGACCATTTAGAGTTCGATCTTTGAGCTTCATCTTGGTCAACCTATATCTCTACTCCATGTTTAATCTTGACGTCATGAAGGATATATTTAATTCTTCACTTGAATAGCTTGCTCAATTATGACTCAACACATGAGTCCATTATGATCATATCTTTGAGCCACTCCTAGAATTCATCATTCAAATCATCCTCTTTAAGATCTTGATCCATTATGGCTCAAACATAGCTCTAAGCATGGAAACCCTTAAGATATTCCAATGAACTCCATTTTGATCATCTCGATGTAATTGTTGCTTCAAAGGAGTTTTCTTCCATTATTCTTCAATCATTTTCCAATGTGACTAATCTTCAAATGTATATCTCAATGCAAACATTAGTCCATAAGGATTGTCATTAATTAATTACCAAAACCACACATGGGGACTACATGTACTTTCAATCTCCCCATTTTGGTAATTGATGACAATCTCAACAAGAGGGTTTATATAATGAATAAGTTGTATACTTGGGATGGTTGTACTATCATCAAGACACTACACAAGCATTTGATGATAGTACACCCATAGTATATAGAGCAAACTCCCCCACAATATATGCATGTGTGAATGAACTTTGAATGTCATTGCATATATCGGTTGACATAAACTAGGAGGAGATTTCTCTATATACAATGCTCATTCATGCAATAAGAATATATAACAAGGGTAGATATGCATGAGTGACAACAAGAATTACAAAAGATATTTATCTTAAACCCTCTAAACTTCTCCCCATTGGCACCAAATGCCAAAATGGAAGACAAAACATCTAGCAGACCAATATAGTACGAGTTCACCCTTGATGTGTGCATATCCCAACACGTGAGTGAAAACAAATGCACATATTCAATGATGAACAATTAAAGGAGCTCGGAATCTATAGAATACAATCAGATACTAAGATATGAACGTTTTCATGTATAAAAATTTCTAAGTGGCCAATAATAATCATGATATGTATCCATAAAGAAACTCATATACACAAAAAGAAAGGTTGCAATTGATAAGAACATGATATCCACAAGTGAATCAACTATTATACAACTTGAGCCTAGTCATAATAGCAAGGTACATGGCACAAAGCTCATGGCACAAATTGATCTCATTTGCATGACACAAAGTGAAGCAAGCAATCAAAAGATCCGACGAGCCAAAAGGATAAAAGAATATTATGATTTGGGTAAAGGAGTGTTCTAAGAAAAATAGAGAAGCTCCCCATGATTTGTGCACAATTTAGATTTATTTTATTTGGATACGAGTGCACAAAATAGGATCATCACTCCCCAAAATCAATAGGAACACACAACAATTGCAAGCAAACATAGATAAGAAAAGAAGCCTAGCATTTGCAACAAACATATGGTTGAGCAACATGTATATGAGGCAACCTAAGAATAGGCACAACCAAAATTATGTGTGTGAGTCACGTAAAAACACTTGAGAAGACTAGTATAAGGATGAGAATTAAGCATCAACATAGCCTTGAGTAAATGAGATACAAGGTGCAAGACATGTCCTTCACACACACACGAAGTTAAGAAGGTCACACACACATCAAGCAAATGGGTTCACAAGCTCACTAATAGCAACCTAAAAATCAAAAGCTTGTGACAACCCATGATGAAGATAGGAAATAATAGGCTTGTCAAGACAGGCATGAGGACACAAATCTTCACCAAACATGAGTGCACTAAGATGCAAAGAGGTAAGACATGCACTCATTCAACAAATGCTTCCATGGAGCCACCAAAAGATATAAAGAGTGAATGAAATGGTGGACATGAAAGAATAGGGATATCAACTAGAGATGTAACTTCTCTCACGTGTATAAGATACTAGGTAGATGATATCCACAAAGAAGGATGTACACATAAAATAGTTACAAAAGGAAGGAATAAGATATCCAAACGGGAGTCATAAAATATACCAATGAGATCTTTGGTTGAAAGCATGGCACATGGCTTAATATAATCTTATTGTATATTAATGAACTCCAAACACACAACCATCAAAGACATCACAACTAGCAACAAGAGATCATTGTTGGGATGCTTTGAGAAAGGAAACAAGTATCACAGAACGAGTCAAGAAATTCATGCCATGATGCAACCTACACAAGGTTGACCTCATTTCTATATATATGCATGAAGTAAATACTTCTTACCGAGATAGCATTGGTATGAAGTTGTAGATCAATAAAATGTCCAAGCTTGGCTCTAATTTCCTCATAGTGCCACCACCTTCATGAATAAGCCAAGCACCCAAAGCTTCTCAAATGTACCTAAAACATTTTAAGTACAATATGGTCCCCAAACTTATTGGGTCCAAAATAGTTAGCATAACTACAACACATAGGGTAAAACCACTTAAATATGTGCCTATTGATATGAATTTGAATTTCATGCACATCATAGCTATTAAGAATTTGATGGATTTACCATATATATATATTGGATCAAATAAGGCAAACAAGGCATGTGAATTTACACATAGTAAATATGCATGCACAAGCCTACCAAAATCCAGGGAGATACAAATTGGACAAATGACCACATAACCGTTAATACTTCCAATATTGACCAAAATGAATCAAAGTGACAAATCAACATATGATAGCACCCAAAGTTCAACATATGAACAAAAAAAAACAATGAGCATGTAAGATATGCATTGCACACATACTCATAGGAATATCTCACTCAAATAGATATAGGACACTATAAACAATGATATAACAAACTCTCATATAGAGCAATAAGATGAATTCAAACAAAATGGTGTTTCAGGTTATCATTCGGTGTAGAAACCAAATAAGTACATGATCATCTATACTAACACAAGCATAACATGAGATTTTAGAAATAAACACAATGCTTGGATAGAATAATATTAACATTCCAACTAGATAGATCATTATGCAAAGCAATAATTGGAATAGCTTTAATCAAATGATTTTCCAAATATGATTTTAAAGATAACCATGAGCAAAACCACACAAGAATGCCATACGTAAACAAGACATTGCATGCCACGGAGATATAAGATAATCTCAAATATAAATTCTAAGTGGCATCCTCAATTGTTCATATTAACAAGGATTGTGATATGCACAAAGCATATCACTCCCCCACAATATGATGATCCGTGTATTATCCACAAGAAGCAAATGAAACCCAACTAAGGATAATTAATGGATGAGAATTTGAGTTTCAAATGAGCTTTACATACCACATAGTAACTAGATAATATTGCACTAACAATACTAGGTGGTATCCCACATACATACACATTTAAGGTTTGTGAAATGCGTAAAACATAGCACTCCCCATAATGTGATGATCCATTAATATCTCAAAAGAGCCAAGTAAGATTCAACTAATGAAGCAATAAAGGCTTGAAACCACACACACAAATATATGAAGTGCATTGCGACCTACACATGCTAGATAACACAAATCAAGCATACTAGGAAGCACAACTATAAAAGCACATGCTAGGTACAAAACCTAAACATGCAAGGGACATAGTAACTTTCAATGTAAACAATGCAAGTACAAGTTACCGCAAAGAGGAGCATTGGATTGATAGATATGATGATAATCCACTTGACTTGGCATTAACCATAACATATGGTGAAAATAGTTTTTCTTCATGAAGTAGCTAAGTCTACAATGCCCTCCACACACCTATTGATCAAGTTTGAGCTTGATGGTCCCCAATCAAGTTGGGTCCTAAGAAGTTAGTAACAATAGGCTTGGCAACCCAAATGGTTTTGTCCACTTTCAAACTTCTTTGGGAACCCACAAACTTGACAAACACATTGCCAACAATATCCTTCCTTAGTGAATAATGATTATTGACTATAGGAGGCTTAGATATGTTACCGTTGGGACAAGATGAAGCTATGTGTCCCTTCTTACGGCAATTATAGCAACATGTGCTCCCCTTTCTTCTTCTTTACCTTTTCAACTTGGAGAGCATTATCTTGGTTAGGCATGGGAAGAGGCCTTTCATTATCTTGATATTGAACTTGAGGCCACTTCCCTTGATGCTTCACATTTGAAGCCTTCTTCTTCAATGGACATGATCTCACATGGTGTCCAACATTCTTGCACTTGAAGCAAGTAATGTTGGTCAATTCTTGACTTGATCTTGTTCCTTCTTCTTGTTCTTGAACTTCTTCTTGTTGGAGATGAAATCAAGTCCTATTTTGTCTTGAGGGTCCTTTTGCACACTCAATATATTATCACAACATTTTTCCAAGTCTTTCTTCAAACTAGTGACTTGGGCCTTGAGCTCTTTATTTTCCTCTACAAGGTTAGTATTAACAAAAGAACTAGAGGAAGTAGAAGCTTCATTGTTAGAGCAAAAGGCATGGTGAGCAATTCATTACAAGATGTACCAATATCATGTAGAGAGGAATTGCAAGGACTAGCACACGACAATAAGGCATTTCGAGTAGAAGATGTGCTAATATCCACATGAGACTCACATGATTTTACCTTGGTGACCATAGCCTCATGAGCTAACTTTAACTCATCATGAGAGATTAGAAGATCATCATGAGTGCCTGAGAGCTTTTTATGACTTTCTCCCAATTTCCCATAATTTCTTGTTAGCAAAGCAAGTTGAGCATATAGCTCAACATTCTCCTTCAAAATTGATGCTTCACATGAAATCGAGTTAGTAGCACAGACATCATTATCAATATAAGAGGAGCAAGTAGAACTTAGTGACTTCTCATGAGTTGATTGAAGCTCCTCATGAGACTTAGAGAGTTTTATGAGCTCTCCCTTGACACTATTGCATTCAAGGAGAAGGAGCTCAAAATCCTCTTTAAGCTTACAATGAGTAACGTTAATCTCTTCTTTTGAAGACCTCAAGTCACTAAGCGTTTCATGAGCCTTAGCAAGTTCATGTTCAAGCTGTTCACTTTAGCTTCCTCATTGAGAAATAAACCATTACGCTTTTTCAAAGCAAGCAAGAACATCTTGGAACCTTTTATAAGTGTTATTTTTAGCTCTACGAAGAGTTTTCCCAATCTCATAGAGATTTTGAGTCAAGACTTCATCATCTTCCTCATTACAACTATCATCATTATCACTAAGAGAAGATGATACCTCGTCATTACCTCTTGCCATGAGGCACATGTGAACACAAGGGGTTGATGATGATTCTTTTGGAGAGGAGGATTCTTCATCAATCAAGCATGCCTCATCTTTATTGATTTCCTCTTGTGGTATGCCACATGTTGGTGAAGTGAAAGATGTTGAGGTATGCAAGTAATCGGAGGTGGAAGCAATAGAGAGCTCTTCATGATTTAAAAATGTGGAGAACTCCTCCATTAACTCCCCAAAAGAATATTGTCTTCATGAAGATTGGACCCACCATATATATCTTCAATTTTGGTCCAAGCATCATGAGCCAATGAACAAGACGAAATTGACTTGAACACCTCGAAGCTTATAGCTTGGTGAATGATACTTAAAGCTTCACTATCAAGATGCATATCACCAAGTGACGGAGATTGTCCATCCTTTAGATTTGAATTCCTACAACCACAATCCATAAAGCATTTGGACCCATGGCCCGAAAGTGATAAAGCATGCGTAATCTCCACATAATGTAATTTGTGCCATTAAAACAAAATGTGTCATCATGCACTAGTTCACTAGTCGACATCGTTACTCTCTAGGCGGTTAAGCCTAATAAGGAGAGACCTTGCTCTGATACCAATTGAAAGGACCACGATGTCGCCTAGAGGGGGGGGGGTGAATAGGCGTTTTAAAATCTTTTACGGATTTGGCTATATCCTAAAGCGGAAATAAACTAAGCGGATACTTTTCAAGAACAAATCCTAAATATACTAGGCTCACTAAGTGCACCAACAACTTAGCATAAACAAGATGAGAACAACGAGGATATGAGTAAGCACAAGTAAGTTACACAAACTTACTCAATGTATATCACGAGATATGGAAATGAATAATACAGACACCCACAAGTAGGGAATACAAGCTTACACAAATTGTATCACAATATATGGAATTGAATGATACAAGCAAACTCAAGTAAGCATTACAAGCTTACACAAGATATGTTACAAGCTAGCAGTTCACACTAAACACAAGATAGAACAATAGTAGGAAGTATGAATTACAGACTATAAAGTGTTGGCCTAAATAATCTCTACGATATGGTAACCAACACAATATAATGAGGACAACAAGAATAGTGAATGCGCGGTCAAGTTACCAAGGTAAACCACAAGTAAGGAGTTAGGGTTAGGGATAACCAAGTCACAGAGACGATGATGTATCCCGATGTTCACTTCCTTGGAGGAAAGCTAGTCACCGTTAGAGAGGTGGATGTTACCACGAAGGCACACCAACGCCACGAAGGCTCACCCTATTCTCCTTGAGATATCACCACGAAGGCGATTCCCAACCACTAGTGGAAGACCTTGAGGTGGCCTCCAAACCTTCACAAACTTTCCGGGGGACAAATCACAAGTTGATTCCTCACCGAGCACTCCTACCGCCTAGGAGTCTCCAACCTCCAAGAGTAACAAGATCAAGGGGAAATGCTCAAGACTTGCTCAAATCACGAATTCCTTTGGTCAAGAGAAGGAGAGGGAGTGGATCTATCACTTGATTGGAATCTCTCACAAGAACTCTCACAAATCTCTTGGGATCTAAGATTTGAGGTAGGAGAAGGAGAGGGAGCTTTTCTTCAAGTGTGGGTCAAGATAGTTGTGTTGCTCAACCCTCCACGAAGTGGTGAAGGGATATTTATAGTATGGTGGGAAAAGGTGACCGTTTGGGGTACAGGATGGCCGGACGTCCGGAGAACGTCGGACGTCCGGAGGCCCAAATGGATCCGGACGTCCGACAGTCATCGGACGACCGGCCGCTGTGAAAAGTGTGACCCACACACCAATGTATAGGATACGGTCGTCCGAGCGGGGCCGGACATCCGTAAGAATGCTTCTGATGTGAAAGTGTCGGACGTCCGGAGGGTTCCGGACATCCGCAAAAATGTTTCATTGTGGAAGTGTCGGACGTCCGGAAGTGTCCGGACGTCCGGCAATCAGAAAGACCGGACGTCCGTAGAGCGCCGGACATCCGAAGGTAAGGTATATAGATAGCATGGGCACAAATCTGGCCGTTGGGGGGGGGATTCTGCTCAGGAAAGTGTCGGACGTCCGGTGGCAAAACAGGCACCGGACGTTCGGTGGAACACCGGACGTCCGACGGGTGTAGAACGCCATCGCATTTAATGTATCAGTATTTTTGATAAACAGGTTTGACGTACGTCCGACATTTTCCGGACGTCGGGAGACCGGACGTCCGGAACTTACCGGATTTCCGTCCATTTGATTCTGGATTGGCGCCGGATTTCCGGACGTTACGGACGTCCGGCCAAAATAACAGCAGGAACCCCAAAACTAAAACATGCATAACTTTCACATCCGGACTCCGATTTTGATGATCTTGGGCTCGTTTTGAAGCTATGGAAAAGCTCCAAGTCCTCAGATAGAGAACCACCCAAAATAAACCAAAATGGAGGGTTCAAATTATGCAAAGGTTAGATCATATATTTTGGGAAACTATTTGGCTTTGGCTTTTCTTTGGTATATAGGATATGAGTGGAATTGTGTATAGAAGATGTTGACTTGAGCAAATCCATCACAAACCCTTTGATCCCCTCTTAATAGTGCGGGATCCCTATAACTCAAGAATCATAAAAATAGCTACACTACATAGCTATCAAGAATCCATTCTTGAGTGTATATGTTTCTTTGGTGGTCATCACTCCACAACACTAACGCCAAAGGAACTAATACCTTTGACACGAGCCATTCACTTGAGCTTGATGTTGATGTTTCTTCTTGGCTCAAGATGAAGGCAAGACATTGGTGAAGTCTTCAAGTCTCTCCCTCATACACAATGTGGGGAAGCTTTGCTTTGTATTCATCTTCACTTGTCTATCATGTGATCATCCACAAGCTTCAAGCATGTAATCCTTTGGGATGGTTATCTTGAACTTGCCCTTGTCAACCATGATCACCAACACTTGATGTCATCCTCTCATAGACACTTGAAATCTCTTTCTCGATGCGAGCCCATGAGAATCACCTAACCCTCAAAACATAGACAACACATAGTATGGGTTAGTACATAGAGTGTAATTTATAATTTCTTATCATACCACAAGATCCTATGTGGTGCATCATTTGCGCTCGTGTGTTGACCATTTAGAGTTCGATCTTTGAGCTTCATCTTGGTCAACCTATATCTCTACTCCATGTTTAATCTTGACGTCATGAAGGATATATTTAATTCTTCACTTGAATAGCTTGCTCAATCATGACTCAACACATGAGTCCATTATGATCATATCTTTGAGCCACTCCTAGAATTCATCATTCAAATCATCCTCTTTAAGATCTTGATCCATTATGGCTCAAACATAGCTCTAAGCATGGAAACCCTTAAGATATTCCAATGAACTCCATTTTGATCATCTCGATGTAATTGTTGCTTCAAAGGAGTTTTCTTCCATTATTCTTCAATCATTTTCCAATGTGACTAATCTTCAAATGTATATCTCAATGCAAACATTAGTCCATAAGGATTGTCATTAATTAATTACCAAAACCACACATGGGGACTACATGTACTTTCACCGGCGCCGGCGGTGGTCGGGGTCGAGAGACTGGAGAGCGAGAGTGATGAACAGGCTGGTCTGGTTCGAACACCGACCGGTCTGACCCATAAGCGGCGCGTCGAAGCAACGTCTCGCCCGTCTAACGGCGTCCGTCAACATACGCCACGGCCCGACAGGCGGGACCCACTGTCGGATTCATTTGTTTTCGGGCTAAACGCAGCGTCAGTGCTCCGCGTTACAAATTAGACCCATTGTTGGTGGTTTTGTGTGCCCTGCCTCAAATGTGGTACCGATCTGTTACCCTAGCCCATTATGTGGTGGTTTTGGGTAAATAACTCACTGGGGCTGGTCACGACTGGTAGTCATGACGGTGGGCCAAGAGGCCCAGTTAGGCCAGGGGGTTTCTTTTTCTTTGCTTCTTTTCTTTTTACAGTTTTAGTTTTCTTTTTTTTTTGAATATAAATTAGATTTATAAAATATAGTAACAACATCTAAATTGGTTTTACTAATTATACCACTGCCACATTTAGTTTGAGGTTCAAATAAAATAGTTTAGTATTTTTACAATTTAACAGGAATTTAATAATTCTTTTTAGCCACTGTTATATTCACAAAAGGCATCTAAATACTTTACAAAAGTGTTGGGTCAGAACCATAATTAGTCATGGAATATTTGCCACACTTTGAACATTTTATTTAGCATGTTTGGTAAATTCGAATTCTAGGCTTTAATTTGAATTTGAATTTGAATTATGATTTGTATCAAGTGAGGATTAGCAATAGTAATGTGATGACATGGCATCATTAGCAAGGGATTACTGTAGCTTAACCATCCGGGCGTCACAAGGTTCAACAATTGTGGTGACCCTTTGAAGCCTAAGTTTCAGATGAGGATGAACAAACACCAGGTCATTTGAGTCACTGTTTCATTTCATTGTTCCATGTCTATGTTTCATTTCTTACAATGTTTCTTAATTGTGTAGGAAAATAGAGCAAATTACTCTCAAGATGGTTCTTCTATGGCTACAAATGCTCAGAGGCCTCCAAGAGTACCTGCTGCTACTGCACCTAAACCAAGACCAACTGCAGCAAGAGCCGCAACTTCTGCACCTTCGCCGGGTCCAATGACTAGTTCTAGGTGAAATAAAAGGGTTGCTTCAACTATTACAGCAGCAGCACAAGGACGAGCTAAGAGGACCAGGACTAACACTTCTCCAGCAGCAACAACATCAGCAACTAAACAGAAAAGCACCAACACTTCTTCTCCTGCTAAGAACAACAGATCATCTACAACTTCTCCAGCAATGAACAGCAGGTCTGCAAGTGCCCAGAGGGATGGCTCAATGAGAAGAACATTCATTGCACCAAGGCAATCAACTTCAACTGTTGTCCAGGCTGGGTCAAAGAGGATCAGGAAGCCAAGTGGGAGGCTGAAAGACTATTTTTATGCAAGTGGTAACTAGCATGTTTGTGTCTAAACTTGAGTTCATTTGGTATGGTTGTGTTTATGTCAGTGAAAAAATATTGATGGATTTGTGTCTTTAGATTGAACTGCTATGGTTTGTAATAACTATACTTTCTTCTCTAGTTTATCTTGTGTGCTTTCAGAGACATTCAGTCAGTTAATCTTGTGTTGATTCACTCGGTTAATCTTGTGTTGATTCAGTCAGTTCATCTTGTGTTGATTCACTCAGTTCATCTTGTGTTGATTCACTCGTTCATCTTGTGTTTATTCACAGTTAGGTTGAACTGTGAATTGTGAACTGCTACATTGATTCAGAGATATTCAACAACATTAATTCCAGATCCACATCATATATTGATTCAAAATAGCATACATTGATTCAGAGTAGCATGAATAAATAGATACATAGATTCAGAGTAGCATACATATTGATTCTCATCCAGATCTTACAAAGAACACCACTTACAGATAGATAGATCGATAGATAGAGACAGATCAGTCATAACGCTCGAAGAAACGAGCCCACTTAGCCCTAGTAGTTGGATGAGGAGCCATGACTGCTCTTCTCCTTACCCAACTAATGATATGCATGAAGCTCCTTCCCATGCCACCAGGGAAAACAAGCTCAAGATCTTCATCATTGCACTTCTCCAGCACCTTATCGGAGAGCCGGCAGTTGTACTCAAGCTCCTGCTCATCCAGGGCGGTCTCCTGTGCCCTCTGCATGCGCCTCCTCCTCCTCTGTTGTGCTGCTAGAGGCCTCACCTCCACGGCCTCTCCCTCCTCCTCTGTGACATCTCCCATGTCAGGATCCATTTCTAGGGTTTGATATGGGTGACGGCTGTTGGAGTGGCTGGGAAAGGGTGACCGGGATGGGAAGGGGTTTATATTGACAGTGGTGGAGTGGGTTTGGTTTTAGTAGGCCTAGGGCAGTTTCGTTTGGTCAGAGACTAGTGGCCTACTAAGCCCAATATCCCTATACATAAATATATAGATAACATAGAAGATTAATAGAGACTAGTGGCCCACAACATATAAGATCCATTACAACACTTAATAACATAGCATTGGAGATTTACAACGTACTTAAGAACATAGCAAATATGGTTCTTACAGAAGACACTAAAGTTCAAATGCAGTGCCAAACCCTAGGTTAACTTCACATTCCTCGAAAATGTACACCCATATAATCACTTGAGACAGTTATGCCACATCCTTATATAGGCCTTGGATGTACTTCACCACCATTTCATAGCACTTCATGACTCAAGGATGATCTTGATTTGCTCTAACTTCTCCTTGCTGGCATACCCATCTTTCAGCAGCTCAGCAACAACTTGCTCAAGCTTTGCCTTCTCCTTCTTAAGAAGATCTTTGTCAACTTCAACATCCTTCATAGCCTTTCTAGTGTTCTTGATAATATCAGCCTGGCTCTGCAAAATGTACCTCTGCTCCTTTGCAAGTTTAAGCTATTCCATCTGCACCTCCAACCTAGCTTTCTCCTCTACCTCCTTCTTCTTCTCAAATTATTCCTCCTCCACTTGTTTCTGGTAAACCTTCATGTCCATCCTACCATCCTGCCAATCAAACATCTGGGATACATCTTAAACAAGCTTGGTGTACTCAATGCAAAGCTTGTCATTTTCAGTCTTGATCTTGGCCAACTCCTCGTTGTTTCTAGTCTTAAGCTTGGCCAACTCTTTCTCAAACTTCTTCTTGCCAAGTACCCTTCCACAACTCTGCTCATGGAACATTTCCCGTAGCTTGGACAAACATCTCTGAAGACAGGAGGCCAAGGCCCATCAACCCACTCTACAACACCACAATTCACACCATTTTCCTGCATTTGTAAATATGATAAGTTATTACAATGCCATGATTAAGTTTGCAAAGTAACAAAGAATAACATAAGTGAAATAACAAGTTACACTGTCCTATCATCAACAAATTGCACTCAAATTGTTGCATCATGTGCTGCACTGAACAAAACATAATTGACATCTAACCAGGACTGGGCAGCCATAGAAACGCCTTCCTGTTAAAGTGCCTTCAAAAGCCACACACTTAACATGCCTCATGTGGTGCAGAATGCATTTGGGTTCAGAAAGCTCAAGTTGGCCACGGAAAAGGGGCTCCACAATGGTGTCTGGTTCCTCTTGCAACCAAAAAATCCCCAACAACACTGGTTTCAATCACCACTCAAAAGCACAATAAATTTGAACTGTTCATTAACCCTAAACACTACATAAATCCCCAAATGAGGAAGAACCCTAACATTGTACAAAGATGAACCCTAAGTTAGCTCAATCCTACAACCAACCCCCACCCTCACTAATCAAGATCCATATCATAGAGACAACAATAACCCTAAACTAAGCAAGATCCATGGTTGTAGCCTAGCATTTAACCCTAATCCTAACGCTAGGTGGCAAGGAATAAACTTACCACAAGTCCCATGTCCATGCTGACGACCTCGCAGTCATCGTCGGAGCTCGTTTCCTCGTCCCTCCAGGAAGGCATGACAGCAAGGAGGTCGACGGCGGCTGACCTTGAAGACGGCGCGGTGAGCTCGTACTGGAGCAGGGGAGTGGGAGAGTGAGCAGCGGAGTTAGCGGGCAGGGGACGGAGCGACCGACGAAGGGTATTTACCAAGTTCCGACCAGACCGGTCGGGCTAACGATTGTTAACTGTTGCGTCATCCGCGCGCTTGGCCACGTGGCCTGATCGGTGGACCCAACCCGTTATAAAAACAGTTAAATCGCTAGTCACTGCGGGTTTGGGTTTTAGAAACAGCCGACCGTGCGTTTGGTTGTTTTTTGAGAAATATTAAAATCTGGTAGTTTTTTGGAACCCTAGCCTGTAAACTAGTAGTTTTATGCTATTTACTCATATTACAAGCATACCTATGTATGTATGCACATATATGCGGAGGCCAATATGCAACACATCCCCATCCACATAGCCCATAAAAAAAGAGAACATAACAGGCTACACAAATATCAGTCAACTACTCACCACAAACATATAATAGTGAGATTTCCACACAAAAAAAGTGTTTTCTAAAGAGTAACGGATTAGTGACATCGTTGTTATCCGTACAAAAGAAAAGAAAAATGAAAACTAAAACAAAATCAAAAAATAAAGTAAAACGGAAACGGAAACAAAATCAAAAAATGAAGTAAAACAAAAACAAAATAAATAAATGAAGTTCTATGGAAGAATGAATTCGTGGCATTGGTATTACCCTTTCAGAAGAAAGAAAATAAAAAAATTCAAAAAATCAAAATAATGAAGTTTTCTGAAAAGAAATGATACGCTTTAGAAAGAAATAAAATGAAAAAGAAAAACCTTTGAAAACTTGCACTGAAATTGCAGTTTTTTAAATATGCAAAGAATAAGCACACGGTGGTGCAATTTTCACATTCTACTATATTATACAAACATATTATTTTGTACTTGCATTTATACTTACACACGCAGAAACAAATCTAAAATAAACAATAACAAAATTTGCACATAATATACACACAAATTGTGCTTTTTTTTCAAATATGCAAGAATTAGCATACAGTAGTGAAACTTTCGCAAAAAACATCCTAAGGAGGAATGAATTAATTGCATTGTTATTAACTTAAAGAAAAATAAAACAATAACAAAAAATGAAAATAATGAAGTTTCATAGAAACAAATGAACTAGTGACATTGATATTACCCTTTAAAATGAAAAAAAAAACTTGCACACCACTTTGCACTGAAATTGCACATTTAGCAGTAGGCAAAGAATAATTATATAATAGTGCAATCTTTCCATGTACTTTATAGTATTTGTATGTGTTCATTTACGCTGACCCAACATCCAAAAACTCCACACACAAATTCCTCATTCTACCACAATTTACACACATATTATTTAGTACTTGCAATTATGCTTACACTAAAAAAACTAAAACAAACAATAACAAAATTTGCACAAAATATACACACAAATTGCACTTTTCCCAAATATGCAAGAATAAGCATACAACAGTGGAACTTTCGCAAAAAAGTTTTCTCAGGAGGAATGAATTAATGGCATTTTTATTAACTTAGAAAGACTAAAAAAATACCTAAAAATCAAAATAATGAAGTTCTATAACAAAAAGAAAATTTAGGGGCATTGTTATTATCCTTTAAAAAAGTAAATAATTAAAAAACTTGCACACCACTTTGCATTGAAATTGCACATGTTGCAGTATGCATAGAATAATTATATAATAGTGTGATATTTCCATGTACTTTATAGTATTGTACGTATACATTTACACTGACCTAACATCCAAAAATTCCACACACAAAAAACAAACTGGCCATAAAGAACAACAAAAAACCAAAGCAAGAACAAATAAAAAAAAATAAAGAACACAGAGGAAGTTGATTAATTTCTTCGGGTCGCGCCTATTAGGGGCAAGTAATGACGCCACCGCCAGAGCTAATGCATGCAAGGACGACTCCCCTCCATGATGTTGCCGCATCAATGCCTAATAGGCAACTCGTACATCCACTTAATTGTTATCTACAAGGCATGCATACATGGAGAACAGCGCCATATGTAACTGTATATTACAAGCATACCTATCTATGTATGCACATATATCCGGAGGCCAAATGCAACACATCCCCGTCCACGTAGCTCATATAAAAAAAGATAAAGAGAGCATAACAGGCTACAAAAATATCTGTCAACTACTCACCACAAATATATAATAGTGAGATCATAGAAAAATGAGCATATAATAGTGAGATTTAAAAAAGAGTGCTTTCTGAAGAATAATGGATTAGTAACATCGGTGTTATCCTTACAGAAGAAAAGAAATTGAAAACTAAACAAAATAAAAAATGAAGTAAAACTAAAATAATAAAAAATAAGTTCTTTATAGTATCAAAAAATAAGTTCTATGGAAGAATGAATTCGTGGCATTGACATTACCCTTCCAGAAGAAAGAAAATAAAAAAATTAAGAAAATAAAAAAAATGAAGTTTTCTGAAAAGAAATGATACCCTTTAAAAAGAAAGAAAATGAAAAGAAAAACCTTTCAAAACTTGCACTGAAATTGCATTTTTTTTAAATATGCAAAGAATAAGCACACACTAGTGCAATTTCACATTCTACTATAATATACAAACATATTATCTATTACTTGCATTTATACTTACACACATAGAAACAAATCTAAAACAAACAATAACAAAATTTTCCCAGAATATACGCACAAATTGCACTTTTTTCAAATATGCAAGAACAAGCATACAATAATGAAACTTTCGCAATAAACTTTCCTAAGGAGGAACGAATTAGTGGCATTGTTATTAACTTAAAGAAGAACAAAACAATAACTAAAAAAAATAATAAAGTTTTGTAGGAAAATGAATTAGTGCCATTGATATTACCCTTTAAAAGAAAAACCAAAACTTGCACACCACTTTGCACTGAAATTGCACATTTTGCAGCATGCAAAAAATAATTATATAATAGTGCCGTATTTCCTTGTACTTTATAGTATTTGTACGTATACATTTACACTGACCCAACATCCAAAAATGCCACACACAAATTCCACATTTTACTACAATTTACACACATATTATTTAGTACTTGCATTTCTGTTTACAAAAAAAAATCTGAAACAAACAATAACAAAATTTGCAAAAAATATAGACACAAATTGCTCGTTTCTCAAATTTGCAAGAATAAGCATACAATAGTGAAACTTTGGCAAAAAATTACTAGGGAGGAATAAATTAGTGGCATTGTTATTAACTTAAAGAAGAATAAAACCATAATCAAAACAGTAAAGTTTTATAGAAAAAATGAATTAGTGGCATTGTTATTACCCTTTTGAAAAAAACTTGCACATCACTTTGCACTGAAATTGCACATTTTGCAGTATGCATAGAATAATTATATAATAGTGATATTTCCATGTACTATATAGTATTGCGCGTATACATTTACACAGACGTAACATCCAAAAAAATCCACAAAAGAAAAACAAACTGACCATAAAAAACAAAAAAACAAAGCAAACACAAATAAAAACATAAAAGAACAAAGATGTAGTTGACTGATTTCTTTGGGCCAAGCCTATTAGAGCATCACTAGCAGACCCCGCATAAGTGGTCAAACCCGTAAAATAACCGTTTTTTATAGTTCCAGTTGAAAAAACGAGCCCGAACAGACCCTGCAAAGTCGTCCGACCCTTAATTTTTTTAAGGGGCACTGTAAACGCGAACGCGAAACCCTCATATATACAGTTTTGAGGGCAACATTGCCAGGGCCCTGCACATCGGTCAACGTTGACGGTTGAGGAATCTTTGCTCCCGCCAACGCCATGAAGCTCGCCCGGCCGCCTCCCGACCACCGCGCTCACGCGTGGCTCTGCAGCTCTTGAACGGAGCTAGCTAGCTAGCTCAATCCATTCGAACGGAGCTAGCTAGCTAGCTAGCAGCTCAATCGATTCGAAGAGCTAGCTAGCTCGATGCGCCGGCCGTTTGATCCGGCCTCCGGTCGCGCCGCCCCGGTAGCCCTGGCCTCCGCGCGCTCCGCGCTCGCCTCGCGTTTTCCCTCGTCCGCCTGTCCGACGGATTGACGCGAGGAAGAGGACGACTAAAAAAAGAGTTAGCTCTGGGTCTGTTCGGTATATTTGGAGAATATTCTTTTTTATGGGTTGATTTTACGGGGTCTGAGTCTGTCCTCGCCCGCGCCGGTCTGCATATACCCTTTTCCACGAACTGCAAAAGGCTTACGCGGGTCGGGATTTTGCGGGGTCTGCTAAAGATGCTCTTAGGAGCAAGTAATGACGCCACCACCAGAGCTAATGCATGCAAGGATGACTCCCCTCCATGATGCTGCCACATCAATGCCTAGGCAACTCATGCATCCACTTAATTGTTGTCTACAGGCTCATGCATACATGGAAAACAGTGCATATGTATTTACAAGCATACCTATGTATGTATGCATGTGTATGCGGAGGCCAAATGCAACACATCCCCGTCCACGTATCTCATACAAGAAAAAGATAAAGAGAACATAACAGGCTACACAAATATCAGTCAACTACTCACCAGAAACATATAATAGTTATATTATAGAAAAATGAGCATGTAATAGTGAGATTTCCAGGAACAAATTGTTTTCTTAAGAGTAAGGGATTAGTAACATTGGTGCTATCCTTACAAAAAAATCAAAACAAAATCAAAATAAAAATGAAGTAAAACTAAAACAAAATATAAATTGATGTTCTATGGAAGAATGAATTCGTGGCATTGGTATTATCCTTCCAGAAGAAAAAAAATGAAAATAATGAAGTTTCTAAAAAGAAATGAAATCCTTTAAAAAGAAAGAAAAAGTCAAAGGAAAACCATTCAAAACTTGCACTCAAATTGCATTTTTTGAATATGCAAAGAATAAGCATATAAAATGTTTACATTCTAATATAATATACAAACATATTGTTTAGTATTTGCATTTATACTTACAGACACAGAAACAAATCTAAAACAAACAACAAAATTTGCACAAAATATACACACAAATTGCACTTTTTTCAAATATGCAAGAATAAGCATACAATAGTGAAACTTTTGCAAAAAAGTTTCCTAAGGAGGAATGAATTAATGGCATTGTTACTAATTTAAATAAGAATGAAACAATAACTAAAAAAATGAAAATAATGAAGTTCTATAGGATAAATGAATTAGTGACATTGATTTACACTTTAAAAAGAAAAAAAGAAAAATTGCACACCACTTTGCACTGATATTGCACATTTTGCAGTATGCCAAGAATAATTATATAATAGTGCAATATTTCCATGTACTTCATAGTATTTGTACGTATACATTTACACCGACTCAACATCCAAAAACTCCACACACAAATTCCACATTGTACTACAATTTACATACATATTATTTAGTACTTGCATTTATACTTACACGCAAAAAAAATCTGAAACAAACAATAGCAAATTTTGCACAAAAATATACACAGAAATTGCGCTTTTCTCAAATATGCAAGAATAAACATACAATAGTGAAACTTTCGCAAAAAAAGTACCCTAAGGAGGAATGAATTTGTGGCATTGCTCTTAAATTAAATAATAATAAAACAATAACTAAAAAATATGAATAGTAAAGTTTGATAGCAAAAATGAATTAGTGACATTGGTATTACCCATTAAAAAAAGAAAATAATTAAAAAAAGTTGCACACCACTTTGCACAGAAATTGCACATTTTGCCATATGCATAAAATAATTATACAATAGTGTGATATTTTCGTATAATTTATAGTATTGTGCGTGTACATTTACACTGTCCTAACATCCAAAAATTTGACACAAAAAAAAACAAACTGACCATAAATAAAAACAAAAAGCCAAACAAAATCAAATAAAAACAGAAAAGAACAAAGAGGTAGAGGGTGGGGCCAACAACCCACAAAATAACAAAAGAGTAAATAATAAAGGAAAGAGAAAAAGAGAAACACATAGAAGCAGAAATGGAAATAGAAAAATGAAGCAAAATACCCATAGAATAAACAAATAAAGGGAGAAAGATGAAGGCTGGATCGCACTTTTGACGGGCTTCGGCCCGGGTGGCAATCGACTGACCCAAATATGCGGCCAGTCAAGACAAACAAGCTCGGTGCAACAAGCGGAAGAAAAAAAATGCAGCATGAATCATAAAGCAAAAATCAACGGCCAAAAAAGTTGACTTACCCAAACTTCAAATTCAGGCAACTTACAAGTAGCTAAAGTGCTCTTTTTATCTACTAGCCTCCGTTCCTAAATATATGACGTTTTGGTATTTTACTCATGATACTCTCATGAATTAACACTAATAAATTATTATTTTCTGCCCTTATTGTTTTTGTTTTATCTCCGTTTGCTTAAGTTTAAATTATGTTATGACAATGTTTTTTTTGTCTAGCATGCTAGTAGATTGCTACTGGACAGAATATTTATTATGAGAGGAAAGTGGAGTTGTTCGATGCGTGATTGTCATGACTCCATGTTTCGGCCTCGGTGTCAGCAGATGATGGTTGTGTGAGCCACTTGAGAGCACCAATTTCACAACTAAACATAGAATTGTTATGATAACGCCTAAATAGGTTGTCCCATGAAGTTTTTGCTTGCTCAACTCGGCCCCTCACCACTCGCTCGTTTATCTTTTTCTCTGCTCGCTCGGTTGCTAGCTCAAAAAAGGGCTTAGTTTTTTTACTAGAAAAGTTCATTAAACCAAAAGATGTCCATAGATTTTTAAAATGTTGTGGACTAAAAATCAATGGTGTTTAAAAAATATATTCATTAATTAAAAAATCCATGATTTAAAAATATGTGAATTTTAAAAAGGTTCTCAAACAAAAACAATGTTCACTAATTTTCAATCTTTGTGAACCTTTAAAATATGCGAATATTTGTTCATGATTTTTTTAAAATGTTAGTATCTTTAAAAACTATTTACAGTTTTTCAAAATTTTCATGACTGAAAAAGTGCAAAATAATGAAAAGTAAAACATAGGTTGAAAAAACGAACCACAAAACACTGAACCAACAATACCCACTTATAGACGGACCCAATTAGTGTCCCCACAGGCTCGACACAACATGAGGCTCTAAATCAAGGGAGTTTACTATCTTAATAAATTTCCTGTGAGCATAGTATCTCTAGGGAAGTGGTGAAATTATGGTGGTGTGGATGTTTGAAATCACTACTTAAGGGTTAACCCATGCAAAGGTCACTGCCCACCTTTTTAAGTGATTCAAGTGGGTGCACTGCATGTGTGCTACTTGTCGCAATATGTAAGTCTTTTTCCTTTTTTTCTCGTAGATTCCTTTATTGAAAATATTTTATCTCTTGAACTGTGGGTCTAAATACCAAACTGTTTTCACCATTGGATCTCTCGCGGGGAGATCTTCGAAACTAGATCTCATATTAATATGTTTTAACGAACATTTTTTTATGAAAAATTAAAAATTAAAATTAAAATCCATAAAAACCGAATCTGAAAAAATGAATACCGAAAAATAACCTGAAGAAAAAAGGCGGAGCCCGGAAGCATGGTTGCGACGTTCACTTTTTGGGGAAGCATAGACTGTGCTTTTTCCTTTTTTCGGTGAAGCAAGGTTGTTCTTCTTGCAGAAGCATCGATTTGCTTCTCGTGGAGGCACATGTTGTGCTTCTCGAGGAAGCACAAATATGGTTTGTTTCAACAAGAACACTTGTGCATCACAAAAGCAAAACAAAAAAATATATATCTCCAAACTTAGGGTAATCCAGGCAAAAACCGAAAATCAGACACCCCCCCCCCCCCTAAAAAAATCATCTAAAACAAACCGAAATGCAGAGGGAGTGCCCAGCACATGACACATGGCGACGATTGGACGCACCACTTGACGCGCTTGCAAGCCAAAAAATGGGCCCTTGCGGCAGCCCCTAAGGGGTAACCTTTTTTTTAAACAATCTCGTGAAGTTTTTATTCAACCGTCACCCTATTTAGGCGGTAACCATTGGTTTGTTGCTCTTGTGGATGTTTGGTGTCAACTCTGGACCTGGGCTTGTGTTGTAACATTGCTGTCTTGCCAGGTCCAAATTGTGGTGGGCTGAGGGGCTAATGCGAAAGCAGCCGGCCTCGTGTCACGGGAGTACCCTCTACATTGGATTACCCCATTCGTCCACTTATCACAGTGATCGTGAGTTTGTGACGCAGTCCTGCTTACTGAAACAGAGAGGGTACCGCTGAGTGTATTTTTTTTTCTTTTAATTCGTGTCAGTGTAGTAGGACTGGCCAGCTGAGAACAGGAAGGTCTGGTCGTTTGACCTGTTGCGAGGTTCCTCGTTTAATCATTTTCCTTCCTGTAGGGAGTGCGAATCCGACTGACAAGGACGTCGCTATACATAGTTTCTCCCTTCTTCTGCATGAACCAAAAATAGTCAATAATTCCACACGCATGCACCAATCGAGCACGCCCACGGATCACGCGCGCGCCCTAGGCTATCTTGCTAAGCTGGAGCAGTACGCTACGCAGTACGCATGCATGCTATCCGTTGGTTGATCACTTGATCCTACTAATCTGGCTCCATTCACATTTGACAATAACAAGGCCGGCGTGCCCACGCCCTCGATCGTAGCTCTCACGATAAAAAATCTCTAGCTTGGCATGCATGCATGCGCTGGCCCGTGAACCGAGCTGATGGAGATTTTTGCTGCTGCTTTGGAGCATGCGCACATCTGCTTGGAACTTTGGATCGTTCCTATGCCCGACGCGGACGACACTGCAAGCATGCGCGGCATAGTGATTCACTGAAACCAGCTACATAGTCCGCTAGTCCTACTAAACCGCGCCAATTTGGCCTCCTCGCACGCCTATAAAAGGAGCATCCATGCAGCGGCATAAGAGCATCTCTAACAGCCGCGCAAAGCGCCGCGCGCAAAAAACCTGTTTGCCGTGCGCGCTTCGGCATGTTTAGCGCGGCCGCCAAATACGGCTCCAAAGAACCGGCGCTTATAATACAGCCGCCGCTCAGCCAGCGCCAAGAAAATACAAATACAGCAGCGTGACTCGCCGGGTTAAACAATATGATATTTTGGACACAAAATGAGTTTGAAACATTCATCAAAATGCAATGAACATGTGAAATTTGACACAAACAAGTTGATGAATAAAAGTTCATGCCCACAAATTTAAAATCATACCCACAAGTTCATCCAACCAAGTTCAAATGCAAACTAAAGTTCAAGACATGAAAGACACATCAATCATCTTCCTCGTCTTCGTCCTCATCTTCCGAAGACGATTCTTCCGTCTCCGAAGATGAATCTTCCTCCCTCTCCTCATCACGCACCGCATCACGTGAAGCTCCGACGGTGTTGGCAAGATCTTCAACGGCATCTTCATGAGAATGTGTGTGAGAAGACATTCCACCCATGGCGGCCGGAGGTGCACCCATGCCTCCCATGAGAGAAGCAAAACTCATGCCTCCCATGGTGGCCATAGCGTCGGAGGGTGCTCCAAAGCCACCCATGCCGCCGAGGCCACCGCCACCCATGCCGCCCAGGCCACCGCCACTCATGCCGCCAAGGCCACCGCCACCCATGCCTCCAAGGCCACCGCCACCCATGCCGCCAAGGCCACTGCCACCCACCACTTATGCCGCCGAAGCCTCTGTCACTCATGCCGCCAAAGCCACCGCCACCCATGCCGCCAAGGCCACCGCCACTCATGCGGATCATGGCTCTTTTTTGGATCAACACTTCTTCACGGGCAAGATTGACATATTCCTTTTGCGCTTCATTGAGGTTGGATGTGTCCAAGAAGAACAAGTGCTTCTTTCATTCCAACAATCTAGTTCGCTCCTCATTGCTCACTTTCCTCTCCTCCAAAGCCACCTTCATCTCCTCGGCCGCCACCCTTCTCTCCTCGGCCGCCAACCTCCTCTCCTCGGCCACGACATCTTGGTTCCTTGCCATTTTCCTCACCTCATTGGCTTCGACCCTTGCCTTCACAATAGCTTCCATAGCATTTTTGAGCTCATCATCTCCTTTCCTCTTCTTCTTTTCGGTTTTGTCTTTCTTACACCCATCCGGTCGTTTTGGCTTCGAGTATGAAACCGAGTTGGGTGTGGGGCTTCTCTTGCCGTCACCACTTGATGCATCATCCTCCTCATCATCATCGTTCAACTCAATTGTTCGCTTGCGTTTGTTGCTCAAATGCAAATCATCCAAACCATCACGCTTCTTCCATTTCTCATCATCCTTTAACACTTCATAGCAATGAGGCAAGGTAAAGACCCTTCATTTCTTGCTCTTCCACTTCTTGGTTGTCCTCGTCTCTTCTTTGAACAAGTTTTGTGCAATGTTGTACTACAAGAAAAACAAAACAAGTTAGCACTTCGGTCACCAAAAACAAGTATGATGAACATATATGAGATGCCACTTACTCGATCATCCTCATTTGTGCCACTTGGGTTAATCTTGTCAACCGCCTTTTGACAAGCCACCCACTTTTGACATTCGAGTTGATTGTCGACCATCGGGACCGAAGTGATCTCTCGGAGCGGTCAATTCCACTCACGTTGTGAGCATCAAAGTGTTCTTTCATTCGCCTCAATACGCGTCTCTACTTTGATCACCTCCAATGAATGGATCCCTCGACACTTGCAAATAAGTATAGCATAGTAACTTGTCATCGTTGGTGGTGTAATTGCCCGCTCTTCCTTTGGGCGCCTCGACAATGCCCTCACCCTCCTCGTCCACCTCAAACTCATGGTCTTCGAAATGGATGTCATTGGTTTGAGACCAATGCGAATTGTTGGACCCAACACCCATAGTTGACATGTATGTATCATCGTTGAGACTATAAAGTTTTTTGAACAATGCAAATAAGCTATCTATATGTGATGATGCATTGAAAAAATAACAAGAAAAGAAAAGTTGGAATTTTTTTCACCTTGGGGGCATTTCGTCGAACACGTGGTGCGCGTCGGCGGCCGGCTCAACGAGTGAGCTCGCCGGCGCTTCGGTAGCCGCCACGGCTGTCGAACGCCCTGCAAGCTTCTTTCCCCTCGCACGTGCTACCGGAGCCGTCCGCCGCCTTGTTCTTCTTCGCGGATGTTTTGCCCTTCTTCGCCGCTACCGCATTGGGGACCTTGACGGTCTGGCGGGCACGGGACGGCGCTGGCTGACGCCACCCGGCGCCGTAGTCATGGCGGCAAGAAGAGGTTGCAGCGACGGCCGGGCGGAACTCCGGCGGTGGCGACGCTTAACGCTCCCGCGCTTAGGGTTTCGGCGGCGGCGGTGGCGAAGTCGCGGTAGCCTGGCAGGGGTGAGCGGGGTGCGGTGTCTTGGCGTCCATGGGTGGGTGGCAGGGCACCGGCGCCGGCGCGCGCGAGGCGTAGGAGGAGGAGAGGAGAGAGTGCGAGGGCGAGCGCTCGAATGTGCCGCGCGCTGTAGTGGGCGCCCGAAATACACCGCGCGCGAGAGTGCTTTCGACCGCGCTAACTTCGCTTTAGCGCGCGCCCGTTTTTTGCGCCACCGAGCGACTCCACCGTGTTGCGCGCGCTTAAAACAGAACCGACGGCGACGCGACGCTAGTTTAGCGCGACTGTTGGAGATGCTCTAAGTCAACACACTCAGCACAGCACAACATCCTCTCACACATACTACAGAGAGATCGATCGAGCGGATCCAAGCCAATGGCAACCAAGAGCCTTCTCCTCGCCGCCCTCCTAGTCCTCGACGTCAGCCTGGCGCCGCACAGTGCGGAGGCGGGCAAGCAGCCTCCACTGGCACTCATCGCCGGCGTGGTGCCATGCAGCGCCGGGAACTCCATCAACGCGGCTGCGGCTCCGCCATTCCCGAGTAAGGACGTCTGCCAGCCTCCATAGCCATTAGCCGCGTAAGCAATTATATTCATCAACCGTCTACCTTACGTTTGCTTTGCTTCTTTGCTCTGGACAGACGCGGCCGTGCAGATGGTGTGCGGCCGTGATGTGATGGCCAGCGCGACGACGGACCACAGCGGAACATATACCATGAACCTGGGCCCGCCACCTCGCCGCTGCTTCGCCTCTAATCGCCGCAACCAGTGCAAGGTTGTGGTGGTCACTCCGCTGGCCGCGTGCAACGTCCTGGCCAGCGTCACCGGACGCTGACCGCACCGGTGCAGCTCCTTGGTATTGACACTGGCAGTGGCAGCGATAGCGGCAGCGGCGGCCTCGGGGGGCTTGGTGGCCTAATTGGGCTCATTGGCCAGATAGTGGGTGGCCTCCTTGGCGGCATCCTTAACGTCATCCCATTGCCCTTCTCCGTCGTCTAAATGCTCGACTACAATCGGCGTGTCGATCGACGATACTGCGAACCTAAATAATACTCCTACAGTACTTGCCAACCTACCAATGTATCCAATGGTCAAAGATCCCCGCTTTATTATTATGTAAAATCTACTCATGTGGTATGTGTTACCGCTTCTAAGAAGCACAAATGTAAGCATATCGCGTAATACCCCGAGTGTGTGTCGTGTGATGGATGTTCGTTTGTGAAAAATAAAGCTACGTCTGTGATTGTACTATGTGATCAATTACTTCTTCTTCTTTCGACATTGTGATTGGTGAGTTGCTTATCAGCTCACTTCTCCGTGGTATCTCTACAAAGTCGTATCTAACACCATAATTTGTGTATTACTAGAGGCTAACACGCCATTCTTCACTCATAGAATTAACTCTTATTAGGGATTGACTACATGTCAATCAACTGAATATCATATTTGGGTCAGTCACCTTTTGCCTCTTTGTGATATCTTTGGGCCGTGACTATTAGGAGCAAGTAATGATGCCACCGCCGCAGCTAATGCATGCAAGGACGACTCCATGATGCTGCCGGATCAATGCCTAATAAGCAACTCGTACATCCACTTAATTGCTGTCTACGGGTCCATGGATTCATGGAATACAATGCCATATGTAATTGTATATTACAAGCATACCTACGTATGTATGCACGTATATGCGGAGGCCAAATGCAACACATCCACGTGTCCACGTAGCTCATATAAAAGAAGGATAAAGAGAACATAAAGGGCTACACAAATATCAGTCAACTACTCACCACAAACATATAACAGTGATAGAAAAATGAGCATATAATAGTGAATTTTCCTAAAGAAGTGTTTTCTAAAGAGTAATGGATTAGTGACATCGGTGTTATCCTTACAAAAGAAAAGAAAATGAAAACTTAAATAAAATAAAATAAGTGAAGTCAAACAAAAAAAATGAAGTTCTATGGAAGAATGAATTCACGGCAATGGTATTACCCTTTCGCAAGAAAGAAATATAAAAAATCAAAATAATGATGTTTTCTGAAAAGAAATGAAACCCTTTAAAAAGAAGGAAAATGAAAAAGAAAAACCTTTCAAAACTTGCATTGAAATTGTCTTTATACTTACACACACAGTAACAAATCTAAAAAGCAATAACGAAATTTGCACAAAATATACACACAAATTGCGTTTTTTTTCGAATATGCAATAATAAGCATACAATAGTGCCCAGATGACCATATAAGAAAGCTGAATAAAAATGTAGAAGGTCCTCTGAATATTTGTAAACCAAAGTTATTTGTGTATAACTAAATTTATGACTTTATTTTGTCAAAAAAATTGTGACTTGACGTTTGCACGTACTAGTCAATAAGTCCACACGCATGCGCCAATCGAGCACGGCCGCGCATCACGCGCGCACCCTAGCAAGCTGAAGTAGTATGTCATCCCTGTTTTTTTTTGCGTGGTGTCCGTTGGTTGGTCCAAAAAATCTGGCTCCATCCATTATTTCGCAATAACAAGGCCGGCGTGCCCACGCCCTCGTAGCTCTCGCGATCGAAAATCTCTACCTTGGCATGCATGCATGCGCTGGCCCGTGAACAGATCGAGATTTTTGCTGCTGCTTTGGAGTATGCACGCGTTTGGGCCAAGTTGCTTGGAACTTTGGATCCTTCCTACACCCGACGCGGACGGCAGCGTGCGCAGCCACGACAATGCAAGCATGCGCACCGTGAACCAGTGCAACCAGCAAGCGTTGCGGCTGCCTAGTCGTGTTAAACCGCGGCAACTTGGCCTCCTCGCAAGCCTATAAAAAGGGGAGCCATGCAGCAGCATAAGCCACCACCACACTCAGCACAGCGCAACATCCTCTCATAGACACATATACAACAACAGAGAGATCGATTGAGCGGATCCAAGCCAATGGCAATCAAGAGCCTTCTTCTCGCCACCCTCCTGGTCCTCGCCGCCAGCCTGGCGCCACACGGTGCGGAGGCGGGCAAGCAGCTTCCAGTGGGACTGATCGCCGGCGTGGTGCCATGCAGCGGCGGAAACTCCATCAGCGCGGCTGCGGTTCCGCCGTTCCCGAGTAAGGACCTCTGCCTGCCTCCATAGCCATTAGCCGCTTAAGCAATTATATTCATCAACCGTCTATCTTACGTTTGCTTTGCTTCTTTGCTCTGGACAGACGCGGCCGTGCAGATGGTGTGCGGCCGTGATGTGATGGCCAGCGCGACGACGGACCGCAGCGCAACGTATACCATGAACCTGGGCCCGGCCACCTCGTCGCTGCTCGCCCCACTGATCGGCAACCAGTGCAAGGTTGTGGTGGTCACCCCGCTGGCCGCGTGCAACGCGTCCCTGGCCAGCGTCACCGGGACGCTGACCGCACCGGTGCAGCTCCTTGGTATTGACACTGGCAGTGGCAGCGATAGCGGCAGCGGCGGCCTCGGGGGGCTTGGTGGCCTAATTGGGCTCATTGGCCAGATAGTGGGTGGCCTCCTCGGCGGCATCCTTAACATCATCCCATTGCCCTTCTCCGTCGTCTAAATGCTCGACTACAATCGGCGTGTCGATCGACGATACTGCGAACCTAAATAATACTCCTACAGTACTTGCCAACCTACCAATGTATCCAATGGTCAAAGATCCCCGCTTTATTATTATGTAAAATCTACTCATGTGGTATGTGTTACCGCTTCTAAGAAGCACAAATGTAAGCATATCGCGTAATACCCCGAGTGTGTGTCGTGTGATGGATGTTCGTTTGTGAAAAATAAAGCTACGTCTGTGATTGTACTATGTGATCAATTACTTCTTCTTCTTTCGACATTGTGATTGGTCACTTGCTTATCAGCTCACTTCTCCGTGGTATCTCTACAAAGTCGTATCTAACACCATAATTTGTGAATTACTAGAGGCTAACACGCCATTCTTCACTCATAGAATTAACTCTTATTAGGGATTGACTACATGTCAATCAACTGAATATCATATTTGGGTCAGTCACCTTTTGCCTCTTTGTGATTTCTTTGGGCCGTGACTATTAGGAGCAAGTAACGATGCCACCGCCGCAGCTAATGCATGCAAGGACGACTCCATGATGCTGCCGGATCAATGCCTAATAAGCAACTCGTACATCCACTTAATTGCTGTCTACGGGTCCATGGATACATGGAAAACAATGCCATATGTAATTGTATATTACAAGCATACCTACGTATGTATGCACGTATATGCGGAGGCCAAATGCAACACATCCACGTGTCCACGTAGCTCATATAAAAGAAAGATAAAGAGAACATAAAGGGCTACACAAATATCAGTCAACTACTCACCACAAACATATAATAGTGATAGAAAAATGAGCATATAATAGTGAGATTTCCTAAAAAAAGTGTTTTTCTAAAGAGTAATGGATTAGTGACATCGGTGTTATCCTTACAAAAGAAAAGAAAATTAAAACTTAAATAAAATAAAATAAATGAAGTCAAACAACAAAATGAAGTTCTATGGAAGAATGAATTCACGGCAATGGTATTACCCTTTCGCAAGAAAGAAATATAAAAAATCAAAATAATGATGTTTTCTGAAAAGAAATGAAACCCTTTAAAAAGAAGGAAAATGAAAAAGAAAAACCTTTCAAAACTTGCATTGAAATTGTCTTTATACTTACACACACAGTAACAAATCTAAAAAGCAATAACGAAATTTGCACAAAATATACACACAAATTGCCTTTTTTTTCAAATATGCAATAATAAGCATACAATAGTGCCCAGATGACCATATAAGAAAGCTGAATAAAAATGTAGAAGGTCCTCTGAATATTTGTAAACCAAAGTTATTTGTGTATAACTAAATTTATGACTTTATTTTGTCAAAAAAATTGTGACTTGACGTGCAAAGCACGTACTAGTCAATAAGTCCACACGCATGCGCCAATCGAGCACGGCCGCGGATCACGCGCGCACCCTAGCAAGCTGAAGTAGTATGCCATCCGTGTTTTTTCTGCATGGTGTCCGTTGGTTGGTCCAAAAAATCTGGCTCCATCCATCATTTGGCAATAACAAGGCCGGCGTGCCCACTCCCTCGTAGCTCTCGCGATCGAAAATCTCTACCTTGGCATGCATGCGCTGGCCCGTGAACTGATCAAGATTTTTGCTGCTGCTTTGGAGCATGCGCGCGTTTGGGCCAAGTTGCTTGGAACTTTGGATCCTTCCTACACCCGACGCGGACGGCAGCGTGCGCAGCCACGACAATGCAAGCATGCGCACCGTGAACCAGTGCAACCAGCAAGCGTTGCGGCTGCCTAGTCGTGTTAAACCGCGGCAACTTGGCCTCCTCGCAAGCCTATAAAAAGGGGAGCCATGCAGCAGCATAAGCCACCACCACACTCAGCACAGCACAACATCCTCTCATAGACACATATACAACAACAGAGAGATCGATCGAGCGGATCCAAGCCAATGGCAATCAAGAGCCTTCTTCTCGCCACCCTCCTGGTCCTCGGCGCCAGCCTGGCGCCACACGGTGCGGAGGCGGGCAAGCAGCTTCCAGTGGGACTGAAACGCTGGTGTGGTGCCATGCATCGGCGGGAACTCCATCAACGCGGCTGCGGTTCCGCCGTTCCCGAGTAAGGACCTCTGCCTACCTCCATAGCCATTAGCCGCGTAAGCAATTATATTCATCAACCGTCTACCTTACGTTTGCTTTGCTTCTTTGCTCTGGACAGACGCGGCCGTGCAGATGGTGTGCGGCCGTGATGTGATGGCCAGCGCGACGACGGACCGCAGCAGAACGTATACCATGAACCTGGCCCTGCCACCTTCTTCTTATGTGATCGAAGACACGAACGGACCTGAATAAATAAATGCATTCCAACCTACCAATGTACACAATGGTCAACTATCCCTGCTTTATTATTATTATTATTATTATTATTATTATTATTATTATTATTATTATTATTATGATTATGTAAAATCACTCATGTGGTATGTGTTGCCGCTTCTAAGAAGCACATAAGTAAGCATATCGCATAATACCCTGAGTGTGTGTCGTGTGATCAATGTTCGTTCGTGAAAAATGATCTGTGATTCTATAAGTGATGAATTACTTGTTTTCTTTCTTTTCATATTGTGATTGGCCCCCAAAGTTGCTCTAACAAGATAATTTGTGTATTACTAGAGGCTCACCCGTGCTTTGCGGCGCCATTCTTCACTAAAGGGATCAACACTTTTTTATTAGTAAGATTATTTCAGTTGATTGTTTTGTTAAGCTTTTCTCTATGTTGGCTTAGGTTTTAATTATGGTGTGGTTTTTGTATAGCGTGATAGACTAATGTTGGAGACAATATTTGTTCTAAGAGGAGAGTGAGGTTGGTCGGTTGTGGTCTCTTCACATGTTTCAGCCTTAGTGTAAGTCGATGATGATTGTGTTAGCCACTTGAGAGCCCATATTATACGCTGAAACCGTAGAATTGGTGCGGTAATGTTCAGGTCGTCCCACCAGACTCTTGCTCGCTCAGCTCGGCTCCCTTCACCGCTCGCTCTTTTAGGGTTTTTCGCACTCGCGCCACTGCTAGCTAAGGACAGATCGTCTACCATTTTTACTTAAAAAGTTCATTAAATCAAAAGATGTTTACATATTTTAAAAATATTATGGATTAAGAAAACTATTAATTTTTAAATATATTTTTGTGAATTTCAAAATCATCCATGGATTTCCAAAATATTTTCGAATTTTAAAAGGTTTCTCAAACTAAATAAGTCACTAATTTTTTGTCAACTTTAAAAATATAAAATTTCATCATTTTTAAAAAAATCATGGATTAAAAAATATTTATAGATTATTGAAATGTCCACGAATTTTGATAAACACTCATGAATTAGAAAATACTATATTAGTATAAAATTAATAACTAAAGGAAAAGATGAAACCCAAAACACATAACCAACAACACGCGCTTACAGACGGACCCCTTAATGTCCCCGCAGGCCCCGACACTAGGAGGCTCAAAATCAAGGGAGCAGTATATAAAATACTCAGCCATTGATATATGAGTTTTCACCCAAACAAAATAATATGTTCATAATTTAAACAAAATCATACAACCAACAAAGGAAATTAGGGAAAATTTTATTCACCCACTTATGTTTGGTGGGTAAATAGTAAGGTCTACTTAAATATTGAGATTTTTTTAATCAATTTGTGATTTTATTCGGAACTTGTTCCTTTCTTCTTTGCACTCGCGATTTTTTTTTAGAAATATTCTCTAATTTGGGCTTCAACCATCTTTTATCTTCTTTTCCCCCTTACAACCCCGAGAGGCCGGGTTCCATTTGTGGCTCTCCTTTTTTTTAACATAAGTTGGCGTATCTCTTAGAAACTAAGAAGATGCATCATCATCTTCTTGTGTGAATCGACATTGATTTGATCCTGGCATTCCCCATTTCCACGTCACTGTTGCAGCACGCAATATCAGTACAATATATGTTTTTTTTTAGGCAATCTCGCGAAGCTTTTTATTTAACCCGTCACAATGTTTACAGGGATGAAAGTAAGATCTCCTGCCTGGCCTAACAATACATGGCGATCAGCGCCTAACTTTAACGCATGCTTCGCTAGATTGTGAGCTTCTACATTAGAGCTCCTAAACTCATGTACTATATTACAAGAAATAAAAGAAGTAGATGACAACTTGATCTCTTGGATGATTGCTCCATATGCTGATCCACTCCGGCCCTGAATTTCCTTCACCACCGCTTCACAATCTGATGCTATATGTATCTGGTGCAAATTCAAATCTTGGGCTAGGGCCAAACCCTCTCTGACCGCCATTGCCTCCAGCGTGGGAGGATCAGCATGATTGGTGAAGACATAGGCCGAAGCGCCTAAGAAATTTCCATCTGAACTTCTGCATATGGTGCCCACTGCCCCGTACCGTCGCCGGAGTCCTACCGCTGCATCGACGTTAATCTTGGAATGATTTTCAGGAGGGGTGATCCATCCTGCCCTTGTGGTCACCACTGAACGGTGCTGCTCTGGCTTCTTAGCTACAGCCTGTAGCTCTTCCAAGTAGGTGTTCACAAAACCGTGTATTGCATGCGGGCTTTTGAAAATATCTTCATAAATGGCCTTTCGGCGTGCTCCCCATATAGCCCATAAGGTTGTAACGCACCTGACGAAATCTTCCGAAGATAAAGCTTTGCCCAGCGAGAAAATCCACTCCTTTGCACTGTCACTTTGGTTGATGCTCAGCTGGTCCAAGATTGTCTCGGTCGACAGCGCCCATGTGCTTCTCGACACTGAACATTCAAGTAATGCATGCCTCCAAGAATCGTTGGCGCCACATAGATGACAAGATGCTGTAGTAGCCATATTTCGTCTATGCAAAAGTGCTCCTGACGGGATGGAGTTCTTTGCCAGACGCCACAAAAATACCCTTAGCTTCGATGGAACTTGCAATTTCCACAGCGATTTCCACTCACTGCTATCAGATGCCACGTGAAATGTTCCTTCCCGCCCTTCAAGCCATGCCTCTCGATTTAGCTTTGTCCGAACTAGCATGCGATAAGTTAAGCTCACCGAGAAGAAACCCCGGGTTTCCTCTCCCCAGGCCCAAAAGTCCGCTACCCGTCGCGTGCACAGTGGAATTTGGAGAATTTGTTCTGCATCAAAGGGAGTAAAAGTTGCCCTCACAAGCTGCTCTCTCCACGATGCTGTTGTTGGCTCTATCAACTCTGCAACTCGTCGGGGTGGGTTCTGTACCAATCAAACGATTGGCCTCCTGTAGCTTTCTCTTGGTATCCAGTTGTGGTTCCATGTGTGTGTCTTCTCCATCTCCTATAGGCCTGATAATTCCTTGTGCCACAACATCTCTCCCATCAAGTATACTTCTCCAAATTTGTGAAGGGTGAGTACTGTAGTTGTTTAGGCCGAAGCCGTGGACTGAACTCAAGAGGCGAGGCAAGGTTTTGCGCTGCTGAACTGTTGCAGCTTTTCTGGTTTCTGTTCCTTTTATTCAGAGAAGGGAAACAAACATGCAGCGAGACTCGCTCAGGCTACCAGATCGTGCCATCCCACGACCTCGAGCGCACTCCTGCCACTCCTACTATGTTGCCGCAGATCGCACAGAACGCGTCTTGCGGCGTTGGCTAACTAACAAGCGAATCCAAAGCTAACTGAAAGAACTGAACCTAGCTACGGCTGCCTCTGCAGCGTTATTCTCTGAACCTGACGAAACTAACAGAAAGAAAATAGCAGGGTGCGGCAGGATTAGGCTAACAATTCACCCCCTTAAGCCCGCCACACCAATCTTCGCTCGCATCTTCACAAACTTGATCTTCCCCAGCGCCTTGGTGAGGATATCTGCGAGCTGCTCGTCAGTGCCGACGTGATCAACGTCGAGCTTGTTCTCTTCTAAACACTGACGGATGAAGTGATACTTGATGTCGATGTGTTTGCTCCGATCGTGATGCACCGGATTCTTGCTCAGGGCGATCGCGGATTTGTTGTCGATGTAGAGCTGAAACTTCTTGACCGGCCGCCCTGTCAGATCAGCCAGAGGCGATCGAGCCACACCCTACGCGTTGCCGCCGCCGCGGCCACATACTCCGCCTCGCAGGACGAAGTGGCCACCACCTTCTGCTTCTGCGAGGTCCAGGTGACTATGCTGCCACCGAGGAAGAACACCACGCCAGAAGTGCTCTTGCGGTCGTCCACATCGCCGCTATGATCACTGTCGCTGAAACCGATGAGCGAAGGAGCTCCGGAGCCCTTCTTGTAGCTGCACCCATAGTGCAAAGTGTCGCGGATGTACCTGAGGATCTGCTTCACCGCGGTCCAATGGCGGGTGCTGGGCGCTTCCATGTATCGGCTAGTCACTCCGATGGCCAGAGCGATGTCGGGGCGTGTGTTGACGAGGTAGCGCAGGCATCCTATGATGCTGCGGTATTCGGGCCATGCGTACCGGGCGGCGACCCATCCTCCTTGCTTAGCTTGAGCCTCACCTCCATGGGAGTTTGGCTCGGGTTGCACCCGGCCATGCCGGCGCGTTCAAGCACCTTCTCGGCATAGCCTCGCTGGCAGAGAGTGATCCCGCCATGCTCCTGCTTCACCTCAATCCCGAGATAGTATGATAACAGCCCAAGGTCACTCACCTTGAACAAGTGCTGCATCTCGGCCTTGAACGCAGCGATGTCGTCGCCGTCTGTCCCCGTAATGATCAGATCGTCGACGTAGACCCCCACCAGCAAGAATGAGGTCTCGCTACCACGCCTGTACACTGCATGCTCCAGGGGACTGCGTACAAAACGAAGCTCACAGAGTGATGCATCGAGCTTTGCGTACCATGCCCGTGGCGCCTGTCGCAGCCCATACAACGCTTTGCTGAGCTTGAGGACGCCGTGTGGGTTGTCGTCGTTGATGAACCCCTCTGGCTGGTGGACGAAGACCTCCTCAGCGAGATCGCCATTCAGGAATGCTGACTTGACGTCCATGTGGTGGACTGGCCAGCCGGCGTGCGCGGCGAGCGCAATCAGCACGCGCACCGTCTCCATTCGCGCCACCGGTGCAAAAACCTCGTCGAAGTCCACCCCCTGGCGCTGGGCGTACCCCTTGACGACGAGCCTGGCCTTGTGCTTCACCACGTTCCCGTCGGCGTCCTTCTTCAACTTGAAGACCCACTTAAGCCCGATCGCTTGCGACCCAGTGGGCAGCGCCGCGGGCGTCCATGTGTTGTTGTCGGTGATGGCCTTCATCTCCTCCTCCATTGCTGCCCTCCACTCGGGGATGGACAGCGCCTCCTCAACACACACCGGCTCGTCCGCCGTGGTGAGGCACAACGTCTCGAGCTCGTCGTCGTCAAACGCTGGATCGGGCGCCTCTGGCGGAGTGGGCACGGGCTTGGTGCTGTTGTACACACTCGCTAGGCGCCTGTACTTCTGAACCGCGTCCGCTTCCACTGCAGCGTCCAGGTTGCTGTCGTGTGAGAGAGGGGTGCGCCGTCTCCTGTCGGCGAGGGCGTGGCGACCACCGGTGTTGAATGCCCGAGGTTGTCAGGCGATCCTGAGTGTGCGCCCGTGTCGCCTGTGTCGACCACCTGCTCTCCGGTCTCGGTGTTGTACGTCACGGAGAAGGACGGCGACAGTGGCTCGCCGCCGTTCGCCGAACCGGCGTCAGCCGTCCATGGCCACACGCGCCGTTCCTCGAACACCAGGTCGCGGGTGACGTGCACTCGCTTTGCCGCCGGGTCGTACACCCGATAGGCCTTCGAGCCCTCCTCATACCCGATGAACACGGTGAGCACGGAGCGGTCAGAGAGCTTCGTTACTCCGGGTCCCGTCTTCTTCATGTGAGCCACGCAACCGAACGTGCGCAGGTGTTCGACCGTGGGGCTCCTCTTGTTCCAGGCCTCGTACGACGTCACGCCGTTGAGGCTTCTCGTCGGAGCTCTGTTGAGGACGTAGACGACGCACTTGACCGCCTCGCCCCAGAACGTGGCCGGTCTGCCCATGCCTTTCAGCATGCACCGGGCCATCTCCACCACCGTCTGGTTGCGGCGCTCGACGACGCCGTTTTGCTGCGGTGAGTAAGGCGCAGTGGTGTGGTGCATGATACCGTTCTTCTCACAATGGGCCTTGAATTCACCGGAATTGAACTCGCCCCCCCCCCCCCCCGTCCAAGCGGAACGCGCGCAGGCGACAGCTCTGCTTCGCCTCCACGAGTGCCTGGATCTTCTTGAAGCGGGAGAACGCCTCCTCCTTGGACCTGAGGACCTCGAGCCACATGTATCTGCTATAATCATCAACCACTAACAAGAAGTACTGATTACCGCCTGCTGTAGCTGGTTTGGTCGGGCCGCAGAGGTCGGTGTGCACGAGATCCAGAGCGCGCTCCGATCGGTGTGGGCTCGCACGCGGGAACGCCTGCTTCCCGAGCGTGCAGCCGTCGCAGATTTCGTCGACGTGATCCACCTGCAGCATCCCGCGCACCATGCCCCTTGTGGACATGGCTTTCACCGCCCGGAAGTGAAGATGCCCGAGCCGTGTGTGCCACAACCACGCCGGCTCGTCCAGCTTGGCCACCAGGCAGACTGGCATGGCCAAGTCCAGCCGCAGCACGTACAGCCGGTTCGTCGTGCGTTTGACGCGGACGAGGAGCTGCCGCTCCTGATCGTACACGCAGAGGTGTCCGTCCTCGATCACGGACCTACAACCCTTCTCATCGAGCTGTCCGAGGGAGATGATGTTGGCCCACAACTTGGGGATGCAGTACACGTCCGCGAGCACGCGCTGGTTTCCGTTCGTGCACCAGAACATGACGCTCCCCTTGCCACTGATCGTGACGAGGGAGCCGTCCCCGAAGCGCACGGAGCCGTGCACGGTGTCGTCAAGGCTGCTGAACGTCGCGCGCCCGGTCATATGGCTGCTGGCCCCGGTATCCAGTACCAGCGCCGCGCTCCGATGGTGACCGGAACCACGCGTTCTCGTTGAGGTAGACCGCTGGCGCGAACCGGTGCCGCACACGGCCCATTGTCGCCGCGGCTGGATCGGCGTTCCTCCCGATAGAGGCCAGCGAGGCGCGGGAGGCTCCACATCCGCCTCGGCAGGTTCGCCGCCTCGGCTTGGTTACAGCGATCGCGTTACGCCTTCCGGCACTTCGGCCCGATGGCACTGGAATATTACTGATAACGACACTTGCCCTTTCGCTTCCGACGACGCGGGCTTCTTGCCGCCGCCGCGCCACCGGAGCGCTCGCCGCTCTGTGAACGTGGCCCGGTGTGACCCTTGCCGTCCTTGTTGCCCGACGATGACGAGCCCTGGCCGTGATGCTGCGTGCGCGCGTGCCACTCCCTCTCAGAGAGGAGTAGTTCACCAACGTCGCGATCGACTCGTCCAGAGCGTAGCTCTCTTCGACGGAGCGCAGGCGCCCGCACAGCTCCTCGATTGAGAGAGTGCGCAGATCGACAAAGGCCTCGATGGCCATGGCCATCTGCCTGAACTTGCGGGGCACCGCGCGAAGAAACTTCAGTACGGCGCAGTACTCCGACACGGGGTCACTCAGCAGCTCCAGCTCGTTCACAATAGCGGTTAGGCGTAGTGAAAAATCCTCAATGGACTCACCGTCACGGAAGCGTATTTCCTCGAACTCGCGTCGGCGGATCTGCGCCCTGGCCTCCCGCACGCGCTCGCTGCACATGCGCATCGTGCGCAAGGTGTCCCACGCCTCCTTGGCCGAGTCCTTGCCAGCGAGGGCGCGGATCATCTTCGGAGGCACCGCGTGGAGCAGCGCGGCCAGTGTGGCACGATCGTCGCGATCGCCGTCGCCGTACTCCACGGCCTGCCACAGGCCCTGAGTCTGCAGTTGCACGCGCATCACCATGGCCCAGTCGACGTAGTTGGTGCGAGTGAGTGTCGGATATTGGGCAGAGCCGCCGCTCTCCCTCACCACTCGCTCGTGCACCACCAGTTCGCCATGTCGTCCACGACGCGGCGGAGGTGAGTGCGACACTCTGCGGTGGCGTGCAGGCGACCTGGAGCCGAGCCGATGTGCGTCGTCGCCAGCGCCACCATCGACCCGGGGCTCACTGTCGCTCGCCTCCTGCTGGACGCCACCACCGTTGCCGTGCTGCTCGCCACCGGCGCCAGCCTGCTGGACGCCGCCGTCGTTGCCGTGCCACGCCCCGCGCCCTCCCGCCATGGATCTCTAGAGGCTCTGATACCAATTGTAGTTGTTTAGGCCGAAGCCGTGGACTGAACTCAAGAGGCGAGGCAAGGTTTTGCGCTGCTGAACTGTTGCAGCTTTTCTGGTTTCTGTTCCTTTTATTCAGAGAAGAGAAACAAACGTGCAACGAGACTCGCGCATGCTACCAGATCGTGCCATCCCACGACCTCGAGCGCACTCCTGCCACTCCTACTATGTTGCCGCAGATCGCACAGAACGCGTCTTGCGGCGTTGGCTAACTAACAAGCGAATCCAAAGCTAAGCGAAGAACTGAACCTAGCTACGGCTACCTCTGCGGCGTTATTCTCTAAACTTGTGGCCAGCGAGAAAGAAAACAGCAGGTGCGGCAGGATTAGGCTAACAACCTTTGGTAGAAAAAGGCCTTTAGTCCCGGTTCGCAAAAGGCCTTTAGTCCCGGCTGCAACCGGGACTAAATATGCGCGACTAAAGACCCTTTAGTCGCGCCTCTTACGAATCATGACTAAAGGCTTTAGTCCGGTTCTCGTAATAACCGGGACTAAAGGCCCGTCCTTTAGTCCCGGTTCGTGGCTAACTGGGACTAAAGGCTCGTCCTTTAGTCCCGGTTCTTGTGGCTAACCGGGACTAAAGGCCTCCTCCGCATGAGTTTTTTTGCGAATTTTTAAATTTTTTATTTTCAAATTTCTGAATTATTTTAACCTCTAATCTCTAATCACCACCCCACATCACTGCTCAATTTAACCTCTAATCTCTAATCACTCCTCATCATTCCAAATCATCTAACTTCACGGACGGTCACCCAACCTCTCACTACTCCAGCCTGAGCACGCTTAACTTCGGATTCTATTCTCCCTCGTTTCCAAGTCTGCACTTGTTGTTTTCACGACAATAGTAGGATGTCAATTCTATTAACCCTCGAGAATTTAGCTTGAGCATGAAGTGACACATTTCACTTTGTTTGAGTTTGAAACTATTGTTTTAAAAACAATAATTATTTAGTAACACTAATATTTACGGAATAATTAGTTTGACCATTGTTTGACCACTGTTTGACCAGATTTGACCAAAATTTTAAATAAACTGAAAAAAGTATTTATAAAAACTAATATTCTAGAATACTTATATTTACAAGTGTTTGACCACAGTTTGAACACAATATGAAATTTTTGAATTTTTTGCCTCTCCAAATCTTAAAAGCCCCGTATCTTTTTTTCTGTTAGGTTTTTGAGGATTTTGAAAATGTTAAATTCGGATGTAACTTTTCGAGTAGATGATTTTTTATATAAAATTTTTTTCATCCGAGTTCGTATGCAAAAGTTATGCCCATTTTGAAAATGAGGCCTCAAATCCCTTTAGTCGCGGTTGGCCGGACCAACCGGGACTAAAATCTAACTTTAGTCCCGGTTGGTGCAGCCAACATGACTAAAGTTAGAACCGATTAGTCATGATTGGCGGACCAACCGGGACTAAAGTCTAACCTTTAGTCCCGGTTGGCGCCTCATGATTAAAACCTTGAACTGAGGACCTTTAGTCCCGGTTGGCCAACCGGGACTAAAGCCCCACCGTCCGCCCGGCAAGACGCTGGGCCAGATAGTTGGTCGCGGGTCTCCTCCCGAACCGCGACTAAAGACCCCTTTGGTCGCGGTTCGATTATTTTGGGGACTAATGGGGGCGTATGGAAGCCTCTTTTTCTACTAGTGCAAGTACCCAATTCTGCATCCAAAATAGTCCCATCAGGAGACAAACGACCGGGCCGAGGCCCAAAGAAGACAAACTAAGAATCTCATTCCTTGCCTATTACCATAACGGGCCAGGATTCCAGACCACATAGCATACTGGGCCGTTCCATCACACGCTAAACGACCGGGCATTATGCAGGGAACAGACCGCTCAAAAACAAAATGCAGGGAACAGAGGTGTTTTAGTACCACCTTGGCTGCTTACAAGCAGCAGAAGCAGCTTAAAAGGGAACTTCCATGGCATTGATCCACGACCTTACTTTAACAGGATCTGTTCTATAGGAGTCCTGTTCAACATAGCCTGACCCAGGGTGGCTCATAGGTTGTCTGACAAGTCTCTCCCCTCCCCTTTTTGTGTTGTTCTCTTCCCCATTTTTGCAATAATCTGCACACACACACACACTGGCTGAACGATCGGCTCATACGTGCAGGGCCATCGGCTGAACGATCGTCAGCTCTTCACATGGTACGGGGTGCTGAGCATCCAACTTGCTAATCTTTCTTCCTATGGAACCCAAGTTGCTGCTATCAAGATCAGCCTGGGAGCTTCACCCAACACACGAAACGAACTGAGATCGCTAGCTCATGTTGTCACATGGCCCGGCCAAAGAACACCTTTTCGCAGCGAGACACGGCCGGTGCCCCTCGCCGAGGCGGGGCCAGAAGCTCATGGGGCTGGAGCTGATTGAGCCATATGTCCCGCTGCAAAGCTTCTCATGCATCGATAGACGCTGGCCCAGGCGCACATCTTTCCCAGATCGAATGAATCTCTCCGATCGCCTACCACTAAATTTCCTTCTGAAAAGCTCTCCCGTGCACATGCCACAGTACCGGCAGCCGGGCCAACTCGCCGTGTCTCGTTCGGTCGATCCAAATGATTCCTCTCTGGCACCGGCCATGCCTTGAGATTCCTCACTGCAACAGTTATACTTCTGAAACAAGACTTCTCATGCGTGTGTAACCTCTGGGAGACTTCTGAAGTGATCTTATGAGCCCTTTGACAATCGAGCCTGTACGTGATGATTCACACACTGTGCTGCACATCACTCAATGGTTCCACGTATATAATACGCTCAAGAATAGAATGGCATCCCATGCCACGAGTCAACAAGTGGTCGCCAGGCCTGGAGGTCGGTCAATACATGCATTATTGCACATCCATGAGCACCCCCGTGCTCCTCTGACTTCCACATTCCCATCACCCAAAAATGGCAGGCCCACGCCGTTGAGGTTAGGGAGAAATTGCCGGTTGGAGCGTCGTTGGATCAGACCTACGTGGTTACTACTTAGTTCGTTGCCTGTAGCAGCAGAGATGATGCACAGCACAACGCCTTTTTGACATGATCTTGGTTAAGACTTAAGAGTCAACCGGCCGGCACCTGTTAGCTAGATCCCACGTACTACTGTCAGGCAACTGATGGGCCCCATGAAATGCGTGGATCAAACCAAAGCTTTGACTTTCCGTAAACACAGCTATAGCTTGCATTATTCTGAAAAAAACGCGGTTTTCTCCAACAAAGTGTCCTAGCTAGCTATGAGATGCACAGAGATTTAAGCAACACTAAGAGCATCTCCAACGGCCGCACAAAAATCTCACGCCCAATAAAAGTTATAGCGCGTCACTTTAGCACTTTTAATGCGCCGGGACCAATATTGCTTTAGCAGACGCCCAAAGACGCGCGCGCAAAAAGCAGACAGTGTAAATTGTGAAGCGCGCGCAATCCGGAGCCCAAAATATGCTATGCGCGATAGCGTTTTTCAGCGCGCGCCCAAACCTTTTTAGCGCTACAGCATCTGCTGGAGCTGTTGGGCGCCAAAAAAACGAATTTTTTTAGTGCGCGGAGCTTTTTTTGGGCGCCTGTTGGAGATGCTCTAACCACCACCTAGTTATCTTAGCTAGCTTTCCTTTTGAGTTAGCTTAGACAGCTAGACCGTTGTGCAGCAAGCACAATGGGAGATGGCAAAGGGACACTCGACGATCGAGTTGGCCCTCATGCATGTTGATGCTGTTGGTAGTGCCTCAAATAAGCTACGGAACCACCATGCACAACATGCATGGTCGAGCCATCGAGTACGTCGAGACGTTTGAGACGGGCAATGCGGTACGTACACCAGGTAGGGACATACGGGTTGCATGCATGGTGCCGCGGCCGCGATCGTCGGAAGGTTCTCCGGCGGGAACGCCGCGGCCAGTCTGACGAACAGTCCAATTAAACTTGCTAGTGCAATGCAGTGCAACCTCCGACGAGAATTGGTAGAGAAAGTCTAAGCCTGATATGATCTACTGAGGCCCTGTTCAGATCCTCTCCGCTCCCCCACTGCAGCTCCCGGAGTGGAGGGAGCGCCAGCACAAAAGCAGGGAGCGGCTTGAAACCAGCTCTCGAGCGGAGCGGAGTTTAAGGGACGGGAGAGCTTCGGAACAGGCACTCAATGTTTCCATCAGCAATGAGAAGGAACAACTAGGCACACATCGACAGTGACTCGAGGGAATTTGGAGGCAAGGTGTATGCCTGATGTAACCAGAAAGGGAAAGTGAGAGTTCAAGGGTCACACAGGAGTTGACCCGTCCACCCAGGCTGCCAATGCGATAGACACTGGCTCCACAGGCAGGCCCATCTGGCCCAGCGTACCTTGTGTGGGCCTCTGGGCTTCCGGCAGAACCCACCCGGACTGTGTTGACCCCCCATGAGCCAGATGGAGAGTTTGCCCTCGTTTCACACTGGGCACATCATTAAAGCCAGAGAACTTTGCTAAAAAAATTTTAAAGCCAGAGAATTCACAGGACAGGAAAAGGCAGTGTGCTGTATTATTCAGTGCACTCACTCATTCAGGAGAGGAGACGCCTCCTGCTCGCTCGGCTTCCGTTAACGATAAGCTGCGTCCAATAGTTTCGTTGTACTCCTATGGTTATCCATTGGCCGCGAGTGTTCATGATGTGCACGCAGTGCATAGTAGGGTTTTAGGTAAAGAAACGTGCGTGTATCGGATTGTATCTGTCTGAAAAGCGCGCAGTATATTCTTTGTGGAAATAGCAAGTGCTCCTGGTGTTCAGTAATCCTGCGAGTGATGAATAATATATAACCACATGCATGTGAATGGGTTCCCAGCTGACGCTTTCCACATTTTCCACAGAAAACCCGTTGGATTTTTTTTTTGAGAAATCTCGCCCGACTTTATTGATTGATAATGTTCATAGGTACATGAGTTGGGTCATGAGGCAAGCCCAACCAAATATGTCTACCTATATCTAGATTACAAGCAAACTTGGCAAGATTGTGAGCTTCGAAGTTATAATTTCTACGCTCAAAAACAAAACATAAAGTAAAACTGGATCTCCGCGCCATAATTTCATGTACTATAGCTGCATGAGGCCCCCTCGTCCCCATGTTGATATCAGTAATGGCTCCCTGGTAATCTGAGGCCACCATGAAGCTCTGAATGGCCAAGTCCTCCGCTAACGATAGCGCTTCTCTGCATGCATACGTCTCAAGAATTAACGGGTCCGTGATGCCCCGATAAACCACCGCCGACGATCCCAGATAGGTGCCTTCACTATTACGACAAATTGCTGCGACTGCTCCCCCTCGATTGCCTCTGATTATTGCTCCATCTACGTTCATCTTGATAGTACCATGTGTTGGAGGCAGCCAACTGTTTGGCTGAACATGCGATGCTCTCGCCGATACATCTCTAGCCTGGGAAGCTGCAACTTGGTCAAGTTCTGATATAAAGGAGTTCACAAATGCTATAGTCTGCTGCGGGCTTTGAAAAATTCCCTCGTACACAGTTTTCCGCCTTGCATACCACACAACCCATAAAGTGACAGCCATCCTAGTGAAGCTCGAATGATTCAAAGATGAAGCTAAATCAAAAAGCCAAGACTTAGCGTTGGGATCCTGTAGCTCGGCCATCTTGGAAACTAGCTCATCCTCCGCAAGGGCCCAGACACATCTCGACATGGAGCATGAAAGGAGTGCATGCCTCCATGAATCTTGACAGCCGCACAAGGGACACGCATTTTGAGTTGCCATATTTCGGTGGTGTAGAACGTCTGTAGTCGGCAACGAATGACGCGCCAACCTCCAAAGGAAAACTTTGATTTTTGAGGGCACTTGAATTTTCCACAGTTCGGTCCATGCCTTCTCATCTCCCGTGCTTGATGATCCACTCCTTCCTTCTAGCCATTCTTCTCTCTGTACTTTGGTTTTCACTAAAACCTGTACGCATAACTGACTGTAAAATTCCCTTTTCTCAGGGAACCACGCCCAAAAGTCCTCGGTGTTGCGAGTGCAAACCGGAATTTTAAGATAGCATCTGCATCAAACCGAATAAAAACTGACCGTACCAGCGTCTCATTCCAAGTGCCAGTTGCTGGCGACAGCAGCTCTCCCACCATCGTCGGCGGATTATGCACCAAAGTCGTGATAGGTCTAGGGATAGTCTCTTTTGGGATCCAATTGTCTGTCCAGATGTTCATCGACTGACCATTACCGATCCGACGGATGACGCCTTGCTTCAACACGTCCGTCCCCTCGATGATAGCACGCCAAATCTGAGATGGCCGAGATCCCAGTTCAGCATCCAGTATTGACTTGTCGGGAAAGTAGGCTGCTTTCAAGATTCTTGCGCTTAAGGTGAGAGGCTCCTGTAAAATTCTCCAAGCCTGTCGTGCCAGCAAAGCGAGGTTGAAAAGTTCCAAATCTCTGAAACCTAAACCACCCAAGTGCTTCGGTCTTGTTATGACATCCCACGACACCCATGCCGGTTTACGTTCACCTTGTTTGCAACCCCACCAAAACTTCCTTATGATGGATTTAATATGATCGCATAAGCCTCTCGGAAGTTTGAAACATGACATGGAATATACTGGTATAGCCTGAGCCACTGATTTTATAAGCACTTCTTTTCCGCCTGACGATAAGCATTTGCTCATCCATCCTTTTACCTTGTCCCACACCCGGTCACTCAAGTGTTTGAAAGTGCCATTTTTAGAGTGCCCCGCCTCAGTGGGCATCCCTAAATATCTGTCAGACAACGATTCATTGGGAACATGAAGGAAACCCTTTACTGCCGTGCGTACTATCTCAGGAGTCCCCTTACTGAAAAATATTGAAGACTTATCTCTGTTGATTCTCTGGCCTGATGCAGAACAATATGACTCCAACAGGTTTGAAACCTCCTCTGCTCCATCTATACTTGCCCTGAAAAACAGCAGGCTATCATCCGCGAATAAAAGGTGGTTCACCGACGGTGCCGAAGGCGCCACCTTGATGCCGCTGAGCTGGGATGATCGTTGTGATTTTAAGAGGCACGAAAGGCCCTCTGCTGCCAACAACAAAAGATATGGAGAGATAGGATCTCCCTGTCGAATGCCGCGTGTAGGTTTGAACTCTTCGGATTTTCTTCCATTAAACATCACTGAAAAGGAGACTGAACTAACCATGTTCATAATCACATTTATCCATGGGGTAGCAAAACCCAATTTCTCCATTATTGCCCTTAGGTAACTCCACTCCACTCTATCATAAGCCTTCATCATATCTAGTTTAAGTGCACAAAAGTTGTTGTTCTTTGACCTGTTTCTTTTCATGAAATGTAAGCATTCATATGCAGATATGATGTTATCCGTTATTAGCCTCCCTGGCACAAATGCCGACTGTTCCTCAGAAATAATATCAGGCAAGATGACCTTGAGCCTATTTGCTAACACTTTGGATGCAATTTTGTAGAAGACGTTGCATAAGCTAATCGGGCGAAATTGTGTAAGCAGAGTAGGATTAGATACCTTAGGTATTAACACAAGTAACGTGTCATTAACACACGCCGGGCTTTCTTCCCCCCCTGACAATGCCTAGGACAGCCTTTGTTACCGCATCACCGCAAATATCCCAGTGCCTCTAGAAAAAGTGAGCCGGGTACCCATCGGGACCGGGTGCTTTGGTCGGGAACATCTGGAACAACGCCGACTTCACTTCCTTCTCTTCATATGGCGCCAATAGAACTTCATTCATCCTGTGCGTTACTTTGACTGGTACATGTTGAAGCACCTCGGCTACCCTCTGTGTACCTTCTGATGTATATAAATTCTTGTAAAACTCAAGAGCTAGATGTTGCATCTCGGTCATATTTTCTGTTAGCTGTCCATCGGCCCTTTGCAACGCTTTAATTAGATTTTTCTTCCGCCTCATGGATGCCCGCATGTGGAAGAAATGAGTATTTCGGTCTCCTTCTGAGAGCCATTCAACTCGGGAGCGCTGCCTCCACATTAGTTCTTCACGCATATATAGTTCGATGAGTCTATCATTGATCTTGATCTCAGCGTGAGACGGTCCAGCTCGTTGTACATCGCTACGAAGCCGCTCAAGCTCCTTTTTTAAGCTGCGAATCTCACCCCGCACACTCCCGAAGCTTGCTCTGGACCACTCTCCCAGGTTTTGTGACAATGCATCAAGTTTTATTCTAACTTCAGCTGCCGAGATACTGTGTCCACCCGGCTCCCAAGCAATACGTATGGTGGGTTTCAGTTCAGAATGAGTGTCCCACATAACCTCATAGCGAAAACGCTTCTCCTCCCTCTCACCTGGCACCCTAGGGGCCAGCTGTAGCAAGATGGGTGAATGGTCTGATGTGGCAGCCGTTAGATGTTCCACCATAGCATTGGGGAATTGCTCACACCAGTCAACTGAACCAAGAGCTCTATCAAGCCGAACGCGAGTGTATGTGCCCCCAGTCACTTTTTTCTCAAAAGTCCAACCTGGTCCAATGAATCCAAGATCAGTTAGACCACAATCATCGACGGCGTCCCGAAAACCTTGAATCTGTGATTGACTCCTCGAGCCAATGCCATAATGTTCGTCCAACCTCAAGACCTCATTGAAATCTCCCATGCAAACCCAAGGAAGATCTTGGAGGGCTGCAAGGTTTTCATCGTGTTCCAAGTCTGATGGCGTAGGTGAGTTTGGGCCTCTCCATAGATACAAGAGAGTCTCCATGGAGCACCACCAAGCATACAGATTTTACCATCTATGTGATATTTCGAATAACCCAAAATCTCAAACTTTATTTCATCATTCCAGAAAATAGCCAGCCCTCCACTCCTACCGGAGGAACTTACAACAAAAGAATTATCATAGCCTAAAGTACTTTTTAGCTTCTCCGCTCTATCCCCGCTAATCTGGGTTTCAACAATACAAAGTACTCTAGGGGCAAACTTTATCGCGAGTTCGCGTAGCTCTTGAACTGTCGGGGCGTTGCCAATCCCGCGACAATTCCAGCTTAGAAGATTCATTGCGCTCGGCAGTCCTCCACCGGGGAGGCCGCCGATTGTGCATCAACGTTGGTTTTCACTCCATGAGATTTCTTTAAGCCTGTATTACCCTTCTCGGCCTGCACCATGGTCCTGGACCTCTTTGGATCCTGTTTAGGTGGCGGACTGATGGGTGCCTCCGACATACCAGTGTTCCCTTTGGCCACTGGGACCAATTCCAGACCTGTCACAACTGTCGAGGTCGCTGACCTAACAGCTTCAGATGAGCGCTTGCGGCTGTTATCGCGGTCCTCCCCTGAATCATGCAAGTGTTCCTCAAGCTCTTTGTCGCTTCCATCCACCCTCCCTGGTGTAGCAGTACCAGTTCCCATCGGCTGTTTCTGCCTGTAGACCTTCCTCTTGGTGGCCCAACTAGTGGAAGCTGGCGCATGCAGGTTCTTGTAGATAAGTGCAGAAGGTGCATGCACTCCATCGCCATGCTCCTTAAATTGGTGACCCATCATGCCACAAACCTGACACCAGTCAGGGAGCCTTTCATAGCGCACAGCGAGGATCTCACGCTCCCCTCCACGTATGATAGAGGTCGCCTTCTTCAGTGGGTTGCGTACATCTAGCTTGATTCTAACTCTGTAAAAATTCCCTTCGAAGTCGAACGAGGAAGGTTCTGCATCCACATACTCCCCTAACTTTGAAGCTAGTGCTTTCACCTTCCCATGATATGCAGGTGGGAGATCAATAATCCGAGCCCAAACATCAATAGTGAACAACTCAATAGTCGAGGGTTTGGTGAAACCATCATAAGGGGCAATGATCACCGGGTTACCTTTATAGTGCCACGGCCCCCCTTGCGTCACCGTCTCCCAATCCACAAGACAATCAAACTGCATGATGAACAGGTTATCTTCTAGGGTTTTGATCTTCACCTCCCTAGCCAAATCCCACGCCGCCCGCGTAGTGCGAAAGAACCGGTGAATTCGAAGTCTTTGTCCATATGAACACGAGCAACAATCATCCAGCGAAGATCTTCTTCTGCCGGGCGTCGTTCTCATCGAACACCACGTCATCGGTGTCGCCTTCCTCCAACGCTAATTCCTTCATCAGATCCTCAAGTTTGCCCTTCCCTTGCGGAGGCGAACTGCTACTTTTACTTGCCATGATTCCAGCGATCAGATCGCAATCTGTCTCCGCCCTTTGCAAGCGGGAATAACACCTGCGCCCTCGTTCCTCCAGGTAATTAGGTCACCTCCACGGCCAAGTAGCAGCGCACGCTGCCCTGCCCAGCCCGAGAGGAGGACCGGCAAAGACGATGGAAGAAATCAAAGCCCCAGGACCTCTACGCCGCCATGGTGACGAGAGGATAAAAACCCTAACGAGAGGGGACGTCTTCGAGGAGATATGGCTCGCTTCTAGCAAGGAAAACCCGTTGGATTGGTTGACGTTTTCTGCTTGGACGGATCACTCAGGGATCGTATATCCGGGTCACTCCCCAGCAGGGCCGGCCCTGTGTTTTGGAAGGCCCTAGACGAACTCGGTGACATGGGCCCCTATATAAATTTCAACCAAATTTGACTATAATAATTCAACTGACTCCATCGATAACAATAATAACTAAATTCAAACCGACTCCATTAACAACAATAATACTAAAAAGATGGCAACATAAAACTAACATGCCATGATTACCTCAAATAAGAACCAAATTCAACTGACTCCATCGACAACAATAATACTTCAATGCTTCAAAAAAAGTTTCTTCGGACGTTTCATGATGCAATAATACTTTCTTTCTTTCTTCTCCTTTTTTCAGCACCAACATCTTCTTCTTACGCAACATGGCAGGATAATGTCCTAAAATCATGAAGAAAAGAGAGTACAATGAATTAAGAATTTATAATCGGATGATTGGAACCCTAGACATACATGTGGATAGTTGAATACGTACATACTACTGAAATTGTCAAATTGGGATCTGGGGGGATGGATTAGGTCATCAGGAACATGGATGGATCATGATACATATACGGGCTGAAGAAACTGACGGATGGAATGGATCATGGATTACCTCGTTGGCTCGTTGTAGACTTTGGGTTACCGGACTGCTATGCGGCGCGCGCAGCGGCAAGCCGGCGGCGGCCGAGACGGCAAGGCGCCGAGCGCCGAGCGGCAGGCAGGACGAAGAGATTAGAGACCAACCGTCCAGACTCCAGAAGAAGGAAAAGAAAATGAGCAGCCGGTACCGATTGCTGGCGCTAGCGTAACGCTTCGTAATCGATCGCATGGTCCTCGCGCCCTAGCCTATCTCGTTTTTTACCCTTTTTTTGCTGGGCATTAGTATGTATATGTACTACATCATGGGCCCCCCTCCCGCCTGGGCCCTGGGCCGCCGCCCCACCGCCCATGCCCCAGGGCCGGCCCTGCTCCCCAGTCATATCCTGCATGTGTTAGGTGCACGCACTGGCTACTTGCACTGTCATGAGGCATGGGCAGTGGCTATACGACAGTCGCTTGAAAAGAAATTAGATCAGTCGATTTGTTTTAAGTCGTTGGATGAAAAATGAATGGAAGATCTCTTTCTTCAACCCCTAGCCAAATCTCATGTTCATCCTTTTCCTCAAACCGCTTGCCTTACCACCGGTCTAACCGCCTGCCGCCGCCGCCCACGGCCGGCAGTGCTCCGGTGCCTGCCTCACCGTCCCGCCGTCGCCCAAACCGCCGTGTTGGCGCCCGCCAGCCGCCACGGCCATCCCTCTAACCCTGGCGAGGGACAAGATTTTTTGGGGGAACATGCACCTCCCCCTACCCCCCAAGAATTGTGGTGCATTTACTGCTATTGCTTCTGTAAAGATAGTAACTAAATAATCCCCCTCCCCCAAGATAGCGACCTTGTATTCCTAAGATCGTCGGCGAACCTGCCGCCCTGCCACCCTAAGCTTGATCATCGACAAGCCTGCAACCCTAAGATAGATCGCGGGCGGCTGCTCCATCCTTCCTTCCCTACGGCGAACCTGCTTCTGCTTCCAAAAATTGACTAGCCCAAATTGCAAATTCAGGTGACTTACATATAGCTATATTGCACTATCATACGGTTAGCTCTCTCGAAATAGGTTTTCGCCCCGCTTTATAAATAAAACAACGATCTACAACCAACATGCAAACTCCGAAACAAGAACGACGGCTAGGGCAGCAACGCAGTCACGCCCAAAAAACAGAAAGAAATAGGAAAAAAGAAGTCACCTAGTGGCTGCCAACAGGTGGCCTTACAAAGACGATAGACGATGCGCTGCAGCCAGAAGCACATCCAGCATGAGTCCGAGTTGATCGCGGTCACGCTGCCTAGAGAGCAGGGGTGCCAGTGCTGCAGATTAGCAAGGAATTTGGAGAATGAGCCAGATGCCTGTCGCGGAAAGACCCGCTCAATCGCCATTTTATTATGTGTCGTTCATAAAGTCGACGACATCGCCACGAAGATAAGCCAGAATAGACGGCGATGTCGTCCAGGCTGGGTAGCTCTGGCCTCAAGGAATTCCGCGAGGTCGTCCAAGGGTTAGCTCCGAAGAAAACAAAAGGCGGCAGGGTCCAAGCAACATCTTCCGGGCCATCGACCGCGGCAGCTGTGGTCATGATCGAAAGTCAGACCACTCCACTACTAGTTGTTGGGGATCGTAGCAGAAATTAAAAAAATTCTACGCATCACCAAGATCAATCTATGGAGAGACTAGTAACGAGAGAGAGGGGAGTGCATCTTCATACCCTTGAAGATCGCGATGCGGAAGTGTTACAAGAACGCAGATGAAGGAGTCATACTCGCAACGATTCAGATCGCGGTTGATTCCGATCTAAGCGCCGAACAACGGCGCCTCCGCGTTCAACACACGTGCAGCCCGGTGACGTCTCCCGCGCCTTGATCCAGCAAGGAGGAGGGAGAGGTTGGGGAAGACAACTCCAGCAGCAGCACGACGGCGTGGTGGTGGTGGATCAGCGTGGTACTCCGGCAGGGCTTTGCCAAGCACCGCGGAAGGAGGAGGAGGTGTTGGAGATGGGGAGGGCTGCGCCAGGGTTGTGGTGAGGCTGCCCTCCCACCCCCCACTATTTATAGGGGAAGGGGAGAAGGGGCCGGCCCCTCTAGATGAGATCTAGAGGGGGGCGGCGGCCAAGGGAAGGGGGCTCGCCCCCTAAGCCAAGGGGGCGCCCCCTTTAGGGTTTCCCCCCAACCCTAGGCGCATGGGCCCTAGGGGGATGGCGCCCAACCCACTTAGGGGCTGGTTCCCTTCCACATAGAGCCCACAGGGCCCTCCCGGGCAGGTGGACCCTCCCGGTGGACCCCCGGAATCCCTTCGGTGGTCCCGGTACAATACCGGCAAACTCCCGAATACTTCCGGTGACCGTATGATGACTTCCCATATATAAATCTTCACCTCCGGACCATTTCGGAACTCCTCATGACGTCCGGGATCTTATTCGGGACTCCGAACAACATTCGGTAACCCCATATAAACTTTTCCCTATAACCCTAGCGTCATCGAACCTTAAGTGGGTAGACCCTGCGGGTTCGGGAGGCATGTAGACATGACCGAGACATCTCTCCGGTGAATAACCAACAGCAGGATCTGGATACCCATGTTGGCTCCCACATGTTCCACGATGACCTCATCGGATGAACCACGATGTCGGGGATTCAATCAATCCCGTACATAATTCCCTTTGTCTATCGGTATGATACTTGCCCGAGATTCGATCATCGATATCCCTATACCTTGTTCAATCTCGTCACCGGCAAGTCTCTTTACTCGTTCCGTAACACATCATCCCGTGATCAACTCCTTGTTAACATTGAGCTCATTATGATGATGCCTTACCGAATGGGCCGAGATACCTCTCCGTCACACGGAGTGACAAATCCCATTCTCGGTTCGTGCCAACCCAACAGACACCTTCAGAGATACCCGTAGTATGCCTTTATAGCCACCCAGTTACATTGTGACGTTTGGCACACCCAAAGCATTCCTACGGTATCCGGGAGTTGCACAATCTCATGGTCTAAGGAAATGATACTTGACATTAGAAAAGCTTTAGCAGACGAACTACACGATCTTGTGCTATGCTTAGGATTGGGTCTTGTCCATCACATCATTCTCCTAATGATGTGATCCCGTTATCAACGACATCCAATGTCCATGGTCAGGAAACCGTAACCATCTATTGATCAACGAGCTAGTCAACTAGAGGCTCACTAGGGACATGTTGTGGTCTATGTATTCACACATGTATTACGATTTCCGGATAACACAATTATAGCACGAACAATAGACAATTACCATGAACAAGGAAATATAATAATAACCATTTTATTATTGCATCTAGGGCATATTTCCAACAGTCTCCCACTTGCACTAGAGACATTGTGATGAATCAAACACCCATAGAGTTCTGGTGTTGATCATGTTTTGCTCGTGGAAGAGGTTTAGTCAATGGATCTGCGTCATTCAGGTCCGTATGCGCTTTACAAATCTCTGTGTCTCCATCTTGAACATTTTCATGAATGGATTTGAAGCGACGCTTGATATGCCTGGTCTTCTTGTGAAACCTGGGCTCCTTGGCAAGGGCAATCGCTCCAGTGTTGTCACAGAAGAGAGTCATCGGGCCCGACGCATTGGGAACAACTCCTAGGTCGGTAATGAACTCCTTCATCCAGATTTCTTCATGTGCTGCCTCCGAGGCTGCCATGTACTCCGCTTCACATGTACATCCCGCCACGACACTTTGCTTGCAACTGCACCAGTTGACTGCCCCACCATTCAAAATATACACGTATCCGGTTTGCGACTTGGAGTCATCCAGATCTGTGTCGAAGCTAGCATCGACGTAACCCTTTACGACGAGCTCTTCGTCACCTCCATAAACGAGAAACATATCCTTAGTCCTTTTAGGTACTTCAGGATATTCTTGACCGCTGTCCAGTGTTCCATGCCGGGATTACTTTGGTACCTTCCTGCCAAACTTACGGCAAGGTTCACATCAGGTCTGGTACACAGCATGGCATACATAATAGACTCTATGGCCGAGGCATAGGGGATGACACTCATCTTTTCTCTATCTTCTGCCGTGGTCGGGCATTGAGCCGTGCTCAATCTGACACCTTGCAATACAGGCAAGAACCCCTTCTTGGACTGATCCATATTGAACTTCTTCAATATCTTGTCAAGGTATGTGCTTTGCAAAAGACCAATGAGGCGTCTCGATCTATCTCTATAGATCTTGATGCCTAATATGTAAGCAGCTTCTCCAAGGTCCTTCATTGAGAAACACCTATTCAAGTAGGCCTTTATGCTTTCCAAGAATTCTATATCATTTCCCATAAATAGTATGTCATCCACATATAATATGAGAAATGCCACAGAGCTCCCACTCACTTTCTTGTAAACACAGGCTTCTCCATAAGTCTGTGTAAACCCAAACGCTTTGATCATCTCATCAAAACTAATGTTCCAACTCCGAGATGCTTGCACCAGCCCATAGATTGAGCGCTGGAGCTTGCATACCTTGTCAGCATTCTTAGGATCGACAAAACCCTTCCGGCTGCATCATATACGATTCCTCCTTAAGGAAACCATTAAGGAATGCCGTTTTGACGTCCATCTGCCATATCTCATAATCATAGAACGCGGCAATTGCTAACATGATTCGGACGGACTTCAGCTTCGCTATGGGTGAGAAGGTCTCATCGTAGCCAACCCCTTGAACTTGTCGGTAACCCTTAGCGACAAGCCGAGCCTTATAGATGGTCACATTACCATCCACGTCTGTCTTCTTCTCAAAGATTCATTTATTTTCTATGGCTCGCCGATCATCGGTCAAGTCTGTCAAAGTCCATACTTCGTTTTCATACATGGATCCTATCTCGGATTTCATGGCTTCAAGCCATTTGTTGGAATCCGGGCCCGCCATCGCTTCTTCATAGTTCGAATGTTCACCATTGTCTAACAACATGATTTCCAGGACAGGGTTGCCGTACCACTCTGGTGCGGAACGTGTCCTTGTGGACCTACGAAGTTCAGTAGCAACTTGATCTGAAGTTTCATGATCATCATCATTAACTTCCTCTCTAGTCGGTGCAGGCACCACAGAAACATCTTCCTGAGCTGCGCCACTCTCCGGTTCAAGAGGCAGTACCTCATCAAGTTCTACTTTCCTCCCACTTACTTCTTTCGAGAGAAACTCTTTCTCCAGAAAGGATCCATTCTTGGCAACAAAGACCTTGGCTTCGGATCCGAGGTAGAAGGTATACCCTATAGTTTCCTTAGGGTATCCTATGAAGACGCATTTTTCCAATTTGGGTTCGAGCTTTTCAGGTTGAAGTTTTTGACATAAGCATCGCATCCCCAAACTTTCAGAAACGACATCTTAGGTTTCTTCCCAAACCATAATTCATACGGTGCCGTCTCACACTAGTAGAAAAAGGGTCAAATGTGAGACACATTAGTCCCGGTTTGCATTTGAGCCGGCAATAATGTGTCCATTGGTGCCGGTTCAAACAGCTAGGCGGGAGGAGATCTTTAGTACCAGTTCAGTGCGAACCTTTAGTACCGGTTCATGCCACGAATAGGTATTAAAGAGGCAGGGGCCCGGCTAGCCCCTTTAGTACCGGTTCGTGGCATGAACCGGTAGTAAAGAGGTTGTGGCAGGCTGTTTTTAGTCCCACCTTGCTCCCCTAGCAAGATTTTTACCACCTTAAATATGTTACTTCTCAAACTACCACAATCACTTGGTCTTCATTGAACTCTATGTGTAGAATTTGTGGTCACAATATGAGTCTTCACCGGTTTCTAAACCGTTGAGGACTCATATTGACAATTCAGATTGTACACAAAAAGATCATTGATAATCAATGTATTTTTTATGTATATTTTTACATGTTTACGCCCTCATTCTCTCCACTCACTCGGTCTCCCACTCAATCCCCCGTGCCGGTCCTCCCCCGCCGGCCGCCCCTCACTCTCTCCACTCACTTCAAAACTGGATGCACTTCATGTACAAACTGGACAATCTCTTTTGGAGTATCAGGGTTTCGGATGAGAACTCATCTGTTACACGGGCACTTCAATGTTTTTTAAACTTATTTGAACTCTAGACTATGTTTGCGTTCAGTATGCAGCATTCAAAGCGACATCATCAATTTCCAACACGTTCTGACATCATTTGCTGTTTTTCAGTCATTTACCGATTTGTTTAGAGAGCTAAATGACCGTGAAATTGAAAATCGCTACAAAATGAACTTTGAAAATGTTGGAACTTGGCATGGTATCATCATTTCACCTGCATAGCATGTGCAAAAGAGTAGAGTGGGTCACGGCAAAAACTGGACGCTTCGTGTACAAACTGGACAATCTCTTTTGGAGTATCAGGATTTCGGACGAGAACTCATCTGTTACATGGGCACTTCAATGTTTTTTAAACTTATTTGAACTCCAGACTATTTTTGCGTTCAGTATGCAGCATTCAAAGCGATGTCATTAATTTCCAACACGTTCTGACTTCATTTGCTGTTTTTTCAGTCATTTACCGATTTGTTTTGAGAGCTAAATGACCGTGAAATTGAAAATCATTACAAAATGAATTCTGAACATGTTGGAACTTGGCATGGTATCATCATTTCACCCGCATAGCATGTGCAAAAGAGTAGAGAGGGTCACGGCAAAAACTGGACGCACTTCGTGTACAAACTGGACAATCTCTTTCGGAGTATCAGGGTTTCAGACGAGAACTCATCTGTTACGTGGGCACTTCAATGTTTTTTAAACTTATTTGAACTCCAGGCTATTTTTGCATTCAGTATGCAGCATTCAAAGTGACGTCATTAATTTCCAACACGTTCTGACATCATTTGCTGTTTTTCAGTCATTTACCGATTTGTTTAGAGAGCTAAATGACCGTGAAATTGAAAATCACTACAAAATGAACTCTGAAAATGTTGGAACTTGGCATGGTATCATCATTTCACCCGCATAGCATCTGCAAAATAGTAGAGAGGGTCACAGCGAAAACTGGACGCACTTCGTTTACAAACTGGACAATCTCTTTCGGAGTATCAGGGTTTCGGACGAAAACTCATCTGTTACACGGGCATTTCAATGTCTTTTAAGCTTATTTGAACTCCAGACTATTTTTGCATTCAGTATGCAGCATTCAAAGCGACGTCATCAATTTCCAACACGTTCTGACATCATTTGCTGTTTTTCAGTCATTTATCGATTTGTTTAGAGAGCTAAATGACGTGAAATTGAAAATCACTACAAAATGAACTCTGAAAATGTTGGAACTTGGCATGGTATCATCATTTCACCCGCATAGCATGTGCAAAAGAGTAGAGAGGGTCACGGTGAAAACTGGACACACTTCGTGTACAAACTGGACAATCTCTTTCGGAGTATCAGGGTTTCAGACGAGAACTCATCGGTTACACGGGCACTTCAATGTTTTTTAAACTTATTTGAACTCCAGACTATTTTTGCATTCAGTATGCAGCATTCAAAGCGACGTCATCAATTTCCAACACGTTCTGACATCACTTGCTGCTTTTCAGTCATTTACCAATTTGTTTAAAGAGTTAAATGACCGTGAAATTGAAAATCACTACAAAATGAACTCTGAAAATGTTGGAACTTGGCATGGTATCATCATTTCACCCGCATATCATGTGCAAAAAAGTAGAGAGGGTCACGGCGAAAACTAGACGCGCCGTGTACAAACCGGACAATCTCTTTGAGTATCGTGGTTTGAGACGAGAACTCATCTGTTACACGGGCACTTCAATGTTTTTTAAACTTATTTGAACTCCACACTATTTTTGCGTTCAGTATGCAGCATTCAAAGCGACGTCATTAATTTCCAACACATTCTGACATCATTTGCTGTTTTTCAGTCATTTACCAATTTGTTTAGAGAGCTAAAGCAAAAATATTCACAATGAAACTAAATACAGCAAAACAACTACTTAGAAATAAATAGAAGAAAATAAATAAAACATAAAAGAAATAACTATATAAAAATTTACTAAAAAATAAATATAAGAAAATAAATAATGCAGAAAAGATAAAAACTATATAAAAAATTGTTGGGGCGCTGCCCAGTGGGCCTGCCAGACCTAGGGTGTGCAAATTCAGGCCCAGAAGGGCCAACAGCCTCGCAGGGCAGCGCGCCATAGTTAGGCCGAGAAGCCTGCTATATACAGAAGTTCGAAGAAGAAGCTGCAGCTGGGTTTATAAACCAGTGCGGCTGCCCTGCGCTCGGCGAGGTGGGACTAAACATTGTGCACCGCGGTTGGCAACGCACAACCATTAGTACCGGTTGGTGGCTCCAACCGGTACTAATGCGTGGGCCTTTGGTACCGGTTGGAGTCATGAACCGGTACTAAAGGGGGTCGTTTCCCGCCGCTTGACCCGGCAAAAATTGGCCTTTAGTAACGGTTGGTGGCTCCAACAGGTACTAAAGGCCCCTCCTATATATATGGGATAAGGATTTCCCCTCTGGTCCATGGTCTCCATGGCGTGGGAGGGGCGAGAGCCCCTCCGAGATTGGATCTGTCTCTCTGTCTCTCTCTGTTTCTGCCTCCGCGTCTGCTGCCCTTTCACCGTTTCATGTATATATGGAGATCTGTAACTCCGATTGTAATGAAACCTTCGCCCAGATATTTTTTCAAAAAATAGCTTTCTTGCGGCCGAAGAAGGGCATCAAAGGCCTTACGGGTGGCCCACGAGGGTAAGGGCGCGCCTGCTTGGAGTGGGCGTGGGCCCCACCCTCGTGGCCACCTTGGGCACCGTTTTGCGTTGATTTTACTTCCCAAAAATCACAAATATTCCAAAATAATTCTCCGTCCGTTTTTATCCTGTTTGGACTCCGTTTGATATGGGGTTTCTGCGAAACATAAAACATGCAACAAACAGGAGGCGCCTTGAGCCTTTGGATCAATATGTTAGTCCCAAAAATAGTATAAAAAGTTGCCAAAGTATATGAAAGTTGAATAATATTGGCATGGAACAATAAAAAATTATAGATACGACGGAGACGTATCAGCATCCCCAAGCTTAATTCCTACTCGTCCTCGAGTAGGTAAATGATAAAAAAGATAATTTTGATGCTACCTAGCATAATCTTGATGATGCATCTAATCATGGCATGAATATTAAGATACAAGTGATTCAAAGCAATAGTCTATCATTTGACATAAAAACAATAATACTTCAAGCATACCAACCAAGCAATTATGTCTTATCGAAATAACATAGCCAAAGAAAGCTCATCCCTACAAAATCATATAGTCTGGCTATGCTCCATCTTCACCACACAAAGCATTCAAATCATGCACAACCTCGATGACAAGCCGAGCAATTGGTTCATACTTTTTAACGCACTTCAGCCTTTTCAACCCTCACGCAATACATGAGCGCAAGCCATGGATATAGCACTATAGGTGGAATAGCATATGATGATGGAGGTCGTGTGGAGAAGACAAAAAAGGAGATAGTCTCACATCGACGCGGCTAATCAATGGGCTATGGAGATGCCCATCAATTGATGTCAATGTGAGGAGTAGGGATTGCCATGCAACGGATGCACTAGAGCTATAAGTGTATGAAAGCTCAAACTGGAAACTAAGTGGGTGTGCATCCAACTTGCTTGCTCATGAAGACCTCGGGCATTTGAGGAAGCCCATCATCGGAATATACAAGCCAAGTTCTATAATGAAAATTCCCACTAGTATATGAAAGTGATAACTCAAGAGACTCTCTATATGAAGAACATGGTACTACTCTGAAGCACAAGTGTGGTAAAAGGATAGTAACATTGCCCCTTCTCTCTTTTTCCCTCATTTTTTGTTTTTGTTTTTTTCTCCCTTTTTTTGGTGGTCTTCTTTGGCCTCTTTTATTTATTTTTAAAGACCGGAGTCTCATCCCGACTTGTGGGGGAATCATAGTCTCCATCATCCTTTCCTCACTGGGGCAATGCTCTAATAACGATGACCATCACACTTTTATTTACTTACAACTCATATTACAACTCGATACTAGAACAAAGATATGACTCTATATGGATGCCTCCGGCGGTGTACCGGGATGTGCAATGATCTAGCATAGCAAAGATATCAAAAAACGGACAAGCCATGAAAACATCATGCTAGCTATCTTACAATCATGCAAAGAAATATGACAATAAATGCTCAAGTCATGTATATGATGATGATGGAAGTTGCATGACAATATATCTCGGAATGGCTATGGAAATGCCATGATAGGTAGGTATGGTGGCTGTTTTGAGGAAGATATAATGAGGCTTATGTGTGATACAGCATATCGTATCACGGGGTTTGGATGCACCGGCGAAGTTTGCACCAACTCTCGAGGTGAGAAAGGGCAATGCACGGTACCGAAGAGGCTAGGAATGATGGAAGGGTGAGAGTGCGTATAATCCATGGACTCACATTAGTCATAAAGAACTCATATACTTATTGCAAAAGTTTATTAGCCCTCGAAGCAAACTACTACTACGCATGCCCCTAGGGGGATAGATTGGTAGAAAAATACCATCGCTCGTCCCCGGCCGCCACTCATAAAGAAAGCAATGAAAGAACACCTCATGCTCCGACTTCGTTACATAATGGTTCACCATACGTGCATGCTACGGGACTTGCAAACCTCAACACAAGTATTTCTCAATTTCACAATTACTCAACTAGCACGACTCTAATATCACCAGCTTTATATCGCAAAACTATTGCAAGGAATCAAACATATCATATTCAGTGATCTACAAGTTTTATGTAGGATTTTATGACTAACCATGTGAATGACCAATTCCTCTCATCTCTCTAAATAGGTATAAGTGAAGCAAGAGAGTTTAATTATTTCTACAAAAGATATGCCCATGCTCTAACAAATATAAGTGAAGCAAAATAGCATTCTACAAATGGCGGTTTTCTATGTGAAGAGAAACAGGCAATCCAAACTTCAAATGATATAAGTGAAGCACATGAGGCATTCTATAAAGCCATACTCAAAAGATATATGTGAAGTGCATAGAGCATTCTATAAATCAACCTAGGACTATCTCATACCAGCATGGTGCATAAAAGAAAAATGAAAACCAAATGCAAAAGACGCTCCAAGATTTGCACATATCACATGAATGAAATGAATCCGAAAACATACCGATATTTGTTGAAGAAAGAGGGGATGCCTTCCGGGGCATCCCCAAGCTTAGACGCTTGAGTCTCCTTGAATATTTACTTGGGGTGCCTCGGGCACCCCCAAGCTTGAGCTCTTGCCTCTCTTCCTTCCTCTCACATCGAGACCTTCTCGATCATCAAAACTTCATCCACACAAAACTTCAACAGAAAACTCGGTAAGATCCGTTAGTATAATAAAGCAAATCACTACTCTAAGTACTGTTACAAACAAATTCATATTTTGTTTTTGCATTGTGTCTACTTTAGTATAACTTTTCCATGGCTTAATCCACTTATATAAATCGATAGTTTCATCAAAACAAGCAAACTATGCATCAAAAAACAGAATCAGTCTAAAACAGAACAGTCTGTAATAATCTGAAAATTCACCATACTTATGATACTTGAAAAATTCTGCCAAAATTAGGAAAAATAAACAATTTTTATAGAAATACATTGCAAAAAAAATCAGAAACATTTGACGTTCCAGTAAAAAACGTAAAATCGCGCACTACAACCAAAGTTTCTGTCCTGCACCGTACAAGTATTGTAAACATCCTAAAGGAAAACCTTGGCACATTATTTTTATAATACATTGGAATTGTACAAGGGGATAATTATGTTTGTTGAAAAGTTTCTGTAATCAAGATTCACAAAGTTTCCGTGAGCATGAACAAAGTTCAAGGAGCTCTCCCATTTCAACAATGCTTGTCTTTCTCACTTTCGCTTTTCTTTTTTGAAAAAGTTTGGGTTCCCCTCTTTATTTTGGTTGTTTTTAAACTATATGAAAGCACACAACATAAATAAATGACTCTCTAAAACTTTCGGGTTGTCTCCCTGGCAGCGCTTTCTTTAAAGCCATTAAGCTAAACATATAGTGCTCAAGTAATGGATCCACCCGGATCCCAAGGTATATCAAATACAATTTTAATTAAAAATGATTTGTGATTTAGTAGTGAGCACAAAGTAACATATATCATGCAACAACGAAGTCTAACTCTCTTCCTATGCATCGACATGTCATAAAAGAACAATTCATGCACACAAAGTAAATGCCAATGCATAGTATAAACAGTTTCTTGCAATTTTGTCATGTGGGAAACATAGAGAGGTGGAGATATAGTTCCGCTCACATAATAATTGCAAGTAGGAGCAGCAAGCACATGCATATTATATCTATCAAAATCATCATGTGCAACGGTAAAAGGCAACCCATCAATATAATCCTTAATAAGGGCAAACTTCTCAAATATGGAATATTCGGGAGAATTCAAAAAGATAATAGGACTATCATGCGTGGGTGCAATAGCAACAATTTCATGTTTAACATAAGGAACTATAGCAAGTTCATCTCCATAAGCATAATTCATATTGGCATCTTGGCCACAAGCTTAGCAAGCATCATCAAAAAGGGATATTTCAGAAGAATCAAAGGGATCATAACAATCATCATAGAAATCATCCTTCGGTAAGCACGAAGAGAAATTAAACAATGTCTGAGTTGAAGAGTTACTCTCATTTGAAGGTGGGCACGGGTGATCAATCCGCTCTTCCTCCTTTTGTTCTTCGCTCCCCTCCTCATCCTTTTCATCCAATGAGCTCACAGTTTCATCAACTTCTTCTTCCATAGATTCCTGCAAAATATTAATCTCTTCCTGGACAGCGGAGACTTTCTCAATAAGTGCATTAATATCGGAATTGTATTCATAATTCTCAGCAATATTTGCGGATAGCTAAATTTTCAGGTCTATAAAAAGCATCACCAAAATCTTCAAACTCTTTAAACATAGATTCAATTTCATAAGCACCCATAAAAGCAACAAATTCTTCTATTTGTTCAACATCATAGTAATCATATATACCATTAGCATAAGAAGCTAAGGTTTTATTATCATTAAATTTACATGAAAAGGGAAGGTGTGGAGCCTTCATCCTAGAGCAACAAGTATAATCATATCTCAAGCATAGTTGCCTAGCATACCACTTCAATATATGAATTTGATCCCATAATAGTTTCCCTTTTTGTGTCAAGCGATAATCCCTAAAGTATTCACGTTGATCCAACGTTACTCCCATTACATAATTGAATGGGGTTTTCTCAGGATTATTAAAGTAGTACATAATATCTTTCACATAACCAGCATCGAGGGTTTTAGGAGGTTCCCCATCTCCATGAGCAGCAAGTACACCTATTTTTTTTGGTATTTCGTGTTCCATATCCATAACTAAAGATAAAGAACAAATAAGAACAACAAATAAAAATTACTTAGTGATAAAGCAATCAAGCACACACGAGAATATTCACCCCATGCTATTGCTCCCCGGCAACGGCGCCAGAAAAAGGTCTTGATAACCCACAAGTATAGGGGATCAATTGTAGCCTCTTTCGATAAGTAAGAGTGTCGAACCCAACGAGGAGCTAAAGGTAGAACAAATATTCCCTAAAGTTCTATCGACCACCGATACAACTCTACGCACGTTTGACGTTCGCTTTACATAGAACAAGTATGAAACTAGAAGTACTTTGTAGGTGTTGTTGGATAGGTTTGCAAGAATATAAAGAGAACGTAAATAAAAACTAGGGGCTGTTTAGGTAAAGAAGCAATAAAGTAAATATAGCGAGTGTGGAAAAGTGGTGGTAGGAGTTGCGCAATTGTCCCTAAGCAATTGACTACTTTACTAGACCGATAGCAAGTTTCATGTGGGAGAGGCACTGCTAGCATGTCATCCCTTACTTGGAATTCTATGCACTTATGATTGGAACTATTAGCAAGCATCCACAACTACTAACGTTCATTAAGGTAAAACTCAACCATAGCATTAAGATATATTGGTCCCCCTTCAATCCCGTATGCATCAATTTCTATGCTAGGTTGAAGCTTCTGTCACTCTTGCCCTCCCATACATAGTTCTATCAACATACAACTAACCCTATTGTCGTGGAAATGTCACGGCAGATGTCCTCTTGCAAGGACTTAGTCGTGGAGCCATCGCAACTAGGAAGCTTAAAGGGGTTAATCGGGACAAAGGACACGAGAGAGGTTTTATACTAGTTCGGCCCCTTACGGTGAAGGTAAAGCCTACGTCTAGTTGGGTTGGTATTGCTAGGGTTTCGATGACCAGGGAGCAAAATACGCTATGCCCGGCTCTCAATTAGATGTTACCTGCCCTAAGCCGCCAGCGGGTCATCCCCTTATATACTCGGGTTGACGCCCTCCGGCCTACAGAGTCCCGGTCGGCTCATAAACAGTGTCCGGCTCGGTGACTAGTTAATCCTGCCTTATAATACAAGTCATGCCATTACGGCGGTTTATCACTACGGGCCTTAAGTCGCCTGTGGGCCTTAGACCCTTTATTGAATCGCCATCTTCATGCTTGATCTTGGGCTCTGAATCACCTTTGCGTAACCCGGCCCCTCCTGGGCGGCTTACACAAATAGTTATATCCCCAACATTAGGCCCCAGATTGATTTGAACCGGTTCATGTCAATCTTGAAATACCTTAAAGAAAGGCCTTACATCTTACGTGCATGCGTAAAGGTTATAACCCGCCGTGACGTCATCTTCTGAATCCGTGACCACCCGTCGTGACGTCATCTTCTATTAAATGCATATTTTACTCCATCATATCTTTAACGGATCTTTATCTTTACTGACCATTCCGAAAATCGAGGCGTCGGAGTCGTTGGATAATGATGCTTGGCCTCCTCGTTTCTCGTGCTTTCTCAGTCGGCCCTTCTTTATAAATAGCACGACCCCTAGGTCTTTTTCCATTCTTCCCCTTCAGTTGTCTTCTTCCTTTCGCGACCCCGCTGCTGCTCAAGCTCCTCCGCCGCCGTCGCAGCAGAGCACCGCACCTTCATCAACCTTGGCCTCTGCATCGACCTGAACCGTCCAGATATCCGTAACGAACCCCCGCAACAAGTCTCCATCTGTAAGTTTTCTTCTTCCTTGTAGCTCAGATCCACATTAGGATTCTCGAGTTCCTCGGTGTTCTTCGTTGTTCGTTATGAACCCCTCATAGATTTCTCCACCGCAGCCTGATTCGATCTATAAGAGAGTAAAAAACTCATGCAGTAGCTGTCCGCCCCCTTTTAAAATGTAAACAAACCCCTTTTCACTTGCATAGAGGCCTCATTCAAGCTTATGAACTCATCTGTACTGGCTTTAGGTCTGGAATATTTTCTTTTTTTGGAACGACCATTTGATCCAAAATAATAACTGCAACTTGTGAAACCTGTTTGTTCCATACTTAGTCAAAAATATGTTTCTGTCAGATCCACTTAGCCACAGCGACTCTCACCGACGGTTTAAAAAGACAATACTGATTGATAGCCTTTGCCGACTTCTGGCGGTATTAGAGTAACTTAACTACTTCTGATATTCATAGCGGCTTAACTTACCAGATATAATTAGCCATATGTCATTAGGCCCCTTCGTAAGCCGCCATATTGAATATAATTTGAAATGTCTTCCTCCGGGTTAAACTGAACCGGAAATTTTTTATTTTGTTTATAGGCTTTCATCTGCATAATGGCACCCAAGGCTCCCAAAGCACCTGTGACCTGTAACTAGGTCAAGTCCATTGTTACTGAAAACACCTTGTCTGATTTTGTGAAGACTGGCTATCTGCCCGAGAAAGAAGTCATGTCCTATCGTGCTCCTAAGCCGTCAGAAGAAAAACCTCAACCCAAGGAGGGGGAAGTGATCGTGTTTACTGATCATATGAACCGGGGCTTTTCTCCACCCGGCTCAAAATTCTTCAGGGATGTTTTACACCTTTTTGACCTCCGACCTCAAGATATCATGCCCAACTCTGTGTCAAATATTTGAACCTTCCAAGTCTTTTGCGAGGTGTATCTTGGAGAAGAACCCAGCCTATTACTTTTCAGAGAACTGTTTTATTTAAACCGCCAGAATGAACGTGCCAACAGGCCCAGCCTGGAAGTTGGTGGTATCTCCATTCAGCGACGGAGGGACTGCCTTTTCCCATATGCTGAACTGCCAAGTCACCCTAAGGATTGGAACCAGACGTGGTTCTATTGTCAGGATACTTCTCTGGCCGATAAAAACCCGTTGCCCGGCTTTCGCGCTCTGCGCCTCGAATCAAACCATCCACTGCTGGACAAGTTAACTGCTGTTGAGCGTCTACAACTTGCTCCCACGATAAAGAAAATCAAAGCTCTCTTGGGGAACGGCTTAGATGGCATTGATTTGGTCCGAGTCTGGATCTCATGGTGGGTGATTCCGTTAAGCCGTCGCCCCAGCTTGATGTGTACTTACACATGTGAAAAGGATGACTAGCTGCGTCATTGTCCTGATGATTTACCTGATGACATGGTTGAAGCCACGATCCAATCTCTTTTGAAAGAGGGCTCAGTGGTCAGCAACACCTTCGGCTTACTTCCATTCTACAAGGATAATCCGACTCCTGCAGTAAGTCATCAATCTAAAAATTTACTCTTTTTGTGGAACGCATTGCTCTTACTCATAACCTTTTCTCATTATTCGCAGGCAAATGAAAAATTCTGGAAGGTCAAATATGATCATGAAGCTGCCAAACGGGCCAGAGCGGCCAAGAGAGCCGAGAGGAGAACGCCAAAGCAGGAACCCAGAGGAAGAAAAAGCCAAGTGCTTCAGATTTTCTCAAACTGGATGACTCCTCTGATGATGAAGAAGAGGTAATCCTTAACTCCCTTGATTCCTTTACCATCGTCTTATTGACATTAATTTCCTTCAGGAGGATACGGGAAATAGCCAAGCAGTTGAGGAAGAGGTAACTATAATTTCCTCCGACTCCGAGCCTTTGCCAAGGCAGAAAGTCCGAAGAGTGACCCGAAAAGTAAGATTTTCACGTCCTTTAGCTTACCAAGATCCCCAGTTTCTTTTGAAGCAACAGACTCATGAGAACCGGAGGCAGAACCGGACCAGCAAAGACGCGGAACTCTCCTCCGGCTTACCTGACGTAATAAGGAAACGTCGTGCTGAGGTTATCTCCGATTTATGTTATTTTTTACCTTTGGCGGGTTTCATTCGTCAACCCCTCAATTCATCTGACTCAAACTATCAGGATACTTCACCTTCCTCCGGCGAATCCATGCAATCCAACATGCCGGCTTGAAAAACTGCTCCAGGGTAATGTTAACTTGTTTACCTTTATGCTTATCTTACTCATGTTTTTTTTACTAACCCTTCTGATTTGCACACAGCGTACAAGTGAAGCCCAGCAAAAGGGTGAAGAAAAATAAGCCAGCCGAAAAACCGGTCGTGACTGACCCAAAACTCGAAACAACCGTTCCTGACACCTCCACACATGAGCCGCCACCTGAACCGGCCCATGATATTCCAGCACCAACTTCTGATCTGCCTGCCGAATAGACTCTCAACAGTTCTGATAACCCGGAGGTTCCTAGCCCGACAAAAACAGATGACCCGGAAGTCGAGATTCTTAAGACTCAGTTTGTTGAACCGGGAAGACCCACTGTACTTGCTAAGTGCTCTGCCAAGGAAGAACTTTTGGAGCGCCGAAAAGCCAAGCTGGACGTCACTGATTATACTCATCTCAGTATTGGAGAAATTGTCTCTGGCTATATAAGTCAAGTGCACAACAGCCTTGACCTAGAAGTTTATACGGTGAAGCAAATACACCAAAAATCTAAGGTATGACTTTTGTTGCTATTCTTTATTCCTCCTTACTATACCAGCCCCCAAGTCTATTGCTTATGAGAAAAAAAATATGCTGTAGACTTAGAATCCGCTTAGCACTGCTTGTCAGACGCCTGGCTTATCCTATAACACTTGAAGGCCAGCTGTAAAAGAAGATATTTGAACCGACGTAGTATAATACTTTGAACTGCAATATGCATTAGCCCCCAAGTGCCAAGTAACTTTTGCTTGCAAAGTGCTTGGGACTTAATTTCCATGAACCGCCGCAGTAATTCAGAGTTCTTCTGCATACATTAGCCCCCAGGTGTCAAGTATCTTTGCTTGCAAAGTGCTTGAGACTTAATGCTATATTATAACAATGGTGACGGTAGCCCGGCTTTGATTCAGGCCACCATAAGTCAATTTGAGTCGGAGATTGCTGATTTGAAGAGTCGCCTGGCAGCTCAAGAGACTGAAATCCAAAAGGCCAACTCCAAATTTGAGTTTAGCGTATCTGAACAAGAGAAATTGAAGAAAAGCTTTGAAGCTGATAAGAAGTTATGGGCTGATGAAAAGGCCTCCTTGGTCACCCGACAGAGAAAGCAGAAGCGGCTCTCGCAGACACAACGACTGAGTTAACTGGCTTAAAACACCATATATCTCAGATGGCCTCAGCAATCTTTGGTAAGCTATTCTGCCAGTGTTAAATACTGTAAATCTTTTTCCGACAAGTACCTTGTTTGTCATCTCCGGCTCACATGATGTGTGTTAATGCAGGCCCCAGGAGCTCTAATATGAACCAGAACATGTTAACAAAGCTGAAGGCGGTTTATACATTGGTGGAACAACTCTACGTCGGGTCACAACGTGCTTTAGCCGTTGTGGCTTTGTCAAATGACGTTCCCAATCTCCTGGCTGATGTATTGAAACGGCTTGGTGTGCTCCCTCAACGGATCCAAGAATTAAGACGTGCTTCTGCAAGAGCCGGAGCCATAGCCGCCTTAAGTCGGGCCAAGGCATGGTTACCAGAGCTGGACCCGGCCGAAATCTCCCTTGGATATCCAAGCTTTAAGGACTTCACCGCCTGCGTGAAGGAAATACGCCCTGTGGCCACTCTGATCGGGAATGACACGGATCTCACCAAGTACCAACCGGGTTACGACAGCCAAAATCAGAGGATCGCAACGCCACATTATGATGCGGTCAGCTTGATCCCTCCAATTCGTAAGCATACCTTCACCCCGGAAGTCGATCCGGCCGGCTTAATTGATGATGAAGCTGAATTTGAAGCTTTGAGTGTCATTGACTGGTCATCATCAACCTTCCAGGACAGGGCAGCCGACGGAGGAGCGGGAAGGGATGACCCGGAAATTTCAGGCCAACAAAATGAGTGATCCGTCGGGCGTCTTATTTTTATGCCTTGTAAAAAACAATGATCCATTATCCAGACTCGGGGAGTCTTGTAATAAGGTAGAAGAAAGACTTGACTTTGTCGTGCCATCGCGCACGTTTGAGGCGCTCAACACTTGTTCAAGCCGCCGTCGTTATATTCTTCCGGTTTATATTGATCTTCTGCTTTTAGTTGCCCTGCATACAGAACAAAAACGCAAGTCCCTTAGCGGTTTACCGCATGGCGGGTCATATGTTTTACAGGTAACCCAGAATATGAATCAAAAAAGCATAAAAACCGGTTCTCGATTATATTTTTTAAGACATAATCATAACATCATACCTCTAATCCGTTGATTACCTTGCCGGCTTACGCGACCCGAACAATGAGGGTAAGCTTTTTAATCCTGAAACCTTGCACATAGGATGCTTCTTATGCACCAACAACTGTATTTGAGCAAAAGTAAGCCGGTGGGATAAAAATCACCCCATAAGTGCTTTCAGAAAAAGATCTGCAAACCGTCAAACAATTGTGATTTGCAAAGTTTTATAAGAGATAGATAAAATTCAAACGCTGCTGATTCGAATACGATCAGTAAACCGTTCCAAAGGGGTTAATCTTAGATTCGGATACGATCATATAGCCCCCAGTGGCTCTGATGATGCCGATCAAGTGGGTATCGACAGCTATGTTCTCTTTGGTTCGAATACGACCTATGTTTGAACAGGAAGCCCCCAAGTGACCACAAGAGTTGTTTAATGACGCTGATTCGAATACGATCCACGTCAGACCCAAAGGGGTTGAGCTATGATTCAGATATGATCAAGAATCCCCCTAGTGGGTTTGGCAGTATGCCGATCAAGAGGGTATCGACAGCTATGTTCTCTTTGGTTCGAATATGACCTATGTTTGAACAGGAAGCCCCCTAGTGATCATGGCTAGATTCAGATATGATCATAAGTCGTACCAAAGGGAAAGCCGGATTCAAATATGATCCGCTCCCTATTGGATGTTTCAACAACATAATAAGGAAGACATGTAAACATTTGAGGATGAAAAGGACGGAGGTCCTGCTTTATTGCTTTTCATAATATATACATCTCAAAATATATGTACATCCTGAGAGCCGGTGGCTCAAGTATAGTAAGGCCGAAGATGAGCGATATTCCACGGCCGACGGGTTTCCTCCTTCGATTTACGTGAGTCTTTGTGTTCTCGAACATCGATGAGGTAATATGACCCGTTGTTCAGGTTCTTGCTGACCACAAAGGGTCCTTCCCAAGGGGGAGATAGCTTGTGCATATCGGATTGATCTTGGATGAGCCGGAGCACCAAATCACCTTCCTGAAAGGTTCTGGACCTAACCCGGCGACTGTGGTAGCGGCGCGGGTCTTGATGGTAAATCGCCGAGCGGGCTATTGCCAAGTCTCACTCTTCATCCAACAAATCAAGTGCATCTTGACGAGCTCGTTCATTATCAGCTTCAACGTAAGCCGCCACGCGGGGAGAGTCATGACGGATGTCACTTGGCAGGACCGCCTCTGCTCCGTACACCATGAAGAAAGGTGTATAACCCGTAGATCTGTTAGGTGTAGTGTTGATACTCCAAATCACAGAGGGTAATTCCTCCAGCCAACAACCCGGCGTCCGCTGTAAGGGGACCAAGAGCCAGGGTTTTATACCTTTCAAGATCTCTTGATTGGCTCTTTCTGCTTGACCATTGGATTGAGGATGAGCTACCGCCGAAACATCAAGCCGAATATGTTCTCGTTGACAGAACTCTTCCATAGCACCTTTGGAGAGATTAGTGCCATTATCATTTATGATGCTGTGTGGAAAACCAAAGCGAAAAATCACCTTTTTTCATGAACTGAACCGCTGTGGCTGCATCACACTTACTGACCGGCTCTGCCTCAACCCACTTTGTAAATTTATCCACCGCCACTAGGAGGTGAGTCTTTTTATCCTTAGACCTTTTGAAAGGCCCGACCATATCAAGCCCCCAGACTGCAAATGGCCAAGTAATTGGAATCATCTTCAATTCTTGAGCCGGCACATGAGCTCGTCGTGAAATTTTTTGATAACCGTCACATTTACTGACCAGATCTTCCTCGTCAGCATGAGCCGTGAGCCAATAAAAACCATGACGGAAAGCCTTGGCCACAAGAGATTGTGAGCCGGCATGATGACCACAATCGCCTTCATGGATCTCCCGAAGTATTTCCTGACCTTCCGCAGGCGATACACAACGTTGAAACGCCCCAGTGACACTGCAATGATGCAGCTCACCATGAACAATTGTCATGGACTTAGACCGCCGGATGATTTGTCTTGCCAAGGTCTCATCCTCAGGCAACTCTCACCGGGTCATGTAAGCCAAATATGGCACTGTCCAATCCGGGATGGCATGAAGAGCTGCCACCAACTGTGCTTCCGGGTCTGGAACAGCTAAGTCCTCCTCTATGGTTAACTTGACAGAAGGATTATGCAAAACATCCAAAAAGGTGTTAGGGGTACTGGCTTACGTTGAGATCCCAGTCGGCTTAAAGCATCAGCCGCCTCATTCTTCCTTCGATCAATGTGCTCCACTTGATAACCCTTGAAATGCCCAGCTACAGCATCAACTTCATGACGATAAGCCGCCATGAGGGGGTCCTTGGAGTCCCACTTGCCTGACACCTGTTGAGCCACGAGATCCGAGTCACGCAAACACCTTACCCGGCTCAAATTCATCTCTTTGGCCATCCAAAGACCATGGAGTAAGGCCTCATATTCAGCTGCATTATTAGTACAAGGAAACATGAGACGGAGCACATAACAAAATTTGTCACCTCGAGGGGAAGCTAAAACGAATCCAGCCCCCGAGCCTTCCAACTGCTTGGATCCATCAAAATGAATAGTCCAATAGGTGTTATCCGTCTTCTCCTCAGGTGTCCGCAGCTCTGTCCAATCATTGATGAAGTACACCAGTGCTTGAGATATAATAGCAGTGCGTGGCACATACTTCAAACCATGAGGCCCAAGCTCAATGGCCCACTTGGCGACTCATCCTGTGGCCTCTCTATTCTGGATGATGTCTCCCAAAGGAGCCGAGCTTACCACAGTGATGGGGTGACCCTGGAAGTATTGCTTAAGCTTCCGGCTCACCATGAATACCCCATAAACAAGCTTCTGCCAATGCAGATATCTTTGCTTAGACTCAATGAGCACCTCACTGATGTAGTAAACCGGTCGTTGAACCGGATGCTCCTTGCCAGCTTCCTTGCGCTCCACCACAATTGCAACAATGACAGCACGTGAGTTAGCAGCCACGTATAATAGCAGCGGCTCTTTATCAATGGGAGCCGCAAGAATCGGCGGTTCAGACAACTTTCTCTTTAAATCTTCAAAGGCAGCATTAGCAGCATCACTCCAGACAAACCTGTCTGTTTTCTTCATTAGCTGATATAGCGGTATGGCCTTCTCACCTAACCCGCTTATGAACCGGCTTAAAGCAGCGATACGACCCGCCAGTCGCTGAACATCATTGATGCACACCGGTTTAGCCAAAGAGGTGATTGCCTTGATCTTCTCCGGATTAGCCTCAATACCTTTGTTAGAGACCAAAAAACCCAAAAGTTTGCCTGCTGGCACACCGAACACACATTTGGCCGGGTTAAGCATCATCTTATAGACCCAGAGATTATCAAAGGTTTCCTTCAGATCATCTATCAAGGTTTCCTTCTCTCTGGACTTCACCACTTTATCATCCACATAGGCGTGAACATTGCGCCCAATCTGATTGTGGAGACAGTTCTGTACACACCGCTGGTAAGTCGCATGGGCACTCTTGATCCCAAAAGGCATAGACACATAGCAGAAGGCTCCAAACGGAGTAATGAAGGCCGTCTTCTCCTGGTCCTTAACTGCTATCTTGATCTGATTATAACCAGAATAAGCATCCAAAAGCTCAAGCGCTCACAACCCGCCGTAGCATCAATGATTTGATCAATATGGGGGAGAGCAAAAGGATCAGCCGGACAAGCTTTATTTAAGTCCGTGTAATCCACACACATCTGCCAGGTGCCATTCTTCTTAAGTACAAGCACCGGGTTAGCCAACCACTCAGGGTGAAAAACTTCAACAATAAACCCGGCCGCCAAGAGCCGGGCCACCTCCTCACCAATAGCTTTCGTGCTCTCTTCGTTGAATCGCCAAAGAAACTGCCTGACCGGCTTAAACTTCGGATCAATATTAAGAGTGTGCTCAGCGGTTCCCTCGGTACACCCGACATGTCAGAAGGTTTCCATGCAAAGATGTCCCGATTCTCACGGATGAACTCGATGAGCACGCCTTCCTATTTAGGATCCAGATTGGCACTGATGCTGAATTGTTTAGATGAGTCGCCTGGAGTAAAATCAACAAGCTTGGTTTCATCACCTGACTTAAACTTCATCGCCGGGTCATGCTCTGTGGTCGGCTTCTTCAGAGGTGTCATATCCGCCGGGTCAATGTTGTCTTGATAAAATTTTAGCTCCTCAGCTGCGCAAACAGACTCGGCGTAAGCCGCATCGCCCTCCTCACATTCCAGGGCTATCTTTCGACTCCCATGCACAGTAATAGTGCCCTTGTGACCCGGCATCTTGAGCTGCAAGTAAACATAACACGGTCATGCCATGAACTTGGCGTAAGCCGGCCGACCAAACAGAGTGTGATAAGGGCTTTTGATTTTGACCACCTCAAAGGTTAATTTCTCAGCCCTAGAATCATATTGATCTCCAAAGGCCACCTCCAGCTCAATCTTTCCAACTGGGTATGCCGACTTACCAGGCACCACTCCGTGGAAAACGGTGTTGGATGTCTTCAAATTTTTGTCAGTGAACCCCATACGTCGAAAGGTCTCATAATAGAGGATGTTGATGCTGCTACCTCCATCCATGAGTACCTTAGTAAACTTATATCCACCGACTTGAGGTGCTACCACCAAGGCTAATCGACCGGATTGTCAACCCGGGAGGGTGATCCTCTCTACTCCACACAATAGGCTGCTCGACCACCTTAAATAACGGGAACCGGCTGGCTCAACAGCGTTCATAGCCCTTTATGAAGCTCTGGTCCTGCTTGCATAAGCTAGTGGTGAACACATGATACCGCCCACTATTCAGCTGCTTTGGATTGCTCGATAACTCGATCTGCTGCCGACCTCCCTAACTGCATCGCTGGTGACTATAGCCACCTTGATTTCCCTAAAAGCCGGAATTTGAACCGCCACCCGGGCCATGAAAACCGCCGGCACCTGAGCCGCCACCCGACCCATGATTGCCGTCGAACGTGTTGGAATTCTTGAAATTCTTCATGATCGCGCAATCCTTCCATAAGTGAGTGGTCGGCTTTTCCCGGGTGCCGTGTCTCGGACAGGGTTCATTGAGTAGCTGCTCAAGAGATGGACCTGACCCGCCAGATCGAGGGGGCGGCCTCCCCTTGCGTCTCTGATGGTTACCCTGCGCATTAGTGTTGACCACAAACTCCGGATTACCATCGGCTTTATGTTTGTTGCCTCCTTGATTTGCCGGGTTATATTGCTGGCCCTTTCCATTGCCGTTCTTCTTTCCCTTCCCCGTCTTTTCCTCATCAGATGCAGGATCCGCGGTATTATCAAAATCGGCGTATTTGACTAGAGCCGCCATCAGCTGACCCATATCATTACAATCACGCTTGAGGCGCCCCAGCTTCTGAAATTGGCAATTTTTCTCCAACATGAGGACTGCAGAGCCGGCATCCATCTTGTCAGACGAATGTATTATCTCCTTGACCCGGCACACCCAATGAGTGGTAGATTCACCCTCTTGCTTACAATTAGTTAAGTCCACAATTGACATGGACTGCTTGCAGGTGTCTTTGAAGTTCTGAATGAACCGGGCCTTTAACTCCGCCCATGAGCCGATGGAATTAGGCGGCAGGCCTTTTAACCAAGTCCGGGTCGTTCCATCCAACATCATGGTGAAGTACTTAGCCATTGCCGCATCACTGACCTCCAACAGCTCCATGGCCATCTCATAGCTTTGATCCACGCCCCGGGCTGTAAGTCGGCAGTATTATTTAGCACCTTTCGGGGTCCCTTGAAATCCTTAGGCAGACGCACATTACGTAAAGCCGGCACCAAACAAGGAACACCGCCAGTTCTGGTGGCCACTCCTGCCTCAACAGAAGTCGTCGGATAATCCGGGAAGGCCTGATGAGTCGTCTGCTGAGCCACCAGTTGAGCCGCCTGCTCGTCCTCCTGACGTATCCGGTCCTGCACCGGGTTATAACCGCCAGGTTGGTTACGGCGCTGGGCGTTGCTTGACAAAGCCTCCGACTCCATGTGCTCGCTATAACCTCGGACTCCGGCTTGGGCGAGTAGTCGAATGAATCCTGTCTCGACTATAGGAATAAGCGTCTTGCTGAGCCAGAGCCGTCTGGATGAGTTCTCTGATCCTTCGCGTCTCCACCATTGTTGGATCATCGCCGCCCAAACATGCCGATGCTGCGATCAGGTTCTCCATGGGGTTAGAAAAATGACCCGATGGTGTTGTTACGTAGCGGGGCGGGGCCATATTCACATGAGGAGGTGCCATCACCTGAGGCTGAACCGGTCCTCCTGCTCCGGGCGTTATGAACTGGTTTGCTTCTGGCGGGTTACTAGGGCCGGCTCCGGGTGTGGAAAAAGGCTCCGAGGATCATAAACCGGAGGCAAACGGGATTGAGTTTTCTGGTGTCTCCTCCTCATCACCTTGTTAGATGCGTTCAGGTTCATCATAAGCTGGAAAGCCTCTGGTTGAAGCTGTTGGGCCCGTGCATCCAAAGCCGCCTGTTCTGCGGCCAACTTGGTGTCCTCAGCTGCTAAGGCCTCCTTGGCCCGAGCTATTTCCTCACGCACTTGTGCCATCTCTGCATCACGCTCATCTTGATTTGCCAGAATAATTGTGGCGGTTAACAGGGCTGTCAGCTTATCCATGAGATCAAGCAAGACTCGAGTCAATGGCGGCGACAGTGGCCTCTGCCCGCCGCCGCTCGACCCGGAAGTTATTGTCGTCAGAGTCAGAGAGTTTTGGCCGGGTTGAGTACCAGCCATGAAGACCCCTACCCATCTTGGTGGCTCAAAGGGGTCCGGAATACTGCTGGCATCGGAACAGCCCCCAAGCCTGCCATCTTGCAGTTGATACAACAAATCCGTCTCACCGGTGGACGAATCACCATCGGAGTGGACGGCCGTCTCACCGCCGTCTACGGATCCTTCGGAAAGTTCTCCTCCGTGGATGCAACCCACGGAGGCACGCTTTACGACGGGTTGAGCACGGGCGAGTCTCGCACGCTGAGCCATCTCGACGAGGTCGGTGCAGTTGTCCGGCTCAGGACCCGGCTCACCGATCCGGCCGATGAAGACGTGGATTCCGCCGAAGGGAACCCGGTACCCGTACTCAATTGAGCCGGCGTCAGGGCCCCAGCCGGCGTCGGGGCCCAGCCTTCGTCGTCGATGTAGATCTTGCCGCGATGACTCTTGGTCATCCGGCCCATAGCGTATCGATACGTCTCCGTCGTATCTATTATTTTTTGATTGTTCCATGCCAATATTATTCACTTTCATATACTTTTTGGCAACTTTTTATATTATTTTTGGGACTAACATATTGATCCAGTGCCCAGTGCCAGTTCCTGTCTATTGCATGTTTTATGTTTCACAGAATATCCATATCAAACGGAGTCCAAACAGGATAAAAACGGACGGAGCTTACTTTTGGAAAATATGGAAAATTCCAGAAGAAAAATCCACGCGAGACGGTGCCCGAGGTGGTCACGAGGTAGGGGGGCGCGCCTGCCCCCCTGGGCGCGCCCCCTACCCTCGTGAGCCCACCATAAGGCGGTTGATGCTCTTCTTTTGCCGCAAGAAAGCTAATATTCAGAAAAAAAATCACGGCGAAGGTTTCAGGCCAATCGGAGTTACGGATCTACATATATACGCGAAACGGTGAAACAGAGCCAGAGAGAACGCAGAAACAGAGAGAGATCCAATCTCGGAGGGGCTCTCGCCCCTCCCAAGCCATGGGAGCCAAGGACCAGAGGGGAAACCCTTCTCCCATCTAAGGAGAAGGTCAAGGAAGAAGAAGAAGGAGGGGGCTCTCCCCTCTCTTCGATGGCGCCGAACGCATGGGGCCATCATCATCACCGCGATCTTCACCAACACCTCCGCCATCTTCACCAACATCTCCATCACCTTCCCCCTCTATCTACAAAGGTCCACTCTCCCGCGACCATTGCCCTTTGATCGTCTCCAACGTATCTATAATTTTGATTGCTCCATGCTAGTTTATCTATTGCTTTGGACTATAATGGGCTTTATTTTCCACTTTTATTTTATTTTTGGGACTAACCTATTAACCGGAGGCCCAGCCCAGAATTGTTGTTTGTTTGCCTATTTCAGTGTTTCGAAGAAACGGAATATCAAACGGAGTCCAAACGGAATGAAACCTTCGGGAACGTGATTTTCTCACCGAACGTGATCCAGGAGACTTGGACCCTACTCCAAGCAGTGCCAGAGGCGGTCACGAGGGTGGGGGGCGCGCCCCTCACGTGATTTTCTCACCGAACGTGATCCAGGAGACTTGGACCCTACTCCAAGCAGTGCCAGAGGCGGTCACGAGGGTGGGGGGCGCGCCCCTCCCCCTGGGCGTGCCCCCTGCCTCGTGGGCCCCCTGACGCTCCACCTACGTGCTCCTTCCTCCTATATATACCTACGTACCCTCAACAGATCGGGGACGGAGCCAAAAACCTAATTCCACCGCCAGAATCTCCATGTATCCACGAGATCCCATCTTGGGGCCTGTTAGAGCTCACGAGGGGGCATCCACCACGGAGGGCTTCTACATCAACACCATAGCCCCTCCGATGAAGTATGAGTAGTTTACTTCAGACCTTGGGTCCATAGCTAGTAGCTAGATGGCTTGTTCTCTCTTTTGGATCTCAATACAATGTTCTCCCCTCTCTCGTGGAGATCTATTCGATGTAATCTTCTTTTTGTGGTGTGTTTGTTGAGACCGATGAATTGTGGGTTTTTGATCCAGCTTATCTATGGAAAATATTTGATTCTTCTCTGAATTCTTTTATGTATGATTAAGTTATCTTTGCAAGTCTCTTCGAATTATCCGTTTGGTTTGGCCAACTAGATTGGTAGTTCTTGCAATGGGAGACGTGCTTAGCTTTGGGTTCAATCTTGCGGTGTTCTTACCCAAAGGATGTAAAGGGTTGCAAGGCACGTATTGTATTGTTGCCATCGAGGATAACAAGATGGGGTATTTATCATATTGCATGCATTTATTCCTCTACATCATGTCATCTTGCTTAAGGCGTTACTCTTTTTAACTTAATACTCTAGATGCATGCTGGCTAGCGGTCGATGAGTGGAGTAATAGTAGTAGATGCAGAATCGTTTCGGTCTACTTGTCACGGACGTGATGCCTATATACATGACCATTGCCTGGATAACCTCATAACTATGCTCAATTTTGTCAATTGCTCAACAGTAATTTGTTCACCCACCGTAGAATATCTATGCTCTTGAGAGAAGCCTCTAGTGAAACCTATGGCCCCCGGGTCTATTCTCATCATATCAATCTCCATCACTTTATTTACTTGCTTTGCTTTCACTTTTTACTTTGCATCTTTATACCAAAAATACCAAAAATATTATCTCTATCAGATCTCACTCTCGTAAGTGACCATGAAGGGATTGACAACCCCTAAGCGTTGGTTGCGAGTAGCTATCGTTTTGTGTAGGTACGAGGGACTTGCGCGTAGTCTCCTACTGGATTGATACCTTGGTTCTCAAAAACTGAGGGAAATACTTACGCTACTGTGCTGCATCATCCTCTCCTCTTCGGGGAAATCCAACGCAAGCTCGAGACGTAGCAACCCTCTACTTGAACATGGTGCTTTATGCTTCATATTATTTTCCAATGACGTGTTGCCATCCTATGATGTCTGAGTAGATTTTCGTTGTCCTATCGGTGGTTGATGAATTGCTATGATTGATTTAATTTGCTTGTGGTTATGTTGCTGTCCTTTGGTGCCCATCATATGAGCGCTGCGTGGATCACACCATAGGGTTAGTTGTATGTTGATAGGACTATGTATTGGAGGGCAAGAGTGATGTAAGCTTCAACCTAGCATAGAAATTGATGCATACAGGATTGAAGGGGGACCAATATATCTTAATGCTATGGTTGGGTTTTACCTTAATGAACGTAGTAGTTGGGGATGCTTGCTAATAGTTCCAATCATAAGTGCATAGAATTCCAAGTAAGGGATAACATGCTAGTAGTGGCCTCTCCCACATAATACTTGCTATCGGTCTAGTAAAGTAGTCAATTGCTTAAGGGACAATTTCGCCACACCTACCATCACTTTTCCACACTCGCTATATTTACTTTAGTTGTGTCTTTACTTAAACAGCCCCAAGTTTTATTTTCGTGCTCTTTACTTTCTTGCAAGCTTACCCAAAAACACCTACAAAGTACTTCTAGTTTTATACTTGTTCTAGGTAAAGCGAACGTTAAGCGTGCGTAGAGTTGTAACGGTGGTCGATAGAACTTTAGGGAATATTTGTTCTACCTTTAGCTCCTCGTTGGGTTCGACACTCTTACTTATCAAAAACTGTTGCGATCCCCTATACTTGTGGGTTATCAAGACCTTTTTCCGGGCGCTGTCGGGAGTCATAGCGTGGGGTGAATATTCTCGTGTGTGCTTGTTTGCTTTGTCACTAAGTAATTTCTATTTGCTGTTCTTAGTTGTTTTCTATCTTTAGTTATGGGTAGGAAATGCAAAATACCAAAAAAAAATTAGTTGTACCTACTGCTCCAATGGTTGAAGAACCACTCAAAATCTATCACACTACTGAAGCTTTTTACTTGGATCATCTTCGATCCCTTTGTGGTCGTCTTTGAAACCTCAACTAGCTTAGTTGAGGGAAAATCTTTAGATGAGCATGCTTGTTATGTGCGACACCGTATATCTGAAAAAGGGAAACTATTATGGGATCAAATTCAACGTTTGCAATGCTATGCTTGGAATTTATGTTACTATTATGATTTTACTTGTTGTTCTGAAAACCCTAAGAAACACCTTCTCTACCAATGTGAGTTTATTGATAATGGAATCTTATCCTCGTATGCTAAGGGTGTTTATAATTACTATGATGTTCAACAAATTGAAGAATTTGTTGCTTTTAAGGGTGCTTACGGAATTGCTTCTTTGATTGAAAAGTATGGTGCTACTCTTTACGAATCTGAAATTTTTGCCATACTTAAATATTGCTATGATAATTATGCTTCTAATCCTTATGTTAAACCATATATTGATAACTATTCCGCTGTCCAAAAAGAGACTAATATTTTGCAGGAAGCTATGGAAGAAGAAATTGATGAAACTGTGAGCTCATTGGATGAAAAAGATGATGAGGAGAGCGAAGAACAAAAGGAGGAAGAGCGGATTAGCTACCCGTGCCCACCTTCTAATGAGAGTAACTCTTCAACTCATACATTGTTTAATTTCCCTTCGTGCTTACCGAAGGATTATTGCTATGGTGATTGCTATGATGATTACTATGATGATTGCTATGATGACTGTTATGATCCCTATGATTCTTTTGAAATATCCCTTTTTGATGATGCTTGCTATGCTTGTGGCCAAGATGCCAATATGAATTATGCTTATGGATATGAACTTGCTATAGTTCCTTATGTTAAACATGAAATTGTTGATATTGCACCCATGCATGATAGTCCTATTATCTTTTTAAATTCTCCCGATTATACTATATCGGAGAAGTTTGCACTTATTAAGGATTATATTGATGGGCTGCCTTTTACCATTGCACATGATGATTTTGATGAATGTAATATGCATGTGTTTGCTTCTCCTACTTGCAATTATTATGAGAGAGGAACTATATCTCCACCTCTCTATGTTTCCCATACGATAAAATTGCAAGAAACTGTTTATACTATGCATTGGCATTTACTTGGTGTGCATGAATTGTTCTTTTATGACATGCCGATGCATAGGAAGAGAGTTAGACTTTGTTTTGCATGATATTTATTACTTTGTGCTCACTACTAAATTACAAATCATTGTTAATTAAAATTGGCTTTGATATACCTTGTGGTCCGGGTGGATCCATTACTTGAGCACTATATGCCTAGCTTAATGGCTTTAAAGAAAGTGCTGCCAGGGAGACAGCCCGGAAGTTTTAGAGAGTCATTTATTTCTGTTGAGTGCTTTCATGTAGTTTAAAAACAACAAAAATAAAGAGGGGAACCCAAAACTTTTTCAAAAAGAAAAGTGAAAGTGAGAAAGACAAGCATTGTGAAAGTGGGGGACGTCCTTAAACTTGTTCAGGCCCATGGGAACTTTGTGAATCTTAATTACAGAAACTTTTCAACAAAAATAATTATCCCCTTGTACGATTCCATTGTATTATAGAAATAATGTGCCAAGGTTTGCCTTTAGGATGTTTACAATGCTTGTTGGTTTGTGCGGTGCAGGCCAGAAACTTTGGCTGTAGTGCGCGAATTTTAGTTTTTTACTGGAACGTCAAATGGTTCTGATTCTTTTTGCACTGTCTTTCTGTACAACTTGTTTATTTTTCCTAATTTTGGAAGAATTTTTAAAGTATCAGAAGTATGGTGAATGTTCAGATTTCTACAGACTGTTCTGTTTTAGACAGATTATGTTTTTGATGCATAGTTTGCTTATTTTGATGAAACTATCAATTTATATCAGTGGATTAAGCCATGAAAAAGTTATATTACAGTAGACACAATGCAAAAACAAAATATGAATTGGTTTGCAACAGTACTTAGAGTGGTGATTTGCTTTATTATACTAACGCATCTTACCGAGTTTTCTGTTGGAGTTTTGTGTGGATGAAGTGTTCGATGATCGAGAAGGTCTCGATGTGAGAAGAAGGAAGAGAGGCAAGAGCTCAAGATTGGGGATGCCCGAGGCACCCCAAGTAAATATTCAAGGAGACTCAAGCGTCTAAGCTTGGGGATGCTGGGGAGGCATCCCCTCTTTCTTCAACAAATATCGGTATGTTTTCGGATTCGTTTCGTTCATGCGATATGTGCAAGTCTTGGAGCGTCTTTTGCAATTAGGTTTTTATTTTTCTTTTATGCACCATGCTGGTATGAGATGGTCCTTGGTTGATTTATAGAATGCTCTGTGAACTTCACTTATACCTTTTGAGTATGGCTTTGTAGAATGCTCTTTTGCTTCACTTATATTTGTTAGAGCGTGGGCATATCTTTTGTAGAAAGAATTAAACTCTCTTGCTTCACTTATATCTATTTAGAGAGATGACATGAACTGGTCATTCACATGGTTAGTCATAAAATCCTACATAAACTTGTAGATCGCTGAATATGATATGTTTGATTCCTTGCAATAGTTTTGCGATATAAAGATGGTGATATTAGAGTCATGCTAGTTGAGTAATTGTGAAATTGAGAAATACTTGTGTTTAGGTTTGCAAGTCCCGTAGCATGCACGTATGGTGAACCGTTATGTAACGAAGTTGGAGCATGAGGTGTTTATTGATTGCCTTCCTTGTGAGTGGCGGTCGGGGACGATCGATGGTCTTTTCCTACCAATCTATCCCCCTAGGAGCATGCGCGTACTACTTTGTTTTGATGACTAATAGATTTTTGCAATAAGTATGTGAGTTCTTTATGACTAATGTTGAGTCCATGGATTATACGCACTCTCACCCTTCCATTATTGCTAGCCTCTTAGATTGCAGTGCATTGCCCTTTCTCACCTCGAGAGTTGGTGCAAACTTCACGGTGCATCCAAACCCCGTGGATACGATACACGCCTCGCACACATAAACCTCCTTATATCTTCCTCAAAACAGCCACCACACCTACCTATCATGGCATTTCCATAACCATTCCGAGATATATTGCCATGCAACTTCCATCATCATCATATACATGACTTGAGCATTCATTGTCATATTGCTTTGCATGATCGTAAGATAGCTAGCATGATGTTTTCATGGCTTGTCCGTTTTTGATGTCATTGCTACGCTTAGATCATTGCACATCCCGCAGATCACGGAGGCATTCATATAGAGTCATATCTTTGTTCTAGTATCGAGTTGTAATATCGAGTTGTAAGTAAATAAAAGTGTGATGATCATCATTATTAGAGCATTGCCCCGTGAGGAAAGGATGATGGAGACTATGATTCCCCACAAGTCGGGATGAGACTCCGGATGAAAAAATAATAAAAAAGAGAAAGGCCAAAAAAAGAGAAGGCCCAAAAAAAGGAAAAAATGAGAGAAAAAGAGAGAAGGGGCGATGTTACTATCCTTTTACCACACTTGTGCTTCAAAGTAGCACCATGTTCTTCATAGAGAGAGTATCCTATGCTTTCACTTTCATATACTAGTGGGAATTTTCATTATAGAACTTGGCTTGTATATTCCGATGATGGGCTTCCTCAAATCCCGAGGTCTTCATGAGCAAGCAAGTTGGATGCACACCCACTTAGTTTCCAGTTTGAGCTTTCATACACTTATAGCTCTTAGTGCATCCGTTGCATGGCAATCCCTACTCCTCACATTGATATCTATTGATGGGCATCTCCATAGCCCGTTGATACGCCTAGTTGATGTGAGACTTTCTCCTTTTTTTGTCTTCTCCACATAAACCCCACCATCATATTCTATTCCACCTATAGTGCTATGTCCATGGCTCACGCTCATGTATTGCGTGAAATTTGAAAAGGTTTGAGAACGTCAAAAGTACGAAACAATTGCTTGGCTTGTCATCGGGGTTGTGCATGATGTAAATATTTTGGGTGGTGAAGATGGAGCATAGCCAGACTATATGATTTTGTAGGGATGAGCTTTCTTTGGCTATGTTATTTCAATAAGACATAATTGCTTGGTTGGTATGCTTGAAGTATTATTGTTTTTATGTCAAAGGATAGACTATTGCTTTGAATCACTCGTGTCTTATATTCATGCCATGATTAGACATATGATCAAGATTATGCTAGGTAGCATTCCACATCAAAAATTATTCTTTTTATCATTTACCTACTCGAGGACGAGCAGGAATTAAGCTTGGGGATGCTGATACGCCTCTGTCAGATCTATAATTTTTGATTGTTCCATGCCAATATTATTCACTTTCATATACTTTTGGCAACTTTTTATATTATTTTGGGACTAACATATTGATCCGATTGGCTTGATGCAGTTCTGCATTGCATGTTTTATGTTTCGCGGAATATCCATATCAAACGGAGTCCAAACGGGATGAAAACGGACGGAGCTTATTTTTGGAAAATATGGAAAATTTCAGAAGAAAAATCCACGCGAGACGGTGTCCGACGTGGTCACGAGGTCGGGGGCGCCCCCCCTACCCTCGTGAGCCCACCGTAAGGCGGTTGATGCTCTTCTTTTGCCGCAAGAAAGCTAATATTTGGAAAAAAATCACGGCGAATGTTTCAGACCAATCGGAGTTACGGATCTCCATATATACGCGAAACGGTGAAACAGAGCCAGAGAGAACGCAGAAACAGAGAGAGAGATCCAATCTCGGAGGGGCTCTCACCCCTCCCAAGCCATGGGAGCCAAGGACCAGAGGGGAAACCCTTCTCCCATCTAGGGAGAAGGTCAAGGAAGAAGAAGAAGAAGGAGGGGGCTCTCTCCCCCTCGCTTCCGGTGGCGCCGGAACACCGCCGGGGGCCATCATCATCACCGCGATCTTCACCAACACCTCCGCCATCTTCACCAACATCTCCATCACCTTCCCCCCTCTATCTACGGCGGTCCACTCTCCCGCAACCCGTTGTACCCTCTATTTGAACATGGTGGTTTATGCTTCATATTATTTTCCAATGATGTGTTGCCATCCTATGATGTCTGAGTAGATTTTCGTTGTCCTATCGGTGGTTGATGAATTGCTATGATTGATTTAATTTGCTTGTGGTTATGTTTCTGTCCTTTGGTGCCCATCATATGAGCGCGCGCGTGGATCAGACCATAGGGTTAGTTGTATGTTGATAGGACTATGTATTGGAGGGCAAGAGTGACAGAAGCTTCAACCTAGCATAGAAATTGATGCATACGGGATTGAAAGGGGACCAATATATCTTAATGCTATGGTTGGGTTTTACCTTAATGAACATTAGTAGTTGGGGATGCTTGCTAATAGTTCCAATCATAAGTGCATAGAATTCCAAGTAAGGGATAACATGCTAGAAGTGGCCTCTCCCACATAATACTTGCTATCGGTCTAGTAAAGTAGTCAATTGCTTAAGGGACAATTTCGACACACCTACCATCACTTTTCCACACTCGCTATATGTACTTTAGTTGTGTCTTTACTTAAACATCCCCTAGTTTTATTTTCATGCTCTTTACTTTCTTGCAAGCTTACCCAAAAACACCTACAAAGTACTTCTAGTTTTATACTTGTTCTAGGTAAAGTGAATGTTAAGCGTGTGTAGAGTTGTATCGGTGGTCGATAGAACTTTAGGGAATATTTGTTCTACCTTTAGCTCCTCGTTGGGTTCGACACTCTTACTTAGCAAAAACTGTTGCGATCCCTTATACTTGTGGGTTATCACGTATCCCTTGAGCCCTTCGAAGTTGCCCTTCAAGAACTCAAATCCATCGTGAGCTGGCCCCAAGGTGGGCGCCAACTGTCGTGGAATTATCACGGCAGATGTCCTCTTGCAAGGACTTAGTCGCGGAGCCATCGCAACTAGGAAGCTTAAAGGGGTTAATCGGGACAAAGGACACGAGAGGTTTTATACTAGTTCGGCCCCTTACGGTGAAGGTAAAGCCTACGTCTAGTTGGGTTGGTATTGCTAGGGTTTCGATGACCAAGGAGCAAAATACGCTATGCCCGGCTCTCGATTAGATGTTACCTGCCCTAAGCTGCCAGCGGGTCGTCCCCTTATATACACGGGTTGACGCCCTCCGGCCTACAGAGTCCCGGCCGGCTCATAAACAGTGTCCGGCTCGGTGACTAGTTAATCCTACCTTATAATACAAGTCATGCCATTACGGTGGTTTATCACTACGAGCCTTAAGTCGCCTGTGGGCCTTAGACCCTTTATTGAACCGCCATCTTCATGCTTGATCTTGGGCTTCATATGATGAATCGCCTTTGCGTAACCCGGTCCCTCCTGGGCGGCTTACACAAATAGTCATATCCCCAACACCTATTGTGTGATCCACGCGCGCGCTCATATGATGGGCACCAAAGGACAACAACATAACCACAAGCAAATTAAATCAACCATAGCAATTCATCAACCACCGATAGGACAACGAAAATGTACTCAGACATCATAGGATGGCAACACATCATTGGATAATAATATGAAGCATAAAGCACCATGTTCAAGTAGAGGGTACAGCGGGTTGCGGGAGAGTGGACCGCGGTAGATAGAGGGGGGAAGGTGATGATGATGTTGGTGAAGATGGCGGATGTGTTGGTGTAGCTCGCGGTGATGATGATGACCCCCGGCGGCGTTCCGGCGCCACCGGAAGCAAGGGGGAGAGAGCCCCCCTCCTTCTTCTTCTTACTTGACCTTCTCCCTAGATGGGAGAAGGGTTTCCTCTCTGGTCCATGGTCTCCATGGCGTGGGAGGGGCGAGAGACCCTCCGAGATTGGATCTGTCTCTCTGTCTCTCTCTGTTTTTGCCTCCTCGTCTGCTGCCCTTTCACCGTTTCGGGTATATATGGAGATCCGTAACTCTGATTGGATTGAAACCTTCGCCCAGTTCTTTTTTCAAAAAATAGCTTTCTTGCGGCCGAAGAAGGGCATCAACCGCCTTATGGGTGGCCCACGAGGGTCAGGGGCGCGCCTGCCTGGAGTGGGCGTGGGCCCCACCCTTGTGGCCACCTTGGGCATCGTCTCGCGTTGATTTTACTTCCCAAAAATCACAAATATTCCATAATAATTCTCCGTCCGTTTTTATCCCGTTTGGACTCCGTTTGATATGGGTTCCTGCGAAATATAAAACATGCAACAAACAGGAACTGGCACTGGGCACTGGATCAATATGTTAGTCCCAAAAATAGTATAAAAAGTTGCCAAAAGTACATGAAAGTTGAATAATATTGGCATGGAACGATAAAAAATAATAGATATGATGAAGACGTATCAACACCGCTGCCCCCCGCTCGTACACACACACATACACACACATACACACACAGAGACACACACAAACACACATATTTTTTTTTACTTATTTTTTGTTTTCTGTTGTTTAGATTAATGTTAGATGAATTACGTAGATAAGAATGTTAGAATGTTAATGTTAGATGAATTAGATGGAAAAGTTGTTAAATGTTAATGTCAATAGTTAGATGAATTAGCTAGATATTAATTAGGTATATATATGAGATTTGAACTAGTTGAATTAATATAACTAGTTTATTTTTGTATGAAAATTAATAGAACTAGTTTATTTTTAGGAAGAAAATTTAGGTATATGAGATTATTTGAACTAGTTGAATTAATATAACTAGTTTATTTTTTAGTAAATGCTTAGTTGAACTAGTTGAATTAGTAGAACTAGTTTATTTTTTGTAAGAAAATTTAGGTATATGAGATTTGATGATCTAATTAAAATATTACTATATATAGCTACTTTATATATTTTAGTAAGAAAATTAATAAAACTAGTTTATTTTTAGTAAATTCTTAGTTGAATTAGTTGAATTAATAGAACTAGTTTATTTTTAGTAAGAAAATTTAGATATCTGAGATTTGATGATCTAATTAATAGAACTAGTAAGTGTTTAATGTTTCACCTATATGAACATAGGAAATGTCGTCTGATGATGAAAAAGATTTCATTATGTGCGAATAATGTGAAGACCAGCGCGGCCTATGCGGCAGAAATTTCCTTGTTGATGATAGGCGCTTCAGCATCAAACTGGATGAGACCTTCGAAGTGGATACAGTAAGTCACAACGACAAGTCTTTTTTCGTAGTTAAGCATGACTTATATATGCTTCATTTGCTTCAACTTATAATTTTAAATTTTCACTATTCTACTAACGATCCCCTGCCATGCAAGAATTTTTGTCTTGGATAAGATAGGTTTCAGTGCTATGGAAACTATGGAGGTAAAGAGAGTTTACCTGAAGACCGAGCATGGTTATACTTTCAACGTCAAATTATACAATGCAGACATCGTACACCTATTTTGAATGCAAAACTTGGCAAGCACTATGCAAGGCTTATGCATTTGAGCCCGATATGGTTATCACCTTTGATATTCGTCCGGAAGATGATATTGAAGGTAATAGAGACATCTGGGTCGATGTGCAGACGCCTCCAGTTCTACCATTATGTGAGTTTCTCAACCATATTTATGTCTTTGATATTTTTATTCAAAAATAGTTGACAACTAATTTCTATTGACAGCTTATTTCCATTCAAGCAAACATGTCCGACGCTTGGTAGACAGGACCTACTACTGTCCCGGAGCTGAACTAAACTGCGAGGAGATAAGTCAATATGTTCATGGCTTGAGGATCTTCATACTGTCAAGACAAATTTTCTTCCTGCACTTAGAAATGTTAGTACTCAAAACGTGCGACCAATAGTGATCGAACTACGGTCACATCTATTTAGCAAAGATGATAAGATTTTTACTATTTGTCCTCCGTGCATCTTTTGCATACATTATTTTTTTGCTAAACTTTCATTGCTAAGTATATTAATTACTATATGATGTTCTTCAACAGGGACTCCCGATGACAGTTGTGCCTCTATGGATCGAGACTAAAGGTCACATGTCAATGGTTAGCTTATGGCCAAGATATCCTACATTGCACATGAGTGCATTCAGGATTTCTAAAAGCGATGAATGCTTAATAGTGAAAGATTGGAGCAAAAGTGTTAACGATCCCAGAGAAGTACTAGGGGGTAGCAATGAGAAGCGCAGCCCACGATTAGGAGACAGGTTCATCTACATGCTCCAGTATGCTGAATCAGGAGAGCTATACATGTTCTATGCTATTTTACCTGAGAGAGAGCAGCAGGAGTGATTTAGCTAGTTCGTGCTCTTAGTACTTGTCCTCTCATGTCTGTGTTCTTCGTCCTGAACTTAATCTCAAATAGTGATTTGCTTTTGTGGTGTTATGAACGCTTATAATATCATGACCATGCTGAACTCGATGATATCTTTGCTTCTGGTACAAGTGAATGTTTCATCTTTAAGCTAGTGTTGGTGGTGATTAGATAGCGGTAATGACTATGATGATTAAACAGTGGTAATGACGACTATTATGATTTTCAGCTAGCTAGTATACTGCTGTTGATGATATGATGCAAGAGTTTTTATATTAATATGATGATGATGAGTTATTATATCATTTATGAAATAAATCACAGATTAGTTTCAGCTTGATGGATCCTAGCTAAGTGATGAAGTATATGCCATATCCATATTATACTTGATCACTTAATTATAGGTGATCAAGTATAATATGGATATGGCATATACTTGATCACTTAGCTAGGATCCACATGCATCCAGTCGAAACTAAGCTGCCGTACTTTCACCTAATGATTTAACAACTCATTATAATGTAAAATAATCACTAAATTAAATTGAAAACACAAAATGAAAGGAAAAACAAAAAATAAAACCAAAACACCCCCAAACATTTAGTACCGGTTGGTGTTACCAACCGGTACTAATGTCCTACACGCACTGGCTCGGCTCGTACACGTGGTGGCACTTTAGCGCCGGTTCGTGATGAACCAGTACTAAAGGGGGGCACCTTTAGTCCCCACTCTTTAGTGCCGGTTGTGGAACCGGCACTAAAGGCCCTTACGAACCGGCGCTAAAGCCCGGTTCTGCATTAGTGTCAACGGATTTCGACGGAGCCCTATTTAAAGTGAATGCGGCAGTCTCTAAAGCATAACCCCAAAATGACAGCGGTAGGTCGGTAAGAGACATCATAGATCGCACCATGTCCAACAGAGTACGATTACGACGTTCGGACACACCATTACGCTAGGTGTTCAGGCGGCGTGAGTTGTGAAACAATTCCACTTTCCTTAAGTGCGTGCCAAATCCGTGACTCAAATATTCCCCTCCACGATCTGATCGTAAGAACTTTATTTTCCTATCACGTTGATTCTCAACCTCACTCTGTAATTCCTTGAACTTTTCAAAGGTCTCAGACTTGTGTTTCATTAAGTAGACATACCCATATCTACTTAGGTCATCAGTGAGGGTGAGAACATAACGATAACCACCGCGAGCCTCAACGCTCATTGGACCGCACACATCAGTATGTATGATTTCCAATAAGTTGGTTGCTCGCTCCATTGTTCCGGAGAACGGAGTCTTGGTCATTTTGCCCATGAGGCATGGTTCGCACGTGTCAAATGATTCATAATCAAGAGACTCCAAAAGTCCTTCTGCATGGAGTTTCTTCATGCGTTTGACACCAATGTGACCAAGGCGGCGGTGCCACAAGTATGTGGGACTATCATTATCAACCTTACATCTTTTGGCACTCACACTATGAATATGTGTAACATCACGTTCGAGATTCAATAAGAATAAACCATTGACCAGCGGGGCATGACCATAAAACATATCTATCATATAAATAGAACAACCATTATTCTCAGATTTAAATGAGTATCCATCTCGCATTAAACGAGATCGAGATACAATGTTCATGCTCAAAGCTGGCACTAAATAACAATTATTGAGGTTTAAAACTAATCCTGTATGTAAATATAGAGGTAGCGTGCCGACGGCGATCACATCGACCTTGGAATCATTCCCGACGTGCATCGTCACCTCATCCTTCGCCAGTCTCCGCTTATTCCGCAGCTCCTGTTTTGAGTTACAAATATGAGCAACCGCACCGGTATCAAATACCTGTGAGCTATCATGAGTCTTTGGTAAGGTACACATCAATAACATGTATATCATATATACCTTTGGTATTGCCGGCCTTCTTATCCGCTAAGTACTTGGGGTAGTTCCGCTTCAAAGTGACTGCTTCCCTTGCAATAAAAGCACTCAGTCTCAGGTTTGGGTCCATGCTTTGGCTTCTTCCCGGCAACTGGCTTACTGGGCGCGACAACTCCCTTGCCGTCCTTCTTGAAGTTCTTCTTACCCTTTCCTTTCTTAAAACTAGTGGTTTTATTGACCATCAACACTTGGTGTTCCTTTTTGATCTCCACCTCCGCTGATTTCAGCATTGAATATACCTCAGGAATGGTTTTCTCCATCCCCTGCATATTGAAATTCATCACAAAGCTCTTGTAGCTAGGTGGAAGCAACTGAAGGATTACATCGATCAATGACCGCGTCATCCGGGAGATTAACTCCCGGTGAGACAAAGCGGTTGTGCAACCCATACATTTTGAGTATGTGCTCACCGATGTAACTATTCTCCTCCATCTTACAACTGTAGAACTTTTCTGAGACTTCATATCTCTCGACTCGGGCATGAGCTTGGAAAACCATTTTTAGCTCTTGGAACAACTCATATGCTCCGTGCTGCTCAAAACGCTTTTGGAGCCCCGATTCTAAGCTGTAAAGCATGCCGCACTGAAGAAGGGAGTAATCATCACTACGCTGATCGCCAAAGCGCTCACAACGCCTTTGAGTTCTTTGGGAAAGCAGTGCTTCGCCTAGCGGTGCATCAAGGACATATGCTTTCTTGGCAGCTATGAGGATGATCCTCAAGTTACGGACTCAGTCCGTATAGTTGCTACCATCGTCTTTCAGCTTGGTTTTCTCTAGGAACGCGTTGAAGTTGAGGGCAACATTAGCGGCCATTTGATCTACAAGACATATTGCAAAGCTTTTTAGACTATGTTCATGATAATTAAGTTCATCTAATCAAATTTTTTAATGAACTCCCACTCAGATAGACATCCCTCTAGTCATCTAAGTGATACATGATCCGAGTCAAGTAGGCCGTGTCCGATCATCACGTGAGACGGACTAGTCATCATCGGTGAACATCTTCATGTTGATCGTATCTACCATACAACTCATGTTCGACCTTTCGGTCTCTCGTGTTCCGAGGCCATGTTTGTACATGCTAGGCTCGTCAAGTCAACCTAAGTGTTTTGCATGTGTAAATCTGGCTTACACTCGTTGTATTCGAACGTTAGAATCTATCACACCCGATCCTCACGTGGTGCTTCGAAACAACGAACCTTCGCAATGGTGCACAGTTAGGGGGAACACTTTCTTGAAATTATTGCGAGGGATCATCTTATTTAAGCTACCATCGTTCTAAGCAAATAAGATGTAAAAACATGATAAACATTATATGCAATCAAATAGTGACATGATATGGCTAATATCATTTTGCTCCTTTTGATCTCCATCTTCGGGGCGCCCTGATCATCATCGTCACCGGCATGACACCATGATCTCCATCATCATGATCTCCATCATCGTGTCTTCATGAAGTTGTCTCGCCAACTGTTACTTCTACTACTATGGACCTTAAGGCCCATCTGAACTAGGGTTTACTCCAAGGAAGGGGTGCGGCCAAGAGGGGGGAGGAGTCCATCCTCCCCAAGGCACCTCGGAGGCGCCCACTAGGTGGGCCTTAAGGCCCATCTGAACTAGGGTTTGCCCCCTCCCACTCCCCCTTGCGCCTTGGGCCCCTTGTGGGGGGCGCACCAGCCCTCCTAGGGGCTGGTACCCTCCCACACTTGGCCCACGCAACCTTCTGGGGCAGGTGGCCCCACTTGGTGGACCAGGACCCTCCGGTGGTCCCAGACATTACCGATATCGCCTCAAACTTTTCCGGTGACCAAAACAGGACTTCCCATATATAAATCTTTACCTCCGGACCATTCCGGAACTCCTCGTGACGCCCAGGATCTCATCCGGGACTCAACAACATTCGGTAACCACATACAAACTTCCTTTATAACCCTAGCGTCGCCATCGAACCTTAAGTGTGTAGACCCTACGGGTTCGGGAACCATGCGGATACATGACCGAGACGTTCTCCGGTCAATAACCAACAGCGGGATCTGGATACCCATGTTGGCTCCCATGTTCCAGGATGATCTCATCGGATGAACCACGATGTCAAGGACTCAATCGATCCCGTATACAATTCCCTTTGTCTAACGGTATTGTACTTGCCCGAGATTCGATCGTCGGTATCCCGATACCTTGTTCAATCTCGTTATCGGCAAGTCTCTTTACTCGTTCCGAACACATCATCCCGTGATCAACCCCTTGGTCACATTGTGCACATTGTGATGATGTCCTACCGAGTGGGCCCAGAGATACCTCTCCGTTTACACGGAGTGACAAATCCCGATCTCGATTCGTACAACCCAATGCAGACACTTTCGGAGATACCTGTAATGCACCTTTATAGTCACCCAGATTACGTTGTGACGTTTGGTACACCCAAAGCATTCCTACGGTATCCGGGAGTTGCACAATCTCATGGTCTAAGGAAATGATACTTGACATTAGAAAAGCTTTAGCATACGAACTACGATCTTTGTGCTAGGCTTAGGATTGGGTCTTGTCCATCACATCATTCTCCTAATGATGTGATCCCGTTATCAATGACATCCACTGTCCATGGTCAGGAAACCGTAACCATCTATTGATCAACGAGCTAGCCAATAGAGGCTTGCTAGGGACATGGTGTTGTCTATGTATCCACACATGTATTTGAGTTTCCTATCAATACAATTATAGCATGGATAATAAACGATTATCATGAACAAGGAAATATAATAATAATAACTAATTTATTATTGCCTCTAGGGCATATTTCCAACAGTCTCCCACTTGCACTAGAGTCAATAATCTAGTTCACATCGTCATGTGATTAACACCGATAGGTTACATCGCCATGTGACCAACACCCAAAGAGTTTACTAGTGTCTCAGAACTAGTTCACATCATCATGTGATTTAGACTCAATGAGTTACGAGGTTTGATCATGTTTTGCTTGTGAGAGAGGTTTTAGTCAATGGGTTTTTAGTCAACGGGTCTGAACCTTTCAGATCCGTGTGTGCTTTGCAAATTTCTAGGTCATATTATAAATGCTGCTTCCACGCTCCACTTGAAGCTATTCCAAATGGTTGCTCCACTATACGTATCCGGTTTGCTACTCAGAGTCACTCGGATAGGTGTTAAAGCTTGCATCGACGTAACGCTTTACGCCGAACTCTTTATCACCTCCATAATCGAGAAACATGTCCTTATTTACTCCAAGGACAATTTTGACCATTGTCCAATGATCCATTCTGGATCATTCTTGTACCATAGCTGACTCATGGCATGGCACACTTCGGTGCGGTACACAAGATAGCATACTTGTAGAGCCTATGTCTAAGGCATAGGGGACGATCTTCGCCCTTTCTCTCGATACGCCGTGGTCGAGCTTTAAGTCTTAACTTCATACCTTACAATTCAGCTAAGAACTCCTTCTTTGATCGATCCATCTTGAACACCTTCAAGATCATGTCAAGGTACATGCTCATTTGAAAGTATTATTAAACATTTTGATCTATCTTATAGATCTTGATGCTTATTGTTCAAGTAGCCTAATCCAGGTTTTCTATTGAAAATCATCTTTCAAATAACCCTATATGCTTTCGGAAATTCTACATCATTTCTGATCATCAATATGTCAACAACATATACTCATCAGAAATTCTATAGTGCTCCCACTTACTTCTTTGGAAATACAAGTTTCTCATAAACTTTGTATAAACCCAAAATCTTTGATCATTTCATCAAAGCACACATTCCAACTCCGAGATGCTTCCTCCAGTCCTTAGAAAGGATCGCTGGAGCCAGCATACCTTTTAGCATCCTTAGGATCGACAAAACTTTCTGATTGTATCACATACAACCTTTCCTTACGAAACCGGTAAGGAAACTCATTTTGACATCCATCTGCCAGATTTCATAAATGCAGCTTATGCTAACATGATTCCGACGGACTTAAGCATCGCTACGGATGAGAAAATCTCATCGTAGTCAACTCCTTGAACTTGTGAAAAACTCTTCGCCACAAGTCGAGCTTCATAGACGGTGATATTACCGCCCACGTCCGTCTTCTTCTTAAAGATCCATTTATCTCAATGGCTTGCCGATCATCGGGCAAGTCCACCAAAGTCCATGCTTTGTTACGATATATGGATACTATCTCGGATTTCATGGCTTCTAACCATTTGTCGGAATTTGGGCCCACCATCGCTTCTCCATAGCTCGTGGGTTCATTGTTGTCTAGCAACATGACCTTCAAGACAGGATCACCGTACCACTCACGAAGCGATCTGGCGTCCTTGTCGTCCCACGAGGTTCGGTAGTGACTTGATCCGAAACTTCATGATTACTATCATAAGCTTCTACTTCAATTGGTGTAGGTGCCACGGGAACAACTTCCGTGCCCTGCTACACACTAGTTGAAGTGACGGTTCAATAACCTCATCAAGTCTCCACCATCCTCCCACTCAACTTTTCGAGACGAACTTTTCCTCGAGAAAGGACCCGATTCAAGAAACAATCCCTATTGCCTTCGGATCTGAATTAGGAGGTATACCCAACTGTTTTGGGTGTCCTATGAAGATGCATTTTATCCGCTTTGGGTCCGAGCTTATCAACCTGAAACTTTTTCACATAAGCGTCGCAACCCCAAACTTTTAAGAAACGACAACTTAGGTTTCTCCAAACCATAGTTCAAACAGTGTCGTCTCATCGGAATTACGTGGTGCCCTATTAAAGTGAGTGCGGTTGTCTCTAATGCCTAACCCATGAACGATAGTGGTAATTCGATAAGAGACATCATGGTACGCACCATATCTAATAGGGTGCAACTATGATGTTCGGACACACCATCACACTATGTCATTTCAGCGGTATTAGTTGTGAAACAATTTCCACAATGTCTCAATTGTGTACCAAACTCATAACTCAGATATTCATCTCTATGATCACATCACAGACATTTTATCCTCTTGTCACGAAGATCTTCAACTTCACTCTGAAATTACTTGAACCTTTCAATAATTCAGACTTGTGTTTCATCAAGTAAATATACTCAACCTCTACTCAAATCATCTGTGAAGTAAGAACATAACGATATTCACTTTGATGCCTCAGCACTCATTGGACTGCACACATCAATATGTGTTACTTCCAACAAGTTGCTATCTTGTTCCATCTTACTGAAACCGAGGCTTTTCGGTCATCTTGCCCATGTGGTATGATTTGCATATCTCAAGTGATTCAAAATCAAGTGAGTCCAAACGATCCATCTGCATGGAGTTTCTTCATGCGTACACACCAATAGACATGGTTCGCATGTCTCAAACTTTCAAAAACGACTGAGTCCAAAGATCCATCAACATGGAGCTTCTTCATGCGTTTTATATGACTTCATGGCAGTGCCATAAGTAGGTGGTACTATCATTACTATCTTATATATTTTGGCATGAACATGTGTATCACTACGATCGAGATTCAATAAACCATTCCTATTAGGTGCAATACCATTGAAGGTATTATTCAAATAAACAGAGTAACCATTATTCTCCTTAAATGAATAACCGTATTGCGATAGACATAATCCAATCATGTCTATGCTCAACGCAAACACCAAATGACAATTATTCAGGTTTAATACTAATCTTGATGGTAGAGGGAGCGTGCGATGTTTGATCACATCAAACTTGGAAACACTTCCAACACATATCGTCGACTCACCTTTAGCTAGTCTCTGTTTATTCCTTAGCTTTTGTTTCGAATTACTAACACTTAGCAACCGAACCGGTATCTAATACCCTGGTGCTACTAGGAGTACTAGTAAAGTACACATTAACATAATGTATATCCAATATACTTCTATCGACCTTGCCAGCCTTCTTATCTACCAAGTATCTAGGGTAATTCTGCTCCAGTTGGCTGTTCTCCTTATTACGAAGCACTTAGTCTCGGGTTTGGGTTCAACCTTGGGTTTCTTCAACTGGAGCAGCAGCTGATTTGCCGCTTCATGAAGTATCCCTTCTTGCCCTTGCCCTTATTGAAACTAGTGGTTTCACCAACCATCAACAATTGATGCTCCTTCTTGATTTCTACTTTCGCGGTGTCAAACATCGCGAATACTTCAAGGATCACCATATCTATCCCTGATATATTATAGTTCATCACGAAGCTCTAGCAGCTTGGTGGCAATGACTTTGAAAAAACATCACTATCTCATCAGGAAGATTAACTCCCACTCAATTCAAGTGATTGTTGTACTCAGACAATCTGAGCACAAGCTCAACGATTGAGCTTTTCTCCCTTAGTTTGCAGGCTAAGAAAATCGTCGGAGGTCTCATACCTCTTGACGTGGGCACGAGCCTGAAATCCTAATTTCAGCCCTCAAAACATCTCATATGTTCCGCGACATTTCGAAAAACGTCTTTGGTGCCTCAACTCTAAACCATTTAACTGAACTATCATGTAGTCATCAAAAACGTGTATGTCCGATGTTCGCAACATCCACAGACGACGTTTGGGGTTCAGCACACTGAGCGGTGCATTAAGGACATAAGCTATCTCATCGTCCGCATAATCGCTCTTGTCAACTTTCAACTATATTTTCTCTAGGAACATATCTAAACAGTGGAACTAAAGCGCGAGCTTCGACATAATTTGCAAAAGGTCTTTTGACTATGTTCAAGATAATTAAGTTCATCTTATGAACTCCCACTCGAATAGACATCCCTCTGGTCATCTAAGTGATTACATGATCCGAGTCAACTAAGCCGTGTCCGATCATCACGTGAGACGGACTAGTCAACATCGGTGAACATCTTCATGTTGATCGTATCTACCATACGACTCATGCTCGACCTTCGGTCTACGTGTTCCGAGGCCATGTATGTACATGCTAGGCTCGTCAAGTTAACCCCAAGTGTTTTCTTGTGTAAATCTGTCTTACACCCGTTGTATGTGAACGTAAGAATCCATCACACCCGATCATCACGTGGTGCTTAGAAGCGACGAACTGTAGCAACGGTTGCACGATTAGGGGGAACACTTCTTGAAATTGTTGTAAGGATCATCTTATTTACTACCGTCGTTCTAAGTAAACAAGATGCAGAAACATAATAAACATCACATGCAATTATATAGTAGTGACATGATATGGCCAATATCATATAGCTCCATTGATCTCCATCTTCAGGGCTCCATGATCATCATCGTCACCGGCATGACACCATGATCTCCATCATCGTGTCTTCATGAAGTTGTCTCGCCAACTATTACTTCTACTACTATGGCTACGGTTAGCAATAAAGTAAAGTAATTACATGGCGTTGTTTAATGACACGCAGGTCATACAATAAATAAAGACAACTCCTATGGCTCCTGCCGCGGTTGTCATACTCATCGACATGCAAGTCGTGAGTCCTATTACAAGAACATGGTCAATCTCATACATCACATATCATTCATCACATTCTTCTTGGCCATATCACATCACATAGCATACCCTGCAAAAACAAGTTAGGCGTCCTCTAATTGTTGTTTGCATGTTTTACGTGGCTGCTTTGGGTTTCTAGCAAGAACGTTTCTTACCTCATAAAACATAGCGTGATATGCCAATTGCTATTTACCCTTCATAAGGACCCTTTTCATCGAATCCGTTCCGACTAAAGTGGGAGAGACCGGCACCCGCTAGCCACCTTATGCACCAAGTGCATGTCGGTCGGTGGAACCTGTCTCACGTAAAATGCGTGTAAGGTCGGTCAGACGCTTCATCCCACAATACCGTCGAAACAAGATTGGACTAGTAACGGTAAGCATATTGAACAAAATCAACGCCCACAACTACTTTGTGTTCTACTCGTGCAAAGAATCTACGCAATAGACCTAGCTCATGATGCCACGAGTAGAACACAATTTTGTTGTGGGCGTGGATCTTGTCAACTTACTTGCCGTTACTAGTCGTTTCTTGCTTCCGCGGTATTGTGGGATGAAGCGGCCCGGACCAACCTTACACGCATTTTACGTGAGACCGGTTCCACCGACTAACATGCACTAGTTGCATAAGGTGGTCATGGCGGTGTCTGTCTCTCCTACTTTAGTTGGAGCGGATTCGATGAATGTGGTCCTTATGAAGGGTAAATAGAAGTTGACAAGATCACGTTGTGGTTATTCGTAGGTAAGAAAACGTTCTTGCTAGAACCCAATTGCAGCCACGTAAAAGATCAACAACAATTAGAGGACGTCTAACTTGTTTTTGCAGCAATTGTCATGTGACGTGATATGGCCAAGTTGTGATGAATGATGATATATTGTGATGTATGAGATCATGTTCTTGTAATAGGAATCACGACTTGCATGTCGATGAGTATGACAACCGCAGGAGCCATAGGAGTTGTCTTTATTTTGTATGACCTGCGTGTCATTGAAGAACGCCATGTAACTCACTTTACTTTATTGCTAAACGTTAGCCATAGAAGTAGAAGTAGTCGTTGGCGTGACAACTTCATGAAGACACGATGATGGAGATCATGATGATGGAGATCATGGTGTCATGCCGGTGACAGGATGATCATGGAGCCTCAAGATGAAGATCAAGGAGCTATATGATATTGGCCATATCATGTCACTACTTTATAATTGCATGTGATGTTTATTATGATTATGCATCTTGTTTACTTAGATCGACGGTAGTAAATAAGATGATCCCTTAGAACAATTTCAAGAAGTGTTCTCCCTAATCGTGCAACGTTGCTACAGTTCGTCGCTTCTAAGCACCACGTGTTGATCGGGTGTGATGGATTCTTACGCTCACATACAACGGGTGTAAGATGATTTACACACGCAGTAAACACTTAGGGTTAACTTGACGAGTCTAGCATGTACAGACATGGCCTCGAACACGGAGACCGAAAGGTCGAACACGAGTCGTATGGAAGATACGATCAACATGAGAATGTTCACCGACGATGACTAGTCCGTCTCACGTGTTGATCGGACACGGCCTAGTCGACTTCGGATCGTGTAACACTTAGATGACTAGAGGGATGTCTAATCTGAGTGGGAGTTCATTAATAATTTGATTAGATGAACTTTATCATCATGAACAATAGTCTAAAATCTTTATAATATGTCTTGTAGATCAAATGGCCAACGCTCATGTCACCATGAACTTCAACGCGTTCCTAGAGAAACCAAGCTGAAAGATGACGGCAGCAACTATACGGACTGGGTCCGGAACTTGAGGATCATCCTCATAGCTGCCGAGAAACAATATGTCCTAGAAGGACCGCTAGGTGACGCCTCCGTCCCAGAGAACCAAGACATTATGAATGCTTGGCAGTCTCGTCTTGATGATTACTCCCTCGTTCGATGCGGCATGCTTCTGACTTAGAACCGGGGCTCCAAAAGCGTTTTGAGCATCACGGAGCATATGAGATGTTCGAGGAGCTGAAACTTGTTTTCCAAGCTCACGCCGGTCGAGAGATATGACATCTCCGACAAGTTCTATAGTTGTAAGATGGAGGAAAACAGTTACATCGGTGAGCATATTACGAAGATGTGCAGGTTGCACAACCGTATGACCCGGTGAACATTAACCTCCCCGATGAGGCGGTCATTGACAGAATCCTCCAGTCGCTCCACCAAGCTACAAGAGCTTTGTGATGAACTACAACATGCAGGGATGGTAAAGACCATTCCTGAAGTGTTCTCTATGCTGAAGTCACCGAGGTTGAAATCAAGAAAGAACATCAAGTGTTGATGGTCAATAAGACCACTAAGTTCAAGAAGGGCAAGGGTAAGAAGAACTTCAAGAAGGACGGCAAGGAGGTTGCCGCGGTAAGCAAGTTGCCGGGAAGAAGTCAAAGAATGGACCCAAACCCGAGACCGAGTGCTTTTATTGCAAGGGAAGGGTCACCGAAGCGGAACTGCCCCAAATACTTAGCGGATAAGAAGGCCGGCAACACTAAAGGTATATTTGATATACATGTAATTGATGTGTACCTTACCGATTACTCATAGTAACTCCCGGTATTTGATACGGTGCCGTTGCTCATATTTGTAACTCACAACAGGAGCTGCGGAATAAGAGGAGAAGGCTGGCGAAGGGCGAGGTGACGATCTTGGCGTCGGGAATGGTTCCAGTCGATGTGATCGCCGTCGGCACGCTACCTCTACATTTACCTACGGGATTAGTTATAAACCTTAATAATTGCTATTTGGTGCCAAGTTTGAGCATGAACATTGTATCTGGATCTCGTTTAATACGAGATGGCTACTCATTTAAATCCGAGAATAATGGTTGTTCTATTTATATGAGAGAAATGTTTTATGGTCATGCTCCGATAGTCAATGGTTTATTCTTAGTGAATCTCGAACGTAATGTTACACATGTTCATAGTGTGAATACCAAAAGATGTAAAGTTGATAACGATAGTCCCACATACTTGTGGCACTGCCGCCTTTGGTCACATTGGTGTCAAGCGCATGAAGAAGCTCCATCTTGATGGACTTGGAGTCTTTAGATTATGAATCATTTGACACATGCGAACCATGCCTCATGGGCAAGATGACCAAAACTCCGTTCTCGGAACAATGGAGCGAGCAACCAACTTATTGGAAATCATACATACCGATGTGTGTGGTCCAATGAGTGTTGAAGCTTCATGAAGGATATCGTTATGTTCTCACTCTCACAGATGACTTGAGTAGATATGGGTATGTCTACTTGATGAAACACAAGTCTGAGACCTTTGAAAAGTTCAAGGAATTTCAGAATGAAGTAGAGAATCAACGTGGTGAAAGATAAAATTCTTACGATCAGATCGTGGAGGAGAATATTTAAGTCACGAATTTGGTACACACTTAAGAAAATGTGGAATCGTTTCACAACTAACGCCGCTGGAACACCTCAGCGTAATGGTGTGTCCGAACGTCAGAATCGCACTCTATTGGATATGGTGCGGTCTATGATGTCTCTTACCGATTTACCGCTATCATTTTGGGGATACGCTCTAGACAGCTACATTCACTTTAAATAGGGCACCGTCTAAGTCCGTTGAGACGACACCGTATAAATTATGGTTTGGGAAGAAACCTAAGCTGTCGTTTCTAAAAGTTTGGGGATGCGATGCTTATGTCAAGAAACTTCAACCTGAAAAGCTCGAACCCAAGTCGGAAAAATGCGTCTTCATAGGATACCCTAAGGAAACCCTTGGGTATACCTTCTACCTTAAATCGAAGGCAAGATCTTTGTTGCCGAGAACGGAACCTTTACGGAAAAGAGTTTCTCTCGAAAGGAGTAAGTGGGAGGAAAGTAGAACTCGATGAAGTACTACCTCTTGAACGGGATAGTGGTGCAGCTCGGGAAAATGTTCTGTAATGCCCACACCAAGCGAAGAGGAAATCAATGATGATCAAGGTACTTCGGATCAAGTTGCTCTTGAACCCGTGGGTCCACTAGGACACGTTCCGCACTGCAGTGGTACGGCAACCCTGTCTCCGGAAATCATGTTGTTAGACAACGGTGAACCTTCGAACTATGAAGAAGCGATGGCGGGCCCGGATTCCAATAAATGGCTCGAAGCCATGAAATCCGAGATAGGATCCATGTATGAAAACAAAGTATGGACTTTGACAGACTTGCCGATGATCGGCGGCGATAGAAAATAAATGGATCTTTAAGAGGAAGACGGACACGGATGGTAATGTCACCATCTATAAAGCTCGACTTGTCGCTAAGGGTTATCGGCAAGTTCAAGGAATTGACTACGATGAGACTTTCTCACCGTAGCGAAGCTTAAGTCCGTCCGAATCATGTTAGCAATTGCCGCATACTATGATTATGAGATATGGCAGATGGGCGTCAAAACAGCGTTCCTTAACGGATATCTTAAGGAAGAGCTGTATATGATGCAGCCGGAAGGTTTTGTCGATCCTAAGAATCTTGACAAAGTATGCAAGCTCCAGCGTTCCATTTATGGGCTGGTGCAAGCATCTCGGAGTTGGAACATTCGCTTTGATGAGATGATCAAAGCGTTTGGGTTTATGCGAGACTTTTGGAGAAGCCTGCGTTTACAAGAAAGTGAGTGGGAGCTCTGAGCATTTCTCATATTATATGTAGATGACATACTTTTGATGGGAAATGATATAGAACTCTTGGACAGCATTAAGGCCTACTTGAATAAAAGTTTTTCAATGAAGGATCTTGGAGAAGCTGCTTATATATTAGGCATCAAGATCTATAGAGATAGATCGAGACGCCTCATAGGTCTTTCACAAAGCACATACCTTGATAAGATTTTGAAGAAATTCAAAATGGATCAGTCCAAGAAAGGGTTCTTGCTCAGTATTGCAAGGTGTGAGATTGAGCTCAGCTCAATGCCCGACCACGGCAAAAGATAAAGAAGAGATGAGTGTCATCCCCTATGCTTCAGCCATAGGATCTATTATGTATGCCATGCTGTGTACCGGACCTGATGTAAACCTTGCCGTAAGTTTGGTAGGAAGGTACCAAAGTAATCCCGCAAGGAACACCGGACAGCGGTCAAGAATATCCTAAAGTACACGAAAAGGACAAAGGACATGTTTCTCGTTTATGGAGGTGACGAAGAGCTCGTCGTAAAGGGTTACGTCGACACTAGCTTCGATCTGATCTGGATGACTCAAAGTCACAAACCGGATACGTGTATATGTTGAATGGTGGAAGCGAGCTGGTGCGGTTGCAAGCGAAGCGTCGTGGCGGGATCTACATGTGAAGCGGAGTACATGGCAGCCTCGAGGCAGCGCATGAAGCAATTTGGGTGAAGGAGTTCATCACCGACCTAGGAGTCATACCCAATGCGTCGGGGCCGATCAAACTCTTACGTGACAACACTTTGGAGCTATTGCCCTTGCCAAGGAGCCCAGGTTTCACAAGAAGACCAGGCACATCAAGCGTCGCTTCAACTTCATCCGTGAAAATGTTCAAGATGGAGACATGGAAATTTGTAAAGTGCATACGGATTTGAATGTCGCAGATCCGTTGACTAAACCTCTCCTTGGGCAAAACATGATCAACACGAGAACTCTATGGGTGTTCGATTCATCACAATGTAACTAGATTATTGACTCTAGTGCAAGTGGGAGACTGTTGGAAATATGCCCTAGAGGCAATAATAAAAGCATTATTATTATATTTCCTTGTTCATGATGATTGTCTTTTATTCATGCTATAACTGTATTATCCGAAAATCGTAATACACGTGTGAATACATAGACTACAATACGTCCCTAGTAAGCCTCTAGTTGACTAGCTCGTTGGTCAACAGATAGTCATGGTTTCCTGACTATGGACATCGGATGTCATTGACAACGGGATCACGTCATTAGGAGAATGACGTGATGGACAAGACCCAATCCTAAGCATAGCACAAGATCGTGTAGTTCGTTTCTTTGGAGCTTTTCAATGTCAAGTATCTCTTCCTTAGACCATGAGATCGTTCAATTCCCGGATACCGTAGGAATGCTTTGGGTGTATCAAACGTCACAACGTAACTGGGTGACTATAAAGGTGCACTACAGGTATCTCCGAAAGTGACCATTGGGTTGACACGGATCGAGGCGGGATTTGTCACTCCGTATTGGGGAGAGGTTTCACCGGGCCCACTCGGTAATGCATCATCATGAGCTCAAAGTGATCAAGTGTCCGGTCACGGGATCATGCATTGCGGTCTGAGTAAAGTGACTTGCCGGCAACGAGACTAAGCGAGGTATTGGGATACCGACGATCGAAGTCTCGGCAAGTAACATACCGTTGGACAAAGGGAATAGAATACGGGGTTGCTTGAACCCTTGACATCGTGGTTCATCCGATGACAACATCGAGGAGCATGTGGGAGCCAACATGGGTATCCAGATCCCGCTGTTGGTTATTGACTTGAGGTAGTCTCGGTCATGTCTGCATGTCTCCCGAACCCGTAGGGTCTACACACTTAAGGTTCGCTGACGCTTAGGGTTATTAGGAAGACAAGTATGTGATTACCGAATGTTGTTCGAGTCCCGGATGAGATCCCGGACGTCACGAGGAGTTCGGAATGGTCCGGAGGTAAAGATTTATATATGGAAAGTGGTTAAACGGACTCGGAAAGTTTCGGGGGTATACTGGGTAATGTATCGGGGCCACCGGAGAGTTCCGGAGGTCCAGGGAGGGGCCACCTCCCGGGGGGCCACATGGGCTAAGTGGAGAGGGAGCCAGCCTGGTGGGCTGGGCGCACCTCCCCTTAGGCCCATGCGGCTAGGGCAAGGGAGGGAAACCCTAAGGAAAAAAAAGGGGCGCCCCTAGCTTGGGGCAAGCCACCCTCCCTCCTCCCCTTTGGCCGCCGCCCCATCTAGGGTTTCCCTAGATGGCCGCCCCCAGCCCTCTCCTCCTATAAATAAAGGGGTGGGGAGGGCTAGAGACACCATTGAAGGCGCAGCCCTCCCACCCCAACTCCTCTCTTTCTCCGCGTGTGCTTGGCGAAGCCACAGCCGGAGAACCTCTGCACCAATTGCACCACGCCGTCGTGCTGCCATTGGAGTTGTCTTCCTCAACCTCTCCTTCTCCCTTGCTGGATCAAGACGGAGGAGACGCCATCGTCCCGTACGTGTGTTGAACGCAGAGGTGCTGTCCGTTCAGCACTTGGTCATCGGTGATCGGAATCACGTTGGGAACGTCTTCATCATCACCACTCCCTCGAACGCTTCCGCACTCGATCTACAAGTGGTATGTAGATGCAAACTCTCTCTCTTGACTCGTTGCTTAGTAGAACTCATAGATGGATCTTGGTGAAACCGTAGGAAAATTTTAATTTTCTGCAACGTTCCACAACACTATGGCTAAACGGTTAGCAATAAAGCAAAGTAATTACATGGTGTTTCGAGTGACACGTAGGTCATACAATAAATTAAGAAACTCCTATGGCTCCTGCCGGTTGTCATACTCATCGACATGCAAGTCGTGATTCCTATTACAAGAACATGATCAATCTCATACATCACATATATCATTCATCACATCCTTTTGGCCATATCACATCACACGGCATATGCTGCAAGAACAAGTTAGACGTCCTCTAATTGTTGTTACAAGTTTTTTACGTGGCTGCTATAGGTTTCTAGCAAGAACGTTTCTTACCTACGCCAAAACCACAGCGTGATATGCCAATTTCTATTTACCCTTCATAAGGACCCTTTTCATCGAATCCGATCGACTAAAGTGGGAGACAGACACCCGCTAGCCACCTTATGCAACTAGTGCATGTCGATTCGGTGGAACACATCTCACGTAAGCGTACGTGTAAGGTCGGTCCAGGCCGCTTCATCCCACGATGCCGCCGAATCAATATAGGACTAGTAAAGGCAAGTAAATTGACAAAATCGACGCCCACAACAACTTGTGTTCTACTCATGCATAGAAACTACGCATAGACCTAGCTCATGATGCCACTGCTGTTGGGGATCGTAGCAGAAATTAAAAAATTTCTACGCATCACCAAGATCAATCTATGGAGAGACTAGCAACGAGAGAGAGAGGGGAGTGCATCTTCATACCCTTGAAGATCGCGATACGGAAGCGTTACAAGAATGCGGATGAAGGAGTCGTACTCGCAGCGATTCAGATCACGGTTGATTCCGATCTAAGCGCCGAACAACGGCGCCTTCGCGTTCAACACACGTGCAGCCCGGTGACGTCTCCTGCGCCTTGATCCAGCAAGGAGGAGGGGGAGCTTGGGGAAGACAACTCCAGCAGCAGCACGACGGCGTGGTGGCGGTGGAGCAGCGTGGTACTCCGGCAGGGCTTCGCCAAGCACCGCGAAAGGAGGAGGAGGTGTTGGAGAAGGGGAGGGCTGCGCCAGGGCTGTGGTGCGGCTGCCCTCCCACCCCCCCCCCCACACTATTTATAGGGGAAGGGGAGAACGGGTCGGCCCCTCTAGATGAGATCTAGAGGGGGCGGTCGAGGAGGGCTTGCCCCTAAGCCAAGGCGCCCGCTTTAGGGTTTCCCCCACAACCCTAGGCGCATGGGCCCTAGGGGGATGGCGCCCAGCCCACTTAGGGGTTGTTTCCCTTCCACATACAGCCCATAGGGACCCTCCCGCACAGGTGGACCCTCCCGGTGGACCCCCCGGAACGCGTTCGGTGGTCCCGGTACAATACCGGCAAAACCCCGAATACTTCCGGTGACCGTATGATGACTTCCCATATATAAATCTTCACCTTCGGACCATTCCGGAACTCCTCGTGACGTCTGGGATCTTATCCGGGACTCCGAACAACATTCGGTAACCACATATAAACTTTTCCCTATAACCCTAGCGTCATCGAACCTTAAGTGTGTAGACCCTACAGGTTCGGGAGGCATGCAGACATGACCGAGACATCTCTCCGGTCAATAACCAACAGCCGGATCTGGATACCCATGTTGGCTCCAACATGTTCCACGATGATCTCATCGGATGAACCACGATATCGGGTTTTCAATCAATCCCGTACACAATTCCCTTTGTCTACCGGTATGATACTTGCCCGAGATTCGATCGTCGGTATCCATATACCTTGTTCAATCTCGTTACCGGCAAGTCTCTTTACTCGTTCCGTAACACATCATCCTGTGATCAACTCCTTGGTCACATTGAGCTCATTATGATGATGTCTTACCGAGTGGGCCCAGAGATACCTCTCCGTCACACGGAGTGACAAATTCAAGTCTCGATTCATGCCAACCCAACAGACACTTTCGGAGATACCCGTAGTGTGCCTTTATAGCCACCCAGTTACGTTGTGACGTTTGGCACACCCAAAGCATACCTATGGTATCCGGGAGTTGCACAATCTCATGGTCTAAGAAAATGATACTTGACATTAGAAAAGCTTTAGCAGACGAACTACACGATCTTGTGTTATGCTTAGGATTGGGTCTTGTCCATCACATCATTCTCCTAATGATGTGATCCCGTTATCAACGAGCTAGTCAACTAGAGGCTCACTAGGGACATGTTGTGGTCTATGTATTCACACATGTATTACGATTTTCGGATAACATAATTATAGCATGAATAATAAACAATTATCATGAACAAGAGAATATAATAATAACTATTTTATTATTGCCTCTAGGGCATATTTTCAACACTAGCGTCATAGGAGTGTTTGTTTAGGAACGGCAGTGTCACTGGCGCTTACTACTCCGTATTAGCTTGTCTTGCGAGTCACAAGATGGGAACGGGTTTTCCCTAGCTTATGGACGCATGTCCCTTTGGATCATTGGAGATGGTTGACCTTTTTACCTTGGGCGGATCGATCAGTCACGGATTATCCAAGTCCTAACCACGCATGTGGTGTGTTAGGCGCACACGCTAGGGTTTTGCGATGGAAACGAGAAGGGTCGACGAAACCAACCTACTCCCACGCTCGCTAGGATCCAAACAAGTCCGGTCTGCCATGCCCATGCATGGGTCTCGGCAGCTGTCGGGGAGAGAAACCGAGTAGACCCGGCCAATACGTATGCTTCACGATCCAAAGTCAGACCACGCTTTGACCCAGATAACAGCTAAAAAATTCTGGATCTAGGTCGTAACTAGCCCCCATACTATATGCCGTGTCAACGCCGAGCCTAACAGCGCAAAAGTCGCACTCGATCATGACCCGCAACACGTCAACACCTCTGGCCTTTCCCCCCTCCGACGACGCGATCGGTCGACGCCGGCGCCGGCCGACCGGGTCAGCGTCGCCGTCTTCGCCGGCACGTGTTACAGCCTTACAGGGAGTGGGTGTGCGCGCGGCGATGCTCCTGCATGCTGCTGCTCTGCCCGCGGTGGCGTGCCACGCGTGCGCGCACTATGGCTGTCGTCGTCGCCGCCGTGCCCGTGCGCGCGCCGTGTGTCGCACAGCCGACGACGGCGTCCGGCCGGCCGGGATGACTCTCCGTCGCGCTCGGGGCGTGGGTGGGTTCAGTTCCCTGGGTCGCACGGCACGCACCAGGCCATTGGCGGCTTCCCGTCTACGACTCGATCGGTCGATCCATCCACCAACAAAGTGAAGATGATTGAATAATCGCCTAATCGGGAGTGATCGAGTCTAGCTAGCTAGCCGTGGCTATGTGCAATGCACACAATCGAGCACCAAACGATCCAACACTTTTCGCGGGTAAAATTATGTGTCCGTGACTACGTGCAATGCACGAGCACGAGACGATCGAGCCGTGCGCTTTTCGCCAGTAAAATTATGTGTACGAGCTTGTGGCTGATATGCAGCCAGAGGTTGCTACCAAAGACAAATAGTAGTAACACTTTGGTGCTCCATGACGTACGTACGAGAATCAACAGATTGCACGCTTGCTACTACTAGCTGAATGTATATCGGGCTAATTAATCCTCCGTCCCACCTTGTGCCAATGACCAATCCCTTAGCGAAAACACAGAGGGCAAATCAAAGGGCAAGGTCGTCATGATCACGCGATCACCATGCAGGTTGGTGAAGAATCACTCCATCGGGCGGCAGGGAAAAGGAGTGTAGAAGTGTATACTTTAGCCGTCTGCAACCAAAAAGGCCGTCGATGGAAGAAATTTGGCAGCATTCGAGCCTAAACATGGATGAAAATGAAACATGATTTAATTCGTCAATCTTCAACTCGAGACCTCTTGGCTTTGATATCGTGTAGAAGTCGTCTTTCTGGCCGTCTGACCAAGCCGATCGATGGAAGAAATTTGGCAGCGTTATCGTCAACAAGGAAATATGAACAGATTCAACCGAGGTTCTGTGTCTGTCTCAACATATATTCTATAACAATAATATTACTGACATCACTCATGCACACTCATCTCTGCAACTGCTGCACTGGCTACCACGCTAGCTCAGCTAGGGAATGGAATGAATAGCAAGTTGACCTTCCTCCCCAAACCCAATCATTTCTTTCTTTCATGTGCTGGAACTGCCACACTAGACTGAATGCGGAGGAAAAAATGAGATGAAATGAATAAGAAGTTGACCCTCCCCATCTACCGAACCCGGCCAAAATGATTGATCGTATGTGTGTCGCGCTGGTCAAAGCTTTGCCGATACGTGGCGGCGACGTGGATCGGGACGCCGGATCCTGTCTCGCGCGATGAGCCGAACGTACGTACGCTGCCTAGATGCTGTCCCCGTCCCACCTTTTGACTCGGCCTCCGACTACTGGAGTTGGAGTGGAGCTAGCGATAGAGTATGTGTGTGTTTTGTGGCTAGATTGGGTCGACCTGTGTGTGTTGTGTTGTGTTGCGTGTGGATGGAGTGAGTGGGCGGCTGGCTTTTTCCGGGCACGCGTGCGACCCCCTGGGCCCCAAGCTTTTGACGCCTTCTCTCTCTCCGTCGCCGTAGATCGACCAGCGGTCGTAAGCATGACGTCAACCGAGTCGCCAAAGCTGTGCGTCCATTCACCGTGTTAGATGCACGCAGTGTACTCACTCTGTTTCTAAATACTCTATAAGTCTTCTTTTAATATTTTAATATAGACTACATACGAATGTATATAGACGTATTTTAGAGCCATAGATTCACTCAGTTTGCTCTCTATGTAATTTATATTGAAGTCTTTAAAAAGACTTATATTTAGAAATGAAAGGAGTACCTTGCTAGGCTTAGGACGGACACGGTCTTCCTTCCACACGGGATTCTGCTGCATGCGTACGCAGAAAGAATGTTACGACGCGGGACTGTGTTGTTTTCTCTCTTCTTCCTTTTTCTGCGAGGGGCGACGGTGTTGTTCTCATGTCCATTAAAATTCGCTAATTAGTACTCCCTCTTGTAAACTAATATAAGATCTTTTAGATCAGCATACTTTATAGTTATATAAAAAATCTTACTTTCTTGGTTTAATTAATATTTTTTTGTTCTAAAATAAAAGTCACTGATTTAGTATAAAATTAGTACTACAAAGTTGTACTAAATCAACAACACTTATTTTGGGATGAAGGAAGTAGTAATCTAGTATGTCTTTTAACACACAAGAGCATCTAAAATCAGGATTGGTTAATTTTGATCACCAAACATCCGCAGAGATGCCGGGTCAGTGACCGCCTGCTTCCAGCCTCCATTTATGCATGCATGCAACCATCTCCCCTACATCCTTCCCACATTGTCTGGTCAAAATGCATGTGATTGGTGGAGATGAAGAAAGAAAGAGAAAAAAAATAAAAAAGAGAAAAAATGATCCGGGGTGGGCCGCATCCTACGTGGAGGGTTCCCCGGACATCCCCATGTCCTCCCCATATTTTGTGTGGATATGGGGATTTGCGAACAACCTGACAGGGACAAAATGGGGGAACCCATTGGCTGGCTTTTTTTTCTTCACTCTTCTATCCGGACAATGACCGGGCTGTCCTCTCATATGGGGAGGATTTAGGTGGTCCTGTTGTATCTTTTTGACGCGAAACATAGGACCTTTATTGCATCAGAGAAATTCGGTTACAATCAGCAATGAAGCTGCTAACAAGGAAGGAAGGACAATCATCTGTTCAACAATCTGACACTGTTAAAGAAGTAGCATGTTTAGCAAAGATCCGCATGACCATTAAAGTCCCTGGAAGTGTGTTGAACCAAAAACGAAGCCAAACTAGAAGTTATGTCCCTAATTTCATTGAAGATAGGCGCCAACAACGATTGGAATCGTGAGTGATAGTCAAAGGTTTACGACCTCTAAACAAACAACCTTCATGACAACTTGCGAGAACCCTCTGATTTGAGATGCTCTAATAATCTACTCCCTCCGTTCCTAAATATAAGTCTTTCTAGAGATTTTAATATGAACTACATACGAATGTATATAGACGTAATTTAGGGTATAAATACATTCATTTTGCTCCGTATGTAGTATATTTTGGAATATCTAGAAAGACTTATATTTCAAAAAAGGGTTTCCCCCGCTTTGTATTACAAAGCAACCAACTGATACAACCAACTATAGGTGGTTGGGCGGAAGCAGCACAATCACACCCAAAAAGGACTTATATTTAGGAATTGAGGGAGTATGTAGGAGGAGAAATGGCGTTGACTATGGTAGGCAAGGCATAGCTAGCTTGTGCATTTCGGTCGCATTGCACTGCGCTAGCTACTAGCAGCATCTTAACTAAACATAAACACTCCGTCGTTAAGCAATTCTCTAGGAGAAGAAAAGTAAGAGGAATAATACAAGCATTTGGCTGGTCTGAACCCACAAGGGAATATAAGCGCATGAAGGAAAAATCCAAAAAGAAACGAGGGAATCATAACGATCCAAGACAAAACATGGGGTGCATGCCTGCCTACGCGTGCGATGTGTGGGGGTTCTTCCATCACGTCGGCCACCCCAAACGAAACTGACGTTTTTGTATCTGCATTCTCAAGTTCGTGGAAGAAAAAAAAAGTTCGCGGAAGAACATGGTCGATTCTCTCTGTTAATCAAGGGTACACTCTTCCACTCAAATGCTATAAGATTTACTTTGTGTTTAAAATGCATAATATGCTAGCTACAGTACAATTGTTTGACCGGCAAGCATACTACGATTTGTAGAATATATCAGGGCATGCATGTAATTTGCATCGGACCGTGACGTTGAGTTTATCTTCTCGCGGTCGGGAATTGCGTATAACAATAAAATAAGAGTAAAGTCTAATAGTCATAATTTAGCTATAATTACCAACGAGAAACTAATTCGCTAGGATAGATTAGATCACTTGGAGGCGACTATAGTACACGCAAACAAGACTTCTTGGCACAAAGATTAGGTGCAACAGTCTGACTATTGCAGAAAACGTTAGGCGATTTCATCTCAGACATTCCTTCCACCAGTTGGTGTAATTTATTTGCTCTGGGTTGCTATCACCAGCAAGACTCCCTTTCTGGGGTGAAGACCTTTGATTGATTAGTTCGAATTTATGCCCTAGTCTTATTCCTTTGTTTTATTTGTAAGAGATAACATATATTATTTATGCTGATTTGACGTATTTATCCTGATTCCAATGTGTGAAACATGGCACCGGGCCATAAATCAAGTATTGAATCCATGCTTTTGTGTAATCTCAATATTCCTAAATCCTTACCATTATACATCTAGCGTGTGCTCTCGGCCTCTGACTTAAGAATCACTAAAGAGAAGATTGAAGGATCGGAATTTCTTGATAGTATAGCTAGATGTGACTTGTCTGGAACAAATACGGAGCAATTTCCTTTTTGTCTGGGCCTTCTTTTTTTTACAAAGAATTTTTCATACGTATTGGGATACTATCTTTGAAGGGGAGCCTTGACGCAGTGGTAAAGCAGCTGCCTTAGAGCATCTCCAACAGGCGCGCAACACGCTGCGCGTTAAAAACTACTTTTGCCGTCACCAGTTTCTTGTGACCATAGCTGGCTCCAACATCCGCTTAAAATGCAGCCTTGCCGCTTCCAAAGTAGCGCAAAAAATGCAGCACACATATGCGTATATCCAGGCTTCTCCAACGATATATAGTTCTACTACGTCCACATAGCCTGCTTCTACGATACAAAATAAAACTGGCTTCTCCAACGATATATAGTTCTAAATACTACTCGTTCTCCGACTCAGACTCTGCCTCGGTGATGTCCTCCTCCGATGTCTGAGCATAGGCGTCAAGGAACCGCTCGTCGCGGGAGTCCCAGGACGACGCATCTCCTAGCGCCATGTTGTATTTAGCGACCGCCTTCCGCGTTCGCTTGTCCTCGCGATAGGCGGCTCGCGCCTTCCTCCTCTCCTCCCTCTCCGCCCTCCTCTCGACGAAGAACTATTCTTCGTTGATGATGTCTTGCGGGAAACGTCGGTGAAGTTCATGTCCCAACGTGACCGGCGGAGGCGCCACGCCAGAAGCGTCAGAGGCGCTGCGCCATCTGGGCGGTGTCGAAGGTTCCGAGGCCGGCGCCGCCGCCCGATCAATTGAGGCAGTAGGTGCCGGACGGGCGCACGCGGACGTCGCGGTAGCCTGAACCTCCCCGGCGGCGAGGCGGCATGATGGCGCGGTGGTGGCAGCTCAGCGGAGTGGAGGGTAAGCAGTGGAGAGAGCGAATGAGAGCGGCAGATGGCTGCAGTTTTATAGGCGCTGAAGCGGCGCGCCAAAATCTATGGCGAGCTGCCGCCTTTTCAGGCCAAGGCTTGTTTCCGCCATCATTGAGCGCCTTGTGAACCGGTCGGCAGCGCTAAAAAGCACTTTAGGTGGCGCGTCTTCTAGCGCGCCTGTTGGAGATGCTCTCATGACCATGCGGTCACGGGTTCAAGTTCTGGAAATAGCCTCTTGCAGAAATGTAGGGAAAGGCTGCCTACAATAGGCCCAAAGTGGTCAGACCCTTCCCAAATCCTGCACAAGTGGGAGCTACATGCACTGGGGCTGCCCTTTTTTATTAGGATACTATCTTTATCATGTATATTTTAATTAGTCTTCAGGACTACACCCTCCGATCCATATTACTTATTACTGATTTTCTATAAAACGTACGTTAATTAAGTTTTTTCTTTGACTACTATCAATAATAAATCATTAATGTTTGTCAGATAAAAGTTATACCATTAGATCTACCATTAAAATAAGCTTCAAAATGTAAAAATTTATATACCCCAATTGTTTCTCACCACGCTAACGCTTTATGCTTGCTCGGACGCACAAAGGGAACCAGCCTGTTCGCTAACAACGCAAAATCACCACATGCCCACATATAGATGAAGTAAACATTTTAAAATTTTGAAAATGAATTACTTTCAACCCTAATGTCCAAATCTACCTTTTTTGCAAAGAATGTTTATACTTTTTTGGAAAATAACAATTTTATTAAAGCATGAAAGTTGATACAAGTAAACAAAACCGGGCACAACAAACAAACGTTATGAAAAATTATTGAAGACAAACAATTATGACAAAATGAATTGCTTTTTAATCTTTGATGAATATTCAACTATAATATTATTTAGTTCTTTAAGATAAAAATCATATCATTGAATTTTCCATTAGAAACAATTTCACAATGTAAAATTTAAACATAAGTATTTATATTGGTCAAAGTTGCTCGATCACTAGAGATTGTGCAAAACCCAAAACAACGTCTATTTTGGAACAAAGGGACTAGGTCTGTTTTTTTGGTAGTTGAGGTAGGATCATAAAGCATGCACGGCAAAACCCTAAGACCATAATGTACTTCCTCCGTCCCATAATATAATTAAGAGCATTCTTTTCACTAGTATAGTGTCAAAAATGCTCTCATATTATTATGGAACGGAGGGAGTAGCTTACAATTACTACTACAAGACAATCGAGTTAAAGAAATTACAGCCCAAGTAGTGCAGTTGCTCTTCATTGTAATTCTGGTCCATTAATGGCTTTGTCAATTCAAAGACTTGGCTCGTTTCGAGAGGACATTTTAAGAGGGTGTTTGTTTGCAGGGACTTATTGGTTTAGAAACTTAAAAAAGTCTCTATAAGTCCCATCTAAACCAAACAGGAGGGACTTATAGGGACTTAAAGTGGGCATTTAGGACTTATGAAATAAGACTCTCAAGGAGGGACTTATAGGGACTTATAGTTGTAATATGGTCTTATAGGGACTTATAAGTCCCAGGAACCAAACAGGTAGTGATTTTTTAGGGACTCGTGACTTATAAGTTGGGACTAAAAAAAGTCTTAGGACTTATGAACCAAACAGGGCCTAAATAAAACTAGAGCATGACAGTGCTGTTCTCTAGTGACTGATCTTGGGTTGCTGAACAACCGCTTGGATCATGATCAGTTGCACCAGATCAATTTTACTTACCAAGCTGACGCAATGCCGGAAGACCGCCAGCGACCCAACACCCCGGCGGTCAGGTAGGCGAAATTCTCCTCGCCGCCCTTTCCAAACGGTTTATATATATACCCAAGACACAACCACATCTTTTCCACTGCCACACTACCCCTCATCTTAGCTTCGCCCCCTTTCCCCTTCCCCTTCGCCCACCCAACAAGCACTCACCACTCCCTTGCATCCCGCTTGCTTGCATCTCGCTCCTCTCCGCCGCACACCAAGATCGACCAAGAAACGGGGCGGCACCGGTGGATCGGCCCGTTGATATGGGAGATCATCAGCTGATGTACGCTGCTCCGGCCATGCACAACGGCGGCGGCGGCGGTGGAGCTGTCTCACACGGCATGTGGTGGAACACCAACACGACCGCGGTGCCTGCGGCGGCGTGCTCCACGGAGCTCGCAGGGTTCAACACCTGGCCGGCCGCTCAGCTGGCTGCTGGCGGTGGCTACGACATGGCGGCGGCCGACGGCGGCAAGGCCAAGAGCTGCACCACCACGGCCTCCTCCGAGTCGCCCGGGAACAACAGCTCCGTAACCTTCCAAGAAACAGCCAGCATCAGCGACCCGGCAGCCGGCTTCACCGACTGGAATACCCCTTACATGTGAGTTGTTTGATTCACCTACCCTTTTGCTGGATCAGTTTACCCTTCGTGATCTCGTACTATCAATCTATCATATGATATATATAGTGATGACGATAGACAAATAGTTAGATGCATACTTATCTACTCCCGTGACTCTAAAATTGATTAATGAAATCTATGTGTATGTGCGTGTGTTTTAACTTTTTCACAGGAGCAACGGCGGCGCTGGTAACATGCATGGGTTCCTCCAAGTTGGCCACCATGACATGAGCTCAAGAACGGACCAGCAGAGCCACATGAACGCGTCGAGCCTGATGAATGACCCATCACCGAATAACCTAGACCTAGCGCTGCAAGGCCACCACCAGCAGCAGCATCAGCAGGCCGGCGATCACCACCGCCAGCAGCAGCAGCTGTTGTCCAGCCTGGGGGCGCCCGAGCTGCTCCTGTCACCGAACTCGCCCTACGGGTTCCAGTCGTCGTCGCTGTTGAGGAGCCTCTTGGAGCCGACGGCCAAGCCGGCACCGGCGGCGGGGATTCAGCAGTACCAGTACCAGCAGATGGGCGGGCAGGCAGGGGTCAGGGAGCCGCTCCAGTTCACCAACGACGCGGCGTTCTGGAACCCGTCTGCCGGGTTCGGCATGGCGATGCCAGCGCCGGCGGTGTCTGAGCAGACTAGCGCGCGTGCGGTGAAACGACCATCGCCGGCGCCCCGCGGGGCAAACCTTGCACTAAAGGTAAGCTTGTGCTAGTGATTACTCTACTACTAGCTAGTAAGTTGCAAATATTTCATGGTAGCATGGAGTACACAATATCACAAGGAAACTAGTAATAAATAGCTAGGTGGCTAATAAGTAAACCTTCTTTGTCTGTAGAGTGTGTTAGAAGGAGTGGGGGACTCTAGCTCGATCGTTACCAAGAAGGCGAACAGCGAGCCGGCATTCAAGAAGCCGAGAATGGAGACGCCGTCGTCATTGCCGACCTTCAAGGTAGGCATGCATCATCCCATAGCCCCATACGTACCTATGTATCTACTTCTAGTCTTCTACCATATGCATGCATCGTCAACTTAACTTACAACCAGCTGGTTCTTTCAAACTCCACACACATTATTTGGTGCATATTGAGTGGATCAAAACCCACATTATATATGCATCTTTATTGAGATTATTAAAGTTGCTCCACACGTAAATTACAGGTTAGGAAGGAGAAGCTAGGGGACAGGATCACAGCGCTCCAACAGCTCGTCTCTCCTTTCGGAAAGGTAATCAAGCGAGCCATCCAGCTAGCTTAGCTAGGCTTTTCATGTCCAATCGTCCAATGTGCATCACTCAAACCAAATGTCCAAGGAGTTTATGAACAATATCATTACACAAACCAGTAGAGTACTGCTTGGAAGTTGAGTCGGATCCACGTCATATATATATCGTCAACCACATGCATGATCTTGTCGCTGCTGCAAAAGCGTTGTTCCTTTCCTCTCCTCGATCCTTTCGAGAGATTTGACAGACACACATGCGTCTAAGTCTAACACACAATCTTAACATTTATCGTTGCGCGTGCGTGCGTGCAGACGGATACGGCGTCGGTGCTCCACGAGACCATCGAGTACATCAAGTTCCTCCACGACCAAGCTGGTGTAAGTGCATGTGCCAAGTGCTTTTGATCATGGCATCTGGAGCACGCACGCACGCACGCACGCACGAGCTCTATCGATTTCCTCACAGGAGACTAGCTAGATGTTGGAGACCGAGCTGATGAACATTTGTTTCTGCATCCATGCAGGTGCTTAGTGCTCCATACTTGAAGAGGGGCCATCATCAGCATCAAGTGCCACAGTACCTCAAGGTATATACATGGCGTGATTGCTGCATCTGCATCCTTGCTCTTTCTCACTTTCCATTGCAACATGGATACTGGCATCTCCTGGTCAAATGCACGCCTGATGATAGCTTTTGCATCTGTTTGTGTTTGGTCACAGAGCTCGAGTGCTAGCCCTGACAAGTCCTGCAAGGATGGCAGCGGCGAGGTGTCGCTCAAGGGCCGGGGGCTGTGCCTGGTGCCGATATCGAGCACGTTCGCGGTGGCCAGCGATGGGCCCGTCGACTTCTGGACTCCCTTCGGCGGCCACTTTAGGTAGACGAAGACCCGCTGGGTGGAACGAACGTACGGCGCAGATTGATCCGACGGCGTTCCTTGACCGATCGACCTTGATGATTTAGTATCTACTCCCTCCGTCCCATAATATAAGAACGTTTTTTATACTAGTGTAGTGTCAAAAACGTTCTTATATTTTGGGACAGAGGGAGTATATAAGTAGCTCATGATCGTAATTTGTAATGGATAGCACTACGTACTGATGAAGCTATATGGTTAGCTAGATGAACCTTTGGAATGAGTGCTTCAAGACTTGTACTCATTCTTCAGGTTCATCAGGGAATAATCAATGAATTTAACTAAGGGGCCAGCTAGCTGAGAGGACTGAATTATGTCATAGTGATCATCCGATCCTCGTCGTCGATCGGGTTCGTATGATTGGTGGGTTCGTATGATTGGTTGTTAGGCTTGCATCATCGATCGGTTGTGTCTAAGAACTAATTTAATGGTTCGGTACTTTAATCCAGTACGTGATGGATCAAAGCAGATCTGTCTGTAGCAGGTTTCATTCTCTACGGATATATTGTAGTACCAAATTGATTAATAAAAGTGGCATCTCTCTCTGATTGATCTCAGCAGAGTGTATCTTTTGAACCTGACCACATGTTTTGGTATAATATAAGCAGGGCTTTCAGAATTTGTGCATGCATGCGTGTCCTTTTCCTTAAATATTGCCAGAATCTTTCAGGCTAAATTATTCCATTTCTGTGCTAGTGGATTATCGGCATGCGTAAGTTCTTCACAGGCATATTCTATACCGTGTGTGTTTCTTGTTATGTGGTCTACCTTGCTGTCCTGATCGGTACCTACCAAGTATTGGTATTTTGTAGAGTATTGAGTAAGAAAGATGAACTCAACAGAACTCTCCCTGCTGCAGCAGGTAAAAAAATTCTTTGGCATAACAAGTACCAGGAGCAGTACATACGTTTCTCTTCTGGTATGAGCGATGAAATTCAACCGAAAGCGAACCGTGGCACAGAAATTCAGGTAAGTTCGACACGCCGAGAAATGACTGAATCTCAACTGTAGTCTTGCACTGAAACTTGACTGCTAGGCGCGGAGCACAAGTCTCTTTGCCCTAGCAACAAGCTAATACCCCATCTCCTCTGCTTTACGTTTTGGTGGTATCACACCAATTTCCAATACACTTTTAGCCTTTTAGGTCATGCGGAGTCTATCTGTGTGTATGACTGCTGAAATAAAAAGAGTAAAGTGCCAGTTTCTCGTAGAAAGCTGAGCATCATAGTGGGATGGTTGGCATAAAATCGATTGATAGATTGCAATAAAGTAATTGGAAGAGAGATATAAAATGTAGTATTACTTAATTTCTCCTCGGCCACCCAATGTTCCTTGGCATGGATGTAAAGTTGAACCTCTGATTGTCCTGTTCTTGGGGCAAAAGAAGCTTGTGCACTTGTCAATTGTCATAGAACTTGACTCTGTTTCCTGCCACAAAAAGAACTAGCGTTAAGCTTTGAATTTGACTCTGTTTTCACCTTCAATGAAAGCTACCGCCATGCAGTTGAGCACCTAAGTTAGTGTAATGGTCGAACTCATAAAGCCAGCATACAAGACAAAGTTCAACAGCATCAGATCGTGCAGAGAGTACATTAAAGTTCAACGGCCCCTTTATCTTGATTCTTCGGCAGCACCATGGATAAACAGAAGACATGTCTTTTGAAAAGGATTTCTCAAAGTTACCAGGTGGTCACGATTGACAGTATGCACACGAACTTCAAGATTGTCGTTTTGAAATGAAAAGGACACTACCTCAACGATGAAACTATTAAAATGCAACGGCTAAATATTTTAATGTGATACCTGAAACTTCAGAGAAGGTATATATGATTCCGGGTGAGTTAGGCTGGCAGGATTTAGTATAGTCACTTGAAATGACCTTTCTACCTTTCTGATAGACACTGGGAGATTCAAGGAAGCCCCACTTTTCTGACTTTTCCTTGAGGATGAAGCTGAACTTCCAACAGTTTTCCATACTGGGCAATGAGTCCAAGCAGCAGGAACTGGCCGACCAGCGCTGTTCCGAACGATAGCACCAAAAACAAGATTGAGCAGTGAATGGATCAGAACAAGCATCAGTATTAATTTTAGACCAACCATTGGAGGAGCACACGATATCAACGGGAAAGAGGATTCTCCACCAGCAGTTGGCCACTAAAGCCCACTTGGAAGTTAATCATAATCTGCTTCCCTTTGATGTTCCAGGGCACTCAGGTTACCTCACTGCAAGGAATCATAAGCATCTAGCACGCTGCTAGCGTCGCCAGGCTTGCGTGGTTAACAGAGTCCTCCCTTGCTTCTTCCGCTTCATGCCTCCTTCCAACAAAATACAAAGGCTGCTCTGGTGTTGTGAGTGGCATGGCCTCATTGTCCAGCATAGACGACATTAGTTGTTAGTTGTTCAACAACATCAGATCGTGCAGAGACCCACAGTAAGATTCAGCACCTTTATCTTGATTCTCTGGCAGCACCATCGATATACTGAAGACCTGTCTTAGTGTCTTTTGAAAGATAAAAATCCTAAAGTTACCAGACCTTCACAATTGACAGTATGCACACGCACTTCAAGATTATTGTTTTGAAGTGGAAACAATACTATCTCAATGATGAAACTATGAAAGAGGTGGTGCAGATGTAGTGGCTAAATATTTTAATGTGATGTCTGAACCTTCAGAGGAGGTATATATGATTCGGGATAAGTTAGGCTCGCAATTTATTCTGGTCTTACCGCTTCAAGATCATTTAAATGGACCTTTCTACCTTTCTGATAGATACTGAGAGATTCACAGAAGCCCCACTTTTTCCTTACTTTTCTGTTCAGGTTGAACCTCAACTTTCAATAGTTCTACATGCCTGAAGTTTTGCCCACTCTACCTGAATAAATAAAAGTTTACACTTCTGCTTCGGTAGACCCCCTTAAACACATCGATGGCTCAGATTATCCCATACCCCTTTATAATTAAGGGTAAGATTGTCCTTTTTAAAAGTACGTCGTAACACCTTGTATACAAATAGCGCCCATTAAGCAACGTAAAAATATTAAGAAAAAGGACCTCATGACGAATTGAACTCAAGACCTCACACTTAGGGCCATACGCTGCTAGCCAGTTAGCCACACAGCCGCTTGTATTATTTTGTAGTGCGAAATATATAAGAAGACACAACAGTGTTCACATATAAGAAATATTTTCTGAAAAAAAGTTCGAAACTCTAATTAAAAAAATGTGAAGAATTTTGAAATGCCGAATATTTATTGAATTTATGAATAGAATTTGACCTAATTTTTTTTAAAAATTTGAACAAAATTTCAATACATGAACAATTTCCAAACATCTTTCAAAACATGAACAATTTTTAAAATTTGTTGTTTTATTTTTATGATTATTGTTTGTCCTGTTTTCCTTCTATTTTTTTCTCTTTACTTTATTTTTTTTCTTTATTAAAATTCATGAACTATTTTTAAATCATGTACCTTTTCTGGAATCTGTGAACTTTTCAAATTTGTGAATATTTTCTTAAATTTACAAACTTTTTTTCAAATCCATGAACTTTTTTGCAAGCAGTGGGCATTCCCACGGTAGGCATCCATGTCATATTTGGACGATTTCCAACACAGTATGCAAGTTGCGACAAGTCTGGCCATTTATTGGCCTTTTTTTTATCAAGAAATCTTCAAAAAATGCAGAATTTGTCGAAAACATAAACAACTTGGTATGGGGCCTTTAATTGGTCATATAAAAGCATCCAATCCAAATGCCATAATTATTTGTTGGGCCCGCCTACATGTTTAATTGTGTTAAGCTAGCATGATAAAAGAAACATGTACTAACACCTACCACCGGTTTTTTTTCATTGTTTTTTATATAGCTTACCGTTCATGCCAAGTGGTCACCTACCACCGGTCACTGTAACATGAGAAAAGCAATTTGTCATTATCCTGTAGTGAATGCATAGCCAATTTGATTGTTCGGAAGCAAAATACTCCCTCCGTTTTCAAATATTTGTCTTTCTAGCCATCTCAAATGGACTACACATATGGATGTATGTAGACATGTTTTAGAGTGTAGATTCACTCATTTTGCTCCGTATGTAGTCACTTGTTGAAATCTCTAGAAAGACAATTATTTAGGAACGCAGGGAGTATAACGTAGTACTAGTAGTTTGGCTCCGTTGTATAGCTGCTGTAGCAAAACGCAAATGTACTGTAGCGTAGCCCCAACATGCCCGCGGTTGTGGTACTATAAAACTTCTACACGTGCAGCAGTCACCGGACAAGCACTACTTGGTCCATCGCGCAGCAGCCGCACTGAATGGACGGCGTGTTGCGTCCCTAATTTGATTTTTCCGAAAAAGAAAAGTAAACTGACAAGATGCACAATAATAAGAGTAGTAAAAAAAGAAACTAGACACAGCAAGTGCATTGTCTCTGTTGGTTATGGTGAGTGAAAGAAAACTAAGAGGTTTGTAGATCGAATCCTACCTCTCACAACAAGTTTTTGAAGCTTAAAAAAAGAGGAAGAATAATGGGCCAGGCCCAGGACGGAGGTGTGTAAGGGGCGGCCGATCTGCTATGTACTACCTCTTGTACGTATCACGTCTCCTATACATATACCTTATGATTAAATGACAATACTGTCCTTATACGTTTTATGAAGGGGGTCTACCGAAGCAAAGCTCAAAAGTTTATTGTCAGCCTTCGGGAGTGTAAAACTAGCTTACTTGCCACTAGCAACAGAAGATAAGAAATGGATTTGACAGTAAGATGCCAGCTCAAAGAGAACCTATAATTACTAGCAGCCTCGCTACCAAATTAGCAATTCAGAGTTTCAGACCCGTTGACTAACCAAGGAAGCTGGATACAGAAAATTCATTTGAAGATAAAACACATGTAAGCAGTGATCCGCACATGATCAGGCGGCCTCTTCCACTTGGCAAGGTGAGAAACATATGAGCAAAATAGGGAAATTCCAAACATGGAAACCATCTAAGAAAATAAACCACAACCAGGATTACAATGTACTCAATGGATTGTTTATTTGTCCATATAGGAAGATAAATTGCTGAACTGTTCACCTGTACAAACTAGAGAAGTTTACAAAAAAGAAGAACAATGAATTAAACATCTAACGCCCCTCTTGCATAGTGATAGTCATCTTATTCAGGGTTATTCCCATGGTATCTCTTTGGTCTTCAACCTCATCATATCGTTGCCTAAAGTATAGAGGCTCCTTCGGAGTAGGAAGCGGGGCCGTTTCATTTTCTAGCATGAACACAGTGGATGACATGAGCGGCCTGGCATTTGGATTGTCTTGAACACACAAGAGACCTAGATGAATACATCGTAGAACTTCATGAGGTGGACAGTTCTCCACAATGGACGAGTCCATCAATTCTCTTGCATTTCCATCTTTCCATAAGCTCCAGGCCTAAACCAATCAAATCCTTAAGTTAGTATGATTGTTTGAGTTGTTGAATGTTAGAGCATTTTAGTTTACTTACGTAAGCTATAAGGTTTGTAAAGTCTGTCATGAAATGGGCTGAACTGATCTTTAACCCGCTTACAATCTCCAACAGTAGAACGCCAAAGCTATACGTGTCAGACTTGACAGAAAAGGAACCTTCCATTGCATATTCAGGAGACATGTAACCACTGTTTTAATCATTCCATGAAACTTGAATTAGTTAAGCTGTAGAAAACTAGCATGTTAAGCCTTACCAGGTGCATATATTACTTACTACGTCCCAACAATGCGGATAGTGTTCGCTTGTTGCTCATTTCCTCCAAATATCCTTGCCATACCAAAATCTGATATTTTAGGGTTCATTTCTGCATCTAACAAGACATTGCTTGCTTTGAGATCCCTGTGAATTATTGTTAACCTTGAATCTTGGTGGAGATAAAGAAGCCCTCTCGCTATCCCTTTAATTACCTTGAACCGAGTCAGCCAATCAAGCGCAGAATTTCTTGTTGCATCTTGCAAAAAAATAAAAATTATATTAATGACTGTCACATAATGTTGTGCGGGACGTGACCATAAGTCAGAACATACCAAAAAGGAAGGCATCCAAGCTTTTGTTAGGTAAGTATTCATATATCAATAACTTCTCATCTTCATGAGTGCAGTAACCAAGAAGTCTAACTAAGTTTCTATGCTGTAATTTGGCAATTAGAACAACTTCATTTCTGAACTCGTCGGCCCCTTGGCCGGAACTTTTACTAAGCCTTTTGACAGCAACTTCCTTGCCACCACCTCCTAATAGTCCCTACACAAACACATCATCCTTGAGCAAAAAGAAGGCTAAAAGTGTTATCAACAATGAGACTAAAATTTCTTGTTACCTTGTAAACTTTTCCAAAGCCACCTTTCCCAAGCAATTTGTAGTCTGAGAAATTGTCTGTTGCAGTAACAATGTCTTCAAAGCAGATATATGGAAGGTCTATACTTTCATTCTCAAGTTCGTTCAATTTGGAATTTTGCAAGTGCTGTCGTGTATGTTTGTTCTTAATCTCCTTGATTCGTCGTTTACCTGACACTGACAGGCATAACTAGAATGAATATTTTTTTACGAATACCTCATAAAACTTGCATCCTAAAAAGTGAAGTAAATCTCGTTATACCTCTTGACTTGCATATCAACAAAAGGCAGATGGATGCGAGTATCAGCAGACTAGCCACTATTGGGAGTATAATCTTCAATACATTAATCTCCTTATGGCTGTGTGCATCAAGAGATGCAGAGGCCGGGGGTATACCTCCTTTTCGAGAAAAAAATACATTAATCTCTTTGTCAACTGCAGAAAGCCAAAGGTATAGTCCAGCAAGAGAATGATGCTTTCAGAATTTAAAATGCACTACTTGCAAGTGTTGTGTTTGTTGTGATTATTATGCCATCCTAAGTTTCCTAACCACATCTAGCTATTACAAGGAGTACAATCTTCGACAACTTGCTCTCTTTGTAAAAAAACTAGAAATATAGTCCAGCAAGAGGATGATGCTTTCAAGATTTAACATGCATTTCTTGCAAGTTTTGCAATTGTCTTGATTAGTATGTCATCCAAACCACATCTAAAATTCGACATAAAGTGTAATACCCGTTGAACTGGCAAGACGGAGGTAGGTATACCGTTGATCAAACCATACAACCAATAAGTGCACAAGGAAAGATATATACCTGTTGAACTGGCAAGGCGGAGGTACAGGTCCTCACCACCACCATCACGAAATTTTGCCGTGTCGACAAGTCCTCCCAACCAAATTAAGCACCTTGACTGGTCCGCAGCCCCACTTCCATTATTCAGGTTAGCATAATCACTTCCATTTCTCAGGTTAGCATAAGCATATGCGGAGCAATAGCAATTGCGTCTGCACTCTTCTGTGCATTGGTCAAAGCTTCTATTCCTGACATACAAGAACTTGTCAGGTGTCTTCATACCTCTCAGGGTCAAGAAATTATCGTCATTACCACATTTCAGATCCTCCTTTCTCCGACACCCTCTGGAGAAGTTAACGCCATCAGGCTCAAACCCACTGAGGCAGTTGCATTTCGGAACTGTTTCAGCGGCATCACAGTAGCCAAATGGTCCGCAATAGGCGTAGCGTTCACAGATAGGACTAGGATGCTCTATGAAAGCCTCCCATGATGATGAGTTGCTGTTCCACGCCAGAAATTTAAAAGTGCCCTTGTAGTCCAGCATCATGCGCATGCTTGGTGATCCCTTGGAGACGGTGAATGTCATGTATAACTCACCCCCTCTGTCGACAATTATTTCAGTTAAGATGAAGCCAGTAATGCTTTGATACAGGGCAGAGACCAATGACCCATCCCACGCAGATCTGCGCCAATATGGTCTCGTCCCATTCCAGATGACAACCTGGAGGTCTGAGCTGGAGTCACCACCCATGGAGTAGTCGCTGGAGGCCGGGTCATCAGGGCCCCTCCAAGCAACGAGGCGCCTCAAGATACCATCATTTGTGCTCAGGGGTAAAACCATGTCAGGGAGGGCGGTGTCTGTCGGGTATTGGAAGCTCTGCCATATATATGTGCCGTTCGGCAACAGGATGACCAAGTTTCCGGAGTCAAACAGTATAGCAGCAGTTCCCGTGGTTGAGGATGTGAAGTTGTTCGTGGTTGTCCAGAGAGTACGGCCTTGGGAGTCAGACAAGACAAGGTCAGAGTTGCTGCTCATAACCAGCTTCCCAGGAGAACCATTCTTGATTGGGTTGTCGCGGTTAGCGACCCACACATAAGTGCGCTGGGGGATCTTGTTGTACCATATGCCGATGTATGTGTCCGCAGTTGAGCTTGCCGGGGTGAAGAAGCCAAGAGCAAAGACGCCGCCGCTCGAAACGAGCTTGTCGCCGGGATTGAGCGGTTTTGCGGGAGTAAGGCGGTCATCGGATATGCAGAAACAAACCAATGACAGGAGGACGAAAACTGGGAGGGGAGTCATACCTATTCAGATTTCTTTCACCCTATGATCAAAAGGAAGGAGCTGCTTTCATATGGAGCCAATGAAGAGAAGGAGAATGGTATGAAGATGCTTGGAGCCTTGGACGATCTAACACTGCTCTGAATTTTTTGTGTGGTTTTTGTTCAAGATAAGCTCGTCAGTCATCACATTTGCAGGGGTCTGAGTGTCCAGCTTTGCCCGGAACGTTGATGATTCTAGGACCACACAAGGTAAAAGAGCGAGGATTATTCAGCATTGTTTGCCGGTCGCCGTCGAGAATTGCATATCAAGAAATATCTCGTGGGCTACAATTCTTCGCACACTTGCTCTTGCATATGAAAGCGTGGTCTTACAAGCACAAATAGTACTCCCTCCGTTTCATATTACTTCAATAATTAGTTTGATCAAGATTACAGAAAAATATCGACATTCACAATACCAAACGAATATCATAGATCCATCATGGAACACATGTTTTTCATATTGTTTTTATTTTGTATTGTAGATGTTTGACATTTTTTAATATAAATTTACTACAAAGTTTGACTTTAGACATAACTGGAGTAATATGCAAAGTACTAATGTGAAACGGAGGGAGCATTACAAAGAAGAAGAAAGGGGATATGAGAGGAAATGGGTCACCGTCAGTCAGGCGGAGCTCCGGCAGGGTAGCTCGTGGCGACACGCCGACGGCGTAGGGGCGGATGGTGCACCATCCCGAGAGATTATTGGCCATTGGGGATACATCTCTGGCGAAGGAACGCTGTAAGTGTGGCGGGCCCATTGCTTTGGGGGGGGGGGGGGGGGGGTGGAACCAGGCGTGGTATGAACACGACGACGCGACGAAGCGCCGGCTTGATACACCTTGGAGAGGAAGGTAACGGAGGGAAGGTGGCGGCGGGCCGAGCCACCGCCACCGCTGGCCGCGGAGGCAGCCAGCGGGGCATGACGTTGCAGCGTGTGGCAGTGACGATGCCTGACTCGACGCGACAACGCCAATGGGTTCTGATGTGGGCCTTCGGCCTGCCCCTTCTCCATTTTGTTTTAGCCCTTGGAGGGAAGGCAGCGGCGGGCCGAGCCACCGCCGCCGCCGGCGGAGGCAGCCAGTGGGGAATGACGTTGGCAGCGTGTGGCAGTAACATCAACGGACGTCAATATGTCACACCCTAGAGGCCCACATGCCCTTCACCGATGTTAAGCACATCAACGGACGTCAATATGTCATGCCCTAGAGGCGGCCGGGTTCGCCGGAGTAGCGATTGGCGGTGGAGAAGAGAATCTGGATCGAGGGAGAGGTCGGAAGGTAGGAGAAGGTAGCAAGGGGATAAGAGAGAACAAGAGGTTCATAATTCATTTCAATTCATTGATGCTTTGCTACAGTAATCGACCGTTGCTTATATACACACGGTTCGTTTACAAGGCCGGGCCGGCCCATGACTCCACGCCTACACACACTTGAGGCCCACTCGCCACTTTGAATTTCCCGCTCTCCATTCCTATCTTCTGCTGGCCGCCGTTCGTGGCTGTCGTCAGTGCCTTGATACTGACAGTACCCTCCCCCGGCGAACCAGCGTGTCCCCATGCTGGTGCATTCGGATACCTGGAACAGAGCACTTGGTAGTCCTCCCATGTAGCATCTGCTGCCGGAAACTTGGTCCATTTGATCAACACCTGAAGATGCGCTGCATTGCCTTTTTTGACCATAGGGCGATCCAGTATTTCCTCAGGCTGCATATCAGGATCAGACAAATCTAGCGGTGCGGGCAGGGTAGTGAACACTGGTGTGTGATCAGGTACATGTTCTTTCAATTGAGAAGACCGGATGCACTAGGCTTCCACGCGGCAACTCCAGTCGGTATGCTGCTTGACCAATCTTGGAGAGTATTGTGAAGGGACCAAAATATTTCATGGCCAGTTTTGGGTAGGGGCGATTGACCACAGAGGACTGTGCATAAGGTTATAGTCTCAGATAGACCATCTCACCCTCGATGAATTGTCTGTCAGTCCTTTTGCGATCTGCAAACTGTTTGTATTTGCTTTGAGCTCTAGCTAACTGTTCTTTGATTGCTGCTGTGTGCTCAGTATGTATGGACAACCACTGTTGTACTTTAGTGTTGTGAGACTGAGATTGGCTGTACACTTGTCCCACATGTGGCTCATACCCATATAAGGCTTAAGTGTCAGGACCGGATTTTCGGGATATTAATTTCCAGAAAATGGCCCTTGTGCTCACCAGCCCCAGGATTACTGTTAGCTGATGAGGCACCAACTTGATACAGAAATTCCAAGCAAAATACATAATATGTAGTACAAGACCATTCTGGCCTATGAGTACAATAAATGGTTTCTAGTGGTTGATGCCGGAAGCGGTTTGCGGGTCATCAGTGTCTATGGGACTCCATTTCTCACAGGAACAGCTGACCAGGTTAACTCCTATCTGCGCGAGGCTGCTATCACCATTGCTTAGGTTCCGGGGCCGTCATCTCAACCGGAATATAGGATCCGGGGGCTGAAGCGAAAAGGTCCGCCATGACAAATGATTTTAATCCGGCTGGGGGCTAATCACACCCATTAAATTACACAGTTATTTGGACTGATTACATTCTTCTTCTATACCGTCCAACAGGCTATCTAGCTTACAATCCTGTTGAGAATACTTAGCGGCTAACGCTACCTGGTCATACACCAGACTAATGGGAATTTCTTGCCCATTGGGCCCCGCCGGTCCCACTTCGGCCATATGGTTCGGGTCCAGCTTGGTGTAGCGTGTCTTCATCATTGCCCAGGCTTATTTTGCTCCTTGCCGGCATGCTGATATCTTCCATAGACGGCAGCGCCGCCGGGCTCCTCGAAGCAGGTCCGCAAGTTCCCCCATGCCATTCGGCAGTAGGCTTGATGGCTACAAAGCCTGAGCAACACCCTGCATCACTTGCCGACCTCGCTCATGCAGTCGCGAAAGGTCTTGCAGTAAATCATTTGCAGATGAGGGCATCTCCTCCTCAGGGCGACCCGTTAACATTCCTGCAAGCAAAATTCTTTCAATATACTTCCTCACCAAACTGTACAGCAGTTCGTCTAGGCACTTACTGTAAATGCCGCGTCGAAGTCTCTTGTTCTTCTTCATGGAGTCCGCCATCTGAGCACGGAGATCTCTTAACTCCACGTCCAGCTGGACTTTGGCATCTTGAAGATCGTTCTTCTCCCGCCTAACTCGCGTAAGAATGCACTCGCCAGCCTCTAGCTGCTTTTTGAGATGCGACGCATCCTCTCCTACGCCCTCCGGATTCACCCAGGGATTGTCTGCATAATTTTCTGTTAGACTTGTCGTATTATCCATTTACTAACTGGTGCATCTTCGCACAATTATTATAATTGTTACCAGATGAGGGCCTTTGGGGTTCCTCTAACTTGGCAACTGCGGCCCTCAGTTCGGCCTTGCAGTCCTCCAGCTCCCGAAACAATTGCTCGTTCTTATCCACACGAACATGTTCACATATTGATCCTTAAAATTGTTGTTTCAACCGTTTCAAGTCTCAGGGGCTACCGCTATACATACTTATCAAAATTCCTCACCCGTATGTCTTTGGTATACTGGTTTGTCGCTTGGGCAAGCCCGCCCCGAGCAGCTTGGACGTATGCGTCCGCCGAATTGAAGGCATTAAACGCCTCTTTGGAAAAGATGTTGTTCCGAAGTACGGCCCGTCGGCGCCTATGATTCATGGCGCTCTCTACTTCGGAATTCGTGGCTGAGAGCAGGGCCGCACTCTCTGTCGGAGAGCAATGCGGCGCTGGCCCCGTGTCCGCCTCCGCCCCTGAAGCCGGTTCCGCAATCCGGCTGGTGGAGGCGTGATTTGTAGGGTCTCCAGATATGGTCCGGTTATTCTTCTTCCTGCCAGACACGAAGGGCGCTGTCATATTTTAAATTCTATAATTACAGGACAGGTTATTGTTCTACCTCTGTTGCGGCGTGTCAACCCTCGCCGCCTTCCTCTTGAGCCTGCCCGATCTGGACGCCCGTGATTGACGAGTCCCTAGGGGCTTGACCCCTCGCTCCGGCCGTCGTTTCTGCAAGTCGAACGACGCCTCAAGGGTAAATTATAACACCTGGGGGGACTCCTCTTCGAAGGACAGGGCTTTCTAGTTGGTCTTACACATGAAGAGGGGAGCAGTCCAGGGTAGTCGGCCGTAATGGCCACTAGGGCGCCATCCCAGCTTAAGTCCCCGTCGACAAGATCCACAGTGATATCCGGATCCACTTTAAGTCCCGGATCTAGGGCCCTTCCAGGGTCCTCTGGTAGCGGGTAGGGGCTGAAGATTCCTTCTACGACCCTCCTTAATTCCTGCCCAGAAGCATTGATGCAAGTAATCTTAGCAGAAGAACACTAGAGAAAGGCGAGGAAAAAGAATGGCAACTTACCCACGCTGGGGGGTTGTACATGGAGAATCCTTCACGCGTTTTTATGCGAAGGAGTTCCTCCTCTTCCCCTTTGTACAGATCGGACAATATCCTTGCCAGAGTGGCAGCGGAGTCCAGACCTTTACGGCCGCAGCGGGAGGCGTCGTCTTCCCCGTTAAAATGCCACATGGGCTTCCCCCGATATTGGAGCGGTTGCACTCCCCGTCTTATGCATATCGCCATAACCTCAATTATCGTCGATCCGGATTTGGCGATAACTTTATCATGTCCATCGGAGGAATATTTCCCTCGTGTCCTCTTCTTGAGGACCCGAAGCGCCAACTTAAGCGTGCCCTCGGCGGGCGTTCTTGAACTTCGCGGAGACCTGTCCGTACTGGATCCGGAAGGGGGACGTCGTTTATATAAAACCACTCTGAAGGCCAGTTTTCTGGTGCCTTCTTGGGAGTGCCAGGTAGGTATCCGGTCTCGGCAATGCGCCATACTTCGGCCCCGCCCACTTGACATAGGGACTCCCCCTGGGTGCGGGGGACGAGGGCAAACCTTACGCCATAATTCAAGTGTGGTTCGCAGCCTAGAAACAACTCGCACAGGGCAACATACCCTGCTATGTGCAGAACAGAGCCAGGGGTAAGATCGTGTAACTGGAGGCCGTAGAACTCCAGGAGACCGCGAAGAAACGGGTGGATAGGGAACCCAACGCCCCTCAGCAAATGAGGGATCAGACATATATGCTCCTCCGGAAATGGGTTAGGAGATCCCTCAACCTGGTCTCCTCCATCATAACTGGCTATTCCAGCTCGGACAGAGACCATGAACGCCGGTGGGAGAAACCCTTGGGTTTGTAACTTTGTCAACCGGCTATGAGGAACTGAACACTCTCCCCAATCCCCTGACTTGGAACGAGAAGGGCAAGCAGAAGAGCTGCGACGGCTGGCCATGTTGGAATGGCTTTTTGCGAAGCGCTCTGTTGGATGCTGGCTCTGGGAGGGAGAGTGGGGTTTGGATGTGAGAGTCCCCGTCCCTTCAAATAGACGGTTCGCCCAGAGAATCGAGGGTGGCAACTACGAAAATGCCTCGACTCCTCGCATTCGCTCGACACGTGGAGATGGTCATTACTAAGGCACCGAAGCCGAGGAGCACAACATTGATTGGGGGCCAGACACTATTCTCCGTAACAAGCACTTTGGAGTATTCGGAGAAGGAACCCGCCCTGCAATGCCGAAGACAAGACTGCGCGCCGGACTCGTCGTCATTGAAGCCTGAATCAGGGGCTACTGAGGGAGTCCTGGATTAGGGGGTATCCGAACAGCCGGACTGTGTACTACGTCCGGACTATTGAAGCGTGAAGATGAAAGACTCAAGACTTCGACCCGTGTCCGGATGGGACTTTCCTTGGCGTGGAAGGCAAGCTTGGCGATCCGGATATTATATTTCCTTCCTTGTAACCGACTCCATGTAAACCCTAGCCCTCTCCGGTGCCTATATAAACCGGAGAGGTTGGTCCTTAGAAGGCCGATCACAATTACAATCATACCATCATAGGCTAGCTCTTAGGGTTTAGCCTCTACGATCTCGTGGTAGATCTACTCTTGTACTACCCATATCATCAATATTAATCAAGCAGGAAGTATCGTTTTACCTCCGACGAGAGGGCCCGAACCTGGGTAAACACTTGTGTCCCTTACTTCTTGTTACCATCAGCCTTGACGCACAGATTGGGACCCCCTACCCGAGATCCGCCGGTTTTGACACCGACAACGGGCTCCATCGCGTATACGTCCCTTAGTGCGCGTTTCCGTTCCCTCTTGGGGATGTGGGTTGCGTATATCATGTTAACTGAGGGAGTCCTGGATTACGGGGTGTCCGGATGATACTTTCCTTGGCGTGGAAGGCAAGCTTGGCGATACAGATATGTAGATCTCCTACCATTGTAACCGACTCTGTGTAACCCAAAACCCTATCCGGTGTCTATATAACCCGGAGGGGTTTAGTCCGTAGGACGAACAACAATCATACCATAGGCTAGCTTCTAAGGTTTAGCCTCTCTGATCTCGTGGTAGATCCACTCTTGTACTACCCATATCATCAATATTAATCAAGCAGGAGTTGGGTTTTACCTCCATCGAGAGGGCCCGAACACAGGTAAAAACATCGTGTCCCTTGTCTCCTGTTACCATCCGCCTAGACGCACAGTTCGGGATCCCCTACCCGAGATCCACCGGTTTTGACACCGACATTGGTGCTTTCATTGAGAGTTCCTCTGTGTCGTCATCCTTAGGCCCGATGGCTCCTTCCATCATATTCGGCGGCTTTGCACTGCGGGCCAATTCACTTGGTCATCTGGAGCAGATCGAAAGCTACGCCCCTGGCCATCAGGTCAGATTTGGTAGTTTGAACTACACGGCCGACATCCGCGGAGACTTGATCTTCGAAGGATTCGAGCCACAGCCAAGCGCGCCGCACTGTCTCGATGGGCACGATCTAGCTCTGCCGCCGAACAGTGCCCTGGAGGCCGCACCGGCGTCCGCTCCGACCCTTTGCTCGGAGCCGACTCCGCCGATCGAGGATGAGTGGCTGGACACCGCCTCGGGGGCTATGATCTCTACGGCGATTAAGCCGAACTCCATCCCTGTCCTTTACGAAGACCATGACTCCAAGGTGCCGGACTCCTCTCCGGACTCCGAACCCTCCGCGCCCCTGCCAATCGAATCCAATTGGGCGCCGGTTATGGAGTTCACTGCCGCGGACATCTTTCAAAGACTTGCCCTTTGGCGACATCCTGAATTCACTAAAGTCTCTCTCTTTATGAGGAGAGCCCTGGCGGACTACGGTCGGGAAGGTTGGGATCTGGACGACAAAGAAATTCAATGCCCACCCACCACCCACTTTGTAGCCAGCCGATGATTTAACCGACATGCTCGACTTCGACTCAAGACATCGTCGGTACGAGCAGCGATCTTTGAGACGACCAAGAACCAGCGCCTACGAGCACCTTTGGAAGGCCACCTCGTCATACGACATATACATGGTGGACATCCCAAAAGATGGGAACGGCGATGGAGCGGCGGAGGATGACCCCTCAAGAAACAGCCCAAGTGCGGCGTCGGTGGCGCCGCTCTAAATCCCGCCAAGATAAGCGGCGATTCCGCACAGAGATAATAACACCCCTGACGGTGCCGAAGACAACCCCCTCGGCAGGATTCAACACAGGGAGGAGAAGCCAGCCCTCATGATAGAGCGGCGAGGCGGGGAGGTGGAGGGCGATAATTATATGCCTCCCTCCGAAGATGAGGCAAGCCTCGGCGATGATGAATTTGTCGTGCCTGAGGATCCTGCAGAACAGGTGCGTTTCAAACGCAGGCTTATGTCCACGGCAAGCAGCCTCAATAAAATGCAGCAGCAGCTTTGATCTGACCAATACTTGCTAGGCGGCGGATGGACTGAAGTCCTTGCAGCCGAAGAGTATGAACTCGAACGCCCCTCCAAGAGATACCCAAAACACAGGCTGCTACCCCAATTAGAGGAAGCAGCACCCAAACCTACATCACCAGCGCTTGATGCGGCCGACCGACCACCCCGTGGCCGCGACAGAGAGGCCTCTAGATCCTCCATTCAAGCCGCACCACGGCGTCGCTCGAAAAGTACCAAGGAACGAGGAAACGCGCCAGACCTGCAAGACATATTGGAGGACAAGGGAAGGCAAACAAGATCGATCTACGGATCGCGTGGGCGCCCCACGACACGCGACGATAACCGTCACGCCAGATACAACAATTCCAACCGGGCCGAACACAGTAGACGAAGCTCATTTGAGCTGCGTCGTGATATAGCTCAATACAGAGGCGTCGCACACCCACTATGCTTCACAGACGAAGTGACGGATCATCAAATCCCCGAGGGTTTCAAACCCGTAAACATCGAATCATACGATGGCACAATAGATCCTGCGGTTTGGATCGAGGACTACCTCCTCCATATCGACATGGCCCGCGGTGATGATCTACACGCCATCAAATACCTCCCACTCAAGCTTAAAGGACCAGCTCGGCATTGGCTTAACAGCTTGCCAGCAGAATCAATTGGTTGTTGGGAGGACCTGGAAGCCGCATTCCTTGATAACTTCCAGGGCACATATGTCCGACCACAAGACGCCGATGACCTCAGCCACATAATTCAGCAGCCAGAAGAATCGGCCAGACAATTCTGGACACGGTTCCTAACCAAGAAAAATCTAATTGTTGACTGTCCGGATGCAGAGGCCCTTGCAGCCTTCAAACATAACTTCCGCGACGAGTAGCTTGCCCGGCACCTAGGACAGGAAAAGCCGAAATCCATGGCAGCCCTCTGGCGCTCATGACCCGCTTATGCGGCGGAGAGGACAGCTGGCTAGCTCGTAGTAACAACTTGACCAAAAACCCTGGTAGTTTGGATATCAAGGACAACAATGGCAGGTTGCGTCGCAACAAGCACAAGCGCCGCATTAACGGTGATAATGCTGAAGATACGGCAGTCAATGCCAGATTCAGAGGCTCTAAACCCGGTCAGCGGAAAAAGTCGTTCAAAACAAATACTCAGGGCCCGTCCAATCTGGACCGAATACTCGATCGCTCGTGCCAAATACATGGCACCCCCGAAAAACCAGCCAACCACACCCACAGGGAGTGTTGGGTCTTCACACAGGCAGGCAAGGTAAATGCCGAACTCAATGACACGGGGTTGCATAGCGATGGCGAGGAGGAGCCCGGCCGCTGAACAATAGAGGATGAAGGGCTTCCCCCCACAAGTGCGGACGGTGAACATGATATACGCAACCCACATACCCAAAAGGGAGCGGAAGCGTGCACTAAGGGACGTATATGCGATGGAGCCAGTCGCCCCGTAGTTCAACCCATGGTCCTCCTGCCCGATCACCTTTGATCCAAGGGACCACCCCACTAGCATCCACCACGGCGGATTCGCATCATTGGTTCTTGACCCAATCATCGACGGATTTCACCTCACTAGAGTCCTGATGGACGGCGGTAGCAGCCTGAACCTGCTATATCGAGGATCTGATGTGCAAAATGGGCATAGACCCTCAAGGATTAAACCCACAAAGATGACCTTTAAAGGCGTCATACCGGGTGTAGAGGCCAATTGTACAGGCTCAGTTACACTCGAAGTGGTGTTCGGATCCCCGGATAACTTCCGAAGCGAAGAGTTAATCTTTGACATAGTCCCGTTCTGCAACGGCTATCACGCACTTCCGCTTGGACAAACCGCATTTGCGAAGTTCAATGCGGTGCCGCACTACGCATACCTCAAGCTCAAGATGCCAGGCTCTCGAGGAGTAATCACGGTCAATGGAAACACCGAACGCTCTCTCCGAACGGAGGAGCATACGGCGGCCCTCGCGGCGGAGGTGCAAAGCAGCCTCTCACAACAATTCTCGAGTCCGGCTACTAAACGTCTGGGCACCGTCAAGCGCGCCCGGAGTAATCTACAACAAGACCGCCTGGCACGATCCGAGCACGCGTAGCAATCCGGCCCCAACCCCAGCCCTCGCGAAATTGCGAAGCCAGTACTACGCGTACATAACTACGCTCTGGAGATACCATGGGCATAAGGGGAGGGGCACGACCACGGCACACCCAGAATGCGGCTCAACCGCACCAGGGGCTCCCGATTGTGTCATTCTTTTTCTTTATTCTTTTCTCTTACTTTCAGGACTCCGTTTTTCAGAAGCCCTGTCCGGCTCTAGAATTGCCGAACTCACGATGCAACAGCCAGGGAAGCAGAAAGCTACGTCGAGTGTCCAGGTGGTCTCTACTACGAGCATTATACCTGTTTTACATACCATCCCGCAGCTTACCACTGGAGGGGGAGATGTCAAATAATCCCATCCCTTGCTTATCGCACTATTTGTATCGTTCTGCTTTCATTGCAGTACCTTTTTGAATAAACAATACATAGCTTTTGCCTATTATTGCACTCCTTTCTTTATCTATATATGTGTTCATTCATGACATGTTGCACCCGTACACTTTGGTACGGCCAATACACCAGGGGCTTAAGTACCCCAAAAATATGGTGTGATAAGTCCTAACACTTTCACAAGTGCGGCACCCGAACTTATAGCATTATATGCATCGGCTCTGAATCATGTCTTGGGTCAATAGTTGGGTTTGCCCGGCTCCCATGTTTTGGTACCTTACGTTCCGTTATATCGGCTAAGGTAGCGCTGGGAGAACCACTGCGATTGTGCCCCAGTTGAGCTGGGTTGAGCACCTCAGTGGAGAAAGCTAAAACTGACCGTCATGATAGGGCGAGAGCCGATCGCTGTTCGAGAGGTTTTTTCGGGTCCCTAAAGACTTATGCCGCTTAGAGCGAGGAGTCGGCATTGTCCGGCCAAGGCGTGGATAGCACCCCGAACTCGGTCTTCCGAATACTAGGGGCTTCGCCGAAATTTAAAATTATAGAATTCTATGGCTAAGTGAGAGTGTTCAAGCACTATAGTCCGGTTGCCTTGTTCGTTGCGTTGAGCGCCTCCCTCGAAGGACCCAAGAATGGGAACAAGAGCGCTCAAGTTTATCCCGAACACCCCACCACTCGTGGCATGGGGGCTGAAGCCAACGACTTCCCATCTCTCAAATTTGATAAACGGTCGCACAGAAGGTAAAATTTTAAATTCACAAGCGTTGCTTAGCGATATGAACAAGTTTTCAGCGTACAGGATAACAAATGCGAGTCTATTCAAAAATTACATCTTTGGAGCATTCACCCGCTATAAGGCGGGCACCCTTCAGGACGCCCTCATAGTACATTTTGGGCTTGCGATGCTCCTTGCCCGGCGGTTGCCCGTCTGTCACAAGCTGTCGGCGTTCTGGGAACGGGGGTCCCCAGACTTGCCTGCCTGCGGCCTGCGGCGTGGCTCAAAGGGGGGCCCATCGCGGCCCATCTTCATCAACACAAGCTCAAGACCCTCGCGAGGGGCCAAGCCTCGCGAGGCGGACGACAGGTAGCTTCCTCAGGCACGGCCTCATCAGGCTGGCTCGCGAGGAGGCGGAGAGATCAAGGCGGGGTACCTCATGAGGTGCCCATGACGCAAGCCATGACGACCAAGGGCACCAGGCGGGCGCCAGTCCGCGCAGTGTCCTCCATTGCTCTTTGGTGCAAAGGGAGCAAGCGCAGGCGAGAGCATCAAGCAAAGGCGTCCATTTCGTTGCAACAAGACCAAGACCAGTCCAACGGCAGGAAGGAAGTCATTGTGGAGCCCAAGCCAAGGCGTCACCACGAGCCTTTGACAGGCGAGGACCAACTTTAGTCAGGATAAGTGTACCAGGTGTTCCCCTTCAAAATGGCCAATTGTTGGCGCCCTTCCCGCTCAATATTTGGGAAGAGGCCCAGGGCCTCCGCCTATAAGTACAGCTAGCCACCATAGTAAGGGGGGATCGGGGATCTGAGATCTGGAATCAGAGAGAGAGAGAGAGAGAGAGAGAGAGAGAGAGAGAGAGAGAGAGAGAGACTGAACTCCTCCTAGGAGTTCATCCCCCCGGCCAAGAACGGACCTTCGCGAGGCTGTTCTTCCTTGTATTGTTCATCACCATCGGCCCAAGAGGCAATCCACCACACCACAAACTAGAGTAGGGTATTACACCACAATCGTGGCCCGAACTAGTATAAACCATGTGTCTCTTGTGTTGTTCCTTTCGTAGTTTAGATCCTAGCGAGGCGTGAGTGCAGGTAGGTAGAGGCGAGATTCCGTCGCACCCGGTGTTCGAACCTCAAGGGTCTGCGGAACCCGAAATCCGACATTTGGCGCGCCCGGTAGGGTGCTTGGGATCCACCTTCCGCCATTTTGTGTCCCGTCGCCCGTCCTCATCATGTCCGGCGACCAGCGGGCAATCCTGTCCTCGGGCGGCTTGGCCCGCCCTGCAGCCGGGCGCCTCAGGCGACCCCATGCCCAGGCAGGTCGCGGTCCGCAGGGCCATGCGGTCGCGGCGACGCTGACAAAGCCGACAACTCTCACGCTGGCGGCAGGCGTGGTCGGCAGGGCCTCCAACCACACCGCTGCGGCGAGCTGCACACCGTCGGGAGGCGAGCAAACTTCGGCCCGACGCCACGCCACGGTGGCCCGGAGCTACTGCAGTGAGCTCTTTGGAAGGCGGCCGCTACATGCTGCTAGAGCGGGTGACAGAGCTCCTGGGCTTCGCCGCCTCGGGGGCTCATCCCTTCTGCACCCAGCTCCCACCTCAGGTCAGGCGGCCGCAGAGCTCCTGCACGCGCCACGGGCCGCAAGGCTACTCCAACGCCAGCGAAGCTACCAACACCGGGCCAGCGGCAGCGCTGCCTCCACTCCCGGCCAGCGAAGAAGGACTCGCCGCGACCCACGGCCCCAGTGGGCCGCCGCGCTACCACCCCCAGGTGGGCGCTCCAAGCAGAACCGCATGGCACCCGGAGCACTATGGCGCGGCCTTCGGGATGACGACCCCAGAAGAATACGTGCCCCAAATGATGGACCAAGGGCACCAGCGTGAAGGCGAACAAGGCTCGCTCCTCGGCCCAGGCTGGGGGGACGAGGCGGCAGAAGCTGAGCTCTTCCATAGCCCCGTGAAGGACCCACCGGCCACGCTGGAAGCGACGATTATCGGGTACCACTAATTCCTCAGGAGCAGACATACGTTAATCATGAATCGCAGGAGATGCAGGTCGCCACAGCAAGCGGCTGCCCCGCTCCCGCAGTCTCCTACCCCTCAGGAGGAGGGCGTCGGGGGCTGCAGGGGAGGGGCCGAGATCCGGCATCACCACTGCGGTGTTCAGAGCAAGGCGTTCTCAGGAGGTAGGCCCTCTGCTGGGGAGGTGCCTCAGGGCCTGCCCCTGGCGGAGGACCCGTGGTCGTCGGGGTGGCGACCGCTCTACTCCATCGGCGGCGTCCTGGTTTCCGGTCGTCGTCGATGGCACTAGAGTCTGACACAAGGCGGGGCCCTAAATGCAGCGATATGAAGCAAGGCCAGTACCTATGAAGAAGGCCCGATGCTCGTGAAGCTCGCCGCCCCGTGACACTCTCACGTAATAATGAGTGGGGCTGTACACGCCCCGGAGTCTCAGGGGTGCCGGCCTCAGGCCCTGGGGTTCTCTCCCACGCCCAGTGGCAGCACTTAGCTCCGCGCTGGTGAGAAGATGTCCAAGACTAGACTAGGTGCCAGATGCGGCCTTTTTTGGTTTGCTTTCATTGCTTTTCCCTTTGGTTGTCACTTTCCCCCACTGGATTTAAGTTGGATTCGGATTCGAGATTTGCGTGTGTTTGGGGAAGGGGGTGTTTAGTCTCGTTCGAGCAATCTCTCGCGTTCCGGTTGCCGCTTCTCAGCTGCCTCCCCTCGTGAGCCCCTCACGAGCCGGGTTGGGCCTAGCTTGCGTGCAGCCTAGACTGCCGCCACCGCATCCTCTCAGGAGGCTTTTACTCGATCAGGAGACGCTCGAAACGCCACGGCCCTCCACAGGCTATCTCGGGGCCCGCGCGGGACAAAGGTAAGCTAGCCAGCCGCTTGGCACAGGCGTTCGGGTGGTATAGCATCTACTAATACACAGAACACAGGTTTTACATGAGGGGCTCTGAGGGAGTCCCGGATTAGGGGGTGTCCGGATAGCCGAACTATCACCGTTGGGCGGACTCCTGGACTATGAAGATACAAGATTGAAGACTTCGTCCCGTGTCCGGATGGGACTTTCCTTAGCGTGGAAGGCAAGCTTGACGATACGGATATGTAGATCTCCTACCATTATAACCGACTCTGTGTAACCCTAACCCTATTCGGTGTCTATATAAACCGAAGGGTTTTAGTCCGTAGGACGAACAACAATCATACCATAGGCTAGCTTCTAGGGTTTAGCCTCCTTGATCTCGTGGTAGATCTACTCTTGTACTACCCATATCATCAATATTAATCAAGCGGGAGTAGGGTATTACCTCCATCGAGAGGGCGAACCTGGGTAAAAACATCGTGTCCCTTGTCTCCTGTTACCATCCGCCTAGACGCACAGATTCGGGACCCCTACCCGAGATCCGCCGGTTTTGACACCGACATTGGTGCTTTCATTGAGAGTTCCTCCGTGTCGTCACCTATAGGCCCGATGGCTCCTTCAATCATCAAGAACGACGCAGTCGGTGAGACTTTTCTCCCGGACAGATCTTCGTGATTCGGCGGCTTTGCTGCGGGCAATTCACTTGGCCATCTGGAGCAGATCGAAGCTACGCCCAGCCATCAGGTCAGATTTGGGAGTTTGAACCACACGGCCGACATCGCGGAGACTTGATCTTCGACGGATTCGAGCCACGCCAATAAGCGCCGCCTTTGTCTCGATGGGCACGATCTAGCTCTGCCCGAGCGATTGCCACGGAGGCCGCACCGGCGTCCGCTCCGACCCTTAGCTCGGAGCCGACTCCCCCGATCGAGGACGAGTGGTTGGACACCGCCTTAGGGGCTACGATCTCAACGGCGATTGAGCCAAACTCCATCCCTGTCCTTTGCGAAGACCGTCACTCCAAGGTGCCGGACTCCTTTCCGGTCTCCGAACCCTCCGCGCCCCTGCCAATCGAATCCGATTGGGCGCCGGACATGGAGTTCACTGCCGCGGACATCTTTCAGCACTCGCCCTTTGGCGACATCCTGAATTCACTAAAGTCTCTCTCTTTATCAGGAGAGCCCTGGCCGGTCTATGGTCAGGAAGGTTGGGATGCGGACGAAGAAGAAATTCAACGCCCACCCACCACCCACTTTGTAGCCACTGTCGATGATTTAATCGACATGCTCGACTTCGACTCCGAAGACATCAACGGTATGGACGAAGATGCCGGAGACGACCAAGAACAAGCACCTACAGGGCACTGGAAGGCCACCTCGTCATATGACATATACATGGTGGACATCCCAAAAGATGGGAATGGCGATGGAACGGCGGAGGATGACCCCTCCAAGAAACAACCCAAGCGCCGACGTCAGCGCCCGCTCTAAATCCCGCCACGGTAAAAGCGGCGATTCCGCACAGAGATAATAACACCGGGACGGTGCGAAGACAACCCCTCCAGCAGGATTCAACACGGGAGGAGGGAGAAGCCAGCCCTCATGATAGAGCGGCAGCGGGGAGGTGGAGGGCGATAATTATATGCCTCCCTCCGAAGATGAGGCAAGCCTCGACGACGCATTTAATTTGTTGTGCACGAGGATCCTGCCGAATCGAGCGTTTCAAACGCAGGCTTATGGCCACGGCAAGCAGCCTCAAGAAAAGCAGCAGCGACTTAGAGCTGATCAAGACTCGCTAGGTGACGGATGGGTGAAGTCCTTGCAGCCGAAGAGTATGAACTCGAACGGCCCTCCAAGAGATACCCCAAACGCAGGCTGCTACCCCAATTAGAGGAAGCAGCACCTAAACCTACATCACCAGCGCATGATGCGATCGACCGGCCACCCCGTGGTCGCGACAGAGAGGCCTCTAGACCCTCCATTCAAGCCGCACTCCGGCGTCGCTCGAAAAGTACCAAGGCACGGGGAAATGCGCTAGACCTGCGAGACATATTGGAGGACAAGGAAAGGCAAACAAGATCGATCTACGGATCGCGTGGGCGCCCCACAACACGTGATGATAACCGTCACGCCGGATACAGCAACTCCGGCCGGTCCGAATCTGATGAACAAAGCTCATTTGAGCTGCGTCGTGATATAGCCCAATATCTGAGGCGCCGACACCCACTATGCTTCACGGGCGAAGTGATGGATCATCAAATCCCCAAGGGTTTCAAACCCGTAAACATCAAATCATACGATGGCACAACAGATCCTGCGGTTTGGATCGAGGACTACCTCCTCCATATCCACATGGCCCGCGGCGATGATCTACACGCCATCAAATACCTCCCACTCAAGCTTAAAGGACCAGCTCGGCATTGGCTAAACAGCTTGCCAGCAGAATCAATTGGTTGGTGGGAGGACCTGGAAGCCGCGTTCCTTGATAACTTCCAGGGCACATCGATGCGACCACCGCACGCCGATGACCTCAGCCACATAATTCAGCAGCGGAAGAATCGGCGGACAATTACGGACACGGTTCCTAACCAAGAAAAATCAAATCGTTGACTGTCCGGATGCAGAGGCCCTTGCAGCCTTTAAACATAACATCCGCGACGAGTGGCTTACCCGGCACCTAGGACAGGAAAAGCCGAAATCCATGGCAGCCCTCACCACACTCATGACCCTCTTTTGCGCAGGAGAGGACGCTGGCTAGCTCGAAGCAACAACTTGGCCAAACACCCTGATAGTTCGGATACCAAGGACAGCAATGGCAGGTCGCGTCGCAACAAGCATAAACGCCGCATTAACGGTGATAATGCTGAAGATATGACAGTAAATGCCGGATTCAGAGGCTCTAAACCCGGTCGTGGAATAAGCCATTCAAAAGAAATACCAGGGCCCGTCCAACTTGGACCGAATACTCGATCGCTTGTGCGGATACATGGCACTTCAAAAACCAGCCAACCACACCAACAGGGATTGTTGGGTGTTCAAGCAAGGGAAAGCTAAGTGCGAACTCAATGACAAGGGCTGCATAGCGATGACGAGGAGGAGCCCCAGCCGCCGAACAATAGAGGGCAGAAGGGCTTTCCCCCACAAGTGCGGACGGTGAACATGATATACGCAACCCACATACCCAAAAGGAAGCGGAAGCATGCACTAAGGGACGTATATGCGATGGAGCCAGTCGCCCCGAAGTTCAACCCATGGTCCTCCTGCCCGATCACCTTTGATCGAAGGGACCATCCCACTAGCATCCGCCACGGCGGATTCGCCGCATTGGTTCTTGACCCAATCATCAACGGATTTCACCTCACTAGAGTCCTGATGGACGGCGGTAGCAGCCTGAACCTGCTTTATCATGATACAGTGTGCAAAATGGGCATAGACCCCTCAAGGATTAAACCCACAAAGGCGACCTTTAAAGGAGTAATACGAGGTGTAGAGGCCAATTGTACAGGCTCAGTTACACTCGAAGTGGTCTTCGGATCCCCGGATAACTTCCGAAGCGAAGAGTTAATCTTCGACATAGTTCCGTTCATGGCGGCTATCACGCCTTGCTTGGACGAACCGCATTTGCAAAGTTCAATGCGGCGCCGCACCACGATACCTCAAGCTCAAGATGCCAGGCCCTTGAGGAGTAATCACGGTCAATGGAAACACCGAGCGCACTCTCCGAGCGGAGGAGCACAGCGGCCCTCACGGCGGAGGTGCAAAGCAGCCTCTCACAGCAATTCTCGAGTCCGTCATTAAACGTCCGGCCACCGTCCAATCGCGCCGGAGTAACCTACAACAAGACCACACAGCACGATCCGAGCACGCGTAGCAATCCGGCTAACCCCAGCCCTCGTGAAGCTGCGAAGCTAGTACTACGCGTACATAACTACGCTCTGGAGTTACCATGGGCATAAGGGGAGGGGCACGACCACGGCACGCCCAGAATGTGGCTCAACCGCACCAGGGGCTCCCGATTGTGTCATTCTTTTTCTTTTCTTCTTTTTCTTACTTTCAGGACTCCGTTTTCCAGAAGTCCTGCCCGGCACTAGAATTGCCGAACTCACGATGCAACAGCCGGGAAGCGTAAAGTTACGTCAGTGTCGGTGGTCTCTTCTACGATCATTATACTTGTTTTACATACCATCCCGCAGCTTACCCCTGGAGGGGGACATGTTAAATAGCCCCATCCCTTGCTTATCGCAATATTTGTATCGTTCTGCTTCCATTGCAGTACCTTTTTGAATAAACAATACATAGCTTTTGCCTATTATTGCACTCCTTTTTTTATCTATATATATGTTCATTCATGACATGTTGCACCCATACACTTTTGTACGGCCAATACACCAGGGGCTTAAGTACCCCAAAAGTATGGTGTGATAAGTCGAACACTTTCACAGTGCGGCACCCGAACTTATAGCATTATATGCATCGGCTCCGAATCATGTCTTGGGTCAATAGTTGGGTTTGCCCGGCTCCCATGTTTTGGTACCTTACGTTCCGTTATATCGCCTAAGGTAGCTGGGAGAACCACTGCGATTGTGCCCAGTTGAGCTGGGTTGAGCACCTCGGTGGAGAAAGCTAAAACTGACCCGTCATGTTAGGGCGAGAGCCGATCGCTGTTCGAGAGGTTTTTCGGGTTCCTAAAGACTTATGCCGCTTAGAGCGACGAGTCGGCATTGTCCGGCCAAGGCGTGGATAGCGCCCGAACTTCGGTCTTCCGAATACTAGGGGCTTCGCGAAATTTAAAATTATAAAATTCTATGGCTAAGTGAGAGTGTTCAAGCACTATAAGTCCGGTTGCCTTGTTCGTTGCGTTGAGCGCCTCCTCGACGGACCCAAGAATGGGAACAAGAGCGCTCAAGTTTATCGAACACCCCAAAGCACTCGTGGCATGGGGCTGAATCCAACGACTTGCCATCTCTCAAATTTGATAAGCGGCCGCCTGAAGGTAATGTTTTAAATTAACAAGCGTTGCTTAAGCGCATATGAACAAGTTTTCAGCGTCTGGGATAACAAATGCGAGTCTATTCAAAATTACATCTTTGGAGCACTCATCCGCTATCTGGCGGGCACCCTTCAGACGCCCTCATAGTACATTGCGGGCTTGCGATGCTCCTTGCCCTTAGGTGGCCCGTCCGTCACAAGCTTCTCCGCATCCAGCTTTTGCCCCAAAGGCACTTTAGCACGGGCAAGGCCCCGACGGGCACCTTCAATGCACGAAGCGCTTGATGACTTCAATCCATGGACAAAGGCCCACCAGCCGCTGCACTAGCCCCAAGTAGCTCCTGTGCATGGCTTCCAATGGCCACAACCGAACTATGAGGCCCTTCATGGCCTGTTCGGCGACCTTGTGGAGCTCGACCAGCTGCTTCAGCTGGTCGCTCAGGGGCACCAGACGTTCGGCCTCAGCATACTGAGACCAGAACACCTTTTCCGTCGAGCTCCCCTCCTTGGCGCGGTAGAACGCGGCAGCATCAGACACACTACAGGGCAGATCTGCGAATGCTCCTGGAGAACTCCGGATTCGGGTAAGTAATTTCGGGTAAGTAATAGGTAATTCACTTTCACATGCTTGCTTTGCATAAAGAATGCCTTACCCGCCGCTATCTTCTTTAATGATTCAATCTCTTGGAGGGATTTTTGGGCTTCGGCCTTAGCGGCTTTGGCACTCTCAAGAGCCGAGGTGAGCTCGGACTCTCGAGTCTTTGAGTCACGCTCCAAATTCTCGTGTTTTTCCACGAGAGCATGGAGCTCTTGCCGCACCTCCGCCACCCGCTCCTCCTGCTTCTCTCGCTCGGTGCGCTCCGCGGCCGTGTTGCTTACGGCCGCGGACACCGCTTCCTTCAGGGACGCCACCTCGTTGGTGGCCCCTACAATACCCACGTTATTCCTGTCATTTTTTGCAACCGAGTCCTTTCTATAAGGTATTTATTTAATAAGGTATTGCTTACCTTCCCTGTCCTCGAGCTGCTTCTTGGCAAGGCCGAGCTCGTTCTCGGAGCGTTCGAGGCTCTGCTTCAATGCATTGACCTCCGCAGTCAGTGCGGCAGAGGTCAGCAGCGCAACCTGCAATCGCATATTGACATACTTATGTTAGACTCCTGCGTATATCTTTTTAGATCCTTAGTCCGACTTTTCTTTCCGAACACCGAACTAAGCATCGAGGCTACTGTCTATGCGGTAATATTTTTACATATTCTAAACTTACCTCAAAGCTTGTTAGAAGGCTGGTGCAGGCTTGATCAGCCCGCTCTTGGCGGACTGAACTTTCTCGGATCACCACACTCATAGCGATGCGGTGCAACTCGTTGATGGAGGCGCCGTTAAGCGCCTCCAGCAAGCTATCCGGTGCCTCCGGATGGACGGAGGTCACCGGCGTCGCAATCTTGCGCTTCTTACGAAGGAGCCGCTTGTCGGACTTCGGAACCACTGAAGGTTCCGGTACGGAGTCCGGCATAGGGCCGGTATTAGAGCCCTCTGGGGTTTCGCCCCCTTTGCGCCCGGAGTCCGGGAGGTCGCCTTGCGGCGCCACTAGGACCACCTCCTCCTGGCTGGGTCCCTTTCGGGACTCCACCGCGGTGTTGTCGGTGACACGAGGAGAGGAGGCGGTCGGAAGTGAAGTGCTATTCACATCCGACGAGCCCAGGGAGCCGCTCGACGAAGCGGCAAGCCTGCCCTTAGGGCGGGCTACATGGTCATATTCGGTGTTAGAAGACACTATGCGACAAATAAAAAGTCATGAACTATTCCGGAGTCCGAACACTTACGATCTCGCCAGGGGCTTGGCCCTTGGTGGCCACTCCTCCTCGTCGCTGTCGGCGTTGGTGGAGATGTCTGGAGGAAGGGTCCTTCCTTTCTTGGACCCTCCGGCCTCCCCAGTCGGGGCGGCCTTCCTTTTCTTCTCTCCTCCCGCTGGGGAGAGGCTTCTTTTTCCTCCTCCTCTTCCTCAGAGGAGGATTCCGCCTCAGAGTTGTCGGGCGGTGAGTCCGACAGCACCTGGCGCCGGGAGCTCTTTCGAGTTCCCGTGGCCTTCTTCTTGGCCTTCTTCTTGGCCTTCTTCTCCGGCACCACGTGAGGTGCCGGACCCAGCAGCCCCGTCAATCGGGCGTCCGCTGGGTCTTCTGGCAAAGGGGTCGGACAGTTAATCTGTCCGGACGTCTTCAGCCAGTCCTGTCAATGGTTAGGGAGTTTTAGATCCCGCATAGAGTCAAAACTATGAAAAAATAGTCCCATAAAGGGTAAAATAACTTACCTCGCTGGCACGGACGCTGCGAGCTGAATCCAGCGATCTTGATGGCGGATGTGGGAGCCTCGGCGCCCTTGAACAACACCTTCCAGGGATCTTCGTACGTAGTGTCGAAGAGCCTTTTCAGAGTTTTGTGCTGTGCCGGATCGAACTCCCACAATTTGAAGGCCCGTTGTTGGCTAGGAGAATCCGGCGGATGAGCATCACCTGGATAACTTTGACAAGCCTGAGATTCTTGTCCGCCAGGTTTCGGACGCAGGTTTGGAGTCCGGATAGCTCATCTGAATCACCCCACGACAGGCCCGTCTCTTTCCATGATGTGAGCCGCGTGGGGAAGCCAGATCGAATTGGGGGCCGCCCATTGAGAGTCGCGCAGCGGCTCGGTGATGTAGAACCACCCCGATTGCCACCCCTTTATGGTCTCCACAAAGGAGCCCTCGAGCCATAGGACTTTGGCCATCTTGCCAACGATGGCACCTCCGCACTCCGCTTGGCGGCCACCCACTACCTTCGGCTTGACATTGAAGGTCTTCAGCCATAAGCCGAAGTGGGGCTGGATGCAGAGGAAGGCCTCGCACATGATGATAAACGCCGAGATGTTGAGGATGAAGTTCGGGGCCGGATCGTGGAAATCCAGGCCGTAGTAGAACATGAGCCCCTGGACAAATGGGTGAAGTGGGAAACCTAGTCCGCGGAGGAAGTGGGTGAGGAACACCACCCTCTCATGGGGCCCGGGGGTGGGAATGAGCTTCCCCTAGTCGGGTAGCCGGTGCGCGATGTTGCTGGACAAGTATCCGGCCTTCCGCAGCTTTTTGATGTGCCCCTCCGTGACGGAGGAGGCCATCCACCTGCCTCTCGCTCCGGACATAGTTGGAGAAGGTTGAGGTGGGGTGTGCGGACTTAGTATTTGGAGCTCGAGTCTTGGAAATGGATGAGCAATGGAGGACGAAAGGCGTGGGTGAAAAGGTGGATCCTTATCCCTTATATGGACGGACGAAGCTATCGTCCCCCGCCACTGGTAAAACTCGGTTATCTCCCAAGCGTCGTAATCAATGGCGCGGATGGGTTACCCACGTCCGTATTGATGAGAATCCCGGAATAAGGGGCACGATCTCCGCTTTGATAAGGCGTGCCAAGAAACCGCCTCGCTAAGCAGCGCAAAGGTGGACAATAAAAACGATTCGTATAAAGGCCTGGCCGTGGTGTGATGTTACGCCGCGGAATATGTCAGCAGATCTGTGCAAAAGTTATTCTCTCTACGGTAGTATGTGGAACTTGTTTTGCAGAGCCGGACACTATCCTTGTGTTCAAAATCTTCTATGAAGTATTCGGAGGAGGAACCCGCCTTGCAATGCCGAAGACAATATGCGCGCCCGGACTCGTCATTGAAGCCTTGGTTCAGGGGCTACTTAGGAGTCTGGATTAGGGGTGTCTGGATAGCGAACTATCACCGTTGGCGGACTCTGGACTATGAAGATACAAGATTGAAGACTTCGTCCGTGTCCGGATGGGACTTTCCTTGGCGTGGAAGGCAAGCTTGGCGATACGGATATGTAGATCTCCTACCATTATAACCGACTAAGTGTAACCCTAACCCTATTCGGTGTCTATATAAACCGAAGGGTTTTAGTCCGTAGGACGAACAACAATCATACCATAGGCTAGCTTCTAGGGTTTAGCCTCCTTGATCTCGTGGTAGATCTACTCTTGTACTACCCATATCATCAATATTAATCAAGCAGGAGTAGGGTATTACCTCCATCGGGAGGGCCCGAACCTGGCTAAAAACATCGTGTCCCTTGTCTCCTGTTACCATCCGCCTAGACGCACAGTTCGGGACCCCCTACCCGAGATCCGCCGGTTTTGACACCGACAGGCTCCCCCTCCCAAAATGCTCTCACGACCGTCAGGGCAAAACCTGAGCTCTATTCGTGCAGGAAACATGAACGGTGCTCAGTCAGTCGGATAAATCCCCCAATGCATCCTCAGGGGCACCTCCTGAATTGTCGCTGGCGTCGCTGGCCTCGTCGTCTCCCCTAAATGTCGCCCGGCTGTCGAGGCCGTTCACCACGCCGCCTTCGTCGGCCAGCCACGATCACGCCTTCGTTATGCGAAGCAAAGGCCCGAACATAAGGGCGTCCACGTTGTCCTCCACCCGGTCGCCAGTCGTCCGGGCGGCACAGAATGCTGGGCGATAACTGCGTCAAAGTCAGTGGGGTCCATATTCCGGAGATGGCTGAAGACGCGAAAATGCGCGCCAAGCGAGCGCGGCTCCTCTCCTCCACCAACCTCGCCGGCCCTAACCGACCGGCGCCTCGGCCGAGTCACCACATCGGTGAAGAAGCGAAAGGTTGCCGGGCGTAGTTAATTGCGTGCGGCTCGCCAACAGCCACCTCGCAGATGTTACACAAGGCTGTGTTGGCTCTCTCCCGGAGCGTGGTGAGCATGGGGCCGTGCTCATGCTCCCGGATCCGCCGCTGGCGCATCTCGTCCGCATTACAGCCGGCGCAAGAACGGCCTCGGCCTGCGTCCACACGTTGGCGGAAGAAGCACCTCGGCACGGGAGGTAGTTAACTCCTCTGCGCCACCTCAAGGCGGCCAAAAGCATCGGCCCACCGCGTCGCTTCCTCTGCTTGGCCCCTCAAGGCAGCGGTCCTACCTTCGGCCTCAGCCGGATCAACCCCAGCCTTTCCTCGGCTGGCGCTCGAGGTTCAAGCGCGCCGTCGCCACCCGACGCCTGACCTCCTCCAGGACACGGGCCTCCCGCGCAGCGACATCATCCTCCGCCCTCGTCACCAAGCGCTCCCTTGTTTCCAGGCGCTCGTACTCGCGTGCGCGTTCGGCGGCTTCCAGCGTCAGCGCCTCCTCCCGCTTCTGAAGCTCTGCTGGGTCGCCTGAGGCCACCCTCATCGACGCAAGGGCCGTCTCGCGCAGCTCCACCTGCTCCTCCAGTGAGCGGCAACGGGCCAGGAGTTCCCGCGCCCGCTCCTCCGCCGCCTCTCGCCGCCGGTCAGCTTCCCGAGCCTCTTCAACGGCCCGAGAACGGACCTCCCGAGAGGCCGCCAGCGACGCCTTGGCCTCCTCATCGTCAAGATCACGCTGGTGGCGTGCAAGGGCGACAGCCGCCTTCAGCTCGTGCCTCTCTGTGGCCAAGCGCAGGCCCTCGGCGAGCTCCTCACCAAGCAGGCTCACCGCATCAGCTGCCCTCCGAAGAAACCCTTGGCGAAGAGCGCGACGCTCCCGGGCGCGCTCAAGTACGTCTTCCACACCATCATCCGCCCCAGGCGAGCGCCGAGGGCCGCGAATCAGCACTCCCCCTCCATGCAGGGGGCTGGGGGCTGGCGCCCTCGCCACGGCTAGGCACGCCTCGCCAGAAGCCCGGCCAGGAGCCAGCCCATCCCCCAAAGAAGAGCGCAGGGAATGCCTCCGCCAATCACGGTCGATGACCAGACGAGAAGCCCGCGGCAGGCCGGCTATGCCACGAGAGGGCTCGCGAAGGAGGGTCGCGAGGCGCTGGGACGCTGGCGCGCCCCAGGATGGCTCGTCTCTCGGCCGGCCTCACCACAAGGGCCCTGCTGCTCGGAGTGCTCGAAGACGGCGGAGAAGGCGGAGCCCAGGGGGATGGCTCCTCAGCCATCTCCATGAGCTCGGCGGGAAGGGCCCTGCGGAACAAGGATCAGTAAAAGCAACAAGAGAATCAGGGGCCAGAAAAAGGGAAAGCTTACTCATCGGTGGCGAAGTACTTCCTGTGCTTCAGCAGGTGACAAGGGTAATCGTCGCCCAAGGCTTCCCTTCTCTTCCGGAGATCCTCGAAGTCCACGCGGAAGCGACCCAAGAGTTGAGCGCAGGGGTCAACCTGCAATGAGGAAGGAGCGTCGAGACGACATGCGTCAGGGGCGTCGTCCTGGCGCACGCCGCCGGTCGCCTCACCAAGAAGGGTAGCTGGGGCCCCAGGGGCCTCAGCCGCAGGCACCACGGGCAGCTGCTCGCCACCCCAACCACCGCAGCCTGGGCCTCAGGAGCTGCTCCCTCAAGAGCGCTGCCTGGGACCGTCACCCCTGCGGAGGCCCGCTCGGCCCCCAGCGGCTCGTGCCTCCCTCCTTCGCCACTCGAGGAAGAGCCGCCACGGCCGATTGGAAGGCGATCCACCACCACGGGTTCTCGCGAGACCCCATGAGACCTGCGGGGCGCAGCCCCCATTCGTCGAAGCTGGGCATCTGCTTCACAAAGTCACCCCTGCTTGAGCAAAAGTACAGCAAAGCACCCCCTTGCCGGACGCTGCCAGGGTTGGGATCCCCAGTCAAGACCAAGAGCACCTTCCTCAGCGCTTCAGGCGTCAAGTCCTCCTCCTGGAGCCTCATGCGGTCTTCACGCCCGCTGAAGGCCCACATCCGGCGGGAATGGCGCTGGAGAGGGGCAATGCGGCACAACAGGAACTCCTTCACCACCTTGGGCGCCGTCACCTCGAGCGCCCTCAGGAGCGCGAAGCAACGCCAAACGAAGGCGAGCCGGGGGCTCGTGAGAGTATCCTGGCCCCAGCCTGAATTGGGGACAGCGGGTGATGTTGGCTCCGACAGCAGGGAGTTGGGCACCCCCACGTCCACGTACAGCCACCGCTCGCGGAACCCAGGCGCGGGCGGAGGAAGGGTGAAGTCAGTCCCTGAAGCCGCTGTTTCAGATGCAGCAATGAAGCTCACGCACCCCGAACATTGGGTGGGGTCAACAAGGCGCAGAGAGAAGAAATGGCGCAGCAAGGCAACCGAGGGAAGGATGCCCATCATCGCCTCGGAAACAAAGGCGAAGACCGCAAGAAGAGTGCTGGATTCCGGACCCAAGTGCATCATATGGATCTGATAGTGGGAGAGTATAGCATTGAAGAAATCGAAGAAGGGGGGAACCAGCCCCGCCCACAGGGAGTCGGCAAAATACTGGACATCAGTGATTATCCTGTCAATGGCGAAGTGGGACGCGGGCCAGGCCGTCGTCCGCCCGCATTCGTTGAAGATGGTTGCCAAAGCTGAGCTGACCTTGCCCAGGCCCTCTCGATTGAGTATGATTGACCGATCGATGGCGGGGGCCGCCAACGACGGCAAGCGAGGCGGAGGCATGGGTTTCTTCCCTCTTCCCTTCTTCGTTGGAGCCATGGCAACGGAAGGGGGGAGGAAGGTTTGAGATTGGATTGGGAGGAGAAGCTGGAGTTCGAGAGGAGGAAGAGTGGGGGACGGTCGAGCAACAGAAAGGGGGAGCGGCTGTGTGCGGCTATGAGTCCGCCTAGCACGGCACAAATAAGGAGGCGTGGGGGAACAATGCCGCCCACGTCCAATCAACCGCCACGCGGCGCCCAAGGTCATGAGCTGTTAGGGCAGCGGCACTTTGCACTTGCCCTTCGCCTCTGCTCGGTCAATTCGGCGCGCCTTGGGCGGGGCTATCATATGGCGTTACAGGAGCAGGGGTCCCAGACTTGCTCACTGCTGGCGTGGCTCAAAGGGGGCCATCGCGCCCATCTTCATCAACACAAGCTCAAGACCCTCGCGAGGGGCCAAGCCTCGCGGGGCGGACGACAGGTAGCTTCCTCAGGCACGGCCTCATCAGGCTGGCTCGCGAGGAGGCGGAGAGATCAAGGCGGGGTACCTCATGAGGTGCCCATGACACAAGCCATGACGACCAAGGGCACCAGGCGGGCGCCAGCCCGCGCAGTGTCCTCCTTTCCTCTTTGGTGCAAAGGGAGCAAGCGCAGGCGAGGGCATCAAGCAAAGGCGTCCATTTCGGTGCAACAAGACCAAGACCAGTCCAACGGCAGGAAGGAAGTCATTGTGGAGCCCAAGCCAAGGCCACCACCAGAGCCTTTGACAGGCGAGGACCAACTTTAGTCAGGATAAGTGTACCAGGTGTTCCCCTTCAAAATGGCCAATTGTAGGCACCCTTCCCGCTCAATATTTGGGAAGAGGCCCAGGGCCTCCGCCTATAAGTAGAGCTAGCCACCATAGTAAGGGGGGGATCGGGGATCTGAGATCTGGAATCAGAGAGAGAGAGAGAGAGAGAGAGAGAGAGAGAGAGAGAGAGAGAGAGAGAGACTGAACTCCTCCTAGCAGTTCATCCCCCCCGGCCAAGAATAGACCTTCGCGAGGCTGTTCTTCCTTGTATTGTTCATCACCATCGGCCCAAGAGGCAATCCACCACACCACAAACTTGAGTAGGGTATTACACCACAATGGTGGCCCGAACTAGTACAAACCATGTGTCTCTTGTACTGTTCCTTTCGTAGTTTAGATCCTAGCGAGGCGACGGGGTGCAGGTAGGTAGAGGGCGAGATTCCGTGTGCACCCCAGTGTTCGAACCTCGAGGGTCTGCCGGAACCCAAAATCTGACACAAGCTTCTCAGCATCCATCTTGCCCCAATGCACTTTAGCACGGGCAAGGGCCCGACGGGCACCTTCAATGCAGACGGAGCGCTTGATGACTTCAATCCATGGACATGCGTCCACCAGCCGCCGCACTAGCCTGAAGTAGCTCCCAGGCATGGCTTCCTTAGGCCACAGCCAAATTATGAGGCCCTTCATGGCATGTTCGGTGACCTTGTGGAGCTCGACCAGCTGCTTCAGCTTGTCGCTCAGGGGCACCGGATGTCCGGCCTCAGCATACTGAGACCAGAACACCTTTTCCGTTGAGCTCCCCTCCTCGGCACGGTAGAACGCAGCAGCATCAGACACACTACGGGGCAGATCTGCGAATGCTCCTGGAGAGCTCCGGATTTTGGTAAGTAATAGATAATTCACTTTCACATGCTCGCTTTGCATAAAGAATGCCTTACCCGCCGCTATCTTCTTTAATGATTCAATTTCCTGGAGGGCTTTTTGGGCTTCAGCCTTAGCGGCTTTGGCACTCTTAAGAGGCAAGGCGAGCTCGGACTCTCGAGTCTTCGAGTCATGCTCCAAACTCTCGTGTTTTTCCACGAGAGCCTGGAGCTCTTGCCACACCTCCGCCACCCACGCGGCCTGCTTCTCCCGCTCGGTGCGCTCCGTGGCCGTTGTGCTTTCGGCCGTGGACACCGCTTCCTTCAGGGTAGCCACCTCGTTCGTGGCCCCTACAATACCCATGTTAGTCCTGTCATTCTTGCCACCAAATCCTTTCTATAAGGTATTACTTTAATAAGGTATTACTTACCTTCCTTGTCCTCGAGCTGCTTCTTGGCAAGGCCGAGCTCGTTCTCGCCAGCTCGAGGCTCTGCTTCAATGCATTGACCTCCGCAGTCAGTGCGGCAGAGGTTAGCAGCGCAACCTGCATTCCCATATTGACATACTTATGTTAGACTCCTGCGTATATCTTTTTAGATCGTCAGTCCGGCTTTTCTTTCCGAACACCGAACTAAGCATCAGGGGCTACTGTCTATGCGGTAAATTTTTTACATATTCTAAACTTACCTCAAAGCCTGTTAGAAGGCTGGTACAGGCTTCAGTCAGCCCGCTCTTGGCGGACTGACCTTTTTGGATCACCACATTCATAACAGTGCGGTGCTCCTTGTCGATGGAGGCGCCGTTAAGCGCCTCCAGCAAGCTATCCGGTGCCTCCGGATGGACGGAGGTCACCGGCGTCGCAGTCTTGCCCTTCTTACGAAGGGGCCGCTTGCCGGACTTCGGAACCACTGAAGGTTCCGGTACGGAGTCCGGCACAGGGCCGGACGTAGAGCCCTCTGGGGTTTCGCCCCCTTTGCGCCCGGAGTCCGGGAGGTCGCCTTGCGGCGCCTCCAGGACCACCTTCTCCTGGCTGGGCCCCTTTTGGGACTCCACCGCGATGTCGTCTGTGTCACAAGGAGAGGAGGCGGTCGGAAGTGAAGTGCTATTCACATCCGACGAATCCAGGGAACCGCTCGACGAAGCGGCGAGCTCGTCCTTGGGCGGGCTGCATGGTTATATTCGGTGTTAGAAGACACTATGCGACAAATAAAAAGTCGTGAGCTATTCCGGAGTCCGGACACTTACGATCTCGCCAGGGGCTTGGCCCTTGGTGGCCACTCCTCCTCGTCGTTGTCGGCAAGGTGGAGAAGTCCGGAGGAAGGGTCCTTCCTTTCTTGGACCCTCCGGCCTCCCCAGTCGGGGCGGCCTTCCTTTTCTTCTCTCCCCCCGCTGGGGGAGAGGCTTCTTTTTCCTCCTCCTCGTCCCTCAGAGGAGGATTTCGCCTCAGTCGTCGGACGATGAGTCCGACGCAGCACTGGCGCCGGAGCTCCTTCGAGTTCCCGTGGCCTTCTTCTTGGCCTTCTTCTCTGGCACCACGTGAGGTGCCGGAGCCAGCAGCCCCGTCAATCGGGCGTCCGCTGGGTCTTCTGGCAAGGGGGCCGGACAGTCAATCTGTCCGGACGTCTTGAGCCAGTCATGTCAAAGGTTAGGGAGTTTTAGATTCCGCATAGAGTCAAACTATGAAAAAAGAGTCCCATAAAGGGTAAAATAACTTACCTCGCTGGCTTGACACTGCGAGCTGAATCCGCGATCTTTGGTAGCGGATGCGGGAGCTTCGGCGCCCTTGAACAGCACCTCCCAGGCATCTTCGTACGTAGTGTCGAAGACTTGCTCAAGGTTCGGTGTTGTGCCGGATCAAACTCCCACAAACTGGAGGCCCGTTGCTGGCATGGGAGAATCCGGCGGATGAGCATCACCTGGATTACGTTGACAAGCTTGAGATTCTTGTCCACCAGGTTTTGGACGCAGGTTTGGAGTCCGGACAGCTCTTTCGAATCACCCCACGTCAGGCCCGTCTCTTTGCATGATGTGAGCCGTGTGGGGAAGCTAGATCGGAATTCAGGGGCCACCGCCCATTGAGAGTCGCGCGGCTCGGTGATGTAGAACCACCCCGATTGCCACCCCTTCACGGTCTCCACAAAGGAGCTCTTGAGCCATAGGACTTTGGCCATCTTGCCAACCATGGCACCTCCAAGCACTCCGGCTTGGCGGCCGCCCACTACCTTGGCTTAACATTGAAGGCCTTCAGCCATAAGCGAAGTGGGGCTGGATGCAGAAAGGCCTCGCATTACTGACGATAAACGCCGAGATGTTGAGGATGAAGTTTGGGGCCAGATCGTGGAAATCTAGGCCGTAGTAGAACATGAGCCCCCGGACAAATGGGTGAAGTGGAAAACCTAGTCCGCGGAGGAAGTGGGTGAGGAACACCACCCTCTCATGGGGCCTGGGGTGGGAATGAGCTGCCCCTCGTCGGGGAGCCGGTGCGCGATTTATTTGGACAAGTATCCGCCTTCCGCAGCTTTTGACTTGTCCCTCCGTGACGGAGGAGACCATCCACTTGCCTCCCGCTCCGGACATGGCTGGAGAAGGTTGAGGAGGGATGTGCGGACTTGGGCGCTGGAGCTCGAGTGTGCGGAAATGGATGAGCAAAGGAGGAAGAAGGCGTAGGTTAAAAGGTGGATCCTGATCCCCTTATATGGGCGGACGAAGCTATGCGTCCCCCGCCAGCCTGGTAAAACTCGCTTATCTCCCAAGCGCTGTAATAAATGGCGTGGTTGGGTCACCCACGTCCGTATTGATAGGAATCCCGGAATAAGGGGGCACGATCTCCGCTTTGATAAGACGTGCCAAGGAAACCGCCTCGCTAAACGCGCTAAGGTGGAACAGTAAAAACGATTCGTATAAAGGCCTGGTCGTGGTGTGATGTCACGCCCTTGAGAATCACGTCGGCAGAATCTGTGCAAAGGTTATTCTCTCTACGGTAGTATGTGGAACTTGTTTTGTAGAGCCGGACACTATCCTTGTGTTCAAAATCTTCTATGAAGTATTCGGAGGAGGAACCCGCCTTGCAATGCCGAAGACAATATGTGCGCCGAATTCATCGTCATTGAAGCCTGGTTCAGGAGACTCTTGAGGAGTCTGGATTAGGGGGTGTCCGGATAGCCGAACTATCACCGTTGGCGGACTCTGGACTATGAAGATACAAGATTGAAGACTCATCCCGTGTCCGGATGGGACTTTCCTTGGGGTGTAAGGCAAGTTTGGAGTTTGGTATATGTAGATCTCCTAACTTTGTTAACGACTCTATGTAAGCCTAACCCTATCCGGTGTCTATATAAACCGGAGGGGTTTAGTCCGTAGGACGAACAACAATCATACCATAGGCTAGCTTCTAGGGTTTAGCTTCTCTGATCTCGTGGTAGATCCACTCTTGTACTACCCATATCATCAATATTAATCAAGCAGGAGTAGGGTTTTACCTCCATCGAGAGGGCCCGAACCTGGGTAAAAACATCGTATCCCTTGTCTCCTGTTACCATCAGCCTAGACGCACAATTCGGGACCCCCTACCCGAGATCCGCCGGTTTTGACACCGACATTCACCGTCCTTACTTGTGGGGGAAACCTCTTCTGACCTCCCGTGTTCGGCGGCCGAGGCTCCTCCTCGTCGTCACTATGCAGCCCCTTGTCCTTGTTTTCGGCATTTAAGTTGCCGTCCTGCTTGAACACCCAGCATTCTCTGTTGGTGTGATTGGCTGGCTTATCGGGGGTGCAGTGTATTTGGCACGAGCAATCGAGTATGCGGTCCAAACTGGACGGGCCCGGAGTACTTCTTTTGAATGGCTTTTTCCGCTGACCGGATTTAGAGCCACTGAATCTGGCATTGACTACCGTATCCTCGACGTGATCGCCGTTGTTGCGGCGCTTGTGTTTGCTACGACGTGGTCTGTCGTTACTGTCCTTGGTATCCAAAGTGCCAAGGTTCCTTGATATGTTGTTGCTGCGAGCCAGCCAGCAATCCTCTCCCGCGCAAAAGCGGGTCATGAGTGTAGTGAGGGCTTCCATAGACTTCGGCTTTTCCTGGCGGAGGTGCCGGGCGAGCCACTCGTCACGGATGTTATGCTTAAATGCCGCTAAGGCCTCTGCATCCGGACAATCGACAATTTGATTTTTCTTAGTTAGGAACCGTGTCCAGAATTGCCTGGCCGATTCCCCCGGCTGCTGAGTTATATGGCTCAAGTCATCGGCATCCGGTGGTCGCACATAAGTGCCCTGGAAGTTGTCAAGGAATGCATCTTCCAGATCCTCCCAACAGCTAATGGAGTCTGCTGGCAATCTATTGAGCCAATGCCGAGCTGGTCCTTTTGAGTTTTAGTGGGAGATACTTGATGGCATGTAGATCATCACCGCGCGCCATGTGGATGTGGAGGAGGAAATCCTTGATCCATACTGCGGGATCTGTTGTACCATCATATGATTCGATATTTACGGGTTTAAAACCCTCTGGGAATTCATGATCCATTAGTTCGTCAGTGAAGCATAGGGGGTGTGCGGCGCCTCTGTGCTGGGCTATATCACAACGCAACTCATATGAGTCTTGCCTGCTGTGTTCGGCTCGGCCGGATTTACTTTTACAGTATCTGGCGTGACGGTCATCATCGCGCATGGGCGCGCACCCTCGTAGTCCATAGATCGATCTTGCATGTTTTGCCCTGTCTTCCAATACATCTCGCAGGTCTCGCGTGTTGCCCCGTGCCTTGGTATTTTTGTTTGAGTGGCGGCAGGGTGCGGGCGGAGCTTCAGGCTGGAATGCCTCTCTATCTCGGCCACGAGGTGGCCGATCAGCCGCATCGTACGCTGGTGATGTAGGTTTCAGTGCTTCCTCCTCAAGTCGGGGTAGCAACATGCGCTTTGGGTAACCCTTGGAGGGGCGTTCGAGTTCATATTACTCGGCCGCAAGGACTTATGTCCATCTATCTGCTAGCAAGTCCTGATCAGCTCGAAGCTGTTGTTGTTTTTTCTTCAGGCTATTTGCTGTGGCTATAAGTCGGCGCTTAAAGCGCTCCTGCTCGACGGGATCCTTAGGCACGATAAATTCTTCGTCGCTGAGGCTCACTTCGTCTTCAGAGAGAGGCATGTAATTATCATCCTCTGCCTCTCCCTCTGCCGCTCGCTCAGGAGGGTTAGCTTGTTCATCCTCCATCCCTAAATCTTGCTGGAGGGGATTGTCGACGTCTTCGGCACTGTCTGGAGTACTATTATCTCCTGTGCCGGTATCACCGCTTTTGCTATGGCGAGACTTAGAGCGGCGCCGCTGACGTCGGCGCTTGGGTTGCTTCTTGGAGGGGTCATCCTCCGCTGTCTTACCGCCATTGCCTTCTTTGGGTGTATCCACCATGTATATATCATATGATGAGGTGGTGGTCCAGTGTCCTGTGGGCAGTGGTTCCTGTTCGTCTCCTGCATCATTGTCCATACCATCGATGTCTTTGTAATTGAAGTCGAGCATGTCGGTTAAATCGTCGACAGTGGCTACTAAGTGGGTGGTGGGTGGCGAGCGAATTCCTTTGTCGTCCGCATCCCATCCTAGCCGGACATAGTTCGGCCAAGGCTCTCCTGACAGGGAGAGAGATCTTAATGAGTTTAGCACATCTCCGAAGGGCGAGTGCTGAAAGATATCCGCGGAGGTGAACTCCATGATCGGCACCCAATCGGATTCGATAGGCATTGGCGCAGGCGGCTCGGAGTCCGTGGCCGGAGATGAATCCAGTGGTTCGGCGTCACGGCTCTCGTGTTGGGTAAGGTCAGTATCCGGCTCTCTCGCCGCTGAGAGTACGACCTCCATGGCGGGGTCTATCCACCCGTCCTCGGATGGCGCAATTTGCTCCCGATTAAAGGCCAGAGTAGTTGCCGGTGTGATCTCCGGAACACCGTCCGAAAGCAGATCTATATCATGCTCTTCGTGATCGTGCGGCGCACCTGGCAAGGGCTCGAATCCTTCGAAGATCAAGTCTCCGTGGATGTCAGCAGTGTAATTCAAGTTTCCAAACCTGACCTAACGGCCAGGGTCGTAGCTCTCGATCTGCTCGAGATGGCCAAGCGAGTTGGCCCGCAGTGCGAAGCCGCCGAATACAAAGATCTGTCCGGGGAGGAAGACCTCGCCCTGGACGGCATCGTTACCGATGATCGAAGGAGCCATCGAGCCTTATGGTGACAGCACAGTGGAACTCTCAACGAAGGCACCAATGTCGGTGTCAAAACCGGTGGATCTCAGGTAGGGGGTCCCGAACTGTGCGTCTAAGGCGGATGGTAACAGGAGGCGGGGGACACAATGTTTACCCAGGTTCGCGCCCTCTCGATGGAGGTAATACCATACGTCCTACTTGATTGATCTTGATGATATGAGTATTACAAGAGTTGATCTACCACGAGATCGTAGAGGCTAAACCCTAGAAGCTAGCCTATGGTATGATTGTTGTTGTCCTACGGACTAAACCCTCCAGTTTATATAGACACCGGAGGGCTAGGGTTTCATGAGTCGGTTACAATGGGAGGAGATCTACATATCCATATCGCCAAGCTTGCCTTCCACGCCAAGGAGAGTCCCATCCGGACACCAGACGAAGTCTTCAATCTTGTATCTTCATAGTCCAACAGTCCGGCCAAAGGATATAGTCCGGCTGTCCGCATACCCCCTAATCCAGGACTCCCTCAGATAGTATAATAGCATGAATACTTCATAAATTATAGATACGTTGGAGACGTATCAATTACCGAGTGGGCCCAGAGATACCACTCCGACAATCGGAGTGAAAAATCCTAATCTCGAAATACGCCAACCCAACAAGTACCTTCGGAGACACCTGTAGAGCACCTTTATAATCACCCAGTTACATTGTGACGTTTGGTAGCACACAAAGTGTTCCTCCGATAAACGGGAGTTGCATAATCTCATAGTCATAGGAACATGTATAAGTCATGAAGAAAGCAATAGCAACATACTAAATGATCAAGTGCTAAGCTAACAGAATGGGTCAAGTCAATCGCATCATTCTCCTAATGATGTGATCCCGTTAATGAAATGACAACTCATGTCTATGCTTAGGAAACTTAACCATCTTTGATTAACGAGCTAGTCAAGTAGAGGCATACCAGTGACAATATGTTTGTCTATGCATTCACACAAGTATTATGTTTCCCGTTAATACAATTCTAGCATGAATAATAAACATTTATCATGATATAAGGAAATAAATAATAACTTTATTATTGCCTCTAGGGCATATTTCCTTCAATCTCCCACTTGCACTAGAGTCAATAATCTAGATTACACAGTAATGATTCTAACACCCATGGAGCCTTGGTGCTGATCATGTTTTGCTCGTGGAAGAGGCTTAGTCAACGGGTCTGCAATATTCATATCTGTATGTATCTTGAAAATTTCTATGTCTCCCACCTGGACTAAATCCCAGATGGAATTGAAGCGTCTCTTGATGTGCTTGGTTCTCTTGTGAAATCTAGATTCCTTTGCCAAGGCAATTGCACCAGTATTGTCACAAAAGATTTTCATTGGACCCAATGCACTAGGTATGACAGCTAGGTCGGATATGAACTCCTTCATCCAGACTCCTTCATTTGCTGCTTCCAAAGAAGCTATGTACTCCGCTTCAAACGTAGATCCCGTCACAACACTTTGTTTAGAACTGCACCAACTGACAGCCCCACCGTTCAATGTAAACACGTATCCTGTTTGCGATTTAGAATCGTCCGGATCAGTGTTAAAGCTTGCATCGACGTGACCATTTACGACTAGCTCTTTGTCACCTCCATAAATGAGAAACATATCCATAGTCCTTTCCAGGTATTTCAGGATGTTCTTTACCGCTATCCAGTGATCCACTCCAGGATTACTTTGGTACCTCCTTGCCAAACTTATAGCAAGGCACACATCGGGCCTGGTACACAGCATTGCATACATGATAGAGCCTATGGCTGAAGCATAGGGGACATCTTTCATCTTCTCTATATCTTCTGCAGTGGTCGGGCATCGAGTCTTACTCAACTTCACACCTTGTAACACAGGCAAGAACCCTTTCTTTTCTTGATCCATTTTGAACTTCTTCAAAACTTTGTCAAGGTATGTGCTTTGTGAAAGTCCAATTAAGCGTCTTGATCTATCTCTATAGATTTTGATGCCCAATATATAAGCAGCTTCACCGAGGTCTTTCATTGAAAAAACTCTTATTAAAGTATCCCTTTGTGCTATCCAGAAATTCTATATCATTTCCAATCAAAAATATGTCATCCACATATAATATCAGAAATGCTACAGAGCTCCCACTCACTTTCTTGTAAATACAGGCTTCTCCAAAATTCTGTATAAAACCAAATGCTTTGATCACACTATCAAAGCGTTTATTCCAACTCCGAGAGGTTGCACCAGTCCATAAATGGATCGTTGGAGCTTGCACACTTTGTTAGCATCCTTTGGATCGACAAAACCTTCTGGTTGCATCATATACAACTCTTCTTCCAGAAATCCATTCGGGAATGCAGTTTTGTCATCCATTTGCCAAATTTCATAATCATAAAATGCGGCAATTGCTAACATGATTCGGACAGACTTAAGCATCGCTACGGGTGAGAAAGTCTCATCGTAGTCAATCCCTTGAACTTGTCGAAAACCTTTTTCAACAAGTCGAGCTTTATAAACAGTAACATTATCGTCAGCGTCAGTCTTCTTCTTGAAGATCGATTTATTCTCAATGGCTTGCCGATCATCGGGCAAGTCAACCAAAGTCCACACTTTGTTCTCATACATGGATCCCATCTCAGATTTCATGGCCTCAAGCCATTTTGTGGAATCTGGGCTCACCATCGCTTCTTCATAGTTCGTAGGTTCATCATGGTCTAGTAACATAACCTCCAGAACAGGATTACCGTACCACTCTGGTGCGGCTCTTACTCTGGTTGATCTACGAGGTTCAGTAACAACTTGATCTGAAGTTTCATGATCATCATCATTAACTTCCTCACTGATTGGTGTAGGTGTCATAGGAACCGGTTTCTATGATGAACTACTTTCCAATAAGGGAGCAGGAATGGTTACCTCATCAAGTTCTACTTTCCTCCCACTCACTTCTTTCGAGAGAAACTCCTTCTCTAGAAAGGATCCATTCTTAGCAACGAATGTCTTGCCTTCGGATCTGTGATAGAAGGTGTACCCAATAGTCTCCTTTGGGTATCCTATGAAGACACATTTCTCCAATTTGGTTTCGAGCTTATCAGGTTGAAGCTTTTTCACTTAAGCATCGCAGCCCCAAACTTTAAGAAATGACAACTTTGGTTTCTTGCTAAACCACAGTTCATAAGGCGTCGTCTCAACGGATTTTGATGGTGTCCTATTTAACGTGAATGCCACCGTCTCTAAAGCATAACCCCAAAATGATAGCGGTAAATCAGTAAGAGACATCATAGATCGCACCATATCTAGTAAAGTACAATTACGATGTTTGGACACACCATTACGATGTGGTGTTCGGTGGCGTGAGTTGCTAAACTATTCCGCATTGTTTCAAATGTAGACCAAACTTCGTAACTCAAATATTCTCCTCCACGATCAGATCGTACAAACTTTATTTTCTTGTTATGATGATTTTCAACTTCACTCTGAAATTCTTTGAACTTATCAAATGTTTCAGACTTATGTTTCATTGAGTAGATATACCCATATCTGCTTAAATCATCTGTGAAGGTGAGAAAATAACGATACCCGCCTCGAGCCTCAATGTTCATTGGTCCACATACATCAGTATGTATGATCTCCTATAAATCAGTTGCTCGCTCCATAGTTCCGGATAACGGTGTTTTAGTCATCTTGCCCATGAGGCATGGTTCGCAAGTACCAAGTGATCCATAATCAAGTGATTCGAAAAGTCCATCAGTATGGAGTTTCTTCATGCGCTTTACACCAATATGACCCAAACGGCAGTGCCACAAATAAGTTGCACTATCATTATCAACTCTACATCTTTTGGCTTCAACATTATGAATATGTGTATCACTACTATCGAGATTTATCAAAAATAGACCACTCTTCAAGGGTGCATGACCATAAAAGATATTACTCATATAAATAGAACAACCATTATTCTCTGATTTAAATGAATAACCGTCTCGCATCAAACAAGATCCAGATATAATGTTCAAGCTCAACGCAGGCACCAAATAACAATTATTTAGGTCTAATACTAATCCCGAAGGTAGATGTAGAGGTAGCGTGCCGACGGCGATCACATCGACTTTGGAACCGTTTCCCATGTGCATCGTCACCTCGTCCTTGGCCAGTGTTCGCTTAATCCATAGTCCCTATTTCGAGTTGCAAATATTAGCAACAGAACCGGTATCAAATACCAGGTGCTACTGCGAGCTCTGGTAAGGTACACATCAATAACATGTATATCACATATACCTTTGTTCACCTTGCCATCCTTCTTATCCGCCAAATACTTGGGGTAGTTCCGCTTCCAGTGACCAGTATGTTTGCAGTAGAAGCACTCAGTCTCAGGCTTAGGTCCAGATTTGGGTTTCTTCTCTTGAGCAGCAACTTGCTTCATGTTCTTCTTGAAGTTCCCCTTCTTCTTCCCTTTGCCATTTATCTTGAAACTGGTGGTCTTATTAACCATCAACACTTGATGCTCCTTCTTGATTTCTACCTCCGCAGGTTTTAGCATTGTGAAGAGCTCGGGAATCGTCTTATCCATCCCTTGCATGTTATAGTTCTCACGAAGCTCTTGTAGCTTGGTGGCAGTGATTAAAAAATTCTGTCAATGACGCTATCATCTGGAAGATTAACTCCCAGTTGAATCAAGTGATTGTTATACCCAGACATTCTGAGTATATGCTCACCGACAGAACTATTCTCCTCCATCTTGCAGCTGTAGAACTTATTGGAGACTTCATATCTCTCAATCCGGGCATTTGCTTGAAATATTAACTTCAACTCCTGGAACATCTCATATGCTCCATGACGTTCAAAACATCGTTAAAATACCGGTTCTAAGCCGTAGCATGGCACATCGAACTATTGAGTAGTCATCAGCTTTGCTCGCCAGATGTTCATAACATCCGGTATTGCTCCTCAAGAAGCAGTTTGGCACCTAGCGGTGCTTCCAGACGTAATTCTTACGTGCGCAGCAATGAGGATAATCCTCAAGTTACGGACCCAGTCCGTGTAATTGCTACCATCATCTTTCAACTTTGCTTTCTCAAGGAACGCATTAAAATTCAACAGAACAACAACACGGGCCATCTATCTACAATCAACATAGACAAGCAAAATACTATCAGGTAAGTTCATGATAAATTTAAGTTCAATTAATCATATTAATTAAGAACTCCCACTTAGATAGACATCCCTCTAATCCTCTAAGTGATCACGTGATCCATATCAACTAAACCATAACCGATCATCACGTGAAATGGAGTAGTTTTCAATGGTGAACATCACTATGTTGATCATATCTACTATATGATTCACGCTCGACCTTTCGGTCTCAGTGTTCCGAGGTCGTATCTGCATATGCTAGGCTCGTCAAGTTTAACCTGAGTATTCTGCGTGTGGAAAAACTAGCTTGCACCCGTTATAGATGGACGTAGAGCTTATCACACCCGATCATCACGTGGTGTCTGGGAACGACGAACTTTGGCAACGGTGCATACTCAGGGAGAACACTGTTATCTTGAAATTTGGTGAGAGATCATCTTATAGTACTACCGTCAATCAAAGCAAGATAAGATGCATAAAAGATAAACATCACATGCAATCAATATATAAGTGATATGATATGGCCATCATCATCTTGTGCTTGTGATCTCCATCTCTGAAGCACCGTCATGATCACCATCGTCACCGCTACGACACCTTGATCTCCATCGTAGCATCATTGTCGTCTCGCCAACTTATGCTTCTACGACTATCGCTACCGCTTAGTGATAAAGTAAAGCATTACAGGGGGATTGCATTGCATACAATAAAGCGACAACCATATGGCTTCTGCCAGTTGCCGATAACTCGGTTACAAAACATGATCATCTCATACAATAAAATTTAGCATCATGCCTTGACCATATCACATCACAACATGCCCTGCAAAATCAAGTTAGACGTCCTCTACTTTGTTGTTGCAAGTTTTACGTGGCTGCTACGGGCTGAGAAAGAACCTTTCTTACCTATGCATCAAAACCACAACAATATTTTGTCAAGTTAGTGCTATTTTAACCTTCTCAAGGACCGGGCGTAGCCACACTCGGTTCAACTAAAGTTGGAGAAACTTACACCCGCCAGCCACCTATGTGCAAAGCACGTCGGTAGAACCAGTCTCGCGTAAGCGTACGCGTAATGTCGGTCCGGGCCGCTTCATCCAACAATACCGCCGAACCAAAGTATGACATGATGGTAAGCAGTATGACTTGTATTTCCCACAACTCACTTGTGTTCTACCCGTGCAAATAACATCAACGCATAAAACCTGGCTCGGATGCCACTGTTGGGGAACGTAGTCATTTCAAAAAAATTCCTACGCACATGCAAGATCATGGTGATGCATATCAACGAGCGGGGAGAGTGTGTCCACGTACCCTCGTAGACCGTAAGCGGAAGCGTTATGACAACGTGGTTGATGTAGTCGTACGTCTTCACGATCCGACCGATCCAAGTACCGAACGTACGGCACCTCCGAGTTCAGCACACGTTCAGCTCGATGACGTCCCTCGAACTCCGATCCAGCCGAGTGTCGAGGGAGAGTTTCACAAGACGACGGCGTGGTGATGATGATGATGTTCTACTGACGCAGGGCTTCGCCTAAGCACCGCTACGATGTTATCGAGGTGGATTATGGTGGAGGGGGCACCGCACACGGCTAAGAGATCCATGATCAATTGTTGTGTCTCTAGGGTGCCCCCCTGCACGCGTATATAAAGGAGCAAGGGGGGAGGTGCGGCCGGCCAGGAGGAGGCGCGCCAGGGGGAGTCATACTCCCATCGGGAGTAGGACTCTCTCCCTCCCTTGTTGGATTAGGAGAAGGGGGAAGGAGGAAAGATAGGGGAAGGAAAGGGGGGCGCCCCCCCCCCCCCTCTCCTTGTCCTATTCGGACTAGAGGGGGAGGGGCGCGCGGCCTGCCCTGGCCGCCCCTCCTCTTCTCCACTAAGGCCCACTATGGGACTAGAGGGGGAGGGGGCGCGCGGCCTGCCCTGGCCGCCCCTCCTCTTCTCCACTAAGGCCCACTATGGCCCATTAACCCCCCGAGGGGTTCCGGTAACCCCTCCGGTACTCCAGTAAAATCCTATTTCACCCGGAACACTTCCGATATCCAAATATAGGCTTCCAATATATCAATCTTCATGTCTCGACCATTTCGAGACTCCTCTTCATGTCCGTGATCACATCCGGTACTCCGAACAACCTTCGGTACATCAAAACTTATAAACTCATAATATCACTACTAGAGAAAAAGCTTACCAGTAGCGTTGGTTTTTGTGCTACCTGTAACGCGGGCACCAGCGCTACTGCTACGGCGCTGCAGCTATTTTGTAGCAGTAGCGCGTTTTTAGGCCAGTGCTACTGGTAAGTTCAAGTACTAGTAGCGCGTTTTTAGGCCAGTGCTACTGCTAACATTTATGTTTTTAGCATTTCGGCGTTGTACATGTTTAAATAGATATATATTTTATACAATAACAACTCATCATGAACTAGTCTGTTTAAATAGCATATTCATTACCACTTGTCATCACCACCAAACAATGTTCGTCAATGAGACATCATATAACAAGTTGGTCACTAGTAATAATCATAACTCCTCCTCATCATCATCAACTCTAACACATTGTAGCACATAATAACACATTCTAGCTACGGCCTACTCCTCTCATAGGACCTGCTCTACCCTCTCTTAGGTAAAATATCATAAAACAAGATAGGCATTGATTCTCCATTAAGGAAAACTGACTCTCCATAATAAAGAATGGAGATCATCTTGTCTCCAAGTCTTGGCCTACGCACAATGTTGCTTCCAAGTAGCTCTCTATGATGGTTCAAACATTTTTTGAAATCATTTATTATCATGGCTTCCTCGCTTCTAGAAATCCGGTATGGACAGGAGTGATGTGGATACTGCGGCTGACCTGGCCGTGGTGGCCGTAAGCTCATAACATTAACCGACCTCTCGGCAACATCAGATGAGGCACACAATCCATCGGGATTTTCTGTTCAAAAACATAGTAATAACTTTGTAGTTAGCAATGTAGTTTAGTTTTAGAAGAATTTATGCAAAAGATGCACGGATGTCGTAATAATATAAAATCTTACCACGATATCTCCATTGATGTTACCGTAGTTCAACATGTGCACTAGTGGCACGTATTCACCATAATGTGGAGGTGTTTGATAATAGCTATTGTAATTCTCAAGATTAGTAAAAAAATGTGATAAGACCATCTTGCTCCTTATAAGGTAATTGTGCTTCATCATTGTAGTAGTAGGTTCTGTCTACCATTTTTCGTACATTTTTTGAAGAATGAAAATAAGCTGCCAATGGAAATAAGCTGTCAAATATTTTGAAATATACAATATAAATTACTTAGTAAATATGTTTAAGAAACTCACACAGCGGTAGAACTGAAAGCGTGTCAACAAGGACCCAAATGGTAATATCATTTTCGTCGATGTCAGGATCACCAAGATCGAAGGTGAGGACCACACCCTCATGAAAATCATACGCCTTGCAAAGGGCTTCCCAATTCAGGCAACCAAAATTGGATGAGTTCACACAATTGTATAGATTTACAGCAAAATCATAACCATGATGGGTCCTTAGTTGAATTATCTTCGCCTCCATTCTTTCATGATCTTCAAAACCCATCTTCTCCAAGACATAGCATCATGCATGGCATGGGATAAGCTAGTCGAATTGTAAAAGACAGAAATTACACGTTGAAGAAGCAGAGAAGTCGTGCAAAAAATAACAAAAAACACTTGTCGTCGCTATGCATCGTTTCAACATCGAAGGTCTCTTGGAGCTTGATGTCAAGCGCCGACCTTCTACCGTGTGAGGTCTGCATGCACCGCGCTCATCTTCGCAGTCCTCGCACTTATCGAATTCCCTTTCGTCGTCAGACATTTCCTAATAGGTAATTAATAATCCATCATCGAATACATATACAGTAGTTTGTAGCAAAGATCATCATATAACAACTAAAACACCTAAAATTTGTAGTTTGTAGTAGTTTGTAGCAAAGATCGTCATATAATCCATCATGAATACATATATAGTAGTTTGTAGCACAAACCGCGCTCATCTTTTGCATTCAATAAGCAAATAACAAATAGGTAATTAATAATCCATCATCGAATACATATATAGTAGTTTGTAGCAAAGGTCATCATATAATATTACTAATACATCTCGAATAATAGCTCCTCTAGGTTCAGTGGGCCGCGATGGACACCCAAAGAGAACGAACCATCATCGGATCATAGCTCTGTGAGATCCCCAAAGAATCTGCCAGGTATTGGAGAACCGGCTGTTCGCCAACGCAACCAAGTAGCGCTGGACGTGCGCGTTCTCCTCCGTGACATGGTGCTGTACCACCTGTGCGGGGGACTCAAGCCTCTCCATTGATGCAGGCCCACGTGACCGCCACCAAAGAAGCTTCGGGTCGACGACGGGCTAGCTCCTCACTAAGTTGCGCTCACCAGAAGGTAGCACAACCCAGTACCAGCCCGGCGGAGCCCAGTCCCGGACATGGCCCCTCGGCTCAACCAGGAGTCCTCCGCCCGAGTCGGCAGCGAGGATGCGGGATAGGCATCGTCGATGTTGAGAACAAAATGCTTAATTATGAAAACAAAATTAATAAACACTTAGCAAAATTTGGCATGACCTTTGCTAAAAACAGGACATATCGAGCGCCTGAAATTTGCTAGAACGTAAACGAATTGACATTTCTGGCAAAACATAGGCCACTCAGAAAAATATTACATTTCCAAAATGTGACATGTTCAAAATATGACATGTCCGCTGCAAATTTGCATATAACAGGAAAAAATCCTTTAAGTAAAAAAATAACAACAATTGCTTTAACTAAAAGAATACCTAGAATTCTGTTACCTACACCTAAAACAACTAGAACACCTAAAATTCTGTTAACTACACCTAAAACAACTAAAACACCTAAAACTCTTTAAAATACACTTAAAACAAATTCAAAATTATTCTAAGAACACCTACATTATGTTGGAAATATGCCCTAGAGGCAATAATAAATTAGTTATTATTATATTTCCTTGTTCATGATAATCGTTTATTATCCATGCTATAATTGTATTGATAGGAAACTCAGATACATGTGTGGGTACATAGACAACACCATGTCCCTAGTAAGCCTCTAGTTGACTAGCTCGTTGATCAATAGATGGTTACAATTTCCTGACCATGGACATTGGATGTCGTTGATAACAGGATCACATCATTAGCAGAATGATGTGATGGACAAGACCCAATCCTAAGCCTAGCACAAAGATCGTGTAGTTCGTATGCTAAAGCTTTTCAATTATCAAGTATCTTTTCCTTAGACCATGAGATTGTGCAACTCCCGGATACCGTAGGAATGCTTTGGGTGTACCAAACGTCACAACGTAACTAGGTGGCTATAAAGGTGCACTACAGGTATCTCTGAAAGTGTACATTGGGTTGGCACGAATCGAGATCGGGATTTGTCACTCCGTGTGACGGAGTGGTATCTCTGGGCCCACTCGGTAGGACATCATCATAATGTGCACAATGTGACCAAGGGGTTGATCACAGGATGATGTGTTACGGAACGAGTAAAGAGACTTGCCGGTAACGAGATTGAACAAGGTATCGGCATACCGACAATCGAATCTCGGGCAAGTACAATACCGCTAGACAAAGGGAATTGTATACGGGGTCGATTGAGTCCTTGACATCGTGGTTCATCCGATGAGATCATCATGGAACATGTGGGAGCCAACATGGGTATCCAGATCCCGCTGTTGGTTATTGACCGGAGAACGTCTCGGTCATGTCTGCATGGTTCCCGAACCCGTAGGGTCTACACACTTAAGGTTCGATGACGCTAGGGTTATAAAGGAAGTTTGTATGTGGTTACCGAATGTTTTTCGGAGTCCCGGATGAGATCCAGGATGTCACGAGGAGTTCCGTAATGGTCCGGAGGTAAAGATTTATATATGGAAAGTTGTTGTTCGGGTTCCGGGAAAAGTTCGGGTTTTTCCGGTATTGTACCGGGAAGCTTCCAGAAGGTTCCGGAGGATTCCGGAGGGGTCCGGAGGTCCGGAAATTGTTCCACCACGTCCAATACAGCAGCATGGGCTGTAAGGGGGCGCCCTAGCCTTAATGGGCCAGGGGCACCAGCCCCCCCAAGGCCCATGCGCATGGGAGAGGGGAAACCCTAAGGGGGAGGGCCTCCACTTGACTTGGGAGGCACTCCTCCCCCTCTTGGCCGCCCCTAGATGGGATCTAGGGCTGGCCACCGCCCCTAGGGGTGGAACCCTAGGTGGGGGCGCAGCCCCCTCTCCCCCTATATATAGTGGAGGCAAAGGGGCAGCCCAACACACGAAGTTCTTCTCATGTTGGCGCAGCCCTACCTCTCTTTCTCCTCATATCTTGCGGTGCTTGGCGAAGCCCTGCTGGATCACCACGCTCCTCCACCACCACCACGCCGTTGTGCTGCTGCTGGATGGAGTCTTCCTCAACCTCTCCCTCTCTCCTAGCTGGATCAAGGCATGGGAGACGTCACCGGACTATACGTGTGTTGAACACGGAGGTGCCGTCCGTTCGGCACTAGGATCTCTGGTGATTTGGATCACGACGAGTACGACTCCTTCAACCCCATTCTCTTGAACGCTTACACTTAGCGATCTACAAGGGTATGTAGATGCACTCTCCTTCCCCTCGTTGCTGGTTTCTCCATAGATAGATCTTGGTGACACGTAGGAAAATTTTGAATTTCTGCTACGTTCCCCAAGAGTGGCATCATGAGCTAGGTCTATTGCGTAGATTCTATGCACGATTAGAACACAAGTTGTTGTGGGTGTTGATTTTGTTCAATATGCTTACCGTTACTAGTCCAATCTTGTTTCGACGGTATTGTGGGATGAAGCAGCCAGGACCGACCTTACACGTACACTTACATGAGATAGGTTCCACCGACTGACATGCACTTGTTGCATAAGGTGGCTAGCGGGTGCCAGTCTCTCCCACGTTAGTCGGATTGGATTCGATGAAAAGGGTCCTTATGAAGGGTAAATAGCAATTGACATATCACGTTGTGGTTTTGCGTAGGCAAGAAACGTTCTTGCTAGAAACCCATAGCAGCCACGTAAAACATGCAAACAACAATTAGAGGACGTCTAACTTGTTTTTGCAGGGTATGCTATCTGATGTGATATGGCCAAAAAGAATGTGATGAATGATATGTGATGTATGAGATTGATCATGTTCTTGTAATAGGAATCACGACTTGCATGTAGATGAGTATGACAACCGGCGGGAGCCATAGGAGTTGTCTTTATTTATTGTATGACCTGCGTGTCACTGAATAACGCCATGTAATTACTTTACTTCATTGCTAAACCGTTAGCCATAATAGTAGAAGTAATAGTTGGGAGACAACTTCATGGAGACACGATAATGGAGATCATGATGATGGAGATCATGGTGTCATGCCGGTGACGATGATGATCATGAAGCCCCGAAGATGGACATCAAAAGGAGCAAAATGATATTGGCCATATCATGTCACTATTTGATTGCATGTGATATTTATCATGTTTACGCATCTTATTTGCTTAGAACGACGGTAGTAAATAAGATGATCCCTCATTAAAATTTCAAGAAAGTGTTCCCCCTAACTTTGCACCGTTGCGAAAGTTAAATGCGTTTCAAGCACCACGTGATGATCGGGTGTGATAGATTCTTACGTTCACATACAACGGGTGTAAGCCAGATTTACACGCATAAAACACTTAGGTTAACTTGACGAGCCTAGCATGTATGGACATGGCCTCGTAACACAAGAGACCAAAAGGTCGAGCATGAGTCGTATGGAGGATACGATCAACATGAAGATGTTCACCGATGATGACTAGTCCGTCTCACGTGATGATCGGACACGGCCTAGTTGACTCGGATCATGTAATCACTTAGATGACTAGAGGGATGTCTATCTCGAGTGGGAGTTCATGAGATGAACTTAATTATCCTGAACATAGTCAAAAGATCTTTGCAAATTATGTCGTAGCTCGCACTTTAGTTCCACTGTTTTAGATATGTTCCTAGAGAAAATATAGTTGAAAGTTGTGATGGCGATTATATACGGACAGAAGAAAGCTTATGTCCTTAATGCACCGCTCAGTGTGTTGAACCCCAAACGTCGTCTGAGGATGTTGCGACCATCCGACATACACGTTTTGATAACTGCGTGATAGTTCAGTTAAACGGTTAAGAGTTGAGGCACCAAAGACGTTTTTCAAAACGTCGCGAAACATATGAGATGTTTCGAGGGCTGAAATTGGGATTTCAGGCTCGTGCCCACGTCAAGAGGTATAAGACCTCTGTCGATTTTCTTAGCCTGCACAGGAAGGGAGAAACGCTCAAGCGTTGAGCTTGTGCTCAGATTGTTTGAGTGCAACAATCACTTGAATCGAGTGGGAGTTGATCTTCCTGATGAGATAGTGATGTTTCTCCAAAGTCATTGCCACCAAGCTACTAGAGCTTCGTGATGAACTATAACATATCAGGGATAGATGATCCTTGAAATATTCGCGATGTTTGACACCGCGAAAATAGAAGTTAAGAAGGAGCATCAGTTGTTGATGGTTAATGAAACCACTTGTTTCAAGACGGGCAAGGGCAAGAAGGGATACTTCATGAAACGGCAAATCAGTTGCTGCTCAAGTGAAGAAACCCAAGGTTAAACCCAAACCCGAGACTAAGTGCTTATGTAATGAGGGAACAGACACTGAAGCAGAACTACCCTAGATAATTGGTAAATGAGAAGGCTGGCAAGGTCGATAGAAGTATATTGGATATACATTATGTTAATGCGTACTTTACTAGTACTCCTAGTAGCACCAGGGTATTAGATACCGGTTCGGTTGCTAAGTGTTAGTAACTCGAAATAAAAGCTACGGAATAAAAGGAGACTAGCTAAAGGTGAGCTGACGATATGTGTTGGAAGTGTTTCCAAGGTTGATGTGATCAAGCATCGCACGCTCCCTCTACCATCGAGATTGGTGTTCAAATAATTGTTATTTGGTGTTTGCGTTGAGCATAGACATGATTGGATTATGTCTATCGTAATACAATTATTCATTTAAGGAGAATAATGGTTACTCTGTTTATTTGAATAATACCTTCAATAGTCTTGCACCTAAAATGAATGGTTTATTAAATCTCGATCGTAGTGATACACATGTTCATGCCAAAAGATATAAGATAGTAATGATATTACCACCTACTTGTGGCACTGCCATGTAAGTCATATGGGTATAAAATGTATGAAGAAGCTCCATGTTGATGGATCTTTGGACTCACTCGTTTTTAAAAAGTTTGAGACATGTGAACCATGTCTATTGGTGTATATGCATGAAGAAACTCCATGCAGATGGACCGTTTGGACTCACTTGATTTTGAATCACTTGAGACATGCAAATCATACCATATGGGCAAGATGACTGAAAGCCTCGTTTTCAGTAAGATGGAACAAGATAGCAACTTGTTGGAAATAACACATTTTGATGTGTGCAGTCCAATGAGTGCTGAGGCATATGATGAATATCGTTATGTTCTTACTTCACAGATGATTCGAGTAGATGTTGAGTATATTTACTTGATGAAACACAAGTCTGAATTATTGAATGGTTCAAGTAATTTCAGAGTGAAGTTGAAGATCATTGTGACAAGAGGATAAAATGTCTATGATATGATCATAGAGATGAGTATCTGCGTTCTGAGCTTTGGCACGCAATTAAGACATTGTGGAAATTGTTTCACAATTAATACCGCTGGAACACCATAGTGTGATGGTGTGTCCGAACATCATAGTTGCACCCTATTGGATATGGTGCATACCATGATATCTCTTATCGAATTACCACTATCGTTCATGGGTTAGGCATTAGAGACAACCGCACTCACTTTAATAGGGCACCACGTAATTCCGTTGAGATGACACCGTGAGAACTATGGTTTAGAGAAACCTAAGCTGTCGTTTCTTGAAAGTTTGGGGCTGCGACGCTCATGTGAAAAAGTTTCATCGTGATAAGCTCGAACCCAAAATGGATAAATGCATCTTCATAGGATACCCAAAATGGTTGGGTATACCTCCTAATTCAGATCCGGAAGCAAAATTGATTGTTTCTAGAAACGGGTCCTTTCTCGAGGAAAAGTTTCTCCCGAAAGAATTGAGTGGGAGGATGGTGGAGACTTGATGAGGTTATTGAACCGTCACTTCAACAAGTGTTTAGCAGGGCACAGGAAGTTGTTCCTGTGGCGCCTACACCAATTGAAGTAGAAGCTAATGATAGTGATCATGAAGTTTTGGATCAAGTAACTACCGTACCTCGTAGGGGGACAAGGATGCGTACTACTTCAGAGTGGTACAGTAATCCTGTCTTGAAGGTCATTTTGCTAGACAACAATGAACCTACGAGCTATGGGGAAGCGATGGTGGGCTCATATTCCGACAAATGGTTAGAAGCCATGAAATCCGAGATAGGATCCATGTATCGAACAAAGCATGGACTTTGGTGGACTTGCCCGATGATCGGCAAGCCATTGAGATAAATGGATCTTTAAGAAGAAGACGGACGTGGACGGTAATGTCACCGTCTATGAAGCTCGACTTGTGGCGTAAGAGTTTTCACAAGTTCAAGGAGTTGACTACGATGAGATTTTCTCATCCGTAGCGATGCTTAAGTCCGTCGGAATCATGTTAGCATTAGCTGCATTTATGAAATCTGGCAGATGGATGTCAAAACGAGTTTCCTTACCAGTCTTCGTAAGGAAAGGTTGTATGTGATACAATCATAAAGTTTTTGTCGATCCTAAGGATGCTAAAAGGTATGCTGGCTCCAGCGATCCTTCTAAGGACTAGAGTAAGCATCTCGGAGTTGGAATGTGCGCTTTGATGAGATGATCAAAGATTTTGGGTTTATACAAAGTTTATGAGAAACTTGTATTTCTGAAGAAGTGAGTGGGAGCACTATAGAATTTCTGATGAGTATATGTTGTTGACATATTGTTGATCGAGAAATGATGTAGAATTCTGGAAAGCATATAGGGTTGTTTGAAAAGTGTTTTTCGATGGAAAACCTGGATTAGGCTACTTGAACAATAAGCATCAAGATCTATAAGATAGATCAAAATGTTTAATAATACTTTCAAATGAGCACATACCTTGACATAATCTTGAAGGTGTTCAAGATGGATCAGTCAAAGAAGGAGTTCTTGCATGAGTTGTAAGGTATGAAGTTAAGAGTTAAAACTTCGACCATGGCAGAAAAGAGAGAAAGGACGAAGGTCGTCCCCTATGCCTTAGACGTAGGCTCTACGGTATGCTATGTTGTGTACCTTTTGATGTGTGCCTTGCTACATATCCGCAAGAGGGTACAAAGGTGATCAAGGAGTGGATCACCAGATAGCGGTCAAAATTATCCTTAGAGGAATAAGGATATGTTTCTCGATTATGGAGGTGATAAAGAGTTCGACATAAAGGGTTACGTCGATGCAAGCTTTAACACCTATCCGGATAGCTCTGAGTAGAGATACCGGATACGTATAATGGAGAAACAATTTGGAATAGCTCCAAGTAGAACGTGGTAGCAGCATCTACGATATGACATAAAGTTTTGCGAAATACATAGGGATCTGAATATTGCAGACCCATTGACTATAACCTCTCTCACAAGCATAAACATGATCAAACCCAGAACTCATTGAGTGTTAATCACATAGTGATGTGAACTAGATTATTGATTCTAGTAAACTCTTTGGATGTTGGTCACATGGCGATGTGACTGTGAGTGTTAATCACATGGCGATGTGAACTAGATTATTGACTCTAGTGCAAGTGGGAGACATTGGAAATATGCCCTAGAGGCAATAATAAATTAGTTATTATTATATTTCCTTGTCAATGATAATCGCTTTATTATCCATGCTATAATTGTATTGATAGGAAACTCAGGATACATGTGTGGGTACATAGACAACACCATGTCCCTAGTAAGCCTCTAGTTGACTAGCTCGTTGATCAATAGATGGTTACGCTTTTCCTGACCATGGACATTGGATGTCGTTGATAACGGGATCACATCATTAGCAGAATGATGTGATGGACAAGACCCAATCCTAAGCCTAGCACAAAGATCATGTAGTTCAGTATGCTAAAGCTTTTCTATTGTCAAGTATCTTTTCCTTAGACCATGAGATTGTGCAACTCCCGGATACCGTAGGAATGCTTTGGGTGTACCAAACGTCCACAACGTGAATCGGGTGGCTATAAAGGTGCACTATGGTATCTCTGAAAGTGTACATTGGGTTGTACGAATCGATACTGGGATTTGTCACTCCGTGTGACGGAGACGTATCTCTGAGCCCACTCGGTAGGACATCATCATAATGTGCACAATGTGACCAAGGGGTTGATCACGGGATGATGTGTTACGGTATGAGTAAAGAGACTTGCCGGTAACGAGATTGAACAAGGTATCGGCATACCGACGATCGAATCTCGGGAAAGTACAATACCGCTAGACAAAGGGAATTGTATACGGGATCGATTGAGTCCTTGACATCGTGGTTCATCCGATGAGATCATCGTGGAACATGTGGGAGCCAACATGGGTATCCAGATCCGCTGTTGGTTATTGACGGAGAACGCCTCGGTCATGTCTGCATGGTTCCCGAACCCGTAGGGTCTACACACTTAAGGTTCGATGACGCTTAGGGTTATAAAGGAAGTTTGTATGTGGTTACCGAATGTTGTTCGGAGTCCCGGATGAGATCCCGGACATCACGAGGAGTTCCGGAATGGTCCGGAGGTAAAGATTTATATATGGAAAGTTGTTGTTCGGGTTCCGGGAAAAGTTCGGGTTTTTCTGGTATTGTACCGGGAAGCTTCCAGAAGGTTCCGGAGGATTCCGGAGGGGTCCGGAGGTCCCTAAATTGTTCCACCACGTCCAATACAGCAGCATGGGCTGTAAGGGGCCGCCCTAGCCTTAATGGGCCAAGGGCACCAGCCCACCCAAGGACCATGAGCATGGGAGAGGGGAAACCCTAAGGGGGAGGGCCTCCACTTGACTTGGGAGGCACTCCTCCCCCCCTTGGCCGCCCCCTAGATGGGATCTAGGGCTGGCCGCGCCCTAGGGGTGGAACCCTAGGTGGGGGCGCAGCCCCCCTCTCCCCCTATATATAGTGGAGGCAAAGGGGCAGCCCAACACACGAAGTTCTTCTCATGTTGGCGCAGCCCTACCTCTCTTTCTCCTCATATCTCGCGGTGCTTGGCGAAGCCCTGCTGGATCACCACGCTCCTCCACCACCACCACGTCGTGGTGCTGCTGCTGGACGGAGTCTTCCTCAACCTCTCCCTCTCTCCTTGCTGGATCAAGGCATGGGAGACGCCACCGGGCTGTACGTGTGTTGAACGCGGAGGTGCCGTCCGTTCGGCACTAGGATCTCCGGTGATTTGGATCACGACGAGTACGACTCCTTCAACCCCGTTCTCTTGAACGCCTTCGCTTAGCGATCTACAAGGGTATGTAGATGCACTCTCTGTCCCCTCGTTGCTGGTTTATCCATAGATAGATCTTGGTGACACATAGGAAAATTTTGAATTTCTGCTACGTTCCCCCAACACATTATTCTAAAAACCTACATTTTTAACTAAAACACCTAAAAATTTAACTAAAACACCTACAAATTCAACTAAAACACCTACATTATTCTAAGAACCTACATTTTTTCAACTAGGATTCAAAATAATTAACTACTCTCTAATAACTATAACTAGGGAGGGAGGGAGGAGGAGGAAGGAGGGAGGAGTACCTCTCGGTGGAGGCGGGCCATGGGGGGGGCGATCAAGGGGAGGATGGCGGTCTTGAGGCGGCAAGGGCAAGGAGGAGGGCCATGGGAGGCGGCCGGTGGAGGAAGAGGGGCCAGCACGGGGGAGGGCGGCCGGAGTAGGACGCGGGGGGAGGGGGGCGGCCGGATCGGGGGACGATTGAGGGATTCGATCTGGTGTGAGCGTGTGAGTGTGAGTGAGGAGAGAGGTGCGCGGGCCGGCGCGGGAGAGGAAGCAGAGGTGGGATTAGCGACAGTGCGGGGGAGGAGGCCCAGCGCTATAGCTAAAGCTGCAACAGGGGGCCGAGAGCGTGGCCCATTAGCAGTAGCGCTGCCCATAAAATCTGGCGCTATCTGCTAGCGTGGCGCTATAGCGCTGGTGCTTTGGCGCTATCTTTGCTAAATAGCAGTAGCGTGGGGTCTCTAACCAACGCTACTGCTTAATGTTACCTATAAGCATTTTCCTAGTAGTGTATAACCGTCATTGAAACTTTAAGCATGCGGACCCTACAGGTTTGAGAACTATGTAGACATGACCGAGACACATCTCCGGTCAACACTACAAAAAAAGACACATCCGTGACATTTTGGGCCGAACGAAATTTTTTTCTGTCATACATATGACACTTCTATGATGATAATTGTGACAAAACACAGTATCATCATAGATGTGGTGGGCTCCTACTTCTATGACAAAAAATCATGACAGAAAATGGGCTTTTCATACTGGGCGGGCCGGAGACGCAGCTGCATGACATTCTTTGGGCCGTCCATGATGGAAAAAACCGTGGTAGAAGCGAGGCGGAGGAAAATTTCGGGGAGTTCCCGGTTACGATGGGAGGTCGGGGGCCGAGCGATGCCCATTTCTCTCGTACACGTACGCGCGTGTGTGTGAGGCGTTCTCTAACTAAACCCGAGCGAGGCGTTGGGCTCTAATCGAACCCGGCGATTGTAACCGCAGGCTACGCTGCTATGAACCCGAGCGATCGATCGATGGTACGTTAATGGCGAACCCGATCGGCGATTCTTCGCCATCGCCGCTAATCAAGCCGATCGATGCCGCCTCTAGGATGAACAGTGAGCGTTGCGGGGGAGGGTTTGGATGAATAAAGGAGCGGTAGCGTTGCCTCCTGGATGAACAGGACCCGTGGTGTGGAGAGCTAGATGAACGATGAGACGGTGGAGGGGTGCCCGTGGAGGGTGGTTGAACAGGACCCCGTGGTGTGGAGGGCTGGATGAGCAGAGACGGTGGAGGGGTGGTTGAACAGTAGCCGGTGGAGTAGCGCGCTGTGGAGGCTGGATGAACAGGAGCCTGTGGAGGCTGGAGGAGGTCGACGGTAGCCCGTGGAGGCTGGAGGAGGTCGACGGTGGAGATGAACAGTATCCCGTGGAGTCCCGTTTTGCGGTACGCCACACCCCTCCCGATGAACAGGACCCCCATTTCAACCGTAGCGCTCCAACACAAGTCCGTTTCATCCGTTTTGCGGTACGCGACACCCCTCCCGATCAACAGGACCCCCGTTTCGACCGTAGGAGGTCCGTTTCGTCCGTTTTGCGGTACGCCACACCCCTCCCAATCAACAGGACCCCCGTTTCGACCGTAGGAGGTCCATTTCCTCCGTTTTGCGGTACACCAGACCCCTCCCGATGAACAGGATCCCGTTTCCAACGTGGCCGGTCGAACACAAGGACGTTTCCTCCGTTCTGCGGTACGCCAGGCCTCGTTTCCATCGGTTGCTCTGTCCAAGCCCTCCTGATGAACACGACGACGCGTTCCGATCCGACCCAGTCGGTTGCCTCCCCATGAACACGACGACGACGTTGTTTCTCTGTTCCGACCTAGCCATGTACACGAGCCCTTGCCGTACGTATGCGCGAGTAGGCGTTCGAGACCCCGCCCGTATGTACACATACGTGGCCGTATTTTCTTTCTTGCACCCTGGCCGTTGTACGTACATGTACATGCTACGTGCGCGCCTCTACTACGACACATGCGCGCCTCTACAACGACCAGTATGTACGTACACGTTCGCGACCAGAATGACAATGCTACGTACGCTTCGACCAGGTGGGTCCCGACTGTCACGCACTTCCTTGCGTGCGAAGATGTAGCTGGTGGGTCCTACCAGTCAGGGGGGCGAATCGTTTTTTATTTCCGGATGCACTTCCTTGCGTGCGAAGGTGTAGCTGGTGGGTCCCAGCAGTCAGGGGGAAATGTTTTTTTCGTGAAATACGGTGGCCCGTCCACTCGGTCCCTACTGTCAGGTGGAGGAATCATTATTTTCCGTGTAATAAGGAGGCACTTCCTTGCTGCGGTCGTGGACCCATTGTCGACCTCTCCACGTCTGATCCACGTCCCGATGGAAGTCGTTCCTTGACCATGTTGACCACGCCATACCGAGAGCACCAGGGCGGTGGACGCACGGTGGCCGGCTGCGTGTGAGGGCTGCCGTCGCGCAGGCTGCCAGCCGGTGGGAATAGTAGGGGCGGTGAGGCCTCCGCGGCAAGACAGCCCGCCACGAGAGGCAGGATCAGCGGCACGACCAGCGCTGCTTTGGGCGGCCGGAGCAAAAAGACCAGAGGTTGAAGAAGCACTACAGCCGTTGGATGGACATCGTACGGTCACTGGAGCTAGAATCGTTCATATTGACTAAGTTGACAAAGCCCTCCGTCCCCGTCAACTTAGTAGGCCCACAAGTCAGCCTCGCACCAAGGTGGGTCCCAGCTAGCAGGGGGTATTCATTTTTTTGTGCGTAATAAGGAGGCACTTCCGGTGGGTCCGAGCTGACAGCTGGGGGAATTTTTTTCGCGAAATACGGTGGCCCGTCCGATGGGTCCCAGCAGTCAGGGGGGAAACGTTTTTTTCGCGAAATAAGGTGGCCCATCCGGTGGGTCCCTGCTGTTAGGTGGCGGAATAATTATTTTGCGCGTAATAAGAAGGCACTTCCTTGCTGCCGCCATGGACCCAGCTGTCAGCCTCTCCACGTACAGTGCTCTTCCGATGGAAGTCAGTCGTTGACCACGTTGACCACGCCACGCCGAGAGCACCAGGGCGGTGGACGACGGCGAGGCCTAGGAAGGGGACGACGTGGAGCCGGGGAAGACGCGGAAGTGGAAGCCCGCGCGGAGAGGAGTACGAGGGTTCACTGGTTCGGCTGCGGTGTGAGGCTGCCGTCGCCGCAGAATAACAGGGGGTGTGGGTGAGTGGAGGGATGGTCTGGCCAGCAGTGGGAGTAGTATGGGGGCAGTGAGGCCTCCGCGGCAGCACAGCCGGCCACGGGAGGTAGGAGCAGGCGGCACGACCGGTGCTGCTTTGGGCGGCTAGACCAAGAAGACTAGAGGTTGAAGAAGCACCACGGCCGTTGGATGGACATCGTACGGTCACTGAAGCTAGAATCGTTTATATTGACTAAGTTGACAAAGCCCTTGGTACGCTCCAACTTAGTAGGCCTGTGTCAGCCTCTCCAAACGCAGTGCGCCCCGGATGTCAAGGGAGGAATCATTTTTGGGCGGCGAAGCTAAGAACATCCGAGATTGAAGAAGAAGCACGACATCCATTGGATAGACATCCAACGGCCACTGCTGCTAGAACCGTGTGTTGACTATAATAAGTTGACAAAGCCTTGCATACGCGTCAACTTATTTTTTTAGGGGGTGTGTCACTTAGTAGGCCCACAACTGTGTGGCAGAGAACTTATAGCCCATTTGCGTTTTGTAAGAATGTACAGCCCATTTTTGAATTCTAATGGAATTTACAACAGCCCATTTACAGTTTGTTAAAAGTACAACCCATTTTCTAGCTAGGACAACGATTAATAATTTCAACCAACCGTTGAAGACACAATTCAATAAAATTTCCCACATTTTGATGGGATCCAAAATATTTTTATCCTGAAATTTCTAGTCATATTAAATATAAATTTGTATTACGTAAAAATCCAACGAAACATTGTGCGTGCAACAATGAAAATTTAAGATTTTCAAAATCCATAAATAATATTTTATAAACTAATTTCGTGTTTGGTGCATTTTTTATAGTTACTTCCCAATTTTTATAATTACATCCCATTATTATTTTTTAAAGCCCATTTTTCTGTTAAGCCTAATGTAATCCTCCTAGGAAAGATTTGCAGCCCAGCGGGGCGGAGAATAGCAAGTTGACCTTGCCTGGGTATTCCTCAAAAAGACGTATAGCTGGGCTAGCCATTTTCATCTTGAAAAAATTAGTATCTGGGCTGGATATCTGGCTCGGGCTAGACGGGCCACAGCCACGCCCAGTTAATACCCTGCTCTCCTCTGAACAACAATGAAATCATCGCCAAGAAAAACTCTGCAGTGCTCACGCCTCAAAAACACAAATACTACTCGAGCTGCTTGGTCCCAGCTGTCGGCCGCACCTTGTGCAATTCTCTCGTTTATATTGACTACATAGGTTGACAATGGTGTGGGACTGTGATGTCAGGAAACCAAGAGAAAGCAAACAAAATATAGTTGTACATAATAAGGAGGCACTTGCGTACGTACGGCTATGGCCCTAGTGGGTCCCTAGTGTCATCCAGTCAAAATAAAGTCATCTCCTGAATCCTCATGTTCGTTGACGATGTTAACAATGCTCGGTGCCACGGCGAGCGCAACAACTCGAAGGACAATGGAGAGGTCCTCGCGGGCCCTACAGATGGTCTGATACAGCGCCCGCTGCTCATTCAGGAAGCCAGGATCATCGGATACCTATGAGCACCTTTGAGAAACTGAGACGGCATGAAACGGTAAGGCCACGCTTGGGAGCTCTGGTTTATTTCAAACTTGTATTAACATACAAGTGTAATTTACTCGTCATCGGAAACAATGCGTAAAATACAGGCGTAATGAAACCGAGGGCCCGAGGTCTGTAAGTAAAACCGGCGGGTTACGCGTGTAATTCGAGAGACCAGTGTATATTTTACGAGCACTGCTATATGGACGACATTACCAGACGATACATGCACGACGTGTGTATCATGCCATCCATGGGGAAGGCTGAAACAATAGCTAACGGCTGGATTAGCAATCGTCCGAGTGTCATTCAGTGTTTTTATCGTGTGTGAAGTACTTCCGATATTTTACTAGTCGAAATCGACCAACCAAGCGCCTTCGCCCGAGACCATCTGCTTTAAATTACAAGTGTCAGTTTTACAAGCGGTTTTGGTTGGAAAACGACGATCCAATCACGGCCTAATATCATGAGTTGGTCGGAAGATCATATGGTTTCACGTCTAACCTACCCGACTTGTCGTATAGGCTATGAATGAAACATCAAACGATGAACTTCTTAAGCACGGAAACAACAGAAGAGGATGATCTTCTTAAAAAGCAAATCACTGGCATTAGATCGACATGCAAAACAATAGAAGCATTATTCTCAGGAGGCACGGTGAACAGTTCGTCATGCCGCATGCCACAACATTCCAAGCTCAACTTTGCAATCAAACACAAGGCCTGGCATTACATAGACAATATTCAGAACAAACTATTAACACAGGAATATCTCAGCAGAGTAACTATTTACTTCTAAACTGAACATAGGAATAGGAAAAAACACTCGACGCTGCTCACAGCAAGGGCGTCCCACTCAAAAATATCAAATGCATGTCTTCTGGCTAACATCAATGAGCAAATTTTGACAAGGTTTTCCAATTCCAATATATTAAACTAATGTCTTCTTGCTAACATCAATGATTAAACTTTGACAAGTTTTTCCCATTCAAAATATGTAATGCCTATGATCGTGGAGTCCTATCGTAGCTTCTTGTACTTGTTTGGGCACTTTTTGCCCAGGGCACTCCACGTGTTGTTAAATTGCCAATGGTCTCTGCAGATTAGTCATGTCACCGGTGTCTAATAATACTCTGTAAAGCTTCTCGGTCATTCGTTTTGTAATGTAGCGCAAATAGTGACTGCTTCTTTCTGCAAAGTGGAACGACCAACTGGACCCAGTAATGCAGCAGTTTGCCTTGGACACATTGGCTCCTTTTGTGCAGTTCAACTAAAATCGAAGTCGGAATAAAACCGAGCTTTAATTTTGATATCCCTGTAAGCAACAATAGGTATAAGGGAAACAATAACTGAGAAATAACGGTTGATGACTTGTACTCCCAGAAGAAAAGCATCTACTGATCTACTTTATCTTAATGGGAAACAAAGTAGGAGAGTAGCAATTCTCCATCAGTGTGATTCATTCATATTGACTAAGACATTATCTTAACAATACCTTGTTTCAACATGTATAAAGAACGACAAAGCAGAAAAGTATCATTCCTAAAACAATGCAACTGATTCATTTTAACAGAGACATTATCTTAACAATAACTTGGTTAAACATGTAGAAAGAACTACAAAGCAGGATAGTACCATTCCTAACAAGTGTTGCAGTTTTGAACTAAGATACAGAAGTTAATTAAATATGAGAGAGGCATTGCTTAATTATACCAGCTGGATTAGATTAACAAAAAGCATAAATAGTTCCAGGGGAGAGTGGGCGCAACAACAGCATGTGCTTCCATCTACTTATAAAGGGGGTGATGCAGAGTTTGTTGTAACAAAGCAACAAGCATCATGTCTGGGTTGGTCCCATTTTTGTTCACTACTTAATGGGAAAAGACAGCAATACAGTAGCTTCAATTCAACATTTATTTAAAACAGTACCAATACAAGTAGCCCAATATCTCAAAGCACACTGCACAATCATGTGGATGAAGGCCTGTACTGACCTTTCATGAGACCACGAGGATAAAATACGAATCTGCCAACACGAATAGGAAATCCAATCTCGTTTTGTGCAGTTACCTTTGAAATCAAGCAAAGTGTTTAGCGTGGCGAAAGCAAAATGTCATAATAGCAACAAGTTGAATAGATATCCCTGTTTAAACAGAGGCAAAAAGGAATCAATCATGGCTAATAAAGGAGGATGAAACATGCGGCCACAAAATGGTAATCCCACCAATCCCTAACAAGTGTTGCTGTTTTGAAATAAGATTCAGTAATTAATTACGAGAGTGGCATCAATTCTTGGCTTATAAAGGGGTGATGCTGAATTTGTTGTAACAAGGCAACAAGCATCATGTGCAGGTTGGTCCCATTTTTGTTCACTACTTAATGGGAAAAGACAGCAATACAATATCTTCAATTAAACATTTATTTAAAACAGTACCAAAACAAGTAGCACAACATCTCGAAGCACACTGCACATCATGTGGATGAGACCAAGATTTGAAACAACTCGCCACGAAGACTGGAAACAAATCTCGATCTCCTTTTGTGCAGTTCCACAAAAATTAAGCAAAGTCACCGTTGTGACATTCAAGTTGAATTGCACAAAACACTCTTAAAACGTAAGTGTTTCGAGTAGCGAAGCAAAATGTCGCAATAGCAACAAGTTGAATCGATACCCCTGTTTTAACAGAGGCAAAAAAGGAAACAATTACTTGTCGATAAAGGAGGATGAAACAAACGATGATAGAAAGAAGCATCTAACTTATCTTGGATGGAAAACAAAGTACGATAGTAGCATTTCTAAAATGGTTGCATTGATTCATATTAACAGAGACATTCTCTTGAAACAACATTCTTTAAAAAATGTAATTTACTTTTAACAGTGGCATTGCTTTAATTTTCCGGTGGCATTCTTAGATTAACAACAGCAAAGTAGTTGTATGGGACATGCCAGCACCATGTGCGTCCACACGTATAAATGGGTGATGCAGAGTATGTAGCCAAGCAGCATATATGCGTTGGTCCCATATTTGTTCTCTTTGAACCTTTTTCCTATGTGAGGGAAGCAAATCTAGTCCTGCACAAACTACCCGACCCCCCAGTTTCTTTCCCTTTTCAATAAAGAGATCGGTTCCTTACAGATGTGTGTGTTGGGTTACCCCCTTTTTTCCTTTTCGTCCTAAAAAGCGGCTGGATAGCCAGTCTATACTACTTTCCGCCCCTCCTTTCCTCATTGAACCACGTCCTAGATTCTTGCTCCAGCCCACCGCACCCTTCTTTCCTCTTTGATCCAAGACATAGATTCGACTACAGATCGAAAAAGATCCACATGCAGCTAGAGCAACGACAGTTTCAAAGAAACTTATACCTTAGGGTCGTCGGGATGTGGCAAGGCGTGCAGCGGGAGGCCGGATCTGCCCACACTACATACGGCAGCAAGGAAGAAGGGGTCGAAGGCCCTCCCGCACAGGCGCTGGGTGAAAGAGAACAGCACAGCCGGCGGTGGATTGCCTCCCTCGCCGAAGGCGATAGAGTGAACGTTGCACCTCCTCCCCTTCCTGGTGCGACGGGATACGGACGCCTCCTTCACCAGTTGTGGGGGGAGAGAGAGACAAGAGGCCAATGCAGTCTTGTTTAGATCTGGTGAAGAGAGGGTGAGATACTGTGAATATAGCAAACCCTAGCAAATGAACGCTGAGCCTCCAGCGTGTAACATATATGTAGTGCGGCGAGCATGTGGAGAGTGCAAGCCCTAGCGAACAAGCGTTGAGGCTCCCGCTTATATATATACTACTGTAGTACGGACTAAGCTCCGGTGCCTTCACTGCACCTGCTTTTGGCTGTATGACAGGTGAGCCAGCCACATTTTGGGCCCACCTGTCATAAACCCAAAGGCAGGTGCACTAAGTCAATGAAGCTGCGTCCATATAGTACTCTCGTGTATATGACTAATATATAGTGGAGTGGTTTTCTTATTCTCTCCATAACAATCGTTTTAAATTGTGTAAGTACGAAATGAAACTCTTTATTTAATGTACAGTGAAGAAAACTAGTACTACTTCCGATGAACTAACAATCCACGTCCACGCGTCCTGGTCGCACTTCCTGTCCTTCACGTGTGGTACACTACCCTCCCTTAAGTGAACAACCACAAATGCGCCAAATTATCGAAAACATGTGAGAGTGTGTACAAATAAAGAATTTTAATTTCAATTATCGGAAAGGTTTGATAGTATTACAAAATTTGACTTGATCGAATCTAATATCTGGAGTAAATAAAAATGGAGGCTACTACGTCCATCCGGGTTTTAGTCCACACCATTTTTAAATCAAAGTTAATAGCTGGACAAATAAAATTACAGGGGAGCTGGAGACAAAGTTATGAGAAGGCTTAGAAATCAATACAAAACTTATGCTCTTAGTACCAACGTCCATCCTTCTTCGAGGAAACATTTGGTTCATAGCCAATTGTGTGATAAAATTGCACCAACGTGAAAGACGACTGCGTCTCCAATGCAACCAAGGTGAACTGACGAAGGATATCATCTTTGTGCGTAACAAGCAAAGAGCACTGATGGAATATAGCTTGTTTTTCATTGAAAATCGATCAGCTTCACCAGCCGTCGCAACCATGAGGCGCAACCATGAGCATCGATAGGTCATCGTGGTGATGCATCATCCATTTTGCATCAGGGTTGGGTGAGGCACCTATGAAGTTCGAAAAATCCTCGCTGTGGTCTGTTTCTTCTCAGTAATCAAGCTCGAGGAAGGAAGAACCACGTGGCAGAGGACAATGAGGCGGAACAACAATGGCCATCCAATTTTGTGCAGTTCCACTAAAATTGAGGAAGACATGCCCGGGTATGGAGACACGCATCGCTGTTTCCAAAAATATAAAAAAGGGTTAGCAACGACATCTTAATTGTCAATAAGAATTAATGAAAAGTACACCGACAAACAGAAGCATCATAATTATATCTTGATAGGAACTAAACCAGGATACCCGAGAAAAAATGCATTTCTTCATTTAACCAGTGATAGTACTACCACCATATGGACAATGACCGCACAACCACCATGTACTTTTTGTCGAAACAACATGTATACCTCCACCGAGGCATAAATCAGGACAACTTTTCGAGTGTCATTTCCTCTATAATAGTACTAGTAGGTGATGTTGGACCAGCCGACGAACCCTAGCTACTATGCATGGGGAGCTGGGGAGTAGTCGCATAGAAGAAAACCCGCACGCAGCGACCTGGGGAGCTGGACCAGTACAAGAAGTTATACCTCAGGTGGGCGAGATGTCGTTTAGGCGGGCAGGCGGGATCTGCCCACACGACGGCAGCGAACAAGGGCGCGGAGGATCTTCGTCCGCGCCAGCGCCGGCTCCGAGAGGATGGTGCACATCGGCTTCCTCCGTCGCCGACGGCGACAACGTCAACGCTGCACCTCCTCACCTCCCACAGCGGACGGGATTCGGTCGGATCTGTGACCACGGGTGAGGAGAGAGATAGAGTGGACACTGTCATCCTGTTTTGATATGGAGAGGGTGAGAGAGCGAGACGCGAGAAACTCTATCAAACAAGTGGCTATAATGGACTAAAAAAAACTCTCCATAGTAGTGGTTTTAAATAGAATACGCGCGTTCCCGGAAAAAAGAAACAAAAACTGGCGGACAGATTTTTAAGGGTCTGTCTAGGACACTTCTAGGTGTGACATAGTTATGTCACATCTAAGTTGATGTCCACTCTGTTTGTGGTATTTTTTTTCCTAGTTTTTTTTGTTTCTTGTTGCTACATTATATACTTGTGGGATCTTAGATGTGATATCCTTAAATAACATCTAGATGTGAATTAGAAAAACTGATTTTCTAACGTACCAAGAAAGAAAACTCGATCAAAAAACACGCCCCGCTTCCAGGTCGCGAGAGTCGTCGCGCACACACACATAGGCATAGACATGCATATCCGTGTTTACGTAAAATTCCATTTCCATCTCCATCTCCAATCATATTTCTCCAACTGGCACATTATTTACGTTGTTAATTATATACGTAGCAATATTAACGTACAGCATCTCTTGTTTGCGCATGTTCGGACCGCTGCCACGGCCGGTCCTGACCAACCTGAACCCTCTTCATCACCCGCGCGTGCTTCCCACCCAAAACGGTCAGTGCCGCATTCATGCCCGGCCAAGGCGGACGCGACCTCTCACTGGCACCGGCATTGAAGCGGCGTGCCGGCCGAGAGAGCGTCGCCCGCGCCGCTTCCGGGTGCACGCGGCTGCTCCGCGTTCAAAGGTTGCAATAGCCGGCTACAACATGCATGTAAAAAGTTCTTGGGAGTCCGTGCTACAGCTAGCTGTCCTCCCCCAACTCGTCAATCTCTTCCAGTAGTGCTAGTACTCCATGGCGCGATCCATCGACAAGCAGGCGGGAAAGTTATCGTATACTCGGTTTGCGGTGAGTGGCATGCCGAGCGACCGTGTGGGGTCGAGCCATGGAGGAGGGTGAGACACGAACACGGCAGACGTGATTTAAACGTTCGTTTTGCTCGATGGCGCGATCCAATGAAACAAAACGTTGGTTTCTCTCCGTTTCCATTTTTTCTCCGAAAAAACGGAAACTTTCCACTCCATTTTCATTCCTATTCCAAGGTTGCCCCGTTACAGCATTCCATCAAATACAAAAGAAAACAACCACGCATGCTGATGCATCTCAATGATTCACAGATCATAGCCAATATTTCCTTCACAACTAAAGAAAAAAGTTGTGAGAGCGTGTACGAAACAAAAACTACTGATGGGGTCACTACGACTTAAACCCTAAACCCTAAACATGATTTAATTTCCTGGCCAGGTAGAACCTGTCGAAGGAAAGACGGCCGGCACCCTCGGATCATACGATGCTTTTGTGCAGTTCCACTAAAATCGACCTGAGCATCCCTGATGGCAAAGATATTGAAGAAGTGTGATTAGAATAATAGTACTGGCACTAGTTCATGAGACATAAACTCATCACAAGTAGAAAGCCGGTAGAAGTAGAGAAAGATCGACATGGAGATGGAGCTACGGCAGTGGAGCAAGTCGGCTCCAAAAGGAAGATGGACTACCTGGGACGTCAGGTTGTAGCTAGAAGGGCGGTTGGGACGCGGCATTGGCCCATACCGTGATGACCCTCGATTGGGGCCTTAGCGTGTGGGTTTTCTCCCTCGCCTATGTCGACCGCGTCTACACAGAACATTGTTCCCTTCCCCCAGCTGCGGGATCAGGCCCGTCGTTCTATGCTTGTGAAGAGAGCAACCTAAGCAAGCAGGCTTGTAGCTTAGGCTCATGCTAGTGTATATATAGTGGTTTTATTTTTCTCTTCATCTCAACCATTTTATATTGCGTACGTGTCATTCAAGAGTGAAATGATGGTTGCTTCTTCCGACTAACTTACTGTGTGATTTGACTGCTCCTTAGTGGCCCCTACACGTACTCCTCCTACTTCTATGCAACAGTCACATGTACACATGGACACAAAAACGCGCGCGATGCCCTAATGCATGCATGTCCGAGCACACGATGGAACACACACGATCACGTTCAAGTGCTCAACCTACACGTGCATGCACACACATACTCAGTCAGGGTGAGCTAGTGACCGTATAAACACCGGAATATATATATATATATATATATATATATGTATATATATATATATTGAGCGCAATGAGCGTATTATGAAGTCCACAGACAGTGTATTTATCTCGTTTGAAATTAAGCCATATTAACCATAGAGGAGGCAGTATGGACTAGCATTTCTTTGCTGTGTCCCGTCAACTTGCCAAATGAGGAGAAGGTTGCAGGACTGGAGAAGCTTGAGCGCGGTGGCTCCAGGACAAGGAGAAACTTTTGACTAATGCAAGCTCTCCCTTGCTCAGGCGGTGGACGTGCAACAGTTAATTCGGTGTCAGATTGCCAGAAGCATACACTATCTATACCACTATATAGTGTGCCAATAGCTTCAGATACTGGTCGTTGGATATGCCCATCCAACGGTCAAGAGAAGGCAAATCTGAGCATTATCATCCGTTGGATATAGTTTTTAACTCATAGGATTCTACCACGTGGCCTTCTAATTGAAACCCCAACTCAACCATCTCATGTGTTCTAGAAGCATCTATTCACATGCTTATCTGATACTCTAATAAAAAGAGTCTAGAACAATCTGGATTCTATAAATGTAAGAACCAAGTTGGCTCTTGTCCGATAGGATTCTAGGAAAGATAATACATATTCAAATGTATTTTCCCATGCTTTACATAGATATTAAAATGGCGTGCAAAGCACGTACAATCTACTAGTACTACTAGTGCTATTATTGTTCGACTTCCCGAATAGGTGAACAGCCAACCGCAAAGTTTACTAGTACTAGTACTACTACTATAGTCTATAAAGGTATGTACTATACTAGTACTAGGAACCGGATGGAGGAGCATCTGCACTCTTATTATAATTTTAAAATGTGATAAAACAATCTTCAACACATTTGGTTCTCTTTGAGGGTTCTCGCATGTGATAATGGAAGTTGATTCCATGGAAAACTCGCCACAATTCTCACTTAATTCTGGCTCATATCCTATTACAAATAGTAGCGCTCGGTAATATTTCCTCTTTTTTTGTTATTCAGCATGTAAACAGGTCAGCAAACCTTGCGGCGTATCTTCGTGCGAACCGTGCTTGCTGCACTTTAAATGTGGCCGAGAGCTGGCTTGATGAAACACCTTGCTTCCTACTTCTTTTTTTGCGGGGTACCTCGCTTCCTAGTGATCAATGTCTTTGCTGATCGTCCTAAGAATGCTTATATATGAATAAAGCTCTCTCATTTACCCACAAAAAAGATTAAGCCATATTAACCGGAAAGGAGGGAGTATGGACTAGCACTACTTTTTGGTGTGTCCCATCAACTTCTTGAGCGAGGAGAAGCTTGCAGGACAAGGTGAAGATCGCTCACGCCTTTTGACTAATGCAACCTACCCTCGGTGGACATGCATCAGTCCATTCGGTGTCAGATTGTCAGAGGCATACACTGTAGTACCCAACATGCGGAGTACCATCATTGTTCGAATTCACGAAGAGGTGAAGAGCCATGCGAGTAGTACAAGTAGTACTACTACTAGAACCGCATGGTGGAGCGTCTGTACTCTTATTTTTTTATCTCTGATAAAGTACACACTTATTCCGGAGAAGGGCGGAAAACGGCAGCCCAACATGTAATGAATGATATCGATCAACCAACCATGCTCGATTATATCTTGGCCTCCGTGCGAGCCCGTCTGTGTGTTCTCGCTCCTCATCTCTCTCAAGGCAGCGGGTTGGCTCTTTGCCGTCAATTGAGATCGGTTTGCTCACACTCGTGTCCCACATGTCGGTGATATGCCAAGAGGAGGTGCGTTGACCGACCGCCATACGCTGCATTTGGTTTTGCACCTTCATACTACTCCTCCCTCCGTCACAATTTACAGGGCGCGCTTCATTATGATGCATTTCTCTCAATGCATTTCCACCACCAGAGAGACTTTAGATGCGTTTGGTTTAATGCTCAATTATTAAGGGCGTGGTAACCGCAATCAAGTCCACAATTTTCTCTCCATGTACTGTACTACTACGGAGTGGAGTAAGTGCATGCATGTGTGTACCCGGGGTGGAAGCACTGCATGCATGTGTGTACGCATTATTCCCTCTAGTAATAGACATCGTGCTATAACTACCAATGCTATTTTTCAGGCCGATCGCTAGTTGCCTTGGTCCCATAGATTTTTTTTCTTTTTTCTGAAGCGTGCTGTATAAACAGTGACGGATGGAGTAGTATGAGCGGACTCAAAGAAGAGTGTATTGATGGTTGCTTCTTCAGAGCAACTTACAGTGGGAAAGGTGGGGCTTATGATTTGACTGCTCATTACTCACTATTAATGCGGTGCAACGACCGGGCTGAGTCTCCCATGCGGTTGTGCACTACCCCCTCGGTTCTTAAATATACTCGGGAGTATTTGTCTTTCTAGAGATTTCAACAAGTGACTACTCAAATATTTGTCTTTTTAGAGATTTCAAATGGACTGGCACATACGGATGTATATAGACATAGATTAGAGTGTAGATTCACTCACTTTGCTCCGTATGTAGTCACTTGTTGAAATCTCTAAAAACACGAATAGAATATTGAGGAACGGAGGGAGTACACATACGAAGCAAAATGAGTGAATCTACACTCTAAAATATGCCCGTTTGAAATTTGTAAAAAGACAAATATTTAGGAACGAAGGAGTATAATTTTGTGCATGGCACATGGACCCGGATGATGAAGAGGCGTATTATACAAATAATTTTCCAGCGACATGAAATTTTACAATGGTGTGAGCTTTCAGCTTTTGTTTCGCGTGTCTTGCCATCGATGCTCTTTCAGAAACAATAAAAAACTAACTTCCTTGCTAATGCATGTCAATTATTAGCAGATCAGAGCTAATAATTACATCACAACTGAAGATAGAGTTGTGAGAAGGTGTTAAATTAAAATTGATCCATGCTTTCATTGGCAGCAACGTCCCCCCAGCTCTGTCTAAATCAACAAGGCATGTTGGGAAAAAAGTAGATGTCTAGAGCATGCAACATTCCGATCATTTTGTGCAGTTCCACTAAAATAGAGTTGAGCGTCCCTATTCCAAAGATATTAAGTGTGATTACGATAATAGAGGACTGCTGATGAAACAATAAACACACAAATAGAAGCCGGTCACCTTTGCAGTCTCTCTTAAGACTAACTAGTTGGAGAAGATTAGACTCGGAGTTGGATGAGGAGGATAGAGCAAAACCAATCTCCCTTTGTGCAGTCAAGCCTGAAATGTAGAGACGTTGCCCGTGTGACATTTTAGTACAACTGCACAAAACACTCTTAAGAAAAAAGTGATTTGTGCAGTTCACCAAAAGGTCGCAATAGCAACGAGGTGAAACGGATAGCCCTGTTTGCAAAAAAGAGGTAGAAAGGAAACAATTACTAGCCAATAACAGTTGATGACACATGCGACGACAAAAAAGAAGCATATTCCTTGTCCTAAGGGAAGATAACAACACGGTTGTGTTTGTCTAAAACGGTGTGAGGACGATGATGCAATATGGAAAGTACGCCGGACGAGCTACGTTTTGGGCAAAGAACTATGGAAGATCCACATGCAGCGACGTGGGAAGATGGGCAGTGGAGCAAGGCCGGAGGGGATACCTGGAGGTCGTCGGGGATGTAACTAGGTGAGCGGCGGCGGGCGGAATCTACGAGCAGGTGGCGTAGGCCCTGCCGCGCCGGAGCTTGGTCAGAGAGAACGGCGTGTACTGCAGATCGGGACATGCTGCCTCGGCGCCGTCAAACGGAGAAACGATGCACTTCCGCCCTTTCCCCCGGTGGACGGGATGTGGCCGGATCAGTGACCAACGGTGAGAGAGAGAGAGGCCACCGCACTCCCTTTCCCCGGCGGACGGGATGCGGCCGGATCAGTGACCAACGGTGAGAGAGAGAGGCCACCGCAGCCTTGTGTGAGATACTCTGAAGAGCGACAAACCAGGCAGTCAGGCTCCATCGTATAGTGAGTGGACTACCTTTTTCTCCATAAAAATCGTTTTATATTTTGTGTACGTGCCATTGAGTGCTATAACTTTATTTAAAAATAACGCGGCAACGCGTCAAGTCGAACATTGTTTCGTGCACGCGTGGTACATGACCTCCCTAGGTAAACAACTGCTACAGGCGTTCAAATTAGTATGTGGGCTGCCATTTCGTAAAGAAGTGAGCTCCACCATGTACCCGCGCGGGTGTGGCTGGGCACGAAGCGTGAGTACGTGCATGGTGCACCTATTCTCTTCTTGTATACGTACACCACCTATGTGGGGTTGTGTGAGAGAGATACAAACCTACAGAGATATAGTGTGTGAGTTCTTGAGAGTTTTTTTTTGGGGGGGGGGGGTCAATCAAAAAATGTAACATATGCAATGTGTGTGAAATAGAGTCCTGGATATAACATATATATAGAGGGGGCGATCCACGAGAAGAGAGTGGAGGTATCATCGGCTTGAGGTGTCCATAGAATCAAAGAGAGGGATGATGTGTGTGTGTGTGTGCGCGCGCGCGATCGATAAAGAGTGCCATCGAATTTGTGTGTGCGAACGTCAAAGATATAGAGTGGCTGGCCTACTAGAACATGAGAGGGGACATGTGCAGTTTGTCTCTGTGGCATGGATACCTACCTGCAGCGCTCGACTATCGGTGTGTGGTGGGGGAAGAGGGAGGCCCAATTAACTATAGAGGTACAATGGCTAGTATATGTGTGGAGGAGGAGAGAGGCCTACCTCATGTATTAAGGAGATCGATCTGCCTCATGTATTAAGGGAGATCGATCGGCATCCATGCATATGTGCAGGAGAGGAATAAGGTTGGGAGAGAGACAGAGCTAGAGTGTTGGAGGGGGTGGTAGTGGAGTTGCTTCTAACAAATGGTGGGATAGGCTTGCTAGAAAAACGGAGGGCACGCCCGCAATATCAATAAGAGAGGAGATGGTTGCTTGTTGTCTGTGCATGTGTGTGTGAGACATGGGTCAGGAGGCATGCACGAATGATGAGGGGGGACGATGTGGCTGTGGTAAGCAGACGTAACTACATAGGAAGATCAATCGCCCTTTGTTAGAGAAAGGAGAGACATAACTTGTGAGGTACGTCGATCGATGGGGGGTAGTTAAAGTCGATCTAGGTATATGTTGGGAGATCGATCGGTATACATGCATGTGTGTGTTAGAAGCAAATGAGGAACGAGGAGAAGGATAGAGAGAGAGGGGGATGCATGTAGGAGGTCGTACAAGAGGCATACTATATCAAGGGGGGAGGAGTGTGCGAGTACGAGAACGATGAAAAGAGTGGTGGGAGTGAGGCACGGACGGTGACAAGAGAAAAGGGTGAAGCTTGTGTTTGTGCTAGGCACACCTGGCTAGAGAGGCATATCAATTGATGTGTGCCGTAAAGAATGAGCTGGGGGGCCTACACACACCGTGGGTGAATGACCTAAAGTGAAAAGACGAATTTGCGCGATGGAGCTAGAGAATGCTAAGGGAGGGTGAGCGGGATGCGGGCGTGTGCATGCACAAGAGATAGTTAGCGCTAGCTACAAAGATAAGATGGTTGTGTGGGTGTAAAAGACGAATAGAGATCATATATACTTCATTATAAAAAGCGAATTCGGATATTTGAAGAATTTATCATAGTGTTTTAAACCGACGCATGTGTGAATATATATAACATTGATACACATGGTGTGGTTATGAACATGTTATACTACATTTAATATATTTTATCTCTACTCTTATAAAAAAAGGAGTTATTGATGATGGTGTGCCTGCCATCCTGCATTATAGGCCGTCCGATTTATATCTGGCGGATAGCAAGGAAACTATGATGGTTGAAGTTGGCAACAATCATGATTGTAGATTCTTATTGAAATAGAGAAACAAATTCAAATTTAGTTCGAATTGCAGCGGTAGTATAGACATTTGGAATGCACTAAAATGTTGGTATGAGTAGGTTACATGCATTATAATGACAAGCGAAAAAATTTAATCGGACATAACATGGATTCATACTCCCTCCTTCCATCTATATAGGGTGTAATGAGATTTAAGACCGCCTTTGACTATTGACAAGATTAATAGTACATGACATGCACAATGTGAAAATTATATCTTTGAAAGAAGCTTTCACAGACGAATTTAACGGTATGCTTTGTGTAAGTTGCATGTCATATATCATTGCTCTAATATTTGGTCAAAGTTAGCATCGAAAAACGCATTAGGCCCTATATAGATGGAAGGAGGGAGTAGCTTTGAATAGCATTTGTATAGTAAAACGGGACAAGACTCTCTCTTTGTATGGTGTGAATAGTTTTATTCTTTTTTGTTTTCTTTTTGGTTGAGGGAAGTGTGAATTGATTTGGTACGTACAAGTACAATATTACTACACGTTAGGCTTGTCCCTAAAATTCAACCCGCGTCTTGTTATATCCCGAAAATTCAGATATCGTGCTCCCAAAACTGGCGCCTTCACAACCCGCGCCTTGCTATCCCGAAATTACAACGCGCGCGAAAACTCCCTCCAGCTGCCAAATCTCGACACGCGAAGTCCCCCTTCTAACCCTAAGCCAAAAGGGCCGCTAGTTCAAATCGGTGGGGGTACTTTTGTAACACACCCTACATTTTGGACAAGCGCGTCCCTAAGTCATGCTTCACCCCCTCCCATCACCCCCTTTTCTCCATTCGAAATCCCAGGCCGCCATAACCTCTCCGCTCTAGCCGCGAAACCCCACCCTCCTCCGTCCGCCACGTCACCGCTGCCCAGCCGGAGCCTCTTCCTGACGACGTCGTCCACCACAACAGCTCGACGTCCCTCGTCCACCTCCCCGGATGAGGATCCGTTGTCCATCTCGTCGTCCCGCCGGTTCAGCCGCCCCGTCCTCCACCTCCAAGGAGCTGCTCCGACGATCACCTCGTCCATCGTGGCTGCTCCATCCCCACAGCGCTGCCTTAACCTGCTCCACCGGAACCGCAGCATCTTCACCGACTCCTCGGACGAAGCCGAGGCCTAGTCGGCGCCACCAAAGAGGTTGTACACTCATCGTGTCGCACCTTCTCCTTAACTCGACCTCCCGGCGCCGACGGTGCTCCATCCCGCACCCCCATGGAGCGGCTACCTTGAAGCCAGCGCCGCGGGCGACATCTCCACAGCGGCTCTCCCCCAGTGTGAGGCCCCTTCGGCGGCGGCGGCGGCCATACCAGCCGGTTCTGCTGCTGCTGCTTCGGCTCTCGCTCGCTCGCTCACGTTGCTGCTGCTGCTCCGGCTCTCGATCGATCGCTCGCTTCGCCCATTCTTGTTCTGCTCTCCCCTCGCTTCGTCTTCTTTGCTCTGCTCCGATTAAGCCACACTTGATCGTTGAAACGACTTTTGGTCGATCGATTTCGGGGTTGGGGGCTCGCCGGAGTTAGGGAAGAACCACCCGCAGCGGGGACGGGGGCTCGCCGGAGAGGTACCCCATTATCTATCTTAGGGTTCAGGGTGGGGGCGGGGGCCTAGAGGGCTGGCCGGGGCGGCGGTGGCAACTTGTTTCGGGGCAACGAGGTGGCACTGGGGCCGGCGGTTTGGCCGGTGGTGGCTGGCGGCTCAGGGGGGTGCAGGTTGAAGATGAACTGCAGGCCCTTCCTAAACTACATGTCAAGTGCCTCTCTGCTACCATTGCGTTCAGTTTCGACAGTAACATTCAGATTCCTGATGAAATTTCAGTTTCGACAGTTAATTTCGGAGTCAACAGTTTTTACCTCCTCTGTTGTAGTCAGGTGGTTTTTGGTGATGCTAATTTTACATCCATTTTACATCATCTATTGGAGATGCTATTAGAATCCCACTTGAGATTGACGATGGCTGTCTTGTCTTTGCTTGACCTTGACGTCTTACGGCTCACCGGAGCTGCTCCAACGACGTAAGCGATCCATCACAATGTAGCAGTGCCACGGACGCCGCCTCTGATTCCTCGATCTTCCTCCACACCTCCGACAGCCACCTGCCTCAACCGCTTCAAATGACTAACCCAATGATGCTGAGGTCGACACGGCTACGGCAAAGAGGTTGTGCACTTGTTGCATCACTTATTACTATACATTCACGTCAATCCATTAGTGCTATTTTGGTTCAACGGAAAAACGTCGATCTACTGGTTGTTACCATCACTCTAAATTTCTGCATGCTCTCCTTACATAATCTTACCATATTTTTTTCGTATGCATGTCAGATATTGTACATAGTCATGTTGAACATGTAGAGAAAAAGAGAAGAGTTATGCGCGGAAATACAATGTCATGCAGACATCGCTCCATTGTGGGTCAATGGCAAAACCTCCCCCCCTCTCCAGATTGTAATCCAGAGGAAGATATACATTACGAGGAGGATTAGACGCCACGACCACTCCTATTTACCACCCCCAAGGTGTTTGCTCTACCTTGGCATGATGATGTTAGTCATATCATGCATATGTTGCCTTGCAGTGCCTACTTTTGACATCATATATGTCATCTGCTTAGTTTAGACATGTTCTGTAATGCCACCTGTTTAGTTTCTATATCATATATGGGAATTACGCAGCCTCATGTCTTTTAGCCAGCCATAATATATGTGAAATGTGCAATGCCATCCTATTTAACCAGGCATCATATATTTGAATGATATCTTGCCCATCCTTTTCTTCATTACATTTCCATTTGTCGACAATGTTTGTACATTAAACTACTCTTCCTGTGAATCAGGCATTTGGGTGGGAGATTGAAAAATCTGGAGTGAAAACAAGGCCTTCTGAGCAAACAGTGCTACCTGTCGAAGCAGATCTCTTATTGGGTCCCGGTAGCTCCTCAGAGATGGATTCAGAGACAGAGACCAGTCCTATTCCCCCACTGAGGTGTATGCTCTAACATGGCACGGTTATACTGCTCATATCATGCATACAGTGTCTTGCATTGCATAGTTGCATAGTTTAGACATCATATACACAATATTCAACACCATGTTCTTAGTTCAGACATCATATCGAATGCCCTCTGTTTAGCATATAAATCACATATGTGAATTAAATGATGCGATCCTGATTACTTAGATAACATGTAGGTGAATTATGTCATGCGATCATGTTTAGTTATTCATCATATCTTTGAATTATGTTATGCTATGCTATCCGGTTTAGATAGACATCATATATGTGAAATTATGTCATGCTATCCGTTTTAGTTAAACAATATACATGTCAACTATTTCATGCCCTCTTTTTTCCACACTATCTATTGCATCTGTCTCTCATACAATGTCTGTATATTCAACTATGTTTCCTGTTTATCAGCCATTTGAATTGGAGCGGGTGATGCCAGTATCTAGCGGACTAAAAACACGGTCTTCAAATAAAACAGTGCTACCTCTTGGAGGAGCTAGCACCCCGGTTGTACATGCACAAGAACCAGCCCTACCACACATAACCCAAACTCTCGCAGATTGTACCCCTACTGCGATGGATAGAGAACCAGCTTCACCCAATCTAACCCCAACCCCAGCCGATAGTAACCTGGGCCTGTTGACACAGACCATCTCCACCACGGAGCTCCCAAACAAGAGCAGTTAGTAAGGCAGCTCCGGTGCCCAAAGGGCGATTACTATCACGGCGAACCCCAACTCCACCCGGTTAAATACGCCTAGTCACGTGGAGGAAGCACAACCAGCTAGTCGTAGTTTAGCATCTATCGCATTTGATGTTGTTAAATCAGACAAATGCGTATCTTCCCATCTTGGAAATATTATCTTGAAGATGAAGGAAAATGCGATTTGCGGTGTTTGTCCAGGAGTTATGTGTAAGTAATGTTATTCATGGCAATTACTTTGCTTCGTCCCATACATCCTACCTCCATGATGGTTATAATACAGCAAATTTTCCCATTTCTCTCTATAGAGAAGGACCGATTTGGAAACTCAGGATGAGGTAACATGTGCTAATACCTCTGCTATCTTCAAGAATGCTTGGTGGCAGTATCAGAATTACCTGAAGAAAACGTACTTCACCGGCAAAGAAACTCATCAAATTCCCTTACGTTCTCCTGAGACACATTTCTTGGACGATGATCGGGAACGCCTTTGTTCATCTTGGTCCCGAACCAAGAATGTGGTAAGGTCTATGAGCTCATTTTCTATTTTTAAGTATTATATTCTTGCGTCTTACTGTACTCTCTTCATGTAGAACAAGTGCCTAAACCTGAAGAACAACTGTTCTAAATTAAGATTCCATTGCTATCATAGTTCAAAAAAGCGATAGGCGTTAATTGTGCGTTTTGCCACCGCCTTGCGCTTTACTGACCAAAGTGCATGCTTTGCGCAGTTATGCACAGATTAGGCGTAGTTATGCGCAATGCGTTTTCCCAACGCCTAGAGCCTAGGCGCGCTTAAGCGCTCGCTTAGGCGCGCCTTTTTTAACTATGATTGCTTTGCTCTTGTATCACTGTATTTACTCATACAAACTTATTTTTAAATTGAATGATCCAATCGAAACTCCAATGGCACAGCAGGTATGTTCACGCATGTTTCTTTAACAGGTTTGCTCTTATCAATAGCTCTGTTGATTTCAATTTCAATTGTGTATACAGTTGACTTTCACATCATGCACATTACTAGCATCACAACAGAGCCAATAGTGTTGTTGTACATGTACACCCGTGGTACCCATCTGAAATCTTGTTGTGCCATGTAGTTTCCCACGCTTTGTATTCTTTTCACCGCTGCTTTGTCCTCGAATCGATATGATTTGAACCGTGTCTCTATTTTGATTTGGCAAGACAATGCAGTGACCATAGGACATAGATATATGTTTGTTTGATGCTTTTATTACGTACTAGTACTCGGCAATAGAAGACTTGGTAGTTTAATCCTGTCCACCTTACTAATGAACTGGTTCACCGAAATGAGTTTCATATACTAGTACATGCTAAACTTGTTATGTGTCTGCTTGTTTCTTCTTTTAGAATCTTGTGAGAATATTGGGGAAGAGTGCCTTATTAAGCAATGGTAAAGGAAGTAATGTAGATAAGGTTCAGGATAGTGACACATCCTTGTTGGTCTCCAACAAAGCTGATAAAACAGCTAAGGAAGACTATCTTGAAGACAGCGAGACAACCCCAAAGTCATGTCTGGGTTTAGTGTTCGAGTTACTGGCCATTACCGCTTGCACAAGCTATTCAAACTCACTGTCTGAATCAGTCCGGTTTCTTGAGTCTCAACTACAAGATGAAAGACATCGATCAAATTTGTCTTTGCGACAAGAAGCGGAAGGACTGCGGAAGTCCCCGGAGCATTCGGATGCATACTTTCCGGTGCAATGACAAGCGTTGGAGGATTTTAGCGCCAAACAGGACAAAGCTAATCAGCTTGCTAAGCTTATTGCCGGCATGGTGGATACCCAGGATAACGTTTCTTGAGCTCTTCCGAAGTTGTTTGCTTATGCTCTCGTTTGCTGCCGCGTTTATTTACCTTTGGTGGCCAATTTTGACGGCCAGTGTATGTAATGTGCTGCTTTGTTCCCTATATTTGCACCGGTGGCGAACTTTGATGCCTAGTGGATGTAATATGTGTAATAGCGGTAATAGGCTAGCGTTAATTCCTTGCTTATTTATTTCCTTATTGTCTTGTTTAGTTGTTTGCTTGTAGTCACTGCAGTTCTTTTTCTGTTTTTTTCTAGTGGCCACAATAGCCTATTTTTGGTAACTAGGCCAAAATAATCATGGCAACACACGGTCTGTTGTAACCATGGGCCTCCTGCAGGTCGTATGATCCATGGGCCTTCGTCCGGTCGTAGGATCCATTGGCCTTCTATACGGGTCGTAGGATCCATCGGCCTTCTATACGGGCCTTAGGGTCCATGGGCCTTCTATGGGCCGTAGGGTCCATGGGCCTTCTACGGGCCATACGGTCCATGGGCCTTCTACGGGCCGTATGATCCATGGGCCTTCTATGGGCCGTACTATCCATGGGCCTCATACAGGCCATAGGATCCATGGGCCTTCTAGGGGCGTATCATCTTTTCGCCAATCATGGGCTGTACTATTCATGGACCATAACGGGCCGTTAATAGGCCGTATTTGATAACTCTATGAAAACAGCCCAACAGGTTTTTTTACATGAAAACGGCCCAACGTATTAACGGTCAAAGAACAAAGCCGATCAGAACGACGGGCTGAATTTGGCCCACAAGCAGAAAATGACAGTAACGGGCCGTATGTAACCGAATGCTGAAAATGAGCCCAAGAATCAATGGGCCCTGAGAAGACCGAAAGATAATTTGGGCTGGAAACAGCCCAATGGAATAACGGGCTGTTAATGGGTATAAAGTGATACATTGTTCATTACGGGCCAGTTTCACCATGGGTCATTAATGGGCCAAGAGTTACAAAGGTCCTCATATGGGCCGAAAGAAGTCATGGGCCACACATGGGCCGAAAGTTAAAACAGGCTGAATCATATTGGACGGCCCAAATGACGCTGCTGGGCCTAATTCGGATAGGGCGTAACGGGCGCTGGGTTAGCGGGTTGTAAATGGGCTATATCCGAACAGACCGTTAACAGGCTTTCCGTGGGCCGACCCGCCACCTTTTGACCAAGTCAAACGGGTCGGCCTTTTCACAAGAATGGGCCTCTGTTGGGCCGTGCCACGTGTCGCCGTATCATAGGCGCCTTCGGTCCAATAAGCGAATGACATCTGTCCCAACGGTGAGCCGACACGTGTTTCCTCCAGCCAATGATGATTTTACACGTGGAAAATCCCCATTGGTCAGGGCTGTTAACGGGTTATCGGATCCAAAACCCGACCCGATAGCTTAACGGCGTTCCGTTACGGTGGATGCCACGTGCCGGTCACCCTTGACGAAAGCACATCTGTGACGCGCGATTTATCGTCATGGAAGTGGACACTTCCATGATGATAATTTTGGTAATGTCATGGAACACTTCTACGGCAGCACAGGTATGACTATCTTGATTCTGTAATAAAATCGTCATGGATGTACATGCATGACAAAAAACGCGACCTACTGTGACAAACACGTATCATCACGAAAGTGTATTTTTTTTGTAGTGCAATAACCAATAGCGGAACCTGGATGCTCATATTGGCCCCCACATATTCTACGAAGATCTTTATCGGTCAGACCGCATAACAACATACGTTGTTCCATTTGTCATCGGTAATAACCAATAGCGGAACCTGGATGCTCATATTGGCTCCCACATATTCTACGAAGATCTTTATCGGTCAGACCGCATAACAACATACGTTGTTCCCTTTTGTCATCGGTATGTTACTTGCCCGAGATTCGATCGTCGGTATCTCAATACCTAGTTCAATCTCGTTACCGGCAAGTCTCTTTACTCGTTCCGTAATACATCATCCCGTAACTAACTCATTATTTACAATGCTTGCAAGGCTTATAGTGATGTGCATTACCGAGTGGGCCCAGAGATACCTCTCCGACAATCGGAGTGACAAATCCTAATCTCGAAATACGCCAACCCAGCAAGTACCTTCGGAGACACACAGAGCACCTTTATAATCACCCGATTCTGTGGACGCTTTGGTAGCACACAAAGTGTTCCTCCGTAAACGGAGTTGCATAATCTCATAGTCATAGGAACATGTATAAGTCATGAAGAAAGCAATAGCAACATACTAAATGATCAAGTGCTAAGCTAATGTATGGGTCAAGTCAATCACATCATTCTCCTAATGATGTGATCCCGTTAATCAATTGACAACTCATGTCTATGGTTAGGAAACTTAACCATCTTTGATTAACGAGCTATTCAAGTAGAGGCATACTAGTGACAATATGTTTGTCTATGTATTCACGCAAGTATTATGTTTCCGGTTAATACAATTCTAGCATGAATAATAAACATTTATCATGATATAAGGAAATAAATAATAACTTTATTATTGCCTCTAGGGCATATTTCCTTCATAAACTTCTGGCGCTTTTTTGTTGCTTAAACATACACTGATTCTATCTGTACCATGTGGCACATGGGAAAAAGGCATTCCAATTCCCATTTTCTTAATTGACGAGAAGGGCGCAAATTATGTATGCATGAATCACATAAGTTGCCTACCACCTACACCTCCTAATATGAGATTTTGGGATGGTACTGTTTGCTAGGTGTGCATGCAGCATGAGTTGCCAGGACATGACCACAAAAAAAGTTGTCTCCCACCTAGCTTACAAAAATAAAAAGGATTTGAGATGCATGTACTGCATGAGTTCCTGCTACATGGGGAAAATGTAGGCAACTTATGTGTGAAAAGTAGAACATGAAAATGCAACTCCACATTTTGTTCCCATGCTATTGTTTCCTAGTTGCTAGTAGCTAAAAAATACAAAATAACATGTTGGTCAGAAAACAAAACACTTTGTAGTCTTATGATCGTGGGAGGAGGGGGGTAGGGGGGAGGGATACCTCATTTTCAGTCACTTTCCGTTTTTTTTCTTTCGTTGTTCATCTTGTGTAACATCAGCTTCATAATCACCTCCTGCTGGTTCTGTTTCGTTGCTTTCAATATCCGCAGGCCGCTTCCCCCAGTTTATAACCCGCTTCTGGCGCTTGCGTTTGTAAACATGAGTTGTTGGACCACCTTGCTCTTCTGCTGTAGGTGCCTGTAATAAAGTCACAAATTTTTTTAACAAAAAAAAGTAACAACCAAAAGCGAAGTGCTATTTACGTAGCAAAAATCAGAAGGAATACCTCATGTTCAGCTTCGGGAGAGGGAGGTGGAACCGAGCCAAGCGTTGACTCTGCCGACTGCTGTTGATCACACTTTTTACTTTGTTTAGCCATCTTTACCTGTAAAAAACAGTTTAAAAAAGCAGTTATATACCAAAAAAGATTGTCACCATGGAAAAAGGTATGATTATAAGCATGCAAATTGCCTGATTATTAGGATGAAAATGCCTCATTATCTAGCAATCATCTGATTATCAACATGAAAAAAAGTCTGATTATCAGCACTCCAATCAACATCAAAAACCCATTGCCATAAGTTGCCTGACTGTTGACATGAACTTGCCCCGGACCAGTAAACACGAAGGAAAAAAACAGTGTGCACATAAGTTGCCTGACAAATGGCATGAACTTTCCTGGTCCCAGGAAATACTAACAAAAACACCCGTGTGCAATAAAAATTGTCTGGCGGTTCGCATGAACTTGCCCGCTCACGAGAAACCCTGCTAACACCCCGTGTCATGACTTGCCTGTTGGTGGTGAAAAACTTGCCTGCTATAAAAAAATCACCAGCAAAAAACGCTGAAACAGCATCTGCACGGGGTGAAGTGAGGGCTGAGGGAGGACACGAACCCTCGAACTAGTTCGACCACGAAATCACACGAATCCAGCTCGCATTGACAAACATGACGGATATGGATATTAAGGGGGGATTTCATACCCAGTACCTACCCTAACCAACGCCGCTGCACAAAACATCATGATCTACGGGGAAAACCTACCTCGCACTAGCAAATAGATAGAAGCACAAAGTTGCTCCTAGACAGAACGACACGAACGGGAGAAAATCCCATCACCAGAAATGGAGAGGTGAGAGCAGGGGTGGGGGTTAAAATCGCGTCAACGTACCTTCTCCTTCATTCGCCACCGCACAAAACGAGGCCAGCCTCACTTCGCAACCATTCGCCACCGCACAAATCCGGCAAGTCGAGCACTGCATGGTCGCCGAGCTCACGAGCGAGAGCCGCTCCCCGCGGCCAGCGTGCAGCGGGTTAGAGCAACTCCGGTCGACGGCCACCCACGACGCCGAACGCCTCCCAAGGGAACCGATGTGTGGCGGATTTAGGCAGCAACGAGGGTTCGATTTGAGCGATTTGGGCGAGGAAGAGGAGGAGAAGGAACCGCCCACACCGCCTAATGAGGGAGAGAGCCGTTTGCGAGAGAGGAGATAATGGCGGACCCCACCTAGGCGATTCGCTCGGCTCGCCCGCATTCCACCTGACCCCATCACCACGCGCCTCGCCCCGACCAGGTTACACCTGGGCCCGACCGCGCGCGGGATCGCGACGGATCGGACGGCTATCGCCGTGTGGGCTGGGGGCGTCCGTTTAGTGCACGCGCACTTTTAAGAAATTAGGTAAAAAAATATCTTCTAGCAGAAGAAAAGGTGCCTTGTTCAAGAATTCATCCGATTAACCAGTTAACTTGCTGATTAATCCCTACTCGTAGGGTCACCGAGTAGCCTATAAAACAATAAATCGTCTGATTAATTGATTAAATGACCGATTAACTTGCCGATTAGCCGATTAATCCCTACTCACCAGCCAACCGAGCAGCTATCAGTTAACGATTTTCTCAACAATCAAAGGTGATAATATCTTCCGCCGCCGCAATGGCGGGCACCGAGTGGCAGGCCGCAAATCCTATCTAAACACCAACACTGTTGCATCGAGAGGGAAGAATCCCGAGTCAATTATGTCGCTTGCCAGGCCCAGCGACGGAAGAGTTGTACGAGTGGTCGTGGTGCTGGTGCGTGTGCAAACCTTTTCGATCCAAAGGCGTCCGTCGGCAAAATCACCATCAAGCGGGCCGGGCGCGCTACGTCGACGCCACGTACCACCGGTAACGTGATCACGCATCCTGTGCACTCCACAACTATCGTGGTTGCGGCGCGCGGCAACGTATATATCATGCTTGTTGCGGCGCGCGGCAATGGCTCCCTTTACCCCTGCAGCCGCTCTCGCGCCCGCGCTGACCCGATCACATATCTTTTGTTTGTTTTTTGCCTGATCCGATCCGATCACATACAGGCGATTTGATAACGATAGGTCTAGCTAATCATTCTCTGTCGCCATTGAGATCACGTGCTTGTGTCGGCAACCAAACTACGTGTGCGCGCGGACTTTTTCACTGTTTTGCAAACCTTAGCATAAAATAAACTTTTTTAAAAATTGTTTTACGATCTGATCCTTTTGATAACGTTACAAGCCATGACATTTCTTCTCTGTTTAGAAACGCCGAACTAGTTTACGTTGCTTTCTTACACAAATAAGTGGCAAATGTGACTAGAATGACTAGGAAGGCCTGAAACGCCACTAGCAATGTTGTTTGATGTATGGGCAGCAAACGACAAACATCAACGCCAAACACTATGGCGTTTCCGCCTTGCCACGTAGCGTCTCGACCAGGCCAGTAACGCGAGCGGGTTTGGCGTTTCGTATAGTGCAACCACGCCACGGCCTATGGTGTTTTTGAAAAGGGTCAGATTGTGAAATAGTATTCGAAGGAGTTTATTTTGTGCTAAAGTTTCCTGGGAAGTCAAAACAGTGAAAAAGGCCCGCGCGCATACGTCTTTGGGTTTCCTCAGGAATATATACATTAAAATACTTTCAAGGCAAGTACCAATGGGACGCACGAGATAAATAGTGTGTTTGAAATTTCCTGCCAGGCCTCAGGATAGACCCATAGAGAATCAATCAAACAAGTCATCTATTCATTTTAGCAAGGGCCGGGCTGCCCAGAGGATGTTAGAGGAGAAGTAAACAATCTACGTCAAGTTCCCAATGATGTTTGAGTTAGGAGGAACACAACATTAAAAATAGCTCACTGATCGTATTTGGAAACATATCAAGGGTTATGTGCACGCGCAAGTTTCTTGGTGGCCTCGGCTTTCGGGAGATTGAGGATTATTATTTACCTACTAGCCAAACAAGCTTGGAGGATTATTATTTACCCTGATTTTGTAAGTGCATGACATCATCGGAACATGGCTATCACATGGGCTTGTTCTTTCTGGAACGCTTCAGACCATGACTGGCGTTATTCGCTTTTGGACTGTGCTATGGCTCGCAGAGTTTGGCTAAGTAAAGTGCTAGATTGCCCCTAGAAAAAGGAATTGCGTGCTGCTCCAATAAGGGCCGGGAAGCAGACCACACATTTTGTAAGTCCGTACTTGGTGCCATGTGGCAATAATTCGGTCGTCCGATCGTGATCCAAACACTCCGGCGGCAATACTTCAGCCGTCGGATGAGAAATCAGGTGGGAGCGGCCAAAGGTTCTCACGATGTCACTTGTCAACACTTTATGCGGGAAACACACTTTTAATCCGGTATACCTTTCAAGCTCTGATTAGAATCCAGCGCAAAAAGAAGAAGAAGCTCTGATTAGCCGAGGACTGGCTAAAAGGCACACCACGCGACGTCGTATCTTTTGAACCATAGCCACGCCGAATGTGCGTGGGCGGGAATTTCACTGCGAGGCCTATATATAGCATGTTACACCGCTGCAGACGCCATATAACACCAAGCTTTTCACGTACGGCAACACTGGCTAGCCACATCTACACCAAGTAAAGTAAGTCCTCAGCTGAAGTACAAGAGGCGAGCGCGGTCGCCGGTGATAGAGGTAGCATGTCGAGGGATCCGCTGATCGTCGGGAGGATCGTCGGCGACATCGTCGACTACTTCGACGCGTCGGCGCGGCTGAGGGTGCTGTACAGCAACCGCGAGATCACCAATGGGTCCGAGCTGAGGCCGTCGCAGGTGGCGAACCAGCCGACGGTGCAGATCACAGGACGGCCAGGATCACTCTACACGCTGGTGAGTGCTCATATATACGTTACCATAGATCATCATTCGTTTTTACCATGCATGCATGAATGCACCGTGCAGGCGTAAATAATGGGTGCCATGTTTATTTGTTACTAGGTGATGGTAGACCCTGATGTACCTAGCCCAAGCGACCCTTCCCAACGGGAGTACCTCCACTGGTACGTGCATGATCATGCACTACAAAAAAAAAATCACTCACTTTTTCTCAAAAAAAAAAATTCACTCATTAGTACCAGCTAGTTAGGCTAATTGACCAAGTTTAATTTCCTGCCTACATATACAGGTTGGTCACAGACATACCAGAACGAGGTGACGTGAGCTATGGTAAGAAATTGATCTATCAAGGACATGTATATATCCTTGTCTTTTATATGAAGGAAAAAAGCCACCCAGCCGGCATGAATCTGGTGGAAACCATTAAGACCTTCGTGTGTGTGTGTGCATGCAGGAACTGAGGTGGTGGCGTACGAGGGACCGCAGCCGACGGCGGGGATCCACCGTGTGGCGTTCGTGGTGTTCCGGCAGGCGGTGCGGCAGGCGATCTACGCACCAGGGTGGCGCTCCAACTTCGTCACCAGGGACATTGCGGAGTGCTACAGCCTCGGCGCTCCGGTCGCCGCCGCCTACTTCAACTGCCAGAGGGAGGGCAGCTGCGGTGGCCGGAGGTACCGGTGAAGCAAGCTGGTTCTACGTACGCACGCACGATCGCTCCATACACAATACTCCTCGGTGGCCGGAGTATGTGCAAGCTAGGTGTAGCTGCCTCTAATACATCCTGTGCACTACTGGCTAGCTATCTCGACCGGCCGTATGTAATTGCCAGAATATATATTCTGCACTTGGTGCATGGCCTAAACAAAACATTAAATAATTAGGGAGCGTCTATAACTCAACTACACTTTTTTTTGTGAGGATATAAATCATCTACACCTGACACCATTGTGATTTGAACTGGATTTGTCACCCCTTGTCTTCCTCGTCTGCGTTGACTTTTTTTGGCTGGCCAAGAGCATCTACAGCCCCACTTGGCAAATCCGGCTCGCTACACATCCACGGACGCATCCAGACTTATCCACGGACAGTGACTGATCAGCCTTCATATTTTGTACAGTGCATCCAAATACCTCAAAGTTGATACCTCAAATCTATACAAATCGTGCAAAATACAAACCGCGGAGAAATCCATGATCTCTGTGCCGGGCTCCGGGTAGATGCCGCCTGCGATAACCCCGTCTCGTCGTCGGACTCATTAGAGGCAAAGATTTTTTCGATCGCCTCCCTCTGCTGCCAGAGAAACCGCCAGATAGCCTCCACCGCGGCCTCAGACTGGATGGAGTACAAAATGGCCGCCTGCTTTGCCGTCTCCTCCGCTTTGGGCCACCTTGAATTCCGACATGGCGTCCTCCTCTATGGCCTCCTCCTCCTCTGGATCCACTCCCTTCATGGGTTGGGGGTCTTGCTCCACCTCCTCCTCCGGCTCCGACGAGTCTGGGAGGAGGTCGGCTGCGATCTGGGCTTCTCGCCTAGCCCGGATATCCTCCAACAACTGGAGGCGCCGCTTCGACGTGAGCATAGCATATGTGGTCACTCTCTGCCGAGCCATAGCATCGGCAGACGATGAGCAAAGAGGGAGGGAAGTGGATGCAGCTTGGGTTGGCGGCGCGGAGAGGGAGGGAAGTAGATGCGGCTAGGGCTGGGGGTCAACGTCCGGCTTAAACAACGGGAATTTGGCTCTCAGACGGCGAGCAGGAGCAGCGCCATGGGGCGTCCCCCTCCCCCCAAGGAGACACCCTTTGGACTGTTAGTTTTTCAAGTGTTTTCGCGTGGGACCAAAACCAGCAGCCAAGGACGAGCGTTGCTGAAATGTATGAGTCGATGAAAAAAACTGACGAAGCTGATACGTGGGCCGGCCCAGATGGACACCTTCCAGACGCCAGCTTTCCAATTGAGGCGTTCTAAGGGGCGCAGCTATACCTTGCTTCTAGCAAGTCCGATGGAAGACTCGCGTGAAGCCAGACGCTAGATAGGGCGGCCCAGGTGCGTGGGAGGCCACAACCACATTTTTTGTCTTTTTTACATTTTCTGTTTTTGTTTGTTGCTTTATTTTATTTTATTTATACTTCCAAAATTTCTGAATAGATATATGTAAAAAAAATGAAAAAAAATCTTAACCAAGCATATGAAAATGTTAAATGCGTGTAGAGAAAATGTTTCTCATGTATACAAGAAAACAAATGTCTATAAAAAAGTTGATCATGTAATTATAAAATGTTAATCAAGCATGAAAAAAATATCTTGTATTTGAAAAATGTTAATCAAGCATTTGTAAAAAGTTAAATGTGTATAGAAAAAATGTTGGCCATGTATTGAAAACATATTGACCATGTATTGATAAAATGTTAATCAAGCATTTAAAAATGTTTAATATGTAAATAAAAAATGCTGACCATGTATTAAAAACTATTAATCTTGTATTTGAAAAATGTTAATCAAGCATTTGAAAATGTTAAATGTGTAGAGAAAAAGTGTTGACTCTGTATTAAAAAAATTAATCTTGTATTTGAAAAATGCTAATCTAGCATTCAAAAATATTAAACGTGTATAAAAACATTAATCTTGTATTTGTAAAATGTTAATCAAGCAATTTAGAAATGTTAAAAATCTATAATGAAAAAATGTTGACCATGCATTAAAAAATATTTATCTTTATTTGAAAAAATTTAAACGTTAATTAGAAAAATTTATTTTATATATACTAAAAAATGTGTAATGTGTATGAAAAAAATAGACATCAACAAAGTTTTCAAAAAAATATTAATCACCTATTAAAGAAATGTCTAACAGTGAAGCGCATCAAAGGTCCTCGAGCTATTTCAAAGGGGTTACATAGATCCTAGAACTATGAAAAGGGTCATTCAGGTCCTCAAAGTGCAATATGCGTGTCATCCAAGTCCTCGAACTATTTTAGAGGTGTCATGTAGGTCCTTGAACTATTTCAGAGGTGTCACATACGTACACACTTATTACACTTCGAGGATTTTTTAGGACCTGGATGACACTTTTCATAGTTCGAGGACCTATGTGACACCTTCAAAATAGTTCGAGGACCTAGGGTGCACTTCACTCAAATATGTTTACGACTTACATCAAAATGTTGTATTTGTACTGAAAAAAGTTACCATGTGTTGAACAAAAAAGAATATCGATAAAAAATGACAAAAGCAATTAAGAAACAAAAAATAATAATCAAAGAAACAAAAAAATGAAAAACGAAACAAATAAAACCAAATTGTAAGAAAGAGCGAGAGAAAAATAGAAGAAAACCAATAAAAATAAAAGAAAACCAAGTTGATTACAAAGAATAAAACAAAAGAAAACCAGTGAAGAAAAAAGGAAAATAAAATAAAGAAAGAAACAAAGAAAACCAAAGAAAAATGAAGAAGAATAAAGAGTAAGGAACAATTAAATAAATGAAGAAAATAGTTGAAAACAATAAAACTTGAAGAAAAAACTAAGAAAAACAGAAAACCGTTTAAAAAATAGAGAAAACCCGGAAGAAAAAGAAAGACACGAAAAGGAAGCAACAAACGAACTAGCGAAGTGAAGGGGTCGAAGGCAGCGAGCGCAGCGCGGGAGCAACGAACGGGCTTCCCTTTATCGTACCGAGCAGGGAAACCCTTCAGCGAGCCGGCCATCAAGACACCGGAAACATCGTGGATGAGCATCGTGGCTTCCCTTTGTGGATGCCATTCTAGGCTGTCGCCCAGAAACACTTTGAACTCGGGTTACTCTGTCAGATAATAATCGATGAAAGCAGATGATAGACCTACGACCATTTCTACCGGTGCTGACGCAATCCGCAAGTCTACGAGAGCCTTCAAGAATACTGTAGTATGTATGACCCAAAATGTTCCAAGGATACAGAGCCTTTTTTGAAGAAATTGCATTAAAGTATACAACTTCCGATACTGAAATCTGCATATATATAATAGTTAACGTCCATCTAGTGTTGTGATACTCACTGTATTCACAGAGTTTTCCCCTGATTTTCAGCTTCGAAATTCATTGAACAAGGCATTGTAGATAATGCCAACAGCGTACAGAGCAAGAAAATAAATACATTTGTTCGAAATAGAACATTCTGAATGAATTCTCAATTCACAGCCATTCTATGTACAACACAATGACCTACCGAACAAATCGTATTTCAAATATCTGTAGATCATAAAGTATATGGCTTCAGATACTGAAATTTGCATATATAACGCTTAACGCCCCTCGACTGCTGTGATACTCACTGTATTCACAGAGTTTTCCCTTGATACTTCACTTTCGAAATTCTGTAGACCAAGATATGCTGGCTGCTTTGGTGCTGGAAGCGACGCACTTTCATTCTCCAGCATAAAAGTTACCGATGACATGAGCGGCCTATCATCCGGACGGTCTTGAACACACAAGAGACCGACTTGAATACACCGTAGAACTTCATTTAGTAAACAATTCTCAGCAAATGAAGAGTGCACCAGTTCTGTTGCTTCCCCATCTGCCCATAGTCTCCATGCCTGAGCCAGTAGAACCAACTGATGAACAAGTTACAATGCTTGACATATTAAAATTCTGTGCATTTCTTTATACTTACATAAGTTGTTAGGCTGACAAAGTTCTCTACCAATTGCGGTGAGGTGATCTTCAAGCCACTTACAATCTCCAAGAGAAGAACACCAAAGCTATACGTGTCGGATTTTACAGAAAAGGCGCCTCCCATAACATATTCAGGCGACATGTAACCACTGCTCAGACAATTTAAGAACAAATGTATAATTTAGGATAACTAGACAATAGAAATTGGAATATTGAAAGATGGCTAGTTGCTTGAATTACTTACTATGTCCCAACAACCCGGGTAGTTTTTGCTTCTTGTTTGTTTCCACCAAAGATCCTTGCCATACCGAAATCTGATATTTTGGGAGTCATTTCGGAATCCAACAAGATGTTGCTTGGTTTGAGATCTCTGTGAATTATAGTTAATCTTGAATCTTGATGGAGGTAAAGAAGACCTCTAGCCACCCCTTTAATTATTTGGAAGCGTGTAGGCCAATCAAGCACATATTGTCCTGTATCATCTCCAAAGATGAATAATACACGAAGTATATTATCATTAGTGATCTGTGATATCATTTTGGCTAATCAAAAACTTGTAATATGTATCAGAAGTCTGCACATACCAAAAAGGAAGGCGTCCAAGCTTTTGTTTGGTAAATATTCATATATAAGTAACCTCTCATCCCCAAAAATACAGCAACCAAGAAGTCTAACAAGGTTTTTGTGCTGCAATTTGGCAATCAGAATTATCTCATTTCTGAACTCCTGTATCCCTTGCCCAGAACCCTTACTAAGTCTTTTGATAGCAACTTCATTCTCCCCTTGAAGGATTCCCTGCATGATTGCATCATCCTAAATTGTGAAACAATGATAGCAATTTTTTTCATAGGTAAAATTGTTCTTTAAAAACAGAGTATTTCCTACTAAAATCGTGGATGCAAAGCCTTTTGTTACCTTGTAAACTTTGCCGAAACCTCCACTTCCGATTTGTTTAGAGTCAGAGAAATTATCGGTTGCAGTGGAAATATCTTCAAAGCTAACAAAAGGGAAGTCCACATGTTCACCTCCAATCTCATTAGACGAGCTAAGGTAATCTAGCATTGCTCCATTGTGGATTCCATACTTCTTTCGTTTGCTTGCTAAAGATCAATACATTGTTATTAACACTCACAAAGGAGGCGCAATTTTGAAAACGAGGGGCATTTTTTATTATACCTCTGTATTTGAATATCCCGGTAAGGAGGCATGCAAGTATCAACACACAAGCCATGGTTGGGACTACAATTTTTACCAATTTGCTATTGTTTTGAACTGCAAAAGCATCATGTATAAATTTAGCACATCGCTCTTTTTGAAGCAAAAATAATTTACAGAACCATGAGTGATCCGTGGACTGAATAAATGTGTTACTATGAGCATGTTGCATTATGCTCGTATAGAATAATTATATATCTACTGCTTACCCCCACACCAAATTATCGGAGGCAAAAAAGTATTTGGCGGTTACTGCTATACTGTTAAGTTCGTATATTTAGTAGATGCCCCAAGATTAAATGTTGGTGTTGATTTGATAACATTAAGTGCCAAGATAATAAATGGTTAGAATGGAGTGGTGCATACCAGGAGAGTTGGCAAGCCGAAGATACAGGTTGTCGTCATAGTTGCTATACTTCCCTGTGTCGACAAGCTCCCCTGTCCAAAGCAAGCACCTTGACTGGTCGGCCATAGCGCCGTTACTGCTCAAGTTTGTGTAGGCGTAAGCTGTACATGAGCAATTGTTGCTGCAGTCGGTCGTGCATTCGTCAAAGCTTCTGTTGAGGACATGTAAAAACTTGTCAGGGGCCTTCATCCTAGGCAAGGGCACGAAATGACTTGGCTTGCCGCATTTCAGTGCCTTGGTTCTTCTACATCCGCTCGAAAAGTTAAGACCAGCGGGTTCAAACCCATCGAGACAACGGCATGTTGCGACAGTCCCCATGCTGTCGCAATAGCCGAATGGGCCACATGAAGCATAGAGGTCACAGCTGCTAGCGGGGTGCTCGGTGACGGTCGCCCAAGATGAGCGGTTATTCCAGATAAGAAACCTGAACACGCCCATGTAGTCGAGCATAAGGCGCGAATACGGTGAGCCCTCATAGACGAGGAATTTATAGTAGAACCCGTCCCCTGTTCCAGTAACAACTTCGGTAAAGATTGTGTTCTGGTATATGCCACTGCCGACCGACTCATTATTTAGCATACTGAGGCGGCAGTAGGGCATGATCCCCTGCCAAATGACGAACTGAAGGTTCGATTTGGGGTCAAGGCCCAAAGAAAAATCTCCAGTGGATGGGTCAATGGGCCCCTTCCAAGCAATTAGGCGTCTGACAACACGAGCCCTCTTGCTCAGGTAGATCCTCATACCGGGGAGAATGGTGTCTGTCGGGTAATCAAAACTCTGCCATATGGATGTGCCATTTGGAGACATGAGTACAAAGTTCCCCGACGAACGCAGCACAGCAGTAACTCCCACGCCCGTGATGCCGCTCTTCACCACCCAAGGAGTGTGACCTTGGGAGTCAGACAACACGAGGTTGGAATTGTTGGTGATGGCGAGCATCGGAGATGAAGTTGTGGCGATTGGATCGTCGCGGTTGGCAGTCCATACAACGGTGCGGCCAGGGATTCTGTTGTACCATATGCCAAGGTACAAGCTTGTGTTGGAGCTGTTCGGGGAGAAGAAGCCGAGCGCAAAGTCCCCGCCCTTGGAGATGAGCATGTCGCTGGCGGAGAGCGGTTTTGCATGTGTGAGCTGGTCATCGGATTGGCAGAGTGAACTCAGGAATGGGAGGATCAAAATTGGAATACAAGAAGTGCCCCTAAAGGCCATCTTCCTCATCTTCCAGCAAGAAACTAATTGAGGGGTATGTGGTTCTTCAGACCAGTCCGACTGCAGAGATGGAATTGGAAGATAAACTAGAAACTGGACACCCATCGCACGACTGCAGAGATGGAATTGGAAGATAAACTAGAAACTGGACACCCATCGCATAGCTACAACGGAGTAGTAATATTGCAGGCCAAGAAAGCAGGAGACCTGACTCCAAAGTCTCCCATGGTCGGCGCACGCGCAAAGAAAAATGGCTGCCGGGCATTCAGATTGGAGAGTGCGACAGGGGAAACCTCGCTCTGTAACTGTAAGGACGCGTCGCTTGCCGTGGAACACGGGGAGGTGTTTGGTTCAGATAATGCCAACGCAAATGGTAACGAAATCAGAATACGCTGATAATGGAAATGGAACGAGAAAAAACTCAACTTTGTTTGTTTTATCAGAACAGCACCCATGCGTCGCCACGAACACACACCGCAAGCACCGACACCGAATCCAAATCCAAAAGGCCGTGCAGCTGCTACCGTCGACGGCGGCTCGCTGCTTTTCGCAGCGTACTGCCGCCCCACGGGCGTCGCGTCGTCCTCCGGGACCTACGCCATGAACGGCTCGCCGGCGCCGTCGGATAGGTCGAGCGACACCGCCAGTTAGAGCCGCCTGGCCGGGTCGGCTGCTCTCGGCTCCCGCATCCCACGCGAACCCCGGCGCCCCCGCCTCCCGCCGGTGGACTGGAATCGGAACGACGCCGTAGCTCCCCCATTCGCGCCCGGATTGCTCGAGGAGTTCGATGAGCCGAGCCGAATGGATTTGGGGTGGCTGCTGCTGGTCCAGAATTTTCTTTTCGAGGCATTGGTTTTTTTTATTAGGGGTGGTGAGGGATCGGGGATCCTATTTGGCGCGCGGGTCGCTGCTTATCTATCTTGTTCCCGGTTTTGGGATGGTTCTAAAAAACTAGACCTATAGGGGAGAGGCCCCTATGGCTTTTTAATTAAGGCAACAAAGTTCCAGCCGAGGCTCAAACCTGCGCCGGCTGTGAGACGCCACTGCGCTCTGGCCACTGGGCTAGGAGCCCATCCATCAAACTACACATAGCAATACATGTAGTAGTGCCAGATAGTGTCAGCTTTTACAGAAAAGAGAAAGAAAGAGAGATAGAGTGAAGACAACGGTGCATGCATGCATTCACTCACGCCATACATATGACATGCATTTTATTTTTATCCTCATATTTTTAGTGACTCGTATCTTTTGAACCAAATGTCCATTATTTAAACTTTTTGTATATTTGAATTTGTGGTAACATGACCTTCAGAACAAGATCAATTTCGGATATGTTTTAAATATATTTTATTTTATATATTTCAATTATCTCTAAAATCACTTTCATAAAATACTAAATAGTTTCACTGTTTCATAAAAGTTTTTTCTAATGTTTCGCTCATTTTTCACAAACTGGAATATGGAAGTCACAAAGACACTGATATATTTGATATAGTAGTAAATTCAAAACAATGAAACAACCAACTTCTCATATTTCAAATAACTAATTTCACATATTTTGGCGCGGGGAAATAAGCACCTTGACAAACACACTGAAAAAATTGAGTGAAATATGTGGACAACAACTTAGATGGTTTGAAATAGTCAATTTCACATATTTTAAATAAACTATTTCACTAATTTTTTATTTTTATATTTCAATTATCTTTTAAATCGCTTTTATGAAACATAAGATTGATCCGCTATTTCATAAAAGTGTTATTGACCGTTTCGCTAATATCAATTAAAAAACCATTTCACTCGTTTAAAAAATAGATTCACACATTTCATAAAACATATTACTCTTATTTGCAAATACCAATTTCACTGCAAATTTACAAAATATATTGAAATGTATTCTGCTCATTAAAACTATTAGTTTCAAACACTGAAAAATTAGTTTCACAACAAAAAATGGTTTTATTTCACTTTTATTCAAATAGCTTATTTCACTCATTTACAAAATATAGATTTCACCCATTCACTAGTTTCAGAAAACACATTACACTCACTTTCAGAAAACATATTCCTATCCCATTGCTCTCTATTCTCTAATTCCCTTAATCAAACAAAGTTTATATACCCTCTGATTTGGGGATCCTTCTTTTGTCTTTCTTTTCTTTCCAAATACTTTATGAAGTTAAGGGGCAAAGAGAAGCGCTTTCGCTACTGAGAAAGCCAATGGTCAGCGCGAGGG